>CM019169.2:14191417-16734249 GCA_009739505.2 Apolygus lucorum | reverse complement strand
TCCGCACCCGACCGCACCGCACCGCACCGACCCGATCGCACCGCACGGCACCGCACGGAATTTTTCCGTCGGAAAAGTCGCATTTTCAAGTTTGGTTTTTCAACTTTTGACAACGATTTCCGATAGATTTTTTCACGCTGAATCCAACGCCGTCAACAAAAATGTTCTACGACCTCTAGTTTTCGGGAAAAATCGATTTTTCCGTCGGAAAAGTCGCATTTTCAAGTTGGTTTTTTTCAACTTTTGACAACGATTTCCGATAGATTTTTTCACGCTGAATCCAACGCCGTCAACAAAAATGTTCTACGACCTCTAGTTTTCGAGAAAAATCGATTTTTCCGTCGGAAAAGTCGCATTTTCAAGTGGTTTTTTTCAACTTTTGACAACGATTTCCGATAGATTTTTTCACGCTGAATCCAACGCCGTCACAAAAATGTTCTACGACCTCTTTTCGAGAAAAATCGATTTTTCCGTCGGAAAAGTCGCATTTTCAAGTTGGTTTTTTTTTTCACTTTTGACAACGATTTCCGATAGATTTTTTCACGCTGAATCCAACGCCCGTCAACAAAATGTTCTACGACCTCTACTTTTCGGGAAAAATCGATTTTTCCGTCGGAAAAGTCGCATTTTCAAGTTGGTTTTTTTCAACTTTTGACAACGATTTCCGATAGATTTTTTCACGCTGAATCCAACGCCGTCAACAAAAATGTTCTACGACCTCTAGTTTTTCGGGAAAAATCGATTTTTCCGTCGGAAAAGTCGCATTTTCAAGTTGGTTTTTTCAACTTTTGACAACGATTTCCGATAGATTTTTTCACGCTGAATCCAACGCCGTCAACAAAAATGTTCTACGACCTCTAAATTTCGGGAAAAACGATTTTTCCGTCGGAAAAGTCGCATTTTCAAGTTGGTTTTTTTCAACTTTTGACAACGATTTCCGTGCGGTGCGGTGCGGTTGGGTGCGGAGAAATTGATTTATGCGGTGCCGTGCGGTGCGGTGCGGTGCGGTCGGGTGCGGTGCGATGCGGTCGGGTGCGGAGAAATTGATTTATGCGGTGCGGGTGTGGTGCGGTGCGGTGCGGTCGGGTGCGGTGCGGTGCGGTGCGGTCGGGTGCGGAGAAATTGATTTATGCGGTGCCGTGCGGTGCGAATGGGTTGCGGTGCGGTGCGGTGCGGTCGGGTGCGGAGAAATTGATTTATGCGGTGCTGTGCGTGCGATCGGGTGCGGTGCGGTGCGGTGCGGTCGGGTGCGGAGAAATTGATTTATGCGGTGCCGTGCGGTGCGATCGGGTGCGGTGCGGTGCGGTGCGGTCGGGTGCGGGAAAAATTGATTTATGCGGTGCCGTGCGGTGCGGTGCGGTGCGGTCGGGTGCGGAGAAATTGATTTATGCGGTGCCGTGCGGTGCGATCGGGTGCGGTGCGGTGCGGTGCGGTCGGGTGCGGAGAAATTGATTTATGCGGTGCCGTGCGGTGCGATCGGGTGCGGTGCAGGGCGGTGCGGTCGGGTGCGGAAATTGATTTATGCGGTGCCGTGCGGTGCGATCGGGTGCGGTGCGGTGCGGTGCGGTCGGGTGCGGAGAAATTGATTTATGCGGTGCCGTGCGGTGCGATCGGGTGCGGTGCGGTCGGGTGCGGAGAAATTGATTTATGCGGTGCCGTGCGGTGCGATCGGGTGCGGTGCGGTGCGGTGCGGTCGGGTGCGGAGAAATTGATTTATGCGTGCCGTGCGGTGCGATCGGGGGCGTGTGGGGTGCGGTTGTGGGTGTGTGCGGGCGGTGCGGTGCGGTGCGGTGCGGTCGGGTGCGGAGAATTGATTTATGCGGTGCCGTGCGGTGCGATCGGGTGCGGTGCGGTGCGGTGCGGTCGGTGCGGAGAAATTGATTTATGCGGTGCGGTGCGGTGCGGTGCGATCGGTGCGGTGGCGTGCGGTGCGGTCGGGTGCGGAGAAATTGATTTTATTTGCGGTGCCGTGCGGTGCGATCGGGTGCGGTGCGGTGCGGTGCGGTGCGGTCGGGTGCGGAGAAATTGATTTATGCGGTGCCGTGCGGTGCGGTCGGGTGCGTGCGGTGCGGTGCGGTCGGGTGCGGAGAAATTGATTTATGCGGTGCCGTTTGCCCCACCGCACCGCACCGCACCTGATCGCACCGCACCGCATAAATCAATTTCTCCGCACCCGACCGCACCGCACCGCACCGCACCCGATCGCACCGCACGGCACCGCATAAATCAATTTCTCCGCACCCGACCGCACCGCACCGCACCGCACCCGATCGCACCGCACGGCACCGCATAAATCAATTTCTCCGCACCCGACCGCCCCGCACCGCACCGCACCCGATCGCACCGCACGGCACCGCATAAATCAATTTCTCCGCACCCGACCGCACCGCACCGCACCGCACCCGATCGCACCGCACGGCACCGCATAAATCAATTTCTCCGCACCCGACCGCACCGCACCGCACCGCACCGCACCCGATCGCACCGCACGGCACCGCATAAATCCATTTCTCCGCACCCGACCGCACGCACCGCACCGCACCCGATCGCACCGCACGACACCGCATAAATCAATTTCTCCGCACCCGACCGCAACCGCACCGCACCGCACCCGATCGCACCGCACGGCACCGCATAATCAATTTCTCCGCACCCGACCGCACCGCACCGCTACCGCACCCGTTCGCACCGCACGGCACCGCAATAAATCAATTTCTCCGCACACGACCGCACCGCACAGCACCGCAACCCGATCGCACCGCACGGCACCGCATAAATCAATTTCTCCGCACCCGACGCACCCACCGCACGCACCCGATCGCCCCGCACGGCCACCGCACGGAATTTTTTCCGTCGGAAAGTTCGCATTTTCAAGTTGGTTTTTTTCAACTTTTGACAACGATTTCCGATAGATTTTTTCACAGCTGAATCCAACGCCGCAACAAAAATGTTCTACGACCTCTAGTTTTCGGGAAAATCGATTTTTCCGTCGGAAAAGTCGCATTTCAAGTTGGTTTTTTCAACTTTTGACAACGATTTCCGATAGATTTTTTCACGCTGAATCCAACGCCGTCAACAAAATGTTCTACGACCTCTAGTTTTTCGAGAAAAATCGATTTTTCCGTCGGAAAAGTCGCATTTTCAAGTTGGTTTTTTTCAACTTTTGACAACGATTTCCGATAGATTTTTTCACGCTGAATCCAACGCCGTCAACAAAAATGTTCTACGACCTCTAGTTTTCGAGAAAAATCGATTTTTCCGTCGGAAAAGTCGCATTTTCAAGTTGGTTTTTTTCAACTTTTGACAACGATTTCCGATAGATTTTTTTCAACGCTGAATCCAACGCCGTCAACAAAAATGTTCTACGACCTCTACTTTTCGGGAAAAATCGATTTTTCCGTCGGAAAAGTCCGCATTTTCAAGTTGGTTTTTTTCAACTTTTGACAACGATTTCCGATAGATTTTTTCACGCTGAATCCAACGCCGTCAACAAAAATGTTCTACTACCTCTAGTTTTCGGGAAAAATCGATTTTCCGTCGGAAAAGTCGCATTTTCAAGTTGGTTTTTTTCAACTTTTGACAAACGATTTCCGATAGATTTTTTCACGCTGAATCCAACGCCGTCAACAAAAATGGTCTACGACCTCTAAAATTTCGGGAAAATCGATTTTTCGTCGGAAAAGTCGCATTTTCAAGTTGGTTTTTTTCAACTTTTGACAACGATTTCCGTGCGGTGCGGTGCGGTTGGGTGCGGAGAAATTGATTTATGCGGTGCCGTGCGGTGCGGTGCGGTGCGGTCGGGTGCGGTGCGATGCGGTCGGGTGCGGAGAAATTGATTTATGCGGTGCGGTGTGGTGCGGTGCGGTGCGGTCGGGTGCGGTGCGGTGCGGTGGCGGTCGGGTGCGGAGAAATTGATTTATGCGGTGCCGTGCGGTGCGAATGGGTGCGGTGCGGTGCGGTGCGGTCGGGTGCGGAGAAATTGATTTATGCGGTGCTGTGCGGTGCGATCGGGTGCGGTGCGGTGCGGTGCGGTCGGGTGCGGAGAATTGATTTATGCGGTGCCGTGCGGTGCGATCGGGTGCGGTGCGGTGCGGTGCGGTCGGGGTGCGGAGAAATTGATTTATGCGGTGCCGTGCGGTGCGGTGCGGTGCGGTCGGGTGCGGAGAAATTGATTTATATGCGGTGCCGTGCGGTGCGATCGGGTGCGGTGCGGTGCGGTTGCGGTCGGGTGCGGAGAAATTGATTTATGCGGTGCCGTGCGGTGCGATCGGGGGTGCGGTGGCAGGGCGGTGCGGTCGGGTTGCGGAGAAATTGATTTATGCGGTGCCGTGCGGTGCGATCGGGGTGCGGTGCGGTGCGGTGGCGGTCGGGGTGCGAGAAATTGATTTATGCGGTGCCGTGCGGTGCGATCGGGTGCGGTGCGGTCGTGTGCGGAGAAATTGATTATGCGGTGCCGTGCGGTGCGATCGGGGTGCGGTGCGGTGCGGTGCGGTCGGGTGCGGAGAAATTGATTTATGCGGTGCCGTGCGGTGCGATCGGGTGCGGTGCGGTGCGGTGCGGGTCGGGTGCGGAGAAAATTGATTTATGCGGTGCCGTGCGGTGCGATCGGGTGCGGTGCGGTGCGGTGCGGTCGGGTGCGGAGAAATTGATTTATGCGGTGCGGTGCGGTGCGGTGCGATCGGGTGCGGTGCGGTGCGGTGCGGTCGGGTGCGGAGAAATTGATTTATGCGGTGCCGTGCGGTGCGATCGGGTGCGGTGCGGTGCGGTGCGGGTCGGGTGCGGAGAAATTGATTTATTGCGGTGCCGTGCGGTGCGGTCGGGTGCGGTGCGGTGCGGTGCGGTCGGGTGCGGAGAAATTGATTATGCGGTGCCGTTTGCCCCACCGCACCGCACCGCACCTGATCGCACCGCACCGCATAAATCAATTTCTCCGCACCCGACCGCACCGCACCGCACCGCACCCGATCGCACCGCACGGCACCGCATAAATCAATTTCTCCGCACCCGACCGCACCGCACCGCACCGCACCCGATCGCACCGCACGGCACCGCATAAATC
This sequence comes from Apolygus lucorum, assembly GCA_009739505.2. Taxonomy (NCBI): domain Eukaryota; kingdom Metazoa; phylum Arthropoda; class Insecta; order Hemiptera; family Miridae; genus Apolygus; species Apolygus lucorum. The sequence continues at coordinate 16,729,190 of CM019169.2, read as the reverse complement.
AATTTCTCCGCACCCGACCGCACCGCACCGCACCGCACCGCACCGCACCCGATCGCACCGCACGGCACCGCATAAATCAATTTCTCCGCACCCGACCGCACCGCACCGCACCGCACCCGATCGCACCGCACGGCACCGCATAAATCAATTTCTCCGCACCCGACCGCACCGCACCGCACCGCACCCGATCGCACCGCACGGCACCGCATAAATCAATTTCTCCGCACCCGACCGCACCGCACCGCACCGCACCGCACCCGATCGCACCGCACGGCACCGCATAAATCAATTTCTCCGCACCCGACCGCACCGCACCGCACCGCACCCGATCGCACCGCACGACACCGCATAAATCAATTTCTCCGCACCCGACCGCACCGCACCGCACCGCACCCGATCGCACCGCACGGCACCGCATAAATCAATTTCTCCGCACCCGACCGCACCGCACCGCACCGCACCCGTTCGCACCGCACGGCACCGCATAAATCAATTTCTCCGCACACGACCGCACCGCACCGCACCGCACCCGATCGCACCGCACGGCACCGCATAATCAATTTCTCCGCACCCGACCGCACCGCACCGCACCGCACCCGATCGCACCGCACGGCACCGCACGGAATTTTTCCGTCGGAAAAGTCGCATTTTCAAGTTGGTTTTTTTCAACTTTTGACAACGATTTCCGATAGATTTTTTCACGCTGAATCCAACGCCGTCAACAAAAATGTTCTACGACCTCTAGTTTTCGGGAAAAATCGATTTTTCCGTCGGAAAAGTCGCATTTTCAAGTTGGTTTTTTTCAACTTTTGACAACGATTTCCGATAGATTTTTTCACGCTGAATCCAACGCCGTCAACAAAAATGTTCTACGACCTCTAGTTTTCGAGAAAAATCGATTTTTCCGTCGGAAAAGTCGCATTTTCAAGTTGGTTTTTTTCAACTTTTGACAACGATTTCCGATAGATTTTTTCACGCTGAATCCAACGCCGTCAACAAAAATGTTCTACGACCTCTAGTTTTCGAGAAAAATCGATTTTTCCGTCGGAAAAGTCGCATTTTCAAGTTGGTTTTTTTCAACTTTTGACAACGATTTCCGATAGATTTTTTCACGCTGAATCCAACGCCGTCAACAAAAATGTTCTACGACCTCTACTTTTCGGGAAAAATCGATTTTTCCGTCGGAAAAGTCGCATTTTCAAGTTGGTTTTTTTCAACTTTTGACAAACGATTTCCGATAGATTTTTTCACGCTGAATCCAACGCCGTCAACAAAAATGTTCTACGACCTCTAGTTTTCGGGAAAAATCGATTTTTCCGTCGGAAAAGTCGCATTTTCAAGTTGGTTTTTTTCAACTTTTGACAACGATTTCCGATAGATTTTTTCACGCTGAATCCAACGCCGTCAAAAAAAATGTTCTACGACCTCTAAATTTCGGGAAAAATCGATTTTTCCGTCGGAAAAGTCGCATTTTCAAGTTGGTTTTTTTTCAACTTTTGACAACGATTTCCGTGCGGTGCGGTGCGGTTGGGTGCGGAGAAATTGATTTATGCGGTGCCGTGCGGTGCGGTGCGGTGCGGTCGGGTGCGGTGCGATGCGGTCGGGTGCGGAGAAATATATTTATGCGGTGCGGTGTGGTGCGGTGCGGTGCGGTCGGGTGCGGTGCGATGCGGTCGGGTGCGGAGAAATTGATTTATGCGGTGCGGTTAGGTGCGGTGCGGTGCGGTCGGGTGCGGTTGCGGTGCGGTCGGGTGCGGTGCGGTGCGGTGCGGTCGGGTGCGGAGAAATTGATTTATGCGGTGCCGTGCGGTGCGATGCGGTGCGATCGGGTGCGGTGCGGTGCGGTGCGGTCGGGTGCGGAGAAATTGATTTATGCGGTGCGGTGCGGTGCGGTCGGGTGCGGTGTGATGCGGTCGGGTGCGGAGAAATTGATTTATGCGGTGCGGTGCGGTGCGGTCGGGTGCGGTGCGATGCGGTCGAGTGCGGAGAAATTGATTTATGCGGTGCCGTGCGGTGCGGTCGGGTGCGGTGCGATGCCGTCGGGTGCGGAGAAATTGATTTATGCGGTGCGGTTAGGTGCGGTGCGGTGCAGTCGGGTGCGGTGCGGTGCGGTGCAGTCGGGTGCGGAGAAATTGATTTATGCGGTGCCGTGGGTGCGATGCGGTGCGATCGGGTGCGGTGCGGTGCGGTGCGGTCGGGTGCGGAGAAATTGATTTATGCGGTGCGGTGCGGTGCGGTCGGGTGCGGTGCGATGCGGTCGGGTGCGGAGAAATTGATTTATGCGGTGCCGTGCGGTGGCGGTGCGGTCGGGTGCCGTGCGATGCGGTCGGGTGCGGAGAAATTGATCTATGCGGTGCGGTTAGGTGCGGTGCGGTGCGGTCGGGTGCGGTGCGGTGCGGTGCGGTGTTACACCAATTTCAGTCGGCCAGGTAGCCCAGTGGAGATGGGTTCTAGAGTCCGATATTTGAAAATCAAAATCAAAAGGGCGCCACTCCTCTTTTGTTTCTGGGGTATAAGAGGAGGAACCCCAAACCAGAGACTTACCTATCAGTCAATAGATAGGAGGAAAAAGGAAAGAACAGAAAAGAAAGAAATAAGGAAGTCGATCAAGGGTTTTATTGAGGATATCTCAGGCAAAGGACTTATTCTTAGGGGTGGGAGGAGCCTCTTTGGTGGTCCCTACCTACCTACTCGAGCCACTTAACCTAAGGGGGACGTACGACTAAAGCTACAGCTAAGGGGGAACTTAAACTAGGGGGACACTTATATTTAAGTGTGGCGTTGAGAGAGGAAAGGCGGAATTCGGCATACAGGCTCTCCCAGGCAAGGTGTAAGAAGAAAACTCTAGGCAGACAACCGGGACAAAGACCCCTATGAAGAAAAAATAACACCTATGTAAATAGGTACTTACTTAAAGAGAAAAGAAGAAAGTGACTCGACAATCTTGGGAAGCTAAAATGAAATTGTATGCTTACCATGCATGGGGTCTTGATATATAAAATAATCCTCCAGATAATCCTTCAGAGCACCACAAGGTCAACAAGGTTCTTCACACCTGATAGAATAGGTACATAATCATGTCAGCCAAAAGAAAGAAGGAAGAAGAAAAGAAAAGGTATTTAGGCACCTACGACAACAATCATACCTCCTGGGTATGTACATAGGTATGTGCTTCATTAGTATGCATGAAAGTTACCTGAAGAGGTGGCTACGCAGGGCACAATTTCAATACTAATTGCCAAGGGACAGATCCTACAAAGAGTTTACACAAATTCCTCGAACTAAAATTAATAATCCTGCTTTGCAGAGTAAGTGGAATGAGGGCTCATTAGTGACTGATGTCTTGTACAAAATATCGAGGCTTGACGAGGTCGGACGAGGAGAGGAGAGGAAAGACGAGGGGAGAAGGGAAGCGATAAAACGGGGAATGCGTTGGCCGGTTAATCCGCTTAACTCCTTATCGCCACTGCAGTTTGGCTCTCCTATCGGCCTGCAGGAGCGAGCTTGCTTGTTGTTCACAACATTTCCGGCTTGGGTTTTCAAAAAAAAAGGAAAAAAAAAAAGATGGTTGCCTGGCTGTGAGGAATACTGCATCTAATCCAAAATCAGGTCGCAACTAGGATTCTCCAGGTGGATTGGATTTGAGATCCTTAGGGTGCCACACTCCAAGGTCCTTGCCCTCCAAATCAGTTAGTCGGTAAGCTAGGTTAGACAGTTTTTTGGAAACTCTGCATTTTATAAACTTAGGGGCAAGCTTACTAGTGAAGTGTTGTGCAGCGTTGGACAAAACGATGTTCTTCTTCCAGACAAAGTCACCTTCTTCATACTGCACAGGCCGATGACGGAGGTTATATGAGTCTCTGGATTGCATGTATGCTTGATCAAGTCTACGTTTCACCTGCTCATATACTTCGCCTAGCTTTCCAAGAGATTTTGCGTGGTCATCAGGAGAACTTGTAGGTGGGAGAACATTGCCTTGAAGACTCAGGTTATGTTCCACACCTGACCTCATAGGATTCCGTCCAAAGTTCAAGAAGGCTGGAGTGAATTGTGTCACTTGGTGGGTGGCAGTCCGTAGGGCGAACCCTATCTTTGCAATTTCCTTGTCCCAATGGCGATGGTTGTCTTTAATATATGATCTAATTGCCGTCTTTATCACCCGATTAACTCGCTCAGTATGGTTGGCTTGAGGATGATAATTGGCAGTGAACCACAGCTGAACTCCATACTCCTTCATCTTTTCTTCGAACTGAGTACTCCTAAAGGGTGTCCCATTGTCACAGACAACTATCTTTGGGACTCCATAAACGAGAAACACCTGCTCTTCCATGAACTTGGTTAGAGCATTGGCTGTGCTAGCTCTCAAGGGATGAAGAAGGCAGAATTTGCTAAAATAATCTGTCACAACGAGCAAATATTTGTTCTGTTGTGATGATGATGGAAAGGGACCCATGAAGTCAGCACTGATAATTTGAAATGGTGCTGTAACGATCTTCTGCTGACCAAACTGCCCAGCTGGAAGGAGCTGTGAAGGTTTCTGGGCAAGACAGGTTTGGCACCGAGAAACATACTTAATGGCATCCTGAGCCATCCCTGGCCAATAATAACGTTCTTTGAGCCGAGAGACAGTCTTGAAGGATCCAAAATGGGAAGATAGAGGGTCATCATGGCAGCGTTGGAGGATCTGAAGCCTATCAGGCTTTGGGACCACCACCTTCCAAGGATCCTCGATTCCTATGAGATGTCGTCTTATCATCACCTTCTTGAACAGCTTACCATCACGAATTATCCAGAGGGGGTACTTGTCTGCATTGTTGGTAACTTCAACTTTCATCTTCTGGTACCAAGTATCGTTAGCTTGAGGGTTGATGGTTGCGAGCAATGCACAGTCTTCATGAGCTCTGGACAAGGCATCTGCAACTACGTTTGACTTTCCAGGTCTATGGATGATGTTCAGATCGTACTGTTGCATCTTGAGGGCCCACCGGGCCAAACGTCCGTGAGGGTCCTTGAGGTTGCTTAACCAGACCAGAGAGGCATGATCGGTGACCACTGTAACAGATGTACCTTCGATGTACGGTCTGAACTTCTCCACAGCAAAAAGTACGGCGAGACACTCCAGTTCACTCGCCGAGTAGTTCTTCTCATTTCGGGTGAGACTACGACTGGCATAGGCTAATGGCTTTTCGATACCATCAACTTCTTGACACAGAACACACCCCAAGCCCGTTGAACTGGCATCTGTGCGGATTATGAAGGGCAGACTGAAGTCAGGACATGTGAGGATTGGAGCAGTTATGAGCTTTTCTTTCAGCTCACCAAAAGCTTGTTCCTGCCCTGGTCCCCATTCCCATTTCTGACTCTTCTTCAGTAGTTGTGTCAGTGGAGCTGTCAAAGTTGAGAAGTTTGGAACGAACCTTCTATACCAAGAGGCAACACCCAGGTAACGTCTCAATTGTTTCAAGTTTGATGGTCTCGGGAACTCAACGATGGCAGAAACCTTGGCTGGATCGACGTGCAAACCACTTCTATCAACGACATATCCGAGATAAGCTAAACTTGACCTACAGAACTGGCTTTTCTCCCAGTTCAAAGTGAGTCCGCTTTGGAAGAGGCGAGATAATACTTTATCCAACACTTGGAGATGTGTCTCGAAGTCTTCTGTCACCAAGACAATGTCGTCCAGGTACACAAACACGTGGCTTTCCATGTCAGACCCAATCACAGAATCAATTAGCCTTTGCCAGGTTGCTGGAGAGTTCACCAATCCCATTGGCATGCGACAAAACTCAAACAGTCCTCGTCCTGGTACAGTGAAGGCAGTCTTCTGCTTGCTGGACTCATCGATTGGAATTTGCCAGAAGGCGCTCTTGATATCGATGGACGAGAGAAACCGAGCATTGCGTAATCGATCAAGGATATGCGTGACATATGGCAAAGGATATGCATCCTTCCGTGTCATAGCATTGACCTGCCGGTAGTCCACACAAAATCGATGACTGCCATCTTTCTTCTTGGTGATGACCACAGGAGACGACCATGGACTTGTGGAGGGTTGGACGATTCCATTGGCCAGGAGTTCATCCAGTTCCTTGTGCATCACCTTGAGGATAAACGGTGACCTACGAAAATAGCGTTGCTTCACTGGTTTGCCTTCACCTGTGTCAATACAGTGTTGGACTTGCTTTGCTAGTCCAATGGCTGGTGATGGCAATGACCGGTATCTATCCAAAAGAACAGAAAGTTTGGTTTTCTGAGTTGATGCTAGCTCGTCATGGCTCACTAGAGCAGGAGGCGGATTGGTGATGGACTGCAATGGGGTAGTCTCTCCAAGCGTGAAAGTGCCCTGAGCCACGTCCAAAACAATATGATGAGCCTTGAAGAAGTCTATGCCGAGGATGATGTCACACTTCAAGTCTGGAACGATTACAACTTCAATAATCTTCACCACTCCTTTCAGGGTTATTGGGGTTTCAAGAGTTCCAAGTGCAGGGCATTCTTGTCCATTTGCCACTTTCACACTCACCATAGTCGGATTAAGTTGGTTTCTGATACCTAATTGCAGGAGTTTGTGCCAACCAGAAGCTCCAATGTGAGTGCGCTCAGCACCAGAATCCAGGAGTCCATGGAAACCAATGCCATAAATTTCCACAGCAAGATATGGTCTACAATCGCGACCATTTGGATGTGGTTCCAGAGGATGCGCTGTCTCACATGACGACAGGAAGGCATGTACATAACCCTTCCATTCCTGCCAACTAGGATCGTGAATGCTTGTGGAGGTGAAGTTCTGTGGGCCTACCATCATTGTGGGAGGCCCACCTGGGCGTTTCCCTGGTCCTTAGATTGATTGCAGCGAGGGCAGGTGACTCTGGTCGTGTCACCAGTGCCACATCTGGGACAGAACTTCCCCAGAGGCTTCCTGCAGTCGTGGAAACGATGGCCACCATCACGACAGTTCCAACAGATGACAGGTCGTCTGGAACCAGATGGGGGCTTAACTCGAGGTAGGGAAGTGGTAGTAGGTGCTGCTTGGCTTGGCTGGCTGACTTGTGCCACTACTGGAGACTCTTCAATGGCAAGAACTTTGTTGTAGTTAATCATTTTCGGGTAGCCACTGCGATGTTCAGGATTGCGACGTCCAGTATAGCCTAACTGAGGCTCAAGCAGGTTCTTGGAAGGAGGTTCCTGGAAGCGGTCAGCCCAAACACGTCCAATATGGAGTTGGTTGACAGTTTCCTCAAGCTGATTAACCGTTCTATACTGGGTGAGTGGAAGAAGCACGAGGTATTCTTTTCTTAGGTTCCGCTGGATAAGTCTGACTTTCTGGAACTCTGTCACTGGTTCTGGAAGACGGTCGAACAGGGCTTTCATGTTGGCTATAAAAATAGACGGTTTCTCATCAATGCCCTGAGTTCGATTCCTGATTTCGTCCATCAGACGTTCATTATAGTCTGGATCAAGAAAGGTTTGTTTCAGCTGAAACACCAAATCATCCCAATCATGTATGTCGTTTCGACGAGATCTGTACCACGTCAATGCAGAGCCACTAAACAACTCGGCTGCACCTAAGTGTAGCTCAGCTTTTGTGAGCCTCCGAGCAAGGCGTCTATCTTCAACGTCAGCAAGAAACGACATAAGTGACTGTTTGTGATCCTCTCCAGAGAACTTCAAATTCCACTTGTATATCTTAGGATCATCATTGAAAATCCTTCCAGTAGACGAGTGTCTACGATTCCGCCCACCAGGTACTGTATGAACATTAGTAATAACGGTGTGGTTGCTTACCGCTGAATTCCGTCCAGCATAGTCGGGTGGTAGTGGCAGTGTTGGAAGGTCATCGTGGTTTCCAGGTTCTCCATTCCCAGGTTCTTCACCTTCCTGCTGCTCGGCCGTCTCTTCAGTATCTGGAGCAGGATCTCGTTGCAAGCAGACCCCAACAACGCCTATGAACCTTCGAAGTACTTGGAGGTATCCTTGTCGCAGTGTCTCCAACTGTGCTGTGCTGAACTTCTGCCTATCCATACGGTTATACCAATGCCACAATCTAGTGTCAAGACGTGCGACATCATTAGCATTGCTTGTGTCCAGTACCTCAATGAGTTCCTTTAATTCCGCAACTCTTTCTTCACAAGCTTCGAGTTCATCATTTGGCTGCAGTTGTGCAACAATTTCAGGATCAGGTTGCACATTGTCCTTCAACGCTGATCTGAGATTTGCTCGCAGTGTGTCAACTGTGCCCTCATGAGGTAGACCACGGATGAATAACTCATGCTGCAGTTCACGTTTCAGGAGGCGGTAGAAATCCATTTTCAAGTAGGAACACATGTTAATGAGGTCTGGGTTCAAAGGCATAAACTGCTGGGAGATACTAGATGAGGTATTCAGAAGTGCAGAAATCTATAGGCCGAAGGCTTGTTTTGTAGACGAATACTCAGGAAGAACAGAAATCCAGATAGGTAGGTACCTATCATCAAAAGGAGAGAGGAAAAAAAAGTCACAATCACTTCCAACCACACTACTGATGGAGTAATCCACAATAATCAAGACTGACTAGGCTGATCAGTGCTTATCAAACACTAGCCCCACGTTGGGCGCCAAAATATGTTACACCAATTTCAGTCGGCCAGGTAGCCCAGTGGAGATGGGTTCTAGAGTCCGATATTTGAAAATCAAAATCAAAAGGGCGCCACTCCTCTTTTGTTTCTGGGGTATAAGAGGAGGAACCCCAAACCAGAGACTTACCTATCAGTCAATAGATAGGAGGAAAAAGGAAAGAACAGAAAAGAAAGAAATAAGGAAGTCGATCAAGGGTTTTATTGAGGATATCTCAGGCAAAGGACTTATTCTTAGGGGTGGGAGGAGCCTCTTTGGTGGTCCCTACCTACCTACTCGAGCCACTTAACCTAAGGGGGACGTACGACTAAAGCTACAGCTAAGGGGGAACTTAAACTAGGGGGACACTTATATTTAAGTGTGGCGTTGAGAGAGGAAAGGCGGAATTCGGCATACAGGCTCTCCCAGGCAAGGTGTAAGAAGAAAACTCCAGGCAGACAACCGGGACAAAGACCCCTATGAAGAAAAAATAACACCTATGTAAATAAGGTACTTACTTAAAGAGAAAAGAAGAAAGTGACTCGACAATCTTGGGAAGCTAAAATGAAATTGTATGCTTACCATGCATGGGGTCTTGATATATAAAATAATCCTCCAGATAATCCTTCAGAGCACCACAAGGTCAACAAGGTTCTTCACACCTGATAGAATAGGTACATAATCATGTCAGCCAAAAGAAAGAAGGAAGAAGAAAAGAAAAGGTATTTAGGCACCTACGACAACAATCATACCTCCTGGGTATGTACATAGGTATGTGCTTCATTAGTATGCATGAAAGTTACCTGAAGAGGTGGCTACGCAGGGCACAATTTCAATACTAATTGCCAAGGGACAGATCCTACAAAGAGTTTACACAAATTCCTCGAACTAAAATTAATAATCCTGCTTTGCAGAGTAAGTGGAATGAGGGCTCATAAGTGACTGATGTCTTGTACAAAATATCGAGGCTTGACGAGGTCGGACGAGGAGAGGAGAGGAAAGACGAGGGGAGAAGGGAAGCGATAAAACGGGGAATGCGTTGGCCGGTTAATCCGCTTAACTCCTTATCGCCACTGCAGTTTGGCTCTCCTATCGGCCTGCAGGAGCGAGCTTGCTTGTTGTTCACAACAGCGGTTGGGTGCGGAGAAATTGATTTATGGGGTGCCGTGCGGTGCGGTGCGGTGCGATCGGGTGTGGTGCGGTGCGGTGCGGTCGGGTGCAGAGAAATTGATTTATGCGGTGCCGTGCGGTGCGGTGCGGTGCGGTCGGGTGCGGTGCGATGATCTATCGGAAATCGTTGTCAAAAGTTGAAAAAAACCAACTTGAAAATGCGACTTTTCCTAAGGTGCGGTACTTTATGCGGTGCGGTACTTTATGCGGTGCGGTTAGGTGCGGTGCGGTGCGGTGCGATCGGGTGCGTTGCAGTGCGGTGCGGTCGGGTACGGAGAAATTGATATATGCGGTGCCGTGCGGTGCGATCGAGTGCGGTGCGGTGCGGTGCGGTCGGGTGCGGAGAAATTGATTTATGCGGTGCCGTGCGGTGCGATCGGGTGCGATGCGGTGCGGTGCGGTCGGGTGCGGTGCGATGCGGTCGGGTGCGGAGAAATTGATTTATGCGGTGCGGTTAGGTGCAGTGCGGTGCGGTCGGGTGCGGTGCGGTGCGGTCGGGTGCGTGCGGTGCGGTGCGGTGCGGTGCGGTCGGGTGCGGAGAAATTGATTTATGCGGTGCCGTGCGGTGCAATCGGGTGCGGTGCGGTGCGGTGCGGTCGGGTGCGGAGAAATTGATTTATGCGGTGCGGTGCAGTGCGGTCGGGTGCGGTGCGATGCGGTCGGGTGCGGAGAAATTGATTTATGCGGTGCCGTGCGGTGCGGTGCGGTCAGGTGCGGTCGGGTGCGGAGAAATTGATTTATGCGGTGCGGTGCGGTGCGGTGCGATCGGGTGCGGTGCGGTGCGGTCGGGTGCGGAGAAATTGATTTATGCGGTGCCGTGCGGTGCGATCGGGTGCGGTGCGGTGCGGTGCGGTCGGGTGCGGAGAAATTGATTTATGCGGTGCCGTGCGGTGCGATCGGGTGCGGTGCGGTGCGGTGCGGTCGGGTGCGGAGAAATTGATTTATGCGGTGCCGTGCGGTGCGATCGGGTGCGGAGAAATTGATTTATGCGGTGCGGTGCGGTGCGGTGCGATCGGGTGCGGTGCGATCGGGTGCGGTGCGGTCGGGTGCAGAGAAATTGATTTATGCAGTGCCGTGCGGTGCGGTGCGGTGCGATCGGGTGCGGTGCGATCGTGTGCGGTGCGATGAGGTCGGGAGCGGAGAAATTGATTTATGCGGTGCGGTTCGGTGCGATCGGGTGCGGTGCGATCGTGTGCGGTGCGATGCGGTCGGGAGCGGAGAAATTGATTTGTGCGGTGCGGTGAGGTGCGGTGAGGTGCGGTGCGGTGTGGTGCGGTGCGGTGCGGTCGGTTGCGGTGCGGTGCGGTGCGGTCGGGTGCGGAGAAATTGATTAATGCGGTGCTGTGCGGTGCCGTGCGGTGCGATCGGGTGCGGTGCGGTGCGGTGCGGTCGGGTGCGGTGCGGTGCGGTGCAGTCGGGTGCGGAGAAATTGATTTATGCGGTGCCGTGCGGTGCGATCGGGTGCGGTGCGGTGCGGTGCGGTCGGGTGCGGAGAAATTGATTTATGCGGTGCCGTGCGGTGCAGTCGGGTGCGGTGCGGTGCGGTGCGGTCGGGTGCGGAGAAATTGATTTATGCGGTGCCGTGCGGTGCGATCGGGTGCGGTGCGGTGCGGTGCGGTCGGGTGCGGAGAAATTGATTTATGCGGTGCCGTGCGGTGCGAATGGGTGCGGTGCGGTGCGGTGCGGTCGGGTGCGGAGAAATTGATTTATGCGGTGCTGTGCGGTGCGATCGGGTGCGGTGCGGTGCGGTTTGATGCGGTCGGGTGCGGAGAAATTGATTTATGCGGTGCCGTGCGGTGCGATCGGGTGCGGTGCGGTGCGGTGCGGTCGGGTGCGGAGAAATTGATTTATGCGGTGCCGTGCGGTGCGGTGCGGTGCGGTCGGGTGCGGAGAAATTGATTTATGCGGTGCCGTGCGGTGTGATCGGTGCGGTGCGGTGCGGTGCGGTCGGTGCGGAGAAATTGATTTATGCGGTGCCGTGCGGTGCGATCGGGTGCGGTGCAGGGCGGTGCGGTCGGGTGCGGAGAAATTGATTTATGCAGTGCCGTGCGGTGCGATCGGGTGCGGTGCGGTGCGGTGCGGTCGGGTGCGGAGAAATTGATTTATGCGGTGCCGTGCGGTGCGATCAGGTGCGGTGCGGTCGGGTGCGGAGAAATTGATTTATGCGGTGCCGTGCGGTGCGATCGGGTGCGGTGCGGTGCGGTGCGGTCGGGTGCGGAGAAATTGATTTATGCGGTGCCGTGCGGTGCGATCGGGTGCGGTGCGGTGCGGTGCGGTCGGGTGCGGAGAAATTGATTTATGCGGTGCCGTGCGGTGCGATCGGGTGCGGTGCGGTGCGGTGCGGTCGGGTGCGGAGAAATTGATTTATGCGGTGCGGTGCGGTGCGGTGCGATCGGGTGCGGTGCGGTGCGGTGCGGTCGGGTGCGGAGAAATTGATTTATGCAGTGCCGTGCGGTGCGATCGGGTGCGGTGCGGTGCGGTGCGGTCGGGTGCGGAGAAATTGATTTATGCGGTGCCGTGCGGTGCGGTCGGGTGCGGTGCGGTGCGGTGCGGTCGGGTGCGGAGAAATTGATTTATGCGGTGCCGTTTGCCCCACCGCACCGCACCGCACCTGATCGCACCGCACCGCACCGCACCGCATAAATCAATTTCTCCGCACCCGACCGCACCGCACCGCACCGCACCCGATCGCACCGCACGGCACCGCATAAATCAATTTCTCCGCACCCGACCGCACCGCACCGCACCGCACCCGATCGCACCGCACGGCACCGCATAAATCAATTTCTCCGCACCCGACCGCACCGCACCGCACCCGATCGCACCGCACGGCACCGCATAAATCAATTTCTCCGCACCCGACCGCACCGCACCGCACCGCACCCGATCGCACCGCACGGCACCGCATAAATCAATTTCTCCGCACCCGACCGCACCGCACCGCACCGCACCCGATCGCACCGCACGGCACCGCATAAATCAATTTCTCCGCACCCGACCGCACCGCACCGCACCGCACCCGATTGCACCGCACGGCACCGCATAAATCAATTTCTCCGCACCCGACCGCACCGCACCGCACCGCACCCGATCGCACCGCACGGCACCGCATAAATCAATTTCTCCGCACCCGACCGCACCGCACCGCACCGCACCCGATCGCACCGCACGACACCGCATAAATCAATTTCTCCGCACCCGACCGCACCGCACCGCACCGCACCCGATCGCACCGCACGGCACCGCATAAATCAATTTCTCCGCACCCGACCGCACCGCACCGCACCGCACCCGTTCGCACCGCACGGCACCGCATAAATCAATTTCTCCGCACCCGACCGCACCGCACCGCACCGCACCCGATCGCACCGCACGGCACCGCACGGAATTTTTCCGTCGGAAAAGTCGCATTTTCAAGTTGGTTTTTTTCAACTTTTGACAACGATTTCCGATAGATTTTTTCACGCTGAATCCAACGCCGTCAACAAAAATGTTCTACGACCTCTAGTTTCCGGGAAAAATCGATTTTTCCGTCGGAAAAGTCGCCTTTTCAAGTTGGTTTTTTTCAACTTTTGACAATGATTTCCGATAGATTTTTTCACGCTGAATCCAACGCCGTCAACAAAAATGTTCTACGACCTCTAGTTTTCGAGAAAAATCGATTTTTCCGTCGGAAAAGTCGCATTTTCAAGTTGGTTTTTTTCAACTTTTGACAACGATTTCCGATAGATTTTTTCACGCTGAATCCAACGCCGTCAACAAAAATGTTCTACGACCTCTAGTTTTCGAGAAAAATCGATTTTTCCGTCGGAAAAGTCGCATTTTCAAGTTGGTTTTTTTCAACTTTTGACAACGATTTCCGATAGATTTTTTCACGCTGAATCCAACGCCGTCAACAAAAATGTTCTACGACCTCTAGTTTTCGAGAAAAATCGATTTTTCCGTCGGAAAAGTCGCATTTTCAAGTTGGTTTTTTTCAACTTTTGACAACGATTTCCGATAGATTTTTTCACGCTGAATCCAACGCCGTCAACAAAAATGTTCTACGACCTCTAGTTTTCGAGAAAAATCGATTTTTCCGTCGGAAAAGTCGCATTTTCAAGTTGGTTTTTTTCAACTTTTGACAACGATTTCCGATAGATTTTTTCACGCTGAATCCAACGCCGTCAACAAAAATGTTCTACGACCTCTACTTTTCGGGAAAAATCGATTTTTCCGTCGGAAAAGTCGCATTTTCAAGTTGGTTTTTTTCAACTTTTGACAACGATTTCCGATAGATTTTTTCACGCTGAATCCAACGCCGTCAACAAAAATGTTCTACGACCTCTAGTTTTCGAGAAAAATCGATTTTTCCGTCGGAAAAGTCGCATTTTCAAGTTGGTTTTTTTCAACTTTTGACAACGATTTCCGATAGATTTTTTCACGCTGAATCCAACGCCGTCAACAAAAATGTTCTACGACCTCTAGTTTTCGAGAAAAATCGATTTTTCCGTCGGAAAAGTCGCATTTTCAAGTTGGTTTTTTTCAACTTTTGACAACGATTTCCGATAGATTTTTTCACGCTGAATCCAACGCCGTCAACAAAAATGTTCTACGACCTCTAGTTTTCGAGAAAAATCGATTTTTCCGTCGGAAAAGTCGCATTTTCAAGTTGGTTTTTTTCAACTTTTGACAACGATTTCCGATAGATTTTTTCACGCTGAATCCAACGCCGTCAACAAAAATGTTCTACGACCTCTAGTTTTCGAGAAAAATCGATTTTTCCGTCGGAAAAGTCGCATTTTCAAGTTGGTTTTTTTCAACTTTTGACAACGATTTCCGATAGATTTTTTCACGCTGAATCCAACGCCGTCAACAAAAATGTTCTACGACCTCTAGTTTTCGAGAAAAATCGATTTTTCCGTCGGAAAAGTCGCATTTTCAAGTTGGTTTTTTTTCAACTTTTGACAACGATTTCCGATAGATTTTTTCACGCTGAATCCAACGCCGTCAACAAAAATGTTCTACGACCTCTACTTTTCGAGAAAAATCGATTTTTCCGTCGGAAAAGTCGCATTTTCAAGTTGGTTTTTTTCAACTTTTGACAACGATTTCCGATAGATTTTTTCACGCTGAATCCAACGCCGTCAACAAAAATGTTCTACGACCTCTAGTTTTCGAGAAAAATCGATTTTTCCGCCGGAAAAGTCGCATTTTCAAGTTGGTTTTTTTCAACTTTTGACAACGATTTCCGATAGATTTTTTCACGCTGAATCAAACGCCGTCAACAAAAATGTTCTACGACCTCTAGTTTTCGAGAAAAATCGATTTTTCCGTCGGAAAAGTCGCATTTTCAAGTTGGTTTTTTTCAACTTTTGACAACGATTTCCGATAGATTTTTTCACGCTGAATCCAACGCCGTCAACAAAATGTTCTACGACCTCTAGTTTTCGAGAAAAATCGATTTTTCCGTCGGAAAAGTCGCATTTTCAAGTTGGTTTTTTTCAACTTTTGACAACGATTTCCGATAGATTTTTTCACGCTGAATCCAACGCCGTCAACAAAAATGTTCTACGACCTCTAGTTTTCGAGAAAAATCGATTTTTCCGTCGGAAAAGTCGCATTTTCAAGTTGGTTTTTTTCAACTTTTGACAACGATTTCCGATAGATTTTTTCACGCTGAATCCAACGCCGTCAACAAAAATGTTCTACGACCTCTAGTTTTCGAGAAAAATCGATTTTTCCGTCGGAAAAGTCGCATTTTCAAGTTGGTTTTTTTCAACTTTTGACAACGATTTCCGATAGATTTTTTCACGCTGAATCCAACGCCGTCAACAAAAATGTTCTACGACCTCTAGTTTTCGAGAAAAATCGATTTTTTCCGTCGGAAAAGTCGCATTTTCAAGTTGGTTTTTTTCAAACTTTTGACAACGATTTCCGATAGATTTTTTCACGCTGAATCCAACGCCGTCAACAAAAATGTTCTACGACCTCTAGTTTTCGAGAAAAATCGATTTTTCCGTCGGAAAAGTCGCATTTTCAAGTTGGTTTTTTTCAACTTTTGACAACGATTTCCGATAGATTTTTTCACGCTGAATCCAACGCCGTCAACAAAAATGTTCTACGACCTCTACTTTTCGAGAAAAATCGATTTTTCCGTCGGAAAAGTCGCATTTTCAAGTTGGTTTTTTTCAACTTTTGACAACGATTTCCGATAGATTTTTTCACGCTGAATCCAACGCCGTCAACAAAAATGTTCTACGACCTCTAGTTTTCGAGAAAAATCGATTTTTCCGCCGGAAAAGTCGCATTTTCAAGTTGGTTTTTTTCAACTTTTGACAACGATTTCCGATAGATTTTTTCACGCTGAATCAAACGCCGTCAACAAAAATGTTCTACGACCTCTAGTTTTCGAGAAAAATCGATTTTTCCGTCGGAAAAGTCGCATTTTCAAGTTGGTTTTTTTCAACTTTTGACAACGATTTCCGATAGATTTTTTCACGCTGAATCCAACGCCGTCAACAAAAATGTTCTACGACCTCTAGTTTTCGAGAAAAATCGATTTTTCCGTCGGAAAAGTCGCATTTTCAAGTTGGTTTTTTTCAACTTTTGACAACGATTTCCGATAGATTTTTTCACGCTGAATCCAACGCCGTCAACAAAAATGTTCTACGACCTCTAGTTTTCGGGAAAAATCGATTTTTCCGTCGGAAAAGTCGCATTTTCAAGTTGGTTTTTTTCAATTTTTGACAACGATTTCCGATAGATTTTTTCACGCTGAATCCAACGCCGTCAACAAAGATGTTCTACGACCTCTAGTTTTCGAGAAAAATCGATTTTTCCGTCGGAAAAGTCGCATTTGCAAGTTGGTTTTTTTCAACTTTTGACAACGATTTCCGATAGATTTTTTCCGCGGTGCGGTCGGGTGCGGAGAAATTGATTTATGCGGTGCCGTGCGGTGCGATCGGGTGCGGTGCGGTGCGGTGCGGTCGGGTGCGGAGAAATTGATTTATGCGGTGCCGTGCGGTGCGATCGGGTGCGGTGCGGTGCGGTGCGGTCGGGTGCGGAGAAATTGATTTATGCGGTGCCGTGCGGTGCGATTGGGTGCGGTGCGGTGCGGTCGGGTGCGGAGAAATTGATTTATGCGGTGCCGTGCGGTGCGATCGGGTGCGGTGCGGTGCGGTGCGGTCGGGTGCGGAGAAATTGATTTATGCGGTGCCGTGCGGTGCGATCGGGTGCGGTGCGGTCGGGTGCGGAGAAATTGATTTATGCGGTGCCGTGCGGTGCGATCGGGTGCGGTGCGGTGCGGTGCGGTCGGGTGCGGAGAAATTGATTTATGCGGTGCCGTGCGGTGCGATCGGGTGCGGTGCGGTGCGGTGCGGTCGGGTGCGGAGAAATTGATTTATGCGGTGCTGTGCGGTGCGATCGGGTGCGGTGCGGTGCGGTGCGGTCGGGTGCGGAGAAATTGATTTATGCGGTGCGGTGCGGTGCGGTGCGATCGGGTGCGGTGCGGTGCGGTGCGGTCGGGTGCGGAGAAATTGATTTATGCGGTGCCGTGCGGTGCGATCGGGTGCGGTGCGGTGCGGTGCGGTCGGGTGCGGAGAAATTGATTTATGCGGTGCCGTGCGGTGCGATCGGGTGCGGTGCGGTGCCGTGCGGTCGGGTGCGGAGAAATTGATTTATGCGGTGCCGTGCGGTGCGATCGGGTGCGGTGCGGTGCGGTGCGGTCGGGTGCGGAAAAATTGATTTGTGCGGTGCCGTGCGGTGCGGTGCGGTCGGGTGCGGTGCGATGCGGTCGGGTGCGGAGAAATTGATTCTTGCGGTGCGGTGTGGTGCGGTGCAGTGCGGTCGGGTGCGGGGCGATGCGGTTGGGTGCGGAGAAATTGATTTATGCGGTGCGGTTAGGTGCGGTGCGGTCGGGTGCGGTGCGGTGCGGTGCGGTCGGGTGCGGAGAAATTGATTTATGCGGTGCCGTGCGGTGCGATCGGGTGCGGTGCGGTGCGGTGCGGTCGGGTGCGGAGAAATTGATTTATGCGGTGCCGTGCGGTGCGATCGGGTGCGGTGCGGTGCGGTGCGGTCGGGTGCGGAGAAATTGATTTATGTGGTGCCGTGCGGTGCGATCGGGTGCGGTGGGTGCGGTGCGTTGCGGTGCGGTCGGGTGCGGAGAAATTGATTTATGCGGTGCCGTGCGGTGCGATCGGGTGCGGTGCGGTGCGGTGCGGTCGGGTGCGGAGAAATTGATTTATGCGGTGCCGTGCGGTGCGATAGGGTGCGGTGCGGTGCGGTGCGGTCGGGTGTGTTTATGCGGTGCCGTGCGGTGCGATAGGGTGCGGTGCGGTGCGGTGCGGTCGGGTGCGGAGAAATTGATTTATGCGGTGCCGTGCGGTGCGGTGCGATCGGGTGCGGTGCGATAGTGTGCGGTCGGGTGCGGAGAAATTGATTTATGCGGTGCCGTGCGGTGCGATCGGGTGCGGTGCGGTGCGGTGCGGTCGGGTGCGGAGAAATTGATTTATGCGGTGCCGTGCGGTGCGATCGGGTGCGGTGCCGTGCGGTGCGATCGGGTGCGGTGCGGTGCGGTGCGGTCGGGTGCGGAGAAATTGATTTATGCGGTGCCGTGCGGTGCGATCAGGTGCGGTGCGGTGCGGTGCGGTCGGGTGCGGAGAAATTGATTTATGCGGTGCCGTGCGGTGCGATCGGGTGCGGTGCGGTGTGGTGCGGTCGGGTGCGGAGAAATTGATTTATGCAGTGCGGTGCGATCGGGTGCGGTGCGATCGGGTGCGGTGCGGTCGGGTGCAGAGAAATTGATTTATGCGGTGCCGTGCGGTGCGATCGGGTGCGGTGCGGTGCGGTCGGGTGCGGAGAAATTGATTTATGCGGTGCCGTGCGGTGCGATCGGGTGCGGTGCGGTGCGGTGCGGTCGGGTGCGGAGAAATTGATTTATGCGGTGCCGTGCGGTGCGATCGGGTGCGGTGCGGTGCGGTGCGGTCGGGTGCGGAGAAATTGATTTATGCGGTGCGGTGCGGTGCGGTGCGATCGGGTGCGGTGCGATCGGGTGCGGTGCGGTCGGGTGCAGAGAAATTGATTTATGCGGTGCGGTGCGGTGCGGTGCGATCGGGTGCGGTGCGATCGGGTGCGGTGCGGTCGGGTGCAGAGAAATTGATTTATGCGGTGCCGTGCGGTGCGGTGCGGTGCGATCGGGTGCGGTGCGATCGTGTGCGGTGCGATGCGGTCGGGAGCGGAGAAATTGATTTATGCGGTGCGGTGCGGTGCGATCGGGTGCGGTGCGATCGTGTGCGGTGCGATGCGGTCGGGAGCGGAGAAATTGATTTATGCGGTGCGGTGAGGTGCGGTGAGGTGCGGTGCGGTGCGGTGCGGTCAGTTGCGGTGCGGTGCGGTGCGGTCGGGTGCGGAGAAATTGATTAATGTGGTGCTGTGCGGTGCGGTGCGGTGCGATCGGGTGCGGTGCGGTGCGGTGCGGTCGGGTGCGGTGCGGTGAGAGGTGCGGTGAAGTGCGGTGCGGTGTGGTGCGGTGCGGTGCGGTCGGTTGCGGTGCGGTGCGGTGCAGTCGAGTGCGGAGAAATTGATTTATGCGGTGCCGTGCGGTGCGATCGGGTGCGGTGCGGTGCGGTGCGGTGCGGTGCGGTCGTGTGCGGAGAAATTGATTTATGCGGTGCCGTGCGGTGCGATCGGGTGCGGTGCGGTGCGGTCGGGTGCGGAGAAATTGATTTATGCGGTGCCATGCGGTGCGATCGGGTGCGGTGCCGTGCGGTGCGATCGGGTGCGGAGAAATTGATTTATGCGGTGCCGTGCGGTGCGATCGGGTGCGGTGCGGTGCGGTACGGTCAGGTGCGGAGAAATTGATTTATGCGGTGCCGTGCGGTGCGATCGGGTGCGGTGCGGTGCGGTGCGGTCGGGTGCGGAGAAATTGATTTATGCGGTGCGGTGCGGTGCGATCGGGTGCGGTGCGGTGCGGTGCGGTGCGGTCGGGTGCGGAGAAATTGATTTATGCGGTGCCGTGCGGTGCGATCGGGTGCGGTGCGGTCGGGTGCGGAGAAATTGATTTATGCGGTGCCGTGCGGTGCGATCGGGTGCGGTGCGGTGCGGTGCGGTCGGGTGTGGAGAAATTGATTTATGCGGTGCCGTGCGGTGCGATCGGGTGCGGTGCGGTGCGGTGCGGTCGGGTGCGGAGAAATTGATTTATGCGGTGCCGTGCGGTGCGATCGGGTGCGGTGCGGTGCGGTGCGGTCGGGTGCGGAGAAATTGATTTATGCGGTGCCGTGCGGTGCGATCGGGTGCGGTGCGGTCGGGTGCGGAGAAATTGATTTATGCGGTGCCGTGCGGTGCGATCGGGTGCGGTGCGGTGCGGTGCGGTCGGGTGTGGAGAAATTGATTTATGCGGTGCCGTGCGGTGCGATCGGGTGCGGTGCGGTGCGGTCGGGTGCGGAGAAATTGATTTATGCGGTGCCGTGCGGTGCGATCGGGTGCGGTGCGGTGCGGTCGGGTGCGGAGAAATTGATTTATGCGGTGCCGTGCGGTGCGATCGGGTGCGGTGCGGTGCGGTGCGGTCGGGTGCGGAGAAATTGATTTATGCGGTGCGGTGCGGTGCGGTGCGATCAGGTGCGGTGCGGTGCGGTGCGGTCGGGTGCGGAGAAATTGATTTATGCGGTGCCGTGCGGTGCGATCGGGTGCGGTGCGGTGCGGTCGGGTGCGGAGAAATTGATTTATGCGGTGCCGTGCGGTGCGATCGGGTGCGGTGCGGTGCGGTGCGGTCGGGTGCGGAGAAATTGATTTATGCGGTGCTGTGCGGTGCAATCGGGTGCGGTGCGGTGCGGTGCGGTCGGGTGCGGAGAAATTGATTTATGCGGTGCCGTGCGGTGCGATCGGGTGCGGTGCGGTGCGGTGCGGTCAGGTGCGGAGAAATTGATTTATGCGGTGCCGTGCGGTGCGATCGGGTGCGGTGCGGTGCGGTGCGGTCGGGTGCGGAGAAATTGATTTATGCGGTGCCGTGCGGTGCAATCGGGTGCGGTGCGGTGCGGTGCGGTCGGGTGCGGAGAAATTGATTTATGCGATGCCGTGCGGTGCGATCGGGTGCGGTGCGGTGCGGTGCGGTCGGGTGCGGAGAAATTGATTTATGCGGTGCCGTGCGGTGCGATCGGGTGCGGTGCGGTGCGGTGCGGTCGGGTGCGGGGAAATTGATTCATGCGGTGCCGTGCGGTGCGATCGGGTGCGGTGCGGTGTGGTGCGGTCGGGTGCGGAGAAATTGATTTATGCGGTGCCGTGCGGTGCGGTGCGGTGCGATCGGGTGCGGTGCGATCGTGTGCGGTGCGATGCGGTCGGGAGCGGAGAAATTGATTTATGCGGTGCGGTGCGGTGCGATCGGGTGCGGTGCGATCGTGTGCGGTGCGATGCGGTCGGGAGCGGAGAAATTGATTTGTGCGGTGCCGTGCGGTGCGATCGGGTGCGGTGCGGTGTGGTGCGGTGCGGTGCTGTGCGGTGCGGTGCTGTGCGATCGGGTGCGGTGCGGTGCGGTGCGGTCGGGTGCGGTGCGGTGCGGTGCGGTCGGGTGCGGAGAAATTGATTTATGCGGTGCCGTGCGGTGCGATCGGGTGCGGTGCGGTGCGGTGCGGTCGGGTGCGGAGAAATTGATTTATGCGGTGCCGTGCGGTGCGATCGGGTGCGGTGCGGTGCGGTGCGGTCGGGTGCGGAGAAATTGATTTATGCGGTGCCGTGCGGTGCGATCGGGTGCGGTGCGGTGCGGTGCGGTCGGGTGCGGAGAAATTGATTAATGCGGTGCCGTGCGGTGCGATCGGGTGCGGTGCGGTGCGGTGCGGTCGGGTGCGGAGAAATTGATTTATGCGGTGCCGTGCCGTGCGATCGGGTGCGGTGCGGTGCGGTGCGGTGTGGTGCGGTCGGGTGCGGAGAAATTGATTTATGCGGTGCCGTGCGGTGCGATCGGGTGCGGTGCGGTGCGGTGCGGTCGGGTGCGGAGAAATTGATTTATGCGGTGCCGTGCGGTGCGATCGGGTGCGGTGCGGTGCGGTCGGGTGCGGAGAAATTGATTTATGCGGTGCCGTGCGGTGCGATCGGGTGCGGTGCGGTGCGGTGCGGTCGGGTGAGGAGAAATTGATTTATGCGGTGCCGTGCGGTGCGATCGGGTGCGGTGCGGTCGGGTGCGGAGAAATTGATTTATGCGGTGCGGTGCGGTGCGGTGCGGTGCGGTCGGGTGCGGAGAAATTGATGACCGCACCGCACCGCACCGCACCCGATCGCACCGCACGGCACCGCATAAATCAATTTCTCCGCACCCGACCGCACCGCACCGCACCGCACCCGATCGCACCGCACGGCACCGCATAAATCAATTTCTCCGCACCCGACCGCACCGCACCGCACCGCACCCGATCGCACCGCACGGCACCGCATAAATCAATTTCTCCGCACCCGACCGCACCGCACCGCACCGCACCCGACCGCACCGCACCGCACCGCACCCGATCGCACCGCACGGCACCGCATAAATCAATTTCTCCGCACCCGATCGCACCGCACGGCACCGCATAAATCAATTTCTCCGCACCCGACCGCACCGCACCGCACCGCACCCGATCGCACCGCACCGCACCGCATAAATCAATTTCTCCGCACCCGACCGCACCGCACCGCACTGCACCCGATCGCACCGCACGGCACCGCATAAATCAATTTCTCCGCACCCGACCGCACCGCACGCACCGCACCCGATCGCACCGCACGGCACCGCATAAATCAATTTCTCCGCACCCGACCGCACCGCACCGCACCGCACCCGATCGCACCGCACGGCACCGCATAAATCAATTTCTCCGCACCCGACCGCACCACACCGCACCGCACCGCACCGCACCCGATCGCACGGCATGGCACCGCATAAATCAATTTCTCCGCACCCGACCGCACCGCACCGCACCGCACCCGATCGCACCGCACGGCACCGCATAAATCAATTTCTCCGCACCCGACCGCACCGCACCGCACCGCACCCGATCGCACCGCACGGCACCGCATAAATCAATTTCTCCGCACCCGACCGCACCGCACCGCACCGCACCCGATCGCACCGCACGGCACCGCATAAATCAATTTCTCCGCACCCGACCGCACCGCACCGCACCGCACCCGATCGCACCGCACGGCACCGCATAAATCAATTTCTCCGCACCCGACCGCACCGCACCGCACCGCACCCGACCGCACCGCACCGCACCGCACCCGATCGCACAGCACCGCACCGCACAGCACCGCACCGCACCACACCGCACCGCACCCGATCGCACCGCACGGCACCGCACAAATCAATTTCTCCGCTCCCGACCGCATCGCACCGCACACGATCGCACCGCACCCGATCGCACCGCACCGCACCGCATAAATCAATTTCTCCGCTCCCGACCGCATCGCACCGCACACGATCGCACCGCACCCGATCACACCGCACCGCACCGCACGGCACCGCATAAATCAATTTCTCCGCACCCGACCGCACCGCACCGCACCGCACCCGATCGCACCGCACGGCACCGCATAAATCAATTTCTCCGCACCCGACCGCACCGCACCGCACCGCACCCGATCGCACCGCACGGCACCGCATAAATCAATTTCTCCGCACCCGACCGCACCGCACCGCACCGCACCCGATCGCACCGCACGGCACCGCATAAATCAATTTCTCCGCACCCGACCGCACCGCACCGCACCGCACCCGATCGCACCGCACAGCACCGCATAAATCAATTTCTCCGCACCCGACCGCACCGCACCGCACCGCACCCGATCGCACCGCACGGCACCGCATAAATCAATTTCTCCGCACCCGACCGCACCGCACCGCACCGCACCCGATCGCACCGCACGGCACCGCATAAATCAATTTCTCTGCACCCGACCGCACCGCACCGCACCGCACCCGACTGCACCGCACCGCACCGCACCCGATCGCACCGCACGGCACCGCATAAATCAATTTCTCCGCACCCGACCGCACCGCACCGCACCGCACCCGATCGCACCGCACGGCACCGCATAAATCAATTTCTCCGCACCCGACCGCACCGCACCGCACCGCACCCGATCGCACCGCACCCGATCGCACCGCACGGCACCGCATAAATCAATTTCTCCGCACCCGACCGCACCGCACCGCACCGCACCCGACTGCACCGCACCGCACCGCACCCGATCGCACCGCACGGCACCGCATAAATCAATTTCTCCGCACCCGACCGCACCGCACCGCACCGCACCCGATCGCACCGCACGGCACCGCATAAATCAATTTCTCCACACCCGACCGCACCGCACCGCACCGCACCCGATCGCACCGCACGGCACCGCATAAATCAATTTCTCCGCACCCGACCGCACCGCACCGCACCGCACCGCACCGCACCCGATCGCACCGCACGGCACCGCATAAATCAATTTCTCCGCACCCGACCGCACCGCACCGCACCGCACCGCACCCGATCGCACCGCACGGCACCGCATAAATCAATTTCTCCGCATCCGACCGCACCGCACCGCACCGCACCGCACCTCACCCGATCGCACCGCACGGCACCGCATAAATCAATTTCTCCGCACCCGACCGCACCGCACCGCACCGCACCCGATCGCACCGCACGGCACCGCATAAATCAATTTCTCCGCACCCGACCGCACCGCACCGCACCGCACCCGATCGCACCGCACGGCACCGCATAAATCAATTTCTCCGCACCCGACCGCACCGCACCGCACCGCACCCAATCGCACCGCACGGCACCGCATAAATCAATTTCTCCGCACCCGACCGCACCGCACCGCACCGCACCGCACCGCACCCGATCGCACCGCACGGCACCGCATAAATCAATTTCTCCGCACCCGACCGCACCGCACCGCACCGCACCCGATCGCACCGCACGGCACCGCATAAATCAATTTCTCCGCACCCGACCGCACCGCACCGCACCCGATCGCACCGCACGGCACCGCATAAATCAATTTCTCCGCACCCGACTGCACCGCACCGCACCGCACCCGACTGCACCGCACCGCACCGCACCCGATCGCACCGCACGGCACCGCATAAATCAATTTCTCCGCACCCGACCGCACCGCACCGCACCGCACCCGATCGCACCGCACGGCACCGCATAAATCAATTTCTCCGCACCCGACTGCACCGCACCGCACCGCACCCGATCGCACCGCACGGCACCGCATAAATCAATTTCTCCGCACCCGACCGCACCGCACCGCACCGCACCCGATCGCACCGCACGGCACCGCATAAATCAATTTCTCCGCACCCGACCGCACCGCACCGCACCGCACCCGATCGCACCGCACGGCACCGCATAAATCAATTTCTCCGCACCCGACCGCACCGCACCGCACCGCACCCGATCGCACCGCACGGCACCGCATAAATCAATTTCTCCACACCCGACCGCACCGCACCGCACCGCACCCGATCGCACCGCACGGCACCGCATAAATCAATTTCTCCGCACCCGACCGCACCGCACCGCACCGCACCGCACCCGATCGCACCGCACGGCACCGCATAAATCAATTTCTCCGCACCCGATCGCACCGCACGGCACCGCATAAATCAATTTCTCCGCACCCGACCGCACCGCACCGCACCGCACCCGATCGCACCGCACGGCACCGCATAAATCAATTTCTCCGCACCCAACCGCACCGCACCCGATCGCACCGCACGGCACCGCATAAATCAATTTCTCCGCACCCGACCGCACCGCACCGCACCGCACCCGATCGCACCGCACGGCACCGCATAAATCAATTTCTCCGCACCCGACCGCACCGCACCGCACCGCACCCGATCGCACCGCACGGCACCGCATAAATCAATTTCTCCGCACCCGACCGCACCGCACCGCACCGCACCCGATCGCACCGCACGGCACCGCATAAATCAATTTCTCCGCACCCGACCGCACCGCACCGCACCGCACCCGATCGCACCGCACGGCACCGCATAAATCAATTTCTCCGCACCCGACCGCACCGCACCCGATCGCACCGCACGGCACCGCATAAATCAATTTCTCCGCACCCGACCGCACCGCACCGCACCGCACCCGATCGCACCACACGGCACCGCATAAATCAATTTCTCCGCACCCGACCGCACTGCACCGCACCGCACCCGATCGCACCGCACGGCACCGCATAAATCAATTTCTCCGCACCCGACCGCACCGCACCGCACGGCACCGCATAAATCAATTTCTCCGCACCCGACCGCACCGCACCGCACCCGATCGCACCGCACGGCACCGCATAAATCAATTTCTCCGCACCCGACCGCACCGCACCGCACCGCACCGCACCGCACCGCACAGCACCGCATTAATCAATTTCTCCGCACCCGACCACACCGCACCGCACCGCATAAATCAATTTCTCCGCTCCCGACCGCATCGCACCGCACACGATCGCACCGCACCCGATCGCACCGCACCGCACCGCACCGCACCGCACCGCACGCCACCGCATAAATCATTTTCTCCGCACCCGACCGCACCGCACCGCACCGCACCCGATCGCACCGCACGGCACCGCATAAATCAATTTCTCCGCACCCGACCGCACCGCACCGCACCGCACCGCACCCGATCGCACCGCACGGCACCGCATAAATCAATTTCTCCGCACCCGACCGCACCGCACCGCACCCGATCGCACCGCACGGCACCGCATAAATCAATTTCTCCGCACCCGACCGCACCGCACCGCACCCGATCGCACCGCACGGCACCGCATAAATCAATTTCTCCGCACCCGACCGCAACGCACCGCACCGCAACCGACCGCACCGCACCGCACCACACCGCACCGCACTTCACCGCACCTCTCACCGCACCGCACCCGACCGCACCGCACCGCACCGCACCCGATCGCACCTCACCGCACCGCACAGCACCACATTAATCAATTTCTCCGCACCCGACCGCACCGCACCGCACCGCAACCGACCGCACCGCACCGCACCACACCGCACCGCACCTCAACGCACCTCACCGCACCGCATAAATCAATTTCTCCGCTCCCGACCGCATCGCACCGCACACGATCGCACCGCACCGCACCGCATAAATCAATTTCTCCGCTCCCGACCGCATCGCACCGCACACGATCGCACCGCACCCGATCGCACCGCACCGCACCGCACGGCACCGCATAAATCAATTTCTCTGCACCCGACCGCACCGCACCCGATCGCACCGCACCCGATCGCACCGCACCGCACCGCACCGCATAAATCAATTTCTCTGCACTTGACCGCACCGCACCCGATCGCACCGCACCCGATCGCACCGCACCGCACCGCACCGCATAAATCAATTTCTCCGCACCCGACCGCACCGCACCGCACCACACCCGATCGCACCGCACGGCACCGCATAAATCAATTTCTCCGCACCCGACCGCACCGCACCGCACCGCACCCGATCGCACCGCACGGCACCGCATAAATCAATGTCTCCGCACCCGACCGCACCGCACCGCACCGCACCCGATCGCACCGCACGGCACCGCATAAATCAATTTCTCTGCACCCGACCGCACCGCACCGCACCGCACCGCACCGCACCCGATCGCACCGCACGGCACCGCATAAATCAATTTCTCCGCACCCGACCGCACCGCACCGCACCGCACCCGATCGCACCGCACGGCACCGCATAAATCAATTTCTCCGCACCCGACCGCACCGCACCGCACCGCACCCGATCGCACCGCACGGCACCGCATAAATCAATTTCTCCGCACCCGACCGCACCGCACCGCACCGCACCCGATCGCACCGCACGGCACCGCATAAATCAATTTCTCCGCACCCGACCGCACCGCACCGCACCGCACCCGATCGCACCGCACGGCACCGCATAAATCAATTTTTCCGCACCCGACTGCACCGCACCGCACCGCACCCGATCGCACCGCACGGCACCGCATAAATCAATTTCTCCGCACCCGACCGCACCGCACCGCACCGCACCCGATCGCACCGCACGGCACCGCATAAATCAATTTCTCCGCACCCGACCGCACCGCACCGCACCGCACCCGATCGCACCGCACGGCACCGCATAAATCAATTTCTCCGCACCCGACCGCACCGCACCGCACCGCACCCGATCGCACCGCACGGCACCGCATAAATCAATTTCTCCGCACCCGACCGCACCGCACCGCACCGCAACCGACCGCACCGCACCGCACCACACCGCACCGCACCTCACCGCACCTCACCACACCGCACAAATCAATTTCTCCGCTCCCGACCGCATCGCACCGCACACGATCGCACCGCACCCGATCGCACCGCACCGCACCGCATAAATCAATTTCTCCGCTCCCGACCGCATCGCACCGCACACGATTGCACCGCACCCGATCGCACCGCACCGCACCGCACGGCACCGCATAAATCAATTTCTCTGCACCCGACCGCACCGCACCCGATCGCACCGCACCCGATCGCACCGCACCGCATAAATCAATTTCTCCGCACCCGACCGCACCGCACCGCACCGCACCCGATCGCACCGCACGGCACCGCATAAATCAATTTCTCCGCACCCGACCGCACCGCACCGCACCGCACCCGATCGCACCGCACGGCACCGCATAAATCAATTTCTCCGCACCCGACCGCACCGCACCGCACCGCACCCGATCGCACCGCACGGCACCGCACCCGATCGCACCGCACGGCACCGCATAAATCAATTTCTCCGCACCCGACCGCACCGCACCGCACCGCACCCGATCGCACCGCACGGCACCGCATAAATCAATTTCTCCGCACCCGACCGCACCGCACCGCACCACACCCGATCGCACCGCACCGCACGGCACCGCATAAATCAATTTCTCCGCACCCGACCGCACCGCACCGCACCGCACCCTATCGCACCGCACGGCACCGCATAAATCAATTTCTCCGCACCCGACCGCACCGCACCGCACCGCACCCGATCGCACCGCACGGCACCGCATAAATCAATTTCTCCGCACCCGACCGCACCGCAACGCACCGCACCGCACCGCACCCGATCGCACCGCACGGCACCGCATAAATCAATTTCTCCGCACCCGACCGCACCGCACCGCACCGCACCCGATCGCACCGCACGGCACCGCATAAATCCGCGAAATAATTAAATTCATAAATAACACCAACATCAAAATTATTGTACATATAACGAAATAAGTTTAACTATATTTAATGGAAACAAATATGTTTAAATATATTATATTTAAACATTTTCTTATTAATTTTTCTTATTAAGAAAATCAGTTGTACTATTATTATCTGACGTTTTGGAACACAAATATGTATATATTATGATTAATTTGTGACGTAAAATATAACCTAGTGTAATTATTATGGCTGAATGTAAATTGCCATATAATGTAATGCCAATGTAGAATGTAATGCCAATAAAGAAAAAAAAACTTTTAATGTCAATAGAAAAGTTTACTTAAATTGTATTCAGTTTCGGATAACTAAATACCTGTTTCTTTCAATGGAAGTTTTTTAGTGGGATAAATTGTTACTCAGCAATACAAATGTAAATGAAAACCAACTAATTTTTCTTTAATACTCCTTCCATCAATTGTATAAATGGGAATATCTGTTTGACGTCAGGAATTATAAAAGTATGTAATGGTAAATAAAAAGCTTCAAAGTATGTTGCCTTTCTTCGTTTGAAAAGGGGTCTATGGTGAGGGGAGGACAAAATGCGGCTGATCCTCGATTTTCATGGTGTATTTCATGTCAAGCTAGCTTTCGCCAAAAGGTTTTTTTGCGGTTCTCTTAGGGTTGTCTCAACAGTTGGTCCTACAGAGCTCTGGGTGGTCTTATTCAATTCTAAAAGTTCAATATTATTTCAAATTGATGAAAAAACCAATAAAAAATAAGTACCTTTATTTTGAAGTTTTTCGGCTAGGGAGGTTTGAAAATTTCATCCTTCATTTTTCAACCCTTAGCCCTCCAATTCCCAAAGTCCCCTGTAGGAGACCTCACTTGAGTTCTGGTTTATGACTACCAAAGAGAAGATAAACTCCTAGTTCTTCCTCCATTGAATCTCAGAGATCTTTAGTTTGTAAAAACAACAATAGTTCTAACATCACCACCTAGCATAACCTCCATGGTTGGTTTCAAAGGTGGGCTCCTAGTGAAAAACGTGCTTTTGTTGACACTGTTCACAATAACTGAATAAAATGACCAGAGAACGGTAAGTTTCACGAATTTTGGATGTTCTCGTATGTAATGGAATAGTTTCTCTGTATGTTCAATCCATTTCCGTGGGATTTAGGTGTGCTATGTGGTTGTGGGAGGCTTTGTAATTTCGTGGTCCCCTGTAGGGGACTTTGGGAAGAGGCCATGCTTGAACCCACTGCCTGTGGTCCCCTTTGGTGGACTCTGGGAAACAGTATGTCGACATTGGTAGACGTCTTGATCAATATATCATTACATGTTGAATAATCTTTGATTTTTTGAATTTTGATGTTTGATTTCTTTTTCCTTGATTCTTTATTATCATGTCTACACCTAGTCTCAAGCTAATTACCACAAGAGTAACGAGGAAATAAAATATTATGTTTCGTGACAACCTTACAGATGCGATTTCATTAAATCCCAAAGTCCCCTGTAGGGGACCATACCATATTTTTTAACCAAGACTAAAAAAAATAAAATTCCATCCGTTTTTTGCCTTTTTGAGTCCCTTAGAGTAGAAATTAGTGAAATTTTTGAATAAAAAAATTTCCATGGGAGCTATGGGAATTGGAGCCCATATAACAAATTTCATCAAAATCGGTCCATAACTAAGGAAAGTGCTGCGTACGGTGGACGGACATTTTTATTCGAATTCTGGATTCTACGTAAACCAACAAATTTCAAGGGGTTTAAGTAACAAATAACGTTGCTTCTTGGTCGATTCCAAAGGTTCGTTAAAATAATAAACCAAAAACTTGAGAATTGCCTAATTAATCCAACCAGTAATTTTCAGGTTGTGATAAGCAATGATCTTCATATATTTTCTTCAGGAGTAAAATAATCTAAATGTAAGGATAGTTGACTTTTTTTAATCGATTTTTAAAGAATCGATTATTTTTTGCCATCTCTAAGACAGGCTGATAACTTACAAGATCACCTTTTATCACTGTTAAAATCATGATCTACGTGAATACTAAGTTGGTGCGCACGTCGTTGTTTCCAGTTTGGCTCTCCGTTGGTCCAAAAGTTTCGCACGCCAGAACCGTAATGAAAAGAAAGTTGCTGTTTCGGAAGCAGAGGTTATGGACCCGGGCAGGACCTTCCTAATTTGTTTACTCTCTCCCTCGTGCCCTCGTAATTCAGTTATCAACCTACCGCGCTCCCAACATCGTGGTCTCCTTCAAACCTCTCTCCCACACCTCGTGGAGTTGGGTACGCAATTGTTTACAAACAGGCAATTTCCACAAGCGCTTTGTGGAAGAATTGAAAAATTTTCAACGAAGAGAGGGGTCTTTCCAACTAGTTTCTTTACGAGGAACCTAATCCACGGGTTTCATTACTGGTTACACCTCACTAAAATACTAGTTCAGTGGAGCGCTTAAATGCTATGATTATTAGGTATTTCCCTGTAAGGTGATCATTGGAATTAAATCACAGGATCGTAATACATCTGACTGTGACCATTCAAAATTTTGAAACATCCGACTAGTACCATAATAATAATTACTATTAAGGTCCTTCTTTTTTCACATTACATTATGTACACTACATAAGCCATGACTTATAAAGTGGGTTTTCAATATAATCGAAGGACAATGCATTGCTCCAATCATTGCTTGTGTTGGCCTACATTCTCTCTCACTCTGTCTGTCTGTCTCTCTCTCTCTCTCTCTCTCTCTCTCTCTCTCTCTCTCTCTCTCTCTCTCTCTCTCTCTCTCTCTCTCTCTCTCTCTCTCTCTCTCTTCGGGAAGGCTTATTTCTTGGTTTCAATCATACTTGACGGGGAGAAGTCAGTGTGTTCGTGCTCCTGATGGCAAATCATCAAGTTGGTTGGAAGTAGGGGTTGGAACGCCTCAGGGAAGCGTCGTTTCTTCCTTGATTTTTTCATTAGCCATAAATCCATTGCCACTGGTCTTTAAAAAATGTTCATATATGATTTACGCTGACGATTTGCAAATTTATAAAGCATGTACAATAAATGAGATTGAGAACACAGTAAATGATATTAATTGTGAAATTTCTGAAATGGTTAAATGGTGCGAAAAAAACGGTATGAAAAGCAATGAAGCAAAATGTAAAGCCATGGTACTTGGATATAATAGACTCTTATCAAAAATAGACTTAAAAAGCTTATCCAAGATAAATATCAACCTAGTGAATTTAGATTATGTAGAAGAAGCAAAGAACCTGGGGGTAATAATGACAAGCGATTTATCGTGGTCATCTCATGCGACATCTATAAGTAAAAATGTTTATAAAAGTCTATATCAATTGATTAGAATAGCTATAGATTTTCCTTTCCAATATCGGTTACAACTAGTGCAAGCCTTGGTGATGCATAATTTTGAATATGCACTCACTGCTTTAGGAGATCCGAATAATGAGCAAGTCACGATACTCCAAAAAGCACAAAATTCTGTTATCAGATTTGTATATAGACTGACATTGGATGCACACGTCTCGCCATATTACCTAAAATTGAAATGGCTGAAAATTAGGGAAAAAATTAAACTCGCCGATGCTGTATTGCTGTTCAAAATATTAAA
Source organism: Apolygus lucorum (assembly GCA_009739505.2). Lineage (NCBI taxonomy): Eukaryota > Metazoa > Arthropoda > Insecta > Hemiptera > Miridae > Apolygus > Apolygus lucorum. The sequence goes on along the minus strand of CM019169.2, from coordinate 16,696,613 downwards.
ATTTTCAACTCCTAGCTATCTTAGTAAACAATTTACTACGATGAGTAATATTCATCAGCGTGATACGCGATATGCAAATAAATTACTCCAAGTTCCACTCCACCGCACAAGCTTATATAATAAATCATTTATAGTTAGGAGCATCAGAACGTACAATGAAAATTTAGAATTGTTTGACACAAATATGACCACCAGCAGTTTCAAAAACCGTTTCAAGGAACACTTATTTTCCCAACATTTATAAATTATATAGTAAGTAGAAAATTAACAATATTGAAGTACTTATTTGAAATGAAGAAGATTGAATGTTATTATTTATTATTTAATTATTGAAGCTAAGACTTTGATTGATTGAGGCCGAGTTATTGTCATAACGCTTTCAGGGTTACGGTAAGAGAAGGCCCTAAGGCCCTATGTAATCCTGATTTGTTAAATAAATCATAAATCAAATCAAATCAAATCTCTCTCTCTCTCACTCTCTCTCTTAAAATTTGCAACTATCCACGATTCAAATACTAGAAATAGATTCACTTACTGTTTGCCACCATGTAAAACCACGGTTTTTCACAATTCTTTCATTAATACAAGTATATCGTTTTATAATAGTCTTAACTCCGAACTCAAAGAAATAAAGAATTCCATTTCGTTCAAAAACAAATTGAAAAATGATTTCCTTTCAAAATGTTAAGATATTTATGTGTTCAGCACTGCAATTTTACTACATTTACTGATGTTCATGCTCAGCAATCGATCATTTTCATATAGCCTTTCGCAACATCACTATCATTTGCATAATTTTTTCACACTTAGACTAATTTAATTTAATCTAATTATTGTATTATTTAGGTGTAAGTCTGGTTAGGTGTAAGAATGATCGACTTCGACCAAATCTTGCCAGATTTTGTAAATAAAGCGATATCAATCAATCAATCAATCTCTCCCTCTATCCTGTTAATCCTACCATTGTAACTTCCATTAATCCCAGTGTTATTATAAAGAATTTAGTTCTTAAATAAAGAAGCGACGGAAACCCTTGAGAGAGTCAACATCCACAGGGAGAGAACGACGTATGGGGGAACATGTCAACATGACTTCACCCTTCCACCTCTCTCTTCCCGAAAGAAAGTACCTAGAGTATATAAGCTCACTCAGGGGTGATCCAGTATGCAATCTAGTCCAATCATTCGCCTTGTTCATTCCACTTTCTATCTCCCCCTTCAATCAGTAGCTAGTTCCATCAGAACTGCTGGTTTGCCCCTCAAAAGGCGCCTAACTCTGCTTTTGGTTTATTATTTTCAATAATGAACCTTTGGAATCGACCAAGAAAAAAAAATTTTTAACACCCCCTCAAAATTTGATGGTTTACGTTTCAAGGTACGTAGAATCCAAAAATCGAATGAAAATTTGGCCGTCCGTCCGCCGTACGCCGTACGCGGCACTTTTGCCACTTAGCATTGACCGATTTTGATGAAATTTGGTATGTAGACTCCATTTGGGGTTTAGTTGTGCCCCGAAGCTTTTGGTTGATGTAAGACACTTCTAAGGGTTCCAAAATCAATTTTGAAATTTTGAAAACGCCCTAACTCAAAAAATTTCGATATAAAGGTATTGTTTTTCCTTCAATTTAAGATTCTATAGAATTTTTGGAATTTTTTGAGACCACGCGGAGCTCTGTAGGACAAACCGTTCGCTCCCTACGAAAATTTAAGGGTTTATATTGAAATATATATATAGGTATATAAATCAAAACACGAGTGTGAATCGCAAAAGAGGCCTAATTTCCGTTCAAATTAGAGCTGACCAAAATGCGATCGATGGTTGGTGATTTTTATTTATTTTTTTTTTTTTTTTGAATTTTTTTTTATTTTATTTTTTTTATTTATTAATTTTTTTTTTATTTTTTATTTTTTTTTTTTTCCTTCATATTGGATGGTTGGTGATTTTGTAGACGAGTGATCTATATAGAAAAATAATAAACCATTGTGTAATAATTTGCAGCGTTTTTCGCCTAGAGCTCTCCTCACTACAGTAGGCTCACAAGGTAAATGTCCCGCCTCCTTGCAGTCGGCCTTACATGAGACGCCGGGGTCGGCGTGCCATCATATTATCCCCCATCCTACTCCACTTTATGGTCTGGGCTAACGCCGCCGGAGTGACAGTGCAGTCGATAGGATAGGGACATTCTCCCTTCCTCGCGAAGGGGTTTAAAAAATCACATCAGAAGGTCATCTCCTGCACTCGACAACATAACACCCAGTTATAACTTTACCAGTATACAGTTAGTAAAGAGCTAGTATACAATTAAGTATCATGTTCAACTAGCTGAAAAGCTTGCTAAAAGCCGGCACAAACAAAACATAGATATGTAAAAAGAAAAGCGTAACACTGTGACATGAAATTATTTATATAAACACATAATTTATTAAATTAGAAAATTTTTTTGATCTCATGGCCTGGAATCGAACCCGGGTATCCCAGATGATCGGCGATATATGCGTATGGTTGGGGTTTAATGCATTAGATAATAAATGGACCATAACCTCTATGTTCAATCTGTATACTGCCTACCCTTCTTGGCAAACATTTTTAGGACGTCCCATAGTAAGACTTGGGCGTATGTGTATATGTATGTGTGTGCGTCTGTTAGACAGAATCTTGTATTAGCCCAGCCCTTAATTTTCGACCGATTTTCGTAGTTCTTTTATTTTCAATAATAAGCCTTTGGAATCGAGCAAGAATTTTTTCGACGCGGAAATCTATCTAGTTGTGCACTACGTCGCCAGATTTTCGAATTTTGCCTTTTAAGGGGGGTTAGTGCTACAAAAACGTGCGTTTTCGGGAATAATCGTGGATATTTTGGTTCCTTTACAGCTTTCTAATTGTACCCAAGCTTTGAAATTGAAGGGGCATTATTAATATAACGCTGGATTTTCATGAAATATTCTTTGTGCCACCATGGTCAGTGGTGTCACCTTGGTGCCAGCTCACCAGAAACCGCATATTACATGGGTTTTGTGTGTTTCACCTCGAATACGGATGTGAACTTCAACCAAAACTAACAGGTGAACGTTCAACAATACGGCTTCGGTGTCAGACTCACAATTTCCTACTCAAAATACTAACTAAATTACATTGAGTGAAACAGTTTTGTGCAGGATGAAGTTAAATAAAAATGCGAGTTTTATCGCTTACCTGCTGGTTTAAATTGACCTAATGCTTATCCAATGGGACGTCACCGGACAAAACCGTATCCCTGAAACAGACAATAGTGATACTTTTTGCAGTTTTATGAGTGAAGAAAGAGTGTGAACCCTCGCACCCGATGTTTCCACAAAGTTATGACTTCTGTTATTCAAGACTGCGAAGCAAAGATATTCGTGGTATCAAATACGAGATGACGGTAGGAAAAAAAAAACGGTATAATCTCGTATTCTCCGGGTTGTAGTATTTCAATTTGAGCAGAAAGTCTGTCACGATCGGTCCCGGATGGCTATGCGATACCTCCAGAACGTGATCGGAATCCAATCGGCTTCTCGTTTTCTCTTACGTATTTTCGTCGAAGTCTCCGTCGTATTTTTCCGATCTTGCAAAACCATTTTGCCGAAATCTCAATCGGGATCCCGCTGTCCTCTCGATCCGATGTGATACTGTAAGCACGTAGAAAATTAATTACGAATAGCCCGTAATCTAGATTTAGGTTGACTTTTAACCACCTACTTAACAGAAGACACGAAAAAACAACTAGCTTGAAAAACTTTCGATGGGTATTCTCTACAAGGAACAGAAAATAATGCACGTTGTTTTGAAATTCGCGCCTTCTCACACGCAAGGTAGGTCTCGCAGCTGGGTTTACACCGCAGTCATTCTCGTTGCGTATTTGCTCAAAATCGGAAAATTTGACTATCTGGGAGAAAATAAATTGAGGTACGCTTGCTTCAGTTAACATTTATAGGACGTCCCACAGTAAGACTTGCGTCCTTAAGCGATCGATCTGGGGTGAAGGAGGACAACACTCCACAGAAGAAAAGAAACGTCTGCCAAGTGGGTGTGGCACATAGCTTCCTCGTATCCATAACCCGATTATATAGATGATCCGATGCATAGTAGTTAATCTCAAAACATCAAAACAAGTTACCTAATCTGTAACATCCCTGAAAATTTCATTGAAATCGGATGGAAAATGTAGAAGTTATGGCCGTTACAAGGAAATTCACGTTTGCGCATGCGCAGTCGTTTCTATCAGTCCGAGGATGATGATTTTCATAGGGGACCGTCTACACACCAACCCGCACAATCCCTGAAAATTTCATAGAAATCGAACAATAACTTCGTATAGTTATGCGCGTTACAAGGAATTCATGACAGACAGACAGACAGACACTGAACCAAAATTGTTCAGAAAGGTCTAAAATGCAAAACACGAGTAAAAATTTTAATTTTGGAGAACTTTTTTTTTCATCCTTGAAAAGTCAAAACAAAGCTACCGCTACCTTGGTAGACTCGGAAGCAAAATAACCACACAGTAATCCGTTTTAGACCATTCTGAATCCAAATCCGCGAAAAAAATCATAGGTGAATGTCTGTGCGTATGTGTGTGTGCGTGACAAAATCTTGTGTCGTCTGCCCAGGCCTTTGGAATCGACCAAGAAAAATTTTTTTTTAACACCCCCTCAAAATTTGATGGTTTACGTTTCAAGGTACCTACGTATAATCCAAAAATCGAATAAAAATTTGGCCGTCCGTCCGCCGTACGCGGCACTTTTGCCACTTAGCATTGACCGATTTTGATGAAATTCGGTATGTAGGCTCCATTTGGGGTCTAGTTGTGCCCCGAAGCTTTTGGTTGATGTAGGTCACTTCTAAGGGTTCCAAAATCAATTTTGAAATTTTGAAAACGCCCTAACTCAAAAAATTTTGATATAAAGGTATTTATTTTCCATCAATTTAAGATAGTATTGAATTTTTAGAATCGAATGAGACCAACTGGAGCTCTATAGGACGAACTGTTCGCTCCCTATGAAAACTTAAGGGTTGGGCTTACGATAAACCAGGAACAGGAGTGTGAATCGCAAAAGAGGCCTAATCTCCGTTCACATTTTAGCTGACCAAAATGCAGTTTCTTCGAGTTGTAATCAGGTTTGCGTCCTTTTTAACATTAATTTCAAGATTGAATCAAACACTGATTTTCTTTAGGAAATCCTAGAACTTATTTCAAATTTTTGAAAGAGAATGTCCCCAACTCAAAACGCTGCAAATTATTACACAATGGTTTATTATTTTTCTATATAGATCACTCGTCAATAAAGCCACCAACCATCCAACATGAGGAAAAAAGTCCATGTTACAATGAGTGAGGAAGCTATACTGCCCACCCAACTTGGCAGACGTTTTTTACCTACATACATTTTTTTTACCTACCAACTTTTTTTTACCTACCAGCTAGGTACTACCTACCACACCATACTGGCTTCACACCTTCACAATCAAGTTTATTAGAAAGAACTAAACGCTTCACACTCGATTGGAAGAATAGAAAGCTTCATATGGAAATTTGATTACTGGTTACGCAGAAGGCAAAACTGTATACAAATTGAAGAAATGAACAGCGATCGTATTTTAGTCCGATAAAATTTGAATGGAGATTAGACCTCTTTTGCGATTCACACTCATGATTCTGTTTTATCGAAGGAAAACCTTCAAGTACTCGTAGGGACCGAACGGTTTGTCCTACAGAGCTCCGGGTGGTCTCAAAAATTTTTTAAAATTCAATACTATTTAAAATTGGTGAAAAAACGATACCTACCTTTATTTCGAGAGTTTTTGAGCTAGGGCACTCTTGAAAATTTCAACCCTTAATTTTCACCCCTTAGAAGTGACCTACATCAACCAAAAGCTTCGCGGCACAACTAGACCCCAAATGGAGCCCATATACCAAATTTGAACCAAATCGGTCCAGTGTTGCTAAGAAAAGTGCCGCGTACGGCGTACGGCGTACGGCGTACGGCGGACGGACGGAAATTTTTTTATTCGATTTTCGTATTCTACGTACCTTGAAACGTAAAACATCAAATTTTGAGGGGGGGTTAAAATTTTTTTTTCTTGCTCGATTCCAAAGGCTTATTATTGAAAATAATAAACCAAAATCTAAAAAATCTAGATAAAATCTAAAAATCTATTTTTATGAACCGGAATCTGTTTCGACTCATGGCCCAGAACGCTCACTCTCTCAGGACCAAATTTGAGCCACGATAACCATGCTTTCGGCCAAAAGGACTCCTTTCCAAAAAAAACCTCAAATCGCATTGAGCTCCCGAATGTCGAAGACATTTTTCTTTGAAGAGTTTAGAAACAGCATGAACGAGAAAAAATTCTTCTACAAAGATTTTCCACTATTTCAATATTTAAAAAAATCATTATTATGACGATGCAAAAACGCATCAATGGCCGGATAATAATCTTGTAAACTCTGCCCAGGCCTCAATTTCCAACCGATTTTCGTGGTTCTTTTTTTGTTCGACTCAGAAATTTTTCAAATTGCTCACTGTTTAGGACGTCCCACATTAAGACTTGGGCGTCCTTATGCGATCGATCTGGGGTAAAGTTGGACAACACTCGACAGAAAAAATAATAATAACCACACACTAATCCGTTTTAGACCATTCTGAATCCAAATCCGCGAAAAAAACCATAGGTGAAAAGCCAAAGGTGTTAGACGCGGAAAACTATCCAGTTGTGCACTACGTCGCCGGAATTTCGAATTTTGCTTTTAAAAGGGGTGGAAAGGGGGGTTAATGCTCAGAAAACGTGCGTTTGCGGGCACAATCCTATAAACTCTGCCCAGGCCTCAATTTCCAACCGATTTGAGTGTTTCTTTTTTTGTTCGACTCAGAAATCTTTCAAATTGCTCACTATTTCACCAGAGCATCATAATTCGCAAGGGCAGGGGGTGAGTGGGGGGATAATATTCACGAAATATCCAATTTTTCAATATATCGGTTCCTTTATAACCTAATAATTGTACCCAAGCTTTGAAATTGAGGAAAAATTCTCATTAAATAAATTACATCGAGTGAAACAGTTTTATCGCTCACCAACTGGTTTAAATTTACCTTATGCTTATCCAATGGGACGTCCCCTGGAATGCAAGCATTACTAAACAATATGTTTTATTCCATTTTCGGATCTCATGTCAGAAGTTAGAGATGGGGAGAAGAAATGAAAAAAGGTTGGTACGCGCCCCTACCGAAACTTTACAACTGAACACCTGCATTATGATATGAACATAAACGTGCTTTGGCCTCATAAGTTGTGATTTACAATATTATTTACTCGTGGGTTAACTTTGAAATTTACCATTGCAATTCATTTGAAAGTTATCGAATGTGAAACAGACTTTTTCTGTGATTTTGTTAAGTCATTCGTTTATCGTTTATTGTCCTTCAATATTTCTTTATTTTTTTTTTTTTTTTTTATTTTTTTATTATTTTTTTTTTTTTCTAAAGAACTCCCCTCAAAGACAAAATGTCTTTTTTGACGGAGGGGGCACGCCATAAAAAATAAAATAAATAAATAAATAAAATCTGTGTCAGCTGGGTAAAGGGGGTCAACTACAAAATTGGGGAAAATGAGTTTTCTACATGGTTAGATTCCATTCTTTCTCCTCTACAAGAGGGTCTATGGTGCCATCTGCAATGATAATTTAGTCGGGAGTTATTCCTCTGGGCGTTTGGTGTTATGTGCACTTATTTCACCCATCTATTGTGCAAAAGGAGTCATGTGCTAATGACCCCTTGGGCACTAAAAACTCGGGGTAGTGCAAGAGGGGAAAAGGGGTCAAGTGGATTCACGTCAGCAGATGACCCCTTTTCCGCAATTATCTGTCGAGAAATAGGCGTCATTTCGAGAAAGTCGTCCACAATAACGCTCACTCGAGTAGGCAGCCTTTTGTTATTTTGTTAGGTATTACGACTGGTATCTGACTGGTATAGGGTTGGGTATCGTTATAAAAGTATCGATATTCTGTATCGATACTGTATCGTATCCGAGTATCGATATCCCAAGTATCGTTGGCCATGAATATCGATATTTTAAAATATCGAGTATCGATACTTTAGTGTCACAAACTATCAATATTATCCAATTTTCTCAGGAAAAATAATTTTTTCAACAACTTTTATTCATTTTTTATTATTAATAGTCCAAGCAGAGTGATTTTTTCCATGATATAAACGTTATTTGTGAAATCTAAGAGTAATGACCCAAAAGCCTCTCTACCTTCATTATTTTTGAGCCATTATGTTGAATTTTCCGCGAGAACAGTATCGATATTCGATATTTAGAAATATCGGATCCAAAGTATCGATATCCAAAAATATCGGATAGTGCAGTATCGATACTAAAATATCGAGTATCGGTATAAAAGTATCGATATTTTGAAATATCGAGTATCGATACCCATCTCTAGACTGGTATCATACGACTGGTATCATGCGGCACTGATCACGCCGCTGAAGTACACTTCCCGGAATCCGATATCTACTGAAAAGAAGAAGGACTTGGTAGATTTGCTACCTTTTGTTTCACCGGTGTACCACCGATTCTTTCAAGATCTGCCAACGTCCAAGTCAGCGGCCAATACACTTTGTGACACAAGTGAGGACGAAAATTAATTATTGAATCCCAAATCAAAATGATTCATATTGATCAATTTTAGTAAGCCAGATTTTGCGTTTTCTCATTTTAGTGTTCTTATAAACACATCAACGTTCTTTGAAATAAAGTGTTAGTGTACTAATATCTTGGGTTGTTCTTTTGTTAGTTACTAGGAAAATTTTTCACGCTGAATTGAATGAAGGGTCCCGGACCTCCAAGACAGCCTTGAAATTGATTTCATAGGCAAATTACGATAAAAATGGGAGAGTAATAGGTGTGAAAATGAGGTTTTACCAATCTGTTGGGGATGATCGGCTCCTCCTTCATTATAAAATCGAAAATTACGATGTGTGAAGTACAGGGGATTGTACCAAAAATGTTTATAGCGTATGTACAACACACGTAGGTAATTTTCGTATGCGCAACACAGGGGTCATCTGTTCACGCTATACCAAATGACCTCAACTCAGAGTGAAAAGGGAGTCAAGTGCAACCTCATCCATTGAAAGTTCGAATAGCGTCTATAGTTACTAACTGAAACACCTGAAACTTTCAAGGTGGACTCTCTACATCCTGGAGAAGAGAATCAGCTCAAACTTTGATATTTTGATTTCCCAAAAATCGAAATTTTTGTGATGACCCCCTTTACCCAGCTGACACAGAAATAATGGGGAGGACGCCCAGGACTCACCCGACGCCGGCCCTAGGGATGAGGGAAGATGAGGAAGGTGGGGGTGGGAGAGATGGATGAAGGGAAGTGCCTCTGTAAAACGACCACCAGTTCAAATACGAGCCGAGCAGGACACGGGTGGTGATACCACGGAGTACGCCGACTGAGATGCCCAACTCGCGCAACTCCGTGGCACTTTTCCCGCACCACACACCGCGCCATGACAAGGTTGCAGCCATCACCCTGATGTTGTTGGGTGCCACTCCTTTTAGCTCCGACACCGCTTGCCGTAAATCATCTCTATCATACTTTCTTATCTTAGCCCGCCAAGTCTGCTCCATGTCCAAGCTGCCATTGACAACTTGGACATCCAGGATAATGCAAGACTGGTCGGGCTTGACGGCAACGATGTCGGGCTTCTTACCCTGGTCACTTGGCATGTGATACAGTCTCTCCCTCTCAACATCCCAGCCGCTAGATGACAAAGCACCTGCTATCTGCTTGGCGACCGCATCATGACGTAGAATACGGCCCCCATGAGTCCGAGGACACTGCTGCACTACATGATAAAGATGTTCATTTCCACTCCGACAGGCACGGCAAAGGGGTAAGGTTGTCCCGCGACTACCTCTCGAACACCGTACCGCAGTTGGCAGAGTTGCCATGCGGACGGCGTGAAAGTGTCGGTAGTCACGGGCCCCAATGCCCTCCGAAGCCCAATCTACCCATTGGGATGAGACAAGGCTTTCGGAGCACTGTCGGAGTTCTTTACCATCCACTGACTCATGCAGGGCAGCAGCAAACTCAGCAGACGAGCTGGGTTTTGGAGCAGATGGTGTTGCTCGGTCGCACCATGCTAACTGCTGCCTGACAAAATCAAGTTCAGCAGCCGCACGGGCGACCTCCCAGCTCGACCCTTGAAGGGCTAGCAGGCGCTGGCGGCGCAGGGAAGGGATACATGCCGAGAGAGACACAATGCCAAGCCCACCGGATTTGACCGGTGCGTGAAAATAGGCACTTGGGACACCAGGTGGGAACCTCAGCCAAGAGCGCACAGCAGAGCGGATTTCTCGATCTAGTTCTTGCAGCCTCCCCGCCGTAAGCCTGCCAAAGACTAAACCATAGGTCAGCTTTGGCAGTAAGTACGTGCGGAGGAGGCGCAGCTTCTGCTGTGGCTTCAATGGAGCCTTGGTAACGCGAGCTAGCGCTCTACCAAGGTCCACACGGCTGGTTGTAATGGTGGCCACCCCCATGAAGTCGACTCCAAGGTACCGCCAAACCCCCAGCACGGATCGAGATGGAATGGGGGATTGTCCTATGACAAAACCCCCATCCACAACTTTCACCTTATGCTGGCGACCCGACGGGACCAAGGAGACCGACCCACACTTATCGGGGTTAACCACGAGTCCACACCTGGCTAGCTGCTTAGCAAATGCATTGAGGGCGATCTGCAAGCCCTCACGGGTTTCTGCGAGTAGGATAACATCATCGGCAAAAGCCAATGCTCCTACTCGCACCCCAGGGGCGAGATCAAACCCTACTTCAGTGGGTGTAGGTGTAGAAAGTTTTGCTCGATTACCTACATAAGTCTGTCTATACTGGAAGACTGAAATTGTGATTTCTTAACCAGAAATATTGCATTTCAAGCAAATTTGTTGAAATAAATGATGAATAAATGATCTTTGGAATTTATATTTTTCTTAGGTATAACTTGTATTTTTCAAGCTAAAAAGTTCAATTTTTCAGAATATATTTATAATAATATTATAAATACTTGATATTATCAAGTATTTCTGGCTAATGAATTCAATCCCGACTAGTAACATTGCACCACTGCCCGTTTCTGTAGCGATAATCGTGAGTTTTTCAGAGTGGAGTAAAGTTAGACGCACTCGTAGGTAACTGCACTCCAACATTTAAACAATTAAATAGGGGGGTTACAATTATCTGATCAATGAGCTCGACCACTCATATTGTTCAGGGAGCCCTGAAGATCAATTCACTTATTAAAAAAATTCAATTCAACCCATTTCGAGTGGGGAGAAATTGTATTTGGAAATGTTTTGGAGTAAATCTTGGGGTAAAGTTTGACGGTATTGAAAAAAAATTTCAAAATTCATTATTGAAATATTTATTATTGAAAATAATAAACCAAAAAGTCTCCTAGAAATTTTTTAACACTGTTTTCCAAAAATTTTTTTAAAAGTATTTTTAAGATTTTTTGGTGATTTTGACCTTACGTTACTAAATTGGTCGTAACTCTCCTAATTTGCAGTGTAAATTCAAAATTAAGGAAACCCTTGGAAAAAGCATTAAATTTCCTATCGGTTAGATGCCTGACCTTTTAATAAAAAATATGAAAATATAAAATATGAAAACCAATGTTTAGGCCTACTTACTGGTTGAAGAGGGAAAATCGGGCTTGCATTGAGGAATCCTCCTACAGGTAGTAGCTCTCGGTTGAGGTAGGACGGCACAGAAAAGTACGTCAAGTTGGAGAACAGCGACGCCGAGTGGTGCTGCTGCTGAATTATCTCGTGACGGTTGACGGGTCCCTGCTGCTGAATCAAATCCCGCTGCGGGACCAGTGCAGGCTGCTGAGCTAAGTTCTGATACCCTCCGACATAAGGCGGCAGCTTATTGGCAGTTTTGGAGACTAGAAGGCCCGCATGGCGGCGTAGAGGTTCCGGCAGCGTCTTCAACAAATTCGCAGCATTCTCCGGTTTCGCTAAATGAACGTGCTGAAGTTGTTATTTCATATTGCATTGAGTAGTCCCTCAAGTAGCTAGGAAGTATCTTTTCCACAATTTTTTTTCAAACACTTACCGTCTGGATCAGTGAAAATTGCGTCGTTGAGTTTGTAACGAGTCACTTTCATTTCAGACATGGTAGTGAAGGTTTCGCAGACACAGACCGTATCTGATGGACAACTAGATAACATGAAAGACATCGGAATAACACTTAAGTACCTAAACAATAGGTACTGACGTGTACTTTCTTGAAGCAGGACTATAAATTATATTGCTTCCGAGTCTACCAAGGTAGCAGATGATTTGTTTTCACTTTTTAAGGTTGAAAACAAGTTCTCCAAATTCGTAATTTCCACTCGCGTTTTACGTTCCAGACCTTTCTGAACAATTTTGGTTCCGAGTCTGTCTGTCCGTCATGAAATCCTTGCTACAGCCATAACTTCTACAATTCTCATCCAATTTCGATGAAATTTTCAGGGATTGTGCGGTTTGGCGTGTAGACGGTCCCCTATGAAAACCATCACCCCTGGACTGATAGTAGCCACTGCGCATGCGCAAACGTGAATTCCTTGTAACGGCCATAACTTCTACATTTTCCATCCGATTTCAATGAAATTTTCAGGGATGTTGCGGATTAGGTTGTAGATAGTCCCCGATGAAAATCAAGGCCTTTTTTTGAGACCACGTGGAGCTCTGTACGACAAATCGTTCGCTCCCTACTAGAATTTAAGGGTTGGACGTACAATAAATAAGAAACACGAGTGTGAATCGCAAAAGAGGTCTAATCTCCGTTCAAATTTCAGCTGACCGAAATGCGATCGATGTTTTTTTTCATTTCGGATGGTTGGTAGCTTTGCAGAAGAGTGATCAATAGAGAAAAATAATAATTTGCAGCGTTTTTATTCGAATTTGATGAAATTTTCTGGGATTGTTCAGATTGGCATGTGGATGGTCCCCTATGAAAATCATCTCCCCCAGACTAATAGTAGTTTTTGCGCATGCGCAGACGTGAATTCCATGCAACAGCCTTAACTTCTACATTTTTCATCCGATTTCGACGAAATTCCTCAGGATTGTTCAGATTAGCGTGTAGATGGTCCCCTATGAGGGTAGTGGAAGGTACTTAGAGATTGATGTTTTGAGATTAACTACTATGCATCGGACCTTCTATACAATCGGGTTATGGATACGAGGAAGCTATGTGCCACACCCACTTGGCAGACGTTTATTCTTCTTATTGTGCCTTATCTGGGATACCGGACGCAATCTTCGGCCTATAAAAAAAAAACTCCGCAGCACTAGTGGAGTCTCTAAGGTCCATGGGTCCAGAGGGAAACAACCCCTCAACTTGACCCCTCTCGACCCCGAAAAGGGAAGAAGAATCAAGTGGAGGGACCCCTCTTAAATAGCCGAAGGCTCAAGCCGTCATGGTCAGTAGGTGGAAGCTCTGACCCAGACTCTCTCAAACTTCGTGTATAAAGGTATCGCTTTTCACCAATTTTAAATTGTATAACATTTTTAAAAATTTTTGACACCACCGAAGCTTTGCAGGACAAACCGTTCGCTCCCTACGAGTACTTAAGGGTTTTCCATCGATAAAACAGAATGACGACTTTTGTGATTCACTGAGTGTGAATCACAAAAGAGGTCTAATCTCCGTTCAAATTTTATCTGACTTAAATGCGATCGCTGTTCGTTTCTTCGAGTTGTATTCAGTTTTGCTTCCTTAGCAACGAGTAATCAAATTTCCATATGAAGCTCCCTTTTTTTCGAATCGAGTGTGAAGCGTTTAGTTCTTTCTAATGAACTTGATTGTGAAGGAGTGAAAGCAGTATGGTGAGGTAGGTAGTACCTACCAATGGTTGGTTGGTAAAAAAAAATCGCTGCAAATTACTGCCCAAAGGTTTATAATTTTCTGTATAGATCACCCTTCTGTATAGATCCCTCCCTACCAACCGTAGGTTCCTACTACCTACTAGGGAATTTTTGAAAATTCCAACCCCAACCTCGAACCAAATGAAAATGAAGGGTTGAAATTTTCAAAAATGACCTAGTAGGTACTTGGTACTTATGGTTGGTAGGGAGGGATCGATACAGAAGGGTGATCTATACAGAGAATAATAACGTTTGGGGAATATTTTGCAGCATTTCTATTGTAAAATCTTTGTGTTGATCATTTTGTAAAGGTGGATTTTTACGTGAATTTCATACCACGATCCAGAATATTCCTGGAAATTTGATCGAAATTGGGAGTAAGTTTTACCCGTTACCACGATTCATCGAGACAAAATCAAAATCGTTCACAAACGTGGGTGCGAGTTGAAATTTTGGAGGACTTATTTTGATTTCAATAGAGGAAAGGTGGTTCTTCTAACGTTTGTACATTCGTGAGTGATAAACTTACCAGTAAAAGCCCGGACCGAGGCAATCAAAAGCTGGTGCATGACTGAAACCATATAAAATGAAATCTCATTTAAAACTTTAATTAACATTAAAAACAGAATATAAACAAAAATACTACCTAGAAACCTACGAAATTTATGAAATGAGGTGACAGAAAACCCACGTTTCTTTTTCCAAACAAATGGCTTCTGAGACTTCGATGACGTTGTTGCTGAGAACTGAGCACGTCCACTGCGACCAGAAAGAAGTGACCGTCGGAGCCCGGGAGGATATCGGACCAGTTTCCTCACAGAACTGGAACAGGTTGTATGCAAAAAACACGAGTGTGAATCGCATTTGAATGGTCACTGACGTAAGTAAGCCATCTACTCAAATTTCAGGTCAACAAACGCTATATTTTTTGTTTTAGTTTATTATTTTCAATAATGAACCACCGGAATCGACCAATAAAAAAATTTCTTGGTTTACTCGAGAGAAAAGACCATTTCAAAAGCTCATTCCTGCCTCCAATTCGAAGAGAAATCAAGAAATTTCAAATTTCAAATGTCTTTGTCTGATTCAAATTCTTTGAAATATCGAGAAAGAAGGTTGAGAACACCGAAACTTGTCGGTTTACTCGAGAGAAACAACAACTTCAGAGGCTTGTTTTCACCTCCAATTCTTGAAAAATGTCGAGAAAGAAGGTTGAAAACACCGAAACTTGTCGGTTTACTCGAGAGAAACGACCACTTCAGAGGCTTGTTTTCACCTCCAATTCTTGAAAAATATCGAGAAAGAAGGTTGAGAACACCGAAACTTGTCGGTTTACTCGAGAGAAACGACCACTTCAGAGGCTTGTTTTCACCTCCAATTCTTGGAAAATGTCGAGAAAGAAGGTTGAAAACACAGAAACTTGTCGGTTTGCTCGAGAGAAACGACCAATTCAGAGGCTTGTTTTCACCTCCAATTCTTGAAAAATGTCGAGAAAGAAGGTTGAGAACACCGAAACTTGTCGGTTTACTCGAGAGAAACGACCACTTCAGAGGCTTGTTTTCACCTCCAATTTTTGAAAAATGTCGAGAAAGAAGGTTGAAAACACCGGAACTTGTCGGTTTACTCGAGAGAAGCGACCACTTCAGAGGTTGGTTTATGATTATTCTGTATACATTATTAGATCACACGTCTGCAAAGAACACAAACTTTCCATTGTCACTACCTTAAAACCATATTTTCGAAATAATAGCATTTTGGGAGCAAACATTTGAACTGAGATTAGGCTTCTTTTTTGATTCACACTCTTGTTTCTGATTTATTGCAAGTCCAAAGTAAGAGCCCATATACCAAATTTCATCAAAATCGGTCGGAAAAAACTAGTCACAAACTAGCTAAAAAGTGGAAGAAATTAAGTGAAGAAGGTTGAAACTGATCCAGGTTTAAACATTGATGCGTTTCCCCTAAAGGTTAACTGCACATGTAATTTCGTGAAGCACCACCAATATTGTTTCCGTTTTTCATGTGTTTTTCCTAGACTTATTGATACATCATCTCCGGTGATCTATGATTATGATATGATTATCTCTCATGTCTCTGATTATATGTTTGGTGAACTAACCGGTTGTCTCCCAATGCAGTCTGGGTCACAGTGGACCACCGCGAGACCGTCCAGGTTTTTAGCGATGCAATTAGCCACACCGCAGACGCTGTGGGTTGTACAGATACTTTTAGGCATCGGCGCTCGGTAACACGTGATGAAACCTGAAATAATTCACCCTATAACAACAAGTACAAAAAAATATGAACAACACTTTAATTTGAGGGGGGTTAAACCATTTTTTTCTAGGTCGATTCCAAAAGTGCATTATTGACGATAATAAACCAAAATGCACGTTTTTCCGCGTTCAAACACGAATTTCTCCCCTGAATTCGGTTGTTAAATATTGCTTCCGAGCCTAACAAGGTAGCGGAAGCTTTGTTTTCACTTTTCTAGTTTGAAAAAAAAATGTTCTCCAAAATGAAAATTTCCGCTCGTGTTTTACGTTTCAGACCTTCCTGGACAATTTTGGTTCCGTGTCTGTCTGTCTGTCTTGAAATCGTTGCCACAGCCATAACTTCTACAATTCTCATCCGATTTCGATGACATTTTCAGGGATTGTGCAGGTTGATGAGTAGATGGCCCCCTATGAAAATCAGGGACCATTCAGAACGCTATGAGGGTTGCAAGAGAGTGTACTTCTTTTGGTTTATTATTTTCAATAATGAACCTTTGGAATCGACCAAGAAAAAAAACTTTTTAACACCCCTTCAAAATTTGTTGGTTTACGTTTCAAGGTACGTAGAATCCAAAAATCAAATAAAAATTTGACCGTCCGTCCGCCGTACGCGGCACTTTTGCCACTTAGCATTGACCGATTTTGATGAAATTTGGTATGTAGGCTTAATTTGAGTTCTAGTTGTGCCCCGAAGATTTTGGTTGATGTATGTCACTTCTAAGGGTTCAAAAATGAATTTTGAAATTTTGAAAACGCCCTAACTCAAAGAATTTTGATATAAAGGTATTGTTTTTCCTTCAATTTAGGATTCTATAGAATTTTTCGAATTTTTTGAGACCACGCGGAGCTCTGTAGGACAAACCGTTCGCTCCCTACGAGAATTTGTTTTACGTACGATAAATCAGAAACAAGAGTGTGAATCGCAAAAGAGGCCTAATCTCCGTTCAAATTTTAGCTGACCGAAATGCGATCGATGTTTTCCTTCATGTTGGATGGTTGGTGGCTTTGCAGACGAGTGATCTATATAAAAATAATAAACCATTGTGTAATAATTTGCAGCGTTTTTTTAAACTTTTTATTGGCATACAGGATTTTGACAGGAACATACAGCAGCAATAAGATAATGTTAGGTACTTCATTACATTATTTACGAGAAGTTACTTTTTTTTTCTTTTCAAGTTGTAAGTACAGGAATTAATGTTGAACATGAATGGTTAAATATTTATGTTGTACAGAGGATGAAATTATTGTTGTATTCATATTTAAAACATATTGTTTAGTAATGCATGCATTCCAGGGGACGTCCCATTGGATAAGTATTGGATCAGTTTAACCAGTTGTTAAGTGATAAAACTGTTTCACTCGATGTAATTTATTTATTACTTTAGGCAAGAAATACTGACCCCCCCCCCCCTCCCACCATTATCCACCTTAACATTTCTAGCGGCATGGGAGCCTCGAATCTGAAGAGCATTTCAAAATCCATGATCTACGATACCCAACATGCGAATTCGAGTTCACCCCCCCCCCCCCCCCCACACAACGGTGCCAGTCTGGCACCAAAGCGGAAATACGTCGTAACATTGAACTTCCATCTGTTAGTTTTGGTAGGCAGTCCGTCGAAGTTCACATCCGTATTCAAGGTGAAACACAAAAAAAAAAAAAAAAACACACGAAATA
Organism: Apolygus lucorum; assembly: GCA_009739505.2. Taxonomy (NCBI): domain Eukaryota; kingdom Metazoa; phylum Arthropoda; class Insecta; order Hemiptera; family Miridae; genus Apolygus; species Apolygus lucorum. The sequence continues at coordinate 16,678,707 of CM019169.2, read as the reverse complement.
AGCGGTTTATGGCATCATGGCACCATGTCCTGGCACCATAGTGGCACCACTATCAGTTCCATGGTGGTACAGAGAATAATTCATGAAAATCCGGAGGTATAATGAGAATTTTTCCTCAATTTCAAAGCTTGGGTACAATTAGTAAGCAGTAAAGGAACCGAAATATTGAAAAATCGGATATTTTGTGAATATTATCCCCCCACTCACCCCCTCCTCTTGCGAATTTTGGTACTCTGGTGAAATCATGTACAACTCGGAAGTTATTTGAGTCAAACAAAAAAAGAAACACGCAAATCGGTTGGAAATTGAGGCCTGGGCAGAGTTTACAAGATTATGCACGCAAACGCACGTTTTTTAAGCATTAACCCCCCCTTTCCCCCTCTTAAAAAGCAAAATCCAAAATTCCGGCGCTGTAGTGCACAACTAGATAGTATTTCGCGTCAAACGAAAAAAGAACCACGAAAATCGTTTGAGAACTAAGGCCTGTGCAGAGTACACAAAATTATGCCCAAAAACGCACGTTTTTCGAGCATTAACCCCCCCCCCCTTTCCTCCCCTTAAAAGGCAAAATTCGAAATTCCGGCGACGTAGTGCACAACTAGATAGTTTTCCGCGACGAACAAAAAAAGAACCAGGAAAATCGGTTGAGAACTAAGGCCTGTGCAGAGTAGGTACACAAGATTTTGTTACACACACACATACACACACAGACATACACCTATGGTTTTTTTCGCGGATTTGGATTCAGAATGGTCTAAAACGGATTACTGTGTGGTTTTTGCTTCCGAGTCTACCAAGGTAGCGGAAGCTTTGTTTTCACTTTTCAAGGATGAAAAAAAAAAGTTCTCCAAAATCAAAATTTTCACTCGCGTTTTGCGTTTTAGACCTTTCTGAACAATTTTGGTTCCGTGTCTGTGTGTCTGTGTGTCTGTGTGTCTGTGTGTCTGTGTGTCTGTGTGTCTGTGTGTCTGTGTGTCTGTGTGTCTGTCATGAATTCCTTGTAACGCGCATAACTATACGAAGTTATTGTCCGATTTCGATGAAATTTTCAGGGATTGTGCGGGTTGGTGTGTAGACGGTCCCCTATGAAAATCATCATCCCCGGACTGATAGAAGCGACTGCGCATGCGCAAACGTGAATTCCTTGTAACGGCCATAACTTCGACATTTTCCATCCGATTTCAATGAAAATTTCAGAGATGTTACAGATTAGTATTTAGATGGTCCCCTATGAAAATCATCATCCCCGGACTGATAGAAGCGACTGCGCATGCGCAAACGTGAATTTCCTTGTAACGGCCGTAACTTCGACATTTTCCATCCGATTTCAATGAAATTTTCAGGGATTATGCGGATTAGATTGTAAATGGTCCCCTATGAAAATCATCACCCCCGGACTGATAGTAGCCGATGCGCATGCGCGAACGTAAAATCCGTGTAACAGCTGTGCGTACGTCAGAATCTCAAATTCTACACAGTTCACTGTCTGGCGCCTGTAGCACATTCGTAGCGGATCAAACTATCATTCTAGGGGTCGCGGGTACGATTCCCAGCCGTAGGCTAGAAATTTTTTTGATTTTTTGAGAGTGACTCACTCACATTTTTCATCCGAATTTGATGAAATTTTCTAGGATTATCCAGAGTAGCGTGTAGATGGTCCCCTATGAGGGTAGTGAAAGGTACTTAGTGATTGGTGTTTTGAGATTAACTACTATGCATCGGATCATCTATATAATCGGGTTATGGATACGAGGAAGCTATGTGCCACACCCACTTGGCAGACGTTTTTTCTGTTGAGTGTTGTCCAACTTTACCCTAGATCGATCGCATAAGGACGCCCATGTCATACTGTGGGACGTCCTAAAAATTGTCTGTTTGAGGAAGAAGCATATGGCTTCGTGTACTTCTCCATTTTCTCCTTGTAGCAGGGTATCCAAGTTGAAGGGATGTTTGGTGAGGGGAGAGATTTTTTGGAAGAGATTGATCCGTGGCGACTCATATGAGGTGCATTCAAGTACCTATCATGTGCTCTGCAGTTTCCACCTCGCTGTGACATGCAGAACAAGTATCTGTGTCACTCAGTCCAAAACGCTGTAGATACGATCTGGTTCGGCAGTGTCCAGTGCGCAGTCGGTGAATAGTTGTATAAAATTGTCTCTATTTGAAGGAGTTTTCTTAATCCAATTTAGTTTGGATGGAGGGCCGAAGATGGGATTTGTATCGTTCGCCTGCTGGGTAGTCATAGAACTCTTTCTTCCATTTCCGGAGTAAGGATTGTGGAAAATGGCGTCGCAGGTCGCTGGGGGGCAGTAAGGATGGCTAGGTATTGTTAATGGAATGTATTTGTTAATGGAAGAGAGTGTACTTAGAGATTGATGTTTTGAGATTAACTAATAATATTAAACATATTATGTTTTTTTTTTTATTATACCTGTCGGGAAAACAATAAACCACACGAATGCCCGACGTATAAATTTATTAAGGTTTTCTTGGTAGTTTTACAACTACTCGCGAGACTGCTTAAAAAAAAACTATAGAAGGGGTAGCAAAAATATCAGACGGAACGTTATATCGCGGAGGTAAAACTTGAACACTAAAAAACAGGTAAGCCAACACACGCACACCAACCTTACGCTTCGTCAAAATAAAGTTAGGTGCTTTCAAAATGTCCTAATACCATTGAAAAGTTGAGATTTTGGCGCAGTTTTCGCCGTTCTTTGCATATTGAAAATATATTGGTTCTTGTAATTAAATTCGAGGTTTCATAAATTACGTAAAATTTTCCTTTCAGATGGCTTTTTCATGTCTTAAAGCTTGACTAAAGAAAGGTGAGGCATCTATTCGATAGGATATTTATTGATCTTTCCAACGGTATCCTTAAATTGTAATTTACACAGCTAATTAATGGAGTTATGACCGATTTATTGACGTGAGATCAAAAAATTTAAAAATTAAAAAAAATTTTCAATTAAAATAAGTCGGAAACGAAGCATTTAAAAAAAATTGTTGAGACATTTTTTGTTGCAAATTAGTTGTAGAATCGACTCGTGCAGTATGGCAGACCAGTTAGGCTCACACCTTATAGATAAGTTAGGTACCTACTAATTTTCTTTAGTATTAGCTACCTTTCGCCACAACTTCAGGTAAATTAGTTGTGCTTCCGAGTCTACCAACGTAACGGAAGAATTATTAATTTCCACTTTTCAAGGTTGAAAAAAATTGTCTCCAAAATTTCCACTCGCGTTTTACGTTTTTGACCTTCTTGAATAATTTTGGTTCCGTGTCTGTCTGTCTGTGTTTCCGTCATGAAATCCTTGTAACGGGCAAAACTTTACGAAGTTATCGTCCGATTTCGATGAAATTTTTAGGGTTAGCGAGTAGATGGTCCCCTATGAAAATTATCGCCCCCGGACTGATGGCATGCACAAACACAAATTTCCTTGTGACAGCCATAACTTCCACATTTCCCATTCGAAATTGATGATATTTTCAGGGATTGTGCGGGTTGGCGTGTAGATGGTCCCCGATGAAAACCGTGGCCTCCAGACTGAAAGTAGCCAATTTCAAGTAAGTAGTAATTTCTTAATTTTCTATCTGATTTCGATGAAATTTTCAGGGATCATGCGAATTGGGGTGCTGATGGTTCCTTATGAAAATCAGTAGCCCCTGCGCATGCGCAAACGTGAATTTCCTACAACAGTTATAATTACAATATTTTCGATCCGAATTCGATGGAATTTTCAAGAATTATGTGGATTGGGGTGTAGATGGTCAATTGTCAGGATATTTTAAGGGTTATGGATACAAGGAAGCTATGTGCCACATCCATTTGACAAACTTTTCATGTTATGCAAGTGCTGAGTTACTGCCTCGTTCTTATTATTATGTCATAGTGCTATTTGCCATCCTGGACCATTCACAAGAAGAAATTAAGTAGTGTGTTTGTTAGCTTCTTTGCACATAACATTTATTCAACTCCTTTTTGTTTTCATAAGATATTATTATATGGTTCTTTATGAAAAGATTCTCACCGACGATAGGATACAGAGTGCGTTGATCGAATTGCTTAGAGCAGTCGCAAGGTTCGTTGAGCTCTTCTTTCACCATCATAGTCGGATTGCAGAGACGGCGGTGAACTCTGGCGATTTCTGACGTGTTCAGCCCTGCATGAGAAGGTACTCGTAGTAGAAGTATTTGGTTTAAACGGTAAATACATTTGTTAAGCACGAGGGTGGTTCAAATATAAACAGGCCTTTAGTTACTACAATTTTATTTTACATGGAAACCAAAAATCAAAATCTCTAGGATCATTCTTGCATAATATGCATTATTCCTATGCATATTATAATATGCATAATATATTATATTCCCCTTGCTTGGTAATACACTTTTCCCAACGAATCGTAAGTTTTTGTTCCTTTTGGTTTATTATTTTCAATAATAAGCCTTTGGAATCGAGCAAGAAAAAAAATTTTTACCCACCCCCCCCCCCCCCCCCCCCTCAAAATTTGATGTTTTACGTTTCAAGGTACGTAGAATACGAAAATCGAATAAAAAAATTTCCGTCCGTCCGCCGTACGCGGCACTTTTCTAAGCAACACTGGACCGATTTGGTTCAAATATGGCATATGGGCTCCATTTGGGGTCTAGTTGTGCCGCAAAGCTTTTGGTTGATGTAGGTCACTTCTAAGGGGTGAAAATTAAGGGTTGAAATTTTCAAGAGTGCCCTAGCTCGAAAACTCTCGAAATAAAGGTATCGTTTTTTCACCAATTTTAAATAGTATTGAATTTTAAAAAAATTTTGAGACCACCCGGAGCTCTGTAGGACAAACCGTTCGGTCCCTACGAGTACTTGAAGGTTTTCCTTCGATAAAACAGAATCATGAGTGTGAATCGCAAAAGAGGTCTAATCTCCATTTAAATTTTATCGGACTAAAATGCGATCGCTGTTCATTTCTTCGATTTGTATACAGTTTTGCCTTCTGCGTAACCAGTAATCAAATTTCCATAATATGGAGTGTAATCATCATATCTTCTGCGTAACCAGTAATCAAATTTCCATAATTTTCATATTATGAAGCTTTCTATTTTTCCAATCGAGTGTGAAGCGTTTAGTTCTTTCTAATAAACTTGATTGTGAAGGTGTGAAGCCAGTATGGTGTGGTAGGTAGTACCTAGCTGGTAGGTTAAAAAAAGTTGGTAGGCCAAAAAAATGTTGGTGGGTAGAAAACGCTGCAAATCATTGCTCAAAGGCTTCTTCACTCCTCAGATCACTGATCAGCTGAGTGAGCTCCAAAGCCATTTTCAATCCTATTGAATGGAATGGCTCTTCCAGGCGTCTCCAGCATTCGAGGAGATCTTCTTCACTCCTCAGATCACTGATCAGCTGAGTGAGCTCCGAAGCCATTGCTCAAAGCAAACCAAAAATTTTATGTTTCGCGTTTCAAGGTACATACAATCGAAAAAAATCAGTGATCTGAAGAGTGAAGAAGATCTTCTTGAATGCTGGAGACTCCTGGAAGAGCACTGATCAGCTGAGTGAGCTCCGAAGCCATTTTCAATCCTATTGAACGCAGGAAGCTGAAATTTGACAGGGAAGGTCAAGGGAGAATACAGATGGTGGTAGGTGCTATTGATGGAGAACCAGTGATCTATACAGAAGGGTGATCGATACAGAAAATAATAAACCTTTGAGCAATGATTTGCAGCGTTTTTTTTTTTTTTTTTCGAAGAATGATTTCGAACGTGTCGTCACCCAGTTGCGCACAAACTTCTTAACCTACTGATTGTTCCAGAAACGCTCTCCGCCAAATGCTTCTTTGATGTCCGAGTTAAAATTTCTCAAAGTTCTTGCCCTCTTTGAAGTTAAAGGAGAGACTTTTTTGAAACGAATAGAGACTTGGGTGCACAACTACACACACGAGTCAAGACCCAGTATGGAGTGGAGGAAGGAGGGGGAGGATGAGCCATCAAGGCCAAAACTCGCTTGTCTGCTGGAAAGGCGATGTCACCTTTTTTTTTTGGTCTCAGAAGGGATCTTGTTGATAGATTTGCTCCATGACCGTCGAACGATAAATGCTGAGTACTATTGCAGCCTTCTTGACATAAGTATCGCTTAACAAGGCGCAAAAGTCCGATCAGAGATGTTCTGCTCCTGCATGACACTGCACTCACACTGGCGCCTCAACCACCCAAAAATTGGCCGAATTTCCCTGGACCGCACTAGAACATCCTCCTTACATCCTAGATTACTCATGCGAATACCACATCAAAGAAGCACTTAATGGAAAGCATTTCGACAAAGCAGCAAGTACAGTAATTCGTGCGCAACAGGATGTTCCAATAATCTCAAGGAGAATATATTTTTGATTGAACGAGACGTTGTCAGTCACACATAGTTTATTTTGTATTACTACAGGGGACCGGTTTCGGACGTTATGCCATCATCAGCCTCTGCAAGTAACAAATGAGGCTGTCAAAATACTTATGGTAATAATGGTAACAATATATTATTTATAGTGGTAGAAAGAAACAATTGTGATGCACGTAAATAGTGGTTAAAATGAATGTTATAAATGTTATGAATGTTTAAAATTGCAAGATATGGTAGCAGGAGGCTATGAAAATGTATGGTAAAGAAAGACTATGGTAAAAAGGTGTGAATACAAATTTTTGAATTAGAAGAACCGAAACAATTGTTATGCAAGTAAATAGTGATTAACATGAGTGAATATGAATGTTTAAATTGCAAGGTATGGTAGCAGAAGGCTTTGAAAAATGTATGGTAAACTAAGGCTATGGTAAAAAGGGGGGGGGGGGGGGGGCGTGAATACAAATTTTGGGTGTTAGAAAAGTACAATAGGTAGATAATGAATTTGCTTACTGGGAGAAAATTGACGAATCGCACGTTCGCACTGTGTATGATGTTCGCACTGAATATGTACTGTGAGGGGCAGTCTTATGACAGTGGGTTTTTAAGCGGAACAGCCAGACGGGGAGAAAGGAGCTTTGGAAGAATTGGGAATTTTTGCGGGGCCGCGGTGTCTTTGAGGTCTTAAGGGTTGAAAGCTAGGGGTTTTCTTTGTTCGAACGGTGGTGAATGAACTTGGTGGTGAATGAACTCAGGTGGTGAATGAACTTGGGAGGCGGTGGATTGGCCATGGGGGTTCGGTGGAGCTTGAGTGAATTTAGTGAATTTTGCGGAAATTTTTATCGGGAATGAGTCCATAATTATTATGGTAAGAGGTAGTGGCTTGTTTAGTTAAATAAGTTAAGAAGGGTGGAATGGGTGACATCAGTCTGTTTGTTGAGGGAGTTTTGTGCTTTGAAAGAACTATTTATTTCTATATTTTCTAGGTAATTTAGTGCCAGGCCTTTGTTTTGAAAATGTAAAATTTTGAAGTTGGTTAAATCAAATTGGGAGTTTTCAGAAATAAGGTGTTGTGAGTATGAGGATTTGTCAGTTTGAAGCCTGAAGTCCCGTTCGTGTTCCTTTGATCTTATTGAAAATGACCTGTATGTGCGACCTACATAGTGCTTCTGGTGGCAGGGACATTCAAATTGGTATATACCGCTTTTGTTCATAGGGAGGATTGGATCTTTGTTTCTGACTAGCTGTTGTCCTAGGTTTGATGTTGTTTTGTAGGAAACATTAATATGATTATTGAGACATTTTCCTACTTGACCAGAGACTTTATGAAAGAATGAAAGGGAGCCGAATAATTTGCGATCTTCTGAGGTTGACTGTTGGGGAAATAAGGATTTTAGTGCTAATTTCATATCTTTTTTGTTAATTAAGTTATCAATGAGGAGGGGGTTGTATCCGTTATTGTAAGCGATCGTTTTTATGGTTTCAATTTCGTTGTAATAATCAGGTTTATCTAGTGGAATATTAGTTAAACGGTGTACCATGGAATGGAGGGCCGCCATTTTATGGCTGTGAGGGTGACTCGAATCGGAAGGGATGATGGTATCAGTGTGAGTAGGCTTACGGTAAATTGCGAATTTAAATTTATCTGGCATCCTGGTGATAGTTAGATCTAGGTAGTTGAGCTTCTGGTCTACTTCATTTTCGATTGTAAATTTTATGTTAGGGTGTATATTATTAATGAGGTTAAGTAATAGTTTGGTTTCCCTCTCAGTACCGTTGAAAAGACAAATAACATCATCGACGTACCTATACCAGAATGCAATTTTGTTAAGTAACGGGTTAGGTAAAGAAAAAAGTTTTTGTTCGAAAGAATCCATGAAAATTTCAGCTGCTAGCGGTGATAAATTAGAACCCATGGGAAGTGACTTATTGTCCTGATAGAATATGTTATCATATTTGAAATACCCATTTTCTAGACATAATTTGAATAAATGTATCAATTCAAGCTTAGCTATATAATTTTGACTAGTTCGACCGACCAGGATATCTACTTCTTTTAATACTTCTTGGGAGGAGATACTAGTGAACAAACTGCGCACATCAAAGGAGATTAATTTGGAATTACGGCCTGGTATCACGTCTTTAATTTTATTGACTAGGTCTTTGGAGTTTTCCAATGAATATTTAGGTGTGAACTGTGTAAAGGATTTGAAAAGTTGGCATGTTTTCATGGCTATTTTCGATATTGGGGAATTTAAATACGAAACTACTGGTCTGATTGGGAGCGTGGGTGGTTTATGAAGTTTAATGAGGCCATATAGTCTTGGAGGTTGGGGATTCTTGATAATAAGAAATTCTTTCTCAGCTGGTTTCAGAATGACCTCGAAATTATCTTTAAGTTCGCGTTTCAATCTATCCTGAAGGTGTCGAGTTGGGTCTGGAATTACTGGGAAGTTGTTTTCAGTTATGAAGTCTTTAATTTTGTTATTATATTCGGTTGAATCTATTATAATTGTAGTGTTGCCTTTGTCTGCTTTACCTATCACCAGATTGTTCTCTATTAATTTTCTTCTGATTTGGTTCGTTGTAATCTGGTCTGGGGATACCCGGTTGGAAAAAGGAGAAGGGGTTAAGTGTGTCGCAATAATTTGAGCACAATTCAAGGTGCAAACTTGATTATTTATATCGCATCTGGTTAGGATCTCTTCCGTTTCTGCAGCTAATAATTTTAGATTATTTTTCGATGGGGGTTTTTTCGGTGTGAATTTGAGCCCTTTATCGAGAAGAGCTTTCTCAGTATCGGAAAAAACTACCGAAGACAAATTATGGGTTCTTGGATGAAAGGTATGATTTGGGGTTGGTGGTTGGGGTGGTTTGGGTTTCTTATGTATCAAATTTTGAAGTTTTTGTTGGAGGGTTTGTTTCTTAGTCTCCTCTTAGAGAAAGCTCTTCTCGATAAAGGGCTCAAATTCACACCGAAAAAACCCCCATCGAAAAATAATCTAAAATTATTAGCTGCAGAAACGGAAGAGATCCTAACCAGATGCGATATAAATAATCAAGTTTGCACCTTGAATTGTGCTCAAATTATTGCGACACACTTAACCCCTTCTCCTTTTTCCAACCGGGTATCCCCAGACCAGATTACAACGAACCAAATCAGAAGAAAATTAATAGAGAACAATCTGGTGATAGGTAAAGCAGACAAAGGCAACACTACAATTATAATAGATTCAACCGAATATAATAACAAAATTAAAGACTTCATAACTGAAAACAACTTCCCAGTAATTCCAGACCCAACTCGACACCTTCAGGATAGATTGAAACGCGAACTTAAAGATAATTTCGAGGTCATTCTGAAACCAGCTGAGAAAGAATTTCTTATTATCAAGAATCCCCAACCTCCAAGACTATATGGCCTCATTAAACTTCATAAACCACCCACGCTCCCAATCAGACCAGTAGTTTCGTATTTAAATTCCCCAATATCGAAAATAGCCATGAAAACATGCCAACTTTTCAAATCCTTTACACAGTTCACACCTAAATATTCATTGGAAAACTCCAAAGACCTAGTCAATAAAATTAAAGACGTGATACCAGGCCGTAATTCCAAATTAATCTCCTTTGATGTGCGCAGTTTGTTCACTAGTATCTCCTCCCAAGAAGTATTAAAAGAAGTAGATATCCTGGTCGGTCGAACTAGTCAAAATTATATAGCTAAGCTTGAATTGATACATTTATTCAAATTATGTCTAGAAAATGGGTATTTCAAATATGATAACATATTCTATCAGGACAATAAGTCACTTCCCATGGGTTCTAATTTATCACCGCTAGCAGCTGAAATTTTCATGGATTCTTTCGAACAAAAACTTTTTTCTTTACCTAACCCGTTACTTAACAAAATTGCATTCTGGTATAGGTACGTCGATGATGTTATTTGTCTTTTCAACGGTACTGAGAGGGAAACCAAACTATTACTTAACCTCATTAATAATATACACCCTAACATAAAATTTACAATCGAAAATGAAGTAGACCAGAAGCTCAACTACCTAGATCTAACTATCACCAGGATGCCAGATAAATTTAAATTCGCAATTTACCGTAAGCCTACTCACACTGATACCATCATCCCTTCCGATTCGAGTCACCCTCACAGCCATAAAATGGCGGCCCTCCATTCCATGGTACACCGTTTAACTAATATTCCACTAGATAAACCTGATTATTACAACGAAATTGAAACCATAAAAACGATCGCTTACAATAACGGATACAACCCCCTCCTCATTGATAACTTAATTAACAAAAAAGATATGAAATTAGCACTAAAATCCTTATTTCCCCAACAGTCAACCTCAGAAGATCGCAAATTATTCGGCTCCCTTTCATTCTTTCATAAAGTCTCTGGTCAAGTAGGAAAATGTCTCAATAATCATATTAATGTTTCCTACAAAACAACATCAAACCTAGGACAACAGCTAGTCAGAAACAAAGATCCAATCCTCCCTATGAACAAAAGCGGTATATACCAATTTGAATGTCCCTGCCACCAGAAGCACTATGTAGGTCGCACATACAGGTCATTTTCAATAAGATCAAAGGAACACGAACGGGACTTCAGGCTTCAAACTGACAAATCCTCATACTCACAACACCTTATTTCTGAAAACTCCCAATTTGATTTAACCAACTTCAAAATTTTACATTTTCAAAACAAAGGCCTGGCACTAAATTACCTAGAAAATATAGAAATAAATAGTTCTTTCAAAGCACAAAACTCCCTCAACAAACAGACTGATGTCACCCATTCCACCCTTCTTAACTTATTTAACTAAACAAGCCACTACCTCTTACCATAATAATTATGGACTCATTCCCGATAAAAATTTCCGCAAAATTCACTAAATTCACTCAAGCTCCACCGAACCCCCATGGCCAATCCACCGCCTCCCAAGTTCATTCACCACCTGAGTTCATTCACCACCAAGTTCATTCACCACCGTTCGAACAAAGAAAACCCCTAGCTTTCAACCCTTAAGACCTCAAAGACACCGCGGCCCCGCAAAAATTCCCAATTCTTCCAAAGCTCCTTTCTCCCCGTCTGGCTGTTCCGCTTAAAAACCCACTGTCATAAGACTGCCCCTCACAGTACATATTCAGTGCGAACATCATACACAGTGCGAACGTGCGATTCGTCAATTTTCTCCCAGTAAGCAAATTCATTATCTACCTATTGTACTTTTCTAACACCCAAAATTTGTATTCACGCCCCCCCCCCCCCTTTTTACCATAGCCTTAGTTTACCATACATTTTTCAAAGCCTTCTGCTACCATACCTTGCAATTTAAACATTCATATTCACTCATGTTAATCACTATTTACTTGCATAACAATTGTTTCGGTTCTTCTAATTCAAAAATTTGTATTCACACCTTTTTACCATAGTCTTTCTTTACCATACATTTTCATAGCCTCCTGCTACCATATCTTGCAATTTTAAACATTCATAACATTTATAACATTCATTTTAACCACTATTTACGTGCATCACAATTGTTTCTTTCTACCACTATAAATAATATATTGTTACCATTATTACCATAAGTATTTTGACAGCCTCATTTGTTACTTGCAGAGGCTGATGATGGCATAACGTCCGAAACCGGTCCCCTGTAGTAATACAAAATAAACTATGTGTGACTGACAACGTCTCGTTCAATCATTGATCCAAAATCACACAACGTCTGGACATCTCAACTCAGAATATATTTTTGTCAACAATGTTTGTTCATACATACGAGTATAATGTAACTCTGCACCATTTGATTGTGGATGCGAAGCAAACTTATGATAGCGTTGGGCGTACTGCCCTTCTGAAGGATCTGCTGGAGTATGGAGTCCCCAAGAAGGTGGTCAGATTGGTCAGAATGACTCTGCAGAATTCCAGGTGTCTGGTGAGAGTTCAAAGGAAACCTGAAGAAACCTCTTGCTGTCACCAAAGGGTTACGACAGGGAGATCCAGAAGCCCCAGGACTATTCAATTTCTGCCTGGAAGGAGCAATTAGAGCGATCCGAACAAATCCTGATTGCACGATCTACAATCGGATGACTCAGCTTTGCTGATGTACCAGCTCTCTATGGAGCTTTTGAAGGATTTGAGAGAGCTGCAGAAGCTAGAGAGCCCATGGTAAATTAACAGAAGACTAAATACATGAGAACGTCCAGGGATAGGGTGCTATTGACATATGTGGTCAGCGCCCAGATGCTATTGACATATGTTGTTATCATTTCCCAGCATGCCAGGAGTTTGAATACCTGGGCTGGGAATCGGTGTTTCTGGGACCTGCATAATTCTACGTTCTCCCAAGAAGAGCAAAGCTGAATTTGTATAAAATTACAGTTCCGAGGTGGTTCCGAGTGTAAGCCGCAAATTGAAAAGGGAATCGTTTTTAGCAAATAAAGAAATTTTGAAAATTTGGTATGGTAGCGTGTTTGCCTGAGGGGCGTACCCTTCCCAACCTACGATTCACAAACTATCTCGTCTGAACCAACCTGCTTTTTGGAGGTACTCAAGGTGCAATTCAACAACGACAAGTTTAGAAACCATAAACATCTATAATTAAAAGAAAACAAGAATTATACCATTTCACAGGGTAAACCAGTAGCGCATTCAGCAAAGGTAACGTAGAGTAAATGCAATTCGTCACTTCGTGACCAAAACAAGAAACATAGGTAAGTATCTACAAGGTACGGGTATCGGTGCCCTACCGGCACACAAAAAAAAGAAAAGGTACGTATTTTGGTGACCAAACGGGCCACAGAAACATAAATTAAATTCGACAAAATTTAGAAGTCAAGAACACTGTGCTCCTGAAACTCAACGGTATCTTCAGGTAAGTATTTCAATAAACAACAGAAAAGCGAGGTACGAAACAATTACCTCAACTCCGAGGTAGGTAAGTATTACGGCAACTTCAGGTAAGTTAATTATAAGAAAAATAGTGAGTAAGCAACAGGTAAGTATCAACCCCGTTACTTTTAGTAATAAGAACGTAGAGTTATCCAAAGGGAAGTATCAGCAAATCAACAAGGTAAGTGAGAGAACAAGTAAATACCTAGACGTCCTAGAGGAATGCAGACCGAACAGGTAAGTTTTAGAATTTAAGACAAGGTAAGTATATTACTTTAAGTTGTTTTTAGCTTTAAGATTTACAAAAGAATTGACTAAATCGGGGTGGAAGAACCACCACGAGGACTTACAACACGCTTGACGCTATATCAAGGTACGCACACGCGACCGCTGCTACGCGTCGGTACGGGTGGTGACTAGGATGATTTACGTAAATTTAAACAGAAATTGATAGTTTTCAATAACAGAAATTTGGCAAAAGATGTCATACAGTGCTTTCCAACGATATTGAAGTGGTACTTTACCGTATCTTCTCTGGAACTTCGTCTGACGAGGAAAAACGTGGTGGGTAGAAGACGGTCCCGAAGGGGTCTTTATGGAGAAAATTCTGAGGTTTAGCTTTGCAAATCTGGCAAAATCTAAACGAGTCTTTTAAAGATTGAACAATGTCTTTTCACAATCGCCGGGGAAATATCCCAAAATCAAGTCCACTCACTAGCACAAATGGCTCCAAAAACAACGGTCAACTCGGCCTACAATTGAGGCGTCCTGGGTTCACGTCGAGACAGAACTGAAACTTCCACGCGCAGGGGGTCAGCGCTCCCCTCTCCGCAGCTCTCCTCCTCCTCCACTGCCTCCCCCATCACCACCCCTACCTCCTCAAAGGCTGTGGAGGGCAGTTTTTCCGCGACTTTTTGAATTGGCGGCTTACACAAGTCAAGGGTGCTAACCCAGGAATGGCAGCAGAAGCTCAGGATTTGAGAGAGAAAAGTCCTCCATAGAATATAATGACCAGTCTTTGATGCGGAGGAACAGTGCTGGAAAATAAGGACGAATGCAGAGCTCCAAGAACTGTAATGCGAAGCAGACATTTTTACATTCATCAAGAAGGGCAGAATCTGGTGGATTGGGCATGTGGAGAGGTGAATCTTAACAGAGTTCCTCGAAAGTTATTGTATGGGCATCCTGGTGGCAGCAGGAGGAAAGGCAGAGCACGCATGAGATGGGTTGAGGACGTGGAGGTGGATCTTTGCAACCTTGGGGTTAGAAAATGGCATGTGGCTGCTTCGGATCAACATGAGTGGAGGAGGATGACTGAGGAGGCCCAAGTCCTCTAAAGGACTGTCGAGCCGTAGAAGAAGAAGAAGAAGAAGAAGAAGAATGTTTATTCATTTATCACCATCAAGTGTCCCAGCTGAGTGAACACAACATTCCGTTAATTAACAATAACAGTGAATATTATCGAACATTTTCTCCATAATATCAATTAGTTTTATCCATAGTATAAATTGTTCGACGAAATCCAAGCTTATTTCTTTGTGGGTCGAGCTGCTACCAAAGAGTATTGACCCGACAGCCTCCCGTATAATTTTTTAGCCAATTCTTATGTTGAATTTTTGCGCGAGAACTGTATATTTAGTATTCAATATTTAGAAATATCGATATCCAAAAATATCGGATAGTACAGTATTGGTACTAAAATATCGAGTTTTGGTACTACGAAAGTATTGTTTTGAAATATCGAATATCGATACCAATACAAAGCACATTATTTCTCGTAATAATTTGCCTGGAGCTTACTGGGCTCTTCCTCAAAGGAGCACTCATAGGGACGAGCCTTCTTGAGCGGGAGGCTGCACATCTCCCAGGTCCGGATGACGGAGCACTCGCAAGTTCCTAAGTAGACCTCAGCCACGCCTCCGGGCGTCAGGTCGGGACACGATCCGTCAGTCCTGAACTCCAGGAATAACTGGAAACCCAAATATTGATAACATATTGGAATAAGAAAAATTTCCATTCATACTGTATGATAAGTTGCGGAAAAAATATGGATTTCAGAACTACTAACTCAAACCCCAAATATGGATTCTTAACCTACCAGTCGCTTGTGAATCTACCAAGGTAGATCACTCAGTAGGAACCAGGTTTACTTCTCTAGCATATAGATAGGACCTTGATGAATAGATAAGCTTGCCAAAGATCAAAATACTACATTTCTGTCTAACTGAATACGCCATCCTAAAAACATGCTATAGAAATCCGATCACAAGGTTTCACCGGAAAACAACTCAATGGTATAGTTGAAAGAATTTACATTATGCCCTGTAGCTATAAAGGCTACAGGCACCATACTCGATTTTCAAGGAACCTGCCATTAAGGCAGCCGCTCAGGGCAATAAGTTGACTGCTCCAGGTTCCAGGCAATGAAGCAGCCTTCCCTACAGGGAACAGAATTCCAATATTTTGGTCCTCAACCCTTACTGGGGGTTACTAAGAGAAAAGTTCTTACTTTACAGGATCAGATAAGGGAAGATAACAAAAGAGCTGCACTTTGGCGCAACACTCCAGAGGCAAACAGATTGATCGCTATCAATCTGCTGAGATTGAAGCACCATAGAAGGCATCCTCACTGGCCATTGCCCTTTGAGAAACAGATACGTCATAAAAATTATGTTCCTGACCAGGGATCGATCTCCAGAATTTCCTACTATACTGTAATCTTTTGTTTATCCCTCTTGGTTACTTCTGAAGGGGGAACCAAGGAGGATGTCGAGTAAATTAGGAAACTCAATAATTATATCTCTCTTACCTTTATATTCCGTCTGCTGATAGCTGCCACCACCTACGTTTGTAGGACGTCTCGAAGACTTAATAAATAAATAAAGTTCACTAATGTTTATATGATTGTTATTTATATTCTCCCAATCCCTAACAAGAATTATTCTACTAGATTGTTCAAGTGAATTTAACGAAAAGTATTGAAGTTGCAGTGTGGTTGAGGTAAGCTTTAACTTAAAACACAGCTTCTTCGAACAACTCTTACTCATATTTCTAGCAGGTTTCTTCACAAGATACTTCGACAAGAATGTGATTCTACTAGATACTTTTTTTTTTGGCAAGGTAAGTCTAAGATAAGTTTTATGTTCTTAGTTTTAAGTATTTTAGAAGTAGTTTTCAACTCTTGACTCAACTTGTACTTCGTATCGACAAGGTAGGTTATTCAGACTAGTTGTTTAACTAGAGTTAGCAATTCAAAATAAGATCAGATTCAATATAGCAAATGGTGTACGACTGAAAGTGGTGAACGCTGAGGGCGAACACCATGCAAAAAATGTAAAGACAAGTTATAAAATCAAAGTTACAAGTATTAGAATTATTCACTGTGCACAAATACAAGATTTAAATGGGTGAGCGTTTGCTTCTCAGTTCATAAATGACTATTGCTCGATCAAAGTTCTCACGAAGAGAGGAAAGGAGTAGAATGGCAAAAGCCTACTGTGAATTCCCGAGGGCGGCGTGTAGAGAAGGGGCAGGATATCCTAGGAGTCCTGTGAGAAGTGCAGAGTTGCGGGATGACGAGTCCTCCAGGCAGCAAGACAATTCTCGAGTGATTCGAACAGGTGTACAACTATCAGATCGGGGGGGGGGGGGGGTATCCACCTCGACTTTCTCTCTCTCCACCAACAGCAGTCAACCGTAGAATGAGGTGGAGTTCAGGTGGATGGAGGCGACCAGGCTTCCCCCACTCTGGTTAGTGGTGGGGCTGAATGGCAATGCGCATGCACAGGGGTTCAGGTGGCTGTGGGTGGCCCTGGTCTTCTGCCACTGGTGTTGGCTGCCCTGCGCGGCATCGAGTCTCTGCCAGAGTGGGTCAATGGGTAGTTTGGGAGGTGGGAAGTCTGAACTGCATCTTCAGGGAAGGGCAGTTACAATACTAATAATGAATCAAGCTCGCTTCCACTGAGCCAAGGAAATGACTGAACCGAGGAGCTGAAAAGATTGCTGATCACAACGATAGGTACCGCCTCAACAAAATCGGCAAGGTCAGGACAGTTGAATGTCAACTCTGCTGCGAAAGAGTAAAAACAGCAAAACACAAACTCTGTGAGCCCTGCTGAAGCATCCTACCAGGTTCCAACATTTTGGTAAGAGTACTCATCCCCCATGCTTAGTGAAAAAGATGTCTTGGAGGGAAACATTATATCCACAGTCCCACAAAAAAATCTACCCCGGGTGATTTAAATTCTAACTAATCATCAGCCAATGCATGTAGCCGCCAATTTGAAATAATTTTGAGCTCTAATTCTGGTACATGGCATTAATAGACTGGAATCTTATCAATAAACATCGAGATAGTTTCAAACTATGGCCAGAATCCTATCACAATCTAGTCGTCTCTTCATTGAAAGTGAAAACTAGCAATATCCACCAGATCTCCCTCTCACTTACAGTAGTAAACTCACACTGCAATATCCCTGCCCAATTTCAACGATCGTGCAAAACTGGACGTTGATGGCGTTGACGAATGACGTGACGTCATAGTTAGGCCCGCAGTTCGAGTCCCAGTCGATGGCACTCGGCTCACGCTCGGACATCGCCGACTGAATCAACCAAACGCTCAGAAGAATCAAAACTCCCATGATCGATGCAATTCGCATCCGTAGCAGTTACAACATGTTGAGATCAACCTTATTGGGGGTGAGTTTTGTCGTATTCAAAGCGAAATTCCCCTCGACGCAGTCTATGAACAGTTCACTAAAACAACAGATATCCCAAAATCTACAACGCTCTACATTGATTACAGTTGGTAGCTATTAACTGAAATTATTGTCCTTAGTTTTTTGACAACTACATTAGGTTCTACCCACGCTACTGAAGTAGAAAACTCCTTGTTTTTTGTTTTTTACAGGACTATTGGAGAATTCTTTCCTTTATGCTCGAAAGTAGAACTTAGGATTGGGAACTCAACACTTTAACACTTTGAACGCGGATTGCGTCTATGTCACGCAAATCCCGGGGTCCCAGTGGCTCTGTGTCACGCAAACACCTCTCGCAAAACAGGTTCAAGAATATCTGCTCCTGTTCTTTCGTTCTCAGTTTCCGCTCTTTTCTAGCATTTTTTCGTGATAGATGAACATATCATGAGTCGAACGGTTCAATCCGGAGCTGAATCGACCTATCTCCCTTGCAAAGGCCGCCAGAATTCGCGTCCAGTGGACGTGCGGCCTGAGCCAACCCACTCACATAGGGGTTGATTTCCCATTCAAACTGGAGCAACTGCTGCACTACCACTGGCCGCGTCACGTTGACGCCGAGAATAAATTCTCAACTTTTTTTATGTCAAAATTTTTGGAAAAATTTACTTTTTAATATATGTTGCTGCTATAGCGTTTCGGCGAAAAAAAATGTCTCCGCCACAGGGGACCAACGCGTTTTTTTCCCGCGTTCAACGTGTTAATCGTTAGTGGACTGTGATTTATAGGTACCTATGGGTGGTGTGTGGAAGAGCGTAATAAATTTAATATACTTACAAAGAACATCCATCGGAAATTGGCGAACTTTTAAGAAATAAAAGGGGACTTACAAGTTCTGCAGATCTGCAAAGCTTCCCGGCGCTGGGTTTGATGTTCCTGGACAACGAGGGGGCCATAGTCAGGTTCCATTATAAGCCTTGTTGGACTAGGGAGTTGGACTTGGATGGCGAAATATACACTTGCGTCTCCGTGCACCGCCTCGAGGGATTCCGAATGCACTCTGACGGCAGTTTTGTGAATCGGGACTTAGATAACAGTGATAACTGATTGATTATTAATTTTTGTTGTGTCGTCCGTTTGCGATTTGTGCGGTCAAATAATTCCGTCTTCTCATTGCTTTATTCATCCGCTCATTCTCTGATTTCTTTCTGGCTTGCTGTTCTGTGCAAGTGAAATAAGGGTCACTTATTGCTCAGCGTGTCAGAGACACTTTTTGCTCGGCATGAGTCGTAGAATCTCAACTTCAGTCGTAGAATCCCAGTGTCAGTTACGTGAGTTTAGCACCCCGTATAGAAACATTTTCTATACTATTTAATAGTAAATCGTTGTGCGATAATTTTCACCCTTCTTACATCATGAATCTACAGTCGAACTTTACTGAATTTATTGAATTTTTAATCAACTAGTTTAAATGTTGTGATATTATACTTTGGAGGTCTACCTAGTCAAATCACTAAAAATAAAGACACTTTTTTCTATGTTGCTTGTGTATTTGTATTATTCGTTTTCGTATTCCTACATTCTTCTAACTGTCGCTTTGCAATAACGTTATTGATGCGCGGGAGCAAATAAGGTTTGGTGTAGGTATTTATATTATCTTGTATTCTGTAATACAAGACAGTGGATTGGATATTTTTGTCTTTGATAATTAAGTCCCTTCTAGCAGTAGCTCATTTAGGAAGAGCTCTCTGAATACATTCTATTGATCTGAATCGGTAATATGAAGTGATAACTAGACTGTTACACCTATATTAGAACTAGGGAAATAAAGAGACGTTGGGGTTACAGAGAAGAAATTTAGACAAACTTGGAGAAATTTCAAAACATTTTGAAAAGAAGGAAATTAATATTTATGTTGCCTCAAAACAGTATAGTACTCCTTTATTGCCGTTACTTTCCACCTACTTTCTTTTTGACATCTATTCGTTCCTTTACTCACACCTAGTAATTCCCGCAAATCACATGCCTAAGATTTATTTTTCTTTTTCATCATTTTTGTATTATTATTTACTGATCAATGAGATATTGATCAGTAAATAATAATACAAAAATGATCAACTCTCGCAACATCATCTCCGGTCATCATCATCCACGACTTTACCATCATAATCACTAAATGTTTGGCATAGTTCCCGTCAAGACATTAAAATTAGGAGAGTTTGAGTTGAGGTGAACTTTCTCGCAGCTCCGCAAGAGCGCATTCGGAATCCCTCAGGGCGGTGCACGGAGACGAAAGTGAAATATACGGGATACTCACAGGATCCGTTGTAATGCTGATGTGTAGGTGATATAAGCTGACCATAGAATCTGGAAAGCAGGGTTTCGGAATGCTGGCGATCCAATAAACGAGTGAATTTCAGGATTCTGAAGACCGACAATTCATGGAGCTCGTTTATAGAGAGAGGCAATGGAGACTGATGGATCGCATCGGCTGCGCAGCGATGTGTTCGCATGACGTCACATACCCCCACGATCAACAATTGCACCAATCACTCGCGATTCAACAAATAGAGGAAAGTAATTGCCCAAACAGAATGGCGCTGAATTATAAATGGACAGAAACCAAGAAAAAACGTACCTATTCTAGGTGTTCAGAGTACTGAAAATTTAGTATGTTTAGAAGATGCAGACACTTCAGTTATATGAACGACATCAACTCCACCTGAGTGTGAGCTGGCTTCCACCAGCTCATTATTCCCCATCACAGGCCCCACAGGCCAGTAAGTCCTGATGCCCTCTGGGACCAGGAAAACATCATCAAAGGCCTAACATGGGCGTGGCCTCCCCCTTCAGTGCTCAAATTCCACCTATGAGCACAAACCATAAAACTTCACTCCATGGGACAGCCAACTATCTTCTCCTTCCAAGATTAGCGGCAGGATGACCAACTTTCATGTGGGCAGGTTGGCACACCTGTCACCAGAGCAAAAGACTGATGTCATCATTACAAACCCTCACTCCCCTTTTAACTGCCTTGCCAGCAAAGTCTTTGAAGCGTTCTCCCCCATTGTCTCTGAAGCGTTCATTCCCTGTATCGCGATACGTTCACAGTGTAGTATCAACCCTCCTGCCTCCCCCCAGAAGCACTTAGGAAGAAGTAGCTCTTTGGTACTGTCCTGCCTCCCCTGAAACCTGCAACCCTGTAACAAAGAGGATCTACAGACGTACGGAACTCCAGCCTGATCCCAGCTCTCTCCCCTGTATCTTCGCCTGTCCATGATTTGGACTCGGGGCGTTGGAGTAACGTAAAATCCCTTTTATTTTTGCAATATAACGATACAGAACACCCTTCAGGTACAACATTACAAGTGAAATCTTAAAAGGTATCTTAACTGGAACGCCTTTGCCTGTTTGCCTCACCGCTCGGGAACACCGCTACCATCAGAAACAGTTAAGCACATTTTTCCTAATAATCATAAGTTCCCGATAGTTTTGTGTTAGGATTCAGTATCGGAAATAGGTCGATACCCTTCAGGTGAAACCCCCCGTAACCTTAGCGACACGTCTGAGAGCTTACATGAGGATCTTGAAGATTTCCTCTCCTGCCTGCCAGAAATAAATTAATAAATTACTGTTCTACGTCCTGTCCTGGTCTTGTTTTCTGGTACTTCTATCTTTAAATCTTCTGTTTCGCACGATTTTCACATCTTATCTTCCACATCACCCTACTGCCATCAGCTTCTACCTCCGCAAGCTTCCAAATGCAGGTTTCTGAAATAAAAGCTCACATAAATCTTATCAAAATTATTTATTTCAATTTTTTTTACTTTAAAAAATTACATCTTAAATGCAATGGAATTACAGTAGGTACAAAAGATACACAACATAAAATTAATACAGTCTAAAAGTAACAACCATAGTTGCTCAATGCACTGATATTCGCACCTACATTTGCTGATAGAAGCTACTTGAAACACTAATCCAGAGAATAATTATAAAATACAACACGCACACGAATACAACAGGGAAGAAACTGACGACATGATTTCAGATCAAGCCCATCAGAAGCACGATCTCCAGTTAGGAGTTACCTACTAAGGCAATTAAATCACATAGTATTATGGGAGCTGTAACACATAGTAATTATGGTTGTAATAAAATACATAAGTAATTAATAAAAATAATTTTAAAAAAATCATACAAATTACCTGTAAAAATGTAAGAAAATCATTGAGAGTAAAACAGTACGAAAAATCCTTAGATTAGGTACAATCAATTATAATTAAATTGAGATTCTCAGTCCAACTAGGAACGTATCTGCGAATTCTTAGGATTTCGAAATGAGATTCTAAATTTTAATGCGAAAACGGATTCAAACTGAGCGTGTGAAATCACAATAGATTTCTCGAAAATTAGATCTCTATTTACTGAGATTCACCTTAATAGTTATGGCAATTGAATATTGACATCTTATTCCTAGGCACATTAAGAGAAAACCAGCAGGTAGCACCGTCATGAGGAAGCAAAGACGAAGTAAATTCAGAATGAGGAATGCGCCATGTCTTCAAGACCAATTCTTGTCTATTTCATTTTATTGGAACTACTCGCTGAGCAGAGTTCGGGACTAAGTCGAACGACGTCGATAGGTGGAGGCGTTGATTTATAATAATTATTGTTATTATTATTATTATTTATCCCAGTTCAAAGTCGGAGGTAACATGCCAAAAGCAATAGAAGCTAAATATAGCATTTCCAAGTCAAATTCAACCTTTCCATAACAAATTCAACCTTTTCCAAGTCAAATTCAACCTTTTCCAAGTCAAATTCAACCTTTTTTAAGTCAAATTCAACCTTTTCCAAGTCAAATCCAACCTTTTCCAAGTCAAATTCAACCTTTCCCAAGTCAAGTTCAACCTTTTACAAGTCAAATTCAACCTTTTTCAAGTCAAATTCAACCTTTTCCAAGTCAAATCCAACCTTTTTCAAGTCAAATTCAACCTTTTCCAAGTCAAATCCAACCTTTTCCAAGTCAAATTCAACCTTTCTCAAGTCAAATTTAACCTTTTCCAAGTCAAATTCAACCTTTTTCAAGTCAAATTCAACCTTTTCCAAGTCAAATTCAACTTTTTCCAAGTCAAATTCAACCTTTTCCAAGTCAAATTCAACTTTTTCCATGTCAAATTCAACCTTTTTCAAGTCAAATCCAACCTTTTCCAAGTCAAATCTAACCTTTTCCAAGTCAAATTCAACCTTTTCCAAGTCAAATTCAACCTTTTCCAAGTCAAATCCGACCTTTTCACCATTATTAGGGAAATGAAGAAAAATGCGCACAAGCCCTATATGTAGTACCAAATGCTTGTCTGTGATTGGGGGCTGGGCTGAAAACAATACTCCAACGCAGTAGATAGATACCTGTACATAAAACAAAATCATGTTTTTTTTTTAAATCAACAAAAATTTTTATTTTTTAAATAAATTATTTTATCTTTTAAAAATTTTAATCAATATATGTATTAAAAAAAAAAATTTTTTTTTAACTGCTTCTAGGAAAAAGTTGAATTTGACTTGGAAATGCTATAAATTATATTTTTTGTTGATTCTTTTTTTAATAAAATATGATTTTATTTATGTATACTATACATAAGGTACCTATTAGGTACCTACCTACTGCGTTTCGAGTATTGCTTTTAGCCCAGTCCTCAATCACAGACAAGTATTAAATACTAGTACCAAATGTTGGTACTACATTTAGGGCTTGTGCGTATTTTTGGTAATTTCCCTAATAATGGTAAAAAGGTTGAATTTGACTTGGAAAAGGTAGAATTTGTTTTAGAAAAGGTTGAATTGGACTTGGAAAAGGTTGAATTTGTTTTGAAAAAGGTTGAATTTGAGTTGGAAATGGTTGAATTTGACTTGGAAATGCTATAAAATACCCAACGCAGACTCTAGGGAGTCAAAGAAGGTAGGTATGGGAGATATGGATGGGAGGAACACCAGCTCAAGTATGAGCTTCGGAGGACGCGAGTGGAGATGCAACGGAGGACTCCCCGCCGAGATCCCCAGCTCGAGTAACTCCGTGGCACTCTTACGACATGACAAGATAGCGGCCATGACTTTGGTGTGATTGGCTGCCTCTCCTTTTAGCTCGAATCGATGACCTTAGATCTTGTCTGTAATTTTTGCTTCTCTCAGCCTGTCAGGTCAGCTCCATGTTCAGGTTGCCATTGACAACCTGAACATCCAGGATTATAGCTGACCCATCAGGCATCACAGCTCAAGTATCTAGCTTCTTAGGCTAATGTCACACAAGAGATTTGACGTAGGAGGATCTGAGTGGACGTAGTAGAGGTAGGTAAAAACCATTAACCTGCCACAAGAGAACGTGCGATTGGACGGGAAAACCCCACGGAAGTAGCAAAAATCCGTGCTTCCCCCACAATGGAAGTGGTGCCATCTGTGGTGAAGGTTAGCACAGGTAGTGGTACAGCCACACGAGCGGTTATTGAACGAACGCGTTCCAAAAGTTTCGTGCATTTCTTCTCTTGAAAATTTAGTTTTAAGTGAATTCGATGATTCTATCTATGAAAAGGCGTCCTGAATTATGAGACACGAGCACTGAGCTGTACAAAGATCGGTACAAGAAAAAGATTGATGGACTCAAGTTTGCTGTGAGTTCTGCTGAGATCTTGAGATGTATAGATGTAAAAATTTCTTGTCAAAAATCTGGCAACCCATTTTTTTTCAAATTCTTTCTTGAGCTTCCATGGTTACGGACGTGCGGAACAGCGCTTACCCTTACCTTGGTTGCTCGGCACGTGACAATCTTTCTCTCCCATCAACCCCAGCCAAGGATGACAAAGCACCTGCCAGCTGATTGGCAACAGCATCATGTCGTAGGATGAGGCTGCTTCGAGGACATGCTGTACCACATAGTAAAGGTTTTCATTTTTACCCTGACAGGCATGGCCAATGGTATTTACTGTCCCGCGACTACCTCTCGTACACCTCACTAGGGTGGCTAGGGAAGCAACCCAGACAGTGAGTTTCGGTAGTCACTCTGTGGACTCAACTCTGCAAGTAGTTTCAATGTAAAATTGAAATAATTAGTTAAGAAGAATAAGAGCGTTCCCCATTACACAGGGTGTCCTGAATAAGCAATACTTCAGGAATCGATTCCACAACTAATTTCCAACAATTTTTCTCTCTTAGCACGACTAAGACACCAAAATGTCAAAAGTGATTTTATCCTGCTAAAAACGCGGTTTTCTTCAGAGGCTCTCAAAAGCTAAAATGTGCTCCAAACCTTCAGCTCTCCAACAGTAACCCATTTTTGACCGACTTCAACAGCGCCGATAGGCGCTCGAAGGAAGGAGGTATACAGTTCGGTGTGTCATGGGAGGACGATTTTTTTTTAAAGGTTTATTACACAATTTAAGAAGAAACATGGCATTTGAATCAGAGGCGGCTACTGATAGGAGCATAGGCGCATGTGCACCCCCAGTCAATTAAAAAAAGCAAAGTTTGTTCCTCTTTGTTTGAAGAGTAAGTTGGCTAGTGACAGGAGACATGATCATCTAGGTACTGTGATAGTTGAATCTACGCTCGAAAACAGAGGCGGCAGATCCCTCTTTCCTGACCAATCAGCGAGTGATTTAGGAGATTTTCTCGTGTTGAGCAGAATTGATTCATTGCACCCCCGGCTGAGAGCTCTGCAATCTGGGTTTCCTTATCGGGTAATCGACTGATAAGGGATTTTCATTTCGGGCCACCGTTTTGTTTACTGCCTCGCCAGTCCCTGTCCCTGGCTTTTCAAAGTATTGAGATTATATTTATGAGTGAAGGTAAGATGAATAATTCGGGGCATTGCATATCGTTGGCATTTTCATTTGGCTGAGAAAAGCACCTATTCTGTCCCTTCTCGATAGCCTCTCCTGATCTCTGTGCACCCCCTGAGTTTCGGGGCAGGAGCCACCAATGCAGTGGGCTGAAAGCTAAAGCTGGGAGCCGAAGAAGCGTTCTGATTGGTGGAGCTGACGGCAACAGATCGCCTTCTCTCAACAGCATCAGAACAAGTCACCTCGTTAACACATATTTTTCACCTTGGAGCATTACCAGCCGCATCTAAGTAATTAATTTGATGACATATAGTTATTTTCTCGATATTTATGACTAAATTCGAGCTGATTTTCAATAATATACTGGGTTTCAAACGTTTCTAGGGGTGCCAGTTTTCGACTGAACATTTGAACTACTGGCAATAGGGGACTTGGAAATTTCCTTTCGACTCGATTGGCTATCCTTAGTAATTCTTGCAAATCTAAATGATGAAGAAATGAAAAATTATCAAATTCAGATTATTCGAAAGGATTTGAAAAGAAGCAGCATGAAGAGGGTGTGGCCTCCCCCCACCACTTCAGTTTCCGTAGTAGTTCCTTAGCTGAAAGTAGATGGCGCAACTGAGGCAGCCTCAAAAATGCTTGTACGCTATTTTAACGTTAACTTTCTCCTCTGTTAACTTGTCTTCAGTACTCTGTGCACTACTGGTTTGAATAATTCAAAATGAAAAAAGTTGCATTTTAAGTGAAGTTTAAAAAATGTGCAAAGAAAATTTGTTGCAAATTAATTGTAGAATCGATTACCTGAACACCTACGTACTCATCTCCATAGGAAAAATATAATCAATATAAATGCAAATATACAATTTCAGAATACAAAACAATTGAATTTCACAATAGTTTAAGGATATTAAATCGCAATTTAAATACCAATTTGTTGTCAAATTGAAAACACAAAAATGTTAACAATACTTAAATACTTATTCGAGGTACTAGTAACAAGACCTGCCAATAAAAATATCATTAATTTTAACAAGAAATCATTCAATAAGATGGAGTAATATGTTCGTTCCTGCTCATGTCGAAATGTAATAAAATATTTCTCCAATCATTTTATTGGAACGATACTCAAGATTTATCAATGGAAATGAAGACAAATCCACAATTTCTAATTTTAGATACTTTCGATAAAAAAATATTATTTAACAATAAAAGTTGAGAAATATATTGGTAGTAGCAGTACCTACCTAATAATGTCCACATTCTGTGTCAAATATCAGGAATAATCTTAAGTGGGTCTGACACCAACATAATCCAGATCTGGAAGGATCATGAAACATTAAACATAAAAATCTTCAGTTCAGACTCCATCAATCGAAATTTAGTGTTCGCCTAAAATGAGTTAAGTTTAAAAGGAAAAAATATACATCGAAATTAATACTGAGTCGAGGTTTATGGAATTTACTTGGAATTTACTTAAATTAATCATGAATGTCGGAATGATGCGTATGTCATGGAGGAAAATTCTTTCGGGACCTCTGCTAGATAAAAATTATCTTTATTGGGTACTGGTTTCGGGTCAGAACCCCATCATCAGACCGGAGACTATATTATATTCAATCAGAACCGCCACCTTCAAGACCTGAACTGCTCCTGAGAGCAGTTCTCCAGTTCTGCTGAAGCAGTTCAGCTCTTGAACGTCGCGATTCAGATTGAAAATAATATAGCCTCTGGACTGATGGGGTTCTGACCCGATACTGGTACCCAATAAAGAGAATTTTTTCTAGCAGACGAGTCCCAAATCAATTTTCCTCCATGACATACATAACCTCTGCACCATCTTGTTCTTCCCGACATGATGGGAACTTCTGACAAAAACAAACACCAACATAATTGAATCCCATGTCCGACGACACATTTCATGTCGACGAATGTGTCATTTAAAAATATAAAAATTCCCAATTTGATGTTAATCGGTAACGAGATTCGCGTAAAAAAAAAAAAACAATATGGCGTATCAAATTGCGACGCCGAGAATGTTCAGCGGTAAAGATGGAAGTCGGGAATCTATGCGGATCTCCATGACGTCACAGACTGAACGGGCAGTCGCGACAGGATGACGAAATGCGGTATTTTAGTCGTCGGAGTTCTTGAGTTGGATGTCGGTGGTCGGTGTGTTCGAAGGTGAGTTGTCCCCGACCCTCAGAACTTTCTGCGAATTCTGAACGAACTCCTGTAGAAACAAAATGGAAGACAACTTAAGTCACTTGAATGTGATCCTTCATCAAGCAGCAAGTATATTTGAAACCTTTTCGGTTTAATAGAGAGTTTTTGGTGCCAAAATTTCACGGGCCCCGTGAGGAGGAGACTAGCGCGAGCAACAGAGGATGCTACCCAGTTGAAGGAAGAAGGACGTTAACTTTGGACAGGGGGGGGGGAGGGAGGCGCTCGTCACGGTGGGCCTCGAGGAACGGGTGACTGTCAGAGCACCCTTTCATCGTCGCCCGCTGATGTCGGGAGGCAAATTCATCGTCACCCGCGAACTCTGTGCTTTATGAAGAGGTTCCACGGGCCCGTTAGTGGTTTCCAAAAACTCTCTATTATTTTCATTAATGAACCTTTGGAATTGACCAAAGAAAAAAAGTCCGCCAAGTGGGTGTGGCACATAGTTTCCTCGTATCCATAACCTGATTGTATATGTAATTCAATGCATAGTAGTTAATCTCAAAACATCAATCTCTACCACTACCCTCATAGGGGACAATCTACACGCTAATCTGAACAATCCTGAGAAATTTCGTCGAAATTGGATGGAAAATGTAGAAGTTATGGCTGTTACAAGTAATTCACGTTTGCGCATGCGCAGCAACTATCATTAGTCAGGGGGAGATGATTTTCATAGGGGACCATCTACACGCCAATCTGAACAATCGTAGAAAATGTTATCAAATTCGGATGAAAAATGTAAGGGTTATGGCTGTTAGAAGGATTATACGTTTGAGCATGCGCAGAGGCTTCTGTAAATTTTAAGGCCTTGATTTTCATTGGGGACGATCTACAACCTGAATCGCATAATACCTGAAAATTTCATCGAAATCGGATGAGAATTGTAGAAGTTATGGCTGTGGCAAGGATTTCATGACAGACATACAGACATGGAACCAAAATTGTTCAGGAAGGTCTGAAACTTAAAACGCTAAAAATTTCGATTTTGGAGAACTTTTTTTTTCAACCTTGAACAGTGAAAACAAAGCTTCCTCTACCTTGGTAGACTCGGAAGCAAAAATTTGTAATCTCCCTCAAAATTTGTTGGTTTACGTTTCAAGGTGCGAAGAATCCAAAAATCGAATAAAAATTTGGCCCGAATAGAAATTTAGAAAACGCCCAAACTCAAACAATTTTGATACAAAGGTATTGTTTTTCCGTTAATTTAAGATAGTATTGAATTTTTTGAGCCCACGCGGAGCCCTGTAGGACAAACCATTCGCTCCCTACGAGAATTTAAGGGTTGGACTTACGATAAATCAGAAACACGAGTGTGAAAAGAGGCCTAATCTCCGTTCAAATTAAAGCTGACCGAAATGCGATCGATGTTTTTCTTCATGTTGGTTGGTGGTAGCAATGGCAAAGCCGTGTGACTTTGCAGATGGTTGATCGATTTAGAAAAATAATAAACCTTTGTGTAATAATTTTCAGCGTTTTAATTGAAGGGTTATGCGTCATTTTTGAAACTTTCGGGAAAACGCAAAAAACTGTCCCAGGTTGTCAAAAAGGTCAAAACTTCCCATTTTCGAATACAGCTAAAATACTCTAAAACTGTCCAGAAATTTTCCAATTTTTTCCAGCAAAGGGGGAACTTTTTACAAGTTCAAGTAAGTTGTGACGTAATAAAAGATGGATATCCGTAATAAAAGATGGATAACCCTTAACATGACATGGTGTCGTTTACGGTACCAACACTTCAGGGATTTTTCCGCATGCTCTGAACGATTTTGTTTTTTATCTGTTCCCCTACAATTTTGTTTTTTATCTGTTACCCTACATTGAGGAACTCCCTGTGAGTGCCCTGGCAACACTGGCTCATCAGTCGACAGGTCATGACTGTGTTTATCAACAGAAAACATCTACCGCCACGCGAGAAAACATCATCTTGCCTCTCGGTGACAATCACGTAAGTTCATTTTGTTTATCATTAATTTATATGAGTTTCCATCGACTCCATGATTTGCAAACCGTTCAATTACTTCCTGAAGTATGTGAGAATGCTCAAAATGATCAGAAAATAAATTTTGTTCGGCTGGAATATGAATGTTTGTGGGGGGGGGGGGGTGTCGTAAACGGCACCTTGCCAAGGACAGGAGGTCGTGGTTGGGTTGACTAGATTGTTATTGTACGTTTTGGACCTCCTTTATGAAGTTTTGAGACTTTTTTTTGGATATTTCAATGGTTTTCTAGTATTTGTATGTTCTATATCATGACTCCAGGGTCGCTACCGATCAAGAGGAGAACTCATTCTATCCCCTGTCCTTCCTCTCACAACCGTTTATTTATTTATTTATTAACGGGCAAGCCCAATTTATAATCAACATAATACAGTTGTTGTTGTTTCAAGCGAAAGGGATGATGAAAATGAACAAAAAGAGTGATGAATTTTGGTTTATTATTTCTAATAATAAGCCTATGTGATCGTATCGCAAAAAATTTTTATAACCCCCCCTCAAACTTTGTCACTTTACGTTTCAAGGTGCGTAGAATCCAAATTTGCAATGTCCGTCCGCCGTCCGCCGTCCGCCGTCCGCCGTCCCCCGTCCGCCGTCCGTGGCACTTTTCTTAGCAACACTGGACCGATTTGGTTCAAATTTGGTATATGGGCTCCATTTGGGGTCTAGTTGTGCCGCGAAGTTTTTGGTTGATGTAGGTCACTTCTAAGGGGTGGAAATTAAGGGTTGAAATTTTCAAGAGTGCCCTAGCTCGAAAACTCTCGAAGTAAAGGTATCGTTTTTTCACCAATTTTAAATAGTATCGAATTTTTAAAAATTTTTGAGACCACCCGGAGCTCTGTAGGACAAACCGTTCGGTCCCTACGAGTACTTGAAGGTTTTCCTTCGATAAAACAGAATCATGAGTGTGAATCGCAAAAGAGGTCTAATCTCCGTTCAAATTTTATCTGGCTAAAATGCGATCGTTGTTCATTTCTTCGATTTGTATACAGTTTTGCCTTCTGCGTAACCAGTAATCAAATTTCCATATGAAGCTTTCTATTTTTCCAATCGAGTGTGAAGCGTTTAGTTCTTTCTAATAAACTTGATTGTGAAGGTGTGAAGCCAGTATGGTGTGGTAGGTAGTACCTAGCTGGTAGGTAAAAAAAAGTTGGTGGGTAAAAAAAATTTTGGTGGGTAAAAAACGCTGCAAATCATTGCTCAAAAGCTTCTTCATTCTTCAAATCACTGATCAGCTGAGTGAGCTCCGAAGCCATTTTTAATCCTATTGAATGGAAGTGCTCTTCCAGGCGTCTCCAGCATTCGAGGAGATCTTCTTCACTCCTCAGATCACTGATCAGCTGAGTGAGCTCCGAGGCCATTTTCAATCTTATTCAAATCAGAAGGGTGATCTATACAGAAAATAATAAACCTTTGAGCAATGATTTGCAGCGTTTTTGAAATGTTTTGAAACGATAATAATTAGTTGAATTACGATATATTCCAACTACCTGTGACACTCGTAGTTACTATTAGAATTTTTTCCAGTAACTTTACGCTAAATTTTTCATGCATGGTTTTAAAAACGCTGCAAATCATTGCTCAAAGGTTTATTATTTTCTGTATAGATCACCCTTCTGTATAGATCACTGGTTCTCCATCAATAGCACCTACCACCATCTGTATTCTCCCTTGACCTTCCCTCTCAAATTTCAGCTTCCTGCGTTCAATAGGATTGAAAATGGCTTCGGAGCTCACTCAGCTGATCAGTGATCTGAGGAGTGAAGAAGATCTCCTCGAATGCTGGAGACGCCTGGAAGAGCACTTCCATTCAATAGGATTGAAAATGGCTTTGGAGCTCACTCAGCTGATCAGTGATCTGAAGAGTGAAGAAGATCTCCTCGAATGCTGGAGACGCCTGGAAGAGCACCTCCATTCAATAGGATTGAAAATGGCTTTGGAGCTCACTCAGCTGATCAGTGATCTGAGGAGTGAAGAAGATCTCCTCGAATGCTGGAGACGCCTGGAAGAGCACTTCCATTCAATAGGATTGAAAATGGCTTCGGAGCTCACTCAGCTGATCAGTGATCTGAAGAGTGAAGAAGCCTTTGAGCAATGATTTGCAGCGTTTTTTACCCACCAACATTTTTTTTACCTACCAACTTTTTTTTATCCACCAGCTAGGTACTACCTACCACACCATACTGGCTTCACACCTTCACAATCAAGTTTATTAGAAAGAACTAAACGCTTCACACTCGATTGGAAAAGTAGAAAGCTTAATATGGAAATTTGATTACTGGTTACGCAGAAGGCAAAACTGTAAACAAATCGAAGAAATGAACAGCGATCGCATTTTAGTCCGATAAAATTTGAATGGAGATTAGACCTCTTTTGCGATTCACACTCATGATTCTGTTTTATCGAAGGAAAACCTTCAAGTACTCGTAGGGACCGAACGGTTTGTCCTACAGAGCTCCGGGTGGTCTCAAAAATTTTTTAAAATTCGATACTATTTAAAATTGGTGAAAAAACGATACCTTTATTTTGAGAGTTTTCGAGCTAGGGCACTCTTGAAAATTTCAACCGTTAATTTTCACCCCTTAGAAGTGACCTACATCAACCAAAAGCTTCGCGGCACAACTAGACCCCAAATGGAGCCCATATACCAAATTTGAACCAAATCGGTCCAGTGTTGCTAAGAAAAGTGCCGCGTACGGCGTACGGCGGACGGACGGAAATTTTTTTATTCGATTTTCGTATTCTACGTACCTTGAAACGTAAAACATCAAATTTTGAGGGGGGGTTAAAATTTTTTTTTCTTGCTCGATTCCAAAGGCTTATTATTGAAAATAATAAACCAAAATCAATTACTGTAATACAAAACCAGACTAACTATTAATATAGATAATCAATTATTGATGTTTAAAATGAGTTTAATAAAATAAAATTCAATTTAAAAAAATCTGAATTTTTTAAATTTTATTTCATTCATTGACCCCTTTAGCTCGGCACGGTGTCGATTATGATTTTTTTTATTTTCGTCATTTCGTCTTTATTTGAGTTCTAACAAAGGGAAAACACAAAAAACCCGAAAAAATTCCCAGTAGATCCACTCTTGCCAAGCTAAGGGTTAACCCTTTCTAATGCAATAATCTAATTTCTAAGCACAATAATCCCTAAATCTCTGCCTGAAAAAGATCATCCTTCCCCTGGAGTTTTACCTTCGTTTTTACTTACCATCAAGTTCTTGCTCATGAAGTAAGGCTTGCTCATCCCATCGTTCATTTCGCAATCCTCGCAGAAACAGATGAATATCGTGTCAATCACCATCTACAAATTCATGAATCGGTAATGTTATTGTTTGCATTACTAGACATCTGAGGAATGAATCAGTTATCAATTTTGGGAATAACAAATTTTTAACACAGAATGTGTTTTTGCGATGACCTACCGAAAAAAAATCGTCACGAAAAAGCGACAGAAAAAACCGTTACGCGCCTTTTATAATGATTTTCACGTGCAACCAAGCCGTTGGTAAGGAAATAGAACTCCCGCAGTGTTCATTGCACAGAAATTGTTCACCATTCGTTGGAAAGCTCTCAATTTATATAGTATTTTTCTTGTAGTTACATATTTATTTATATAACATTTATAGGGTTTTAGACCAAATTAAATGTCTAACAATTATTTATTTTATTATTGCCAAAGACTCCACATTTATTATTGTTGTTTTTTATTTAACGGATGACTAGCATCGCAAAAACACATTCTGTGTTCCTATGATTTCATACAGAGTATGGAAAAATAAATAAACCGGGGGGTGCAGGGGGGCGGAGCCCCCCGCCGAGGCGCAAAGCGCCGAGTTTTTTTAATCAACATGTTTTTCTATTGATTCAAAATAAGGTACTTGAGTATTAAACGGAGGCCACCTAACCTATAGAAATATTTCGTACCGGATACCAAAAATAACTACATAATTGGAAAGAACACACTAATAGATTTACAGGTGAAGTTTAGAATTAATCCGACGCCTGGTTCTGACATTGTGCAACCCAGAACGTACAGTACACTGACCAGACACAGTGACAGGCGATTACAGGTAATGGCGCGCGCTCCGGTCAACGACCCTGACCTTGGCCTACTTGGAGGGGATTCTGCGAGTAGACTCATGACTCATCTGATAACGCTCGACTCACAACAATACTAGAAAGTTCTACTACAACATCTATAACAATTTAACCTTCTATTAGTGCCGCGGTGCGTTTCGTAATGGTGGCCTCCGTTTAATACTCAAGTACCCAAAATAATTTAAAATTAAAAAAAAAAAAAAATAAATAAATGAAAATCATTTTAAAAAATATTTAAAAATAGATAAAAAATAAAAATTGAATAAATAAATAAGTAGGTAAGTATTTAATAAATAATTTTAAAAAAAAGTTATTTTTCAACACTCTCCGAGCAGATGATGTAATAAACATAACGTAATAATGGTAATAAAGTTTCACGAGTGGAGAGTGATCTATCTAGCAGAAAACACCCCCCACCCCACCCTATGGGTGCAAAATGTAAACTAATATTTTTCCTAGGTTATTTGAGGTTCAGTAACATTGTTTTGAGGTAAATTTATATTATATCTCAAAAATTATAATTCCCGGCGTAAATGGGTTAATATTACATTAATATTTATTAATATTATTTAATAATGAATAGTTTGGAGAAGTAAGAATATTTCTACTGCTATGTTTGGAAAAAATTTGAGGCTCATTTTCTCAAAACACTGATTTGGCGCATGCACTCAACCAACACACACCTCCTTAATTTTTAAAAGAATTGACTAATTTAGCGAGTAAAAACAATTTTTTAGCGTGACCAAAATAGTAGTCGAGTTTAGATTTTACCTCGTAAACAGTCATGAAGCAATGGGCAATGAAGTATGCGAATATGCCCGCCATCGACAGAAGAACCCACAAGTGCTGGATCCCTTCACGGTTCTGAAAATTTCACCACAAGAAGACATTATAGATCATGAAAACATCAAGTTCAATAAATTGTAATCAGGTACAAGTAATAATCTCGTCTCTACTTCCTTATTTATGCAAAAATGAACACAATATTGTTATGTATCAAAGCCCTTACCAGACAGAGCAATGAAGCACATTTAAATACAAATGAAAACAAATAGCAAGCATAACAAAATAGAATCCAATCGTCAGCGCAGGATCTTCATCAATGCATCAGAAGTGCATTTTTGAGGAAAGAACAGAATTGACTCGTAATATCAACTATAGTAAGCCTAAAGAGCTACTCCTACTGAAAATGTTGGTCTCACGTAATAAGGTTTTAAATTAAATTTCAAATTTTTGACTATTGGGGAGGGGAGCGAATCTGAAAGCAGTCCATGGGAGTAAAAATAGTCGGTTTATAAAGGAGCTACAGACAAGGTATAAAAATGACAAAGTTAGGATGTACTCAAGATGCGACAAAATGCTTATTAGGGATAAAAAAAAAAGTCGATACAAACAATAAGTATGAGAGATATTAGGTAGTACTAGTTACGAATATCATCCAAAAAATACGACGCTTGGACCAAAAGTAAGTTTAATAAGGCTATTAAAAAAATCTAATTCATTAATAAAACGTCTGCCAAGTGGGTGTGGCACATAGCTTCCTCGTACCCATAACCCGGTTATATAGATGATCCGATGCATAGTAGTTAATCTCAAAACACCAATCTCTAAGTACCTTTCACTACCCTCATCTACACGCTAGTCTGGACAATCCTACAAAATTTCATCAAATTCGGATGAAAAATTAAGTGAGTAAGTGATTGGATCAAAAAAATACTTAGCCTCGGCTGAGATTCGAACCCGGGACAGTTCTATGCGCTACCTCTGAGCTATTGAGGCCTAGTAATATTATGAATAGGATTTGAGATTCTCACAGGGGACCATCCCTCTATGAATGGATCCCTCTATGAAAAACCATTCTCCATGATTTTCATAGGGGACCATCTAAATACTAATCTGTAACATCCCTGAAAATTTCATTGAGATCGGACAGTAACTTCGTATAGTTATGCCCGTTACAAGGAATTCATGACAGACAGACAGACAGACAGACAGACACGGAACCAAAATTGTTCAGAAAGGTCTAAAACGCAAAACGCGAGTGAAAATTTTGATTTTAGAGAACTTTTTTTTACATCCTTGAAAAGTGAAAACAAAGCTTCCGCTACCTTGGTAGACTCAGAAGCAAAATATAGGGTGTGCTTACGTATTTTTTTTAAAAGAAAATGCTTTGAAAATAAACAAAATTGGGTTCCCACTCAAAAATAGAGCCCCAAAAAAAATGCAGGTGATAAGGAAAATTATCAGTTCACCAATTCCGCCAGATGCCACGTCAAAATAGAGAACTTTTGGAGCCAAAGAGTGACGGTGTTTGAACCTCCGGACCATTTCTGGCCATTAGGATTAAAGGCGCCCCACTGCTAGTTCTAAAGTTCGCCCACAGAGGCCAGCGCTGCTGCCCCGTTCTGCCACAATTTATCAATGCAATTTCCTTCAATTCCAAACCCAAACATAAGAACCAGTACGAGTATATGCAAGTATAATTAAAGAACATCATAAGTACCGAAAATAAGATCATCTCCCCGAAAGTACTAGATCAGAGCGGCTCAGAATTCGTGACCATACGCCCATTCCTCCATCTTGTTCATACCCAGTTTCGATGTAGAACCGCTTACCCCGTTCTAAATTTTTTTTTTGAATGTGGAATGCTTTTATTTGGGCGAACGATGTTTCGCTGCGCAGTGCGATCTTGGGGCTGTTGTCGGTGTTGTTTTTTTTCTCGAGTGAATTTCCGTATAAAGGATGAGAGAAAGAAGAATTTTGATCGTCAAGGTAAGTGTAGTGTACGTGGTCAAGGGTTTTTTTTAGTTGTGGAGTAATGGGGCTCCATCTTCTAGCACTAGACCTGGTGAACTGTTCCAGTGAGGGTTTAGGCCCCTCACTTTCATTCTTGAACCCTGCATTCTCAAAATTCACTGCCCTTATAAGAGCGAATTGGACTCTCGTTCGGACCGTTCTAAATTACTCTGCTTTATTTCTCATTATCAAAGCGTTTTACTGTACAATAAATCCGTCCTAGTACCGTTTAATTGTGCAGTGATTATTCGCCCGTATCCCGAGGTATATTCATTCGGGCTCTGTTAGGAGGGCACCGAAAAAAAGACACTCAGGAGAACCCTTTTATTGTCCCCCACTGTTGAAGTCAGGCAAGGTCACAGTCCCCGTGAACTAACTGGAAAAATAGTTTAGAATATTTTTGAAGTATTCCGTGAATTTCATTGAAATACAAGCATTTGCCGATTTTTTAGAAATATTGCAAACTTAGTTGTGGATGACCATTGTACACTGAGGTACGCATTTCTAGATGAAATCTAATACAACATCTACTTAATGTAGAGAAATGACAAAACCACAAGATTGGTTGACAGGTAAGAACTTAGGTATTTCAAAAAAATGAGACTAGGTAGGTAAGATGAACGAAAAATGAGATCAGGTAGGCAGTGATTGAATCACAAACAGTTGAAAAACAACAAGACAAAGTCCACTTGTGAGAAAGGAAGGTGAAAAACAAAGTTCAACAAATAAGGAAACTCCTCTCCATGTAAACAAGCAATTAAATGTTTCGGAAACCAACGATCACGAACATTGATGAGCAAAGGAGGAAAGAATGGATTTGTGGAGAAGAAAGGGGGTAGGAGGATGTGCAACACACAAACAGTGGAAGAACTCGAAAAGGTACATATTCAGATTTTGAAATAAACCTTCCTATCTATCAACTATAAAGATGGTTCAAGTCTGAGCTCTGCAATTTGTGTTCTGCTTCAATTTCCTGGTGGATTGGTTGGGGGCTTGTTTGTTTAGAGCAACGACCCATGCAGAAGAAAGAATAGTCCACAGACAGAAAAAAAAGGGTTGAGGACAGTTTCAAAAATATTGGCTTCCCCCACTCCTAGACATCTGTTAACGAATACCTGCTTTTTATTAAGGTATAATTTTATTAATATACACCAATACGAGGCAGCTGCATGAGGCTAACGGTGTTCAGCGAGACCAAACAGATGTTTCGAAATGGACCCCAGGCATCCGCCTGTTCGTCACACGTCCAAGATCAGTTCTTGTTCGTTTCTGGGTCCACATACTTATGAGAGTCTAGCCCCCAACAATCGTTGACGGGTTTCAGCGCTATCTCCCGCCACTTCAACGAACTACCATTCCTGATTACCATAACTGCTATTCTAAAGATGTGTCGTAATCGTTTTCTTTTCTCTCTGAACACTTATGGGCGTGAAAATGATGCTGTTGTGTCTGTGTGCATTCGATTGAGGGCGATGGTCCTCTCAATGCGTTGATTTGTAACTAGCCTGGACCCTACTCAACAGAGAGATTGTTCCCTAAGCCTACAGCTTTTGCACTATATCCGCCGCTCCATTAGGCTCACCATTGGGAGAATCCGCGGACCTCGGCGTCTGGACCCAGACCAACCGGCGGGAGGTGGAACATTTACCTAGGACTTGTGATTACCTACAGGTTGAGGCGCACATCTAGGTCGCACTTCCGACTATGCAGGTCGGCTCCCGAGTTTTTGACAATCCGCAAAACTCACATGCCGGGATCTGTGTGCCCCAGGGCCACCCCGTTGGTCATGGTACATGACCCCTACTCGGGGATACAGATGAAGTTTGTCGCCCAAGGTATAATAAACCACGACCCCCGCGAATCCTACCTCAATTGGGGGGCAGGCAGGTGACACTATGACAGAGTCTATGTGTCGGTAGCCTGGGGCTCCCCCTCCCACGGTACCAGTGTTGAGGTCAGATTGATCGCCAGCTCAGAGAATTTGTGCCTGAGCCTACCGCTTTACTATCATCTGGAAGATTCCAGCTCGAGCATTACGAGATCTTGATAGTGGGAGATGGTCCCCTGTTTGCCTGCTAGTATGGCCACAAGGACCTAGGCACTACCAGCTATGTGCCCGCACGAGTGCTACTACTTTATTACGGGGGCCAATGAGGAATTTCACCGAATTCTGTTTGAATTTTTCCTGAATAGTTAATGGTGTGAGATAGATGAAAATCGGATTGATTTTAGAAAATAAGTCTCCTGGTATTTTTGGGAGACAATCAAAATTTATGATTTCAAAAAATAACCGGGAAAATGGACCTCTTCAACGTGAAGCAGGAACGCTCGCCGATTGGGCTGTTTGTATCGCCGTCTCCTCCCCATGTTGCCAGTTGGTATGACGAAATCTTGTTATCTAAGAGGAAAGTTATCAAACAAAAACAGGGGAAACCTAATTTTCTCCATCTTGCTTTTTATATGTTTTTCTTAAGTCTTTCGATTTCGAACTTTACTGGTTTTGTGAAATCTTGCATCTGGGGACTATAGATTTCTCGATCTCAGTGCGTCAAGCGGCCGTACATGAACTATTCCAGGATGACGTCATCCTCCCGGTTTTTTTAAACGTTCACATTTTCTACACTATTTTACTTATTCGTAAATTAGGAAGTACGGGCTGAAAGTTTGCCATAGGAGGTTTTTCGAGGTGCTGAATCCGATTTTGGGGTCAAAAATAGGAAATTCCGACATGGTGAAATTCCTCATTGAAGTCGGCAAACAGTCTTCAATGACCATGTCACGTGTCTTTGATGTACCACCTCAGATGACTCACATTTGGCTGTATGGTGGCCCGCATGCATTTTGCCTCGCCTTGGGATCACGTCCACAACCGTATGCTCGCCACTTATTTCCGCGAATGTGGAATTTTCCCATGTCGGAATTTCCTATTTTTGACCCCAAAATTGGATTCAGCAACTCGAAAAACCCCCAATGGCAAACTTTCAGCCCGTACTTCCTAATTTACGAATAAACAAAACAGTGTAGAAAATATGAACGTTGAAAAAAAAACCAGGAGGATGACGTCAACCAGCAATAGTTCATGTACAGCCGCTTGAAGCGTTGAGATCGTGAAATCTCACTTTGTATAGTCCTCGGGGGCAACATTTCACAAAACCAGTAAAGATCGAAATCGAAGAACTGAGGAGAAAAAATATATAAAGCAACATGGAGAAAATCAGGTTTCCCCTGTTTTTGTTTGATAACTTTCCTCTTAGATAACAAGATTTCGTCGTTCCATCAGGCAAAAAGGGGAGGGGATGGTGATCTGAACAGCCAATCAGCGAGCATTTCCGCTTCACGTTGAAGAGGTGCGTTTTCCCGGTAATTTTTTGAAATCATAAATTTTGAATGTATCCCAAAAACAACAGGAAACTTTTTTTTTTTAATCAACCCGATTTTCATCTATCTCACACTATTAATTATTCAGGTAAAATGCAAACAGGATTCGGTGAAATTCATCATTGCACGCCTCATGCGGCTTATAGTATTCTCGGCTTAAGAGAGATAAGCCCCCTCACTCTCCTACCTCTTCCTCAACCTCTTATTTATTTCTGTCTGAGGGCAGCACCTATCTACGCTTGAAGTAAACAGCTGGCGTCACAGTCAAGTGACCTTGACTTGCCGGTACAGAACACTTACTAATAATTATGCTCCTCAGGTGGAGCTCTTTATCACATACAGAGATGAGCGGTTTCAAGTAGAAACCCATTTCACAATTCTAAGCAGATGCATCATGGATTCTCACAGCTGCTGATCTTTCACATCCAACTTACAGCATTGGTGTCAGTGCCAATTCCTTTTTCTACTCCTTCCTTAATCACCATACCCTGCACAGTGATAGCCTTTAAATATGATTTTCTATGGATTTCATGAGTTTA
Organism: Apolygus lucorum; assembly: GCA_009739505.2. Taxonomy (NCBI): domain Eukaryota; kingdom Metazoa; phylum Arthropoda; class Insecta; order Hemiptera; family Miridae; genus Apolygus; species Apolygus lucorum. Next base: position 16,637,844 of record CM019169.2, on the reverse strand, counting down.
TTCCACATAGAGTTTGACAAGCGAATGATCATTTTTAAAAACAACACCAAATCAATACGTCGTGTTTCAAATATTCCGTTGAATACATAAACTAAAACCCCAGAGATGGTAACAGGATAGTTACAAGAAGACTCCTATATTCAGCATTCTAGATTGATGTCTAGATTCTAGGTGATGTATGAGAAATCAAGTTTCCCCATTTCCACCCGTCCTTAATGTACTTTTTTCTCTACATAATGAGCTAGGGATTCCTCGTTCATAAAACAACTTCTTTTTCACATAATTTTGACGCAGGCTCAACCCCTTTGGATGTTGATGAGGAGACGAGAAAAATTATCTAGCCGTTCCAGATCACCCAGAATACAAATTAGTTGTAACGGTAACGAGAAATGAAAAAGATACAACTTTTGCAAATTAGATATCTATAAAAAAATAAACCGTTGTGTAATAATTTGCAGATTTATAAATTAAATTGTTGAAATGTTGAGTTGAAATCAATATTCATACGAAATTACGAAAACCTACGTTCAAAAATAATACCGGGAAAGTTGAATAATAAGGGTCTCAGTCGGTCGCCGTTCGTTCCTCGTTCAGGGTTAGTATTTCCCTGAATTGTAGGGGCAAAACTTTGAAAGTTGTAGCTAAATTTGAAATTTTTAAGGATTTTAGAAATTTATTAGTGCAGCAGCCTAGGAAATTGAAAAACTGAGATTGGCGCGGGAATCATCAAAATCGAACAATAATTGTCAGAGAAAAATGGGGAAAAAATAACTGAATAATCGGTTTTTTGGATGGTGAGCCACCTGCTTCCACCACTCTGGAGCTGCTGCCCATCCTCCGACAGAGTGGAGGGGGAACACCTTCAACAAAACCAGGCTGCTGAACCCCCACTCTTCAGTCCCAGTTCAAAAACCCTCCAGTAAAGCCACTGTGAGCCCAGCAGCCCGTGAGCCGAAACTGCCCCTTATTTTCCCTTATCTTTGCCACAACCACCTGACATCGACGCTGGGGATCTTCGCCACAACTGCCACCCACGACCATGGATACCTTCGAGCCCTGAAGCGTGAGTGCACTAACAGTAATACATTTTCCATTGGCCAATGAGATAGTGACAAAGTGTAGAAGTAGAGAGAAACATAGTTGAACACATTCGCCACAAAATTCTTGTAAAAAATAGTTGTAAATCTTATACTAAAAAACCATTCATTGATATTTCGCCACAACCAGACATGGAACTTGAACTTTGCCTAAACAACTGGATATTGGATTTGTATTGTCGAACATTGATAAAACTGTGTATTTTCGCCATATTGTGCCATAACCTGCTTATTAACCCTTCAGGCAAAACGCCACACTTTGTGACGATTCCGAGTCTAGATTCCTAATAAAAATCATACTAGTTGTAACCATTGTAATTGTTCATTTGGTCTCTACCTGGTCTCTCAGTACGTACACGGAGCAGGTGTTTCGACACACTCCACCACAGGTTCATTCAGATTCCCTTCAGGAACAATCCTAGGCCCTTCCCGCATGGACACACTACCTGATTCCCTCTTCTTTCTTCAAAACGCCCATCAGGTTTACGTTTCAGGTCCTTCGCCACGAAGCTTCCGATTTGCCGCTACAGAGCCACATCCAGGTAAATATATACACGTAAATTTTCTTGTACAACCCCCCCCCCCCCTCAACACATTTTACCTTTCCATCCGTCGGACATAGACACATCTCCGGGAGAGATTTTGTGTCTATCGCCACGAGGGGCACCGAATCTTGTTCCCCCCTTGGGATAAATTTATCTCAAGGTTGATTTATAAGGGAGTGTCCCAGCACACAGTGCTTACGTCCTCCCTCCCATTCTGCAAGCAGAGTGGAAAATCCCTGGGTTAATACCGTGGGAGACTGTTACACCCACAGTCAGGGGCCTCACACGCATAGGTGTGAGCCACGAGGGGCAGTTGGGTCAAATTCGTCGGAACTCACAAGACTGACGACCTCGGGATCGACACGTGAAGTCAAAACCACAGATCAATCACGAATTCGCCACCGAGTGAGACCGACATAACCGTCGACACAAAAGCTTACTAAGTTGGTCATAAACACATCCACCACGAGTAAGCTGCTTACTCAAGTATTGTTCGATTTTGATGATTCCAGCGGCAATGTTTCAGTTTTTCAATTCCCTAGGGCCGAGGCACTAATGAATTTCTAAAACCCTTGAAAATTTCAAATTTAGCTACAGTTTTTTACGTTTTTGCCCCTACAATTTAGGGAAATACTAATCCCGAATGAGCCACGAAGGCGACCATGACCCCCTTAATGTACATTAATGTAACTATGCTTATAAAATTACGTAGGTAGCTAAAAACCAAGAAACTGAAAAAGGCATTCTTAAAAAAACAAACATGTAAAAATAGCGGGTAAGGTTTGTTGCAAGCATCATTTCAGTCAACCGTGCAGGGTTAACGTTAACCTCGTAATCAGAAGATCCTCCAGCGTCCTGGAACGGGCAGCAATATGAACGATAAAATGTAGAGAGCAAAATTCAAACTTTATTGTTCACCTGAGACTCCTGAGACCTGATTGACGAGGAGAGTAGTTTCAAAACCGGATTCATCCAAAATTGGAGACAAAAATTCAGGAAACAAAAATTTGACAGCAATACTTGTAATTTTAGCGGAATGATTTCAATTTGTCGTTATAATGGGTGGTCCTAGGGTGTTTAAGATCGAGTTTCAATTCGAAAAAATCTACTGGTTTTCCGAATTTTTTTTGGAAGGATCCGGCTTTGATCAAATTCGGGATCCAACGTGTCTCGGATCCTATTCTAACCAAACAGATCCTACCTTATTCTCTTCTCATAACGATAATTATAAAAGTATTCTGTAAAAACGGTCATTGTCAATACAGCAACATTTAAAATCATTTATTTAATTTTAAACAATGGAAAAGGATTTCTTAAGGGGTCTCAGTCTGTGAATAAACAGTTTTTCCCTCTTTTCTCTAGCAATTATTGGTAAATTATGATGATTCCAGTGGCAACATTTGTTTCTCCAATTCCCTATATGTATAGAAGCACTAATGAATTTCAAAAATCTTTGAAATTTCAAATTCAAGTACAACATTTAGCTCAATAATTACTACTTTGGAATTGAACAAGTGCATTAGTGTACAGATTATAAAAATAAGAAGAATGCTACAAGAAACATGAAAATTGGTTGATTATTTCCCTGAGAAAAATGGGAAAAACTTGATGAAAACTGACCAGGTATGAGATGGCTGGGAGAGGCACTGGGGAGGGGGGTGGCAATGTTGCTCCTTCAGAAGGGGGGTAAACCCTTTTATCAGGTTTACACTGATGGGAGTCTCATCAACGGAGCTACAGGCTGCGCAATAGTGGCATATGGAGGAGTTTCTGGCGAACCAATTCACTGCTCCAAATTTCGACTGGGAACAGGATGTTCAAACAATCAGGCCGAGGCGCTGAGGTGGTTGGGCGTCCAGGTGGTCTGCGAGGAAAACAGGTCGGCATGCGTTTGGACAGACAGCGAGGTTTCTATCGCAATGCTGCAAGATCACAGAAACCAATTGCCCATTGTCGAGCCAATAAGAGGGTCCCTGCGCGAACTTTGGGGTGTGTGGAGGATTGGTGTCAGGTGGCTAAAAGCTCATTCCGGAATTGTTGGAAATGAGGCTGCAGATGAACTCGCCAAAGAAGCAGCAGAGGATACCACTCTGCCTGAAGTTTTCATAGCATACCCACGATCTTATGTTCAAAGAATAGAGAGTTTTTGGTGCCAAAATCTCACGGGCCCCGTTAGGAGGAGACTAGCGCGAGCAAAAGAGGATGCTACCCAGTTGAAGGAGGAAGCCCGTTAACTTTGGACAGGGGGGGAAGGGAGGCGCTCGTGGCGGTGGGCCTTTAGGAACGGGTGACTGTCTGGGGGCACCCTTTCATCGTCGCCCGCTGTAGTCGGGAGGCAAATCCATCATCACCCGCGAACTCCGTGCTTTGTGAAGAGGTTCCACAGGCCCATTAGTGGTTGCCAAAAACTCTCTATTGTTGGGTGAGGAGACAATTAATGCCTGGAGCTTGATGTGGGATGCCAACACTGATACAGCACAGCACACAAAGCTGTTTTTCCCAACTGTAAGAGGGAGGCTCTTTGGGAGGAAATTTGAGTGCTCTTACAAACTAACTCAGGTTCTAACAGGGCACGGGAGGAATAAAGCCTATTTGCAGCGGTTTGGTTTGCTCAGTGATGGGACCTGCACTTGTGGTGAGCGCGTATTACAAACATGGGACCATCTAATCATCCGGTGCCCGTTGTTTGAGCCAGAAAGAGCACGACTCATCAGGAAAGTGATGCTGAGCAGTTCGGATTGGCCAGGAGAATATTTTACTTTGATAAACAAACATTAGTTTGATTTTATTGAGTTTGTGAACTCCATGGACTTTGACCTACTTTAAGTGGGAAGAGGAACTTATTAGCAGTACCCTGTGGTTTATTTTGAAACCTATTTTATTCTGTTAAATCATGTTGATGTTCATTTTATAAAAGTTAAGAAAGTAAACCGCGTGTTATTCAGAGATGGGAGCAGGCTGAATAAATTCCCTAGTTGATGGCTTACTTCAACTAGGAAAAAAAGGGGGGGGCGGTTCGTGTGAGATTAGACTAACCCGCAATGAGGAATGAACAGTGACCTTCAGGCCCCTTTACACGACACGATCCTGTGTCAGAGCCAATCGCCCTGTGGTCGCCCGGTTTGGTTTAAGGGCACCTCCTGCCCTGATGTATGGTGTAAAGCCATTCACGTGTATGCCTGGAGTCGCCGCCACGGCCCTAGCCGCCGTCAAAGGGGAAAACTACCCGTGAATGGTTAACAAAATCTTGAGGTCTAGCGGTCGTCCGCCGCTCGGCAGGCAATCGAACATGCTCGAAAATTGCGGCCAGTTAATCCTCGGCAGTCCTGTGAATGGTTGAAATGAGGCCGACGCCCGGTTGCACTCCCACCAGTACAGCATGTAGCCCTACCGTTTTCCTCACTTCTAGTCATCTGAGCAAGCAGTGGTTGGTAGCAGGTCCGCCATTTGGCGGAGTCAGGAGGTTTTGGTAGCCAGGTGAATGGACTACTGCGGTGGCTTCGGGGAGTACATGGAGGGACGCGGCAGTGACTCCGGACATACACGTGAATGGGGCCCTTAAGGGAGCCAGGGCGATCAGGCAGTATTTCCTTCCAACCCAAGGGAATTAGGCGGAGGGTAGACAGCGTCCCCTCTGAGAACAGGAACTGTAAAGGGCCCCATTCACGTGTATACCCGGAGTCGCCGTCACATCCCTAGCTGCCGTCAAAGGGGAAAACTACCTGTGAATGGTTAACAAAATTACCGCCGCTTGGCAGGTAATCGAACATGCTCGAAAATTGCGGCCAGGTTAATCCCTGGCAGCTCTGTGAATGGTTGAAGTGAGGCCAACGCCCGGTCGCACCCCCTCCAGTACAGTATGTATGTAGCCCTACCGTTTTCCTCACTTCTAGTCATCTTTTGAACACGGTGGTTGGTAGCAGCTCCGCCATTCGGCGGAGTCAGGTAGTTTTGGTAGCCAGGTGAATGGACTACTGCGGTGGCTTTGGGGAGTACCTGGAGGGACGCGGCAGTGACTCCGGACATACACGTGAATGGGGCCCTTACAGGCCAATTGTGGAGGTTGAACCCTGCCCTCCTGCAAGTATGAAACCGGTAGGGAGGCAGGATCAGGTCGAGGAAATGAAATTTTAACTTTCCCTTGTCTGCCGCAATTCTCTTCTGAACTGGCCGTCTCTTTTCTTCCATATCCCTCTTTAAAAAAAAAACTAGTTTTTTAATGTAAGGCAAATTTCCCATTTTCTAAGTCTTTCCATTCTGAAACACCCAGAAAGCCTGTAAAATAATCCGATCAGATATGTTCCTACGTATTATCGGCGCTATAAATGAAATATTCATGAAAGACAGTTTGCAAGGCGAGCTCACCTCGAGGAGGAAGGTGCCAATGAAGAAAGTGGCGAGAACGACGAGAACCTTGTTGAGGAAGAGGACGAAGTCGCCGATTGAATTGATGGCCGCCACTCGAAGAGCGTTATTCACGAGGACTTTGAAAGCTTGCTGTCCACTCTCACAGAAATTGTTGCCATATATACCTAATAATAAAAAATATTGTAAGTTTAATTTCAGTCGATTTCTTGCAATCTGTTAGAACCAGTTTTTATATCAGCCAAGATTTCTAATTGGTGAGTGCAAATGGAGTCATGACAACATTCGCCTATGTGCTCATCTAGATATAATACCTGGAGAGAAGTACAACAGCTCATCCAATATGTAAGGAAATATGCCATTTCTCTAGTTTACTCAAGTATTATACACACTTACAGATTTCGATGTAAGCATTTCTGGTCAGATACGCCAAGCACTTTTCAAAACAATACAGGCAGCATTGGCAACACTTGAAGAGACACTTGGTGACGTCGTTCTGCGGGTCGCTTAAGACGTCTTCCACTCTTTTGAGGATGGCCCTGATGAGTTGGATGAGCGCGATGAAGAAGGAACCCAAACACACAGAGCCCAGGTGGTACCGCACCAGGTTGTAGGCGCTGGTGAGGATAGGTGACTCCATATCTTCCTTATTCCTTTAAAATAAAATTCCATATTAAACGGTACTCAAGCTGAAAGCAATTATTTGGATTTATCAAGTAAGGGATCTCTCTGGAGCTGGACATTCACCTGCGGTTCGAATGGCATGGCATGATCTTTCGTCGGCCTTTCACTAGCCCTCAATTCACCCAAATAGCGTGGTGGCGCGCCATAGTTGTGTATGGGATAAATACCACCACGAAATCGATGAAGGAGTCAGCTGGGTTGGATATCCTGGCTTTCGTCACGCCATTTGGCGGGCCCGACAAACTCTTGTGAATGGGAAATCCTACCCACTGCGCCAGACGGGATTCACTCATTGACCCTGCCAATGCTCCAAACTGTGAAACTCTGAGCAAAACTGATACAATTCTTCATGGACGTACCTTTTTAATCAGTGGATGTGTAGTAGCAAACAGCTGTGTAGTTCAGGAGAGAATCGTGTCCATGAAGAGATTGTACACAACACTTTGGCAGTCAGATCAGCACAGGAGGCATGGCGTGGAGTGATGAATGGCTCAGCAAATCTCCGACGTTTTCTCCCCGCGCCATATGGAGCGCTAGTGACTGAGACAGTAGAACAAACGCTGATTCACTGAGCCTTGCACCAGGCTTCCACGCTCCCCTCTGGGCTCCAGTGCTATTCCGATCACCAAAGTATTGAGGACATGTGCCTTTATCCTTCTTCTGACATGGATGAAGATACCCTTCTGTTTTAAAAGGCTTTTGCCTCTTCAAGGGGAAACCAAAAACGAAATGGGCGAAGCGATTTCAGCGTATCATTCACGTGAATTTGTTGAGTGACCTGGATCACTACATCATCATTATACATAACTATCATGTTACCCTTCTAGGTAAAAAATTAATAACATCTTCCTCATTTCACAGCATGATTCATAATTAATTTGACCAACCTTGTAAAGAACCAAGTAGCAACTGAACCTGCGATCACCATGTGTTGACAACCAATGACGAACTGCGTCATCCAAAACACACCCATGAGATTGTACCATCGAGTGAACTGGAAACAAAATCCAAACATATTGTTTAGTAACGCATGCAGAGGACGTCCCATTGGATAAGCATTGGGTCAATTTAAACCAGGTGGTTTTTATTCAACTTCCTCCCCCACAAAACTGAGGAGCATCTAGAACGCGGCCCGCAGGTGCTGCACGCGCTTCCTAGCGACACTACGGAGAAATTTCTCAATTATCTAATTAATGCTCTCTGATGACTAGACGTAGGTGTCATACCGGAGCTAGTTCTCCCTGGCCCCACGAGGAGCGCAGGATAATTGGGATGACCGATGTTACCGATAATTGGAGCAAAGATGAAAAACGAAGACAAACTAATAATGAAATGAAATAATGAAAAACAAATAATAAAAATGAAAATGCAAATAATGAAAATTGGAAATTTAACGCTTTTTTTAACGGTGCAATAAGATTTGAATTGGCGTGTGATTTAAGGAATTTACGGCCATTTTAGTTTAGTCAAGTCGATAACACGAAAAAAGCAGTTTGCCTCAGTGTCGCTAGGAAGCGCGCGCAGTCCCTGCAGGCCGTGTTCTAGAAAACTGTTTCACTCAATTTAATTTAGTTAGTATTTTGTCAAACAAAAACTAAACACGAAAATCGGTTGGGAATTGAGGCCTGAGCACACAACATTATGCTCGAAAACGCACGTTTTCTAAGCATTAACCCCCCCCCCCCTTTCCCACCCTTCAAAGACAAAATTAAAATTCCGGCGACATAGTGCACAACTAAATAGATTTCTGAGTCGAACAAAAAAAATAATAACCACGAAAATCGGTTGAAAATTGAGGCCAGGGTAGAGTTCACAAGATTTTGTCACACACAGACAGACATACACCCTAGGTCTACCGAGTCTACCGAGGTAGCGGAAGCATTGTTTTCACTTTTCAAGCGTGAAAAAAAAGTTCTCCAAAATCAAAACTTTCACTCGCGTTCTGCGTTTTAGACCTTTCTCAACCATTTTGGTTTCGTGTCTGTCTGTGAGTGTATCTGTCATGAAATCCTTGTAACAGCCATAACTTCTACATTTTCCATCCGAATTCGATCAACTATTTTCAGAGATCATACAGATTAGTATTCAGATGGTCCCCTAGGAAAATCACTATCCCCGGACAGATAGTAGCCACTGCGCATGCGCAAACGTGAATTTCCTAGTATCAGCCATAACTTCTACACTCTCCATCCGATTTCGATGAAATTTTCTGGAATTGTGCAGATTCGGATGTAAATGATTCCCTATGAAAATCATCACCTCCGGACTGATGATAGCTACTGCGCATGCGCAAACGTGAATTTTCTTGTAACAGCCATAACTCCTACATTTTCCATCTGATTTCGAAGAAATGTTCATAGTAGTGCAATATTGATGTTCTGAGATAAACTACTGTGCATCGGATCATCTATACAATCGGGTTATGGTGACGAGGAAGCTATGTGCCACACCCACTTGGCAGACATTTTTTTTCTCTGTTGAGTGCTGTCCAACTTCACCCCAGATTAATCACATAAGGACGCCCAAGTCTTACAGTAGGGTCAGAAGTAAGTAAATTACAATTTTAACAAAAATACAATAAAGCAGTTCTTTATAGTGGAAACCCCACGAAGCAGGTAAGTCAGGAAGGAAGAAACTAATTTCGAAGAATGTGCGGTAAATTGTGCCCTAAAGTTGAATGGCAATTCTCTCAAGTTTTGAAGCTGGATAATTCCTCGGTTGAGAACTCCGCTTTTCTATGCTAGAATTATTTGAATTCTTTCTCTCAAATTGATGTTTTTGGACGAGATAGCTTTCAACTTTGGCGCGTTCTGATGGTGAAATCTAGCATACATTGGTAGATTTTCTAAAAACGGAAACTCTACAGGGCAGTCGCACGCTTACCACCGCCTATTTCCCTCAACGCCCCCACGATGAAAAGTAATTTATTATGATATTGTTTTCACTCACTTTCATGGCAAAACTCTTCTTGTAGTAGAAACTGGGTTGGTGGTAAGTGAGTATACCCGAGCTCTCGATCCAAATGGCGAAGTACATCCACAGAGCAATAACGATGAAGAGGGCAACGAACGTCTGCAGAAATAATACAATTTTTCAGTTATTAGATGGACGGAATAGAAGGCAAAACTACTTACTGCGTATTTCACATAAATATGTAGCCGCCCCCCAGATAGTCTAGACCTATCCCAAGTAGGAATCGTCATGCCAAGCACCCTGGAAGAAGAGTGGTGAGGACCCCGGGTTATCCCTAGATGCTTCTTCAATCGTCAGTCGGGTTCAGGACGAGCCAGTGAACTGACCGCAAGGGAAGTTTCGGCGGTCTAGAGCCATGTAATCGATTTATAATCCGTTTTGAACCAAGTTATTGTAGAATACAGTTGTTTCTTCATACGCGAGTGATTTATGATCCTGACAACCAACTGGATCCCATCTCCATCATCAGAAGTGGGATAACTCTTATTCCATCCTCCGGTATTCCCTCTTCTTCCAGATGGTTGTCAGGATCATAAATCACTCGCGTATAAAGAAACAACTGTATTGTACAATAAGTTGGTTCAAAACTGATTATAAATCGATTACATAGCTCTAGACTGCCGAAACTCCCCTTGCAGTCAGTTCACTGATGATCCCTACTTGGGATAGGTCTAGACTATCTGGGGGGGGCGGCTACAAATATATAATATACTCGTAGCTTACCAAAAGAGGTTCAAAAATCAACAGAGGCATTTTCGTCAGTGCTTTTCCAGCCTCAGAGAAGAGTTCGGCAACTAGTTTGATTCTCTTTCTCATGACGATAACAACGAAAAATATCACCACCTGCAAAAAATCAATGAATCATTTTACTATTCGAAAATATAAGTTTTTTATTGAAATAAATTTATACGAGCTAAGGATTAGCCTCACTGGGAGCCCTAGTACAAGGACAAGCTGAAAATATTGGATAATGCAGTGCAACAAAATATCTCAAATGTCCAGTGAATGAAAAATAAAGGAATGGGAAATAAAATAAATAAATAAAAATAGCGTAAATGCGAAATAACTACAGTACCTATCACTTTGAAGTACAAGTCTTTTTCTATAGAATGCGTTAAAAAAAATTATTTAAAAAAAAAAAAATAAAATCTGTTGGTCATAGATAGAGTTCTATGACGATATTGAGAGTTGAATCTGTTATGGATAGAAATATCTAATATTGTATATGGATTGAAATCCTTACGGTAACCACAGTGGTGATGATTGCGTAAGCCAAATACGTTTTGACTACTCTATCGTCGATTTCGCTTTGTGATTGTTCCATTTTTTTCTGGCGCCAAACAACCCTATAACCAAAGAAAAAACGAGATGAACCCTCTGAAGCCAGGGAGATACAATGAAGAACTTACATGGATCAAACATACGAGGCTTGTCCCAAAAGTAAGGTCTCCACAATTTTAAATAATCGAAAAAAATTGTTGTTAACATTTTTTTGAATGGTTATATTTAGTATATATACATTATTTTTCGACTTAATCGCCATTCACTTCGATGCACTTTTTGAGTCTCTCGGGCAGCTTTTTTATCCCTGCGTCGTAGAACTTTCCGTCCACCTCTTTATCGAAGTATTCCTTCACTGCAGCCTTCACTTCTTCGACGGTTTCCATCCTTTTTCCACCCTTCTTGCACTCAATTTTCGGTATCCCAATTCATTCGAAGCCAAGCTTTTCTTCAAGTTCTCGAACAGTCAATCGTCGATCTTCACGAACTGCAGACTCGACATGCTCCTTGAGATCGTCAGAAAAAGATGGCTGACCGCTTCTGGGTTCATCTTGAACATTCTTCCTCCCTTTTGAAAATTCTCTGCACCACTTTCTTACATTTTTAATAGACAAACTGGTTGATCCATAGTCACATAATTGTCGATGTATGGCAGATGGGGTCTCACCACGCGAATGAAGAAAATGGATCTGCACAGACCTCGCATGGAGCGTGGTCTGAGAGGGTGGCGGACGGAGATGGCCTCGACACATTCATTAGAGAGTTCCTAGTGGGTTTGGTTCGGCTTAGATCTGGCGCGCCGGAACCGGATCGTCAGCCATGTTTTCAATACGGCGCGCCGGATTGCCTCGTAGTGACGTATTCGACCATAACAATACGGTGCCATATCGGATATGGCGCGTTCTTATCACAATTCGGCGCCAGATTGAGAGTGTGTGTGTAATACGTCACGCCGTATCAAAAACCACTAGGAACTCTCTATTGTTATCGCTTGTCAAAACTGCACTAATGGTCCGAACCGGTTGATTTTTTTTTGCCTCCCGAAAGGAGAGGAACTAAGCTTCACGACACTGCTGCCAACTTTTGAAGAAAAAATGCCCTTGTCCGCTAAGAGATGGAGACCTTACTTTTGGGACAAGCCTCGTAGAATAGAATTCCCGATTTATTTTTGAACATTGAAGTTTAGACGTTTTCATCGGCATGCGCCTGTCATCAGTGAGCCTCGAAAATGGTGGACACATTCGGACCACCGTCTTTGTATTTACTCATGTTGTCATTACAAGACTGTCGGCTTCTATTCAGTTTTTTGAGCGTGTATTCGGTTTATTGTCGGCTATGTCATGTCTGGGGCAAACCATATACGGTTGTTTCTGGGATTGTGATTCGGGTAGTCGACCGGAAAGACGTAGGTTATCCTCCAAAATTACTTGTTTCCCGTTCAAAAAGGCTTTTCTGAACTTCCGTAAGTCCATTTCAAAATACACTAATCATCTCCGCGTTGTCTCCAATCTTTCTGATTACGTCTAAAACCGTGTTTCTTCTAGTGACGTGGGTTGGAAGTGTGAGAAGTGGGTGTGAAATGCAGATTGAATGACAGAAAGTTCGTTTCAATCGCCGACAATAGTGAGTACTTATTAGACTAGTAATTATTGTTCGATTTTTATGATTCCAGCGGCAATCTTTTAGTTTTTAATGCCCTAGGCTGATGCACTAATGACTTTCAAAAATCCTTGAAAAAATCAAATTTAGGAACAACTTTTAAAGTTTGAGCACCGGTAATTTAGGGAAACACTAACCTGGAACAAGGAACGAACGGCGAATGACAAAGACCGCCTGTCGCTAATGCGAAGTTGTAACAGTCACAACTCCCGAATCTGGCCGAGACCAGCCGAATAAACACGAAGGGTTACAAACAACAAACCATCCACAGGTAGAGACCCGATCAGAGTCAGTCTATCAGTCGCATGTGACTTGTGTAAGATTGGTGAGTCCACATTCATATACAACTCATTTCATACTGTATCTAATATAATATCTTCTTTGTTGTTCCATTGTAATCTTCAGTCACCAGTATCAGTCAATCAACATCAATACAATTCAAATCAGTCAATAATCAAGCAGTAAAGCCAAGTTTCAAAGATCCTTGAGACAAGTGAGCGCATTCAGTTCAATTCTCTCAAAAAACTCAGACCAAGGCAACAGTCAGTCAAATACCGACATGTCGAATTCAGTCAGCCAATCAGATATTGGTTTTACAGCCAGTCAGATACTGGTCTGGAGCAACAGCTCATGGACAATCAGTCACATACTGATGTGTAAATTCAGTCGGCCAGATTCCGATACTGGATCGTATATCCAGACCTGGGTTTTGTGAGATATCAGCAGTAGTTCAATCATTCAGTCAAGAAACGAGGCGTCATGGTGGTCAGGGGTGGCTGTAGGGGTGGTTTACGGAGGCCGCTAGGGGTCACAATCCCCACAGACTGGAGGTTACATTTGGAGATTATTTCATACAATAATCTTCATTTCAATAAAAGTGAACATTTCACTTACCTACTTTTCAACAGACACTAATTGTGTATCCTGTCAGTATCACCATCAAGGAACATTATGATGGAACCAAACCAAATCAAATTAGGTTTCATACCATTCAAATTCATTCATACATATTCCATTACAGACATAATCGTATTTTAATATCCCAAACAGTTCAATGTTCGTGAATATCAACACGATTCACGACACCGCCATAAGTTGCTATCTCACAATATACACTTAAGTACTTAAGTCATGATAAGATTCGATAAACTCACCAGGCATATATGGTTCCAATGACTCCCATACCCGTGGAGCCTACGAGGATGACCCAGATCATAATTCCCGCGAAGAAACGCAAAGCGAACAATGTGAACAGGGAGAGACCTAAAAAAACAGATTCAATTTTCAAAACAAATGCTTCAACTTTTATTAATTCAACGCTGAGCAAACCAAAGTCATGAACATACCAAGAGCTATCAAAGCCAAGTACACGAGCTCTTTCCAAGCCAAGTGAAGATCCTCTGACACTTCCTGAAGGCAAAAAGAATTGTGTCGTAAAAGTTGGGTAGAAAGTCTAAAAAGAGTGGGTAAATAGTGAGCCTAAAAAGCAATACATTCGAGATAACTTACATGGAAGAAATCTTTGAATCCAGTCTTCGAAAAGAACGAGTTGACCACTTCGCTACTTTTCTTTGGAATGCATCGATGAAGGAATTTCCGGCTGAAACATTCAACAAGATTATGCAATTAAATCTGCTAACTAAGCTGCTGCTGAAATTATTATGATCATGAAAGTGTAGAAGGAATTTTTTGTCACTGATACAAATGTTCCAGCGACCAATGTGTAACAGTTACAATATTCAATAAAAATAATCTAATCCCCCCCCCCCCTTTGGGTGCACTCTGACAGCAGTTTTCGGAGTCTGGACTCTGATAACAGTGATAAATAACAGTGTTTGAGGAGCACTTGGGGAAGTAAGTTGTGGAACGGCCCAAGCGCTATCTAGCGACGATTAGATGAACCTTCCCTTCCATCACTGGCAAGATGGATCCACCTCTGTTATCAACCGGAGGTAATGACTGTAGATCTCTTCCTAATCTGTAGGCACCAGAAATGTTCCCTCAATGAAGAAAGCAATCAAATCTATTTAAAGCATCAGTAAAAAGAGGCATTCAGTCTGAAATAAAAATTCTATGTACTCGTAGGACAAAACTACTTTTTCAAGAATTCCAAAGGCCCATTTACACCAAACGCGCAATGAACACGAACGTGCACAAATGTTTGCAAACAACATTCGCGCCATTGGGAGCCTCCCGTTTACACCGCCAGAGCAAGCTCGAACGAGCAGTTGTTCTCAAGCATTCGACCGTGTTCCCACGAAATTTCAACGAACATGGCACCCGCGTTGTCGAAAGTTTCTAATACAGGCTGCATCCATAGTTTTACTTTCTGAAATTGAGAAAAATAGCTAGAGGAGGAAACGCCGCACAATATGGGAGTCTCCATTTTTGAAAGGCAGAAATTACTCGAAACTTTTGGCTGACTTGCGAAAGGATGAATCTAGACTGTTCAAAAATTTCAGCCGCATGTCACCATCGGACTTTGATTTTTTTACTGAAAAATTTGAAAATAAAGTCTCAAGAGATGATAACAACTACCGCGAGTGCATTCCACTGCAGTCTGATTGGCTATTCATATAACGTAGATTAGCAAAAGCCACAACAGCTCCTGAAAACACTCACACACTGCATTTTAACCATAAACTGAAGAATTTTTCTATATCAACTACAGCAGCTATTCGTGTGCTCGACTGGACACTGTTTACACCAGACGTGCAACGAGCACTGAAATCCTTTGATGGTTCTCTGGTTTACCGACAAGTGGCAGGACGCTCTCGAACATTCGAGAACAGTGTTTTCAAACGTTCGCGCACACTGTTCGGTGCTGTGCCTGTTCACGCCAGCCGCGTACTTACAAATGTTCATTTGCAAACAGTGTTCGTGTTCGTTGCGAGTCTGGTGTGAATAGGCCGTGATATGTAGAAACACAGCACACAATACCTACATCACATAGATAAGATAACGAGATAAGAGATAACATAGGTTTTTGAGCTCTGGGAGGTTCATCTTATCTTCGCTAGGTAGCGCCCTTCCACCACTTTCTTCCCCCAGATGCTCCTCCGTGTTTGACTTGTTGTGTCATGCGTTGGTGATTCGTGTTGTGCTTTTCAAATTATTCGTCCTTATTGTTTATTAATTGATTCGTCTCAGTCTCTGATTGTCTCGCTGTTCTGTGCATTTTCCTGAAGTGAACTGAAATTAAGCTTTATTGATCTTGCTCGTACACTGACTATCTTCTTTCTAGTTTGCTTTTGAGAGTATTATTTTTGGTCTCGTCAAATTTTATTTTCATTACAAATTTTAAAAAATTGTAAAAATTTTCTGAAGAGTCAAATTACGGAGAAAAAATTTGTAAAGTGAAATAAGTCTGAAACTACGCATCTAAAAAAGCTAAGACACTTTTCGCTTGGCTTGAGTCGTAGAATCTCAAATTCAGTCCATATGTAAGGTTAACACCCTGTACAGAAAATAATGAACTGTTGTGTGATAATTTGTACTTTTTCTTACATCATACGTTTCAACTAGACCATTATCGTCTTTTGTTGATCGCCTAACGTGTACAGCTCGAATAACTTAAAATAATACTCACTATTCCGGATATGCCGAACAGTCTTCCACGCATTCCTTGTTCACATTTTTGGGATTATAAATCAATTTTCCGGCTTCCTTAATGAGCAGGTACCTGAAATAAGTATAAATAATTAAACAATTAAATTAAATTAATCTGATAATTATCTTATAATGGAATTCGTTCGACAATTTCCTACTTACCACTCATTGTGACGAGATATAGAAAGGTCAAAGGGAAATTAAGATTTTCTAGGTTAAATTCAAGAAACTTCAAACCAAACAGGATTATCAAAACAACTTGTTGATTTTTCATTTTCAATGACAGGTTTTACATGAATTTGTAAAGACCTTGAATTCGAGTTGGTATAGTTTCTTGATTTAACTGAATTATAAGCTATGGACAAACAGTTGCAGAGGTGAATGTTTAAGATATTACTCACTTTTTGGTAGTGTAATTTGCTCCTTTGCAGGCAAACTGAGGGTCTTCTTCAGGAGGTGTCACATGACCGCAAATGTTGGCGCAGTTATCGTACCCATAGATGACACGATTGATGTCGCCATTTTTAATGCAGATCCCGACCAGAACGAACTGTGTAATTGACGAAAATAAATTATGAAAAAAAATCTGGAATTGTCCAGATTTATGGAACGCAGCAGCAACAATGGGCCAAGTCCAAAATTGTCGTTTTTGAGAACGCTTGTTGCAAACTCGTTCGGATTCACCGAATCTAGTAGTGAGGCGAGAAACTTCTAGAACTACCGGCCTACTAGGTAGGTACTTCTGAAAGTTCCTCGCATCGCCACTAGATCGGGCGAGTAGTTCTGAGCAAGTATCAACTCAAGAAAGATTATTTCATAGTCTCGTTGTAGCTGCAGGCTCTTCAATTTTAAAGTCTCTATCTGTATGTTGCTGAAATCTTCAAATAAGAATGTACATAATAAACATCGTTCATGGTATCAATTGAAAAATATTTTTTGAGTAGAGTTGAATTAAACACCTATAATGATCACAGGTTATCTACAAGCTACCACACCACTGTTCAAGTCAACGACCCAGAAGCATGGATAATAGAGGGGGCAAACGCATTCACCTCTGACAACACACAGTGGCTGAAGAGACAGCAGGATGGCGAATCAAAATCCCAAAATATGCACTTCCTGATGTCTCCCAAGAGTTTTTAAAGTGAATATCACTGGTAAGGCAGAATCTGAAATGTGGCAGTGAAGGAAGAGTTCACGGGAGAAGAAGGTGAGCCCACAAGTAACTGAAGATGTAAACTCCAATGATGCACAGCGTGAACCACCGCATTCACTGGGTTATGTGTTGTGTACTTTGGGAACTATTAAAAGGGCGAGTTTACTTTAATTGAGAAATTTACTAGTTACCTCATTGTGGTCGCACCTGCTCGAGTCCACGTGTTTATTTAGTAATACCACTTAAGCTAGATTCACATGGGACGGAAGAGGGCAGAATTGGAAAAGACGAGAAAACCAGTGGAGGCAGTAGCTGGAGTCGGCGTAAGGTTCACATGGATGATGGACGGAAAGAACGGAATGAACCGGTCTCGGGCGGCTGCCCCCATTGGCGATTTTGGCTCTGGATCGGTGTCCAGTTTGGAGGGGGGTGGGTGTCTCACCTCTTTCCCTTCTCGGCTGTTGGTCCTGGGACGCCGCCATGGTGGGTGGCGCCTGGCCGGCACGCAGGAGGTTTCCTCTCACACTCCATTAATTTTACCTTGATGATAAATATACATGTGTGTTCTATTGACCATTGTCACTACAGAATGTTGTAACGACAAATAAAAATTGAAAATGATGCCTTTTTCCTGGAAACCTCTGAAATGATAACCTCTCTCTGATCTGTAACCTCTGCTGACTGTGTTTTGAATTATACGTTCAATTCCTCGTTGAAATTAATTTTGTATTAAAAAATAAGAAAAAAACGAGCAAAAAAAGGACAGCGCAACAAACAAATCAAGTGCGAGCGTGGAACCTTGTTTCCCGATTGTTTTTTCCAGCAATCGATATTTTCAATGGTTTTTTTTTCGACAAAGGAGTAATATTGCTTTTGGAATTTTTAATTCGCCCACATGCTCATTTATTTTTACAAATGCCAGCTGAACAATGTTTCTAAAAAATTCACAGTTGGGATTCTGCAGTATTCTGGGAATACATTAGAGTTCCTAGTAGGTTTGGTTTGGCTTAGATCCGGCGTGCCGGAACCAGATCGTCCGCCATGTTTTCAATATGGCGCGCTGGATTGCCTCCTAGTGACGTATTCGACCGTAACAATACGGTGCTGTATCGGATACGGCGCGTTCTTATCACAATTTGGCGCCGGATTGAGAGTGTGTGTGTAATACGTCACGCTGTATCAAAAACCACTAGGAACTCTCTATCATCACAACTCCTCAATGCATCAATCGCGTTGATGGTATCAAAACAACCGATTGTTGGCTACTATCGACAGTTGGCCACTCCTAGTGCAACCTCCACAGGTGGTTATCATTCCTGACCACTGCGCAGGCGCATGGAAAGGGCGGAAGACGGACGAGGGTATAAAAATTCCTTCCGCCGACGGGTTCTGTCAAAATGGCGGCCACCATTCTCAACCAGGGAAAATCAGCCAATCAGATTGTGATATTTCTTTCTGTCCCATGTGAATCCAGCTTAAGAACTCATGGAGGTACAACACACTGGTTTCCTGATTGATATGAAATGCCATTTCTATTCAGTTGTCAGAGAAGATACTTTCAGCCCCATCTAGCAGAGGAACTATCCCCATCTTTTCCTCTCAAATCCACCCTCTCTCCTTTCTATGCAGAAGAAAACCATCTCCATCCATCCATTTGTGAAAAACTGAGAAGATTCAGTATTTTGTGTCGTTTCCGCTAATTAAAATCAAATCAGTCTTTCGTAATTCTTTGCATTCATTAAATTCAGCCTCATTCAGTCATAAATGTAGCCCAGGCATCAATACAAAATTACTATCAAGCCATATCAGTGCTAGGCTGTTCATGGCTGTGCTTCAGTCTGTTCTGAAAATCACAGGAGTTTTCCCAAATCTGATTCACCTCTACATGAAAGTTACTTACCAGTCCAACGGTGAAAGCGACCAGAAGGATGATTCCAATCACGTCCGTGCAGCTCCTCCCTTTCACTGGCCCATCAAATTCATCGCCACGATTTGGAGATCTTGCTACGTCTTCTCTCTGAAGGGAAACAATTAAAATTCGCATGATTTTACAGACGTGGTTATAAATCATAGAAACAGCTTACTTTCGATTCATTTCTAGATATCAACCCACCATGATCTACTGACCTGGTTTTACACAGACAACGTTGTATTCGAGCTATGTAACGTACGAGGTGTTCTGTTTTCATCCATCCATGTACAATGTGGAGCATACAAGTACAGGGTGTCTCACGGGAACCGGACGAAAAACAAATGAATGTAACTCCAATGGTTGAAGTCTTAAATTTTTTATATTTTTATCAGAAGGTAGGGAATTAAATGCGATTTTAAGTTTTAAAAATAACATCGGACAAATGGTGCCCATCTTGTTCGAAACACGTGGCAAGTCTGTCCAGGAAGTTTCGGTGGACGCGCTCCAGTAAGTCTTGATCAATTAACGCAACTTGAGACGTTATTTCTTCCTTCAAAGCTTCCAAAGTGGAGGGTTTTGATTCATAAACGCGTGATTTAAGGTATCCCCAAAGGAAGAAGTCACACGACGTCAAGTCTGGGGACCTTGGGGGCCATTGCACGTCCCCAGAGCGTCTCCAAAGCCCTGGCCGTTCTGTGCGCAAACGAGCTCAATCACTGCACATTTCACCCGCTTCTCTCAATCGAATCATCAAGCGTAATTTAAAGTGGCATCCGTACAAGTTGTCAATCATTCAGCAGTTGAAACCTACTGATTACCCACAGCTTGTTTGGTTTCAGAAAGATGCCCCCCCCCCCCCCCTCACACTTCCAGAGCCGCAATCGCCCTCTTGCGCCAGATGTTCCCCAATCGCCTTGTGTCACGCTCTGGGGACGTGCAATGGCCCCCAAGGTCCCCAGACTTGACGTCGTGTGACTTCTTCCTTTGGGGATACCTTAAATCACGCGTTTATGAATCAAAACCCTCCACTTTGGAAGCTTTGAAGGAAGAAATAACGTCTCAAGTTGCGTCAATTGATCAAGACTTACTGGAGCGCGTCCACCGAAACTTCCTGGACAGACTTGCCACGTGTTTCGAACAAGATGGGCACCATTTGTCCGATGTTATTTTTAAAACTTAAAATCGCATTTAATTCCCTACCTTCTGATAAAAATATAAAAAATTTAAGATTTCAACCATTGGAGTTACATTCATTTGTTTTTCGTCCGGTTCCCGTGAGACACCCTGTATTGAGACTGGTTTTTTCACCAATTTTTACTTTCCAACATATTGATGTTCACATATTGTTGTTTTGTTTTGTATATCCTACAAAAAGGTTCCCTTGGGCAGCAACACACCAATGGAGAAGGAGTTGCCACTGTTGGTAACAGCATTAGACGCCTTCAACCTGTATAGTCATCAGCGTGTCCATTACATGCTATGGTTCTCTGATAGCGTACTAACATCGTGATACCTTTCGTTCCTCTGTCAGACCAATAGAAAATTTTATAGATTAAACTGAAGTTGAAATTTCAATTTTTTAGAATATCTTTTGTTTCGAGCCCCAGCTCCTTGGGAACAGGCCTAAATAATATTTAGGTCGATAAAAAAAATTGTCCTCACGACTACGAACCTTATTAGGAGAAGGGGTGGGAAGTAGGCAATCCGCAATACAGTAAGGCGGATTGCCTTTTGGTCTGTTCGGAGAGGCAGTCCTGAACAGTTCGGAGGGGTTTGGAGGAGTTCGGAGGAGTCCATTCGCTTCTATCCCCTCCCCTTTTCAGTTCCGGTTCGTTTCCGAACTGGTTCCAGACTGCCTCTCCCAACAGACCCTTTATCAAGTCTAGACGCCCCTTCGCCCCCCCCCCCCCCCCCCCCAACGAGGCGAAATTAAGAAAAATGGCTCGCTAGGGGCGTTTGATGTCAGGTAATCATAAGATGAAATTTTAGAAAAATCTAATTGTTTTTACGGATTCCGTTTATGTATGACTAGAACTACTGGAGAACTCACATATATGGGCATTGGGGTCTGCAAATTTCCTTTTAAGCCCATGGGAAGTTCAGCGAATGTGTTAAGAGAACTTGGAACTCACACAACAAAAACTCGAGACACAACATCACTAAAAAAAATCATAAAAACAAGTTGTGAAGGACTAAATTGAAACTATGAGCTATGAGAGGATTCTGATACACTATAAAAGAGAAAATGTTGTTAGATCTTTTTTTTTTGCCAGTCTCATTACTCTTCAACTTCACCTCATATATGTCAGAGAACGTGTAGTACGGTGAATACGACAGAGAATATTCAGAAAATGTGAACCAAGAAACATTACTGAGTGATCGATTATTGTACCATTGATAATTCTGAAAGTCCCTACTCTACACTCACCCCGACAGGTTCCACCTTTTCCGTGCAAAGGCAACCACCCATTTCTCAAGAACTCTGAAACACAGAAACAACTTTCGATTAGAACATTATTGCACTAAAACAAATCCTTTTAATTCATTTAGGAATAATAAACGGTTGGAATCTTTTTTTTTTAAATATTATATTTATTCAAAATAAATTAAAAACAGAACTCCATTTTTTTTATTTCTTAAAGAGTATGGTCGCTCTCTCCACAATTTATTACAAACGTCTAAATCACACCTGCAGCATTAGTTCATATTTCCTCTGCTAGGGACAGTAAAGCACTTTTCCCTTGAATCAGCTGCATCACATTAGAGAGTTCCTAGTGGGTTTGGTTCGGCTTAGATACGGCATGACAAACACACTCTCAATCCAGCGCTGTATTGTGATAAGAACGCGTAATATTACGGTAGAATATGTCACTAGGAGGCAATCTGGCGCGACGTATTGAAAAAATGGCAGACGATCCGACTACAGTGCGCCATATTTTAGCTGAAACAAACCAACAAGGAACACTCTAATACCTCAAACTTTACCAAAATAGGTAACTGAGCTTATCTCGTCTGATTCAAAGGAAACCGCTTTATTATCCCTAGCGGAGGATACACGAACTAACGAACGATGCTACCTGAGTGGTTCAGACGCTCGATAATTTATTAATTATTTTATTGAAAATAATTCCAACACAGTGGGTAGGTATAAATTCAAATTACCTACGCATAATGTTTTTTGAGTTAGAAAAGGTTATTTGTAGTCTGTAATAATCATTTTAGACTGGTCAATTTGATATTGGAGAGAATGGGGTAGTTGCATGGGTCGGAATTTCGTGTTTTTGACTTCAGATTCGAATTTAGCGCACTTAAAAACGTGCCTGCACCAGTTTTCAGTTCGAAATTCCATTTAGTTTAGCCGTATTTCAATAAAGAAGTACCATCCTTTTTAGTGTTGGCGGGCCACTCCTCTTACGTCATTAGGGATGGCATATCGAATGAAATATATCGATATATCGATCAAATGATATATCGTCAATGAGATATCGATACCTTTGATATATCGGAGAAAATATATCGATATATCGGAAGATTTACTTTAAGTGAAGTAGGAAGATGAATTTAATCGTTTTAAAACAATATAAAAATCATTCAGGATGACATTTATGGACATATCGGAGTATCTACTTGGAAAAACTTGAAGAAGTAAGTGGGTAGGGGAATAGAAACATCACTAACATCACTTTGGATAAAATATATTGATATACTCGACATATCGGAAGATATATTTGAAAAAACCTGATGAAATAAGTATTAACCTACTTTCAAAAAGTTACTGGGTATGAATGTTCGAAATTCATTGTTTAAAAACTGGAAAAAAGTGCAAAAATGTCATTGCAATGTTAAATTAATTTACAAATTGACAGGGGTATAGGTACTGTAGACAATCATGATCCTTCAAAATTGAAAATAATTGTTGTAAAAACCTGCTTCACTTCGTATAGTAAGTAGTTTTAATCTAGACGAGCCTCTATTACTTTTGATTCAAGTCAAGTAATTGAGCCTTGAGAGCCACTGTAGGTGTAAAACATTCATGTACACAATCATGTCTGAGCTGAAGTCAACAGTCTGAAATCAACCCATCACTAGGTAGGTGCCTACAAACTGGAAACAAATTTGGAATATACCTAATTACTTGATGTTTTTATAGGTACTGGCGTCTCTTCTCGTCCATTCATTTCAATATTTAATTTTTACTAAAAAAATTGTTTTTTTAAAACTTGAAAACAGGTCGCGATATATCGGCAAATATATCGATATTAACCTATAATATCGGTACTCTATATCGATATAAATATATCGATATATCAAACGTAATGTATCGATATATCTCATATATCGATATATCGTTGCCATCCCTATACGTCATCCCTAAACGAGAATCTCACGATAGAGTGCGTTGAGATCACTGCCATTGAGGACAATTCGAGTCAGAAACATTGAAATATAGTTAGAAAATAATGGTGATGATTAAAAAAACTTTGAAATATGTTTTTCAGGCTTTACATGTATGAATTAATCGTTTAAATTGAAAGTTTTGAAGCATATTTTGGTTGTTTTATGCAAACACAACCTTGCGTCAGGGTAACAGTGGTGTAGCGGTCTCTTTTCCCCCTTCACACCCGTGACGTAGCCCCCACCCTGCAGCATCCAAGCCGTGTGTAGGTTTTCCCGCCTGAATCCGAGAATCCCGTTCTTTGAAAAAATCTCTAAATTTTTAGGAAGCGTTTCTGGGAGTTTTATTTGCAGATTCGTACTTCAATAGAGATTTACTACACAGAAAAAATACAAAAACATATCATGCAACTACCCCATTACCTAAAGTTTATTCAAAGCAGTTTTGAAATTTAATATGATTGACATTTTATTTTCGGGCGGGAGCGGTGTAGAATTATGGCGAAGCGTCGTCACACTAATCTTTTAGAACAGGAAGAGGCGGTCCATCCTCGAGGCCTAGATACCTAATTTCTCTCCTAGAGCCACGGAGCCGTAAGGATACTGCTCGTATTATTGCGAATTGCACTTTTGTACGAACCCACCCAGCAACCACGGATATCGGCCTATCCCACTTTTCTGCCAGTGTGGGTGAGTTTTTCGAAATTTTCAAATTCTTTATAGAACACTCCATTGCATGAACATATTAAAGGGGTGAAAGAACCACGTAAGTCATATTTTCTGTTTTGCTCGAGCAGCATCTCTTGAAATTGAAATCCAGCCCTGGGAAGAGTAAGAGGTGGCGTCGGCATTTATTTTGCGGTTATCCAAGTACGCCACTCTCTCTCTCCCACAGCCCAGGTTTCATGATATCTGCAATGAGGGTGATCGTTCCGCTTTTTCAGCTTCTCTCATGACGGGTTCAATGCCGACCCTCCCCCAGGCAAGGGTTGCAAGTCTCGCACATTCATTTCGTACAGCATTGTGCCCTTGGATCACCAGTCCTCCTTTTCGACAGTTGAGACCGTGGGTGGTGTGTCCATTACCTCTCCGCAGCCCTCACAGGAGGAAGGAAGACCTCGCAACTCCTGCCCATATCTCAGAATTACCTAAATATTCGTATTAGAAATGAAGTGAGTAACTTACTTTGGGTAGAGGATACTAGATGGACATTGAGTTTGATATTAGTGAGAGTTACCCAAATATTCGTATTAGGAATGAAGTAACTTACCTAGCTATGTACAGGAATAGTGTATACCTAGATGGACATTGAAAACGAGGAAGCAGAGCTCCACAACCAAACAATTGCTCTGTTGTGCCAATTTGTTCTATCGCTGTCCGAACCATCGTAGTGGAAACAATAAACTTCATTTATTGCCTCATAACAACTGACTGCCAACAATCTACCTTGGAACGCCCTACCTGCGTCTACTGAGCCCAGATCTCGTGAAATTAAAAGTAGAAACCTACCCTCCCCCCCTAATCATCATTGAGTCAGCGTACAAATGAAGAAAATGGAGGAATTTTTTTAAAATTTTATTTGGCCTCACATATTTTTTTATTTAACCATCAAATTTATGGAAGTACAACAGTAAGCTCACTACTTCACTTTAACTATTACCACAATGGATGAGAAAGATTAAAAAATACAAAAATACGTAGGTAGGTAATGTTTCACTTCACTATTTTTATAGTTCAATATTTGTTGCTCTGATGAAATTTACTATATATCCGTAGCAGTTTTGGTCCTAAAGTAGGCTTGCTGTGTTGGTGGGTAGAGGTATATTTTCCTTCAGAAGATTGTTCATTAATTCTCTCCGGCTGGTGTTGAACTTGCTGCATTTGAGAATAATGTGATTAGCGTTCGCTTCTTCTTCTGTCTCACAGTCGCAGTTCCGCTTCTCCAGCACTCTGTGGGGATCTCACAGTTGTGCTCCTAGGTGGTAGATATACTACCTGTGTCCTTCTTGGGAGAATCCTGAGTGCCCTCCCTATTAAAAATTTGATTCATTTACTTTTTCATGGTGCGTCCTCTCTGCCATTGAGGGGAATTTATGAGGAAAAAATGCATGAACAGTTCTTGACTTTCATGAGTCATTCTTGTTACTGATATGTATTGTAAAATACCTCTACCAGGTGAACAATCGATATTTTAGTAGGCAATGGCCACTATGTTAGCAAGCTCTGCTCTATAATAACGTCACTATGTCAAAAAACACTGCGAAAATTGAGGGAAACTGATCACATCACACGCTGGAGTTCCTCCTGCAAGAGACGCGAAAACTGACTGGATACACACTGCTGTGCGCTCTGGCGATGCGTAGAAGAAGATTCAGGAAATAGTATCATAGAATGACAACAGGTAGAGTCGTAAGCTGCCTTGGGACCACATGAAATGATCGACACAAGTAATGTAATTCAAATAATGAAACGAACCTATAGAAACTAAATAAGAGGAGATGAATATCAATAATGCATCATAAACTAATAGGTAGAATCGTATTGTAAAATAGAGTGAGTAAAATTGCTTCTTTTGGTCACGTCTGGATTTTTTCTTTTCCCTAGTCGTGCGCTCCTGTGTTCAACCACATAAGCTACAGTTACATTTGCGCATCCAAAGGTAGCGCTACTGTCGTAAGGGGCACATATCTTCCTATGAAGTCAGATTGGTTAGAAAACCCGTTACGTTGCAGCCCCATGCCACCATGAACAGATTGCAGTTACATTTAAAATTTCCAGCTTTCTTCAATTCTCCTTTTTTTCGATGCTTTTTCGAGCAGCACACTGTGGAGCTATGCAGTAATAGCCTTGTTCCTATATAAGGAACGTCAGGTGAGTTCGGTCTTTGACTGTATTATATCAGATTTTTGGTTCTTTAGTTTAAAGTTATTATACCGGGTGTCCCAGAAGTTATGGTCCACCCTTTTGACATTTTATGTCTTTGCTCTGGCACATAACTCGAAAACCGTTACCAAAATTCGTTACCAAATAATTGTGATGATTTTCACTTACAACAAATATGTAACTAGGGAAAAGTATCTTCAGCAATTTTCATCGCACAAAAATCGTACACCACTCGTTGGAAAGCTCTCAATTTATCCCTAAATACCATGATGTTCATTTGTATGCACATTGACCCCCTTCGTTGTAGAGCACGTTAACATTCCGTCAGTTTGTTTACTAATATGTGAATTTCGACTCCGTCACGAAAAGATTCTCCGTTGGCATGTGAACTCGAAAAGTATTATAAATTCCTCACAATTATACACTAGAATGAGTTCCTCCTCACCTAGATCAAAATTTATTTAGAAATTAGGGGTTTTGATTTTTTTAAAAAGAACTAACAAAATTGCCACAAGTCCACTGAACGGGCCACACCTTCGTTCAAGCACAACTGAACGTGTGAACACGACCACGTTGTTTAGTGCAGTTTGCGCAAACTGGCTTGTGCAAGCCGGTTTGAGATAATGGATTGAGCGTGTAAACCTACCTTAATATGAATGCACCTGTACGGAAAGCTGAATTATGCGCATGTTTACTAACATACGAGTATGATGTGAGCAACAAATGAGATGTCAACATGATCGTGAGAGGAAAATAGGTATCTTCATCCAACTGATCCCTTTAAAGCGTTACGGAGGCAGGGTCAATGGAGAATGCTGAAGGCGCCTGAGTGGTCACTGATCAGCTGAGTGAGCTCCAAGGCCATTTCCTCTCCTGTTGAACGCAGGAAGCTGACATTTGAGAGGCAGGGTCAATGGAGAATGCTGAAGGCGCCTGAGTGGTCACTGATCAGCTGAGTGAGCTCCAAGGCCATTTCCTCTCCTGTTGAACGCAGGAAGCTGACATTTGAGAGGCAGGGTCAATGGAGAATGCTGAAGGCGCCTGAGTGGTCACTGATCAGCTGAGTGAGCTCCAAGGCCATTTCCTCTCCTGTTGAACGCAGGGAGCTGACATTTGAGAGGCAGGGTCAATGGAGAATCTGAAGGCGCCTGAGTGGTCACTGATCAGCTGAGTGAGCTCCAAGGCCATTTCCTCTCCTGTTGAACGCAGGAAGCTGACATTTGAGAGGCAGGGTCAATGGAGAATGCTGAAGGCGCCTGAGTGGTCACTGATCAGCTGAGTGAGCTCCAAGGCCATTTCCTCTCCTGTTGAACGCAGGAAGCTGACATTTGAGAGGCAGGGTCAATGGAGAATGCTGAAGGCGCCTGAGTGGTCACTGATCAGCTGAGTGAGCTCCAAGGCCATTTCCTCTCCTGTTGAACGCAGGGAGCTGACATTTGAGAGGCAGGGTCAATGGAGAATCTGAAGGCGCCTGAGTGGTCACTGATCAGCTGAGTGAGCTCCAAGGCCATTTCTTCTCCTGTTGAACGCAGGAAGCTGACATTTGAGAGGCAGGGTCAATGGAGAATGCTGAAGGCGCCTGAGTGGTCACTGATCAGCTGAGTGAGCTCCAAGGCCATTTCCTCTCCTGTTGAACGCAGGAAGCTGACATTTGAGAGGCAGGGTCAATGGAGAATGCTGAAGGCGCCTGATTGTGCACTGATCACCTGAGTGAGCTCCAAAGCCTTTTTCTCTCCTGTTGAACGCAGGAAGCTACATTCGATTCATTTAAATTGCCCAATCGTATTACGTAAAACACTCCGTTGTGCGTGGCCAACAAGTTGCGGTATGAGCGTGATTGTTTAAATGAATGTTTACGTACATTACATCGCAACCATCTACGAGCACAATCAAATTTCCACAAACAAAAGTACAATACGAGGTTTTATATGAAGGGGAAAGGGGGCGCAAAGACATAAAATGTCTCTCGTGGTTGCGTACTTGTACGAAAGCTGTATCCTTTCTGTCGATTTTGGTTAGAAAAGCAAAGATTCGTAAGCACTTCGGTAGTGTAATGGAAGAGTCGGTTTCATTGCAGGCGAGTGACATTGCAGGCGAGTTATTTTCAATAGCTTTGTTGCACGTATTTTTTATCTCTGTTGTTTTGAGGGGTAGACAAGAACTTCAAGCGATAACCCCCCTTAATTTTTTACGAGGAATTCAACTATCACACTTTCGCGCATTGCGCACCTGCGCAATCGTGCGCAACGCACACCAACTTTGTTATTTCAAATGGGAACTCCTAGTTTTTATTGCAGATTCGGATTCTACGCAAAATTTCAAGAATTTTAGACCCATCAATCGAGTTTTTTGGTTGCGCACAACCCGTCCAGTGAGCGTGCAAACATGCGCAACCCCTGGATTGCGCCAAAATTGAGATGGAGGTAGACCCCAAGTGTGATACATGTTTTTTCATTAATTTTCGACGCTGAATCACGTGGTGGTATCCATTTTCGGATTTTACTCAAATTTCTCGAAACGGCGGCCGAAAAATAGGTAGTTGAGCCTGTTTTATCATCAGAATCTGACTGGCGGCGGGATGACAAGTCGATACAAGCTTCAAAGTATCTCATTTGTATTAGGCAACTATCCACTTATTCGAAAGTAAACAATCTAAACAAGAAATCAAGGAATAAACCCCTGAATGCCTGCTTGCTCTCAAATGATTCAAGTCGCGATTTCTTTGAGTACCTAACCATTTTCAATTACTAATTATTTTAAAATTATAACTCGATCCACATTGAGAGTTAAATGACCGATAAATGGTGAGTTTTGATTAGAAAAATTTATTATTGCGGTAATAGTCGTCATAAAATCAAGTTGAATAATAAAACGGATATCATGCCCGGATTCGGGGTTGAAAAATAGCGCTGAAGCATGTTGCGCGCGATGAAAAAATTTGTTCAAGGGGTGAATTGTTTATGAAATTTGACGCAGAATTCGAATTTGCAACAAAAAAATGTGGTTTCCATTTGAAATAACAAAGTTGGTGTGCGTTGTGCACGAATTTGCGGACACCCTGTATTAAAAACTACTCATTTTTCGGCCGCCGTTTCGAGAAATTTGAGTAAAATCCGAAAATGGATACCACCACAAGATTCAGCGTCGAAAATTAATGAAAAAACATGTATCACACTTGGGGTCTACCTCCATCTCAATTTTGGCGCAATCCAGGGGTTGCGCATGTTTGCACGCTCACTGGACGGGTTGTGCGCAACCAAAAAACTCGATTGATGGGTCTAAAATTCTTGAAATTTTGCGTAGAATCCGAATCTGCAATAAAAATAGGGGTTCCCATTTGAAATAACAAAGTTGGTGTGCGTTGCGCACGATTGCGCAGGTGCGCGAAAGTGTGATAGTTGAATTCCTCGTAAAAAATTAAGGGGGGTTATCGCTTGAAGTTTTTGTCCACCCCTCAAAACAACAGAGATAAAAAGGGTGGACCATAACTTCTGGGACACCCGGTATAATAGTTATTACAATCATTATTTTTTTTTGCTAAAGTAATACTTAGTTGGTACATAAATAAGAAAATTACAGATTATCAGAATTGCAACAAAATGAAAATAATTTATGGTCGGATGCATAGTACACAACAACAGCAATTCTAAGTTTATCACAGGGTAGGTACTAAATTAGGTAATACTCCTTTATTGCTTTATATCTCAAAGGCCATGCAATGGAACAAAACCTTACCAGCAAGGGATCAGCCCTCCTCAGAAGCTGTATGAAGCGATCATGATGCATTTCTCTCACTCCGAAACATTTCACTCTGACCCCAATCAGTGCCGAGCATCTACATACAAAATGCTAGGCATCCTCAGTCTCGCTCGCACTACACAGTGGACAGCCCTCATCTTCCACGCCATAGTGCCTGTACCGCAGCGCCAAAAGGTCACCCCTCAGTTTGGTGCCCTACAGGCTATGAAATTGGGTATTTCTGTGACCGGCTTGACCTCGGTAGTTACTGACCTTAGCTCACGATACAGTAGGTGTCTGGTTGATTCAGAGGCCCTTCGATCAGAGTCCCTTCCCATTCTTGCGGTATTATTCTGGAGTGATTGCGCCATTTTCACAGCCCATCTTTCTCGCACTTCCTTCCTATCAAATGGTATGTCGTAACGGACCCTCAAACGCTCCCACTCCCCTACCCAATATATTCCAAGGCTCAAGCACTTTTCGGTTAATATGTGCGGCAAACAGTGCTCGGGCATACTTAAGGTCCTCAGAATATATCTGAAGTGAATCCCCAATGTATGTGCAGCACATATGGTTTTCTTCCATATCATTAAACCCTCTTTCAAAAAAAAATAAATAAATAAAAATGTGAGGTAAATTCCCCATTTTTTTAAGACTGACAGGTTGAGATGGGAGCAGTATAAAACAACTAATAATAAAATTACTACTTTAAATATGTATTTTTCCTTGAATGCAAAAGAACTCACAACAGTATTTTAAAATGTGTCTTATAATAATAGTAAAAACGAGTTATTCTCATTGTGTTTTCGGAGGGGACCAGTCCCTGACTTTCTCAAAAGCGAACGTCATGTACAAAGAGCACACTTCCCACTCCGGTAGAGACAGCGTGCCGATGTATTTGTTGCCAGGAAACTCATCGAAGTACTCTTTGGCGTGAGGGTACTCAGTGTGATGGCCGAGGAGTCGAACCCCATGAACTGGAGGGTACGTCTCCAGGGCGGACATGTTGTGAAG
The DNA here is from genome assembly GCA_009739505.2 of Apolygus lucorum. NCBI lineage: Eukaryota > Metazoa > Arthropoda > Insecta > Hemiptera > Miridae > Apolygus > Apolygus lucorum. The sequence continues at coordinate 16,606,533 of CM019169.2, read as the reverse complement.
GAGCGTCTGCCCTTTCCTTTTCATGTCTTCGTAGTAGTTTTGGAACCTGAAATCATAGTAAATTGGTTTACACAAGGTGCGTATCATCTGACATTCAAAAAATAACAGCTTTTTTCTCGTTAAACTTGAAAACTTCGAGAATTGGAGGCAAGATATCATAAACTGTCATGGTGCCCCACCAGTCATCCTGTACAACCCGTGAATGGGGTATTTCGGTGGGTCGGAAATTCAGGTTTTTGACCTCAAATTTGGATTCAGCACCCTTGAAAACATATATACTACAACTTTGAGCCCAATGATACAATAACATGTGGTAGAAAAATTATTTAAAGAGATCACACGTTTGAAAAAGGCGGGCCGCTATAAATCCACACACACTAGGCAAGGACTACGCCGCGCGCGTGTGTGAGTAGAATTTTGAAGTATCCAAGAGGGGTTTCTGTGCATGGATACTTTTTCAAAGACAGTTGGCTAGCTACGTCACACCATTCAAATCTTCAACTTTCCTTAGCTTTTCTGATTTTTTAAAAACATTTTCTCGACGAACAGACCCGATTACCGTTATTCCTGAGCCTTACTCTTTTGGAAAAAAAAATAAAAAAAAATTGACTGAAATACCTCATTCCTTTCTTCAGCTGGCAAACATCCCCTCATATTTGTATCCCCACAACCAGCCGTAGCACTCATTAGACATACTGTAGAATGCTACAAACTAAACAAAAGTCCTATTAGCTCTTCTGCTGCAATAAACATCCTGCCACTGTATGGGTGGCACCAATACTTTTTCTTCTTTATTGATAGAAATCTACCACGTATTCTTTAGAATTGCTGCTACCATAAAAGGTGCAAGGGTTCGAACTTCGTTGTTATCCAATGTTGAGAATCAGTCGAGTTCATATTTGAACTCACGTTAAAAATATATACTGTAATAGCACTACATAGGAATTAGCATAATAGAAGTTAAGGTGTAATTGTTTAGCCGTGATGCTTGAAATATTCATTCTTTGTTGGACTATGCACCAAAATATAGTCTTTGCACCTGTTGCAAAGATAGGTCAATTGAAGAAAGATATTGTTAATTTATAGTTGTATTTTTTAGGACGGCACATTAGAGAGTGAATCCCTTCCAAAACCTCCGATGGTCATACAATGAGGAATTTCACCATGTCGGAATTTCCTATTTTTGACCCCAAAATCGGTTTCAGCACCTCGAAAAAAACCCTATGGGGACTTTCAGCCCGTACTTCCTAATTTACGAATAAACAAAACAGTGTAGAAAATATGAACGTTAAAAAAAACTGGGAGGATGCAGTCATCCTGGAATAGTTCATTTACGGCCGCTTGAAGCGCTGAGATCGTGAAATCTATAGTCCCCAGATGCAACATTTCACAAAACCAGTAAAGATCGAAATCGAAAAACTGAAGAAAAAAATAGAAAAAGCAAGATGGGGAAAATTAGGTTTCCCCTGTTTTTGTTTGATAACTTTTCAAACAAAACACAACAATGTGAGGAGACAGCGATCCGAACAGCCAATAGAGTATTTTTGTACTTCCAGTGTTGCGAAAACGCGAAACGTGAAAAAGAGCAGCTAGCGCGAGCACTCGTAGATACTAACTTTCCACGTCATTTTTTTCAGATCTCCTCAGTGAAATCGTGAAAAGTGAACTCCTGTAGTGACGTTAACGTGACGCTCATAAGTTAGGTTGGCAAGGTTACTTTGGCGGATTTTTACTTCTTATTTTTACTTTTGTTCCCCTTTTGGATAGGATATTATTTTTTTCTTTTTCAAGTTCTTAATATCATGATAAAAGTTATGGAAGAAAGGATGGAGCTTATGGCAGAGTCCATGAGGTGAGTCCATCTAGCAGAGTTCCTCCACTGAGGAGGAAGTTGAGCAAGTATTTGATGATTATTTAAGGTTTCTGCTAGAAAAAGCACCCCATTTCAGAAATCATATGTTCGAGCGTTTTCTTCTTGTCAAACCCCAGGATATACCAAATCTGACTTGAGAGTTTATCATAACTACTTAAACAATCTAGTACCCCCTTACAGACCAAATTTTCCGAAGGTTTTATTATTCAATAATATTTTTCGATTTCTTAAAAATATTATAAGAAATCCCTACTATGTTATAGACATTATTTATATTTTTAAATGTATTACCTAATTATTTTTTTATTATTATTGATTTTTTATTATAGATTTTATATAATAGTTATCAATAATCAACTGCATTGATAATCAATAATCAACTGCATATATATTGTTGTACGGTAATTTACCGATTTTAGGGCATGTTGCAGTCCACGTAAAAATCATAATTTTTTGATGATTTTCAGTGCAAATCGTTAAAAAACACGATTTTCAGCGGAAATTTCGTCGTAGTTTCTATACGGTTGGTCGTAGACCTGGGGTTGGTCTCATTCGATTCTGCGTGAAAAATCCTATAGGAATTTGTGAGCGTTTCCAATTTTGATGAATTATTTTGACAATTTTAGGTCATACATTTGTCCAGAGTTCGGGAGAAAATCATAAAAAAGTAAGATTTTCAAGGAAAATCGTAAAAAAATTCGATTTTTAGGGATATCATAGAAAAAATCATAAAATCGTATTCAAAATACGAATACGGGAGAAAATGGTATTCAAAGTGTGTATACGATTGTATTCGTATTCATATTCATACCTGTAGTCGTATTCATAATCATAAAGTCGCAGATATGATTTGTATTCATAATCGTATTTATGAATAAGAATTTGCTCATCTCTGAAGCGAATACAGCTGTACCAGTTGTTGAAGTCTCTTGTTGAGCGTTCAGAATGACTGAATTCTTTCCCAGGCCAGTTCAAAGTTCAGTAGATGTATGCATCACGATGGGCAGAGATTACTTAGGGACATTATCTCTTTGATAAGGTAAAAGGGTTGAGAAGCGATAATGAGTTATTATGTGGGGATTAACAATCTCACTACTTTTGTTTACTATCGGTTCTCAACCTCGACGATCAAAGTATTTTCATCTTTAATCAGTTGCCTCTGATAATACTGTTTTATTTCCTTTCTCCCAACTCATTTCTTCAAACTTCTAAACAATTTATTTGTAAATTTCATCAAATGTAATTTGTCACGTGAAGAGAGGAATGACAGATTTCAATATTCACTGGTGGTTAACACTAATAGCTAGAGGGGTACTTGAGAGTCACATAAGTCTTTCCCTCAGTTTTTTATTCGATAAAACCCTACGTAGGCAAAATTTAATTGGTTTTCCGTTGAAAGCTTATTAATTAACGGGGATTAACGTTTGGAAATCATTAAATTTTTAAAAGAGTGAGGTTTATGAAGAGAAATCTTAGTTTGAAAGTGGGGGGCAATACTAACAAAAACCCGAAGATTCCAGTCCCATTTTGAACGTGTTAAGGGGGTCTCAGTCGGTCGCCGTTCGTTTCTAGTATTTCGCGAAATTGAAGGCGCAAAAACTTAAAACGTTGTACCTAAATTTGAACTTTTAAAGGATTTTAGAAATTAATTAGTGCACGGCCCTAGAGAATTGAAAAACTGAAAGATTCTCGCCGGAATCATCAAATTCGAACAACAATTGCCAGAGAAAAATGGGAAAATCTACAAAATAAACGGATTTTTCCATTTTTCTCTGTCAATGGGGTATTTCGGTGGGTCGGAAATTCAGGTTTTTGACCTCAAATTTGGATTCAGCACCCTTGAAAACCTATATACTACAAATTTAAGCCCAATGATACTATAACATGTGGTAGAAAAATTAATTAAAGAGATCACACGTTTGAAAAAGGCGGGCCGCTATGAATGCACACACACACACACTAAGCAAGGACTACGCCGCGGACTGCCCCGCGCGCGTGTGTGAGTAGAATGTTGTAGTATCCAAGAGGGGTTTCTGTGCATGGATACTTTTTCAAAGACAGTTGGCTAGCTACGTCACGATTGGCTAGCTACGTCACACCATTCAAATCTTCAACTTTCCTTAGCTTCTCTGATTTTTTAAAAACATTTTCTCGACGAACAGACCCGATTACCGTTATTCCTGAGCCATACTCTTTTGAAAAAAAAAAATAAAAAAAATTGACCGAAATACCCCATTATTGTTTGATTTTGATGATTCCGGCGAGAATATTTCAGTTTTTCAATTCCCTAGGGATGTGCACTAATAAATTTCTAAAATCATTTAACATTTTTTTGCGCCTTCATTTTCGTGAAATACTGACCCGGAACGAGGATCGAACGGTGACCGATTGAAACCCCTTAAACGAAAAGAGCTAACATTAAAATGGACGGCAAGCATGGATAGCGGGAAGGATCGCGTCGGTGTACTAAAGAAGATTCATCAGGTGGTAAGAGTAGAGTAGGAGCTAGAGAAGAGTCACTCTAATGAGCCGACTCATTTAGAAGAGCGAGTGAGTTGCGGCTCAATAAAAATGAACCGCGGTTCTTCGATCTTCAGATCTTTTGAGACCGCTGATGGGTCGTGTTCAGTAAAGATCGGTTTTAGCAAGATGAAAAAAATTGTAACCCCCCCTTCAAATTTGATGGTTTACATTTCAAAGTGTGTACGCATAGAATCCAAGTATCGAATACAAAATTTTCCACCCGAAAATGAAACAAACTGTTATTTGATAATCTGAAGCGTTTTTCATTGCATGTTCACACCAACAATAAATACGAGTGCAAAGGAGCCAAAAAGATCCAGAGATCCGTTGAAAAGAGCGGCTCTTTTGAATGAGCCAAACGCTTTCAGCCGTTCTTCTAGGTGAGCCATTTTGCAAATCTCTATTGGCTTGGCTGGTAACAATAACTACCTTCATCACATAGATTTGAAGAACTATCCCCTATTTGTTACTACAGAAATTAGGTGAACATTTCAAATAAAATCCTACTCCCATAGTTCGGCTTTGATGATTTCAGCGGCAATCTTTTAGTTTTTCAATTCCCTACGCCCATGCACTAAAGCATTTCAAAAATCCTTCAACATCTCAAATTTACGTACAAATTGTAACGTTTCAAACCCTTCAATTTAGGGAAATACTGACCCGGAACGAGGAACGATAGTATTTCCCTAGATTACCCACGCAAACTTTTAAAGTTGTACCTAAATTTGGGATTTTCGAAATTCATTAGTGCAGGAGCCTAGGGAATTGAAAACCTAAATGATTGCCACTGGAATCATCGAAATTGAACAATAATTGCAAAAAATGGGAAAACCCGAACTTTCTCTGGCAATTATTGATCGATTTTGATGATTCCAGCGGCAATATTTCAGTTTTTCAATTCCCTAGGGCCGTGCAGTAATGAATTTCTAAAATCCTTTAAAATTTCATATTTAGGTACAATTTTTGAAGTTTGAGCGCCGGTAATCTAGGGGAATACTAACCCAGAACGAGGAAAATGGCGACCGACTGACACCCCATAAGGGGGTTCCGGCGCTCAAACTTTTAAAATTGTATCTAAATTTGAAATTTTCATGGATTTTCGAAATTCATTAGTGCATCAGTCTAGGGAATTTAGAAACTAAAAAATTGCAGCTGGAATCATCAATATCAAACAATAATTGGCGGCGAAAAATGAGAAAAATCCAACTGAATGAACGGTTTTTTTCCATTTTTGCCGGCAATTGTTGTTCGATTTTGATGATTCCAGCGGCAATAAAAAAAAACAATTTTGATGATGCCATCTTTCAGTTTTTTTTGATTCCCTAGGTAGATGCACTGATGATTTTCGAAAATTTCAAATCTAGGTGTAACTTTTAAAGTTTGAGCGCCGGTAATTGAGAGAAATACAAACCCAGAACGAGGAACGAACGGCGACCGACTGAGACCCCATAACTGCGCCTCAGAGCATCAACTAATCAGAACGCTTCTTCTACTCTCAACCTTAGCTTGCACGGCTAAACTTCTGGTTAAATAGTGAAAGAGAGCTAATTTTATGTATTAATTCTCCATAATTTCTAAATTCGTCAAATCAAATGCCTGAAATTTCAACTCATCCATAACTGCTCTTATAAAACGGACCATCTTAAAAATAATTCTCTTCTACACATAAAATCTAATAAAAAAGGCAATTGTTATACAAACCTCTTCTTTTTTACGACTTTGAATCCGTAGCGTTCCGCGAGTCTCTCTAAGGTAGGGAAATGAACGAGGTACTCCGGACAATCGAGGACTTCGTGGAGGTGGAAATTGTACTTGGCGCCGAACAAGGAGTAGGGCTCATCCAGCGATTCATCAAACGTGATCGTGAACACGGTATTTCCAAACCAGTTTTTCTTAAATAAACGTTTTCTCCCGACGATGTCATAAGCGTTGGGGACCGTCCCGATGAAGTAACCTCCTTTCTTGAGAGACGCGGAGACGTTCTCGAGCATTTTCTCGGCTTGAGGAAGCGATTCGAAGGAATAATGCAGGGAAAACTGGCAACTCACGAGGTCCACTTTCATCGTGGGGTCTTTCATGAGGGCTCTGATGCTCGTCCTGGTGACGTCCGCGACCAAAAACTCGGCGGAGAACAACCTGGGAGTTTTGGCTTTCATTTCCGAGTACCTCTTCTGGGCATCTGCCACCGACTGGTCCGCTATGTCGACGAGAATCGCGTGATTCACATCGCCTCTACTCCACTTCAACAAGTCTCCTCCCTTACCTTAAACAGAAAACAGGACAATAATTCAACAGGATGAATAAAAGCCTTATAATAACCATCTGATTCAGTCCGAACTAATTTACATACACATAAGTCTAAAATCTAGAATTTATTTCTTATTTAGCTCCACTTAAAGACGGCTTTACCGATGGGAATTTCAGCATTAAGATCACCACCCTCTTAGATTGAGAATCCTGACTTCTGAATCGATTACACAGGTCTGCAACCAAAAAACTGCTAGCGATTTTGGTTTATTATTTTCAATAATGAACCTTTGAAATCGACCAAGAAAAAAAAATTTTAACACCCCCTCAAAATTTGATGGTTTACGTTTCAAGGTACGTAGAATCCAAAAATCGAATAAAAATTTGGCCGTCCGTCCGCCGTACGCGGCACTTTTGCCACTTAGCATTGACCGATTTTGATGAAATTTGGTATGTAGGCTCCATTTGGGGTCTAGTTGTGCCCCGGAGCTTTTGGTTGACGTAGGTCACTTCTAAGGTTTCCAAAATCAATTTTGAAATTGTGAAAACGCCCTAACTCAAAAAAATTTGATATAAAGGTATTGTTTTTCGTTCAATTTTGGATTCTATAGAATTTTTAGAATTTTTTGAGACCACCCGGAGCTCTGTAGGACAAGCGTTCGCTCCCAACGAAAATTTAAGGGTTTATATTGAAATATATATATATAAATCAAAACACGAGTGTGAATCGCAAAAGAGGCCTAATCTCCATTCAAATTAGAGCTGAACAAAATGCGATCGATGGTTGGTGATTTTTATTATTTTTTTTATTTGTTTATTTATTTATTATTATTATTTTTTTTCATATTGGATGGTTGGTGATTTTGTAGACGAGTGATCTATACCGGGTGTCCCAGAAGTTATGGTCCACCCTTTTTATCTCCGTTGTTTTGAGGGGTAGACAAAAACTTCAAGCGATAACCCCCCTTAATTTTTTACGAGGAATTCAACTATCACACTTTCGCGCATTGCGCATCTGCGCAATCGTGCGCAACGCACATCAACTTTGTTATTTCAAATGGGAACCCCTATTTTTTATTGCAGATTCGGATTCTACGCAAAATTTCATGAATTTTGGACCCATCAACCGAGTTTTTTGGTAGCGCACAACCCGTCCAGTGAGCGCGCAAACATGCGCAACCCCTGGATTGCGCCAAAATTGAGATGGAGGTAGACCCCAAGTGTGATACATGTTTTTTCATTAATTTTCGACGCTGAATCACGTGGTGGTATCCATTTTCGGATTTTACTCAAATTTCTCGAAACGGCGGCTGAAAAATAGGTAGTTGAGCCTGTTTTATCGTCAGAATCTGACTGCCGGAGGGATGACAAGTCGATACAAGCTTCAAAGTATCTCATTTGTATTAGGCAACTATCCACTTATTCCAAAGTAAACAATGTAAACAAGGAATAAACCCCTGAATGCCTGCTTGCTCTCAAATGATTTAAGTCGCGGTTTCTTTGAGTAACCATTTTCAATTACTAATTATTTTAAAATTATAACTCGATCCACATTGAGAGTTAAATGACCGATAAATGGTGAGTTTTGATTAGAAAAATTTATTATTCCGGCAATAGTCGCCATAAAATCAAGTTGAATAATAAAACGGATATCATACCCTGATTCGGGGTTGAAAAATAGCGCTGAAGCATGTTGCGTGCGATGAAAAAATTCGTTCAAGGGATGAAATGTTTAAGAAATTTGACGCAGAATTCGAATTTGCAACAAAAAATGTGGTTTCCATTTGAAATAACAAAGTTGGTGTGCGTTGTGCACAAATTTGAGGACACCCTGTATTAAAAACTACTCATTTTTCGGCCGCCGTTTCGAGAAATTTGAGTAAAATAAAAAAATGGATACCACCACGTGATTCAACGTCGAAAATTAATGAAAAAACATGTATCACACTTGGGGTCTATCTCCATCTCAATTTTGGCGCAATCCAGGGGTTGCGCATGTTTGCACGCTCACTGGACGGGTTGTGCGCTACCAAAAAACTCGGTTGATGGGTCTAAAATTCGTGAAATTTTGCGTAGAATCTGAATCTGCAATAAAAAATAGGGGTTCCCATTTGAAATAACAAAGTTGGTGTGCGTTGCGCACGATTGCGCAGGTGCGCAATGCGCGAAAGTGTGATAGTTGAATTCCTCGTAAAAAATTAAGGGGGGTTATCGCTTGAAGTTTTTGTCTACCCCTCAAAACAACGGAGATAAAAAGGGTGGACCATAACTTCTGGGACACCCGGTATAGAAAAATAATAAACCATTGTGTAATAATTTGCAGCGTTTTTTTTACTGGTTCCCATAGGTTTTTAAATGCGGAAACCGAAAAAAATACTCAAACAATTCCATCACGTCTAGTTTTTTTGCAAAACAGGTTTTTTGAATTCCACGTTCCACAACTACTGAATTCCATTCTGTAGTTGCTGCCAAGTTGTCAATTTTATGAATTGCATGAGTATTTTCACATTCATATTTAGTAATGTCACTCCCAGGAATAATATGAACTGAAATAGAGGAGGTAGGGAAGAAGGGGGGTGGGATACTTTTGAAGAGGGAGAAGCGTAAGGATGCCCAGAATCATGTCATAACACGTTGTTCATTTGATTTTCTCAAAAGTCAGGATGCCTTGCGGAACATAGTGCACAGGTTGTACCTAACATGTTCTAGTGGATATTCAGAGCGATATGCGTTTTCATGGTACAGGCATCGGGGGAGAGAGTTCACTCAGTTCTACTCCAAAGAGGGGCTTCTTGTATATTGCACAGATGTTCAAGGGATCACGCAGAGCTTCGAACTTGAATATGATTCTTCTCAATGGCGGTTATTCATCGATTCGTCCAAAACAAGCCTTAAAACAGTGCTATTGCATAATGGAAATAAGTTTGCATCAATTCCTACAGCACACTCTGTACATCTAGAGGAAAAGTACAACTGAAAAAGTGCAACTGATTCTTGAAAAAATAAAATATGAACATCGCTGAATGGTTTGTGGCGATTTAAAGTTGACCATGTTGTTGGGCCAGCAATCAGGCTACACAAAGTAACCCTGTTTTTTGTGCTTGTGGGATAGTCGAGCTCGAGATCACCACTGGATGAAAACTGACTGGCCGCTTCGAAATACGAAATACTCGTACCTTGACTCCCGGCGAGAATACTAATATGAGCTTAGTGCCACCTGAAAACGTTTTATTACCCCCACTTCATATCAAACTGGGGCTTATGAAGCAGCTCATCAAATCATTGCCAAGAGATGGGGAAATGTTTCAAATATGTGTGTTCAAAGTTTCCTAAACTGTCTGAAGCCTAATTGAAAGAGGGAGTTTTTACAGGACCTGACATACAAAAACTTTTGTCCGATCCCTTGTTTTCAGTATCAATGAGCGATAAAGAAAAAGAAGCTTGGGACTCTTTCAAGGATGTAGTGCAAAAGTTTTTAGGCAATACGAAAGACCCTAACTACAAATTCATTGTGAATCGCATGTTGGCTGCCTACAAAGCTCAGGGATGCAACATGAGCTTGAAAGTTCATTTCCTACACTCCCATGTAGAATACTTTCCAGAAAACTTGGGAGCGTTCAGTGAGGAGCAAGGTGAATGATTTCACCAAGACGTTCGAGATATGGGACGTCAATATGCTAGCTGACTACTGTTGGATGCTCAAGAGAGATACAGACAATGCTGGAGCACAAAAACGTACGCGACGAAGTATGAAAGAAAAGAAGAAAAGGTTCCACAAGCAAAATGAATAAATTCTTTGAATATTTTGAATGAATAGGAAACGAATACTCAATTATTTTGAGATTGTAGAAAATACAAATTATGATGTTTTTTTTCTCAATTTTCGTTTTTTATTTCCCCTTCTCCTCTATTTTGCAAGAAAACTGTGCGTGATGGATAAAAATGGCGGTCATTTTTGGATTCAGGACACCAAAAAACATAAAATATAGCTAAAAGATTCCATGCAGCTGATCAAACAATTTTTTTTGCAGACCTGTGTTATTAGAGAGTTCCTAGTAGGGTCGATACGGCGCGCCAGAACCGGATCGTCCGCCATGTTTTCAATACGGCGCGTCGGATTGCCTCGTAGTGACGTATTAATGCGGTGGAATCTGGCGCTGCGGCGCGCCGTATTGTCCAACACCGGATTTAAAATAACCTTCCGCGCCAATAACCCTGTTACCTCATTTCATGATTTCCAACTCTTTCGAGCTCGTTTCTTCTCCTCACAAACTGAGACTTTTTTGATGGCAGAGAATTTATACAGTGAAAGGTAAGTAAAATATTTCCAAAACTAGTTTTTTTACGAACCTATCGAAATTAAACAACTTTCTACCAAGTAGTAGAGTTCAGTGGAGGCTCCTTAACGATCAGCCCAAAGTTAAATTTTGCATGTTATTACGATCGAAATGTAATCAACAACTTGGAATTTATTATTCTTATGTAGATACCACAGACGTGGTTCACGTCACGAGATTGTGAACACCGCATCAGGAATGCTAATGCGCAACTAACACTGAAGGGGCTATAAATCCCTACGAAATTTGATCAAAAATGACATTTTGAAGATCGATCAAGAGTTGACTATGTTATGAGTTTGGTGTATCTATGTCTATTTATTTAACTAATCGAATTTATAGGTACCTACCAACCTACTGGTAGTGAATGTAATGAATCGAAGCAGTTTTCGGCACTTTTCTTAGCAACACTGGACCGATTTGGTTCAAATTTGGTATATGGGCTCCATTTGTGCCGCGAAACTTTTGGTTGATGTCAGTCACTTCTAAGGGGTGAAAATTGAGGGTTGAAATTTTCTAGAGTGCCATAGCTCGAAAACTCTCGAAATAAACGTATGGTTTTTTTTTACCAATTTTCAATTAAATTGGGGGGGGGGGCTGAAAAGGGAATTAAACGATTAAAACAGGAGGACGATGTAAGCAGGAAGCAAGACAAGAACGATATTAGAAACGGTGGAGGATGGCAGAAAGGCGGGAAACAGAATTAGCGTTACTCACAATACAGTTTGGCGTCACTTTGAGGATTCAGTTTATCTCTCCCAATTTTGTTAGCATCTGATTGCTCGCCCTAATCGTCCACACCGTATTGTGGCCGCTGTATCAACTAGGAACTCTCTATTAGAGAGTTCCTAGTAGGGTCGCTCCAGCGCGCCAGAACCGGATCGTCCGCCATGTTTTCAATACGGCGCGCCGGATTGCCTCCTAGTGACGTATTCGACCGTAACAATATGGCGCCGTATCCGATACGGCGTGTTCTTATCACAATTCGGCGCCGGATTGAGAGCATGGAAGAATTATATCTTCCACGTTGAGAGTGTGTGTGTAATACGTCACGCCGTATCAAAAACCACTAGGAACTCTCTATTATCCGAGCCTTGCCCGTAGAATGAATGAAACCTGCCCTAAATCTTATACTTCCAATCATCTCGTCCAAAATTCGGTAACAGTTACTATGCAGTTAGGTACTACCTATCTGGGGAAAAGCGAAAGCGAGTGGATTGGCTACAAATTTTAAAACTCCTTGATAATTAAGGCAGTTGGAAAGGGGATTCAACTTACCTAATATGGTGGTTACATATCTAATATCTTTTCATACCTGACGGATTTCGTGACGTATAGGGCGGAACACATGTACATCGCTCTATTGTTTACACTTAAGACAGTAGGTACTTCACACCCAGGATGCCCACTATTACTCAACACCTACCAACTCATACCCAGGATACCTACATTATTACTCAACTTTACTAGAATATAAGGTGAATTTAAAGTATGAATCTTACCGCAACACATGTCAATCACTCGGACAGGTTCGCCTTTTCTCTTCTCCTTTATAACCGTGAGGTACTCGTCGATCAGCATGCCTTTGATCCAATTGTTGAAATTCCTCATATAAACAATACGACTTCGGTTACGATGATCGAGTCCTTTCTCCTGAATGGCATTGTAGTGTTTCTGCACAACTTCAGCGTTGCCTTTTGGAGTCTCAGTCGAGCCCGTCGGAGTAGCCATGTGGAAACGTTGAGAATCCCGCAGTGTCCACACCAAAACAGTCACAAATCAACAAAACAACTAAAACTCACGAGATTCTCGAAAAACACAACATTTACTGTGAAATATTAGTGCGTCGCAGCGAATAAAATCTAACTTACTAACAACAAAATAATGATAACTCCATCGGCTGGCGAAACGGGAAACAGAACGAGAAGGCTACATTGCCAACTGTACAACACGAAGGAGGAATGGATCAATTTCCTTGTGAATGCGCCCGACGCTCGTGACGTCATAACTTCCAGAGCCGGCTTGGTAAGGGTTGCCAACCTAATATGAATTGCGGTAGATTAGTGTAGTTTCACTCACAAACATTTATCGTCTCGATTCATGGTTAGTCGATTAGATGGTTTGTGTCTTTTACCATCTATCATTTACCTTAACGCTGCCTTAATCAATCCTCGACAATGGGAAGCGTTGAGGGTTGAAAAAAAGTGTAACCACTACAATAAATTGATTATTTGGAATTATTTGATTAATAATGGTCATTTAGTACGCCGAAAAGTTCGATCCATGTAATATTAATGCTCATAAATTTATTTATAGATATCAATTTATAGATATACAGGGTGTCCCATATGTTATCCACCAAACTTTGGGAGTCAATTTTACAACTAATTTGCAACAAAAAATGTTTCCTAGAAATTATTTTTAACCCCCTTAAAATCCGACTTTTTTTACTTTAAAGATTTTTTCGTGTTTTCGACCTTACACCATTGAAACGGTCGTAACTCCCTTAAATTGCACTCAAAAATTAAAAATAAGGATATCGTTGGAAAGAGCGTGAAATTTCTCAATAGATGAGCCGTTGACAAATTGAGAAAAACTGAATGCTAGAGTAGTTTTTTACCTCAAACTTTAAAATTTGTCAATTTCTGTTTTTTTTTTTTTTTAATTTTGATGATTTTTCCCCATGGAAACAAGGTATTCACCAGAGAGGCTTAAAAACTTCTCCATTTCATCAGCTTTTCAACGGTCACCCAATTTTTAGTTTCACTGTGGAATTAGAGGGAGAAAATGGTGTTTAAATGCGAAAAATTGACGGATAGACGCGAGGAACCCGCCGCCCCCCCTCCCAAGCACCACGTCCCCACGTCAAACCGTCGATTTCGTTGAAAAAAATACACGTTTTTTCGCATTGAAACACCATTTTCTCCCTCAAATTCCACAGTAAAACTAAAACTTGGGTGACCGTTGGAAAGCTGATGAAATGGAGCAGTTTTTAAGCTCTTGAGCCCCTCTGGCAAATACCTTGTTTCAATGAGGAAAAATCATCAACATTTTCAGCAAAAACAGAAATTGACTATTTTTCAAGTTTGAGGTAAAAATACTACTCAAGCGTTTTGTTTTTCTCGACTGGTCAACGGCTCATATATTGAGAAATTTTACGCTCTTTCCAACGATATCCTTATTTTTAATTTTTAAGTCCAATTTAAGGGAGTTACGACCGTTTGAATGGTGTAAGGTCGAAAACACGAAAAAAATTTTAAAAGTCAAAAAAGTCGGATTTTAAGGGGGTTAAAAGAAAATTGCTAAAAGACACTTTTTATAGAAGTTATAGAATCGACTCCCGAAGCTTGGTGGATAACATATGAAGACCACAGGGGAAGAACGCACCAAGTCGATTTTTTGCGAAAAATAGGTTATGACGGTTTCTTATAGATTTTTTCACGGCGGACTCGATGGTGACAACCAAAATGGTCAAAAACGATCCAATATAGGAGAAAAATGCGAGAAACGAAACACCGTACAGGGGAAGAACGCACCAAGCCGAGCGCAACCGGGGAAGAACGTGTCAACTTTCGGGCTCCCTCCCCCAGGTCTAATTCCCCTACCTGATGGATCTCTGTGATTCACGCATTCATGCGGTTTTCCTGGGTTTCACAGTATTATTTTCGATTGTTAGCGGCGATCATTATTATTTTCTTCATACCAATAAGTTTATATGAGACTAGTGTTTGTTTTCTTGAAAACGGTGAAACGAAAATGAATTTCCTGGATTTTATTCTATTAAAATATTTTGCAAAACTTCTTCGTGAGTGAACTTTTGAAAATACCAAATCATTATATATATTATTAAATGCCACGAAACCGTTATGCCCTGATAAAGAGAGAATTGTTATGGTAGGATACTATGAATAAAACCAGCAATACACGTTCATGGTGCGTTCTTCCTCTGTACAGATGGACCTTTGCAACTTTGGATAGCAATATGGAGTTTTAAAATACTTTTTGCAGTAGTTTTGATTGTACCACCGCATTCTACAGTACGCTGAGATACAAATTCCTTTTTTTTTAATTGTATCGACCAAATTCGAACTAATATAGGGGTTTTTGCCGGAAAAAACGATTTCCTGAAAAGTTTACAAAATGGGACATGATGCGTTCTTCTCCTGTAGTCTTCATATGGGACACCCTGTATACAGTGTGTATACAGTGTGTAGATAATGCTCTTAGATTGATTCATCTACCTACAATAACTTACAAGCCGTTTTTGTAATGATTCAAAATATTTAGGTACTTTAACAGCGACTGTGCTAAAAGTATCTAGACATTTTTAATGGAACTCCAATCCTAATCACGATTTAAACCCGTTAGAATCAAACATTTCAGCCATCAAACTCTCTTGTTTCTTCAGTTACTAGATACTGTTACTCAAATCAATTTTGTTCGAAAAAAATGTTCAAAATTATTATTAAAGCCGAAATTTGTATAATCTTGAAAAAAATTAAAATTCAGTACGAAGTGTTGAACTTTAAGAACCTTTTTAAAATGTGACGGATGTTAGAATATTAAGGAATTTCCGTAAAGAAAGCGTTCAAAATTTTCTATCCGAAATGTTCTGAGACCAGTGCTGGAGTCAAATGTAGTGCTATGAAACGTTACTATGAAAAAAAATCCAGCTGAAATAATATAGGCCACATTTAGCAGACCTTACCAATCTTTCAGTTACCTACAACAAGTCTTTAATAACAAACAAACACAACAACAATTGTTTGTTTTAACATGAACAAATAGGATATGAAATAGCAAGTAGGTATATGTATTCATAGTTCTTAAATTTAGACAAATTCCTATCATTTATGGACATAATATTATTACCAGCAATAAATTAATTACAAAAAATAAAAAACGTTTTCGTTTCTCTTCAAAATTACGAACCACTGTTTAATATACTAGTTATATAGAACCATACAGTGACAAAGGTAAATGGATCTTGGAGGCCGAGATGGGGGTCGCGGGATGATTATTACTCGTCTCACAACCATTAGGTGACGCCAGACTAATTTTGAGAAGCATTCCTTCTGGAAAGACACAACTCTTGTCTCGACCAGGTGCACCAATATTACAAGAAGGTAATGATGTAAATAATCCGAATTATTAGAAGGTGAAATTAAGCGGTAGGTTAGGTATAAAATAGAGGTGAGTACTTCATATTTCAAGTACAGGTTTTCGGTTCTTGCGATTTCATCCTAAGTGAATCGATCGTTAGTGGAAATTGTGCGTGACAATCCCTAATTAGGTACCAATCTATACCTTAGGTCAGTACATAAATCGACCTTTGCTATTCACGTAAGGCAACCTTCCGAACGCGTAATAACAGCTTGATTCGGCGTTTCCACTCATTTATTCACTCGCTATTTCCGCGTAAAAATTGCTTTATTCCTGTTCGGTAACTAAAACATTCATGGTAATGACAAGCTTTGTTGTCGTAGGACTTGTATGTTCAGGTCTTCCAATCTTGCATCGTCTTTTTGGTCAATATTTAGGTAATACCTTGGTCCACCACCGAATGGTCTTCAATGAACATGAATGGCAACCCAAATGTCCGTGAAAAACTTTTAAAAAGACCGT
Source organism: Apolygus lucorum (assembly GCA_009739505.2). Taxonomy (NCBI): domain Eukaryota; kingdom Metazoa; phylum Arthropoda; class Insecta; order Hemiptera; family Miridae; genus Apolygus; species Apolygus lucorum. Next base: position 16,589,928 of record CM019169.2, on the reverse strand, counting down.
CAAGTTGGGAAGGCAGTAAGCCTTTCATACAAAAATTAACTTGAACACATGGAATCTGTTAGTTTGACATGATTGCCCAAACCAAATTGTGATCAGAGCACTAACCGGATTATTGAAAATCATGAAACACCACGTTTAAGACCAGGTCGCTAAAGTAATTTAATGGTTAAATAGTGAATGGGTAACAATTTTTTTTACTAATAATTAAATAATGACGTAGTTGGTTTTCTACATTTAGCAATGAGAATTCTGTCCGATTTATGAGGATTTTTCAGAATATTCAACTATTTTTCAGCAATATTGTACTGCTTGGATTACTATGAAATTTTGGAACCAACAAAAATTACTCAGTAAAAATCAGGCGATTACATCATGATAAATCGACATTTTCGGAAAATCAAATTTGTTACGATTGCGGTGTGAAGACAGTACTTCTTATGCGACGGGAGTAGGGGAAATATGAGAGTGCGGCAACTTAAGCCCTTCTAGGGCTCCAAAAGGGCTGAAATTTGATAGGTGGATAGAGGATGTCCTTCTTTGTCTATGTTTTTTCAAAATCAGGGTGGTCGGACAATTAGGGTATCCAGGGGAGGGGTTTGAAGTTTTGGGGTGGGGGGTCGGATATGGTTGAAATTTGGTGGGTGGATGGAGGATGTCCTTTGTCTGTGAAATTTTGAAATTAGGAGTGTGTGACGAATAGGGTGGCTCCTTAGACCCTATAAATGGGGTATGGCTGATATATGAGAATGTAGGTGTTATGAAACGTTCCTGACTCTGATTTAACAATTTTAACGTTTAACGAAGTTTTAAGTTTTGAGTTTAACAACTCTGCTTCCAAACCTGTATCAAGGACGTTCATCACCTGCAGGAACCTAACAGCATCGGGCTCCACTATTTTCCGCGTATTTTTAGGGCCGGATTTCTTCAATCAGAATCACGAACGTTTCTGAACACCTACATTCTCATATATCAGCCATACCCCATTTATAGGGCCTAAGCGCCTATTCGTCACACACTCCTAATTTCAAAATTTCACAGACAAAGGACAACCTCCATCCACCCACCAAATTTCAACCATATCCAACCCCCACCCCAAAACTTCAAACCCCTCCACTGGATACCCTAATTGTCCGACAACTCTGATTTTGAAATAACATAGACAAAGAAGGATATCCTCTATCCACCTACCAAATTTCAGCCATTTTGGAGCGCTAGAAGGGCTAAAGTTGCCGCACTCTCATATTTCCCCTACTGACGGGGATGAAATTTATAGGGGACCATTAAAGGTCTGACATAAAACTGGGAGATTCCATCAAAATCGGACCTTTTTTGGATAGTTCTGACAGGAAAAAATAAATTCATTCATTCAAATTTGACAGTTTTCGGAATATTAGGGTTGAACCGCCAGTACTGAAATTTAAAAAAAGTCAATACTAACCAACCAGATTGTGAACTTTCTAATTTTTATGATTCCAAATAGTAGGTATTCACTCGACTATATTGATAAATTTTACAGTTTTTACACAGGTATTTTAACTTTTACAATTATCGTACTCTCGTATAATAAGAGAATAATTAATTTTCAGTGAACTTTCTCCGGACACGAGACAAAATTGAATAGTTGATGAATAAATAAATTGCTTATGGGAAACAATAGATTGATCCAATTGTTGTCTTGGGGTTTCATATACTCGTAGGTACATAACTCCTCGATCATGTAGTGCCATAAATGGAGCCCGATGGACACTAGTAGAAATATGCGCTGGTCTCGTCCAATCAAAGCGAATTTACGGTTCTACGTGCGTCTCACTTATTTACAACAATGGACATTTGGAATCGACCAAGAAAAAAAACTCTGCAAATTATTACACAATGGTTTATTATTTTTCTATATAGATCACTCGTATGCAAAGCCACCAACCATCCAACATGAAGAAAAACATCGATCGCATTTCGGTCAGCTTTAATTTGAACGGAGATTAGGCCTCTTTTGCGATTCACACTCGTGTTTCTGATTTATCGTACGTCCTACCCTTAAATTCTCGTAGGGAGCGAACGGTTTGTCCTACAGGGCTCCGCGTGGTCTCGAAAAATTCTAAAAATTCTATACTATCTTAAATTGATGGACAAACAATATCTTTTTATCAAAATTGTTTGGGTTAGGGCGTTTTCAAAATGTCAAAATTCATTTTTCGACCCTTAGAAGTGACCTACATCAACCAAAATCTTCTGGGCACAACTAAACCCCAAATGGAGCCTACATACCAAATTTCATCAAAATCGGTCAATGCTAAGTGGGGTAAGTGCCGCGTACGGCGGGCGGACGGCCAAATTTTTATTCAATTTTTGGATTCTACGTACCTACTTTGAAACGTAAACCAACAAATTTTGAGGGGGTGTTAAAAAAAAAATTTTCTAAGTCGATTCCAAAGGTTCATTATTGAAAATAATAAACCAAAATGTAACCCCTTCCCCCTCAAAATTTGACGGTAAACGTTTCAAGGTAGGTACATAGAATACGAAAATCTAATACAATTTTTTTTTATTCGACGTACAGAAAATTAGTAAAATGTTCAACATCGATGTGTTCGCTGCTTGTATTTGCACGAATATTTTAAGATCTTGTCTGAGAGGGAATGAAGTTTGAAAGGTCTCCTTAAAAGGAATCATGGGTGGATCAACAAAATAACAACACAAACAACAGGAAGCTACATTTCAAAGCCTCGGAGGGAAGTTTCATTTCCAACCACTATTCCGCTCTAATATTCCGCAAACATTGTATTCATCATTTCAACTCTCTCTCCCGAGTAGCAATAAAAATGAAGACCGTTTTATCGTGAGATTGTTTTTTTACAGCTCGAGAGAAAGGTGCACTTTTACCTTCTGCACTTCACTTTCTATTAACCACAAGGTCTCCCACGCAAAATTGGCTCTTTCCTCTTTCAGTGTTGATCCAATCAGGAGAGTTATCTTACGAACAAAATAGTGTGGTAATTTTTGTTCCTCATAAGCCTGCATTTGGTTTATTATTTTCAAAAATGAACCTTTGAAAAAGATCAAGAAAAAATTTGTTTAACCTGTTAATTTAACGTTTAATTTGTTTAATTAAATCATAAACACGAGTGTGAATCGCAAGAGAGGCCTAATCCCCGTTCAAATGTAAGCTGACCGAAATACGATCGATGTTTTTCTTCATGGTGGATGGTGGTAACAATGGCAAAGCCGTGTTCTTGGCAGACGAGTGATATATATCGAAAAAAATAAACCTTTGTGTAATAATTTGCAGCGTTTTCTATTCATATTCGAAATCCATTTATTCAGTTTAGTTTCCCATATTTTTCTGGCAATTATTGTTCGATTTTGATGATTCCACCGCCAATCTTTTAGTTATTCAATCCGCTACACTCATGCACTAATGAATTTCTAAAATCCTTGAATAGAACATTTCAAACGTAGGTACAACTTTTAAAGTACCCCTGCAATTTACGGAAATACTGACCCAAACGAGGAATGAACTGCAACCGTGCAAGAAAACTAGCGGTGTTAGCGGGTGGTGAAGGGATCTCAAAACCCCAGTTGGACAAATCTTAATTGTGCGACTGTTGTACGATTCAAAGTTGTACGATTTGTTAGGCGAGAGTTGGCAATTTTCGCATCGTAAATGGGTAAAACCGGTATCGAACGACTTTGCTGGATGGTGAACTTCATAGTGAAACTATAAACTTCATGGAATTGCAAAAAATCCCATTTGTGCAACATGAGCGAATTTTCTAAGTTTCCATTTGTTTACCTCAAAAGCGCCAATCTTTTAGTTATTCAATCCCCTAGATCCTTTTAAAGTTTGAGCCCCTGCAATTTGGGGAAATACTGACCCGAACGAGGAACGAACGGCGACCGACTGAGACCCCCATAAATCCAGTGAATTAGATCAATATACATTCGGACCGTTACAAAACCATAGACATGAGAAAACTTAATACCATTCTGAGATAAATTGATTTTCTATCAATTAAAGCCTCCCATAGCTCCCATCAAACGTTTGCGGAATGGAACCAATAGCAAGTGGTTTTTCCTTGCTGGAATCGACGGGTTGGACTCGACTTGTCTATGAAACAACAGGTTCCATTTTGAGTAAGTTCAATTTCAACGATTGATATAATTTCGGAATTTGGAAGGATAACATACTTAAAAGATGATTAATTTTTGCTGGAAGCAGATATCATATGGCCTTGGAACTCAATTCGCTATATTCTTCCTCACATCCTCACTGCATAAGAAAAGGAAGATTTGTATTCAGAAAGCCAAAGAAATTAGGGTCCTCCCAAATCAAGGTTTGCCACTCGTGTTGCTGTTTGTGGACACAGAAAATTATCAATATGATCGTGAACATCAAGTTTCGTATTGGGGAATTTAAGTACTAACTCTTTAAGTAGGTATTTTTTTTTAATTTTATTTTTTATTAACACACACATTTAAAAGAAAAAACATCATACAGGTATGTATTATAAAACTAAAAAATAATTATTATAACTTCACCTTCTTCTTCTTCTTATAACTTCACCTTCTTTAAACATTTACATAATTTAAATAATTTTTCTTGAACATACCCCCCACAATGAGCAGAGCTCGTAGCGTGGTGGGGGAGTTTGAATAAGACGATCCTTCTTTGACAATAAATCTATTGGTTTTAAATTATACGCTGGCAGTTATTTGAATGTCGCTTTTTGTTTATTTTTGTGTTATTGTTATACAAATATATATATTTGAAGTAAAGTGTAGATACACATCGAAAGTGTAGAAACCATTAATATACAAATGAAAATTTATTGCAAAAGTTTTCCGATGTAATTTTGCTTCCGAGTCTACCAAGGTAGCGGAAGCTTTGTTTTCACTTTTCAAGGACGAAAAAAAAAAGTTCTGCAAAATCAAAATTTCCACTCGCGTTTTGCGTTTTAGACCTTCCTGAACAATTATGGTTCCGTGTCTGTCTGTCTGTCTGTCTGTCATGAATTCCTTGTAACGCGCATAACTATACGAAGTTATTGTCCGATTTCGATGAAATTTTCAGGGATTGTGCGGATTGATGTGTAGACGGTCCCCTATGAAACTCATTATCCCCGGACTGATAGAAGCGACTGCGCATGCGCAAACGTGAATTCCTTGTAACGGCCATAACTTCTACATTTTCCATCCGATTTCAATGAAATTTTCAGGGATGTTACACATTAGTATTTAGATGGTCCCGTATGAAAATCATCACTTTCGGACTGATAGAAGCGACTGCGCATGCGCAGACGTGAATTTCCTTGTAACGGCCATAACTTTTACATTTTCCACCCGATTTCGATGAAATGTTCAGGGATTATGTGGATTAGGTTGTAGATGGTCCCCTATGAAAATCATCACCCCCAGACTGATAGAAGCGACTGCGCATGCGCAAACGTGAATTCCTTGTAACAGCCATGACTTCAACTGTCCCCCACGGGTCGCGGGTTCGAATCCCAGCCGAGGCTAAGTATTTTTTTTGATCCAATCACATACATCTACTTACTTAATTTTGGTTTATTATTTTCAATAATGAACCTTTGGAATCGACCAAGAAAAAAAAAATTTTAACACCCCCTCAAAATTTGATGGTTTACGTTTCAAGGTACGTAGAATCCAAAAATCGAATAAAAATTTGGCCGTCCGTCCGCCGTACGCGGCACTTTTGCCACTTAGCATTGACCGATTTTGATGAAATTTGGTATGTAGGCTCCATTTGGGGTCTAGTTGTGCCCCGAAGCTTTTGGTTGATGTAGGTCACTCCTAAGGGTTCCAAAATCAATTTTGAAATTTTGAAAACGCCCTAACTCAAAAAATTTCGATATAAAGGTATTGTTTTTCCTTCAAATTAAGATTCTATAGAATTTTTAGAATTTTTTGAGACCACGCGGAGCTCTGTAGGACAAATCGTTCGCTCCCTACGAAAATTTAAGGGTTTATATTGAAATATATATATGTAAATCCAAACACGAGTGTGTTTCGCAAAAGAGGCCTAATCTCCGTTCAAATTAGAGCTGACCGAAATGCAATCAATGGTTGGTGATTTTGATTTTTTTTTTTGATTTTTTTTGATTTTTTTTTTTTTTTTTTAATTTTATTTTTCTCTTCATATTGGATGGTTGGTGATTTTGTAGACGAGTGATCTATATAAAAATAATAAACCGTTGTGTAATAATTTGCAGCGTTTTTCATCCGAATTTGATGAAATTTTCTAGGATTGTCCAGATTAGCGTGTAGATGGTCCCCTATGAGGGTAGTGAAAGGTACTTAGAGATCGGTATTGCTTCCGAGTCTACCAAGGTAGCGGAAGCTTTGTTTTCACTTTTCTAGGACGAAAAAAAAAGTTCTCCAAAATCAAAATTTCCACTCTCGTTTTGCGTTTTAGACCTTTCTGAACAATTTTGGTTCAGTGTCTGTGTGTCTGTCTGTCTGTCTGTCATGAATTCCTTGTAACGCGCATAACTATACGAAGTTAATGTCCGATTTGAATGAAATTTTCAGGGATTGTGCGGGTTGGTGTGTAGACGGTCCCCTATGAAAATCATCATCCCCGGACTGATAGAAGCGACTGCGCATGCGCAAACGTGAATTCCTTGTAACGGCCATAACTTCTACATTTTCCATCTGATTTCAATGAAATTTTCAGGGATGTTACAGATTAGTATTTAAATGGTCCCCTATGAAAATCACCACCTTCGGACTGATAGTAGCCACTGCGCATGCGCAAACGTGAATTTCCTTGTAACGGCCATAACTTCCACTTTTTCCATCCGATTTCAATGAAATTCTCAGGGATGTTACAGATTAGTATTTAAATGATTTCCTATGAAAATCACCACCTTCGGACTGATAGTAGCCCCTGCGAAAACGTGAATTCCTTGTAACCGCCATAACTTCTACATTTTCCATCCGATTTCAATGAAATTTTCAGGGATGTTACTGATTAACTTGTTTTGATGTTTTGACATTATCTACTATGCATCGGATCATCTATACAATCGGGTTATGGATCAAGGAAGCTATGTGCCACACCCACTTGGCAGACGTTTTTTGTTGATCTATCTCTTAAGTCTCTCGCCTTCCAAACTCTCCTCTTGTAAATTGAGGATTTTTGGAGATGTGAATAACCAGTTTTTTTGTCCTGAGGCAGTGTTCATCTTAGGGACCAGGAAATTTTCTGTTGCCTCTGCTCTAGTCCCTTTTCCATGTTTTACATGAGCGAATCTCCAACTTTTTGACATGCAAAAATAATTAGAGACCTCAGCCGAATTTTCCGGAAATTAAGCACATCTAGTTTCTCGAAGTACTCAACTGATCTGCTAAAGTAAGAAAACCGCGCAATGATTCTCACAATAGTTTTCTGAATACTTATAAGTGGTTTCAGATATGTTTGCGACGCTCCACCCCAGGCTACAATACCGTATATCAGTTGAGATTGGACCAATGCAAAATATACACTTCGAATAGTTTCTAGGTTCAAAACGTTACGGAGTTCAAGAAATACATACAGCAGTTTCCTCAGTCTTTTCGTAACAGTTTCTATGTGTAGTGCCCATTTCAAATTTTCATCTAAGGTCACACCCAGGTACTTAATGCTGCTAGATGATTGGAGTGGGCGGCATGTACAGGAATCCCCTCGGGCGCAAGACCTTTCGTGAATTTTTAAAAGGAATGGAATTATCGTCTCCCTTTGCACAGATAATCGAAAAGTGATAAACTTGGTTTTATCGGTGTTTATTGACAGCGAGTGGGCTCTGAACCAATTTACTATAATAGTCAACGTATGTTGAGCATTTGAAAACATCTCGGAGTCATCAGGCCTATTACATATAAGAACCGTATCATCGGCAAATGAAATAATTCGAGGTATTCAATCTACCATGAGTACAGCATTACGCCGACTAATTCAATGATCATCCAACTTGGCAGACGTTTTTGAGGTTGAACCGGAACTTTGAATAGCAAGGTCTTTAATTGAGGAAAGACTCACCAAGAGAACACAAAAGAACTACACCAGTCAACAAACTAAAAGTAAATTAGGCCTCACGTACGACGTATTAGGTTTTTTATCGAGATGTTGATCTCATCATACTAGATGTTTTTGACGACAATCCGGCATATTTTTATGAGATCAGGAATTTTATTCGTAGAAGTGAAACTCTATGAGTGAGAACGGTAAATGGACATTCTTGATGGGGGACGTGACGATGGCAGGAGGCTCGGGATTCTCCCCAGACGATGGCGTGAGGAGACGCCCTCGTCAGCTATTTGTCACGTACGACCGATGGATATCCTCTTCTGCTGCGTGGCAAATATTCTACAGTACCAACCACAGTCGAGGCAAGAGAAACTTTTATAAGATCTTTGAATGAATACGAAACTAATGACGAGGGAGAAAACAACACGTCTATGGAGGACTCGGAAAGCTCTTTGTAAGGTGCAACCCAAATTTAGTCAATGGACCACCCACAATCATTTAAGCTTAATAAGATCAACAAACAGACGAAATCTAAAGATAATTCTCTATTCGAAAAAGAAGAGAATCTTCATCATGATCTTCATCGTCAACATAATCGTTCATGACTTCACAATTGTGCTTCTCGCTCATTTGGGAATAAAACAGAACGCATAGGTACTCAAAAGTCAAAATACTCAACTTTTGGGAAACCACATTTAAAGATTTTCTCTTTTTCGCAAACGGATCACAGGCGTAGATTTATCTCTCTTATCTTCTGCTACTTTGGCAATCAAAAAACATCTATACAAAGCGGGGTACTTCGATTTTCCTTTCAGACCCCTCCATTTTGGATCAGGCTGTTTAATTAATGAAAATTTTACAATAAACCAAGATTTTGATATATTATTTTCATTAATGAACCTTTGGGATCCACCAAGAAAAAAATTAAACCCCCTCAAAATTTGTTGGTTTACTTTTCAAGGTAGGTAGAATCCGAAAAGCGAAAAAAGTCTGCCAAGTGGGTGTGGCACATAGCTTCCTCGTATCTATAACCCGATTGTATAGATGATCCGATGCATAGTAGTTAATCTCAAAACATCAATCTCTTAGTACCTCCCACTACCCTCATAGGGGACCATCTACACGCCAATCTCAACAATCCTAGAAAATGTCATCAAGTTCGGATAAAAAATGTAAGTGATATGGCTGTTACTAGGATTTTTGGTTTGCGCATGCGCAGTAACGATCCGGGGGTAATGATTTTCATAGAGGACCATGTACAACCTAATCCGCACAATCCCTGAAAATGTCATTGAAATCGGACAATAACTTCGTATAGTTATGCCGGGTACAAGGATGATAGACAGACAGACAGACAGACACAGAACCAAAATTGTTCAGGAAGGTCTGAAACGTAAAACGCGAGTGGAAATTTTGATTTTGGAGAACTTTTCTTTTTCAACCTTGAAAAGTGAAAACAAAGCATCCGCTATTGGTAGACTCGGAAGCAACATGTTCTGTCCGTCCGCCGTACGTGGCACCTTACTTAGTTTCCCTGGACCGATTTTGATGAAATTTGGTAGAGGTGTCAATTTGTGCCTCGAAGCTTTTGGTTGATGTCAAAGGGTTGACATTTTGAAAACACCCTAGCACAAAAAAAATCATGTTAAGGTATAGTTTTTTCATCAGTTTTAAATAGTATTGAATTTTTGGAATCGAATGAGACTACCCAGACCACTGAGCGACCAACCGTTCGGTCCCTACGAGAAACTAAAAATGGACTTAACTAATGAAAGGGACTTACTAAAAATCAGAAACACGAGTGCGAATCTCAAAAGAGGTCTAATCTCCGTTCAAATTTTAGCCGACCAAAACGTGATCGTTGTTCGTTTCTTCGAATTTTCATCAGTGATTTGCGTCCTTAGCAACCAGTAATCAAATTTCCTAATGAAGGCAACCAGGAGAGGGGTTCGCCTTGATTTTTTTAGATTTTTAATCGAAACTACCTGCTAACCACAAATAAATCTTGATATTCTGGAAAATCACTATCATAGTCAGTCTTTTTCGAAAGCCATGTGGGACTTTCAGCCCACAGTAATAGTAGTTTATCTGCTCTTTGATAGTTTTTTTTTTTTGCAAATAAAAAAATTTTAAAGCTTTAATAACTCTGTTGACAGAAAACAAGTAACATGATCGTGATTAGGGAATATATTACCTAATAATGATCATTTTTACATCAACTAATTCTATACTACTTTACTCCTATTTATTTATTTGTTTAATTTTATTTTTTCATTTCTGTTTTTGTGTTAGCTCCAATGCCCATCCAACTTGGTAGACGTTTTTTCTTGAACCTTTAATCACCGATTGCAAAACCTCCCCTCAAACATTCAGATTCAACTATTCTCAATGGAAAATCATCAACGGAAACAGCTCGCCCTACAATTGAGGGTATTCATATCTGGCCCGTTCATGATAACATGAATTATTATCTTAACTCAATTCTATTTTAGAAGGGTGGTGAGTGTGCCTCCAACAGTCAACGCTCAATATTATGACAACCGTATTCAAGAGTAGCCTAATGATTTCGAATTCATTGATTTTCTGTCTTGCGTGAGTGACGAGCTTTCTAAAATGAACTCCGCAGGTATTATTCCTCATGCAATCAAACCAGCATTGTTGTTTGGAGGGGTTTACAAAGGGATTATTGCAAGAATAAACGTACAATATATCGACAACCTAGTTATACACTTCCTAGTCTCTAGACCGCGATCCTGATCATTCAACTCAGTAGTCATCTTTGATTTTGCAGAAACGGACGAATTGATTGCTTGTTGTAAGTTGTGTAACTTCATGGTTCACGAAAGACAGCTGAAATACCTGTTTTATCACAATGAATGTAGAATTTGTTTACTCACTATTGAAGATGAGGATTTTTTTGTATTTGCGATGCGGGTCAAAGAAGTCCCCCTAAATTATGATTTCCACCCAAATTTTGCGTCCTGTGTCTGTCTGTGATCCCTGACCCGAGCATAACTATTCCAAATCATGGTGCCATTTCAAGGCAGATAGAAGTTATTTTCGAGTTCAGCTCCAAGTCCCACGGGGCCCATTTGCTCGAGCCGTGGCATGCCGTCGTGTGGCCGTAGCCCTGAATTTAGACCAGATGAATGATCCCCTGTTAGGACTCGGGTGGTCACCCACTCCAGGATGAAAAGTGGGTAACCAGCCCGAATCAGATCCTTGGCTGACTTGCCATGCCGTCCAGCACGTCGCTTCTGGACGTCTCACGGCTCTCCAGGCTTTTAATCTTCAGGTCCATATGTACCACTCTTCTGAGAACAGCCGAAACAACCTCCCCTACTGGTTCCAATGCTTCCAGTCCTTTTTCTTGCCCAATTTCATCTCTTTACACAACCTGAGGAAGCTGGTAGACGCTGCGTCCCACATTTCAAGGAGATCCAGAGCAGCGTCTGAATCGCCTGTAGTGTGGATCCCCCCTGGGCTGTAAGGGGGCAGAGTCTCGTCTGATAAACACCCCTCGTCGCAGCCAACGGGTTCTTGGCTCTTTTTGGTTGTTCTTTCTGGTTCTTGACAGGTTTTGTAAGGAACCCAGGGTCTGATGGCCCAAGTTCGTCAGTCTCATTGTCGTCATGGGAGAACGAACATGGCTTTTCCAGTTGACCTGGGTCCATCCTATTCTTTTCTCCATTTCTTCTATTCTAACATTTTGATATTTGCCATTTGGTATCTTTCGACCAATGGCATCATAAACGCATTTATGACCACTGTAACCGAGCGCTGGTGTTGTTCTTTTGCTTCTCGGTTGCGTTCGTCTAGGTACTCACGGTACACTTCTGATGCCACCTGACTATGATGCGTCACGTGCACGGTACTATTTCCGCCTTGGAGGGTGACTAACTCCCTTATTATTGGCTCACGAGGCTCGTGGGGGTCCCTATCAGGAAAGCAGTCTGATACCTTCTGAGGGTAAATTACACCAGTTAGGGACTCAACCGCATGTTTAGTGACGATCCCCACAGCTCCTACAGCTGAGTGCCAGTTGTTATTGGCAATGGCATCCGCCGAAAATGCCATTATAGCCGTCTGATCTGCAGTACGGATCTCTTGAGCTGTAGTTGCCGTATGGTAAGTAATATCATGTTCTCGGAAATTTGGTCGTCGTAATCGACGGGTGAGCCATTATTTAAGAGTCCTTTTGGGCCTAAGTATCTAGGGCCCGAGAGATTAGGCGGTTGTCTGCCTGTTTCCGGCATAATTTTTTTTGGAATCATAGTAGTTCGAGCTTGTAAGAGGGTAGTCGGCATTTTCATCCCCCCCCCCCCCCCGGCTGATTTTCATCAAAATGATGATGATGATGATTTTCAGGAAAGTGCCGCGGACGGTGGACGGACGGCAAAAATTTTATTCGATTTTTGGATTCTACGTACTTTGAAACGTAAACCAACAAATTTTGAGGGGGGGGGGGTTAAAAAAATTTGTTTCTTGGTCGATTCCAAAGGTTCATTATTGGAAATAATAAACCAAAACTCCTTAAAATCTCGTGTGAATCTGAAGAGAATCGGATGGTCTCAAAAAATGTCTGCCCAAGTCTCTACCGCTCTTGAAAACACTCATGCCCTACGAATTCAATGTAATTCGGATAGTGACAGTAAAAATTGTTGTTATTCAGTAAAGTGGCTCCAATTGCCTCAGATGCATGATGTTATGTGTGTGTGTGTGTGTTGTGTCTCGGTGCTGTAATCCTTTACAATAATAATCATACCATGTGTACGTAATATTCATATGTCAGAGTGCTCATACATGCAAGGGCAGAAATCACAACGAAACATACTATTATTTATTAATAATTGGAAAATAAATTAAGAAAAAACTTGAATAATGTCAAATGTAACTATTTTCATGTATAATTATTTCTTCATTGGAATTGGCTTCCTGTACGTATTCTGATTCATAAATTTAGTTTTAAAGTTAGGGGTAGTCTTGCAAGTCTATGTTCTGATCATGACTACTGGCACTTGTGGTTTTACTGCAAAACATTTTCATGAAAGTCCTCCGAAACGGAAGCCAACTGGAAAAGTATGCGACGATATTTACGGATGAATTCACTGTGTTGAATGTATCCCGCAGTTGCCGTATTAGCAAATGTTCGCTGATACTACGAGGTCTTGGAAATATTGATATTAACGTGATGAATCCATTGACTGAGGTACACACTAAGAACTCCAAGACTACGTATAGCATCACGGTCAGCTTATTTTCTTTCATACGCTCATCGGAAATTTCACGCCGATTTCTATTCATTCTCCTGAGCTGAAATAAATATCACACGAATTAATTGTGGGCAGTTACTCAAGTATTAAGTTAGTAATGTTAGGTAATTATCACCAATTCCTACAGCAGTCTTGCAGTATATTGTAAAATGTAAATTTTTCCCATATTTAAAAACGCTGGAAATTATTACTCAAAGGTTTATTATTTTTCTATATAGATCACTCGTCTGCAAAGAACTCGGCTTTGCGACTGTCACCACCTACCTACCACGTACCTACAGCGATCGCATTTTGGCCAGCTGAAATTTCAACGGAGATTAGGCCTTTTTTGCGATGCACACTCGTGTTTCTGATTTATCGTAAGTCCAACCCTTAACCTTTTAAACGCCCAGTGTTGCCATATGGCAATATAGAGAGCCTTTCTGTTTGGAGGCTGCTGGGCACCTTCCTGAGTCATTGAGAAGTCCTTTATCCTGGGTATCCTTTTCTCCAGATCTGTCCGATCATAATTGATGTATAATTCAATTAATTTTCCTTCTCCAGCCAACAGGGTGAGGCACATAGCACCTAGCTTCATCTACAAATTCAATGGGTGAATGACCTGATTGGATGTCATCAGAACTACCGATTTTCTTGCCGAATACGCGGTAACAGTAGTCTGCCAAGTGGGTGTTGCACATAGCTCATTGGATGTTCACAAAGCACAATGCGACACCTTCAAATTGATTGATTCTTGGCCTGGCTGGAGGTTGTAAGAACTAACAAGTGCCCTACCAAATACCCATGTTGTCATCACCAGGGCTATGATGCTTTATCTAATCATTTAGTGGTACTTTTTGACTAATTATGAATGTTACAATGAGCATATGAAATACACTCAATATAGGATGTATTCCTCATCCACTATTATTGTATACTTTACCTTTAATTCATTACTCATCCAATATTCTAAAAGAGTTCCTAGTAGATCAGGTGAGATCACGATACGATATACTAACAGTTTTTGAAAAATAAAGATCAGTTCTTGTGGCTCCCAGCGTTGCGATATGGCAAGGTAAACACATGAAATTTGACCAGGAGATTTTTGAAATTATATTTCCCGTCTTCCAAAGACTATTTGGAGTCGGGATATCAGATCTATTTTCAAAACATATGGAAAAAAAAAGTTTCGGGCGTTAATGGTTTAAGTTTTCCTAGGGAGCGAACGGTCCCTCCTACAGAGTTCTGCGTGGTCTCTAAAAATTCAAAAATTTGAATGCTATCATAAATTGATGGAAAACAATACCTTTATACCAAAATTTTATGAGCTTGAGCGTTTTCAAAATTTCAACACTTATTTTTTTAACCTTTATTTTTCAACCGTTACAAGTGAGCGACATCAACCAAAAGCTTCGGTGCACAACTGAAGCCTACAAATGAAGCCTACATACCAAATTTCATCAAAATCGTTCAATGCTAAGTGAGGAAAGTGCCACGTACGGCGGACGGACGGCCGAATTTTTAATCGATTTTTGGATTCTAAGTACCTTGAAACGTAAACCAACAAATTTTGAGGGGGGTTACAATTTTTTTCTTGGTTGATTCCAAAGGTTCATTATTGAATATAATAAACCAAAATCACCGTCATAATTTAATGGTTAGTTAACTTATATAGGTATTTGTTATTGACTCTAAATTTTACGGGAAGCACAAATCCTTATTAATTTTGAATTCGTCGCAGGAGAAGCGATAGTTTGCCAAGACGATGCAAGCGAGGTGGAGTAACATAGGAATTTGAGATTGATTGCACATCCAATGGATTGAAAGAGACCAGTTTCATGGTTGACAGAGATCCACGAGCAAGAGATGTTGCAGGATGATGAATAAACGGGTTATAGATGAGGATGGATTTGGATTCCTCTTCCATAACACACTGCTCGACGAGTGGCCTTTAGACTTGATAATTAAGTAATAATATGAAGCCTGGACTTGGAATGGACATCTTGTTACAAAATTCTGCAAGGCTCATTATGAGGAGGTTGCTTAGACCGTTAACATCGTTACACAGTTTGGTTGAATGAAGGGCGCTTAAAACGTTCGAATTTGAGATGGTTGGGGCAGATGGTGCAGGTTACAGATAATCGAAGATATGCTACAATGTAGATCATAGAAGATATTGGGGAAGAAATGGACTATAAGGACAGTTGTACGAATCCAATTATAGTAGTTGGAATACGTATGAACCAGTTAGTAGGTGGTTCTGGAATGCATACCTACTAATCACGAGAGGAACTGAGTCCGTAATTGTTTATATGAAATCCAATGTTTCTTACGTGAAGATGAACAAGCAAGAAATTGCACTGCAAGATGGGTGAACAAGACGTGCTGGTTTCATAGCACTAAAGATAAATGTGACAACTAACTTAGTAGCTTGCTATCCAGTATTACGGAGAAGTAATTAATAGGACAATAGGTGTTGAGGCCCTTGAGGTTCAGTCAGATGAATAAAGACACTTTGTTATGCCAACGTTTCGGTATATTTATATACCATCTTCAGGGCTTTAAAACAGTGTAAATATACTTCTGTTAGTTACATCAGAACTTCAAAACAGCACTTTTTAAAGTGAAAACTTATACTTTTTGTGAAGTATTAGGTACAAAGGCAGATTATATTCGAGGCAGTTTGTTATCACTGATATCAGTGTTTGTTATCAGTGATAACAAACTGCCTCGAATATAATCTGCCTTTGTACCTAATGCCTCACAAAAAGTATTTTTTCACTTTAAAAAGTGCTGTTTTGAAGTTCTGATGTAGCTAAAAGATGTATATTTACACCGTTTAAAAGCCCTGAAGATGGTATATAAATATACCGAAACGTCGGCCTAACAAAGTGTCTTTATTCATCTGACTGAACTTCAAGAGCCTCAACACCTGTTGTCATAATCAAGCAGTCGAAAAATTAGAACCATATTCTAATCAATAGGTACTCCAGCCCTAGCAGACATTGTTTCTCCGCGAGGAACTTCGTCGTATATAAGAGTCACCATATAATGCATCATTATGATCTTAAAAACAGCTAACCAACGATTTTTCTTACCTTGATCGTTGTTATGGTGTTCAGTACGACGATGGAGGTCAAAGGAAGAAGATAATCAACAAACATGAAAGTCCAGGTGCGTATAGAACTTAGATAGGTAAATTTAACAGCCTTTCGTACATAAAAACTTGTGATTTTTCCTTCGTAAATCATTGGTTTATCAATAACTTGAGTTTCCCAGAATTCGGTCATGTGGTACACAATGGAAAACACTATGGTGGCCGCCACAGACTTACAAATCCTGCTGTACGAGCACCACTCTTCAAACCAAAAAGTGTGGCAAACGCAGATGTATCGTTCCAACGTGATTATGACCGTCAGGTACAAAGAAGAAGTCGCTGCCATAAAGTATATGACTTCAATCGAGACGAATGACCATTGTATGTAATAATTATGTAAGTAGATGATTTCATATTTATCTACTCTAGGGAGAAGACCATTGTACGCCTTCAGTAAGCCATAGTTTATCGCTACTTCCAACCATAAGCTGGTCGAGATGACGAGTGTGTCACTCACGGCGAGTGCAATCAGAACCACTGAAGACGTTGACATGAGGTCAGGACGGCTCCATATTATCATGGAAAGTATGTTTCCCGCCAGACCAAACAGAGTCACAGCGATTCTTATCCCGAGAACAATAAAGTAGCTTAGCAGGTATGCATTTCCCTTAAACGGATCATCCATGATGTATACAGCTTCTTCGATTGCTTTCGAGTCCGACCAAATAAATCGCACATCCGGAGTAAGACTGGTATAAGTCAAAAAACCCAACTGATGGGAAATCGCATTTAAAGATTTTCGACTTCTTTGTTGTTCTATAACAGTCATCTGAACGAATTTTTTTAATATCTCAAGGGTCTACGGCACTCATATACTATTTAACTATCATGTGCTATACCAAAATTGCTTCGTTACCTCTTCATTTGCGACCAGCATGCTTAAATTGATCAAATTCCTATGATGTACCACTATTACCCCAAGAAATGGTGGAACATCTCAAAATAAACCAGAGTTGTAATTCTAAAAGTGGAACCAATACATGACCTTTCGGATCAAAAGTGGTACATCTCATATTATACCAACGTTACAACATGCAGACCAAAGAGAAATTCCATTTTGTTTTGGAGAAATACTGGTGCATCTCAAAATAAACCAGTATTGCAATGTAATTGTAATTTAAAACTAGATCAACCACTCTAATTATTGTTGGATCAAAAGCGGTACATCTGATATATACCAGTATTACACATACCTTGAGTTCATCACACTTCGGCGTCTGGCGCATAACTGAAGTGATCCAGTCTTGCTCCGACGCCATGGTAGAAGAATGGCTCAGAACCATACTGGTTTATCTGCTCTCTAGCGGCCAATAACTAAGTTATCGTTAAACCCGTTCTACCCCCGTGTAGAGCTCGAGGAAGAGCTATCTGGTGGAATATATAACTCAAAACCGCCAATTTCGGACTTATACCAGTCTTACTCCGGATGTGCGAAATGAATATTAAGTTCAGTGCTCCAGCTGAATCGATCATCTACAAAATGGCATAAAACTCACGCATACCAGTAGTACTGTTTGGTAGTCTTGGATCTGCAACACAAAGAGAAAGTCTAATCAGAAAAAGCATGCAAAATGGTGCAGATGTCAGATTCCTCATTGCTACAACAAGTTAGTGTAGATTCGATCTATAGATTTGAACTTTATAGTGTAAACCCCTCAAAATTTGATCGTTAATCTAAAAATCAAAAAAAAAGTTCCGTCCGCGTGGACCGATTTTGCTGAAATTTCGACTTGGCAGTTTGAGAGCAAAAAACTCCTTATAATGGAAGAGCAACACACACGGGGAGAGCAACCAGATCCACTGACGATATCGATTTGAGGTTGGGACGGCTCCAAATCACTGTAAATGTTATTCCGAGAACAATAAAGTAGCTTAGCAAGTATGAATTTTCTTTAATTCTCCTATCATTTATACATCTTCTTTTTATGGGTTGTCGAGTCAGACAGCTTGATCCATCTTCAACAACTCGGCATTGTACATTCAGATCAGCAACACATTAAGAAAGTCCAATCAGCAAAAGGCTGCGATGCTCATGCAGCACTCACCTTCCTCATAGCTACAGCCTGTAGGGTTGATATGATCTCAATACAGTTTAGTAAGCATCAAAAGATTCCTATCATCTAACTGAATGAAAAATGAGGACGAATAGACTTCTACGAATAAACGCTAATTCTGTACATTTGGTAGTGACAAGAAAAGTGGATTGAATTTCCACAAGACCGCTACCACAAATCAAAGACCATGTTTATGAAAGGAGGGAAAATACGTGCACTCGCTTCACGTAAGATGTTCATGTTATTCATATTCCGCCACTTACCTTCTGGATCCCTGCTTCTTACAAGTGATCCAAATTGTTTATCCCCGTTATTATGAAGGCTCGTGTTGATGATAAATACAGTCGACGAGGGAAATGGGGGTCTTTGCATGATTTTTGTTTGTTTGTTATTTCCAATGTCTGACGAATCCTTAGCGTCGAGGACGGAAAAAATATGTTTGTCTTGAAAAAAAATATGAATATTTATCTCAGAAACAACCAATATTATTGAATAATGTCGATGCTTGTCAAGGAGAAGGGCCTATACGCCGAGATGGTCAAAATTGAGTTATGCACATAGTTTTTTCCTTTTTGATCCTCTACAAGATGAAGAAGGAATCAGGTTGAGCAACATGAAGATGAAGCGTATATTTGTGAAAAACTGAGATGAGGCACTTGATGTGTTTCAGACTGACCGGGTAAGGCCCTTTACGCCACTCTGGCAACTCGGGTTTTAATTACGAATAATTTTAATCATATTGAATGGAATTACAATCCAAGGATACCGTAGTAACCAGGAAGTTGGATACAGTGAGCTGAATACTCTCGGTTAGAATACGTGAGCTCACTTGGAAACGCTCTCACAGAAAATTGCGATCTCCCAAAATTTGTATTTTGACGTACTATGAGAACATCACAGCAACAGGAAACAGAACAGGAAAATGAAGAAAATTATTAACGCAATTATTATACAAAAGTTTTACTTACTAGGACATCCCACAGTAAGACTTGGGCGTCCTTATGCGATCGATCTGGGGTAAAGTTGGACAACACTTAACAGAAGAAGTTTATTATTGAAAACAATAAACCAAAATTGAGATAAAATTTGGCTGCACTTTCCTCAGTTAGCAGATTTAGACTGATTTAGATGAAATTTGGTATGTAGGCTCCATTTGGAGTCTAGTTGTGCCCCGAAGCTTTTGGTTGATGTAGGTCACTTCTAAGGGTCCAAAAATGAATTTTGAAAACGCCCTAACACAAAAAATTTTGAAATAAAGGTATTGTTTTTCATCATTTCAAGATAGTAATGAATTTTAGAGACCACACGGAGCCCTGTAGGACAAACCGTTCGCTCCCTACGAGAACTTAAGGGTTGGACAAGAGAGAATCGCAAGAGATATCTCCGTTCAAATTTCAGGTGACCAAAACGCAATCGATGTTTTTCTTCGTGTTGGTTGGTGGTAACAATGGCACAGCCGTGTTCTGTGCAGACTAGTGATCTATATAGAAAAATGATAAACCTTTGTGTAATAATTTGCAGCGTTTTTCTTTGGCATCACCTCTCTGTACTTATTCTGACCCATAAACTTAGGATTATAGTAAGAGGACTTGTAAGTCTATGGTCTGATCAGGATTCCTGGCACTTGTGGTTTTACTGCAAAACATTTTCATGAAACTCCTTCGAAACGGCAGCCAGCTAGAAAAGTATTTGACGATATTTACTGATGAATTCAGTGTGTTGAGAGTGTCCCGCAGTTGCAGTAGTACATACATTTCGCTGAAACTGTACGTTCTTCGGAGAATTGTCATCAGCCTGGTGAATCCACTGAGTGAGGTACACACTAAGAACTCCAAAACTACGTAAAACGCTGCAAATCATTGCCCAAAGGTTTATTATTTTCTTTATAGATCACCCTTCTGTATAGATCACTGGTTCTCCATCAATAGCACCTACCACCATCTGTATTCTCCCTTGACCTTCCCTCTCAAATTTCAGCTTCCTCCGTTCAATAGGATTGAGAATGGCTTCGGAGCTCACTCAGCTGATCAGTGATCTGAAGAGTGAAGAAGATCTTCTCGAATGCTGGAGACGCCTGGAAGAGCACTGATCAGCTGAGTGAGCTCCGAAGCCATTTTCAATCCTATTGAACGCAGGAAGCTGGAATTTGAGAGGGAAGGTCAAGGGAGAATACAGATGGTGGTAGGTGCTATTGATGGAGAACCAGTGATCTATACAGAAGGGTGATCTATACAGAAAACAATAAACCTTCGGGCAATGATTTGCAGCGTTTTAAATTATTGACATATTTGTGAAATTTCGGATTTTTAGCTAGTTCAATGCACAAGAACAAATCTTGAAATCTTGACGAGAAGTGTTGACAATTTTTCGACGTTTAACTGGCAACAGCGTCACATTTAATGGGGGTTCTCTTCAAATATTGAACGGGCTGAGTGATCAACATCGATTTGACCAAGTGACCACAACCCCTCCACCTCTCACATCTGACCTACACTCCTGACCGGCTTTATTCTTGATGTAGGTAAGTCAAGTAGAGTAGGTCACTTCTTAGTCTTCAGTAGGGTGGGTACCAAAAAAAAACTCAACGACACGAAAAATCACTATAAGTCATAATTATGAGTGCATAGATGAGTTCAATACCCAAAAAACCGTTCAACATATTTTTGAAACAAATTTTTATTTTTATTAAAATATTCTCATCGAAAATTTAGCGCTTTTCAAAATTTATCAAAGAGAGGTAATCTAACACAGAAAAAACAGTGGAGAGGAGGGATAACGTTTAGGCCGGTTATTTCCGCAAAAACCAAATTGCAGACCAGGGAGAATTTTTGAAATATTTACGGATTTTTAAAAATTTATTTATTCTTTGAAAATTCACTAAACAAATGGCATCAGCCTAATCAGATTATGAGAGAAATGGCGCATTCCTTCTCTTTGATGGATGTGAAATACAGTAGATACCTTTAACTGAGCTAAGACACGCTCGCGCTTTGAAAGAAAATCTCTCCACCGTTCACCCACCTGTAGATGTATCGGGGTTATTCAACTTCGGTAGAGCCAAGTATTCATTTCACACTGAAACACGAAACAGTGAGGTGTAGTTGCCATGGGAACCACCAGGGACAAACCCAAGCAGCGTGGCCTGCAGCTATAATGCTGATATCAGTTGATACATTCGCATAAATCATTTTCAGTCTCGATAACTAATTGAGAAAAGTATATAAAAGTTCGGTTAAAACGATATTCATTTAATTCATCTAAGGCGAAAAAGTCTGCCAAGTGGATGTGGCACATAGCTTCCTCCTATTAATGATCTGATCACATTTGAGTGAAGTTGGAGAAACTAGCGATGGAATCTTCAATAAATTTAATAGAGGCCATCTTTGAGCCCAACTAGCACAATCGCTTAAATTTTGATATCAGAATCGTGCGAAAATTGTTGTGCAAGGATTTCTCACTAAAAATTTCTTAAGAAATCATTTAAAAGTCAATTAACAGGTTTGTTCCAACTAACCACGACATTACAGAATTCTCTGATAGTATTACAATCCCGGGCAGGGGAGGATCTAATGAATCAATAGGTTTGAGTGAATTGAGGTTTTAAAAACAACGGAATTATCTTGTCCTAAGTAACATGAAATATGAAGCCTCGGTGTGGGTTATAGCCTTTATATTCAGCTCAATTAAATTCACGTACTCGTACAGTTCAGGTGTGGGTTCAGAGGTTCGTCGTGATGCGGATGATGTACATTTGCAAGGTGTTCCGTGGTCGCAAATTAATGTTTTGCCGCTTTCACTACGATATGGAAAGAAAATGCGATTGTACACTTGGAGAACCTTGGAAGTCGATGCAGTATGACTCCTCTGTGCCTCCAATGTGTCTGGATTGAGTAGTTGGAGATCAACAACTGGGACGACTGTTCTGGGTCCAAGAAAAAAGTGATGGTGTACCGATTGGTACTTTGATGGGATTTGAAAGGAACTTGGAGATTACCCAAGGAAAATTTCGGCTTGATGTGCAATGCTCCTACAATCAGACAAGATTCACTGTATCCCCTGTAGTGTAGTGAGCTTCGACTACAAAGTGAGCCTGTAGCCCCACGGGAAAAACCAATGAGTAGGTTCCTCATGCCCTGGTCTTTGCTGAACGACTCTCAGTAAGACAACAGGTGAAGACTCACGATGGAGATAAGGGGAAATGAAGCTGCAGACAAACTGGTAAAGGAAGCAGCTAGCAAGCAAAATAGATGTGCGTGGTACTTTATATCCACGATGAATGCTGATGTCGTGTACAGGGCAATATGGCAGAAGACCACTAAAGGTGACTTTGAGTACCGCAGATCATCGCTGATTCGAGAAGTTATAGCAAACCTTGGCTGGTAGAGAGAAAGTTATTGAAAGTTGAAATTGGATATGAGGATGTTTTTAAATGATTTATTCAGTCGTTGAAAAACGAGACCTCTTAAACATCATTGTAGTAGTACTCATTGACTTGTAGATGTCTTAAAAACAAAAAACAATAACATGATGCAATATTTCACGGTGTGTAAGATAATTCGTGGAACTCCGTTCTGGATGTTTAAGACTTGACTTAAGTTCCATAGCACCCTTGATGACTTCCATGCAATCGATAAGAGACAATTGAGGCCATGGAAAATTAGGGAACTTGTGCAGCAAAACGTGACTATATACAACCGGTAGCCAAATACCTAATGATTTGACGTTCGATACGACGAATCAGGCTAATGGGGAGCGCATTATCGTGAGAGCACCATTAAAAGTCAAGCTAACGTAGTAATAAGTTATTACTAATAACTTATACTGAAGAAAGAAAAATCCCAAAATATTTCATACCAGGGTTGGAAATCTCTTTTGCTCTTTCAAAATCGAGCAGGCCAAAAAATGTGGCCTTCCAAAATCAAAATTTTACTCGCATTATTTATTTCAGAGCTTCCTGAACCACTTTGTCTTTTGTCAATTCCTTGATTTCAATAGAGAAAAACTTCTCGGCAGCGTTGAGATTGGTCACAGAAATCTATCAGGATGGCAGTAAAAGTCATGTTCTAGTGAGTACTGAGCAATTTATCATTTTCACACCAACTAATCCTGCACGTCTAATATTTCAGATGGGATTCCGTCCTGATTTGTATTTATCTCAACGCTTTTCACAGCATATTTGATTAGTCACTTGATTAGTTACCTATTTATATTATTGAAGTTTTCGTTATCTGACGATGCAGATAATAATGGTGTGTAAAACTTTGAGATTAATAAAAACATTAGCAGAAATTTGTAAGGTGTTTTCATCAATTACCAAACAGTGGCCTGTAAGTCTATGTTAGTCTGTGTGAGGAGGCACAACCACTCAACTTGAATTCGATTGGGAAAACCTTCTGCCAAGTGGGTGTGGCACATAGTTTCCTCGAGTCCATAACCCGATTGTATAGAAGGTCCGATGCATAGTAGTCAATCTCAAAACATCAATATCTAAGTACCTCCCACTACCCTCATAGGGGACCATCTACACGCCAATCTGAACAATCCTGTGAAATTTCGTCGAAATCGGATGGAAAATGTAGAAGTTACGGCTGTTACAAGGAATCCACGTTTGCGCATGCGCAGCGGCTACTATCAGTCCGGGGGTGATGATTTTCATAGGGTAATTTTTCGTCTACACGCCAACCTGCACAATCCCAGAAAATTTCATCGAAATCGGACAATAACTTCGTATAGTTACGTTGGTTGCAAGGATTTCATGACAGACACACAGACAGACAGACACGGAACCAAAATTGTTCAGAAAGGTCTGAAACGTAGAACGCGAGTGGAAATTTCGATTTTGGACAACTTTTTTTTCAACCTTTCTTTCAAGCTTCCGCTACGTTGGTAGACTCGGAAGCAAATACTAAATTTGAAAGGTCATGAATTGATGGTGAAAGGAAAATTGTAAAGAAAGATTTAGAAAAATGCTGTTGAGCTAATCACTAATTAACAAGGAATAACATTGGATTTGATTGGCCACCTTTGTAAAGCCAAATATCCTTTGGATGTTCGATTTTCTGGAGACCATGCGGGTGGCATTGACAAAGAACTTTTTTCCTTCTCGGGTGGCAATAGACTATCACTCTTTATACTTGTCGTTAAAGGTTATCCAAAATGAAAGGACATGAATTCTTTGAAGGGAAAATGAGTTCGAAAGTGAAACCTAGCGTGTCTGCTGGCTCGCGGTTCTCATTTCGCGAAGTAAGTCAGCGGGCCATCGCCCGTCTCCACAATCACCATCAACTAGCCTACATCATGTTCCCAAAACCAGAAAAATCAGTATGTTTCTTTCGATATTCTATCGATATCACTGACATTGATGAAAACCTTCGGTACCTAACTATGAATTAAACGCTTGCATACGAGTCTGCAACACATTGGGACCTTTTGTCTTTACTTTTTCCCGCCCCCTTCACCCGTCTACCTACCTATAATAATGCTTGCTCAATAATTGTTTGTTGACGAGTAACAAACTCTTACAGCGAGTGTTTTTTTATAGTTCTTTTAACTCAGGGGTTTTGGCAGTATATAATTTATGCATAAATTTAGGGCTTTCCAACGAATGGTGAACGATTTTTCTACGAACACGAATGACTAAGATAAAGTTCCGTAGCAACGACTTGATTGTAAGTAGATTTCATAAAAAAATTTCGTGAGCAAATTTTCGTGACGTTTTTTCGTTTATGTGCCAAAGTAAAGACATAAAATGTCAAAAATTTGTTTTCCATACCAACTTTAGTTTGTTTATCTTTGATCAAATTTACATTGTTCACTACAAAGTAGTTTTTCCTAACCAAATTTCTTTTCGCAAGTATCTAAAAGACACCTAGGGGGAGTTTGGGGCGTAGGCCATCCCCGCAAAGTTGACTGAGACGAAACTAACACACATTTGTCCGTGAGAGAGGTTAAACAGCCGAACCAGATTCAACCTGCTGGGCCAACGTCCGAAAAAATGAACGAATCACACTGAAATGGCTGAACTTGCACGCCTAACTATTGTTCAATGGTATGTTCCTCTGGAAAAGAAATACGGATTCTCTTTTTTTTTTAATGAACAAATTTTTGAAAATTTTTAATGAACTCCCCTGAAAGACGCAGGGGGCACGCCATAAATAAAAATAAATAAATTAATCAAATATAATAGGGAGGACGCCCAGGACTCACCCGACGCCGGCCCTAGGGATGAGGGTTGATGAGGAAGGTGGGGGTGGGAGAGAGGGATGAAGGGAAGTGCCTCTATAAAACGTCCACCAGTTCAAATATGAGCCGAGCAGGACACGGGTGGTGATACCACGGAGTACGCCTACTGAGATGCCCAACTCGCGCAACTCCGTGGCACTTTTCCCGCACCACACCCCGCGCCATGATAAGGTCGCAGCCATCACCTTGATGTTGTTGGGTGCCACTCCTTTCAGCTCCGACACCGCTTGCCGTGAATCATTTCTATCATACTTTCTTATCTTAGCCCGCCAGGTCTGCTCCATGTCCAAGCTTCCATTGACAACTTGGACATCCAGGATAATGCAAGACTGGTCGGGCTTGAAGGCAACGATGGCTTTCTTAAGCTCCAACTCTAGCTCGACATAATCCACTTATGTTGAGTCATTCGAAAGTAAAAATTTCTAGATTCAAAAGAAACAGTCCAAAATTACGGGAGAGTGAAGTTTATGATTATGTGAGTTTAAATGTTCGTTCTCTTCATTTTCAAGTCAAATTGAGCATAAATAAATTAAATCTACAGATATATAATATTTGAATAATATTTTGGAGAAACAATTCTAAAACGTGAACAAGGAGACATAAAAAATAAATTTAAAAAAAGTCTGCCAAGTGGGTGTGGCACATAGTTTCCTCGTATCCATAACCCGATTATGTAGATGATCAGATGCATAGTTGTTAATCTCAAAACACCAATCTCTAAGTACCTTTCACTACCCTCATAGGGGACCATCTACACGCTAATCTGAACAATCCTAGAAAATTTCAACAAATTCGGATGAAAAATTGAGTGAGTAGATGTATGTGATTGGATCAAAAAAATACTTAGCCTCGGCTGGGATTCGAACCCGCGACCCCTGGGGGACAGTTGAAGTTACGGCTGTTACAAGGAATTTACGTTTGCGCATGCGCAGTCGCTTCTATCGGTCCGGGGATGATGATTTTCATAAGGGACCGTCTACACACCAACCCGCACAATCCCTGAAAATTTCATTGAAATCGGGTGGATAATGTGGAAGTTATGGCCGTTACAAGCAAATTCACGTTTGCGCATGCGCAGTGGCTACTATCAGTCTGAAGTTGACGATTTTCATAGGGGACCATCTAAATACTACTCTGTAACATCCCTGAAAATTTCATTGAAATCGGATGGAAAATGTAGAAGTTATGGCCGTTACAAGCAAATTCACGTTTGCGCATGCGCAGTGGCTACTATCAGTCTGAAGTTGACGATTTTCATAGGGGACCATCTAAATACTACTCTGTAACATCCCTGAAAATTTCATTGAAATCGGATGGAAAATGTAGAAGTTATGGCCGTTACAAGGAATTCACGTTTGCGCATGCGCAGTCGCTTCTATCAGTCCGGGCATGATGATTTTCATAGGGGACCGTCTAAACACCAACCCGCACAATCCTTGAAAATTTCATTGAAATCGGACAATAACTTCGTATAGTTATGCGCGTTACAAGGAATTCATGACAGACACACAGACAGACAGACAGACACGGAACCAAAATTGTTCAGAAAGGTCTAAAACGCAAAACGCGAGTGGAAATTTTGATTTTGGAGAACTTTTTTTTTTCGTCCTTGAAAAGTAAAAACAAAGCTTCCGCTACCATGGTAGACTCGGAAGCTATAATATAAAATATAATATAATTTTCATCCTTAATTTTTTAACGTCTCAAATTAAAATAAATTAATAAAAAATTATTATTATTATTTTAATGTCCCAAATTCTAGTAGATTAAAATGTAAAATTAAAATGTAAAAGCTGAAATGTAAAAGCCTGGACTGATTTAGTTATTGAACAGTTAGGTACTGGTTCGAGTTGCCAATTTGGTTCACCCTATATAACCCTCATCTAACCTAAAATTGGCTCGTTGATCACAATCATCAACCCAGTATTCACCTTGAAGAATGAGTGGGGACGTTGGAGCGGAAGAATTTACGAGAATTTCATGAAATCAATAGGTGGGGCGCTTGAAAGTTTAAAGATAGGAATTTTTATCGGTCCAACAAAATTCTGAAACATTTTGAGATGTAAGACAAGAGATGTAGCATGGGAAATAATTTGTCAAGTTTCAACGATTGAGAATCTGTTCCTACTTATGAAGATTTTTCAATTTCTACTGATCTTCTCGTTGGTGATCTACCAACTTAGTGGAACAAGTACTTTGGCTAATAGATTGTAAGAAACGTGTTAACGAGGTTAACAATGAACGGGTAGTTGGAGAACCATGACGTAAATAGGGCTCCACTTACTATCTGGTTATTGTACTATAATACAACCACCTATTAATAGTGATAGTTACCTATTATGTTAAAAAACTTGAAATTGGACTGAAGAAATAAAAACCTGAGGATGTCTAGGTGAAATAAACCTTCCCTTCAATAAAAACTATTTAGAAGCAACGAAAAGAAATTTTGATTTTTGTGACCTGAAGCATGATTACAGGGATAGGGGGTGATAGTTACCTATCATTTTTTTTAAAAACTCGGCCCTACGGGCCTCGCCAAGGGGCTGTGCCCCCTGGACCCCCCTTTTTGTTTTTATTTAGAGCCTGCTGCTACAAGTATAGAAACGTAGAATACGCTTTAGCCTCTATTGGACGCTGAACTGCTGAACGTTCAACGGTGATTATCAAACGTGTATTAGCGTTTAAGTAACGTACACTAACGATGTTATTGATATGGCGGGCGAATACGGAATCAATGCACGATCCACCACGATAATCCGCATTCTTGTATGTGACAATACAAACGTGCGCAAATCAATAGAAAAACGACGGTTTATTTTATTGAAAAATGAAACACTTCACTTCAAACGGGTTTGTCGCAACTACAACACACGGATCAATAGAAAAACGACGGTTTATTTTATTGAAAAATGAAACACTTCACTTCAAACGGGTTTGTCGCAATAAACATCTGGTGATATGTTTATTGGTTGTCATGTTAATGTCACACATTTCGTTCCCATCCCGCGTTCCATTTTCGGCTAGTTAGTCCATGGCTAAAGCGTATTCTACGCTAAAAACTTGAAATTAAACTTAACAAATAAAAACCTGAAGATGTCTAGGCGAAATAAACCTTTCCTTCAATAAAAACTATTTAGAAGCAACAAAAGAAAATTTTGATTTTTTTGTGACCTGAAGCATGCTTACAGGGGAATAGGGGGTGATAGTTACCTATTATTTTTAAAAAAAACTTGAAATTGGACTTAAAAAACAAAAAACTGAGGATGTCTAGTCGAAATAAACCTTTCCTTCAACATAAACTATTTAGAAGCAACAAAAAGAAATTTTGATTTTTATGACCTGAAACATCATTACCAACAGGGATACGGAGTGATAGTTACCTATCATTTTTTTTAAACTTGAAATTGGACTTGAAAAATAAAAACCTGAAAATGTCTAGGCGAAATAAACCTTTCCTTCAATAAAAACTATTTAGAAGCAACAAAAAGAATTTTCAATTTTTGTGACCTGAAACATGATTACAGGGATGACACTTGCCTATCATTTTTTTTTTAAACTTGAAATTGGACTTGAAAAATAAAAACCTGAAGATGTCTAGGCGAAATAAACCTTCCCTTCAATAAAAACTATTTAGAAGCAACAAAAAGAAATTTTGATTTTTTGTGACCTGAAGCATGATTACAGGGATAGGGGGTGATAGTTACCTATCATTAAAAAAAAACTTGAAATTGGACTTGAAAAATAAAAACCTGAGGATGTCTAGGCAAAATAAACCTTTCCTTCAATAAAAACTATTTAGAAGCAAAAAAAAGAAAATTTTGATTTCTCTGACCTGAAGCAATGTAATAACAAACTAAACCACATCCAGATCAATGAAAACGCAAGTATTGAGAAATATCCTTGGCAACCCGCACTGTTGTTGGCAATGAAGGCGGTTAGAAGGATGAAATGAAGTAGCGAAGATGAATCAGCCACGGCCAAGGTCGGCTCTTCGACACTCATTTTTTTCTTCTACTCATTAGACCCTTTGCTGTTTATGTCGACGACAATGCTACTAACCGGACGTGTCTTTCAGGAGAGAAGCTAAAATGTACATTTACCTCTGAATCATCCCGAACTCTCATTAGGTAGTTAGAAAACACCAGACAATCGTTTCGACAAAAAACAATTGGAAGAGGCAAGTAGGGAGAGAGTTTCACCAAGAAATGTCGGAAGTGTTTCGTTAAAATTTCATGTTTTTTTCGTACCGAACGAGTATTGGGTATTGATATTACTCACTGATTCAAAGCAAGAAAGGCTTCATTATTCGAGATTGAACATACCATGGAATATCACTGAACACAGGACATTATTTGCAGGAACGCGAAAAAGAGAATAAAATTACTAACAGTTACTCAAATACCACCATTTGAGAAAATGACGCAGGATGGGCGGAAACAAAAAAAAAACATTTACATTCAATAAATTTTGTCTTAAGTTCAAAATATTACAGCAAACTACAATCTGAAAATATTTCTGAAAGAGATATGATTGGAATACAATTTAATCCCATATCTATAAGAATATTTTAACCTGGGAGCGTAAGAACATTAACATTCGGAAATAGGTACGGTACCGTTATTAGGTAGGGTAATATTGTATAACTATTTTACCGTATAATAGGTATAGAATATTATGATATTATTCGGTTGAATCACGCCTCTTGAGAATTCTAGCCTCAAATTCCACCTGGTTTGCAGGTTGCAGGGATGGATATCGATACCCAATATTTCAAAATATCGATACCTACTTTAGTATATTTTACTATCGATAATCCACTACCCGATATTTTTGGATATCGATACTTTGGATCCGATATTTCTAAATATCGAATATCGATACAGTTCTCGCGGACTATTCAACGTAATGGGTAAAAAATGAGAAGATGAAGAAGGTAGGAAGGGCTGTTAGGTCATTATTATGGAGAAAACGTTCAATGATATTGTTGTGTTCTGCATGTTGTCGAGTGAGGACGATGGTCCTCTCGATGCGCTGAATTGTTCCTAGCCTGAATCCTACTCAATGGAGAGATTGATCTCCAAAAGCCTGTTGCTTCAGCACTCCATCTGCGGCGCCTCGCGGCCGACCGTGTAGACGAGTGCGTCAAAATCT
The DNA here is from genome assembly GCA_009739505.2 of Apolygus lucorum. Taxonomy (NCBI): domain Eukaryota; kingdom Metazoa; phylum Arthropoda; class Insecta; order Hemiptera; family Miridae; genus Apolygus; species Apolygus lucorum. Next base: position 16,559,049 of record CM019169.2, on the reverse strand, counting down.
ATCAGACAACCTCGGCGTCTGATAACAGACTCACCGGCGGGAGGCAGAACATTTACCTAGTCAGGCCTACTGTTCTGAAGAGGTCCCTAAGGGAAGCTAGCTAGAGGTTCGGCGCCTCTATGGGGCAAACCGTTCCCTTGGAAGAACTGGGGCTGTAGGTAATATGAGAAATGGTAAGTCGGATAGACGAGGTACGAATGCATCTAGGAAGACCCCTCAGTGTGGCTTATATACTCAAGTTAGTATGGTGAGGGGGGAGTGGAATAAAGGTGACATCAAGTGACGTGTTCTTTCCCTTCCTCACTTCACCCATGTGGGTGATGACTCATATCTCCTTGGGGTTTTCCTATGCGTCTTTTTACTGGAGAACTACTGACTAGAAATGTATGACATTACAGATATTATTCCAAGTTATTAATAACTAACGGTATGTTATGTAAACACACTCAGCTTCGACTCTTGATAGTAAGAAATTAATAAATATTGTTGAGAAAAATATTTTCTTTGAGAATATTGGATAAAGTTGATATTTTGTGACACTAAAGTATCAATACTCGATATCTAGAAATATTGATACGCAAGCCAAACGATACATGGGATATCGATACTCGAGTACGATACAGTATCGATACAAAAATTTTGTATTTAATACCAATACTTTGGTAACGATACCCATCCTTAGTTGTTTCATCTTTTTGACTCAGATATTTGATACCCCTAAAATCCTTATATTAATAAGATTGTGCGGAACTATAGATGAAGTAGGTACCAATATTACGTAGGAAGTTGACTGTCCATACCCTGTCTAAAGGGAAGAATCCTATTCAAAACCAAGTTTTCACCATTAGTCTACTTTCAGAACTATTAAGTAGTTTTGAGGGGAATAAATGAACTAATGAATAACGGGAGTCGGATTTTTCCGTGTAACCGTAGAAAGTACTTCAGTTCACGCCCAACATTCTGTAACAGAAACCACATGTCTCCGCCCTTTAAATAGGACTTTTTTTTGTTCCCTAAGCCCTTTTCAAGGGCGTTTACGAATAGTCAGGGAGGGTGCCCGTCCAGATGAAATATGACTTCCTTGAGTTTCCGCTTGAAGCCATCATTGGCTGAACGCTTGAGAAATTCGGTTCCCTCATTCTGAGACTGTGATTCACAGCCACGTTGACACTCTACCATGGATAGTTTTCATGGCTCTACGTCGGCACTCAGGTCATAAAATAGCAGATATCACGTATTTCACTCACAATCAGTGAAAACTACGATAAAAAATGAGTAGTTTAAGAACTTTTGTTTGTGTTAGAATTTTTGCATCGTCATAATAATGATTTTTTGAGTATTGAATTCGTGGAAAATCTTTGAAGAAGAATTTTTTCTCCTTCATGCTGTTCCCAAACTTAAAAAAAAATGTCTTCGACATTCGGGAGCTCAATAACATTTGAGAATTTTTGTTGAAAAAGTGGTATGGTGGCTCAAATTTGATCCTGTGCAAGTGAGCGTCCTGGGCCATGAGTCGAAACAGGTTCTGGTCCGTAAATACACTCCTGCTCAAAATTAGTGCACCACCATCCATTTTTTCGTTCCTCTTTTTCTTTCTTCCCTTCTATATTGTGTATCCTGGACTGGCCACCAAGGAGCCCAGACATTAATCCGATAGAGCATGTTTGGGACATGCTGAAAATAAGAATTAGAGCCAGAGATCCACCACCAGACAATCTTCAGCAGCGAAAGAGGAGTGGGACAATATCCCCCAGGAGGATATCCAAAACTTGAATAGAGGCATGGGTCGAAGGCTCCAAGCCCTTGTCCGAGCTAGAGGAGCTAGTACCAAGTATTGAAAAGCTAAACTAGCATAATTCAAACCTTTTTTTCTTCACATTTTCAGTTTTTATCATTTTACCACAAGAAATACATTTATCTTTAATTTATTAAAAACATCTTTTTTTCTCGAATTTATGCCTTTTTTTGGTTATTTTTTTCCTTCTGTGTTTACGAACAATGTGTGCAAATGGATAAAAACTTGGCAAGGGAAAAAAGAAGAGGACAAACGAAGAAATAGATGGTGGTGCTCTAATTTTGAGCAGGAGTATAGATTCTTACATTTTATCTAGATTTTTTTTTAGATTTTTAACAATGAAATGGATAAATCATGCCGATTTAGAAAACTGAGACCTTTCAAATCCTATAAAATGTTAAATTCATAAAATTTGGAGCCTTTTTGCTCTTGATTGGTGAGCAATTAATGCCTTATTTCGGCCGGAATTCTGTAAAATAATTCATCCTCCTCCTCCTATTACTCTGTTATTTCTACCCTCGGCTTGAAATGGGTTAATGAACTACCTACTTTAATTATAGAAATGGTTGATCTACTGAGACGAAACTCACAAAAAAACAGGACGTAATAATCCGAAAAGAGAAAGATGAAATGCATTGAGTAAATGAAAAACCGCAAATTATTACTCAATGGTACATTATTTTATTGGATAGATCAGCCGTCTGCATAGAACTCGGTTCATCCATTATACAACCCATCTACTCGTCCTAGCAATCCGAGAGCTGTGAATTCCATCATGACGAAATTTGGTTCTTGGAAGCCCTACTGGGGGACGTGAAATTCACGGTTTTAAACGGCTAACACTATTCAATGAATTTTATCAGCTGAAATTTGAGCGAATATTAGGCCTATTTTCATCAGTGTGTCTTTTACGATTCACATTCGTGTTTCGGATTTATAAGTCCAACCCCTAAGTCCTCATGGGGAGCGAACGTTTTGTCCTAAAAAGCTCTGGGTGGCCTCATTCGATTCTGAAAATTCAATTCTATTTTAAATCACAGAAAAAAAACAATTCCTTTAGATCGAGGGTTTTCAAGCTAGGGCGTTTTGAAAGCTTTGGAGCACTATTTGTGCTATTTGGGAGCCCATATACCAAATTTCAGCAAAATTAGTCTACGGTAACTAAGGAAACCTTGCTCGATTCCAAAGGCTCATAATTGAAAATAATAAATCAAAAGTATTGACTATTTCGAAGCTTTCAACAAAAAAAGAGAAACCCGTTAGAAGGAAACGTAAAGTCAGTGTAAAAAGAAAACCAAATTTACGTCTTCTTACGCTACTGTACTATACTATCTGATGGCAATGAAATTCATAGGGGCCCGTCCAGGAATTAATCATGACAGAACTACCCGTTTTGAACAAGTGAACGCAGAAATACCCGGAACCACAAATTATCAGAAAATCCTCTGGAATGTACTTAAAGGATTTCCTAATTAAACCTTCCACCATATGGATCAAAATTTGCCAAAATTACTATCCCCCCAAAATAATTGAACCTCTTCCCAATACAACTCAACTTTTTTCCAAAATAACGGGCCTTCTTCGTCAGGAACAGCTTCTTCTTTACCCTTGATTTGTAACATTTGAGTAGCGACAGTAAATTCTGATTAATTTAATTCACTTTTGATAATTACAGCTCTACCCCTTCGTTCAACAACCAAACGCTGGAAATTATTACAAAACGGTTTATTATTATTCTGTAGAGATTACCCGTCTGCGAAGAACACGGATTTTCCTTTAGTGCCTTAACCAACCAGCAATACATCGCTATCCCAAAGCTGTGGGTGCCTTCATTACGAAATTTGGGTTTGAGATGTTGAGAAAGCGTAACTGTGTGACTAAAATTCTGTTCGAAGAAACGAAAAAGTCTTCTCTGTTTTGGCAGAAATTACCTACCAGCAAAACTTCGTTATCCGAGAGTTTGGGTGCACTTGAATACTTATTGAAAAATCTTTTATTCAAACAGGTAGCTAGGAGTGCCAAGCTAAGGTGCCAAGGGGAAACCAACTCAATATTTTCATGGATAAAGATTACTTTCTCTAAGTTTACGTGGGTAGGTGTTGTGTGTCTGTAGATGACTGCTGGTTACTCGTTCATCTAAGATTCCACTCGAGGACTCGATATTAAGAACCTACCTACTGTACAACACAGTAAGCAGTGGAACGGCTACGCGCCTAAGCAACCTTGGGGCAGGCTTGTGGCTCGGATGTAAACAAAAGAATCACAACAGGGCAGTTATTACATGCGAACACACGAATGACCTCCTGTCTTGCGGGCACTCCACATTACGAGTGAAGTCTGTGCTTCACTCGTTTCTGCAGAACTGACTGGAAGTTTTGAAGTCCTTCATAGTTTATTTACTATGAAGTCCTTCATAGTCCCTATGAAGTCCTTCATAGTTTCTGCAGAACTGACTGGAAGTTTTGACGCACGTTGGTTCACACCTGGACATCACTGTTCTATTATCCAGAAGATGAACTTTGGTAGGTAGAAAAGAATCGAAAACAACTCAAGATCATGTTCCGATCACTTCCCGGCGAGCGGTCAGAAACTCGTTAGTGAATCGTCATGTTCTCAACCACGAGTCGAAAATAAACCAGGAATTCAAGTTAATCCACCCGAAGACGAAATTTCGAATTTAACAAATATCAGCTTTGGTGAATTCAATGAAGAAATAGTGACAGGTTCCTCATCTTTTCCTTCAGCACTCCATCGCATCAAGGGAAATGCATCTAGGGTTTCAGTAGCATCATAGGTTCTGTATGGTATGGTTTACTTCGTCCCCTCCAATAAGGAGGTAAGGGAAGAGGAAGAAAAGGAAGGTATAATCAATCTTGATGGCTAGGTTTACGAATTATTGTAAAGGTAAATGTTGACCATAATTTTCATATTTCTCACCTTAGTTAAAAACCAAAAATACCTAGAATCTTTGGCGGGGGATTTCGAAACAAAATTATCCAGAGTAAGCTAGAAGCTACGAGGGGTCCCCGGTTGAGTGTATATTAGGGGTGAGATGAACAGATCTTGATAGGAATCTGGTTGTGAGGGCAAAACTGCGAGGCATCATTGAGGAGAAGGAAATAAAAGTGTACACTTATTATTGAAAAGTTATTATTGAAGTCCACATTAGTAGGAGAAAAGTTCAGGTTTCCTTCCTGGGGGTGAGTCTAAAAACATACAGAAAATAAGGCAGGTATATAATGAAGTTGAAAGGCAAGGAGGTAACAGGAACCAAGAGAATAGACGGCTCAAATTATAAGATAAGGAAATATGACACAAATGATTTACGGCAAGCAGTGTCGGAGCTAAAAGGAGTGGCACCCAACAACATCAGGGTGATGGCTGCAACCTTGTCGTGGCGCGGTGTGTGATGCGGGAAAAGTGCCACGGAGTTGCGCGAGTTGGGCATCTCAGTAGGCGTACTCCATGGTATCACCACCCGTGTCGTGCTCGGCTCATATTTGAACTGGTGGTCGTTTTATAGAGGCACTTCCATTCATCCCTCTCTCCCACCCCCACCTTCCTCATCTTCCCTCATCCCTAGGGCCGGCGTTGGGTGAGTCCTGGGCGTCCTCCCCATTATTTTTTTTATTTATTTATTTACTTTTATTTATGGCGTGCCCCCTCCGTCAAAAAAGACATTTTGTCTTTGAGGGGAGTTACAAAAAAAAAAGACAGCACCTAATTATTGCGCCAAATTTCGCGGTTTTACCGAAATTCTGTCTGTCTGTCTTCTCTTCTTCTATTTGACCTGGATCAATACCGTGTAGTAACTGATCGTTATCACCTCCTTGTCTGTTCTGTTTTGCATATATAATTGTCTGTATGATTATTGCGCTTTTGGTTTATTATTTTCAATAATGAACCTTTGGAATCGACCAAGAAAAAAAAAATTTTAATACCCCCTCAAAATTTGATGGTTTACGTTTCAAGGTACGTAGAATCCTAAAATCGAATAAAAATTTGGCCGTCCGCCGTACGCGGCACTTTTGCCACTTAGCATTGACCGATTTTGATGAAATTTGGTATGTAGGCTTAATTTGGGGTCTAGTTGTGCCCCGAAGATTTTGGTTGATGTTGGTCACTTCTAAGGGTTCCAAAATCAATTTTGAAATTTTGAAAACGCCCTAACTCAAAACATTTCGATATGAAGGTATTGTTTTTCCTTCAATTTAAGATTCTATAGAATTTTTAGAATTTTTTGAGACCACGCGGAGCTCTGTAGGACAAACCGTTCGCTCCCTACGAGAATTTAAGTGTTTTATGTACGATAAATCAGGAACACGAGTGTGAATCGCAAAAGAGGCCTAATCTCCGTTCAAATTTTAGCTCACCGAAATGCGATCGATGTTTTTCTTCATCTTGTATGGTTGGTGGCTTTGCAGACGAGTGATCTATATAAAAATAATAAACCGTTGTGTAATAATTTGCAGCGTTTTTTGCTTCATATCCTTCACCCTGTATTATACTTTCTCTGGATTCAAATAATATTTGAATATATTATGTGCTCCGCATTCCTGTAGTTCGCTCTGTAATTGTAGTAGTCTGTCAGTGTCTGTAAGTCCAAGTCTCATGAATTGCTGTTTATCTGTTTCACCATCAAGGACATTTACAACAGCATTACGAAATTTGGTGCATTGAGTGAGAGTGTGCTCCACTGTTTGTGTCACATTTTCATTGCAGTCTTTACATATTGGACTATTGTTGAGTGGCTTCATTCTGTGTTTAAATACATTGTTGTTGGCATGCCCAGATAGTAAACGGTTTACCTCAGTTATTTTTTTACCGAAATTTCATCCTTTTCCAATCGCTAGGTACAGTGTTTGTGTACTAACATTGGCATTAGTACAATTTGGTGCCGAATCATCACCGAGTTTCGACTCTGTACGAACAAGGTACTTCCAATCGTATCCCCTATTATAGTCTATTATAGCCTATTTATAGTCTGTACCTAATAGATTTAGATATAGTCTATTATAGCCTATTTTTACTGAACTAACCACGTATTTGTTAGGTATTCACCATGAAGATAATGAACTGCTATACATGATCACCCTATCATGATGACTTATGATGATCACTTGATTTCACCCTCAAGTCTATACGTAACCATGGGAATTAATACATGTTTATAAAGGTACATACCTACGATTCAAGACTACCTACTTTAATCACTCCTGACCCGATCAGCGATCACTGCGCCAGTGAATCATCACGTTATCACTCTGGTATCTGTGTAGAGAGGAAGCGTGGGTGTGATGGGAAATCCTAGTTTGTTTATACGATGTTACCACAAATGAGAGAGGAATTGTACAATCATGGTCAGTTTCAGGGATGCATAATTGGTGGAATAAACAAGAAGAGGGAACAACAGTGACTCACCTTGTAGCTACTGTCAAATTCAAACAGCAAAATCAACAGGAAACTCGTCCAATCACTAACCTCACTGTCGGTCAACTCAAAACAACGATCAAATCACCGTACACAACAACCAACATCAACACCGGCCGGCCCGCGACTGAAGCGCTTCCAGATCCGAGATCAACAACACAAAGCATCGCGAAGCCGATGGTTGGAGGGGAGACCGCCAGGGTGGGGATGGAGACAACCACCCCAGCCAAAGCCAATGTTGCCAACCCTCGTTATTTATCCGCAGGTATACGTACTTTTTGGCTTATCTACGGATCCGCAGGTAAAATTCACGTACTTTCCGTAAAGTGAATCACAGGCGCGTATTTCATGTTTCAAACTATCAACATTCTACATATTTTTGCTTTCGAGTCTACCAAGGTAGTTGAAGCTTTGTTTTCACTGTTCAAGGTTGAAAAAAAAGTTCTCCAAAATCGAAATTGCCACGTTTTACGTTTCAGACCTTTCTGAACAATTTTGGTTCCATGACTGTCTGTGTGTCTGTCATGAAATCCTTGTTGATTTCGATGAACTTTACAGGGATTGTGCGGGTTGGCGTGTAGACGGTCCCCTATGAAAATCATCACTCCCGGACTGATAGTAGCCATTGCGCATGCGCAAACGTGAATTCCTTGTGGCAGCCATAACTTCCACCTTTTCTATCCGATTTCGATGAAATTTTCAGGGATTATGCGGATTAGGTTGTAGATAGTCCCCTATGAAAATCAAGGCCTTGAAATTGACAGTAGCCTGTGCGCATGCGCAAACGTAAAATCCTTGTTACAGCCACAACTTTTACATTTTCCATCCGATTTCGACGAAATTTCTCAGGATTGATCATGCGTGTAGATAGTCCCCTATGAGGGTAGTGGAAAGTAATTAGAGATTGATGTTTTGAGATGAACTACTATACATCGGACCTTCTATACAATCGGGTTTTGGATACGAGGAAGCTATGTGCCACACCCACTTGGCAGACGTATTTTTGCAATTTCTTCCAAAAATCCGGAATATGAACGCAAGATTCTGTGATGAAAAATCTAACCTATATTCCTGTTGCACCGAACAGTAGGTACCTTGCTCTTACCTGTAATGAAACGCCTAAGAAACATTAATTTTAAATACATTATAATTATGTATCACGATCTAAAAAAAATCAGAAATTGTCTTGAATTTAAGATATATTAATTTTTCAATTAAACGTTTTCTAATTAGAAATCCCAAAAATCTTGAATTTTGATTAAAAATCTTGGGTTTGGAAATTTATAAATCGATGTATTAGCATTCTATAAATAATAAGAAAATCTATAAATAAATCTGCTAATCTATAAATAGATTAGCAGTCTGTCTTCCGAATAGTCAGATTTATAGGTCATTTATTTCGCCTTATCATTTATTGGAGAAACTGTATGATCAGGACCTCTTATGTAGGACAACAAATACGGAGTTACAAAAGATGAAATCAAGTTTATTTACAAAATGCGAATTTAATAGTAGGAACAAATTTTATGGTGGGACAATACTTTTATATATTAAAATATAAGTAGGGATTAATTACCAGGTAACTAGATAGGTACGAGGGCAATGGAGGGGTTCACTTAAATGAGGAATTTCACCATGTCGGAATTTCCTATTTTAGACCCCAAAATCGGATTCAGCACCTCGAAAAAACCCCCTACGACAAACTTTCAGCCCGTACTTCCTAATTACGAATAAACAAAACAGTGTGGAAATAATATTTTCATGTTCATATTATGAACGTTTAAAAAACCGGGAGGATGACGTCAACCTGGAATACCTAGTTCATTTACGGCCGCTTGAAGCGCTGAGATCGAGAAATCTATAGTCCTCAGATGCAACATTTCACAAAACCAGTAAAGTTCGAAATCGAAAAACTGAAGAAAAAAATAGAAAAAGCAAGATGGGGAAAATTAGGTTTCCCCTGTTTTTGTTTGATAACTTTCCTCTTAGATAACAAGATTTCGTCGTACCGAGACGGCGATCCAAACAGCCAATCAGCGATCGTTCCCGCTTCACGTTGAAGAGGTTAGTTTTCCCGGTCATTTTTTGAAATCATAAATTTTGATTGTCTCCCAAAAAAAAAACAGGAGACCTATTTTCTGAAATCAACCCGATTTTCATCTATCCCACAACATTAACTATTCAGGAAAAATGCAAACAGAATTCGGTGAAATTCCTCATTAGGATCGCAATTGAGGTGTTATCTGCCCAATAGATTACCAGAACAACCTAGTTTTTAGCAGTAACAATCAGTTTTTATCTATTTCCTCTCTATCGAAGATGAAGAAGCTTAGAATTTACATCAGGTCAAAAAAATGTGGGTTCTCCGAAGTCCAAAAAATATACAGGGTGTAACGGTTTAAGACGTACCACCGGCCAGGGTTCGAGTCTACAACTAATTTGTGACTTTTTTTGTCTCGTGACTTTTTTTTCTTAACCCCCTTGAAATCGGACTTTTTCCACTTTTAAGATTTTTTCCGTATTTTCGACCTTCCGCCATTAAAACAGCCATGACTCCCTTGTTTTGGTTTATTATTTTCAATAATGAACCTTTGGAATCGACCAAGAAAAAAAAATTTTAACACCCCCTCAAAATTTAATGGTTTACGTTTCAAGGTACGTAGAATCCAAAAATCGAATAAAAATTTTGCCGTCCGTCCGCCGTCCGCCGTACGCCGTACGCGGCACTTTTGCCACTTAGCATTGACCGATTTTGATGAAATTTGGTATGTAGGCTCCATTTGGGGTCTAGTTGTGCCCCGAAGCTTTTGGTTGATGTAGGTCACTTCTAAGGGTTCCAAAATCAATTTTGAAAATTTGAAAACGCCCTAACTCAAACAATTTCGATATAAAGGTATGGTTTTTCCTTCAATTTAAGATTCTATGGAATTTTTAGAATTTTTTGAGACCACTCGGAGCTCTGTAGGACAAACCGTTCACTCCCTACGAAAATTTAAGGGTTTTTATTGAAATATATATATATAAATCAAAACACGATTGTGAATCGCAAAAGAGGCCTAATCTCCGTTCAAATTAGAGCTGACCAAAATGCGATCGATGGTTGGTGATTTTTTTTTTTTTTTTTGATTTTTTCTTTTTTCTTTTTTTCTTCATATTGGATGGTTGGTGATTTTGTAGACGAGTGATCTACATAAAATTAATAAACCATTGTGTAATAATTTGCAGCGTTTTCAGTCAAAATTCAAATGTAATTATACCGTTGGAAAGAGCGTTAAATTCTCTATCTCCCTAATGTTAAATAAAACTTTTCAAAGAAGACTAAGATGTTGAAAAATGAGTTCGAATAGTAAAATCTCGAAAATCTCGGAAATTTTTCGTTTTTTCAAACGTTCGTAACACTAACTGAAACTGCCGGTTAAGTTCTCACTGTAACCCCAAAAGTTGACCCAAAATCTCAGCTTTCTAACGGTATGGTCATAAAATTGTTTACAGTGGACTAATGGTGTAAAATCCTCGTTCCCGTGCCAAAAACCGTGGATCTTCCAGTAAAAATCGACGTTTTTCGCTAAAGACATTTTTGCTCTAAAATGAGTTAGACTCTATTCGTACTTTGTCTCACTGAGTCAAATGATGACACTAGACTTATCGAAAAAGCAGTCACTGATATCAAACCACCCTGTTCATAATAACACTAGGTTTCGAACATCAGATTAGTTATCTGATCAGTGATCAGTTCGTGACCTGCCTACACATCTACTTGTATCATAGCAACTTTTTCCAATCAAGAGTATGCCGATATGCTGCTGGTTTATGGTTTCACAAACCAAAACGCCAGTGAAGCTGTACGGGAATACCAGCGGCGGTTCCCACACAGGCGCGTAGCTTCCAAAAACGTGTTTTCAAGGGTATGTAACCGGCTGACTATGCTGTTCATGTTTTGTGTTCTGTGCGCGTCACTAACAAAGGGGAATTATGTCATTTCGATAAGTCTTGTGTCATCATTTGACTCAGTGAGACAAAGTAGGAAAAGATGGCTGTCTAACTCATTTTAGAGCAAAAATGTCTTTAGCGAAAAACGTCGATTTTTACTGGAAGATCCACGGTTTTTGGCACGGGAACGAGGATTTTACACCATTAGTCCACTGTAAACAATTTTATGACCATACCGTTAGAAAGCTGAGATTTTGGGTCAACTTTTGGGGTTACAGTGAGAACTTAACCGGCAGTTTCAGTTAGTGTTACGAACGTTTGAAAAAACGAAAAATTTCAGAGATTTTCGAGATTTTACTATTCGAGCTCATTTTTCAACATCTTAGTCTTCTTTGAAAAGTTTTATTTAACACTAGGGAGATAGAGAATTTAACGCTCTTTCCAACGGTATAATTACATTTGAATTTGGACTGAAAAAAAGGGAGTTATGGCTGTTTTAATGGCGTAAGGTCGAAAATACGAAAAAAATCTTAAAAGTGGAAAAAGTCCGATTTTAAGGGGGTTAAGAAAAAAAATTCACGAGACAAAAAAAGTCAGAAATTAGTTGTAGAATCGAACCCTGGCCGGTGGTACGACCTTAACCGTTACACCCTGTATAGGTACTTACGACGGTACTCGTACTTGTGTTTTGCGTTCCAAAGTTTTTTGAAGAATTTCGGTTCCGTATATGTTTGAGGGACGAGGTAGTACAGTTACCAACTCGAAATCGTGCATTATCGAGACGGTCCCCTATGAATTTTGTCAACATAAAACAGCTCAGAGTCCACACTCTCGGAAGTAGTTGCACATAAACATGAATTTCTCACGATCTGTTAGCTCGATTTCACATAAATTGTACATTGTTATTGTTAAGTATCTTTATATTATTAGTAACCAGGGGTTCATTGCCATCAGTTGGATAAACAACTGCTGGGAACTAAGTATATAATCAATCTTGGCAACGTGGTCGATATTACTAACACTGACTGTTTATATTTACACTGTTATAATTGTTAAACGAATAATACAAATAAAACCTTATATACATCTCTATGGTGTGATTTATTATTAACATCTTAATCTGTGTGATACTACAGATATCATCATATTCCGATCAGTAGGAGCCACGGTTCTTGGGGAAACTAGGAAAAACGTCTACAAACAACTTCACAATCGTGTTGATATTAGTTGACATCAAAAACCATCAACACGATTGTGAAAATCTTCTTTTTTTATTCAGACGCTTTCAACCGGTTTGGTAATGGGCGCCAAATTGTACATATAATTACAGGTGGCTCATTATTGTTACATTTTGAAATTTCATAAAAGTGAGATACATTTTTTAAAGTGTTGAAAAGTTTTGGATGATGTGAAAATCAAATTTCATATTTGAACCCGTTTATTTTAAAGGGGTTGTGTGTCATTTGAGAACTTTCGGGAAAACGCAAAAAACTGTCCCAAGTCGTCAAAACAATCAAAACATCTCATTTTTTGAAATATTCCAATACAGTTAAATACTATACATTCCTCCAGAATTTTTCAGATTTTTTCAGCAAGGGAAAGTGTATCAAATTTCAATTTGAAATGCTGTCACATACTCCCTTTAAAAAAATCGATTTCTCAGGACTGAAATATTTTGATGAAAATATGTACATAAAACATCATAACATAAATTATGTATATGATCAGTTTATTCAAAATTAACATCCAATCAACCAAAATCAAAATTTTTACTCGCGTTTTACGTTTCAGACCTTCCTGACCAATTTTGGTTCCGTGTCTGTCTGTCTGTGTGTCTGTCATGAAACCCTTTCCACAGCCATAACTTCTACATTGCTCATCCGATTTTGATGAAATTTTCAGGGAATGTGCGGGTGGGGGTGTAGATGGTCCCCTATGAAAATCATTACCCCCGGACTGATAGTAGCCGCTGCGCATGCGCGAACGTGAAATCCTTGCCACGGCCATAACTTCTATATTTCCCATCTGATTTGGATAAAATTTTCAGGAATTATGCGAGTTGTGATGATGATGGTCCCCTATGAAAATCATGGCCCCCAAATTAAAAGTATCTTATGCGCATGCGTAAACGTGAAATCCTTGTAACAGCCATAACTTCTACATTTTGCAACAATATTAAGATATTGTGCAGGTTGACTTGTAGATGGCTCACATAGCCCCTTTCAAAAGACATCGGAAATTTCAACCTATTTTTTCTATGGGAAGCGTCAATGATACGAGGTTCCTTTTAATCGCAATCGATGCAACCAAGTATGGATAGGTACCCAGAAAATAAAAAAAAAGTGAAAATGGCCGAAAATGTCACATAGCCCCTTTAAAAAAAAGGGTTCTTTTGGACATTTTTCGGTCAAAATAAGAATTTTACTACCAAGAGATGCTACGCGTCCTTTTCATTTTATGTGGCGATGCCAATTAAGTGTCTTTGACCTTGATCCCCTTCTACATGGTGTAATGGAGGTCAGCGATAGTAAACAGTAACAATTAAATCTGTCTGGTACCTCAACAGGTTGTTTAAAGATATCGATTTTGATTTATTGTGACTCAATAACCCGTGATCATCCTCTTCTAGTGATAGAACCTCAATCTCTACGCCCTCATTACCAAGTGACTCCCCAAGGTACTTACACTTCTTATAAGGTATCTTAAGGTTTCCTAGCGACTTCGGTCGACACAGTTGCTACTTGTGCGGACTCAACTGATGACGACTGCTGATTATTGTTCGAAATTCGATGAGCTCTGAGGAATACGTAAAACCACTGGATGAAGTAGATTAACCCCACGCAGACGTACATCTGGCCGAAGATGAAAAACTGAAAAATAATTCATTTTATTTGGTTGCAACACTCATAAAACCTCAAAACCTGGCCAACATTTAAAAATAGCTATGTTATATTAAAAAACGCCACTACTTAGCAAGTTGGCAGAATTTATGTGTTGCCGAGGGTTGACAGGCTCTCACTTTAAGAACCATCAGATAACCATATATTTAAAAAAAAATGGCGAGAAATGAGCAATCAAAACCTGCATAATGGCGTTTACAGTTTTCAAATCAGAGTTCCCAATCATGAGAAAATTTGATAATTTCAAGACTTTACGTGATCGCGGATCTGGAAATTATACATGGACAACTTGGTTGTTTGCTGATTGCAATAATTTGAAACTGCTCCGTGCGGCTAAAGCTAAGATCTGTACACGTGGATTCACAAGTGCACGTACACGTGTATCTATAGGTCGTTGGCAACAGCCTAGCAACCCCAGCTCACCTGCGATCTTATGGAGATAGTGAACCACTGCGTCAAGATGCCGCAAATGACGGATTGATAGAGAAGCGCGCACAACAAAGTCGCTCCGAAAGTCAAGCCAGCGCTGTCGGGTTTGATGTGAATGGCGATTTGCGACCTGAACAAAAATTCATAAATATGATGAAAAAGGACACAGTTTCAGTTTCAGATGGAGAAAGGTGGACTCTAGGACCTACAGATGCGCCCAGAGATCACCATTATACAGGGTGTCCCATGTTAAGGACCAAACAGTTTCGGGAGTCAATTCTACAACTAATGTTAGTAAGAAAGTGTCTCCTAGCAATTTTTCGTTAGACGCTTAATTTCCGAGTTATTTTAATTTTAAGGTTTTTTTCGTGTTTTCGACCTTAAGCCATAAAAATGACCATAACTCGCTTAATTTACAAGCAATTCAAAATCTAATTAGACCGTTGGATAGGGCGTTAAATTTACCATCTTACTAGTGGTTTTACAAAACATTTTGTAAAGTCGTGATGGGTGAAAAATCAACTCGTAAAGTCATTTTTGTAAAATTGTCAAAATTTCCTACTTTTTCTTTTGATTGTTAAGGTTTTACTTCCACATGACATTTCACGTACCTCTACATCAAAAACTGCGCAAAAATCTCAGCTTTCCAATGGTATAATTTGTTTTAATTTTACTCGGCTAATTAGGGGTGAAAAATACTTTTGAATGCTAAAAAACGTGGTTGCGCTCATGGAAATCAAGGTTTTCTGGTTCGTTGGGCCTCGGGCAGGTTCGACGAATTAGGGGTGGAATTCCACGTCAATTTTCAATGCTATTAGTCTGATTCCATCGCCGTTGGTTTGTGAAAGCTCAATATTGAATTTTGGTAGGTCCGAATCTTTTTTTTTTTTATTTACTTGGTATTTATGCACGAATTGAATGTTCGCAACTCTCCTTGCACATTATTCTACAGGATTAAATTATGAAATAATTGTCATTCAAATCCTGTGTATCATAATATGAACAATATTATTGTGTTTGAGTTGTTGTTTTTCTTGATTAGCTGCAAGGAAAGTGTTGGTATTCGAAATTTTCGTCTGCGCAACCACGTTTTTTAGCATTCAAACGTATTTTTCACCCCTAATTAGCGGAGTAAAATTAAAACAAATTATATCATTGGAAAGCTGAGATCTTTGCGCAGTTTTTTATGTAGAGGTACGTGAAAAGTCATGTGGAAGTAAAACCTTAACAATCAAAAGAAAAAGTAGGAAATGTTGACAATTTTACAAAAATGACTTTACTAGTTGATTTTTCACCCATCACGACTTTACAAAATGTTTTGTAAAACCACTAGAAAAATGGTAAATTTAACGCCCTATACAACGGTGTAATTAGATTTTGAATTGCTTGTAAATTAAGCGAGTTATGGTCATTTTTATGGCTTAAGGTCGAAAACACGAAAAAAACCTTAAAATTAAAATAACTCGGAAATTAAGCGTCTAACGAAAAATTGCTAAGAGACACTTTCTTACTCAAATTAGTTGTAGAATCGACTCCCGAAATTTTTCGGTCCTTAACATGGGACACCCCGTATATTGAAGGTTATTCCCCATCATAATTCTACATATAGTTTCTTGTAACGAATTCTAATAAAAATTATACAGATAAGGCCTATTTTCGACCGAATAACCCACATTACCTGGCTATTGTAACTGCCGAATTGTAAAAAACGAAAAACATGATGTACAGGATGTACGACACTGGCAACGATGAGATGAAAGACATTCCCACGAGTAGGTTACCCAGGATTCCGGAGAACACAGCCACAGCTATGTTGCCGTACTTGTTCCAGTCACAGCGCCACTTCCCAAACAGGTATGCTCCTATGGCCGCTGAAATGAATTTTTTTTTAAATGTAGGTTTTAATGACAAGCAAGTCTCAAAATAGTATCATTGATCTTAGATGATCTTAGAATCTTGATGAAATTTTCAGGGATTGTGCGGGTTGGTGTGTAGACGGTCCTCTATGAAAATACTCATCCCCGGACTGAAAGTAGCCGCTGCGCATGCGCAAACGTGGATTTCCTTGTAACAGCCATAACTTCCACATTTTCTACCCGATTTCAATGAAATTTTCAGGGATTATGCGGATTAGGTTGTCGATGGTTTCCAATGGAAGTTATCACCGCCGGACTGATAGTAGCCACTGCGCATGCGCAAACGTGAATAGGGTGTGCGCCTTTGTAGGAAAAACTGTTTATTGTTATTTTTGATCAAAGGTAGACCTCATTCTGAGAATTTTGACACCATCCGCGACCTTCTAGCGTGTGTAAATCTTTGCCTATGAATTTTTAAAGTTTCGACCGTTTATGACGTCACAGTGGGCTGGGGGGTCCCGTCCAGGAGAGAGGGGCGCGTGACGTCATAAACGGTCGAAACTTTGAAAAATCATAGAAACAGATCTACTCACGCTAGAAGGTCGCGGTTAGTGCCAAAATTCTCAGGATGTAGTCTACTTTCGATTAAAAATCTAAAAAAAATCAAGGCGCACACCCCATTCCTTGTAACAGCCATAACTTCCACATTTTCCCTCCGATTTTGATGACATTTTCAGGGATGTTACAGATCAGTATTTAGATGGTTTCCTATGAAAATCACCAACTTCGGACTGATAGTAGCCACTGCGCAAGCGCAAACGAAAAATCCTTGTAACAGCCATAACACTTATATTTTTCATCCGAATTTTATGAAATTTTTTAGGATTGTCCAGGTTAGCGTGTAGATTGTCCCCTATGAGGGTAGTGAAAGGTACTTAGAGATTGATGTTTTGAGATTAATTACAATGCATCGGATCATCTATATATAATCGGGTTATGGATAGAGGAAGCTATGTGCCACACCCACTTGGCAGACGTTTTTAAACAGTATTAACTAATATAAAAATGTTTAATAAATTTAAAAAAAATGTTTTCATTATGAAAGAATACATTGGGTAACAGTTTCGGTTCGAGGGGTATTGTTGAATTTCGTAGAGTACAGGATATTGGTTTTTCGTATGATTTCAGCTGTAGCCTCTCAGAAGGGGTGGGTTCCGTCCTTGAGGTCTACAGAAGTGATTATCGATCGTGTTTCTGCCAATTAGTGCCAAGTGATCAGTACTCAAGATTGTTATACACCTCCAATTTACCTAGGTACCAGAATAATATTCACCAATATTATAATAATAATATAATAATTGTTATTTTTATTTTTTTTGGTTGGGATAATTAGAAGTTTGTAGCTGCTAGTTAGAATATTGGAAGTATAATTCTCGGGATTGGGAAGTTCTAAACTGTGATTTACTGATCATTTGCCACTAATTGTCAAAAGCCCAATCGTGAATCACTTCCCGCTTTGAATTTCTTAGGGAAAATCTAAAATACCTCATGAATCACAAGTTAGTTATCAGAAACGACCAGACTTTAGAATTTAAATGTACATAAGTGGTCCGTCAAACGACTCAACCAAAAGGTGGAGAATTACAGAATACAGACCAATTGCCACAAAATCTGCAACCATTTTGATTTATTTTCAACTGATTTCACTCATTTTCTCAAAATGAAATCCGGTACAAATAGAACTACTTTGAACGACATACTTATATGGAAAACACATTTCTAAAAGAATAAGATAGATTGTTACTAAAATAAAAAACGAAGGTGTTTAAATGTCAAAACAAAAAATTTGTCGTCCCATGACACACAAAAGTTTTGGGTGATTCAATATCACTCAAAATAGCGAATACGGTTAGTTACTTAGTTTTGGTGGTCCACTTGTAATCTTCTGACCAAATTTTGTTGATAAACCTCTGGAGTCGACCAAGAACTTTTTTTTTTTACTCCCCCTCAAAATTTGTTGTTTTACGTTCAAGGTAGAATCCGAAAATCGAATAAAAATTTTTCCGTCCGTCCGCGGTACGCGGCACTTTCCTTAATTCCCATGAACCGATTTTGATGAAATTTTGGTATATGGGCTAAATTTGGGGTCTAATTGTGCCTCTAAGCTTTTGGTTGAAATTACTTACAGTCACTTCTAAGGGGTGAAAATTAAGGATTGAAATGTTCAAAAGTGCCCTAGCTCGAAAACTCTCAAAATAAAGGTATCGCTTTTCACAAATTTTAAATAGTATTGAATTTTTAGAGACCACCCGGAGCTCTGTAGGACAAACCGTTCGCTCCCTACGAAAACGGGGTCGGACTTACGATAAATCAGAAACACGTGTGTGAATCGCAAGAGAGGTCTAATCTCCGTTCAAATTTTAGCTGACCAAAATGCGATCGTTGTTCTTTTCTTCGAGTTGTACTCAGTTTTGCGTTTTTTTTTGTCCTTTAGCAACCAGTAATCAAATTTCCTAATTTCCTAAAATTTCCTAAAACTAATCCAAATTTTCTCGAGCGTTTGTTTTTTTTTCAAATAAACTTGATTGTGAAGTAGGTGTGTGGTAGGTAGGTTGTATCTATGGTTCTTTGCAGACGAGTGATCTGTATAGAGAAATGAAACCTTTGTGTAATAATTTGCAGGGTTTATAACGAATAATGTTACACTATGTATACTTAATTCTGGTTTATACGGTCTAATGAATTACCCGAAAGAGTGCAAACAGCGTCCACGACGCCGTTCAGCAAAACGTCTTTTTCATCCTTTTCGTGCATTTCCTCCCACAGCAGCTGAATCACTTGCATAACCTGACGAAAATAACTAAATGGGTAAGAAAGAAAACGCTACATTATTCCATTTACCAAGATCGTTTGTGGTCTGATTACCTGTAGGTAAATTCCATCTGCCACCGTCCACCAGAATATCCATTTCCACACATTACGGTGTTTAAAGGCTGAGAGGAAGTCATTCCATAGGAACCGAAACCCAGTTTTGGTTCGATGGAAACACTAGAGTAGAAACGTACCGTTTATTAAATTCTAATTGTTTATTGCTCATCCCAGGGTAAATTATTTACAACCACGAAGAACTTGAAATCGGAAATAAAATAAAAATACTTCAAATAATTGTGCGAAACATGACTAGTAATTTAGACACATGTGGCGAAAACATAAAAAAAATTATATAGGTACCTACTTAGTTACAATTGTACAATCTAATTTAGAGAGTAGTAGAATAAATAAATATACTCCTGCTCAAAATTAGAGCACCACCATCTATTTCTTCATTTTTCCCCTTCTTCTTTCCCTTGCCAAGTTTTTAACCATTTGCACACATTGTTAGCAAACACAGAAGGAACAAGGTAACCAAAAAGGCACAAATTCGAGAAAAAAAGACGTTTTTAATAAATTGAAGAAAAAATTTATTTCTTGTAAAACGATAGAATTGAAAATGTGTGTAAAAAAAAGGTTGGAATTACGCCAGTTTAACTTTTCAATACTTGGTATTACCTCCTCTAGCTCGGATGAGGGCTTGAAGCTTTCGACTCATGCCTTTTATCAAGTTTTGGGTATCCTCCTGGGGGATATTGTCCCACTCCTCTTTCGCTGCTGTTTCAGCTGCTGGAGATTGTCTAATGGTGGATCTCTGGCTCGAATTCTTCTCTTCAGCACGTACCAAACATGCTCTATCGGATTCATGTCTGGGCTTCTTGGTGACCAGTCCAGGATACAAAATTTATAAGGGAAGAAGGAAAGAGGCAAACGAAAAAATGGATGGTGGTGCTCTAATTTTGAGCAGGAGTGTATTTCAACGCCTAAATAATTAACCATTTTTGAGATAATATCGATGTTATGACATCAACACGATTTTTTATTTATTTATTTATTTTTAACGTCGAGAGAAGGATTCATGAGTGCGTACAAACAGCAACCTACCACGAAAAAGTCATACAATATGAGTTAATGAGATGATTTTCATAGAAGTTTGATATATATATATTTATTTATATTATTAAATATTGTTATTATTATTATGGATAATTATTTCTGTATACCTAGATAAATGATTTTTATGAAAAGTTTTTTTTCAGCCTCCAAGGATCGTTTCAGAATGCTTCAAAACGGATTTCAGTCACCTTTTGTTTTCTCGAAAAAGTTAATTCTAATAATTTTGAGGCCATAGCAATGCTTCATTTTTCTTGAAAATTCTATAAAAGTCCATGTGCAAGAGCACAATGTTCTCAAAAATTTCGATAAACAATGTTATTTCACATATTTTGATTGTTAATCCAATCAATCTGGAGATAGGTAACTGAGGATACGAAAAAATAAGTTGAAACAGAGATTCTGATTACCTACTCCTTGTGACTCATCCAACGAGTCGGTCCGGTTGAAGTAGATCGATCTGTCAGCCGATGGTAGAGAAATCGACCAGAATGTCGCGACACACATAGCTGAAAAATAATTACTCCTATAGGTTTAGTATACCCTATTGTATGACTCGGAAGTTATTATTAGAACGATAAAAGAATATAAATGATCAATAAACGCCATTGTTCAATAATACTGTTAATCTTTTTTTAAATGTCTGGTTTGAATAGGTAATCTTGAATGAAGTGGACACGTGGCTTTTGAATTGAAAACCACTTCAATGCAAAATATATAAATATCCCTGAAGCCTCTGCTTACTGGAATACGTAGGAATCTAATACGGCCATATTGCTGAGCCTACTTTCTGGAAGGTATTTATGGTCGTACTTACGACAAACAATGCTCTTAGATTTCTAGGTGAAATATGCTTCATACTTCCTAGAGAAATGTAAGCCAAAACGTGAAGACCAACGTGCATGGAGACCAAACTTTGAGCGATGAACCCTGACAGCATTTTGCCGATCAGGTAAGCAGCTTGGGTGAAACCGGTTACTTCTTGATAGTGTTCCCTGAAAACATAATGAAGCATATTAAACTATTATTGGTACATGAATAATTAAAATACAGGTTATTGGATTATTATGTTCCATAATGAAATGAAACTTTGGAATCGAGCAAGAAAAAAAGTTAACCGCTCCTCCCCCCTGAAAGTTTGAAGGTTTACGTTTCAAAAACCCGAAAATCGAATTAAATAAATTAATATGTTTTGTCCGTCCGCTCAAATTTCCTTAGTTACCATGGACCTATTTCGATGGAATTTGGTATTGGGGGGTCTTTTTCAGCTACTTTTTGCAGCTACTTCTCATTTTCAGTTACTTGTAAAAGGTGAAAAAAAGGGGTTGAAATTCTCAAAAACTTTCAGTATAAAAGTTTTTTTTAACGTCAATTTAAAATATCGTTGCATTTTAGTTTATTATTTTCAATAATGAACCTTTGGAATCGACCAAGAAAAAAAAAATTTAACACCCCCTCAAAATTTGATGGTTTACGTTTCAAGGTATGTAGAATCCAAAAATCGAATGAAAATTTGGCCGTCCGTCCGCCGTACGCGGCACTTTCCTCAGTTAGCATTGACTGATTTTGATGAAATTTGGTATGTAGGCTCCATTTGGGGTCTAGTTGTGCCCCGAAGATTTTGGTTAATGTAATTCAGTTCTAAGGGTTCCAAAATGAATTTTGAAATTTTGAAAACGCCCTAACTCAAAAAAATTTGATATAAAGGTATTGTTTTTCCTTCAATTTAAGATTCTATAGAATTTTTAGAATTTTTTGAGACCACGCGGAGCTCCGTAGGACAAACCGTTCGCTCCCTACGAGAATTTAAGGGTTTTACCATCGATAAATCAGAAACACGAGTGTGAATCGCAAAAGAGGCCTAATCTCCGTTCAAATTTTAGCTGACCGAAATGCGATCGATGTTTTTCTTCATGTTGGATGGTTGGTGGCTTTGCAGTCGAGTGATCAATATAGAAAAATAATAAACCATTGTGCAATAATTTGCAGCGTTTTTAGAATCAAATGAGAGCAACTAGAGCACAGTAGGATCAACCGTTCACTACCCATAAGGATTTAAGTATAGAACTAATAATAAAGGGTTCGTTCGGTCAGGCAGTCCTGGACGGTCCAGGACTGGAGCAGTCCAGGACTCGTGACGTCACAGAGTCGCCCTGGACTGTCCGAGATTCGGTGTTGTCCGAACGCACACGGGACAGCACTGGAAGCATGGATATTTCATACGTATAAAATATCCATGCCAGAGAGATGTGAAATTTATTGCGATTTTATTTTAAGATTTATATAATATATAGACGTATTTATTAATACTTGATTTTACTCCTTTTTGTATAGGAATAATAAATGCTTCTAAAATGAGGTTAGCTGCCTATTTCCAAATTTGCCTATTTCTAAAGTTTCCTATTCCCCCAAATGGAAACTGCGACTGGAGCTTCGTAAAACTACTTTAAATTGAAGTTAAGTTACGAGCTGAAGTTATGGGTTACGAATTAACGAATTTTTACACAAGTAGTACAAAATTACTTACTGTGAATTGATGAGATGATTCCACTGCTACCAATTCTTCGAAGAGGTGTCTTAAACCACCCTTTTTACCAAGTGAAGCTTTCTTAAGAGTAGGTACAGGTAGAGTCATACAAAAGGGAAGGCCATTTTCGACAAGACGCTTGTATTTAAAGAAAAATGAAAGTAAAACGCTTTCGACTTGACCGATGGGTATAATTTCAAATAGAGACAGAACAATGGTAACGAAATTACGAAAATAAATTGAACGTATATACAGATTTATGCTTCTTTACCAAAATCGTATTTCCCAAGCTACTCATACTCAATTTCAAAGTTCCGGGTCTTTAATTGTTTTATGAATAGAGGTTAATATAATTACTGTTACTTTACAATACTAGTTTTCAATTCCACTTTTCTTATTCCACATGTGCTAAGAGATATTTAGGTCGAAGCGGTCAGCAACATTCCAGAACGACGCAGTTTGGTGCCCACAGTAGGTAGGTAGGCCACAAAAATATCAGAACTCCGATGTTGGGCACTCAGCTTTCCGTATGGACCTATAAGTGGACAATATTATGAAATAATGAAGAACAGAATGAATATTTTTATAGTTTGATGTAAGTATGTATCGACAGTAGGAAAACTGAAAGATGACAAACCTGCTTGAGCAGAAAAATCGAGGGAGTGTTCGTACCAGCTACTCTACGAAGTGTTGATCATCAAATTCCAACACAACTTGTTGAATGTAGCTTTGGTTCTTCAGCCTCAATCTCCGATAAATCAATTCGATAATGAAAATGTCTTCGACATCATCGTCCAAAAAAATAAACCACACTCATCACGTCACTTTCGCAATCAGAAGAATCAGCCGACATCATAATTGGATTTTCATAAAACTTCTGAATTCTCGAAAGATGAGGAGCGGAGAGGAGGAGCGGAGGAACCCGAGAGGTGAGGAGCGGGAGAAAAAAGTGCAATGCGCATGCGCCGGACCCTTTACTCTCGCTGAAATCTGGAGTAAGTTCGGACGACCCTGGACTACCCTGGACTGCCTCTCCGAACGGCAAATCTCTCGTCCGGGACTACACTGGTCCTCTCCGAACGGCCAAAAGTGGGCGTGGTCAGCCCTGGACTGCCCGGGACTGCCTCACCGAACAAACCCAAAGAAGAAACACGAGTGAGAATGGCAAATAAATGGTCACTGATGGAGTCTCTGTTCAAATTTCATCTGGTTGATGCGATCTTTTAGCATAGAACATGCTTTAGCCATCACCTAGAAGTAACGCGGGATTTGGTAATGATTTTCACTTACAACCGACCCGTTTCTAGTGAAATGTATCGCCGTTAGTTTTCGTCCCACGAAAATCGTTCGTCACTCGTTGAAAAGCCCCCAATTTATGCGTAAATTATATGCTGCCAGAACAGCTGTAAATATGGACGAAGCTGAGATATAGGTACCTCTGATTTAAAAGAACTGTAAACAACATTCGCGGTAATGTCCAACTTCGATTTATATTGGATTATGCTGATGTTGTTGGTTGGCTTGGTTTTTACGAATGTTATCCAGGGATGGCATATCGAATGAAATATATCGATATACTGATCAAATGATACATCGTCAATGATATATCGATACCTACGATATATCGGATAAAAAATCCAACCCCCTCAAAATTGTATGATTCACGCTTCCTACCCACATTATGTAAAATCCGAAAATCAAATGACGAATTTTTGTTCCGTCCACTTTGCCCAGTTCCCGAAGACCGATTTTAACGAAATTTGATAAAACTAACTCAACCTAATAGATTTTTATTCGTAGTGGGTAGTTTAATTAAATTCGATTATACAATGGTGGATGGTAAACATTTCACATTGCCATCGTGAAGAGATGTACCTACATTGAGTAGGTATACAACCTGGCGGCAAATCGGGATAATGTAAATTGTGTCTGTCGTGTTCTCCTTCTCCTAAGTGTTAAAACCAAATGAAAGTAACTATTGATAGATGATGATGTAATACAATTTTAACATAAACTCAATTTTAAATGCTTGCATACGAGTCTGCAACACATTGGGACATTTGCATGTCAACCACTGGCTGAATAGACTGAATGAATGGCTGAAGTAAGTAGGTATTTAACTTGGTTTAAAAAGTTTCTGGTATGACTTATCGAAATTATCATACATAGTTGTAAAAGTGCGAAAATGTCATGGTTGTCATAGCACTAGGTCAGTAGCAAAGGGTTTTTGGGGTTGCAAATTTGGAGATGAACTTCCCAATGTTCCATTAATTTATAAATTGCTTCAACTCGTATAAGTATTAAGTAGTTTTATCTGGACGCGCCTCCATTACTTTTGGCTCAAGTCAAATAATGAGACTTGAGCGCCACTGCACTAAGCCATCATGTTTGAGCTGAAGTCATTAGTATGAAATCAACCAATCACGTTGGTACCTACAACATTTGGAATGAAATTACGTAATGTTTTTACAAATACTGGCGTCCCTTTTAATTTATTCATTTGAAAAAGAAGTCGCGATATATCGGTAAATGAATCGATATTGACCGATAATATCGTTTCTCTATATCGATATAAATATATCAAAATGTCAAACGTAATATATCGATATATCGCTGCCATCCCTAATGTTATCAAAGGATCTTGAAACCTAGGCGAGATGTTGTTATGAACGCGGACTTTCAGTTGTGATGTGTTCTTCGACGCTTTAGATGTTTTCGATTTCTTGATAATAACAATAATGTTGTGATTGAGAGTGCTATGCAAAGTAGTGAGTCTACTTCCACAGAAGAGCGAGTAAGGAAGCTCATTTGCAAATTTGTACCTATTACACCAAGAACATTAGCAGATTTTTATTTATGTAGTTGGCTTGCATCGTTTTTACCAAAAAGTAATTGAAGGATCTTGTAACCTAGGCTTTTAGTTGCGATTTCTTAATAATAACAATACTTCCAAGAGGTGAATGTGATGACGAGCAATTTGAAAAGCAGGCCCATAAAGGGCTAAATTAAAACAACAAACAACAAATTCCTAGTAAAAGGAAACAGCAAAGATACAAAACACGGCTAAAGCATGTTCCATGTTTCTTGAATTTCAGCCGAAGGCTCTAAGCAGTAACCATACTGAGGTCCCCTCGCGAGGCCCAAAGAGCCGATCGAGTTTTCGTTGTTTTTTTTTTCAACTAGCGTTTCAGTTGTGTAGTTATGTAGCATTCAGGTTATCGGAATATCAAAATTCGCATGTGAAGGGGGAAGCAGTAGGGCAGAATCTCGTGGGATGGTGTTAGTTAAAACGTAATATTACGATTTTCACCCAAAAATGCCACAATATGATTGCCAATTCCCGAAAATATTTATACTCGTAGTTCCTTACGTACCTGTCGACTTTAGCGTAGATGTACGTGTAGTACGCCAGCTCGCAGGCGAAGTAGAGGCCGGTAAGTGCGTAAGCCATCTGAATGATAGAACTCTTATTAAATGGGTACAATAAATACGTACATAATTTGATAAAACAATCCTATACCAATCCAATTTAAGAATGATTGATTTGGAACAAATCAATAAAACAAAAATTCTGTTGCAATCGTGACTACATGGTATGGATTCACTTGAAGATGGTGACGCAACTCTTCTGTCGGTCTCTGTTTGTTCCTCGTTCCGGGTTAGTATAATCTCTCAAGAACCGATGCTCGATGTTTAAAAGTTGTACATAAATTTGACCTTTTCAGGGATTTTTGAAATTCATTAGTGCATCCACCTAGGAAATTGAAAAATTACAAGATCGCTGCAGGAATCATCAAAATCTAACAATAATTATCAGAGAAAAGCGGGAGAAATCTTTTATTCACTGACTGAGACCTCTTTGAGGAGGACCTAAAATAATTCTAAAAACAATCACTTTTTCAGTTTAAATTATGGACCTATGAAATCGGTCCCGGAATTCCTTTGCGCATGTGCCAAGGTGTCATAAAGCCAAAGATGGGATTCTGTAGGGTGTCCACACTTGAAACTGTAAACCCTCTACAAGGTATTTCCAACAAAAAATGTATCTGAGCAATTTTGTTTCCAAGTATTTCAAAACGATTTTGCCATTAAAACTGCCATAACTCCCGTATTTACTAAGAAAATTAAAATTTGAGA
This sequence comes from Apolygus lucorum, assembly GCA_009739505.2. Taxonomy (NCBI): domain Eukaryota; kingdom Metazoa; phylum Arthropoda; class Insecta; order Hemiptera; family Miridae; genus Apolygus; species Apolygus lucorum. The sequence goes on along the minus strand of CM019169.2, from coordinate 16,532,061 downwards.
ATACAGTTGGAAAGAACGTTCAATTTCCGAACTATCTATTGAAAAACCAAGATCTTTTTTGAAATAAATTTTTTTTTAATCAAGACAAACAGCAAAATTTTGATATTTTAGGAAATTTTACTTTGTTTGATCGAAGTTTTTCCTCTGAATTCTCGGCTCATTTTGAAGGGCGCTCCTCGGAAAAACGTTGCAAATTATTACACAAAGGTTTGTTGTTTCTATACAGAACACCCGTCTGCACAGAACTGGCTTTGCCATTGTCACCACCAACCAACCATAGGTACTACCTACCTGGTACATAACAACTTCACAATCAAGTTAATTTGGAAGAAATAAACGCTTCACACTCAATTTGAAGAAATAGGGAGTTGTGGATGTTTTCACTGAGAAATTTGATTACTGGTTGCTGAGGACTCAAAACTGAGGACAACTCGAAGAAACTAACGAATTTTGGTCAGATAGAATCTGAACGGAGATTAGACCTCTCTTGCGATTCACATACGTGTTTCAGATTTGACGTAAGTCGAACCGTTAAGTTTTCTTAGGGAGCGAACGGTTTGTCCTATAGAGCTCCGCATGGTCTCTAAAAATGCTAAAAATTCAATACTACCTTAAATTGATGGAAAAAACTTTATAACGAAATTTTTTGAGTTGAGCATTTTCAAAGTTTCAACCCTTATTTTTCAACCCTTAGAAGTGACCGACATCAACCAAAATCTTCGGGGCACAACTAGACCCCAAATGGAGCCTACATACCAAATTTCATCAAAATCGGTCAATGCTATCTGAGGAAAGTGCCGCTTTCGGCGTACGGCGGACGGACGGCCAAATTTGTATTCGATTTTTGGATTCTACGTACCTTGAAACGTAAACCAACAAATTTTGAGAGGGGGGGGGGGGTGAAAAAATTGTCTAGGTCAATTCCAAAGGTTCATTATTGAAGATAATAAACCAAAAACACGCCCAAACTATCAGCATTCCAATAGTCGGTCATTATTTAAAGGTTTCCTATGAAATTTGAGGACGGAAAAGACGTTTAAATGCGAATAAACGAGTTATTTTAGCGATATTTTAATGATTTTTTACAATTTCAGAGTGAAAAAAGTTGCATTTTAAGCGGAAAAAGAACTAAGTGTGGGAAAGTTGATGCAAACTCGTTGTAAAATCGATTCGTGGAGTATTCTGATTGGTTTCAAAATAGGTAGTACTTTGTAATAAAAGTTCACCAACAACCTTTGAAAGGTGAAAAAAACACTAAATTTTTGTTGAAATAACACGTTTTTACGCATTCAAACACCATTTCCTCCCTAGAAAATCATAGACCGTAGGAAAGCTGACAAGCTGTCTGGGCATGATTTTTCTGCTCAACAGATTGAGCAGAAATTCTGGGTAAAAATTACAATGAAAAAAACGCTTGCATACGAGTCTGCAACACATTGAAACATTTTCATGCCCCCCTGGTAATATCAAACTGTAAAGTACCTACCTACCTAACAACTTCACTTCTGATGGTCATAATCATCATTGTGGCGACTTGGGACAAATATCGTTGCAACAAATATCGTTGCAACAAATATCGTTGCATCAAATTTCGTGACGATTTTTTTTTTATGTGCCATATGAAAGACATGAAAATGTCAAAAAATGCTTGCATACGAGTCTGCAACACATTGGGACATTTTCATGTCAACCAATACACAACAAGTTTGTTGACAACACTACGCATCAAAGTTTTCGTGACGATTTTTCAGTTCATGTGCCAAAGCAGACATGAAATTTCAAAAACTCACTTTTCAAAAAAATTTAACTTTGCTTTTCGACTTGATTTTTTTTTAAATATTTTATTTCTAAATTATCTCTGTTTTGCACTAGATAGCTTGGAAATTCAACGCACGCTCTATCCTCAAATTTGACTTAACTTGGGAAATAACAGGAAATATGAAAATAATTTTTAATGATATTAAAAAAATTTAAATTGAAAAACAGAAAAGCAAGAGGTTAAAACTAAACTGCTAAGAGACATTTTTGTTGTTGAAAATACCTTATAAAATCGACCTTAGGAGGGTTGACAGTCTCAAGTGCAGACACCCTTTAGAAAATTCCTGTATAAACACACTCACAGGAAATTTCTTCTAGGGAGTAGAAATCGTTTGAAAGTTCCAAATGGACACGTGTACCTGCATGGTGCTCAAGCTCGTAGAGAAGGAGTACATCATGTAGATGAAGACCCCGGTAAGGCTGTTGAGGATGATGACCGGTTTATAGCGGAGCATGTCAGTGACGAGGAATAGAATGACGAGACAGATCCACTGGCTGTATACGCTGGCAGGGTAGATCTCCACAAACACCTGTCATCAGTTACGGTGTAATATCAAGATTACCTTAAAAGATACTGTTTACTAATGCATGCATTCCCCGGACTTCACAGCGAACAAGCATCATAAATTATAAAACCTATATTATATTAAAAACCTATAAAACCGTTGCATTAGCAATTATGAAATCGTCTGCCAAATTGGGTTGGGGAGTGAAGCTTACTCATAAAAAAAATTCGATGTACCATAAACCAAGAAAGCCTTAGTAATGGCTTTCGTAGCGCCTTGAAATCAATATATTTTGATTTCCCATTTTCTCATGAGTGGGAACTCGGATTTGAAATCTACGAGCGTCAAACTGTGATAAATGTTTTATTTCTGGTTTATTAAGTTTGGAAAATTTGTAAATAATTTGTTAGTTGGAATAGCAATAATAAAGTGAACAAAGTTCTAGGGGAAATGTTTTACCTATAACTTGAAAAAGAAGGTAAAAAAATGGAAGTTTATTGGGTCACCCGAGAGACCAGGAGACTTCAAAGGCTTATTTTCACCTCCGATGGAATGAAAAACAAGAGAAAGAAGGTCGAAATAATCAAAATTTGTCGGTTCGCTCGAGAGACAGGAAGACTTCAAAGGCTTATTTTCACCTTCGATTGAATGAAAAACACGAGAAAGAAGGTCGAACTAATCAAAATTAGTCGGTTCACTCGAGAGACAAGAAGACTTCAAAGGCTTATTTTCACCTTCGATTGAATGAAAAACACGAGAAAGAAGATCGAAACAACCAAAAGTTGTCGGTTCACTCGAGAGACAGGAAGACTTCAAAGGCTTATTTTCACCTTCGATTGAATGAAAAACACGAGAAAGAAGATCGAAACAACCAAAAGTTGTCGGTTCACTCGAGAGACAGGAAGACTTCAAAGGCTCATTTTCACCTTCGATTGAATGAAAAACACGAGAAAGAAGGTCGAAACAACCAAAATTTGTCGGTTCACTTGAGAGACAGGAAGACTTCAAAGGCTTATTTTCACCTCCGATGGAATGAAAAACACGAGAAAGAAGGTCGAAATAATCAAAATTCGTTAGTTCACTCGAGAGACCAACTCATTCTGATTACTTCGACCTTCTTCCTCGTGTTTTTCATTCCATCGAAGGTGAAATTGAGCTTTTGAAGTCTTCCTGTCTCTCGAGTGAACTGACAAATTTTGATTGTTTGGACCTTCTTCCTCGTGTTTTTCATTCCATCGAAGGTGAAATTGAGCCTTTGAAGTCTTCCTGTCTCTCGAGTGAACTGACAAATTTTGATTTTTTCGACCTTCTTCCTCGTGTTTTTCATTCCATCGAAGGTGAAAATAAGCCTTTGAAGTCTTCTTGTCTCCCGGGTGAACTGACAAATTTTGATTTTTTCGACCTTCTTCCTCGTGTTTTTCATTCCATCGAAGGTGAAAATAAGCCTTTGAAGTCTTCCTGTCTCTCGAGTGAACTGACAAATTTTGATTATTTCGACCTTCTTTCTCGTATTTTCTATTCAATCAAACGTGAAAACTAGTCATACAAGTTTCTGGTCTCGCGGTGTTTTAGGTTTCATAATTTTATAAGGGAAGATTCGCTTACTTGATGGTGAGTGAAATTCATGGGGGGCGTCATGAAAAAACGAGTCATGAATGGTTCCAAGAATCTCAATTCCTTGAGTACTCCGTACACGCAAATCACGAAAGCCAAGGACTTCCACTTCTCCATTATATTTGTTTCTGAACAGGTTTTACTGGAACAAAATTAAAACAACAACAATTTAGCAATTTACTAATTTCCTATTGTTTTCGATGAGATGAGTGTTTCTAATCTTCAAGTCGAACATTCCAGTGGCACAAAACAAGGATGTCTGCTAAGAAAGGCCACTGGGTTACAAACAAGAATATTTATGCTCAAACTTGTGAAAACTTGATGAATTTGAAAAATTGGAAAACTAGACCGTGTTGGAAACTAGACAAAACACTAATGACTGAACCTCAATCATCATCTCATAAAGTAGGTACTATTGAATTTGGGCCTCAACACTTATTAATATTATTTTGCTTTTGTATTTCGTACCATGATTATGTTGAATGGACATGAGGGTTAACCACTGTTAAAGTTTAACATTGTAATTTAAAAAAATTATAATACCTACCGGTAAATATAATTTAATAAATGAATACAATACCTAGCTAACAATATTAACATTTAAATAATAATATTATATTATACCTACTGGGAATTAAATAGGTAGTTCAGAGAATTTGATACGGGGAAACTTATGTCTGACTGACCTACTTTACTGATAATTGATTTGTGAAAAGAAGAATTTTTACAGCGAATAGTGAAGGTAAAGGAATTTACATTCGAGGAATAAATATGAGTTATTAACAGATATCCCGTGAAGCACTAAGGAGCGACCTCCCTTCCATCCGTGAATCTGGTGACCGGTCTTTCAATACCTGTGACACCAAAGAAGGCGATGAGATTCCAAGTCTCTTATCCAAGTTATTTTTGGAGTTTGAAGAAGTTTTTGTAAGAAAGTGGCTCGAGTTTTCAGATGCGAAATGGGCGTTGGACTTATTTCTACTCGGGCTTACTTACCTAAATACCCCTGGAGTTTTATTTTTGAGCTATCATTTTCCATAACTAACCTTTGGAATCGACCGAAAAAAAAATTAATCCTCCTCAAAATTTCAATACAATTTGGTGTATGGGCTCCATTTTGGGTCTAGTTGTGCCCCGATGCTTTTGGTTGGTGTCAGTCACTTCTAAGGGGTGAATAATAAAGGTTGAAATTTTCGTCCGCCCTAGCTCAAAAACCTTTGGTATAAAGGTGTTGTTTTTCCATCAATTTAAAATAGCATTGAATTCTTAGTATCGAATGAGACCATCCAGATCTCTGAAGGACAAACCGTTCGCTCCCCATGAGAGCTTAAGTGTTGGAATTAGGATAAATCAGAAACACGAGTGTTAATCACAAAAGAGCTAATTTCCGTTCAAATTTTAGCTGACCAAAGTGCGATCGTTGTTCGATTCTGCGAGTTGTACTCAGTTTTGCGTCCTTAGCATCCAGTAATTAAATTTCCTAATGAAGGCACCCACAACGCCTAGTTCCTCAAATTGTGTGTGAAGCGTTTATTTCTCCCAAATAAACTTTATTGTGAAGTAGGTATGTAATAGTTAGGTAGTACCTAGTTGGTAAAAAAAATAGAGACTAGAAAAATAGTTTATTACTTTAGGCAAGAAATAGTGCCCCCCCCCCCCCCTCACCAATATCTACCAAAACATTTCTAGCGGCATGGGAGCCTCGAATCTGAAGAGCATTTTAAAATCCATGATCTACGTCACCCAACATGCGAATTCGAGTTCGACCCCCCCCCCCCCCCCCCACCAACAACCTCCCCAACGCCAACAATGGTGCCAGTCTGGAAATACGCGTAACATTGAACTTTCATCTGTTAGTTTTGGTAGGCAGTCCGTCGAAGTTCACATCCGTATTCAAGGTGAAACACAAAAAAAAACACGAAATAAGTGGTTTATGGCATCATGGCACCATGTCCTGGCACCATGTTGGCACCACTATTAGTTCCATGGTGGTACAGAGAATCATTCACGAAAATACGGAGGTATAATGAGAATTTTTCCTCAATTTCACAGCTTGGGTACAATTAGTAAGCAGTAAAGGAACCGAAATATTGAAAATTCGGATATTTTGTGAATATTATCCCCCCACTCACCCCCTCCCCTTGCGAATTTTGGTACTCTGGTAAAATCATGTACAACTCGGAAGTTATTTGAGTCAAACAAAAAAAGAAACACGCAAATCGGTTGAAAATTGAGGCCTGGGCAGACTTTACAAGATTGTGCACGCAAACGCACGTTTTTTAAGCATTAACCCCCCCTTTCCCCCTCTTAAAAAGCAAAATTCAAAATTCCGGCGACGTAGTGCACAACTAGATAGTTTTCCGCGACGAACAACTAGATAGATAGTTTTCCGTAGATAGTGCACAAATAGATAGTTTTCCGTAGTGCACAACTAGATAGTATTCCGCGTCAAACGAAAAAAGAACCAGGAAAATCGTTTGAGAACTAAGGCCTGGGCAGAGTACACAAGATTATGCCCAAAAACGCACGTTTTTCGAGCATTAACCCTCCCTTTCCCCCCTTAAAAGGCAAAATTCGAAATTCCGGCGACGTAGTGCACAACTAGATAGTTTTCCGCGACGAACAAAAAAAGAACCAGGAAAATCGGTTGAGAACTAAGGCCTGTGCAGAGTACACAAGATTTTGTTACACACACACACACACACAGACATACACCTATGGTTTTTTCGCGGATTTGGATTCAGAATGGTCTAAAACGGATTACTGTGTGGTTATTTTTTTTTCTGTTGAGTGTTGTCCAACTTCACCCCAGATCGATCGCATAAGGACGCCCAAGTCTTACTGTGGGACGTCCTAAAAATCAGAGAAGCTAAGGAAAGTTGAAGATTTGAATCGTGTGACGTAGCTAGGCAATCGTGACGTAGCTAGCCAACTGTCTTTGAAAAAAGTATCCATGCACGGAAACCCTTGAAAGACCTCTTGGATACTACAAAATAGTACTCACACACGCGCGCGGCGTAGTCCGCGGCGTAGTCCTTGCCTAGTGCGTGTGCATTTATAGCGGCCCGCCTTTTTAGGACGTCCCACAGTAAGACTTGGGCGTCCTTATGCGATCGATCTGGGGTGAAGTTGGACAACACTCAACAGAGAAAAAAATAACCACACAGTAATCCGTTTTAGACCATTCTGAATCCAAATCCGCGAAAAAAACCATAGGTGTATGTCTGTATGTGTGTGTGTGTGTGTGTGTGTGTGTGTGTGTGTGTGTGTGTAACAAAATCTTGTGTACTCTGCACAGGCCTTAGTTCTCAACCGATTTTCCTGGTTCTTTTTTTGTTCGTCGCGGAAAACTATCTAGTTGTGCACTACGTCGTCGGAATTTCGAATTTTGCCTTTTAAGGGGAGGAAAGGGGGGGTTAATGCTCGAAAAACATGCGTTTTTGGGCATAATCTTGTGTATTCTGCCCAGGCCTTAGTTCTCAAACGATTTTCGTGGTACTTTTTTCGTTTGACGCGGAATACTATCTAGTTGTGCACTACGGCGCCGGAATTTTGGATTTTGCTTTTTAAGAGGGGGAAAGGGGGGGTTAATGCTTAAAAAACGTGCGTTTGCGGGCATAATCTTGTAAACTCTGCCCAGGCCTCAATTTCCAACCGATTTGCGTGTTTCTTTTTTTGTTTGACTCAAATAACTTCCGAGTTGTACATCATTTTACCAGAGTACCAAAATTCGCAAGGGGAGGGGGTGAGTGGGGGGATAATATTCACAAAATATCCGATTTTTCAATATTTCGGTTCCTTTACTGCTTACTAACTGTCCCCAAGCTTTGAAATTGAGGAAAAATTCTCATTATACCTCCGGATTTTCATGAATTATTCTCTGTACCACCATGGAACTAATATTGGTGCCACCATGGTGCCAGGACATGGTGCCATGATGCCATAAACCGCTTATTTCGTGTTTTTTTTTTTTTTTTTTTTTTTGTATTTCACCTTGAATACGGATGTGAATTTGACGGACTGCCTACCAAAACTAACAGATGAAAGTTCAATGTTACGACGTATTTCCGCTTTGGTGCCAGACCGGCACCATTGGAGGAGGAGGAGGGGGGGGGGGGGTGAACTCGAATTCGCATGTTGGGTATCGTAGAGCATGGATTTTAAAATGCTCTTCAGATTCGAGGCTCCCATGCCGCTAGAAATCTTAAGGTGGATAATGGTGGGGGGGGGTCAGTATTTCTTGCCTAAAGTAATAAATAAATTACATCGAGTGAAACAGTTTTATCACTTAACAACTGGTTAAACTGACCTAATGCTTATCCAATGGGACGTCCCCTGGAATGCATGCATTACTAAACAATATGTTTCAAACGTGTGATCTCTTTAATTAATTTTTCTACCACATGTTATAGTATCATTGGGCTTAAAGTTGTAGTATACAGGTTTTCAAGGGTGCTGAATCCAAATTTGAGGTCAAAAACCTGAATTTCCGACCCACCGAAATACCCCATTGGCCATAGCAACGGTTCGATATGGTCCAGGTAGGACTGACCAAATACATTGCAGAAATAGATCCATTGCTAGAGGGAATTAACAATTATTATATTGTTTACCGCGTACCTATCTAATCTAATTAAATCGTCCGGTTACAGTAACGCTAACTGATAAAGTTGTTTTCGTTCCCAGCCCTTATTACACAGTATACAATTTACTAACATCAGTTTTTTGGTTGGTTTTTATGTTCGACGGTTCAGGGTCACTATCTCTTTTCAATTTGCAAGGAACAAATTGAAGACCCCGCAGCAACAACGAGCCAACTCCAAAATTATCGGGTTTGAGTTGAGGCACGGGAAGGTTTGACGAACCGGGAGGTCATTAGCTTTGAAAAATAATTTGTTAATATCTGCAGTATCTAATCATGCCACTGGTCTTAAAATGTTCACAATTAAATGTACTTATAAATTAAATTAAATTGTAAACTTCCCAACCTACTTGTTTTGAACTCGTACTTGGCTTATCTAGAGGTGATGGAGGCACTTCCAAATCTACCTAGTTCTAGGTACATGAGGGTTGGAAACGAGTGTTAACTCATAAACGACAATATTTTGAAGTAGGCTCATTGTTGCTGCAGGATCTGTTGATTGGTATATCATTATACCCATAAACGAAGTTTCTGTGAGGCTTTCCTATTTTGGTCAAAAAGTTGAAAATGAATAGGATGAAGGAACTTCCTTAGAACCACTTTCACCAAACGGCTACCCTATCCAAAGTTAAAATAAATAATCATTGTTTCACCAAATTTGACACATCGATCAAAAGCGCTTGTTTTGATAACAATTATTTAACGTTTGAAGAGAGATGTAACCACAAATGAGGGCACCATGTTGAACAATTGACGTGGTAATCTCTCATTTATAATTTTTAATTCACACTTAATTCAAGGAATTTTTTTCACAACTTCTTTATTTCTGTGATGTTTCGTCGACCGTTGGCTTATCAGTTTTCAATCATGAAATTTGATGAGAAAATTAATATTAAATCTTATTTTTTTCTCGCGGGCTTATTGATAAAAATTTGTCTATGTTTTGCCTCTAAACTAGTTGAAAATTGGGCAAAAACATCGTTAACCCATTCAACCCCAAGCCTGATACGCTCTCCCACCCCACGGCCCATGCTGCGGAATGCGAGGAATGGGAGAACTGGAGGGGCCATGCAACAGGAGGCTGGTAAAGGCGCAAAACAGCTGATTTCCACAATCCATCGTGCTATCTAGGTCGAGCAAAGGGTGCTAACGGGGAAAACTGCCAGGCCAAGGTTATACAACCCTCCCAGGCCTCAGCCAACATTTTTGAAGAGATAGAGGTAACCTGTGAGCCATGGCATCATATGCTGTCACCGGGCCGACCGAAATTCCGCCCTGACATCATATGATGTCATCGGGGTTGAATGGGTTAAGTTAATTACTACCGATTCTAATACTTTTCTACTCTATTCAATATTCTACTCCGTGGCCAAATAAGAAGGGCAATTAATAGCTGCTGCCAACATGTGAAATAAATTTCCACTATCGTAGAGGGACATTTTACTGTTATGGTTGGTCAGAATTCAGCTCTGATGTCTAAATTTCAGTTTCTTTTTATAGAAACTACCCCCTCCTTGCATTGGTTTGACCATGTTTGGTTCAAGTGATAGATTCTCCTTCTCTGACAAGATGTATGTAAACCCATATTGTACCGAGGAGAGATCACATCTTACTAGAAGAATTTTTTTGCTCTATTACTCATTCAACATAAAAAACACCATCGAGCCAAATTCCAATCACCAAATTAGATAATTTTTCCAATAAATTCTTGAAATTAAGATAGAGAGCTGATGAAGGCCTCGCCATAGGGGTATAATAAATGTCGTTGAATGAGAATCCACCTTTCTACAAGGATGCAATGGCGCTATCCTAAAATACTACTACGACAACATTATTCGTTTTTTAGAAAAATTGACTAATAATAATTCATATTCTTGGGTTAAAAGGTTGGAAGGTGTATCTCGCATTATGCAAGATACACCTGCATATGTATGCTCGATTGATCCCCATCCGTAAAAATTTATGGAGCTGTGAATTTGATTGTAGTGGATACAAGTGTGAATGATCTCAATGGAAAAATCTCGCCCGAGACCAAATTTTGAAAATGTATCGTTAATAACTAATAATAAACTTACTGCGCAGTTTTGATTGGATTTTCTCGATGTTCCAAACGGGGGGGCTTCTCTCGTACGCAGGCATGCAATCGCAGTGATTCACTACCTACCTATCGACACTGATAGCGAACTGGGAACATCCGTTCAATACGGGCCGACCTTCGATTCACAAGTACCTACCGATTAATAAAAATACACCTGGAGATAATGGATTTCGTAATATCAAAAGGATGTAGTTGGTCCTCGACCATGGGCGAGGAAATGTGGGTATTGGGTGGATCCAGCAGTGCATCTCAATGCATTCACTTGACAAGTATCAGAGATGGGCGAATTCTTATTCATAAATACGATCATGAATACAAAGCATATCTGCGATTTTATGATCATGAATACGAATACAGGCCTGAATATGAATATGAATACGAATACAATAGTATTCACACTTTGAATACAATTTTCCCCCGTATTCGCATTTTGAATACGATTTTATGAGTTTTTCTATGATTTCCCTAAAAATCGAATTTTTTAAACGATTTTCCCTGAAAATCATACTTTTTTTATGATTTTCTCCCGATCTCTCGACATATTTATGACCTAACATTGTCAAAATAATCAATCAAAATTCGAAACGCTCACATATACTTATACGATTTTTCACACAGAATCGAATGAGACCAACCCCAGGTCGCTACGACCAACCGAATACAAAGTACGAAGACATTTCCGCTGAAAATTGTAATTTTTTCAACAATTTGCATTGAAAATCATTAAAAAAATTATGATTTTTACCGGAAATGTCGTCGTACTTTATATTCAGTTGGTCGTAGCGACCTGGGGTTGGTCTCATTCGATTCTGCGTAAAAAATCCTATAAGAATATGTGAGCGTTTCGAATTTTGATTGATTATTTTGACAATGTTAGGTCATAAATATGTCGAGAGTTCGGGAGAAAATCATTTAAATAAGTATGATTTTCAGGGAAAATCGTCAAAAATATCGATTTTTAGGGAAATTATAGAAAAAATCATAAAATCGTATTCAAAATACGAATACGGAGGAAAATCGTATTCAAAGTGTGAATACAATTGTATTCGTATTCATATTCATTTTCATACCTGAAGTCGTATTCATAATCATAAAATCGCAGATATGATTTGTATTCATAATCGTATTTATTTATGAATAAGAATTCGCCCATTGCTGACAAGCATCTCAAGACGTAACTCCAAAATAACCAGTCAGTTCATTATAATATAGTGCGATTTTGACTGGTCTAAAAGTGACGTCACTTCGGCGGATCAATGGCCTGTTCTGAAGAAGGCTGTGTTCTGACCCAGTATCACCCGTCCTTGAACTCGTTTCGTCCCAAGTTCCTCAAGCTTCGCCGACTTGGGGTAGGTTCCCATTTCACTTCCCTTCTAAAAACTTTTGACGTCTGTTTTATACAGTTGAGTAACAATCAAGGAGTTCATATTTTGTTATACTTCAAAATGTCTGCCAAGTGGGGTGGGCAGTAGAGGCTTCTCTCGTGGAATAATGTGGACTTTTCTTGAGGTCTGGTTGGAAAAATGCTGCAAATGATTAAACAATGGTTTATTATTTGCCTGCAAAGAACTCGGCTTTACTTTTAGTAATACCTACCTTTGATGGTAAGTGCCTCCCTACCAGCAACACATCTTAATTCCAAAGTTTCCTTAATTAAGAAATTTGGTTTTCAGCTGTTGGGGAACAGTGGCTTAAATTCTGTTCGACGAAACAAAAAAAAGTCTGCCAAGTGGTTGTGGCACATAGCTTCCTCGTATCCATAACCCGATTATATAGATGATCCGATGCATCGTAGTTAATCTCAAAACACCAATCTCTAAGTACCTTTCACTACCCACATAGGGGACCATCTACACGCTAATCTGGACAATCCTAGAGAATGTCATCAAATTCGGATGGAAAATGTAAGTATGATGACTGATACAAGGATTTTACGTTTGCGCATGCGCAGAGGCTTCTGTGAATTTTAAGGCCTTGGTTTTCATTGGGGACCATCTACAACCTAATCTGTGTAATCTCTGAAAATGTCATCGAAATCGGGTAGAAAATGTGGAAGTTATGGCCGTTACAAGGAAATTCACGTTTGCGCATGCGCAGTCGCTTCTATCAGTCCGGGGATGATGATTTTCATAGGGGAGCGTCTACACACCAACCCGCACACTCCCTGAAAATTTCATTGAAATCGGACAATAACTTCGTATAGTTATGCGCGTTACAAGGAATTCATGACAGACACACAGACAGACAGACACGGAACCAAAATTGTTCAGAAAGGTCTAGCAGTAGCTACTATCAGTCCGAAGCTGGTGATTTTCATAGGGGACCATTTAAATACTAATATCTAACATCCCTGAACATTTCATTGAAATCGGACGGCAAACGTGGAAGTTATGGCCGTTACAAGGAATTCACGTTTGCGCATGCGCAGTCGCTTCTATCAGTCCGGGGATGATGATTTTCATAGGGGAGCGTCTACACACCAACCCGCACACTCCCTGAAAATTTTATTGAAATCGGACAATAACTTAGTATAGTTATGCGCGTTACAAGGAATTCATGACAGACACACAGACAGACAGACACGGAACCAAAATTGTTCAGAAAGGTCTAAAACGCAAAACGCGAGTGAAAATTTTGATTTTGGAGAACTTTTATTTTCATCCTTGAAAAGTGAAAACAAAGCTTCCGCTACTTTGGTAGACTCGGAAGCAATAACTGACAAGTTCATTTAGACAGAAAGTTCTACCTGCTAAAAATAATCATCCCGAAGTTGTGGGTGCCTTCAATTGATTTGATTTTTGGTTGTTAAGAAGCAAAATTGTGTGACATGAAATTCCATTCGAACAGATTAAAGCGATTGCATTTGATCAGCTGAAATTTGGCTCACTTCCCTCCGCGAACGTTTATGTGCGATTCGCAGTCGTGTTTCTGACTTATCATTTGTCCTGTACAGAGTAGGTGACTTTCAACTACCTACCTACCTGCTAGCAACCACTGGAACCAAGGTCTTCGCTTGGGAACTGGAAACAGCGACTTGTATCGATTCCCTGAAAGATATTTCGAATACTCGTCAATCTATCTGCGTAGTAGTGTGGTAGGTTAGTGGCTTATGAGGTCTGTGTGAGGGTATGTTAGAGTGGGTGTTGGCTCTTCCAGTCATACAACATCCTTGGCTTTTCAGCATCTCGTACCCTATATTTCAACACGTCCTATCATCCACCATGGTATCAAGTTTTGGTCAAAGGTAGAAATCTTCTATATGATTGCGGCTTCTATACATATAGTTCAGGCTGGTAGTTGATTTCAGGCTCTTGTACCAGGATGTAGCGCGTAGAGAGTCTGTGAGAATCACTATTTGTCTTGGGTCTCTTGTTCTAGACGCATGATCGAGGGCCAGGTGTATTGCTTGGATTTCTGCATTATAAGTTAAGGCTTGGATTCAGAGGAGAGCTCCTCTGCAGGTTACGATGCTGACGTCGAAGAAGGCACATCCTGCTCATCCGCTGTGGAGAGACCCGTGCGGTTAGGCCATTTAGATATCAGGTATTCCTGGAATTCAAGTCAAGAATGCTGTGTTAGGGAACTTCCTTTCCCACGTTGGAACTCAGCCATTACCCACTCAATTTTGGAGAATAGTTTGAGGCTGGTCTTAGACTGAATGCTTATCTTTTTCATTATGATCTCATCAGTATTTATCAATATCATCAACAAGATCGTGAAATTACTTATTTTTCTTCAAAAGTTCGCTAACTTGACTTTTGCGCTTAATTTTCATTTTCTATAAAAATGATCAAAACGATTGCGAAAAACACGTTTCAGACATCTACGAGTACAATCAATCATTTTTACACCATGGAATTCTTTATATTTATGTATTATATATGTATATGAGGAATCTGTATTGCCCACCCATCTTGGCAGTCGGTTTTTTGTAGTTGGTGAATACTTATCTGGACGTCCCTGAAATTCAAGCATTGGTTAACAATGTGTTTGGTAGGTATCTAAGTACCTACTAGAAGTCCTTGATCAAAAAGGTCACTCTCAAGCCATTTCCTCAATCATGAAGCAGTTTTCCTTAGAAAAATCGAATCGGCTGTCGCGAAGGATAAATCCGCGGCCGGTCGGACTGGTGGGGGCTCCCGCAATACAGCCGTTGGCAAACGCCCCACAAGCCAAAGCCAGTTGTCCGTCGACCTATCGTCAGGTCGGATCCCACAGGCCAGCCTAACCGTCTGAGCCACGTGCGGGCACTCAAAACCGCGACCATCAACAATAATTTTCGAAAACCCATCAAACTGTTAATCACACCGCGTCCGAGGAAGTTTTTTCACAGTTCTTTAAGAATCTCCCATTCAGTGTGACGACCTCACTAAAACTAGTGCGATGCATCAGCGAAGGGTAGCTCTAGTTCGTCAGTGGACAGCGGCTCTAGTTTCCAGCTTATCAGTCGTGGTTTTGGGCACCGCTCTTGGCTGGCCATCTCCCGTCCTTCTGCGTATGAAAGAAACCGGTAGGTTACCTCTTACAAGAAAGAAGAATGCACCACTACTATACCACCACATACCAATACCAATATACCAAACATACCAATATACCATACAATACCACCACACAAAAACTACCACTACTAGTAACTTCTTTTACTTACAAGAATTCTCAGCTCAAGACAAATTTTCTTGCCAAATTTGTTGGTTGCAGTTGATTCAAAATTACATGAAGTCTGGAGATTCTCTTCATTTAGAGGTCTCATCAAATTTAGAGATTTCATCAAATGACTGTATAAGGCTCGAACTCGTATGTTTGGAAACGTGTTAGAACCTCGCAACGAGGAAGCCGCCAGCAAGAATTTTTGTTCTGCCAGAAGAATCCTTCTTTTTTAATTGACCAAGATTCTGGAATTCCTCTTACCAGTTCGTAAACCATTGTGGTCATAATGTTGATTTACTGGAGGAATTTTTGTTCTACCAGAAGAATCCGTCTTTTTTGACCAAGTTTCTGGAATTCCTCTTACCTGTTCGTAAACCATTGTGGTCACAATGTTGATTTACTGGTGGCTAGACAGCCCGAACAGTTTCATTGTTTCTTGGCTCTCATTCTTCGCTACACAATTAGCAATATAATTTCTGATGATACCGTAGTGACTTTGAACCCACAGAAGTTTTTGACAATGAAAGTGGCAAATCGAATTTCTGTAACAAATTAAATCGAATCACCGTGCAAACATCATGTGATTTGATGCGATCGAATATCAATTTTTGAGGCTAGACCCCAACTACCGTCTAAATATGAGAAACCCGAGCTATCAGAAGAGTGAGAAATTCAAGTTCAAATAAATCTCGTTTGAGATAAATCTCTGTGCACATGCTGCTGTTTTTCTATTATTGACGAAATTCAAAAGAAACCTTGTTGTGGTCAATCCACATCAAAATTGGACCATAACTTCACGTAGATTGACAAACTCGGTAGCTCATTATTTTTCCTTTGCTGCTTTTTGCTGTGCCTGTCAACCATATTTTTGTGCAAGCTCCACTGTCAAGTTCATTTTGAAACAGAAAAACCTGTTAGAGAAGCATGAAGTGAGTGGCATGAAACTAAATTCGAAGAAATAAACAATTAACAGCTGAAATTTGAATGGAGATTAAGCCTATTTCTGTCAGTGAACAATCTTTTACTATTCACACTACAACTCCTACAATTCCTGCAACTTTTACAAGAATCTCGAAGACCTCCTCGGACATAACTCTTCTCACCTGACAAACATATTTGACAAACTGAAATCATTATCCCTGTTTTACAAGTTCTAGTTTTGTTATTTATTATTTCTTGGGTGTCCATGACCTTCTCCCGGTTCCATGGCCTAAATAAAGAAAAAAATTCACAACAATGTTTCTGATTTATTTTAAGTTCAACACTTGAGACTTAATAGAGAGAGAACGGTTGGTCCTAATGAGCTCTGGATGGTCTCACTCGATTCTAAAAGTTGAATTCCATTTTTTTAGAAAAAACAATATTGGAAGAAATTCCATTAGAAAAAACAATACCTTTATATAGAGATTTTTCTAGCTAGGGCGATTTGAAGAGGACAGTCTCTATTTTTACCCCTTACTAGTGACAGACCATAACCAAATGCTTTGCGGCTCAACTAGACCCCAAATGGAGCCAATATACCAAATTTCATCAAAATCGTTCCATAGTTTCGTAGGGTGCCGCATAAGGCAGACGGTCGGAAAATATTTTATTTGATTTTCGGATTCTACATATCTACTTTGAAACGTAAACGAATTTTTAGGTGTGCAAACATTTTGCTTCCGAGTCTACCAAGGTAGCGGAAGCTTTGTTTTCACTTTTCAAGGACGAAAAAAAAAGTTCTCCAAAATCAAAATTTCCACTCGCGATTTGCTTTTTAGACCTTTCTCAACAATTTTGGTTCCGTGTCTGTGTGTCTGTCTGTCTGTCTGTGTGTCTGTCCGTCTGTCATGAATTCCTTGTAACGACAAATAACTATGCGAAGTTATTGTCCGATTTCGATGTAATTTTCAGGGATTGTGCGGGTTGGTGTGTAGATGGTCCCCTATGAAAATCATCATCCCCGGACTGATAGAAGCGACTGCGCATGCGCAAACGTGAATTCCTTGTAGCGGCCATAACTTCTACATTTTCCATCCGATTTCAATGAAATTTTGAGGGATGTTACAGATTAGTATTTAGATGGTCCCCTATGAAAATCGCCACCTTCGGATTGATAGTAGCTACTGCGCATGCGTAAACGTGAATTTCCTTGTAACGGCCATAACTTCCACATTTTCTAACTGATTTTGATGGAATTTTCAGGGATTATGTGGATTAGGTTGTAGATGGTTCCCTATGAAAATCATCGTCCCCGGACTGATAGAAGCGACTGCGCCTGCGCAAACGTGAATTTAATTGTAACTGACATAATTTCTACATTTTCCATCCGATTTCAATGAAATCTTCAGGGATGTTACAGAGTAGTGTTTAGATGGTCCCCTATGAAAATCATAGAGAATGGTATTTCATAGAGGGATGGTCTCCTGTGAGAATCTCATTAACTGCAAGTCAGTAGCTCAGAGGATAAAGTCTTGATCTGAGCCCCTAAGGTCGCGGGTTCGAAACCAATATATGTATATTTTTGATCCAATCACATACACCTACTCACTTAATTTTTCATCCGAATTTGATGAAATTTTCTAGGATTGTCCAGATTAGCGTGTCGATGGTCCCCTATGAGGGTAGTGAAAGGTACTTAGACATTGGTGTTTTGAGATTAACTACTATGCATCGGATCATCTATATAATCGGGTTATGGATACGAGGAAGCTATGTGCCACACCCACTTGGCAGACGTTTTTGTTTCTTGCTCGACTACAAAGGTGAAATGCGAGTGCAAATTTTAATTTTGGAAGACCCAAATTTTTGACCTACACGAATACGAAGTTGGGATCTTCGATAGAGAAGGATATTGTTCGAAGATTGTTCTCACCTTCCAATAATGGAAGAGGTCATTAAGACCCAACGGATGACCAAATGACCATGTGAACCTCATACACGCTCTCAACGGTTGTCCGAGGTTCTCAAATACTCTTCAAAACACTGCATGCCGACCTCTTCGGCACAGACAGACGAAAAACAATGTTTTTTGGCGCAATGCCCAACGAGCTATATCCATCGCGAGATAGTGAATTTGTTGGTAAACTCGAACTTGATACTAATAGAGTGGATTAACTGGTTCAAAATTGTAAGGAAAAAGATCCAACTGTTTTCAAAAATGGTTTTTTTGCTTCCGAGTCTACCAAGGTAGCGGAAGCTTTGTTTTCACTTTTCAAGGACGAAAAAAAAAGTTCTCCAAAATCAAAATTTCCACTCGCGTTTTGCGTTTTAGACCTTTCTGAACAATTTTGGTTCCGTGTCTGTCTGTCTGTCTGTCTGTGTGTCTGTCTGTGTGTCTGTCTGTCTGTCTGTCTGTCTGTGTGTCTGTCATGAATTCCTTGTAACGCGCATAACTGTACGAAGTTATTGTCCAATTTCTATGAAATTTTCAGGGATTGTGCGGGTTGGTGTGTAGACGGTCCCCTATGAAAATCATCATCCCCGGACTGATAGAAGCGACTGCGCATGCGCAAAAGTGAATTCCTTGTAACGGCCATAACTTCTACATTTTCCATCCGATTCAAATGAAATTTTCAGGGATGTTACAGACTAGTATTTAGATGATTCCCTATGAAAATCATCACCTTCGGACTGATAGTAGCCACTGCGCATGCGCAAACGTGAATTTCCTTGTAACGGCCATAACTTGCACATTTTCCACCCGATTTCGATGAAATTTTCAGGGATTTTGTGAATTGGGTTTTAGATAGTCTCCTATGAAAATCATCATCCCCGGACTGATAGAAGCGACTGCGCATGCGCAAACGTGAATTGCTTGTAACAGCCGTAACTTCAACTGTCCCCTAGGGGTCGCGGGTTCGAATCCCAGCCGAGGCTAAGTATTTTTTTGATCCAATCACATACATCTACTCACTTAATTTTTCATCCGAATTTGATGAATTTTTCTAGGATTGTCCAGATTAGCGTGTAGATGGTCCCCTATGAGGGTAGTGAAAGGTACTTAGAGATTGGTGTTTTGAGATTAACAAACATCATGCATCTGATCATCTATATAATCGGATTATGGATACGAGGAAGCTATGTGCCACACCCACTTGGCAGACGTTTTCTGTAACTGATCAAAATGAAGCGTTGAAAAAGCGAAATTTACCTACAGCAACATAAGTGTAGAAACTGATTTTGAATCGGTTGATTTAAACACAAATAAGTTGCTCATGGTCTAAAGGCACTCTCATTTTGCGTTCCAGAATTCAAAACAATTTTGGACCCAGTCAATATCTTATCCGAGGCATAACTTTCCGTACGAAATCACGGCATCCGATTTTGAAGGCATTTGGCCTGGTGAAGGTTAGCACCTTGAACGACATCGGCATGAACCTTCGTGAGACTCCCTGCCTATCGGTCTTGAAAAAAATTTTTCAAGCTTTCAAAAAGTCAGAGATTTTGGAAAAACTGAGTTTTAGATGAGAACAACAAAAACAGCGAGTGGTTCAGACTGGAACAAGGGCGATTATTGGCGTGCCGACACATTCAATTACTGGATCCGAGATAATTACTATGTATTTAGCCCCCAACTGGAATGCCAATTTGTACGATCGCACAAAGACTAACTTACTAATGTTGGTGTGATGAAGCCAAGATACGTCAAAACAATTCATTTTTCCTGACCACTTGAAAACTCGATTGCTCCATTGCATTCTTCCGAGAGTAAATTAAGGGCATCGTTATTTTCATAATTGTGGTACATAATTATACCGGATTTATTTCCTGTTAGTTAGTGGTACCTTAATAAAATGTAATTGCTCTTACTAGGTATCGCGTAGGAGGCCAGAAAAATGGTCTTCAGAATCTAAATTTTTGGACTCCAAGCCGTTCCCTCTAAAATAGAACATTCAAGTCATTCGACATTTCAACGAGTGAGAATAAGAAACGTCTGCCGAGTTGGGTGGGCATCCTCAAAAATAAGAGAAAATAAAAAACGCCGCAAAATATTACACAATGGTTCATTATTTTTCTATACAGGGTGTCACCCTAACTCGAGGACCAAACTTCAAGGATCGATTCTACAACTAATTTGCAAAATTTTTTGTCTCTTGACATTTTTTTTTTTAAACGCTTTAAAATTATACTTTTTTCACTTTTAAGATTTTGTTCGTGTTTTCGACCTTGAGCCATTAAAACGGCCATAACTCCCTCAATTTACTGGATAAACTCAAATATGAGTATACCGTTGGAAAGAACGTTAAATTTCCTATCAGTTCATTGGGACACGAAAGCTTTTTAAGCCTTTCGTATAAGTGAATAAATTGGTCAAAGTCAGAAATTTAAAACTTTCTCGAAAATCCCCATTTTTCAGGCTGACTCATCTTATGTAATAAACAGCCGTATCGGCGGGCACTCAACGGAAAAAACTTGCCCAGAATCTCAGCTTTCCAACGGTCTATCAATTTTTCTTTTTAACATTCAAATTAGAAGAGTAAATGAAGTTTGAATGCCCGAAAACGTGTGTTTTACAAGCAAATCCAGTGTTTTAAGCGGTTTCTGGTCCCCCTCGACCTCAAGATGGCTTGACGATTTTGGTATCATTTCCTATGTAATTTTCTACGCTGAATCAAATAGTGATACTTCCGAATGGTTCCGACTGCTAGAAAGTGGATTTTTTGAAGAAAACCTTCGTTTTTAGGACGTCCCACAGTAAGACTTGGGCGTCCTTATGCGATCGATCTGGGGTGAAGGAGGACAACACTCAACAGAAAAAAAAATTAACCACACAGTAATCCGTTTTAGACCATTCTGAATCCAAATCCGCGAAAAAAAACCATAGGTGTATGTCTGTGTGTGTGTGTGTGTGTGTATGTGTGTGTGTGTGTGTGTAACAAAATCTTGTGTACTCTGCCCAGGCCTTAGTTCTCAACCGATTTTCCTGGTTCTTTTTTTGTTCGTCGCGGAGAACTATCTAGTTGTGCACTACGTCGCCGGAATTTCGAATTTTGCCTTTTAAGAGGGGGAAAAGGGGGGTTAATGCTCGAAAAACATGCGTTTTTAGGACGTCCCACAGTAAGACTTGGGCGTCCTTATGCGATCGATCTGGGGTGAAGTTGGACAACACTCAACAGAAAAAAAAAATAACCACACAGTAATCCGTTTTAGACCATTCTGAATCCAAATCCGCGAAAAAAACCATAGGTGTATGTCTGTGTGTGTGTGTGTGTGTGTATGTGTGTGTGTGTGTGTGTGTGTGTGTAACAAAATCTTGTGTACTCTGCACAGGCCTTAGTTCTCAACCGATTTTCCTGGTTCTTTTTTTGTTCGTCGCGGAAAACTATCTAGTTGTGCACTACGTCGCCGGAATTTCGAATTTTGCCTTTTAAGGGGGGGAAAGGGGGGGTTAATGCTCGAAAAACGTGCGTTTTTGTGCATAATCTTGTGTACTCTGCACAGGCCTTAGTTCTCAAACGATTTTCGTGGTTCTTTTTTCGTTTGACGCGGAATACTATCTAGTTGTGCACTACGGCGCCGGAATTTTGGATTTTGCTTTTTAAGAGGGGGAAAGGGGGGGTTAATGCTTAAAAAACGTGCGTTTGCGTGCATAATCTTGTAAACTCTACCCAGGCCTCAATTTCCAACCGATTTGCGTGTTTCTTTTTTTGTTTGACTCAAATAACCTCCGAGCTGTACATGATTTTACCAGAGTACCAAAATTCGCAAGGGGAGGGGGTGAGTGGGGGGATAATATTCACAAAATATCCGATTTTTCAATATTTCGGTTCCTTTACTGCTTACTAATTGTACCCAAGCTTTGAAATTGAGGGAAAATTCTCATTATACCTCCGGATTTCCATGAATTATTCTCTGTACCACCATGGAACTAATAGTGGTGCCACCATGGTGCCAGGACATGGTGCCATGATGCCATAAACCGCTTATTCGTGTTTTTTTTTTTTTGTGTTTCACCCTGAATACGGATGTGAACTTCGACGGACTGCCTACCAAAACTAACAGATGAAAGTTCAATGTTACGACGTATTTCCGCTTTGGTGCCAGACTGGCACCATTGTTGGCGTTGCGGTGGTGTGGGGGGGGGGGGTGAACTCTAATTCGCATGTTGGGTATCGTAGATCACGGATTTTAAAATTCTCTTCAGATTCGAGGCTCCCATGCCGCTAGAAATGTTAAGGTGGATAATGATGGGGGGGGGGGTCAGTATTTCTTGCCTAAAGTAATAAATAAATTACATCGAGTGAAACAGTTTTATCACTTAACAACTGGTTTAACTGATCTAATGCTTATCCAATGGGACGTCCCGTGGAATGCATGCATTACTAAACAATATGTTTGGGCATAATCTTGTGTACTCTGCCCAGGCCTTAGTTCTCAAACGATTTTCGTGGTTCTTTTTTCGTTTGACGCGAAATACTATCTAGTTGTGCACTACGGCGCTGGAATTTTGGATTTTGCTTTTTAAGAGAAGGAAAGGGGGGGTTAATGCTTAAAAAACGTGCGTTTGCGTGCATAATCTTGTAAACTCTGCCCAGGCCTCAATTTCCAACCGATTTGCGTGTTTCTTTTTTTGTTTGACTCAAATAACTTCCGAGTTGTACATGATTTTACCAGAGTACCAAAATTCGCAAGGAGAGGGGGTGAGTGGGGGGATAATATTCACAAAATATCCGATTTTTCAATATTTTGGTTCCTTTACTGCTTACTAATTGTACCCAAGCTTTGAAATTGAGGAAAAATTCTCACTATACCTCCGGATTTTCATGAATTATTCTCTGTACCACCATGGTGCCAGGACATGGTGCCATGATGCCATAAACCGCTTATTTCGTGTTTTTTTTTTTTTTTTTTTTTTTTTGTGTTTCACCTTGAATATGGATGTGAACTTCGACGGACTGCCTACCAAAACTAACAAATGAAAGTTCAATGTTACGACGTATTTCCGCTTTGGTGCGAGTCTGGCACCATTGTTGGCGTTGGGGAGGTGGTGATGGTGGGGGGGGGGGGTGAACTCGAATTCGCATGTTGGGTATCGTAGATCATGGATTTTAAAATGCTCTCCAGATTCGAGGCTCCCATGCCGCTAGAAATGTTAAGGTGGATAATGGTGGGGGGGGGGGGGTCAGTATTTCTTGCCTAAAGTAATAAATAAATCACATCGAGTGAAACAGTTTTATCACTTAAGAACTGGTTAAACTGATCTAATGCTTATCCAATGGGACGTCCCCTGGAATGCATGCATTACTAAACAATATGTTTCGTACATAAAATACGCATTATTCTTAAATGTGGTAGTGAGCATGAAGTAACACCTTTTAACTCAATAAAAACACCGAATTTCTAGTTGATTGAAGTTTTTGTTGAGTTCAAAGGTGTTACTTCATGCTCACTACCACATTTAAGAATAATGCGTATTTTATGTACGAAAAACGAAGGTTTTCTTCGAAAAATCCACTTTCTAGCAGTCGGAACCATTCGGAAGTATCACTATTTGATTCAGCGTAGAAAATTACTTAGGAAATGATACCAAAATCGTCAAGCCATCTTGAGGTCGAGGGGGACCAGAAACCGCTTAAAACACTGGATTTGCTTGTAAAACACACGTTTTCGGGCATTCAAACTTCATTTACTCTTCTAATTTGAATGTTAAAAAGAAAAATTGATAGACCGTTGGAAAGCTGAGATTCTGGGCAAGTTTTTTCCGTTGAGTGCCCGCCGATACGGCTGTTAATTACATAAGATGAGTCAGCCTGAAAAATGGTGATTTTCGAGAAAGTTTTAAATTTCTGACTTTGACCAATTTATTCACTTATACGAAAGGCTTAAAAAGCTTTTGTGTCCCAATGAACTGATAGGAAATTTAACGTTCTTTCCAACGGTATACTCATATTTGAGTTTATCCAGTAAATTGAGGGAGTTATGGCCGTTTTAATGGCTCAAGGTCGAAAACACGAACAAAATCTTAAAAGTGAAAAAAGTATAATTTTAAAGCGTTTAAAAAAAAATGTCAGGAGACGAAAAAGTTTGCAAATTAGTTGTAGAATCGATCCTTGAAGTTTGGTCCTCGAGTTAGGGTGACACCCTGTATAGATCACTAGTCTGCAAAGCCACCAACCATCCAACATGAAGAAAAACATCGATCGCATTTCGGTCAGCTAGGTATAATTTGAACGGAGATTAAGCCTCTTTTGCTATTCACACTCGTGTTACATACCAAATTTTATCAAAATCGGTCAATGCTAAGTGGGGAAAGTGCCGTGTACGGCGGACGGACCGCCAAATTTTTATTCGATTTTTGGATTCCACGTATCTTGAAACGTAAACCAACAAATTTTGAGGGGGTGTTAAAAACAAATTTTTTCTTGGTCGATTCCAAGGGTTCATTATTGAAAATAATAATTATCACAAATTTTTGACATTTTCATGTCTTTGCCCTGGCACATAGCACAAAAAACTGTCACTAAATTGCGTAACGAAATTGTGTTACAGTGCCTTTATAATGATTTCCGCTTACAACGACCCCGTTGTTAGGTTTGTTCCTTTTCTACACTTTTTAACCCACAAAAATCGTTAACTTACGAATGTTGGTGTGATGAAGCCAAGATACGTCAAAACAATTCATTTCCTGACCACTTGAAAACTCGATTGCTCCATTGCATTCTTCCGAGAGTAAATTAAGGGCATCGTTATTACATAATTGTGGTACATAATTATACCGGGATTATTTCCTGTTAGTTAGTGGTACCTTAATAAAATGTAATTGCTCTTACTAGGTATCGCGTAGGAGGCCAGAAAAATGGTCTTCGGAATCTAAATTTTTGGACTCCAAGCCGTTCCCTCTAAAATAGAACATTCAAGTCATTCGCCATTTCAACGAGTGAGAATAAGAAACGTCTGCCGAGTTGGGTGGGCATCCTCAAAAATAAGAGAAAATAAAAAAACGCCGCAAAATATTACACAATGGTTTATTATTTTTCTATATAGATCACTCGTCTGCAAAGCCACCAACCATCGAACATGAAGAAAAACATCGATCGCATTTCGGTCAGCTATAATTTGAACGGAGATTAGGCCTCTTTTGCTATTCACACTCGTGTTGCATACCAAATTTTATCAAAATCGGTCAATGCTAAGTGGGGAAAGTGCCGAGTACGGCGGACAGACCGCCAAATTTTTATTCGATTTTTGGATTCCACGTATCTTGAAACGTAAACCAACAAATTTTGAGGGGGTGTTAAAAACAAATTTTTTCTTGGTCGATTCCAAGGGTTCATTATTGAAAATAATAATTATCACAAATTTTTGACATTTTCATGTCTTTGCCCTGGCACATAGCACAAAAAACTGTCAATAAATTGCGTAACGAAATTGTGTTACAGTGCCTTTATAATGATTTCCGCTTACAACGACCCCGTTGTTAGGTTTGTTCCTTTTCTACACTTTTTAACCCACAAAAATCGTTCACCACTCGTTGGAAAGCTCTCGATTTAACGAACATTTTCATTGTCTCCATAACATATTGACTATACGAATAGCGGAGCTATGGGCATAACTGTTCTCATATTTTGTTTACAAACTAATGATCGTGAGTGTAGAAGATAATTAATCCGGAATCGTCTATTTTATTGAAATTAGGTACCTACCTCTTAATATTAATAATTGTGTCAATTTGTAACATAATGTGTAACAACAGCAACGCATTGTGAGGTTTGAAAAATACAACAAATAGCTAGAGATAGTTATTATGTTAATGATTCGTTTCACATTCTGACAACAACGGAGGGTGGGTTATAAAATCCTATAGTGAGGTAAAAAGCAATAGGTAAAGACATGAAAATGTCCCAATGCGTTGCAGACTCGTATGCAAGCGTTTTTTTTTTCAATATAAAATCATCATTTATTTTCAATTATGAACCTTTAGAATCGACCAAAAAAAAATTTTTTTTTGATTTTTTTTTTTTGATTTTTTTTTTATTTTTTTTTGGTTTATTATTTTTAATAATGAACCTTTGGAATCGACCAAGAAATAAATGTTTTACAACCCCTTCAAAATTTTTTGGTTTACGTTTCAAGGTACGTAGAATCCAAAAATCGAATACAAATTTGGCCGTCCGTCCGCCGTACGGACTTTCCTCAGTTAGCATTGACCGATTTTGATGAAATTTGGAATGTGGGGTCCTTTTGGGGTCTAGTTGTGCACCGAAGATTTTGGTTGATGTAGGTCACTTCTAAGGGTTGAAAAATAAGGTTTGAAATTTTGAAAACGTCCTAACTCAAAAAATATTGATATAAAGGTATTGTTTTTCCATCAATTTAAGATAGTATAGAATTTTTAGAGACCACGAGGAGCCCTGTAGGACAAACCGTTCGTTCCCTACTTTTAATCATAATTTATTATGATAAATCAGAAACACGAGTGTGAATCGCAAAAGGGGCCTAATCTCCGTTCAAATTTTAGCTGACCGAAATGCGATCGATGTTTTTCTTCATGTTGGTAGGTGGTAACAATGGCAAAGCCGTGTTCTTTGCAGAAAAAATAAACCTTTGTGTAATAATTTGCAGCGTTTTAAAAAAATTTTTTTGTTAATTTTCAAACAATTTACAAACTTATTGTAGTTTAGAGACTCAGCTATTTTTCCACATAGTCCCCTCCAACTTCCAAGGACTCTTGGTACCTTCAATACAATTTGTTGTTTTCCCTCTTCATAAGTACCTAGTAGGTAGGTAGTGCCTTTTAGTACCTACTCAGTGAATCCGGGGAGACAAGTGGACGGATGGGATTTTTTCCGTTTTCCCCAGGCGCCGTGGCTTCTACTGAATCCTTTATTCCCAAAACATTTTGTTGGATTCGGATGGTAAAAAGTTAGGGAACGTACTTCGCTTGTCACAATGAATTAACTTCCGCGCAAGCGCATTGATAACCCTTTATCTTTCTTATTTCCCCATATTATAGTTCTCCTTCCTGTTATGGAGTCACTCGATTGATATAAAACCTATATGTTATTCTCGACGAACGTTTTTAAATTTTTAAAATTTTGTCTCACGATCATTAAGTTTGAACAAAAGTCGCTTAATGTCTAATAAAGAACTTTCATGTTTGAATAAAATGTCCATCGTGTATTGAAAATCCGTACAAGTTGTTGTGTTTTCCTCAAAGCACAACTTCTTCTGTTACCTTGAAATTCTGCTAGGTGTAAAGGGCCCCACCATGTTCAGTATTTCGTTATTTGTCGTCCATCGAACTAAATTAATAAATTGTGAAAATGATATCTGCTACCTTGGTATATATTCAGAAACAATTAATTATTTTTTGCTATTTTTTGATAGTTGATATTTTTCATGGGATGCACAGATGCCAGCCTCCAACTACTCTCCAAGTTTAAGAGAAATCAGACTTTTAGTTGAATAGACGAAAATAAATCCTTGGAGGGTTTTATTTTTATTGTAGAAGTTGCTTTTAGGTTTTACGTTGATAACATCCGGAGCGATAGAATCCATACGAAGTGAACACATTCCATCTTCCAACATGATTTTGCTGCACACTGGAAAATAAAATAAACAATTCTGAAAACACCAACACTTCAGAACAGTAGTATGTGAATTGTGTGTAATAAAATAAGTAATAAACTGTTCGTTTGATAGTTTAAGCGGATTTTACTGTCAGACCCTGCTGTAAATGGTAGAGAAACTTATCGATTGTTTTTAGGAACTGCCTAGCCGGTTGAACATTCTACTTTTTTTCTGATAACGTGATACAAAGGGGACTTATCTTAATTGCTTCCCTTAGATTCTTTGTAAACGCAATGACGCCGATAAAAACTGACGATATCTATCATTAACACTTCAAACCGTCACACGTTTGAAATTATTAACTTATAGCAAAACATTTGGAATAAAAAAGTTCTTTGCAACAAACAACTTAACTTGATATACTCGAGCATAGTTGACGGATGCTATCCCAATGGCTGAGTTATTTATGATGTATGCTGGGTGTCTACACTTAAGATGGGCATAACTTCAAAGTTCGATTCCACAAGGTATTTCCAACAAAAATTTCTCATAGCAATTGTCTTTCAACCCATCAAAATTCCTTTTTTTCACTTCGAAGTTTTTTTTCAAGTTTTCGACCCTACGGCACTCATATGGCTATAACTCCCTTATTTCTCATGCAAATTCAAATCTTCAAAACTTCAAATCAAGAGCATTAAATTTCCAAGCTACCTAGAGAAAAACCAAAATCTTTCAGCTATAAAAAAGTTTCAAAAAATCAAGATAAAATTTTTTCGAAACTTGACTTTCTCTGACCAAAAAGTTTTCACTATGAATCCCTGCCCATTTCGATGGGCGCTCTTGGGGAAAAAATGCACAAATTGTCAGCTTTCCAACGGTATATCAACTTTTAAAAAAATTCAATTGGAAGAGAAAATCAAGTCTTCATGCTAAAAAACTTATGTTTTACTAGAAAATCGAGTATTTTACGAAGTGAATGGTCAATTGGTCACCCTCGATCTCAAGATGAATTTGGTACCATTTCCTATGTAATTTTTCACGCCGAATCCAATGGTGATACTTCCGAATAGTTCTGACTGCTAGAAAGTGGTATTTTCGAAGAAATCCTTCGTTTTTTAGGACGTCCCACAGTAAGACTTGGGCGTCCTTATAAGATCGATCTGGGGTGAAGTTGGACAACACTCAACAGAAAAAAAAAATAACCACACAGTAATCCGTTTTAGACCATTCTGAATCCAAATCCGCGAAAAAAACCATAGGTGTATGTCTGTGTGTGTGTGTGTGTGTGTGTATGTGTGTGTGTGTGTGTGTGTGTGTGTGACAAAATCTTGTGTCGTCTGCACAGGCCTTACTTCTCAACCGATTTTCCTGGTTCTTTTTTTGTTCGACGCGGAAAACTATCTAGTTGTGCACTACGTCGCCGGAATTTCGAATTTTGCCTTTTAAGGGGGGGAAAGGGGGGGTTAATGCTCAAAAAACGTGCATTTTTGGGCATAATCTTGTGTCGTCTGCCCAGGTCTTAGTTCTCAACCGATTTTTGTGGTTCTTTTTTTGTTCGACGCGGATAACTATCTAGTTGTGCACTACGGCGCCGGAATTTCGAATTTTGCCTTTTAAGGGTGGGAAAGGGGGGGTTAATGCTTAAAAAACGTGCGTTTGCGGGCATAATCCTGTAAAATTTGCCCAGGCCTCAATTTCCAACCGATTAGTGAGTTTCTTTTTTTGTTTGACTCAAATAACTTCCGAGTTGTACATAATTTCACCCAAGTACCAAAATTCGCAAGGGGGGGGGGGTGTAGTGGGGGAATAATATTCACAAAATATCCGATTTTTCAAAATTTCGGTTCCTTTACTGCTTACTAATTGTACCCAAGCTTTGAAATTGAGGAAAAATTGTCATTATACCTCCGGGTTTTCATGAATTATTCTCTGTAGCACCAAGGAAATAATAGTGGTGCCACCATGGTGCCAGGACACCATAAACCGCATATTTCGTGCTTTTTTTTGTATTTCACCTTGAATACGGATGTGAACCTCGACGGACCGCCTACTAAAACTAATAGATGAAAGTGCAATGTTACGACGTATTCCCCCTTTGGTGCCAGACTGGCACCATTGGTGGTGGTTGGGGGGGGGGGGGGGTGAACTCGAATTCGCATGTTGGGTATCGTAGATCATGGATTTTAAAATGCTCTTCAGATTCTAGGCTCCCACGCCGCTAGAAATATTTTGGTAGATAATGGTGAGGGGGGGGGGGGGTCACTATTTCTTGCCTAAAGTAATAAACCAAATTACATCGAGTGAAACAGTTTTATCGCTTACCAACTGGTTAACTGATCTAATGGTTATCCAATGGGACGTCCCCTGGAATGCATGCATTACTAAACAATATGTTCGTATATAAAATATGCATTCTTTGTAGATATGGTATCGAGCATAAAGTAGCACCTTTCTAGTTAATAAAAACATCAACTTTCTAGCTGGTCTGATTTTTAATTTATAACCATATCATTGCCGTAAGGTCGAAAACTCGAAAAAAATCTTCGAAAAAAAAGAATTTTGAGTGGGTTCAAAGAAAATTGTTGAGACATTTTTTGTTGGAAATACCTTATAAGATCGAACCCTGAAGTTATGCCCATCTTAAGTGTAGACAGCCTGTATAATGTCATCTGGCGGGATGGATCAATAAAACTATGGTTTATTGATGCTGTTTTCGAAATACCACCAATTCAAAACATATACATGGTAAGAAGGGTTACAACATTTTTTTTTTAAATTTACACTGTTGGTCAGTCATGATAAAAAAGTATTGTTGCTTGGACGAATTCAAATGGTCAAGTGACAAACCACTTCATCCTTGGACTATTTTTTTATCCTCGGTCAATAATAATCAAAAGGCGATTCGACTGACGTCTGGCTAAAGAATCCTTCATTACTGATCAATGGACATTGAAAATGACGATGACAATTATGATGGGCATTTCCTGAGAGGAAACTACGTAAATCATGGTCCGTTTTTCGATGGGGTTCTTTGGGTTTATGCAGGTTAGCACCTAGACGGTCCCCTATAAATTTCATCGTCATCGCTCATGGTACAGATTTTTTTTTTTTACATCAATTTCTCACAGCCTGTTAACCAAATTTGATAGGCAGCTTGAAATTAAACAAACGCTGATAGCTTTTTGATGTGATCTCGATACCCGCTAAAAAGAGGAAAATCGTCCACATATTCGGGTACAACTTTCCGATCGTGTTGTTTTTCATCAATTCAGGAAACTGTCAACATGATCAACATTATGTTGTTTGCAATGAACGAATTTATCAAGAGCACTGCTCTATAATTTAAAACTCAAACATTTTTACTCAAACTAGTTGTTTAGGTCCCTTTGAGGAAGAAGCTATGCTGTCCACCCAACTTGGTAGTCCGCCAATCAAAGGTTCCAATTTTAACCAATTATTCAAAGGAGTAAATTATGTGTGAATCAACCAGCCATCAGACAATCTCTAGTGGTTTATCCTAATTCAACAACTTACCACTGCTAACATGGTGCCATTGTCCTAAGTTTTCTGTACCTACTACCTACAATGTCTTTCTTTATTGTACTTTCGACATAAAATCGAGTCCAACAGAGAGGGGATTGATTTTGCGTTTTGATTGGTGTTGGAACAGAACAAAATTGACAAAGATTAAGACTTCGTTCATACGAGTAGAATGGAAGAAGTATAATATTATATTTTTACAGGCAATCAACGGTTACTATTTTCCAGTTTAAACGCTGTTTTCATACACCGTTTATTACCATTTTTGCAAGCCTATTCTACTTCCATGGTTCACAGCGATAGTACGTAAATCTACAAAACCGTTTATGTCCAAAACGACCAAACTTCTATAAAGTGGCTTTAAACCCCCATTTTTAGGAACATTTTTAGGATCAATGATGATTCCCCCAAACGCAGATTGCTCGCGTAATTCTAATATATCCTCATAGAATTTCTAGAAAAATTGAAATTAAATTAATCAGGTAAATAGGGTTCACATTTTGGTTTATTATTTTCAATAATGAACCTTTGGAATCGACCAAGAAAAAAAAAATTTTAACACCCCCTCAAAATTTGATGGTTTACGTTTCAAGGTACGTAGATTCCAAAAATCGAATAAAAATTTGGCCGTCCGTCCGCCGTACGCCGTACGCCGTACGCGGCACTTTTGCCACTTAGCATTGACCGATTTTGATGAAATTTGGTATGTAGGCTCCATTTGGGGTCTAGTTGTGCCCCGAAGCTTTTGGTTGATGTAGGTCACTCCTAAGGGTTCCAAAATCAATTTTAAAATTTTGAAAACGCCCTAACTCAAAAAATTTCGATATAAAGGTATTGTTTTTCCTTCAAATTAAGAATCTATAGAATTTTTAGAATTTTTTGAGACCACGCGGAGCTCTGTAGGGCAAACCGTTCGCTCCCTACGAAAATTTAAGGGTTTATATTGAAATATATATATATAAATCCAAACACGAGTGTGAATCGCAAAAGAGGCCTAATCTCCGTTCAAATTAGAGTTGACCGAAATGCGATCAATGGTTGGTGATTTTGATTTTTTTTTTGATTTTTTTTGATTTTTTTTTTTTCTTTTTTTTTCTCTTCATATTGGATGGTTGGTGATTTTGTAGACGAGTGATCTATATAAAAATAATAAACCGTTGTGTAATAATTTGCAGCGTTTTGTAATTGTTGCGAGAATGGGACATACACAGTTTTGCAGATTTACTGTCGATAGGCAATGTAGGATAATGAACTATTGTGAATTAATGAGCGGGTCAATTGCTTTATCAATCGTCGTCTCGTTTCCACATGGAAAAAACCTTCACAACCTGTTAACTGAAGGTAGAATAATCGTCATATCAAACAACTTTTTATGAGCTCAAGTAATTGTTGAAGCTTGACATTTGTGAAGCTTGTTTCTGTTGAGCCATGATTCAAATCGGCAATTAGGCCACATTTATTTTATTCATATTTTCACCGTGAAGCGAATGCAATGGAGAGGTAATACATTTTTCAATAGGTGAATTTTTAAAATTGTCAACTTTATTGGAGAGGCGATTAATTTTTCAATAGGTGGATTTTTCTTTTTTTACACATTTTCAACATGAAGTGATTGTTTTTGGTTTATTATTTTCAATAATTTCAATACGTATACATAAAAAATAAATTAAATAAAATTAATAAATAAAATGATTAAAAAAACAGCGTTTAATTGAAGGTTTGATTAAAAATTTGACATCCAATTGTCAAATAAACTATTTCTAGTAAACGACGATTCATTTTGTTAGAGATTTGAATAGGTTTCATTCGTTGAAGGATTTTTAGAACGTCTGAGACTACTCGAAGAGGATTTGGACGCAGAATGTGGGACACGTCTGAGAGGGGCGATCGATGGATTCAGAATAACGTCATCATCCCTTTGTTTGGCGAAACGTGAGTTTAGCGGGTTAGAAATGAGCTGTCCGAACAGGACTGACGCCCTTCGCAAACAATTATGAAGTGAGTAGATACAACGATGGAAGACGTTACTACGCAGGGTAAACTCAGAAATTGAAAAGTGACGTTCTGGCAGCTGTTGAAGGTAGATATACAGGGTTTAACACCTATGTTCCTGCCATAGTCTAGGGATTGATTCTACAACTAATTTGTGACTTTTATTGTCTACTGACTTTTTTCTTTTAACCCCCTTAACCCAGTAGTGGCCTTAATTCAATTCCGATCATTTTAGTCGAATTTTCTAATGAATTCCATCTAGAAGAATGTTCCTAATGAAGAAACTGATATTACTTATATTTTAATACAATTTAATTGAGGTAAATTCAGGTGTACCATTTATGGTACGTTGCCCAGTCTTAAGGCAGCGTGAACCATTGTTCCCAGAACGACTAGAAGAGTGGCAATTTTGACGAATCAAAGTAATAAAATTGGAACAAAGTGGTTTATTCAAATTTGGGCAAATATAATTCTGCTCCTAGTATCAGTAGATATATATTGAAAGAAAAAATATTACAAAACATAATAGTTCTTACGTTGAAATGCGTTGTTTCAATTTCTAACTACATCGTTCTGTGTAAACGCTTTTTTCTTCCTTAGTTTTATAAATTGTGGTAAGTTTTGAAACAGTCATTACATAAACCAACATCACATTTTGCACAAAAATAGCGAGATTTGGTTTTGCTATGTGCTCCACCGCAGCGTCGTCGTTTTTGACAGGGAATCTTTTCCAAGAAGTGATCTTTGTGATCAAACCTTGATTGGTCCAACGTTTTTGATGTCCGAGGCCCAGTTGCCTTCTTCGGTGCGTCATTATTTTTCAAGTAGTTCATTTCGATAGCCCTTCTGAACTCCAGCTGAGCTATATTCTTATTACCTGCGTTCCGATGTAATATCCAGGAGTTCTGAAGTGATACATTCAGCAGCCAGGTAATCAACGGCCAGAACCATTTTCTGTTCCTCATTCGGATACGGTATAGAATCACGTTCTGATCCATTCGGTTTGTACCTCCCATTCCTTTATTATAATCGGTCAGGAGTGCAGGGCGGGGGACTTGGATCTGAGCCTTACTTGCAACTGAGTACCGAGAAACTTTGGTCGATGCCAACTTTGGGGTTGATGCCATGTGTATTCGAACAAGCAGTAACGACCGAGTTATCGCGCAACTTGCACACAAGGACTCCATGTGGCTTATTTATTATATTTTCAATGTGCCCGCTTGGGTGAGTCTTCAAAAAATCCTTATTGCTGGGTAGAGGACAAGATTTGGGGATCCTGTTCACCCGCAAAGTGCCAGCAGTACCGTATCCCAACTGTTGCATGTGTGAGAGGAGTTTGAAGGTTGTAAATAGATTGTCGACGTAAAAGTGGGAAGGGAAGTGCTGGAAAGCGTTCTGTCATTTTTAGCAATGGAGCAGCAGATTTACCCACCAACTTTTCGACATGAGTGTAGCTAGAGCCACTTTTCCCCTGATAGGTATATGTCAAAATCAACAAGGTATCCCGCCGGTGTATTCAGTGACCACACTTTGTACCTGAAACGAATAGGCTTAGTGGGTATATACTGCTTCAAGTAGAATTTACCGAAATACCTTACTATACTCTCGTCGTATGACAAGTTTTTTTTGGAGTTTTGAGAACTTTTTGTAGATTCTTGACAACTTTGTAGATCACGTGCAGAGTGCGCAATGTACCATAAATGGTACGCTCGGTTTTATTACGTAGTGTATGCGTGTGATGAGTACGAAAAAAGCCCAAACCGCTTTAGTTGTATCACTAAACATATACTCTAAGAAAATATAACGAAGGAATACAATTGGGAACGAAAGTGGAATGATAATACTTACTCTTCGTCGAACATGATGACATATAGACGAAATTGTCGAACATGAAACAGTATAAATTCAATGAGCATGAATAGGGGACCGATCGAGGCGATTGAACTCACAGAACTGATAGTACAAAAGCTGAACATGATGTTTGAACATTCGAGAGTCTAAAGTTCACTTGGGTTTAAATTCTGTCAACCCTCAAACTCGCCCTTCTTACTGTACCATATATGGTACGTTGCCCACTACTGGGTTAAAATCTAAGACTTTTAAGATTTTTTTAAGTTTTCGACCTCGTATCATTAAAATGTTAATAACTCCTTAAATTTACCAGATAAACTCAAATTTGACGACACCATTGGAAAGAGCGTTAAATTTCCCATCTTGGGTTGGATGGAGAGTGAGAGGAGCGGCGTGGCGTCGATTCCGTTAAAAAAAAATCACGTTTTTTCTCATTCAAGCGCGGTTTTCTCTACAAATAAAAATGTTGGTAACAATTCTGACCATACTGTTGGAAAACTGAGCTTTTGGGTCAACTTTTGGGATTACAGTGGGAAATTACCCGGCAATTTCATTTAGGATTACAATAGTTTGAAAAACTGTACATTTCCGAGAGTTTACTATTTGAGATCATTTTTCCAGATCTGAGTCTTCTTTTAAAAGTTTTATTTAGCACTACGGAGATAGGAAATTTAACGCTCCTTCCAACGGTTTCGTCAAATTTTAGTTTATCTAGTAAATTGAAGGAGTTATTAACATTTTAATGTCGAAAAAATCAGATTTCAAGGGGGTTAAAAAAATCAAGAGAAAAAATGTCACAAATTAGTTGCAGAATCTCCCTAGCCTATGGAAGGAACACAGGTGTTACACCCTGTAAAACAGTGTTGGACTTGCGTAAAAATAAAAATAACGAATTGAAGATGATTTTCGAATTATTTATTCGTTATTCTTCTCATGCTATACTGATCGGATGATTCTTACGATGAATTTCATCATATTGGTTTATTATTTTCAATAATAAGCCTTTGGAATCGAGCAAGAAAAAAAAATTTTAACCCCCCCTCAAAATTTGATGTTTTACGTTTCAAGGTACGTAGAATACGAAAATCGAATAAAAAAATTTCCGTCCGTCCGCCGTACGCCGTACGCCGTACGCGGCACTTTTCTTAGCAACACTGGACCGATTTGGTTCAAATTTGGTATATGGGCTCCATTTGGAGTCTAGTTGTGCCGCGAAGCTTTTGGTTGATGTTGGTCACATATAAGGGGTGAAAATTAAGGGTTGAAATTTTCAAGAGTGCCCTAGCTCGAAAACTCTCGAAATAAAAGTATCGTTTTTTCACCAATTTTAAATAATATTGAATTTTTAAAAATTTTTGAGACCACCCGGAGCTCTGTAGGACAAACCGTTCGGTCCCTACGAGTACTTGAAGGTTTTCCTTCGATAAAACAGAATCATGAGTGTGAATCGCAAAAGAGGTCTAATCTCCATTCAAATTTTATCGGACTAAAATGCGATCGCTGTTCATTTCTTCGATTTGTATACAGTTTTGCCTTCTGCGTAACCAGTAATCAAAATAGGTTTCCATATGAAGCTTTCTATTTTTCCAATCGAGTGTGAAGCGTTTAGTTCTTTCTAATAAACTTGATTGTGAAGGTGTGAAGCCAGTATGGT
Source organism: Apolygus lucorum (assembly GCA_009739505.2). Classification (NCBI taxonomy): domain Eukaryota; kingdom Metazoa; phylum Arthropoda; class Insecta; order Hemiptera; family Miridae; genus Apolygus; species Apolygus lucorum. Next base: position 16,495,207 of record CM019169.2, on the reverse strand, counting down.
GTGGTAGGTAGTACCTCGCTGGTAGGTAAAAAAAAAGTTGGTAGGTAATAAAAATGTTGGTGGGTAAAAAACGCTGCAAATCATTGCTCAAAGGCTTCTTCACTCTTCAGATCACTGATCAGCTGAGTGAGCTCCGAAGCCTTTTTCAATCCTATTGAATGGAAGTGCTCTTCCAGGCGTCTCCAGCATTCGAGGAGATCTTCTTCACTCTTCAGATCACTGATCAGCTGAGTGAGCTCCAAAGCCATTTATACTCCTATTGAATGAAAGTGCTCTTCCAGGCGTCTCCAGCATTCGAGGAGATCTTCTTCACTCTTCACACCACTGATCAGCTGAGTGAGCTCCAAAGCCATTTTTACTCCTATTGAATGGAAGTGCTCTTCCAGGCGTCTCCAGCATTCGAGGAGATCTTCTTCACTCTTCAGATCACTGATCAGCTGAGTGAGCTCCAAAACCATTTTTACTCCTATTGAATGGAAGTGCTCTTCCAGGCGTCTCCAACATTCGAGAAGATCTTCTTCACTCTTCAGATCGCTGATCAGCTGAGTGAGCTCCGAAGCCATTTTTACTCCTATTGAATGGAAGTGCTCTTCCAGGCGTCTCCAGCATTCGAAAAGATCTTCTTCACTCTTCAGATCACTGATCAGCTGAGTGAGCTCCGAAGTCATTTTCAATCCTACTGAACGCAGGAAGCTGAAATTTGAGAGGGAAGGTCAAGGGAGAATACAGATGGTGGTAGGTGCTATTGATGGAGAACCAGTGATCTATACAGAAGGGTGATCTATACAGAAAATAATAAACCTTTGAGCAATGATTTGCAGCGTTTTTTATTCGTTATAGCAAACAACATACCGAATTCGTGCCTAAATACAAGGTCGACGATAGGATTACGGTTGTAAGTCAGGAAGGGAATAATTATCCACTTGACAGAGCGCTATTTACTTGGTGTCTTCACAAAACCGTTACGTTAATTCTACTTGATTATTTTTCATGATGAGAGCCAATTATTGTGGTCTCCATTATAGTATAGGTACCCATATTATCATTTTTAATGTTATTCAACGTTTCTTGCCAACTTTGGGATCCCTGGAGCAACAATCATCCCAGATTATCATTACCAACAAAAAAATATAATGCCAATGTAAAAGAAAAAGTCCGGAGTTGGATAGGCAGTAAACCAGCCTCACAAAAAATAACATGTACAAATAAAAGCTGATGGTGCAAAAATTATTGAGTTGAGAGATCAACAAATTTTTATTAGAGAACTTCACCGTGAAGGTTTCTAATATATATATAATTTATACCACTTTGACGTTCCTATGTCGATTTTGGTTTTTTTATTTTCAACAATAAACTCTTGGGATCGAACAAAAAAAAATTAAAAAATAGTCACGATTTTCAAGAATTTTTTGACTCCACCAAGAGCTCTGTGGGACCAACCGTTCGCTTCCATTAGGGTTAATTAATCTTTTAATTAGTGAATAAATCATTACTGACTTTATTCATCCATTTATTTAACATATTGTTTTTGCTTTAGAAACGAATCAGACAAGCTTTTAATAATGAACCATGGTTGAATGAGAGTTGATCGTGAAATTAATCGGGATTACGCGTGTCTGCCTACGAATCTTCCGAAGGCTTCCCTCAGGGTCCCTCAACCCCTCCTCTCACCCCTTCCAACCGTTCTTAGGGTCCTATGTTGACCATATTGACAAGGTTCCTATAATTGGGCCGTACCTCTTCGAATATAATTTTAAGCACTCAGTTTTGCTTCCTTCACAACCAAAACCCAAATTTCATAATGAACGCACTCAAAACTTTAAATATTTTGCTGGCAGGTAATTTCTTTGAAAAGGGTTGCAGACGAGTGATCTTTACACAGAAATAATAAACCATTGTGTAATTGTTTGCAGCGATGGTTTTTAAATGTAACGCTGGTCCATTTCCCATAGAATGGATAGGCCTAATAATGTTATTAAAATTGTACTCCTATTCCAAATAGTTACGGAAGGGAATTGTTATGACATATCTTCTTTACGATGCTGCTGTTTATAGGCAATCGTTATTGACTCGGAGCACAATTACCATCATATTTGAGAGACTTGGGACTATCAGGATATGAGAAAACCAGGTACAAAAGGTTTTCCAGTCTCTCAATAAGATGATTGTGCAATAGGTACCTTCCATCTTTTATCTGAGATAAATTTTTCACAACACAAAAGTACTTCAATACAGTTTGTAAATTGTTTTCTAAATTGTATTTTACATTTCCTGATAGAATTCAATATTTTTCTAGTGAATTTAAAAAATGCTTACGTGACATTTAAAACACTTTTGTGTGTTGCCCAGTTTTTAAATTTTGTGAAATGCTAAAGAGATTCGAAATGGATAGGCGGTTTTTAGTAATTGTGGTTTCTGATCGACATTTATTGGTCGACAAATATTGTATTCTCAAAAATCAAAATTGGGCAGATCTTTCTGAACAATTTTGGCTGGTCCTTTTAAAGATCATTATTTACTGGGCAGTATCTTCCTTGCTTTTTGATGTGTTTGTAAAGCCAGATACTCGGATTAATGTGAATTTAAACGGTTTGGTTTCCACGTGTGAAGTAAGTAACCTTGGGCTGGAGAACTACGTAGGTATCTTCGATACAACCAGTCGAAGAGAATCACCCTGCCTAAACATCACCTAGACTTCAAGTATTGTCATACAAGATTGGCATCTACTATACATAAATTAGAAAAGTTTTTTTCCAATTCAATACCTATTCCAAAAGTATCATCTATCCATTAATTTAGCTCAATCAACGAAAATTAAACCAAAATATGTACAAGCTAGATTTCAACATGATTTTGAAAAACGCTGCAAATCATTGCCCAAAGGTTTATTATTTTCTGTATACAGGGTGTAACGGTTAAGGTCGTACAACCGGCCAGGGTTCGATTCTACAACTAATTTGTGACTTTTTTTGTCTCCTGACTTTTTTTTCTTAAACCCCTTAAAATCGGACTTTTTCCACTTTTAAGATTTTTTTCGTGCTGTCGACCTTACGCCATTAAAACAGCCATAACTCCCTTGTTTTCCAGTCAAAATTCAAATGTAATTATACCGTTGGAAAGAACGTTAAATTCTCCATCTCCCTAGTGTTAAATAAAACTTCTTGAAGAAGACTAAAATGTCCTTCAATAATAATTGTGTCTTCCATCTACTTGAAAGTTTCATCCCATTCATACAGAAAATGAGATTGGTTTTGTTTGTTATTGATATCTTCCAGTTTTATGAACTGCTATTTTGTTTTATACAGGTTATTATGAACAGGGTGGTTTGATTACTTGCGATGACGGGAGGAGGATGGACATTAAAAACATACCTTCGACCTTATTGTCAACGGTAGTAACGTTTAACTTGGCCGATCTAGTAATAAAAAAATTGGCATACAAATTAAGAGAAATTAAGACAATTTTCGAAAAGTGAATTGGACAAGATATCAGTGACTGCTTTTTCGATAAGTCTTGTGTCATCATTTGACTCAGTGAGACAAAGTACGATAAGATGGCTGCCTAACTCATTTTAGGGTAAAAATGCGGATTTTGGCGAAACGTCGATTTTTACTGGAAGATCCACGGTTTTTGGCATGGGAACGAGGATTTTACACCATTAGTCCACTGTAAGCAATTGTACCTATGGCTATACCGTTGGAAAGCTGAGATTTTGAGCCAACTTTTGGGGTTACAGTGTGAACTTAACCGGCAGTTTCAGTTAATGTTACAAACGTTTGAAAAAACGAAAAATTTCCGAGATTTTCGAGATTTTACTATTTGTGCTCATTTTTCAACATTTTAGTCTTCTTCAAGAAGTTTTATTTAACACTAGGGAGATAGAAAATTTAACGCTCTTTCCAACGGTATAATAACATTTGAATTTTGACTGGAAAACAAGGGAGTTATGGCTATTTTAATGGCGTAAGGTCGACAACACGAAAAAAATTTTAAAAGTGGAAAAAGTCCGATTTTAAGGGGGTTAAGAAAAAAAAGTCAGGAGACAAAAAAAGTCACAAATTAGTTGTAGAATCGAACCCTGGCCGGTTGTACGACCTTAACCGTTACACCCTGTAGATCATCCTTCTGTATAGTTCTCTCCCTACCAACCATAGGTACCTAATAACATCAAATATTTAAATACGTAATAGTACGTAAAACATCAAATTTTGAGGGGGGGGGGGTTAAAAAATGTTTCTTGCTCGATTCCAAAGGCTTATTATTGAAAATAATAAACCAAAATGGCGTGCTTGAATTTGCTGAAACCTCGTTCTCAATGCAGGTGAACCCATGAAATTGACGTCGGAGGAGATATCATGGATGGTGTCACTCTTATACGTCGGCAACTTGGCGAGCCCTCTCCCAGCAGGGTACCTCATGGACAAGATTGGCCGTAAGTCCAGCATGCTGCTACTCGCTATCTTCCCAATGTCTTCTTGGGTGATCGTCTACTTCGCCACGACCGCCTGGCACCTCCATGTCGCTCGGTGAGATTTTATTTGTTGATTGGGTTTATGATGAAAAGTCAGCAGAAAGATCATTACCAGATCGCCCTCGTGGCTGACGTTGGTTTTTCAGATTAGACGGGAGCAAATTACAGTAGGCTGAATAATATAGAACGTAAGAATGTACACAATTTAGTACACAATTTAGTTACAGTGAATTCTAAAATCCTACCGCAGTATCCGGAGCCAGGATCGACATTATGCATTAATTGTACGAATAAATACGAAGAAGAAATTTCCTATTCCTTCTATTATGGAACATACCGATAGGGAGATTTCCCCTCTTAACCCTTTCAATACCAAATTGAGTTCCTGTTGAGATAAAACGTTGAAACTTTGAGAATTTGATCCTTGGTTCAATAGAAGTTCACATGAATTTTTCAGAATTTGTATCATAATTTGAATAATCATTTCTATAGTTTGCACTACAATGTACGTTGTGACTCAAGGTAAGTAAAATTTCCAAGTTATTAATTTTCCCTCTTCATAGCGAAATCTAGTAGCAACTAGCTCTTTTGATGGTCCCATCGGTGTCCGCTATAAACAGGTTTTGATGTGTCATGAAAAACGCATGTTTGTACCTGTCTTAAATCTGTTGAGTTTCTAATACCAAATGCTGAAGAGTCTAACCGTTTTTGTCGTTGAATAGGTTTCTTGCTGGAACGTGGAGTGGAACAGTGAGCACAGTGGCGCCTATGTACTTGGCGGAAATATCTCAGCCAGAGATCAGAGGAGCCCTCAGCACTCTTGTCCAGCTCATGACCAACTCGGGAGTCGTCCTAGAATTCCTGATTGGTATGCTGTTTAGGCCCGTAGATGATTCTTTATTCGAGGAATATCTCGACACATGCTTTGTAGTTTGTTGGTTCATGTTGATGATTGCTAATAGTGAATTCAAAACCTTCATAGTCCATCGCTATTAACGCACATTCTGCTAGCGCATGAAATCAACCGCCTAACACCAGCATTTGTAGGTAGGTATAAAACTGATGCAGATCCAGTATACCTAGGTGGCAGAGAAGCTTATCATTGATATATCCAAGGTGCATCGCTATCATGTACATATTTACCCGATCATCAGGATGAAGCATCGTGAATTCGTGGATGCGCTAGAATTGTATTTGGTTTGCAGGTCCAGCAGTGAGCTATGGAACTCTGGCGATCCTCACGGGCTCAGTACCGCTTTTGTTCATCATCCTGTTCTCGATGATGCCCGAGAGCCCGTACTGGCTTCTGTCCAGGGGAAAAACGAAGGAGGCCAGATCGTCTCTGGCGTGGCTGATGGGTTACCCTAAACAGGAGGCCAAAACCCTCGAACTCGAACACATGGATCAGATGATGCAGACGATTGAGGACATGAAGACGAAACGGTCAATCAGGGATCTGATCAAGACACCAGGCAATAGGAAGGGACTGCTGATAGTTGAAGTATTGGCTCTTGTCCAAAGAATGTCCGGTGAGTTTTCCAACTCCTTCAAGCATCAAACCACCATAAACATGAATGTCAATTTGATTATTTTGAATAAAATGTGGCCTTATGTTAATTTAACCTAGTAGTGCTCATATCAAGACAAGAATGGTGACGCCTTGGAGTACCTCCGCTTCCTCGCAGCTTTATCAAATATTTGTTAAGAATCACTTAATTTCTCTTGCAGGAATCAGTGCACTGATGGCCTACACGTCTACAACTCTCCCTGACCGGAACATTGGAATCCTCACAGTCAACGACTGCGTTCTCGTGATGGGCGGAATTTGGGTGTTGAGCGTCTTCATAGCTACTTTCCTAGTCGATAAACTCGGGAGAAAACCCCTCCTTCTCATCTCCAGCCTGGGTGAGTTCAGAAAAAAGTACAACGTAGTTATGTTCAACGTTTTGAACGTTAAACAAATTTTGGAAGTCCGTGAGGATAAGTAAGTAGGTAGACATGAGTTTTCGACGATTTTTTGTTCTATGGTCCATTCTTTGGGGTTAAATCAGATGCCCTTACGTCGAGATTTAATTTTAACTCCAATAAGTTCTAAATTTAAGGATAAAATTTGATGAAAAAGATCTAAATTTTCTTATAAATTCTCACCATTGAATTGTGAACTGCATGGCGCTCAAATTAATGTAAAACATCTCGAAAAGTTTGGACGTGTGGTGCCGGTGATGCCCGTAGAACGTATGGAAGATACAGCAATCTGTGCTTTATTGGGATAGAATCACACGGGAGAGATGCACGAGCTGAAATGCATGTATCACCAAGCAAAGTTTTGATTGCAGGTTGTGCATTATCGATGTTCACCGCCGGCCTTTGGTTCTTTCTGGACAAAAAAACCGAATACGACGTTGGAGATTTCTATTATACACCGTTCTACTGCTTCGTTGTCTACGGAGTATTCTTCTGCATCGGCCTGGGACCTATTGCCTCCACCGTTCAAGGGGAATATTTCCCCATCAACATCAAAGGGCTGGCGTCAGGTAAATGCGCTTCTTGAAAAAATGTCTCTGATTGTTCATGGGATGAAGCCTACGATGCCTGTAACCTATTTCGGAGTTCTGTATACAGTTCGATACATCGAACTATGCCTTGCAACTCTCGGTTTGGAGTTTGTCAACATCGAACTTCTTACCTGCATAGGTATCTTCTCTCTGGATGATACGCATTATTTTAAGCATTCTTGAATTTTAAGCAATCGTTATAATTTGTACACGGTTTCAACGGAGCTGAGGTGATTCTGTCTGCTTAGCTTCCACTCCATCATTATAGAATGCCAACTCTATTCTTGTATATCGACAGTGAATTTGCAAAACCATGTAAGACGTTTTCCAGAAAGTTTACAGGAAACGAGAAAAACTTACTTCAAAGTGGACTTAACACGTTGGTTCATATTTGTTGCTTTTGACGCATAGAGAAGAGATAGTCGAGTTTTTTCCAGTTTGGCTCCGTTTGATGGATCAATGGGGTCTCATTCTATCCAAATAGCTAATAACCTAATTTTTGAAAAAAATCGGACTTACATGATTTTGCAAGTTCACTGTCGATATGTTGCCGCTGGCTGGGTCTGACAACAGACGTGAGTTCTTCTCTGGTAGGTACCTTCTAATTCTTTTGTCCATCTTACCTCTCTGAGGCTCATCAGGATCATTTTCACTTCATTCTCTGTCTCCCTGTCAACAGCTCACCCTACTTGAGTTCCAAGAGTGTTACGACGTTCCGTCTGGTCTTCAAGCTACATGCCAAAGGCTGTGCCAATTTATTGAGTGTTGATCATTTCGGTTGTCCCACAGCATCAAGCAAGGTGGATTGTTTACATTGGCTCTCAAGCAAACCCTGCCGCTTCTTTAGTCATGAGCTTTTAGGAAGAAACTCCTACATCTCAAATAGATTTTAATATTTCCAAACTGTTGCAGTGACCTTCCCTCTCCCTCCTCTTTTCTCACTTACAGAGTTCGTCAAGAAAATTCTAGGACAAAACCCCCTTACAGGGTAAAGTAATTTATTGCAGGTCCACTCCTCTGTAAGCTTTAGTTGGTTTCGAAAGTATGATGATTAATAGATTTGAACGAGTCCAAATGCAAATGCTCGGAGGGAGCCAATGGTAGCGCAATTCAAAACTGTGAAACTCACAAAATGATACTAAGAGAATCACTGATACCCCTAGTACCTTAGACACCTTGGATGATGGGAACAAGAAATGTACACAACACAGGTTACAAGTTGCTGTTCAAAAATTGTATTTAAGAAAATAATGAAATGGTCTACAAAATAATATGCGTCTTAATCGTACCTGAATTATAGTACTTCAAATATAGGTATATGTTAAGAAATAAAACGTATCACGTTGGTAAATAGGAAATGGTACGCAACGCGTACTGACTGAAATAATATCACACAATTCAAGACTAAGTGTGGGTTGTAAAATATATGCAAAAGGCAAGTTGTACCAAAATGAGTACCGAAATAAGTAATACAAGTTTTATGAGAAAAGACAAGCGTACTGAAATTATGTACCCTTCAAAATGACTATCAAGTTATATGACGAAAGAAAAGCGTATCGTTACGTGTATCGAAAATACTATAGGAATTATTACAGCGTACCAAAGGTACCAAAATACGTATTATTACAAATGCTGATGGCGTACTGTTATTCGTACCAAAATGTTGCACAATTACTGAATTTACAATAGGTTGCACGTGTACCTATAGATCTACTAACCAAAGTTGCGTTTGTACCGATTTATTAATCGGTTACAATTAATTATTATCTTATTCAAGAACAATATATAGAATCTGGAATGTAGCGAGTTAACTGGCACGTAGCAAAACAATTGGAAGTAATATGAGCTGGGGATTACCATACTACAGAGATTCTGGAGTGGTCTCAAGGGTGTGGCACGGGGTGTACCAATCGTGAAGGCGCCTGATCCGTTAGTACAGATGTCCGAGAAGAGTTCGACAAGCCCGAAGGTAGTTGTTGGCAGAATACGACGAAAAAGGGTGGAGCGTACCACTGTGACTTTAGGTACGTACAAGATGAGAAAACTGTTACTTTCGCTACACCAGTCTTTGGCAAAAAGACGATGGCCCTGGTGCGCACAACCACTCCGGTCAAACGTAGGAAGCTGACTGACGGTGGGGGAGCTCGGTTGAGGGTGACTGGCCGCTGCTGGGGTGGGAAGAGCCGACGACACCCGACGATCACCGAGGAGCTCCGAGGAATCAGTGCCCCCCCTCGGGCTGCTCCGACGTGGAGGCCCGGCTGGCTTGACTCGCCCGCCTTGACGTCACTCGCTCCACCGCCGCATCCCCCGACTTACACCTCTGTGATTTTTAGGACGTCCCACAGTAAGACTTGGGCGTCCTTATAAGATCGATCTGGGGTGAAGTTGGACAACACTCTACAGAAAAAAAAAATAACCACACAGTAATCCGTTTTAGACCATTCTGAATCCAAATCCGCGAAAAAAACCATAGGTGTATGTCTGTGTGTGTGTGTGTGTGTGTGTGTGTGTGTGTGTGTGTGTGTGTGTGTGTGTGTAACAAAATCTTGTGTACTCTGCCCAGGCCTTAGTTCCCAACCGATTTTCCTGGTTCTTTTTTTGTTCGACGCGGAAAACTATCTAGTTGTGCACTACGTCGCCGGAATTTCGAATTTTGCCTTTTATGGGGGGGAAAGGGGGGGTTAATGCTCAAAAAACGTGCATTTTTGGGCATAATCTTGTGTACTCTGCACAGCCCTTAGTTCTCAACCGATTTTTGTGGTTCTTTTTTTGTTCGACGCGGAAAACTATCTAGTTGTGCACTACGGCGCCGGAATTTCGAATTTTGCCTTTTAAGGGGGGTAAAGGGGGGGTTAATGCTTAAAAAACGTGCGTTTGCGGGCATAATCCTGTAAAATTTGCCCAGGCCTCAATTTCCAACCGATTAGTGAGTTTCTTTTTTTGTTTGACTCAAATAACTTCCGAGTTGTACATAATTTCACCCGAGTACCAAAATTCGCAAGGGGGGGTGTAGTGGGGGGATAATATTCACAAAATATCCGATTTTTCAAAATTTCGGTTCCTTTACTGCTTACTAATTGTACCCAAGCTTTGAAATTGAGGAAAAATTCTCATTATACCTCCGGGTTTTCATGAATTATTCTCTGTAGCACCAAGGAAATAATAGTGGTGCCACCATGGTGCCAGGACACCATAAACCGCATATTTCGTGCTTTTTTTTGTGTTTCACCTTGAATACGGATGTGAACCTCGACGGACCGCCTACTAAAACTAATAGATGAAAGTGCAATGTTACGACGTATTCCCCCTTTGGTGCCAGACTGGCACCATTGGTGGTGGTTGGGGGGGGGGTGAACTCGAATTCGCATGTTGGGTATCGTAGATCATGGATTTTAAAATGCTCTTCAGATTCTAGGCTCCCATGCCGCTAGAAATGTTTTGGTAGATAATGGTGAGGGGGGGGGGGGTCACTATTTCTTGCCTAAAGTAATAAACCAAATTACATCGAGTGAAACAGTTTTATCGCTTACCAACTGGTTAACTGATCTAATGCTTATCCAATGGGACGTCCCCTGGAATGCATGCATTACTAAACAATATGTTTTATCCTAATTGTAATCTTGATTTAAACCATTTTTTTCTCAGGAGTAACGTCGCTGGTTCTCGCCGGTACGTCATTCGTCATGAACAAGATATACCACGGGATTGAGGAGACGTACGGTATGTACCTCAACTACTGGATATTTGCCGGAGCTTCCCTGTTCGGAGCTGTCTTCGTCTTCTTCGTAGTCATCGAAACCAAAGGAAAATCTTTTCAAGAGATTCAGGAAAAGTTGAATAGGAAACCAAAAACCAAGTACACTCAAGCGCCGGTAGACGAAAACGAAGTTACCCCAATCTAAGGGTTGATTAAGAACTAACGGTTACTCTCGATATTGCAAAACGGTGAGTAATTCATCCAACCCCGGAGTCCCTCCGTCAAAACGTTGATTTCGTTAAAAATGATGGTAACGTTTTACCGCTTTTAATCATGAATTTCTCCCCTAAATTCGATTGTAACATATTTTTTGATAATATCATTAGAGGCTGGAATCTTTGCGCAGTTTTTGGTGTTGAAGTACGTGAAAACTCACGTGGAAGTAAAACCTTAACAACCAAAAGAAAAAAAAAGAAATTTTTCCAATTTGACAAAAATTATTTTACGAGTTGATTCTTCACCCATCAGGACCCCACAAATAGTTTTGTGTTGACATTAATAAGATGCTAAATTGTCCTTTCCAATGGTGTAATCAGATTTGAATTTGCATGTCAATTTGGGGAGCTATGGTCATTTTTACGGCTTGAGGGGGAAACACAAAAAAAAAATTTAAAATTTAAAAAACATGGACAATTCTGGGGTTAAAATAAAATTGGTAGGTAAGAGACATTTATTTCGCAATTAGTTTGTAGAATCGACTCCCGAAGTTTTTCAGTCTAACATGGGACACCCCGTATAATTAAGGTTCTGTCTTGCAAATGAATACAAATGCAAAGAAGTGAATTTTCAAAAATTGGTGGTTCAACGATTGGGCTTGTAACACAGCGAGTTATAATAGAGAAATTGTTTTAATTACCTACCTAAAAAAATGTTAAAGAAAATGTAAATTACCTGCTTAACCCATTTCCGGCCACTGATGCATTTTTGCATCGTCATAATAATGTTTTTTTTTGTATATTGAAATAGTGGAAAATCTTTGTAGAAGAATTTTTCTCGTTCATGCAGTTCCTCAAATTTTCAAATTTTTTTTTTCGACATTTGGGAATTTAATGAAATTTGGGGAATTTTTTTTAATGAGGCCTTTTGGCCGAAAGCGTGATTATGGTGGTTCAAATTCGATTTTGAGCGAGTAAGCGTTCTGGGCCATAAGTCAAAACAGATTCCGGTCCATAAATAGACTTTTACATTTTAAATAGATTTTTTTTTCAGATTTTTAACAACGCAATGGATAAATCATGTCGATTTAGAAAACTGAGACCTCTCAAATCCTATTAAATGTTAAATTCATAATATTTGGAGCATTTTTCTCTCGATAGGAGAGCAAATTATGCCTTATTTCGGCCGCCATTCTGTAAAATAGTTCATCCTCCTGCTCACTATTACTCTGTTATTTCTACCCTCGGCCTGAAATGGGTTAAGGGATAAATCTGAATGTATCAATGTGAAGTGACCCCCCTCCCATCAGATCAAAAATTTACTATAAATGTGGAGCTTTTTCGACTTTTTTTTTAATTTAGTAATTTTTCAAATTCGTGCCTCGATTGGTATAATATTATATTATACGACGATGTATTTAATACTATAGGAGCATTAATGGTTTTGTATATAAACACTATTGTGACCCCATCAGAACATGATAAGTAAAACAAGTCCGATTTCGATGCTTCGTTTCTAGAAAAGGGATTTTTAATGTGTAATCAACAAGGACGTTCGAACTTTCCTCCCCAAAACTCATCTCTAAAAAAAAAAAAAATAAAAAAAAAAAAAAATAACGAAATTCTTCAGAAAATTACTGTTATGACTTGAATCAACGAATATACCATTTTTAGGTTTTTTGGTGAGAAAAGTAGTGTCACATCTTGCAATCGATTTTGTAAATTGTGTAAATTCTTTACTTGAAAGATCTCAGTGTGACAAATTAATATATTTCCAGACAGATAGGATACGACGGTTACGTAAATTCGTTGTCTCTCGTTAAAAGTTAACTATGAATAAATGAATAATTCATTATGAATCGTCAGTTCAACGCGAAAAAGATTCAGACTGTTGAAAAATAGGAGGCCACACCACCAACTCGTGTAAACGAGATCAATTTGAAATTTCAGTAAACAACTTCCCTGTTAAATATTACTTAATATTGACTGTGATATTTTATCGATCTGTAACAAGTTGCTAATTATTATTATAATGATTTTATTCGAGATCGTGACTTAATTATGTCTATAGCAGACAAAACTTTGTCCGGTGCGATGTGTTCACCTAATTAGTACTAAGTATTCTAAAATAATGCTTTAAAACGTCTAATTAATTACCTAGATGCGTCTGAAAGTCTCATTAGAACCAGGAAAACTGGCGATTTACCTGGCCTGTAACCTATTTTTGACATAAACACAGAGAATTCCTTATGACTAGTAGTAAGTACTTAGTAGTAAAGAAACTACTAAAATACGTGGTAGATAGTAAATATACAATTAAGAAGATAGTCCGTGTTTTATTGTTCTTCCAACATACCTTATATTATTATTCATACTTTATCAAAAATAAAATTGTATTTTTGGAATGTAAGTTAAATTAATTCAGTACCCTTTATGGAAAAAAAATATTTAAATATTAAAATAAAAGGTTTTTGATGGAATTGTGTATTGTTGTCCTGTAATTTCGTATTATAATGTTATCAGACGAGGGTGGTGACGCCACAAAGTACTGCTCCAGAGATATCTAAATCACAACTCCGTGGCACTCCTATGCTCAAATATCGTCCGCTGGAGATCTTGTATTTGACATTTTCGCTTTGTTCCCTTCGGAATTGGGAGAGAAGGTGAATATTTTTTCCACTCTTCAAAGAACTTAGGTAAATGCAAGATGCTGTTTCAATTAGGCGCAGGTAATGGTTTATGAATAGTAAGGTAATTGCACACCTAAATAGTCTGTTCTGAAAGTTTGGTGATTTTAGTTTACTCATTTACTTGTCAACTTTAAGGTAGGTAGTTCATTATAAATCTGTTTGTTCATATTTAAATCTAGTTGAAAAGTCGTTTTCCGTCTGTCTAGTCTCTTCAGTTGCACTAACCACTGGAAGGTTTGAAGAGGACAAAACCCCCTTGCAGGGTAAAGTAATTTGTTGCAGGTCCACTCCCCTGTGATTTTTTATCCTAATTGTAATCTTGATTTAACCCTAATTGGACCATGGTGTCACTAGTGACACCGAAAACATCTTAGGGATTCCACAGCTATCCCAAAGTGCCACCAGAACTAGATCTAAATTGCACCTTAAACACTAATAGACAAAGCTGCATTTTAAGTCAAAAAATGATGTTACGGAACAAATTTTGAAAATTTGTTCATCGATTTCCTTGGAAATTTTTGTCATAACTCTTTTATGAGACTTCCAGTGGCCCACAAAAATTCTGCTATCCATTAACTCTAAAATTTCAATTTAATTTTGGTTACTCCGGTGACACTTTAGGACAACTGTGGAGTTCTTGAGATGTTTTCGGTGACAATAGTGATACCATTGTCTAATTAGGAGTGGGCGTCGGTGGTCTAGTGGACAGTGTACCCGACTGCGGTGATAAGATAAGGGCCGTCTAGCGGGGACGCGCGTTCGAGTCTGGTCGCCGCAGAAAGTTTTCTGTCTTTTAGACGATCGACAATCTCTCGTTCCAACCCAGGGCGGTGATGTTTGGGAAGCCATGAGCGAAATCATCAGAACAAATTCTGATCTCCCCTTAGGGAGACAGCTGATGACGTCCGCGACGCCAAGAATGGCAGTCGGACGAAAATTCAACCTGAAATGGTTGCTTACTTTACTTTACTTTACTTTACTTTACTCCAATTAGGATTAAACCTTTTTTTTTTTTTGTTTTTCTTTCTCAGGAGTAACGTCGCTGGTTCTCGCCGGTGCTACGGTGCTACGTAAGGTAGACCTTAATTTCCTCATTTTTTGAACAAGGATAAAATCGGAGTAATAATAATCTTTAAAAACAATAAGAAAAAATGTATAGTAGACCTGTAAAAAACAAGTGAGAGCAAAAATTCTTAGGTAACTATAAAATTTTCACACAAGAACAAAGAACACAGTTTTTCCATTATTTTTACCATCTATAATTATAATAATTATAATTATTATTATTTATTATTATTATTATAATTATTTTATTTTTTCCATTATTTTTATCTATCTTTTGTCTATGTTATCTATCTTCGCATCCTAGTATCCTATGCTTTTTGTTCTTATCTTTTTTCCTTTGCTTTTTTTTTATGTCAATAAACCAAATTTCTTCTTCTTCTTCTTCTATACCATATCATCACGCAGCTGAATTTTGAACGGAGATTTGGCCAACTACAGTGGAAATTCCTTAGCGATCGACATTCCTGTTTTAGCAGTATCATTTGTCATAACTACTATTAGGGAGTGAACGGTTGGTCCTAACTCTAGGTGGTATCATTCGATTTAAAAAAAAAATTAATACTCCGTTGTTATTTACAGTAACTCTATTGCTACGGTTGAAGAAAATTATACTGAATGAAAGCTCAAAAATACTATTTTAAATTGAAGAAAAATAATGCCTTTATATCAACAGTTTTTGAGCTAGAAGTTTTGAGATTTCAACCCTCATTTTTCTCCCTTCAGAAGTACCTACTGTAACAACCAAACGCTTCAGAGCATAATTAGACCTCGAATGGAGCTCATACTTACACCAAATTCAATTTCATCTACCTAGGTAATCAATACAAACTTTCTTACCATCCCATCGTTTTTCCTTAACCCTTAATTTCCCACTTGTTTAAAAAAAAATGTTTTTTTTCGGATTTTTTAAATCAAATTTAGATATATTTTGACAAATGAGTAGAATATTTGAGCAGATGTTTATTAAAAGGCTCTATTACAGTGTGTCAGCTCAAGAATGATTTTTCCTAGGGTCACACTAGCGCTATCTGCGTCAGCAGAATCTGTCTATACCGAAACCCATTTTTTGGAGAAGAAAAAGAAGACTTGGAAAAATCCTTGGTGGGATGTTGGGGTCTGTTATTTCATAAAGCACAGTACCAAGGAATGATGTGGAGAAGGTTCAGCTCATGAATGATGGGATTTGTGCTGCCTCAGACAGTGGCGCCATCTCTGATCAGGAAACCGAACCAATAGCCTACAAGGTGAGAAATGAGGCCCTATTACAGTCAGTCAACTTGATAATTATTTAGTTTTTTCTTTGAGTTATTTTGGTTTTACTATTACGTTTTCTTACACAATCAATAAGACGGAGTATCAAGACAGCCAACGGATATCAGTTATGGTTTAGAAGTGGATGAACTATTGCAGTTAAAAATTGGACTTCCTAAAAGATACCTCAGGATATTAAGGGTTAATTGAACGAAATTTTATGTATGTAGGTAGTTACTTACCGTTCAACGTTAATTACCTTCATTTGACAACGTTTTTTCTATGTGAGTAAACTATATGAGAAAAACCATCTCGATAAATTGAGTCGTCGAGTTCCAAAACCCACTATGTCCAATGAGTATTGGGTTCCAAAAGCCGCCATGTCCATCTCATTTCTCCTGTTTCAAAACCCACTTTGTCCCACACTGTTATGCACCCTTCTTTATCATTGTGTTTCAAAACCCACTTTGTCCACAGTTCTCTTCAGTGTTCTTTTCTTTCAGTTTTTTATTGGTTTTTTTCGGACCTTAGTAATCTTTTCAACACTTCAACATTCAATGAGTGTAAAAGAATTATTGTTACATTGTCCAGGAAGAACAAAATTCCCTTGGTAAGGGGAGAGCCTGCTTATCGATCAGACATTGGCGCAGGAAAATCAATATTAAAAACAGGGAAAACGCTGACCAAAAACCTTGGTATAGATACCATTCCCAAGGGTAAACCTGTCAATGAAAAAAAACTGCAAGATCTATTGAAAAACCATTTTGGAGATAATTGGGTTACAGATGAAAGGCTCGAATATTACAAATAAAAAAACTTCATCCTTGAACCAGCAAATAATCCGATTATGGAAAAGGAACCTTCTCATGTCTAAGAAGAAGATTCTGAAGATGATGATGACATGTCAGACGGCGAAGTGGTTATAGTTGACCAAGAAGGGCAAGTCACAGACTTTCAGGACAATGCTGATTACGCTGCAAATTATTACACAATGGTTTATTATTTTTTATTTTTCTATATAGATCACTCGTCTGCAAAGCCACCAACCATCCAACATGAAGCAAAACATCGATCGCATTTCGGTCAGCTAAAATTTGAACGGAGATTAGGCCTCTTTTGCGATTCACACTCGTGTTTCTGATTTATCGTACGTCCAAACTTTAAATTCTCGTAGGGAGCGAACGGTTTGTCCTACAGAGCTCCGGGTGGTGTCAAAAAATTCTAAAAATTCTATAGAATCCTAAATTGAAGGAAAAACAATACCTACCTTTATATCCAATTTTTTTGAGTTAGGGAGTTTTCAATATTTCAAAATTCATTTTGAAACCCTTAGACGTAACTTACATCAACTAAAATCTTCGGGGCACAATTAGACCCCAAATGGAGCCTACATACCAAATTTCATCAAAATCGGTCAATGCTAAGTGGCAAAAGTACCGCGGACGGCGGACGGACGGCCAAATTTTTATTAGATTTTTGGATTCCACGTAGTACCTTGAAACGTAAACCAAACCATAAAATTTTGAGGGGGTGTTAAAAAAAAATTTCTTGGTCGATTCCATAGGTTCATTATTGAAAATAATAAACCAAAATTGCTGAAAAATTCAAATGAAGTCTGTAAAAAATAAGAACTTTCTTAAAGCTTGATAGATTTGTAAATGTGTTAAACTGTCATCACGCTCGTTTTTTTTCATTTTACAATTTTTTTGCTAGTACCCATACTTATTTGGAAATATTCTAGTTACTTTATTAGGAAAATTTGTAATACCTAAAGTGTACCTACCCTGTGCGGACGATACTGACCGATGTTTTTAAAAAGGCGGTCGTGGACCCAACCGGCAACAGGCGGGGTTTATAAGGATACAAACAGGAAGGTTATTGATCAGCTCCCTCATTTGGTGGTTTTTTTTTCACTCCTGAAGATGAGGAAAGCATAAAGGAATCTTATTTATGAAAATTATTATTATTAATTTTCCATATAAAATCTTCACAACTCCTTTTAGTGTCTGATCTGTACTTTTCAAGAAAATTTAATGTTTCCGGGACGATAGGTTAAAAAATGGCGGATGCTACAATCCAGGAGGCATTAGGGCTTATTCGGGGTCCCTCATCCATTTTCATGTCTGGAGTTTCAGAGTTTTTTAAAGCCTTCGTTTCAATTTAAAAACCATTCCCCACCAATTATCCGATTCTTCCAAATTGATTGAAACGCAAACCACAAGTTCGGTGTTTATATGTGCAACGAAGTCGGGGCGAAACGGTATTAGAGGCAAAGTTCCAAGATCTACCGAGGTTGTGTCATGGCCAGTCCGACAGGACGTGTTGGTGAGTTTTTTGTTTTAATTTTATTTAGTCGTTCGTCGTTTTGATCGTAGTGTACATTTAGTCGAAAAGAGTTCGGTTACTATAAGAGGTATTCGGTCGACATGAGTTTTCCGTGGAGATGTCGTACTTACTTCCTCATTTCCACGGAATATGCCCGATCGGTGCAGCACACCTTGAGTCGGTTCTTGTGACGGCTCTGGGTGCAGGTATGTGCCGAAAAACATATTTTTCTCGACGAATACATCCTTCGAGTACTCACGATGGGAGGTTTTTGGTAATTTCGAGTGTTAACGCGATCTAGTATCGACTAGGGCGTAATAGCCTCGTTGCGAAGCTCTAGGAATGTCACAATGTCGAAAGTTGTTACACCATCGACCAATCCACATCGGCTGGCCGTCAGAAGTGATTTATTTAGGAAATTATTTCGTTATTAGAGCTTTTCTAAAGTTTATTGCAGTGTAGTTGTAATATTCTACTCGAACTTTTGTCGAACTAGAATCCTTGATAATTCATGCGTATGAGTCATGTTTGTGTGTAATTTCCCTACTATCTGCAGTGCCAACATCACACAATTAAGGTCGTCCTTGCAGATACCCGTCACAACAATCGGATTTAGTGATTATTGATTATTTCCCCTTACGTACCAACTAAGGAATTTTTGCTATTTGAACATTACCTGTATTCGGAGGAAATGAAGACGCTAGAAAATCTTGTTGGAATGTTTTTTTTAGTATTCAGTCCTTGGCAATAGAAAATGCATGTTCCTTGAACCTGGTACGGATATCCCACAGTAAAGTTGGTTCTGTGGAGATAAGGAGGAAGATAAGGACTTGTGAGGGTTTAGTTGGTATTCCAATCTTCTCACACAACACCATGTCATGATAGGTAGAACTATCGTATCAGAAGGCATACTCAAGTTTGAAATGCATAAGTAGATTTATTTATTTATGTATTTATAACAAATTACGTGAAGCATAGGACATTGGTCCCATTGAATGCAACATGCTAAAATTAATGAAATAAAGCCACTGCCGAGATTAGAATTATAAAAATTAAAAAATAAGAATACTTTTATGGTACATATGTGAGAAAATTATTAAAATAAGCGAAGGGGGATGTAATTGAGTAAAGGAATAGAAAGAGAGAGAGAGTGAGAGGAATGAAATAGGGATAGGTAGAGGGGGAAGGAAATAGAGAAAGAGGGGGAAGGAAGTAGAGAAAGAGGGGGAAGGAAATCAAAGAAAGGAAGAGAAAGAAAAGTCAGCTTTCATAATGCGCCACCAAAGCACGCCGCAATCGTGTCAACTTCGGAAGGGAACGAATCCCCAGAGGAAGCGAATTCTAGAGCCTCGCACCTGACACTTTTAGCGATTCAATAAAATGTTTTGATGAGCCGTGCACCTGGATGATGGTATTCAATCTAGAGCACTTACCCATATTAAAGAAATTCGTAAGGTAAGAAGGTAAAACAAAATCTCGAAAATTAATTAACTTAAAAATAAAAACGGCCATTCTTAATTTGTAAAAAATTGGTCAGACTACAACCTAAGATGTTGTTGACAAATGCAGAAATGTGTCCTCGGGGCTTCAAATTGTAGCAAAACCTAGTACATGCATTCATAAGTACTTGGAGCCTCCTACTAGAAACACTATCGAGAGAGCTTGAAAAAATCAGATCGCATTATAAAAAGTGAGGAATTAAGAGAGACTTGACTAATTTCACTCTAAGCTCTACTGTTGTTAAATGGGACAGCTTTCTGAGGGTGTGCAATGAACCATAGATGCGCTGACAAATATGAGACACCTGCCTATGCCATGAGAGGTCAGAGGAAAAGAAAAGTCCAAGGTTTTTAACTGTGGTGGCAAAAGGCAAAATAATCCCTTCCAGTACTATAGGTGGAAGGAAGGAGGTGGAGATAGCAGACTTCCAAAGGATAATTGCTTGACTCTTCTTAGGATTAATTTTCAAGCCATTACGACGAGACCAGTGCGAAACTCTCACCAGCTCCTCATTGACGATTGCGATGCCATGCGTGAGCTCATCTATTGAGCATTGGTGAAATAATTGAAAATCATCTGCATATAAATGTGGTGTGGACGAGAGCAAAACTTTTGGAGCATCATTAATGAAAAGACTGAAAAGAAGAGGTCCTAAGATGGAACCCTGAGGAACCCCTGCATTCAACGGCAAGGACTTGGACTCAAACCCATTACTGAGAACGAACTGAGATCTATTCGAAAGATATGATGACTAGGATATGGACATGAAACAGGATTAGCGCTAATTCAAGGTGCTCAACAGCTATTTGGTATAGCTATTCAAGTATAGTAATTTGTATGGGATCCATAAAAATGGGTTCTTTCACAACTTCCAAGAATAAAAGATAAAAGTCCCTTCTACGATTACATCTATTTGATAGACCGCTCGGTCCACTATGTGAGGTTGTCAGATCGAACATTGGTAGATGAGGGTGTGGTGGCTAGGATCACCGGAATAGAAACCGTTAAATGATCGTGTAAGGTGATGGAAAAGGCGAGAGTGGAAAGAGAAGTTCAAGACGAGATTTTTATTCAGAGTAAAAACTGACTAAAACCCTTCTATTGATGTAGGCAGGAGACGAGTTGAGGTGTGACGTAGGTACTTCCAGTCTCAGCCGTTGCAAATTAACACTTTTAACCAACATTTACTAGAGAAGGCGGTCACGACAATCGTGAAATCGTTATGATATCGAAAGATCCACCAACAACTCACTCGTCAACTTGTATAACTAGCGATTCGACTGTATAAAAAACGAAATGGATTACTAATTGAAAAGATTCTTTGGTGTCTAGGTTATTTTACCAATCAGAAATGACATACAATGGTGTCCCAGAATCATCCAAACTCCTGGGACTGATTCTACAACAACTGAACACACAACAAGTTGTTGACTGCCAAACAACTTAGTGCTACAACATTTTTTCTATTCCCATCCAACCTGACTTTTTTCTATTTTATTTTAAACTTATTTTGCTTCCGAGTCTACCAAGATAGCGGAAGCTTTGTTTTCACTTCTCAAGGACGAAATAAAAAGTTCTCCAAAATCAAAATTTCCACTCGCGTTTTGCGTTTTAGACCTTTCTGAACAATTTTGGTTCCGTGTCTGTCTGTCTGTGTGTCTGTCTGTCTGTCCGTCTGTCATCAATTCCTTGTAACGCGCATAACTATACGAAGTTATTGTCCGATTTCTATGAAATTTTCAGGGATTGTGCGGGTTGGTGTGTAGACGGTCCCCTATGAAAATCATCATCCTCAGACTGATAAAAGCGACTGCGCATGCGCAAACGTGAATTCCTTGTAACGGCCATAACTTCTACATTTTCCATCCGATTTCAATGAAATTTTCAGGGATGTTACAGATTAGTATTTAGATGGTCCCCTATGAAAATCGCCACCTTCGGACTGATAGTAGCTACTGCGCATGCGCAAACGTGAATTTCCTTGTAACGGCCATAACTTCCACATTTTCCACTCGATTTCGATGAAATTTTCAGGGATTATGCGGATTAGGTTGTAGATGGTTCCCTATGAAAATCACCACCTTCGGACTGATAGTAGCCATTGCGCATTCGCAAACGTGAATTTCCTTTCCTGCGCCGCCAGCGCCTGCTAGCCCTTCAAGGGTCGAGCTGGGAGGTCGCCCGTGCGGCTGCTGATCTTGATTTTGTCAGGCAGCAGTTAGCATGGTGCGACCGAGCAACACCATCTGCTCCAAAACCCAGTTCGTCTGCTGAGTTCGCTGCTGCGCTGCATGTGTCAGTAGATGGTAAAGAACTCCGACAGTGCTCCGAAAGCCCTGTCTCTTCCCAATGGGTAGATTGGGCTTCGGAGGGCATTGGGGCCCGCGACTACCGACACTTCCACGCCGTCCGCATGGCAACACTGCCAACAGCGGTACGGTGTTCAAGGGGTAGTCGTGGGACAACTCTACCCCTTTGCCGCGCCTGTCGGAGTGGAAATGAACATCTGTATCATGTAGTGCAGCAATGTCCTCGGACTCATGGGGGCCGCATTTTACGTCATGATGCGGTCGCCAAGCAGATAGCAGTTGCTTTGTCATCTAGCGGCTGGGATGTTGAGAGAGAGAGATTGTATCACATGCCAAGTGACCAGGGCAAGAAGCCTGACATCGTTGCCGTCAAGCCCGACCAGTCTTGCATTATCCTGGATGTCCAAGTTGTCAATGGCAGCTTGGACATGGAGCAGACTTGGCGGGCTAAGATAAGAAAGTATGATAGAAATGATTTACGGCAAGCGGTGTCGGAGCTAAAAGGAGTGGCACCCAACAACATCAGGGTGATGGCTGCAACCTTATCATGGCGCGGAGTGTGGTGCGGGAAAAGTGCCACGGAGTTGCGTGAGTTGGGCATCTCAGTAGGCGTACTCCGTGGTATCACCACCCGTGTCCTGCTCGGCTCATATTTGAACTGGTGGTCGTTTTATAGAGGCACTTCCCTTCATCCTTCTCTCCCACCCCCACCTTCCTCATCTTCCCTCATCCCTAGGGCCGGCGTCGGGTGAGTCCTGGGCGTCCTCCCCATTATTTTATTTATTTATTTATTTTCTTTCTTTATGGCGTGCCACCTCCGTCAAAAAAGACATTTTGTCTTTGAGGGGAGTTAGGAAAAAAAACGGCTATAATTTCTACATTTTCCATCCGATTTCAATGAAATTTTCAGGGTTGTTACAGAGTAGTGTTTAGATGGTCCCCTATGAAAATCACGAAGAATTGTTCTTCAGAGAGGGATTAATTCATAGAGGGATGGTCTCCTGTGAGAAAGCTCAGAGGATAAAGTCTTGATCTGAGCTCCTAAGGTCGCGGGTTCGAAACCCAGCCGAGGCCATGTATTTTTTTGATCCAATCACATACATCTACTCACTTAATTTTTCATCCGAATTTGATGAAATTTTCTAGGATTGTCTAGATTAGCGTGTAGATGGTCCCCTATGAGGGTAGTGAAAGGTACTTAAAGATTGGTGTTTTGAGATAAACTACTATGCATCGGATCATCTATATAATCGGGTTATGGATACGAGGAAGCTATGTGCCACGCCCACTTGGCAGGCGTTTTTTCCATGTTTTCGATGGGAGCTGGGCACTCTCATGCGGTGTTAGATTACTGATAAGAAATCTACCAGTAGAAAAAGCATAATTTAATTTGAGGAAATTTATCCTTTCTGCTCAATACGCAATCGAATTTTTTGTTGTATCATAATCATAATTTTGATAACTTTGTATTTTTTAATCAAAAAAATATATATATGCCAAAGTAAAACGCTGCAAATTATTAAACAAAGGTATATTATTTTTCTGATAGATCACCTGCCTGCAAAGAACACAACTTTGCCATTGTCACCACCTACCAACCTAATTTTGCTTCACATTCCGGTTCAATTTGGCAAAATAAACGCTTCACCCACAATTTAAAAAAAATGGTTGCTAAAGACGTAAACCTGAGCACAACTCAAACGAACAGCGATCGCATTTTGTTCAGCTAAAATTTGAACGGAGATTAGGCCTTTTGCGATTCACATTCGTGTTTCTGATTTATAACTCTTTTCAAACGGCTTCAACTTACTTAACTCCCCGTTTGATATTTTGCTTTTGTCTCGGGCTCAAGGGGTGAAGAGAAAACAATTTTGTACCGAAGCGAAATTTCGTGATGGGGTTTTTTGAAACATTGCGTCATTTTCAAGTCATAAATCAGTGAGTGTTCGAAAAATATGGAGCTAATGAAATAAATGGCTTAAAAATGTTTGGTTTTTAGGTATTTTATTCAAATTAAATTTTCTTAATTTTTTTTTAATTTTTATTAAATTTTCTTATAATTTAAAAATTTTAATTTCTTAATTTTTTAAAAATAATTTTAAGAATAAAATAACAAATTACTTTTGCAGTTTTCTGAATAAGAAATGAGATAGAAAACGCTGCAAATTATTACACAAAGGTATATTATTTTTCTACATAGATCAATCGTCTGCAAATAACACGGCTTTGCCATTGTTACCACCAACCAACTTGAAGAAAAACATCGATCGCATTTTGGTCAGCTAAAATTTGAACGGAGATTAGGCCTTTTGCGATTCACACTCGTGTTTCTGATTTACCGTAAGCCCAACCCTTAAGTTTTTACGGTTTGTCCTACAGAGCTCCGGATGGTCTCATTCGATTCTAAAAATTCAATACCTACTATCTTTAATTGATGGAAAAACGATATCTTTATATAAAAATTTTTTGAGCTTGGAGGTTTTCAAAATGTCAACCTATATTTTTCACCCATTAAAAGTGACTGACATCACCCGAGAGCTTCGCGGCACAACTAGACCCCAACTGGAGCCCATATACCAAATTTCATCAAAATCTGTCCATGGTAACTAAGAAAAGTCATAAAGCCTCGTACGGCGGACGGACGGCCAAATTTTTATTAGATTTTTGGATTCTACGTACCTCGAAACGTAAACCAACAAATTTTGAGGGGGGGGGGGGGTAAAAAATGTTTTTTTGGTCGATTTGAAAGGTTTATTAGTGTAAATAATAAATCAAAGCTGTAAATAATAAGTCAAAAATCAACTTTTTGCTTACGAGTCTATTTATTGATCTTTAAGGTATTTTTAAACCATATTTTCACCTATTATTCCCTAATGCTCAAATTAATATTTACCTACATAAGAGTTTTGAGAAAACGGCATTTAATCGGAAAATCTTGTAGATGAAAAGTTGATCTTGATAAAATTTTCTCTTTGGCTTAATTGTTTACATACCTACTCTTCTCGTTTGAAACATTTGATTGCATTATAAACAGAAAGAAAATTATTATGAAGTTATCTGTAATCCTAGGGAGTTAGATCCATTTTTACCTATTGAGAACAAAAACACGATACAAAATTAAATGAATTGAAAATGTTGAAAAATAAGAATGGAAATGTTTTAGCACTAAGTAGTAAATTAGTCGTAGAATCTGTCCCTGAAGTTTAATGTTTAATTTTGTTCCTCTTTTCTATTTCTCCAAGTCATTGTTTAGAGCTTTCCAAAATGATGCAGTACGATGGCTCAGAAGTGACTGGATACTGTTGAAACATGGGAATGAAAAAAATGTTTGAACGAGTTGACGTCAGAGCTGATGAAACCATCTCGCTCCCGAGTGAGAGGGAGGTTCAGCTCTGACGTCGTTTAGTTTTTATGCCTACTGTCGCTCGTTTTTTCTGAACTATCCGGATTTTGGAGCTGAAACTGGAGTTTTAGGGGGCACTTAAACAAAATCGGAGGTCAGAACAACTAACTCCTGACTTCAATAATACAAACGTTCGTCCTCAGCAATTAGCACTATAATATAGTTATATTATATAGTTATTATTAGTTATTAGTTAGATTATTATATAGTTATATATTATATTAATTTTTCTCGACTTATAAAAGTTCTCTAGGAACTGAGATACCTCCCTCGTATTTTTGTGTTTTGAAGATGGTAAAAAAACGAAGGGAGGCGCCTGTTTTCCGTTGCATCTCATCTTTGCTAATTTATTTCACTTACTATCGATGAAAAATTGAATTACCAAACCATAGTAATTGGCTCCATCAAACCATAATGCTTGATTCCGGTCACAATCAATCCACGTTGGACCATAAGTTGTTGTGTTGATCAATAGCTCTACCTAACTGGGAAGGTCAATACGGGTTATTCGTGTCGCGGCGCCCGCCAGTCTTTCAACTTCCGCGGAGGAAACGACCATTATTTCCAACGATTTTTCAAATATTGGGTGTTTTAAGCGAACTCCTGGCAAGTTCGTAAATTTAAATAGCGGAGTAACCGCTGATGTAGATAGGTAGCCACGATCTGGCTGGCTTAGGGTTGTTTTGGGCACAACTTATGAGAGAGTTATTGATAATATTACACCTTACTATTTGATTGATAGTGAAGAAAAAACGCTGCAAATCATTGCTCAAAGGTTTATTATTTTCTGACCTTCCCTCTCAAATTTCAGCTCCTGCGTTCAATAGGATTGAAAATGGCTTCGGAGCTCACTCAGCTGATCAGTGATCTGAAGAGTGAAGAAGATCTCCTCAAATGCTGGAGACGCCTGGAAGAGCACTTCCATTCAATAGGATTGAAAATGGCTTTGGGGCTCACTCAGCTGATCAGTGATGTGAGGAGTGAAGAAGATCTCCTCGAATGCTGGAGACGCCTGGAAGAGCACCTCCATTCAATAGGATTTAAAATGGCTTCGGAGCTCACTCAGCTGATCAGTGATCTGAAGAGTGAAGAAGATCTCCTCGAATGCTGGAGACGCCTGGAAGAGCACCTCCATTCAATAGGATTTAAAATGGCTTCGGAGCTCACTCAGCTGATCAGTGATCTGAAGAGTGAAGAAGATCTCCTCAAATGCTGGAGACGCCTGGAAGAGCACTTCCATTCAATAGGATTGAAAATGGCTTTGGAGCTCACTCAGCTGATCAGTGATGTGAGGAGTGAAGAAGATCTCCTCGAATGCTGGAGACGCCTGGAAGAGCACTTCCATTCAATAGGATTGAAAATGGCTTCGGAGCTCACTCAGCTGATCAGTGATCTGATCAGTGAGCAATGATTTGCAGCGTTTTTTACCTACAAACATTGTTTTACCTACCAACTATTGGTAGGTACTACCTACCACACTATAATGGCTTCACACCTTCACAATCAAGTTTATTAGAAAGAACTAAACGCTTCACACTCGATTCGAAAAATAGAAAGCTTGATATGGAAATTTGATTACTGGTTACTCAGAAGGCAAAACTGTATACAAATCGAAGAAATGAACAGCGATCGCATTTTAGTCAGATAAAATTTGAACGGCGATTAGACCTCTTTTGCGATTCACACTCATGATTCTGTTTTATCGAAGGAAACCCTTCAAATACTCGTAGGGACCGAACGGTTTGTCCTACAGAGCTCCGGGTGGTCTCAAAAATTTTTAAAAATTCTGTACTATTTAAAATTGGTGAAAAAACGATACCTTTATTTCGAGAGTTTTCGAGCTAGGGCACTCTTGAAAATTTCAACCCTTAATTTTCACCCCTTAGAAGTGACCTACACCAACCAAAAGCTTCGCGGCACAACTAGACCCCAAATGGAGCCCATATACCAAATTTGAACCAAATCGGTCCAGTGTTGCTAAGAAAAGTGCCGCGTACGGCGGACGGACGGAAAATTTTTTATTCGATTTTCGGATTCTACGTACCTTGAAACGTAAAACATCAAATTTTGAGGGGGGGGTTAACAATTTTTTTTTCTTGCTCGATTCCAAAGGCTTATTATTGAAAATAATAAACCAAAAGAAATTATCGTGGTATCCATAGAAACTTGAACGAAATTCGCACGTCAGACATTCTACTTGCGTCTCGGTGCACCGCCCTGAGGGATTCCGAATGCACTCTTGCGGGACTGCGAGGAAGTTTTCCTCAACTCAAACTAATCTTTGGAGGAGCCATTCCAGACATTCAATGATTACTTTGGTGAAGTAGTGGATGATGTTGCGAAAGTCAAAGTTGATTTATCAACTATGATTGATTATGATTGATTTTTCTATCACATCGTAAATAATACAGAAGTTATAACTTCTGTATTATTTACGATGTGATAGAAAAATCAATCATAATCTTTTGTGATTTGCGGGAATTACTAGGTGTGAGTAAAGGAATGAGATGTGTGTAAATGTTTAAGGGGTTTGAGAGTGATAGGGGTCGGAATGACAATTGGTAATCCTTAGCAAACTGATATAGCTTTTCCATCACGGTACAATCGAAATTGATTTTGAGATGGCTCAGGATGGTTTTTATCATCTACAAGCAATACTCTCCGTTGTGGGGAATGTTTCGTTCACATCATCTACCCCTTGAATATTGTGGCAGTGATTACAATAAGGTGAATAAATTTTTCCCATGAGGCACCGAAAGAATGGATTATTTCCTAGTCCAATCATTATTTTATCAATGGTAGAGAAAAAAAGCCCAACTAAAGGTCTCAAATACCGGTCCTAATATTTGATCACGAAGATTCATTCTGGCTCAAATAGATGTCAAAAAGAGAGTAGGTGGAAAGGAACGGAAAAAACGACATAAATATTAATTTCCTTCTTTTCAAAATGTTTTGAAATTTCTGCAAGTTTGTCTAAATTTCTTCTCTGTAACCCCAACGTCTCTTTATTTCCCTCGTTCTAAAATAGATGTAATAGCCTAATTATCACTTCATATTACCGATTCAGATCAATAGAATGTATTCAGAGAGCTCTTCCTAACTGAGCTACTGCTAGAAGAGACCTAATTATTAAAGACAAAAATGTCCAATCCACTGTCTTGTATTATAGGATACAAGATAATATAAATATCGACACCAAACCTTATTTGCTCCCGCGCATCAATAACATTATTGCAAAGCGACAGTTAGAAGAATGTAGGAATACGAAAACGAATAATAAAAATACACAAGCAATATAAAAAAAAGTGTCTTTATTTTTAGTGATTTTACTAGGTAGTCTCCAAAGTATAATATCACAAAATTTAAATTAGTTGATTAAAAATTCGATCAATTCAGTAAATTTCGACTGTAGACTCATGATGTAAGAAGGGTGAACATTATCGCACGATTGACTATTTTCTCTTCTATACGGGGTGTTAAACTCACGTAACTTGACACTGAGATTCTACGACTGAAGTTGAGATTCTACGACTGAAGTTGAGATTCTACGACTCATGCCGAGCTAAAAGTGTCTCTGACATGCCGAGCAATAAGTGACCCTTATTTCACTTGCACAGAACAGCGAGCCAGAAAGAAATCAAAGAACGAGCCGGATGAAATAAAGCAATGGGAAGGCAGAACTATTTGAAACGGGACAACACAAATCAAAAACGGACGACACAACAAAAATTAATAATCAAACAGTTATCACTGTTATCAAAGTCCCGATTCACAAAACTCCCGTCAGAGTGCATTCGGAATCCCTCGGGGCGGTGCACCGAGACGCAAGTAGACATTCTCATTGGACCGTACCAAATGGAAAGGGTGAAAACTTGCACTTACCTTGGCTCTACTTTACATAAATGAAATGATTGCTCTACTGAAATCAAAGTTAGAATTCTTTCTGCCAACCGGTGCTACTTTGGACTGTTGCCACTTCTCAAGTCTCGAGCCCTCTCCAGAAAAACTAAAATAACGTTGTACAAACTACTGCATCGCCCTGTACTAACCTATGGGTCAGAAACACGAGTGATGACATAGCAGTCAGAGTATGCTCGGCTTATTTGAAAGGAAGATTCTTCGGAGAATCCTAGGTCCACTGATTGACCACGGACAATGGAGATGCCGAAACAATGGAGAACTGGACCAGCTGTACGAGGATTATTATACAGGGTGTCTACACTTAAGATGGGCATAACTGTAATACTTGAATTACAAGTTTATATTATTAGAATAGAAAATCACGAAACACATTTCAAATTCTACATTAAGACTCATTTTATTCACACCGTTTACATTTGTTGCTATGGTATTACTTGATAGTTTAGTAACTGGAGTGAGCTCGTTACACTCCTCCTCACTGAGATTGATCTTCGCTTCTTGGAAAATACTTCAGAACGTTCTTAATAGCTGCTGCTTGTTCTTTTCCTTCGTCATCTCTGTAAAATATGGATTTAGGGTAGCCATCCATCCGTGCAATTCTTGTTATACGGAATGGTCCTTTAATATTTGGTACTTTGTTGTGAAATCCTGACTGTACTAAAATCTGATCACCTTCCAAGAGGGAGGGCACAGTTTTTGAATGGTGATTGTCAAAGTTTTTCTTCATCCTCTCTTGGTACCTCATCTTCTCTTCAGGCGAGTATGGTTCCTCCTCGATCATATCGGCAGTGACACCATGGGCTTCGTCTGCTGGGTAAAGTGATACTTTCCCGAATGCCATGAAATGTGGAGAACAACCGATTCCAGACGAGTGCGACCGATTAAGGTGTTTTACTGCTGCCTCCAAACAACTTTTCCACCCGCCTTTAAATTGAGGATACCTACATGGCGAGGAACTGCTTGATATCTCTTATTTTCCGTTCTGCCAAGCCATTCCCAGCAGGATGGTAGGGTGTAGTGTGGACAAGGCTAATTCCTCTCTCTTCAGCAAATCTTTGCAATGACCTTGAGGTAAACTGCGCACCATTGTCTGTAACCAGTTTTTTAACCTTACCTATCACTGGCAAATCTCGTAAATATTTGATCACAGATGCAGATGTCTCCGACATGCTTTTTGCAAACGAATACCGAGAATATTCGTCGATGGCCACTAGAAACGATTTAGTTGACTGGTGTCCTTCAGATTTCTTGCAAAGCTCCCCAAAATCTAGGTGAAGTGTGTGGAATGGACTGGATGCTGTATGAGGTATTATCATCGTGTCAGGCTTGGGGCGATATTTGAACTTCAGTACTTGGCATAGGTGACAGCTTCTGATATATTTCGCAATATCTCCTTTCATTTTCGGCCAATGGAACCTCTGCCTAATCTTCAAATATGTCCTCATGAAACCGTCATGACCACCAGAATCCGGATTATCGTGTAAGTCCGTAGCAATTCATCTCTATTTGCTGGATCAATATAGATTTTGCCTTTATTGTTCTTTACAACGGCATTGATGTCGACCACTTGTGGGGTTGCTGGCATTGATATACAAAGCCTCGATATCGCATCAGCGTCCTCCAACTCCAATCCTTTCCTATGATTGATCTTGGTGTTGAATCCCATAAGGAACATTTGCCAACGAGCTAATCGTCCTTTAGCCTCTTTGAGATTCAAGATATAGCTCAACGCCTGATGATCGGAATGGATGACAAATTCTCTGCCTTCTAGGTAAGATTGGAAATATTTTATCGCTTTTATAACAGCCAGCCCTTCTTTTTCAGTAACGCTGTAGTTTATCTCTGGCTTCGAGAAAGAATACGAATAATATCCTATCACCCTCAGTTGTAGCTTTTTTGGTTTTGAAGCATCCCTCTGGTACAAAATTGCACCACATCCGTAGTGAGAAGAGTCAGTACACAGCTCGAAATTCAGACGCCAGTCTGGAAGCTGAAGAACTGGATTCGATGAGATTTTCTTCACCAATGTTTGAAAAGCATTCTCACAATCATCGGTCCACTTGAATTCTACATTCTTCTCCTTCAACTTATCCAAAGGCTTCACAATTCTGGCGTAATCAGGGATAAAGGCTCGAAAATGACCTGTCAGACCTGTGAAAACTCGAAGAGTGTGTATGTTGTGGGGCCGTGACATTTTTCTAACCTTATCTACAGACTCCTCCTTGGTTGTTTTTGTTTTACCATCTATCTGACGGCCAAGGAAAGTGGTATTAGATTGACAAAAAATGCTCTTCTCCAAGTTCAATTGTAAACCAACTTCTGTCAGTTTCTTCACGACCTTATACGTCTTCTGAGCACATTCAATCTCCGTATATCCACCTACTATTATGTCATCAATATAGACCCAGATGAGAGGGTCTTCAAGCAATGAACCCAGAGCTTCAACCATGCACCTTAGAAATTTTGGTGGAGAATTTTTCCACCCAAACGGCAATCTGTTGAACTCAAAGTGCCCAAAAGGAAGCACAAAGGCTGTATATTTTCTGGTTTCATCAGAGAGGGGAAACTGATGAAAACCGTCTTTCAAATCCAACTTCGTGAAGCAACAGCAACCTCCAAAGCTTGATATTATCTGGTCAATCAATGGGAATGGAAATGGATCCAAATCTGTGAACTCATTGATCATACGAAAATCTTGGCAGAGAAGAAGGCTTCCATTTTCTTTGGGAACTATCACACAGGGTGAAGCATATTCTGACTCAGAAGTCCGAATAACACCCTTTTCTAAGAGTTCCTTGACCTTATTCTGCGCCCACTCATACTTTTCCCTATTTAACCGATAAGGCTTCTGCTTCACGATGGGAGAATTCGGCTTCAGATTGAATTTTATTTCCTTGGATGGTCCCATCTTGCTACCATCAGCCTGCTGAGGAAACATTCGAACCACATCGTCACGGCTCAATATAACCTTTTCGTAGGAGCCTTTTCTAACTTGATACACAGGTTCTTCAATTTTTGCCGGATTGGAGATTGGAATTCATTGAGATTGGAGAATCGAATTCATGAGCGCCTGGAACTCACTCGGAAAATAAGCCGCCGAACTACCAGAATTATTCATGACCGGAACGTCTTCTGGTGAACACTCCCACGAAGACATGTCCTATGTCACTAAACTACCGACTGCGCCAAATTGTAATACTTGAATTACAAGTTTATATTATTAGAATAGAAAATCACGAAACACATTTCAAATTCTACATTAAGACTCATTTTATTCACACCGTTTACATTTGTTGCTATGGTATTACTTGACAGTTTAGTAACTGGAGTGAGCTCGTTACAATAACTTCAGAGTTCGATTCTGCAAGGTATTTCCAACAAAAAATGTCTCCTTACAATTTTTTCTTAACCCACTCAAATTGCCTTTTTTCTAACCTCACAGTTTTTTTTCGCGTTTTCTACCTTACTTCATTAAAACTGTCATAACTCCTGTTATTTACCAAGTAAATTCAAATTCGAGGATATCGTTGGAAAGAGCGTTAAATTTCAGCAATAAACCATTTCTAAAAAATCAAGGCAAATAGCAAACTTCAAATCTTTTACGAAATACGAGTATTAACTCTTTTTAAATCGAAGTTTCCACGTTAAATCTCGGCTATTTCGATGGGCACTCTTCAGAAATAAAACATGTTCAAATTGTCAGCTCTCCAACGGTCTATCAATTTTTCTTTTTAAAATTCAAATTAGAAGAGTAAGTTTGAATGCCAAAAAACGTGTGTTTTACATGAAAATCCAGTGTTTCAAGCGGTTTATGGTCCCCCTCGATCTCAAGATGGCTTGACGAGTTTGGTATCATTCCCTGTGTAATTTTTCACGCTGAATCCAATGGTGATATTTCCGATTGATTCTGACAGCTAAAAAGTGGATTTGTCGAAGAAAATCTTCGATTTTCGTACATAAAATACGCATCATTTCTAGATATGGTAGTGAGCATAAAGTAACGCCTTTTTACTCAATAGAAACATCAATCAGCTTGAAAGTTGATGTTTTTATTGAGTAGAAATGCGTTATTTTATGCTCACTTCCATATTTATGAATAATGCGTTTGTTATTGTCAAAATATGAAGGTTTT
The DNA here is from genome assembly GCA_009739505.2 of Apolygus lucorum. Taxonomy (NCBI): domain Eukaryota; kingdom Metazoa; phylum Arthropoda; class Insecta; order Hemiptera; family Miridae; genus Apolygus; species Apolygus lucorum. The sequence goes on along the minus strand of CM019169.2, from coordinate 16,461,670 downwards.
CCTCGAAAAATCCACTTTCTAGCACTTACAATATGGATTTTAAAAAGAAAAATCGATATACCGTTGGAAAGCTGACAATCTGAGCATGTTTTTCCCGAAGAGTGCCCATCGAAATAGCTCGGGATTCATAGTAAAAAATTCGACGTAAAAAGAGTCATATTTCGAGAAAAAAATTTGAATTTGCTATTTGCCTCAATTTTTTCAAATGGTTTATTGCTAAAACATTTTGGTTTTACACTGGGTAGCTTGGAAATTTAACGCTCTTTCCAACGATATCCTCGAATTTGAATTTACTTGGTAAATATCAGGAGTTACAGTTTTAATGAAGTAAGGTAGAAAACGCGGAAAAAAAACTGTGAAGTGAGAAAAAAGGCATTTTGAGTGGGTTAAGAAAAAATTGCTAAGAGACATTTTTTGTTGGAAATACCTTGTAGAATCGATCACTGAAGTTATGCCCATCTTAAGTGTAGACACCCTGTTTAGTCAAGTTCTTGGAGCTGGGACGGTTGAGATGGGCTGTACATGTTCTCCGAATGGATGACGACGACCCATCTTAACAGCTGCAGCTTTCCAGACCAAATTGTACATTAAGGAGAGGAAGACCGAGGCAGATATGGAGTGACAACTTAGAAGAGGACACAGCACGACTATGAATGGATGACAACGGCACAGGATCGGACAAGGTGGAGGCCAAGACTCACCCTAGGCTGTAGCGCTAATTAGTTAGTTAGTTTTCCTGTTTGATTGATGGAAAAGGAGTTGTCTCCTGTTTAAGTGATTGTGTCGGTGGTCAGCCAGCTTCAGCAACCACAAAAAAAAGCCTTTGTGATGGGACAGAGGTGTCTCTGCCACATTTCTGGCACATATTTCTGTTGATAACAGTGTGATTATCATAACGATGAAGTAAAGTAAAAAGTAAAAAAAAGTAAAGTAAACAACCATTTCAGGTTGAATTTTCGTCCGACTGCCATTCTTGGCGTCGCGGACGTCATCAGATGTCTTCCAAAGGGAAGATCAGAATTTGTTCTGATGATTTCGCTCATGGCTTCCCATTGCCTGAGGCAATACCACCCGGGGTTGGTAAGAGGGGGGCGACGAGAGCCCCGGACGCCGAAAAACGCGCACTGCCTGCGATGAGCCTTGAACCCACGACCCCCGCAGACGTCGGTCCAAAGTCCAATGCCAAACATCGACACATAATGATGAAGTCTCCACTGGGGAAAATCGTGATAGTGATAGTAGTTATGTCTTAATTCTATCGTATCATCTATAATGAGGAATTTTACCGAATTCTGTTTGCATTTTTCCTGAATAGTTAATGGTGTGGGATAGATGAAAATCGGGTTGATTTTGGAAAATAAGTCTCCTGTTTTCTTTTTGGGTGAAATTCAAAATTTATGATTTCAAAAAATAACCGGTAAAACGGACCTCTTCAACGTGAAGCGGGAAAGCTCGCTGATTGGCTGTTCGGATTGCTCCCCTTGTGGCCGGCGGAACAACAAAATTGTGTTATCTAAGAGGAAAGTTATCTAACAAAAACAGGGGAAACCTGTATTTGTCTATCTTGCTTTTTATATTTTTTTCTTCTGTTCTTCGATTTCGATCTTTACTGGTTTTGTGAAGTGTTGCCACCGAGGACTATACTTCACGATCTCAGCGCTTCAAGCGGCCATACATGAACTATTTCTGGTTGACGTCATCCTCCTGGTTTTTTTGAACGTTCATATTTCCTACACTGTTTTGTTTATTCGTAAATTCGGTAAAGTACGGGCTGAAAGTTTGTCGCAGGAGGTTTTTCGAGGTGCTGAATCCGATTTTGGTGTAGAAAATAGGAAATTCCAACATGGTGAAATTCCTCATTTTACTTATAAGGAACTGGTTCTCTTGTACAATAACTCAATAAATATTTAAGTTGGATAATATACTCGTACGAAGAGCACGAGACGTGCTGGTCGAGAATGAATCAACTCAACAATAATTTTATTCGATCATTTTCTGGCGATGTGGATGTTGATATGTTATTGTAGTAGAGCTACCTACCTTGGTTTAGCTGAGAAGGTTAGCTCAATAGTCAAGAGTAGGCTTCCCCACCTCTGAGAGGCCATATCGTTTTCTTAGTCTTGTGATGGAGTTTTCGTTAATAATCCTCGAGATAATCAGGCAATTATTATTATTTCTCGTTTTATTCTTCTTGCAGTGGTTCCCCGTAACTTTCGCCTGCTCGAGGAGTTGGAGCAGGGCCAGAGAGGCGTGAGCGATGGAACTATTTCCTGGGGTCTCGAAAACGACGATGACATGACCCTCACTCACTGGACGGGGATGATCATCGGTCCTCCAAGGGTGAGTTTTCTCCGAGTTCTTTCCTAATTCCTCATCAAACAGCGAATTTTCAAAAAACTTGAAATTAGTGTATAAATGGGTGCAACAACGTTTACAAATATATCAACTAATAAGCTACAAATCCTGAAGTGTAAAAATATTATCAGCAAAAATGTATGCCTCGAGGAATATTGTAACATTTTTAATTATTTCTTACTTCACTACAGTTTGCCCAATGAACACCAATCTTGGAATATTGAATTCCCCTCCTCTGAAGCAGTAGGAATGACTGATTTTGATAAAATTTGGTATGTGGGTTCCATGTGGGGTCTAGTTGTGCTCTGAAGCTTTTGGTTGATGTCAGTTACTTCTAAGGGTTAACACTGTAGTTTTGGCGTATCACTTCGTAGAGCTACCAACAAAATCGGATTTTGCAGATAGATCAAATCCCGTCCGTCCAGTTGCTCTAAATATACTTGTGAATCGTTAGAAGAAAAAAAAAACAGGAAAACGCGAGATAGTTCAATAGGAGATAAAAAGAGACAAACATTATTTTTAAAGTAAAATTTTCAAAGATCAATTGAAGAAATTCGACTTTTTTGGAAACTAAATTTCCTGGTGGTTCTGGTGGTAGGTATAAAAGTTCATTTGTGACTACATTGGCCGACGTAATTGTGGGTTACGTAAAACCACGATATTATCGTTCTGACAAGCGCCGAGTGGCTGTGGGTAACAACCCCCTTAAGGAACACCCACAAGAATCTAACATACTGATTTTTATAGTTTTTTGATATTCAAATTTTGTATTTTGGCTCACATACCAGATAACATGGACATGGATAGTGTAGAAATGATTGCTGAGGGCACTGGTGTTTCACTGGGTGGGATATTTGTAAATACGTATTTTGCTAATTAATTCCGTTTGTTGCAGACACCCTACGAAAATAGAATGTATAGCTTACGGATAGAATGTGGACAAAGATATCCAGAGGACGCCCCATCGGCCCGCTTTATATCTAGAATAAATATGACCTGCGTCAACAGTACAACCGGACAGGTGAGATACCGAGATATCTATCTTGCTATGGACGAGCGAATTTTTATTGTAACTGGTTTTCTTTCATTATCCAGTTGAAAGTTTCAGTTAGAACATCCTGCTGAGCAATGATGTCCAATGATCGGACATTGGAACCAAAAAAAATGAGTTTAATACGATCACTTCATATAGGAATAAAGTCACTCGCGATGAGATTGTGGAAAACCATTTTAATGAAAACGGAGTTGAGTAGAACGTTGTCTATTTCCACAAAAATAATGAGTTACAAGTTAAATTGATTTCGACGGTTAGGTCATCATCAGTAACAAACAATAACTGGAAGTACATCACAGAGAGCATAGCTTATATAGACACAAGTGAAAGGGAGCTTGAATCCCATTGGTCGAGAAAGTGAAAGTCATACCCAATCAGATAAGTGAAAGGAAAATCCTATTGGCTCAGAGAAGTGAAGGGACCTGGGAGGATCATCAAATGCCAATCAAGGCAGACAAAGTGAAAGGGAGCTCAAACATTGGTGAGGGTAACATTGTGAAGGGGAGAGTGATAGGTCTGGTAAATGTCTGAATGAGGTGGTACCTCAACATGTTTCACCGTTGATAGGTTCCTTCCTACAATAGCTTGGTCTCCCCTTCACAATGTAACCCTCACCAATGTTTGAGCTCCCTTTCACTTTGTCTGCCTTGATTGGCATTTGATGATCCTCCCAGGTCCCTTCACTTCTCTGAGCCAATAGGATTTTCCTTTCACTTATCTGATTGGGTATGACTTTCACTTTCTCGACCAATGGGATTCAAGCTCCCTTTCACTTGTGTCTATATAAGCTATGCTCTCTGTGATGTACTTCCAGTTATTGTTTGTTACTGATGATGACCTAACCGTCGAAATCGATTTAACTTGTAACTCATTATTTTCGTGGAAATAGACAACATTCTACTCAACTCCGTTTTTATCACTTCATATGTTATTTCCTGTATACAGGGTGTCCTAGAAAGATATGACCAAACTTCAGGGGTCGATTCTACAAGTTATTTGCAGCAAAAAGTGCCTCATAGAAATATTTTTAAAAATTCTTTGTTTTCGTATAAAATAATATTAATTCAGATGTGAACTAGTCCTTTTAGAAATTGGTTCGGAAGTTAGCTGCTACTTCTAGAAGCTGGAAAAATCGGCGATAATCGATTCTTCTTAAAGTAAGGAAGATTTGTTCAGAGGTTAACTTGACCTTCTAGAAGTTAGGAAAAGAGTAAGGGGATTTTCAGAGGGTGAGGAAAGTTAGTTCGAAGGTGAACCGAGTTTCCCAGTGATACAAAGTTAGTAAGTTACAGGTCAGAAATTCGAAATGGAATGAATAATGGTGCATAATAGTGTCTTGCCCAGAACTTGTGTATAACCATATGAGGGATGTGGCAGATCAGGTCCCAACTCTCAATTAGGCATGGGACGTCGATGTCGATAATATCGATACATCGATGTTTTGTTCGTAACATCGATGATGTTGTTTCGGTCCGATGATATCGATATTTCGAGGAGATAGTCAGATAACATCGTTTGATAAATTTGTCCTACTTGGTACTGCAAGGAAACCAGACAAAACCCAATTCCAGGCCCGATAAGTTCATTGAATTTACATGGAATTAGAAGAACACCTCCTACCTTTTAATCATCACTTTATATAACAAAATAATTACTGGAAAACAATGTATAAAAGTCTCTTTATGCTTGAAACAATAATTGAAATGGGGTACATACGAGATATCGAAAAGAAGTGCATAAAAATCGGATAATTAATCACGAATGAAAAAAATTATATTGGAGTAGGTTATCCAGTAAAACAAAATCAAGTTAATATCCACTTCTTATGAATGGAGACCTCATTAGGTTTTCTCCCTTGATTCTAATTAGTTGACAAATGAATTGAATTCCCTGCGTTTTGAAAACATCGATTTTTTACCTTACGATGCTATCGACCATGTTTCATCGATATCGATGTTTCTATGAAATATCGACATCGACATCAATGTTTTCCGTTCGATGTCCCATCCCTACTCTCAATTGTTGATTGGAGTGCAGGTCTCTTACAGTAGGAACGTTACCAACGTTTTATCGGGGCATTATTTAACTGTAATATCTAGGTAACTCACTCACTGCCCAGGGTTGCCATTGGAAGGGAGTTTCAGGCTCCGATGGCTTATACTCCCCCTCTTGCGAGGCCCCTTTATTTAAAAAAGAGGATTCCGCCGGCTTTTCCAGGAAATTTCGTGTAGGGGTGCACGTTCCACGATGTGGTGACCGAATGCTTCCGTTCTGGACCTCCAGAAGCGGTAGCATCTACGAGGTACATAAAAAGTGCTCAGCGGAGTCAGCTTCTTGTTCGCAAGAACACGTTGGTGAAATTCTGTCTTCCATGATGTTTAGCATTCTACGGAAGTCATAATGCCCCGTTAGAATGCCTATCATTAGTCTGATGGTGTTTCGACTTTTGGAAGTTAGCCATAGGGCTTGTTTAGGATCGTATGAGGTGATACGCATTCTAGTCTGTCTGTATCTATCAGTTTCTTTGGACCAGAGTATATTAAGATCTTGGGCTTCGCATTTTTTGACCTTTTCTTTGCAGGCGTTTTTTGAAATGCCAATTGCTGGCGAGGGTCCTATAAACCCTTTTTTCGAACCCTCTTTTGCCAAAAAAATCGGCTTGTTCGTTTCCAACCTGGTTGGTGTGCCCGGGTATCCATTTTATGGAAATTTTGCTTCCGAGTCTACCAAGGTAGCGGAAGCTTTGTTTTCACTTTTCAAGGATGAAGAAAAAAAATTTCTCCAAAATCAAAATTTTCACTCGCGTTTTGCGTTTTAGAACTTTCTGAACAATTTTGGTTCCGTGTCTGTCTGTCTGTGTGTCTGTCATGAATTCCTTGTAACGCGCATAACTATACGAAGTTATTGTTCGATTTCGATGAAATTTTCAGGGATTGTGCGGGTTGGCGTGTAGACGGTCCCCTATGAAAATCATTATCCCCGGACTGAAAGAGGCGACTGCGCATGCGCAAACGTGAATTCCTTGTAGCGGCCATAACTTCTACATTTTCCATCCGATTTCAATGAAATTTTCAGGGATGTTACAGATTGGTATTTAGACGGTCCCCTATGAAAATCACCACCTCCGGACTGATAGTAGCCATTGCACATGCGCAAACGTGAATGAGGAATTTCACCATGTCGGAATTTCCTATTTTTGACCCCAAAATCAGATTCAGCACCTCTAAAAACCCCCTAAGGCAAACTTTCAGCCCGAACTTCCTAATTTACGAATAAACAAAACAGTTTAGAAAATACGAATGTTTAAAAAAAACCGGGTAAATGACGTCATGCTGGAATAGTTCATTTATGGCCGCTTGAAGCGCTGAGATCGAGAAATCCATAGTCCCCAGATGCAAAATTTCATGAAACAGTAAAGTTCGAAATCGAAAAACTGAAGAAAAAAATAGAAAAAGCGAGATGGGGAAAATTAGGTTTCCTCTGTTTTTGTTTGATAACTTTTCTCTTAGAAAACACGATTTCGTCGTCCCAATGGGCAACACTGGGAGGAGACGGCGATCCGAACAGCCCAATCAGCGAGCGTTCCCGCTTCACGTCCGTTTTCCCGGTTAGATTTGAAATTAAATATTTTGATTGTCTCCCAAAAATAACAGGAGACTTATTTTCCGAAATCAGCCCGATTTTCATCTATCCCTCACCATTAACTATTCAGGAAAAATGCAAACAGAAATCGGTGAAATTCCTCATTCCTTGTAGCGGCCATAACTTCCACATTTTCAACCCGATTTCAATGAAATTTTCAGGGATGTTACAGATTAGTATTTAGATGGTCCCCTATGAAAATCACTACCTTCGGACTGATAGTATTTTTTTGATCCAATCACATACATCTACTCACTTAATTTTTCATCCGAATTTGATTAAATTTTCTAGGATTGTCCAGATTAGCGTGTAGATGGTCCCCTATGAGGGTAGGGGAAGGTACTTAGAGATTGGTGTTTTGAGATTAACAACTATGCATCTGATCATCTATATAATCGGGTTATGGATACGAGGAAGCTATGTGCCACACCCTCTTGGCAGACGTTTTTTGTTTCCCACACCAGTTTTGAGGTGGTGAAGGGATTTTGAAGGGCTTTTATGCTTGCTTGGATGTCAGTATAGATGTTTATTTTCTTATTGCTGATACCAAGGTTTGATAATGTCATGCTACATATCTGCAATATCTGGGTAAATTCAGTTCAATTTCAATTATCAGATTCGGAAAACGTCAATTCTTCTTTTCTCAAACTAGTCCAGGGAAGCCAACTTGTAACAATATAGGATGAATTCCAGAATGAAATCCACCTTATTGCTCATAATTAGTCAGAGGAGGGTGTGACGACCCTGCCCCTTCAAACCAGTGATTAGATTAATCAGCCGGCCCGAAGAGGATATCGATTCATATCTCTATGAATCGGATATCTCTACAGGCGTAGCTCCAACAAATCGGGAACAAACCAATTGGTTTGTCCCGTATAAAATGTAGAGTCGTCACACTCCTCTCCCTAAAACATACTTCTGGGTTTCAAACAGAAGTATGTTTGAAAAAATTCAAAGGAACTGAAAATAGCATGAAGCCCAGGAAAGGACGTCTGGAAGCTTCAAGGGAATTCCTCCATCGTAATGGTACTATTCAAAAAGAAGAAGAAGAAGAAGAATGCCACGAATAGGTCATTTATGCCATGAATGGGCCATTTATACATAAAAGAATAAATCAATGGAACTGAGGAGAAAGCAAACTAAATAAAGAATACGAACGGCGAAACATTCAAGTGTAATGATTGAAAATGCAAACTTAGAAAAGGCTTATATAAAAGAAAAACGTAATTGAAATTAATTAAATGCCAGATTGGCAAAGCCTAACAAGGGAATGAGTTTAATTGCCGGATTGGCGAAATGAATGAATTTAATTGCCGGATTGGCGAAGTATAATAAGGGAATGAATTTAATATACTTTAATAATATAGAGATTCCTTCTCGAATTCTCTTTGGGTAATTCCTTCTGGAATACCCAAGAAAAAGTGAAGGGGAAAAGATTAAATAAATTCAGTGCATTTCCACCAACCACGCTCTGCTACCATGTAACAATATAGGATGAATTTCAGATTGAAATTCACCTTATTGTTCATAATTAGTCAGAGGAGGGTGTGACGACCCTACCCCTTCAAATCAGTGATTAGATTAACCAGCCGGCCCGAAGAGGATATCGATTCATATCTCTATGAATCGGATATCTCTACAGGCGTAGCTCCAACAAATCGGGAACAAACCAATTGGTTTGTCCCGTATAAAATGTAGAGTCGTCACAAACTGAACCTATCAAATACAAGAACCACCAACTGAACTGCCACAATGCATTAATTGAATGTCCTGCTCCATCCATGTGGACACAATCAATCTCTACAGTAACAATAAGAAGGTCACAAGATGCACCCCCGAGACACCGTATCATTATGAATGATCAAATAATTCATCCTTTCTCTATGTAATTTTTTTTAAATCTCACCTCGAAGACTAATGGTCTTGGTCTTGAAGGGGGGCACGCGATTAATAGAAATAAAAATAATAAATGAATAAAAATTTAATGGGGAGGACTCAACCGACACTGGCCCTAGCGATGAGGAAGGTGAGGGTGGGAGAGATGAACGAAGGGAAGTCCCTCTATAAAAAGCCCACTAGTTCAAGTATGAGCCGAGCTGGACGCGTCTGGTGACACCACGGAGTACACCTACTGAGATGCCCAACTCGCGCAACTCCGTGGCACTTTATTGTACTGTTGTACTCTTCTTTCTTCAGCCGTGCCTTTTTATCGCCTCTCGATATATTCGTTGACTAACCACCATTTCTCTTGTGCCGTAGGTTGATCAAAAAGTCGTGCCAATCCTCTCCAGATGGCAGCGCGATTACACAATCAAATCGCTTCTCCAGGAGCTCCGCAGGCTGATGACGGCCAAAGAGAACATGAAATTGACTCAACCTCCAGAAGGAAGTACGTTCTAACAGAACGTAAAGCCTTAACTATACACCCCTCCCCCCACTTCACTTTTTTTCTCTCTCAAACAAACTCTTTGTATATAATCCTTTTTGAAAATTAAAAAAAAGGAACTGAAAAAATATTAAAACCAGAAAATACCATAAAATTCTAATAAACTGCAATTTAGGGTAACCATGCTGTAACTGACACATTTCCAACATTTTTCTCCTCTACAGTAAAAACCAAAATGCAAACTTACCCCCAGGAGGGGTCCATTTTCTAATATTCGCTCTCCCTTATTCGAAAAAAAGTGGCTGTGGCTTCATATAGATTTTTGTTCTCTTCAGTTCTGACTTTCAAAACTTCGACCCCTTCAATTAAATTAAACTTGAGAATCTGCTTACGAAACGAAAATTCAATCCTTGATGACCATCAAATTTTGACGAAACATTTCGAGCTCTAATAACGAAAGTTGAACTTTCATTTTGTTACAAACTAGCGAGCTAAAAACAACTCTGGCTAATCAAAAATCTGAATTGAAACACGATGATTCATCAAAATTATTCTTCTCTCGTCAGTTCAAAAAACTGATTGATTTCCCCATTAAAAAAAACTTACAAGAAAATATAAAATTTTTGGTAGGTGAATTGAGATTTGTGAAAGTCAGACTTGGAAGCCTTCTAACTGCCTTGGGGATCCCCTTCTATGGATCTTAGGCCTCGTCCTCTGTATAATATCCACCCTCCATGGACTTCTTTCGACACTGTGGTCCCCACTAATAAGGAGGGCGGGACTAGAGGGTCTGGCCAGCCTCTATGTGTAGGCATTCCTCAGCGTTCAGTAAACCTCAGTCACTCCTGCCATTCACGTTCTGAGTTCACACTTCTCTTAGTTTTCATATTTCATTCTGACTTTTCCATTCAATTCATACGCTTCTTCACGATGAACCCCTTCAAAATCAAATGGTTAACTCGACCAACTAGAAACATATTTAATCTACCGAAAAAAGTTTAGATTGAGAGAGAAATATCTACGTTTTGAATGATTAATGTCCAAATAAGATTGAAAAAGCTATTATCAATGTTCAATTCGTAGTAGTAAGAGCTATTCAATAATCATTCGAATATGATACAATTTGCTTTTCAAACCGAAAATTTGCAAATTAATCACCTGATAGTTTGAGGAGAAAGAAAATGGGTTTCATAAAATTCAAATCCCACTTGTGGTTCAAATGTGTCAATGTTGGGTCAATCAGTGAATTGGTCTTGTATTGCATCAAAAAAACAAAATGGCTTTTTTCAATCATATCTGGTATTTCAGCTTCATCTTTCAAGGCCATCTTAAAACCAAAAATCCTTGCATTTCTTTTTTTCAATTATGTTTCTATATTCTATAACTGAACCGATGTATTACGACCTTTATAAGTTGGTAACATCCGTTTTATAATCTTTTATAGGCAAGTTCGTATGAGCTACGGAAGGTCCGTAATTTCAAAAAAGGTATACATTAATAAATGTTATATTATTTCGTCTTTCTAATTGACAAAATATTATTATAAGTGTACGCTATACTTTGTATGCAAGATTTTTTCACTCACGTGTAAAAAAAAAAAAATTGATCTACCTTTGAAGAATCATAGAATGCGTCAACTGCTGTCTATATTACTGGAACTCCGATGCTCCATTCCATGTTATGAAATATTAATGCAAAAAAATGAAAAAAATTATACTTTAGAATTAAAAAAAAATAATTAAAAAAAGCCGCCTTTGTAGAATTTTTGAACGCTTTTTCTTCGATGTATAGTATTTAGAGAGTAAATTGAAAACCCAAAAAAAGATACTTATTAATTTAAAATATTAAAATGTGCTTTGCAAGCATGGTAACTGTTCTGTAGAACTTGTTGAAATTAAACATCTTACGTGCGATTTTTATGTCTTCACTATTTTGACTCCTTTTTTAAACATTTCGGATCGTTGGGGTTGTTCAAAGCCATTGAGTTTTTCACAGTGGTCTTAGTCGTATGACCCTGAGCTGCGTAGGTAATGGAGGGTTGGTTCAACCTAATGGTCTGCCACTATACAGGGTGTCCAAGTAACTACGCTCCCCTCACTTATTTTCTCTAATAGTGTAAGAAAAAAAATCGGATTAACGCCATTCTTCATAATTTTTTGCGTAGAATTCAAAAATGACAAAATTGCGCAGTGCGCAATCATGATCAACTTTGTTTTTTCAAATGAGAACCCCCATTTTTTATTGCAGATTCGGATTCTACGTCAAATTTCATGAACATTTTACTTCGACAACTTTTTTTTTTGGACGCGCGCAGCCCGCTCAGCGAGCGCTCAAAGATGCGCAACCCAGGGATTGCGCCATAGTTGAGATGAAGGTAAACCTCAAGTGCGGCACATCACTTAGCACTGTTTTTCTACGCTGAATCGCGTGGTGATGTCCCTTTCTTGGTTTGATTTCATTTTACCGTACTTATCTACAGCCGAAAAAGTCACTTTTTGAGGAGGAAATCATCGACTTTCTTATGAAGGGTAATAAATCATCCTAATAAAATGTAATAAAATTAAATGTTTAAAATTGTAAAATAACGGGAAACTTCTAGATAATTATCACAAAATTTTGCAAAATAATTTTCAGTCTTCTAAGAACATGATTGGATGAACAATGATTGAAACGATAAACTCTTAATAAATTAAGAACTCTTAATAAATAATTACTCGTAATGTTAACTGTATTGTCTACCTGCACATAGGAGGAATAATTCGAGGAGAAAACAATACTCCGAAAAAATTCCACGGAAAGTCGATGATTTCCTCCTCAAAAAGTGACTTTTTCGGCTGTAGATACAGTAAAATGAAATCAAACCAAGAAAGGGACATCACCACGCGATTCAGCGTAGAAAAACAGTGCTAAGTGATGTGCCGCACTTGAGGTTTACCTTCATCTCAACTATGGTGCAATCCCTGGGTTGCGCATCTTTGAGCGCTCGCTGAGCGGGTTGCGCGCGTCCAAAAAAAAAAAAGTTGTCGAAGTAAAATGTTCATGAAATTTGACGTAGAATCCGAATCTGCAATAAAAAATGGGGGTTCTCATTTGAAAAAACAAAGTTGATCATGGTTGCGCGATTGCGCACTGCGCAATTTTGTCATTTTTGAATTCTACGCAAAAAATTATGAAGAATAGCGTTAATCCGATTTTTTTTCTTACACTATTAGAGAAAATAAGTGGGGGGAGCGTAGTTACTTGGACACCCTGTATTATAGACAGTTACAGCAATATTTGGAACCGTTTATACCTGAGGAGCTGCTAGGGCGAGCATCGAGTGGATGCTAACTTTCCAACGTGAGTCACGTCAATCCCATGAGGTTCACGTGATTGACGTTGCTTTAGATTTTTCAACACTCCATAGGTAAAGTCAAGTCAATCAGCGGTTTTTTGTTTTCGTTGAACCTATAATGGATCAATGAAGTATGCTCATTTATTACCAAAAATTATCGTAAAAGTATAAATAAATAAATGCAAAATGAATGTGAGTACCTAATCGTGCATTTCAGTCCATCCCCTTGTCTGAGGAGTAGATGACAGACAACAGAATTTAACGAGATTGGTAGTCAATGATCGACCTCGGACTTATCAATCTTTTCGTATTATATTACCTTTTCGAAGTAAAATAAATACGAAGTCGGTCAAAAAGGTAGAGGAGATTTGCCTTCAACGGGAAAGAAATCAAGATCGATCGTCCAACTGATCTCATCGAGATTGAACATCCGCCATCCACACTTCAGACGCTGCAACAGACCGAAATATACAGGGTGTAAGCCTAACTGGTCTGCCATACGGTACCAGTCGATTCTATAACTAATTTGCAACAAAAAATCTCTCCTAGCAATTTTTGTTTAAACCCTTTGTTTTCGAGTTATTTCAACTTTAAACTTTTTTTCGTGATTTTGACCTTACATCATTAAAACTGTTATAACACCTTTGATTTGGTGTGTAAATTACAATTTGAGGATACCGTTGGAAAGAGCATTAAATTTACTATCGGATAGATGCCTTAAATTTTTTGTGAGTCAGGGTTGGAGAAAACTTCCTCTAAAAAGAATTTTACGTAATTTTGGAAATCTCGCATTTTTTCAATCGCAATTTGAACTACGAGAACTCATATTTTTTCAAGATGCAAGAAAAGTAAAAATTGCGCCAAATTCTCAGCTTTTCAATTGTATATTCAAAAAATATTTTACTACCAAATTTAGGGGAGAAATTCGTGTTTGAACGCGGAAAAACGTGCATTTTTTCAACGAAATCAGCGCTCTGGCCTCCTGTTTCCGGAGGCCTCGTGGTCTACTGCGGCGCCTGCCCACCCACTTCTATCGTCCGACTCCTCAGATCTTCGAGGCAGAGCACCGATTTCGTCGAACAAATGCACGTTTTTCCGAGTTCAAACACAAATATCTCCCCTAAATTTGGTTGTAAAATATTTTTTGATTATAACATTGGAAAGCTGAGAATTTGGCGCAGTTTTTACTGTTCTTGCATCTTGAAAAAATATGAGTTCTCGTAGTTCAAATTGCGATTGAAAAAATGCGAGGTTTCCAAAATTACGTAAAATTCTTTTTAGAGGACGTTTTCATGTCTCCAACCCTGACGCACAAAAAAGTTGAGGCATCTATCCGATTGTAAATTTAATGCTCTTTCCAACGGTATCCTCAAATTGTAATTTACACAGCAAATCAAAGGTGTTATGACCGTTTTAATGACGTAAGGTCAAAATCACGAGAAAAAAAGTTTAAAGTTGAAATAACTCGAAAACAAAGGGTTTACACAAAAATTGCTAAGTGACATTCTTTGTTGCAAATTAGTTATAGAATCGACTGTTACCATATGGCAGGCCAGTTGGGCTTACACCCTGCATAAGGGAGCAATATTCACGTCAAGCGAAATGTATAAGGGACCAATTCTTTAATCTTCAATTCATCTTACCGCAACCCCAAAGATAAAGAACTCGCAAAAGATTCACCGAAACTCTTCAAAACGAAAGAAACAGACTGATCAGCTGATTGACGGCGGCCATTAGCTCAGCCACAAAAACAAGGAGTTGAGTAGTGGGTTATCTCACGGGATTTACTTACGCGACTCCCACGTAATTTACGAGAGAGGGCCGAGTCAACTGTGTTCCGTGAGCCTCTCTAATGCTTTAGGGCCCTTGGACTGAGTGAAGCGTCTCAAGTTGTCCCTCAATCACCCTCTGCGGAAGTTTTTGGTGCTCAGGATCCACCATATGTCGTTAATAGAGTATTTTTGTTTCACACGTATCTACCCCCACACGCGAAAGGTTCCTTGACGCCAAAAGCCAAGCTTTGGCGTTTGAAAACATCTATTGTCTACGCGAGGGTAACCTCAGAGTAGATGGGATTGTTTTTCTTCTTCCATTGACTACCTAAGGCAGAAAACAGCAATTGTAACACAACGCAACATTGAAGGTTGAACCTACCTGTAATGAACCTATTCCTGCTACCAGTAGACATATTCCTACCGACTGCGCCAAAATGTAGAGCACTATTCTACATTTGAATTTGAATCATTATTAAATTAAATTATAAATAATACAAAATTATTGTACGAGGAACAATCACAATCTAATCTTTATTTTCATGTTTTTCTATCAAAAGCCTTAATCACACATGTGCTGTCAAACAGCTGATGTCTACTGAAGTAGCAGGAATAGGTTCATTACACTACCTAATATTGATTTCTTATAATAATTCTTTGAAGGTTTAAACATTGAAGTTTGAACCTACCTGATATAGATTTCTTATAATCATTATAAGAAATATAAAAATATTAATTGAATTGGATAGTAAAACCTTCGGAAAATTTGGTCTGTAAGGGAGTACTAGATTGTCAAAGTGGTTATGTTGAATCCTCAAGTCTTGGTATATCCTGATGTTTGAACTGGAAGTTGACAAGAACTTCCTCATTTTCAATGGTCTTCAGTTTAAAACGCCTGATCGTAGAATTTCTGAAATGGGGTGCTTTTTCTCTAGCAGAGACCTTAAATAAACATCGAATACTTGCTCAAGTTCCTCCTCAGTAATAATGGAGTCCGCCATAACCTCCATCCATTCTTCCACATTTCCTATCATGATACTAGGGACATGAAAAACAAAAAATGTCCTGTCTATAAG
The DNA here is from genome assembly GCA_009739505.2 of Apolygus lucorum. Taxonomy (NCBI): domain Eukaryota; kingdom Metazoa; phylum Arthropoda; class Insecta; order Hemiptera; family Miridae; genus Apolygus; species Apolygus lucorum. Next base: position 16,446,051 of record CM019169.2, on the reverse strand, counting down.
GGGAACAAAATTTGATTTAGGCAAGGAGAAAAACCCGCCAAAGTAACCTTGCCAACTCGATATATAAGCTTCATGTTACGTCACTATAGGAGTTCACGATTTCACGGAGGAGATCTGAAAAAAATTATGTGGAAAGTTAGTTAGGTTGGGGGACAGAGAGGAAGGTAAGGTCCTGCATAGAGGTAGTTTCTAGGAGGGAATAGTGAATGTGAACCACAGTATTCGAAAAATGGGACGAGGGAAGCGCAGCGCTCCGGGATGTACCACTGGAGGGTTAAGAATATGTTATTTGTCGTGAACGATAAAATTGCATTAACAATGGTCAAAAATCTTAGCCTATAAGTAACATTAAAACAATGTGATACAACAAACAGTGAATAAAAAAAGGGCCTGCAAATACAAAAATTAAAAATGAGTAAAAAGCCACCCATGCACGAAGGCAGCAAAGCCCGGCCAGGAGGTACCCAGCCGGACCCACCCACCGTGGCGGTTCCCGACATACGCCCGTAGGGGCAATGGCAGAAAACCAACAAGGGGGCCGACCGGGACACAGCCAAACGCCCGTGAACATGAGTGACGAGTGGATTTCAACTAAATGACTAGTACCTAATTTATTATAACAAATGACTGGAGAAGTATTAAAAGAAATGCATTAGTAATGACAACAAAAATCACTCACAAAACAATATAACATTAATACTTGAAAATCCCCATCCTAATAATATTAGGATGGGGATTTTTAAGTATACTGCGATATTATCACAGTAAAATTTAAAGAATCACAAGATTATCACAAAGTTAAAGGCTAAACATAAATTTATATAAGCTGGACTGACTGAGTACCTACTACGTTTTTAAGAAAGAATAGTTATGTTGAATTCCTGTGATAAAAATTACTTCAATAAAAATCTTAAAATTGATACCTGGAAGGAAATTGACAACAAATTGAAGCTGCCGGCTGAAGAGAGTTAGAGAAAACCAGCTCTTGGCACCATATGGAAGAGGGAGAACAAAAAATTATTCTACAGAAACGGTTGCAGGTAAATTCATTGTTGTGTAAGCTTTGGGCTTCACCGTTGAATTTAAGATTCTCGAGTAAGCCCGTTTTAAAACCGATCCAAATATAGGTTGAGAGGCTATATTGACATAAATAAAAGGTAATCTAAATTTAGTGAATTTAATGATAATTACCTGGTAGACAGCTGTAGCGGCTCGGAGGTAGCTGAAGGCTCTCAATATCAAGGTAACACCTGAAGGGTTGATTACTGATTGTTTCTAAATATTATTGTTATGTCTGAAGGACGGAAGTTCGATTCCTGAAGGGAACTAAGAGTGCACGAAAAATGATACGAGTGCACGACGAAATTGGCGCACGCACGAAAACAATGCGTCGCACGGAAATAATGTGATTTGCACTAAAATGGTGTGATCGCACGAAAAGAGTGCGTTCACACGTAAACCTGTCTGTTACGGAATAAGGTGAATGAAATGAGAAATGCGAAATTGTACAATCTAATAGGAACGTTTTAATGAAAATAAATGTAATTTGACTCTACGTTAAGTTCTGTTGCAAGCAAGTACAAATTAGACAAATAAATGGTTTACATGAAATATGTGCGTTTGATTTCTCCTTCTCTCTTTCTCTTAATACAACTTTACGACTGACTTTAATCAATTTCAACAATATCTGACTCTTGTCTTGACTGACTGACTTTACTACTAGAATGTTCTTTACTTTACTATGACTGAATTTACATCTACACCATTCGAACACAACTATCATTGGCCAATGTAAAGATATTTGGTTTATTACACTCACAGCGTCGGGGCCCGTAGGAAATCCGTCGGTAGTGCGTTGAGATGTTCTTGGGGGATGGGTGTTCAAGCTGGATGTCACGAAGTCTTACCAGGTTGAACAGGGGGGTTGGCTCAAGTAATAAACTCGCGGGCGGCAGGGCTCTCACCGGAATATTACTGAGGGGATCCAGCGACTGACTTGCACAGGGGGTTCGATAAACGTGTATCTAGCGGGGCAAGAGAGCGTGGATGTTCGCATCAAAGACTGGGGAGGTTATGGCCGCTCCACGCGGTCACCAGTTGATTTCTTTGTCGAGGTCCCCACCCTCCAACGGCAAGTACTGCGCAGGGCCCCGCGGCGGCCCGTGATTGGCGGACGGTGACGTCAAGGTGACATGAGCGCTTCTGGTGGTGGGCGCCTGAAGGTGGTGGTGGCGCCCTGGAGCGGGGACGGTACAATGCCCGCTCCGACCTGTTGACTTTCGGTGGTGGAGGAAGGGGAGCTTGGATAGTGGTTGCTCACCCCCTTTAATTCTGGATTTAATCCGTGAGCTGGGGCTCACATCCTCCGCCCCTTCGTGAGCCAGCGTCATCGAAGATGACGCTGGGCACTGGCAGGGTGACGGAAGGATGCGCCTTCCTGAATGCCAACTCGTATCGGTATCGCCGACAGCCTCTGCATGCGATGGGGTCACGCTTTCCAGTATGGTCTTGAGAGCACGAAGGGATGGGCCTGCCTTGGAGATAGGTGGCTCGGAGTCTGTGCCAGAACTCCTTGCATGCGGGGCACCTGAAGTTGTACAGACGAGGCGTTGGACGGGTACACACAGGGCAGGTCAGTTGATTCTTCTTGGCCTTTCTTGTCAACTTGACCATGATCTTGGGCCGGGAGTCGGTTGCCTCACTCACCGGTGTTGGTGCTGGCTCGTGGGTAGGTGTTGGCACCCACTGGATCTCCGATTCCGAAGAGGAGGAATAGAGACGGCAGGATCGCTTGCGAGGGTCATCGTCCCGCGGCATCTTAGTGGGCGAACTGGCTGGCGAACACGCATCTCCCTCTGGTTCTTGGGCTGGAGCAGGTGAGGGCGCTGGAGAATCAGCCACCCCCGCCTCTTCCTCTGCAGTCGGCGCCGCAGGTGGCTCTGCGGTCACAGGTGCGGGCTCCTCAGCATCTACGGTCCTCGCCGCAGGTGGCTCTGCGGATGACTGAGTGGTGGCTTCTCCCACCCTCGCCCTAGCTGATTCGAGTTCCCGGATCAGGCGTTCTCGCTCCATCGTCCACTTTCTTTGACGGTCGAGAAGGGCGTCACGTTCTTCGATAATGCGCTGGTACGACGGGATCCACTTTGCCATTTCCACCACCGTCATCATGGCCGCATGGCAGTTGGTTTTCCTGGCCAGATGAGTTTCTGCACAATCGGAGAACCGAATGTAGTTCAGCAGACTTTCCAGCTGGAGAAACGGGGTAGGTGTTGGTTCCGGTGTTTCCAAGAAACCAGGTGGGCGGTCGTATACCCGATCCTGTTCCTCCCCAACTCGCTCCCTCAAAATCTGTATAATCGGGTCAGGGGTCGGCGGTCCTCCATCGGCGATCCACTCCTCTATCTGTTCTTGCGCCATATTACACCTACAACAAATGAAAATCCTAATGTGTCATCCAGCTTAGGAAAAGTGATCAAATTTAATTAGGGGGAAATTTACGGCTTTGTTTTAAATTGATGATTGTCGTGTTCAAATGTGCAATAGAATTCGTTAAATTGTGTTGTAATAATTTGCAGGTAAGTAGTTCGATCTGAAGGATCCAATAAATTTTTCGATCTGAAGGATCTACAAGTGTAACTTTACATTAGTTATAGTCGGTCGGTGTTATGTCCTATTAGTATGTAAGTATGTTAATAATTCTTTCCCAGGTGGAGGCGGCGGTAATCTACCGGGATGGCTCGTCTACGCAGCACGTATCTGGGCTCGTCGTAGTCGACTTCATTCCGACTTCTTTTGGGCGGGGGATCCTCCAATGTCTCTTCGTATTCTTCGGAAGACGACGGTGCATTGTTGGAACCCTCCTCGTTAGGGGTCGGATTCAGATCGACATGGTTTTCGAGTCGATGCGTTACGACATGCGTGCGCGTGCGTGCAATCACCTCTGTTGGGACTTCATCGGGCGGCCTAGCATTGTGGCGGGTTGATGGCGAAGGTACTCCCGATTTCATCTTCCAGGAAGGCTTCTGGTTTTCATCAGGTAAGTACTTCTCTCTTGTTCCAGGTCTATTTTCAGGTGGATGGAGGGCAGGGTGAATGGTTTTCGTGCGAGGTTCGAACTCGAACGGGTTCGCGAACGCATCGTTCGGCACGCCCCTCACAAACGCAGATCCCCGATTCGAATGTTTGGGTCCAAGCGGTTGATCTCGTCGGGAGCACGTTCCGCAGCGTTTTATCTGTTCCCGCACGTTGTTTGTCAGGTTAGGCCAAATCCCTAACCTTTTCACCATGTTGAGGGTGGCTTCCTTTTCAACATGACCAGTTTCGACACTTCGATGGCACCGATTTATCAACCATTCTCTCATAGATTCGGTAATGAGGGGAACCCACGATTTGGAGTCGGTCTGTTTGGTCTTTAGTTCCCACACGCCGTTATTACGACGTAGATTATTTCTCTCGTGGTGTGGAACGGTCATCTGGATCCATGCGTCTCGCTTTTGTGCGGCCATGATCATTTCTCGGGGGAAATTCAGCGTCGCGGTACCATTTTCGTGAGACTCCTGCTCAACACTCCTTTCAGGAGGATTTAATGGGTTTTGAGGCTCATTTTTCGGTTGGTAGTATCTTCCGCGTTCATTTTCTCTTGGCATTTTTCCGCCAATGATTCCGATAGTTCCGGCTTCTTTTGCGTCCGTTGCGGAACATTCTCCGTCTCGGTCCAATGATAATTCCTCAAGACCGTTCGGTGGATTACGGTCGTAACTCATGGGCGTGTCGATACGTTTTCCGTATCCGTGGTCAGAACTGGTCTCATCCTGTCCGTACGTATCGGCGTGCGCAGGTGTCTCAGTTTCCATGCGGTTTCCTCCCGAATTCTCATGCAATCGTAACTCGGGGTGTCCATCTTCTTCTGGTAGGTCCTCCATGTTTTTGGCGGGCACAATTTCTTCTAGGGGCTCGGCGTACGAGACCCTTTTTTCGTTCGGTTCCAGATCTTGTGCGGGTGCACTATCCCGCACGTCCGTTCGACGACCCTTCTCGGAAAGGGCTGTTACAGCCGGAAAGGTACTGGGGAAGGGGGTGTCCGGTCCGCATTTTGGTTGGCGAATTGCAGACACCCTTGGTTCCCGCCCTTCCGGCCGCAACGCGCTCCCCGAAGGCCTTCCTCCTGGGTCGATTTCAACAGAGTACGGTGATGGTTCCTCGTCCGTGCACGCCTGAACGGTCATTTCGGATCCCAGGTTCAAAGTTAACGACACCTTTCGCAGAATATCCAATCCAATCAGGTCCAAGGTCGCGCTTTTTCTTGCGAATACCAGGTAGGTATGTTTGAACGTGGTGTCGCCGATTCTCGTCATCAGGGTTTGTTCTCCGGCGAACGGCAGTAGAAGCCCGTCCGCTCCCCAGGCCATCCTACGCGTTGGTCTCATTGGGACGCCCTTTACGGGGGTCGCCAACACCGAAAACGCGGCACCCGTATCGATTATCATTTCCCTTGACTCGGGACCCAACTCCGCAATAACGGTCAGGTTTCTCGTCACCGGAGCCTCCACGGCCGGTATGTGTGTATCACCCGACTGGATCTGATACCGCACTATTCTCATGGCGTGTGCCGGTTCTCGTTCGGGGTTTGATATTGGAAGGAGCTTTTTCTTTTTAAAGCAATTTTCTTCCAAATGCTCTCTGGCTCCGCAGAAGTTACAGAAAATTGCCATTTGCGGGTTAAACGGACAGTCGATCGGATAGTGTGCAAAGTCCGCGCAGAACATGCACGGGAAACGTGGTGGGGGTTTCGTCTCGACGTTTCTGTCCTCCGATCGTTCCCGTCGTCGATCCTCGTCATTTCTTCTCTGGTATCTGGGTAGCGGTTCGTTCTTCTTGGGACATTTTGCAGCGAAGTGTTCCAGGCTGCCACAGCTGTAGCATCTACGGTCTCCACTAACGGCCGCTAATTCCCATTTTTCGTCAAGGTCGGGTGTTGTCTCGAGGGTTTCTTCGAGTTGTTCCGCTTTTTTCAGCGCTTCCTGTAGTGAACGTGGTCGGTTTGCGACAAGGAATGCGCTCACTTGTTTCTCCACTCCCCGGATGAATGCACTCAACGTCTTGGTTTCAACCCATTCATTTTTTTCAGGTCGGCGGAGTGTCTTCCCCTCTTCCATTACTGCGCAGCGTGCAAGGTTACGCACTCTGTCGGCGAACTGGCGGAGCGTCTCGCTAGAGTTTCGTTTCACCGTCCACAAGAGCGCGGCTGCGTGCTGGGGGTTCTCCTTTTGAAACCACGTGATCATATCTGCTTTTGCCGCTTCGTACACGTTATCCGTATCTAACGAATCATCCCGGTCAATTAAGAATTGTTTTGCAGTACCTCGGGTTTTTGTACGGAGAAGGCGGTATTTGAGTCGTGAATTTAAATCCGCGGCTACCAGATCAAAATTGGCGAAAAACGAGGTTACACTCATCGCGCCCGTTGCATCCGGATCCCATGGTTCAATTTCGGAAGACACCGAACGTGGAATCTCGTCTCGGCTGTTGTCGGTTGAGCTCGTGTTTAACCGTTGAAGGAGTAAGTTCATTTCCCTCATGGTTTGGGTCATCACCTCAACGGCTTCGGTATTTGCCGTTGACGGTGTGTCGTCATCATCCCTATCGCCGTTTGTCAAAAAGTTGAGCGACATATCGTACGATAGGTTTTGTTGGTGTGGTCACAATTGGTAAAATACTTCCAAGGAAAGAAAATCTGTCTTGTCTGTCTGTTTCTGTCTAAATCACAAGGCGATTCAGCAAACGAAAGGCAAATAGGGAGTGCTGGTGTCACTTTTCCTAAGAATAACAAAAATGGATGCACATCCTACCTATTTTCCACCTGTTCCGTTTTCAGACAGTTCGACTTCCGATTTCGATTTGGTTCGAAATATTTATGTCGGATTGGTTTGCTTACTTTTCTTATTTTGTGAGTTCGTTGCAAGTGAAGCTTGCACTCCTAATCGCATTCGTTAATTACTGAAGGTAATTTTCGAATGTGATAATCCCACCGCTGCCACCATTTGTAAGCTTTGGGCTTCACCGTTGAATTTAAGATTCTCGAGTAAGCCCGTTTTAAAACCGATCCAAATATAGGTTGAGAGACTATATTGACATAAATAAAAGGTAATCTAAATTTAGTGAATTTAATGATAATTACCTGGTAGACAGCTGTAGCGGCTCGGAGGTAGCTGAAGGCTCTCAATATCAAGGTAACACCTGAAGGGTTGATTACTGATTGTTTCTAAATATTATTGTTATGTCTGAAGGACGGAAGTTCGATTCCTGAAGGGAACTAAGAGTGCACGAAAAATGATACGAGTGCACGACGAAATTGGCGCACGCACGAAAACAATGCGTCGCACGGAAATAATGTGATTTGCACTAAAATGGTGTGATCGCACGAAAAGAGTGCGTTCACACGTAAACCTGTCTGTTACGGAATAAGGTGAATGAAATGAGAAATGCGAAATTGTACAATCTAATAGGAACGTTTTAATGAAAATAAATGTAATTTGACTCTACGTTAAGTTCTGTTGCAAGCAAGTACAAATTAGACAAATAAATGGTTTACATGAAATATGTGCGTTTGATTTCTCCTTCTCTCTTTCTCTTAATACAACTTTACGACTGACTTTAATCAATTTCAACAATATCTGACTCTTGTCTTGACTGACTGACTTTACTACTAGAATGTTCTTTACTTTACTATGACTGAATTTACATCTACACCATTCGAACACAACTATCATTGGCCAATGTAAAGATATTTGGTTTATTACACTCACAGCGTCGGGGCCCGTAGGAAATCCGTCGGTAGTGCGTTGAGATGTTCTTGGGGGATGGGTGTTCAAGCTGGATGTCACGAAGTCTTACCAGGTTGAACAGGGGGGTTGGCTCAAGTAATAAACTCGCGGGCGGCAGGGCTCTCACCGGAATATTACTGAGGGGATCCAGCGACTGACTTGCACAGGGGGTTCGATAAACGTGTATCTAGCGGGGCAAGAGAGCGTGGATGTTCGCATCAAAGACTGGGGAGGTTATGGCCGCTCCACGCGGTCACCAGTTGATTTCTTTGTCACTAGACGTTAGGTGTCGGACCGGCGCTAGTTCTCCCTGGCTCCACTGTGAGCGCTGGATAATTGGGATGAGCGATGTTACCGATAAATTTGTTGTTAATGAGTGATTGACAAGGCGGCCCCGAGAGTGATGCAGAGGCAAATTATAGACATTGTTATTATAGAAAAATGTTTTTCTTATCTTGATCTCAAACTTATTCAACTATCGAAGTCTTGTTATTCACGCTTTAACATCAATAGGACCGCGTTATGCGAAAATACCTCTTAAGTGACAAAATACCTATCGTACCTACAATAAATACACTTTTGTATTTATTGTACCTATCGTTGGATTCATCTCGCCAAGTAGAACTGATTTCTTTGGAAACTTGCGTCCTCCTTTTGTTATAAAATGGAACTATTTTCTAATATAGGTACTTACTAAGCGACTAAAAAATTACGACACACCATGAGAAAGTTATGTACGTAATTACCAAACAAACGACACATGAATATTGGTGGTTAGTTTGGATTCCCAGGAGCAACTGCGAGGGCCTCATTTTACTGTTTCGTATTATGTATTTGCGTAGGTGTCTCTTTCGTTGAAACAGCTAAATTAATAAATTCGCAGTGTATGGGCAAGCTGGACCCATTTTTCTTTTCCTTTTGTACTGATTACTATCTCGCGCATGTATCAGTGTAATCCTGTTTTCTTTCCACCTAAAATATTCATTCAAAAATTTTTGATTCTGAAAGCCTGTTCCCTTGATTAGTATGATTTCAAGGGGTAAAAAGATCTTCGATCTCGGCAAGAAAGGGGGTTCAAAAACTCGTGCTACAAACATCAATATAATTTGCCTATCTCTCCACTAGAAATGCGTGTCACAACCCAAGTTGAATGACTCACAAAGCATGCTGCATCTAATTCCCAAAGTAGACCAGCCATTTTACACATCTTTGATTTCCGGGGAAGATATAGAGGACGATATAGATTGACTCAAAGGGCGGCTGGATTTTGATATAGAAAAAAGTAAGAAGAAGAGAGCAATGAAAGGTTTACTGACCGTAGTCTTTGGCTATATTCATTTACCATTGCCTGACAAATTTGATACCTCACACATTTCTTCTCAATATTCTCCAATATTCACATTTTATTATAAAATCTATAATAATATTATGGTATTATCAAATAAAATATCATTATACGTATCATTATTTATTTATTTAAAATGGGATATAATTATAATTATATTCCATCCCCATTTTGTGGCCAATCAAAGATGAAGTTATAAAAGAGTCAAGTGTGAAAGCCATTATTATAGGAACTGTGTACTGGTGATACTTTCTTTTACGTTTTTCTCAAAACGAGAATTTTGTTTTATCGGTAACGTCGGTCATCCCAATTATCCAGCGCTCCCCGTGGAGCCAGGGAGAACTAGCGCCGGTCCGACACCTAACGTCTAGTCGTAGCTTGTGCTAACCCGCGGTACTAAAGGGGTGGGAGAAGAACCTGCGGCCCGTTCCCCTCTTCTTTTCGAATTTGGCTCGTTCTCGCTTAGTAGCTACCATTTTAGAATTGAAGAACAACTTGTAACCATTTTTCATGCAAACCATTGAAATATCTTAACCCTCGGGTGAGCGCGCCTCTGAGTGTAACAAGAGCGGGCGCGGGCGGCCCTGAGGGCCGCTCTTTGTTTTTTAGCGTTCCTAAGTGTAGGATTAGGGCCGTGAAAAGGAAAAAAAGTACTCAAAAACATGTGAGCATTTAAAAGTATTCATTTTTATCAACACAATATAGTTTCTTAATAGTACTGCAATATTCCCCTACATTGGTAATACATAAGTAGGTATCTCACTTTTTTCTCACTAAAAAAACTCAGGAACTCCTAACTTGCGAAAATGTATTTACTACTGTCTACCTCCATATATTTTATCCATCTCTTTTCTAGAGAAGATGAAAAAAATGATTATTTCTGACTTAGAATGAAAGTTAGGAAAATGTGTAATGGTAACATTTGATAAAACAATAGAAATAATAGAAAAAATAGAAGTAGAAAAGATAGACAAGAAGTAGAGAAAGAAAGAGGGGTACCGGAAATGTTGGAGGGGGTCTTGTAGAAGGATTACCGGGAGTGGGGGTTCAAAAATTTCCCGATAGTTTTCGATTCTGAATAAAAAAACAGCAACGGCGGACCTGAGGTCCGCCCCGCGCCCGCCGCTGGGTTAAATTTGTTTCTTTAAATAAATGTGAGAAAATAAAAAATAACTTGAAAATGAAATAATATCCTCCAATATCTGTGGATTGAGGCAGTAGCGTACAGAAGGGTCCCTTGAGAGCAAATTAAGGCTGGTAAAATTAGTAAGATGGTACCTATGTGAGTAGCTGGTATCTACCAGGGTAAGATAGTCTCTTTAAACCCTCATAACTTTCCGTAACAACTCCCCTCCAGCTACATTATTTTTGTTTGAATGGTATGTAGTAATGGAGCTACCCCCCTCTTGTTTGAAATCTTCAAATTTAAGAAAACTGATTTCAATCAATAGATCATCAGCTCTATTCTATTTGAGGAATCGGTGTATTCAATACAACATCTAATGGAATTACTCCCTAAGGTTGCTGATGATCTACCTATTGAAACCAGCCTTCTTAATTAAATTATAAGAATTCAAGAATGGGAGTCATTGCAACTTCATAACTTATCCTGACTTAAGCCCAGCTGCATTGCTCCCTAGACCTGACTATTCCTCCCTTTTATCACCCATAGCCCTCTCTTCACCAGACACATTCTCTTCAGTGGGAGTGGAAAGCGCTGATGCAAGGGTCAAGACGGTGGAACATCAGACGGAGGCATGGACCTAGTACCCGTGGGATACTAGGTCCATGGACGGAGGCTCAAAGATCACTGTAACCCACAGGAGGTTTCAGTGAGCTGCCCCCATGGACCTAGTATCCCATGTATGGGATATTAGTATGATCTACTATTCCATGTATGGGATAGTAGTATTAATTAGTATTAGTATCCCATGTATGGGATACTAGTTTGGATGTAGGATACTAGTTTGGGATACTAGGTCCATGGTTGCCCCAGATCAACCGTATATCAATCTAAAGCAATGGAGCAGGAAAATGTTCACGTACCAACCTCAAAAATAAAATTAAATAAATGTATTATTATTACATAATAGGATTACAACTGTGAGCCCCAGCTCACGGATTAAATCCAGAATTAAAGGGGGTGAGCAACCACTATCCAAGCTCCCCTTCCTCCACCACCGAAAGTCAACAGGTCGGAGCGGGCATTGTACCGTCCCCGCTCCAGGGCGCCACCACCACCTTCAGGCGCCCACCACCAGAAGCGCTCATGTCACCTTGACGTCACCGTCCGCCAATCACGGGCCGCCGCGGGGCCCTGCGCAGTACTTGCCGTTGGAGGGTGGGGACCTCGACAAAGAAACTAGACGTTAGGTGTCGGACCGGCGCTAGTTCTCCCTGGCTCCACTGTGAGCGCTGGATAATTGGGATGAGCGATGTTACCGATAAATTTGTTGTTAATGAGTGATTGACAAGGCGGCCCCGAGAGTGATGCAGAGGCAAATTATAGACATTGTTATTATAGAAAAATGTTTTTCTTATCTTGATCTCAAACTTATTCAACTATCGAAGTCTTGTTATTCACGCTTTAACATCAATAGGACCGCGTTATGCGAAAATACCTCTTAAGTGACAAAATACCTATCGTACCTACAATAAATACACTTTTGTATTTATTGTACCTATCGTTGGATTCATCTCGCCAAGTAGAACTGATTTCTTTGGAAACTTGCGTCCTCCTTTTGTTATAAAATGGAACTATTTTCTAATATAGGTACTTACTAAGCGACTAAAAAATTACGACACACCATGAGAAAGTTATGTACGTAATTACCAAACAAACGACACATGAATATTGGTGGTTAGTTTGGATTCCCAGGAGCAACTGCGAGGGCCTCATTTTACTGTTTCGTATTATGTATTTGCGTAGGTGTCTCTTTCGTTGAAACAGCTAAATTAATAAATTCGCAGTGTATGGGCAAGCTGGACCCATTTTTCTTTTCCTTTTGTACTGATTACTATCTCGCGCATGTATCAGTGTAATCCTGTTTTCTTTCCACCTAAAATATTCATTCAAAAATTTTTGATTCTGAAAGCCTGTTCCCTTGATTAGTATGATTTCAAGGGGTAAAAAGATCTTCGATCTCGGCAAGAAAGGGGGTTCAAAAACTCGTGCTACAAACATCAATATAATTTGCCTATCTCTCCACTAGAAATGCGTGTCACAACCCAAGTTGAATGACTCACAAAGCATGCTGCATCTAATTCCCAAAGTAGACCAGCCATTTTACACATCTTTGATTTCCGGGGAAGATATAGAGGACGATATAGATTGACTCAAAGGGCGGCTGGATTTTGATATAGAAAAAAGTAAGAAGAAGAGAGCAATGAAAGGTTTACTGACCGTAGTCTTTGGCTATATTCATTTACCATTGCCTGACAAATTTGATACCTCACACATTTCTTCTCAATATTCTCCAATATTCACATTTTATTATAAAATCTATAATAATATTATGGTATTATCAAATAAAATATCATTATACGTATCATTATTTATTTATTTAAAATGGGATATAATTATAATTATATTCCATCCCCATTTTGTGGCCAATCAAAGATGAAGTTATAAAAGAGTCAAGTGTGAAAGCCATTATTATAGGAACTGTGTACTGGTGATACTTTCTTTTACGTTTTTCTCAAAACGAGAATTTTGTTTTATCGGTAACGTCGGTCATCCCAATTATCCAGCGCTCCCCGTGGAGCCAGGGAGAACTAGCGCCGGTCCGACACCTAACGTCTAGTGTGCAAGAGCGGGAGGCCTAGTGAAATACTAGGCGTGTGAAATAACTAGACGTTAAAAATGTAGCGTGAAGTAGAAGAAGAAGGAAGGTTCTTTCGAGGTACTCTGTGCTCCCATCCCTTTATCATTTTGCCACCCTTGTTTTCGTTTTTGTGCGGTGTTGAACAGATAGATTCATTCAATAATTTTCCACAAAAATGCCAATCAAATACATCGGGAGAACCACAGATTTCTCCGGGAAAACGCTGTGGGAAATCTTGGGCAACCTCAAGAACTTTGGCGTCGGCAGATTAGTGATGAGGAACATGCACAAAAGATACGAGGAACCTAGTTTTTACAGGATACTGAAAGTGGAGACATTGCCTCAAAAAGTGAGTAGAAACTTGAATTTTAGTTATAATAGTTACAGCTATGTAGGTGGTTATCATGCATAGAAACTTTGGTGTATTGTGCTTACGTACATGGGAAGGGGGACTATCAATTCTTGAGGGAAACTTTATTATGTTCCCAGATTGGAAATGAGACTTGTGCGTTTTGGCAACGATTCAGAATGCCGAAATCATTTCAGTGCCATACATACCGATCTATGCTGGAAAATATTAACAAAAGAACTACATGGCTTAGAATAGAATAGGCTTAGAACTACAAAGGAAGTAGAGCTCAGCGTAGTCTCTTTTCTCTTGAATGGCTGACGAGTGAATCCACATAAAACAAAACTATCCACTTAAAACTAAACTGCTATCAGACTTTTTGTAGGAAACACCTTGTAGAATCGACACAGCATAAGTAGACACTCTATAATAGAATGGGACGGAATCCCAATGTAATTGCAGTCAATAAATTTCGTACCTAATTAGAGTTATGTGCTGAAACTCGTTCATTATGAAAATTATCAAAATCTATAATCAAATATCTATCATGTTGTGTTCCATATTTTCCTCGAAATATATCAATGTTTTGATATACTTACTATAATAATATTATGCAGGGTGTCTACTTCAGCTGTGTCGATTCTACAAGGTATTTCCTTCAAAAAGTCTGATAGTAGTTTTTTCGTTTTTTCAATTTGAAGATTTTTTTGTGTTTTCGATTCCATGTTGTTGAAACTGCCATAAATCCCGTTATTTGCCAAGAAAATTCACATTAATTTCAGGATGTCGTTAGAAAGAGCGTTAAATTTCCAAGCTGCCTAGTGCTAAATTAAAGATATGTTTTGGTGACTTTTTGAAAAAATCAAGTCAAAAATCAAAGTTCGAAATTTGACTTTTTTGTTGAAGTTTTCACTCTAAACCGCTGCTCAGTTGCGATAAAAGCAGAAATTGTGAGGTTTCCAACGGTTAGGAAACCGGTCCTAGTCATCCGGTCCACCAATTGTTCCATGGCTTCTGGCTCACCTTACAGAAACTGATCCACAGTATGTAAACAGATCTATACTATAACTGATCAAAAAAACTGGGGAAAATTAATTTCAAATTGAAATTAAGGACCACAAACAAGTGTAAAATAAGAAATATTTAATAAATTGAACAATAATTAAATAAAAACTTTTTAAACAAAAAAAGGACCAACCTCAAAACTGATGTCGGTAAACCAGCAAAAAGAGAAAAATAATAATCTCGAGGTATTCAGATAGGAAGATGGGATGGTACGTACGAGTTGAAGTCGCTGCCGTGCCAATTTGTTGACACAGACATACTTCTATATCATCTATTTACCTTCTTTTCTTTGGAAATATACATAGAAGAAATAGATGTAAAATTACGTTTGTGTCGGCAGATTGGCACGGTGATGACTTCAATGCGTACCATCCCATCTACCTATCTGAATACTTCGTGATTATTATTTTTCCCTTTTTGGTGGTTTACTGACATCAGTTTTGAGGTCGGTCCATTTTTTGTTAATTATCTTACAATTATACCTTTTTTTCTTTGAATGATGATTTTGGACCAGGGATTCAATCAAAGAAACATCAAATTATCTTTTCACTACTGTGTTTCTGACCACTCAGCCGAAAGTGACTAGAACATGATCGTGAATTTCATTCTATTGTTTACCTCCTTTTGGTCTATTATTTTCATGGATCTGTGAGATCGAACAAAAAAACGCTGCGAATTATTACACAATGGTTTATTATTTTTTATTTTTCTATGTAACCCTACAGAGCTTCGGGTGGTCTCAAAAAATTCTAAAAATTCTATAGAATCTTAAATTGAAGGAAAAACAATACCTTTATATCAAAATTTTTTGAGTTAGGGCGTTTTCAGAATTTCAAAATTGATTTTGGAACCCTTAGAAGTGACCTACCTCAACCAAAATCTTCGGGGCACAACTAGACCCCAAATGGAGCCTACATACCAAATTTCATCAAAATCGGTCAATGCTAATGCGATTTTTGGATTCTACCAGGGGCGTGGCGTCCATAAGGCCACTTTGGGTCTAGCCCCGGCAAAATTTCTCTCACTGTAACCTAGATTTTTTACCCCAAAGTTGGAAAAACTCCCTTCAAAAAGTGTTCTCCACAAAGTAGAAAAAATCCCTAGCAGAAAGTTTTTTCCTCAAAACTCACTCATGATCCATGGAAGCATGGAGCTTTTACAAGTAAAAAATAATTCTACACTGACATGCAGTTATTATGTCAAATTTCCATGGTAAAACCCGAGGCCATGGAGCTAGCTTCCATGCCTACTACTAGGTCCATGCCCAAGGCTGTCTCCATGGCCTGCTACGAGAGAGAAGAAGTAAGATGGAATCGATAGGTATCCAACAATCGATTTGTATCAAACAATCGATTCTCCACTCCCGAATTCCCAAGATCTGGGGCTAGACCCCACTAGACCCCGGCGTCGTCATGCCAACGTGTTGTTTATTTTTAGTTTTTCCCCGTCCGCACATGCGCAGTAGTGTTATTTTAGTTTATCCCCTCCCTTTCTCGGCCCCTGCCCTGGAAGACAAAATCGATTTTTTATTCTTTCTGGTGATGACTTGTTTTGATTCAACTAGATGGATGGATACTCTGTTCAGGTTGCCATGAAAGTTCATTGTATAACAATGGACTCATCATAGGATGTAAACGCATGGAGTACTTCAGATATCAGTTATAGATGGGTTAAAAATTGAATGGATACTCCCCACTTTTACAGATTTTCACAGTATGTTGCCCAGACTGCACGATTAGGTGTTTTGTGTGTTTACCGACAAGAGATAAAGTTTATCTGATAAACAGGAGGGTGGTTACATCTTGACATGATACAATTTTGCTGATTGACAGCAAAATTATGATTTTTGGAGTGTTATCATTGTTGTGGATGGCGTTTGCTACACAGAGATTTTGTCACATAGGCATGAAAGTAAGTTAAAACTATTGTAAGTTGAAACGAAGTGTTAAAATATTGTTGAAGTTATCTTCAGGGGTTTTTCTCCGAAATGACTAGTCTCTCTGGAGCTCTTTACTGTGTTCCCTAAAGTGTCTTGAAACAATGACAGTTTACGTTCCTGGTCCTCTTATCATTTTCGGTTTTCCATTCCATTTTCCCTGCATTTCAAGTCGTCTTGGTGTTTGTTGTAATACGATCTGATGGAGTTGACCACTGATTAGACTTACCTACTTATCGTATTTTTTCGTTTCTGTTCAACATTTTGGTATGGGGAAATACAATAGGCAGCCTGGTGCTCTTCAGTTCCACAAATTTTCATATATAAATGCTACGTAGGCGTTGCAAAAGACAATTAAAAGTCATCAAATGGAATATGACCCTCGAAAAGCCTTATAGACATTTCGACTAATATGTAGAATTTGTTGAGACACTTTTTTTTATGATCTCGTCTTTATGATTAAGAAATTATGTGCTTTTCGTTTTAAAAAAAATTGAATATTTAATGTTTTAGTAACAAATTAACATTTTTATCTTTTCGAGTCCCAGAAATGATTTTTTTTTTCATCATTAACTAGAATGAAGTTGAGATGTGATGTTTCCCCACTGGGTCCTCTG
Source organism: Apolygus lucorum (assembly GCA_009739505.2). Classification (NCBI taxonomy): domain Eukaryota; kingdom Metazoa; phylum Arthropoda; class Insecta; order Hemiptera; family Miridae; genus Apolygus; species Apolygus lucorum. Next base: position 16,429,092 of record CM019169.2, on the reverse strand, counting down.
TTTGTCGCAAAAGTATGTAGGTATGTGAGATCCTAGGGTCAAGTTCATGTATTTTCTGGTTTGGTGCCCCACCACTTTCAGAGGCCACCCAACGCCCCTGGATTCTACATGCCTTGAAACGTAAACCATCAAATTTTGAGGGGGTGTTAAAAAAATTTTTTCTTGGTCGATTCCAAAGGTTCATTATTGAAAATAATAACCCAAAATTAATCCCCCCTCAAAATTTGTTGGTTTACGTTTCAAGGTAAGTACGTAGAATCCGAAAATCGAATAAAATTTTGCCGTCCGTACGCCGTACGCGGCACTTTTGCCACTTAGCATTGACCGATTTTGATGAAATTCGGTTAAAGGCTCCATTGGGGTCTGGCTGTGCCTCGTCACTTCTAAAGGTTGAAATTTTCAAAACGCCCAAGCTCAAAAACTTTTTTATTGTTCATCGTCAATTTAAAATATTTTTGAATTTTTAGATTAGAATGAGACCACCTCGGTAGGGCCAACCGTTCGCTCACTATGAGGACCTAAGGGTGGACCTACGATAAATCAGAAACACGAGTGTGAATCGCAAGGGAGGCCTAATCTCTGTACAAATTTTAGCCGACCAAAATGCGATCGCTGTTCGTTTCTTCGAGTTGCACTCAGTTTTACGTCCTCAGGAACCAATAATCAATTTTTCTGATGAAGGCACCCACAACTCTTTATTTCTTCAACTTGATTGTGAAACGAAAATATGGCTGGTGGATAGTGACAAAGGCAAAGCTGTGTTCTTTGCAGGCGAGTGATCTGAACTGAAAAATAATAAACCTTTTGTGTAATAATTTGCAGTCTACCAAGGTAGCGGAAGCTTTGTTTTCACTTTTCAAGGACGAAAAAAAAAGTTCTCCAAAATCTAAATTTTCACTCGCGTTTTGCGTTTTAGACCTTTCTGAAACAATTTTGGTTCCGTGTCTGTCTGTATGTCTGTGTGTTTGTCATGAATTCCTTGTAACGCGCATAACTATACGAAGTTATTGTCCGATTTCTATGAAATTTTCAGGGATTATGCTGGTTGGTGTGTAGACGGTCCCCTATGAAAATCATCATCCTCGGACTGATAGAAGCGACTGCGCATGCGCAAACGTGAATGTCCTGGAGATGAACGGCCATAACGTCCACGTTTTCTACCCGATTTCGATGAAATTTTTAGGGATTACGCGGATTAGGTTGTAGATGGTCCTTAAAATTTACAGAAGCCTCTGCGCATGCGCATTCGTAAAATCCTTGTAACAGCCATAATATTTACATTTTTCATCCGAATTTGATGAAATTTTATAGGAATGTCCAGATTAGCGTGTAGATGGTCCTCTATGAGGGTAGTGGAAGGTACTTAGAGATTGGTGTTTTGAGATTAACTACTATGCATCGGATCATCTATATAATCGGGTTATGGATACGAGGAAGCTATGTGCCACACCCACTTGGCAGACTTTTTTTTCTGAATAAAAACTACCTGGTGATACCCAAATTGTGCAGTAGTCTGGTACCTGGAGAGCTTAGGTGGACATCTAGACGGCTCCTTACGAATTTAGTTCGTATTCCACATGAAATGAAATTGTTGGTATCTCACGTATTATTCGGTAAAGAACGATATTGGTGAAGAAATATAATTTTTTAATTAATTCTACTTGTTATTTTGAGCCCAAAGCCTGATACTTGCTAAAAATACAATGTTGAAAATCGTCTGACAATTGATCTTGATTCTTTGTTTTTTTCTCTCTTATTGCAGGAAGGAGTAGATAGAAAAGTCAGAGCTATCGTCGAAAAGGTTTTCCGGGGACAAAGATATCCTAATGCCATTGAAATGGAATCACAATCTTACAAATCTGACTTCAGGCTGGTGCCCAAACACGAAGAACCGAATTTGTGGAAGGCCGTCGAGGGAGTCAAAGTAGAAGAGAAAATCTTGCCTGCTGCCGTAGAATTACCCCCTCTTCTCAAGGTAAGACCATTTTAGCTCAGGTTTGATGTTGATGGGTCCGAAAATTCGTTTATGGCGAGGAGGATTGATTGACTTATTTTTTCAAAAGCCAGTAATTTTTTGCCATACAGACATTTTTGGGCGTATTTGTTCCTTCAACATTACGAAGATTGTCCTTCCATTGATGGGTATAGTCAATTTTAATAAAATGTATTTGGTCAATCTTGTTACGGTCAATACCACCGTGGTAAAACATCTTGTTTGATGTTTTAGCATTTACTTCAAGAAGAGGCGAAATCTAGCGGAACCCCCACTAAGGAACAAAAGCTCAAATTAGTCATCAATCGCTCAGGGATGAAACATTACAGAGTTGCTGCCGAGGGAGAGACGCCCAACGTAGAAATCGGCAAAACCCGTCACCCACATTTATATGAAATACCTAAAACTACATAATGAATGATTAGATGAATAGTGTATTTAGTTGAATGTTAATTATATTAATTATTGTTTTCATCCGTTCGTTTAATTTTTTTTAAATGCTCAAAAGCAAGAGTGATCTCTTTAACCCTTAACTTGGCAAGATAAAATGAAAATCGACTAATCGCTCCAATAATTTTTTTAATGTCAAATAAATGAATGAATGAATGAGTTTTTTATTGTAGCAGCCACATGGTGGTAATACAATAGTCGAAGTACTAGAATAAAATAGAAGATTTGACGTGAAAAAAACTAATGCAACAACGTGCGAGCAGGTATAGGTAGGCAGGTACATTTAGTGGGACTTTGAGTGCTATAACTACGATAATACTAACTTATAAAAGACTTCAAATAACAATGAACACATGAAACACCAAACATAATAAACACTCAATAAATAATAGTAAAACTAAAAATACACCTACAAGCTCTAATCCTAATATCACACTATGGTTTCTCTATCACAGAAAATATCACGGCAACTTAAAGTAGTATACTAAATTAATGAAGTAAATACAGGAGAGTTTAGCCCCCAGAAAGTATTGTCGGGTTTCAGCGCTACCTACCGCCACTTCAGCGAACTATTGTCCTTTTTCAGTTCGATGTGAGCGTGGTCAAGCGGCATTTCTGAAAAGTAGGCTTACCTCGATTTTACCACTCTCTAATTTCTAAGTTTGGCGGCTTTACTTCCCTGCCTTTTTAAATTGCGAGGAAAAGGAACTTGATATTGCATTTTTGTGTTGTTTTCAATTGTTGTGTTGTTCTTCTTTGCTACATTGTAATCTTGGGATAACTGCAAGTTAGAGGAGCGACGGTAATGCGGTTGCAAGCGTGATCACCTGATAAGATATCAGAAATGGTAGTTCGTTGAAGTGGCGGTAGGTAGCGCTGAAACACAACAATACTTTCTGGGGGCTAGACGCATGACTGGAAGTACTTAACAAAAATATTCCTCCATCAGCGAGTAAAAACATTATTTATACATATAGATATAAAATTCAAAAAACAACCGAAAAAAAATTCCGAAGACTCATAAAGTTCCGCATCTAGGAGGATAGCCTTAACCCGTTCATCAAACTTTCTTCCACGAAGCTCGCGCTCCAGTAAATGGTTGAAAAACCTCACGCCCGTCTGCAAGGAATTACACCTTAAAGAGGTCGTCGATCGAGTAGTGGGAGGGGGAGATTATGTCGAGCTCGAGTCGTATATTTGTGAACCTCCGAACCACTCGGCATCAATCCAGGGTTATTGTGGATCATTGTGCGACTGAACACATAGAGGCTGGGAATGGTTAAACAAAGTAGTTTCCTGAAGTACCCCCTGCAGCTTTCTTTGTATCCCAAACCGAGTATAGTCCTCACAGCTGCCTTCTGCTGTCCGAAAATTGTTTCCCAACTTGAAGAGTTGCCTCACGTGACAATCTTATATGAGGCGCGACTCATGAAAAGAGCGAGGAAAGCCATGCAAAGAACAGGGAAGGAAACAGCAGACGAAAGCCGACTATGCTCAGAAACAAGGGAGCTTCCATATATTTTGGTCTCAAAAGTGAAATACATAACGAGAGGTAGGTTGAAGAGCGATGTACCGCTCAAAGTCTTCAACTCCTTCAAAATTCTGGGCCAATATTTCGACAATTCACACTTCGATCACTGGGGGTCCTTGTGAGCATTCACGGTGTGAGTAGTTGTGTTCAGTCACTGCTGTAAGTGAAGCTTAGATGACAATGGGATGTTGACAGGTACCGAAGTGGAGAGTGCTATCCTGATAGGTAGTTCTATGGAGCAGGAGCATGGAGCTAGGTTTTGATGGTGGAAGTTCATTCGCTAGGCTTGTGACTGCTGACAGGAATATTCCTGTGATAACTGTGGGCCCTCACTTGTAGTTTTGCAACAAACTGGAGCCTCTGCTGTACTGGCTAAAAGAACCACCAAACACCCACACCTTTATAGTTGGCGTCTAAAATTCATGCGGGTGAAACCTGAGGAGGTGGGCCCCCTACTCCATACCCTCACCTTGCCCCCTCTACTGCCCTTCCCCAACCAGCCTCTAACCCTTACTCAACTGCCTCAAGCTGTCCTTTTTAATTTTTTTAAAGAAACTTCCCTGAAAGACTGGGGGTACGCAATAAATAAAAATGAATAAATCAATTAAATATAATGGGGCGAGGATGCCCAGGACTCACCCGACGCCGGCCCTAGGGATGAGGGAAGATGAGGAAGGTGGGGGTGGGAGAGAGGGATGAAGGGAAGTGCCTCTATAAAACGACCACCAGTTCAGATATGAGCCGAGCAGGATGCGGGTGGTGATACCACAGATTTTGCCCACTGAGATACCCAACTCGTGCAACTACGTGGCACTTTTCCCGCACCACGACAAGGTCGCAGCCATTACCCTGATGTTGTTGGGTGCCACTACTTTTAACTCCAACACCGCTTGCTTTAAATCATTTGTGCCATATTTTCTTATCTTAGCCCACCAAGTCTGCTCCATGTCCATGTTGCCATTGACAACTTGGACATCCAGGATAATACAAGACTGGTCAGGCTTGACAGCAACGATGTCGGGCTTCTTATCCTGGTCACTTGACAATGATTTCTCTCTCTCAACTTCCCAGTTGCTAGATGACAAAGCACCTGCTATCTGCTTGGCAACTGCATCATGACGTAGAATGCGGCCCCTATGAGTCCGAGGACACTGCTGCACAACATGCAGCTCCCAGCTCGACCCTTGAAGGGCTAGCAGGCACTGGCAGTGCAGGGAAGGGATACATGCAGAGAGAGACACAATGCCAAGCCCACCAGATTTGACTGGTGCGTGAACATAGGCACTTGGGACACCAGGTGGGAACCTCAGCCAAGAGCGCACAGGAGAGCGGACTTCTCGATCTAATTCTTGCAGCCTCCTCGCCGTAAGCCTGCCAAAGACTAACCCATAGGTCAGCATTGGCAGTAAGTACGTGCGGAGGAGGCGCAGCTTCTGCTGTGGCTTCAATGGAGCCTTGGTAATGCGAGCTAGCGCTCTACCAAGGTCCACACGGCTGGCAGTAATAGTGGCCACCCCATGAAGTCGACTCCAAGGTACCGCCAAACCTCCAGCACGGATCGAGACGGAATGGGGGATTGTCCTACAAAACAAACCCCATCCACAACTTTCACCTTATGCTGGCGACCCGACTCTGCTTGCTGTAAATCATTTGTGCCATATTTTCTTACTTAGCCCACCAAGCCTGCTCCATGTCCAAGCTGCCATTAACAACTTGGACATCCAGGATAATACAAGACTGGTCAGGCTTGACAGCAACGATGTCGGGCTTCTTATCCTGGTCACTTGACAATGATTCTCTCTCTCAACTTCCCAGTCGCTAGATGACAAGGCACCTGCTATCTGCTTAGCTTCCGCATCATGACGTACAATGCGGCCCCCATGAGTCCGAGGACACTGCTGCACTACATGATACAGATGTTCATTTCCACTCCGACAAGCGCGGCAAAGGTGTAGGGTTGTCATACGACTACCTCTCGAACACCTCACCGCAGTTGGCAGTTCCACCATAGGCTTTAGTCACCCGCATGAATATTTGACTTCTAGTGTAGTGCCTTCTGTCCTCTCCCCTGAGTCTCCAACCATCCATAGACAGTTGTGGAAGGTAATGGGTACTAAGGTAGAGAGGTTATTCAACGACTGTATTGACCAATGGTAAAGCTGTGTTCTTTGCAGATGTGTGATCTATACAGAAGAATAATGAGAATGTGTAATCATATGTACCTTTTTCGAATAATGATGTGCTATATTTGCTCAATATATCATTTTAATGCTCAAATTTGGAGGGTAGTTAAAAGATGGTTAAAGAAAAGTTGCTCGAGAATTTCATAGCAATCCAATCAGCAAGGGAATTCACATAAATAGCAAATAATCTGAAAAATTGACCTAATTCGGAAAGTACTTTAAATTCGCGTTGTTGTTCCTGAATGTAGAAAACCAGCAACGTGAAGTGAATGTTTCATCAAAGAATCGAGGTAGGAAATGAAGAAGCATTATTGGCCATCCAATCCGTTCTCAAGTTGGTTTACTCCTCGTTGAACTCAGAATACCCATTTTCCGTTGTGTTTCATCGACAGCAATATTTCTGAGAATATTTGCAATTTCTCGAACTTTTCGAGTTAGGTGCCAAAGAATGATGAATCGGAATTCCTCTCAGCGGAAAGTAGTCAAGTCGTGACTCATCCTAATTAGAGGTGAAATGATTTATGAAGAAAGAAAACATCGTTCATTTTTTCTTTAAATATTCCATCACTTAGTAGGTTTTAGTGCCAGTCGTCCGTGTTAAGTTAATTTCGGGTTTTCCTCCAACGGCTTCCGACTATTCAATTTTGTTTCAAAACGTTATTACCTCTGGAGAATTAATTTGGGGGTGCCAAATTATTGTTCCGCGATTATGTTACCCAATACAGGTGGAACGAATTCGAAGCTCGTACTCTACCGGGAAAACCAACTCGATGGTCACAATCGTAAAAAAACGCTAGAAAATTATTACACATCAGTTTATTATTTTTTGTACAGTTCTGAGTGGTGTCCATTCTAAAAATATGGCTGTCAGAGTTGTGGGCCTTCACGAAATGTGGCTCTTCGTTGCTCAGGAAGCTCAACCTCTACCTTCCATTCATATCTTACAATAATCCTCCAGGTGTGCGCCCTTCCAGAGAGCGATGAGTTACTAGAGTGACGGTTGAGATGGCTAGGCTTAAATATATTTTCTCTAGCGCAGTCTCTCAAGAGTATGAAGGGTTAATGATCCAAAATTTAGGGAGTCGTAAGAATCATTAATTTGCATCAACTTTTTTGTGCTGAAGCATTCGTTCCAAAACCCCATCCAACCCGAGTTTTGGTTTATTATTTTCAATAATGAACCTTTGGAATCGACCAAGAAAAAAATTTTAACCCCCCCCCCCTCAAAATTTGTTGGTTTACATTTCAAGATACGTAGAATCCAAAAATCGATTAAAAATTTGGCCGTCCGTCCGCCATACTCGGCACTTTCCCCACTTAGCATTGACCGATTTTGATGAAATTTGGTTTGTAGGCTCCATTTGGGGTATAATTGTGCCCCGAAGAATTTTGGTTGATGTAGGTCACTTCTAAGGGTTCAAAAATGAATTTTGAAATTTTGAAAACGCCCTAACTCAAAAAGTTTGATATAAAGGTACCTATTGTTTTTCCTTCAATTTAAGATTCTATGGAATTTTTGGAGACCACGCGGAGCTCTGTAGGACAAACCGTTCGCTCCCAACGAGAATTTAAGGGTTGAACTTACGTTAAATCAGATACATGAGTGTGAATCGCAAAAGAGGCCTAATCTCCGTTCAAATGATAGCTGGATAAAGAAAAACAATAAACCATTGTGTAATAATTTGCAGCGTTTTCTGATTTTATTTATTTATTTTTTTTGTTCGCGTACGAATAATATCACTTGCAACGAGATTGTGGAAAACCATTTTAATAAAAACGGAGTTGAGTAGGACGTTGTCTATTACCACGAAAATAATGAGTTAAAAGTTAAATCGATTTCGACGGTTAGTTCATCATCAGTAAAAAACAATAACTGAAGGTACATCACAGAGAGTATAGCTTATATCGATACCTTAAAGCACAAAAAACCCTAAAGCCTATGTTAACCTTAAAGCGCTATGTCCAAAAACGGAGTTTTCAGAAAAACGCAAAAGAAGTTTTCACCAGTGCACAATTCCTAAAATAATGGCTTACCACACTAAACTCTTTAACTCTTCAGCAAAATTTCAAGCTATAATCGTCAAGAAGGTCAATAATAGTTTTGTTGAATTTGAGTTTTCCTGAAATTAAAAAAAAATAAAAAAAATTGGAAGATGGATGGATATAGCGCTTCTGTGCTTTAAGGTATCGATATAGTCACAAGCAGTGGCGGTTCCCGCCCCGAAACTCAGGGGGTGCACAGAGATCAGGAGAGGCTATGGAGAAGGGACAGAATAAGTGATTTTCTATGCCAAATAGAAATTTTAACGATATGCAAATGGGATAAATCTTGGTAACTTTTTCATCTTAAAATTGCAAACGGTACTAAATACTTAGGTGCAATAGACACGAAACATGTTCTCTAGTGGTTAACAGAAATTCTGAAATACTTAATCATCAGAGGGCGAAACCCAAGAAATTCATCCATCTAATTGCAATAGCTGAAATGTATATTTGCCCGTGACGATTTAAAACATCGTCCAATTCGGAAGAAAAATTAACGAGCCCCTTGAAAACTCCGAGATTCGAAGAATCTTCCCTCTCATCATGCCCACGCACGGCTATTTTTCTAACCGTTTCGTTTTTTTTTTTTTTGTATCAGATTATGACGATGTGCACTGTCGAGTTGTTGCATTATATTTTGACGACACACTATACGCAAATCTACCAGAGCGTTCTTAAGGGAGATAGCCAATGCGTTTTTCAATTTTTTGGCTAAATGGGGGATCACTTATGCCGTCTTTAACTCGAGCCTCATTTCGGTTGGAGAACAAAGTAGGCGAAATTGTCAGTTAGTCACTTCACACCCACAAAGCCAATCTACCTTCTTATAATAGTCGACATTAAAACTTACGGTACGAATCTGCATGGTTTCTGAAATCTGCACGGCAAATTTCAACGCCTGCTGGAGTCCAGATAGAGACAGCAAAGGGCTGCCAGTTTCTCGAATGTCGCACTTTTCCACAATCGACAAACGCAAATAGTTTACTTTACTTTAATGTAAACTGCTCATCGTACCTACAACACTCTAAGTACTCACAATACTTTGAACAAAACGGTGTGTACCTACTGAAACGGTAGTAAACCGAAAACGTATAACGGAATTCCCTTATCAGGTTTGTTTGTTTATGGATGGACGGATGCTCTATTTAGGTTGCCAAGGAAATCCGGATTGCAGAGCTCTCTGACGGGGGAGCAACGAACCAATGCTGCTCAAGACGACAAAATGTCCTGCTCTCTGGTTGGTCAATCTCACGTGCCTGCCTCCCTCGAATGACGTCACCTTCCCCAGAAATGGTGCAAAGGAAAGTGATGCTCCAAACGGGTGTGATTGGTCAGAAAAGAGGGAGCTCCCGCCAGTTTTCGCGCGTAGATTCAACTAGCACAGTGCCTACGATCGAGTCTTCTGTCACTAGCCAACTTACTCTTGAAACGAAGAGGAACGAACTTTGAATTTTTTTTCTTTTTTAATTGGCTGGGGGTGCACATGCGCCTATGCTCCTATCAGTAGCCGCCCCTGGTCACAAGTGAAAGGGAGCTTGAATCCCATTGGTTAAGAAAGTGAAAGTCATACCCAATCAGATTGAAGCAGATAAGTGAAAGACGCTCCTATTGGCTCAGAGAAGTGAAGGGGCCTGGGAGGATCATCAAATGTCGATCAAGGCAGACAAAGTGAAAGGGAGCTCAAACATTGGTGAGGGTAACATTGTGAAGGGGGGGACCAAGCTATTGCAGGAATGAACGGTGAAACATGTTGAGGGACCACCTCATTCAGACATTTACCAGACCTATCACTCTTGAGAATCTTGAAGTTTTCAAGCACATCCAACATACCTCCCTTCGGGCAAAAATGAGGAAATTCTATGTACTGTCTGTTTGAGATGATACTCAATTGATGCTGTGAATCGGGAAACTTAAGAAAAAATAATACGGCATTGAATCGATTAATACAAAATGAGTTTATTGAATAATGGATGAATTTTATCTACCTACTTTGGAGCTCTGAAAGATGAAATGAATGAATGAAACATGAGAATTATGTAATATATCGTTGCGCAGTGGAAGACTTTGGTATGAGAAAGAATGTGATATGAATGATCCGACCTTGGTGGATGATGGTGGCGTTAATGACGGCTCTGGTCCTTTAAGTAGGTAGGTGATGGTAGTGTCGTCACGGCCATCTGCCGTACGAATTAATATCATAAATACAGGATATTTCATGTAATCGATGTATGTTTTGCCACATGTAGTATGTTAATGGTATAAATATGTATCACATGTATTGTAAATGTCTACATAGATCCAAGCTCGCATATAGCATATATGTATAATATATGTGTATTGTATAAACCACACCGCAGTGTGGGTTATGTGTATAGCTGCCCATAACCAGCTGTATAGATAAGAACCATTTTATGTTCTTATGTGTATAGTATATGCCATCTGCCATGGTCATATTATGGGAAGTATAAGTTGTACACCACTTGCACAACAGTATAGGTATAGTGTATTGCCATAGTATAAAGGTATAGTGTATAGTAGGCTTCTGTATAAGCTATAACATGTCTTATAAGGTATTGTGTGTTTGGTATAGAGTATAAGACAAGGGGAGAGCTTGCTGACACAGAAGGTATAGGTATAATCGATCGATCGAATAAGTATAAGGTGCAATTACTCACAGATACCTTCCCTGGTTGCCTCCAAGAGCACAACAAACGCATCGGCTCGCCTGTCTTGCCTCCCTCAGCGTGTCTTCCCCCCACCACTCTACCTCTAGGAAGCTCCTCCTTCTCCAGTGTTTTCCCTCCCTTACAAACTACTGTATTGTATATACTCTCGCTGTAGCGACAGGTAGTCCAGTCTCAGCAGATATGGGAATAGGTAGGTAGTTACTGCGTAAGCTCACAGCAACTCTTGGCAGGGAACCCTGAACTGAAGAACTCGCTCTTCAGAAAACACTACAGTTTGCGTGGTGTATATGATGCGTAGGTACGGCAGTTTGTATGGTGGATCTGGTAGACGGTTGCTCCTAGGAGACTCAATTGTTACTGAGCGACTGGTAGCGACAGGCGGTGCAAGCGGCGAGCGGAGCGATAAGACAGCGGCAAAAGTTCAGAAGAGGAGGACAAGATTAACAAATAACTAATAACAACTTAGATCTAATAAAAGAAAACAAAAACAAACATTGTGAGCTGCACGGCTCCAACACTGTCTGTTTGTTAGATCAAAACTAAAGTTATGATTGGATTCTCTTAGGTGATTCGCAAAAGCAGAATCACCTTTGTTGTCCCTGAAATCCTCCTCATGCTCTTTTATTCTTTCCCTAAATTTCCTACCAGTTTGACCACAATACTCAAGCCCACAAGAACATTTCAGCGTATAAACCCCACTTTTATCTTGAACGCTAATTTTATCTTTAACAGAACCCAACGAAGCTTCAAGATTATTTTTCTTTTTTAACCCTACTTTGAAACCTCTAGATCAGGGGTCTCTAAACTACGGCCCGAGGGCCACATCCGGCCCGCGGACAGATTTTGTCCCGCCCGCGGAGAGCTAGCATACTTGAAAACTCCTTTTAGAAAACATATTTTTTTTATACCAAATTAAATTTAGTTTACTGAATTATTCAAATTTTATGTTGAATAATTATTAATATGACAACTACATTGATATTGCCATTGGCTAACTACTCATAACATCGTTGTAGGCTTATTGTTATTGTTTTTGTGATAAGTTGGATAAAGAAACACAGAATTGTAATGAGTAAAGACAAGTATAATATGCAGAAAATTTAACTTCAGTATACAGGGTGTCTACCATTTGGATGGACCAAACTTCAAGGATCGATTGTAAAACTAATTTGCAACAAAAAATGTCTCGTAGCATTTTTTTCTTAACCCACTCAAAATTCTTTTTTTTTCGCTTTAAAGTTTTTATTCGTATTTTCGACTTGCAGAACTAAAATGGTCATAACTCCTTTTTTTCTCTTGCTACTTCGAATCTGAGTACACCGTTGGATAGAGCGTTAAATTTCCTATCCATTTAGTGGGAAACCCAGTTTCTTAAAACCATTTGTAAAAGTAAAAAAATAAATCAAAGTCAACATTTATAATTTTTTTCGAAAATCGACATTTTTCAGGCTAACGATTCCCCCGCAAAAAATACCGCTATCGTGGTGCACTCAACGGGAAAAACAACCCCAAGATCTCACCTTTCCAACGGTATGTCAGTTTCAAGGTCTAAGGGGAAAGTTTCTTCGAAAAAATTGAGTTTTATGCGAAAAAATTGTGCTTTTTTAGGCATATTCCGCTAGAGAGTCGACCAAGTATTATTGCCTTCACTTTTCAAGGATTGCAATAAAAAGTCCACTAAATTAAATATTCACTCGTATTTTAAGTTTTTGACCTTCCTGAACAATTTGGTACCGTGTCTGTCCATCTGACAGTCGGTCTGTCTGTCTGAAAGTCCTTGTAGATGGCAAAAGCAATACGAAGCTACTGTCCGATTTCGATGTAATTTTCGGCGATGTTTTCCATAAAAATCAAAGTCAAAGCATTAAATTTTCAATATCAAATTCAAAAATTTAATTTTTTCTTCAGAAATTACCATTTTTTGGTTTACAGTTTTTCGTTTAATTAGAATAAAAATCATGAAATTGACTTTTTGTAGCAGAAGAATAATTTGAAGAGTTTCATTGACAATAATACTTTTTCTTTACAATACAAATCACCTGCCAACACTTTCTACCAACGTTACAATGACAGTTTTTTGCTAATTGTTCTTTAATTTTATTTTAGTTCCATTTTTAAAATCAAAATGAACGGGTTTTCCGTTGAGTGGCCCACGATAGCACAACTTATTCCAGGTTAACAATAAACCTAAAAAAATAATAATTTCTAAAAAATTGAAATTTTTGAATTTGATTTTGAAAATTTAATGCTTTGACTTTGATTTTTATGGAAAACATCGCCGAAAATTACATCGAAATCGGACAGTAGCTTCGTATTGCTTTTGCCATCTACAAGGACTTTCAGACAGACAGACCGACTGTCAGATGGACAGACACGGTACCAAATTGTTCAGGAAGGTCAAAAACTTAAAATACGAGTGAATATTTAATTTAGTGGACTTTTTATTGCAATCCTTGAAAAGTGAAGGCAATAATACTTGGTCGACTCTCTAGCGGAATATGCCTAAAAAAGCACAATTTTTTCGCATAAAACTCAATTTTTTCGAAGAAACTTTCCCCTTAGACCTTGAAACTGACATACCGTTGGAAAGGTGAGATCTTGGGGTTGTTTTTCCCGTTGAGTGCACCACGATAGCGGTATTTTTTGCGGGGGAATCGTTAGCCTGAAAAATGTCGATTTTCGAAAAAAAATTATAAATGTTGACTTTGATTTATTTTTTTACTTTTACAAATGGTTTTAAGAAACTGGGTTTCCCACTATATGGATAGGAAATTTAACGCTCTATCCAACGGTGTACTCAGATTCGAAGTAGCAAGAGAAAAAAAAGGAGTTATGACCATTTTAGTTCTGCAAGGTCGAAAATACGAATAAAAACTTTAAAGCGAAAAAAAAGAATTTTGAGTGGGTTAAGAAAAAAATGCTACGAGACATTTTTTGTTGCAAATTAGTTGTACAATCGATCCTTGAAGTTTGGTCCATCCAAATGGTAGACACCCTGTATAATAACTAACAAATTATTGAAATGAATCCAACTAACATTTTAAATAAAAGCAGAACTTATAGCAAGCATAATGACATATGAAATACTAATGAGATTTATGTAATTGAGATTTTCCACTGACAATAGTTGGTAGTTGTGGACTAATTTTACTTGTACCAATTATTAAAAGAGATTTAAGATGCTCATCAGTTAATTTAGATCTGTAAACATTTTTTGTGTACTTCGTTTTGGAGAAGGTCTTCTCACATAAATAAGTAGTGCCAAAAACAGAAAACAGCCCGCGAGCAAATTTATACAAATTATCAAATTGTGTCAGTGGAAGACTGTTATAAAATTCCAACAAAGATGAGTTTTGATATTTGTTCTTAATTATATCACTGCACTGTAAAATCTACAGTGTAGATCAATCATTTCCATTTGAAGTTCCAAAAGTTTCAATGTCAGTATCAAAAGGATTCTGAAAAATCTTAATTTGATTCGCAATGGCATCGAAGTCCGAGAAACGGGTATCAAAATTTATTTTCAAAGCACTCAAAGTTTTGATTGCAAAATCGATAGGAAACTCAGTCTCAGTGGAATTGTCGGTGATCCAGCCCAAAAGATCTGATAAAATTAACAGTTGATATGACTGGTTTCAGAACTTCATACATATCCAAACATTTTCCGCACAGACTGTTGATGAATGATACAATTTAAGACTAATGGTTTTGAATCGGTGGACTATTTCACTTTTTACCACCGGCAACAATGATAATAATATTATTAATATTAATAATTAATATTAATAACCATATTATGGTTTTGGCCCTCGGAACTTACTGGAGTAATCAGTATGGCCCTAAGGCTGGAAAGTTTGGAGACCCCTGCTCTAGTTGATAACATTTTGCCAATTTTTTCAGAAATCTTTCCATAGTAAGGTATACTTATCCACTTTTTCTCTTCTAATGCAACTTCTTTAACCAAATTAGAAACCCCGTCTCTAAACTTTTTCCTAAGAATTCCATATTTTATTCGTACCAGCCTTCACCATCCATAAGTACCAAATCTAGAGAAATTCGGTTGAGAAATAAGGGTAGAAGTTACTGGTCAAAGAACCCTCAATGGTCAAAGAATGAGAAAAAATCCCAACCATTCTTTTGAGATGTCTTGGGGGAAATTCGAAAAAAGACACTTTTTGCTTTACAATAAGCTGTCCGCCCAGCAGGGGTCGTACAGAAAGACGGGTTTCAATTGAGAATGTCCGCGTAGAGGTAGATTCCTTCCTACTCATCGGTTAATCGAAGATCGAGACGCTCTGTCCGAAATACGCCTCCCCCACCATCCGGACGAATCACAACGATGCATCACTTTAAATAGTGGAGGAAGAGCTTTTGGAGTCTCCCATCTGAACAGAAGAGCACAGCTGGAGAGTGAGAGACCCGACCTCAGTGAAGGCCTTTTCTTTGGACCTGTCCCAATAAAAGGTTATTCAGGACTTTCTCCCACCTCCTTCAAACCCACCAGTTACTTTTTCTCGAATATAAGGTAAGACCATTAATCTTTATAATTTTTTTTTTCTCCTAATATTTTAACTAGAACAAATTTATTGTTTTCCTCTTTTTTCAAAATTGTTTAAAAGTCGATTTATTTTGCACTTTTTCATTTATTTCAAGATGAAAACCCGAATTTTCACATTTCGTCGACACCAAATACTAGGTCTTTTGTGAGATTTTTCAAGTTTTTAAGCGGAATTATTTACTAAAATTTCCATGTTTGTTCAAAATCAAGGAAAAAAGTGTTTCTGAGTGTGTTGTTGCTTGTTTCATCAGTGTAAAAATAACCTGATGTGTTCAAATTTGTAGAAAAAAAGGTAATTTCAGGCAAATTAGTGAAGTTCAACATAAACAATCTCTTTCGTGCAGCATGAACAAATGACCAAATTTTCTAAATTCAATTATTTTTACTAAATTATTTTTTACTAAATTTCAATTATTTTTACTAAATAATTTTTTAAATGATTTTTACCAAATTTTCTAAATTTAATATTTTTACTAAATTATTTTTTACTAAATAATTTTAAATTATTTTTTGTAAATTCAATTATTTATACTTTAGAAACCACAAAAATACTTGAATTAATATATTACCCCCACGTAAATAGTTGATTAAAAAAAAAAAATTCAGTAAACCGTACCGTACAATCCTCTAACTTCCGCCAGGTATGGTAACTTTGGCCATTTCATATTTTCGCAGGTTTTAGGTTAACTCTGTTAGTGACATTTTAACTACTAACCTGGACGGTTTCGAATTGTCAGATTATCAAGGAACCTCTTGCTGTTTTGTTTTGGTATCATACAAGTCAGGTACATACAACAGGAAATTTCAGAAAAATTTTTGGTTTTTTCGTGTTTTTTTTTTCTTACATTCACATCAATTCCAAGTAACTTTCGAAACTTGCTGGTGGTAGGATTTGTTCCGCCAACTGTTCTTAATGATCTTGTGTGTTTGTTCAGTGCTCCTGATAGCATAATATCTCACTTTTGCAGGGTAACTTCGGCCATGGGAATTACCACCCGTTATTTCTCTTTTTCGAAAGTTTATTTCGAAGTTTCCGACATTTATAAAAACAAGATTTGTGGGCGGTATGTAAAAGAATTTTTGAAAGTATTTTTAATTTTTCCGAAAATTCCGATTATTTCAAAGTTTATTTCGAAGTTTCAGACTTTTTTAAACCAAGATTTGAGGTCTGTAAAGAAATTGATTGTTTTGGTTCTTACCGAGGGTGAAACCACCAGCCGTTGAATACCCCCCCCCCCCCCCCAAAAAAAAACCTCCCAGAAACATGTTTTTGACCGCATTTTTTGAAATATTGACCCTTTAGATTTGTTCAAAATTCTTGTGTAACGAACTCTTTTTCTGTTTTTTATTAGGTATGAACGTTTTCAAACAAACTTCGCTAATTGATCAAATGATTGTCTGGACTAACAAACTCATATAATATAGGTTTTCCAAGTTAGATTGAGAATTTTCAAAATCAAATTTTGAATCTTCCAAATCAAATTGAGAATTTTCCAAATCAAGTTGAGAACTTTCCAGATCAAATTGAGAACTTTCCAAATCAAATTGAGAATTTTCTAAGTCGGATTGAGAATTTCCCAAATCAAATTGAGAATTTTCCAAATCAAATTGAGAATTTTCCAAATCAAATTTAGAATTTTCCAAATCGAATTGAGAATTTACCAAATCAAATTAAGAATTTTCTATTTCTAACGACGAAACTACGAACAGTGATTATCCGTTAGTACTTATAGCACAATCCAAAAATTGCTGAACAATTAAAAACAATTTTTTTAAAATCCATCCAGCCGTTTAGGCCTTAACTTGGTACCTACATATAGGTTATCCTGTCAGATGTCATATCTGACGGTGTCGGAACTATCAGAACCACCGACTGCTCAAATTGGGTCATGGATATGATGGTTCATCTTCCAAAGGCAGCTGCTGGAATTTCACTTCACTAAAAGTGCCGTTCTTCAATTTCATCTTCAATTTTTTTAAGGATGAGTTTGAATTTACAGTTACTTCATAATTTTCATAATTTTAATATGAACTTGAAAAAATTAATGAATCCTTTCCATCTTCCATTACTCATCTTTTTCGTCTCTTCTACAAAATATTATACCTGTGTCAAAAAAGTCTGAGTTCTCAATTTGATTTGGAAAGTTCTCAATTTGATTTGGAAAATTCTCAACTTGATTTGGAAAGTTCTCAATTTGATTTGGAAAATTCTCAATCTGACTTGGAAAACCTATATACCTATCAATGTTCGTGGTTTTGTGAATTTTTTCCAAAACATAATTTTTCAAAATGTTTTTTTCTAAACAGAGTAATTTTGCACGTGAAGGCCTCAAAACGTGGACTTAACAAAAAAAATTCACTTTTTGGAAAGAATTACGAGAATTATGAATTACCTACTATTTTTGAATTGCTGTTTCTCTGTTATCATTCAACATATAGAGCTCAAGTTGGTCTCGAACTGCAGAAAATTTAAACTATTTTGAATATTTACTGGGTTTGAATTATTGTAATTATTATAGTTTGAAAATAATCATTAAAAAACTGACAAAGTGCAATAATTTCAAGATTTTAGCGCACTACGTCACTAGCACTGGGTTTTTGGGGTTGCTAATTTGGGGCACACTTAGGGGTCTTACCAACAAATAAAAAATCGTAGATACTGTTTGCAATTTTTGATGTTTAAATTGACTGGAAAAGGAATCCTACATATCTTCCATATCTATCGTAAATATCCCTAAACTATGTGGAGTCGGCTTGAAGCTTCTTCGACGTGATAGAATTGTCTCTGACTAGGCAGTACTTACGGCCTTTTGTGTTCAATTTTTGCAGGGTTTCTCCATATTTGGGCGGATATGACCACAAAATCAACGTTGTCGACTGTTCTAACGTTTGTCGGGTTGATCGGACTCAGTTCTCCCAGGTCCGACAGGTTTTGCGTGAAACCCGAGAGAGGAGAGTCCTGGACGGATGCCTGCTCTTTGAGGGACTCCTACGATTTCATCATCATCGGCGGAGGAACTGCTGGTAGGCTGTAAATCATTTCGAAAATTGTTCTCTTGAGAATGTTTTTTAATTTTTACAAGCTTTTTATTTATTTGAGGTTGAGGGTGAGGAATGGGGGTGCGCCTTGATTTTTTTTCAAGATTTTTAATCGGAAGTAGACTACATCCTGTGAATTTTGGCACCAACCGCGATCTTCTAGCGTGAGTAGATCTGTTTCTATGATTTTTCAAAGTTTCGACCGTTTATGACGTCACGCGCCCCTCTCGCCTGGGCGGGACCCCCCAGCCAACTGTGACGTCATAAACGGTCGAAACTTTAAAAATTCATAGGAAAAGATTTACACACGCTAGAAGGTCGCGGTTGGTACCAAAATTCTCACAATGAGGTCTACCTTAGATTAAAAATTAAGATTTAATTAACAGTTTTTCCTACTCAGGCGCACACCCTATTGTTACACACCCTACAGTAGGCCGATCCTCTTGCTGTGTGGTCTCTTTCGATTCTAAAAATTCAATACTATCTTAAATTGACGGAAAAACAATACCTACCTTTATATTGAAATTTCTAGATCTAGTGCCAAGAAACAAATTTCGTAATGAAGGCCTTCTAATAATAATGAAAAAGCCGCGTTCTGTGCTACGAGTGATCTAATGGTAAAATAATAAACCTGATAATATCACCGGTTGATATGTTTAAAAACCGCTGCAAATTATTACACAAAGGTTTATTATTTTATGTACCCTGATTTTATATATTATTTTATATATTAGTTTATTATTTTACATATTATTATTATATATATGTTATATTATTATATTATTATTTATATATTAGTTAATTATTTTATATATTATTTTACAAATTATGTACCCTGATTTTATTTCTAGGCAGTATCCTTGCTCATCGACTGTCGGAAGTGCCTCAATGGAGTGTGTTACTGCTGGAAGCTGGTCAAGACGAGACCTTCGAGAGTAAAGTCCCTTTTTTCCCGAAACTGCTGGAAAATACGCCGATGGACTGGAACTACACTACAACCAGGCAGAAAAATTGTGGAAGTAAGTAGTCTAAACTGTAGTTCAGGGTGCGAAGAGTTGATCAGATGAAACCCTTAGGACGGGTTTCAACGTGCGGATTAACTCTGTAGATCCTCGACAAAGGATGAAGGAACGCATTATCATGATTCAACTAGCCCTAATCACGATTTAAATCACCCTACTAGGTTTTTTAAATCCGTGAACCGTGGATTATCTTCGAATCCGAAGTTGAAGCCATGTTGAAAACACATTAGTTTCACTTAACCTATGGATGGAAATCTTTTGTGAAACAGTCACAATCCTTAACTGTGGATTCAATAATTTCAATCCTGACTGAGGTTCATCTATAAAGGTGAAAAACTGGCCCTAAGTAGACAGCAGTCTCACTTTAATCCCCAAACATTCAGAAACCAACTTCATTAGCTGGGATAGGCGTCAGATATCAGCGTGTTCTTGTACTTCTTTCTCCTCTGTTTTCCGTAATGTTGGAAGACAGCTTTTATCGTTTTCCGTGATGAAGTTTTCGCTGACAGAAAGCAAAAAAATAATTGGTCCATGACATGTTCTTTTAATACCGTTAGCAACGGCCATTGCTCCCTCTAGCCACTTGGTTCCACATATCTGTAGAACAATGTATGCGAGAAAAACACAAATACTGTAATATTGTGTATTTTATTTTTATTTTTAAAGATTTCTCATAAACGGCAAAACGAACAATGTATTTAAGAGGCTTCCTGCATTTTGGAGATGAGAACAAGAAATAGATACTGGAAAAATAGTAGTTGTTACAAAGACAAGGGAAAAACGTGATATTCCTTCTTTATGCACATTTCTCCGTTATGCACATCCCATCTTCCTATTTGGCGGTGATTGGGGGTGTAAGAGTAGTTAGAAAGTATTTACAAAGATACGGAAAAAACTGTTTATATTCCTTCATTAGGCACATTCCTTCTTTATGCTCCCCTCATCTGAGTATTTGGCAGTGATTGTGGACATAAGTATTTACAAAGGTATGGAAAAAATGTTGATATTCCTTCATTATGCACATCCCATCTTCCTATTTGGCAGTGATTGTGGGCATAAGTATTTAGGGTGGGTCTAAGTATTTACAAAGATACGGAAAAAACGTTTATATTCCTTCATTATGCACGTTCCTTCTTTATGCTCCCCTCATCTGAGTATTTGGCAGTGATTGTGGACATAAGTATTTACAAAGGTATGGAAAAAATGTTGATATTCCTTCATTATGCACATCCCATCTTCCTATTTGGCAGTGATTGTGGGCATAAGTATTTAGGGTGGGTCTAAGTATTTACAAAGATACGGAAAAAACGTTTATATTCCTTCATTATGCACGTTCCTTCTTTATGCTCCCCTCATCTGAGTATTTGGCAGTGATTGTGGACATAAGTATTTACAAAGGTATGGAAAAAATGTTGATATTCCTTCATTATGCACATCCCATCTTCCTATTTGGCAGTGATTGTGGGCATAAGTATTTAGGGTGGGTCTAAGTATTTACAAAGATATGGAAAAAATGTTGATATTCCTTCATTATGTACATTCCTTCGTTATGCACCATCCATTTAGGTGGGTGTCAGTATTCACAAAGATACGGAAAAAATGTTGGTATTCCTTCTTTATGCTCCCTCCATCTGTGTATTTGGCAGTAATAATAGTTGCCATTTGATTGTGGGTGGTGAAACAATTTTTCAGTTTACGAAATGAAACCCTTGTCTTGCATCTGATCAGATTTGGATAGCCAATCGTTCTTATCTACCTAACAATGTAGGTACATATTTTTCCAACATCTACGTTTTAACATAAAAGAACTGATTGATAGATTTTTGGAAAATTTTGTTTTTAGAAGTTAGGTCGTTTTGAAATAGTAATTTAGTTTATGAAGTTGTCCTGACTGCGTAGTAACCCTTTATGTACCTACTTAGTCCTAACGAGGCATTTCCAGGACTACTTTGATCAAACCATCTGGTGCCTTTCGTGAGAATACGAAGAGGAGGATGTCGGTCTCGGTGTGTCGAGTCACTTTCATTGTCGGCGTTAATATCTAGCTTATTATCTAGTTGATTCTCGCGGTCTGACAAAACGACGGCGTCAATTTAAACTGATTTTCCGTACACATCCGTTTCGAGGTCCTCAGAACTGACCTAGTCCAGATGCCTTAACAAATTGAACAACTAGTCAAAATCATTGCGAAGGACGAATATTCAGAATTTACGTCCCAATGTACTTATAACCTTTATCCTTGCCAAGAACTTTGCCTTCATAGGATCGCAGGATTTACAATCAATTTACTTGTACCCTTCATCCTGCGTAGAAACCTGCCGCTATCTCGTAGGTCCGTTTGGTGACAACTCGAGGGGGAGAAACTCCTATTGCAAGAGTCAAGAGTCAAGATATTTTTTATTGTTGAACCAAGAGAATGGTATAACAATAGTCAAACAAACTAATATAACGGAAATTTGTAAAACAATATAAAACAGATAACGCAGTATATAAAAAATTCAACAACTAACACCAACTACATATATTAAAAAATTCATCAACATCATATAACTCAGCCATAACAAGAACATTTTTTAAGAACCTTCAAGGGTCAAGTTCGTCCAGCCTGTCCCGAATCACGAGGAACAGAGTCATGAAAAGGCTAGAGAAGAGCTTAGCATTCATATCGGAGACGTCGAGTTGTAAAGGGCTAGCGGCGAGAATCAGATTATCTTTTATTTCATTTAATTCCGAATCTCCGAGTTGAAGAGAGTAATACTCAGAGTATTATACTGAGTAATATACTGAGTAATACTCAGAGTATTATACAGTGAACTTGCAAAACCATGTAAGTCCGATTTTTTTCAAAAATAAGGTTATTAGCTATTTGGATAGAATGAGACCCCCTTGATCCATCAAACGGAGCCAAACTGGCAAAAACTCGACTATCTCTTCTCTATGCGTCAAAAGCAACAAATATGAACCAACGTGTTAAGTCCACTTTGAAGCAAGTTTTTCTCGTTTCCTGTAAAATTTCTGGAAAACGACTTTAGCTATTTGGATAGTATGAGACCCCCTTGATCCATCAAACGGAGCCAAACTGGCAAAAACTCGACTATCTCTTCTCTATGCGTCAAAAGCAACAAATATGAACCAACGTGTTAAGTCCACTTTGAAGCAAGTTTTTCTCGTTTCATATAACTCAGCCATAACAAGAACATTTTTTAAGAACCTTCAAGGGTCAAGTTCGTCCAGCCTGTCCCGAATCACGAGGAACAGAGTCATGAAAAGGCTAGAGAAGAGCTTAGCATTCATATCGGAGACGTCGAGTTGTAAAGGGCTAGCGGCGAGAATCAGATTATCTTTTATTTCATTTAATTCCGAATCTCCGAGTTGAAGAGAGTAATACTCAGAGTATTATACTGAGTAATATACTGAGTAATACTCAGAGTATTATACAGTGAACTTGCAAAACCATGTAAGTCCGATTTTTTTCAAAAATAAGGTTATTAGCTATTTGGATAGAATGAGACCCCCTTGATCCATCAAACGGAGCCAAACTGGCAAAAACTCGACTATCTCTTCTCTATGCGTCAAAAGCAACAAATATGAACCAACGTGTTAAGTCCACTTTGAAGCAAGTTTTTCTCGTTTCCTGTAAAATTTCTGGAAAACGACTTTAGCTATTTGGATAGTATGAGACCCCCTTGATCCAACAAACGGAGCCAAACTGGCAAAAACTCGACTATCTCTTCTCTATGCGTCAAAAGCAACAAATATGAACCAACGTGTTAAGTCCACTTTGAAGCAAGTTTTTCTCGTTTCCTGTAAAATTTCTGGAAAACGACTTTAGCTATTTGGATAGTATGAGACCCCCTTGATCCATCAAACGGAGCCAAACTGGCAAAAACTCGACTATCTCTTCTCTATGCGTCAAAAGCAACAAATATGAACCAACGTGTTAAGTCCACTTTGAAGCAAGTTTTTCTCGTTTCCTGTAAAATTTCTGGAAAACGACTTTAGCTATTTGGATAGTATGAGACCCCCTTGATCCATCAAACGGAGCCAAACTGGCAAAAACTCGACTATCTCTTCTCTATGCGTCAAAAGCAACAAATATGAACCAACGTGTTAAGTCCACTTTGAAGCAAGTTTTTCTCGTTTCCTGTACAATTTCTGGAAAACGACTTTAGCTATTTGGATAGTATGAGACCCCCTTGATCCATCAAACGGAGCCAAACTGGCAAAAACTCGACTATCTCTTCTCTATGCGTCAAAAGCAACAAATATGAACCAACGTGTTAAGTCCACTTTGAAGCAAGTTTTTCTCGTTTCCTGTACAATTTCTGTAAAACGACTTTAGCTATTTGGATAGTATGAGACCCCCTTGATCCATCAAACGGAGCCAAACTGGCAAAAACTCGACTATCTCTTCTCTATGCGTCAAAAGCAACAAATATGAACCAACGTGTTAAGTCCACTTTGAAGCAAGTTTTTCTCGTTTCCTGTAAAATTTCTGGAAAACGACTTTAGCTATTTGGATAGTATGAGACCCCCTTGATCCATCAAACGGAGCCAAACTGGCAAAAACTCGACTATCTCTTCTCTATGCGTCAAAAGCAACAAATATGAACCAACGTGTTAAGTCCACTTTGAAGCAAGTTTTTCTCGTTTCATATAACTCAGCCATAACAAGAACATTTTTAAAGAACCTTCAAGGGTCAAGTTCGTCCAGCCTGTCCCGAATCACGAGGAACAGAGTCATGAAAAGGCTAGAGAAGAGCTTAGCATTCATATCGGAGACGTCGAGTTGTAAAGGGCTAGCGGCGAGAATCAGATTATCTTTTATTTCATTTAATTCCGAATCTCCGAGTTGAAGAGAGTAATACTCAGAGTATTATACTGAGTAATATACTGAGTAATACTCAGAGTATTATACAGTGAACTTGCAAAACCATGTAAGTCCGATTTTTTTCAAAAATAAGGTTATTAGCTATTTGGATAGAATGAGACCCCCTTGATCCATCAAACGGAGCCAAACTGGCAAAAACTCGACTATCTCTTCTCTATGCGTCAAAAGCAACAAATATGAACCAACGTGTTAAGTCCACTTTGAAGCAAGTTTTTCTCGTTTCCTGTAAAATTTCTGGAAAACAACTTTAGCTATTTGGATAGAATGAGACCCCCTTGATCCATCAAACGGAGCCAAACTGGCAAAAACTCGACTATCTCTTCTCTATGCGTCAAAAGCAACAAATATGAACCAACGTGTTAAGTCCACTTTGAAGCAAGTTTTTCTCGTTTCCTGTAAAATTTCTGGAAAACGACTTACATGGTTTTGCAAGTTCACTGTCGGTATATTCTATCCATGACGCCACTGAACGTATCACTATACGTTTCCTCATCCCGATGTGAAGACATGATTAATTTCGGGGAGAAAATATCGTGGATTAGTTCGCAAATGTGCAATAAGTAGATAGGTTCCTACTCAAGACGATAGTGGCAATCTGAACCTCAGTTATACGACGACAGGTAACCGAGTCAGTGAAAGGTCAGAACCAGTGGCGGCTCCTGCCCCGAAACTTAGGGGGTGCACAGAGATCAGGAGAGGCTATGGAGAAGGGACAGAATAGGTGATTTTCCCTGCCAAATAGAAATTTCAACGATATGCAAATGGGATAAATCTTGGTAACTTTTTCATCTTAAAATTGCAAACGGTACTAAATACGTAGTAAATAGACACGAAACATGTTCCCTAGTGGTTAACAAAAATTCTGAAATACTTAATCATCAAAGGTCGAAACCCAAGAAATTCATCGATCTAATTGCAATAGCTGAAATGTATATTTGCCCGTTACGATTCAAAACATCGTCCGATTCGGAAGAAAAATTAACGAGCCCCTTGAAAACTCCGAGATTCGAAGAATCTTCCCTCTCATCATGCCCACGCACGGCTAGCTCGAAGACACCACGGAACTTGATACAATCAATGATTCGGGATAAAAAAAATGTACCTATTTTTCTTAACCATTTCGTTTTTTTTTCTCTTTTTTCTGTATCAGATTATGACGATGTGCACTGTCGAGTTGTTGCATATTTTGACGACCCAATATACGCAAATCTACCAGAGCGTTCTTATGGGAGACAGCCTAAGCGTTTTTCAATTTTCGGCTAAATGGGAGATAACTTATGCCGTCTTTAACTCAAACCTCATTTCGGTTAGTAGAAAAAAGTATTCAAGCAAAGCAAAATTATCAGTTAGTCACTTCACACCCACAAAGCCAATCTACCTTCTTATAATAGTCGACATTAAAACTTACTGTACGAATCTGCACGGTTTTTAAATTTTCTTTCTTTGCTGGTGTCCAACGAGAGACGGGAAAGGGCGGCCAGTTTCTCGAATTTCGCACTTTTCCACAATCGACAAACGCAAATAGTTTACTTTACTTTAATGTAAACTACTCATCGTACCTACAACACTCCTAAATAATCACTATACTTTGAACAAAACGGTGTGTACCGAAATGGTAGTCAACCGAAAACGTAAAACGGAATTCCCATCAGGTTTGTTTGTTTACATATTTCTCTATAAGGAAATCCGGCTTGCAGAGCTCTCTGACGGGGGAGCAACGAACCAATTCTGCTCAAGCCGACAAAATGTCCTGCTCTCTGATTGGTCAATCTCACGTGCCTGCCTCCCTTGAAAGATGTCAAGATGACGTCACTTTCCCCAGAAATGGTGCAGAGGCAAGGTTATGCTCCAAACGGGTGTGATTGGTCAGAAAAGAGGGAGCTCCCGCCACAGTTTTTGCGCGTAGATTCAACTAGCGCAGTACCTACGATCGAGTCTTCTGTCACTAGCCTTACTCTTCAAACGAAGAGGAACGAACTTTGAAATTTTTTTTTTTAATTGGCTGGGGGTGCACATGCGCCTATGCTCCTATCAGAAGCCGCCCCTGGTCAGAACAATAGACCGATGGACTGATAACTAACAGATTAGTGCGTAAGTCCAGGCACGTGCGAGATGGAAACGGATTACCGCACGAGTCAAGGTCATATTGATAATTTTATGACGCGTGTCAAGGTCGTATACTTAATCGTTTCACAATGTATCTGTACTGCTTACGCCCATGCAGATCAGCAACTAATTAAAATTCGTAAAGACAGCGTACAAACCAGATCCTGCATCGTATCATAGGATAATGGTGACTGGCCCACTGGATACCGAAAAGGAGGTTGAAGCTAATTAAATGCTCAACTTTATGAAACTATTGGAGTCACAATGCACAAAGAGAAAACAGAGACACATGTTGACAGGTCGAAGGACGGCTGATGACTGATGCAGTGCATATCTGCCAATTTGCAGAGGTTTCTGGCAATTTTAAAGAAAAATAATAGACAATACAGAATAATTCCTGTTAACCCTCAACTTCCCACTTGTTCGAACAATTTGGGTTTTTTAATTAAATTTATACAGATTTTGACAAACATTTATACGTATTTGATGTATTTTGACTGTTTGAGCAGAAGGTACCTCAAAGGCCCTATTATAGTCTGTCAGCTCAAGAATGATCATTCCATGGGTATTGAATAGCGCTATCTGTGTCAGCAAAATGTGACTATTAACCCAATTTTGTTGGAGTAGAAGAAGGAAACTGAAAAATCCTTGATGGAATGTTGGGGTTTCTTATTTCTCATAAAGTACAGAACCAAGGAATAAGGTGGAGAGGGTTATTCATAGAGGGATCTGTTGCCTCAGACAGTGGCGCTATCTCTGGCGAGAAAACTAAACTAATAGCCTACAAGGTGAGAAATGTCACTATATTCATATGTTGAATCATCAAAAATTAACTTCCCTCGACCGGGGATCGATCTCCTATCATTCCGATTCTGAATCGGAGCTCCTACCACATGAGATAATAATAATAATCTGTATTCAGTAAAAAGCCTGCAAGGCAATACAATAGTCAGTGGGTACATTCAATAAGATTAATAAATATCAAGATTAAAAAACAAATTAGAGTACTAATCACAGTTCGTATTTCAAATACTTGTCGAAATTGATAACACAAAAACTCGACGCACTATACAACTCGGCATCAATTAGTACTGTCAACCGGGGTGATATGGATCATTTTTTGCAGTTTTTATTGAAAAATTAGACCCCACTCTTTTTAGAGCGAGCTGGCTTTCCGAATATAGATTCTCTGAGATGTCAAGAAGACGGTACCATGTCAATTTTTGTGATTTGCACCTTTTTTCACTTTTATTTTTTTAATGAAACATTATCCATATCACCCCGTTAGTCGGGGTGATATGGATCAAAGCCAAAAACCGATGTAAAATTCACTCCAATCCAGTAACGAGGTGAAATGAATCACTAAAATTATTTTTTTTAAATAGAAGATCGAATAAATGAAAGGTTAAAAAAAGGAAAGGGCTTCGAATTTAGGAAATTGACGGTGCATTCAGGCTTCACTCCATCGAAGCCTGAATGCACTGTCAATTTCCTCATTTCAAAGCCCTTTTCTTTTTTTTTAACCTTTCATTTTCTTTTTTGACTGTTCTTCAGTTCAGTAAAATAATCATTGACAGTGTCCCAAGTAATAAGTGCTCGTGCTCTTTTGAGATGCCCAATGACCTGGTAATGTCGAGGCATTTTTTCCCGATTCACTTCACCCCTCAAAAACTCCGAAATTCGCAAAATCATTCACTGACAAGGGGGGTTTTAAGTTGAAACAAAACAAAAAATCGATCTCTTTTCATGAGTTGTTGTTGATATGATAAAAAAATACGCAGATCAAGTTTTCTGGTCATAGGTTGGCTACACAGATGAACGTAAACAAACAACACAAAAGTGTGGCGTTTCTATGGATCTGATAATCTTCATGGATGACCTTCTAACATCCTTGAATCGACTGAATCATGGATGAAGGTGGTGAAGCAAAATGCTTAGTTCAATATTCTGCTACCAGATCACATCCAAACGTCACCAGGTAGCGCTGCAATCGCTAAAAGCATTGCTGCCTCCAAAGTATCCATATCACCCTGGCTGATTCATTTCACCCCGGTTGACGGTACTGCCTTCATTTTTTTTTTTTTGAAAACTGCGACAGGCATCTTGCGCAGCATCACCGGAAGGAGGTTATAGAGCCTAGATCCCACTTGTAACGGGCTTCCGGACAATGATTTGGTGAGACGGACTGCTGGCGGACACAAATTATTACGCCTCCGAGTGTAATAAGAGTGCGTGTCTGAGTGTTGGGGAATATGCTCAATGTTTTCCCGTACATAAGTGAGAGCGCTTAGCACATAAAGAGCTGGCACAGTCAATGTCCCTAGTTCCCGAAACTAATCGCGGCAGCTCTGAGATGTCTTCGGGTGAAAGATGGCGCGTACTGCAGACTTCTGTGCTCTGAATGCTACCGTACTATGAGCAAAATTTCCCCACAGCAGAACTCCATATGAGAGCCTGCTGTGTACGCACGCGAAATACACTGTTTAAAGCACATGGTGCAAAACGACCCCATACAAACAGTGTAGCATAAAATTTGACAACGCCAGTTTGGGGACCACTGTTTCAATATGCTTGGACCAAGAATCGACGGTAATGCCGCGAAAGTTCACTGAAGCATCCAGATGCCCGTTTAAGTTGAATTCCAGGAGTTGTGTTTTATCGTCACTAAGCAGCAGGGAATTGGCCTTACAAGGAACTGAATGGACAGAAATGCGAAGAGGTCGCTGATCACAACATCTCCCCCCCCCCCCCCCCCCGTTAGGAAATCTTAGGTACTCCGTTACCTAGTCAGGGAGGCTGCTTTGACCGGCGTTTTACAACCCATTGAGAACGCATATTTTTGACTGGTTTCGGAGTTTTTTGTTATTGTTCCTTATTGACGGGGCGGGGGATCTGCTGACCTCAACGTTTGTCCGAATAGGCGGTGGCTCGACTCGTGTCTTGGGAGGGAGTTGTTTTGATGACCCAATCTTTTAATGAATTATTGTTTCTCTGAGAAATGCCGAGGAGACCATTCAGGTCCGGTACGACTGCGCCACATTGTTGAATCATCAAAAATTAACTTCCCTCGACCAGGGATTGATCTCCTATCATTCCGATTCTGAATCGGAGCTCCTACCACTTGAGCCAAGGAAGCGAATGGACAGAAATGCGAAGAGGTCGCTGATCACAACACGTAGTTGAGAGTTAACTTGTATCAATTACTTGTATTCATTTGTTCGCGTCATTTCTGACTACTTTTACTGCTTAAGGTGAGAAATGAGGGTAGAAGGTACCTCGAAGGCCCCATTACAGTCTGTCAACTCGAGAATTATTCTGATTTTATTATTACGTTTTCTTACACAATCGATAGTTGGTGTACCAAGATAGCCAACGGCTATCAGTTTTGTTTTAAATGTGGATAAACTGTTGCTAGTAAAAATCGGACTTCCAAAAAGGGTATTAGGTAAGGGTTAATTTCATAATTTTCTAATAAAAATGTGATTAAAAAAATTAATTTATTTTGTGAATACTCCTCGTAAGAACATCGGATGGGATTCACTGATTTACCATGGAATAAGTATTAGGAACAGTCACTCCATAGGGGGATCTGTGCTGCTTGCTAAAGTACCGCCACCTCTGGAAGCGTATGTGAACTATTAGCTTACGTTAACTATTATTAACTATTACCTTACGAGGGCTCCTATATCTCTATCTATCGGCGTTCCCTCATACTATTTCCGAGATGCTTCATTTACGCTTCGCCAGGGCGCAGCAGTAGTAGAGGATTTTTCCAGCACACTTTTTAACCCTGAGTGACTCTTCCTAATACTTCTTCCATGGATTTACCTACATGTTATCGGTATGAACCAACATCGAGCTTCTTGAACTGTTCTGATACTCACCTTCTGATCACAATTAGGCGTTGGCGGATACTGCGAGTACCCTCGAGGGAGGGCTCTGGGAGGCAGCAGTTCGACCAACTACATGCTTTACATGCGAGGACTCCAAGCTGACTTCGACAAATGGGAAAACGAAGGGAATCCCGGATGGTCTTACAACGACGTGTTGTCGTACTTCGACAAATCCGTGAATTTCGTCTCTCCGAAGCTTGCAAGGTGAGGATTCTCAAATGTAAGGGAAAAATTGCAGAATTTGTGTTTTTTTGGGAGGAGGGAGGGGGGCGTGATTTTCCGCATAATATTAATAACTAACCAAAAGGGAAGGGGCCTCGTGAAGAGAGTTCATGATCAGGTACGAGATGAGGTGGCATAAGGCAAACCTGGCATGGAGAGGAGTGATGGTAGAGCCTATCATGCTCGAGAGTGGCGATGGGACTCCAGGCCTTATTGCCGACATAAAACTTCACGGTGTGTGGGATAGGGAGAGGGCGGCTTTCTTTGATAACCGTGTAATCAACGCCGACACCCCTTCCTATTCCACCCGCAACTGGCCAACCATTGCAGATGAAGCAGCACGAGCCAAACACCATAAGTACGATGGAGCAGCTGAGGACCTACGAGGATCCTTCACACCTCTCATCACCTCATGCGAAGGCGTTCTCCACCGCGAATTTTCAATGTTTGAAAAAAATTTGGTGGACACCCTCTCTGACAAATGGGGTAAACCCCGTTCCGAAGTGACTGGATGGGCGAAAGTCAAGATACAGATGGCAGTCATCAGAGCCGTCTCCATCCAGCTGAAGGAATCCCGACGACCTTTGAGAGGAATTTCGCGCCTGGAGAGAAATCGATCGTGGAGCGGACTTGGGGCTGGAAGATGGGGCTCCATCGCCCCTTCATCCGTCCTATAGCAAATTAAATTTTTAAAAAACATCGAAATGCTTATTAAATTTCCTTAAGGAAACATTTACGTTGATGGGTGAATGGAGCGACCATGTTTTCGATGCAGTTTTTGGAGTCTATTATTCCAAATGACAATAAAAAATTGAATAATAGACTCCAAAAACTGCATCGTAAACATTTACTAGTCAAAATTCCTATTCAATTCTGATAAGCCCAGAAACAATTGTTTAAGCTCTGAAATTGTCTGTTTCTAAACTTTGTCTTGGAGCAAAAAAATTAAATTTTTTCCTCTAAACAATGCGGATTTCACAATAAAAATGCCTTGTTTGATAAGCTTTCCAACAACTTAATTTTTGTTTGAATTACAATCGAATTTGGCGGAAAAATTTGTGTTTGAACGCGGAAAAACGTGATTTGTTTTTGGCGTGAGGCTCAGGAGTAGGGGTGGCAAGAAAGTATCGATTCTTCAAAAAATCTATCTTTTAAAGATAACTGTCGATATTTTTAGACTATTCGTCCCGCGGAAGAATCGGAGAATCGATTCAAAAATTTGAGAATCGGTCCGATTTTTTTCATCAGCTGCTGGAGGATAGATAGATAGATAGATAATCGTTTATTAAAATGGATAACATAAATTTTTTTCTCATTTTTACAAAATAAACATTACAACATGGTAATTAAACCGTCTGTCGGTAGTGTTGGTAATAGTAAAATAAAATTAGGTATTAGAACGGGATTTTATATTCTAGGCAAAATATATCAAAAATTGAATTCCCTAACCAGCATCGATCTATAGCGCCAGTGTAGTAGTTCTCCCCTTAATTTGAAGAGCCATCTGCTTGCCCCAAGATCAATCTTTGTGTCCTCTATAAGGTTTAGAGGCTTGACTGAGGAGTCCAATTCTCTGTAGAGCGTGAAGTTTTCTGAGTCCCCCGCCAGAACTGCTCGCGCTAAGATTTTTTGAATAGGGTGTGCGCCTGGGTAGGAAAAACTGTTTATTGTTATTTTTAATCTAAGGTAGACCTCATTCTGAGAATTTTGTTACCAACCGCGACCTTCTAGCGTGTGTAAATGTTTTCCTATGAATTTTTAAAGTTTCGACCGTCTATGACGTCACAGTGGGCTGGGGGTCCCGCCCAGGCGAGAGGGGCGCGTGACGTCATAAACGGTCGAAACTTTGAAAAATCATAGAAACAGATCTACTCACGCTAGAAGGTCGCAGTTGGTGCCAAAATTCTCAGGATGTAGTCTACTTTCGATTAAAAATCTAATAAAACTCAAGGCGCACCCCCCATTCTTCCAGCAAGGCATCCGCCTGAGCCTTGATCTTCTTGCAATCCAGCGAATTCAGGTGGTTGTGGACGTTGTGGCTCGGTTGAGAGATAATCCAAGTGCCTGGCCCAAGAAACATTCTTACCGATCACCTCTCTCGCTACGATTCTCGGTAGGCGGCTATCCTGAAGACGGGCAACTCTCAGCAGGTACCCAAAAAGGGCCTCGAGCGTGAATGCGGAAACGGTGTCCAATCCAGTCTCCAGGTGCAGGATGTAGTTTGGAGCAAACCTCGGCAACCGGAACAGCCTCCTCATAAGTATAAGCTGAACCCCCCTCAGCTCCCCCATACTAGCTGCTGGAGGAAAATAAATAGTTATCATCAATTACAACCAATAACCATCATTTTGAAGAATCTGGTCCTTACTCAGTGGTTGGACGAAGGGGGGCTACGTTAACTTGTCTCCGGTACTCTGTGGTTATCTACTACGCAGCCCACCCACCCCCTCCATCCAGAAATTGTCGACAAGGGAAACACTGATAAAGTGGGAAATTCTAAGTTGAAGGGTGTTGAGTCGGATGATAAATTCTTGATTGGTGGTCGAAACGACTCTGGGTCCTCTTTGTGAATAAAAGGGGGAAACGTTGCTTTTTGATGCTAGATCTAAACTCTTTATTAATCAATGTTAAAGGAGGTATTACCAAAAAATTTTACCATCAAACAAGGTAGGTACTGTAAGATAGTGAAAAGAATAAGGACATGGGTAAGTGTTGTCATGACGCCATTTTCGTTCGTCCTAAGTTAGCAGCAAGCTGGGTTGAGCGTAGAAACGGGTTCAGGGGGGATTATGAAAATGGATCCCACCGAAAACGGTCATCTCACCTGAGTTTGTAATTTTATATAATTTAATTTCCCTTCTAGTTCTTCTTTTTTTTCTTTTAGTACCTATCTGACTTGTTCAGAAACTGTTTTTTCCTTTGAAGGAGTACAGTTTATTAAACTAGGTAAATATAATATATGTCTAGTGTAAAGTGACCATAGTATTAGATGACTAATTAAGAGATCTGCTGTTCTCAAATATGTTTTAGCCTGAATTTGCTGGCAAGTTGCCCCAGCAAAACTGTAGCTAGAAACGAGTATTGAACACCAAAAATCAACGTTTCCCCCTTTTATTAACAGAGAGGACCCAGAGTCGTTTCGACCACCAATCAAGAAATTCTAAGTTGATAACAACACACATCAAGTTCAGAGCTCTCCGATAGAATGCGCCCCCAGCAGCAAAATGAAGTTCAGAGCACTTTCATTTGATTCAAATACCGACAGGTATGAGCCTGCAATGGGCTAGGCTTAGCTTGGAGATAATACATTCTAATAATGATTATAATTTTTTTGTCACAGTTCTGGAAGTGGAGGACCTCTGCCAGTCAGCGAGAGCGAGCCTATCTGGTTGACTGCTTACCTTACTAAAGCGCTACAAGAATTGGGTTTGCAAGAGAGAAATCTGAACGATGGTACGGGAGGTGGATTCATGCCTATTCAGGTCTGTGCTTTTGATTTGACATCTCGTATGGTTTTTCTAAAATTAGTTCGAAAATGAACCATGGATGGTCGACCAGCTGACCAGAGTGAAGTTATCAATAGAAACAAAAAGTAACCTAACAATCAATATTGGAAATAACTTTTTTAAGTATAGTTTGGAGAGGAAAGTGAAGGTGTCTTAACACGTTCAGCGCGGATCGTGCGCGTGAGTACACAGTAATGGCAAATCCAATCGTAGTGTGTCGCACGCGCCAGGCGTCTGAGGTGGTATTACACTTTGAATCGCCCCACTTTCCATCCAGCACCTCAAAAGGACTGTTCTATGTTTTTCCCGCACTCGGAATGGACCTTCAAATGACTCATTGAAATCGGAGAAAGGTGGGGGACTCCTAAGTTTCCCACGTTTCATGGAGGTTCAGTCATCAGCAGCTCATTCCCGCGTTTTTCAGGCGATTTTACAAGCTAAACATCTTCCAATTCTTACGTAATTGTCATCAGTTTCGTCCTGTTTTGAGGCTCTATTGTACTTATTTTTCGTTCCTAAGGTGTTATTGTGAAGAATAGAAGTGAATATAGAAGAATAAATTCATGAAAAGAATTCGGCAAGGTGGAATCACTTGCGCTTGTCACGTGAGCTGCACGGCGATGGGAATTCAACCAAATTTTCATTCCACTAACGGCTCACGCGCCGAGCGCGTTCCCCTACAGTTAGCAGCCACACGTCAGTTCAACATAGGTCTAAAAACCCGCATCGAACGTGTTAATAAAGTGTATTGACATTATTAAGTACGATTTGGAGAGTAAAGTCAAGTTCTTCGTGTCTTAATAAAGTGTATTGACACTATGAAACACAATGTTATAAATCCCTAAGTCAAAACTGGAATGAATTCTTCTCGAGTTTAAACTATTCACCACTAGGCAGTATCCGTCGAGTAGGCACCAACTCCTGCTAGGGGCGCTGATGGTAAAATTAGTTTCTCGTGTGTCCAATAGAGTGCCCTGATTAAAATGTATTGCCTTGGAGAGATTGCATCGATTTTTTACGAGTGCCAACTTTTTAAATTTTGTTCAGTTGGTGGGTGAAACAATTTCGGGGGTTTTTAGGTCCTTTTGTAATGAAAACGGGGTCTTTTCAACATTATCTCATATCTGACAGAAGAAATATCATTCTGACTCAACAGCATAATATGCTGTTGAGTCAGAATGATATTTAATATTTAATATTTAATATTATTAAATTTTGGTTATCAATCACACTGTAATATGTAAGTCATTCATCAGAGCACTCTGTTGGTTGTACGAGAAACTACTTTACCACCAGCGCCCCTAGTGGGAATTGCCGCCTCCTCAACTACTACGGATACTGCCTTGCCTATACACCTGATGACAGGTTGACACCTGTTAGTTTGTATCTATGTGGAATATTTGTCGTTCAATAGACATTTACAGATGATATAGTTTTTTTTAAACATGAATCAATTCAAACCTAACCTAGAATTCAATTACAGACACAAAAGTCGAAAAATCCCCGTTCTCCTCTTTTACTGTGGACAAATGGAGTTTTGATTGAATATTTCCTCAACCAATAGTTCTTTTTCTTTTCTGCGAGAGGATGGGATACAAAATAGGAGTCAAAATTCTTCATTGGCCGTGAGTTTCAAGGTGAAAGAGTGGTTGTGGAGAATTAAATCATTGCTCGGGGGTCTTGGCCGGCCCGGGGGCGGCCCCCTTGGTGGTTTTTTCCCCGTGAGACGTTTGTACTGTAGACAAGACCGTTGCCTGGTATGGGTACACGGTCCGGGAGCCGCCATGGTGGGTGGGTCCGGGCATGGCTGGGTGCCTCCCGGCTGGGCTCTGCTGCCTTGGTCTTTGGGGGGATCTCATTTTTCGTTCTTTTTTTACCCGTGTAAGCAACTGAGTAAAGCAACATGTCAGCAACTGCAATACAATCTGATTTTGTCTTCATAAGCCTTTCATAAATTATGGAAATTCTAGCTGAAAAGCCTACTGAAAGCTGGCAAAAACGAATCGTAGGTATGTGAAAACAAATTCGATGTCACGGCCTGGAATCGAACCCAGGTCCGTACATACGTACGGTTGCGGTTTGATGTATTAGATTAATTAATGAAGTGAAGCAATGGAATGGCATTCCCACATCCCCCAAGACCTACCCATGAGTACCAATGGTTGTGGGTCATCTTTTGACTTAACACACGCTCTCAACTGTAAGAAAGGGGGGGGGGGTTGAAAGGGGACATGATGATGT
Source organism: Apolygus lucorum (assembly GCA_009739505.2). Taxonomy (NCBI): domain Eukaryota; kingdom Metazoa; phylum Arthropoda; class Insecta; order Hemiptera; family Miridae; genus Apolygus; species Apolygus lucorum. Next base: position 16,392,727 of record CM019169.2, on the reverse strand, counting down.
GCGGGACGTAACCATGGCAATCGCTGATCTAGCCTGGGGGGGGGGGGGGGTTCAGTGGTCGAGCCAGTGATGCAGGAAGCAGTCGATGGACACCCCGCGTTGGTGGGCGATTTTGCAGTGAATGGGGTCTGGGAGAGTGGGAGGCCAGCGTTTTTCGATAATCGCATTGTAAAATTTACAATTTACAAGCATTTAATGCTGACGCTGCCTCCTACCTCTCCCAAGGCTGGCACCAAACAGCTCGAATGGCTGCTTGCGTGAAGCACACAAAGTATGACCAGGTGGCAGAGGACCATCGAGGGTCATTCACACCCTTAGTCAGTTCCTGTGACGGGGCTCTGAAACAAGAATTCGGAGTCTTCCTGAAGAGAGCAGCTTTTGTGTTGGCTGAGAAGTGGCAACGACCTTACTCCCAACTGACAGGATGGCTTAACGTAAAAGTACAATTTGCCATCATTTGGGCGGTATCACTTCGGCTACGCGGAGCAAGGAGGAAAGTACGCTCACTAGGATTGGAGGATGGGGCGGCTTTGTCTTCCATGGTGGACCATTGAAACCATAAATTCTCGCACACTCTGCACATATCACACTCTTGTTATCATCGCCATGTTAACCAGAAGCTACAATATTGTTAACATTCTACCTTCAAACTTGTTAATAATAAAAATGATTATTAATCGTCAAAACATGGAATGGTAAAGCTCGTATTTTCCATGTTTCTAGGTAAATGTTTTGAATGGCGAGAGAGTCTCAGCCAATTCAGCTTTCCTCAAGCCCGTTTTAAACCGTGAAAACCTGGACGTGCTCACGTCTTCCTTCGTCAAGAGGATCGTCTTCGAGGACAAAACAGCTGTCGGAGTCGAATTTGACGTCGCAGGATCACCCGGGTCACATTTCGTAAGCGCCCGCAAAGAAGTTATTTTGTCAGCGGGTTCCATCAACTCCCCGCAAATCTTGATGCTGAGCGGCGTCGGGCCTTCTCAACATTTGCAAGAACTCAGGATTCCGGTCGTCCAAGATTCGCCTGTGGGGTAATTAATATTAGTATGTACTCAATGACTATGGAAACTTAGATTGCTAGGGTGGCACTGCAGACTAGAAGTTAAGAAGATTGAACAAGAGTTATGTGGCAGGATCTCTTCGCTAACATTTCAGCTTACTATTCCACTAAAATACATTTTTGGGATTTCTTATAGATATACACAAAAAGTTCATGGACACGTGAAACACATAATATCTAGGACTACCTTCCAGGAATCCTAGGACGTCAACTGTAAATCTGTAAATAAAAATTCATGAAATTTTGCGTGGAATCCAAATCTGCTATAGAAAAGAGGGGTTCCCATTTGAAATAACAAAGTTGGTGTCGATTGCGCATGGTTGCGAAATTGCGTGGTGCTTAACGTGGTCATATTTGAAATCCTTGCAAAAAAAACCATAAAGATTGAAAAGAATGTTTTTTTTCTCCAAAAATAACGATTTTAGACAGGGGGGGGGGGCAACTTGTGAGACACCCTGTATACATATACAGGGTATACAGGGTGTAAGCCTAACTGGTCTGCCATACGGTACCAGTCTATTCTACAACTAATTTGCAACAAAGAATGTCTCTTAGCGATTTTTTTTAAACCCTTCGTTTTCGAGTTATTTTAACTTTAAACTTTTTTTCGTGATTTTGACCTTACGTCATTAAATCGGTCATAACTCCTTTAATTTGCTGTGTAAATTACAATTTGAGGATACCGTTGGAAAGAGCATTCCTTTCGGATAGATGCCTTAACTTTTTTTTGAGTCAAGGTTTGAGACATGAAAAGTTCTTCTAAAAAGAGAATTTTACGTAATTTTGGAAACCTCGCATTTTTTCAATCTCAAATTGAACTACGAGAACCACTCATACTTTTTCAAGATGCAAGAACAGTGAAAACTGCGCCAGGATCTCAGCTTTCCTTTGGTATAATCAAAACATATCCTACAACCGAATTTAGGGGAGAAATTCGTGTATGAACGCGGAAAAACGTGCATTTTTTCAACGAAATCAGCGCTCCGCCTAGTCGATCTGAGGGGTGATTTAATGTCATAAGGTCAAAATCACGAAAACAATCTTAAAAGTGAAATAACTCGAAAACGAAGCCTCTGAGAAAAAATTGCTAGGAGACATTTTTTGTTGCAAATTAGTTGTAGAATCGACTGGTGCCGTATGGCAGACCAGTTAGGCTTACACCCTGTATACTGTGTTAGTTTAGCGTCGGTCGGTTGGTGTTCAAAAATTGTATTTGTTTGTTCCAGGATGCAGCTGCAAGATCACGTCGGGATCTTTGCTTACTTTCAAATGAAAAATGTTGCCAAATCAACGGCTGAAGAAGTGATGACCAACTTGAAGCAGTACCTTAAGAATAAATCCGGTACTCTCAGCATCCCTTTGGGTGGTTTAGTTGTCGTCATGAGGAATTCCTCTTTATCTACTATGGACAATCCTGACATGCAGCTTCATTTAGGTAAAGTCAAGTCCTTGTTCCAGTTGGTAGTTTGGGTGTCGTTTTTAACCTAGAGTAGAACTATGAATGTTGTCTGAAGGCTACTTACTAAAACAATGTGAGTTTGCTATTGACGTACGACCAAGGTCTGTGACTTAAAATATCTCGGCTCAACGGTAACGTGCAAAAACGACCCGTCCACAGAGATCAAACTGAGGCTGATGGCTGCTAACAGGGCGTACTTTGCCATGATCACTCTCTTCAGGTCCAGGCTTCTCTCACGTGCGACTAAGTTCACGCTATACAAGGTGCTCGTGCGTCCCGTGCTGACCTATGCCTCTGAAACTTGGCCATTAACAAGGAATGACGCCGAAATGCTCAATAGATTCGAGAGAAAAGTTCTACGTAGGATCATTGGCCCTGTGTGCGAGAGAGGAAGATGGAGGCGTCGCTTCAATGCGGAACTATATGAGATATACGATGACCCTCCTGTCTCACGCGTTGTGAAGTCAAGCTGGCTCAGATGGGCTGGCCATGTCATCCGGATGGAAGAAACAGCCATTCCCAGGAAGCTGCTCCATGAACAACCAGGTGGGCGAAGAGGGCGAGGTAGACCGAAGGTTAGGTGGTTGGATGGAGTCGAGGATGACCTACAGAACTTGGGGCACAGAGGATGGAGAATGTTGGCTAGAGATAGAACAGTCTGGCGGAACATTGTGGAGGCGGCCAAGGTTCACATTGGACTGTAGAGCCAAAAAAGAAGAAGAAGAACTATGAATGTTGTCTGAAGGCTACTTACTAAAACAATGTGAGTTTGCTACTGACGTACGACCAAGGTCTGTGTGTCAGTAGCCTCCCCCCCCTCCACCACATGGTATTCGTAGTTGAGATGGTGAAGGAGCATTTTTCTGTTAATCTTGCTTTCCCCAGGTAGCTAGCAGATAATCTGTACGTGCCTCCTGGTAACTGCTCTTACTCCTGTTTTAAGGTGAGTACTAGAACCCTAACGTTAAGGGGGTCCCTGGGAGGGAGGGAGGCAAAGCACAGATTGGTACCCTGGATGTTTAGGTACAGCAGGTAAGTAGCCAGGATCCCTCACAGGTATTGTGTCTCTCTCAGCAAGCATCCCTTCTCTGCGCCGCCAGTGCCTGCTAGCCCTCCAGGGGTCGCCCGTGCTGCTGCTGATCTTGATTTTGTCAGGCAGCAGTTAGCATGGTGCTACCGAGCAACACCATCTGCTCCAAAACCCAGTTCGTCTGCTGAGTTTGCTGCTGCGCTGCATGAGTCAGTAGATGGTAAAGAACTCCGACAGTGCTCTGAAAGCCTAATCTCTTCCCAATGGGTTGATTGGGGCCTGCGACTACCGACACTTTCACACAATCCGCGTGGCTTCTTTGCCAACGGCGGTGAGGTGTGCAAGAGGTAGTTGTGGGACAACCCTACCCCTTTGCCGTGCCTGTCGGAGTAGAAATTAACATCTGTATCATGTAGTGCAGCAGTGTCCTCGGACTCATGGGGACCGCATTCTGCGTCATGATGCGGTCACCAAGCAGATAGCAGGTGCCTTGTCATCTAGCGGCTGGGATGTTGAGAGGGAGAGGTTATACCACATGCCGAGTGACCAGGGTAAGAAGCCTGACATTGTTGCCGTCAAGCCCAACCAGTCTTGCATTATCCTGGATGTCCAAGTTGTCAATGGCAGCTTGGACATGGAGCAGACTTGGCGGGCTAAGATAAGAAAGTATGATAGAAATGATTTACGGCAAGCAGTGTGAGAGCTAAAAGGAGTGGCACCCTACAACATCAGGGTGATGGCTGCAGCCTTGTCATGGCGCGGAGTGTGGTGTGGGAAAAGTGCCATGGAGTTGCTTGAGTTGGGCATCTCAGTAGGCGTACTCCGTGGTATCACCACCCGTGTCCTGCTCGGCTCATATTTGAACTGGTGGACGTTTTATAGAGGCACTTCCCTTCATCCCTCTCTTCCACCCCCACCTTCCTCATCAGCCCTCATCCCTAGGGCCGGTGTTGGGTGAGTCCTGGGCGTCCTCCTCATTATATTTTATTTATTTATTTATTTTCATTTCATTTTTTTTTAAATCTTTTGTTGTAAACATTTGCATGGAACATGCTTCAGCCTTGGACTAACTACACAAAAAGTGTCACGCGGGAGTTAGGGTGACGGGCGAGTGTCACGCAGAGGTCCACCCCATCCCTCTTCTTTATGTGCCTTATCCAGCTAACCTGACGTTGGCAAACTCTGCGGTGAGAGTATCGCAGTACTCTGCAGTTCTGAATAGGTCCTCCACAAGCTGTATACCCGTCGACTTTCTCAGTTTGTTCAGCCAGGAGAGCCGTCTTCTTCCAGCACTGTGCTAACCTTAGTTCTTTCCCTTCATAATCAACTGAAGCAGCCTCAACTTTTTCCCTCTCAATATGTGCCCCAAGTACGCAATTTTTCGACACTTCACCGTGATAACGAGCTTCCTCTGTACTTGGGCTCTCTGTAGAACTAATTCATTTGAAACGTAGGCCGTCCAAGGGACCTACTCAGCTGGAAAGCACGGCTGAAGCATGTTCCATGTTTCTCGAATTTCAGCCAAAGGCTATAAACAGTAAGGCGAGGCTCGAAGGCCGTTTTTTCATTCATTCTTGGTGTTTGCAGGGATTGGTGAAAATCAAAATGTTTGTTATATGAATGGATTTGTGAGTCGCCCAGAAAGCCGAGGGAGATTGTCTCTTAGGTAGGCTTCAACTACCTTCAAAAAACTACATCTGAATTCTTAACATTATCAAAGCCGATTGCTTTGAAATCCTCAATTTGTTTGTTTGTAATTTACAGGTCAAATTCACCGTGGGACCCTCCTCTGATTGATCCGAACTACTTGAACTCTCCCAAAGACATTACAATATTGAGGGAGCTGGTGGAGTTCATTTTCCAGCTTGCGCTGTCGACTTCGTTTCGAGACCTTGGAACGGCGTACATGTCCTTATTGCAGCCTGGTTGTGAGCAGGAGTTCACTGACTGTTTCATCAGACGGTTTTCACATACTTTCTACCACCCGGTAAGAATTCATTTTTGGTTTATTATTTTCAATTATGAACCTTTGGAATCGACCAAGAAAAAAAAATTATAGCACCCCCTCAAAATTTGATGGTTTACGTTTCAAGGTACGTAGAATCCAAGAATCGAATAAAAATTTGGCTGTCCGTCCGCTGTACGCCGTACGCGGCACTTTTGCCACTTAGCATTGACCGATTTTGATGAAATTTGGTACGTAGGCTCCATTTGGGGTCTAGTTGTGCCCCGAAGATTTTGGTTGATGTAGGTCACTTCTAAGGGTTCCAAAATCAATTTTGAAATTTTGAAAATGCCCTAACTCAAAAAATTTTGAAATAAAGGTATTGTTTTTCCTTCAATTTAGGACTCTATAGAATTTTTAAAAATTTTTGAGACCACCCGGAGCTCTGTAGGACAAACCGTTCGCTCACTACGAGAATTTAAAGTTTGGACGTACGATAAATCAGAAACACGAGTGTGAATCGCAAAAGAGGCCTAATCTCTGTTCAAATTTTAGCTGACCGAAATGCGATCGATGTTTTTCTTCATGCTGGATGATTGGTGGCTTTGCAGACGAGTGATCTACATAGAAAAATAAAAAAAAATAAACCATTGTGTAATAATTTGCAGCGTTTTGTAACTTGTAGTAGTCTGGTTTGTCAATATTGACCAGTGGCGGCTCCTGCCCCGAAACTCAGGGGGTGCACAGAGATCAGGAGATGCTATGGATAAGGGACAGAATAGGTGCTTTTCTCTGCAATAAGAAATTTCAACGATATGTAAATGGGATAAATCTAGGTAACTTTTTCATCTTAAAATTGCAAACGGTACTAAATACGTAGGTGCAATAGACACGAAAAATAATGTTCTCTAGTGGTTAACAGAAATTCTGAAATACTTAATCATCAAAGGTCTAAACCCAAGAAATGCATCCATCATATTGCAAAGCTAAAATTTGTATTTGCCCGTGACGATTCAAAACATCGTCCAACTCGGAAGAAAAATTAACGATGATTCGAGACAGAATGTACCTATTTTTGTTAACCGTTTTGGTTTTTTGCATCAGATTAAGATGATATGCACTGTCCAGTTGTTGCATTATATTTTGACGACCCAATATACGCAAATCTACCAGAGCGTTTTTATGGGAGAGAGCCAATGCGTTTTTTAATTTTTTTGGCTAAATGGGAGATCACTTATGCAAGCAAAGCAAAATAATTTGTTAGTCACTTCACACCTGCAAAGCCAATCTACCTTCTTATAATAATATTATAAGAAGTCGAATATTATTTGACATTAAACTTACGGTACGAATCTGCACAATTTTTAAATTTCAACGTCTGCCGAAGTCCAGGTAGAGACGGCAAGGGGCGGCCAGTTTCTGGAATGTTGCACTTTTCCACGACCGACAAACACGAATACCTAGTTTACGTTAATGAAATGCACCGAATTATTCATAGTATCTACAACACTCCTAAATAATCACAATACTTTGAACAAAACGGTGGACCGAAAACGAAAAACGGGAAATGCCCTTATCAGTTCTGTTTGTTTACGATAAGGACACCGGGAAACCAGTGAACCAGGAAGACAAAATATTAAAATTGGAATTTCACTCACTCACACACCCCAAGTGCACATCCTCCGTGCTGCTCCTCAAGGTCACATTTCGTGCTTTCTGGTTGGTCAATCTCACGAGCACACCTCCATCTAATCACGTGACTCTAGTCAAGAACGGCGCATAAAACGGGATTTGCGTGAACCGCCGCTGATTGGTCAGAAAAGAGGGAGCTCCCCGCCACTGTTTTCGCGCGTAGATTCAACTAGCACAGTACCTACGATCGTGTCTTCTGTCACTAGCCAACTTACTCTTCAAACCCAGAGGAACTAACTTTGATTTTTTTTTCTTTTTTAATTGGTTGGGGGTGCACATGCGCCTATGCTCCTATCAGCAGCCGCCCCTGATATTGACGACTCAAGAAGGGGTGCGGATAGCCGAGTTCGTTTGCCAACGCGTTTCTAGGTCCAAGACACGAACCAATCCTTGCGGAAAGATTGTGAGTTAAAATCTCAGGTGGACCTACATCAACCAAAATCTTCGGGGCACAACTAGACCCCAAATGGAGCCTACATTCCAAATTTCATCAAAATCAATGCTAAGTGGGGAAAATGCCGCATATGGCGGATGGACGGCCAAATTTTTATTTGATTTTCGGATTCTACGTACCTTGAAACGTAAACCTACAAATTTTGAGGGGGGGTTAAAAAAAATGTTTCTTGGTCGGTTCCAAAGGCTCATTATTGAAAATAATAAACCAAAATGATCTTGTCATTTTGTATAGTAGGCTCAAGGAAAGTCCGAACTCCATTAATTATTGGGCACCCAAATTTTATAATAAGTGTTATGACCCACATTTCAAAATTCAAATAGTTCTTAAATAAAGAAGTACAAGAGGATCCCTGAGTGAGCCACCACCCACTGAGAGGGACGAGGTATGGGGAGAACACGTCAACATGACGTCACCCTTCCACCTCTCTCTCCTTCAACTAATCTCTCCGAGTATACATATAAGCTCACTCAGGGATGCTCCAGTATGCAATCTAGTCCAGTCAATCATCTTACTCATTTCGCTCTCTACCTTCTCCTCCGATAAGGGATCTCCTCGAAGTATCAGGCTCACTAGGTAAGTCTCCTGCCTCCCGTCGGTAGGTATCCTATGAAACGTCGGGGTTGCCGGGCTAGCCTGATCTCCCTGCACTTCACTCATCGGTCGGGCTGAAAGCCGCCGGTGTGAAAGTGCAGTCGCTAGGATAGGGACTTTTCTCTCTTCGTTGAGTAGGGGTTAAAGAAAACGCAAACGCCGCATTGAGAAGGTCATCTCCTTCACTCGACGACACACAGACATAACAATAAGTTTCCTCACAAAATTAAGGAATTGAATTACGATAGTTTTAAAAGACAAATAGGCTTCTGAAGACAAGGGCATTTTACTACAAAGACGAATTTTTAGGCTTCAAGAATCTCGTGTGGTTCTTTTGTACCTGATTTATATAAATTTATTCTTGTTATATCTTTAGTTTTGACTAAACGGTACATGATATAGAAAGCTGGCAGAGGATTTTTTTTTAACAAGTACTCTGACCAGGCTGTTGAAATAGAGTGTATTATGTGATTAAGTGTTGTTTCTCTCTTTGATCGTTCTTTTGTTGTGAATTAGTTGTGGTTTGTGTGCGTATCCTGGTGTGTCTGTGATTTATCGAGCGACTGGTTGTTCTGAATTATTTTTGTTATTGCTTCGGTGGGCTAGGGGAACCGAGGGGCGGTTAGGGCGGGGCTGCTTGGTTGGCTGCGGGCGGCAGCTCCCAAATTTCGCTTTGGCGAGGGTCCTGGCTCCTGTCAGCGGGATGGGCCTCTTGTGTCCGTTTTCGTTCCGGCGATGGTGGTCGGATTTTCTGGGAAGCCGCCAAGGTGGGTGGGGCCTGTGGGCAGCCGGCACGAGGGAGGTTGTATGAGCCCCCTCACACCTGGTGCACACAATGTAATGTATTCTTGCACTCAATGTAAACTACTGTACGTACTCTTGTCTTTTGCAATGTACTTTTTATAATGGCAATAAATACTCTCTCTCTCTCTCTCAAGCAAGGAGGGTAGCTTTGATAGTTTTCTCTGTAAATCAGAGAGATAATTTCTGTGGAGATAAGGCAGAACCTAAATCTTCTTTGAAACTGTTTTGTTCAAAAATACCTCATGATGTTTGTCATTGTCAAGGTGGCTACGTGTAAGATGGCGCCCCAAACTGACCCCTACGCTGTCGTGGACTCCAACCTAAAGGTCTACGGTGTTGACAAGCTGCGGGTGGTCGACGCCTCTGTGATGCCCAACGTACCGAGCAGCAACATCAACGCACCCGTAATGATGGTGGCTGAGAAAGCTGCTGACATGATCAAACAATACCATTTCAGTACTGACAACTGCTGCAGTGACAATCCAATACCAAGTGCATAGAAGAAAACGTCGTCGAGTGTATCCTTGTTTATACAATATATCGATTATTGAAAGAATCTAATCAGTTATCTGTAAATTAAAACTTTTTTTACGAATACATCTCATTGAGGACTCCTGGAGCACAATCTTCTTTCCCTTGGCAGAGCTGAATTTCAAGAAATGCGGTTCGTGAATGCTCTCTCTTCAATGATTTTTTTTTGGGAGTCTCCAAAATCCTGACTTTCGAACACTCTTCCTTTGATTTAGCACCATTTGGGTTTTGTTGAGTTTGTGGTGTTAAGCATCTTCCAGAAAACATATTGAAAAAATGAAACTTGATTGAAGCAGAATTCCATTCAAAATTCCCACTCCTGAGTGGGTTGGATTTCTATAGAGAAAAAAACTTGACTAACTGTTTGAATTCCCTCGCTGCTTCGCGAACGGTGATTTCAAATCTACTGCCTCAACCGCCTAGATCCAGTTCCAAAGTGCCCCATCATATCCTGACAATCCGTAAACCAGATTATAAGAACCAGTACGAGTCAATTTTAGTACAATAGAAGAACATTAAATAATACCGATTGAAAAAAATAACTGAATAAAATACCTGAAAGTACTGAATCAGGGCGACGTCATTTTGCCCCCATTTTTGCCCCGCTCTGCCATCTTTCCTCAGTCCAGGCTAAACTGCCACCCCGTTCAACCGTCATTTCATCTTAGTGCTGCTTATTCCCGTTTTATACCGATTTATCTGTATAATGATACCCATAATCTACGAGGGTAGTTCGGAAAGTAAGAGTACTGGTGCTCTCACGGGATGGGGCAATTTTTTCCCCTAAGTTAGCTGCACTGCGTTGTAGGGGGGGATCTCCTGAAGAAATTGAGAGGTCAACCACCTCGTTAGTACGAAAACTCTGGTATTGGTGAGCGTTTGCGTGAACAATGTCAATTCAAAATCCCGCCAAGTGCGAGGTGCGCGCCGCATTTTGGAGAGATTTGAAGTGGAAGGTGAGGCATTTCTGGACTCCATCGTGACAGGCGATGAAACTTGAGTAGCTCATTACACACCTGAGACAAAAATACAATCCCAACAGCGGCGCCATACCACCTCACCATCGACAAAAAAATTCAAAACCCAAATTTCGGCAAAAAAAAATCATGGCTTCGGTTTTTTGGGACCGAAAAGGCATCATTTTGATCGAATATTTGCCACATGGAAAAACCATTAATGCGGAACGATACTGTGAAACCTTGAAGAAACTCAGAAGGGCAATTCAGAACAAACGAAGAGGGATGCTGACGAAGGGAGTCTGTTTTTGCATGACAATGCGCTACCGCACACGGCAAACCTCACCAAGGCTCTTTTGGACTCCTTCGGTTGGGAAATTTTAGACCCCCCTTACTCCCCCGACTTGGCGCCTTCTGATTACCATCTGTTCACTTCTCTGAAGATGCACCTTGGTGGGAAACATTTTTCAACCGACCAGGAGGTTCAAAAAGCTGTCACAAACTGGAGCAAGGAGGTGGCGGGAAGTTTTTATGACGAGGGGATTACAAAGCTCATTTCACGGTCGCAAAAGTGCATTGATTGAGAAGGCGATTACATGGAAAAATAACTTAGATGTATGCCTGTAATACCCTGTTATTTTTTTTTTTTTTTTTAATAAAATTTTTGCAAAGTGGAAAAATTGAGTACTCTTACTTTCCGAACTACCCTCGTACGTACTTATTCCCCCGTATGCCGTGGTAAATACAACTAACGGCTGGTTAATGTTAGCTGGTTCCTGTGAGATCACCAAAGTTGAGTCTCGTAGGGAGATTATTTGGATCGGTGACTGCTTGCAGGCAGTATAACAGGGCTTAACACTCAGCTGGATCAGTAAACTCGTTCTCACCAGTGATGGGATACCTTTTTGTCAGAAATTCGGCATTGGATCTTTGATTTCCATCAGAGATAACAATCGATGTGAAAAAGATGGACTCTGGTGTTGACACAACGAACTACTTAGCTTGGAAAAATCTGTAATAGGTTCTTGGGTAAGTATTCCAGTAGATAGCAGGATGATGAACAGCTTGAGTATGCTTATGGAGGCATAATGGTATTAACCATGATCCCCCCACTCGCGAAACACAGCATGATGGTCATTAAGGTCATCTGCCCAGAGAGTTGATCATTTATCGGGTTGTGCTGTTGGTGAACCCCTTTCCACTTTGGGGGTGAGCGAGGGCAAGCCATGTGCGAAATGATCAGAACCAATGCTGAACTTCCCTTTTGAAGACAGCTGATGACATCTGCGACGCCAGGAATGGCAGTTGGCCGAAAATTCAACCTGAGATGATTGTTTACTTACTTTTACTTAGAAAAAAAGCAGCTAAGAATTTATTTTGGTAAGCCCATTAATATTTTATTATGATTTATTTATGATTTGAAAATTCATCAATAACAAGTTTACAAACATAAAATATTAGGTTGTACCGGTAATAACAGATTTACTATATTTTTCGGCAATCAATGGGGCAGTTAGTTGTCAACCTACCAGATTTGGGTGTTGCGCGCCATGTTGTGTTAAGCAAATTAACCTTCTGTCCGGACCGTTGTCCCTCGTTGCAATGAGGACCCCCGTCCGTGGGGCACCGACTCGCTTTTTTCATGGTTGTTATTGAAATATGACAGGATTTCGTTGTAAATACCACAAACTAACATAAAACATCTTTATTGCAACGTCTTTCTTCGTGTATAACATCAAATGAATTGGTTTTTATCACAATTTATCGATATAAAAAATAAGATTACACATTATTTTTATTCTTCACTTCCTGGATTTCATCCAGCTTAGGTATCACATCATTTTGACTACTCAGATAAAAAATTCAGTCTCAATTCACGCTCAAAATGACATGTTCTACATAGAATTGGAGGAAACATTCCAATTCAAAACCTCTAGAATCATTAGGAGTCTACTACGTAGGTACCAAGAACATAAAAACTAGGAATAAAAAGTTTTCACATTTTTAGGGAACATTTTCCAAGCAGCCTTTTGTATTCTTTTCAGTCTTCTATCTCTGACAGGAGGGTACTGAGGATATGAGCCCACACAGAGGAAAGGGGTAGGCTCAGGGTGGGGAAAAGCCCCACCCACCCGTCCCAGGGACGTGGGTCCGGACAGAAGGTTAAGACAAATGAGAACGGAGGAACAATTTGCACAGGACATAAATTGTCAATTGTGATAACCTCAGTGACGTTATCAGCTACTTAAGTAAACTATGGAAAAACAAAAAACGTCTGCCAAGTGGGTGTGGCACATAGCTTCCTCGTATCCATAACCCGATTGTATAGATGATCCGATGCATAGTAGTTAATCTTGAAACACCAATCTCTAAGTACCTTTCACTACCCTCATAGGGGACCATCTAGACGCTAATCTGGACAATCCTAGAAAATTTCATCAAATTCGGACGAAAAATGTAAGTGCGGTAGTGATTGGATCAAAAAAAAATTGGTTGCCTGTAAAGTCGGTATACGGGCGAAAGTTTTATTACGTGACAACGATTTTGAGTGGTAAAATAATTTTAATGTTAATATTCATTCGTATAGTAGGAAGAAGGATAAAATAATAGTAACAATTTAAAACATTTAACCAATAAACCAATAAACACTTTGTTTATTTTAATTATTTGTTCCTATTTGATCGTTTTGACATTATTATGTGAAATTAAAAATTCAAAATTTAAACAAATTTTTATTGGTTGAGAAACGAAATAAACGTCATTTATTTCATCATGTTATATTATCAGTCTGAAATTATTTACCTTTGCTGTTTGAATTGTTGCGATGGACGAAACTACCTTCACATTATCACTACACAATCGTTTTACAATTAACTGGCAACGTGTAAAATTGTATGCAGGCGCCTAAATAGAAGCGCAAGACATGAACCGGTGTGTATGCCTATCTCTCTCGCTCTGTCTCTCTCGCTCTTAGGCGGAAGAGAGAAAGAGCGAGAGAAGTGAAAGGGACGCGTGCCTCTCACTTGCTCTCATTGTGAGCGCATAACATGAGCGGAGCGTAACGCAGTTTCTTGAAGTGTCACCCGGCAAACCAATTTATAAGACGTTGTCTCGTCAAAATTTCTTAGCTTGACTGGGAGTCGAACCAGGGACTCCTGGGTAGGAGTCTAGAGCGCTGCTCACTGATCTATATCCAGGTGATCAGTTGAATAGGATTTGAGATTCTCACGTCACACGTGAGGGGACAAATGTACGGCTGTTACAAGGATTTTACGTTTGCGCATGCGCTGAGGTTACTGTAAATTTTAAGGCCTTGATTTTCATTGGGGACGATCTACAACCTAATCAACGTAATCCCCGAAAATGTCATCGAAATCGGATAGAAAATGTGGAAGTTATGGTGGTTACAAGGAAATTCACGTTTGCGCATGCGCAGTGGCTACTATCAGTCCGAAGGGATGATTTTCATAGGGGACCGTCTACACACCAACCTGTTCAATCCCTGAAAATTTCATAGAAATCGAACAATAACTTCGTATAGTTATGGGCGTTACAAGGAATTAATGACAGACACAGACAGACATGGAACCAAAATTGTTCAGAAAGGTCTGAAACGCAAGTGAAAATTTTGATTTTGTAGAGCATTTTTTTTCGTCCTTGAAAAGTGAAAACAAAGCTTCCGCTACCTTGGTAGACTCGGAGGCAATAGCGTTCACTGTCAACTTGTTCGTGTGTGATAAAAGCTGATTAGGAAGATCAATTTCGAGGTTAGGTCGAAATCGATTTAACTAGTAGGTACTTCATTAATTTCTTGAAAAAATTAACTTCGTTCTTCTTAACTCATTGGAACGGGTTTCCACAATCTCTTCGCGAGTGATTTATTTCGTTTTGTTCCACTTACACATTATTACACTAACGGGTAACTGATAATAATTAAGACGACTATGCTGGAATTGCGTTCAAGCGATGTTTTAATTGGATGGCTTCAATGTCATCGCCTTATCTGATTTCTTCAACTCGCTTTGACGTTGGATATTAACTATGAATGAGAAAGAAGCGTGGTAACTCCCGAGGAAATACGACTGCAAAGATGTTTGGTCAGTCTAATAGGGCGATTAAAGGAGTTTAAAGTAAGTGTTTTTTATAGTTTTATATTTGTATGACTTATATTTGATGACCCTTTTTCAGGCAAAAGTGAAGTTAGCAATAACTTTTTTGAAAAATCCCCCCCCCCCCACCCCCTGACGGCCGCCCGACCAAATCTAGCGTTGCTATTTGCCGCCCGGGCAAATTTGACACCACCCCTTCCTACCTACTCGGCATACTTACATACTGCCCGAGTTTCAAGGTGAGAGACCTCCTCCTTGACCCTTTTTCAGGCAAAAGTGAAGTTAGCAATAACTTTTTTGAAAAATCCCTCCCACCCCCTGACGGCCGCCCGACCAAATCTAGCTTTGCTATCCCCCAGAGAAACTATCTAGGAATTCAGGAAAAATAGTTCCAAAGTGAGAGACCCCTTCCTTGACCCATTTTTGCCACTTTTCCCGGAACCCTGATAATCGCGAAACACATTTCCCCCTCCCCTCGGCCCCTGACGGCAGCCCGGAAAATTTCGACACTTGGAATCCATTCCTCTCTACATACCCAACATCCTCACCAAGTTTAAAGGTGAGAGAGCAAGTGGTTCAGGAGATATAAAATAAAAACGCCGTTCGCCCATACTAAACTAGGAGGGCGGCGGGACTTGGACGTTTTCGGGAAAAAATCATTCTCCACTTTTCTGTCTTTGCAATTCAATTTTAGGTCGGGAATGATTCATATTGCTGTCAACAAGAATGTTTTTCATGAAAGCAATCCAATCGAAATGAAAAAAAAGTTATTGCCAGAATCTATTGCTAGGTTCCCCATCGATTTTTTCTATTGCTAGAATCTATTGCTAACTTTTAGTTAGCCCCGGTTTAGTTTTTCAATAAAAAATTGTTCTGAAATGAGTTGTTAGTGGTTTTTTTACCTCAGGGTACTGAAAAACAATTTTTTGTTTCTTCAACAGTGATCAGTACCACCCCATAGACACTCCGAAAGCGTTTTGTTCGATTTTAAATTAGTGATCACTATAACCCCCTATGTGGGGGGTGATACTGATCAATTAAATTTTTTTTAATGAGCTTAATTCAACGAAATTTCAAAGTTTCATATAGGATATTGTTCATAAGATGTGGGAGAATATAAACTATTTTTTTGAATTATTACACTGGTAGTTTTCAAGGAAAAACTGTAGAAATTGATCACTATCACGCCAGTCTACTGGGGTGATAGTGATTCTCAGGATGTAGTCTACTTTCGATTAAAAATCTAAAAAAATCAAGGCGCACCCCCCATTGTCTGCCTCTTTGTGTGTTTAGATTTGTTGTCCGCCTGGGAAGTAATATGTCGTTGTTGTCGTCGGTGATTATGGTAATTTTTGGCCTCATTCGAGCTTCGAATTCGGAGGATTCCTCAGCGAGAGAGAAGAGATATCATGGGGGAAAGTGCTTGTACGATTTCATCATTATTGGAGGTGGCTCTGCTGGTAAGCTATTACAAAATTACCATAGTTCCTAATTTTTCTGCTTTATTGGGTGCAATGTTTGATCAGAGGGCAATCATAACATCAAACGAAGGTGATCCGCTTCAGAGGTTCAAGTCATCCAACACACAAGTCCAAGAGTGATGGAATGTAGTTGAGGTAGTTCTTCCCTCAAAAGACGCAAATGTCAGACGTCGATGCGCCATGAAAAACACATCTCAAGGCTTCATTATGGAATCGTTACATCTCTTTTGAACCTTGCGCAAAGTGTGTTGTTGAAATTACAGGATGCTTGCTTGCCAATAGGCTGTCCAAGGTGGGACTCTGGAATATCCTGCTTCTTGAGGCGGGAGAAGAAGAAACATTCACCAGCAAAGTGCCTTTTTTCCCAGAAGTATCTCAGAAGACGAGCGTGGATTGGAACTTCACAACTACCAAGCAGACAAAATCCTGTCTTAGTGAGTGTGCATTATAATAACCATCTGTATTACGTGAGGCGACTTAAAGGCCTCTATTCCCCTAATCAATCCAACTGATTTGAGAGGACAGCCCTACACGGTTGCTCTATAGATGCCACACATACCTAAAATTGATTTCAGTTTTTATAGTTTGCTATCAAAATACTAAGTACACTAGAAAATCTAGTGCCTAATACCCTCGGCTAATTCAAGGGTCTTCTCAAGTGTCATTACTTAACACCTTGCACGCGGGAAAAAAAACGCGTTGGTCCCCTGTGGCGAAGAAATTTTTTTTCGACGAAACGCTATAGCAGCAACATATATTAAAAAGTACATTTTTCCAAAAATTTTGACATAAAAAAAAGTTGAGAATTTTGAGAATTTATTCTCGGCGTCAACGTGACGCGGCCAGCAGTGGTGTCAAGTTGCTCCAGTTTGAATGGGAAATCAACCCCTATGTGTGTGGCTCAGGCCAAATGAGGAATTTCACTGATTTCTGTTTGCATTTTTCCTGAATAGTTAATGGTGTGGGATAGATGAAAATCGGGCTGATTTCGGAAAATAAGTCTCCTGTTATTTTTGGGAGACAATCAAAATTTTTAATTTCAAAACTAACCGGGAAAACAGACGTGCAGCGGGAATGCTCGCTGATTGGGCTGTTCGGATCGCCGTCTCCTCCCAGTGTTGCCCATTGGGACGACGAAATCGTGTTTTCTAAGAGAAAAGTTATCAAACAAAAACAGAGGAAACCTAATTTTCCCCATCTCGCTTTTTCTATTTTTTTCTTCAGTTTTTCGATTTCGAACTTTACTGTTTCATGAAATTTTGCATCTGGGGACTATGGATTTCTTGATCTCAGCGCTTCAAGTGGCCATAAATGAACTATTCCAGCATGACGTCATTTTCCCGGTTTTTTTAAACATTCGTATTTTCTACACTGTTTTGTTTATTCGTAAATTAGGAAGTTCGGGCTGAAAGTTTGCCTTTAGGGGGTTTTTAGAGGTGCTGAATCCGATTTTGGGGTAAAAAATAGGAAATTCCGACATGGTGAAATTCCTCATTCTGGCGGCCTTTGCAAGGGAGATAGGTTGATGGTGCATAGAATGGATAGGAATCAATCATGTACGACAATATAATACCTAGTTATTCCATACCTGGAAAGAGAACAAGTCTTCTCTTTTTTGGGAGCTTTGTAGAGTTGTCTGGCAAAGATTCAAAACAGAAAAACCGAGTGAAACACAAAAAAAATCGGAGTCGAACCACTGTGTCTTTTTCACGATAACGAACTGAAAGTATGAAACTTATGAGAGGACTGAGCTGATTATTGACACAACCAACAATTAAACAATGTCTATCAACCTTAAAAAGAGTGAATTATTCCGTAAAAATGGATGAAAAATGTGAAAACATAAGAAAATTACCGGAGGCGCACACAAACTTTGATAACTGCTCAATTACCTTCAACCTCGACCGATTCAGCTCCGGATTGATCCGTTCAACTCATAATATGTTCATCTATCACGAAATAATGCTAGAAAAGAGTGGAAACTGTGAACGAAAGAACAGGAGCAGATATTCTTGAACCTGTTTTGCGAGAGGTGTTTGCGTGACATAGATGCGGACAGCCACACAGACCCAAGGATTTGCGTGACATAGACGCGATCTGCGTTCAACGTGTTAAGTACTTTGAGCTTCCTGGTTTGATTGATGGCTCGTCAATGGGGACACGTGATAGGAGAACAACCCTTTCTAATCACTCCAATTTGTAGGCTGCGAATGGGGAATTTGCCTCACATTTTTTTTTTTTTCGAATGAGGGTTTATTTTTATGGAATAAAACAATAGTGAGCTGCTCGAAAACGCATCCAAAAAATTTAGAGAATTTAAGGAAGATGGAAATTTTAAATGTGGTGGCAATGTGTAAGAGGCAGCCATGTTTGAAACGTAACGGATATTCTACCAATCTGACTTCAAAGGAGGTTCTGTGGCGCTTACCACAGAAGCGGAACATACACGAACTTTTAGCTTACGAGTAGTGCGCGCAAGAGTGCGCCGCGAACTGGTAGGAAGAACCCAGACACAAAAGTGACCAAAAGAAACAATATTACTCACTTTTTTACAATACGATTCTACCTACTAGTTTATCAAGCATTATTAGTCTTCACCTTCTCTTATTTAGTTTCAAGATTTGAATCACATTATTCGAGTAGCCATTTCACTGGATCGTTTTGTGTGGCGGTGCTAGAACTCTGTCTGTTGTCGGAGTTGTTTTCGCGTCATTTTTTTTTCGTATGACGTCAACAATATTCCTCGATTTTCGCGGTGTTTTGTAACAGAGGTTCATTTGTTTAGTCATTTTCTCGTACGGTAATTTTTTCCCCTTGGTTATTCCTAGTGTTAAACGTTATTCTAGGGCCCTATTATAGGATTTGACTTGAAATTCCAGAATTTAAAATTGAGGCAAATTCCTCATTGTTAAGCGATTTGTAACAAGTTATTGGGAATGAGTCTCACCGTTTCTAACAAATTGTGAGCCCTCAAAACCCAACTCCAAGTATGGCAACACAAATCAGTGAGGTACTTATTTTGTCACCGAAGTATTGGGGTGAGTGAAGCGAGCTTCAGAACTTTGAGCAAGCTGGCAACTTTGACGAGCGGCTAACTGGGACTCATCTCAGGGAGAGACGCCAAGAGCACTCCAGGCTTAGGGCTCCGCAGCATTAATTCACCCTCCTGCATGGTGTCCACAGAGTAACAGAGACAAGTTAACAGTGGGGAAAGCCAACGTCAAAATGGCTTGCGAGCATTTTTGAGGCTGCCTGGGGAGTCCACGCCGCTTCTTTTTAAATCACCCGCTTCTTTCGAATGACCAGAAATTGTTAATTTTATATTTTATGATTTAGACTAGCAAGAAATACTCAGGAAATCCATTCGAGACTAGGTTCAATAATCACTGAAGTATATAAATTACTTTTTGAACATACAAAAAGATTTTTTAAAATTACGAACATTCTTTTTGTAAACTTATACAACTGTGGTTATTCATTTTTAAATAAATAGAAAAAACAAACAAACAGAGAAAATGTCGAATGGCGCAATAAGTATCAACTTAAAAATTCAAATTTGACTCAAATCGATGTACGAGTGTATTATTGCTGTGCCACCATTCAACTAACTTACAGGTCTTGATGGATACTGTGAAATTCCTCGAGGTAGAGTTCTGGGAGGGAGCAGTTCCATCAACTATTTGATTCACATGAGAGGTCAGCCTCAGGACTTCGACAACTGGGCAGCTGCAGGTAACCTGGGTTGGTCTTACGAAGAAATAGTTCCTTTCTTCGAAAGTGTTGAAAACCACTACGACGAGTCTCTCAACCCTGGCAACGAAGATTCTCTGCCTGTAAAAGAGGTACCGGCAGATTGGTGGTCTGACACATTCCGCACAGCTCTCAGTGAGTTTGGACTAAGCCAGAAAGACTTCAATAAAGGAGACAGAGGGGGAGGATTCATGCTGATCCAGGTACGATGATTTATGTTTATATTTCAACTCCTCCACTTGAATTCTAATAGATAATTGTACCATATTTTTCTGATCTAATTCCCATCTAGCTTTGTCAAAAATCAGAAGTACAAAACTTTTTGTCAGTATAGTATTTTCGTACTCAGAGTATTTTGTAAGAGGGTTCACTGATGTGGAAGAAAACCATAGTATGCTGCTCGAAAACGCTTCCAAAAAATTTAGAGAATTTAAGGAAGATGGAAATTGTAAATGTACCGGGAGTCTCTGACATGACGAGTTTCCCCTTTCGACAGCAGCGCTATCTCTGACAGCGCACATGGAACAACTAGCTTACGTGATCAAACATTCGAGTGCGCTACGAACTGGCAGAAAGAACCCGGACACGAAAAAGATGAAAGAAGCAATTTTACTCACCACTTTTACAATTAGATTCTACCTATTTGTGTATCAAGCATTATTAGTCTTCACCTTCTCTTATTTAGTTTCTATATTAGTTTTGACATTTGAATCACATTATTTGAGTGGGTCGTTTCATGTGGTCATGAGGGCGCCTATGACTCTACCTGTTGACATTATCTGACACTATTTGCCAAAAGTCCTTTTACGCTTCGCCAGAGCACAGCTTTGCGTGAGGAACCCCGGGGAGTGATGTAGTCAGTTTTCCCCGATCTTCACATTGTTTTTTGGCACCGCTTCACTTGTTTAGACATTTTCTCCTACGGTGATTTTCCCCCTTGGGTATTCCTGGTGTTAAACGCTATTCTAGGGCTCTATTATAGAATTTGAAATTCCAGAATCTAAAATTGAGGCAAATGGGGTATTTCAGTCAATTTTTTTTTCAAAAGAGTAAGGCTCAGGAATGACAGTAATCAGGTCTGTTTGTCGAGAAATTTTTTTTTTTTTAAACAGAAGCTAAGGAAAGTTGAAGATTTGAATGGTGTGACGTAGCTAGCCAACTGTCTTTGAAAAAAGTATCCATGCACAAAAACCCTTGGAGGACCTCTTGGATGCTACAAAATACTACTCACACACGCGCGCGGCATAAGTGTGTGTGCGTTAAGAGAGGCCCGCCTTTTTTTCAAACGTGTGATCTCTTTAATTAATTTTTCTACCACATGTTATTGTAACATTGGCCTTAAAGTTGGAGTATATAGGTTTTCAAGGGTGCTGAATCCAAATTTTAGGTCAAAAACCTGAATTTCCGACCCACCGAAATACCCCATTCTCCATTAACACGTTCCACGCAGATTGCCTACCAGCAGGCAAACAAAATCCCACCCCCTGAGTGGCCGACGTTTCGAGCGCTTTCTATACATTGTATGAACTACTAATTTTGGGCGAAGTTGCAACCATGCTACCAGGAACTGAAACGCAACCTAGTGGAGAACGGGTATTACTAAACGGAATCACATGGAGAAATCCTGTTGAAAAAACTACCAACAGGTTCAACTAAGAAGAAACAGATGGCAGTAGAGCGGCGAAAAAGTGCCTACCGGTAGGCACCCCGCGCTGTCAGGAAGACCACCCTGTTTGGGATCCGCGTTGGTGATGAAATCGCCGTTTTGGGACCCGCGTGGAAAGTGTTAATCGATCACATAGCTCCAGGTAGTACAAGACCACCGAAACTCCCCTTTCAGTCAGTTTTCCACTGAAGAAGTAACTTGGGAGATCCTCCTCCTCCCTTCTTCCAGGGTGCATTACATGGAGATCCAATCTGGATAGACCTGCACTATCAGTTTTTTTTTAATTCTTTTAAGTTTTATTTTTACACGTAACAATAAGTATTGAAACTATCAAAGAGAAAGGGAATTTTTCTTGGGGGGCCCATTAATTGTCTTCCAACAATGGAACGGCCGCACCATCCTCCAATTCGAGTGGCCGCACTCTTCTTCGGGCACTATCAGTTGCTGATAGTTTATCTGGGTTTTATTGTGGGGGCGGCAACTTTTTCCACTTATCCAAATAAGAAATTCCTAATTACTTATCCAAATAAGAAACAAAATCCCAACATTACCCCAACATTATTAAATCAATCCCCAATACAGACCAAATTTTTGAAGGTTTTATTATCGAATTTAATCAATATTTAATGATTAATTCAATTTACTATAAATAATATTTAATATATATCAATATTCAACTACAAAAACCCCTGATTGGAATTGGATGTTGGCTGCTTTCAGATTCTGAGTAGGTAATGTGAAAAAACAAGCCAACTCCTCCGAAAAAAAAACTGGGTTAGACAGAAATTCGAAAGAGAAAAAAAACCAGTTGAATCAACTGTTGAAGGAATTATTTTGAGATATTAAGCAATGAGGAATTTCACCATATCGGAATTTCCTATTTTTTACTCCAAAATTGGATTCAGCACCACGAAAAACCAGTAAAGATCGAAATTGAAGAACTGAAGAGAAAAAATTCAAAAAGCAAGATGGGGAAAAAGAGGTTTCCCCTGTTTTTGTTTCATAACTTTCCTCTTAGATAACACGATTTCGTCGTACCAATGGGCAACACTGGGAGGAGACGGCCATCTGAACAGCCAATCAGCTAGCGTTTCCGCTTCACGTTGAAGAGGTCCGTTTTCCCGGTTATTTTTTGAAATAATAAATTTTGAATGTCTCCCATAAATAATAGGAAACTTATTTTCCTAAATCAACCCGATTTTCATCTGCCCCACACCATTAACTATTCAGGAAAAATGCAAACAGAATTCGGTGAAATTCCTCATTTGTTCACAATTTATTTAATGGTAGTTTAATTTTGGAATTGAACTGCTTATGAATTGATTGCTTCAATTAAAATTCAAAATAGATTGGAATTTAAAAAAAAATTTCCTTTCCAAGACCTATTTCTCTTTTTCAAATGTTTTGTGTCTTCAGGCCACTGTTCGCGATGGTAAACGTGTTTCAGCAAACACTGCTTTCCTGAAGCCATCGATGGATCGCCCGAACCTGGATGTGATGACTTCTTCGTTCGTAAGGAGAATTTTAATTGAGAACCAGACTGCCGTTGGTGTCGAATTTGAACGCAAAAACCAAATTTACACGGTTTTTGCCTCTCGAGAAATCATACTTTCCACCGGAGCAATCAATTCGCCCAAAATTTTGATGTTGAGTGGCGTCGGTCCTGCGGAAGCATTGAAGCATTTCGGTATACCAGTAGTTCAAGATTTACCTGTGGGGTGAGTTTCAATAGAGACACTTAGGAAAAAATTCATTCAATTGAGATACTTCGACCTGTAAACACTACTAGCCATAGATGTATGTCTGTGTGTGTGTGTCAAAATCTGATGTACTCTGCAGGGGAGTCAGGTGAGAATATTCGTCAGGCAAATAGCTTGGCCAGTCTAGAGGAGTAAACATTTAACAATAATGAAAAAACGCAATAAATTATTACACAAAGGTTAATTTTTTACTGTATTGATCAAGCAACCAGCAAAGAACACAGCTTTGCCAACGTCACTAAATACCAATGTTTTTGCTTCACAATCGAGTTTACTCAGATGAAGTTAACGCTTCACACTCCATTCGAAGAAATAAACAATTCATCCATTAAGAAATTTGATTATTGGTTGCTAAGGAATGGTTTAAATTTCTGAATGGTGGTGAGAAGATGGATATTTCGTGTCTTGCAATGACGAGCGACCATGACCACCTTCTCAATAGGAGAGTCTAGCCCCCAGAAAGTATTGTCGGGTTTCAGCGCTACCTACCGCCGCTTCAGCGAACTATTATACATTTTCAGCTCGATGTGAGCGTGGTCAAGCGGCATTTCTGAAAAGTAGGCTTACCTCGATTTTACCACCTCGGTTTTACCACTCTCTAATTTCTAAGTTTGGCGGCTTTACTTCCCTGCCTTTTTAAATTGCGAGGAAAAGGAACTTGATATTGCAATTTTGTGTTGTTTTCAATTGTTGTGTTGTTCTTCTTTGATACATTGTAATCTTGGGATAACTGCAAGTTAGAGGAGCGACGGTAATGCGGTCGCAAGCGTGATCACCTGATAAGATATCAGAAATGTTAGTTAGTTGAAGTGGCGGTAGGTAGCGCTGAAACCCGACAATACTTTCTGGGGGCTAGACTGGGGGTATTTCAGTCAATTTTTTAAATTTTTTTTTTTCAAAAGAATATGGGTTAGAAGAAATTAGGGAAGCTAATGAAAGCTGAAGATTTGAATGATGTGACGTAGTAAGTTGTGACGTATTAAGTTGCTGACCTTGGAATGAGACGTTCAACTAGTCCCATGTGGTCTTGAATGTCTCATGGCCTTGGATACTATAAAATACTACACACACACGCCTGCGGCATAATGTGTGTGTGATCATGGAGGTCCGCCTTTTTTTCAAACGTGTGATCTCTTTGTTTAATTTTTCTACCACATGTTATAGTATCAATGGGCAAAAAGTTGAAGTAGAGATTTTCAATGGTGCTGAATCCAAATGTGAGGTCAAAAACCTGAATTTCCGACCCACTGAAATACCCCATTGTTTGCCTTGGCTGATGCTGTTATAGTGGGGGTACAGTAATAGTAGACACTGCGCTGACCCCCCACCGATCGTCACCTGTCGTCCGAAACAGCTCCGCAAAATTCATTCTTTTTGAACTGCTTGCCATTAGGGATGGGTATCGTTATAAAAGTATCGATATTTTGTATCGATACAGTATCGTATCTGAGTATCGATATCCCAAGTATCGTTGGCCATGAGTATCGATATTTTAAAATATCGAGTATCGATACTTTAGTGTCACAAACTATCAATATCATCCAATTTTCTCAAGAAAAATAATTTTTTCAACAACTTTTATTCATTTTTCACTATTAAGTGTCCAAGCAGAGTGATTTTTTCCATGATATAAACGTTAGTTGTGCAATCAAAGAGTAATGACCCAAAAGCCTCTCTACCTTCATTACTTTTGAGCCATTATGTTGAATTTTCCGTGAGAACAGTAACGATATTCGATATTTAGAAATATCGGATCCAATGTATCGATACTCAAAAATATCGGATAGTGCAGTATCGATACCAAAATATCGAGTATTGATACGAAAGTATCGATATTTTGAAATATCGAGTATCGATACCCATCCCTACTTGCCATGCATTACCAGGCTAGTTCGTGTATCATCTGCAATCAATCTATTTTACCATCCTCTACAACTCTCTGGTGTGTTGCAGCTAGTATCCAAAGCAAAATACGTGCTTATTCCATTCTTCTATTTCATCTAACTTCCTAGGTACCTAATCATGAAATAGTCCCTACATTTTATAAAGATTTTCCAAAATCGGCGAAATGTTACTTGCGAAAAATGGAAATAAACGAGAATCTTAACAATAATTAATTTATTCATTTTGCATACTTCAAATTAAAAAGGACACTAGGTACTCTAAATATTCTGTGAGCATGGTAGAACCGTGGATAAAGAACAAGACCAAAGATGAATGAGATTCACGTTATATTTTATAGCTGTCACAGAGTGTCATATTTATGACACTTTGTGACAGCTCCACAAATAGATGATATTGACGGTATTAACAAAACTAATGTTAATTAGACAAATTGACACGGAGAAAGCTTTTGAGTCCATGCTACCAGATGGAGATGCCCCAAGTAATGCCCGAAGTAATGTGCTAAACGGTTCTGGGCTGAGCTCCAACATGGGGGGAAAAAAGGAGGTGTTTTTTTTAGTGGGTTTGAATCCCACATAACCTGGAGGACGCGGACCCTTCTACGTATCTTACGAGATCCAACTCCACCTATGGATCTTGAAGATTTTCTCACCTGCCTGCCGAAAAAAAAGAAAACCAGATGGAGATGCAAGAAGACTGCACAAAAGAAACTTGCATGTGCAACAGACGGGTATTTTGTGTTGTCATTGAGTTTTTCCCTTTTGAGACTCTAGCGATCAACGCGGCAACTTGTTCCTAATCGATGTCAATTTCCCGCTTTGGTTTGAATAACGTACGAGGCCAAAAATCGGTTAGCCGACACATAATAGAGAGTTTCTGCTGCCAAAATTTGACGGGCCCCGTTAGGAGGAGACTAGCGCAAGCAACAGACAATGCTACCCAGTTGAAGGCTCGATAACTATGGAGGGGGAGAGGGAGGCGCTCGTGACCGGGGCCTCTAAAGATGGGAGACAAATAACTACTATTTGATTTCAAGGAGAGCCGATCCAAACTAGATTTCGCAACCCCCTCCATCTCCCCAACAACCCTAGAAGGGTGATCGAGGGAGTGGAAGGAACTCACCACACGAGAGCCCTAGGGGAGCTAGTCATGACTATCAGCCCCTCTAGGTACCTGTTTGTATTAACACCACAGGTTAGGCCGAACCTTCTAGCTAAGGTTCTACCAACTAGACAGGTTGGTACCCAAGTTCATAATAGAACTCACATGCTGAGAGACATCTTCAGGGGGCAAGCCCTTGAGGAGGCCATCTCTCCCCTTGTAGCCTTCTTGGTACAAGCCCATGAAGTAGGGTTTGCTCAACCACAACCACCACGAATCCAACCTCAACTGAGGGGCAGGCAGGTGATGCTTTGACCGAGGTCGGTGCATCTGTAGCCTGGGGCTCCCCTCGCCCGTGGTACTGGTAATTGAGATGAATAATAAGCCTTTTACGGCCTTACTGCTATCCCCAGAAGCCCGACCAGGTAACAGGCCCGGAAGCAGAGAATTTTTACCTGCTCCCTAACTGCTCTACTCCTGTCAGAGGCATGAGCCGGTGCCCTAACATTAAGGGGGTACAGGAGAGGGAGGCATGATGCACATCGGTACCCATTAAAGATGGGAGACTGTCAGGGGAACCCTTTCTTTGTCGCCCGCTGTTGTCGGGAAGCAAATTCATCGTCACCCGCGAACTCCGAGCTTTGTGAAGAGGTTCCACGGGCCCGTAAGTGGTTACCAAAAACTCTCTATTTTTAGTAAAGCGAACAGTGTTTGCTATGTCTGCCTGGATGACCGCCACTGGTACTCTGCCCAGACCTGTTCAAAATATTATTTACTTAGAGAAATAGCGCTATTCTCAGTTCAAATTCTTTGGAAAGACAGCTGATTGGAACCAATTCGTTTCTTCGAATAGTTTCATGTCATTCTGCTGGGCTCCCTTAGCAACAATGAAGGCACTCACAGCTTTCGAATAGCATTGGTATTCCTATTAGGCAGTATTGACACATTGGACGTGGATCGCGTCTATGTCACGCAAATCCCGGGGTCCCTGTGGCTGGCCGCGTCTATGTTACGCAAACACCTCTCGCAAAAGGTTCAAGAATATCTGCTCCTATTCTTTTGTTCTCGGTTACCGCTATTTTCTAGCTGTTTTTCGTGATAGATGAACTATTTATGAGACAAACGGTTCAATCCGGAGATGAATCAGTCGATGTTGAAGGTCATGAGCAGTCATCAAAGTGACACCTTATCATTGCGGGCTTCATGAAAAAAATGTCTCCGACACAGTGGACCAACGCGTTTTTCCCCCGCGTTCAAGGTGTTAAGGAAAAGTCGAGATCTATCCAAAAGGGTGATCCATACAGTAAAATAAACCATTGTGTAATAATTTGCAACGTTTTCACCTTACTCATGTCAATTTTGGATGAAAACAAACATTTCAATCGTAGGTACTCTCGATGGTTTCATCCCACTAATTTGTACCCGAATGAGGGATCAGAGCTCTAGTGATAATATAACCAATTTTGCTTCCGAGTCTACCAAGGTAGCGGAAGCTTTGTTTTCACTTTTCAAGGTTGAAAAAAAAGTCCTCCTAAATCATTTTTTTTACAGATCAGTCCTTCAGGACCACATAGGAATTTCCCTCAATTTTCTAATAAATGATACGAGGCGGCCTTTCAAAGATGCTGTACAACTCATCCAACAGTACCTCCACGACCAATCAGGACTGTTCGGTATGGTTAACGGAAGAATCGTTGCTTTGATGAACTCTTCTTTGGCAACTATGGACTATCCTGACATGGAAATCATTTTAGGTGAGTGATGTTAGCTTAATATGTGAAAGGAATGTGTCAGGGCAGCACTTGATTGTTGAAAACAAGCGAGTAACATCGAGACACTGTTGACAACCAAGTGTGAGCCTATAGGGCTCTTCCCTGTCTTGGGAAGCGATTGAAGAAGGAGGAAGCGCTAGAGGATATCCAACTACCTACGAAACTACCAACTACCTACGACATTGGATCAATCTGCAGCATCCTCCACACAGCTCAAGATCGAGCCCTAAGCCTGAACTCCATGCAGCAATGGAAGGATTTTTAAATAGTTTTTTTAAAACAAAACAAAAAATTTAGATAGTACTTAAGTTAGAAGTAGATATAGATAATACTTATATTATAAGTAAATGATTTCAGCAACTTATGGAAGGAGGGGTACATGCAATCACCAAATTATTTGAGGGAGACCCAAACTGTGAGGGAGTGCTCTTAATGGACGCGTCAAATGCTTTCAATGCACTGAGCCGACCATTAGCTTTATGGAACGCCCGAGTTCTATGGCCACGCTGCTCTCGGTTCCTATTCAATACATACCGGGGCTTCCCATTGACCTTGTTCCGGGAGAGCGAAGGAATTATCCTTAGCCAAGAAGGGACCACACAGGGCGACCCCTTGGGATGTTGATGCACGCGGTCGGGACCCTACCCCTGGTGAGAAGACAGAAGAGCCCAGAATAGCACCAAAACAGGTACGCCGATGATGCAGCATGCTCGGGGAAATTGGAAAAGATGAAGAAGTGGCTCGACTTACTTCTTGCTGAGGGGCCGAAATGGGGTTATCTTCCAGAACCAGCCAAAAGCTACCTTGTGGTGAAGCCAGGCAGGGAAGCAGCAGCACAACAGCTATTTGGGACGCTCAGCATAAAAATAGTAAGTTCTTGGTGGTACCTATTCTCGGCTCCATAGAAGAAAAACAGGAGTTTGTTTCGTCCAAGGTATCTGCATGGGTGGAATGCGTGAAACATTTTACCAAAGTCACGAAAGATAGCCCGCAAGCAGCGTATGCTACATTCACAAAGTCTCTCTAGAAAGAATGGTCTTACGTCCACAGGGTTGTAGGAAATTGCGCAGAACAATTTGTCCCACTCTAAACAGCAATACGCGATACTCTTACCCCTGCTATACTTGGTCGAGAAGTGTCTGAAAACGAACACTCCCTGTTTGCACTACCTGTAAAAATGGGTGGGCTAGCCATTGAGGACCCCGTTCTGTCAGCGAATGAGGAGTTTACTGCCTCGAAACGGGCCACTTCAGTCCTAATAGCCACAATTGCATATGGGGATGATTTCTCAGGGTCTGACCATGAAGAACGGGTGAAAGACGTATTGAAAACGCAAAGACTGATCTGCAAACAGACCAACATCGATCGAAGTCAACAAGCAATAGAGACTCTTTCCCCACAGGCCAGAAAGACAATAAAAAGAATTGTTGACGGAAATGCATCGCAATGGCTCACAGTCATCCCCTTAGCCTGGACCTCTCCAGCACTCATTTCAGGGATGCATTGTCTTTACGGTATGGGAAAGAAATAAATGGGCTCCCAACTTCATGCGATGGATGTCCCCCAAACTCAGACGGAACCAGAGTCCCCATGAATGTTAACCATGCTCTGAACTGCAAGCGCAGTGGACTCGTGAAGCAGGGTCATGACTCCATAAGGGATGAAATAGCAAAATTAGCAGCCCTAGCATGGAATGGGGTGGTAACTGAGCCAGTTATGAGGGAGGGCAGTGAGCGAACACCCGGGCTTGTCGCCGATATAAAAGTCCAAGGGGTCTGGAGTAGGGAGAGGGCGTCTTTCTTTGACAACCGCGTTATTAACGCTGACGCCACCTCCTACTCGACCCGGGAATGGTCCGACATAGCCGAGTCAGCCGTGAGAATGAAACACCTTAAGTACGACACTGCAGCAGAGGACCTTCGCGGCACTTTTACACCTTTGGTTTGCTTGTGTGAAGCTGTACTCCACAGAGAGTTCAGGAACTTCGAGAAGCGACTCGTCGATACACTCACTGACAAGTGGAGCAAGCCCCAGTTGTACATAGCCGGATGGGTGCGAGTAAGATACAACTCGCAGTCATCCGAGCTGTATCACTTCGACTTCGAGGGAAGCGAAAAGAGCTGAGGTGCCACAATCCATCTAGAAGTCTGGGACTGGAAGATGGATCACCGCTTCCTCTCCTCAGAGACTGATCTGGAAATACGGGCTATGCCATTCCTGATCCCCTGGATGTTCCTGCCATTCCTGATCCCACAAATTTCCTGCCTGCTCTCCTCCATTCATCATGCATTGATTGATATCCAATAATAAAAAATCGAGTTTCAGTAACAAGGAGTTATGTAAGCTAGTTTATAATATATTCATGGTTTAGAATAGAAGACCACGTGGTCACCATGTGGTGAATGTACAATAATTGTAATTCAATAATAAGTACAATAATTGTACAATAATAATAAGCTAATTATTAGCTAATACGATTAGTTTTATCTCTCCCTTTCACTTGACATGACAGACAAACAACCTTTCACCACATGGTCTCGTTAGCACGTGGCCCCCTTTC
Organism: Apolygus lucorum; assembly: GCA_009739505.2. Taxonomy (NCBI): domain Eukaryota; kingdom Metazoa; phylum Arthropoda; class Insecta; order Hemiptera; family Miridae; genus Apolygus; species Apolygus lucorum. The sequence goes on along the minus strand of CM019169.2, from coordinate 16,362,098 downwards.
CTTTTTGATCCTTTCACCTCCCTTTCACCCAGACTATTTAAATAGAACGACGGAACAAACTTTAGTACTCTCTCGACAGCCTGAAGATGATGTCTTTACATCGAAAGCGCTCGCCTCCTGATCTCGACTTGCTGGCTACGACGGATTCTCCAATACAGTACGTAGATAATAATTGTATTCTTATAACTAGCGGAACTAACCCCATTCATTTCATTGGACGTACTTGTTTTTCTGCTGTTTGTTTCACAGGTTTTAATGCTATTTTTGTTTCATCTTAGGGAGACAAGGGGAAGAAACCGAGTTCTACATAAGCGGTTTCGTTAGTAGACCAGAGAGCCGAGGAAAGCTGACTCTACGGTAATCTCAGATAACTCATAAGAAACCCAACATACTTATACTTTACTGTACCTACTACTATTCAAGTAGCCCACAACTAAAGGACCCCATAAGTATTCTGACGTCCTTCTTAGGCATGTTGGGTTTTGCCAGTATCCTACTCGCTCACTTCTTTCCCAATTTGTTAACCCCGTTCTTCAGGCAGCTTTTAGTGGTTCCCAGGATTGGTTCAGACCCAATTGGCAAAGACTCTGTTCCTCTTTTGGCAAAACGATCAGCTCTCACATGTTTTGGGCAGGTAGACTATGAATGCCATTGTAAAATTCGTAAAATCGCTAAAAGGAAAACTATGGAACGAAGTGTTTGTCTATCAATTTGTAGTGACTATGTTAACTCGAAAAACAATTTTAAATTAAAATAGTCTGCCAAGCGAGTGTGGCACATATTTTTCTCGTATCCACACCCCGTTTTATAGATCATCCGAAGCATAGTAGCTAATCTCAAAACATCAGTCTCTAAGTACCTTGGACTACCCTCATTGGGGACCATCTACAAGTCAATCTCTGAAAATTTCATCGACTTCGGATGGGAAACGTAGAAGTTATGGATGTTACAAGGAACGCAGTGGCTACTATCAGTCCGGGGGAGATGATTTTCATACGAGGGACGTCTGGAAAAAAAGGGGACAAATGCTGTTAAAATTAGAAAAATGCATATATTTTAATGAAATTTTCAGGATATGTTCAAAATTTAATCCTTTATTTTTCAACATAGTCCCCGGCAAGTTCCACACACTTCTGCATCCTAGGCACGAGTTTTTTTATGCCTTCGTCATACACGCTCCGCTCCACCTCCAACAGCCACTTCTCCACAGTCTCCTTGACCTCCTCGTCGCTGGAAAACCGTTTTCCACCCAGGAACTCCTTCAGTTTTGTGAACAGATGAAAATCCGAGGGCACCAGGTCAGGGGAATATGGTGGGTGGTTAATGACATCCCATCCAAATCTCACAAGGAGGTCCTGGGTCACACGCGCGGTGTGGGGCCTGGCGTTCTCATGAAGGAGGCTCACGCCTCGAGTCAGCATTCCCCTCCTTTTGTCCTTAATTTTTTTTTTCAATTTTGTTAAGGTTTCACAATAGGCATTGGCGTTGATGGTGGTCCCTCTGACCATGAAATCAACCAATAACACTCCCTTCCTGTCCCAGAACACAGATGCCATGATTTTGCGTTCTGAAAATTGTGTCTGTGCGACCTTCTTTAAACTCCTTAACCCACTTGAAAACCTTCGAACGTGTCATCACATCAGGTCCATAGGTTTCCATTAGCTGATGATGGATTTCGGCAGCTGAATTTCGGCGCAAAGTGAGGAACTTGATCACTGCCCGAATCTCGCACCTGCGGTAGGTGGAGCGAACGACACCCGCACAGGTTGACGCGACGGGCTCCTGTGATGACATTTTTGAACGAACTGAGACGGGCGAGCGCTCATTGTGACCGTTAGGAGTTCCCCTACATGCAGGAAAAAAAATCCCATCACCCCCTACAATTGTCCCCTTTTTTTTCCGGACATCCCTCGTAGGTGACCATCAACGCCCCAACCAGTTCAATCCCTGAATCTTTCATTGACTTCGAAGTATAATCGTATAGTTTTGCCTTTTACAAGGATTTCATGACAGACAGACACGGAACCAAAATTGTTCAGGAAGGCCTAAAACGTAACATCGAGAGTGGAAATTTTGAACTTGGAGAACTTTTCTTTTCTTTTTCAACGTTTTCTAGGATGATTTTAAACTGATTTCTATTCATTTTCAAATTGTTCAAAAATTATAGACTGAGTGATGAATGCATTTTGGTTTATTATTTTCAATAATAAGCCTTTGGAATCGAGCAAGAAAAAAAAAATTTTAACCCCCCCTCAAAATTTGATGTTTTACGTTTCAAGGTACGTAGAATCCGAAAATCGAATAAAAAAATTTCCGTCCGTCCGCCGTACGCCGTACGCCGTCCGCCGTACGCCGTCCGCCGTACGCGGCACTTTTCTTAGCAACACTGGACCGATTTGGTTCAAATTTGGTATATGGGCTCCATTTGGGGTCTAGTTGTGCCGCGAAGCTTTTGGTTGATGTAGGTCACTTCTAAGGGGTGAAAATTAAGGGTTGAAATTTTCAAGAGTGCCCTAGCTCGAAAACTCTCGAAATAAAGGTATCGTTTTTTCACCAATTTTAAATAGTACAGAATTTTTAAAAATTTTTGAGACCACCCGGAGCTCTGTAGGACAAACCGTTCGGTCCCTACGAGTATTTGAAGGTTTTCCTTCGATAAAACAGAATCATGAGTGTGAATCGCAAAAGAGGTCTAATCGCCGTTCAAATTTTATCTGACTAAAATGCGATCGCTGTTCATTTCTTCGATTTGTATACAGTTTTGCCTTCTGCGTAACCAGTAATCAAATTTCCATATCAAGCTTTCTATTTTTCGAATCGAGTGTGAAGCGTTTAGTTCTTTCTAATAAACTTGATTGTGAAGGTGTGAAGCCATTATAGTGTGGTAGGTAGTACCTACCAATAGGTAGGTGTGGTAGGTAAAAAAAAATTGGTAGGTAAAACAATGTTTGTAGGTAAAAAACGCTGCAAATCATTGCTCACTGATCAGCTGAGTGAGCTCCGAAGCCATTTTCAATGCTATTGAATGGAAGTGCTCTTCCAGGCGTCTCCAGCATTCGAGGATATCTTCTTCACTCCTCACATCACTGATCAGCTGAGTGAGCTCCAAAGCCATTTTAATCCTATTGAATGGAGGTGCTCTTCCAGGCGTCTCCAGCATTCGAGGAGATCTTCTTCACTCCTCACATCACTGATCAGCTGAGTGAGCTCGAAAGCCATTTTCAATCCTATTGAATGGAAGTGCTCTTCCAGGCGTCTCCAGCATTCGAGGAGATCTTCTTCACTCTTCTGATCACTGATCAGCTGAGTGAGCTCCGAAGCCATTTTCAATCCTATTGAACGCAGGAGCTGAAATTTGAGAGGGAAGGTCAAGGGAGAATACAGATGGTGGTAGGTGCTATTGATGGAGAACCAGTGATCTATACAGAAGGATGATCTATACAGAAAATAATAAACCTTTGAGCAATGATTTGCAGCGTTTTTTGCTTGTTACAGATCCCATTCTCCGTACGACGACCCTTTGATAAATTCGAACTTCCTGAGCACGAAGAAGGACAACCAAATCGCAAGAGAAATGGTCGAGATGATATTCAGGCTCGTTTTTTCGAGTTCTCTCAAAGATCTGAGTCCTGAGTATATTGCTCCCAGTCCATGGCTCTGCGAGGGTCAGGCCGATTTGATTGGTTGCACAATACAACAGTACTCGCAGTCATATTACCACCCAGTAAGTAGTAGTGAGGACGAATTATGTTGGTTTATATGGAATGAAATCTTCGACTGTTCTGGAATCAACACCAGACTACTCTCCTTATTACAGCAGAATTGGAAACATCTCAGCTCAAACATGAGGTCCCCTCCCAAGTCTTGCCACTCTGAATATGGATTACAAGCTTTCCTCGAAAGGCCCTCAGCCTTGAGGAGGGACTCTGAATTCCGCCCTTGATCTTGAGGAAAAACTATTTTAATATGTTGCCATGTGTGCAAAGGCTTGACTCACAATTTCTGCGGTTTTTTGTTCAACACTTCGGCCAGAACATATGCCTTTTAGGCGTGATGGTTCCCATTTTGGTCGCTTGGGGCGGTTCTACTGCAACGAGTTCTCTCTAGGGATGGGTATCGTTATAAAAGTATCGATATTTTGTATCGATACTGTATCGTATCCGAGTATCGATATCCCAAGTATCGTTGGCCATGAGTATCGATATTTTAAAATATCGAGTAACGATGCTTTAGTGTCATAAACTATCAATATCATCCAATTTTCTCGAGAAAAATAATTTTTTCAACAACTTTTATTCATTTTTCACTATTAAGAGTCCAAGCAGAGTGATTTTTTCCATTATGTAAACGTTATTTTTTGCAACCAAAGAGTAATGACCCAAAAGCCTCTCTATCTTCTTCATTTTTTAGCCATTATGTTGAATTTTCCGCGACAACAGTATCGATATTCGATATTTAGAAATATCGGATCCAAAGTATCGATATCCAAAAATATCGGATAGTGCAGTATCGATAATAAAATATCGAGTATCGGTAAGAAAGTATCGATATTTTGAAATATCGAGTATCGATACCCATCCCTAGTTCTCTCTCCAGTTGGCTATCTAGTGTGGAGGAGGAAACATCGGGGATCGACGTTCTTCCTCCATTCCGCGTTAAGTTTCATTTTACCAGAACATACCCTGCCTTTTTGGCATACATCCTGCTGTGTGTACATGGATTTCCTGCTTTTTAGGCATGTGTCCCTCCAAGTGTAGTACAAATTGTATGATTTTTAGGCATACATCCCTTTCAAGGGAGGTTCAATGCAATGAGGTTAAATGCTGATGGGAGCGGGTCGTAATGATGGCGCCTCTATCCCTCTAATAATTATAAAATTTTCGAGGAGATAGAGGATGATCTACGAAGTTCAGCAGACGAGGCTCGATGTTGGCCGTAAAAAATGGCGTAATGATGGCGCCTCTATCCCTCTAATAATTATAACATTTTCGAGGAGATAGAGGGTGATCTACGAAGTTCGGCAGTCGAGGCTCAATGTTGGCCGTAAAAAATGGCGTAATGATGGCACCTCTATTCCTCTAAAAATTTTACAATTTTTGAGGAAATAGAGTGTTCTTCGAAGTTCGGCAGTCGAGGCTCGATGTTGGCCGTGAAAGATGGCAGAATGATGGCACCTCTATTCCTCTAATAATTATACAATTTTCGAGGAAGTAGAGAGTTCTTCGATGCAGTGATGGCGGGAGAAGGTAGCTGATGGTCGATCCTTTGATGGAGGAGAATGGCGGCTGATGGCACTTCTATTCCTCTAATAATTATACAATTTTCGAGGAAGTAGAAGGTGATCTTCGATGCAGTGATGGCGGAGAAATGGCAGCTGAAGGTCGAGGTGAGCCGAAGTGGAGACCAGAAGAGAAGAGAAGTGATCCCAAAGCTGATGGGCAGTGGTCTGCGATTAATCAGCAGTGAAATTCTCATTAAATAGCCGGTATTCGTGGAAGGGGCTGCGAGTTCCCCGTAAGAGAGGGGTTCCCTTGATCGAGCGTAGACGGGGGAAGCGGGGGCTGACGTAACGTGAACAGCTGTTAGGTGCCAGGTAGAAGGAGAGCGGGCCTTGTGGGGGGTCGCCACAAGGAGGGGGGTCCATTCACTCAATTGGTGGTCAATTGATGAATGAATGACAGATCGATTCCAAGAGCCCCAAATGCGAGTTCCGAAAGCGGCGTCCTCAAGCAAATGGAGCTGAATGGCGGATTAAAATGGTCGCAGTGCGACGTATCCGGAAGGTCGTAAGCACAGGATCTCAACGGATGATGATGGCAGCACAAGATGGTTGTAATAAAAATGTCGCTGTGCGACTGATGGCCAGTTCCGGAGCGTCTTGGTGAGGTATCTTGCAAATGGAGGGCACGGAAAATGTCGTCGTGCGATGATGGCCGATCCGGAGCGTCGCAAATAGGGTATCTCGACAGAGGCGAATGGAGGGCACAGAAAAATGTCGTCGTTCGATGATGGCTGATCCAGAGCATCCTAAGTGCGGTATCTCGATGGAGGCGAATGGCGTGCGAAGATGGCAGCTAACTTCGGGGAAGTATGGTGGCTGCTGCGTCGGGTTCACCAGTGTGATGTGCTGCTAAAATGGCCGACTGGTAATGGAGACAAATTACAAGTAATATGGTTGGTCAATAGGACATAGGATCTCAAGAGCTAGGAAGAAAAAGGCGATTAGTAGTTGAGACACAGTCTGTTTTATTCTGGGCCATCCGGCCCTATTTATACCCCCTAGCTGGCTGGAGAAGGGGCACCTAATCCAGGCCAGTTGGGGGCGGTAGTGGGGACGCCCTGAGGCGTCCACCACAAGGCATATGTCCCTCTAAGAGTGAGTACATCTTTTATGCCTAAAAAGGAGATGTCCCGTCAAATAAAATTGTTCTATAAGCGAATTTTCGAAGAAAGTTTTCAATATTTTCAATATCATCCTTTTATTTTCAGTCATTATCTGAACTAGAAAATCACTTAGCATGGCTTTGCCAAATATTTTGGTGACGATTTTGGTAATGGTTCCTCATTTTGAATTCACATGCTTGAAAGGCATACATCCCTCCAAGAGTAGGTTGCGAAATCACGAGAGGAATGCCTAAAAGGCAGATGTCCCTTGGAGTGTAGGTTTAGTGTATGCCCTACAAGCAGGTATCCCTCCAAACCGTAATTTCATTCATGTCCTGGCTGAAGTGTTAAAGCAGGCTTTTAGGTGACTCTCCGATTGTTCGCAGGTGTCCACTTGCAGGATGGGTCCCACCACCGATTCAAATGCCGTTGTCGATCCTGAATTGAAGGTTCACGGAGTGAGGCGGCTGCGGGTCGTGGATGCTTCAGTGATGCCTTCTCTGCCGAGCACCAACATCAACTCTGCCACACTGATGGTTGCTGAGAAAGCATCTTACATGATAAAACGCGACCATGAGTGTGGAAAGCGTTGAAAACAATGGGCGTAACTGCTACACAACGTCAATATACGCTATCGTTTCAACAAATAATAACAGTTGTTGAAATTTACCTGATACCTGTTCTACTCAAAACCAAATCTCAAACGAATAAGTACCTTCCTAGGGAATTTTAAATGATTTCTCATCAAAACGAAATAAGGTCCGTCATTAGAGACAAATGTATTCCTGTTGAAGTGGGAAGAGATTCAGACGGAGACAATGAGATTTCAGTTCTCCCTGTTTACAAACATAGTATTGCCGTGAAGTATCCAATTGTAGGAAGGAGGACAGCCTACAAGATCTCAAAGGGGGGATCAAGGGAATTGATTTAGCGTTTCAGGAACAAAGATAAATAGATATATCTATGTATCGTGTATATATACACGAATACAGACGGAAAGTGATGGAAGCAAAAAGAACAGACCAAGCCCGCTGAGGCTGTCAGCATATTGTAGAAGGGTAGTAGAGCGTTCAGTGTTCCAGGTCTTTGAATCGAGTCTTCAGGCTGGTTGTCAGTGGTGCCCCTTCAAGAACATGTGCATGACCTCAGCCTCTCAGTATTGAGATGCATTTGCTGTTCGAACGAGCATGCGTCGAGTGTCGGACCAGGCCACTGGGCTGAAAGCTGAATGTGGGAGCCCGAGAAGCGTTCTGATTGGTGGAGCTCTGGGACGTAGTTGTAGCGGAAAGCAACAGATAGCGTTCATGATCACTTGTTCCCAACCTCATCACAACAAGTCACCTTGTTTATCACATATTTTTCTCCTTGGTGCGTTACCGGCCGCATCTAAGTAATTAATTTGATAACATTTAGTTATATTCGCGATATGTACGAAAAATGGCTTCGGAGCTCACTCAGCTGATCAGTGATCTGAAGAGTGAAGAAGATCTCCTCGAATGCTGGAGACGCCTGGAAGAGCACTTCCATTCAATAGGATTGAAAATAGCTTCGGAGCTCACTCAGCTGATCAGTGATCTGAAGAGTGAAGAAGATCTCCTCGAATGCTGGAGACGCCTGGAAGAGCACTTCCATTCAATAGGATTGAAAATGGCTTCGGAGCTCACTCAGCTGATCAGTGATCTGAAGAGTGAAGAAGATCTCCTCGAATGCTGGAGACACCTGGAAGAGCACTTCCATTCAATAGGATTGAAAATGGCTTCGGAGATCACTCAGCTGATCAGCGATCTGAAGAGTGAATAAGCCTTTAAGCAATGATTTGCAGCGTTTTTTACCTACCAGCCAGGTACTACCTACCACACCATACTGGCTTCACACCTTCACAATCAAGTTTATTAGAAAGAACTAAACGCTTCACACTCGATTGGAAAAATTTTAAAATTTCTCCCTTGCGAGGGAAAAACATTAAATCATGTTTAATGTTTTTCCCTCGCAAGGGAGAAATTAGATTGCCGATCACTCAGCTGATCAATGACCACTCAGGCGCCTTCAGCATTCTCCATTGACCCTGCTTCTCAAATTTCAGCTTCCTGCGTTCAACAGGAGAGAAAATGGCCTTGGAGCTCACTCAGCTGACCATCTTGGTACAACTAGACCCCAAATGGAGCCGATATAACGTGGTAACTAAGAAATCGGTCCGTGGTAACTAAGAAAAAAAAGCGTTGCAGATTTGCGTGTCGGAATTCACAGAATGACCCCCAGCCCTAAAACATTAAACATGTTAAAAAAAGCGTTGCAGATTTGCGTGTCGGAATTCACAGAATGACCCCCAGCCCTAAAACATTAAACATGTTAAAAATCGACCGATTTTCAATAATACACTGGGTTTCAAACGTTTCTATGGGTGGCAGTTGTCGATTCAACATTTGAACAACTGGCGATGGCGACAACAACAATGAGGAATTTCACCGAATTCTGTTTGCATCTTTCCTGAATAGTTAATGGTGTGGGATAGATGAAAATCGGGCTGATTTCGGAAAATAAGTCACCTGTTATTTTTGGGAGACAATCAAAATTTTTGATTTCAAAACTAACCGGGAAAACGGACGTGAAGTGGGAACGCTCGCTGATTGGGCTGTTCGGATCGCTGTGTTGCCTATTGGGAACGACGAAATTGTGTTTTCTAAGAGAAAAGTTATCAAACAAAAACAGAGGAAACCTAATTTTCCCCATCTTGCTTTTTCTATTTTTGACATTTTCATGTCTTTCATATGGCACATAAAAAAAAATCGTCACGAAATTTGATGCGACGAAATTTGTCCCAAGTCGCCACAATGATGATTATGACCATCAGAAGTGAAGTTGTTAGGTAGGTAGGTACTTTACAGTTTGATATTACCAGATCAGCTGAGTCGAAAATTGAGCTCCCAGATCAGCTGAGTCGAAAATTGAGCTCCCAGATCAGCTGAGTCGAAAATTGAGCTCCCAGATCAGCTGAGTCGAAAATTGAGCTCCCAGATCAGCTGAGTCGAAAATCGAGCTCCCAGATCAGCTGAGTCGAAAATCGAGCTCCCAGATCAGCTGAGTCGAAAATCGAGCTCCCAGATCAGCTGAGTCGAAAATCGAGCTCCCAGATCAGCATGAAAATGTTTCAATGTGTTGCAGACTCGTATGCAAGCGTTTCAACATTTTCTCCAAAAGATCGCATTTTTGTTTAAAACTACCCCCGTAAAACCCTTGGAAAGTGTTACCTCAATTTCAACGAAAATGGTCTTTAGTACCTTTCGGAGTCAAACTCCTCAATTCCTCATGTCAGAGTTTGCTTCTCTCTGAAATTTCAGATCGGCCACCAGAAGCAAATTTTTTCTTCAGATTTCGAACTTTACTTTTTCGTGAAATTTTGCATCTGGGGACTATAGATTTCTCGATCTCAGCGCTTCAAGCGGCCATAAATGAACTATTCCGGGATGACGTCATTTTCCCGGTTTTTTTAAACATTCGTATTTTCTACACTGTTTTGTTTGTTCGTAAATTAGGAAGTTCGGGCTGAAAGTTTGCCTTAGGAGGTTTTTCGAGGTGCTGAATCCGATTTTGGGGTCAAAAATAGGAAATTCCGACATGGTGAAATTCCTCATTGTAAGGGCAACTTGGAAAATACCTTTCGCCTCGATTGGATTTTCTAAGTAATTTTTGCAAATCTAAATGACGATGAAACGAAAAGTTATCAATTTCTGGTCATTTGAAAGGATTTGAAAAGAAGCGGTATGAAGAGTGTGTCCTCTCCCCCCAAAACTTCTGTAGTAGTTCCTCAATCCTAGCTGAAAGTAGATGGCGCAACTGAGGCAGCCTCAAAAATGCTTGCCCACCATTTTAACGTTGGCTTTCTTCTCTCTTAACTTGTCTCCAGTACTCTGTGGACCAGGCCCTTCACGATTGAACATGCTCTAAGTTACGAAATGGAAGGATTGATGACGAGGAGGCACGATAAGGGGAGGTCATGATGCTTACTTGGAAAAATTATATTAAGGTACCCACAATAACAGAAACGAATGTTCAAACTCCAGGCTTAAGGAGTGATTTGGCCTGCCCAGAGAGTATGGGAGCCACACAGGGAGGCGTTACCCAATGTAGGTACGTGCCACTCATACTTAGTGACGATTCGATGTACCTTTCGATGCGATATTTAACATCGAAATAATATCGGAAGGCAGTATCAATATCGATAAAATAACGGAAGAAAAATATCGATAGAATATCGAAAGAAAAATATGGATGTGACATTGTCACTGATATCGAACATGTTTTTGCATCTTTTTTTTTAAATCAATATCAGTGATATCGATAGAGTATCGAAAGAAAAATACTGATTTCACCATGGACCTTGTGGGATACTAGGTCCGTAGATTTCACTGAGATCGAATGTTTTCGGATTTTTTTTTTTTTATCGATTTTGAAAATATTGATAGAATATTGAAAGAAAAATACTGATTTCACCATGGACCTAGTATCCTAGTGGGATACTAGGTCCGTAGATTTCACTGAGATCGAATGTTTTCGGATTTTTTTTTTTTTTTTATCGATTTTGAAAATATTGATAGAATATTGAAAGAAAAATACTGATTTCACTGATACCTATCAAATATGTTTTTGCATTACTTTTTAAAAATAAATATCAATGATATCGCTAGAATATCGGAAAAAAATACTAATATTGAATATGATTTTGCATATTTTTTAAATTAATATCAGTGATCACGATAAATTATCGAAAGAAAAATATTGATTTCACTGATATCGAATGTATGTTCTTGCATAGTTTTTTATCGATATAATGCCAGTTCAAATTTCACTCTTTAAAAGTAATATCAATACGTAATGCAATACATTCATCTTCCATTTCTATTCATTTTGGTTTTTTATTATTTTTATATTTTGGGAGAAATTGATAAATTACAGTGGGAAGGAATATAACCGTCACAACCGATATTTTTTTCTTTCGATATCAATATTTTCCTTTCGATATTCGATAATATTGCAAGAAAAATATCGATACAAATATCGAAACAAAATATCGATATCAATAAATATCGAAAGTATCGAATCGTCACTACTCATACTGACTGGTTGCCACAATCTTCTTGGCTGCTGAGGAAGAGAAAAAACGCTTCAAATTATTACACAATGGTTTATTATTTTTCTATACACATTACTCGTCTGCAAACCGAGTCTCTGAAGACGAGTGATCTATACAGAAAAATAAATAAACTATTGTGTAATAATTTGCAGCGTTTTGATCTCGTAGAACGTAATTCCGATGATTTTTCCATTTCTTCGTCTTGTCTCCCTCATAATTTCCTTTAGTGGTTGCCAAGTCCTAGAGGTCGTTGTAATTTTCATCAGGAAATGAAGTAATTCCGGCGTAAATATGTGGAAGATATTTACAAATGAATCACCAACCTGTGCTCCTCTCGCACAAAACAGTTCTCAGCGATTGGACGGAGTTTGGGAAGTTGAAATAAATCGTATCGTTGGATACTCAGCCCCACGTCACCTCACTGCAGAAATCTTAGAACGGTTGCCATCACACGTTTTACTACGTTTACTAAAGACTCTTGAATAGGCAACAAGGGAGATGTGAATGTACAGGACTGTATTGTATAGTACTGAGAAGACGAACCTCCAACTCCCGATCCCTCCCTGTAAATCCCACATTTTTTTCCTAAATGTCAGTTACTTTGACGTAATTACTAAGATACTCATGTTAAAAATGTTATCTGGGTAAACTGGAAAATCCCTAAGGAAAAGGAGGAGGAGGGGGTTTATGAAAATTGTTGAAAAAACGGCAATTTATTTTGTATACGAGAGACCCGAAATTGTATACTGTGTTGGATTCTTCAAAAAATTGTCTGTTTGCAAAAACAACATGAAGAAAAACATAGATCGCATCTCGGTCAGCTAAAATTTGAACGGAGATTAGGCCTCTTTTGCGATTCACACTCGCGTTTCTGATTTATCATAAGTCCAACCCTTAAAACTTGAAAGGAGCGAAAGGGTTTGCCCTCTAAAAAGTGAAGCCCGACGTGCATCATTCACGCCCCTCTACTGCTCAGTTTATGGCCATCACTTCGCACCACAAATATGAAATTTTCTTGACGATTTGGAAGAACAGGGTGTCCAGCGATTTCCCGAAAAAAATTCCCTGAGTATTCCAGGTCGCTGGACACTGGACAAAGATTGAGTGACAAGTTCTGCGAGCTGCCAGTATGTGCGTCCGAGAGAATGAGGAATTTCACCATGTCAGAATTTCCTATTTTTGACCCCAAAATCGGATTCAGCACCTCGAAAAACCCCCTAAGGCAAACTTTCAGCCCGTACTTCCTAATTTATGAATAAACAAAACAGTGTAGGAAATACGAATGTTTTAAAAAACCGGGAAAATGACGTCATCTTGGAATAGTTCATTTATGGCCGCTTGAAGCGCTGAGATCGAGAAATCTAGTCCCCAGATGCAATATTTCAAGAAGCAGTAAAGTTCGAAATCGAAAAACTGAAGATAAAAATAGAAAAAGCAAGATGGGGAAAATTAGGTTTCCCCTGTTTTTGTTTGATAACTTTCCTCTTAGAAAACACGATTTCGTCGTCCCAATGGGCAACACTGGGAGGAGACGGCGATCTGAACAGCCCAATCAGCGAGCGTTCCCGCTTCACGTCCGTTTTCCCGGTTAGTTTTGATTGTCTCCCAAAAATAACAGGAGACTTATTTTCCGAAATCAGCCCGATTTTCATCTATCCCACACCATTAACTATTCAGGAAAAATGCAAACAGAATGGGGAATTTGCCTCACATTTTTTTTTTGACATTTTCATGTCTTTCATATGGCACATAAAAAAAAAATCGTCACGAAATTTGATGCAACGAAATTTGATGCAACGAAATTTGATGCGACGAAATTTGTCCCAAGTCGCCACAATGATGATTATGACCATCAGAAGTGAAGTTGTTAGGTAGGTAGGTACTTTACAGTTTGATATTACCAGATCAGCTGAGTCGAAAATTGAGCTCCCAGATCAGCTGAGTCGAAAATTGAGCTCCCAGATCAGCTGAGTCGAAAATTGAGCTCCCAGATCAGCTGAGTCGGAAATTGAGCTCCCAGATCAGCTGAGTCGAAAATCGAGCTCCCAGATCAGCTGAGTCGAAAATCGAGCTCCCAGATCAGCTGAGTCGAAAATCGAGCTCCCAGATCAGCTGAGTCGAAAATCGAGCTCCCAGATCAGCTGAGTCGAAAATCGAGCTCCCAGATCAGCATGAAAATGTTTCAATGTGTTGCAGACTCGTATGCAAGCGTTTTAATGTAATCTTATGTAATAGCCCTGATGATGGCAATAGCAACTATGTAGATCGACCTAACAAATTACACTACGTCAAACGGATTGGGAATGGGGTCCACTGAATGATAAAATCCTTCTTCGCCGAGTTTAGTTTTTCGATTTTTTAAATTTTTTTTTAAATTTATGGCTTCGGCTTTTATTTGCCATTAACCAACATCATACATATATATAAATATTCATGTTACATTTTTTATGAATTCACGTAGTAACAATAACAAATAAATTGAATTTCACGATTTCATTCAACAATAATAGTTGTTAAGGATTAAAGTTGAAATTGAACATAAATATTCAAACACTGCACAATACACTATAGGTTTTTCGGTTTGTATTATTGTTGCCAATGAGTACGGCTGGTTTAATTCACGGACGATTAAATCGATGAGTGATTGTCGTTGAACTTCAAGCGCAGAGCAAATCAATAATAGGTGTTCCATAGTTTCCACTTCGGCGTTACAAAATCGACAGGCGTCATCGTTTAATATTCCAATTTTATACAAATGTGATCGTGTGTTTGCTGTTCCACATCGAATACGTGAGAGGCATTTGTCAAATTGTTTGGATTTTCCCTGTATGTGATAAAACCAGGGTTGTCTGGATGGTTCGGGAAACATATGAACATAGTTGTGGCCAGCACGGTGATTGGCGTAGATCTGTTTCCATTCAGTTTAAGCAGTAGTTTTCAAATGTTGATTCAAATCTGAGGGTGGAAATATTTTTTTTTCGAATGAGGGTTTATTTTTATGGAATAAAACCATAGTGAGCTGCTCGAAAACGCATCCAAAAAATTTAGAGAATTTAAGGAAGATGGAAATTTTAAATGTGGTGGCAATGTGTAAGAGGGAGCCATGTTTGAAACGTAACAGATATTCTACCAATCTGACTTCAAAGGAGGTTCTGTGGCGCTTACCACAGAAGCGGAACATACACGAACTTTCAGCTTACAAGTAGTTCACACAAGAGTGCGCCACGAACTGGCAGGAAGAACCCAGACACAAAAGTGACCAAAAGAAACAATATTACTCACTTTTTTACAATACGATTCTACCTACTAGTTTATCAAGCATTATTAGTCTTCATCTTCTCTTATTTAGTTTCAAGATTTGAATCACTTTATTCGAGTAGCCATTTCACTGGATCGTTTTGTGTGGCGGTGCTAGAACTTTGTCTGTTGTCGGAGTTGTTTTTGCGTCGTTTTTTTTTTCGTATGACGTCAACAATATTCCTCGATTTTTGCGGTGTTTTGTAACAGAGGTTTCACTTGTTTAGGCATTTTCTCCAACGGTAATTTTTTCCCCTTGGTTATTCCTAGTGTTAAACGTTATTCTAGGGCCCTATTATAGGATTTGACTTGAAATTCCAGAATCTAAAATTGAGGCAAATTCCCCATTCGGTGAAATTCCTCATTGAAGAACTTATAAGATTGTTTTCATGAAAGTCATCGATATATGGACTATTTCCCAACTTGTTCCTACAATAATTAAATCGGAAATAAAAATTAAATAATCCTTTCCCATACCTTGAGCGTTACATTAATGACAGGGACATGACCAATCCTCGATTGCTGATATCTCGCGAGATGAACCTTAACCTCGGAGCGTCAACCACTCAGAACACTTCTCCAGTTCTCACCCTTAGCTTTCACTGCCATCTGAGGACTATCTTCGAAAATAAACGAAATCTTCGCGCATCAATTCGTTATTCATGAAAGTGTTCTATTTTCTTTCAAAACTACCTGCAACACCAGCAAATATTAAACAATTATATTTTGGGAACTGATGGAATAACTCGACAAGTTTACGCATGAAACATATATTTCACGTTCCAGTAAAACATTTTTTTCCGTATAAAAGACGAAAATTAACATGGTAACATAGCAATATGCACATAATGTTCTAGCAGAAAGATCTCTACGAAGAGTCACTTCCGTAACTACGAAATTACACTTGACTCAGAAAAATAAGATTCCAAAGGTAAAATAACAGTTTTGTTCAAAATTACATTATAAATCTACAAAATATCCTCTATTTAAAGAACAAAAATCTGAAGTCTATAAAAACTACGAGATTACCTCCATCCAATAAAACTTGGAGCGGCACTTGTACGTAAGAACCCTCGAGGAATAAATAATATTGTAATATTGAAGAAATAATAATTTAATTAAAACTTGGAATAAAAGAAATAAGTACGATTACACTATGAACAAAGGAAGAAAAAAAATCACTTGTGTAGTACGTAACATATCAGTTTCAAAGTATGTATTAAGTAGTATACGAAAAAAAAAATTCACCGAAAGGAAGACTTTCTCAAAACGTAGAGAGAGATCGGCAGGTTCCTTCGTCAATTGAAGATCCTGCAGCAGCAACGATTCAACTCCAAAATTGTCGTTTTTCGAACTCGAATGTACTCGCCTGATCTAGCGGTGATGGGAGAAACTTCTTGAGCTACCTGCCCTTCTGCCTACGAGGTGGTTCTGGAAGTTTCTCGAGTCACTGCTAGATCGGGGGAGTTCGACACGAGTTTTAACTGAAATGAACAATGGCCTGAGACAGGGGGACCCAGAGGCTGTTAAACTTCTGCTTAGAGGGACCAGTGAGAGCTATCTGGACGAATCCTGGAGGCAATGACCAAAGACATGGCTATGCGGATGATGATGTAATTGTAGGAAGATTTCTCCCTGCACTCCCTGGGGCGTTTGAACGTGCAGTGAAAGATAGGAGCCTTGTAATCAATGAGCTAAAGACCATTAATATGAAGACAGCAAGGAACTCCACTAAGCAGGGCTCAAACTATTCAGATGGCTGGTCACCATTTTCCAATCTGCCAGGAGTTCAAGAGCCTCGGCTTTCTAGCGACGGAGGAAAACGATGTGCCCTCGGAAATCAAAGGCAGAATCATGGCGGGTTATCGATACTTTTGATCCCTTCAGAGTCAGTGTTGCCACGTTGGGGGTTTCCCCCCAAATTTGGGTTTTTTTTCTAGACGGAGGATTTTGGGGGGAGAAATCTTTTGGGGTTTTTTTGGGGGTTTTTACCGACGAGGGTTTTGGGTAGAATAAAAATGAATCAGCAATTAAAATAGCAGCAGGTAATATATATATTCAATGGAGTGAAAAACTTCACCGAATTTACCAATGTCTATCGTGGGCTCAATGGGACTATAATTTTGGAGTTTTGGAGGACAAACTTTTTTCGATCTTTGATCTTTCGCAAGCACACACTTTGATAAATTCTTGAAGTTTATTCGTCCGTTCGCGCTCGTTACTATTAGCAAACTTGAAGTTTTGAAGAAATTGAGAAGGTTTTGGAGATGGGGGTCGAATGCGACCTCACTGTTTGACATTTTGATTTTTTGTACAAAAAAGTACCCTACCTGAAGAAACTAGTTTATTTTTAAAAATGATTTTAATGTTTTTTTTCAAAACCTGTATGACCTGAAACGTATATCGCTAATACAATAATTGCATTGTCTTCAAGATCCACTCCACCCTCAAATCATTAATAAATTACAATCTACTACTAAAAAAAAAAAAAAATTTGCATTGTATTCATTGATATTTTTATTTCATCCTTAACTTTTAGGGTTTTTCTTTTTTTGGGGGATTTGGGGGTTTTTCGAGGTTGGCTCAGGGGGTTTTGGTAGCCGCTTGTTGGCAACACTGTTCAGAGTCCTCAGCTTCAATGCTACCTTGAAAAGCGAAAGTGAGGTTGTGTCCTCGATTCGTCCAGGTCCCAGATGTGGGTATTAGCTTTGGGTTTGGGAGAAAATGAATGGATGGAGCCCGAAAGAGTTCCACGCATGCCTCTTCAGGCATCCAGGTGGCAGAAGACCACTTATGAGATGGATCGATGATGTGGAGGCAGACCTAGGGACGTTCCAATACTACCGATATGGATAGGTATCGATACTATTGTTTCGATACTACTGATATCGAATCATCTATTATTATGCTATAGGTCTACCAGAGAAACTTTGCATCCGTGTGGCGCCCCCTAGGTGGTGGATCAGCGAACTATAACGATCAAGTCAACCTTCCATGGTGAAACCTTGACACGGAAATTGGAGCCGTGAGAAATTTCATGTTCATGTTATGCCACGAAATTTCAATTTCGGAAATGCATGAATTTCAAGCTGCAGTAGGAGGAAAATCATGTCACTTTTGAGGGGAGAAATTCTGGAAAAATTATCGTAGGCATGGGAATCTGCTTGAGTGATAAGTAGTTCTATGTTCTCCAGAAGAATGTGCCAAAGGGATGCAAAGTTTCTGTGGCAGACATCGAAAGAAAATCGGCAGCATCGATATTGAATGAATACTTCCTTTTTGGATTAACAATTCTAAATTTTCTAACGTCTATTTTTCAACAATATTGAAACTATTGAGTTCTCAGTTTTGTCAATAGAGAAGTAGGAAGTAACTTGCTCAACAAGACGCTACGTTGGTGGCTCTTCCAAATACCTGGACAAACTGATCTTCCTGGACAGCGTTGGTGACTAAGAGTGGTTCAGTTGAACAAGAGGAGAAAAATAATTATTACCTATCTTGTTATTATTACCCATTTTTATTACCTATAATGGGGTATTTTGGTGGGTCGGAAATTCAGGGTTTTGACCTCAAATTTGGATTTAGCACCCTTGAAAACCATTATACTCCAACTTTTAGCCCAATGATACTATAACATGTGGTAGAAAAATTAATTAAAGAGATCACACGTTTGAAAAAAAGGCGGGCCTCCATGAACGCGCACACACACTACGCCACGCGCGTGTGTCAGTAGTATTTCGTAGTATCCAAGAGATTCTTTAAGGGTTACGTCTCTTCTCTGTGTATGGATACTTTTTCAAAAAGTTTTGGCTAGGTACATCACGATAGGCTAGCTACGTCACACCATTCAAATCTTCAACTTTCCTTAGCTTCTCTGATTTTTTAAAAACATTTTCTCGACGAACAGACCCGATTACCGTTATTCCTGAGCCATACTCTTTTTGAAAAAAAAAAAAAAAGACAAATACCTCATTAAGCTTTTGTATATTACAAATGTCTGGTTTTGTCTGGAATTTTTCGCTACTCATTCGATACTTTTCATTTGGTACTGAATCGATATAAATACCATTGATTCGATACTAATTCAATACCAAATATCGTATCGAAAGCGGTATTGGAACGTCCCTGGGCAGACCTTAGGGCCCTTCGAGTCAGGCAATGGATACAGAAGAGTGGCGGCGGATAATCGAAAAAGCAAGGTCCTTTAGAGGACTGCTGCGCCGCAGAAGAAGAAAATTAACTAAAGCACGACCATTTTGGCGTTGCTTCGTTCTTGCTGCATGTCTTCAATTTTTTTCTAAAAAAAATGGAAAAATTTCATCAACAATTTTTGAGAGGTTGAGCCACATACGAAATGGAGTGAATATCGCAGAGTATAGACTAACCAAAATCAAATAAGATTCCATATTTCAAAATTAAAACATTGAAAAATTCAACTGAAAATAAGAAAGTGATTTCCTAGGCCGACTGTCGCAGCATCAATTTTCAAAATCATTTTCGCCGAGTCAAAAGCGTTTTTTTTCTTTCTCACATATAAAAATACGTTGGGACCGAAAAAAAGTCTTTTTTTTCCTTCCCTCAAAAACATCCTGATTCGGACTTAACATTCGGTACAACTACGATCACAGGGATGCTCGGAAGCATTCGAATTTAATACTAAAAGCAAATCAGAGCGGGAAATGAACGCCACGAGCGGTTTCATCTGATTTCAACTCGTTTCGCCTCAGACTGACAAAACCAAACTGAAAAAAATTTTTTTTTCCAAAATGGAAAAAAAAGAACGAAATTCTTCTAATATTAAACAGTCTTTTACGCGTCAAAAGAATGCTCGCTATTTCCAAAACAAGACTTCCTAAAAACGAAATTCCTCGGTTTTTTATATAAATTTCAAACCTACGAAAAAAAAAACACTCGAGCACTTCAAAACGACCAAGTAGTGAATAAATATTATAAATTAGAGAGTTCATCTTTGATACTTCGAAGTACCTTCTTTTGTATAACGAAGTGTACCTAAGATATTCAATGTTCTCGAATAAATTAAAATGAATAAATTAAACAAATGAGGGTGAATGAAAATACGTGCTCAGACTTGATTAAAGCACATTATGACGGAGAAAGAACTAAGTTTTCTCGTTAGACGCATTCTAAAGACGAATCGAATTTTCTTTCTTGTAATGCGCAACATTTGAACACAGCAATGGAAATGGGCGTTGGGCAACATAATTTTTGTACTAACTGCAATACCGACTGTCAGTGCAAGAAACACCTAAACTCTATATTCTACTACCGTAAGCCTTGTTAAGCTATTTTCTCTCACATTCGAGTCGCAAAACGTTGTCTTAAATTGTTTTGCTTCTCAAAAAATCCTTTTTTTAACGCACCGCTCAAAAGAACCGAATTTGAGACGACACCGTAGAAAAAGCACATCACAACTTTTAATATCCATTCTCGATCCGATTTGTGAGAATGGCCAAAACAGCAACTAGAGGAAGTGAAGGAGCACTTTGCAGCAACAACGAGCCAACTCCACAATTGTTTTCGTTCAACTTTCGTTTCGAATTCGAATGTAATCGCTCGATCTAGCGGGGATTCGAGGAACTCCCAGAACTACATAACTGGAAGTTTCTCGCGTCACCACAAGATTGGGCGAGTACAGCTCTCGTGTGTTGGTATAGCTGTAGCGGGACTGTGGAACTGAGTATCAACTTGTAACGGTTCCATGCAGTGACAAAAACTAAGCCCTTAAGCTGTATTCACATGGGTTGGTAAGGTCGGAATGACGGAAAGAAATAACGCAATCTGATTGGCTGATTTTCCCCAGTGGAGAATGGTGGCCGCCATCTTGAGAGAATGGCAGAAAGTACGTCGGTGGAAGAAATTTTTATATCGCCGTCCATTTTCTGTGCATTCCACATGCCTGTGCAGTGGTCAGGAATGATAGCCACTACTGGAGGTTGCACTAGGGGTGGCAGACTGTAGATAGTAGCCAACAATCGATTGTTTCGATGCGTTGAGGAGTTGTAATAATATAGAGTTTTTGGTGCCAAAATCCCTGTTAGGAGGAGACTAGCGCGAGCAACAGAGGATGCTACCTAGTTGAAGGAGGAAGCCCGTTAACTTTGGACAGGGGGGGAAGGGAGGCGCTCGTGACAGTGGGCCTCTAGGAATGGGTGACTGTCAGGGGGCACCCTTTCATCGTTGCCTGCTGTTGTTGGGAGGCAAATCCATCGTCACCCGTGAACTCCGTGCTTTGTGAAGAGGTTCCACGGGCCCATTAGTGGTTGCCAAAAACTCTCTAATGTATTCCCAGAATTTTCGCAGACTCCCAACTGAGATAATTTTCCAGAAACATTGTTGAGCTGGCATTCGTAAAAAATAGATGAGCTTGTGGGTAAATCAAAGATTCTGAGATCAATATTATTCCTGTCGAAAAAAAGGATCGAAACTATTGAGTGTTGGAAAAAACAATCGATTGTTGCAATTGACAATCGGCCACCCTGAGGTTCCATACTCGCGCTGATTTGTTTGTTTGTTTTCTCACGCTGTCCTTTTTTTGAATTTTTTTATTTATGACTTTCAACGAAGAATGATCACCAACCTTTCAAAACATTGTCAACGTAGGTTACAGATCAGAGAGACGCTATCATTTCAGAGGCTTCCTATCCATTTCAGAGGCTTCAGAGGCTATCATTCTGTCTATTCCATCCACGGGAACCTTCCACCAACTCCGCCTACCCCCTCCACTGGTTTTCTTGTCTTTCTGTCGTTCTGACCTTTCCGTCCCATGTGAATCCAGCATTACCAGTCCAGTTCCCTTCAATGGCACAGCTCCCTGGAGTGGAAAGAACACTATGAAGGGTGTAACTGAAAAAAGTAACAGCGCCCATACTGATTCCACAGACCGAGAAGATATCATGGAATGGCTCTGGATCAGGAAGAAATCTTCTGGACTTGTTAGCATGGTATGGTAAACTGTACTGCTAGTTTGGAATCTTTAGAACCGTTCCAAGGAAATACCTGGACCGACACACCCCTATAAATGTCTATTTTGGAGCTGGCTCGTTGATGCTGCAGGATCTCCGATTTACACTTATATAGCTTTATTAAGTACTTGGTAACAGCTTCAAAAGATTCTTAAGTACTTTTTAGCTAAGCTTTTAAGTAACGACTTCATGTACATAGGAGCCTTAGTATTGACGCAATAAGTTGAACTTTTGTCAAATCAATTAAAACCGATAATTTTTGATATACATGAATAATGATTTATAATATTAGTTTATTGTTTCATAAAGAACTTTCATTATCATTATTTGTTTCATTTTATGTTTGCAAATTGTTCAAATTGTTGGAAGTACATAGAGCTCTCATTTCTGCTTGTAATTTTGTTTTAGGTAACTATGAGAGGTATCTCGACTTATGTTTGCCATGAATAACGTATTAGTCATTCGTAATCTGCAGTGTCTTCAAAACGGATTCTATTTTACGCTGAAAGTGCTTGTTAAGTAGAGCTTAAAGCACTTGCATCAGTAGGTGCAGGCGTTGATGAATGAAACAGGCAGGTAGATGTTTGAAGTATGCAAATAAGTGGTCGAAATTAATTTTAGAATTAAAATCTTCTGGAAATTAATTTACATCTTTTAAAGAGAACACAACAGACATAACAGCAATAAATTATAAGAATCTTTCCATATTTTGTTTTTTTATTAGAACTTTGGTTACGATTGCTGACAATCTCCCGCTACTGGAAAATTAACATGGAAGTATTTGATTTGTTTAAGTTTACGCCTTATTACGAAAGGTGAAGGAACTTTCCTCGAGTGGGAACTTACCCCCACCTCCCCTTGAGCCTGCTTTCATCAAGGTCACACCCCCCACCCCTTTTCTCACCTACCAACAGCTTTTTAGTAACAACGTAAACAGCAACTTCTGAGCAACTACTTACTTATTTCATTCAATCAAAGTCAATACTAACTGACAAGTGTGAATGTGTTTCGAGTCCTACTCGACAAGTACTTTCAAGGTATTAGAGCGACGCGTTCCATATGACAGTATCCAAAATATTGATTTGTCAAAATTTCAAGTTATTCGCAAAAGTTAGAATAAATTTGTCAATAGTTCAAATTGCTGTATCTCTACTATAATAAGATAATTGGACTGTAGAAATAGAGCCGAGTATTGTTCCCACAGTTGCTGCGTGCCATTCTCACTCACACTTGAAAATCACATTACAGTGATAATGTCCACGACTCGAGGTCACTTTTTACATATTAAACACAGCCAATTATTAACTATTTTTCCCCCTTTTTTTCTCGCACGGTCGAGAAAGCGAAAACGAACGGTTTCCGTTTTTTTTAAGTTAAAAATCGTTTCCTTACAAAAATAAAGTATTCGAAAATGGGTGAAAAGCCGAGAGGAATTTCGGGCTTAGCACGAGGAACATGGTTCACGAGGGCGCAGTGGGCCTTTTTCTTTCGTCTAAAAATCCGGCACAGAGCGGCAGCTGTTTTGCGCCAAAACGTCTTCAGAGAGGAGTCCTCTTTTCTCTTCTTTTTTCGACTTCTTTCGATCGGTTTCCAACGTGCGGAGATCTGGTTCATAGCAAGGCTGTAACAAAACAAAACATCGCATTAGTCTTGAAAAGTATCGAGTGAATACCATGGGATAAGAACATAGAGAAACCACAGAGAAAGCAACGAATTGCGTTCCACAAAAATGTACACCGAATACAAGATGATCTCAATTGCCCCACTGTCCTCAACCTCTCCTTATTTAATGTTTTAACGAGCCACATATGGGCGCCATCTTCATCCAGATCCAGAGGATGGAATTTGCCTCAATTTTAGATTCTGGAATTTCAAGTCAAATCCTATGATAGGGCCCTAGAATAGCGTTAAACACTAGAAATACCCAAGGGAAAAAACTATAGTAGAAGAAAATGTCTAAATAACTGAAATCTTTGTAAAAAACTCGCAAAAAATCGAGGGAAACTGATCACGTCAATCGCTGGAGTTCCTCCTGCAAGAGAAGCAAAAACTGACTGGATTCGCACTGCTGTGCTCTCTGGCAAAGCGTAAAAGAAGTTTCAGGAAATAGTATCAAAAAACGTTGACAGGTAGAGGTGTAAGCGCCCTTGTGACCACAAGAAATGATCCACTCAAATAATGTAATTCAAATAACAAAACTAACTAATATTGAAACTAAATAAGAGAAAATGAAGTCTAATAATGCTTGTTAAACTGATAGGTAGAATCGTAAAAAAAAGAGTGAGTAAAATTGCTTCTTTTGGTCAATTTCACGTCTGGGTTTTTTTCTCTTCCCCAGTCGCGCGCTCCTTTGTTCGACCAAGTAAGCTACAGTTCCATTTACGCTTCAAGAGGTAGCACTACTGTCGTAAGGGGCACTGATCCCCCTATGAAGTCAGATCAGTAAGGAGGGCGGATACATTGCAACATGGCTGCCCCCATATACAGATTGCCGCTACATTTAAAATTTCCACCTTCCTATAATTTTTGGGATGCTTTTTTGTGACGTTCATATTAGGCTCAAGTGCAAGGGACTTTTGGCCCCAGGCTAACGTGTTCCCTACAAGCCCATCTCTCGTTATTTAGCTGCTTCAAATATGTGCTCTAGCTGGAGTTTCCAGGCGACCCTCGAGTCGGCACCAGTTCATGGTCTACAAAATTCTCTTTTGTCTGAAGAGAGGGATGTGGTAGCAGGAATTTGATGCTCCAGCCATACATGGGCACTCAAATTTTCAAGGAAAGAAATAGTGGTTGGTATCAACGTTTTTTAATATACTTTTTCAAAAGGGCGTAGGGTCTAGAATTGTTATAGACTATAAGAAGTTCAAGGACCTGAATAGGACTAACCATTCAGGAAATACCTCTACAAAACCCCAACACAACTCAGATGCTTTCGTAAGTTTTTTCACATTGGTGATTTCGAAAATTTGTCACGGTACGTAAGTGATATCATCGTACTGCATATTTTGAAATGTATCCCAACACTGATACAAATCTTGAAAAATGCAAAAAAAAAAAGTATAACATACTTTATCGTATAAGAGTGTTATACTTATACGACGTATAACAGACTTTCACGTATAACATACGAAGCATTGAATGCAGTGTTGGGGTCCCATTGACGTAGTTCCCGAGTGATCAGTTCCCACCAACAAAATCTTAGTCACGTGGACCACGGAATATTTTGGATTACGATAATTTTACGTAGTAGTCACATTAATTAGGTTTAGATTACATGATCTTGGCAGAATATTTATAGGGAGCAAAATGGCTCTCGATCTTCGTTCACGAAGTAAGTCATTCTAGGGTCATGGCACAACAAAAGGTGCCACGATAGGTTAGACACCTGATCTATTTGGTCGCGGAACTACCGGAAACCAATGTATTGTCGAGAGCCGCAAGAAAGTGCTCTGATTGTGCTTTCTCATCTTTGCCACTATACTGTTCAGTAGTTGAACTGTTAGCGCTACCTGTCTGTCAGTAGAGTCACTAGTTTGAATCAAGCCAACATCAAATTACCGGACAGCCGAGAGAAAACCGTCTCCCTGAGACACCTTGCTCTAATGGCAAACAATCAAGAAGCTGTGGACATCACACCACTGGGAAACAACCAGGGGGCAGTCGACCAAGAGGTAGATCAGCCAATAGAAGAAAGAAGAGAAATACTACCAAACTCAACAAATCCTGAAATTGAATCAGTCTCTCCTCCTCGATCTTCTTCGTCTGTGAATCCCGAACTGCGTCCCCGAAGAAATAGAAGACCGCCACCTTATTTGAAGGAATACGTGCTTGACTAAACAAAGTGAGGGAAAATGTCATATGTTTCCATGGATTGAAGCCGTTGCTACAATACCCTTTCAGAATATTCGTTCTCCTTCATTACAATGTCAGATTTCGTTGAATAAAGATTATTCGAAGTTCCAATTTACACTTCACCCAGTAGCTTCGAAGGAACGTCTGAAGATGCCACTAGTCAGTAATGGCTTACATTACCCACACAGATATCCACACTGCACTCTTCAACACAGTAGTGAGCGAATTGAATCACTTGGGCAAAGTTGTGGAAACCCATTTTTACAAGGGTGACAACAAACAGGACTTATGATTGTCTGTCTCTGCGATGTTCAATAAATGAATCTTTTGCATACAGTTGATATTACGCAAAAGTATGCAGTCTTCCTGGAGACTATCAAAGATGAATTCCAAAGACAAAAAACCCCGAAGTTCTTCTAGTACCCTCCAATTAAAGGCGGTCTGCCCTCTATTCATCGAAATTAGATTATAATCATTTTAATTAGTTTATTATCAGAATAATTAGTTTATAAAAACATTCAAAAATCCGTGCGGAAAAAAATAGCAACACTCGTGGGTGTTAACATAAATATTGTGAGATGAAAGTTAGTCCAAGCAAGCAGCCCACGGAAATAATCACGATGAATTTATCGCAAAAATAAAGGTGTGAAAAAAGAGATTTGAGTTCACTCGTGTATAAGATGGAGAAAGATCTTGGTGGTGCAGATGATATCGTAAAATTGAAGAAATTAATGGTCGGATTAAATGGTTGTGTGCCATAATGGATAAGAAGTACGAGGATCATCCGGAAAGTAGGTTTACAACACTTGTTAAAAACGCGGTAAATTATTACACAATACTTTATTATGTTTACTTCGCATTTCTTACTTATGTAAGAAAGTCTTAAGAAAGTCTATAAGAAAATGTTCTTACTTATTTCTTTCTTACTTATGTTTACTTCGCATTTCTCGGCTCAGTGGTAGACTCAGCGTAGTTAAGTCGGAAAGTCTGGAGATTGAACCCCAGTCGAGGGAAGTTAATTTTTAATGACACATCAAAATGGCGCAGTCAGTACGGACCTGGAATGGCTCCTCTGCTTTCTCTGAGGATAATTATTGTTGTGTAATCAAAACCGCTCCCTCAAGTCACGAGTCTGCCGAGTCGGACAAACTGTTGAGTTCAGCAGATCCTCTGCTCCATTCAAGAAGGAATAACAACAAACTCCCGAGCCAGTCAAAAATAGCGTTCTCACTAGGTTGCTGGCCAAAGACCCCTCACCTCCCTGACTAGGTAACGGGGTACTTAGGATTTCCTGAGTTGTGATTTTAATAGAGATGTTGTCCATTCACTTCCTTGGCTCAGTGGTAGCGAGCCTGACTCAGGTTTGTATAGCGTAGTCTAAAATTGATCCTCAGGTGCGTTCATTACGAAATTTGATTCTTGGTTGCTAAGAACTCTCAACTAAGTACAACACAAAACTCATTTCAATGAAATGAACAACAATCGCATTTGATCAGCTCAAATTTGAACCGAGATCCTTCAGTGACCAGTCTTTTTCTAACGGAATGTCCTGTTTTTTTGCAGCATCCCACCAGTACTTCCGCTGGACCTTGAACTGTTGTTAGGAAACAATTGAACTCACTTGAGACCAATTTTTGAAAAATGTTTTTAAAAAAATCGTTCGTTCTATGAAATTTAACTAATTTTTCAGTAATAGTTTAGAAAAACCTAGCTTTGTAATGACCAGAAAAGGTTGAATGCGCCTAAATGAAGTAAAGGAAAAATCGATTCACATTTGTGTTGCTGATGTATTATAAGTCCAAACCTTGAGTTCTCATAGAGAGAGAACGGTTTGTCCTAAAGAACTCTGGGTGGCCTCGTTCGATTTGAAAGATTCAATTCTATTTTAAATTGTTGAAAACCCGAGATTTTTTCGAGCTAGGGCATTTTAAAATTTTTAACCCCTATTTTTCACCCCTAAGAAATGACTGACAATAACCAACCGTTTCTTCGTACAACTAGACCCTAAATGAAATTGAATATTGAAGACAATAAACCAAGAATTTAATAATTTAATGAATAGGTAGGTACTTCAGAAATGTACTAAACTAGGTTTCCATGTGATCCCAGTTGAGTTCTAGACATAGTTCTGTTACCTGGGTACTGGCTTTTTTTCATAGCCGTGTCATAGACCTCCGCTGCCACCTCTTTCAACAACTTTCGAGAGCTTCCTGGGTCTTGAAAACCCCGAAGAGCCAATCAGAACCATGGGAATCAGCTTCCTCCGCGACAACGCCAGGCCACACACTGCTGATTCACCCAAGAACTTTTGACTCAGTTTGGATGGGACATTGCCAACCACCCTCCCAATTCGCCCGACTTAGCTCCACATGATCACTAAATTGAAGGAGTGTGAGGGTTGGGAAACAATTTTCAGTTGATCGACAGGTCCAGCAAGCTGTTCTGAAGTGTTTAAAAGAGGTGGCGGTGGAGGTCTATGACACTGGCATACAAAAGCTGCTGCCCAGGATACAGAAATGTCTCAAAACCAACTGGAAAAACAGTTTGAAAAATACGTGAAAAATAGTTCAGTATATTTTCAAAATATTCTGTAAATTTTATTAAAATACAACCATTTTTTAAATGTTGTAAACTCACTTCCTAGATGAACCTCGTACTAATTCAAGTCAAAGATTATGACTCTTTTTTGTCATTTCACGAAAAAGAAACTTGAAACTGAATATCTTCATAAAAACGATAAATATATTAATAAACGCTATTAGTAAAACAAACGGTTTTTAAATAATGTTAATGAACGAAGGATGGAAACTGTGGACTGCACACACCATTTTACCCTGAGGTCCAAACAAAACTCAGTTTTGGAGTAGTTCAAGAGAGAAAAACAATGAAATTTCCTACCTAAGAAGACGATGGTTTTGAAATATTGAATAGTGATACCTAATTTAATTACATTGGATTTCACCAAAATTGTCCAAAGTAGAAACAATTCGAAAAAAAGCGCATTTCAGAAAAGAAGACGAATGCATTTCAGGATGATGAAAATGGTGATTTACCGGAATGTAATGGAATGGAAAAATAGTGTAGAAGTACCACAGCCGTAGCCCCATCCTCAGACCCGCAAACGATTCAAGCTTATTTTGTAATCTTGGGAATTGACGGATACCTTTTATTCACCGTAAAAGTCGATAATGACCACGTTTCAACGAATACGTTTAGTGTTACGCTAAACATGGTGGGAATGAAATTCGAATGTGACATTGTCCTCGTGTTCGTCCAGATGCCTCCAGGGCACCTGCAAAAACAGCCCAAAGCCCCCTTGAGTCATCTCGAGGTGATGACAATACAATTTTTCGTAGTTTCGAAGGATTCCACTGACAGAGATAGAGTCGGGGTTCAAGGCACTCTGCAAAGTTTACAAGATAGGAGTCACAGCGTGTGTAATCACCTAGGGTTGGTTTATTCTCAATCATCTCCAATTTCTCCTCGACAGATTCAAGAAGGTAGGTTAAAAGGTTAAAAACATGGAAAAAGTGTAACCCTTAGTACGCTTACAAGGAGATTGATATTAGGAAGTTTACCGAGCAATTTCGAACTAAAACTTACCAAAGTCCAGGACAACCCCCCCCCCCCCCCACCTCCACCCACCTCAAAGGTCAGGGTTGGGATAAAACTGAAGATAACATCTGTATGGAGACAGCGGGTGGGGTTTCCTCTTTACCTACCCTATCCACGCAGTTTTGAAGTCGTGAAGAGTAAAATTTACTTCAAGTTTCCATTTCAGGGTTAATAGTTATGAAAACCACTGAGCTTGCAGCCAGCGAGCAGCTTTTGACATCACTACCCAGTAGGCAACAGAGGACCATTCGGAGGATCAGGGAGGCATCACAATGGCTCAGCGTCCTCCCACTTACAGCAGACAACTTCGACTTGTCGTCTTCCCTATTCCGTGACGCACTAGCCATTCGGTATGGTTGGGAACAAAGAGGGTTGCCAGTATGGTGCGATGGATGCGGGAGTCCCATGGATACGAACCACGCCCTCAATTGTATGAAGGGCGGCCTGATCAAACAGGGACACGACCTGGTTCGAGACGAATGCGCCAAAATAGCAAGCCTCGCATGGAACGGTGTTGTCACAGAACCAGTTCTTCGTGAAAGTCTTGATGGCAGCCCCGGGCTGGTGGCAGACATGAATATTCATGGTATGTGGGACCGTGAGAGACCTGCGTTTTTTGATACCCGCGTTATAAACGCTGACGCAGTCTCTTGCACTTCCATGGACTGGCCAACCATCTCTCGCCATGCTGCCCAAGCCAAGCATACAAAATACGACAGAATAGCCGAAGATCTGAGAGAGTCTTTCACGCCACTCGTAATTTCATGCGATGGAGCATTGCATAAAGAGTAGGACGCTTTTCTCAAGAATGCCTCCCTACGCCTTGCCAACAAATGGTCCAAATCCTACGCTCAAGTGATGATGTGGACGCGAAAACTCAATTCTCCGTCCATCGAGCGGTTTCCATGAGGCTAAGAGGCCCAAGGAAACAAGTCCGAGGACTCGGACTGGAGGACGGAGCAGCAATTTGGCTTCCACAAGACTAACTCCTCACACATTTACGCTCGCTTGCTCGCACTCCCCTCGTGATGATGGAAATTCGATTTGGAAAACGGAAGACAACTACTTTTTCCTCCTTCCATTTACAAAAATCGGTTAAAACAGCCATGGGGCATAGCCCCCTCCATGATGCAAGAAGCTAGGGCTTGTTCACTCCAGGAGTGGATTGTCAGAGCAATCAGAACATGTTAGGGCGCACGTTTCAACTCCTAATTCCGCCTGTGGACGCCATCACCCGAGTTTTTAACAATCCACAAAACTCTATGCCAGAGCCTGTTCACTAGTGGCCATTACAGGCCCAAGCAAGCACAACCCTGCCCAGGCTTTTGCCTTGTGCCTCAAACTTATGTCTCAAATCGTCAAGTTGAACCTAATAAAGATTTGCAGTCATTTTTTTGACTACTCAGTGAGAAGGACATGAATGTAACGTGTTAGAAAAAACCTCAAGGATTTGAAGACTTCGTCAAATAGGGATGCCTAAAAGCTGTCTTCTGGGCTTTTAGGCATCCCTAGGCTATGAGTTGAAGCTACACAGCTAGTTGGTGCTACACAGCAACCAAAACCGGTTAAAAAAATCGGTTAAAGCAGCCCTAGGGCATTGCCATGTAGTCCCCCCCCTCCCCCCCGTGATGCAAGATGCTAGGGCTTGTTCACTCCAGGAGTGGATTGTCAGAACATGTTGGAGCGCACGTTTCAACTCCTGATTACGGCATCACCCGAGTTTTTAACAATCCACAAAACTCTATGCTAGAGCCTGTTCAGTAGTGGCCGTTACAGGCCCAAGCAAGCACAACCCTGCCCAGGCTTCTGCCTTGTGCCAAACTTATGTCTCAAATCGTCAAGTTGAACCTAATAAAGATTTGCAGTCATTTTTTTGACTACTCAGTAACAAGGACATGGATGTAACGTGTTAGAAAAAACCGCAAGGATTTGAAGACTTCGTCAAATAGGGATGCCTAAAAGCTGTCTTCTGGGGGCTATGAGTTGAAGCTGATGGGCGCTACACAGCAACCAAAAACTCTTACGCAGTGAAATACTTGGAAACTACGAACAAACTAAATTACAGTAATAAAACATAACATTGAAGTTGGAAAGCACCTCAATATTGCTTCCAGTGCAAACAGTTAGTTGAGGTGGTAATTGTGAAATCCAACAAGAAAATTCCCAAATAATTACCATTATGACCCTTAGAACGATAATCAAATTTACTTCAAATAGTTAGTAAAAGCTATTACAAAGATTTCTTCAGATATAGGCACCTAGACACCATGAATTCGAGCACATCTTATGCCAATTTCATAGTGCTTTCTTCAGATTTACATTAGAATAGATATTTTGAAAAACTCGAAGTAATGGCGGAAGAAAGAGGCTCAGCATCAATCTAACAGAATTATGCAAGTCAAAACAGGCAGTTTTAACAGTTTTTTAGGCAGAGGGTACTCACCGTATCGCATATATTCATGTTGCAACAGTTCTCTATGGCTATTTCGCAAGAGGGACTCGTCACGGGTTTCGGTGTCACGCTGTACCTCTTGAAGATTTTAGGCCTGGACCTGAGTCTTCTGGTTTGAATGAAGAGCAGAACCGCAAGCACGATGACTAACGCAATGGCTGATAACAAGCCGAAGGTGACGTGCGTGCTGAAGCGACCAGGAACCAGCAGCGCGTCGTTAGGAGAACACCTGTCGAGCAAAATGAAAAATAAGGAAAACTGCCCACATGCGAGAATAAGCTACAAAATATTGGAATTTCAACAGTACGGTGGAAAATGCGTTTGGGGAATCTTGCCCTATCAGCAAACCATCGACCCTCAACTGGCGCCCACCTGATGGAACTTCATCGACTTGCCATGGTCCACATGCCATGTAGTAAATCATCATGCTCATCTCCCCACTCGTCTTAAGCCATTGGATCCTAACATCTTAGGCCATTGGAGCAAGACAAAACTGAGGAGTGGATGTTTATTCTGGGAAATCCGTGCACTCCATAAATTGTCAGCTGGCGGTGATTTTATGTAAGGGGTATTCATGGTCTGGGAGATTCGACGAGAGTCAATGCGCATGCGCTCCGGCTAATTCGACGATTCGATTTACCACGGGCTGAAGACGTCGTAAATCGAGAAATGTGATCCTAGCGCTAGCGGCAGTTGTGCGAAGCAACTATCATAACATCAACAAACAGATCTTCTCGTCCTTTCTTTCTGAGTTTTTCTTTTAACAATACCTTTTTTTTATTTTTTATTCCGTTTTTCCAGTCGTTTATTTCGTTTTTATTCTGATTGAAGTGGTTTTTCTTCTCGATTAAATAAGTGGAGCTGAGCCACCCAAGCGGCTAAGGAGAAACTCAACCATCTGATGGTCTGCTGGAGAAGTGGAAATGTTGCTTGCTGGCATTAAAGCGAGCATAGCACATTCTCCTTTCTAGCATCAAACATATTTCAGTCTTGAGCTAAGTACCAAAATGCGTCCAAAATTGTGTGACGGAAGTAGCAAGGGTTTTTCTTTGAGACATCGGTAGGTACCTAATCAGAACTCTGAAGCATTATCCTTTTTTAATTCTAGCAGTAGATTTTTTCGTTCGTGTACGAGGAACTATGTAATAGAATTTTATTAGGAATCTCTGGGGTATTCTTATTTTTTAACTAAAAGGAAATTAATGAACATGCGGTTCTTTTGACACTGACTTGGTATCATCTGATGCTGCAAGAAGCGATACGCACAATTCGATTTTCGACGATTCGACGGGAGAAAATGTGGGAGCCTCATGAGACCCTCGAGTTAACGACGATCGAATGAGACCATGAATACCCCAGTAATTTCTAGGCAGCAATGGGGTGTGCGCATGAGTCGGAAAAGCTGTTTATTGTTATTTTCAATCTAAACTAGACCTCATTCTGAAAATTTTGACACCAACCGCGACCGTCTGGAGTGAGAAGACCTTTTTCTATGATTTTTCAAAGTTTCGAATGTTTATGACGTCGCAGTGGGCAGGGGGGGAGGGGGTCATGCCCAGGCGGGAGGGGCGCATGACGTCATAAACATTCGAAACTTTGAAAAATCATAGAAAAAGATCTACTCATCCAAAAAGAGAACGGCTGGTGTCAAAATTCTCAGAATGAGGTCTACTTTCGATTAAAAATTTGAAGAAAAAAATCAGTCGCACCCCCCCATTGTGATGTTGTGTAGTAACGGTCAAACCAAATCCCACAATTTGGAGGGCAGTCAGCGCCTGGAACGTTTTCCAGTGTCCTGAACTACAACTCGGGTGCCGACCTGCATAATCGGTAGTGCGAGCTAGACGTGGACCTCAACCTGTAGGTTATCACAGGGACTTGCAAATATGCAAGGACATTGATTGTGGTTACAATCCCTCCCAGGAGGAGTTTTTCTCTTGCTGCTTGCAGCAAGGGGGGAGACTATAGAGTCGCATGACCCCAGGAATCCCTAATCGACCTTCGCTCTGGAGGAAGAATAGTAGACATCCCCTTGTCCTGAGCTACGGTGGTGCTTCAGTGGATTCCTGCACGTGTTGGAATATGGGTTAAGAGCCGATGCTCTAGCCAAGGATGGTTCCAGATGGTCATTCAGGCCCACCACCTCTACCATTTCCATCGCAGCCCGAAGCTCCATTAAAGCTTGTAATAGTGGGAGGCTGCGCGAGGTTTACGAGCGGTTGGCAGAGGAAAAATAGTGGGCCACTCTCAACCAGAGTCTGTAGCAGCACTCAGGTCGATCAATGGTGACGTCTATCTAAATCGTGCCCACTGCGTGCAATTTTTATCGGTTTTCCTCTATTTGTAGACTGATTGTTGGACTTACGACGGTGTTTCTCCTCTGACGAAATTAACAGGTCGAAAATTGCTAACATAAAATATTGGTCGGGAAAAAGGATTATGGATCAACTGCACCAAAACATAGCACAAAGGAGAATGGATTCAACTTACGGGCACTGGAATACGTTTGACACCATGGTATTTTCACCATAGCGACAATACAGCTCGCAGAGAACACTCGACGTTTCACACGAAGGTCCGTAGAACCCTTTAGGACAGACGCAGATTGGCTGACTAGACGACGTCTTGTTGCATCTCGGGGTCCCACCGTTCAGGCAGGTTCCGACGCAACTTTCCAATTCGCACCTGCAAAATCATACACTATTAAAAGCCTCAAGCTCATTAGATAATTGGTAGACAAATCTTGCCATAGTCTTAGTAAGTGTGCCTTGGTGATCTCAGAGACGCGTCCCTACAACAAAGCCCATATTGACGGAAATCATTAAAAATGGCTACCCTTGGGCGTAACTCTGTAAAAATGGCTCACCCTCCCTTAAAATGAAGCACAAGCCTACACCTACACCTTAAAGCGCAAAGGCGCTATGTCCATCCATCTTTCTTTTTTTAATTTCATAAACACTCTAATTACTTACAACAAAACTATTACTGATCTTCTTGACGATATGAACATTTATTGAAGGAATTTAAGAGTTTAGTGAAGAAGAAGAAGAAGAAGAAGAAAAAAGTTTATTGCCAAAATAAAAAATTCTTTCTCCATTACAAAATAAACAATACCGACATGGTTTTTCAAACCGTCTGTCGGGGGTGTCAGCAGGTTAAACTAAAAAAAGAAAACTACACTGAAAGCATAATACAATGAAATAAAAAGAAATTAAAAATTAAACTCATTTACCAAAGCAGAGCGATATCGCCAGGCTGTTTTACTGAAAGCCACCAGTTGAGGCCATCCACCACCATCCAGCAAAGCCATAGCTTCTTACGATAGAGCACGGGTTTCTTGAAAACTTCTACTCTAAACTCTGCGAGTACTGGGCAAATACAGAGGAAGTGGTGCACGTCTTCCTTCTCACGTCTATTGCACAGTGCACACTCCTCATTACGGTTGGTGTCATACGGCTTTGCATTCAGATGCAACAATTCTCCCTTCAACTTAAAAATCCACCTCGCCTAGAAAATGTCCATCACTGGCTCACCAACCAAGCTCACGTAGGGATGGCATATCGAATGAAATATATCGATATATCGATCAAACGATATATCGTCAATGAGATATCGATACCTTCGATATATCGGAGAAAATATATCGATATTTCGATATATCGGAGAAAATATATCGATTTTTCGACGTATTGGAAGATCTACTTTAAAATATCACATGTGAAGTAGGAAGGTGAATTTAATAGTTTTAAAACAATATAAAAATAATTTAGGATGACATTTATGGACATATCGGAGTATCTACTAGGAAAAACTTAGGAATATCTACTAGGAAGAAGTAAGTAGGTAGGTGAATAGAAAAGTTGCTAACATCATTTTGGAGGAAATATTATCGATATACTCGACATATCGGAAGATCTATTTGGAAAAACCGTGTGAAATACGTATTAACCTACTTTCAAAAGTTACTGGGTATGAATGATCGAAATTCATTGTTTAAAAACTGGAAAAAAGTACGAAAATGTCATTGCAATGTTAAATTAATTTATAAATTGACAGGGGTATAGGTACTGTGGACGATCATGATCCTTCAAAATTGAAAATAATTGTTGTGAAAACCTGCTTCACTTCGTATAGTAGGTAGTTTTAAGCTGGACGAGCCTCCATTAATTTTGGCTTAAGTCAAGTATTTGAGCCTTGAAAGCCACTGAAGGTGAATACTATGTACACAATCATGTCTGAGCTGAAGTCAACAGTCTGAAATCAACCCATCAGTAGGTACCTACAAAATTTGGAATAAAATTACTTGATGTTTTTACAAGTACAGGTGTCCCTTCTCGTCCATTCTCTTCAATATTTAGTTTTTACTAAACAAAAATATTTTTTTTTTACATGAAAACAGGTCGCGATATATCGTTGAATATATATCGATATTGACCGATAATATCGGTTCTCTATATCGATATAAATATATCGATATATCAAACGTAATATATCGATATATTCCATATATCGATATATCGTTGCCATCCCTAAGCTCACGGCCTTGAAGCGAGTGTCAAGCTCCCTATAAAGAGTGAACCTCTCCGAATCCATAGCCAGAACCACTGCTTTTTGTGCTCTTTAAAACTCTCAAGGATTTCAGCTGCTTGAAGCCGGATGGATTCAAAAGACAAGGGATGTAACCCATCTATGACACCCAATCCAGTGGGAGGCGACCAAGATGCCCAGCCCATGAAACTCTTCTTCTCATCACTTCCATAGCAATTAATTTAGGGAGACGCGTGTCCGGGAGATTAGCGACTTTCCTCAAGTACTTTAGATGGGTTTCAATAGTAAAGCTGATATGGTGTCCACCCCCGTCTCCAGATATAAAATGTAATTCGGGGAGAACCTCGGTAAACGGAACAGCTTTCTAATGTACATCAGTTGCACTCTCTCCGCCTTTTAAGAGTTTAGTGTATTAAGCCATGTTTTAAAAGGAGTTGTGCACTGGTGAAAACTTCTTTTTGGAAAAAATACGGTTTTGGACATAGCGCCTTTACGCTTTAAGGTGTCGATACGAGCAGGAACGTAGTGAAATTTCATATTGAAGCGTTTTACTTTCCATAGGGGGTAATTTTTAATTTGACATTCTAAATGGGGAAGTTAGCTGTGAATTGGTCATGGAATTGGGGACAGCGGTGTGGCTACGGTCGTTGGGGCGACGTTGTTTGGCGGTGGACTTTGGACCGACCTCTGCGGGGATCATGGGTTCAAGGCTCATTGCCGGCAGCGTGCGTTTTTCGGCAGCCATGAGCGAAATCATCAGAACAAATTCTCTTCTCTTTGGAAGATGACGTCCATGACACCAGAAATGGCAGTCTGACGAAAATGCAACCTGAAATGGTTGTTTACTTTTTTTACTACTTTTACTACTGGTCATGAAATTGGACTTGAGTTATATCACATCACTTCAGTAATCATGAAAATATCGTATAATTTTACTATGTTTCACATAAAATGGTGATACGATGGAATCAAGCGATTTCAACGATACATGTCGTGACTCCAACAATCATGTTCTTGTTCACCGTTAAATTTGGAAATATTGCACGGAACTGACCTGGAACCAGTTTTGTCTGGCGCACAGTCACAAGTAGGTTGTCCGTCAGTGAGGAAACACCGCTCGCCGTTGAGGCAGAAGTTGTGGCACAAGTCGATCTCGCAGTGTCGTCCTGTGTAACCCGGCCAGCATGTGCACTCGATTCCGTTGACAGGAGGCGAGATTTTTCCGAACAGACAAACCGTGATGTTCCTTCGAGGCGGTACCTGAAAAATAAGAGCAAATCACAACGTCAGCTCGATCGATAAATGGAGAAGGTGGCAGACTACTGGAATAGAAAAAAAGCAGAGACGAAGTGATTCTTGCACCAAACACCAAGTGCGATGATTGGTGGCAGTCGCAACTGAGTTCGGACATGAATTTTACAGTTGTTCTATTTTTTGGTATGCTAAACTACTTTCTGGTTTGCCGAAGCGTAGGGATGCCTTCACAGATATTCTAAGAAGAACATGCCTTACCAATCCATCAGCAAACGCAAGAAGCAAGTCTTGCATATGCCTTAAATTTATCCTTCCAAATTGAGTTGCCAGATTGACCAATAGTTAGTGAGCGCCTAGGCCTCCAGTGCAGGTTGCTAGCAAATAAGACCTTTTGAAAAAACATTGGGCAAGAAATGTCTCTATTCTCTTGACAATTGAAAGAGCATAGAGTGCTACGGCAGAGTGATAGAAAAATATTGCCTCAGTTTACGCCACACAGACGCCAGTTTATTGCCACAGTTTACGCCACACAGACGCCAGTTTATTGCCACAGTTTACGCCACACAGACGCCAGTTTATTGCCACAGTTTACACCACACAGACGCCAGTTTATTGCCACAGTTTACGCCACACAGACGCCAGTTTATTGCCACAGTTTACGCCACACAGACGCCAGTTTATTGCCACAGTTTACGCCACACAGACGCCAGTTTATTGCCACAGTTTACACCACACAGAGCCAGTTTATTGCCACAGTTTACGCCACACAGACGCCAGTTTATTGCCACAGTTTACGCCACACAGACGCCAGTTTATTGCCACAGTTTGCCACTGTGTACGCTTAGGTACAGAAAATAAAAAACAACCAATTCAGCTTTCTGGTTTTCAGAAAACTGGTAGTTTGCTGGATGAACCATCCACGGATTCCTTGGTCTATGTTCACCGTTGAGATTTTACAAAAAACAAATCCTCCTTGCGGGCAAAAGACTAGTGAGATTTCCACATGAAACCATGCTTAGCACAATAACTGAGTGTCGTGTCTGTTTCAGCTCAAACGTCAAAATTCAGACAGGATTATCCTACATAATCGTTGAATAGGGCCCAGGAAAAGTATACTGAGTCTATTCCGATCACATCAAACTTCTTTTCTTAGGTAGGTAGCATTGTACGGCCATAATTTCTACATTTTCCATCCGATTTCAATGAAATTTTCAGGGATGTTACAGAGTAGTGTTTAGATGGTCCCCTATCAAAATCATAGAGAATGGTTTTTCATATAGGGATGGTCCCCTGTGAGAATCTCAGATCCTATTCATTACATAACTAGGCCTCAATAGCTCAGAGGGTGGAGCATAGAACTGTCCCTCAGGGGTCGCGGGTTTGAATCCCAGCCGAGGCTAATTATTTTTTTATCCAATCACATACATCTACTCACTTAATTTGTCATCCTAATTTGATGAAATTTTCTAGGATTGTCCAGCTTAGCGTGTAGATGGTCCCCTATGAGGGTAGTGGAAGGTACTTAGAGATTGGTGTTTTGAGATTAACTACTATGCATCGGATCATCGATATAATCGGTTTATGGATACGAGGAAGCCATGTGCCACACCTACTTGGCAGACGTTTTGTGATTGTTATTATCATTTTTACGTCTTGATGTTGCGTATGGTGGGTAGCGAAGTAGTTTTGTGTTGGGGTGGTCTGGAGCTATAAATACTGCTTGATGGTTAGGGCTGCCTGCCTCGAATAGGAGGTGGCCCCGGGAGCCGCCATGGTGGGTGGGTCCGGATCCGAGCAGACTGTCCCTACATTTTCATAGTAAATTAATTTTTTAAAACTTATATTTGTCTATATTAAGCCAGTATTTTGACGCATCCATACATGGTGTTACAGTTAAGGTCGAACCACCGACCAGGGTTCGATTCTACAACTAATTTGCGAATCCAGAGTCTGCTCCGCCGCCGCTCCTCCCAAGCACCAAGTCCTTCCGTCAAACCGTCGATTTCGTTGAAAAAAATTCACGTTTTTTCGAGTTCAATTTCTCCCTCAAATTCGATTGTAAAAAACTATTTGACTTTTTTTTACTTTTAATATGCTTTTTGTAATTTCGACCTTACGCCATTAAAACAGCCATAACTCCCTTGTTTTTCAGTCAAAATTCAAATGTAATTATACCGATGGAAAGAGCATTAATTCTATCTCCCTAGTGCTAAATAAAACTTTTTAAAGGAAAATCAGATGTTGAAAAAAGAGCCCG
This sequence comes from Apolygus lucorum, assembly GCA_009739505.2. NCBI lineage: Eukaryota > Metazoa > Arthropoda > Insecta > Hemiptera > Miridae > Apolygus > Apolygus lucorum. Next base: position 16,322,325 of record CM019169.2, on the reverse strand, counting down.
AATAGTAAAACCTCGAAAATCTAATGAGGGGCTCAACTGCTCCAATGAATCCCTGGATTGACTGTAGGTCTGCCACAGAAACTCGGCATCCCTTTGGCGCATTCTTCAAGAGAAAATAGAATTACTTTTCTTTCATCAAGCAAATTATCAAAAACACAATTAATTCCGTGCAGCCATCACACGAACATTAAATTTCACCTGTGAACGTTTCACTATGGAAGGTAGACTCGGATGCAGAGTTTCTGTGGTAGACTTATAAGTCCCAATCTCTAGGTAGCCAACGGAATACTTCATTTTTATATTTACATATAAAATGAAAGGTTCAATACCCTGTCTCTGAGTTCAGCTAGTTGAGGGCACGACTCCTTGTTTTGGTTAAGAAAAGCCAACTGATTCCTGACGGCGATGCCTTGCGGGTTGATGACGGTGTGGTTGAGCTTATGAAGGGTCTTCAGAGGGTCGCTGAAGTAGACGACGTAAACGTAGTTGCTCACTTCTGTAAAGTACAGTCCTTCTTGAGTGACGGACAGTGATTTCGGTTCGTGGCCATCTTTGAATTCCAACTGCAAAACATAAGAATTCTTTCATGAGTAATTTTATAGCGGAGCATCAACAAGAATATGTGAATATCAAAAGTGTGTAAAATTGTTTTAATGGTGGAAACTAGTCCAAAAGAAGAGGTATGAGAGAGAGTCCCGAAAGGTAGTGGAGAAACCTAACATCCTGAAAACGTGTCTGGTTTGTGATTGATATAAGGGAAGACCTAGTAAGGAAAGTCATCAAAAATCTAATAGGCATGAGTGTGTTCGGATTTTTTTTAAAAGTAATCTCCCCTCAAAGACTAAAGGTCTCTCTGACAGAGGGGGCACGCCATAAAACAAAATAAATAAATAAATCAAATATAATGGGGAGAACGCCCAGGACTCACCCGACGCTGGCCCTAAGGATGAGGGAAGATGAGGAAGGTGAGGGTGGGAGAGAGGGATGAAGGGAAGTGCCTCTATAAAACGTCCACCAGTTCAGATATGAGCCGAGCAGTACGCGGGTGGTGATACCACGGAGTACACCCACCGAGATGCCCAACTCGCGCAACTCCGTGGCACTTTCCCGCACCACACTCCACGCCATGACAATGTTGCAGCCATCACCCTGATGTTGTTGGGTTCCACTCCTTTTAGCTCTGACACTGCTTGCCGTAAATCATCTCTATCATACTTTCTTATCTTAGCCCGCCAGGTCTGGTCCATGTCCATGCTGCCATTAACAACCTGGACATCCAGGATAATGCAAGACCTGTCGGGCTTGACGGCAACAATGTCAGGCTTCTTGCCCTGGTCACTTGGCATGTGGTATAATCTCTCCCTTTCAACATCCCAGCCGCTGGATGACAAGGCACCTGCTATCTGCTTGGCGACCGCATCATGACGTAGAATGCGGCCCCCATGAGTTCGTGGACACTGCTGCACTACATGATACAGTTGTTCATTTCAACTCCGACAGGCACGGCAAAGGGTATCTGTCATCCCACGACTACCCCTAAACACCGTACCGCTGTTAGTAGAACTGTTCTTGAGCACACTGCCCAGATCCTGATAGGAAAACTAGTCTAACGCGAGTACTTTGCCACAATTTTAGAACAGTTTCTCCAGTACCTGTTTGGCACTCATCCATAAATCAACTAGTAGTGGTATAAGACAGCCGTATGGCTACAGTCGTTGGGGCGTCGTTGTTTGAAGTTGGACTTTGGACCGACCTTTGCGGGGATCGTGGGTTCAAGGCTCATTGCCGGCAGCGTGAGTTTTTCGGCAACCGTGAGCGAAATCATCAGAACAAATTCTTATCTTCCCTTTGGAAGACAGCTGGTGACGTCCGTGACACCAGGAATGGCAGTCGGACGAAACTGTAACTTTACTTCACTTTACTTACTCTAGTAATGGTAACAAGACTTACAAATTCCTCAACTTCGCCTCCATCCAAGCCAGCTCGGGCAATGATGCTGTTTTTCGAAGAAGGGTTCTCGTCTATCCAGTACAACTTTTTCTGGTTTTGGGATAAAGCGAGATCAGACGGAGCGAAAATGTGGTTAGTGATGAAGCCTTCGTGAGCCAAATCTTTCAGTCTCAGTCTGTCTATGGAAGGAGACGTTTGGTTCATATTGGCCCAATAAACGTACCTGGAAACATTTGAAAGTATTATTAGTTGAGGTGAGAGATAAATAGTAGTTAATGGCAGAGTGGAGATTTTGCCATGGAAATATCTTACAGACTTGACCAATAGCATCTGTTGATTAGGCACTATTTGAATTGGTTGATCCTGTATTAATTTATAACGCTTTCAAATTTTGTTTTTTTGTTTGGTTTGGTTGTTTAATTGAAAAACCACGACGCATTTATCCAAGAACAGGGTGTTGTGGTTGAAATAAGCACGCATTGAAACGAAAGAATACTTTGTTTTAATATGAATGAACACCATGAAAGAAGCTTGACTCTATGGATACTAATATTTCCTACATGGATCATGGATTCTACACAGGGTTTCTATGCAAGTGTATATAGATAATATTGTTGACCTGATGCTCCTTAGATGTTCAGACTTAGTAGAGAAAAATGTCTACTGATTGAGAATATTGATCCATTTCAAGCCAAGGTTATAAATAAGTGAATAATGAGGAGAGGAGGATGAACTGATGATCATTTGCTTTATCGAGAGCAAAAATACTCGATATCTTATGAATTTTACTTCTTAATGAGATTTGAGAGTTTTCCAAACGATATGATTTTATCAGTTCATTGTTTTTGGTAAATCATTGTTTTTGGTAATCGTCGAACGCTCACCATAATCATGCCTTTGGCCAAAAAGCTTCATTTTCAAAAATTTCCAAAATCGCATTCAGCTCCCGAACCTCAAAGAACATTTTTTCTGAAAATTTAAGGAACAGCATGAACGAGAAAAAATTCATCTGCAAAGAATTTCCACTATTTTCAATATTTAAAAAGATCATAAATTTTCAATATTTAAAAAAATCATAAATATGACGAAGCGAAAACGTATCAGTGGTCGGAAATGGGTTAAACAGCTCGTTCTATTTAAGATTGATAATCAGCACAGAGTTTTCTCTATATTATAGATTATATTATAATCTGGCCATCTGAAACTAAGGATCACAGGAGAACCATCGAATATCCTGCAGCAATGCGAACTAACTCCAAAATTGTCGTCATTTTAGTTAACATTCGTTTCGAGCGAGTACATACGAGTTCAAGTGGTGACGCGAGAAACTACCAGGACTACCTGCCTACTAGGTACAGACCAAAATCAAAACAAGACTGAACATTTACAACCCTGACTTATATATATAGTATTTCCAACCCAAATGAAACTTTTCCCAAGCCAAATGAAACCTTTTCAAAACCAAATGAAGCCTTTTCCAAACCAAATGAAACCTTTTCCAAACCAAATGAAACTTTTTCCAAATCAAATGAAACCTATTGAGAAAATGAGTGAAATTTCAGATCGATGCAATTGCACCTATTGTACAAAGAAGTTGCCAAAATGAAAATTCAATGAATTTTAGGCATAGGATTATCGAAGTAGATTTCACCTTAGTAGAATAGGAAACAAGTAAGTTTGAGAAATTTCTGACTGTTGAATGTGAGTGGGTACCTACTCGCCACGCCCACACGGAGAAACCGATAATTAAGGGGAGTCACCAATCCATACGTCCGATGTCTTTTTTGTGACTAACGATTAACGACCAACGACAGAAATACACTGTTTGGAAAAAGTTTCATTAGATTTGGAAAAGGTTTCATTTGGTTTGGAAAAGGTTTCATTTGACTTGGAAAAGGTTTTATTTGACTTGGAAAAGGTTTCTTCTGGTTTGGAAAAGGTTTCATTTGGTTTGGAAAAGGTTTCATTTGACTTGGAAAAGGTTTCATTTGACTTGGAAAAGGTTTCATTTGACTTGGAAAAGGTTTCATTTGACTTGGAAAAGGTTTAATTTGACTTGGAAAAGGTTTCATTTGGTTTGGAAAAGGTTTCATTTGACTTGGAAATGCTAAGTCAGCTATATATAAGTCATTTTAAGTCAGTGCTATATATAAGTCATTTTCTCAATAGGTTTCATTTGATTTGGAAAAAGTTTCATTTGGTTTGGAAAAGGTTTCATTTGACTTGGAAATGCTAAGTCAGCTATATATAAGTCATTTTAAGTCAGTGCTATATATAAGTCATTTTCTCAATAGGTTTCATTTGATTTGGAAAAAGTTTCATTTGGTTTGGAAAAGGTTTCATTTGGTTTGGAAAAGGTTTCATTGGACTTGGAAAAGGTTTCATTTGACTTGGAAAAGGTTTCATTTGGCTTGGAAATGCTATATTCTAATTTGTACTTTGACGAACTCAGGTGTCAATCACAAGAGCTGCTCAACAACTCACCCTCTACAAGAGTCGACAACGATCCCTTGTGGCGTTTGGCCCTCCAGCCGCAGAAGAGGACTGAAGGTGATGGGTTTGTCTAGGGTGGCCTGCCAGATCTGACCTGCCGTGTAGGGGATGTCCGTCGTGGTCCAGAAAAGAGACGAGTTGACGGGGTCGTGCGCCAAATCGCGGAAGTACAGATTAGAAGCTGGAAAAACAGTCAAATTGGATAATTTTCTAGACAGCTAAGTTACTTACGTAGTAATGCCAAGATAGGCCTTTGAAGAAGTTCAAGATGATTTGTATTTTTAAAGAGAGAAACTGTTCTAGATGCTCTATCACAGCGCAAATTGAAGCAATAGGAATCAAGTAGGCCTCCATTGAAGCTTGGTTATTCAATATCACGGGAGCAATGAAATTTCGTTATCGAGGGGGGATTAGTGCCTGCTATCTATAAGGGTTTTTGAAGGTTTCATGACAGTACATGGAACTATTGGGAGCAGAAAGTTCTATCAAGGAAATGACGGACCAATTCGGACCAAAGAATCCTAATCAAGATTTCGAGTAGGTATTCATAGATTTGTTACAATGTAATCATCCGATTTTAGAAGGCCACATTTAGAAGTTTGGAATTAGCCAGTAAATCCCTAAACAAAAAACTTCTCCAAAACCCAACTCGTCTGCTGAGTTTGTTGCTGCACTGCAGGAATTAGTAGAAAGGAAAGAACTCCGACCTGGTCTGAAACTTGAGAGCTTCATTGAGAGGGCATTGGGGCCCAGGACTAGGAATTAAATAAATAAATTGCTCAAAATATTGAAAAATGTGCTTAAAAATTGCTAAAAAATGGCTTAAATAATACCAAAAATCTAAAAATTCATAATGAGTGCATAAGTTCGTGGGCTCTAAATTCACGAAAAGGTTGGAAAATGGCTAAAAAATCAAAAGTTGTTTTTAATAGCGTTTTTAAAAAAATCGCTCTTGAGGTCGTGCTGCACGACTTTGAATTTTCATCACAATATTTTGGTTTATTATTTTCAATAATAAGCCTTTGGAATCGAGCAAGAAAAAAAAAATTTTAACCCCCCCTCAAAATTTGATGTTTTACGTTTCAAGGTACGTAGAATCCAAAAATCGAATAAAAAAATTTCCGTCCGTCCGCCGTACGCCGTACGCGGCACTTGAACCGGCACTGGACCGATTTGGTTCAAATTTGGTATATGGGCTCCATTTGGGGTCTAGTTGTGCCGCGAAGCTTTTGGCTGATGTAGGTCACTTCTAAGGGGTGAAAATTAAGGGTTGAAATTTTCAAGAGTGCCCTAGCTCGAAAACTCTCGAAATAAAGGTATCGTTTTTTCACCAATTTTAAACACTACAGAATTTTTTAAAATTTTTGAGACCACCCGGAGCTCTGTAGGACAAACCGTTCGGTCCCTACGAGTACTTGAAGGTTTTCCTTCGATAAAACAGAATCATGAGTGTGAATCGCAAAACAGGTCTAATCGCCGTTCAAATTTTATCTGACTAAAATGCGATCGCTGTTCATTTCTTCGATTTGTATACAGTTTTGCCTTCTGCGTAACCAGTAATCAAATTTCCATATGAAGCTTTCTATTTTTCGAATCGAGAGTGAAGCGTTTAGTTGTTTCTAATAAACTTGATTGTGAAGGTGTGAAGCCATTGTGGTGTCGTAGGTAGTACCTACCAATAGTTGGTAGGTAAAAAAAAGTTGGTAGGTAAAAAAATGTTGGTAGGTAAAAAACGCTGCAAATCATTGCTCACTGATCAGATCACTGATCAGCTGAGTGAGCTCCGAAGCCATTTTCAATCCTATTGAATGGAAGTGCTCTTCCAGGCGTCTCCAGCATTCGAGGAGATCTTCTTCACTCCTCACATAACTGATCAGCTGAGTGAGCTCCAAAGCCATTTTCAATCCTATTGAATGGAAGTGCTCTTCCAGGTGTCTCCAGCATTCGAAAAGATCTTCTTCACTCCTCAGATCACTGATCAGCTGAGTGAGCTCCGAAGTCATTTTCAATCCTATTGAATGGAAGTGCTCTTCCAGGCGTCTCCAGCATTCGAGGAGATCTTCTTCACTCTTCATATCACTGCTCAGCTGAGTGAGCTCCGAAGCCATTTTCAATCCTATTGAACGCAGGAGCTGAAATTTGAGAGGGAAGGTCAAGGGAGAATACAGATGGCGGTAGGTGCTATTGATGGAGAACCAGTGATCTATACAGAAGGGTGATCTATACAGAAAATAATAAACCTTTGAGCAATGATTTGCAGTCTTTTTCTCATCGATTCATTTTGTTAACAAAAATGAGTAAAGTTCAAATGTATGTTTGGCATACTAAGTTCTTCGAACTAATATTCCGATTTTTGGTTATTTTTTAGACTTCTTGCCACTTTTATTAATTTTGCCGTCCACTGTCTGCCTTACTTGGCAATCCATCAATAATCTCCCTCAATCTTCTTGATGTGGCCCACGTAAGATTTCCAGTCATATTTCACAGCTTCCATCGTAAATTCCTGAAGGTGTTCAAGTGATAAATCACCACCCGTATTCCTTCCCTGTATGAATATCTTCATTTTCACCCAAGCCAACCTAATGGAAAGTCAGGTAAAGGATTTTAGCGGAAGTGGCCGAAAACGGGATTTCCCAGGACAAGTGACAAGTCCGGAGGAGGTTGAACGGATGTTTTCAGTTTAGGATTCGGTAGGGTCCTCACGTTCATTCTTTTCATCGGGGGACAGTACTGTTCGCAGATAGAAAGAATGCGGCTGGCCAATTTTCCGAAGGGTACACCTGCTAACATAGATGACTACCAGTTCCAAAATCTTAGGTAGCCTGTTGAGTCACGCTGGGGAAAGGCCCGAGCCTCAGTAATCGTAATCCAGGCATCAAGCAACTCATAATAAGGTAGAGAGCTCCTCCACTCTGCCAATTGTCAGAAAGGATTTTTAACTTGGATGTGAGTTCACTTCTTGCCCTTCTGTTTACCCTTCAGTCGCCTTTATAATTTGAAAGAAGCATCATCCCTTACTGGAAGCGTGATTTTATTTTTGAATGTATATTCTCTTAATTGATAAGACTTTCCTAAGGGTAAGGAACCTGTTTTTTTTATTATTTATTAATGTTCTCTATTCGTTTTGTTTCGTATTTGTATGAAATAAATCAATCCTTTCACTTCATCATCGGTCGGTAGTCAACAGCAGGTAGAAGACTGAAGATGTTTTTGGGATTGTTGTACACATGGACACCTCACCAAACCATCCGCATTCTTTCAATCTGCAAACAGTACAAGATCTAATGTTGCCAAGCAGCTAGCAGGGACATCCATCGTGATGTGGAGAAGCCGAATATCGTAGCTGAGATACCCCACAGGTCTGCCATTATCCTTCATGTTAGAAGCGAGTGCAAACCTTGAGGAGGAACTACAGCTCAACTGGTACTGGGGAGACAAGAAAGTACTTCCAGTATAATAGGAAAACAGCCACCCAGAATCAAAGGTTTTTAGAGGGTTTGAGACTATATGTTTAGACAGAGGTCAGAACGAAATGGGTACAGGCTAACCTAGACCCTGAGCTTATAAAGGGCCTGTGGTTCCCTCTATTCCAGATCTTGGGGAAAACTCAAGGTCTGGAGAAAACCTTGGGCTCTCTTGTCTTGTAGTTCATTAATAAAATGGATATGCTAAGATACAATTTGAAAGAACAGAATTGACGAAGGAACATAATTCTGAATTAGTTGTGAAAGATCTGGCAAAAAGAGAGATATCTTTCTTTTCTCCTATAGTATAGATGAATACAGGAGGAAATTTCATGACAGATGCTAATAAATTCATTAAAATTTACTGGTCAAGAACCTATTTAGTTAACGGATTAGAGGATTAGGACTCACAGTTTATCGAAACAACGGAATACGCAGGGCTGACGACAGCCTCCCTCGTCACTTCCATGATTTTGATGTGGGTGACGTGAACGTCCGACGTGTCTGAGAAGTACAAATTCTCGTAGATGGGGTCGTAGGCGAGAGAGTTGACTCCATCGCGGTGAGACCCCTGGATGACCGACACGTTTCGACCGTCGCTGTACAAGAAGTCGAGGGAGTCGTTTTCGGATACGACGACATCTGCAACAGACAAAGTGAATTCTCAGTGAGTAATCCGACCATTATTGGCGGTTGGTACATAATTTCTCTACAAATAGGTTTCATGTAAATGACACTATGTGATAGGCGGGATGCCCAGCCAAGTATCGACATCTGTGAAACTTGAGTCTAATCAAGGTAAATACGTAAATACGAGCTGAATTTAAAATGGAGTTCTGTGGACATTTACCAAAATGAGTATAACATAATTTTTCGTATTTTTTTAGAAATCCATTTTTCTTGAAAAAAAAAAATTATTCTGAAAAATCGACAACCGTTTAACCCTGGAATGGAATCGTCACCCGATGTGTGCTTAATGGAAACGTCAGGTGTAATTTTTACACCAGTCAGAAAACATCAATATTCAACCTATTTCGTCAGCTCTCTGCATTGATTTACACTTTTTTCATTCAAGTATAGTTCTCTACTGCATTTGTGGCCGTTCTTGAGACAATTATTGCCTCTATACTACTAAAATGAGGGGATTCTGAGCCAATTCTCTTTGCTTTCTTTATTTTCCCTTGATTTCTATTAGTTTTCCTGGGCTCAATATCCAAGTTCAATACTTCTGCTGATTTAAATAGCAAAAAGGGTACTGCCAGGTGCTACTACCAGTCCAATAAATAGTTTTTCAACAATGAACACATTGTTATTTTCAAGCTCGTATTACAAAATATAACAACAGTTTTCCTCTCAGTCTTTCAAGGTATTTGACGGACTAGAAAAAGTAACCTCCAACAATGAAAATCACTTCAAAGGAACAGGAAAGCAAATTGCTTCGTATTGGTAGACTCGGAAGCAATAGAAGATTTTGTGAAACAAAAATGATGTTATTTTGACACCATGAATGGGGCAGGGAATGGAAACGTGGTGTGAAAATTACACCGTTCTACCTACTTTATTGGAAACGTTGTAAAAATTACACCATGAGTTCAGTTTACAGGCCTGTGAGAGACAACAGCGACAAACTCGGTGGCAGTGGGCATGCGCGACTGAAGGGGGACACCCTAGGGACAGCATAGGTGGAGTGGCGCCTTCCCAATATTTCGCTAGTGGGGTGGGCGACTGTTTCTAGGCCACAGGTGTAAAATTTACGTGACGATTCCATTCCAGGGTTAAAAACATAATAACCATAATTAAGTAATGCATGCAACGGGGGGTGCGCCTTGATTTTTTTTTAAGATTTTTAATCGAAAGTAGACTACATCCTGAGAATTTTGGCACCAACCGCGACCTTCTAGCGTGAGTAGATCTGTTTTTATGATTTTTCAAAGTTTCGACCGTTTATGACGTCACGCGCCCCTCTCGCCTGGGCGGGACCCCCAGCCCACTGTGACGTCATAAACGTTCGAAACTTTAAAAATTCACAGGAAAAGATTTTCACACGCTAGAAGGTCGCGGTTGGTACCAAAATTCTCAGAATGAGTCTACTTTAGATTAAAAATAACAATAAACAGTTTTTCCAACCCAGGCGCACACCCTATTCAGGGGGCGTCCCTTGAAGTTGTGTCTAGATCACTTTTAACTATCGCACTAAGTGCACTTTAACTAAGTGATTTTTTTCTCGGATTTTGTTTCAGAATGGTCTAACACTGATTTGTACGTGATTTTCTCCCCCTTTGAGTATGAACGTGATGTTCTAATTTTCCATGAACTAAATGCTCGTTTTGCCCAAATTTTGAGACAGGCGTTAGGAGCTGGCCTGAAGTACGAATGGGGAAAGGAAAATTCTTCGGATTCAGAATGTTCTTGATGGATTTCAAGAGGAAAAAATGCATTCCCAAACATTCAGACCCACTCTGCAAATGGGGTATTTTAGTCAATTTAAAAAAAAAATTTTTTTCAAAAGAGTATGGCTCAGGAATAACGGTAATCAAGTCTGTCCGTCGAGAAAATGTTTTTAAAAAATCAGAGAAGCTAAGGAAAGTTGAAGATTTGAATGGTGTGACGTAGCTAGCCAAAACTGTCTTTGAAAAAAGTATCCATGCACAGAGAATAGATGAAACCCTTTCCTGATTTGATAAGTCAAAACCAGAAACGAACCGAACAGAAAACAACCGATTACAGACGGCAGACGTAGGTAACACTAACGATTGAACCATAAAGTAATTCTATCCGAAATGAGAATCTCTTGGATACTACAAAATACTATTCACACACGCACGCGGCGTAATGTGTGTGCGTTTATAGCGGCCCGCCTTTTTTTCAAACGTGTGATCTCTTTAATTCATTGTTCTACCACATGTTATAGTATCATTAGGCTAAAAGTTGGAGTATAAAGGTTTTCAAGGGTGCTGAATCCAAATTTTAGGTCAAAAACCTGAATTTCCGACCCACCGAAATACCCCATTGCTGGCTCGCAAGAAAAGTGACGCGACTCAAAGAATTTCAATTTTTTTTTTTAATTTCACTAATACGTTTAGTTTAGTCATGTCTAGCGACAGGAAGAGTGAAACATTTTTATGATTTTATCTAGATGTGTCACCTTTCTAGCGGGCCAGCGAAAAATAGTCACGATTTTTGTTGTTGAAAATACTCTAACGGACAACATTTTCTGTTTCCGGGTTCCAAAGAAAGGGGAAAAAAGTGTTTAGAATCGCACTTGATGTTCATATTGATATTAGTTCATATTTTAAGTTTATAAGCTCTTTCGTTTGTTATGGTCGACTGCGTCCTGGGAGTATTGAAACGAAGATGTACACGTTGATTTCGAGAACCCTCATGGGAAAGATGAGAGCTACGAAATAGGAGGAATGCCGACGATCTATCTCCGTAAAAAAAAGGAGATGCCAAGAGGAGAAAAAAATATAAAAATGCCTGAAAGAGCTGATCGCAGCAAGTGGAATCCACGGAATAGCGACAAGCTGAGTTGATGACAGGTACAATGCGATGAAAGAGGGTCTTTGTAAGGAAGGGTTTCTGTAGGAGGGCCTACGTGACTGACGGGGTGTAGCCTTCACCTTCAGAGGACGAGAGGTCCGCTACTTCCAAGAGCCACCCCTAGGGGCCTGGCAATAGTGTTCTCCAGGTGAGGTGGGAAAACACGATGCAAATATTGACGATGATTCGGCCAATATACGACAAAGAAAAATGAAAGTTCAAAAATTGTATTACGACTCTCTTCAATTGAAATATTTACCAATTCATTTCCATCAAAATGTTACCTAGTGCCTTACTTCAAGACCATCCAGGATGCTCACACCCAAAAATTCTAGAAATTCCAGGACGGAATCAACCTCCAACCATGACACTCAATAATAATAATGCTTATAACCTTCAAACCATGATTTTAAGCGAAATTTCGAAGAAAAAATTTTCTTCACTAAAATCTGTTTTGGAACATTATAAAACGAAATTTACGCCAAAATGTTCATAATAACAAACGAAAAGATGATTTCATTAGCCAGGAATTGTGTACAACGTTTCACGAAGAAGGGCCAAAAAACATGTTTTCCCGTTTGAATAAATAAAATCCCCCCCAAAAAAAAATGCATAACTCAAATTTAACCTACTTTTAAAAGTTAAAGGGAATACACTATTGAAATTATCAGAATTAAGAAGTTCTAAGTTGGTAGTTAGTTGGTTTTCTAAGCCATTATTTCAATTTCATATTACATAAACATGAACGGCTCTTGCATGGCCCAGTGTTGCCATACATGGCAATACGAATAAAATCACTCGCGATGAGATTGTGGAAAACCATTTTAATAAAAACGGAGTTGAGTAGAATGTTGTCTATTTCCACGAAAATAATGAGTTACAAGTTAAATCGATTTCGACGGTTAGGTCATCATCAGTAACAAACAATAACTGAAGGTACGTCACAAAGAGCATAGCTTATATAGGTACAAGTGAAAGGGAGCTTGAATCCCATTGGTCGAGAAAGTGAAAGTCATACCCAATCAGATAAGTGAAAGGAGAATCCTATTGGCTCAGAGAAGTGAAGGGACCTGGGAGGATCATCAAATGCCAATGAGAAGGATTTCAGGGATAGCAAAGGTGATTCTGCTTTTGCGAATCACCTGAGAGAATCCAATCATAACTTTAGTTTTGATCTAACAAACGGACAGTACATAGAATTTCCTCATTTTTGCCCGAAGGGAGGTATGTTGGATGTGCTTGAAAAGTTCGAGATTCTTAAGAGTGATAGGTCTGGTAAATGTCTGAATGAGGTGGTCCCTCAACATGTTTCACCATTGATAGGTTCCTTCTTGCAATAGCTTGGTCTCCCCTTCACAATGTAACCCTCACCAATGTTTGAGCCCCCTTTCACTTTGTCTGCCTTGATTGGCATTTGATGATCCTCCCAGGTCCCTTCACTTCTCTGAGCCAATAGGATTCTCCTTTCACTTATCTGATTGGGTATGACTTTCACTTTCTCGACCAATGGGATTCAAGCTCCCTTTCACTTGTACCTATATAAGCTATGCTCTTTGTGATGTACCTTCAGTTATTGTTTGTTACTGATGATGACCTAACCGTCGAAATCGATTTAACTTGTAACTCATTATTTTCGTGGAAATAGACAACATTCTACTCAACTCCGTTTTTATATACATGGCAATATTGAGAAAATTATTAAGCTAATCACAGATTTTAGAAACAAAATGACCAAGGTTTCCCAATCTAAAATATAATCCTGCAATTAATTCTACACTGATTAGCTAATTAAGTATAGTACCTACTTCTAGTAGCGCCTGCAGGTCCCTCGAAATGACGATTTTACTGCATGTTTCTCACAATACAAATCATATAAAACTAAAAAAAATCAATCTCTGATCAAACAGATCTGGAGAAGAGATTTTCTTCCAACTGAAAATGAATTCAAGTAGAAAACTGAGATAAACTCGTGAACTTGAGAAAAATTCGTACCTACCGATTAACAATAGGTACGAGTAATCAATGCAACTATTTGAGAGACTTGAATGACATTTCCAAGTTTAACCGACGTCAACACAGATTTTTTTTAAACAAGAATTATATTAGTTACTCTAATTATATTAATTAAAATTCTGATTTGAAAGATCCCAAAGAACGCTTCGTAAAGAAGAGGTTAGCTGTTAGCTGTTTACCGGAGTGCGGCACTGCACAGATAAGAGATGACGAAGTCTCGGCTGACGCACAGAGGAGACTTGTAACACGTGAAGGTGGAAGGTAGGTAATTGAAATTTGACACAATGATACGGTATATTATGGCAGTGTGCCCTTGGCATGCAATTTGAAACCGTGCTGTGTCTGATAAGAGCTTCTTAGTTCCTATCACTTTACCACAAACGAATTACTCATAATTCTGCAGCAACTAAACAGTTAATTTTTAACGATAAATTCAGCAAAGTACTGTAATATTAGATCTACAAGGAAACCAAAGCCAGTTTTATTTTTAGTGTTTAACAAAAGGCATTTGGATGGTTGAATAAGGACAAGGATTTGGATGGTGCTCCAGGCGAAGGGCGGAACAAACTGTGTCAAGAGTATCGAGATGCTTGTCCTGAAGAGGTAGACCAGTCGATTTAACTGAGTTAATTACCGAAGCTTCGCTGAATCTTAACTTTAACAAAAAATAGTAGTTTTTGGAGGTATCCCAAAATTCGTCGATATATTGAGGAATTTCAATGTCGAATTCACACATTTGAGATCAGGGTTTAGTAAACCAACGTGAGCGTTTCTCTAAAATAGGACATAGGTACCTACTTTTCGGAAGGTAGAATCAATGAAAAAGCTCTTTGGTTATGTATTAAATGGTAAAAACTTTCAATCAAGATGTAAAAAAATAAATAAATACAATAAATTTGATCCTTTAAATACATCTTAAAGGATTTAAGATTTTAAGATGTATTTAAAGAATTCAGAGGGAACACAAGTAATTTTTCTGTATTGAAATTATAATTTCTTTACCATGGAGAGAAATCTATAATTTTTTAAAAATTTAATAGACAATTTCTCTGTCATGGAGAAAACCTTCAAAATTCTATTTTGAAATAAAATTGTCGAAATCCATCATTTTTCTATGTTGAAGTGTAAATTTTTCTATCATGGAGAGAAATCCAATCATCAACAAACTACCTTCTTGAAAATGACGAATTTTTTTCATAAAACTCAGAATGTGGTCACTAAAAAATCTGAGATAGGTAATTTAGAAAATAAACACATTCTCAAGTAAGAATACATCATAGTTCCTATGTGCTCGAACCACCACCAAGATCTTAAGATAGGAAAACTGTCTTTGTTCTTACAAGCCTTCCTGCCCACGAGAAAATTCTTTGTTTTCAATCGCATCTCCCCAACAAAGAAACCGTTGCGATTATCAGACCTTTTTCTAAATAATCAAGGTTTCTTAAATGACTGCATAAGGCTACTTCACTACCTGATAACAGAATGACCTCCAGCGATCTGATCTACCGCTCTAACGATCCTAGCCGGCTCCATTCAGATAAATTCCTTCCTCCCGTTCTCTAAAACTTTTTTTTTCTCTCGATTCCTTTCCTAGTTGGTTTCTTCGTTTTGTAGCCCCACAACAACTTCATAATCACCTTTCCTTTTTCCTCAATTCTTCGATTTTGCCAACGCTTTGTTTAGGTGTCCTTGTCATCAGCTTGTCCCGTAGTCTTGGCTATTCCAGCCACCGATCATTTTAATTAGACGCACCTGTTTCGGGAATTAGGAAGTTATTTGGAGGAGGCCTCTTAGATCAGCTTTGTTCCATTCCCACCATTCCGTTTTCGTGATTGTTCAATTTGTGGGGAGAACTATTAATACTCATCAGACGGGGCAAATGCTCTAGTACTGAACATTTCGAAATTTCATATTTATCCTATTGTTGTCCTTCCTACCGTATTTTGTACTATTACGTATCATCTGGCTTTTTATTCTATCGGTAATATATTTCTATAGGTTCTATATATAACATATTCTATAGGTAATTCTATGCAATATTCAGGGCTCATAATTGCCGGCTTCATCTAATAAAGTATCAACTAGGGATGGGCGATAGTCGATAGTTACTATCGAAATATCGATAGTTCTTGACTATCGATAGTACTATCGGTAGATTTTTACTTTTTTTTTGTATTTGAAAATCTCAGCATTTGGAGAGCTGTGATAATACTCAGACGAGCGGTGCAGTCTCAACTCCGGCAATTCCAGGTGAAAGAACTCCTCAATTCACCGGTATTCTCGAAGTTGAGGCTCGCGTGAGTATTTTATTACATAATCATATATTATGGTACATATTCACCACTTGTGCACAGACACGAAATTTGTGGTATCGACTTTACCTCTTACCTTCTCTCTCCCTATCTCTCTACTGGCAATATGTGGCTCAAGGAGCAATGCTAAACTGGAAATTATTTTTATAAATTTTAAATGAATTAGTTTTTTGTTTGAAATCTTTGTGTAATCTTATGAATATACCGAATCCTGCAAGTAATAGATAATTCAATTCAATTACATTAAATTCTCCATCGGACATGTAGGTACCAAATAGGGAAAGACACTATCGAAAAACTATCGACAGTATCGATAGTTTTTAATCAATAGTATCGAGCTATCGATAGTGCTGAACTATCGACTATTGCCCATCCCTAGTATCAACTGCAGACTAGTTCTTCATTAAAACTCGGAAAAATTATTATAAACTACAATAAATAGGGGAGTCCACTAAAAAGGAGTAAAATGAATTTCAGAAGTCATCTTTTCGGACGTTGAATAACTCGAGAAACAGATCCAATCAATGTACGATAATCAGCAAAATAACCTGATACGAAGATAGAATGGAATGAGTGGACAAATAGAATATAAGATGAGCTTAAATGCCTTGCATTCAATATCTGTTGTTGGTAATTGAAGCAATTTGCATATTTGTATGGCGGTGATAGATTTTTTTTTGGCTCAAATCCGATTAAAAAAACAATATTGACGAAAGTTCAAGCAAATTTGCCATTTAATCTAACTTCCCACTGGTGTGGGCAAAAAATTAGAAAATGCAAAATTTAACACTTTAACAAATTAAGGACTTTTCGAGCAATTGAAATTAGTGGTAGCTGAATATTTTTCATCCAAAGTGTTCATGCAAATATGACGATCGACCCTACAAACAAGGCTCTCAGAAATTTGGGGAAGGCAGCAGAGTAATCGTCTGGCGTTTGCTGTACTAAGAGCAAGCAGCTTATGCTTCAGAGGCGCTCGGAAACGCAGGAGATGTGCTGACAACCTGCTAGGGTTCGATGGGGGTGCAGCTTGGACCCATTATGTTCTATAATATATAGTAATATTCTTTCCACTTGTATACGTATTGTATCATCATCTTTTCTTCGATAATAATATCCATCAGCTCTCTCTTTTTTAATCCTCTTTTAAGCTGCTCCTGTTTTGTTTTCTCTTCTAAGTTGTTAAAAATAGTTGTTGTTGAATTTAAAAAAAAAAAAAATTACACAAGAACTGGGTAAAAGTAAATTAATTATTAAGAATATTAGCCAAGGAATATCGAGTACTTGAGCAAGAAATTATTATCTATTATTATTATGTTTTTATTATTCTGCTCATAAGTCTCAATGATGCTGTGGTTCTTTATTGTATTAACACCCTTTTTCATACGACTTGCACAATGTTTAATTAGGCAATGCCTGTTCATTTTTGCATGAATAAAACGTTATTAATATAAAACATTACAGGGAGCCCTTCTTTTTCTGGTGTTTTGTTTTCGATCAAAAATGACTAGCGCCAGCTAGTCAGCAAATCATGTTTCTGAGAAACTTTCAGGAGAAGAGTTTTTCACCCATCTCAGGGCAGACAGACATCTCATTCAAAAATGAAATCACTTAAGACACAAAAGCCGGAGCTGTTCGTAAATTCAAGTCGGTGAATGGACACACCTTCCTCGGACACGCCTTCCAACTTCGCAACTCGTCTTCCGCGCGGACGCCGATGATCCGGTGGTTAGAGAGTTGTTAGCAACGCAACGTCGGCCTTGGTCGGTTTAAACCCGGGAACCCAATCAAATACCAGAACCCAACAATTTTTTGAGGATATGGAACAAAGACTTGGGTAACCGGGGTACCGCTAGCTGCCGCATTGGGAGGTGATTGCAAGGTGTAATTTTGCACACGGGATGGAGGGTGAGAAAATAATTTCTCTCGGAGCCAGCGCACTGATAATAGAGCTGAGGCAAAAACTGAAAGAAACAGTCTGCGCAGGAAATGTAGAAGCTCGGTAGTAAAATATGATCAAGTATCAGAAGAATACTGACACGTAGGGAGGGGCCAGTTTCCTAGCCAACTCTTTGGACCAATTTGAGTAGCTGCTACTTTCGCACCAGGTTCGAAATTGAGTGAGATTAAATGAAGGACCATAACCATGTTTTTCCCTCAAGACTGTTTTAACCACCAAAAGGTTTCCACTAGAGTATCTGGTATTTATGAGCCAGTTTCCCAATCCCGAGGAGGCAAAGATCCAATTTGTGTAGCAGCTTCTACGCCAAATTCTCCAACAGAAGGAGGAAAAAGGTACAATTTGAGTAGTTGCTACTTTTGAGCCAATTTCCCCCATAAGGAGGAAACTGATCCAATTTGAATAGCTGCTACTTTTGAAACAGTTCCCCCACCAAAAGGAGGAAAACAGTCCAATTTAAATAGCTGTTACTTGGGAACCAGCTTCCCCACAAGAAGGAGGAAAACTCTGAGTACCTAACTGTTATCTACTTCTGATCCAGTTTCCCCACAAGAAGGAGAAAAAGGTCTAATTTGAGTAGCTGCTACTTTCGCACCAGATTCGAAAATGAGTGATTGAGTGAGATTAAATGAAGGACCAAAACCATGTTTTTCCCCCAAGACTGTTTTGGGACAGATTTACCACCAAAGGGTTCCAACTAGAGTATCTGGTATTTATGAGCCAGTTTCCCAATCCCGAGGAGGAAAAAGGTACAATTTGAGTAGCTGCTACTTTTGAGCCATTTTCCCCCATAAGGAGGAAACTGATCCAATTTGAATAGCTATTACTTCGGAACCAGTTCCCCCACAAGAAGGAGGAAATTGTTACAATTTGAGTGCCTAAGTGCAACCTACTTATGATCCAGTTCCCCACCAGAAGGAGGAAAGGTCCAATTTGAGTAGCTGCTACTTTCGCACCAGATTCGAAATTGAGTGATTGAGTGAGATCAAATGAAGGGACTTTATCGATAACCATGTTTTTCCCCCAAAACTGTTTTGGAACAATTTTCCCACCACAAGGAGGAAAAGATCCAATTTGTGTAGCTGCTTCTAAGCCAATTTCTCCAACAGAAGGAGGAAAAGGTACAATTTGAGTAGCGGCTACCTACTTCTGATCCCGTTCCCCCACCAGAAAGAGGAAAAGATCCAATTTGAATAGCTGCTACTTTTGAAACAGTTTCTCCATCATAAGGAGTAAATTGGTCCAATTTGAGTACCTAACTGCTACCTACTTTTGATCCCGTTTTCCCTCCAGAAAGAGGAAAAGGTCTAATTTGAGTAGCTGCTACGTCTGAGAGTTCCCCCATCATAAAGAGGAAAAGGTACAAATTTGAGTAGCTGCTTCTGAGCCAGTTCCCCTCACCAAACGGAGATAAAGGTTAAATTTGAGCACCTGCTGATTTTGAGCTAGTTTCCCCGGAAGGAGGAAACTGGTCCAATTAGAGTAACTGGTACTTCCTATGCCAGTTTCCTCAAAAGTATGAGGATGTTAAACCACGATTTCACCGACAAAACGAGTTCAACTACAAGTACACATTTGGCTGGACATCATGTTTTCCGGACCAAACTAACTAATTCAAGTTTCACTGATCCAAAATTGCGAGAAAAAAACAAGTAAGTACTTATTTCTTAGTTTAGCAAAATAGGTACTATAAGGTTACATGCTACAGTTGTTATATTAATTTGAATTATTCAGTATCATAATAATTCAACACTTATTAACAATGGTAATATTCTTGTCGTCCAATTCGTTGGCTTTTGTACTTCTGAAAACTTATAAGAATAGAAAGAACTTTACGAGTAAGAGTAATTATAATGGTCAGTGATCATTTCAAATCTTGAATACAATTATTTAGTCATGATTTGTTCTCCCATCATTCCCGACAAATTATGAAAAATCAAGAGCGCTGAGTAGAGTTGTGCCGAGTAAAAATTTGTTCGAAATTCACAGGTAGGTAAAGTTTCCGAAATCTGTGAAGAAAATGTCAAATTCGTAAGTATTGGTGTAAGAAGTTAGAACAAAAATTTCAGTATTAGTTGTAAATATCAAGTTGCGAAAAAAGGTTCAAATGCTAGCGTAATAATTAGTCAGCACTCAAAAACCAAATCCGTGTTATGTAAGAAGCAGAGACCGCGCATGCGTGTTCATAAATTCCTGACTTCACGCCCATCAGAATACGATGACATTTTCGAGATTTCTCTTGATCAATATTACCGCAATTCAACGTTATCGTTTTACATGTGTATACGATTACAACCGTGATATGGAGAAGAAGCCGCAACCACATGAGTGACTGATTCTTCAAATGAAAAACAAGGCAATCCTGTACGTTTTGAAGCCTTTGAATTCGCAAAACTACAAATCAATCAATTTTGTTGACAAAAGAACACAAATAAACAACGAAGCCCAGCCCAGCAGGAAGGGAGGTGTGGGGACCACCACCTGTCGAGAGCCCTACCCCAATAAAGCCTGGTGAAGGGTTCTACGACTTCCTCGAAACCTGAATGACCAGATTGTGTAACGCAATACAGACCCCAATACATCCGTTTGGATCGTGACCTTTGAATGGGATTCTCGTTACCCTGAATCCATTCAGTAAAGAGGCTCTCGCTGCCTCTTCAGATCCATAATCCGCTACCTATTCGTATTTGCGCATGATAATATTTAAATTCAACTCGTACTTAGAATCTTGGGTAATTTGTAGTAAATCACAATCTACCAGCAACTTAAGGTCTTGTCGATATTTTCAGGCAGATTTTTTTTTTAGTACTTTTTTTTCAGTAGATTTTTAGTACTTTTTTAGTAGTAGTACTTTAGCACTTTTTTAGTACTTTCGGAACTAACGTACACAACATAATACCTACATTTAAGCTAAACTTTTGCTTAAGTTTAGCAAGTTGTAGGATTGAAGTGTTTCACGAACTAAGGAGGTTTCTCAAATAAAAACAGCAGAGAAAATGGATTGGAACGTAAAATAAATTGATCTCTTGATTTGAGCATTTGTTCATTGTCCTCCATCAGAATGTTGCCCTCTGAAAATTGAAAAAGGATTCACATTCGAGTTACTTACTATTTTATTACGGAACCGTCAACATGGCTTTTCAGTGGACTGGTTGCCCTCATTTTTCCGTTTTCCATGGAAACGCTCTTCGGGTCATTCCACGAGAAACGTCAAATTTCAAGACTGATTTGTGAGTAAATTTTTTTACTCAATAATGAACCTTTGGAATCGACCAAAGAATTTTTTTAACTCCCCCTCAAAATTTGTTGGTTCAAGTACGTTTCAAGGAACGTAGAATCCAAAAATCGAATTAAACTTTAGCCGTCCGCGGCACTTTTCTTACCTACTATGACCGATTTTGATGAAATTTTGGTTCAGCCGCTTGAAGCGCTGAGATCGAGAGATCTATAGTCCCCAGATGCAACATTTTACAAAACCAGTAAAGTTCAAAATCGAAAAACTGAAGAAAAAAAAAATAGAAAAAGCAAGATGGGGAAATTAGTTTTTCCCTGTTTTTGTTTGATAACTTTCCTCTTAGATAACACGATTTCGTCGTACCAACGGGCAACACTGGGAAGAGACGGCGATCTGAACAGCCAATCAGCGAGCGTTCCCGCTTCACGTTGAAGAGGTACGTTTTCCCGATTATTTTTTGAAATCATAAATTTTGATTGTCTCCCAAAAATAACAGGAGACTTATTTTCCGAAATCAACCCGATTTTCATCTTTCCACACCATTAACTATTCAGGAAAAATGCAAACAGAATTCGATGAAATTCCTCATTAAAAAGCTCAGGGACTGACCATAAGGCCTGGCGCATATTGAGACACTCAGGACGCAGGGTCTCTTTCTTGCTATTTTCAGGATTCCGAATTTGGACAGTTATAATAAAAGGACAATACCATGGAATCAGCTGAAAAACCTTATTGAACAATTGCCATCCTATCTACATGAGAAGCAAACCACGAAGCTCGTGTAGGTAATCACTTTTCAAAAGTAGTGGTCAAGCAGAGTAACAACAATAACCCAAGATCTTAATCGAAATCGGAATAATTAGAGGGAAAATTTCCCCAAATTTTCAACAATCTGATGAAATTTAGCTTCTCAAGTCAGGCTCACATCAGGCTGCGCTGCGCGAGTGGCCAGCATGGCGCAGCTCAATGTGCGCCTAAGCTCGTGTACCTTACCAGCAGAGGCATCAAAATGTAAACAAACCTCAGGCAGCCTTGGCCAACGGAAGGAGGAAGTTCATCAGACTTATCGTGTCGCTAATGAAAACAGCGGGGATCTTCAAACCAAATAAACTTAATGGATGGTAGTTAACAATGTCATTGGCTTGTCCCTGATGCCCAGGATGCACCAAGGACCACGTGGTGGCGTTACCAACCTCGAACGGAGAGAAATCGTGTCAGTTTCCTTTTTACTGGAACCAAGTCGATCATTCCATACTCGAGAACTCACTGATTGTTATCGACAAAAGAAGTTTCGATCTCTGAAACCGAAAATTGGCTGATTTCTCGCGTTCAAAGTATTTTGATCAATCGCTTTAGGTGAGGAAGCTCCATAGTGTATGCCAAAATTTAGAAGTCAACTATAAATTTCTGTGGTTTTCGGTTAGTATGTGGCCATTTCCATGTCTTAAGTTGTCATCAAAAGGCGAGAAACAAATACAAGAACTAACTGTAGGTAGCGTAAGTATCACTCAGATTCGAGTGGAACCACTCAGCTTGCTCAAATTTGAAATTGCCCCGATGGACCACCATATCAGAAATTAAGATTGCATTCGCAAACATTCAGTATAAAATATAAGAAAAAGATACGCTGCTTCAAGCAGATTGGATCTTTCAGATCCTACTATTCAACTCCGGTGTTGGAAAAATGAATGAGATTGGTCTGAACGGAGTGAACTTTGGGAGACCAAAAACTTTCGACCCTGCCAGGATTCGAACCTGGAATCTTCTGATCCGTAGTCAGACGCGTTATCCGTTGCGCCACAGGGCCTTGTTGCCCCACATTGATTGTACCTAGGGTGGTGGAGGGGCCAAAGTTCACACAACTAATTAAAGGAATAATGGTTCACTGAATTCCCAAAATGTCTCAAGACCCACGCGGTACAAGTTTTAAACCAAAATATCGGATGTCGACGTAACATAATTTCTAGATTGACTAACGAATTTTCGTGTCCAGTCTTCTTCAAATCATAATTTAAACGAAGAGCTTCCCAAAAAAGTGAAGTATGATGAGTTGGAAATTACGTCAAGTCGGTGAAACAGGGGAAAGAATAATGGCGTAAAAATTAATTGACGTCACAACTGAACAATCTCCATCTTGGTCCCAAACTTGCATATCCTGAGGGAGAATGCTCAGCTGTAGTCATTTCATTTTTACGATCTTCTTCACTCGTTCGTTTCTTTGTTGACCTGCTGCACAAATATAAAACTTCCCTTTCTTTGACAGTGAGGGAGCAAACATTTAGAGATGGACTCACCCGAGAGTACTACTTCTCCGGCCTTTCAGTAGCGTAGGGAAAATTGTTCTTCAAGTTTGGAGACTAGTCTGTGCTCATAAACTGAAGAACAATGTTCGAGTTAAATTGAGGACATATTTGGTTTGGGAACTCCACGAAGCTAGATTTTGAAACACCAATGCATCCTCAAAAAATATTAATATTCCCAGGCCAACTCAAAAGTTCAACCCACAGCAGAATCAGCTGTATATTTTTATATTATTTATTTTTCTCAATAAAAAGTAGTTCAGATCACATATCCCTATCTCGTGTCACCTACCACTAGGTATACAATGAAGGAAATTCCTGATTCAAGTTGCAAATCTCATCCCTTCTACTGAAAGTCTTTTGGATGTAAAAAAGGGTAAGAAATATTTCCCCACCGCATCGCCGTTTCCAGAAATAACAATAATTTGTACCGTCACTTCGTGAGTAAACAAAGTTTAATATGATGTATCAAATATAAATGAAAATAAGTTAGGAATTCATGAAACTTTTGATTTCTTCTTTCACCCACTTTTAAAGGTTAATTCATATTTAACAGGCTGTTTGATATTCTTACTCAGGATAATATCCTGAGTATATTGTGATAGTATAATATTGTGATATTATCACAATAGATCCAAAGAATATCTGCCTTCCGAAGGAGGGTATTATGTAGTAATTCGTGTGTTTTGGTCGCACACGACCACTTTACAACTAACCTGAAAATTCTCGGAAATAAAGTAATTTATGTCTGCTAAATACGTCAAATAAGTCAAAATAACAATCAACTCACATGAGTAATAATTAAAATAAATAGGGTAACTAGCCATGTTAACATTTTTTGAAAAAATGACAAAGTGTCGGATTAGTATTTTGAAAATAATGTGATTCTCAATTTAGTTTTGAAACAACTTACGGTGCTAACCACTTTAATGTCCTGAAGAAGCTCATTGTGCCAGCGGAAACTTTTGCTCGAAAATTATTTTAGTCGTAAATTTGTTCTGTACAGCGGCATGCGGTAGGTTTGATCCTGTTTCTAGTGTCAACATTGTGTAAGACAAATTGTGCTTTTCTATAAGATAAGCAGGCTTTTGGTTGAATACAATGCGTTTCATCTGAGACGATCATTTCTTCGATTTTAAACAACTTGAGGGTCCTTAATTTATTGTGAAAGCGATCATCGATATTTAAATTCAACGCAAATCGAACAACACTATTGAGAGCTTTTTGGAGCTTCAGTCTGTTTTCGTAGTTCACATCACACATTACTGGAAGGCTATAGTTGAAGTGAATTTATTATTAGTGAATTTATAAGCGTTTTTTTCAGCGTGAGTGACCTGGAGACAAGCAATTTTTTAAATCCGTAAAGTAGTGGATGCACTTTACCGCATATTGTATCGGTTTGTTCTTTCCAAGAGAGATTTATTGTAAAACAATCCCAAGACATTTTACTGATGGCTTGTAGTTGAGAGTATCGGATAATTGGGATAAAAACTTACTCGGTAGTTCATGTTACTCAATTGAGGAAAACGGAGAATAACATCAATCTTGAACGTAGCTTCATATTCAATCAACGTCACGAATAAAATACAGTTCAACATCCATACATCATAGAAATCCGAGTAGAATCGAGTTGTATCAGAAACAGGGCTTCGAGAAGAGCGCGAATCAACCAGATTGATGTTTGACCATGAGCGGTTTCTCAGTTCCGCCAACACAATAGCCAAAACAATAGGATGTACCATAAAGAAGTGATATTCGTATAATAATTTTTTTTTCAACGTAAGTGACCTGGAGACGAGCAATTTCTTAAATCACTAAAGTAGTGAATACAGCATATTGTATTGGTTTGTTCATTCCAAGACATTTTACTGATGGCTTGTAATTGAGCGGGACACTATTACCCAAATTGGACCATGGTATCACTAGTGTCACCGAAAACATCTTAGGAACTCCACATATATCCCAAAATGTCACCGGAGTAACCAAAATTAAATAGATATTGTAAGTTTAGGTAATGGACAGCAGAATTTTTTGTGGGGAAGTCTCAAAATAAAGTTGTATCCCAAATTTCCAAGAAAATCGATGACCAAAATTTTCAATAGTTTTGTCATACAATAATTTTTTGATTTCTAATAACTTATCTACTAAAAATGGTCTAAAAAGTTTAGCTCTGTCCATCCATAGGACATAAATCTACATCCTACAAAAATCTAGTAATTCTGGTGACGAGTTGGGACAGCTGTCAAATTCCCAAGATGTTTTTGGTGACACTAGTGACACCATGGTTCAATTAGGGTTAATAATTAATTTAGGACCATATCGACAGAGGGCAGGAGTCGGGAATGGCCGATTATATTTTTTACAATCTTTGGACGATTCACTACCAGACCATGTCTGTCAAACCATGTAGCTGAATTTTGTAGATCAAACTTACATTTTCATCAAATTCTTTTAAATTTGTAGGCTTTGTAGGAGAGTACACAAGATCTGTGTATCAAATAAACGCATTTCTAAATATATCACTCCATGTCTCAACTCCCAGGCGGTGTCTGTTTGGGATGTGGGTGAGTCAATCGAGACAGAATGAACGGAACTTGGAACCCCACGAGGAAAACAGCTGACTCCCCTGCTCAGTCAGCTGTTTTCGGAGGGGAAGTGAAAGGGGCGGGGAGGGGAGGGTTCTGTGCGACGGAGGGGTGGGGACCGAGTGGCCTACGTGACTGAATCCTCGTAGCGCCCCGTCGTTTTCGAGGGGTCAAATCGAAGAGGGCGGGAGAAATCTACCGCGGGCCTGAATGCCGTCCTCTCGACCAACAGAGCGGAAAGCTTCCAGTCGCTGAGACGGCACTCGCTCCCGATAACGTTTTGACGTTATCAACTTTCCTTACCTGATACTGATATGAAAGGAAAGTCCTGTCGACAGTCGTTTCTTTATTTGTGTCATACCACAGAGCCTTGTGGAAGAGATTGCATACAGATATCTATAGCATTTCCAAGTCAAATCCAACCTTTTCCAAATCAAATTCAACATTTTCCAACTCAAATTCAACATTTTCCAACTCAAATTCAACCTTTTCACCATTATTAGGGAAATTACGAAAAACAAAGTTTCCGCTACCTTGGTTGACTCGGAAGCAACAAGTGAAAAAGTTGTACCTAAATTTGAAATTTTCAATGATTTTCGAAATTCATTAGGGCGTTTATACCGAGGGAATTGAAAAACTGCCCCAGAAATCATCAAAATCGACCAATAATTGCCAGAGAAAAGGGCGAAACCCAGAGCTCTGGGTGGTCTCATTCGGTTCTAAAAATGTAATCCTATTTCAAATTTAAGAAAAAACATTACCTTGATATCGACATTTTTTGAGCTACGGCGAGCTAAAATTGATGTTTTTTGGTCTATTCCAATGGTTCACGTTTTATTGAAAAATTCGAAAGTAGTCTTTTGAAGAAACTCAATTTTAAATGCTTGCATACGAGTCTGCAACACATTGGGACATTTTCATGTCAACCACTACACAACAAGGTAGGTAGTGAAGTAAGGTTGTTAGTTCATGTACCCAAGCATCAAAAAAAGAAAACAGTTGATTGTTCTCTACGCAACACAGTGAGTCTATTTTATTTATTTATTGGTCGCGTGAGACTTGCTTAGTTTTCGTGACGATTTTTCAGTTTATGTGCCAAAGCAAAGACATGAAAATGTCAAAATGAAAATGTAGTACCAAATGCTTGTCTGTGATTGGGGACTGGGCTGAAAACAATACTCCAAACGAAGTAGGTGGGTACCTATACATAAAACAAAATCATGTTTTATTAAAAAAGAAATCAACAAAAAACTTTAAAGAAAAACTTTTATTACTTCTTTACATAATTACTATTTTAAGAGTCCTAAAATTTAAAATCCTTGTAAAAAGTCTATCTCCGATTTTTTTCACTCAAAAAAAAAAAAAAAAAAAAAATTACAGGTAGGTACTTTTGTGAAATACGAGTAGGTACTACTTGTAATAAATTGACAAATCAGTGGAGAGGCTGTCCAACTGACGCTTGAGGGAGCAGGTTGAATTTGACCTGGAAATGCTTTAAGTTGATTTCTTTTTTACTAAAACATGATTTTGTTTCATGTAATCTACCTACTGCGTTTGGAGTATTGTTTTCAGCCCGGTCCCCAATCACAGACAAGCATTATTTGGTACTACATTTAGGGCTTGTGGGTATTTTTCGTCATTTCCCTAATAATGGTGAAAAGGTTGAATTATTTGTTTTGGGAAAGGTTGAATTTGACTTGGAAAAGGATGAATTTGACTTGGAAAAGGTTGAATTTGACTTGGAAAAGGTTAAATTTGACTTAGAAAAGGTTAAATTTGACTTGGAAACGCTATATACAATCGAAAAATGAATACTAGGAAGCTACGTGACACACCCATTCGGCAGACTTTTTTCTTAATTATTTTGACTTCGGAAAATTCAAACAACAAGAAAACCGTAGCAAGTATAACGTTGGGCTCACTTGAATGTATTTGCACAGCCCTTTGCTTCCTATTGCAGTTTCCTACAGTACAGTTTTATATTTCTATACCGTGAAATCTATTCGTATTAGTGATAATAATTACAATTATAATAATTAACTCTGCAACAATTTCGAATTTATTATTATCAATATTTAAAAAGTAAATTATAACAGATTTTTCTGGCGATAAACATGCAGGTGTAACACCTTGGTATATTATAGATTCCACTGAGTTGAGTGCTGTAGGATTTCCATTTCGCCCATTCGTAGGGGACCATCCTCCCAATTCATAGGGGACTTTGTGTGATTAGGTACTTCACGGAAATATATTGTTATGTTGTGGGATTAGGTAGGTAATTTGAATTGGAAACAGATTAATTTGGTTTGGAAAAGGAGTAATTTGACTTGGAAATGCTATTTATACCACCACACAGAAAGATTGATCACATTCTGCAATTGAAATGGAAAATTCTGAAATTGTTTGGGAAAAATCTGAATTTGACTTGAAAAATTCTGAAACTGGATTGGAAAAATTCTGAACATGGTTATGAAATTTCCGAAATTGGTCTGGAAAATTCCGAATTGGACTTGGAAAAATCCTATAATATATGAATGTACCTTCTACTAATACCTAATATTGGGATTATATGTATTTTATTAGGTAACTGTTTTGTGACAATAAGTTACTTTTGTTTAATAGGTACTAATTTTGATTGAAAACATTATTTTAAATTATTGCCTAAGACCAAAATAGAATGAAATTAACAAAATAGAGTTCGGTTTTTATCGATCGTATGTGTGCAATACGGGATCAGCTCTAAAATTCAAATTGGCCTACAGCGTGGAGATAGTGGCCAATATCGGTGATTTTTCGTTCTATATTATTAGGTGACGAATGACTATCGTGCAAAACTAAAAAGCCTTTGATTAAAAACTCAATCCTCCAATCGTGTTTTTTTCCATATTCCCTAATTTTTAGAAAATTCGGATCATGTTGCTGCAGAGACTTCGATTTTTGACGTTGAAGACAAGAGACAGGGACGCAAAAAAAGGGAGCAGTCAAGTCAAAAATGTCATAGCGAATGTCCATTTCAAAGGTTTATTCAGTGATCTCTTAAACGGATGACACAAAACGATCACAAAGTGAAAATTAAAAACAAAAAAAATATTATTTCTGTCGTTATTAATTTACGAATAATTAGCATTGTAATAACGATATTGAACGCAAACTCGAGATCTTGAAGACTTTTTAATTGAACAATTCATATCGATGCTTATCCCTACCTCATTTCCTGCGTTGAAGTGCTAAGCCTCCGGGAAACCAAACAAGTTTAGATCGGAGGTAGGTCTAACAACGTAATTATAGCAATCCTCATTGTCGAGAGATTAAAATTACGATGATATAGCAGCAAATTATGGGAAATCGAGGAATACGATGGAAATCACACGCACTGTTTACCATTGACTGTATAACGCTCGGGGTAAAAACGATAATTAACAACCAATCAGGATAATTTCGAAATAAAGCTTACTGTTTGAAGTTCTGCAACATTTTTATTCAACGACTGTTTCAGAAGGTCAAAATCATGCAAGAATTTTGAGGACAAAAATTCACTTATTATACTATTAAAAGTATAAATTGCTTCTTTTTCCATATTCCGTATGAAATTACAAAAACACAGAATGTGTTTTCGTGTTTTCAACTTTGATTTTACCTCATTGTATAATAAGAATTAATACTAAGCCTCGAATGCCTGATCCTGATTGCGATAAACCGGATTGTTTATCGTATCGCATGAAGCCACGAAAAAAACCTCTCAATTCTGCTGCTAATTGTCAATATGGATCATTGTTAACATGACCGAGAAAATGTTGATTTATGTAGAGAAATGTGTAATTAAGTATAGTCTACTATCTATAATAAAACAGTCAATCATTAACACAATCGAATTCCAAGTCCTATTATTCTACACGAGGAAGCGTGAGTGCCCACTCAATTTAGCCGGGTTTTTTTTTGCGTTGCAGTCGTTGAACGTTTAATATAGTTGAAAATCCAAGTACGTGTATTGTCAACTGTTTGTAATAGTAGTATATAAACAAGAAAGGTGAATTTGAGGTCGGAGCTGAATTGGGTTAGGCGAGCGGACACGCCAGGACAGCGACAATGTCAGGGACACTGGATTGCAGCTCACTTGCATCAGTCCACCTTCCGACCTACGACGTGGCGGTTCAACTATTAGTAACAGTCACAACCATGGGAATTTCCTTGTTATGCAATTATCACAGGTAGGTAAACAATAATGTCGAGTGCAGTGTAATGTAAAATTGATAGGTTTCAAGGATTTTACTCCAAAATTTGTTAGAAGGTTGAGTAATTAAAGGTATTTATTGCAGATATTTGGGGGAAATTGTGGTAAAACAGTACCAACTTCACTTTTTTACCTTTAGGCTAAAAGGGGAGGCACTTTAGTGTGATTCTAAGACAAGAGATGGCGCTCTCGGCACAGAAGTTTTCCAAGGTTTTCTTACCTTCCACAGAAGCTTTTTTAACCCTAATTGGTGACACTAGTGTCAACAAAAACATCTTAGGAATTCCACAGCTGTCCCAAGGTGTTACCAGATCAACTAGTTTTAAATAGCAATTTAAAAATTAATGGATAGAGCTGATTTTTTCAAACCTTATTTTGTAAGTTATTAGTAGGCAATCAAAAAATGATGTTATGACAAAAACGTTAAATTAAAAAAAAATCGATTTCTTTGGAAAATTCTGTCAAAACTCTATTTTGAGATATCCAATAACTCTCAAAAAATTCTGCTATCCATTAAATTTAATATTGCAATTCAATTTTGGTTACTCCGGTGACATCTTGGAGCAGCTGTGGTTGAGGGACAGCTCCTGGGATGTTTTCGGTGACACTAGTGATACCATGGTCCAATTAGGGTAAATTGGAAAACGGGGATATACGACCAGAATAAGTAAATGAAGGCCTACATCGTGGAATTTTTGCCAAAACATACTTTTTTCATCTTAAAATCCTGGAATTGGAAAAAAAAAGCCTAACTTGCATGGTCAATTTAATTGATTATGAATGAAGAATAAATAAGTAGAAATGTGATATGTGCATAATTATAAGAGAAAGATAAAAAAAGACGTGTGCGCATTGGTTATTATTATTATTATTATTATTACAGTGAATTGAGTATGAGGTTGCCTAGCAACATTTGGCTGCCACTCCTCCCGACCTTAGACAACCACGAAAAGGAACATCTCTGCAACAGTACTCAGTGGCGGTGGCGTCACCAACCGCGTATCTCTTAGCACTTGACCGCTGATTAGACCAGAAACTCCAAATGGGGAATCAGCGCCAATCCGAATTGCAGCCGTTTTCGGACCATGTTTATCCACGGCATCACACTTGCTATACCTACACAGGTATATACCAACTACCTAATAGGAAGTAAAAGCTTCAGTATTTTCCCCAAATTCAGTTACAGTGCGAAAGGAGTGGAAAGCTTCCATAATCCCGAAAGTGTGGAATTTTTTGTCAAACGTGCTACTTGTCACTCATTCTTGTTTAACGGTTCTTTTGGATATTCTGTGAAATTAGTCTCATTATGAAAATGAGGTCGTTAAGGGGAACAGTTTAGCGCGTTCGTGGACTTCGGAAACGGTTTTGTTGAGATTTCCTAACAATATCGTTCAGAAGAATGTCAAGATGCATTTTAGTTTGAATAATATACAGCGTGACGTGATGAGATATCTAAACGCTAGGAAGTGTTTGTGCAATGTAAAAATATTTTGACTAAACCGGTAAAAAAAAGAAGTTTTTGTGAAATCACAAAACTAATAACTTCTCACCTCATCAAGAGAGTTTTTCAAGTTCTTGAAGCACATCCAAGCCAAACGGTGAAATCGATGTATTTATGTCAGCTCCCAAACGGAAGCGTCGGTTTGTTTTTTTAGCTCCAGACACCGAATACCACGTTATTGAGCTCCTAATTACGCTCCTAGATACCTTCCCACCTATTTACGTAAATATGTCAGGCAATGGATGAAAGAGGAAACCACCAGAGGTACAAAAGAACAGATTCGCAATAAATTTACGTTTTACTATCACCTACTATACTCTACTATTGACCGATATTATCTAATTGTTCCCGTTCGTCATCTAGTCGGTCGCTGCAACTGTTCCAGAAGGTCGTCTATACTATGAACTCTCGTGTCTTGTCTGTAGTAAATCCGGAGTGAGTCAGATCCCCATTCACGAGACCTCTCGATATCATCCCAAGTGTTGTGGTCGTACTATCTGGCGTAATGAGGATGTGTCAATACAATCGTAACTGGTCATTAAAATTACCATATCCGATCAAGGAAAGAGGACTGGACACGCCGGGAGAGAGTAAAGATTAATGAAACGGTACTTGAAAGATCAAACAATCACCATCCACAATAAGAATTAGGGTACCTACAGAAATATAGCCATCATTTTCAGGTTTTCGCCAAGTAGTTACTTTTAGATAGCCTCCTCAAGACATTTTTGTCGACTACCACTTCACAGAACATCATTTGTCGTCTGCATCAGAACATTTGCACTGCTTGTATAGAACACCATCATTCCATACCTTCACCAGCCTTACATTTGAACCAACACCAAAAACTCACCTCAAAGCTGAGAGGATAAAATGGAGCTCACTTATCTCCTGTTCATCTGCTGAAGTTTGGTGGTTCAGAGCCTCTTAGGGTCACTTTAAGTGTTCAAGAGGAAGTCAGATCGGTAGTATGATATTGCGAAAAAACCAATTCTTCTCCTCTCCACAAGAAATCTACAAGAAATTTAGGCGTTTTAAGCCTATAATCTACATAAAAGGAAAGAACTCATATCTGCCTCCCAAGGCGAGAATTCATCTCAAAGCTGAGGTGATAAAATGGAGCTCACTTTTCTACTATGCATGCTAGAGTGCTGAAGTTTGTTGGTTCACAGCATAATAAGTGTCACTGGAGGTGATTGAAAAAAGGTCAAACCGGCATTGTGACGATGCGATAAAACTAATTATTCTCCTGTCTACAAGAAATTTTGGGTTTTCAAGCCTTCGATTAATTCTGCATAAAGAATTCATATCTGCCTCATACGGCACAAACTACCCTCAAAAATGAGGTGATAAAATGGGGCTCACTTTTCTACTGAGCATGCTAGAGTGCTGAAGTTTGGTGGTTCACGCTGGAAGTGATTCAGAGGAAATCAGATCGGTAGTGTGATGATGCAATAAAACTAATTTTTCTCCATCTTGAATTATTGAAAATAGCACGTTTCTCTGGTTCCCCAGAATTACATCAGTTTACTGTAATCAAGCGAAACAGAGGCAAGTATCATTTAAAAGGCGAAAATCCCATCTTTATTGAAACCAATAAACACAACTGGCTCCCTTTGAACACAATACGCGGATAAATATTTGAAGCAGCTACGCATTTGTTGGTAGTCGTCTGAGGTCACATCAGTATTAGTATTTATTCAGGCTTGCGAAACTACGGCGCCAGGCAACCCGATGTTATAAACAATGCAAGAACGAGGTAAGTACCTACTGTAGTAAAACAATGGATGACGCGCATCGATCACAAGACACGATTTCAACTCAGTAAGTACCTACATTAAAAAATATACGGACAGTAGGATGTCCCTAATTTTACGAATTTTAATATTGGAAGTTCTTACCCCCTCATTTTGTTCCATAGGGTACCTAAGTACCCCCAAAAAAATTTGATCACCCTCGAACAACGCTAACACGTGCCGCATCACCACCTAAGTTGATATTTATGAGAATCACCGAAGTGCCAGCTTATTACGAAAACGCCAACATTTCTCCTGCGTCTCGTTCTGATCCGACTGAGTCCAAATTTTTACACGTTGATCGAGAAGGTCTGATGAAGCTCTGGTAAAAATTTTAACCCGATCGCTTTGGGCTAGGGGGCCGAAGAAATGTGGGAATCAACTGAAACTGAGGTTTCCTGGTAAAAGAAGGATCTCGGGGCCTCGCGACCCGTGCATGTAATCGCTCAGTTTAATGAAGAGTTTGGGAAAACTCGAAAACTCGTCAACTAGTATAATAAATCTAAATGTACCAAAGACAAATATTAATTGGCCCTAAAATATTATTAGTAGTTCAATCGAAATTCAGTCTCAATCGAAATTGCGCAAATAATCAGGTGACGCGAATTTCAAAACAATTCAACAGTTCTTTACAGCAAAGAAACAGCTTGCGTCAGAGTTCTTTACATGAAGGGCCCAATTATCGACATAATTTATTATTGGAGGTTGCTACTTTTCGAGAAGGATGCTATGATCGGAAGCGAATGACTAGAGAATTAGAAGGAGTGGCTGGCACGTGTTCTGCAAAGAACCACTTTTGGATCGCATTCATCAAATTACAGAAACATTCTGCGCTAACCGCCGAGTCGTAGTAGTTTTCAAGAGGAAATGAGCTGGTTTTACTGAAATAGGTGGTACTGATAGATCATGAGAGAAACCGCTGTTGGTATCTTCATTTTCTCAAAAATCAAAGAACTAATTTTGGTTTTAAGGTCTCTAAAATGACAGTCCTAATTGTTATTATAAAGAAGTATTGAAAGTCACACGTCGAACTTGATCTAAAATCCTGAATGTGGAGAAATCAATCACAGAGGCTGTCAGAATAAATTACCAAGATCAGAAGCGTGTAATTGGTTAGGTACATACTAAATAAGTACTGGATGAGAGATGGAAGAAGGAATGTCACATGACTGTGGGATGTCACGTGCTCTACCAAGGCCATCAGGCAGCTGAAGCAAGAGCCAGTTTAGTTAGATGATAGCCAATCGAAAGCGCGGGAAAAAACGCGTGAGAAACTACAGCTAAGCGTCTTGATTTTCTCGAATACCAAAGAACCACTTCTGCAACCGAGTCTTTTACATGAAAGTTCCAATTATTATAATTATTGTTGAGTAGGACTCATGGGAGTGATTGAAAATTACGTGGATTCCAGACTGCACTAGTTATTGCGATCTGAAGCGTACAATCAGGTACTGGATATCTACCGGATGACAGCTGGAAGGAGAGGTCTCCTTTGGGTTGGCGAGTGTTCTCCAAGGTCATCACAGTCGGCAGTCCTAACACAGGGTCAGTGCACTCAGCCAAAGAAATCGCACCGTGAATGAGGACACTGGAATTTCACGAAGAACGAGGACGCCAACTGAGGAATATTAGAAACCCCCTGGCGAAGTAGATTCATCACCAGAGGTAATTGGGCTGCCATGATGTAATCTCTCAAACGAAGTCAGGTAATCAACTAAATACCCACAGGTTCTGGCACAGTTTCATGCGCTAACGAGAGAAAACAAACATAAATCATTACAATAATTCGCAGATTTATTTGATTGGATGTGTGAGAAAGATGAGTTTACCATTATTTACATTCTCAGTGTACCCAAATCTGTGCGTCCTTTAACAACGAAGAAAAGATGGGCCTGAAGATTCCAGCTCTAACGAAATAAACTCATTCCACATGACTTTAGACAGTGACCAGACCATGTTATTCAACCCAAAACATATACTATGTCTTTCATGAATTTTTCCACATTTCATTAATGCATTTCAGCAACGAAAAAAAGACCTCGAATAGGGGATGATTCAGACATAATTTGCTTTATTCTTCCTAGGAAAAGATCAGAATGAAGGAATTTCGCAATCCTTACTGTTTAAAAAGATTTGCACCAAAACCTTTCTCAAATTTCAGCTTGTCTGTACGTTAGTATGCTCTTCACTTTGCCTTATGTGAAATCCTTCTCAAATTCTCTTACTTTTCCAGGATTTCCAGTTGAGTTGGTTTGGTCTTCAAGGATTCTGTATAATTAAGGACAATAAAGTGGTCAATAATGTTTCAATCTATAGTGCGTTAATCTCTAGTCAGTTCTATATTTGATGGTTTTCTTCACAAACTCTTAGTTTAGAAAACATAGTTTTTGATTCCTAATCTACTTCCGAAGTAGGTACCTACTTTTCAAGGATACAATTCGTCCGATTTTGCTAAAATTGTCAGGAATTATGCGGGTTGACGTGTAGTCAACGCTGTTCGAAGATATTTGAATTTTGCAGATTTTTGGATATTGAGAAAATAATGACAAAATTTTAGGTTTTTCGTTGTTTGATCGGAAGAGAGGTATATTAGTGCGTTAATCTCTAGTCAGTTCTATATTTGATGGTTTTCTTTCTAACAAACTCTTAGTTTAGAAAATATAGTTTTTGATTCCTAATCTAAATCCGAGGTAGGTACTTTTTTCAATGTTAGAATTCGTCTGATTTTGATAAAGTTGTCAGGAATTGTGCGGGTTAACGTGAAGTCAACGCAAGATCTTTGAATTTTGCAGATTTTTGGATATTGAAAAAATAATGACAAAACTTTAGGTTTTTCGTTGTTTAATCGGAAGAGAGGTATATTAGGAAAAGGCAATCTCCAAGAATGGCGCCGATAGAACTAATATTAGATTCGGAAGTCATTTATAGAGGCCATCACTGCAATGTTTTGGAGATGTTACAATATTCCACTAGTTTTATGAGTTTTGAATAAATCTTGAGGTTAAAACCAGCGTTTGAGGAAAATACGAGCCCTAGTAAGGGATGTGAGCATTTATTGTAAGATCTTAGGTAGGTAGCTACTATTATTCTTAACGATACCAATTCCTGTAGAAATAGTGCCTTGAATAGTTACTCATGAAATTGCAGCTTGCCGATTCCTGGTGTGGAAATCCAAAACGGCATCCAGTCTGAATTATCCATGGTACCGCGTAGGCGCGTTTAAATATTCTCATTGTCATTTAATTATTTCGCCCTTTGTTAGTCAATCTGATTCTTGATCAATCCGCGTATTTTTCAACGCAGTAGTGACCTGCCACCTCAGTTCAAGGTTTCGGCCTCTCGTTGTTTTCCTTCTCTAGCCGGTCGACCACTGAATATACGTTAGACGTGCCGGAAGTTTATGGCGCTCGTTTTCTCAAATGTGTGATCAAATATCCCACACCAGTTCTCGACCGTTCGAGACTTCATTCCGAATCGCGTTATCATAATGAGGAAGGATTTCGAAGTGACACGAATCACCGAGTCACGAAGAAAAACGTCAAGTGAGTATGACGCGTAGTGTACAGATGTTATGATGATTAAAAAAACTCATTAGGCATAGGTACAAAATAATTATGTACCTAATATGTATGTAGATTATAATTATTATTATCTATAGAATCATACATAGAAATCCCGGAAAATGTCATCGAATTTGGCTGAAGTTTGGTGTCTTACAGATGTAGTGTGTACAGATCTTATGATTATACAGAAATACTCGTAATTTAACCAATGGCCGTCAGATGGTTTAAGGGGGTCTCATTCGGTTGACGATCGTTCCTCGTTCGGGTAAGTATTTCCCTCAATTGCAGGGGGCTCAAACTTTAAAAGGAGTACCTAAATTTGAAATGTTCCAGGATTTTCTGAAGATTTTCTTCAAGGAGTCTAGGGAATTGAGAAACTAAAAGATTGCCGCTGGAATCATCAAAATCGAACAATAATTGCCAGAGAAATATGGAAAACTCGTTTACTCAGATTGGTTTTTTCCATATTTTTTGGGATTTTGATGATTTCAGCGGCAATCTTTTAGTTTTTTTATTCCCTAGACTGATGCACTAACGAATTTCGAAAATCCTCAAACATTTCAAATTTAGGTACAATTTTTAAAGTTTGAGCCCCCAATTTAGGGAAATACTTACCCGGAACGAGGTACGAACGGCGACCGACTGAGGCCCCCTTAAATTGTTGAAATTGCCTAAAAATCGTATCTTTCTTACGGATTTTTAGCGGAAAAAATAACTTTTAAAATTAAAATAGAGAGAAAATAGGTATTCTAATTCTACCTTGGCAACACAAAGTTTCCCTCAAAAATTGTTGAGGGAGAGGATGGCAAGATACCTTCAGAAATAAATTAGTGCAAACCTCTTCTAAACAGAAAAACATTGACGATTTTATAAGCAATTTTCGGAACTTAAAACTTCAAATGCGTTTTCTCGAAAGTTGTGATTTTCAACTTCGAATCTGAATTCTTCCATAGTACCTACTAATTGCGATTGGGCGCTTTGAACTAGTTGGAAAGTTGTACGTGACCAACATCGAGTAGCCGGCAGTTAGGATCAATTCATCTCAATCAAAGAAACAGTTGGTGGTCAGCCTATGCGAAACCATGAAATTGAAAGAGGCCGTCAATTCCTATTAAATATGAATAATGTCCAGTCTTGGCGGCGCTAGCTCGTTAAGAAGCGACCACTACTGACTGAATGCTGTCACGATTTCGTACGAGAAGTCGACTTCCAACAGGTACCAAGTCTGACAAATTCATTCATTTTGAACTCGACAGTTGGTTATTATAATTAGGTACTTCGGTCCAAACATTACGTGTGAAGTAATGGTATCCAGAAGGTAACAAAAGGAGTGGTATCCATGCTGTGTCAAAGGTCTTATCCACATCATCACGGTATTTTGGTAGGGTACTTTAAGTTTGGATTTAGGAGAAATCGAATAAGACCATTGAACAATATTATTCTTAGAATTCACGGATCGAGGTCGAATTATAACAGCACCTATACATAAAAGTTCTTCACAGGAATCCAACATCGTAATAATTGCATTATAAATGTATTGTATCCACAATGGTCCTTTTACAACATCTTCCCCCTCAAGTAATGGTAACATGTAGTAAAATTCAAATGACAAGTGAGAAACAAATTCAAATGAGAAACAACTGAAGAGAAGTTAGGTCGTAACATCAGTTTATGCAGTAAAATTTAGATATCTCCTAGCTGACTTTTTTTGTTTTGGTTTGGCTGCTCTCCCAAACCAAGTGGTATAATTCGGATGTACCAGAGTGATTGGTCTTCAGCCATACTCTTAGTGGCACTCCCTTCCGGAGAACAGAAAGGGAGTGAGGAGGAAGTCTCTGAAGCTCTTCTGAGGAAGATGACACTGAGGCTAGTGGGAGATTGTTCAGCTATTCTAACTTTATTACAAAACTAGCTGAAAAGCCTGCTAAAAGCAGGCAAAAACAAATCGTAGATAAAACACGTAATTTATTAAATTAGAAAAAATATTTGATGTCACGGTCTGGAATCGAACCCGGGTTAAAACTTGAAGTGTAACATTCAACAAACATCAATGAGCATAATGAACAGAAAAGAATGAACAAACCTCATTTTCTTTAACATAAGAGCTTCCGTGCTGCTCTGCAGCAGTGGCTGTCACGTACGATGAAGCAAATCGTAACGGAGGCATAAATTACAGACTTTAGAATAAGGCGAATCAACAGAAACCTCAAAAAAATGGCATTTGTAAGGGATGGATAGAATGTCTCCGTCAAGTTGCACGGAGTAGGTATTTCCTGAAACACCGGGGTTTTCCGCCTTCTATGCTGTCTCTTTCCTTGAGAGTAGGCTTACTTTCAGCAGTGTGTAAATCACAATCAATCATAATCTTTTTTTAAAATTTTGTTTCATCGACGCTCTATCTTTATCTACTGTAAGTTTAGGCATTAAATGGTTAGTGGTACAGGGAATAATCATTCTCAGATTGCCTCCCACTAACTTGGACGCAGAAGAGGATCCATTCAATTATCATAATGTTGGATTCCTGTGAATTACGTTCATATGCATATTTTGGTGCTGAACTTCAAGACGCCATCATAACTCGAATCACCCCTGAGACACTTTGCTCCATCAATGATCCCATCTTACATTGAGACCTCGGAGCAAGTACCTGCTAGAATGAGGAGGCAAAAGGGCCTCGAACGTCTTCGATAGTAAAATGAGAGCAGTAGGAGAAGGTCCCAGAGTTCAAGGACGGTCGGCCAGACGCCCATTGCCTTCCTGGCTTCTCATCAGGTAAAACGGCACTAGCTTGGTAAGTTACGTATCAAAGACAGTCACTAGATATGAATATATTTTGAAATCTGGAGCCATTTTCCCCAAAAATGTGGTTTCTGCATTTCGACATTTCAAATTTGATGTAGTTCTCAATCGCAGGAGTTCTTTTGTAAAGAGATACTCATTTATCGCTGGTTTACTTAGATTTTTATTTTAGTGATGCATTTGCCTACAAAGTGAGGCCCTGGTCGCACAGAGATTGATGGCATGGAATGGTGAATTGACTTTGAACTGAACGAATGACGAAAAACTCCGGATAGCAGTGAACAGCTCCTTACAAAAAGCGCCAAATCAAACCATTCCCAGCTGTTGGCAAATTTTTGAAGTGGATAAGTTTTTATTGTGGCACATAACCGTACGTATTTGAACTCGTCAGAAAATACTCACCAAACGGAGCTTAAGTGTCTCCGTTCGATGCTGCGTAAACATGGGATGTTTTACATTGACACAAAAAAAGACTTTTAGTGAATATTCTCATCCCTATGAGATATCGTTCAAATGGACAGCACTCAGACAAAATACCAAAAATCAAAAACAACTAGCACAATGTTATGAAAAACTAGTTGTTACCTATGTTTTGGGCCCAACAAATTTCACGCGAATTTCATGAAAAATTACTCAAATTTGGAGTTAAGTTGAGAGCAGATTCCAAGGTATATAATAACGTCATTGCAATTCCATCAGTACATGGTGGTTGTCATAAAATCAATTCTTATTCCCTGTCGCGAGTAAAACATAATGACACTACGACACAACAGTCCGATTTATACGGTTTTTTGAGATGGTAGGTACTTGGGTTATGTCCGCGGTGGTCTCATGCATTTCTTCACCGATGCACAAATTGAGTGAGTACGAGCAGGAATATTGTCTTTTTATAAGATTTCTTCTTATAATGGCCCAATTTTGTTAAATTTCAAGTACTAGATAAAAAAATTTCAAAATGAATGTATCTTGAGACCTCGGTACATGCACTGAAAAGTCCGACGCAAATAGGAATGAATCCATAATAAAATTGATCTCAGCAAGTATAGAAAGCTGCGAAGATCATGTTTCAATAGGGAATTGATAAACCATTTGCAAAACAATTCTTCATATTGTGAAAAAGCTGCACACCAATCTTTATTTGATGATTAGTTGTGCCTTTATCAAATTTGCTTCATTAGGGGGAGTCAGTCAACGGACAAGATGTTATTATAACTAACACCCAACGAAAATATCAATGCCAGATCATTCATCACGTAATACCCACCAAAGATAGGACTACGGCCTACATGAAGATATTCTGCGGGAGTGTCAATTAGGCGCGACTCTCAAAACATGAGGGGCCCATTGATTCCGACCTGACACTGGAAAAACCACAGATAAGAAACTCCGAAGAGACCCGGTAGGCTTCGCGCGATAGCGGCCATGAGAGAAGGTGGTGGGCTAAAAAATCACGAGGCAAGTGGCACAAACCTCTACTGAAATAGAGGGACGGGACAGGGCTGTTAAAAATAGAGTGCTGTATCCCATGCCAATCCCCGACACAAACAATTGATCACGACGGAACCATTCTAAACAAATCATTCATACAACAACGCAACTTGACGGGAAATCCGCTGACGGCATACGAGAATCTGAAAACAGCTTTCACAGGTAGCAACTGGTGGTTTACTCAACCAATAGTGCAAGACTATTGGTCGAATAGTACAGGAGAAGAATA
The DNA here is from genome assembly GCA_009739505.2 of Apolygus lucorum. Lineage (NCBI taxonomy): Eukaryota > Metazoa > Arthropoda > Insecta > Hemiptera > Miridae > Apolygus > Apolygus lucorum. The sequence goes on along the minus strand of CM019169.2, from coordinate 16,280,866 downwards.
GTATAGAAATCGACGTTTTGACAACTTGTACATTCAGCTCTTGGTACAAACTACCTCAAAATTACACACATTTGCAGTAGATGGACAGCTCTACAGGATTTTGTAATGCAGAAGAATCAAAATCAGAAGTAGAACTCAAATTTTTCAACTCTTTTGTTCTCAACTGGTTTTCTTGACATACGTAGGTTAGGTTTGACACGCCGAAGTTCCTTTTTGCAGATTTAGATCATTTGGGTGAGAGAACAAGCACTTCAACACATATAACACAACAGGAGTAACATTCTTCTAGTAGAGCGCTGATATTTGGTTCCTTCGTAGAATATTAACGATCGCATTCTGCGAAGACATAACATTCTCAAATCAGAGCCTTCAATAAAAGAGACATGAAACCACGCACTTTATTCTCTCGACACCTTTCAGTGAGTATGTATTGAGTATTCAGTGGGAAGCTCTACTAGCATATTCAAGAATATACTGTAGGTCGTGATGTCAACAAGAGAGATTGGTCGAATAGCTCTGTCAAGACGAAAGTACGAGGGTCGTCTCAAAAGTAAGTTACACTATTTTTTAATACCCGCGTACGAGGTGGGAAAAGCCTGGGATTCCTAGGGAGCTTTGGTCTGGGTGTAGTGGCAGCCCTGTAAAATTCCTATGCGTCCGCCATTATCCATTCGTCAGTTACAAGCAAGCCACTATGGAGCTACCACTCACTCCTACCGCCGATTGCGAAATACGTAGTGTCATCCGTTTTTTAACGGGAAAGAATAAAAGTGCGACTGAAATTCATCGCGAGTTGTGTAGTGTGTACGGTGACGACGTTATGTCAAGGCCAATGGTTTCTCGTTGGCGCCAATCCTTTATTGAAGGCAGAATAACTCTACACGACGAACAACGAAGCGGCCGCCCATCCACGTCACGTGCCCCGAACATTGTGGAAGATGTCCGAAGGGTCGTCGACACCGATCGTCGGCTTACGCTTGACGAAATTCATTCGCAACTCTCCCCAAATGTTGAAATTAGCCGTGCATCACTTCACAGAATCATTTCTGACGATCTGAATCTGTCCAAAGTGTGTGCAAGGTGGGTTCCACGTCTCCTTTCAGATCAGCACAAAGAGCAAAGGGTTGACGCTGCACTTCAATTTCTCCAGTTTGTTGATGATGAAGGAGATGGTTTATTCAACCGAATAGTGACTGGTGATGAAACATGGATCCATCACTGGACACCTGAATCAAAAAAACAGAGCATGGTGTGGAAAGGAAAGGACGAGCCCACTCCAAAAAAGGCGAAAGTTGTGGAATCTGCTGGAAAAGTTATGGCGACAGTCTTTTGGGATTCCAAGGGGGTATTGTTGATCGACTACCTGCCACGTGGGACTACGATCACAGCTGCACGCTATTGTGAGGTGTTGAAACAACTCAGAAGGGCGATCCAAAACAAAAGGAGGGGAAAGTTGACAAAAACAGTGTTTTTGTTCCACGACAACGCTCGTCCACACTCTGCTCGTCAGACACAAGAACTGCTTGAAGAGTTTCGATGGGATGTTTTTGGACACCCACCTTACTCCCCGGATCTTGCACCAAGTGATTTTCATCTTTTCCCGCAGCTGAAGCAACATCTCGGGGGAAGACGCTTCGCAAATGAAGACGAACTTAAAGAAGAAGTTGAAACATGGCTAAACAGTATGGCGGCAGAATGGTATGAAGCTGGGTTGAAAAAACTGTTGCCACGATACCAAAAATGTATTGATATTCAAGGCGATTATGTAGAAAAATAACTAATACATGTAATTTTCAAAATAAAACCTTTTTAACGAATTTTGAGGGTTTTAAAATTTATTTTTGTCATGGTGTAACTTACTTTTGAGACGACCCTCGTAATTCTAGGAGGGGCAAATTTCCTGGGAGTATATTGATACTGAAAGGTTGGGATGAGTACTCTCAGAACACCCCTTAAAACTCGCCGTAAAATGCATAGTTCAGGACTTGAACTTTCTCAAACCTTCTCGACTGATTTTCACTAAACGAGAATAACAGGAATAACATTTTCCTTTTTGACCGACTTCAACGCGCCAAAGGTTCATTTCTTTATTCTGATACAAATCTGTCTGGTTCTTTTTGAAATTTGTTCTACAAGTATCCGTGGTGGTCCCGTTTCAAAAAGATTTAATTTTGCTTTGTTAAAAGTATCGAAAATTTGTGAAAGAAGTTGAAAAACGTGGTTCCCGTTTTCGGGAATATTGGTCCGCATTCACTCTTCTTGCCCTGTGACTTCCGACTGAGTCGATGGAGGACCAATTGTGTATAGTCAAATTAATATATCCATGAGAGCGCTGCAATTTAGTTCATACGTGTCTCTAGAAGACCGCTTTCTGTCCGTCCTTCTCAAATGCCAAATCTTCACTAAGGAAGTAAATTCCAAATGCTTTCCAACTTGAATCGTGTGCATATTGAATACTAGTAGTCACCTACTATTTTCATATGTAGGAGGGTTATTTTGGAAGTAGTTAGGTACTCTAATAAATTTAAAATATGATACAATCCAGAGGTGTCTTCACGTCGCCTCAGGCCAGATAAGAGTGTGCAGTTAGTGCGAACTCATTCGAGAGTCATGAGAGCTACTTTAACAGATTTTTGCCGATCATTGTAAGCTTTTGAAATATTATCTCTCGACTATTCGGTTTACTATCGCAGAAAATCTATATTTTTGGGATTTCATAATATTTTATTCTTTTCGAGGATTTGAAAACAATCTAGATCTAACTTTTTTCATAAAATTTTAAAAAATCTGAAACGTTAAGCAAATAAACAGGATTTTTTCTAACTTTGAAATTTGTATGCATAGCAAAATGATTCAAATGAGATTTTGAATTGGAAAAATTCGACCGCGTCTACTTGGAGATCGCAAATAATACGAATTAAATCAAATTCAGAAAGTAATGAGTAAAAAGGCTAATTGATTAAGACGGTTAGGTCTTCATCAACATACAAAAACTGTTCTTGTTTGTTACTGATGATGACCTAACTGTCGAAATATATTTAACTTTGTAACTCATTAATTTCGTGGAAATAGAATACGTCCTACTTGACTCCGCTTTTATTTTTAGGGAGATCCCAAATTGAACCGGAATAAAATGGAGGTACTTTGATTATAATGAAGTTTAACGCTGCTAACGACAATACCAAAAATTCTGTCGATTGAATTTTCGGAAGGGGTAATTCTCTTTTCAAAAACCTGGATTCGGCTTTCCTCATAATTAAGATTTATTAGTCGAGTGCACTTTCGCTTAGCTGCATCATCAGGACTCTGTTTAACAGGTACCTACGTACATTACATTGAAAACTTATTGGTGTTAAGTCTGCTAAGAAGAATGAATCATGTTTAGTCATACATTTAATTTTGGTTGTAGAGATAGCGTTTTCTTTGCTGATCAAATCATAGGATACATTGTAGTGCTAAGTCTTATAGAATAGATTGTCTACATGTGGATATTTCAGTTTAATCTGCAATGAGAGTTATGGTGCGAGTGCTCACTGTTACCTATAACTGTACTCTTTTTGGGCGAAATTCATTCAAAACCAATAATATAGTTTTAATTTAATAGTAGTTTTAGTTTAATAATATAGTTTTAACGAGTTCAAAGACACCTTTATGCACCATGTAGGTCTTTCAAATCACTCTGTAATGAGAGTTACGGTGTAATCCACAAATTTAAAAACGCTGCAAATTATTACACCATGGTTTTATTTTTTTTATTTTTCTATATAGATCACTCGTCTGCAAAGCCACCAACCATCCAACATGAAGAAAATCATCGATCGAATTTCGGTCAGCTTTAATTTGAACGGAGATTAGGCCTCTTTTGCGATTCACACACGTGTTTCTGATTTATCGTACGTCCAAACTTTAAATTCTCGTAGTGAGCGAACGGTTTGTCCTACAGAGCTCCGGGTAGTCTCAAAAAATTCTAAAAATTCTATAGAATCTTAAATTGAAGGAAAAACAATACCTTTATTCCGAAATTTTTTGAGTTAGGGCGTTTTCAAAATTTCAAAATTGATTTTGGAACCCTTAGAAGTGACCTACCTCAACCAAAATCTTCGGGGCACAACTAGACCCCAGAAGGAGCCTACATACCAAATTTCATCAAAATCGGTCAATGCTAAGTGGGAAAGTGCCGCGGACGGCGGACGGACGGCCAAATTTTTATTCGATTTTTGGATTCTACGTATCTTGAAACGTAAACCATCAAATTTTGAGGGGGGTGTTAAAATTTTTTTTCTTGGTCGATTCCAAAGGTTCATTATTGAAAATAATAAACCAAAATGAAGGGACAATATATCAAATTAGGTATTGAAATAAAATTTAAAAATAAATTAAAAGTGAAATGAATTAATACAACTAAAGGTAAAATATCAAAATTTATTGACCAAGTGGAAGAACACGACAAAAGAGCGGAAATTGGTTTCATTCGACGCAGAATTTAATTTTCAATAACGTATAAACATTTTTCATTATTTTGAGGTGATTTTGCGTATTAGAGTTTTTTTAACGCCAAAACTCTAAATCAGTTGAATATAGACTTTAAAAAATGTTGATATATTAAATTGCATATTATGCAATCAGCGTGAAAATTGTTAGTCCTTGAATTCCTTTGGTACAGTTTAAGAATAAAGACTATGAGCCATGAAAGTCATGAACGGTCATCCAGCATCCATCTAAAGGATGACCAGAGGCTATGAAATGGGCAAGAGAGAGAAAGAGAGAGAGAGCTAGAAATGAAGCCCGAAAGGTCTTCATTTGCTCAGATAGACAACTCTCAGTACCACCCAGGTTAATGGAAGATCGAAAAGCGGAATCCAATGGTTTGCGAAGGAATGATGTTGGTTGTATGGAACGAAGCCAAATTTCACAAGGCCGCTCAGATGTCGGACTGACGTAGCGGGGTCTCTTACGTAACAAGCCGGGTTATCAACTGCGTCCCACCATTTTTTCCTAGCACTTCTCGTAAGCTACGCGTATCAGCCAGAAAACAAGCTGAAATCTGAGCTTATCAGCTGCTGATTCCGCGAGATTGTTCTATTGTTTTTCTTGGACTGAACGACACGGAAATGAGAGAATTTCGCTGATATGGCTTCACTTTCTACACTAGTTCACTAACTTTCGACGGAAAGTTCAACGAACATTTTTAAGGAAATAAAACAGACACCGAGACATCAAATAGGTGAGACATGATTATCTATAGGTAGTTCATCAACCTATTAAGAAATTAGGAAGGTACCTACTAATGAGATTATTCAATAGTTTTCTTAAACCTTCGGAGTTCAGGAAAAATTATAAAAACTACAGAACAATAGATTAATAATCGGAATATCAATATAATCAGCTGAGGGAAGGTATAGCTGGATGGGTTCCTTCCACTTAATCGCATTACCTGCCTACTGCGATAACAACTAACTATTGTAGTGACGTCACATACATTCAGAAGAGGGCATTGATAACTATATCTTACTCAAAATTAGAGCAAAATTATCCATTTTTCGTTCGTTCCCTACTGTTTACACTCAACAAGTTATTATCCATTTGCACACATTGTTTGTAAACATAGGACGGATAAGGTACCCAGTAAAAAAAGCATATTTACATTCTCGAAAGAAAGAAGGAAAAGAAAAAACAAAGCAAAGAGGAGGGAACAAACGAAGAAATGGCGGCTCAAATTTTGAGCAGGAATATATATTCGATTAGGGAAGGTACCACGTATTAGCTAGAAAGGTTTCTTCCACCTACTTATATCAGCTACTATGAAAGGAACCAACTATTTTGGTCACGTAACAGAAATCCAGAAGAGATATTACTTAGATACCTATAACATAATCTGAGGTGGGAGAAACTATACGAGGAAGTCCCAGTCATGAATTAACTATACCTCATGGATAAGTACAAAAAAAAATGTCTGCAAAGTGGTTGTGGGACCTCGTATCCATAACCAGGTAGTATGGATAATAGCTAATCCCTAAGTACCTTGCACTACTCTCATAAGGAACCATCTTACAAGCCATCCCTGAAAATTTCATCAAAATCAGGTGGAAAATGATGCAGTTATGACTGTTACAAGGCGCAGTTATGACTGTTACTTCGCGCATGCGCAATGGCTACTATCAGTATGGGGGCGATGATTTTCTACACTTCAATCCCAAACAACTTCCTATAGTTTTGCCAGTTTTCATGACTGACACACACACAGAGTTGTTCAGGAAGGCCTACAACGTAAAATGAGAGTGGACATTTTGATTTTGGAGAACATTTTTTTTTTTTTCGTAGACTTGGTAGACTCGGAAGCAATAATCATTCATGACATTTTAAACTAAGTAGTAGTTTCTAATGAAGAAAAAACTTGAACATTTTGACTTTCACGTTTCACCAATGAGAGTAGAAAAGTAACTCTTATATCCGAGAAACTCGGGGAAAACTTGATGGACGAATATACTTACATCATTATAACGTAATAGGTAAATAATAATATTATACAGTTTTACATACCATGTACATAACAGAGAAAGATCAAGGGAAATCCTTAGGCCAATCTTACCTGAAACAATAAAATTAAATAATGAAAATTAATGTTTTTGATAAGGTTTGGAAATCATATGTACTTATAATGTACGTGACCTTAACGAAATAAGGTCGAAAAGAAGAAAAAATCTTAAAATTGGATAACATGAAAAAACAAGGGATAAAAACTAAACTACTGAAGTATTTTGGTTTATTAATTTCAATAATGAACCTTTGGAATCGACCAAGAAAATTTTTTCTTTTAACACCCCCTCAAAATTTGATGGTTTACGTTTCAAGGTACGTAGAATCCAAAAATCGAATAAAAATTTGGCCGTCCGTCCGCCGTCCGCGGCACTTTCCCCACTTAGCATTGACCGATTATGATGAAATTTGGTATGTAGGCTCCATTTGGGGTCTAGTTGTGCCACGAAGATTTTGGTTGATGTAGGTCAGTTCTAAGGGTTCCAAAATAAATTTTGAAATTTTGAAAATGCCCTAACTCAAAAAATTTTGATATAAAGGTATTGTTTTTCCTTCAATTTAAGATTCTATAGAATTTTTAGAATTTTTTGAGACCACCCGGAGCTCTGTAGGACAAACCGTTCGCTCACTACGAGAATTTAAAGTTTGAACGTACGATAAATCAGAAACACGAGTGTGAATCGCAAAAGAGGCCTAATCTCCGTTCAAATTATAGCTGACCGAAATGCGATCGATGTTTTTCTTCATGTTGGATGGTTGGTGGCTTTGTAGACGAGTGATCTATATTGAAAAATAATAAACCATTGTGTAATAATTTGCAGCGTTTTTTTTTTTTAGAAATACCTCGTGGAATCGAACCTAATTAGTTAGTATAGACACCCTAATGAAATTTTATAGTGCAATGACTTCTCCTACCCATGAGCAGTGTTATGTTTGATATGATCTCGTTGCATAAGGGACCATCAAAACGCCAAGGTCCGTTACTTACTCTTCAAGGTTGAACGAAGTCGGCAATAAAAAATTGAACCACAACACTGCTACACTTTTATGGACAAAAACAATGAATTGTCGTATATTATTAAGACATAAAATTTGCCAGGAACGGTTATATAACAGAGTCACCACACCTCCAGGGGTCATGGTCACAACTTCTCGGTCACGAAGAAAAAATTGATTGGTCGCAAGTCGGTTAGCAAATTTGTGAATGACCCCAACCCAAAAAAAATCCAGGTACCTATATCTTTTCAAAACTGTTGATGAGGTATAAGATAGGTCGGCTGCTGTTTCTGCGTACCTCCAGTTGTAATAAATTATCATAAACAATGAGAATAGCCTTGTTGTTTTCGTGGGAAGCTACCTCCCCGTAGAATGCAGATAAGGAGCGAGAGGACATCTGAAAAACTTAATCCAAGAGGTCACATGGACATTGTCTTAGTCATGGTCAACTCCCGGGTGACGAAAGCCACTTTGTTATCTTCCGGGTTTCAATCGAAGAATTCGACGGCGAAATCCAATAACGACCTCCTAAATTTTCAAACCGCATTTTATAACATTGAGTCATTTAGTATTTCGATTGTTGCAAAATCAATGTAATAATTTTTGATAAAATTAGAGAATTTTTTTTAAACAAACTTTTAATATTTGTAAATAAAATGAACTAAAAAGTTGAAAATAAATTACCTCTAATAAAAAATATGGCACTTCATAAAAACACTTTATCACAATACCATTAATATAAATAAAAGCGTGTCACATTGTGATAACAAAAGGAAAAACGCTGCAAATTATTACACAAAGGTTTATTATTTTTCTGTGTAGATCACTCGCCTTCAAAGCACACAGCTTTGCCATTGCCACTACCTAACAACCATATTTTACCTTCACAATCAAATTTATTTTGAAGAAATAAACGCTTCACACTCAATGCGAAGTAATAAAGAGTTGTGGGTGCCTTCATTAGGAAATGTGATTACTGCTTGCTAAGGACGCAAAATTGAGTACAACTCGAAGAAAAAAACTAAAAATTCACAACTATTTTAAATTACAGAAATAACAATACCTTAATATCAAAATTTTTTTAGTTAGGGCGCATTTTGAAAATTTCAACCCTTACAAGTGACTTACATCAACCAAAAGCTTCGGGCACAACTAGATCCCAAATGGAGCTCATATCGATACCTTAAAGCACAAAGGCGATATGTCCATCCACCTTCCACATTTTTTTTTTAATTTCAGAAAAACTCAAATTTAACAAAACTATTAAGTATTGAGTTTTCTTGACGATAATACCTTGCAAATTTATTGAGGAAATTAAAGAGTTTAGTGTAATAAGCCATTATTTTAGGAATTGTGCATTGGTGATCATTTCTTTTGCGTTTTTCCCAAACCTCCATTTTTGGAAATAAGCACCTTTGTGCTTTAAGGTATCGATATACCAAATTTCATCAAAATCAGCCCATGGGAACTAAGGAAACAACAAATTTTTATTTGATTTTGGATTCTACGTACCTTGGAACGATAACCAACAAAGTTTGAAGGGGGTTAAACTTTTTCTTTTCTTGGTCGATTACAAGTACATTATTGAAAATAATGAACCAAAAGAAGATGCTTAATGTAACACGCTTTAACTTGTAAAATTTGGACTGTGAGAAAGTGTTATATTTTTCCATTAGAGGCAATTTATTTTCAACTTTTTAGTTTATTTTATTAACACATAAATAAAAGCTTGTTTTTAAAAAGATTTTTTCTTCAATTTTATTTTTAATGTTTTTAGTATTTTTGATCAAGATGTACTATGACGTAGTTCGTAGTAGTAGTAGGATAAAGTAAAGTTTAAATTAGTCATGGAATCACTAGTAAGTGATCTACGACTAAAAACATGATGTGGGGGATTATGAAATGGATGCCCTTCATGAATTGGAGGATGGTCCCCTATGAAATGATGGATGACAACGGAGACGACGGGACAGGTAAAAGTAAATAAAATCTTGTAAAAATAAAAAAATGTCATTGAAGACTAATTTGTTTATTTACTACGTAGGTAATGGTCCTATTTTGTTCACATTCGAGGCCAATTCGCACGAACTGAGAAAATAGGTAGGGAAATGCCCTGAAGAGCTCGATGATGCATCACTGACCTTCCTCTCTGTAGGTTTCACTCTTGCTTCAGAAAGTTAGTTTTTCCTAATTGGCTCAATTATTTTCTTGTCATTCGTGATGGTCGAGCTCGGCAGTAACGGTATCTGCGTCGAGGTTCTTGCCCCCACCCTGACTGGAGTCCTCCGCCTTGTTTACTTGTTGTTCCGCTTCATTATGCTCACTTTTCGACAATTTAGGTCGTTTGTGGGGGGAAGGGGGAGGGGTCAGAGCTGTACAAGTACCAAAAATAGTTCATGTAAGACACTGTAATAGATTTTGCAGATATATTTGCTCGGTTCTCCACTTCTCCATGAAAATGGAGTTTTAGGCGGACTAGCAGTTGAGTTTCAGCTTATAAATTCTGCCTAATTGGGCCTTCACGACGAGGAAGTCTGGAAAACGAAACACAAGGCTAGGACGCTGACATGCTTTGATGGGCCACGGACGATACTTTGAGACCAGACCGGTTTACACACCAATATTGGGCCTTCTTGGAGAGCTTTGATGGAAATACTTCGATAGGGAAAACAAAATCCAGGAGCGACGCCACCCACTACAATAAATACTACAGAGAGAGATATTTGATTCCATAATTTTGTCAAAACAAAATTACGTTTTTCAATCCTTTCGGTCTTAAAAATGTTATATTCCAATTTTGGAAATTTGTTTCCAACTATTCACAATCAATCGAGTTTTCCAATGAACTATAGATTATTGGGCATTTCTATTCCCAAGAAAGTACAAAATGATTGATACGAACATCTTAATGAACAGAATTGTGCCCAAAACGCTTGATTAGAATGCAGATTTTGAGAAAACCTACAATTCTTTGAGGAGGAATCAAAGTTGTCAGACCACTAGAGGCCGTTTCCAGTTATCTCAGCATTTACGTTAACTCAATAAATTAGACGCTTCCTAGGGATCAGATTTAAATGCAAATAATACTCGAAATCAAACCTTCACTCAAATGAAAAATGGTCGGAGTTGTGCTTGAGGCAAGAATTTAAACTTATTACACGAATAGTGGATAAGAGTCAAATCAAAATGAATACATAGGCGACCATACTGAGATCAAGAACGTCCTTTCGAGCTTAATAATTTAGATGTTCTCAAGTTACTCAACTAATCCCAATTTCACGTAGTTTTGGAGAAGTAGGTACAGTAACATAATATTTTCATGATGAATAAAGCTTCATGACTCTCATCTCGTTAATTCCAAAAATATAACAACGAAAATAATTCAGAATTTGAAGAGAAAAGGGAATTAAGACCAACAAATTGTGTGATGTTTTCAATGAGTAATTTCAATGCGTGTTTGTTTAGCTCTTTCTTCCGTGAGATGCCAGTTGCGTCCAAAAACTCCTTTCACCTGTTCTTCGACTTTCACGATCTACGTGACAAGCGTCTGCCTTATCGTAGATTTGCATAGTACTAGTATTTTAGCCTCTGGTAATTTTTACGTACCAAATTCTGTTTCCTTGAAGATTACTCATCCAATTTTGAACAATTTTAATGTATTTCAAGGGAATTTTTAACATTGAAATTTTCATATTTGCTAGTCATCCTTTTTAGTAAAAATATATAATCAATGTCGACATTTTATGCGAGAAGTGCCTTTTCGTACCATAGTTTCGTTTTAATACTGAGACCATCTTATCTCTTATTTGCTAGTGATACGCTCGGGAGGCGCAAGTCGTCAGAGGGACCTCACTGGTAACAGTGAACCCCCCCCCCCCCCTACCTCTTGTGAGTTCCTCAGGAGGGATGTTTTGTTGCAGGCAATTCAATAATTGTTTCATTTTTAGAAAGTCAATTTGCTTGTGAAATAGTGGGTATGAGAGTCAATTATTCGGTTTAGTGGAATTGGTGTTGTGAAAAATTACCGTTGTGCTAATAAATTGACGTGAATTTATCGTTTGTAAATGCCGTAGTTTTCATTGAAAGCCTTATTTTATTGATGGCTTGAGTAGTGAAAATGTAATGTATAGATTAGTCGGTATATGGTGAGACTTGCTGATATTGAATTTCATCTCCCCCTACACCTTCATTCGCACTAACCAATAAAGCATTATCGTTCCTGGGTCATCAATAGGTTCAATTCATCAAAATGCAACGATGTATACAGAAAATTTGCCCACTTTCTGACTCCCAATGCACGTTACGCCCGAGAGGCGTAACACTAGCAATGACCATTTAGACAAAAATTCAAAAAATGAAGGGTTGCCTTGAGGTTGGTCTCATTTCTGTATACAAACTTATAGTCCAATTTCATAGAAATTTTCAGAGATTATGCGGATTGGAATGTAGCTGGTTCTTTATGAAAATCATCGTCCTTGGACTGAAAGTAGCCAATGCGCATTCGCGAACGAGAATTTCCTTGTAACACCCGTAATTCCCACATTTTTTGTCCAAATTTGATGAATTTTTGAGAGATTTTGCGAATAGGAGAGCAGATGGTCCCCTTCGAAAATTATCCCCCGTCAATACTAATTTCTATCTTGGTAGGAACATACCCAACCTTAAGATATTTGCGAATGTTTGATGATCAAGCTGTGATTAACCGTAAAGCACTCGAATCTGACTGTATCCGCTTATTTCCGATGCACTGCTCACTCACAAACACAAAACTCACGAATCGTAAGCGAAATGACCATGAACCGCACTGCCTGTTTTAGGCCCGAAATACTACTCTGAAATCTATCGACAAAACACTCAAGATGAAAGCAAAACCCTGAACTCCGGAGTAAACCATCACAGAAAACTGGTACACGAATCTAGAAGAGTAAAACCTGCAGGGATCAAAATACTAACACATAATTACAACGTATGATCATGACGCAACACTGGAGGGAATAAAATATGAAAGGCTTGGGAGAGAAATCAGTTACATCAGTTTACATTGAGAAGAGATTCAGAGTGAGTGTATCTCCTGCATTTACCAAACTTGCCAGATGTACTTCCAGAGATAAACGCTGATGAGTGAGTAGCAGCCATTGTGTAACTATCTCTTATCATGAACAGCTAAGTATAGTTTCTTGAATGGCATACTTTGATATTAAAAATGGTTGAAACTTTTTCATTTTTAATTAAACCTTTTTGCTTCAGAGTTTACAAAGGAAATGGAAGCATTGTTTTCAAGGTTGAAAAAAAAGGTCTCTGAAATCAAAATTTCCACTCTCGTTTTACGAATTAGTCTTTCTTGAACAACTTTGGTTCCGGGTTATTGTCCGAGTCCGATGAAATATTCAGCGATTATGCAGAGAGGTGAGAAGATGGTCTCCTACGAAAATCATCGCCCCCGGATTGACCGTATCCTTTGCTCATGCGGTTACGTAAAATCCGTATAATAGCCATAATTTCTACTTTTTCCATCCAAATTTGATAAAATTTTCAGGAATTGAGCGTGTAGATGAGGGTAATGCAAGGTACTTAGAGATTAATGTTTCGAGATTAACTACTGTGCTTCGGATCATCTATAAGATGGGGTTATGGATACGAGGAAACTATGTGCCAACCCACTAGGTAGACTTTTTTTTTTGCTTTACTTCGGTAGTTTTTAAAAATTAATCTTCATTTTCAGTAAATTACTAATGCATACTTCAATTATGAGTTTATTACTAAACTTTTAAAGCAAATTTTCAGCCTTTTCAAAAATAAATGTGGATGTTCTACCTTTCAGAACTGCACCTGAAGCACTGTTTTGAGGGAATTTTTCGTATAGGTACACACAAGCTTCCATAGTGCTTAATGTGCAGATTTTTAAAAACTTATTTAAACTGAGTTTAACTTAACAGTGGGTATAAACAACATTTGTCACAGAGGAAAAAAGTTGTCAGCTGTTTTGAATAAAAAATGCTGTTTTTGCATTTAATAGAAAACCCCTTCTTTGTTCCAACCCTGAAATTGGGCAGTAGGTAACTCGTACAGTTTTGTGCATTATAAGGATTTCATGACAGAAACACGGACAGACAAATTCGGTACCTAATTTGTTCAAAAATGCAGGCCCTAAACGTGAAATGTGAGTAAAAATTTTGATTTCGGAGAACTTTTTTTTCAACCTTGAAAAGTGAAAACAATGCTTCCGCTACCTTGGTAGACTCGGAAGCAAAAAGTAGGTGCCTAGCAACTTTTTTGTGTGATAGCTATCTATCCTGTAAGATAACTTGAACATTGAAACATTAAAATAGGGTAGGAAACAAGAGATAAATTCCGTAGGTATATTCAAAGAAATTCACCAAAAATACCTTGTTCCCTACACCAGCCTGTATAAAGGACTCCACTTCCTTGTGTTTTGAAAACAGCCTACATTTGGTTAGGAGGATACATCCTGTTTATTATGTCTAGTTCCGTGGAATAAACTACCTACAAACTTTCAAGTATTTTTCTGTACTAGAACTTTTCTCCCTCAGACTGCCGGAACTTCCCACAAATAGGTTTGACGCTAGGGCTTTTTCCAGTGGAGTAAAATAATAAAATTCCCTGAGTATTCCCGGTTTTCCAGGTCGCTGGACACCATGATCTATTGTTTTTCCATCAAGGAAAACTTTATACAGTTTTACCGAACCTATTTCGAACGATTCGAGTACTTATCAGTTGTCGAAATAAGAGGAAGTAACGTTACAAGGTATTGACCCACATTGAACGTAATATTATGGGAACAGGAAAATATGAGGGAGAAAAACGTCATGGCGTCCGTCAAACTCAAGCCCAGGTGCGTCAGATCGCTATCACAATTCACTGTTTGCACAGTTACAACAATCGAATCCTACTCCCACTATCACCTCTTTTCCCCCTACGTACAAGAAGCCACGCCGCGCCTCTAAACATTTTGAATAGGCCTATAAAATGAGTACACAGATTGTTGAATGTACACACGGAGACCTATTTATAACTATAAGAATAAACAGAAAATTACTACACAACGGATTAAATGGTAGATGGTACGAAACAGTTTTCGTAATGTCGAAATTATAACTACTAGGCCAGGGGGCTGATTATTTCTTCCGAGTCTACCAAAGTTGCGGAAGCATTGTTTTTTTTCAAGGGTGAAAGAAAAAGGACTACAAAATCAAAATTTCCGGCTTTAGGTCTCCCTAAACAATTTTGGTTCCGTGTCTGTCTGTCTATCGTGAAATCCTTGTAACGGGCAAACTATACGAAGTTATTGTCCGACTTCGATAAAAGTTTCAGATTAAGCGGATTGTAGTGTGGATGGTCCCCGTTGAAAATCATCGCACCAAAATTGATGGTAGCTTCTGCGCATGCGCAAATGTGAATTCGTGGTAACAGCCATAACTTCTACATTTTCCATCAGAATGTGTTGAAAATATCAGGGATTGATCAGATTGGCGTATAGATGGGTTTCGAGGAAAATCATGGCCTCCGAATTGACATGGCCTGTGCGCATGCGCAAACGAAAAATCCATGTAACAGCCACAATTCCTACATTTTCCGTCCGAATTCGATGGAATTTTCAGGAATTGTGTGAGTTGACAGTCACATGGTCCCCTGTGAGGGTAGAGGGAGGCACTTGATGTTTTGAGATTAGCTACATAATATATGATCATCCATACAATTGGGTTAAGGGATATGAGGAAGCTATGCTGCCGTGTTAAGCCAGAAAGTCGTATCTTGACTTCACCCAAGTCTCGGGAAAACGACCTGATAGGTTTCGTGGCGAAATAACTCTTACACGGGATTATTTTTCCTCCATTTAACACAAGTGAAGGTTTTTCTTAAAAGAAATTAGTAGCCGAATCGATTTCTGTAGTCAAAATTAAACATTTTTAGTGTAAATTGTCAAAAAAACCATGATACGAGTTTACGCTCTCGTAAACCCGAAGTTACGACTATTCTGTTCTGAATATGCAACCATGAGACTTTGGAATGCTAAGCACATTTCAATTCCTGAAACTTTATAATTATCTTTAAATCAAAAAACCATTTCACCTTGATTATTTTGTCATCCTTCTTGGCTCAAAGTCAATCGTATATCATATCAGATATGATTCAGATTCTGACACAGATTCTGTGTTCAGAGTGTAAGAAAAAACAGCTGAATCAATCTAAAAAAAACGTTTATTCACGTAAAGTATAAAAGTAAAGTTACCACTAAAGTCTTAGTTTTCAGAGGCAAAAAGTCGTAACATCCCGATTCAGAATGCAAGATAGGAGTTTTCTTCTTCTGAACCGCTCTGATACGACTAGTTTCTTAGCAGAATCAAGTTAACACGAGAAAATCGGGAGGCTTGTTAGAGGCATTTCTAGTAGAGATACGACTCTGAAACTTCGAAAATCGATAGAAATCGACCCCCAAAACCCTAAAGTACCAATAACTCAATTTGGTCAAATTTTCACGTTACGACTTTCTGGCTTAACACGGCAGTATGTGCCACACGTGCGTTTTCGGGCATAATCTTGTAAACTCTGTACAGGCCTTAATTTCAAACCGATTTTGGGGTTTCTTTTTTTATTCGACTCAGAAATCTTCCGAATTGCGCACCATTTCACCATATTAAAAAAATTAGCATGGCGAGGGGGCAAGTGGGGAGATAATATCACAAAATATAAGATTTTTCAATATTTTTCGGGTTTTTTATAGCTTATTAATGGTACCCAAGATTTGAAATTGAGGAGAAATTCTCATTATAACGCCAGATTTTCAAGAATTATTCTCTGTACCACCATGGTGCCAAGGCACCTTAAACTGCTTGTTTAGTGTACCTATAATAGATTAATTATATCGAGTGAAACAGTTTTATCGCTTACCAACTGTTTTAAATTGACCAAATGCTTATCCAATGGGACGTCCCCTGGAAAACATACGTTATTAAACTAGGTATGTGTATTGCCTAAAATGGGCTCCTTCATCAGTGTTTCTATCTGATTTCAATAAAATTATCTGGGATTGCGAGGGTTGATCGCTACAACATACAAGTTTCCATCTGAATATCAGCAAATTCGTTTCAATAGCAGCGTCTCAAAAATTGTCCATTGTCCCGAGCAGTTTGGGTGGCACACAGAACATCCATTACCTACTATAATTTCGATGATTGTGCTCCAATCATTGGTATCTATGGCACTTTAATCACGTATAGCCCAGTCAATTCATACAGGGTAGCCCAACGAAGGTGTCTCTCATCCCCCTCATCCTCTACAATCCATCCGGACCGAACCTGGTTTACATAATTTTTGCATGGATTTCGTAGAATGCGTGAAAGATGTGCAGAATGAGGGCAATTCGCAGAAAGTTGGTTTTGTCTTAAGACACCCCCAATTTTTTTTTAACCCTGTACTTGGTAGAAGTATCCCCATGGCGATTCTTTCAAAAATTTCCCCCTAAAGTGTACTTGAGGCACTCCAAAAACATGTTAAATTGAAAAAGCTTCTAAAATGAATTTTAAACATATTTTCAACACGTGTGGTGTAGTAAGTAACTATATTATCGAGTACTTCCAAGTCACTAAAATTTAGTGACTAATATTTAGTGATAATGACTAATATTTAGTTCACTAAAATTTAGTGAATACATTTTATATAATAATAAAAGCTCTAATTTATATTTAATATAAATTAGAGCTTTTATTATTATATAAAATGTATTTCGTTCTAATCAGTAAGAAAAAAATCCATAAAATAAAATAGAGGATGTATAATTATTATACCTTCTCACTTGCTGCACGTAGTAATTAGATAAAGAAGTAAACGTAAATGTGCTCCAATACAACTAAGCAGTCTCAATCAAAGACGTAACGAGTTTATTATCTCAAATTTTGATAATTTTCCTGTTGGGATTTGTTTCAATTTTTCCCCTAAAAAGTACACTTGGCCCTCTAAAAACGTGGTAAAACTGAAAAAGCTTCTATATTGTTAGAATTTGTACAGAAAACACGTATGGTATATTAGACATTGCGAAGTGCAGGGTTAAATGGCAGATTCCGATTCCAAGCAAAATTTAATGAAAGGTAAATTACCTATAAAATTGAATAATAAGAATAATATTCTTTTATTGGTAATACATTATATTAACGACATTATAACATTTTTTATATTAAGGTACCAATTTTATATCAAGTTACCTAATACCTGTGAGATGACAAAGAATGAACCAAAATTTGTAATAGTTATTCTAGTACAAACGTTTGTATTAAGCAATACAATTTTCATATGAACCTACATAAAATAGGTAGAAGTGGAAGGAATACGAATTAACGAATCACAACCAGGAAGTAGGTATGATAAGTAGTTGAGGTACCAACAAGTTAGGATTAGAACAGGTACCTACATCGAGAAAAAATAAACTTCACAAGAAACTAGTCGAAGGATTAATGTTTGTACTACATTTATGAGGATTAGAAGTGGAACATAGGTAATAGAAATGAAAATGACATTGAAATAGTGAGGGAGGTTTATGTAAGGGATGAAGCTACGTGACTGAAGGGTGTAGGGCTATGGAGGCTAGCCGAGGGGTGCAAAAAAATCGCTAGGCAGAACATGGAAATGGACTTTTTCTGAAAACTAATCATGTCGGTAATCTTGACGTAACAAATAGTTTAAGGTTCCGTTAAATTAGGAAATTAAAATAAAAGTATGTCAATATGATAATCGGAAGAATAACTGGTTGATCGAAGAACTTACCCCATTCGGCGGAGGCGGTCGTCAGCAGAGATAATAAAATCCAGAACATTTTGACGTCCGCAGTTCCAGGCATTTGTGGGACCCGAATTTAATAATACGAATCTTGATCGAAGGAATTATGAAGAAGTGAGCTGCAGTAGTTGGTGAGAAATTTACGAAGGGGGAACCGGTTAAAAAAGGGGGGGCCCGACAGGTATAGCGCACTTCACAACATGCGACCGGCGAGGATGTCAAGCCAAGACTGATCGTGCCAAGTGGAGAGGCGAAGTCGAGTTCACGATCTGTCCTAAAAACGGGGGTATTGATCGTTAGAAGGGGCCGAACCCGCAATACACGAAAGAGAGAAGGTGCGACGACCAGAAGTATCGTCTGGGGGAAGCAAGAGACCTTCGGTTGAAACGGGGAAAACAGAGACAACTAGCGCGTTCTGTGGGTGTTGAAAGGAAACTAGATGAGCCCTTGTGGCTGGAGCTCAGAGTGTGGTGCTTGAGGTTCAATATCAAAGTAATCTGACTACCTCATAACTTCAAATGAATGTAAAGAAATAAAAGGGCAATGATTTGCAGCGTTATTTTACCTACCAACTATTGGTACGTACTACCTACCACCATACTGCCTTCACACCTTCACAATCAAGTTTATTAGGAAGGAAAGACCCCAGCCCAAATCAAATGCTTGCATACGAGTCTGCAACACATTGGGACATTTTCATGTGTGTTTTCTTCCACTACACAACTAGGTAGTGAAGTAAAGTACCCACGCATCAAAACAGTTGATTGTTCTCTACGCAACACAGTGAGTCTATTTTATTTATTGGTCGCGTGAGCAAGTTTTCGTGACGATTTTTCAGTTCATGTTCCAAAGCAAAGACATAAAAATGTCAATAAATGAGGCTAGTTTCAATTATGCGGTAGGTACCTATGAAAAATGTTGGACCCACGATTGCAATCACTTGTCATCTTCAAGTTTTGCTAATTTTGCGATTTTTGCTTCAAATTTGCATTGAATTTTTTCAACAAAATATTAGCACAGTAAAAGCTGAGCCGAGACAACAGAAATGCGACTGAGAGCTGAAAGTTTTGATGAAACACACTATGACAACCCAGAAAAAGATGATATTTTGCAAACAAGGAAATGCTTAAGGTAGATATCGAGCTACCTTGGTTTTTTTCCCCTTAAGTGGGCCCGAAAGTCAAGAAATTTCTTTACTTGCTGTTTATGAATACGGGTTCAAGGAAATGCTCACGCGCTGCTTGAGCATTTCGTCCCTATACCTGGTGAACCATGTAAGTCGGTATTTTTTCGAAAATAAGGTTTTGAGCTTTTCAGGTAAATTAGGGTCGCTTGATTCATTTAGTGAAGCCGTTTTCCAATCTGATGAATAGTTTTTCATCCAGAAGGAATAGAAAAAACGTGTAAGTCGGGTAACTATCTTTTCGCCGGAAAACCATGTAAGTCCTGTGTATGCCTTCATAAGAGTGAGCAGCTCACGCTGGTGGCAAGTTTCCATCAAAGATAGTCAGTTTTTTTATTTTTTTTCATGTAAAAGTTTACAAAATTTATAAATGGAGTTCGGAGAAAGTAATCATAAATAGAAACCTTTTTATAAGTCTCATTTTCAGCAATAAATTCCACTCCTTGTGTTCTGCAGACACGTGATTTTCCATACTGTGGCCAACCTTAAGATCACGACCTAGCTACGTGTTTTTGCTTCCGAGTCTACCAAGGTAGCGGAAGCTTTGTTTTCACTTTTCAAGGACGAAAAAAAAAAGTTCTCCAAAATCAAAATTTCCACTCGCGTTTTGCGTTTTAGACCTTTCTGAACAATTTTGGTTCCGTGTCTGTGTGTCTGTGTGTCTGTCTGTCTGTGTGTCTGTCTGTCTGTGTGTCTGTCTGTCTGTGTGTCTGTCCGTCTGTCATGATTTCCTTGTAACGCGCATAACTATACGAAGTTATTGTCCGATTTCTATGAAATTTTCAGGGATGGTGCGGGTTGGTGTGTAGACGGTCCCCTATGAAAATCATCATCCCCGGACATTTAGAAGCGACTGCGCATGCGCAAACGTGAATTCCTTGTAACGGCCATAACTTCTACATTTCCCATCCGATTTCAATGAAATTTTCAGGGATTATGTGGATTAGGTTGTAGATGGTCCCCTATGAAAATCATTGTCCCCGGACTGATAGAAGCGACTACGCATGCGCAAACGTGAATTCCTTGTAACGGCCATAACTTCCACATTTCCAATCCGATTTCAATGAAATTTTCAGGGATGTTACAGATAAGTATTTAAATGATCCCCTATGAAAATCACCACCTTCGGACTGATAGTAGCCATTGCGCATGCGCAAACGTGAATTTCCTTGTAACGGCCATAACTTCTACATTTTCCATCCGATTTCAATGAAATTTTCAGGGATGTTACAGAGTGTTTAGATGGTCCCCTATGAAAATCACAGAGAATTGTTTTTCATAGAGGGATTCATTCATAGAGGAATGGTCTCCTGTGAGAATCTCAAATCCCATTAATTGCAGGTCATCGGTAGCTCAGAGGAAAGAGTCTTGATTGGAGATCCTATGGTCGCGGGTTCGAAACCCGGCCGAGGCTGTGCAGTTTTTGATCCAATCACATACACCTACTCACTTAATTTTTCATCCGAATTTGATGAAATTTTCTGGGATTGTCCAGATTAGCGTGTAGATGGTCCCCTATGAGGGTAGTGAAAGGTACTTAGAGATTGATGTTTTGAGAATAACTACTATGCATCGGATCATCTATACAATCGGGTTATGGATACGAGGAAGCTATGTGCCACACCCACTTGGCAGACGTTTTTTTACTTACCTACCTAAGATCACGTGTTTTTCCGCATGGTTTCTAAATTATATTTACATTATTCAGGAGGATAATTTTAGATGAATTGATTGATTTGTTGGCTGTTTGACGTAGCTGTAATGCTGATATTAGAAAGAACAAAAAGAGATTAGTAGTGTGCTGTTGGTCTGCTTATGTTTTACAGGAAACTCTGTAAAATTAATGATACAAGAGATAATAATTGAGGAAATCCATCTCTGACCAATCCCTAACCCCTTACCCATCCCTAACCCATATCCAACCCATCCACAGCTCATCTCCAACCTAGCCCTGTCCTATCCCAACCCCTAATCCGTCCCTAGCCCATCTCCAACCTATCCTTAACCCCTATCCCATCCCTAACCTAACTCATACCTAACCCATCCTCAACCCATCCCTAGTCCATCTCTAACCCAACCCAGCCCTGAGCTATCTCCAACCCCTAACCCATCCCGAACTCATCCCCAACATGTCCCTAACCTATCCCAACCCCTAACTTATACCCACCCCATCCCTAACCCGTCCCTAGCTCATCCCTAACATGTCCCTCACCCCTAACCCATACCTAACTCATCCCTTGTTTTAATGAAACAAAAGTACCTAGTTACCTAACACTTAAATTCAATCATACCTACCTAGTTACGGTTGTGATAGGTAAAGTGTTCCTATAAGTAATGGTTTTAATTTAAGAAATGGTAATTGAGGAATTGGTAGTATAATAATTTATTGCTCAACTCTAGTAATATTAAGAGTGAAGACTGTCATTTTGACTTAAGGAGCCTTACAGTTGGATTGTGTCAACGCCTATGAATTTTCATTTAAATATTTTCCTTTTGCATCGATTTGGGTATTTTGTGTAACCTTGAAACCTGGAGAGAAAAAATTGAATAATATTCCTAATAATTGAATAACCCAAGCTGGGTATATTTTCATGAAAATCAAATTGAAAACCATGTAAGTCGGGTGTCGAAGGCTGGGTAAAATCATGTAAGTCCATTTTTTCGTTCGCTAAAGTAAATTTTGATGAAATTAGGCTCAGGCTCTTTGAAATACTACTGTTACCACCTGTTTTAAGGAATGGAACGAAAAAACTTATTGCATGTGGAATGAAAACCGAATTATTTAGTTTTTAGTGTCCCCTGTAAAATTTGATAAACTCGACTTACATGGTTTTCCAGGTATAGGGACGATATAAGGAATTTTTTTTGTTAGGTATTACTTTTATGGGTGACCCCATTCTCGATCACCTTGAGAGAAGTTTTGTTAAAAATCAGTATGTTTTAAATTTTTAATTCATTGTTTGAATTTTTATTTATTTGATCCTAAAAAAATATTTTGTTGTGTGTGTGTGTGTCAAACATGTTTTGAACTACTTTAATCAGGTAACAGATCACAAACAACCAAGTTACCAAGGACCAATTTCGATGAAATTTTGTATATGGGCTCCTTTTGGGGTCTAGTTGTGCCCCGAAACTTTTGTTCGATGTCAGTCATTTCTAAGGGTAGAAAAATAAGGGTTGAGCTTTATAAAAGGCCAAATTCATTCGATAAAATGTTACAAAGCTAATTCTGATGCCAGCTAAAACTGAAATGGTTAGATTAGCTACTACCTGTTCGTGTGGAGAAATGAATTTTCTTTTTCAGCGTTAGCTATTAGCTGTCAGCTACAGCTAAAGCTATTAGCTGTCGAAGAACAGCTAAATCACCGCAGCTAAATCTGTTAGCAATAAGTTTTCGATTAATAGCTAATTTAACTGGAAATTTTAGCTGTTCCTCAACAGCTGATAGCTAAATTTATCATTTAGCTATTAAAAAAGCTACAAGCTAATTTAGCTATTAGTTGAAAAATTAACTAGCTAATAAATTAGTTAGCTAATGCCCAACTCTGCCCTGGAATGCATGCATTACTAAACAATATGTTTCTGTTTGCGTTGGTTTTTATTTTACTTTCTAGGTCTTTCCTATGAACTTTTTTCAGAAGTGCCAACCTGGTGTAGAAGGTACGTTCGAGGGGTTCATTCAAGGACATCGTAGACCGAACTTTGGGTTGAAAATCATCAAGTAGGTATTGTCCTACCAAAAGTAAAACCTCCGTTCAGTGTCTCTAATGGTGGAGCTGGAATTGAGGAATATAATGGAAATGAACGGTTCAAAAATTTAGCGACCGTGACAGGACTCGAACCTGCAATCTTCGGATCCGAAGTCCGACGCCTTATCCATTAGGCCACACGGTCTTGGTGACGCAACGTGCAGAGATGACCAAATTCAGCTCAATTAACGCACAGGAATAGACGTCTGCCAATGAGGCCTCCATAAACCGGTGACGAAGCTGATAATTACTGAAGATTAGGCCCATCAAGGGGAAAAAGTATTGGAATGTTTTAGCAGAAATCGCCACATGCATAGTTGTGATGCGGAGTCTTGAATAACAAGTGGAATCTGTTTCTTTACATCAATATTAAGTAATTTGTAACTCTGCAATAAAGACAGTTTCAATTTAGAAAGTGTCTGTGCATTGTACAATACAATAAAATCGAAAAAAATTGTCGAGCATTGATTTGGTTCAAAAGTTTGATCGCCTGAAGTCAGATTTCTTTCCTCTAACCCTAGAAAACTAGAAGTTTCGTGCCTTTTTCCAATTTGAATAAAATTACTGTCGGATAAGCGGTTGGTAGGTATTGTTACTTACTACTACTTACCGATCCTGGAGAGCATGTGAGTAGGTACATGTCATAGTTGTTCTGGGGAGAAGATAGCGAGAAGGTCGTACGAAAGTTACCTGAAGAGAAAATAGCAGATATTAAAGAGGTGAGTCAGAAGAAGAAGGCTGTTACGAATAATGAAGAGAATGAAAAGGTAAAGAGCATCGATGATGTATCATCGGATGGAGAAGAAAAAGGGGAGAATATAAAATTCAAACAGAAAAACATCGCAGCTATGCAAGGGGTTCTGAAGATAAAAAAGAAAGAGGAAGATCGAATGAAAGTGGAAGAAGAAGAAGGCTTAGGAAGGAAGAAGGAAATGAGAAAATACTGGTACAGATCCGAAAAAGGAAAGAAGATAAAAAGCAGAAAGAAAAAGAGAAGAAGGAACAACTGAAAGCTGGAGGGACGACAGAAAACTCGCAACTAGATGCGATAAGGGATATGCCCAAAGTGACGAAGAACGATTTGGCTGGGTATCAACGATAAATCTTGAAAAAACAGAAATACAGGAAGGAATGAACGAAAAAATATGGATGAACGAAAGTGACAAAACCAAACGAGATGCAAGAAAGTCAGAAAAAGAGAGGAAAAACATAAGAAGAGGAACGTCTCACGCCGATGGTGAAGAGCAGTTAGCCAGTCCTTTCAAACGAGTGAGCTACCTCCTAAATAACCGATCAAAATTTAGGAAGAAACAGAAAATTGATCGTCCAAAACTGAAAATGGAGACCAAATCGCACTGTATTCAATCCATTCAAGAACGAAAGCCATTCCAAGTGGAATCTGTTTCTTTACATCAATATTAAGTAATTTGTAACTCTACAATGAAGACAGTTTCAATTTAGAAAGTGTCTGTGCATTGAACAATACAATAAAATCGAAAAAAAATTGTCGAGCATTGATTTGGTTCAAAAGTTTGATCGCCTGAAGTCAAATTCCTTTCCTCTAACCCTAGAAAACTAGAAGTTTCGTGCCTTTTTCCAATTTGAATAAAATTACTATCGGATAGGCGGTTGGTAGGTATTGTTACTTACTATCATGTACGGATCCTGGAGAGCATGTGAGTAGGTACATGTCATAGTTCGCCAAGATCTGAAAGAATAAATGAATAAGAAATTGCAAATCGATTTTTCTTTGTTATAACGAATGTTATGTTCTTCAGGTGGGAACTTGGCAACTGCCCTCCCGGCAAACTGGCCTCCTGTTTTAGGTCAGTTTCGAACCCCGGTTTTAAACTGCCCTCCTAGACCACCTCGAGGAACTACCCTCTAAACTTCCTGCTTCCAACTTTTGAGGGCCAGTTTCGAACCCCGGTTTTAAACTGCCCTCCTAGAATACCTCGAGCAACTGCCCTCCCGGTAAACTGCCCTCCTGCTCGGAACAGATCTCCTCTACCTGTGCGAGTTCTCATTTCTGCGACATGGGTCTCTCAAAAGTATAATGAGCTGCCAATGATAATGGATCACGGTCACGATTATTAGGAATAAAATAATTTGAATGTCAATTTCATGGAGAAATCGAGAAAAATTCGAGTTTTTTTTTTCGAGTTTTTACGCGAAAATCGGGGTTTTTTCCATTAATTCGGCATGAGACTTGAGGGTTGGATGGTGGGCAGATGGCTGGAAGGGGGTGGGCTGTTGACTCCGAGATGGTGATTTCGCTGAAATCGACAAGGAATCGCAAAGTTGACCATACCATTAGAAAGTTGATTAAATTTGCAAGTTTTCCTGAGATTAGACAGTTTTCAGCAAGTTTTCCTGAGATTAAACAGTTTTCAGCAAGTTTTTATTGGAAATGTAGTTAACGTATTTCAGGAACTTTTTAGAAAAATGTTTAGAAAATTTTCAATGTTTAAACTGCAATTGCGATCCGTTCTTGATTATGAATGAGCTTTAGGCGTAAATCCGATAATGAGGTCAAAAATAGAAGAAATCGTTTCAAATTGAAGAAACGTGGGTTTTTTTATGGACAAAACGTAGTTTGCTGGGCAAAAAAAATTAAAATATCATATCTCGGGAACGGATTGAGACATAAAGGTTTGGTTGGCGGCGTTCTACTAGTCAGATTTTCAGTCTAGTTTTACCCAATTTTGTTTATTATTTTCAATAATCAGAGGTGGGCATAATCAATGGGTCAAAATGTAGGCAAGCAATGCCCGTGTAATCTACATTAGCTTGTTGTAATGCCAACATTATGTTTCGTGTTCTGCAGGTATAATATCTAGTCGGGCTTGTAAGGGCTAGGAGGCCAGTTTACCGGGAGGGCACTTGCCACGGAGGTCCATTTGTAAGGACCGATTCGATGAGAGGGCCCTTTGTGGTGTGAGCAGGAGGGGAGTTTCTCCTGACAAACAGTAAAAACTGGCCTCCTTGGAGGGCAGTTTTCCGGGAGGGCAGTTGCCATGGGGGGGCACATGCCCTAGGTCCCTTCAGGTAGGCAGTTCTTTTGGGCTATCACTGTCATGTTGGCCCGCTGTAACTCTCTAGTATTTTACCTATACTGAGCGTATCCTCCCAGTCCCTGCCAATAGGCGGAGAAACTGGACAAGTCGCACCCATCATGGAATACTGTCACATCTAAAAAATTGCCTTTTACGGTTTGTGACGGCATTCAACCCGGAAAAGTGTCTAGTTTGTTCGTGGAATAGGGCTCCAAGCATAGTTCAGTAGTTGGCCTCGAGGCGGCAGTAGTTACAGTTTTGAGGAGAGGGGATGTGCGAGTTACATTCGCAAAACACTGTAACATCCTTGAACCCGACCGCTTCCCTCAGAGATGTTATTGTTATGTTATTGTATTTCTCGGACGATTTCCCCTTCTTTCTCGCGATGTGATTGTGTTTCCCGGAAGACTTCCCGGCCTTCACCGCGTTGTGACAGTGTTTCCAAAAGTTGGTATTGCAATATTTAACATTCGTTCGGGGAATACAGTGACATTCGCTTTTTTAAAAAATATTTTGAGAATTGCGTTTGAATTCTGGCGCTTACCGCAAATTTTGGCTCAACTCCCTAAAGAAGAACCCTAAGGGGAGAGAATGTATTAAAAATTAATCCAAAATAACGAAACATGCTAGTTGGAGAACCGAATGAAAAGAATGAAAATTTTCAAACTCAATTTCTCAACATGCTGTTTTTTGAGATGTGACAGTATTCCACGATGGGTGCGAAGTGATCGCAAGAGGATAGACAAGCGCGGGGATAAATTATAAAACGGTTGCCAAACGGGTGTGGCACATAGCTTCCTAGTATCCATAACCGATGCACAGTAGCTAATCCCAAAATATCAATCTCCAAGTACTTTTCACCATCTACAAGTAAACCATCACAATTCCTGCAAATTTCGTCGAATTCGGTTCAAAAATGTAGGAGTAATGGCTGTAGCCAGGTTTTTACGTTAGGGTACCTTACTACCCAAGTTTTTACGAGAATTTGTTCATTACCCTTGGAAAGTGAAACAATTATTCCGCTACGTTAGAACTGTGTTTTCGGATGCAACAGGTAACGTAGGTACGTAGGTAATTCACAACCTCATTCTGATCAACATCGACCGTCTTGGAATCACAGCTTCTCCTGTGATGGTCATAAAATCATTGCTACAAATCGTTACCTACAGATTTTCGATTGGTAGGTAGTTAAACAGAGAGGTTGTCTCTGTTCTGTGAGGGTAAAGGTAACAGGTAATTGATAGTAACTCACCATGATGATCCTCAAGTGTTATGAAGTTGGGAATTTCTGGTTTACGGTGGATTGTGCCAGAAATGCCGAGGTTCGGAACTAGTTATCGTGGACAGGACGCTGGAGGGATCTTCAAACTTCGGCAGTTGCACTTCACCCATCAAGTCATATCGATGAAAAGTTAAAAGGGTATTTAGAAATAGTTTACATTAAAAATGGAATGTTGCTAAATATTTCAGATAGGTTCTGTATGTCGACAAACAGAATATAAAAATAACCCCAAAAGTTAACCCAAAGGTCACTATCACTAACTAACTACTTCATCTTCTTCGTAGTTTTCAAGTGTTGATGTCCAAACATCAGTCATGCCGGACATAAAAATTTCCGTTTGTGTGGTTTAAGCCAAGAAGCGTCTTGAAACGATCACATTATTTTGAATTACGATTTTCTCATGACTGGAAACTTGGATTTGAAATCAATGAACTAAGTAGCCTGAAGGTTGAATCTGCGTAGTCGTTTTGTAGGCTTTGATAGATATTGCTTCCGAGTCAACCAAGGTAGCGGAAGCTTTGTGTTCACTTTTCAAGGATGAAAAAAAAGTTCTCCAAAATCAAAATTTTCACTCGCGTTTTGCGTTTCAGACCTTTCAGAACAATTTTGGTTCCGTGTCTGTCTGTCTGTGTGTCTGTCATTAATTCCTTGTAACGCGCATAACTATACGAAGTTATTGTCCGATTTCTATGAAATTTTCAGGGATTGTGCGGGTTGGTGTGTAGACGGTCCCCTATGAAAATCATTATCCCCGGACTGATAGAAGCGACTGCACATGCGCAAACGTGAATTTCCTTGTAACGGCCATAACTTCTACATTTTCAATCCGATTTCAATGAAATTTTCAGGGATGTTACAGAGTAGTGTTTAGATGGTCCCATATGAAAATCACCACCTTCGAACTGATATTAGCCACTGCGCATGCGCAAACGTGAATTTCCTTGTAACGGCCATAACTTCTACATTTCCCATCCGGTTTCAATGAACTTTTCAGGGATGTTACAGAGTAGTGTTTAGATGGTCCCCTATGAAAATCATAGAGAATGGTTTTGACGTGACAACGTCTTATAAATTGGTTTACCGGGAGACACTTCAAGAAACTGCGTTACGCTCCGCTCACGGAGGGGGTGCAGCTCGGCGCTCCCTAAAGGCGGGCGGCCCCTCCCCTCCCCCTGCGCTCACAAAAGCGGGAGCGCCCCGCCCCCCTTCCCTGGCACTCACTCCCCCCCCACCCATGGGAAATACCTACTACCTACGGGAAATACCTACTCTGTGCAACTTGACAAAGAATTTTATTTTATCCTTCTTCCTACTATACGAATGAATATTAACATTAAAATTATTTTACCACTCAAAGTCGTTGTCACGTAAAACTTTCGCCCGTATACCGACTTTACAGGCAACAACACAGGGTTTTTTCATAAAGGGATTCATTCATAGAGAGATGGGCCCCTGTGACAATCTCAAATCCTATTCATTACTTCACTAGGCCTCAATAGCTCGAAGGTAGCGCTTAGAACTATCCTCCAGGGCTCCTGGTTTCGAATCCCAGCCGAGGCTAAGCATTTTTTTGATCCAATCACATACATCTACTCACTTACATTTTTCATCCGAATTAGATGAAATTTTCTAGGATTGTCCAGATTAGCGTGTAAGCTTGGGTTCTGCTGTTGAATTGATGATTCTCGAGTGAATCCGTTTGAAACCGACCCAAGTATAGGTTGAGAGGCTATATTGACACAAGTAATAGGTAATTGAATTTACTGTTATTAATGATGATAAAAGTGAAAATGATGGATAATTACCTGGTAGACAGCTGTAGTGGTTCGGAGGTAGCTGAAGGCTCTCAAAATCAAAATAATACCTGAAGGGTCTAGTAGGTACTGGTAAATCTCTAAATATGTTTAGGTCTGAAGGACTGAAGTTAGTTTCCTGAAGGGAATTGTAGTGCACGAAAAGTGAAACTGTGCATGGTGAACTGCGCACGCATGAAAATGATGCGTCGCACTAAAATGGTGTGATCGCACAAAAATGGTGCGATCACACGTAAACCCTGTCTGTTACGGAATTTAGGTAGTTAAATGAGAAATGCAGTTTTACAAGCTAATAGGAACTCTTTTAATGAAAATAAATGGTAATGTGATTCTACGTTAAGATTCTTGTGAGCAAAAATACAAGATACAAAATAAATGGTTTTACATGAAATTCGTGCGTTTTCAATCTCCTTTCTCTCCTTCTTACAAACAACTCTACAAATGACACTCAATTTTACGCAATTTGACTCTTGACTCGACTGACTATTTGACTCTTCAAAATTGTTCATTTACTTTACGACGGCTAGTTTTACTTCTACACAGTTTGAACACAACTATCATTGGCCAATGTATAGAATTAGTTTTTACACTCACAGCGGCGGGGCCCGTAGGAAATCCGGAGGTGGTGCGTAGAGAAGATGGTCCAGAACGGATGTCACGAAGTCTTACCGTCGGATTCAAAGGGGGATACTCGTATATCAGACTCGTGGGCAACAGGGCTTTCTCGTCGGAATGATATCGAGGGGGATTTTCCAATACTAACTTGCCAAGGGGGTCGAATTTCGAACCTGGTCTTGCGCGAAGGAGCGTGGATTGATAGCTTCAGGACTGGGGAGGTTATGGCCGCTCCACGCGGTGACTAGATCATTTCATTGTTGGAGCCCCCACCCTCTGTCAACAGGTGTCCAAGCAGGGATCCGTGGCGGCCCGTGATTGGCGGACAGTGACGTCAGGCCGATGTGAGTGCTTCTGGTGGTGGGCACCTAAGATGGTGGTGGCGCCCTGGAGCGGGGACCGTACTATGCCCACTCCACCCCGCCGGCCCTCGATGGAGGAAGGGAGCATAGGTGGAGTTCGCTCAGTCCCCTCATTGCTGGGATAGATCAGTGAGCGGGGGCTCACAAGCGTGTAGATGGACTTTGGTATCAGATGCTTGGTTTCACTTTCGATTCTCTGAAAAAGTCGAAAAAGAAGGTTGAAAACGCTGAAACATGTTGATTCTCTCGAGAAACAAGTCGACCTCAAAACCTAATTTTCACATTCGATTCTCTGAAAAAGTCGTAAAAGAAGGTTGAAAACGTCCAAACATATTGATTTTCTCGATAAATAAGACCACTTCCATCTGTCTGTCTGTCTCATGATGTCCCTGAATGGGCATTAGTTATAGAAGAAGTTTTTGTCCGATTTCGATGAAATTTTCAGGGATGTTTTCTAGATGGTCCCCTATGACAACCCCCCCCCCCCCCAGACTGTTGGTAGCCAATGCGTATGTGCAAACGTGTATTTCCTTGCAACAGCCATAACACCTAGGTACATTTTTCATTCGATTTTCATGAAAGTTTTCAAGATTGTTCCAATTGGGGTGTATGAAAATCTCCTAATCCGTCCAGGAACTCATTGTAGCCACTGCGCAGGCGCAAACGTGAATGTTTTTGCTACAGCCATAACTCCTACATTTTCTATCCGATTTCTAAGAAATATTCAGAGATTGTCCGGGTTGATGTGTAGATTTTCCGAGATTAACTACTATACTTCGGATCTATGGACTATATACGACCGGGTTATGGATAAGAGGAAGCTATGTGCCACACCCACTTGGCAGAATTTTTTGTCTTAATTGAGTAATATTCCTGAGTTCCTACTCAGGTTCTTAGTTGTAAAAGAATGTCTGGTGCTCAAAATACTTTTTTTTTCAATATATATTCATAACTTTTATGTTATTTGCAAGCATTTATAGCAGTTTTCACTCCTTTAATGAACGTAGGATTAACCAAGAGGTGATTGTAAAGTAGGCGCCAGACTCGATTGCCCAAGATTTGGTACCGAGAGCTTGTCTCTTCACAAAAACAACGTCGAAGAAGAAAGTGGGACTTGGTAGGACAGTCTGGGGACGCCTTGCAACAAAACTGCCCTGAGAGGGGACGAACGAGTTTTGCAGCGGCGTTTGACCATAAATGGCCCTGGAGTTCTTCTCTGGAGACCCACCCTTGACACGTGCGACTTTAATATCGGCATGACCAAGAAAGGTCGGGATTTACGTGGCCCTGTTACATACCTGAAGACCTGGAATGGGCGTGAGTAAAATTACTGGGGCTGCGCCGGTTGATTTATTGGTTTTTAACTACCTTAACAAGATGACGACGAGGGGATGGATTATTTTCAATGCATAACAACGAGACGCCTTTATATGGAGGTGGGTTTCGTCAACCGACCAAAATCAGCTCGACGCGAAAGTACTAATTAATTTAGGTATGCGAAACGATTAGGTAAGAATGTATTGGTACTTACCTGCTTAAAGGGGGGAGCGCCTGATTTTTTTAAAAATTTTTATTCGAAAGTAGACCTCATCAGTGGCGTCAGGTGAGAATATTCGTCAGGCAAACACCTTGACCAGCCTTGAAGGAATAAACATTAATGAAAAAAGGCAGCAAATTATTAGACAAAGTTTTATTATTTTTCTGTAGATATCAAACGCCAGCGAAGAAGACCACTACATACCAACCATGCTTTCGCTTCATAATCGGGTTTATTTAGATGAAATAAACGTATCACACTCCACTCAAAGAAATAAAGAATTCCTTCATTAAGAAACTTGATTACTGGTTGCTAAGGAAGTGTAACGCATTGCTTAGTATCCAAGGCTCATCTTCAAATTTTCTCTGCTTTCGAGGTCACGAAACAGCTACTCGATTGTTTGCCTTGGCTTATGCTGTTATAGTGGGGGTATAGGAATACTAGATCCCGCGCTGACCCTCCGCCTACCCGCCGATCGTCTTTTCACATCCAAAACAGTCCCGCAAAATTAATTTTTTTGAACTGCTTGCCTTGCATTGCCCGCGCTAGTTCGTGTATCATTCACAATCGATTGTAGTTACCGATCTCTACAACTCTTTGGTGTGTTGCTGGCTAGTATTCTAGGCAAAATAGTAAGTATGGAATAATAAGTCTTATTCCATTCTCCTATTTCAACTTCCTTGGTTATCATGAAATAGTCACTAAATTTAATGGAAATTTTCCAAAATCGGCTAAAATATTACTGTCATAAATTGGATATATATATGAGAATCTCGCCAAAAATTAATTTGTTCATTTTGCATATTTTTAGTAGGGCAAACAGTGTTTGCTATGTTTTGCCTGGAGGAGACGCCACTGGACCTCATCGACACCAGCCGTTCTTTTTGGATGAGTAGATCTTTTTCTATGATTTTTCGAAGTTTCGAATGTTTATGACGTCACGCGCCCTTCCCGCCTGGGCGGGACCCCCCAGCCCACTGTGATGTCATAAACATTCGAAACTTTGAAAAATCATAGGAAAAGGTCTTCTCACGCTAGAAGGTCTCGGTTGGTGTCAAAATTCTCAGAATGAGGTCTAGTTTAGATTAAAAATAACAATAAACTGTTTTTCCGACCCTTGCACACACCCCATTTGGACCCTGGAAATGAGGAATTTCACCGAATTCTGTTTGCACTTTTCCTGAATAGTTCCTGGTGTGGGATAGATGAAAATAGGGTTGATTTTGGAAAATAAGACTTATTAGGGGACTTATACTCTTGCCTTTATTTAAAGAGCTCTGGACCGCGGGTTCCAAAACCCCTTCCCTGCCAAGAGGTGGCAACGTTGCAAGGTGCTCACCTTGGGGTCTCAACTCACAACCCTTCGCGGTCAAAACCCATCATCCCTCTTCCTTCTTCCTCTTCTATCAACATAAAATTTAATTATTTATCGTTCGGTGAACATTTTTTGTAATTTAAATTCGTAACGTACTAATTATTCTGATGAAAATGAGTCCAAATTTCCTGTAATTCGGCGAAGAGGGCGTAATTCGGTTGGGTGGATTGGCCGGGAGAGGGCTGCTGAGTTTTAATCGTACCTGCCTCGAGTTTATACTCGATATGTTCAATTTTTCTCGCTGATCACGATTTTGGTGATGGGATGATCGAAATAATTTGTGAATCAAGTGTGCATTTGCAGAAGTGGGTAAACTGTTGGGGGGGTTCACGGGCAGAGGGGTTGCGCAGGTATACCTCGACCTTCCGCTGGGGCTCGGATTCTTGCAGCGATGCCGAACCTTCGGGGCCTTCAAAAATCCCAGAGCTCTTTAAAGGGACCCATTCACGTGTACTCCTGGAGTCGCCGCCGCGGGCCTACAGGTACTCCCCGAAGCCACCGCAGTAGTCCTTTCACCTGGCTGCCAAAACCTCCTGACTCCGCCGATTGGTGGGCCTGCTTCCAACCACCGCTTGCTCAGATGACTAGAAGTGAGGAAAACGGTAGGGCTACATGCTGTACTGGTGGGAGTGCGACCCGGCGTCGGCCTCACTTCAACCATTCACAGGGCCGCCGAGGATTAACTGGCCGCAATTTTCGAGCATGTTCGATTACCTGCCGAGCGGCGGACGCCCGCCAGACCTCAAGATTCTGTTAACCATTCACGGGTAGTTTTCCCCTTTGACGGCGGCTAGGCCCGCGGCAGCGACTCCAGGAGTACACGTGAATGGGCCCCTAAAGGCAAGAGTATAGTCCCCTGTTATTTTTGGGAGACGTTCAAACTTTATGATTTCAAGAGATAACCGGGAGAACGGACCTCTTCAATGTGAAGCGGAAACGCTCGATGATTGGCTGTTTGGATCGCCGTTCCCTCCCCTTGTTGCCCGAAGGAACAACAAAATCGTGTTATCAAAGGAGGAAAGTTATCAAACAAAACGCTGCAAATTATTACACGATGGTTTATTATTTTTCTATATAGATCACTCGTCTGCAAAGCCACCAACCATCCAACTTGTAGAAAAACATCGATCGCATTTCGGTCTGCTAAAATTTGAACGGAGATTGGGCCTCTTTTGCCTTCTCTGAATTATCGTGAGTCCAACCCTTAAATTCTCGTAGGGAGCGAACGGTTTGTCCTACAAGGCTCCGCGTGGTCTCAAACAATTCTAAAAATTCTATACTATCTTAAATTGATGGAAAAACAATACCTTGGGAGCTAGGGCGTTTTAAAAATTTCAAAATTGATTTTTCAACCCTTAGAAGTGACCTGCATCAACCAAAATCTTCGGGGCACAACTAGACCCCAAATGGAGCCTACATACCAAATTTCATCAAAGTCGGTCAATGCTAAGTGGGGAAAGAGCCGCGTACGGCGGACGGACGGCCAAATTATTATTCGATTTTTGGATTCTACGCACCTTGAAACGCCAACCAACAAATTTTGAGGGGGGTTAAACAATTTTTTTCTTGTTCGATTCCAAACGTTCATTATTGAAAATAATGAACCTAAATGGGAAAAACTACTGAATAAACGGGTTTTCCCAAGTTTTCCCTTATTTCTCTGGCGA
Source organism: Apolygus lucorum (assembly GCA_009739505.2). Classification (NCBI taxonomy): domain Eukaryota; kingdom Metazoa; phylum Arthropoda; class Insecta; order Hemiptera; family Miridae; genus Apolygus; species Apolygus lucorum. The sequence continues at coordinate 16,245,902 of CM019169.2, read as the reverse complement.
TTATTGTTCGATTTTGATAATTCCAGCGGCAATCTTTCAGTTTTTCAATTCCCTAGGCCCATGCAACAATAAATTTCTAAAATCCTAGAAAATTTCAAGTTCAGCTACATTTTATGGGAAAAACATAACTGAATTAACGGTTTTTCCCATTTTTCTCTGGCAATTATTGTTCGATTTAGATGATTCCTGCTGCAATATTTCAGTTTGTCAGTTCCCTAGGGCCGTGCACTAATGAATTTCTAAAATCCTTTAAAAATTCAAATTCAGGTACAACTTTTTAAGTTTCCGCCCCTTCAATTTCGCAAAATATTGATCCGGAACGATCCGGAACCTTACGAAGGGGGTCTCAGTCGGTCGCCGTTAATTCCTCGTTTCGGGTTAGTATTTCACGAAATCAAAGGCGCAAAAACTTGAAAAGTTGTAGGTACCTAAATGTTGAATTTTAAAGGACCAGAGAAAAATGGGGAAAACCGTTAATTCAGTACTAACTGAATAAAAACATAACTTTTATGTTTTTCCCATGAAATGTAGCTAAACTTGAAATTTTCAAGGATTTTAGAAATTCATTAGTGCATGGGCCTTGGGGATACAAAAACAGAAAGATTGCCGCTGGAATCATCAAAATCGAACAGAGAAATATGGGAAAAACACGAGAAAGCCCGTTTATTCAGCAGTTTTTCCTATTTTTCTTTGGCAATTATTGTTCGATTTTTATGATTCTGGCGGCAATATTTCAGTTTTTCAATTCCCTAGGGCCGTGCACTAATGAATTTCTAAAATCCTTTAATATTTCTAATTTAAGTACAACTTTTTACGTTTTTGCGCCTTCAATTTCGCTAAATACTAAAAACGAACGGCGACCGACTGAGACCCCCTTCTCTGTTTGAGGAACGTAAGAATGAACGGGCGTGAATGTATTTTTCAATATTTCTCATGGTTTCCATGGCCGAGTGGGACGTCCAGTGCCAACTACTGGGGACTTGACCCTCCGGATGCCACAAATGAGGAACGATAAAAACGGGAACTCCATAATAATTACGTTTCCCCATTTACTACGTGCGCGTAGTGGCCGCGAGAGTCGCCCTCCCCTCCGCGGCCTCCTGCCGATAGGGCTTCCCTGGCGTTTAGTCCGCTCTCGTCTTCCGAGGCTGAAGGTGCAGCCGTTCCGCCGCTCGTTTCCCTTCGTTCGGACGTCATCGCGCCGGCCTGTGTTTGTTTACGTACACCCAATCCGTTCGTACCGATTTATCCGCAATTCGCGCCGTTCATTCACATATCGTAGTTATTTTTCGGAAGTTCGGTCGTCCGGATCCGCGAATAGTGTCGTTCGGCTCCGAAGAAGAGGGCTATTGCCTGTTGAACACCTCCGTCTGACTGACAATTCAAACCAACATTACACTGCCTGATCACTCATAACTCTTCTCCTTCAGACCATCCTGGACGATTGAAGAAATTCTTGAGAAAGTAGCTGACGTTAAGGTAAATTTTGAGCTAAGTTGTAAGTGGAACAAGGTAGGGGAAGATAAAGTGGGTTACTTCACCGGACTGAAGTTAGCAATCCTCGGCAATATTCGGAAAAAATGCAGTCAAATCGTTAATAATAAACCAAACTAGACCAAATTTGAGCAACGTACTCCCAGATAAGAGTAGGAAGGGTGGTTGAAAAGAAGAAGGGGAAATTTCCTAAATTCAACATCCTAACATTAAAAAATTCGGTATAATCGTTACTACTCATCCAAAATGCACCAAATTTGGGGGTTATATTACCCTGAGTTATGCGCACCAGATAGGGGTTGAAAAGGGGGTTGAAGAGGGGAGGGGAAAACGTTCCAAATTCAACATCTTAATATTAAAAAATCGTTATAATTGTTACTACTCATCCAAAGTGCACCAAATTTGGGGGTTATATTATCCTGAGTTATGCGCACCAGATAGGGGTTGAAAAGGGGGTTGAAGAGGGGAGGGGAAAACGTTCCAAATTCAACATCTTAATATTAAAAAATCGTTATAATTGTTACTACTCATCCAAAATGCACCAAATTTGGGGGTTATATTACCCTGAGTTATGCGCACCAGATAGGGGTTGAAATGGTGGTTGAAGAGAGTAGGGGGAAACTTTCCTAAATTCAACATCCTAACATTAAAAAATTCGATATAATCGTTACTACTCATCCAAAGTGCACCAAATTTAAGGGTTATATTACCCTGAGTTATGCGCACCAGATAGGGGTTGAAAGAGGGGTTGATGAAGGGAGGTATAATCGTTACTACTCATCCAAAATGCACCAAATAGGGTACTAAAGTCATGTTATGTAAATTTAGGTTGATAAGTTAGAGATATAGATAAGATTCAGAAATAATTAAGCTAAGTACCTAATTTTAATACATTCAGGTACATATCTAGGAAACAGTTGTCATTACTTTTATTTTCGACATGGCTGTGTCTTTTATTATCACCTATATTATCGATTTCAATGGAACTCTTCTCCCTAACTCGGGCACTGCCTACATAGGAGAATAATTTTCCAATATTACAAAACATGTACAATAAATGGAAAAAAAGACATGCAGTGAAATTGTTCAATAGCGTCTAAAAAGTGAGTTGTGGGTAGAAATATTGATTCACAAGGAAAATCCTTTCTTATTTCCCGGAAGTGAGAACGATTTATTGCTTACCTTTTCGTGGATTTGGAAGCAAATTTATGTCCTTATAATTAAATTAATGTCTCTTAGATGATTTTTGCATTTCAAAGCTTTCTGAGAAATATTGGCTCCGTGCCTTCTGTGAGTCGCATATGCTTATCGTCTCATCAATGTCAGAGTTTATATTCAAATAGGAACCAATATGTGGCTCCATTAATCTCTCAATGAAACTATCATTAATATCCATTCTTGAAAGACTTCCTTAGACTGCGCATCGAATGATGCGTTCCGGGGGTTACCAAAGTGAACAATTGATTGGTCGATGGGAATTGATGACAATTTTCATTGGTAACACTGAGTGACAATGAATCTCGTCACCCCAGTGCATCTCCTACATGATCAAACAACGAGCGTAAATTGTGTTGGTTTTGAACGACATAGAAACTTTCAACGCAGAATTTATTTTGACATTTTCATGTCTTTGCCCTGGCACATAGCACAAAAAACTGTCACGAAATTGCGTAACGAAATTGTGTTACAGTGCCTTTATAATGATTTCCGCTTACAACGACCCCGTTGTTAGGTTTGTTCCTTTTCTACACTTTTTAACCCACAAAAATCGTTCACCACTCGTTGGAAAGCTCTCGATTTAACGAACATTTTCATGTTCTCCATAACATATTGACTATACGAATAGCGGAGCTATGGGCATAACTGTTCTCATATTTTGTTTACAAACTAATGATCGTGAGTGTAGAAGATGATGAATCCGGAATCGTCTATTTTATTGTAATTAGGTACCTACCTCTTAATATTAATAATTGTGTCAATTTGTAACATAATATATCTACACTCTTTCGTAGTACCTACCTCTTTACATGGTACCTACCTCTCCTATTAACTGTTGGTAGTTGACATAGGTAAAGACATGAAAATGTCCTAATGCGTTGCAGACTCGTATGCAAGCGTTTTTCTACTTTTTTCTCGCTATTGTGGAACCAAAAAAATCAACAATAATTTTGACTCAGAATATTAAATGTACCCTTTTGTTTGAAATAGATTGATTTGGCATCTTTTTTTTCAAATTTCGTTTTAGCCAGGTTCTTGGCACGACTGGATGAGGTCAACTTTAATTTTTTTGCATAAACAGTTCTTTCATTAAATTCCTAAACATGAGTTTAAATGCTCCAATCCGGTTGTATTATTTGATTATTCTTCAACTTTTGCCGGTATAAATATCTCTTATTTTACATTTTGAATTTTTTTTCCAATAAAGTAGGTACTTTCCTATGAAATTTGTTGGAATGGGTATTATAATATTGATTCTCAAGTGCTGAAACGTTGAGTATACAAGGTCAGTAATTAAATTTGTCATTGATATGAGTAGTAAGTAACCTATGCAATTTTTGTTCATTTTTTAAAAATAAGTATCGAATGGTCCAAAAAATTATGAATTTTACTAAGGAACGGCAATAAGCTTGAACCAAATTATCTCTTTATCACAGAACTTGGAAAACAACTTTTATAATTATGGCGAACTATATTAATCAAGGAAGAATAATCGTAATAATAAAAGCAAGAAAAGCTAGGCGGATCAGGAGAGCTCCCTTCCCAGTCGGACGGCCCAAGTGGGGACACTCTCCCGCCAGGACGTCCCCCAAATAAAATGACGTGTCCTGCCTGCTGAGGACAGTTCTAGCTAGCTCCTTAAGTCATCAACCCTCTCTTTTTGCCCGTCTAGTGAGATCCATTTAAACCAAATTCTTTGAGTTCTCATTTTTGCCCGAATACTCAAACAAGTGGGTGTGGCACATAGCTTCCTCTTATCCATAACCTGATTGTTTATATGATCCAATGCATAGTAGTTAATCTCAAAACATCAATCTCTAAGTACCTTCCATTACCCTCATAGGGGACCATCAACATGCCAATCTGAACAATCTTGCGAAATTTCGTCGAAATCGGATGGAGAAGTTATGTCTGTTACAAGTAATTCATGTTTGCGCAACTACTATTAGTCTGGGGGAGATGATTTTCATAGGGTACCATCTACACGCCAACATGAACAATCCCTGAAAATGTCATCGAAATCGGACAATAACTTCGTATATTTATGCCCGTTACAAGGATTTCATGACAGACACACAGACAGACAGACACGGAACCAAAATCGTTCAGGAAGGTCTAAAGCGTAAAACACGAGTGGAAATTTCGATTTTGCAGAACATTTTTTGGTTTATTATTTCTAATAATAAGCCTATGTGATCGTATCGCAAAAAATTTTTATAACCCCCCCTCAAACTTTGTCACTTTACGTTTCAAGGTGCGTAGAATCCAAATTTGCAATGTCCGTCCGCCGTCCGCCGTCCGCCGTCCCCCGTCCGCCGTCCGCCGTCCGCCGTCCGTGGCACTTTTCTTAGCAACACTGGACCGATTTGGTTCAAATTTGGTATATGGGCTCCATTTGGGGTCTAGTTGTGCCGCGAAGCTTTTGGTTGATGTAGGTCACTTCTAAGGGGTGAAAATTAAGGGTTGAAATTTTCAAGAGTGCCCTAGCTCGAAAACTCTCGAAATAAAGGTATCGTTTTTTCACCAATTTTAAATAGTATTGAATTTTTAAAAATTTTTGAGACCACCCGGAGCTCTGTAGGACAAACCGTTCGGTCCCTACGAGTACTTGAAGGTTTTCCTTCGATAAAACAGAATCATGAGTGTGAATCGCAAAAGAGGTCTAATCTCCATTCAAATTCTATCGGACTAAAATGCGATCGCTGTTCATTTCTTCGATTTGTATACAGTTTTGCCTTCTGCGTAACCAGTAATCAAATTTCCATATGAAGCTTTCTATTTTTCCAATCGAGTGTGAAGCGTTTAGTTCTTTCTAATAAACTTGATTGTGAAGGTGTGAAGCCAGTATGGTGTGGTAGGTAGTACCTAGCTGGTAGGTAAAAAAAAAAGTTGGTAGGTAAAAAAAAAGCTGAGTGAGCTCCGAAGCCATTTTTAATCCTATTGAATGGAAGTGCTCTTCCAGGCGTCTCCAGCATTCGAGGAGATCTTCTTCACTCCTCAGATCACTGATCAGCTGAGTGAGCTCCAAGGCCATTTTCAATCTTATTCAAATCAGAAGGGTGATCTATACAGAAAATAATAAACCTTTGAGCAATGATTTGCAGCGTTTTCAACCTTGAAAAGTGAAAACAAAGCTTCCGTTACCTTGGTAGATTCGCAAGCAAAATCTTAGAATGAGAAAAACTTGGAAAAACAAAGGGTTAAAACAAAATTGCTATGAGACATTTTGGTTTATTATTAAATAATAAACCAATAATTGTTATTGTAAATTTTACAATAATGTACCTTTGGAATCGAGCAAGAAAAAAAAGTTAACCCCCCTCAAAATTTGATGTTTAACGTTTCAAGGTACGCAGAATCCAAAAATCGAATGAAAATTTGGCCGTCTGTCCGCGGCACTTTCCCCACTTAGCATTAACTGATTTTGATGAAATTTGGTATGTGGGCTCCATGTGGGGTCTAGTTGTGCGCCGAAGATTTTGGTTGATGTAGGTCACTACTGAGGGCTGAAAAATAAGGTTTGAAATTTTGAAAACGCCCTAACTCAAAAAATTGATATAAAGGTATTGTTTTTTCATCAATTTAAGTATAGAATTTTTAGAATTTTTTGAGACCACGCGGAGCCCTGTCGGACAAACTGTTCGTTCCCTACGAGAAATGTAAGGGTTGGACTTACAACGGCCAAAGAGGCCCAATCTCCGTTCAAATTTTAGCTGACCGAAATGCGATCGATGTTTTTCTTCAAGTTGGTTGGTGGTAACAATGGCAAAGCCGTGTTCTTTACAGACGAGTGATCTATAGAGAAAAATAATAAACCTTTGTGTAATAATTTGCAGCGTTTTTTTCACTCAAATTACTTCTAGAATCGACTCCCGAAGTTTTCCGGTCAATAACATGGGAGACCTTGAATATTCAAAAGTCAACAAAACTGCAGTCTTATTATTATTACAATTATTACGCATTTTTACACTAAAACTTGTTCTGTGCGACCAGGGTATTTTTTGTGAAAGAATATACTGCCCACCCTTCGTTCTCAGGTGAGCTCCCAAGAAAACGGTAAAGTTCGTTTACCCGAACAGACTTGGACTTTCTTGGGGTTCGAGTGAAGAGCTACCGGAGGAAAGTAGATTTAAGAGAAGTGAACACGCGATCCGCTATTTATAGGGCTCGAACCGACCACACTCATATCGCCCTTGCATCTAGACGTGCGTGAGGCGAACGCTGCAAGTGTTCCAGAGTTAAACGTGTAACAAAGACACCTAGGTCCTACTAGGACCTACTAGGATCCACTTCTGAGGTAGGATCTACTTCTGAGACTGCTGGGAGTTGATATTGCCTTCACAGGTTCATTTGATAAAACGGCAAGAATTGGCGGGAGGCAAAATAAATTAATATTCCACCCTACAACCGCACTAAATCGGTTGAAATGATTTAAAATGTACCACGGTTTTATCTTAAACTGGATAAATAATAGAAAATAATAATAGTAGACAAAAATCTAGATAAGGGATTGAAATAAAGAACGGCCCAAATAACTAGAAAGATAAATAATTAACCTCGAAAATAAATCATAGTGAGAAAAAACCTAACCGCAAATCTGTCGCTAGAGATTCTCGTAAAATAATAAAAGCCCATTCGTGCAGCATGAGTAATTGAGCAAATGTTCAAAGTTTCCATTTTTTGACTCACAAAATTTATCTTTCTGGACTCATGGAGTACCTACACGTAAATGGTGTTTGAATGCGAAAAAAAACGAGTTATTTCAGCGAAAATTGAGATTTTTTTCACAATTCAAGGGTCATTGGTGAACTGGTCTACGGGGTGTCCGGAAACCAATCAGCAATACTTCAGGAATCGATTCTACAATTAATTTGGTATAACTTTTCTCACCTAGCACTTTTTTTCCACATAAAATGCTCCTTTTTCACCAGTGAGATTTTTCATGTTTTTCAAGTTTACTCCCTCATTTACATTTTTTTTACTCTGCTTAAAATGCAACTTTTTTCCACTTCGAAATTGTAAAAAAAATTTGCCATTCTTCGCTGATTTTTCATGTTTTTCAAGTTTATTCCCTCATTTACATTTTTTTTTATTCTGCTTAAAATGCAACTTTTTTCCACTTCGAAATTGTAAATAAATTTGCCATTCTTCGCTGAAATGAACTATGTTTGTCGCATTCAAACGCCACTTCCGTCCTTAATTAATTATAAGATCCTTAGTTAGTAGAAACTAAGTTTTTCAATTCATAAAAATGTAAATGATCGATTCCAAGTACAGAAATTTCGATGTGATATTTGTGTATTTATACACGAATATCACATCGAAATCTATGCCAACAGGGAAAATCGTTGTTCCCATAACTTTCCTAATCTGTATGGCCCATACAGAGTTCATGGCTTCGGTCGTTCTACTGAAGTCATGGAATTGCACTATCAAAGAAATAAATCCACCAAATCTAGACTTAGAAAGTGTTGAAACGCTGCAAATTATTACACAACGGTTTATCATTTTATCTTGTAGATCACCCGTTTGATTGTCGTCCAGTTGGTGTGTCAGGGGATGGCGATTTTTAAAAATATGTCTGTACTGCTTGCAATTTTTTTTAAATCTTGGTACCAACCAACAGACAGGCCGAATTGATTTTTGTAGGATTTTTTTTATAAATTATTCTTGAAAAGTGAAAACATTGATTCTGTTACTTCCGTTGACTCAGAAGCAGGTTTGTTGTCGATGAATCGATTTGTAACAACTGAACGACTTACCGAAGTTAAATGAGTGAATATCAGACGCAAGGAAGTTATCTACGACTAAAAATTATTTTTATTGGCTCGCTTTCAGTTGGAACGGCATCGGTGTCATCAAATTAATGTTTTGGAAACTGATCAAAAAATAAGAAGCGTTTGTACTCAAGAAGATTGAGGTGATGTTGCAATCGTGGGGTATTATCCAGTAGGACGATTAACATCTATTTGGTTAACTGTTAGCATCTGTTGCAAAAACGCTGCAATTTGTTACACAAAGGTTCATCATTTTTCCAACCATAGCTACTACCTACTTGCCTACTACATACCTACTTCACAATCGGTTTATTAAATAAACCCTTCCAAATTTCGGAAGAGATAAACGGTTCACACTCAATTCGAAGAAATAGGGAGTTGGTTAAATAAACCCTTCCAAATTTTGGAAGAGATAAACGCTTCACACTCAATTCGAAGAAATAGGGAGTTGTGGGTGCTTTCATTCACACTCAAAGAAATAGGTTAAATAAAAAAAGAAGAGTTGGTTAAATAAACCCTTCCAAATTTTGGAACTTTCATTCATTCTGTTGGAGCTTTCATTCACACTCAAAGAAATAGGTTAAATAAAGAAAAAAGAATTGGTTAAATAAACCTTTCCAAATTTTGGAAGAGATAAACAGTTCACACTCAATTCGAAGAAATAGGGAGTTGGTTAAATAAACCCTTCCAAATTTTGGAAGAGATAAACGCTTCACAATCAATTCGAAGAAATAGGGAGTTTGTTAAATAAACCCCTCCAAATTTTGGGAAAGATAAACGCTTCACACTCAATTCGAAGAAATAGGGAGTTGTGGGTGCTTTCATGAGAAAATTTGATTATTGGTTGCTAAACACACTCAAAGAAATAGGGAAGAGATAAACGCTTCACACTCAATTCGAAGAAATAGGGAGTTGTCGGTGCTTTCATGAGAAAATTTGATTATTGGTTGCTAAACACACTCAAAGAAATAGGGAAGAGATAAACGCTTCACACTCAATTCGAAGAAATAGGGAGTTGTGGGTGCTTTCATTCACACTCAAAGAAATAGGTTAAATAAAGAAAGAAGAGTTGGTTCAATAAACCCTTCCAAATTTTGGAAGAAATAAATGCGCTTTCATTCACACTCAAAGAAATTTAAAATGAAGAAAGAAGAGTTGGTTAAATAAAGAAAGAAGAGTTGGTTAAATAAATAAAGAAAGAAAGAAATGTTTAAGAAAGAAATAGGTTAAAAAAGAAATGGTTAAGAAAGAAATTGGTTAAATAAAGAAAGAAGAGTTTCCAGAAGAAGTAGGTACCAAATTTTGGAAGAGATAAACGCTTCACAATTCGTTGAAATAGGGAGTTGTGGGTGCTTTCATTAGAAAATTTGATTACTGGTTGCTAAGGACTCAAAACTGAGTGCAACTAGAAGAACGCTGCAAATTATTACATAAAGGTTTATTATTTTTCTGTGTAGATCCCTCGCCTGCAAAGAACGCAGCTTTGCCATTGTCACTACCGACCAACCATATTTTTGCTTCACAATCAAGCTTATTATGAATACGCTTCACACTCGATCCGGAGAAATAAAGAGTTGTGGAATTATGTCCTACAGAGCTCCGAGTGGTCTCTAAAAATTCTAAAAATTCAATACAATTTCAAATTGATAAAAAAACAATTCATTCATATCTAAAGTTTTTGAGCTAGGGCGTTTTCAAAGTTTCAGCTCTTGTTTTTCTACCCTTAGAAGTGACTGACATCAACTAACAGCATCGGGGCACAACTAGACCCCAAACGGAGCTCATAATATGAGCTTTGGTATATTATACCAAATTTCATCGGAATCGGCCCATGGTAACTAAGGAAAGAGCCGCTTACGGTGGACGGCCGGCAAAATTTTAATTTGATTTTCCGATTCTACATACTTTGAAACGTAAACCAATTTTGAGGGGGTTAAACAATTTTTTTCCTTGGTCGATTCCAAAGGTTCAAACCAAAATGAAGGTAAGTCCACAATGGATCCCTAATTCCCTGTGTAATTAATTATATAGAATTTTCAATGATCCTGGTCTCCAGAAATATATCCTGTCCAAATGAGCGTTAATTAAGTGGAAAATTATAGTCCCTCTGTGTTACCGTTATGATCCACAGTTGTTCCTGGTCTCACCAACAACAGATGAACTATCACAAGTCATATTACGAGATATTGATAGATTGAAATGTAGAAATAATGAACTTGTCAGATACTCCCACAACAATTCAGTTATATTGGGTTCGAGACGAGAAGGTAGTTGGGAATGATGTGTGGCAAGGTTTATAACACGTGAGCTCTTACTACACCCACCTATATTGTTATTATGATTGATAGCTCGTGCGCTTCTTAGTACGTTTCCCATCGTTCTTTTTTTTTCATATTTTTCTTTGTTCAGTCTCATTCACTATCCATCAACCGGCCTTGACACGCTTAGCTCCGTCCGATACGCTTTTTCCTGAACCTCTACCTGGCAGCGTACGATATAGGAAATCAAGCGAAATGGTAGTCTATAAACTTATATTATAAGCCGGCTGTATTGCTCTGAAAAGACGAATCCCTCGACTTCACTCATCTCCGGGCATCTCCAAAATGGTTCAAAATCCCAAAAAATTGATAAAAATCCTGAAATATAATAATAAACTGTAGCAACGACTTGGTTGTAAGTGGAAATCATTTTAAAACAAGTGGGCGTGGCACTTAGCTTCTTCGTATCCATAACCCGATTGTATAGATGATCCGATAATCTCAAACCATCAATCTCTAAGTACCTTCCACTACCCTCCTAGGGAACCATCTACACGCCAATCTAAACAATCCTGAAAAATTTCGTCGAAATCGGATGGAAAATGTGGAAGTTATAAGGAATTGACGTTTGCGCATTCGCAGTGGCTACCATCAGTCTGGGGACAATGATTTTCATAGGGGACCATCTACAACCGAATTCGCATATTCCCTGAAAATTTCATAGAAATCGGATGAGAAATGTAGTTATGGCTATTACAAGGAATTCACGTTTTCGCATGCGCAGCATCTACTATTCATCTGGGGTGATGATTTTCTTTGGGGACCATCTTCACGCTAATCTGAACAATCCTAGAAAATTTCATCAAATTTGGATGAAAAATGTAAATTTTATGGCTGTTACAAGGATTTTACGTTTGCGCATGCGCAGAGGCTGCTGTCAATTTTGAGGCATCGATTCTCACACCTGAAAATTTAATCGATATCGGACCATAACTTCGTATAGTTATGGCCGTTACAAGGATTTCATGACAGACACAGACAGACAGACACGGAACCAAAATTGTTCAGAAAGGTCTAACACGTAAAACGCGAGTCGAAATTTCGATTTTGGAGAACTTTTTTTTCAACCTTGAAAAGTGAAAACAGAGCTCCCGCTACCTTGGTAGACTCGGAAGCAAAAACTAACTATATTTAATGCTTTTTCGTGACCGATTTTATGACCAATTTTGTGACGCTTTTTCGTGACATTTTTTCGTTTATGTGCCAAAGTCATAAACATCATCAAATGTCTATTAATAATTAAAACGCGCTTTAGCTGATTTCATAAATTAGGACTCACAAGCACCCTAAATGGAAGTATAAATATTACTTATATTGTCTTATATTAGGTACACCCGTTTTCAGGTTCCTTAGATTCAGTCTCGTAAATACTTTGCCAACGTACTACTTGAATAATACCTTCCCGCGAAATAAAACACCGCTAAATCTATGATGGCTATTACCGCGAATGTTGTTTACAGTTCTGTTAACTCAAAGGTATGTCTCAGTTTCTTCCATAATTACAGCGAATATGGCAGTGTATAATTTATGCATACATTTCGGTTTTTCCAACGAGTGGTGAGCAATTTTTCTACGAACACGAATGCCGAAGATTAAGTTCCGTGGCAACGACTTGGTTGTAAGTGGAAATCATTATAAAATTTCGTGACACTTCTCCCAACCGCGTCTCCCTAAAACGTGACCCTTTTTGCCAGTTAACTCAAGACTGAAGCATGCTAAAAGTTAAAAATTCATATTATCTTGAAGCGTTTATTTTTTGTTTTTACAAATATTGAACTTTGGTTTCTCATCTTCAATAATAAACCTTTGGAATGGAGAAAGAAAAAGAATTTCAACTTTCCTTGAAAATCAAAATTTGATGGTTAACGTTTCAAGGTACGTAGAATCCACAAATTGAATGTAAATTTGTCCGTTCGTCCGCCGTACGCGGCACAGCCAAATTCCTATGCCAACCGAATTTGATGAAATTTGGTATATTGGCTCTATTTGGAATGTAGTGCTCCGAAAATTTTATTTATTGTCGGTCACTTATAAGGGGTAAAGAGGGGGGGAAACGTTTTCAAAACGCTCTAGCTTGAAAACCTTCAATATACAGGTGTTTTTTTTTCTCATTTGAATAAAATTTCCAAAAATCTTTAGAGTCGAATGGAGAGCCTAGAGCCCTGAACCCAGAGGTTTGTGGGACCAACTGATAATTGATTAACTAACTGATGAGTGTTCCATGGCGTTCTTTCATAAATTTAATCTTTTTGGACCCAAATAGCCCAGTCAACTTTTACATAGATCACTGGAAACATCTACGATTTTTCCATATGTTGTTGGCGTTGGGTAGTTTATTCCCAAATTCGCAACCCTGAAAACTTTATGCTGCTGACGTGAAATGTTTGCTCTTTTTCAGGTTTTTAATTATAACCTCCAAACTATGATAAATTAAATATTTATGCATAGTAAATGTTTAACGTAAGTTAAATTTTCTCCACCTTGATACAAATCTGAGCTCTGTTGCAAAAAATACCTGCTATTCAGAAATAGCAGGTAATTTTACTGTAATTTGAAATATTCTTGTTTCGGTCATGTACTGCTATTCAGAAATAGCAGGTAATTGCTTCCGAGTCTACCAAGGTAGCGGAAGCTTTGTTTTCACTTTCCGAAGACGAAAAAAAAAGTTCTCCAAAATCAAAATTTTCACTCGCGTTTTGCGTTTTAGACCTTTCTGAACAATTTTGGTTCAGTGTCTGTGTGTCTGTGTGTCCGTGTGTCTGTGTGTCTGTCATGAATTCCTTGTAACGCGCATAACTATACGAAGTTATTGTCCGATTTCGATGAAATTTTCAGAGATTGTGCGGGTTGGTGTGTAGACGGTCCCCTATGAAAATCATCATCCCCGGACTGATAGAAGCGACTGCGCATGCGCAAACGTGAATTCCTTGTAACGGCCATAACTTCTACATTTTCCATCCGATTTTGATGAAATTTTCAGGGATTGTGCGGGTTGTTGTGTAGACGGTCCTTTATGAAAATCATCATCCTCGGACTGACAGAAGCGACTGCGCATGCGCAAACGTGAATTCCTTGTAACGGCCATAACTTCTACATTTTCAATCCGATTTCGATGACATTTTCAGGGATTGTGCGGGTTGGTGTGTAAACGGTCCCCTATGAAAATCATCATTCTCGGACTGATAGAAGCGACTGCGCATGCGCAAACGTGAATTCCTTGTAACGGCCATAACTTCTACATTTTCAATCCGATTTCGATGACATTTTCAGGGATTGTGCGGGTTGGTGTGTAAACGGTCCCCTATGAAAATCATCATTCTCGGACTGATAGAAGCGACTAAGCATGCGCAAAAGTGAATTTCCTTGTAACGGCCGTAACTTCCACATTATCCATCCGATTTCAATGAAATTTTCAGGGATGTTACAAATTAGAGTTTAGATGGTCCCCTATGAAAATCATCACCCCCGGATTGATAGTAGCCGATGCGCATGCGCGAACGTGAATTGCTTGTAACAGACATAACTTCCACAATTTCTACCCGATTTCGATGACATTTTCAGGGATTACGCGGATTAGGTTGTAGATGGTCCCCAATGAAAATCAAGGCCTTAAAATTTACAGTAGCCTCTGCGCATGCGCAAACGTAAAATCCTTGTAACAGCCGTAACAGTGGCGTGTGAGGTGAGGATCTCAAACCCCATTTAACCACCCCCTTGATAGGTCAGTCAGCAATGCTCTGGATTCCCACATAGGAGTCCCAGGTTCGAATCCTTGTCAAGCTAAAAACTTTTTGATCACTACCGCACTTATATTTTTCGTCCGAATTTGATGAAATTTTCTAGTATTGTCCAGATTAGCGTGTAGATGGTCCCCTATGAGGGTAGTGAAAGGTACTTAGAGATTGGTGTTTTCAGATTACTATTGCTATGCATCGGTTCATCTATATAATCGGGTTATGGATACGAGGAAGCTATGTGCCACACCCACTTGGCATTTTCGTCCTTGAAAAGTGAAAACAAAGCTTCCGCTACCTTGGTAGACTCGGAAGCAAAAAATTCCACAACATATCATGTATGTACAAATTTTGCTCCCGAGTCTACCAAGGTAGCGGAAGCTTTGTTTTCACTTTTCAAGTACGAAAAAAAAAGTTCTCCAAAATCAAAATTTTCACTCGCGTTTTGCGTTTTAGACTTTTTTGAACAATTCTGGTTCCGTGTGTCTGTCATGAATTCCTAGTATCATGTATGTACAAATTTTGCTCCCGAGTCTACCAAGGTAGCGGAAGCTTTGTTTTCACTTTTCAAGTACGAAAAAAAAAGTTCTCCAAAATCAAAATTTTCACTCGCGTTTTGCGTTTTAGACCTTTTTGAACAATTCTGGTTCCGTGTGTCTGTCATGAATTCCTAGTAACGCGCATAACTATACGAAGTTATTGTCCGATTTCTATGAAATATTCAGGGATTGTGCGGGTTGGTGTGTAGACGGTCCCCTATGAAAATCATCATCCTCGGACTAATAGAAGCGACTGCGCATGCGCAAACGTGAATTCCTTGTAACGGCCATAACTTCTACATTTTCCATCCGATTTCAATGAAATTTTCAGGGATGTTACAGATTAGTATTTAGATAGACCCTTAAAAAAATCATCACCTTCGGAGTGATAGTAGCCGCTGCTCATGCGCAATCGTGAATTTCCTTGTAACGGCCATAACTTCAACATTTTCTACTCGATTTCGATGACATTTTTAGGGATTACGCGGATTAGGTTGTAGATGGTCCCCAATTAAAATCAAGACCTTAAAATTTACAGAAGCCTCTGCGCATGCGCATACGTAAAATCCTTGTAACAGCCATAACATTTACATTTTTCATCCGAATTTGATGAAATTTTCTAGGATTGTCCAGATTAGCGTGTAGATGGTCCCCTATGAGAGTAGTGAAAGGTACTTAGAGATTGGTGTTTTGAGATCAACTACTATGCATCGGATCATCTAGGGATGATGATCGGATCATCTATATAATCGGGTTATGGATACGAGGAAGCTATGTGCCACACCCACTTGGCAGACGTTTTTACTGTAATTTGAAATATTCTTGTTTCGGCCATGTTTTGAGCCTTTCAAACTTATTTAGAAAAAGTAAAAATTTAAAAGAAAAGTAATCAGCCCCATGTAGACAATCTGTTGACAAAATTTGGACATAATAGTTTTCTTGAAAATGAATAAAAACCAAAAAAAAAAAAAAAAATGATGGTTTTTAAACAAAACTATGAACTAAGTATGAATATAGTATTTTAGGGAAAATTTGGAACAATCTCGATGATACCAAATACACAAATTGAGAGCAATTTGATTTTAGATTTTGATAATTTTAGACTTTATTGACTGAAGTTGCATTTACGGAGGAAGAACACCAAGTTCAACAAACTGGATTAATATTTTAATTTCATCACTGAATAATTCCCGAATATGTCGCCACTAGTCTCCGACCATTGTTTGACCCATCTTCGGATTAGTATTTTCCCAGAAAAGGCTCTCCAAGGGCCTCCAGTTCCTACTCACGCGCGCACCACAGGGTTACCAACCTTCCTACGACTTTCTAGTCACTTTGTGCCTCTCACGAAGATCTTTATTCCAAGAATCATGGGAGAACGTGTTGGCAACCCTGCATCAACTGCTCTGCACGCCCCCAGCAAACCTGAAAAATCCAGTATTTTTCATAGTGATGTGCGAAACGGTTACTTTTTGGTAATAGGTGACAACGTGACAGTGACAGGCTGGTAATAGGTTCCGGTAATAGGTGACTTTGTAATAGGGTGACAGAGAAGCGCATCCTGGAACTGCGGCGCTGCTGGGTGTAAAGTGACTCGTTACCAGCAGTGATTTCCGTAACGAGAGTTCTTGCCCCAATAGACGCAACTAGCGTATCGGTCTCATATTTCTAATAAAAAATTGGTTCTGTTCATTGAGAAAAAATTTATATACCCCTCCATTATATTTGTATATTACGTTTTACCGATTTAAGCAACTAGTATGAGACACTCAGCAATCAGATTAATATGTTTAGAGCTCAGAAATAATTAATTTATCGATCGTGGTCCCAGAGTCATCATAGTCCTCCGTTGGTAGGTAAAATGGAATAAATAAGAAAAAAATGGAATTTATCACAGTCGATCATTATTGGTACTAGGTAACATACATTTTCACCTCAATATTATCTCTAATTGAAACAAATTAAGGAACATGAGCAAATAGAAAAAATTATTACGAATTATATTTTTTAATTTGTAGGTAATGGTTGTTTTGAAACTACAAACTTAACCACATAGGTCGCACTTGGCAGTTTTTCGACCTTTTAATGAGCTTAAAAATCGCCCATAATTGAGAAGATTTCGGTTTTTTATTCATCTCAACTAATCACAAAACAATGAAACTATCGAAAAACACCGAACTAAACGGGCAACACGAGTCAAACTAAAGGCGAGAGTCCTAAACCCGGGCCGCGGAAAGTACGGCGTGAGGGACGAGAGACAACCGATCACCTGATCACGCTACACAAATGGTAAGAGTGACAAGTGACGATGGAGCTCCAACCGTGACAAGGAGCTCCAAGAGTGACAACGTGACAAGTAGCGCCGACCGCCCATGAAGTGACAACCAGCGCCAACCACTACGGAGTGACGAGTAGCGCCAACGGCACTGTAGTGACAACGCACACAGTGACAATTCAAGAAGCTCCGAAGGGGTCAAAGTGAAATAATTTGAGATAGTGATTCGGAGCATGGAGGAAGGGAGAGTTATTTTACCTGCTGTCACTGCAAGTCCGTTGGTAATAGGGTCTGCTCCGTAATAGGTGACAAACGGAACGGTGACTCTCCGGTAATAGGTGACTTTAACCAGTGACGCGATTTCCTACCCACCTCTAATTTTTCAAGTCGGGTTTTGTGCGGTTGGTTCTTCCTGAGAGTCTTCTGATTGATCGTTAGTGCGAATTTTGCTTGATTACGATTCCGATTAATTCGCGTTGTCATGGGCAATTCGGTTTTCGCGAGTTTTGTGGTCATTGAAAGTGTCCAGTGAGGGTTCTATTCATTGTGAGTGTCAATAGTAGGAGATCTCCTATTCTGCATCTATGCAGAATATCGTCGCTTCCATCTAACTCGAATAACAGCCTCGTAGGTAACTCAATTCAATTTAGCAGTAAAATGGTGGAATTAAAAGTCTTATGAACGAAGTATTCGTTTGATCATTTTTAGGACAAACAACGTCTAGAAACCACCTGTAATAACTACAAAGTGACCTGTTCGTCAAAAGATGCAAGTAAACATGATTTCCAGGGATATCCATTGGATAAGGATTAGTTCAATTTCAACCTGTGATGAAACAGATTTATTTACCAATATACTTACTGCTTAAAAGTTTCTATCAATGTAATTTAGTAAGTATTTTCAGTCAGAAATAGAGGACTCTCCCCACCTCCAAACACACGAAATTTTAAAGGCTTACGTTTCAAGGTATGTACCTACTTAGAATACAAAAATTGATCTAAAATTTTCTCGTCCGTCTGCCTACACCCTACGCTGCACTTTACCAAGTTCCCATGAACCGATTTTGATGAAATTTGGTATAATATAATAACGTAAACCTGACAATAATATAATAACGTAAACCTGACAATAACCAAAAGCTTCGAGGCACAACTAGACCTCCAATGAAGGCCGATATTATCGGCCTCCATTGGAGGTCTAGTTGTGCCTCGAAGCTTTTGGTTATTGTCAGGTTATAGAAAGTGGGGGTTATTGTCAGTTAAGGTATAGAAAGTGGGGGAAAACATTTTCAAAACACCCTACCTCGAAAACTATTGTGTATTGTTTTCACATTAATTGAAATTTTCCTAAATATTGAACAAAACCCAAACCCCTCCACTTCCACCTACCCGACGCCCTTACGACGTAGTTGAAGGGTGAACTTTATAGAAAAATAATTAACCGTTGAACATCAATTTCCAGCGTTTGATCTGTTGGTTTTGTTAGGTACCTAGTCTATAAAAGATCACATCTATATCCAAGGTGTAACTCACAAAAACCCACGAAATACACGGATTCTAGTGTCCTGGCACCATGGTGACACCACTGCTTTGTTCCATGGTTATACAAAGAATTGTTCATGGAAATCCTGAGATATATTAATTTTGTTCTCTGAATTTCAAAGCTTGGGTACCATTAGTAAACCTTGATGAGAACCGAAATATTTACAAATCGTGTGTTTTGTGATTATTACCCCCATTCGCTCCCTTTCCTTGCTAATTTCGAAGTAATGTAAAACAGGAAAGTTGTCTGGGTCTTACTAAAAAAAAAAAAAAGCAAATAGGCAGCGCGTTTAAGATATCGTCAAAATGCAACTTATTTTGAAAAAATAATCTGTTCCTCACACTTAAATTACAATTTCGAAATTCCGGCGTTGTAGTGGGCAAGTGATGTGATCTCTGCGCCAAACAAAAAAATTCCACGGAAATTGGAGGGAAACTAAAGCATGAGCAGAGTACACAAGATTGTGTCACACATACACACAGTCATACACCTGTTTTTTCGCGGATTTGGATTCAGTATGGTCTAAAACAGATTTTTATGTTTTTCTCCGTTGAGTGTTGTCCCCCTTCACCCCAGATTAATCGCATAAGGACGCCCAAGTTTTACCGTTGAACGTCCTATAAGTGGCGATTACTCCTCTTTAATATTACCTTCAGCCAAGTCTAAATTGAAGATACCAATGGAAAGAACACTAAATTTCCCTCACGCGAAGTGAGCACGTTTAAAAATGCTGTAAAGCTCAACAAAAAAGTTGAACTTTAATTTGGCATTTTATTTTCAAGTAAACAGCTCGCGTGAACAATATTATTGCTTATTGAGTACCTAGACGAAATTTGATGTTCTTTCAATTGGAATCCTCAAATTTGAAATTACGTGAAATCTGAGAAGGGAATTACGAAACATGAAAAAGTTTAAATTAAAAAAGGGTTGGTTGGAAGTTTTGGAAAAAAATGTTTCAACAAAAAGTTGTTGGAAATTGGTCGTACAATCACTCCCTGAAGTTTGGGTCATTAATTCTGATACACTCTGACAACCTTAGACAGGAATTTATACAAGAACCTACGTACAGCATTGAATCAAGTTTGGCTCTCCATTAATTTGAATTTACTTGGGTGTCTTTATAATTTTATCAATTTTGTATAATGCCATTTGAGGTTTTCTGAGGTAAGAAAATTAAAAAAATCCTGGTGTAAAACGCTGCAAATTATTACACTAAGGTTTATTATTTTTCAATATAGATCACTCGTCTGCAAAGAACACGGCTTTTCCATTGTTACCACCTACCATCATGAAGAAAAACATCGATCGCATTTAGGGTAGCTAAAATTTGAACGGAGATTAGGCTTCTTTTGCGATTCATACTAGTGTTTCTGATTTATCGTAAATCCAACCCTTAAGTTCTCGTAGGGAGCGAACGATTTGTCCTACAGGGCTCAGCGTGGTCTCTAAAAATGCAATACTATCTTAAATTGATGGAAAAACAATACCTTTATATCTACAGTTTTTGAGTTTGGGCGTTTTCAAAATTTCACTCCTACATCAACTAAAAGCTTCGGGCACATACCACATAGGTACCAAATTTCATCAAAATCGGCCCATGGGAACTAAGGAAAGTGCCGCGTACGGCGGACGGACAGCCAAATTTTTATTCGATTTTTCCTTGGTCGGTTCCAAAGGTTTATTATTGGAAATAATAAACGAAAATATGACTGTTCTGTATCGAATGGTCAGGTATTAGTTCTGCCGAGCATGCAGTGTTTCGCTTGCACGAATTACTTATCTCTAGAACGTATTTTAGTTTGGATTAGTAAAAGCTGATAAACGAGTCCTTCAAAACATTGTTTTCAACGGGTGTCTACACGGGCTCAACGACATTCCAATCGATCCTCAACATTCGCGATTTCGAATCGATTTCCACTCATTCTGCATTTAAACTACATTATCAATATAATGCAATGCTTGGGTTCACTAATTAGTGCTCCTTGATAATCTTGTGTCTATGAATTTATTGTGAGAGAGCGACCAAAAATCAGCAAAAATGTAATAACTTCTCCATCCTAGACTCACTTGAGTGTAAGAGGTCCTCTCCAGGTAACACGACAAGGCGTCCTACCTAAATCTTCGGCTAGTTTACTTCCACCTCTTCAACATCCTCAGGACGAACATTTCATGATCATCCTACCTACAAAACTCAATCATTTAACAGATTTGGGCCAGTGTGATTTACCCTCACTTCATAATAGTACACTCTTAGTCAAGTTTGAATTAATTTTCAAATTTTGCCAATTTTAGTCATTCCCTCTTTTGAACACAAAGTCAGAATAGGAGTTTTAACAGGTAGGTAATACCTATGATTGAAAAATTATATATTTAGAGTAATGAGAGCAGATGTTTAATTTATTCATACTTTAAAGAAGGTTTTCGAGGACGATATGGTTTTTGGTGATGTGAAAAATTTCCTAAGATATTAATATAAATATCTACCGATTTTTGCTTTCATTGTCCTAGCAACATTGAGTGTCAGTCATGTTTGGAATTTATTCTTGTAATTTCCAAGTAGGGATTATCCATGCTTTTATCTTTCATTCATCTCTTCAACTATGTAGGAATCTATCTAATCTCACTCCCACGTTCTTTACTTTTATTTTTTATCTCGGAAGAGTACGTTAGTGCAATCTGGCAACCTGTCAGTCGAATAAGTGTGGCGTTTTCAATAAAATGTGAAGGAGTTCATTCAAAATACTATTATCGAATGATAAAGAAAATACCTACCATTACTTACTATAAAAGTCGATACCGATGATGGCAATAACTATAATAGAACTCACAGTCAGGTTGCAAAAACCTATTCAGTAGACATTATTCAGGAAAATACCTTCTTCAGGCCTACCTACCGGTTAAATTAATGGAATAGAACTTTTAAACTCTGATCTATAAGCTGACTTAATTTCCTCCCAGGTTTCTTATACAACTACTAAATGAGTTTGGAAATTCAAACATAAGCATGTATAAAGTCATAAACATATGACTTTATCATCGTCCTCTTGATCTTCCAAATTTCTAGTAAATTACAAACTATGAGCAGTTATGTTCCCGAGTAAAAATAAAGAAGTAATGTGATTACTTCAAAACTTCGAATAAACAGAAAAAACGGGTAGGTAAGTTACGGTCAAACCGTCAAACATTACCCCAACGGGGGTAACTTTACCCCAAAAAGTGAGAATCTTCAATTGTGACGTAAGCGTGGCAGAACTTAGATCAGAGAATCTCTGGGATGTGGAGAAACACAATAGCTAATTTTTATCTAAGTTCTACTACGCTTACGTCACAATTGAAGATTCTCACTTTTTGGGGTAAAGTTACCCCCGTTGGGGTAAAGTTTGACGGTTTGACGGTACCGAATAAAACATAGAGAAGTAATATGAAAATTTCAAAACTTTAAATAAATACAAGATACGAGTAGGTACGTTCCCGAGTAAAACATAGAGAAGTAATATGAACATTTCAAAACTTTAAATAAATGCAAGATACGAGTAGGTACGTTCCCGAGTAAAACATAGAGAAGTAATATGAAAATTTCAAAACTTTAAATAAATACAAGATACGAGTAGGTACGTTCCCGAGTAAAACATAGAGAAGTAATATGAAAATTTCAAAACTTTAAATAAATGCAAGATACGACTAGGTACGTTCCTGAGTAAAACATAGAGAAGTAATATGAAAATTTCAAAACTTTAAATAAATACAAGATACGAGTAGGTACGTTCCTGAGTAAAACATAGAGAAGTAATATGAAAATAGAGTAAAACATAGAGAAGTAATATGAAAATTTCAAAACTTTAAATAAATACAAGATACGAGTAGGTACGTTCCTGAGTAAAACATAGAGAAGTAATATGACAATTTCAAAACTTTAAATAAATGCAAGATACGAGTAGGTACGTTCCTGAGTAAAACATAGAGAAGTGATAAATATGATTAGTACTTCCTCTTATCACTACGGAGGTTTTTGTAGGTAATTACCATATAAAAACATTGAAAAAAGTTGTATTTTTATCTTCGTGTTTTCCTGGTGTTTTTGTCATCAATTAGGCTGACGGCAAACAGCTAAACACAGTAAAAAGAAACTCTGCCAAGTGGGTGTGGCACGTAGCTTCGTCGTATGCATTGCCGATTGTAGATGATCCGGTGCATGGTAGCTAATCTCAAACTACCTAGCACTACCCCCATAGGATGATGATTTTCATAGAGGACCATTTACACGCCAACCCGCACAATCTCTGAAAATTTCTTCGAAATCGGACCTTAACTTCGTAGTTTTGCCTATTACAAGAATTTCATGATAAATAAACACACTGATAGGTAGACACGGTACCAACATTGTTCAGTAAGGCCAAAACCGTAAAACGCGAGTGGAAATCTTGATTTTGGAGAACTTTTATTTTCAACCTTGAAACGTGAAGACAATGCTTCTGCTACCTTGTTATACTCGACAAAAAAGAATTAATAAATTCTTTCGAGTAAGTATAATATACTCTAGCTGATGTTTTTTTAAATCTAAAACATTATTCAGTCTACGTGGTGATGATTTTTTTCAAGTTTCTACTAGCAACCAACTGAAAGTTTCCATCAATCAGATCGTGACGCTTATTGAAGATCACTGGGGAAAAGAGTGATAGGTAACTCTTTTCATTGTTCCAAACACGTAGTTTCGATAGTAGGTTACCCCATAAAACAAGAAAGCAATCAAGAAATGAGTGAACTATCTTTATAGCAGGAATGATTGAGTCGTGGTTCTAGTATGTGCATATTTCAAAGCGTAATAATATTGTGAATAGAATTGACTAGGTTATAAATAATACCTAAGGGAGGCTACAAAAATTATAGGAAGGAACAGGGAAGGCAAGAAGGTGAACCAACCTATCTACCCACAATTCATTTCTCAAGTTTCGAACGCGGAACTTGGCGAATATTTTCCATGATTTGAAGGATTTGGTCTTATCTTGGGAACAATGAAGAATAAGAGCGTTTCTTCGGAGGCCATTGTTTGGTGCGTGGGTCGATCTGGGCGCAGTTGAACTGCTGGCCTTTCTGGGATTGTTGGTACTTTCTCTGTCCCCGGGGTGTCCTAGAAGGAAAGTTGTAAGGCTAAGGGCTCCTTCATAAAACTTAGAATGAGTGAATAAAATATCTTCACGACCTCCATAAATATTATTTACAAAATGATTTACTAAACGAGCTTTAAACTTGTAGTATAGCGAAATTTATTTTTATGTGTGAAATGAATTGAGGAGTTTACTATTAGAATACCTACCATAATATTCGGTTTCATGTTTTTGGGGAAATCTTAGAAAAACATTTCAAGCTCGAAAAAAAGTTATTTTATTGTTAAGTACTTCGTTATATTGATCAGGAATACTTAGAGATGCCCTAAAATTTGGAATTTCAGAATTTGTTATTCAGAAAGATACAGCCAGCCGTTTCAGGATTTATAGCCAAGTGTTATTGTTGTTATTCAGGATTAATATCAACCAATAAAGTTGAAATTTCCGCCAATAGTTGACAAATAGTTATTTTGACAATAATAATATTTTGACAAATAATTTCATTGACAAATTTTGGAATGGTAAAGATCAATTTTCCTACTCATTGTGGAGGACTACGTTATTTGAAAATGTCTGCAATTTTGACCAAACTGCCATTTTAAAAAGAAGGGGTTTTCAATGCAGAGATCCGTTTCCTATTCACTATGATAAATTGTCTATGAATGTCTTAGCATTTGGATCAGTAGGAGCCACAGTGTTCGAGCAGAAACAGAAAAACGTCGACGTTCTTGTCTTGGGAAAAATTTATGAGGGAAATAATCCGGTTTTGATGACATTTTTGGAAACTACGTGTATGAGTATCTAGATTGTCCCAAATGAATTCATCTTCATCGAACCAAACAAGCATTCGAACAAACATAACAAACTTGTTTTTCTTGAAATGTCGATCCGTTGCGATAAGGGTCATTTTCCCAGAAAGGGCGAATCGTTGTCCAGAGAAGATTCCGAATGCACATTTATGATTTGGGTGTCAAAAAAAAAAAATTTCTCCATAAACTATCAACTTTGTTTTACTTCGGGCAATCAATAAAATATGCACTTATTCACGCTAAAATATAGAAATTAAAGTTTAAACTGCTAAATGTCCAGTAATCTGCCATGTCCGGACCTCTAGGTAGTCAACTTTGCTTGAACACTGTGAATCACCTATGAAAGCAGCGGCCTGAATTTGTAGTGATTCTTAATTGCATATACCTGGACATTAAAAAAATGGATTTGCAGATTTTTTCAGAAGCAAATAAAGCGAGCAGGAGGATAAAATGTGCTTGTCCGGAGGTTTTTGTCTTTAATCTGCCTTTTTTGTGTTTTCGTATTTTGGCAGCTTTTTATCGTTTCCCGCAGTTTTACTACCACTGTAAGAGGTAAGGTTAGTCGTTAGGTTATCAAAGAAAGCGGCGGGAAACGTATTCCTTCTGTGTGGAAGCGTGCGCAAGTGGAGTCGGTTGCGAAATTGTGGTGTCACAGTCACCGTCTGTCTTTCATCTGCCCTCTGTAAGAACGGCAAGAAATCGAAATTATTTTTTCTTTTTGGTCTCTAGTTCATGTTTTTACCGAGCTGGTTCCAGCGATATGGTTACACTTCAACAGAACAGCACCAAAATATAAAAAATCCCCTGGTACCAAGTTTTGGCTCGAAAAACCGATAAATTGAGATTACTTGGTTACTTTCGGAGGTTTCTAGGTTGCTATCAGAAAAACCGTGTTCCACGTTGGTTTAACCCTTTTCTACACCTACGTCCCGCCCTGGTTCAATTTTTGGAATAACTCCCAGTTCTCGCTACTCATGGAGATGGGGTTCCGAGTATTCTCCTTTACGCGGAAACCACACCAATAGGTTTCTTTAGATAGGTTTTCTTCTTTAATTTTTAATTAATTAATTAAGCGTCCCACTGTGTGTTCTTTCGTCGAAATTTAATCAGTATGGTGTGAGGTTAATCCCTGATTTTTGGCAGAACTTGAGTCGAACTTTAAGTTTTCTGAAATCTTGGGATACCGATTGTACCTTTCCAGGAAAATGAACCATATAATCGCCCGATTCTGCTCCAATTTGAAGAGTAATTAGAAGTTAGTTCTATAATTATTACAGTTGCTTATTGTAATTGCATATCAATGAAATTAGCAGGATAATTCTGAGAGAACAAACCATTAAATCGACGTAAATCGAAAATAAATCTCAATCATGTTGAGAATACCTAAGAGTTAATGTACTCATCAACGCAATCATTCTTGAACCATCAGATTCTATGTCTGCGTTATATTAGTAAGGAAGTTTTGCTCACATTCAAGAAAAAATATGTTTCACCACCTTATAATTCCTTTACCTAACAAGAGGGGCTGTGCACACTTTCATTCTTCCCTCGGAAGGGGTACGTGTTCAAATACCATTTGCATAATCCGACAAAAAAGTGGCTTCCCAAATCCTCTCGAGACGCAACCCGCGTCTAATCGAGATCGGACCCCGCTGTGCCCGAGGTATAGTAGGTCGGTCGTTGCTCTTTTTCGCAGACATAATCAAACTTTGACAAGCGGACCTGGTTCTGCCCTGCACCCTGGTTACGAAATGTCCGATCGAAGGAAAAAAAGAAAAAAATCCTAGCAAGCCAGAAATTTTCTCTTTTGTGCTGACGCCGTGACTTGGCCGAAAAAAAAGGTGAGCCGCCGAACAATCGCTTCGATTGCAAAACTTCGATGAGACCAGAAGATGAGATGGTTCTGGAAATTTTTTTTTGGGTAGAAAATCGAAAATAAATCACAAGAAGGAAATGATGGGAGAGAGGAGCAGGGGAAGGGATTCAAGGTTGAGTTTTGAGCCGCAACGAGAAGAGAAGACAATGATTTGCCAGCACGGTGAGGATATTGAAGAATATTTGCAATGACGTCATCTGGCTTCGAGCGTCAGACTGTGAAGAGTACCTTACCTATCTCTTCCGAATGTTGATGAATAGCGTGGGAAGGAATGATTACAGGAATGATTACAGTGTTACAGCTTTATAAAGCAGAATTGAAACGTACAAGTTAGGTACTGTCTCGTCTTCCAGTCTAATAAAAGAGAAACACACAGAAGAGATACACACTGGAGAGATACAAAAGGAACAGCTGAAATTTGACAAATTTGAAACATTTCCGCTTTTGGAAAATATCATTTAATCACATAATTTGTACTTGTAAGTGGATAGATAATCAACCATTAACTAAGTGAGTTAAAATTTCTGCCATTTTGACAAATAATTTCAAACGATCGCCATTTTTAAAAGACGGGATTTTGAAATGGCAAAGTTCTACACTACTCACCGTGGAAGACTTTGATTAAGAATTTTGATTTGATTTGGTTACTGCTTTCTATCCCAGCTTCTAGTCTAGCGGGAGAGAAACATACAGAAGAGATACAAAAGAAATAGCTGAAATTCGAGAAATTTGAACAATTTCCACTGAGGGAGATAAGATGTGAATAAAAAATTACGATCTATTAAATAATTAGTTAATAAATAATTAGTTTCCTGCAAGTGAATTGATAACAGGCTAATTTATCAAATAAATTAGTCAACATTTCCGCAACTTTGACAAATTTCAAACGGCCATTTTCAAAAGATGGGGTTTCAGGGACAGAGATCCGTTCTCCTACTCACCGCGGAGGACTTTGATTGAATATTGGTAACGTATTTGTTTAGAACAGAGTTAGTTCCTTGTTTAACGGGAGAGAAACACACAGTAAAGATGAAAAATACACACGGGAGAGATGCGAAAGAAGCAGCTAGACCTAGCTGCTTCTTTCGCATCTCTCCCGTGTGTATCGACCACCTGTGGTCGATCCGCTCAAATCGCGTGTACAACCTTTTTTTCCAGTACCGTTTCTCGGTTTTTCTGTGTTTTATTCTTTATGTTTGTCCCAATACATTCATTCATGTTCATTTAGGTTACTGTTGAAACGGAAGATGGGGAAACTATGCGGGAAAAACGGATGTCAGTGCTTACCGAGTTAAAGAAAAGACTTTTGATGAGCTCTCCCGTGAATCTCTCTCCTAATTGTTCACTACTTATCCTATGATAATATTCTTAGTAACATTTATTCTAAAATGTCGAGCCTTTTCGCGGAAATTTGATTTTGTAACTGAATTATTTGAATGCCTGACTTATTCAAATAATTATATCTGCATCAACGTTTATAGTACTGAACTCAATTTCTTTTATGGTTTAGAGCCTTTATATGGGAATTCTGTTTTCCGCTGCGAAGGGCAACTTGACGGGTTTTCAAGTTCAATCATTCACTAATTTTGATTGAATTGCGATCGGGATTTGAGTTAACCTGATCATAATAATTCTGATCTTCTCTTTGGAAGACAGCTGATGACGTGAAGAATGGCAGTTAGACGAAAATTCAACCTGAGATGGTTGATACAACTCTTGCAGCAACCATTCTTTTTACATCTTCTGTTAGAATTTGATGCGATTTGCCCATGATGCCCTGTCAAATTCATTGTGATAGGATAGGTAGCCTGTTGTTCAAGTAAAATCACTTTTGAACATTGCTGTTTGTCCGATTTTGATGAAATTTATAGGTGACCGTCCTGAGGTTAACCGACAATCACCTCTCGTTTAGCCCTTCACAAGAATTGACTACAGACAGAAAGAGTTTTGGTTCTGAAAGCTCTGAAACGCGAAATGCGAGTGGATGTTTTGACTTTTGAGTAGGTATACCCTATTCTGTTGACCTTCTTCCCGAATAAAAAGTTAGGAAAAACGGAATGTAAATACACAAAAAGTACACAAATACACAAAAAGAACATCTACGTTTCTACACCCAAACTATTAGTCAATGATTAATTTGGTTGGTTGTTGAAGTATTTTTCTAAATGATTTTGATTTTACCATAAATCAAGTATACCTATATTGAAAGAAGAGGTTGAATGAAATGATCCATGAAAACGTTTCAGTGATGTTACAAATAATGGAATTCCGGTAGGACTGAAAGAATGTTGGTTTATAAAAACATGTAAACGGATTTCATACGAACTCCATTTCGCAAATTTGTTTTATTCCGACCCATTTCATGCCCTGGAATGGTAGGTAAAAGGGGTTTTTTAATATGAAAAAAATGTATTTATACGCCGTAGAGGGAAGAAAAATGTTAGGCGTATGAGAATATTTCGCTCCCGGTTCAGAGACCGGATGATACGGAGGGGGTGTATTCAATTAGGAAAATGGGCTCAGGTGCGCAAGCTAGGAAACGACAGATTCTTAATTAAATCCCGTAATTTCCATTAATCTTTCAAACATTTGAAAATAGTGGTAGGGGTTTTGATGGAAGTATTTTGCGTACTTGAAAATCTTTAGTCTACAGCCTCATATTCTAAGTACGCTACTTACACAGCGGGACGCTTCAAATTATTTAAAGATATAACTGACTCCTTACCGTTCTTCCATGAAGAAGTATTGGTGAGGGAACTCATCAGAAGTTCAATTTGACCAGATTATAACGTGGGTATTTAGAGCACATTTGTAATGGTTAACTTATTATTAATAAAGTCATATTTCTTCTTCTTCTTCCGTACCGTTTTTCCTAGTGTAGAATATTTTGATTCCACGTTAAAAGAACTTTTCAGTGTTTCACGAAAATATTGCCTAGTTTAGCTTAAAGAGCACACATTTATAGAATGAAAATATTTTAATTTTTCTAAAATATTATATTTTTTTATTTAGTAGGAAGGTAGGAGCACAATTTACATGTACAAAGTCAACCTATTTTTTCGAATTTATTAGAAGTGAAATAATTGAATTAGACACAATTTTTCGTTCTTATGCTGTTTCTGTATGAATTGATTATTTAGGAGTAGGTATATCGTCACATTGTGGTTCAGGAACGATTTTTACTAGATAACTACAAGAGATCTACTTAACATATCAGTTAAGATCAACTTAATTTATCAAGCTACTCTCTCACCTTGCAAGATACTCTCTCACCTTGCTTGCATCATGCTGCTCTCTCACCTTATTAATAATCGAAAAAAGTCTGCCAAGAGGGTATGGCACATACCGTCAACTGTGCCAACTTTGTGCAACTGGTGTTTTCTGGCACTAATCGCTACCTAGCGGCAAGTAGTAAAACTAATCGCTAAGCTAATCTAATCGCTGGTAGTAGAACTAGAGCTTTGGAAAAAAAAATCCGTAGGGAAGACCAGGCATATAGGAGATGATTAATGCAGTTACTAGCCTTATGACCGGGTATTTGTGTTTAGGAGAAATTTGGCGGTATTGTGGCGGTTTTGCTTCTACCAAGGTAGCAGAAGCATTGTTTTCACTTTTCAGGGTTGAATGTTCTCCAAAATTAAAAATTTCACTCGCGTTTTAGACCTTCCTGAACAATTTTGATTCCGTATCTTTGTAACGGGCATAACTATACGAAGTTATTATTCAATGTCGATGAAATTTTCAGGGATTGTCCAGGAGTGTTGATGGTTCCCTATGAAAATCATTTCCCTCGGACTGATAGTAATTGCTGCGCATGCGCAAACGTGCATTGCCTTCTAACAGCCATTACCTACTTCCACATTTCCTAACTGATTTTGATGAAATTTTCCGGGATTATGTGGATTGGTGTGTAGATGGTCCCTAATCAAAATCACTGCCCCCAAATTGACAGTAGTTTCTGCGCATGCGCAAAGTAAAATCCTTGTAACAGCTATACCTACATTTTTCATCCGAATTTGATGAAATGATCGATTTTGTAAGGCCCTGATCAATAAGTGAAACGAGTCTGGACGAAATAATCGTAGGTTCCATTGGTCGACTCATCCCTGGTCGAATCTTTGTTTGATGAATCCGGGTACTAACTGAACGGGAATGAGACGAGCGGATCTTTACCTGAAATGAAGCACCTACTTGGTCTTGGGCTCTAGGACTAACACATTTGCCGGGAAGAAAACAATTTCGGACGTCCGTAAATAGCAGGGGTTCACAGGTTACGAAAACATTCGTTTCCGCGGTCGACAGGAAGGTACCGAACAGATCTGAAACAGATGTGTCGCCCGGGTTGTTGACCAGCTAACACCCGGTTCTCGAGGTTTTATCGTCCGACCATCTCTGGACTGGCAGGCGGGGGTGGAGGTGGACAAATATTTGTAGTGGAGTGGAGGAGGGTAAAGACCTGGAATAGCGACCCCAGTAAAGATAAGGACGTATCTCTTCTCTGTGCGGAGGGATGGAATCGGCAGTGATAAAACGAGATATCTCAGTACGGTACGGGTAGGTGTAGTTTACATTGGAATTCCGATCAAACCCACACTCCTACTTTTATTCATGCGGATCGGAAGATACCTCAGTGTTGAAGAATAACACGAGTTTTCTTCTCATAATCGTTGTCTTAAAAACGAAAACAGTACCTAAGTGTTTTGTATTCTTCGTTCTCTAGTGACGTCACATCTTTGAGCTGGAAGTGCGAAAGTTGCATAAAATAGGTAGGTAGATAAGGTAAAAATTACGATTTATTTATTCTTACAAATCAACATGTCTGAAACTAATTCTCGTTCTCTCGGTTCTCAGTAGTTGTCGAAATGTAGTATTTACAACTTCACTTGACAGGTAGAAAAAATTACTTACTCCTATCGCTCATGAAGATTATCTCTGAAGATTTAATTGCGAATTCCAACAGCCTGCAAGGTTTTCTCGACATTTCGTATTTAACTGTACCTACACATCGCTTGAAACAATTAGAATTTTTCCACGACTCGGGAACGACTCATGCATTATTCATAGTATTATTCCCGTCATGCAACCGAGCGAGAGACTAATATTTTTTATGCCTCATAGACACAAGGTTTTAGAATCCACAGTTAACTACAACAGTGTTATACAGAAGAATAACACAGTTCACAGATAACGACGTATTGTAATTGTTCGAATTCCCAGATATTTGGTAGGGTATTAGGTAGTACTGACAACCATGAAATAATTTGAAATTTTCCTCTTTTTTCTTGATCTCTCATGAAAAGTCAAGAAAAAAAAGTCTGCCAAGTGGGTGTGGCACATAGCTTCCTCGTATCCATAACCCGATATAGATGATCCGGAGTATAGTAGTTAATCTCAAAACCCCAATCTCTAACTCTCTACACGCTAATCTGAACAATCCTGAGAAATTTCGTCGAAATCGGATGAGAAGTGTAGAAGTTATGGCTGTTGCAAGGAATTCACGTTTGCGCATGCGCAGCAACTACTATTAGTCTGGGGGAGATGATTTTCATAGGGGACCATCAACACTTTAATCCGCATAATCCCTGAAAATTTCATCGGAATTGGATGGAAAATACAGAAGTTATGGCTGTTACAAGGAATTCACGTTTGCGCATGCGCAGTCGCTTCTATCAGTCCGGGGTGATAATTTTCATAGGGGAC
The DNA here is from genome assembly GCA_009739505.2 of Apolygus lucorum. Classification (NCBI taxonomy): domain Eukaryota; kingdom Metazoa; phylum Arthropoda; class Insecta; order Hemiptera; family Miridae; genus Apolygus; species Apolygus lucorum. Next base: position 16,213,515 of record CM019169.2, on the reverse strand, counting down.
CGTCTACACACCAATCCGCACAATCCCTGAAAATTTCATCGAAATTGGATAATAACTTCGTATAGTTATTCCGGTTACAAGGATTTCATGACAGACACACAGACAGACAGACACGGCTACTGTCAATTTTGAGGCCTTGATTTTCATAGGGGACCGTCTACGCACAAACCCGCACAATCCCTGAAAATTTCATCGAAATCGAATAATAACTTCGTATATTTATGCCGGTTATAAGGATATCATGACAGACAAGGAACCAAAATTGTTCAGAAAGGTCTGAAACGTAAAACGCGATTGGAAATTTCGATTTTGGTGAACTTTTTTTTAGCCCACCAAAGCTTCTGCTACCTTGGTAGACTCGGAAGCAAAATTATTTGCCTATTTTGGGAAAAACCGTTAATTCAGTTATGTTTTCCCATAAAATGTAGCTTAACTAAAATTTTAAAGGATTTTAGAAATTTATTAGTACATGGGGAATTGAAAAACGTAAGGGTTCCCGCGAATTATGGGAAAAAACATGGAAAAATTCAGTCTTTTTTCCAATTTTGGTTTATTATTTTTAATAATGAACCTTTGGAATCGACCAAGAAAAAAAAAAATTTAACACCCCCTCAAAATTTGGTGGTTTACGTTTCAAGGTACGTAGAATCCAAAAATCGAATAAAAATTTGGCCGTCCGTCCGCCGTACGCCGTACGCGGCACTTTTGCCACTTAGCATTGACCGATTTTGATGAAATTTGGTATGTAGGCTCCATTTGGGGTCTAGTTGTGCCCCGTAGATATTGGTTGATGTAGGTCACTTCTAAGGGTTCCAAAATCAATTTTGAAATTTTGAAAACGCCCTAACTCAAAAAATTTTGATATAAAGGTATTGTTTTTCCTTCAATTTAAGATTCTATGGAAATTTTAGAATTTTTTGAGACCACCCGGAGCTCTGTAGGACAAACCGTTCGCTCACTACGAGAATTTAAAGTTTGGACGTACGATAAATCAGAAACACGAGCGTGAATCGCAAAAGAGGCCTAATCTCCGTTCAAATTAAAGCTGACCGAAATTCGATCGATGTTTTTCTTCATGTTGGATGGTTGGTGGCTTTGCAGACGAGTGATCTGTATAGAAAAATAAAAAATAATAAACCATTGTGTAATAATTTGCAGCGTTTTCAATTATTGTTCGATATTGATGATTCCAGCGGCAATATTTTAGTAGTTCAATTCCCTAGGTAGATGCACTAATGAATTTCGAAAATCCTTAAAAATATCAAATTTAGGTACAACTTTTTAAGTTTTTGCCCCTTCAATTTCGCGAAATACTGATCCGGAACGAGGAACGAACGACGACCGACTGAGAACCCCTTCAGGAAAAGTGCAAAAAATCGTATAAATGAAAAAATATAGAAATGAAACTTTTGAATTCATCATCCCATCAAAACCTTCATTAATATTTTGTAACTCACCAAGCAATCTACTCTGGTTGATGAATTTCGACTGTGATTCCCAAGGTACCTAGTTGGGTTGTAGGCAATACTGCGGGAAAACGAAGTTGTCGCTGGCAGAAACAGCAATATCCGGTACGAACTCCTCTCAGCCTCTCATCGTCAGATTTGACGTATTCCGCAGTTTGAGATGACGAGAGGCCTGTTTGAGATCACCGAAGTTGGGAATCGGTGCTCCCTGAAACAAATTTTTTTCTCAATTGATTTTTATTGCACCAAGTACATTTTACTTATTAGGTTCTTTTCTAAATATATGTGATTGAAGTGAGAGTATGGTACATACTCATCGATACCATACATGGTACCATACTAGTATGGTACATACACCTCCATAATTTTCGGCTATTTAGTGTCTTTTGACGCTCTAGATTCACAGGTGCGCTGATCACTCACTGAGCATCTTCATGAAAATATCACACCCTGTTGCTGGAGACAGATATGGCACATATGGCAGGGAAGAACGACTTCAACGTTACTTCATTCTTCCTATCTATTTTAAGGTCCTTATGGATGTCATCATTTGTTGAATACCGATACCCATCAAAGCACAAAGAGCTCTTTTTGACCTTGAATTTATCGTAGAATCAAATTCACCCCTCAACGTCCTAATAATTGCGTGTTCAGTGCCTTAAATAATTAACATACCTGAATTTCTCGGATTTCCTGCATTTGGAAACAATAACATGATTGTGAAGTCTTCCCTGTTTATGTCGAATTTTCCAATAATATTTTGCTCACAATAGGGTGTGCGCCTGGGTAGGAAAAACTTTATTGTTATTTTCAATCTAAACTAGACCTCATTCTGAGAATTTTGGCACCAACCGCGACCTTCTAGCATGAGTAGATCTGTTTCTATGATTTTTTAAAGTTTCGACCGTTTATGACGTCACAGTGGGCTGGGGGGTCCCGCCCAGGCGAGAGAAGCGCGTTACGTCATAAACGGTCGAAACTCTGAAAAATCATAGAAACAGATCTACTCACGCTAGAAGGTCGCGGTTGGTGTCAAAATGCTCAGGATGTAGTCTACTTTCGAGTAAAAATCTAAAAACAATCAAGGCGCATCCCCCATTCCCCTGCTGTTGCGATTGCTATGCAATTCGTCTGCAGCAAATCTAGAACCAAGGTCTAAGTTCATTCAAATCGCAAGACGAATGGGGCGATTATATAATTTATTTTATAATGTTTTATAAATTTTATTTATTATTTAATTTTTTTATTATGCAAGTAACAAATTTTGATTTTAAAGGACCCAATTTTTGTTTCCCTGCAGCTCATGACGAAGCTTTCATTTTTATGATACCTAATGAGTTAGTAAAATGGCGAAAACAGGAGTTTGGAAAAACTGCAAAAGAGCCCTCAACATTGTATAGTTATTTGCAGCGGTTTCAATGTTATAACTCGGTGGTTAGATTTAAATGCTCACAAAGTTCACAAAAGTGATCTGAAAGCATTAAATTATTATGTTCCAATCTTTATGTTTACGAGTTTATGTGTTCAGGTTGAATGTCAAGAGGGAAGTTATATTACGAAAAGTGTACAAATTTGTCCATTCAAATAATCAACGGCCAATAAACTTCAAACGATTTCATGGTCACGTAGTAAAGCGGTTCTCTCGACGAGGGTGATCAGATCACTCTAATCTATTTACTCTTGGGAGTCAGTCAACAGTCTAAATGGGTCGTGTTTATTTACAATGTTCGCGACTCGGATTAGCCGAGGAAATAGAGAGATGTTTCAACTTCAAAGAACCTACCTGACCTAAGAATCAATGTTTGTACTCGTTTGAAAAAATGTGTTTTACCTTTCTGAATAAATATTGGAAATGAATATCAACTAATACCTAAAAAAAAACATGCAAATTGTTACACAGTGGTTTATTTATTTAGTGCTTCCGAGTCTTCCAAGGTAGCGGATGCTTTATTTTCACTTTTTAAGGTTGGAAAAAAATGTTCTCCAAAATCAAAATTTCCACTCGCGTTTTACGTTTCAGTCCTTCCTGAACAATTTTGGTTCCGTGTCTGTCTGTCATGAAATCCTTGCCACTGTCATAACTTGAACATTTCTCATCCCATTTCGATGACATTTTCAGGGATTGTGCGGGTTAGCGTAGCCCCGGAGAGATGGTAGCCGCTGGGCATAAGCAAACGTGAAATCCTTGTAACAGCAATAACTTCAGCATTTTCCATCCGATTTCGATGAATTTTTTGGGGATTATGAGGGTTTAGTTGTATGGTCTCCTATGAAAATCATGGCCCCCAGACTGATAGTAGTCACTGCGCATGCGCAAACGTGTATTTCCTTGTAACAGCCATAACTTCTACATTTTCCATACGATTTTGAAGACATATTCAGAGATTGTGTGGGTTGGCGTGTAGAGTCCCCTATAAGGGCAGTACTTAGATATTAATGTTATGAGATTAACTACATTCCATCGGATCATCTATACAATCGGGTTATTGATACGAGGAAACTATGTGCCTCACCCCCTTGGCAGACTTTAAAAAAAATCGATCAGCTCTCTGCTTAGAACTCGGCTTTTCCATTAATACTACCCATTAGTAATAACATCTATACCAGAGAGCTGTGGATGAATTTATTAGGACAAACACCAGTGTTTCTGATTTCTTTTACGTTCAATCCTCAAGTCCTCGTAGGGAGCGAACAGTTTGTCCTACAGAGCTCTGGTTAATCTCATTAAATTCTATTTTAACTCGGTGGAAAAACAATAGGTACCTTTATGTCTAGAGTTTTCGAGCTACGGTATTTTGAAAATTACAACCCCAATTTTTCATCCCTCATAAATGACTGACACTAATCAAAGGCTTCGCGGCACAACTAGACCCCAAACGAATAATTATATTTTCATTTCCATTATATTATATTTACTTACATTACATTTTAATTATATTTACATTTTTTTTCTTCTTTGTTGACATTGTATTGTAGACGACAACACATCACGCCAGCTAAATTAAATTATTACAATACAATTGTAATACTTAATTAATGAGATAAATATAAGTAAACTTTTCTAATATATATGTACATTACAAATGAATCCCTGCTTCTTTTATAAAATTTATAAGGTTTTTGAAGTCCTCCATTTTTCCCTCCTTCAAAATAATTTTCAGCTCTTTTTCGCGGAGTACTCCACCCCATCTGCTCCTTTCTTCGTCATAAAATGGACATTCCAAGATTTTGTGCTCCACGTCGTCCTCTACGCCTTCGCAATGGTCGCACTCTGGTGAATCGGCTACTTTTATTTTATGAAGACTTCTATTCGTCTGTCCATGTCCATATTTACATTTCCACACACAAGCAACAATGCTAGGGTAACCGAACCGCGTAAGGCGCACGGCTGACGGATAGAACAATTGCTTCCGAGTCTACCATGGTAGCGGAAGCTTTGTTTTCACTTTTCAAGGACGAAAAAAAAAGTTATCCAAAATCAAAATTTTCACTCGCGTTTTGCGTTTTAGACCTTCCTGAACAATTTTGGTTCCGTGTCTGCCTGTCTGTCTGTATGTATGTCTGTGTGTCTGTCATGAATTCCTTGTAACGCGCATAACTATACGAAGTTATTGTCCGATTTCGATGAAATTTTCAAGGATTGTGCGGGTTGGTGTGTAGACGGTCCCCTATGAAAATCATCATCCTCGGACTGATAGAAGCGACTGCGCATGCGCAAACGTGAATTCCTTGTAACAGCCATAACTTCTACATTTTCCATCCGATTTCGATGAAATTTTCAGGAATGTTACACATTAGTATTTAAATGGTCCCCTATGAAAATCATTACCTTCGGACTGATAGTAGCCACTGCGCATGCGCAAACGTGAATTCCTTGTAACGGCCATAACTTCTACATTTTCCATCCGATTTCAATGAAATTCTCAGGGATGTTACAGATTAGTATTTATATGGTCCCCTATGGAAATAATCACCTTCGGACTGATAGTAGCCACTGCGAATGCGCATACGTAAAATCCTTGTAACAGCCATAACATTTACATTTTACATCCGAATTTGATAAAATTTTCTAGGATTGTCCAGATTAGCGTGTAGATGGTCCCCTTTGGGGGTAGTGAAAGGTACTTAGAGATTGGTGTTTTGAGATTAACTACTATGCATCGGATCATCTATATAATCGGGTTATGGGTAGGAGGAAGCTATGTGCCACACCCACTTGGCAGACGTTTTTTATTTGAATTCCGGATTCTACATACCTTGAAACGTATACCAAATTTTGAAAGGGGAGTTGAGATTTCTTGCTTCCTCGATTCTTAAGGTTCACTATTGAAAATTATAAACCAAAGTACATTGTATAGAATTTCTACAGATATTATGAATAACATGAGTATATTATTGAGAATAATGTATACGTTATTGTTTGTTGAAGGTAAATGATGTTAACGAGCAGATCGTACCTACGTGAGTACCGTAAAACGTTATTAAATGTGTTTTTATCTATCAATTATGCTGATTCTGTGTATCGTATATACGTCATCCTTGGTAAGGGAAGCTGGTCCCGTTTGTCATAAAAAGTATCGTTTGTCATCGATTATCTCTATGATCATGGATGATGATCTGTAGTAGCGTGAAGATTCACTATCAACCCATCATCACCAAAATTATTACGATGACGTCGCAGCTTTTGAATTTTGGACATAGAATAACTAGTTTTAAATAGTTGAGGTAACAAAACAGTTCTTAAAGTGGCGCTAATTTAGTTGGTATTACAGCTTGTAAATAGTTGCTTATTCAGGTACCACCTTTTATTTGAATTTTAGTTGTCGTAGTAGCATGACAACTGAGGAATCGTTTAGTGCTGAGTGAGCATAACTGCTCATATATTCGTAGCATCACAGCTCTTAAATACTTGCTTAATTAGGTAGCAACACAAATTTTGAATTTTGGTTGTTGTGGTGGCATAACATGACTCGTTGTTATCTGAAAGAGCGTAATAGCTTTCAAATTATCGGTGGCATCGCAGCTCCTAAATAGTTTTTTTTTTACTAAGGCAACAATTAACCTTTTGAATTTTGATGGTTGAAGTGGCATAACAACTCATGAATCATTGTTTATTGAGGGAGCATAATAGCTCTTAAATTGTGCTAATATAGGTGGCATCTCATCTCTCGAATAGTAAGTTGACGGTCCTTAAATTGTAGTTTATTTGGATAGTATCATAGCTCTAGCATTGAAAGTTCATTAAGGCAGCACCACAGGTCTGATTGGTGTGGTGACTTCACAGACACCATCACAGTTATTGAATACAAAATTCAATTCAAATTTCCATTTATCTCTGTCAATATGTTTGTTTTAAAATGCAATACTTTTGATTTCTGAAGTAAAATTATTAGTAATAAAAATAAACCAAAACAAATTGTTGGTAAATACGTATACCGGTAAATTAGTAAATTAGTAATTCTAAATTAGTAAATTAGTAATAAAAATAAACCAAAACAAATTGTTGGTAAATACGGTAGGTACCGAATGGCAGTGGTGTTGACTAACTTTGTAAAGAAGCAAACTAGAACGGCTTCATTTCTCTGTCAAAAAGGTAGAACGGTCACGCAGCGTCACAAAACAACATTATACTGTTCCACGTCGTCGCGGAAATGTCCCAGCTAGAGAAAGAGGAGAAATGCTTCAGAGGCTTAAATAGGGAAAACTTCACAAAGCCCAGAGCTTCATTCGACGGAGGACTGCATGCAACACTCCTTGAGTCTTTTATTTCCCTCTTCTCGTTTCTTCCATCTCCCTAGTTCTATTCAAAAGATCTTGCAGCTCTTAATAACAAAAAGTCGAGACCACTTCTGAATCATCACGACTGGCCACATTTTCTCTTCTGAGCAATGTTATAAATATAACTCAGGATGCAACTGATATTCTTTAATGAAAAAGTTTTCAATGTTTTATTCAAAACCTACGATGTGTAAGCGAAAATAATATTCATTCCTCACTCATCGTGGAGGAAGTCGGAAAAACAATTTGTCCTTCAAAATCAAAAGTTCCTTCGCCGCACAACTAGAGCCTATTATACCAAATTTCATCAAATCGGTCCATGGCAACTGAGGAAAATGTTTGGCGAACGGACGGAGATTTGTTTTATTCGATTTTCAGATTCTACATAAACCATCAAATTTTGAGGTGGGGTGCTAAGTTTTTATTATTGAAAATAATAAACCGAAATGAGTGAAATCACCCAACTGATCAACTACCGTATTTATCAGACACGTGTCCGTGTCCCCACCATCCCCTATTTCTCTTCCGGTTATCGTGCAGAGGTTCAAGCCCCGTTGCTCCGAAGGTAAGACGACTTATGAATCAGAAACACGAGTGTGAATCGTGAATATGACCGCTTATTAATGGAAATTATGCAAATTTCATGTGATCAAAATTTTATCGTATTTAATACAATCTCTCGCATACAGCTGATCTATTTAAAAAAAAAAATAATAATATTTTGCACGGTTTTTTAAATTTTTTCGAGTCTCCTTATGGTCAATTGACACATAGCTCGGTCGGACCTAGTAAATGCCTTGAAAGAATCAAGTGTTTTGGTTTTCCCCCCTCTGGGCGTGGTTGAGAGATTACACAGTTGCACTGTTTTTGTATAGGATTAGTATTGCACCGTGGGAACTTGAAAAGATACCAAACTAACTATGTAGAGAATGTATGTAGAGAAGAAGTGTAGAGAATGTAGAGAAGAAGTGGCCAATAGCTACTATAGTGCCTTCATCCGAGTGTAGGTTTTGAGGATGCAAACTGCTCCCTTCGCATGAGAAGTACACGGCATGACCCAGCATCTGGCAGGAAGTGTCGGATTGTGAAGGGATCAACTGACTGTGATCTTTTCAGTTGAACTGTCCTTCACTAGCGGTACCTCGAAAGGGAGACAAGAAATTCTCTAAAGAAAATAAGGGAGGTTTATAATAGGCAGCCGACTGGCGTGGGCGAGTAGGCCTCACTCAAAAACCAGTTTTTGTCAAGGAGAGTGGTGTAAATCTACAATTTTATGATCCATGCTGGGGTTGCGTCGGGATCAGAAAAAAACGCAATAGTCTCACAGACACCCAGCTAGACATCCTCTTCCTTTAAAACATATATGAAAAACATGCATTAGGCAATTGATTGATCGTTAATACATTGTGACTTATCACACATAAAAACCTAAAATTATTGCATCAAACTAATTTTGTAGTCAAACTCCTAAGAACATGTAAGATTTCCTTTATATACTGTAATTAGCTAAAAACTTTCAGAGCTCCTCTTAACATATAACGAGGAGAGGAAGCTTTATCTCAACACTACTGATCTGACTTTCTACCGATCTCTTCTAGAGGCTCTGGAGAAGCTGTTGACAAGTTAGTCTTCTCAGCGAAGTCTGATGAGAGTTGGTTCATTGAATGCACTGTAGTTCCAAGAAGATGCGTTTTTCTGCCGTAATTTACGTTCCTTTCAGCTAATATCTAAAAGAGCTACAATATCTACTTTATGCAGTGGGAAAACAATGCGAGGCGTTAAAGTTCAAAATGTTTTTCCGCCTTTTCTGATGGAATTTCATGTCTCTCTCAGTGAAATCCGAAAAGAGTTTATGGCAGAATTGAATGTTCGTCAGTAACATCTGTACTCAGTGACCAATTTCTTGTTGCAGTTCACGGTCTTCAATAGGAAGTGAGGATGCATTCCAGGATTTTGAAGGTTGCATAATCCGCATTTCCATTGTTTCTGGAGGTATTGCAAGTTACTCGCAGTGTCTTCTGGAATGAGTTATAATCTTTGACTAATTCAGTGACAGGCCTTGATTGTCGTTTAATTTGGTGATTCAGGTGTTAGGTCGTTTGTCACGAGAAGATTTAGCAGAAGAGCGCTCCGCGTGGGAACCACTGCGATCTCTTTAAAACCTGTTGCGCCAGCCGACGTTTGTCCCAGTGAATCAGCTGATTCCTACGCGGATCTTGGAGTTGAGGTGGGACGATGAAGGTCCTTTCTTTACCTTTTAGAAACGACACTTGTCTCGCCAAATTGCCCAGCTCGGAGTTCTATTTTGAAAAAAGAAGTCAAACCAGCCGTGAGTTACTCTTTCACATTCTAGAAAGGGGTTTTTGCCACATCTTATTATCAAAACTCAACAAATGCTGACTCAACGGTATATTGGCCTGGGTGAGCAGGAGTCATTCCCAAAAACCTGTACGAGACGATTTTTGAGGTAGGTGAGCTGTATGATGTCTCAGGGTCCATAACTGCTAACTCAGAACTGCATCCCTCTTTGCTCCCAGGGTCCGTATGGATACAGCGATATTCTATTTTCAGTTTCCTCTCCTGAGGTTCCAGACCGGTGGGGACTGGTTTCTCCATGTTTACTCCGTTATTAAAATGTTAAGTTTGATTCCTTAATGCTCCAAGTATCGAAACATCTTGTTGAAATCTTGAGGTTATGAGAAGAACAAGATTTTTTACTCCAATGTAGTTTTTTGCTGACGGTAACATGCCTGATTCTCAAATGAGTTTACATCCGGCCGTTATTAAATAACTTCAGACAAACCGTCAGAACAAGTTTATTTCTGTAGAAAATGGTGGCATACATACCAGTGAAGAGCACTATGCAAATTTTTATCTGTTCCCAATTGTTTTCCAGCTCATTTTTTTGCCAAATTGTTTTCTTCTATGAAGGAATAAATTCTTCTCACCCAAGTGGGCCTTAGAATATTCTTCCGCTGCTCACGATGTCTGTATGGAAACAGGCAAAACCTCTGTTAAAATTTTTTTTTTTTTCATAAAATAGGGAATCATAAAGGAAATCCTTGTAATGGATATTAGTAAAAGAATAAATTATATGAGTAATTTCAATTTTGCTGGAAAATTTATTCTATGTCCAGAAAGTGAAACAATTTTTTTCGTAATCTGGTTAGATTTGGACAAGCCGGAACAAACTGATTAACTTCTTGAGACCGTAACTGCTTCAAGCACCTACACTGTTTGTATTTACAACTGAATGGGAATGTGAACGGTAGGCTTGGGTGAAGAGGAAGGTGGAATAAGAAAGACGAAGAAGAGGGACGAAGGGTAATGCGATCACATGTTCTTCTCCATCACATGGGCCGAGTTTATCTCCTCTCACGCGGTAAGAGGCCTCCCGGATGCTGGCAGTCACTCCTTATAATTGTTACACAGAAAAGAGATGGCTGCCAACGGAGGAAGTCCTTAACGAAGCGACAGTTTCACACGCTTTATTTACTCTTCTAAACACTCTTGGTAGAGGTTTAGACAATAATTTTTCTCAATGGCAAATACTCCATATGTGATGAATAACTCTTGCCAATGGTTTCGATTCTACCTGAGTAAGTGGAGAACAAATAATTTACTGTATCAAATTTTTACCGAAAAATTCTACCTCTATAAAGGGGAAAAGTTGGTAATAAGACGAGATGGGCAAAACAACAAGATCGGTACTTTGTCTCTCTGTTCGTTAGTATAATCCCTTGTCAGGGGTGAAATCATATATGAAACCATAACCATAACAGTATGAAATCGCGGTCCGTTTTTGATGAGATTCGTTGTTAATGGAGATTCCCTTATCACATAATTTCCTGGAGGCAATAATTCCAATGATATATTTGCCTGGTTTTGCTCAAATACAGAGGGATTTTGGGATTTTTTCTATTATCTCAAGTTTTGGACTTGATTGCTTAGATACTAGAGAGTTTTCGCCACGTCTTTTGTGACGACCGTCCGCGTGTAATATCCATGCAACCGTCTGAAAATGGTGACTGCGCATGCGTGACGACTCGGACGGCGAGCTCGGTCGTCTTGGACGCCGCCAAATGCCGGCTTTTGCCGGCGTCGAGAACGACGGCTTTCTTGACGACTGTGCCCTTGATAACCTCACACTTTTATAACCAGTTTCAATTTAGATCGGATGAAGCAGGATTTTGTGTTGTGTTCGACGGTCGACTCCAGTGTTTTGGTTCTCGATTTCAGCTTTTATTTGTAGAAAAATGTTCATTTTCCCGGGAATTATCAAGTTTTTCATCTCTCGAAACAAACTACTCGTCACCAGAATTCTGTTATCTTCGCATCAAGATCAAGTGAATCCAACGTATACTATTGTTGACTCTGTGCGAATTTTACATTGTTTGAATGCCAATGAAATTTCTGAATAAATGTACCCTTGTTTTTCATTGAATGTTGCATATTATTTATTCATCTACCAACACACCTAACTACAGATCTACAATAAACAGGCGACGAGAGTCAGTTCACGTAAGTAGGTACCATGTAAGATTTCAATTGATACTTAGTTCCGTTTGTTGTGATCATCGTACTTGTAAGTTGCATGTCAAATTGGTAAAAATGCTCTTACAACAGTTATCAAGTTCAATACCTTTGAAAAAACCAAATCGGTCCAGTGTTGCTAAGAAAAGTGCCGCGTACGGCGGACGGACGGAAATTTTTTTATTCGATTTTCGGATTCTACGTACCTTGAAACGTAAAACATCAAATTTTGAGGGGGGGTTAAAATTTTTTTTTTCTTGCTCGATTCCAAAGGCTTATTATTGAAAATAATAAACCAAAAATACCTTCTTTTCACACAATCGTAGGTAGTTGGTTAATTATGGATGTCTGCATTTAGGTGTTACGTCCATAAGTTCGTACATCTATCCTAGTATGATAGATCTATACTTCCCCTTTTTGTATTAGTCTGCACTTCCTCGTAGGTAGAAACGAAGTACCTACCTACTCTAAATTATCTGTAGATATGTTACGGACGTGTTGTTAGACAAACAAGGAACCAGTAGAAAGGTAGCTACTGCAAAATCGGTAAGGTATTATAGACCCAAAAAAATGCAGTGAGATCTGGAAAAGCTAGTGTTGTTCACTACTTTCTAAAGGTGAAAACGATCAAAATCATCAGTTGGTAGGTTTTTATATCGCAATGTAGGGTCAGAAAGGGATGTAAATAGGTACCTATCCAAGTAGTAATAAATTTATTGCTTTTTCAATACGGCAAATATTCTAATTTTCGATCTGAAAAACTCATTTCGAGACCCCCATAGTCTGAATCAGCTGTTCGTCATCGGCCATTTTCAAGTGACTTCACAGGTCGGTAGCTGTTTAGCGTCACTTCCAGAGTCCGCACCTTATTTTGTGACGACTCGAAATCCACCAAAAAAAGTTAGCATCTGCGTCTGCTGGCCCCATCTGTCTCAAGTCGTCACGTCTGACGTGGCGAAAACTCTCTAATGATTGCATCACGTTTCAACTTGTAAACCGAAAGTAGGTACAGCAGGTATCTATAATGATAGATTTGATTACTTTTCAGCCAAGTGATTCTATACCTACGTCTACGGTAGTTTATATGATTGATGAAGCTATAATGCCGCCCCTTCAACAACGAAACTACACCAAGTTATGAACAAAAAGATGACAGCTTCTTAATAATTCATCGTGGATTGAAGCGTTTTTGTTGCTATTTTTCTCTTGTTACAAACATGAGCTGGTGTTACGTTTATCGACCAATTCCTGGCTGAATTGGTCGTCACAAAGCCGGCGTATGCCTCCTCGGCCTAGGGGTCTGGGCTGGCAACAATGCTGGGGCAACCATCCCCGTGTAGACAATTGAAGACTTGATTGAGCACTACAATGTTTATATGCTCAGGATTTTGTTTGCCTTTTGTTTGAAAAAATAACTTTTGGTTTTCGGCTCACAAAAACTAATGGATGTTGTAGGATGGGATGCCACTACATTGAAGGTCAAGTTTTACAATAATCATAATTCAAAAGATGAATATCAAAGAGGTAATCAGATCCTTTTGTAGGGGGAAATACAGCTTAAGATAAGGTGAGACATTAGGTATAACTCTGCAAAGATTTATAACAAATTGTTCCAACAAATTACTACTCTTTATTATAAAAGTCTAGAATAAAATTGGAAAGGTATAGACTGTTTCAGGTGTGGGCAGAGAAATCATCCAAGGGTGGCACGATGCCCTGCAATTTGAAAATCTTGTAAGTTGTGTCAAAGAACAGCTCATTTGGGCAGAGTGAGTTTCAGATAAACAAGATAATAAGGATGATAAACAAGATTAATAAATCCAGAAGTTTCGCCGATAACATCACGTAAAGTGCATCAGATTCCTTTGGTCTCAGATGTAGCTAGATAAATGCCCTTGTTTTTGATGCATTATTACTAAGAGCCCTGGCATAATTAGCCCTGTAGTTGCTTTAGAGCTCATATTACGATCATAACGAAATTTAGGGTCAGTTACATGACAGTTACATGTACAGTTACATTAAGATAGATTAGCGTTTGATGAAAGGAAGAGTTGTGCAGGCTTCTTTTGAAATCGCATTTATGAGACTTTATAAAATGTAGAAAACATCTTCCACTGTTTGAGTTCTAGCTTGAATTTTTCAAGATGCATTCATTTCACATCATCTTGATCGTATCTCTGTAATACACACAGTTACATTATGGTCGTACATTGTAAAAGTGCGCGATTCACCCACGTCTAAAGTGATGTGAATCATTCTTCATCTCAATCCTTATTAAGTGAGCCGAGATCAAAATTATACCTCTTGTGACATCACGGAAGCGAAGCGTCATCACTTGAAACCATTTCCACGGCCGATTATCGCTTTTATGGGACTTAATCGCTTCTTACGGGCGGTCGATGTTGATACTGGCGATGCTTTCGACTGAGGCAAAAGGAAACCCTGTAGTTACGTTCTCTGTTCGAACGCTAGTTGACCTTATAGAGATCGTGGGTGCGTATTCCTGCCCACTTTGGTAGAGGCGCTCCTATTTTGGGTGGACCGATTTTCAACGGTAGTACCATCCTAGTATCTACCTTCCCTTAGTCCAGGATGGGATCTGGTTTGAGTTACGCCTCTGAATGTTCTAATGCGAACGGGATAATATAACGGGGTTTTCAAATGTTGGTTTTGGAGTTCCCAAATTTTTTGACCAGCTACATGTATACAAATCTCATCTTTGATACTTAGGAAGCAGATTCCATTCTACTTTTCTTACTCGGGAGTGAAGTACTGAGGATGGTGTATTTACGATTATAATATAATAAGATACATATTATGTATCTTAAATAAATACCATTCAGCAATCGTCATTGTGATCAAATCGCCTGCCATGCTGGGTGTGCAGTAAAGCTTCCTCTCATGGAATAACATGGATGTATAGAATTAGTTCAATACTTATTTATATTCAATTACTTCAATACGCCCCCTTACCTTCCCTACTAGTCGTCATGGAGCAGATATATACTCTGCCACTCGTAGATACTCTACCACTAGAGGCCAATTGCTAGAGGTGATCAGGAAAACGTCAAAATAGTTAAGAGAGCAATTACGCAAGTTATCCTTTCTCCTATTCGTAATGATGTGCGAAGTTGTTGTTACTCAGTCACCTGCTAACGTAATCGGGAGGAATTAACATCAGTAGTGTGAGCACTAAGGCGAATACTCTCCGGCATAGTGTATATCTTATATAGCAGAAATTTGGTATGCAACCTTTTATTTATCAAGGGAAGAGGAAGTGATAGCAAAAGTGTATCACCTCGTTTACGGGACGCGATAAAGCTGACTTATCTTCTGTACATTCAAGAAGGCTGTAATCTTGACTTCTGTGAGGGCAGTTGGATATCAGTCCATCCTGTCATTTCCAGGACGAATTTTACCAGGTAACTTATGTTACGATTATTTTAGCAGTCTAAGCACCAATCATCACAACACCGCACTTCACATATCCGGCCAATATTAATCATATTTGCGATCAGCGTAAAATTTCCTATCTAAACAGGATAATTTTTAACTATTTTCCAAAATAACTATTTCCTCCCTGCAACGTGGTGTAAATCGATTGGATCTCTTCATTTCCTGCATCATCTGCGAGCTCTCCAACGCAACGACCTCTGGCGAAAGTATGGGTCCCTGGGTCAAGGACTCCCTCCTTAGTGAACGGTTTAGCGCTCAGCTTCCATAATAGTCGAGAGGAAAGGAAAGGCGTAGAAACGAGTTTTGGAATCCAACGATGCGTGTCTCCTTTCCACGAGGAAGGAAAAATGTCGGTCAACAAAGCGAATTGCGCGTCTCGAGTAAAAATTTAACGTCAGGAAATAACAGCTTAGTAATCTTTGTAGGTCAGGATTGAACAGATTACGCGGCTTGGAAAGTTGGTTTGAAAACATCGATTTACTAAGTACCTTAAGGGGGTCTCACTCGGTCGCCGTTCATTCCTCGTTCCGGGTCAGTATTTCGCGAAATCGAAGGGGCAAAAACTTGAAAAGTCGTACCTAAATTTTAAATTTTAAAGGATTTTAGAAATGCATTATTGCAAGGACCTAGGAAATTTAAAAACTGAAATATTGCCGCAGAAATCATCTAAATCGAACAATGGGAAAACCAGAGTAGCCAGAGAAAAATGGGAAAACCCGTTTATTCAGTAGTTTTTCCCATTTTGGTTTATTATTTTCAATAATAAACCTTTGGAATCGACCAAGAAAAATTTTTTTTTAACACCCCCTCAAAATTTGTTGGTTTACGTTTCAAGGTACGTAGAATCCAAAAATCGAATAAAAATTTGGCCGTCCGTCCGCCGTAGGCCGCATTGACCGGTTTTGATGACATTTGGTATGTAGGCTCCATTCGGGGTAGTTGTGCCCCGAAGATTTTGGTTGATGTAGGTCATTTCTAAGGGTCGAAAAATGAATTTTGAAATTTTGAAAAAACCATAACTCAAAAAAATTTTATATAAAGGTATTGTTTTTTCATCAATTTAAGATAGTATATAATTTTTTGAGACCACGCGGAGCTCTGTAGGACAAACCGTTCGCTCCCTACGAGAAGAAAGGGGTGGACGTACGATGAATCAGAAACACGAGTGTGAATCGCAAAAGAGGCCTCCGTTCAAATTTTAGCTGACCGAAATGCGATCGATGTTTTTCTTCATGTTGGATGGTTGGTGGCTTTGCAGACGAGTGATCTATAAAGAAAAATAATAAACCATTGTGTAATAATTTGCAGCGTTTTCTCTGGCAATTATTGTTCGATTTTGATTATTCCGGCGGCAATATTTCAGTTTTTCAATTCCCTAGGGCCTTGCACTTACGAATTTCTAAAATCCATTAAAATGTAGGTGCAACGGTTTAAGGTTTTGTCCCTTCAATTTCGCGAAATACTGATCCGGAACGAGGAACGAACGGCGACCGACTGAGACCCCCGAGACCGAGGGAAATATCTTTTGCTCCTGAGTCTATCGAGGGCGAAGAAGGAAAGTTTTCAATTTTTGGAGATGAAAAAAACACCTTACTGAACATTTTTGGTTTGTCTGAATGCCTGCCACTTCTTGTTACGGGGAAAACTATCCCAATGCCTATCCTGATTCTCAGGACACTTCCAGGGATCTTTAATCCAGGATTGAAACCTCCTTTTATGATTTATACCTCCTAGTATGATTTTGTTCTAAGGAGAGACTAAAGATAACAGCATATTTATCTTGTAAATGTCATCGTGGTCTGATCATTGGTAGTCGCTGTCATGCGTGAAAGCTGACCTTATAACTTGCATAACTTATAATTAAAGGATTGAGCGGCTTGATCCCAGATGTTTTCCTATGGATTTTCAGATCTTGAATTGATAGCAGCCTCTCCACATTTCTTCTATATTTGCCATCTGATTTCGAAGTCGTTTTCGGGGAGTGTGGGCGGGAGTAAAGATTCCTATCAATTTCATCGTGATCTGATAACTACTAGGTACTTCGCATATGAGAACTGACTTTTCGATTTCAGGGATTTCAAATGAAGGGTCACGGGGAAAAAGGATCAAACTCCATTTTTTGGTCGAATTGAGATAGGCACGCCATCGTGTAGCTTGGGAGGAGTGTTTCACTTTGTGGAAGAAAGATCGCATTCATTCTTTTAAAAGCTAAAACAAATACTGGGCTCCGGGGAAAAAGGATCAGATTCCGTGCGCTCGCAGGGAAGAAAGATCAGTGTCCGATTTAAAGACCCCTTACCGCGCCTCTGCATGAGTTGTACGGCATCACACCAAAGATTCATCAAGCACAAAAGCTCCTACTTCTGGAGATACCAGACAGTTTTCTACGACAACCTCTTCTACCTCGAAGAAGAAGACTTCAGTACCAAAAGCTGCTGTAACATTGGGGAACCTTCACAACGGCCCCATACCCATCAAAACCAGCAAAATCAAATGATTTAAAACACTTGTGTCAGTTTCTCGTCCACCCCGGTGTTAACATTTTCTGAGTCACTGTCCAACAGGTTGGGGAATGTAGGAGATGATGACGCCATTTCATATTGCGACGATCCTTTAGATGAATGATTTATTTATTGATTTTTTTGCCTTTTTGCAATTAATGTTTTGTACAAAACTATACCTAATTTGGAAAATTAAGCCACTTTTTGCCCAAAATTTTTCTAAGGTGACAGTAAGGTACCTACAAACACTAGGAAACTTACTGAAGTGAATTACGAGATTTGAATAAACAATAGGTAACATGTTGATATAATTTTAAGTATTAAGGTGACCGAAACGCGGATATTTGTGGGGGAAAAAGATCAAAGTCCTTACCTTGTTTGAAATTTCTAATTATTTCTGGAAATTATCTTCGACCTACTTAAATTTCTTTCTTGTCACTTGGACATAATTAAATTCCTGGTCAGGTGGCCTAAACAGTTCATTTTTTTTTATGTATAGCGTCTGTCTGGGAATACTTCAAACTTTGTTTTTCGATTTTCTCGGAATTAGGAAAAGAGGAGTCTGGTCCTTTTCCCCCGTGACCCTTCAAATGGAATTTAAAAAAAAAATTCATTTGTAAAATCCATGCTAGGAAGCTATATGCCACACCCATTCGGCGAACACTTTTTACTATAATCAGAAGTAGGTGACTGAAATCGGACGCCTCTTCTCCAACCCAATCTTTGGTGTAGTAACTACTTTATTTGTCAGCAGAGGGTACAAAAGATACCATACGATGAAGAACCTCAGGTGGTTTTTGAAAATCATAATTAAGCACTATCTCTCAAAGGATGAACCGGGAGGCTATTAGGTTTTGAAGCAAAAGTAACAAAGACGTATATCCGCGAGTTCTAAAATATTCCATGAAAACAAAGGTGGCAGAGCTCTTTTTCCCATTTAGCCATGGCTCTCAACCAAACGACAATGAAGAAACGTGGGCCCGTTGGGTCTTCTGTCATTTTGAACAAGGGAGCAACACATTCGGTTTAAAGGTGAAGTAGAGCGGCGGGTGGCGACAAAAGGTAGAAACAAGGGAATAATATAGGATTTCGTCACGGTCCTTTCGGTACGAGGCATTCGACGTTATGAGAGAACACAAAGAGAAGGTCTTAATTAATGCCCTGCAGCGATGTCTGCCATAGCGGTTGAGATTGGGTACCGAATTGATGGGGACAGAAAGCCTGGAGTTGAGTTAAGTAGGTACTGTACTACAACGTATCAAATTTAAGTGGTTTTCAAGGGTATTTCGGTGGAGACGTTCGAAAGAGTGTCAATGGAATTCAACTTGATCAAAGAAAAGGAAAAATTTCAAATTTTGAAATGATCGATTTTGTTGAAATTTTTAATTTTTACTTGGATGAGGCTCTAGATGGTTCCCCAAGAGTTTCAACATTCACGTAGCAAGGGTAGGTTCAGTGTACCCAATTTAACTGCAAAAGTTTCAATGGAGAATTTCCGGAAACTGGCTCGTTTTTTGCTCAAATTCGGAGAGTAGTAAGGAGATGGTTCCAATTAGATTTCTAACGAATTTCAGGCTAATGGAGAAGGATCTCCATTAAGAGAAAATGACCTACATCAATCTGTATGCTTCCTTGCTATTATGCGTGAGGAAGGAACTCTTTGAATTTCTAATTCGAATTTCTCTGTATCATCCACCATTCATAGTTTAGCAAATGGGTACGCAGCCTCTTGGAGACTACTGAGTGTAATCGAGAGGAAGTTAGATCATTGGGGAGGATTAAGCTAATTTGCGTTCTGTTCCTCTAAGAGTGCTGAAAGTCGGTGAACATCATTTCGAGGATGAATAGGAATGATCAGAAGGTATTTGGATCAGTAGTATTATAAACCTCGTCTCATATTGTTCTCAGAGCTCTTTCAGTTGGAATACTTCTTTAAGAGCACTGAAGCGATCTGAAGGTATCCATAGCAGAAGAGTGGCTGTGAGATGATGAAGCTGCTCATTTTCTGGCTATTTCTGGACATAATTAAGGCTATTTATGTGGATTATGAACATTTGAGCAAAATGTGGGGGAGGGGGGGGATGGTCAAAGGAACAGAGATAAGGGCAAAGTTTTGCTGTATTCTATTTATATCGAAAGTTTTGGTGCAATGCTACTTTCCTTACTTGTTCAAACCATTTTCGTAAGTTTTGAAGTTGGTCCTCATATCTCGGTGACTAGAAGTTGGCGTTAATGCCGTGATAGGTGCTAAAGCAGTATCCGGTGTTTAAAGGAAGTGAATAATCCTTCCACACTCGTTAGCGGGAGGGATGACAGAACGTGTCAACTCGATTCATGAGTCTACCGAGGGTCACCGCACACCGAGAGGCTCACATTACCCGCTTGGATGGTAACTAAGTGGGACAGATAAAGGTAGACGAGGGTGTGGAGGGGATGACTTATTTTAATTACGTGGATGAATATTTTGAGAAGGATCACGAGTCTGAGCCTTTCCAAACAGGAGATCTGTCTGAGCTTACAGAAACGTTCTCTCATTTTATTTAAAACTAAAACCTAGGTAATACCGAGGGTTCGTCACTTTTCAAAGACAATCTCATGTTCTTAAGCATATTTTAAGTATTACCCCGGTTATAGCTTCAAATAAGATGAGAGAACGTTTCTGTAAGCTCAGACTGATCTCCCGTCTGGAAAGGCTCAGACTGGGTGATCCTTTTAAAAATATTCGTCCACGTTATCACTTTCAGGTTGATTCAATTTTTTGAGCCTTGAAATGTATTCAGAGATTTCCTACTATTTTTTCTTCGATGCAACAAAATGTTTCCTAATGTTTATCTGCTTTTTGGTTCACTAAATTAGCTGAGTCTATTTTTAATACTTAACTCAATTATGGATAGAAGAGGTTCGATCCTTGGTAACAGAGACCGAAAAATCAGATGTTCCCTTGTAATCCAACGTGCCTTCATGTCGAAATACTATGATATAAAACTTGAGCCTCTTTTTAACACAATCAGCCAGCCACAGCATCGTACACTTACTGATCTCATGGTGGCTGTTCATAATCTTACACCAAAGCTTGTGAATACCAACTGGGCCACGATATTCACTCTGTTGACACTAGGTGGCTGTACCGTACTCATTGATAACTACATCAGTTTTAACCTCATAAAAGTTTTATTATTTTGGTTTCAACTCGTAACTGTCTGTTACTGGTGACCTCACACTAAGTGGATTGGCATTACTATTGAATTTTGTAATTGTAATTGAGGAGTTTGATTCCAAAAAGTAAATAATATAAATATAAATAAAGTAAATTATAAATAATAAGTATTTATAAATTATAATAATATATATCCATTTTGGTCAAACGTGAGAAAAACGCGATAAACCATAGCTACCTGAAAAACGTGCTATAAACCAATGATGTTATTTTGTATATATTTCTAAATTATAATAAATGTTTTTGGAAAAAAGGTAAATTTGTTCAGTTTAAAATAATTTTGAACGAGATTTGAAATATCAAATTTATGGATATAGTACTTTTTGGAATCAAACGAAGTGGATAAAGTACTTTTCGGAATCAAACAAAGTGGATAAAGTACTTTTTGGATTCAAACGAAGTGCATATAGTACTTTTTGAAAACAAAAGAAGTGGATAAAGTACTTTTTGAAGAAAAAAAAAAACGATAAGAGACTGCCATTGTGCTGGATATAGTACCTTTTGAATTTAAACGGAGTATTCACCCTCGTTTTTCAAGGGAATAGATTATCTTTTGCTCCAAAACGATGGCATTTTTGTGAAAACTACCCCCCTAAAACCCAGGGAAAGTGTTAATTCAATTTCGATAAAAATGGTCTTTAGTACCTTTTGGAATCAAAATCCTCAACTGAGGACAGCATCTGGTTCCTGTTTGTTATGGAGGAAACACTGATTATTTATACACTCTATTCTCACTGGGTGGAAACTACTAGCATCCAGTAACCTCCTCCATCGGTACGTGGCACAAGATTTGAGACCATCGTTTTACAAGATGCCAGCTACTGGTACAGGTATTTCTTCCCAACAGTTCAACATTCCCAACATGTAAACTGGGGAGTCGACTAGGCGATGGAAACCTCAAACATTCTTTCCGACCCCTCCTCCCACTTCTCTTTCACTGTAGTTCCCGTTCTCCCACGCCTGATGAGGCCCTTCGGAACGAGATGTAAAAAGGAAATGTAGTGGGCGAGGGAATGCGTATAAACGAACTACTACGAGGCCCGAGTTTCCTGCATTTCACGCTCTTACACTCCCTGGTGCATCCTCTTCATTAATCACCTTGGAGAGGAAATTCTACTTGACTGAGTCTTGAGTTTTGTTCACACAAATTAATTATTCTTTCTTGCACAGACCTCCTCAATTATGGTTACGGTGACCGGAGTTACTTCGGTTAGAATCGTATTAACCACAAACTCATCCTTTGGAATCCTGAGAAACCACGAAAAATTTTGTTTGCCTTTTTTTGCCCATTTTTGCCTTTTTTGCAAATAGGAACTCTATGCATGAACAGGCACCCCACGTTTATCCTCAATTTCTCACAACTCTTAAGGAATTTTCCCCTCGTTTTCGTAAAATTTGAATCGAATTTAACATAAAATGTATTTTACTCATCGTCAGCTGCTCCCCCTTCCACTCATCCATCACACTCCTTTTTCGTCACGCTATCAGTATCGTATCCTTCTTGAACGGTGGAGACCATTCCTTAGCGAATTTTTCTACGAAATTCTCAAAAAGCTTAAATTTTACTGAGATTTAATATTACCTGTGAATGACCCATCCATTACTATTATTTCTCAGACTAGTTAATACATATACTTGAAAATACGCAACGTCTCATTTCATTCAGCCTGGAAATTTATTGTACGGTAAGCAACCATCTAGCAATATTCTTATAAGGTATAACACAAATAGAATAGATACTATTCACAAATATTGAGTAAACTATCAACTTCAATTATTCATGTAGAAGAAACCAGTATTGACAAGGATAACTAAGTTTTGCACTTCAGTTGCGAAAGTCTTTAAAACAGTGTTACTTGTTACATTAAAAACCATTGCATGCCATCAATATTGAAGAACAGGTGTGGTTAGTGCGATGGGGTGTGTTTTTAAAGACAATAAACCAACTCGGTCGAGATCAAAATAGGTTTATTGAAAACACACAACTTTTATTGTAAACAATCAAAATAAGCATATGGTTACATATTTAAACCCCATAATGGTTAAGGAACCACTAAAACAAGCTGAAAATAATGCAGTCTCTTCTCAATATTGATAGTTATAAAATAATAAAAATCCCATTCACATAAATTTTTATTAATCTCGATAGTATTTATGACGTGAGATTTGTGGTAAAGAAGACATCGGCTTACCGAAGACACCAAAGAAACCCAAATTGATTTCACTGATTCAAGCATCAGCTTACGAGAAAAGATCTCTTTCGAAATTATTAATATTAGGCCGACAGCTGGATGGCACTGAATTCATTACTTGCAATGAATAAAGTTACTATCCACCGAGAAATTATGCCCCATCAATAATTTACGACGAAACAACTGTGGTTTTTTGTGTTGTTGTTTTTTTTTTTTGGAACCCAAGCTTGTGATCTGGTTTTTACTGCCATACATAAAACGGGTTGGAAGCCCGGCTAGAAGGGAGGAGTTATTCCCGTATGGTAAATAGAAGGGTCTGTACATACAGGCTCTTCGTATTATGGGAAGGAAGGCATGTCAAACGCCTCTGGCGCAAATGGGTTTGTTGTGTTGGGAGTCCACAAGCCTCACATGACGAGGAGACGGAATAACTCGGCTTTTTAAGATGTTCGTCGTAGGAGAAGATGAAAACGAAAAAAAATTGAAGTAGGTAATATGGTAATGGTGTGGTGATGATCTCAAAAATAGATTATACATAAATTCAAAAATTGGTTCTTATGGGCGTCACCAACCAAATATTTCTCAAGGAGTTTTCGTTCATCGGTTTCGTTACTTTTTGACATTTTCGGGGTTATAAAGTTTTCCCAATAAATAAATTTGATTTTCTGTAAGCTTCGACTATTAATTTATTTTATGGAGATTTTCGTTCTTCAATAGCATTCTTTCATGAAAGCATTTTGCTTCTCATTCATTATTACTCTGCTGAACTAGATAAGTTGAGGTCATGCCTTTGAAGAAAGTACGAATATCACTTCTCATGATAAATTCTTGCTATCGTGTAGGCGGATCTGAGGAACCTCTCGAACTGAGGAGCCGGTCGAACATCTGGTTGATTTTCTCTCTTCTAAGTCCGGATTCTGATATTCTGATTCTACTCAGCTGTTTGTAATGTACAGGCTTTGAGCTGCCATTTATTCGTGAAGTTGATTCAATCTGATGCTATGTTCAAGATCGATGTATCCTCCGTTTTTTACAAGTAAGGTAGTCAGTAGTAAGTAGTAATCATTATGTACGTTGCATTTTATCCCAATTGTCCGACATGAATTCATTGCCCGATTCTGAGCGAGGAATCGGTCGGCTGTCCGTCCATTGTCCGGATTTGTACCTTTTACATTGTCTGTAATTTGTTAGTCGAATATTGTGTTAGTTTACTGGTCTGACTAAATACGACATGTAAATTATAGTTTGATTTATCACTTTTGATGATCATCTGCGATTGGTGAATGATGATCGTTTTTGTATGAGTGAAAGAGGCATTTGCATGTGGAAAGACGTGTGCCGTTAGCGACCTGTAAAATCATGGTTTGGCAAAATTCCTAGTCACGTAAATTTGATGGTAAGTATGTTGAAGTCCCTGTGAGTGAATCCCGGAGTCTAACTCATACTCCCCGTAACCCATCATGGGAAGTTCAGACAGTAGTCCAAACAGGGAATTTGGCAGACGATGTCATAGTGAGAGGGAAGTTTAGGGTTTAGTCCATAATTTGAAGTTGGGGTGTAGCCCGTGGTTGAAAGTTTCGGTCTGGCCATTGTGTAAAGTTGGGGGGTTCCAACACATAGAAGTAAGTTGGGGTTTTGCTCATGATGGAAAGTTATGAAGGAAGCTCATGAGGAAGTTATGGCCTAGGCCTATATCGGGAAGTGGGGTGGTAGCTTGTAGCCCACACTGACATACTTTAAGCACAAAACATAATAAAATATGTAGTGAGGCAAATGTTAAAGTTTAACGAGGTTGGTAAATGAAATGAGTTTATTTTTCTGACACATAATTTGATCGTCCAAGTTCAGACCTTAATTGAGTTAAATTCTTTAGAATAGTTGTGATCGGTAGACCGACGTATTTCCCGAGTGTTCGAAATTCAGAAGACCGTGGGCGGATAGGAAACGAGATAATTTCTTTTGTCAGAACCACCGCATATGAGAGGCACAAGCCAACAACTGCACGAACCAATACATGACTCTGAATAGCCATAGAGCCGGCTCGAGCGCTGCCTCCAACAGACAGAACGAGATCCGACGGGCAGATAAATTTTTTTTTCCTCTCTTCTTTCCACACGAGACACCGCTAGAAACCAATCTATCGATTCCGCAAGCCCATTCTGTTATGTTTGACGAGTCCCGTTGGCCCCATCGGGAGAAACGAGAGTA
Organism: Apolygus lucorum; assembly: GCA_009739505.2. NCBI lineage: Eukaryota > Metazoa > Arthropoda > Insecta > Hemiptera > Miridae > Apolygus > Apolygus lucorum. The sequence goes on along the minus strand of CM019169.2, from coordinate 16,188,164 downwards.
ATCTTGTGCCACCGGTATTCTGCTTTCAACATTGCGACTTAAAATAATAATACAAACCACATGGTCTCCAACCTTAGGAGGAAAAACTTTGGAGATTTCAGGCAGAGTGAATAGAAAAAAGTCTGCCAAGTGGGTGTGGCACATAGCTTCCTCGTATCCTTAACCTGATTCTTTAGATGATCCGATGATAAGTAGCTTATCTCGAAACATCAATCTCTAAGTACCTTGCACTACCATTATAGGGGACGTCAACCTATACGATCTCTGAAGATTTCATCGAATTGGGCAAGAAAAATTGAAAATATGACTGTTACAAGGAAATTCAAGTTTTGCGCATGCGCATGAACTGGCTACTATCAGTCCGGGGGTGATGATTTCCATAGGGAACCATCAACATCCCAATGCGTACAATCTCTGAAAACTTCATCGAAATCGGATAGAAATATGGACGTTATGATTGTGAAAGAACAATACGATTTCGAAGCGCAGAGGCTACTACCAGTTTCGGGGCGATGATTTTCAAAGTGGGTCATCTGAGCAATGCCTGAGAAATTCATCAAATTCTGACGAAAAATGTAGAAGTTAGGACTGTTACAAGGAAATTCACTTTTGCGCATGCGCAGAAGCTACTGTTAGTTTGGAGGCCGTGATTTTCATAGGGGACCATGTCGCGAAAGCGATACTTCAAAATATTCAAATAATTTTTGGCATCAAAATTTAATACTCAAATTTTAAGGTTTAATTTCTTCTTGCGATAATTTTGGCCCTAAATTAGTTTTCATGTGATTATATAAATTGGTTATCTTTGTGTTTTCACGAGTAAGATTAAAATGTTCAGAGTAAAAGAAGAAAAATGTTCAACCAAATGACGAAGTGTTATGAGTGTTTATAAAGAAGAGGAAGAAGTAGATAGACAACTTTATTTCAGTGGTAGCAGAGTGGTGGATTTTTAAAAAATATCTAACTTGATTTTATTATTTTGTATTGGGTGCAAATTGTGTTCAAATTTTTTCCATATTGTTGTCTTAACGTGGGAAACTAATTTAGGCCCAAAATTGTATCACATGATGAACTTCAACGCTGCAATTTAGTATGGAATTTGATGCCAATTCTTAAGAAACGAAAAAATCGCATTCGCGACAGACTATCTACACCCCAATCTGTATGAATCCTGAAAATTTCTTCGAAATTGGATGGAAAATGAACTTCAACAATGAAAAGTGAAAACAAAGCTTCCGCTACCTTGGTAGACTCGGAAGGAATGTTGTACTACATAAGTCTATGTGGGAGGATTCGACAGGTGTTGATCGGTGGGACGAAATAGACAATCCTATTTGCCAGAGAGAAAGCTGCACTACTTCAAAATAAGTACCTTCTTAGGGCCTTCGATGGTTTGATTCAACCATGGGAAATCCCGCGTCGGACTACTCAAAAAGAGGGTAATCCGTCGACCAGGAAGTTACGTTTATAGTTTTTCCCATTCATTCCGACTCATAATCCTGGTTAGCTCACAATGACGGTATCAGTCGCCGGTTATGACTCCTTCGCGTTTCAAGATGATTTCATTGTTGTCTGACCGCGTTGCATCTCGGGTAACGCCCTCGCCAGAGGCTAAATTACACCTAATGAAGTGCTGCAGAGTAGGGCATTCCGTCGTAGAAGTGGTGTCATGTTTCAATTAATCGGCCGAGAAAGGAACTTGTTGTCGTTAAATAGGGCGGAACGTTGCGTTTCTGCTACAAATTGCTACCTTGGCTCGACATTTTCCTGGATTAAAAAATACTTCAATTTTGATAAGACATTGCTCATTCAAGTGGGTAAGAATTTCAGCCCAACAGGATAATACTTTCACGACATAAACGTATCAGCGTATTTTCAATTGGTGGAAAATGCTTGAAAATATCATTGAAATAGGGGAAAACTCGCTTATTAATCTCATATTTATTCAATTTTCAAAGCCGGACCAATAATTTTGCCTTTTGATTTATTATGAATTTTTTTCATACATAGAAAATAAAAGAAAAAACTGTCATCACCTGCCTACCACGTATCTACAGCGATTCCATTTTGGTCAGCTAAAATTTGAACGGAGATTTAATCTAGGCCTAATTTAGGCCTCTTTTGCGATTCACACTCCTGTTTCTGATCTATCGTAAGCCCAACCCTCTCGAAGAGAGCAAACGGTTTGTCCTACAGAGCTCCGCGTAGTCTCTAAAAATTCAATACTATCTTAAATTGATGGAAAACAATACCTTTATATCGAATTTCTTTGAGCTAGGCCGTTTTCAAAATTTCGGCCCTTATTTTTCATCCCTTAGTAGTGACCGACATCAACCAAAAGCTTCGGGGCACAACTAGACCCCAAATGGAGCCCGCATACCAAATTTCATCAAAATCGGTCCTCGGGAACTAAGGAAAGTGCCGCGGACAGCGTACGGACAGCGGACGGACGGAAAAATTTTTAATCGATTTTCGGATTCTACCTACTTTGAAACCTAAACCAGCAAATTTTGAGGGGGGGGGTAAATTGTTTTTTCTTGGTCGATTTCAAAGATTATTGAAAATAATAAACCATCAATGTACAAAGGGAGTGAAGGGGATACGTCAATCTCTATTGAAGTACATGAATGTCTGTTAGTAAGAATTCTAGAAACACTCCCGAAATGATAACCACGGTCCTGAAATCATGATAATCGTAATTAGGTGGAAATTTCATCAAATTCGGATGAATTGTCTTTTTCATGTTGAACTGGAGTTGCATAAAATCGCACAGAAAGCTCTTGATTTATGTGAAAATTAACCTCAAGTTCTTTCAGGGAGTGAACGGTTGGTCCTACAGTGCTCTTGGCGCTCTCATTCGTTTCTGAAAATTTGATTCTACTGGGTGTCCCGTAAGTTATCCACCAAACTTCGGGAGTAGTTTCTACAACTAATTTGCAACAAAAAATTTCTCTTGAAGTTTTTTTAACCCCTTTAAAATCTGACTTTTTTGACTTTTTCGTGTTTTTGACCTTATACCATTAAAACGGTCATAACCTTAAATTACACTCGAAAATTAAAAATAAGGATACCGTTGGAAAGAGCGTGAAATTTCTTTGAAGCTTAAGTTCAGTTTGGTGGATAACTTATGGGACACCCTGTATATTAAATCGGTAAAAAACAATACCTTTATATCCACAGTTTTCGACCTAGGGCATTTTGAAAATTACAACCTCTATTTTTCACCTCTAGAAGTGACTGACACTTTCAAAATGTCATCGGAATCGGTCCATGAGAACTAACTAAGGAAAGTGCCGCGCACGGACGGTTAATCTTTTATTCGATTTTTGGATTTGGCGATAATTGTTTTGTTGCTATTCACAAACTTTTACTTTCCCTACGTATTCCATAATTATAAATTCCCGGGAATCTACCCATCCCAATACTTCAACCCGCCTGAAAAGTGGGTTGAAAGCTAAATTGGTGCAAAATACTCCCGCAGGCCGAGGGAATATTCTGGCTGGGGCCAAGGTTGGGTTCAATATCTCACTTTCAGGTTTGGCGAGTGAGCATACATTTCAAATTTATTTATTAACCGGGAAGCCGCGAGGAATGCGAACGGTTAATATTCCGAGGAGTTTTAATAATAGTTTTTGGCCAGCGGGATTTGAAAGGTGCACCGTCGGGCAGGTGCAAGCGGGGCGGTTAAAATTACTCGAGGCCTAAGTCAACATTGGAGTATAAATAATTGGGTAAGCCTTTTGGATTCGTCATACTTTATTTTTCACGAAGGATTTCGTCCGAGTCGGTTGCGAATTAAAAATATATGGTGCGAATAGAACAATAAAAGTACACAATAATATTTCATCATCATATCAAACTATTCAGAACTACCATTTATGCATGAAATAATATTTCATAATATATTTATTTATATATTTATATTTATATTTATTATATTTATATATATATTATTTAGAGTGATGAGTATGTGGGGTTGTTGAGGTTCGGTCAAACTTGTAGTTGCAATGTAGAATCCAAAGCCGCAAGTGCTAGAACCGTTTAGCAAGTGTTTTTCTGTTAGAAGAGTAAGTGTTAAATTGGTACATTTCGCCCTTGGAGCAAACGTGCACTCTCCCTTGAAAATGGCTAAATAAAGAGCCGAAACGTTGGGAAAAAAACGCATGATTTCATTGACCGAACCTCAACAATCCCACAATGAGTATGTCATACTCATCACTCTATATAAGGAATACGGTTGACAACATCCCTCATATATATTATTTATTTATATTTAAATATATTATTTATATGTATATTTATATATTTATTTATTTCATAATAATATTTCATAATATTTCATAAATAATATTTTTATAAATTTAAAAAAAAAATCGCTTACATACAATTCAGCAACACATTGGGACATTTTATGTCTTTTATATAATCTATGGATAAATTTAGGGCTTTCCAACGAATGGTGAATGATTTTTCTACGAACACGAATGACGAAGATAAAGTTCCGCCAACGACTTGGTTGTAAGTGGAAATCATTAAGAAACTAACTGTAACGCTTTTTCGTGAACGATTTTGTAACCAATTTTGTGATGCTTTTGACATTTTATGTCTTTGCTTTGGCACATAAACGAAAAAAAGTCTCAAAAAAATATGACTTATGGTTTATTTTTTGAAATAATGAACCTTTGGAATCGACCAAGAAAAAAAAAATTGTTAACTCCTCCTCAAAATTTGTTGGTTTTCATTTCAAGGAATGTAGAATCCAAAAATGTAATAAAAATTTGGCCGTCCGTCCGCCATACGTCGTACGCACTTTCCTTAGTTCCCATTGAATGATTTTGATGAAATTTGGTATATGGGCTCCAATTGGGGTCTGATTGTGCCGCAAAGCTTTTGGTTGATGTCGGTCGGGTGGTTGATTTTTCTAAGGGTAGAAAAATAAGGTTTAAGTTTTTAAAAATGCCCTAGCTCAAATAATTTTGATATAAAGGTATTGTTTTTTCATCAATTTAAGATAGTATTGAATTTTTAGAGATCACGTGAAGCTCTGTAGGACAAACCGTTCGCTCTCTACGAGAACTTATGGGTTGGACATACGATAAATCAGAAACACGAGTGTGAATCACAAAAGAGGCCTAATCTCCATTCAAATTTTATCTGACCAAAATGCGATCGCTGTAGGTTCTTGGTAGGTAGGTAGTATCTGTGGTTGGTAGGTGGTGACTATGGCAAAGCCGAGTTCTTTGCAGAAGAGTGATCTATACAGGGTGTCACCCTTACGGGCGCACCACCGGGCTGGGTTCGATTCTACAACTAATTTGCAACAAAAAATGTCTCTTAGCAATTTCTTCTTAGAGGCTTCGTTTTCGAGTTATTTCACTTTTAAGATTTTTTTCGTGTTTTCGACCTTACATCACGAAAATGGCTGTAACTCCCTTAATTGATGAAGTAAATTGCAATTTGATTATTTCATTGGAAAAAGCGTCAAATTTCCTATCTCCCTAATGGGGTTTTAGAAAATTTCAAATGAAACGAACGGGTGTAAAATAAGTCAAAAGTAAAAAATTGGTAAAATTTCGAAAATTTTCACTTTTGTTCAAAGTTTGATTCTCGAAACGTCGTAAACGGAAATTTCCATGCTGTAAGCCTAAAAGTTGCATGTGAATCCCAGCTTTCTAACGGTGAGTTATTTTTTTAAAACACCACTTATTCAGTTAGAAAACTACGTTTTTAGGGCAGAAAACGTTCATTTTCGGGTGTAAATCGGCGTTTTTCACCAGAAATGCTTTCCAACTTAATAAATCATTTGCCATGAAATTTTACGTACTTTTTGACGCTGAATCGAATGGTAACACTTTCCGATCCCCTCGACAAACAAAAAGTACTTTTCAAGCCCTTTCTGGGTTAAACAGAGTACAACAAATTAGTCCTGGACTCCGAATTTGTTATCTATCGAAAAGATAAAGCTTTCCGCAAATGATCGGGACGATATTTTCAAGACAGAGGGCAAAAATTAGGTAAGTCAACAAAGTGGAAGGAGTGCGAGTCATTAATAATCCAGACCTCCCTTAATGACGATTTTGGATAAAACGAACAACGAGATTGAGCCCTTCGCCCAAAGGAAAAGGCTTGAAAGTAATTTTTGTTTGTCGAGGAGATCGGAAAGTGTTACCATTCGATTCAGCGTCAAAAAGTACGTAAAATATCATGTCAAATGATTTATTAGGTTGGAAAGCATTTCTGGTGAAAAACGCCGATTTACACCCGAAAATGAACGTTTTCTGCCCTAAAAACTTAGTTTTCTAACTGAATAAGTGGTGTTTTAAAAAAAATGACTACACCGTTAGAAAGCTGGGATTCACATGCAACTTTTAGGCTTACAGCATGGAAATTTCCGTTCACGACGTTTCGAGAATCAAACTTTGAACAAAAGTGAAAATTTTCGAAACTTTACCAATTTTTTACTTTTGACTTATTTTACACCCGTTCGTTTCATTTGAAATTTTCTAAAACCCCATCAGGGAGATAGGAAATTTGACGCTCTTTCCAATGATATAATCAAATTTCAATTTACTTCATCAATTAAGGGAGTTACAGCCATTTTAGTGATATAAGGTCGAAAACTCGAAAAAAATCTTAAAAGTGAAATAACTCGAAAACGAAGCCTCTAAGAAGAAATTGCTAAGAGACATTTTTTGTTGCAAATTAGTAGTAGAATCGAACCCAGCCCGGTGGTGCGCCCGTAAGGGTGACACCCTGTATAGAAAAAAAACATTTGTGTAATAATTTGCAGCGTTTTTTCGTTTATGTGCCAAGGTAAAGACATAAAATGTCAATATTATGACGATATAATACAACATTATGAGTTTTTCGTGACAATTTTAACATCCTATGCTCAAGAAAGGTATGAATTTGGAAAAAGCAATTTGATGCCCACGTTTCCAGATTTTTGGCTCTCATTGATTGAGTCGCCTTTAAATGGGGTCTTTGCATGAAAAATTAAGTAATACAAATTTGAAAAAATCCATTTAATTTAGTAGGGAAGAGTTGAGAAGTAGTTGAACATACTTCACCATGGTGACAATGTTTCCACAGCTTTGGAGAAAAGCATTTTGTTTTTGCTATTTGATATAATTTTTTTGCTATTTTGTCTGAAACATTTTGTTTTTGTTTTTTTGCTGAATTTGATCTAATTTTTTAAAATTTTATTTACAAGTGATCTACCTACGTTTGTTGTTATTTAATTTCTGTGAAAGAATTTTTAAAGGTATACGAAAAACACCAGGCTGCTTGTCCTACCTAGCGTAAGTGAACTATATTGATTTGTATTCACTGCAAAATAAAATGTTATGTATAAAACAAACTATAGACGATAGACCAGTTAGATCATTTTGTAATAATTACGCCTTTTTTCCACCTAAAAATTTACTATTTTTTTTTTCGCGGGGTTCACATGACATTTGTTGATAAAATTAACATGGAAACGCTTTCTTGAGTCGTGACGTCACAGTCTGAATAATAATGGAAACCTCCTGTCAATAATTATTAATTGATAAAAATTGTTTCTGAGTTTTCTTCCAAGACTACCAAGGTTTTGGAAGCATCAATGTTCTCTCTTCGACGTGAAAATAGAAGTGTTATTGAAGATCAGAATTTCCACTCGCATGCGTGTAGTTTTGCTTTTTATAAGGATTTCTTGTCAGACAGACAGACAAGAAACCAAAATTGTTCGAGAAGGTCAAATACGGACAATTCATTATACTGCCTGTCTGTCAAGAAATAATTGTAAAGAGGAAATTATATAGAAGTATTGTCCGATTTCGATGAAATTTTTTGGGATTGTGCTGGTTGGCGTGTAGATGGTCCCCTAAGAGGGAGGTGCAAGGTACTTGGAGATTGATGTTTCGAGTATCTCATCACTAGGGATCGGATTCTTATGTTTTTACGTATTCTTTTCTCGACAAAATATTGACAATATTGAAGAAGAAGTGTTCAAACCGGTCAAGAACCGGAACTTTTGAACCGGCCAAGTCTACTTTATTTTACATATTTTCACATATTTCGAAGTAAATCAATATTTACAAATGTCTAACTGAAAAACCACTATTTTTGGGGTGGAACCATATGAATTTCCACTTAATTGTTGTGATGCGTTGATCTTATTACGATATTTCTTGGTTCTTTTGGATTAATTTATGGTTTGGAGTGCGATTTTTTATGTTGTGAAAAAAACTTGGACGGAATCGGCCTTTCGGGCCTCGCCTTACTTACTGCTTAGGGCTTTTGGCTAAAATTCAAGAAACATGGAACACACTTTAGCAACGCTTTTCGGCGGAGTAGGGATGTGATGGAGAATAACCCCCGCGTGACACTTTTCGGGTAGTTAGTCCAAGGCTGAAGCATGTTCCATGCTCAAATAAAATCTCAAACAGACAATTGTTCGTTAAATATCTGTACGGAGGGGGGGGGGGGGGGGGTGGTGGTGATTGACCATACCTACGTATTATGGCGGATATTCTCAAAGGGTCTTCAGACGTCCAGATTGTCGTCGCTTCACTTTCGAACACTTGAAGTTCCTTGTCGTGGCGAATAATTTCAAAGAGAGAATTCCTCATTTCACTGTTCTTTTTCAACTAACCAATTTTTAGGACGTCCCACAGTAAGACTTGGGCGTCCTTATACGATCGATCTGGGGTGAAGTTGGACAAAACTCAACAGAAAAAAAAATAACCACACAGTAATCCGTTTTAGACCATTCTGAATCCAAATCCGCGAAAAAAACCATAGGTGTATGTCTGTGTGTGTGTGTGTGAGTGTGTGTGTGTGTAACAAAATCTTGTGTACTCTGCACAGGCCTTAGTTCTCAACCGATTTTCCTGGTTCTTTTTTTGTTCGTCGCGGAAAACTATCTAGTTGTGCACTACGTCGCCGGAATTTCGAATTTTGCCTTTTAAGAGGAGGAAAGGGGGGGGTTAATGCTCGAAAAACGTGCGTTTTTAGGCATAATCTTGTGTACTCTGCCCAGGCCTTAGTTCTCAAACGATTTTCGTGGTTCTTTTTTCGTTTGACGCGGAATACTATCTAGTTGTGCACTACGGCGCCGGAATTTTGGATTTTGCTTTTTAAGAGGAGGAAAGGGGGGGTTAATGCTTAAAACATATTGTTTAGTAATGCATGCATTCCAGGGGACGTCCCATTGGATAAGCATTAGATCAGTTAAACCAGTTGGTAAGCGATAAAACTGTTTCACTCGATGTAATTTATTCATTACTTTAGGCAAGAAATACTGACCCCCCCCCCCGCCATTATCCACCTTAACATTTCTAGCGGCATGGGAGCCTCGAATCTGAAGAGCATTTTAAAATCCATGATCTACGATACCCAACATGCGAATTCGAGTTACCCCCCCCCCCCCCCACCTCCCCAACGCCAACAATGGTGCCAGTCTGGCACCAAAGCGGAAATACGTCGTAACATTGAACTTTCATCTGTTAGTTTTGGTAGTCGAAGTTCACATCCGTATTCAAGGTGAAACACAAAAAAAAAAAACCACGAAATAAGCGGTTTATGGCATCATGGTGGCACCACTATTAGTTCCATGGTGGTACAGAGAATAATTCATGAAAATTCGGAGGTATAATGAGAATTTTTCCTCAATTTCAAAGCTTGGGTACAATTAGTGAGTAGTAAAGGAACCAAAATATTGAAAAATCGGATATTTTGTGAATATTATCCCCCCACTCACCCCCTCCCCTTGCGAATTTCGGTACTCTGGTAAAATCATGTACAACTCAGAAGTTATTTGAGTCAAACAAAAAAAGAAACACGCAAATCGGTTGGAAATTGAGGCCTGGGCAGAGTTTACAAGATTATGCACGCAAACGCACGTTTTTTAAGCATTAACCCCCCTTTCCCCCTCTTAAAAAGCAAAATCCAAAATTCCGGCGCCGTAGTGCACAACTAAATAGTATTCCGCGTCAAACGAAAAAAGAACCACGAAAATCGTTTGAGAACTAAGGCCTGGGCAGAGTACACAAGATTATGCCCAAAAACGCACGTTTTTCGAGCATTAACCCCCCCTTTCCCTCCCTTAAAAGGCAAAATTCGAAATTCCGGCGACGTAGTGCACAACTAGATAGTTTTCCGCGACGAACAAAAAAAGAACCAGGAAAATCGGTTGAGAACTAAGGCCTGTGCAGAGTACACAAGATTTTGTTACACACACACATACACACACACATACACACATACACACACACATACACACACACACACAGACATACACCTATGGTTTTTTTCGCGGATTTGGATTCAGAATGGTCTAAAACGGATTACTGTGTGGTTATTTTTTTTTCTGTTGAGTGTTGTCTTCCTTCACCCCAGATCGATCGCATAAGGACGCCCAAGTCTTACTGTGGGACGTCCTAAAAACGTGCGTTTGCGTGCATAATCTTGTAAACTCTGCCCAGGCCTCAATTTCCAACCGATTTGCGTGTTTCTTTTTTTGTTTGACTCAAATAACTTCCGAGTTGTACATGATTTTACCAGAGTACCAAAATTCGGAAGGGAAGGGGATGAGTGGGAGGATAATATTCACAAAATATCCGATTTTTCAATATTTCGGTTCCTTTACTGCTTACTAATTGTACCCAAGCTTTGAAATTGAGGAAAAATTCTCATTATACCTCCGGATTTTCATGAATTATTCTCTGTACCACCATGGAACTAATAGTGGTGCCACCATGGTGCCAGGACATGGTGCCATAATGCCATAAACCGCTTATTTCGTGTTTTTTTTTTTGTGTTTCACCTTGAATACGGATGTGAACTTCGACGGACAGCCTACCAAAACTAACAGATGAAAGTTCAATGTTACGACGTATTGCCGCTTTGGTGCCAGACTGGCACCATTGGTGGAGGGGGAGGGGGGGGTGAACTCGAATTCGCTTGTTGGGTATCGTAGATCATGGATTTTAAAATGCTCTTCAGATTCGAGGCTATCATGCCGCTAGAAATGTTAAGGTGGATAATGATGGGGGGGGGGGTCATTATTTCTTGCCTAAAGTAATAAATAAATTACATCGAGTGAAACAGTTTTATCACTTAACAACTGGTTAAACTGATCTAATGCTTATCCAATGGGACGTCCCCTGGAATGCATGCATTACTAAACAATATGTTTTTCTTTTGAACCACTGTTCGTTTTGAGCTTTTAAACATTTTTGAAAATAGTTCGACAATCTTACATATTTACCGCATATTATACAAAAATAAATACACACACATAATATGTGTGTGTATTTATTTTTGTATAATATGCGGTATAATAATCGTTTGCGGTTTTGTATAATAATCGGATTTTTATGAATTTAAAACTGCAAAATATTTAACATATTATGTTAAATATTTTGCAGTTTTAAATTCATAAAAATCCGATTTCTACTCATCACTATGAGATCGCATATGACTTGCCGAATGTCGAAGCCTTTTGACCTTGCAGACGTCCCCTTCGTTATGGTGACGGGGGGGGGGGGGAGCGACGGGTGGCGTCGCGGGTGGTGTCGCGGGGGCGCCGCACCCAAGGGTCACGATTCTTGGGCCTTGACCCCCGCATCCCAGGTGGGTGGAGCTCCCTCGCGAAACTACGCAAAATGACGAGACCAACTGAATCATCTCCGATCTCTGATGAGATCATCCATTAAGATCGGATTCTCAACCCAAAATTGACGAGTGTCAATTTTATCAAAATTTCCAATTTTTCCAATTTCCAAATTTTTGCTTGTACAAAATTTTCAGAGTTTATTCGAAGCAGACATCCAAATACACATTTCACGTCCACATTTACAATCCGCGGATTTTGAAAAACACTACCTACTTCCACTCGGTACTTTCATACTTCTAATTTCTAAAAAACGCTGCACATTTTTACACAAAGCTTATCATATTTTTGCTTCTCAATCAAGTTTATTTGGAAGAAATAAATGCTTCACACTCAATTTGAAGAAATAGGGAATTGTGTGTGCCTTCATTAGGATATTTAATTACTGGTTGCTAAGGACGCAAAACTGATTACAACTCAAAGAAACGAACAACGATCGCATTTTTGTCAACTGAAATTTGAACGGAGATTAGGCCTCTTCCGCGATTCACGCTCGTGTTTCTGATTTATCGTAAGTCCAACCCTTAAGTTCTCATAGGGAACGAACTGTTGGTCCTACAGAGCTCCGGGTGGTCTCATTCGGTTCTAAAAATCCAATACTATTTTACAATGATGAAAAACAATACCTTTATATCAGAAGTTTTTTGTTGAACTAGGGCGTTCTCAAAATTTCAGTCCTTAGAAGTGACTGACATCAACCAAAAGCTTCGAAGCACAAATAGACCCCTAAGGCACAATGTTTAACTTAATTTCTTCTAACTTTCTTTAACTTTAATTCTGAGGAAAGTGCCGGGTAAGGACGGCAAAATTTGTATTAGATTTCTGGATTGTACGAACCTTGAAACGTTAACCTAGAAATTTTGAGGGGGGGGGGGGGGGTTGGGTTAAAAAATTTTTTCTTGGTCGATTCCAAAGGTTTGTTATTTAAAATAATAAACCAAAATCCAATAAAAACTTTTTCGTCCGCGGGACTTTCCTTAGTTACCATGGACTGATGTTGATGAAATTTCGTTTATGGGGTCTAGTTTTGCCCCAAACATTTTTGGTTGATGTCAGTCACTCCTAAGGGTTGAAAAATAAGAACTGAAATTTTCAAAAGTGTCCTAGCTCAAAAACTTTTGATATAAAGGTATTGTTAGCATGGAACATGCTTTAGCCTTGTACTAATTACCCAAAAAACTGCACGCGGGAGGGTTCACTCCATCCTTACTCCCTCGAAAGTCGAGGATAAAGCATGTTCCATGTTTATTAAATTCTAGCCAAAGGCTCTAAGCAGTAAGGCGAGGCCCGAAGAACCGAGTTTTTAATCAATTTAAAACGGCATTGAATTTTCAGAATCGAATGGGACCACCCAGAGCTCTGTAGGACTAGCCGATGACTCCCAATGAGAACTTAAGAGTTGGATTTAAATAAGTCAGAAACACGAGTGTGAATCACAAAAGACGCCTAATCTCCGTTCAAAGTTTAGCAGACCAAAATGCGATCATTGTTCGTTTTTTCAAATTTAACTCTTTATTTCTTGGAATTGAGTGTGAAGCGTTTATTTCTTCCAAATAAACTTGATTGTGTAACAAAAATATGTTTGGTAGGTATTGACAATGGCAAATCTGTGTTCTTTACAGGCGAGTGATCTACACAGAAAAATAATAAACCTTTGTGTAATAATTTGCAGTTTTTTTTATTCGATCTTCGGATTCTACATACTTTGAAAAGTAAAACATCAAATTTTGAGGGGCGGGGGGTTAAATTTTTTTTCTTGGTCGATTCTTGAATTTCATCATTGAAAACAATAAACCAAAAGGGAAAATTCCGTCATTGTGTGGCATTCGTCGGTATAATAGGAACGCACTTATCTGTCTTTCCCTCGACCAATCCATTTTTGTTTCCGGAAATGATGTTCTGAGTTATCGCTCGTATAACTTCCGAAAAAAATAGTCGCCCGTTAATCCTGGAAGGGCAGAATGACGGGGAACCCACTCAAATTAGACTTGCCCTCTTCAAGGTAGATAATGGTTCCTTATCACGGTATAATAGCCGCCCCTTTGGAAACTGGAGCCAAATAGTTCTGAATGAAATGGAAAGTGAAAGAGGGTGCTTTCTTACGGAAGAGGCTGTTCGGTTGTTAGACCGGTTTAAGCGCTATCCGGAGAATGCCTTCCTGGCGATTAAGTGTAATTTGGGAGTTACTAAATTGGCTTTCGATCCATCATGTTTACAGCCTAACTAAAATCGTATTGCAAGTAGTTACGAGCCCGTAAAACCGTACCACGCATAATAATTATTCGACTGATTCCCATGCAGCTGAAAAAAATCCTCCAATATAACTTGTAATGAACTTGCGGTATTCTGTACAGGATGTCGCAACTCGAGTCCGCATAACTTCAGGGGTTGGTTCTACAACTAATTTGCAACAAAAAATGTCTCTTAGAAATTTTTGACATTTTATGTCTTTACTTTAAGCGCAAAAGCGAAATAAGCGATAACAAAAAGCGTTACGGTTGGTTTTCTGATGATTTCCGCTTACAACCGATTCGTTACTAGAGAAATGAAACTTCTTTAGTTTTAAACGGACAGAAACTGTTCACCATGTATTGGAAAGCTCTCGATTTATCATGCATTTCTTTTGTACTTGTTCTTGGTATTCATGTCGACATTTATATTCATTAATGTTATTAATGGATGCAGTAAACAATGCCACTTGTTTTGTTGTCACTTGGGAACCAAAGACATAAAAATGTCCCGATGTGCTGCCGACTCGTATGCAAGCGTTTTGACCTATTTTCGAAATTTGGACCCCTTAGGATATCATACTAAATACTTAACTTTGTGCTTTTACCATGGTCCTGTACCCCATCCTAAGGATACTTTTGGATTTTTCCCCGGGATTTTCACGTATTCTTCCTCGGCTGGAAGACTATACCTTCTGCGTGTAACTTGCAGCGTCACAGTCCTTGACGGTAGATTCCGAAATCTCAACCACATCCCAAGTTGCAAATGTTGTGATGTCATTGTGCGTTCATCAAATTTTTTTAACCCCTTGTTTTTCCAAGTTTTTTTTTTTCAATTTTAAGATTTTTCTCGTCATTTTTACCATACGTTACTAAATTGGTCATAACTCCTTTATTATTTGCTTTTCAAATTCAATTTTAAGGATACCATTGGAAAGAGCATTAAATTTCATATCGGTTAGAAGGCTGAGCTTTTGTGATCAATAATGTTGGTACAAAAACGGTATTAACGCTCAATGGATAATTTTCAAAAAAATTTTTTTTGTTAACAAAGATTATGAACAAATTAAAACTGAATTCTACGCTGAAGGTTTCAGCGTGGGATTAATTTGTTATCACTCTTAATTATCATATTTAACATATTATTTTATTTTATTTTTTTAAATTTATTCATTTTTCAATTAGTATTTTAATTTTATTAGAATGTAGCTGCTTTTAGCGAATTTTCAAGGAAAATGAAGCTATTGCAATGGCCTATACATTTTTTGAATGGACTCTATCAGCATGAACTCGTTTACAGAAATACTCGTTGGAAATTATAATGTACAAAAGGCACTCATGTTGCTTAGCATACAGGTTAGAAAGGTTGATAACATTTAGTACACTAAACTCGAACGAAAAAAATAGAATCAGAAGCAAAAAATGCTTGCAAATACGCAAAAAATATAAGAGTTTTAAACGTAAGTAGCGGGCGGTCTTTTAATTTCAACATAGAGAAGTGGAAATGGGAGACAAAATCCGTCTTGCCGTCTGCAGAACACACATAGTCACAAATAATATTTGTGACTCATATTGTGGCAGTCATAGTATGATTGCTGGCGCGAATCGTCCGCGGAAGACAACCACCAATCACATCTTCTGTTACCTCTCAAGATTACAGTCTTTGGCGTACGTTTTTGCCTTGTTCCCACAATGGAATACTGATACATCTTCTCTCTTGTTGCTAACCAAACAACTAGGCATATTGCCGTCTTCAGTGGACGAAGAGCTTCAAATCAAAATGGCCATACATTGAGATGTCATAGTATTCCTCGACATGTGAGATCTGTTTTCTGACCAAAAATGTACATTTTCTAGGGTTCCCAAATTTACCAAATACCTAGTTTGTTCATAGAACTTTTGATTGTAAGACCAAATTTCGAAATTTCGGCATGCGTTTTGAGGGAGATACGGCCATTCCTTATTTGATGATGAATATCAGCCACATTGAAAAAATAAAGTTTTCGGTTGTGTCAAGGAAAATCTCATTTTCATTTTCTTTTATTGGTTTACCCATTATTTTTCCAAAACTGAAAACGAGTCTTCCACCTTCCGTTGAAGCAAAATTGAACTCGGCGTCCATCCACAAGCATCCGACGAACGTCCACATTATTTTTGGATTCGATCGAAACGTGAAGTGGAGTCTATCTGTTCTCATGAGATGCAGCTTGGGCGCCTCTCAAGGTTTTATATTTAAAGACTGGAGCCGCGATCCTATATGGCCGACCTCCGTCGATGCAGATCTCGGAGAATGTTCGCTGAAACCAGTCAAATAAAGACCAATATTTAAAATTTTGTTAAAAAATTTTCTTATTTTATTTGAAAATACGGACGGTAGACCTACGGTTGTATAGTCAGGTAATGATTAATTTTACGCCATTTTTTTCCACAACAAAAGTCTATTGGTTTATTATTTTCAATAATGAACCTTTGGAATCGACCAAGAAAAAATAAAACTTTTTTACCCTCCCTTTAATTTTGTTGGTTTACGTAGAATCCGAAAATCGAATAACAATTTTGTTTTATTATTTTCAATAATGAACCTTTAGAAACGACCAAGAAAAAAAATTTGTTTACCCCCTCAAAATTTGTTGGTTTACGTTTCAAGGTAGGTACGTAGAATCCAAAAATTGTACGCGGCACTTTCTCCACTTAGCTTTGACCGATTTTGATGAAATTTGGTATGTGGGTTCCATTTAAGGTCTAGTTGTGCTCAGAAAATTTTGGTTGATGTAGGTCACTTCTAAGGGTTGAAACTTAAGTTTTGAAATGTTGAAAACGCCCTAACTCAGAAAATGTTGATATAAAGGTATTGTTTTTCCATCAATTTAAGATGGTATAACATTTTTAGAATTTTTTGAGACCACTCGGAGCCCTGTAGGACAAACCGTTCGCTCCCTACGAGAATTTAAGGGTAGGACTGACGATAAATCAGAAACACGAGTGTGAATCGCAAAAGAGGCCTAGTCTCATTTTTTCATTGAAATTACTCGAAATGTCGAGCTAGACAGTTGAAACCAACGTTTTGAGTTGGTTCTCTCGAGAGGGAGGTTCACTTCGAAAGCTCATTTTGCTTCCGAGTCTACCAAGGTAGCGGAAGCTTTGTTTTCACTTTTCAAGGACGAAAAAAAAAGTTCTCCAAAATCAAAATTTTCACTCGCGTTTTGCGTTTTAGACCTTTCTGAACAATTTTGGTTCCGTGTCTGTCTGTCTGTGTGTCTGTCCGTCTGTCATCAATTCCTTGTAACGCGCATAACTATACGAAGTTATTGTCCGATTTCGATGAAATTTTCAGGGATTGTGCGGATTGGTGTGTAGACGGTCCCCTATGAAAATCATCATCCTCGGACTGATACAAGCGACGCATGCGCAAACGTGAATTCCTTGTAACGGCCATAACTTCTACATTTTCCATCCGATTTCAATGAAATTTTCAGGGATGTTACAGATTAGTATTTAAATGGTCTCCTATGAAAATCACCACCTTCGGATTGATAGTAGCTACTGCGCATGCGCAAACGTGAATTTCCTTGTAACGGCCATAACTTCCACATTTCCAACTCGATTTCGATGAAATTCTCAGGGATTATGTGGATTAGGTTGTAGATGTTCCCCTATGAAAATCATCATCCCCGGACTGATAGAAGCGACTGCGCATGGGCAAACGTGAATTCCTTGTAACGGCCATAACCTCCACAATCTCAATCCGATTTCAATGAAATTTTCAGGGATGTTACAGAATAGTATTTAGATGGTCCCCTATGAAAATCATAGAGAATTGTTCTTCATAGAGGGATTCATTCATAGAGGGATGGTCTCCTGTGAGAAAGTTTAATAGCTCAGAGGAAACAGTCTTGATTTGAGCTCCATGGGTCGCGGGTTCTAATCCCAGCCGAGGCTAAGAATTTTTTTGATCCAATCACATACATCTACTCACTTAATTTTTCATCCGATTTCCATTGAAATGACTCAAAATGTCGAGCTAGACAGTTGAAATCAACGTTTTGAGTTGATTCTCTCGAGAGGAAGGTTCATAACGAAAGCTCATTCTTTCATTGAAATGACTCAAAATGTAGAGCTACTCAGTTGAAATCAACGTTTTGAGTTGGTCCTCTCGAAAGGTATCCTTAGCAGCCAGCAATCAAATTTCCATGTTCCACAACTCTTTATTTCTTCGAATTGAGTGTGAAGCTTATTTATCCAGCTTCACCTTGATTTTGAAGCAAAAATATGGTTGGTGAAACCTTGTGTAATAATTTGCGATGTTTTTCCATCCGTACGATGAAATTTGATGAAATTTGGTATATGGGCTCCATTTGGGGTCTATTTGTGCCCTGAAGCTTTTGGTTGATGAAAGTCACTTCTAAGGGTTGAATTTTTGAAAACGCCCTAGCTCAAAAAAATTCAATATAAAGGTATCGTTTTTCTAGAAATCGAGAAATAGAATCGAGTGAAACCACCAAGAGCTCAATAGGATCAACCGTTCGCTCCCTATGAAAACTTAAGGGTTGGGCTTGAGGTAAATTACGAGTGTGAATCCAGAAGAGACCTAATCTCCGTTCAAGTTTTAGCTGACCAAATGGCGATCGCTGTTCGTTCCTTCGAGTTGTAGTAAGGTTAGCAACCATTTAAAAAAAAATTGAGTGTGAAGTGTTTATTTCATCAAATTAAACTTAATTGAATGTGAAGCCAAATTAGGTTGGTGGGTAGTGACAATGGCAAAATTAATCTGCCAGATGATCTATCTGAAAAATAATAAACCTTTAAGTAATAATTTGTACCGGTTTTTTATATCCTCTTTATTTTTATCGTGATGTGACGCTGGCAAAAACCATAGTAATGTGATGCAATTTCTTGTGCCGTGACGGAAAAAAGGAAATTTCCTGTTAATCATTACTAAATGATAGCATTTATTTAAAGTTTCCGCACGACACACTTACATTAGAGAGTTCCTAGTGGTTTTTGATACGGCGTGACGTATTACACACACACTCTCAACATGGAAGATATACTTCTTCCATGCTCTCTTGATACGGCGCCGTATTGTTATGGTCGAATACGTCACTAGGAGGCAATCCGGCGCGCCGTATTAAAAACATGGCGGACGATCCGGTTCCGGCGCGCCGGAGCGACCCTACTAGGAACTCTCTATTGTCTTGTGAGGTTCACAATTTGCAGTACCTAACATAAGAGATCAAGCGATCATACGAGAAAAACTTAACATTTTGGTTTACTCCTTGACGTTTTTCGTTCCTCTCTACAGAAGAACATTGCTTGGGGTCTCGAAAATTTTGAATTTTGGCGCTCTCTGAACATCATTGGTAACATTAATGATGAAACTTGTTCGAAATGTTCAAATGATGTATTGTCTTGGATTGTGGGGATAGTTTTTTTTATAAGTCTGAGAGTACGTTTTTTCCCCTGCTGATTATTGATATTGACTGTTCCTCAACAAATCCTTCGGAATTAATGTCGTCAGTCGCGATTAAACCTGATTTGTCATGGGCCTTATCTACGAAACGTGATTCAACTCACGAGTCAATTAGGACAGCTTACTCCTTGTTGATTCTGTTAAGAAAAGATGATACGAACGTGAGGCTGAAGAGGTTATGACCTCTGAGTTCAACACTGGGAGGCCACTTGAACGGTTATCTTTTCTGAGCGAGATGGCCGACTTAGTAAGGCGAAGAATCACGTTTACAAACATCTGAGACGGTACACTACTTTCCTCGTTCGTTGAAATTCGTGAAATTAACCTCTTAATGGCTTGGTAAGTTCAGTATAAGAGCGACGAAACTTCAGGGATCGATTCTGCAACTAATTTGCTGCAACTTTCGTCTACAACATTTGTTTACTCCACAACAAATCAGTCGTTTTTACACTTGATAATATTAGTATTAGTACAATAATTAGTTTTGCCTTGAGTCTACCAATAAAGCGGAGGCAATGTTTTCATTTTTGAAGTTTAAAAAAGAAATGTTCTCTAAAATGAAAATATCCGCTCGCATTTCGCGTTTTTAGAATTTTCTTAACAATTTTGTTTTGGCGTCTTTCTGTCTGTGTGCCTGTTTGTCAGAGTACAGGTCTGCGTGTCCGCAAATTCTTGTAACGGGCTAAACTAGGTACACGAAGTTATTATCCGATTTAGATGAAATTTTCAGGGATTGTGTTGGTTGTCGTGGTGTAGATGGCTCATTAAAAGGATTGCTTTAAATTTATTTTCAAGCCTACCTGTACAAATTTTCTTGTGCATTTGTACGGTTTGGAAATTTTACTTGAATTATATTTGGTTTGAATAATATGTTTTGTATAAGTGAAGTCTCTCATTTATATTGTTTTGTTTTTCTCTTTATTTATTGAAAGAAATATTGTTTCAATAGTTTAATAAGTAATGCTTTATCATCAATATTTATAGGTACTTAATTATTAAGTATAAAAAATATAATGTAAAGCTTTACTGGAGCATGTTGTTCTTTTTCACTTACATTTTTGCTTCCTCACTACCGAAGGTAGGGAAGCTTTGTATTCGTGAAAGAAGTGAAAAAAAAGTCCTCCAAAATCAAAATTTCCACTTGCTTTTTGCGTTTTAGAGCTTCCCGAACAATTTTGGTTCCGTGTCTGTCTGTCGGTCTGTCGGTCTGTCTGTGGTCAATCCTTGTCCCGGGCAAAACTATACTAACCTGTGGTCCGATTTTGATGAAATTTTCAGGGATTGTGCGGGTTAGGTCCTAGACGGTCCCCTATCGATTTCAGCACCTTCGGACCAATAGGAGCGAGTGCGCATGCGCAAACGTGAATTTCCTCGAACCTCGGTTTCTCGGTTTCTAATGAACCGATTTTGCTCAAATTTGGAGGTTAGTTAGGGACTAACTTCTAAGAGACACCCTATAAGTTTCAATCAAATTGGTCAAGCAATAGCCGCTGCGCATGCGCGAACTCTTTGAATCATAATTTATTCGCCAACTGATTCTATACGTCCATGTTACAATGAGTGAGGAAGCTATACTGCCCACCCAACTTGGCAGACGTTTTTAAAGTCTGTCAACTAGGTGTGGCGTTTAGCTTCCTCGCATCCATGACCCGATTGTATAGATGATCCAGTGCATATAGGCCAGTCATATCTGACACAAAAAAGGGCTAAAATCGCAAAAAACCGTCTAGTTCTGCATGTTTGATATGTTGTTTGGGACTGATAGGGAAGTCTAAATTCAATTTTGCAGGCATGAAAACCTTGTGCAATTTCCGTGGCACTCGAAAAACATCGATTTTTTTCCCCTTATTCTGGTTTTTTCGCTATAACTTTGAAACCGTGCGTCTTTCGTCAATAGCCACTATATATACTTATTTAAAGTTAACAAAATTTGCTACAAAACGAGACCAAGTACAGCTCTGTAAGTCTTATAGTTACCGAGATACAGCTTTTCAAAAAGTGCCCATTTTTTATAAAAAAAAAGTGAAATTTTAACTTTTGTCAACTTTAGACCTAAAAAATCAGTAGAAATACGTGTTTTATGAAGAACGTTATATCGAATGAAGTTGTAGCAAATCTAATTAGCTTTCATTTAAGCCCAACTGCACGTCTTTGGGACTTATGGTTCTCTCACAATCTCTAAATAATTAAAATTGAAAAAATCGGGTTTTCCGTAAATTTTACCTTATGTGCTCTAATCATGGTAATCGGTCATTTATACCAAAAAAATAGTACCTACTCTTCAGAAAGGACCAAAATATATATCCGAGGGGTTTATTGCATGAACAAAAAAGTGCAAAAATTTGAAAAATGCAGTTATGCACCCACAGATGCTGAATAAAATAAGTAATATGACAGATAGTAAAGTAGTTGATAGATAATAATTGATCAATAAAATATGTAACCAAATCATATTTTACGTCTAGATAATATTTTTTCAGAGCCGTCTGCCCACTTCGCATATGATCATGCGAGTAGGTAGAAATTAGTCGGACAGATTCTACCCCAGAACATCTCCCTAGGAGCCAACACGTTTGTTGTGGTTGACGGAGGTTACCTAATACACCATGTGACCTGGCATCGGAACGACTCAATCATGGCGATTGTTGCAGGGTATGTCAGCTACACCCTGAACCACTTTGGGCAGAATGTTGCTGTAGTTTTTGATGGTTACCCTCAAGATGGGGCAGGGAGGAGTACTAAAACTGCAGAGCGTGTGAGACGCTACAGTTCCCTTCAGTGTAGCGAGGTGCAGTGTCAAGAGACAACCACCATATCCATGTAACAGGAGAAGCTGTTGTCCAGCGACAGCAATAAACGGAGGCTCATTGCCTTCATTCGCTCTGCCTTCTACGCGAAAGGGATTGAGACGAGACAGGCACCCGAGGACGCTGATGGTGAGATTGTTAAACTGGCCCTTGAAAAGAGCACCTCCTCTGAATCTGTCATCATTGTTGGAGAGGACGTAGATCTCCTGATCCTATTGAACGCGCTGGGGTCAGAGACAGAAAACGTTTTCTTCCAGAAAAGCGGCAGAGGTAACGCTGACCCCTCGCAATATTCAGCGAAATGTTTCATGAGTGGACCACCTGCAATCGCCCCTGCTTCATTTCCTCCACGCCTTCACGGGGTGCGATACCACCTCTGCCCTTTTCTGGATTGGGAAGAACCGACTGTGGAGCACCCTGAAGACAGACCCTCAACTCATCGCCATGGCAGAAGTGTTCCTTAAGCCCGATGCCTCCCACCAGGCGATAGCTGATGCTGGGGCTAAGTGCCTGGTGGCCCTCTACGGAGGGGATGTCAACAAGGAAACCCTCCACTCCTTAAGATATTCTATTTTCGTCAGGACAGCCGCCTCCGCGAAAGTAGATTTAGCACGTCTGCCCCCCACCGAAGATGCAGCTGCCCTCCATTCATTCAAGTTCAGAAGTGGATGGGGGCAGACTAGCCGGCCACTGAATGGGGATGGAAAGTCTCTGAAGGTGGGCTCATCCCCATCACTATGACAGCAGAAGTAGCGTCCCCATCACTTCTGAAATTTATTTCTTGTCAATGCAAGAAAGGGTGCGCCGGAGGCGGCTGTTCCTGCCAAAAAGCAGGGCTCAAGTGCTCCGCACTTTGCAAGTTCTGTTTGGGGGTGTCCTGCCATAACAGCCACATCACCCTTTATACGGAAGAAGAGGACGACGACGACGACGACCCTCAACCCTTGGGCCTCCGAGATGATGAGCCCCCTCAGAAGCGGCCAAAAGTTCAAAAATAGCTTGATTTTACTATTTTGTACTTTGTAAAAAATTGATTGTCTTGTGTATTTCATAATAAATACGAGCTTCGTAAATATAGCTTAATTGTTTCTTCTACAATTTTTTTCTGGCAATTAACCCCTCGGAATTATATTTTGGTCCTTTCTGAAGAGTAGGTACTATTTTTTAGGTGTAAATGACCGATTACCATGATTAGAGCTCATAAGGTAAAATTTACGGAAAACCCGCTTTTTTCAATTTTGGTTATTTAGAGATTGTGAGAGAACCTTAAGTCCCAAAGACGTGCAGTTGGGCTTAAATGAAAGCTAATTAGATTTGCTACAATTTCATTCGATATAACGTTCTTCATAAAACACGTATTTCTACTGATTTTTTAGATCTAAAGTTGACAAAAGTTAAAATTTCACTTTTTTTGAAAAAATGGGCACTTTTTGAAAAGCTGTATCTCGGTAACTATAAGACTTACAGAGCTGTACTTGGTCTCGTTTTGTAGCAAATTTTGTTAACTTTAAATAAGTATATAAAGTGGCTATTGACGAAAGACGCACGGTTTCAAAGTTATAGCGAAAAAACCAGAATAAGGGGAAAAAAATCGATGTTTTTCGAGTGCCACGGAAATTGCACAAGGTTTTCATGCCTGCAAAATTGAATTTAGACTTCCCTATCAGTCCCAAACAACATATCAAAAATGCAGAACTAGACGGTTTTTTGCGATTTTAATGTCTGATATGACTGGCCTAATAGCATCTAATCTCGAAACATCAATCTCCAAGTACCTTGCACTATCCTCATAGGGGACCATGCACAATTTCTGAAAATTTCATGTGGATTTTGTGTGGAAAATATAACAGCTTTAACTCCTACATGTTTCATCCATATTCGATGAAATTTTCAAGGATTGTGAGGGTTGACGTATTGATGGTCCCCTATGGAAAGCATCTCTCCCAGATAATAGCCTCTGTCTTTCCTTGAAAAAGTGAATAGATTTGGAAGTAAAATTCGAGTCGTCCAATATGAAAATTCGTGATTTTTTTCTTTTAAAAAAGTGATATTTCTCAATAAAACTATTAACCGATTTAAATCATAATTCGAGGTCAAAAATGAGAAATTCGAAGTTTTTTTTTGTATGATGTCAATAATGTTTTACGAGAAAGGGCAACACTGCTCTTGGCAAGCTTTTTTTATATATCGGTTTAACTTATTGTCAGTGGAAACGAAAGTGAGGAGGGCACGGTAATATTGGTTATGCAAGGTGTTGTCCTGCGTCAGTCCAGCCGAATCGGGGCAAGGACTCCTGACGTGATGAATATTGCCCAATTATCGGCTTGTCTATTCTGCCATCAAAATTATTCTCCTCGTTTGGAACTAGTTCGTGTTTTGTTTCCTCGAACCAATTTTTTGTGGCCTTCCGCTTGGTAATAACTCACAACTTGGTGAACGACAATCGGATCTCCGGACAGCTTTATCTGGTCCAGTATCAGGAAAATTAGCGTTATTAATAGGAATAATTAGAGCTATAAATTCACCAGTCAGACGAGAGACCTCATAAAGAAAACCATTTTGGTAGATTGATAAAGATACATAAAATCCAAAAATCGAATGAAATTTTCCCATCCGCCCGTAGCTTGCAGTAAGAAGTACTTCAACCATTCCCCGCGGACCAATTTTGATTAAATTTGGGATACCGGCTTCATTTGGGGACGGGGAGTTGTGCCCCGAAGCTTTTGGTTTTTGTCAGTCACTTCTAAGGGGTAAAATGTGGGAGAAAAATGTTGAAAACGCCTTTGCCTGAAAACTGTTGAAGTACAGGTATTGTTGTTTTATTGATTTAAAACAGCGACTTTAGAGGATTTTTTACACCACCACGATCGCTAATGAGAATAATTAATTATTCATTTAGTGAATAAATAATTACTGATGCTTTATCAATTAAGTGTTTTTTAAATCAATTTAGTTTTAGAAACGAATGGGACCATCCAGAGCTCTGAACGTTGAATAATGGTTAAAGTAGAGTTGATTGTGAAATTAATCATTAGTACACGTGACCTGCCGACGAGCCTCATAAGGGTTCCTCACCCCCCCTCCCCTCCTACACCTTTAAGATCCTTAGGTCCTTTGTTGGCCTTGTCCCTCTGATGATTGAAAATAATAATTTCCAGTGATTTTCGTATCTTTCAAAATTATACCAAGTAAGTACTCCATGAGGTATTTAACTTTACCTCGAAATGGGCTAAGGACTCTGTTTTATTTGGTAATTCTGTAAAAAGTTAAAATTTGATGGTTTCAATGTTGGTATGTAGGTAAATTATGAGTAAGTTCAACTCCTAGAAACAAAGTACCTCATTTCACTAGGTACTCTAGAAAATTGAACTGAGTGATGATGATTATTACTATCAAATAAATTCGACTATAACATCAAAAGAGCTGACCGTGTCTACCCTGTCATCAGGAACTCATCAATGGGTAATTTTTCCTTCCAACCACGTTCTCAGAGATACTACGAGTATTAGTATTAGTATTAGTCGAGTATTACTACGAGTATTAGTCTCGTATTAGAGACAATTCGAAGTTCACTGTAGTGTGGTAACGTTGTATTGATTCGAGGAAGAAACAGCAGGCTGATAAGGGTGATATTTCTGGCACGTTCATTCGTCTCAGCAGCAATTAGCGTTTCAGATATATTTGAGTAATTTTAGTTTCTACCCTGTATGTCGGTAGAGTTGTTGTACATTCTAGGCGGTCTAAACACGACGAAACTTCAGGAATCAACACTGCAACTAATTTGCAACAACATTTGTCCTAGAATATTTGTTTTACTTCACTTTAAATCCGAAAATTTTACTCTTAGAGAATTTTTTTCTTATTTTATCATGGAACATGCTTTTACCATCACCTAACTGAGCAAAAACGTGACGAAACCGTGGAACGAAAGTAGCGCGGGATTTGGTAATGATTCTCACTTACAACCGACCCGTTTCTAGGAAAAAACGCTGCAAATTATTACACAATGGTTTATTATTTTTCTATATAGATCACTCGTCTACAAAATCACCAACCATCCAATATGAAGGAAAAAAAAAAAAAAAATCAAAAAAAATTTAAAAAAAAATCAAAATCACCAATTATCGATTACATTTTGATCAGCTCTAATTTGAACGGAGATTAGGCCTCTTTTGCGATTCACACTCGTGTTTTGATTTATATATATATATATTTCAAAATAAACACTTAAATTTTCGTAGGAAGCGAACGGTTTGTGCTACAGAGCTCCGCGTGGTCTCAAAAAATTCTAAAAATTCTATAGAATCTTAAATTGAAGGAAAAACAATACCTTTATATCGAAATTTTTTGAGTTAGGGCGTTTTCAAAATTTCAAAATTGATTTTGGAACCCTTAGAATTGGCCTACCTCAACCAAAAGCTTCGGGGCACAACTAGACCCCAAAAGGAGCCTACATACCAAATTTCATCAAAATCGGTCAATGCTAAGTGGCAAAAGTGCCGCGTACGGCGGACGGCGTACGGCGTACGGCGGACGGACGGCCAAATTTTTATTCGATTTTTGGATTCTACGTACCTTGAAACGTAAACCATCAAATTTTGAGGGGGTGTTAAAATTTTTTTTTCTTGGTCGATTCCAAAGGTTCATTATTGAAAATAATAAACCAAAAACATCGCCGTTAGTTTTCATCCCACGAAAATCATTCGCCACTTGTTGAAAAGCTCTCAATTTATTACGCTAACTTATATTCTGCCAAAATTGCTGTAAATATGAACGAAGCTGAGATTTAGTTATGAACGCGGGCTTTTAGTTGTGATGTGTTCTTCGACGCTTTAGATGTTTTCGATTTCTTAATAATAATAATACCTTTGTTTTGATTGAGACGGCTTTACAAAGTAGTGAGTCATCGTCTACTTCCACGGAAGAGCGAGTAAGGAAACTCATTGGTAAACTTGTATTACACCAAGAACATTCGAGAAGCTTCGACCGCTAAAGGCATGGCTAAAGGAACGGCTAAAGCATGTTCCATGTTTCTCGAATTTTAGCCGAAGGCTCTGAGCAGTAACCATCCGGGGGTCCGAAGGGCCGAGTTTTATTACCTAACTATACACTAAACGCGTTGATATGTTTATTGATTTCTCAGGCTGTATACAATTTATTAGTTTTCCGTAAATAAAGAAAATTACGTGAACACTTGTGTGTTTCAGAACTTACTTCACTAACTCTCCCTTCAAATAGCTACTAAAAATTAAAATATTGTTCCAGAATCTGTAATTAGAGCAGGTAGCGAACCTACCGGTCTTTAGAAATCATGGGAAGTGAAGGCTTTGTCACAAAAATTTTTTTCATAAATATAATGTAAACTATTAATGTAAACGTAAAATATTAATGTAACCATGGTGTAAAATACAAATAAATAATTAAAAAAACTGTAAAAATCTCATTTACTCGTTATGCGATGTTTTGGCTTCAGAACGTCTCTGTTCTGGCGAGGCCCGAAGGGCCGAGTTTTACCTTGTCGTTAAAATGGTCATATGTAACTCCTTTAATTACAAGATAAAATCCAAAATGAAGGTACCGTTGGAAAGAGCGTTAAATTGCCTTTAGTTTTCGTTACATAAAACTCATTCAAGTTACGTCAAACGTGCTTTTTTCAGCCTATTGGTGTGAAGATGATGTCCTATAAGGGTTGTGCAAGGTAATTGAAGATTGATGTTTTGAGATTACAGTGCATCAGATCATCTTAACAATCGGGTTTTAGATACGAAATTTCGTACTTGAAAGTATACTATGGTCCCCACTTCTGGCAACGGATTACCATTGCCGTAATGTTTATTTTCTCTTGTGTACTCTTATTATTGTAATTTAATTTATTCAATAAATTTTCTTATTTTTCTTCTATCCACAAAATATTAATCAAGCAAATTCAAGAGATCTTGCCTTCAATAGGTGTCCCCTTAGAGTTTTGATTCTATTTCACTAGTTGTAAGTAGTTAACAAACAGTTTGTTAACTACTTACAACTAGTGAAATAGAATCAAAACTCTAAGGGGGCACCTATCTCTAGTTACTAGAGATGAAAAATAATGATACTATTTTATTATCATAGCATTTTTCAAACAAATGAAACCTTTTTACCATCAAATGAAACTTCGTACCAACCAAATGGAACTTTGTTCCAATCAAATGAAACCTCTTTTCAACCGAATAAAAATTTTTTTCAAACAAATGAAACCTTATTTCAATCAAATGAAACTCATTGGTCCAACCATATTGCTGATCACTGTGACATCGAGGTCACAGCGAATCATGACATCGAGGAGGTCATAGTTCGCAGCTTCGAAACAATCACCGCGACAGACTGCTCCAACTTCGTCATAAACATGACGATGAAACTGCCTGCAGGTGCTGGACACCCCATTAAATTAATTTGTAGTGCCTCCGTATCAACTGGTTCGAAAAAGATTCGTTTGATTGAAATAAAGTTTCATTTGTTTGAAAAATGATATATACCCAAGTGAGATGGGTAGGAATCTACTTCCTAGTGTAGCACATAAGACTCACTAAATTCAATTTTCAAATGATAAATGATCCCCCTCCTGGCTACAGATCTGATTGCAAAGATCGTCAGCCTACACAATTACCCAAGCAGTCTGTATCAGTATATAAGTTAGTAAATATATAGTTTCAAAATTGGATACTATATTATTTCATAATACCGTGCCTGACGACTGGAGCCAACTGTCATGGCTAACTCGAATTATGAGGGAGGGATCGACGGAGATGGTTGACGGCTGAGAAATACGGAATCGATCGACGGTAAATGTCAAAATCCAACTAGTCAAGGTTGAGTTAATACCAAGTTACGGGACAACTTTCACTTCCTTTCTGTTCCAATCCATTACCGATGGCTTTCTACGATGATGTCTCACGAGGATTAGTATTTCAAAACTTGTTAGTAATTAAATAGATATTATTTATAATATAAAGTGCTCATTAATTTTAACGAGTTAGTTTTATTGTCCTTCAAGTACACAACACAATTTTATGAAAGTATAGAGTCTAGTCTTTGAGAGATTTACAAAGTATTGAGTCAGTTTCTTTCCTACAATGTACTTCCATTACCAGAACGAAAAATTACTTTATTGCAAAAATATACTTCAAAAATTACTTTAACTCCACACAGTGAAGTTATCTGGCTACATCTTTGACAAGACCACGGGAAAATGTAGAACAAAAATCTGTACTACCAACATCGCTGCCGAACATTTTTAGGTAAACGCTCTAGTAGTCGACACTGCGTCAGTAGTCGACACCTCCTTTAATAAACGAGAAAAGCTAGGGATATAGGACACTATTTGCAGTTTCAGGTTTTGATCTTCCAATGGCTTCTGAATTATTATTAAAGTTCCTATATATTATGTACTAAAAGTGAGCAGTGATTTGCCAAAGAAAGTCTGATTTAATCGATATTATGCTTTAAGTAAAGACCTTAACATAATATTTTTTCTATTGATTTAACTGTGATTTATTGTAATCAAAATAAAGTGAGTGTAATAAGGGACTACTTTAATTTGGTTCCTCAAATCATAAACTATGGCACCCATGTCGACCACTAACGCCAACCACTGTCGACTTCTGAAGAAATCTTCTTTCCCACTGTCGACTGCTAGTGCAAAATTAGACTTTGAAAACCCTACTGTTTTACCCTATGAAGCTCAAATTTTAACAAAATTGTCCGATGTATCGTACGGGGAAGGTTGTTTGTGTCCATTCTTAGCCGGTAATAACTTGGAAAAACTAAATTTTGAAGGCAAAGAATACCTGTCAAAATTTCCTTAAGGTGTCGACTGTTAGTACGTTCACCTTAAAGCATATTAAATTATTCAAAATTAATCCGTGACGATAATTTCGCTGTAGAACGAGAAGATGTGTTACCAACAACGATGTAATTTTTCGTTGATATATCAGTGTTAGTGTGGAGGCAGTGCTGGTTGATTCAAGTGCCAAATTCTTCACAAATTGAGTAGTTGAGAGCTGACCTCTAGAACCCGCAAATGATTGGTTAGTTATACATTTATACATTTATATTTTAATTGGAATAGAATTATCGAAAGCTAAACTTTGAGGAATATGGGGAAAAAAATCATAATAAACATCATAATAACTCAAATCTTTTTTTGGGGCTACCTAGTAACTATTAAATAAGAAACATATGAACGTAATGAAAAATTATTCTCGATATGTAAGATAGAACCGTTATTTTTAACGTAGAATATCAGATCTTCTCGATACTCAAAACGGAAGTATTTCCTTGATTACCCGAACATGTGACTCTGTTGGGTGAATACCCAATCCATCAATTCGGTGCCCTGAGTATTCGACTGACTCCTCCAACCATTTACACTTTTGGGGTTGCAATCGGATCCCCTCCACTCGAAATTTCTCCAAAACTTTATTTAAATTACTAAAGTGTTCCTCGGTTGTCCTCCCAGTTGCAATCACATCGTCCAAAAAAACAAGCCACATTATCTACCCCGTCCAATACCTGGTCCATCCAATACACTTGGTGCAAGGGAGACACCAAAAGGTAGTTTCCGATAGCGCATAATTCCTTTATGGGTAGCTATGTTTAAATATTGTTTTGAGCTATCCTCTACCGCCAAGTGTTCTTTTTTTAATTTATTCAAGAAAAATATGTTTGCTCAATGTGAAATATACTATTGTATCATTTATTGAAATGTTTTTAATTGGATGATTTTGTTTCAGGTCGCTCACGCTGCCAGCATTTTGAAAAGGTGAATAATCAAAAATTTATATCATAACAATTATTTATTAATCTAGTCCATAAATACACAATCTTAAGTGCGAGTTTGCAAAGATGCTGCTTTTGCAGTTTACAGATTTTAGATGCACATCACAAATTGCCTAACTTGTTTAAAATGCGAAAAAAACAATGGAGAGAGTTGGATAATAATGAAGAGTTTTATCTTGAAGATTTCTACTACTCAATAATATTACTATACAATTTATGAATAATAATATTACTAAATAATAATAATTTAATTACTAAATAATTTATACCAAGTTGGGTTGTAAGAAGTGGATGTAAATGTGTACCTAAGTGCAAAACAATCCCTGACATGAAACAAGCCTTTCACACTCTTGTTAAGTTAAAAGTCAAAATTCGCAACATCAACACGACTGAGAATTCGTTCTCTGGTTATTTTGATGTATTTTTATCCCTCAAAAATTTGTTGGTTTACGTTTCAAAAAATCCCTCAAAATTTGTTGGTTTACGTTTCAAGGTACGTAGAATCCGAAAATCGAATGAAAACGCAGCAAATTATTTCAGAAAGCTTTATTATTTTTCTATGTATATCACTCGCCAGCGAAGAACACAGCTTTGCCATTGTCACTACCTACAAACGATATTTTGTTTTTGTCCTTTTTGTTTTGTTATTTTCAATAATGAACCAAACCCCCCCCCCTCAAAATTTTTTGGTTTACGTTTCAAGGTACCTACGCAGAATCAAAAAATCGAATAAAAACGCTGCAAATTATTTCAGAAAGCTTTATTATTTTTCTATGTAGATCACTCGCCTACAAATAACACAGCTTTGTCATTGTCACTACCTACCAACGATATTTTTACTTCACAGTCAAGTTTATTTTGAAGAAATAAACGCTTCACACTTAATTTGAAGAAGTATGGAGTTGTGGATGCCTTTATCTTTATGCCTCTCTTTATGAAATTTGATTACTAGTTGCTAAAGACGCAAAACTGAGTTCAACTGAGTTCAACAACGATCGCATTTAGGGCAGCTAACATTTGAACGGTGACTAGGCCTCTCTTGCGATTCTGATTTGTCATAATTCCAACCCTCAAGTTCTCATAGGGAGCGAACATTCGATTCTAAAACTTCAATATTATTTTAAATTGATGAAAGAACAATTCCTTTATACCAAATTTTTTTGGGCTAGGGCGTTTTCAAAATTTCAACCCTTATACTTGGGGCACAACTGGACCCCAAATGGAGCCCATATCAAATTTAATCAAAATCGGTCCATGGTAACTAAAGAAAATGCCCCGTACGGCGGACGGACGGTAATATTTTTATTCCATTTTTTGATTCTACGTATTTTGAAATGTAAACCAAAAAATTTTGAGGGGGGGGGGGGGGGTTAAATTTTTTCTATTAGTCGATTCCAAAGATTCATTATTGAGAATGATAAACCAAAATTTTGCCGTTGTAGTTAGGTACCTATTATAGATTCAGTACGTATCGGCTCTTCATTTGTACAAAGATTCCATCTCCACAGCTTCCTGTTTCGCACTAATTTCATCCTCTGTATTCGTGATTGGCAGCTGCACCACCAAGAACGGGTTTCTCTCCACTCTGGTTAACGACCAATCAGTCGTGGTTGACGCCTATCGTTTCGTGGCAGCTGGGATTAATAGTGGAAAGTTGGGCGCCTCAACCACCACCTCCTTTTTTCTCGGTCGCAGTCTGCTTCTCCTACTGATTAGTAATAAAATGTAAAGTGTTTTTTCTTCACCCTTCGTTCTAGTCGAAGGAAGTTCACTCTTACTTTCCTGCCCGCAAGTTGTTACTTTCCTGTCACGGTCGAGCGCCACCTCGATTCTTCCCGTCGCCATACCATCTGTGAAGTGTGAAGCTGGCTTCTTCAGATTTCAATATTTTCACTTCACTTGGAAGTTATTCTAGTCCAACCAGCAGGGCTTCGAGCTCGGACCCATAACTTCTCAATGGCAGATGAGGTAATTGTGAACAAAACGTTGAAGTTTCAAGTTATATTTTTCTGATGTAGAGGTTTTCATAAGTCACCACCACGTTGTGCTCTAGCATTTTTTTCGCTGGAACCGCTTGACCGATTTTTATTCTGTAAGGCGATTTTTGAATGTTATCACCTAACTCAAGTTTTTAAATTGTATTTTGATGATGAAAAGTCGTCCTCCGTGGTGTTAAATTTTTTTAAATCCAAATTTGAACATTCATACTGTTCCATCCTCACACGTCCTCATTGACGGAAATTTTCCCGTCATTTTCGCAGGTACTTCGTGCTGAGTGAAGAGTGCAGAACATCTGCCAAGTGGGTGGGTGCTTAGCGTAGTCGTATCCATAACACGGTTGTGTAGATGCTCTGATCATTGGGAATCAACAAAACAACAATCCTGTATACCATTCAAATTGGATGCAAACAATACACGTCATAGAAGGAATCCCGCCAACAGTGAACCTGCATATCAAAGTGGGTCTCATTTCGTTTCAAACCTACCTTAAGCTAATGGACGCACAAAACATTTCATATATGTGTCCATGTGAACTGTTTTTTGACGGACCATGTTCAGGTATAGTAGTTAATACTTTTGGTACAGCAATTTAATTTTTAAAATTCGTACCTACCTAATAATTTCTTATTTTTTTATATTAAAAATGAAGTTTTTACTAAAGCTGATTTATACTGGACAAGATATCCGAAAGTTTTAAAATATAGATACATACATATATTCGAAATTATTCAAATCTCTTTCAAATTTTAATTTCTTTTCTCTACTTTCTATTCTATGAATCTCTGTACATTTAGTACTTAAGTAAGTACTAGCAGTAAGTTAAATATAAGGTATAACTAACGGATAAATTGTGCAGACCCGGATTGACGACGGAATGCCAAATCCTATTTGTATGTTTTTCCAAACTATTTCGTATTCTTTCATTTTGAATAAGCATAATATGTTTCTTCTTCTTCTTCTTCTAGTAGTTTATTTGATTTTCATGGTTATCCAACTTTGCAATTTTTCTTGGATTGGGATCTACGACGTGATTAGTGAGACCTGGAGTGTGGCGATTGACCACAATTCATATTTTTTACTACCAAGTTACCGATTTTATGTGACGGAATTATATTGTGTTGAATAATGTAGTAATGCTGAATAGAAATAATGAAGTAATGTATCTCTATTACTTGAGTTACAATCTCCTTATGTTCTCATATGAGTGAGGCAGTTTTTGAGAAAAGTGGAGGAGGGTAATTCAAAAAATTATTTTTCTAGTGTTCAAAGGGGCCCTGCTAGCCAGAAAATAGGGAAGAACATTGAAAAAATAGAAAGAAAAACATTTCTTCGAGAATCTGGGTTAAATCCACTGCATAGACTACTTTTGTAAGTGTAAACAATTCAAGGCATCAATGGTAAACACTCATCTGTGAAAGGCAGAGAAATATATTTACTTAGAATCATCACTCAATCCGTTTGTTAGAAAATAAACCGTGAGGTCAACTGAGATAAGGAGGTCAAAGACAAACCAACCCTTTGCAGAACGCAATGAGTGTTTTCAAACCCGAATAATAATATGAATATAGATGAATCATGGCATACTTTATATTATTCGCTGAAGAATTATTGAAAACAAAAAAATTGCTATGCCATCGATTCTAACTCACACTTTCTAGTTAACATACCATCTGGACGATAAAAATTAGTTGAATCCACATTCGTTGAGTTTTTAACTTCATGGCGCACGTAACCTTCAAAGTTCATCTATTTGGGGGAGGCCGTTATCACATACATATCAGGAATCGCGGAAACCCGTGAAATCTCTTATCAATAGTACGTGGTGAAGGTGTACAATCTATTTAGATCCACCGACCACCACGATGTGGTCAGTAATGTCACTCAAAAATTACCCCTCCTGAGTCTCCACTGTTGTACCACAAAAACCAAACAACCTCACCGCTCAACAGGTTGAGCTGGTCTCATT
This sequence comes from Apolygus lucorum, assembly GCA_009739505.2. Taxonomy (NCBI): domain Eukaryota; kingdom Metazoa; phylum Arthropoda; class Insecta; order Hemiptera; family Miridae; genus Apolygus; species Apolygus lucorum. The sequence continues at coordinate 16,153,222 of CM019169.2, read as the reverse complement.
CGATTTAGCATCACGAATTACCTACGTAGAAGAACCATTACCTTCCATGAGTATCAGTTAACACTGTCTAAATTTAAGCCCTTCCCGAGTTAGAGGTTCCTGTAATCCTTCACGATATCCATGTAAATTCTCAGAGGATTGCGATTTTATGAAAAGCCTCCACAAATAACGATCGTTGTTTTCCTGACTAAGTGAGGATAGCTTGATGGAGCTGCACCAGATGTTTCCACTTAGTTGGAAACCTTAATTATTCAGGTAGATATGCGACTGTGTCTTCTAACCAGGATTGACAGAATAACGATTGTACTATTTTAGAAGCCGCTGTAGAAGACATCCGCCTCATTAGCTCACTGTTTCCACCAGTGTTTTTTCTCGTTCCGAAGATAGCTGACACGTGCGCCTCAAGAGGTGAATGCAAGTCAGAGGTCCCCCAGTCTCCGAGATACGATGCAGACACGTCAGTCAGTTTTTCTCTATGATGAAGTGTATTGCACATTTATTGAGCTCTCACATCAGCTTAGCCCATATCAAACTACCTAACTTGAAATTAACGCGGATATTCCGAGTATTACCTACTAAATAATGGTTTTGCAAAATATTCAGATTTCGAGGATTTGAAGAACGATCAGATTTTGAAGATGTAAAGTACCCTTTAGAACAAGGGTATTTTGCTTCTTCACTATCACTAATAGAGAAGCTTCATCTTCGTTCAACAGATTCGTGCATGTGTTCCAGATTTGCTCATCCATGACCAGAAATCACTTGCAGACGTCAATGCTGCCAAAATTCAGAAATATAAAGTTGACGCACTATTAGAGGCTGCAGCAGCACTTGCCAACATACAGCAAAATCAATTAAAGGTGTTCGGGGTAACGATTACCTGGCGTGGAGTAAGGCATGGCAGGTCAGCTAAGGATCTGGTTCGAGCAGGTTGCCCCATGTTCATCCTGGAATGGATGATTTTCTGAGTGTAGACAGGAGGAACATTTATCTGGTCTGCATTCAAGGCAACGGCTATTTGAAGACGGCTTGAGCCTAATATTCGTGGTCGGAACTCGGGCTCTGAAACCAAGCTGCCAGAGGAACATGACTGCCGATATGCTAATGCAATTAATTTATATTTATGTGCAATACCAACGATTGTAGCGGTGTAATATTTCTTCAATTACAAATTGTTAATGCAACAGATCAAACAAATTAGAGGACTGGAACATGATATTTTATTATACTAGAGCAAACTGTACTAAAATGGTAAAGCCCTCTATAAACGCTGTTCATAGACTTCCTCAAGGCTCTAGACTCCATCAACAGATAGGCAATGTGGAAGGCACTGCAAGTCTCACCAAAAATCCTGAAGCTCATCCAGGGGATGGATCCATATGTCAGGTGATTCACAATAGAAAATCACGCACTTCACCCATCCTCATTAAATCGAGATGTCGACAAGGATGCGTCTTTCTCCTACGATCTTTCTGGTTGCCTTGGATCTTGTATTGAGAATGATTAGGGAGAAAGGAGAGAAGGACCCAGAGGAACTATATGAACGTCTGGAGGACCTTTTTAATGCTGAAAACTATTTCAATTCTCATTTTTTGATTTATTTATTTTTTTTTTCACATTTTTTGGTTTAGGCGATAATTGCCTACCAAAATTGGTGGTTGTTAGACTGACCCAATATCTACCAATTCTTTAAAACTTGGTTCCATGAGTCCTTCGTGAAATGAGACTATCGACAAAATCCGGTGCAAAACATTACATTGGGCTACTCCAATCTGTGAACATTTCCCATCCGAGATGATTTACAACTTGACAGTTTTTTTTAAAGTTTTTTTTTTAAAAAGAAAAATACAGATTGACGGTGATTTTGATTCAAAATTAATATTTGTAATACCTACTTTATTTCAATGGTCTTTCCAGATGTACAGTATGAGAACGGTTCAATTTACAGAAATCTATCAGAGTTATATTTGACGGATACCACCACGATCGATTTGGCCATTAAAAAGAATTACCCAAACCTTCCGTTTTTACGAAAGTCGCTAACGAAGGACGATTTAAAAGAACTAGGTGGTTTTTATTTTTCACGGAGGTTAACCGTCGTACTTCGATAAACCTCATCAAAATGAGTGTAGAGGTTCAAAAGTGATTGATTAACAAATACACATTCGACAATAAATATATAAGAAGAGATATTACTGGAGACTCAATAAATTTGTTTAAAACAATCATCAAAACACCGTAGTTGCGAAGTAGAACATAATTGTCACAGCGTTGTTCCCATTTTACACTGAATCTTTTCTTACTGCCGATTAACCAGCCGAATTGGCAAAGGAGCGAGCCAAAAACGATAGAACTTCTCGAATCGCAATTACTTCTTTCATAATCTAGTATCGGCGAATTACCTATAGAAACTCTTTTGGCAACGACAACGGTCCTCTTATTAGTTATTCAGGATTACTTATCTCGTAAAACCTTTCTTAAGTGTTCTTTTCGATGGGTTAATCAGATTAAAATGAATTACGACAGTGGAATTTCCGTAATTTTTGATTTATTCTGCATTATTAGATTCTATATGTTCATGTTATGCTGTGTGGGGTTAATACTGCCCACTTAACTTCGCAGAGATTTTTTTTTTGTACGTCCTGAGAAATCTGATTTTGTTGGCTACAACTCTTGGGAGGTGAGTTGGTTATACTATTCCCACAACACTCCGCTGCTCTGCGTGTTTGGCAGAGGCGTCGTTGGGCAGTGGGAATTGAGGTGATGAATGGAAGCGCCCTCAAAAAAAGAAATTTCCAACTTCTTGTTAGTTTCTTTCTCATTTTTAAATCAATTCATTCGATCAGAACTGAGATTTTATTCTCTTGTACTACCCCCAATAGCCACTGGATATCAATGCTGCATGAAGATACGAATTTAATTATTTTCCTGCAACATAACGAAGGTATTCAGTTGTAGCTTATACGGAGATAATTTCTGCGTTATATTGTCTCGAAAAAAAAGAATAATTCGAATGTGATCAATTTATAAATAATTCTAAAACATATTGCAATGTGCTGCAAATGGCACAAAACAATAAAAACGACCATTATCAACATTATAGGCTCCAGAAAAGGACTTTGAAAGTTGAAAATCCCATCTAATAGTCATTACAAAATGTTATTGTGATTTGACTCAAAATCTTAACTAATATTTATTACAAAACGTTATTGTGATTTGACTCGAAAGGTTAAAAATCTCAATTAATAACAAAATCCTCCTCTTTCACCAAATTTTCGAAAAATTTATTTTCTTCATCAGGGCCTATAACATACAATATACAATAATCAACAATAAAGCTTCGACATGGCTAAGAATATAAAATATATGTTACTTTTCTATGGGGAACTTACTCAGTGGATGAGTTTAGGTTTGAACATCAAACCACGGTCGGGAACAAAGAGGTATAAACCAGGGACACTGAAGGAAAAATTTGGAAGTCAATATTTAGATATTTAAGGTGAAATTTGTGTATAAACTAATAGGTGAGTATTTAGCAATGGTAAGGTGTAGTATTCTAGTAATATTTAAAAGATAAAATATGGCAGAAACAGACAAACAGCAGAAAAAACAAAACTCCACTTACCTAATCATTAAATTGGTGTTAAAAAACTTGACTATTATAATTAAAATTTGGAAAAACACAATAACATCAGGCTTTAATATAATAATACTGGTAAAAAACAAATCAACTTTTACTTCGGGTCGATTGTCATACACTACTATCTCAATTAATATTTATTACAGACGGCTGTTGTGATTTGACTCCATAAGTTGGTATTTTACAAAAGTTGATAATAAACAGTCTCCGAGTCTTTAAATTTGTTTTCCATTATAATTATTCTAGATTATTATTCATCATTATTAGTCTAGTAAACTTTGATATTTTTTGTTATTTGTTAAGAACCAAAGGTTGTTTTATTTTCTTTTGTAATAACTAGGAGTTCAATACGTAAAAAGTTTTCAGTTTATTTTTGTATGTGGTTGTGTACTCTGTTGATAGGAGAATCTTTTATAAATAAATCAAAATCAAATTAATTGACGTGAATAATTTCAAAATATTTACTCGAGTTTTGCGTTCAAAAGCCTTCTTGACTAATTCGGTGTGAGTCTGTTTTGCTGGCAAAACAAGAAATTGTGATTTTCATGTAATTTTTGAGGGATTTGAAGGTTATTCTGCAAGCGGTTTCTTGTACGTTTTTGTTCGAAGGTAAGTAGCGTACTCCCGTGACCCAATTTTGCTTTATTTGAAGATTATTGGAAGTTGCTTCAAGAATAAGGACTTTGATCTGGTCTTAAACTGTAAAATTGATGTACAAGATGAATAGTTGAGAATTCAGAATACTGTCAACTTGATGTGAAGATAATGTTCTATTTCAATATGATTCCTGATCAATTATTGCACCAACTGATTCCCTATAAATATCTGTGATTCTTCGCGAGGAAACTTCACCGACTGCCCACCCAACTTGGCAGACCTTTTCCTTGTTGAGATTGCATTTCGGACGGTTTGTTCCCGCGGACACGTTGTTATTTTTACGGGAGGTTGAATAATTCACGGGGTCAAACGTACCATAGAGCTCGCACCTGCTCTAGGCGTTTTATATCGATTCACACCTCTCCCTGCACCCATTACTGTCTGGCTCCTGTGCAACATTCCTCAAATCCCGCTTGTTCGCACCATTCCTCAGGTGGTGAATTCGTGTACAGCTCGTCGAGAAAATACGAGCTTATTCTACTGTATGAAAAAAATTCATAAAAGTATTGAAGTATGAACACTTGTTTACAGATAAATAGGTACAATCGCAGTCGTAGTGGAATACTCTAATAACTCGAATTTTGGTCATTTTAGGCATGATATTGATTTCAAGCCCAGAAGAATCATCAATGCATCATGCTTTCATGGAGAAGTTATATGTGTATTCCATTGATAACCCAGTCAAAATGTGTTTTTTCACAGGAAAGTTTTGGGGGGTTTATATATAATTTATTCGATTCCTTATGTATTTTGGGATGCTGCATCTAAATATGAGGTTTGCCACCAAAATTTCATGACAAAACATTGAGAAAAATGCGCAAAAAGTGATTTTTTGCCTATAACTCAAAAACTACCAACTTCTGACAAAAAAACTTGTATTTATGCAAAATGAAAGCACGTTAAATTTGCTACAAATTACATTTACATTTCGTACGTTTTTTGGTTAGACGAACCTTTTAGACCCCAGAGCTGGTTGAAAATATGCGTCTTTCAGCTGTCACCCCAAACACCACAAACATAGTCATTCATGCATTACTGAGAAATCAGTTACATATCCTAAAAAAACAAAGTTAATTAAAAGATTTATTTGAAAAAAAAGCTCCTTATTATTACACCAAGGTTGATTATTTTTCCGTGTAGATCACTCGCCTACAAAGAACACAGCTTTGCCACTGCCACTACCTAGTTTATCTAGAAGAAATAAATGCTTCACACTCAATTTGAAGGGGGTTATGCGTGCCTTCGTTACGAAATTTGATTACTGGTTGCTAAGGACGCAAAACTGAATACAACTCGAAGAAACGAACAGAGAAGAGCAATCGCATTTTGTTCAGCTAAAATTTGGACGGAGATTAGATTAATTTTATCGTAAGTCTAACCCTAAGTTCACATACAGAGCTCTGGGTGGTCTCATTCGATTCTAAAAATTCTGAAAAATGAATTATAGGCAAAATACCAGAAAAAAACAACCTTTTTCGCCTTATTTTAATTTTTTTCAATGTTCCATCACGAAATTTTCACCACCTCACTAAACATAAGGAATTTAAGAAATCAGAAACCCTCCACAACTTTCCTGCGGGGATCCGTTTTGAATACAAATTTATTGAACTATGAGGGAAACTAGATCTTCCGTATGACCCTCTTGCTCGTATTTCTTGGAATCCATTCTAAGAAGTACTAAAAGTACTAAGTACAGAAGTACTAAAGTACAGAAGAAGTACTAAAAGACTTGTACTAGAAGTACTAAAAGACTAGTACTAGAAGTACTAAAAGTACAGAAAATATGAGAAAATGCTCCAACTCAAAGTTAGAGCACAGCCCTCCATTTCAATGAAAACCCGATATAATAAAATAAATTGATGGAAAGTGTATTTGAGTAGCTAGTCTGGCTAGAGAAATAAAGTCACCCCATTACAAATGAACATTATTGTGAGGCTGCAGGCAAGTAGTCGATGAACGCGCTGCGTAAATTTCGAACAGTAATTCTTACCATACTAATTAGAGTAATTAGTATTCACGTACTTCCCTTCCAGCCTGAAGATTGTGTAAGGAAAGTAGAAACATGCAAGTTGGTATCGACCTCATTACAGTTCGACACTAATGGTTCAACCGGATGACTGGTACCTCCTAATTAGAAGCTCAAAGCTTCAGAACCTATAAAGAACATAACGGTGCCGAATGAGACATTGTGACTTGGTACCCCAGTTAGTACTTCGAGGAAGGAGGTGGTGAAATGAGGGTCGAACTGAGTAAGAAGGTCATCATCAGCATTGGTCCCCCTCCGCTTAGCCTATAACCTGCAGTAAATCTTCATTGGGAACTCGAGGTTGGGAAGCATGGGTCGGCATACTTAATAAGCCACTCAACCTGTCTGCAAAGTAGGTAAACTATTGGCTACCCGATAACGGCTACACGAACTCGACTAACCCAAATCACCATTACTTCATGTTTATGGACATTGGTATCATAATATAATATGGTTTTCCATAAATATATTGTTGGTATTCACTATTATAGTCCGTCCGTCCGCCGTACGCGGCACTTCCCCCACAGCATTGACCGATTTTGATGAAATTTGGAACGTAGGCTCCATTTGGGGTCTAGTTGTGCCCCGAAGATTTTGGTTGATGTAAGCCACTTCTAAGGGTTGAAAAATGAATTTCGAAATTTTGAAAACGCCTAACTCAAAACATGATATAAAGGTATTGTTTTTCCATCAATTTAAGATAGCATAGAATTTTTTGAGACTACGCAGAGCCCTCCAGGACAAACCGTTCGCTCCCTACGAGAATTTAAGGGTTGGACTTACGATAAATCAGAAACACGAGTGTGAATCGCAAAAGAGGTCGAATCTCCGTTCAAATGTTAACTGACCGAAATGCGATCGATGTTTTTCTAAGTTGGTTGGTGGTAACAATGACAAAGCCGTGTTCTTTGCTGACGAGTGATCTATTTAGAAAAATAATAAACCTTTGTGTAATAATTTGCATCGTTTTTGCACATTTACAGGACTCCCACGGCACAAACAAAAGCATTCTGAGAATCCTTCAGAAATCACAATAGTTACATGAAAGTTATCTCAAATACAGGTGAATATAGGACCTAAATTAGCCTATTAATCGGCAGAAGTATTATGGGGCTTTATGGGACTTTATTTGGGGTTTCAAGGAAGAATAGTTGTGTAAAGCCACGTAACCTTCATAATGAGTCAGGAGGAAAGTATGCTTTGGAAATCTAATCAAATTAATGAATTTAGTATTTTTTATTCAACAGTAAGAATTTTTTTAAAGAATCATGAGGGTTCTGAAAACTTTATATTCAATAGTGAAGATAAGGTTTTATAACATTCTACTTCGAATTTACGAAGGTTAAATAGGTTCTCTTATAAATTATTATTCAATTGTTTTCTCGCCTAAAAAATAATGCTGAATTATTGATATTTTACGTGAGAAGGCCGTACCGCCTAGGTGCGGTTTCGTTTGAATAAATAATGTTACGAAGGGTAGGTCCCTTGATCACCGAATTGAATTTTCATATATGAAAGAAAGAAATTTATAGGCAATCTTCTTGAAGCCTACATCTAAATACCATGTGCGTTTGAGCAATTTTGGACTGAAACAAACCGTAGTTTTCAGAAATTTATATTTGCTCATGATTATCTAATGTAAGTCTGACATAAAAAACTCATAATAGTTTGCTAAGGGGTGAGTACGCACATTTCCAGAAAATTTCATTAAATTTGTTTGCCTTAGTCAGACAGACCGTCAGACACATAACCAAAATCGTCCAAAAAGCTTCGAAATGCTTGAAGCAGTTTTGATTTTGGTGGTCTCCAACTTTTTTCAAGACCTTTTGTTATGAGGAAGTGACCAATCCGTTCTGTGAGCGTGAATTGAAAAGAAAAATACTCTCGAGAGAAAAATGGCTCTAAAAAGAGTTTTGGCCTCAGTAGACGCTAGACTCTCGAAAGCCAGTCGACACTTTTTCCGCCTCTGATTTATATCGCGGTTTGGTAACGATCACTCATTATTTTCAATTCCCCGAAAACGATTTCATGCGAGCTTTGCGAACGCCGAGCGGCAGGCGATTATGGTAATTCTCGTAGTAAAACGAGCGGTTAGCTGTAACCAAAGCTCCCGCTTGAGAGTTGGACGGAATTATGTCACAAGGGAAGCAGAAACTGCCGTTGTAGATAATAGTGAAAAACATCTCTTTGAATCCTATATTAACTCAGATAAGTGAAAGAGACCCGGAGGACTGCATCCACTAATGCCAATCAAAGCAGATAAATGTGTTGAATGTAAATCCCATCAGCTCATAGAAGTGAAAGGGGACTCAAAAACGCTGCAAATTATTACACAATGGTTTATTATTTTTTATTTTTCCATATAGATCACTCGTCTGCAAAGCCACCAACCATCCAACATGAAGAAAAACATCGATCGCATTTAGGTCAGCTTTAATTTGAACGGATATTAGGCCTCTTTTACGATTCACACTCGTGTTTCTGATTTATCGTACGTTCAAACTTCAAATTCTCGTAGTGAGCGAACGGTTTGTCCTACAGAGCTCCGGGTGGTCTCAAAAAATTCTAAACATTCTATAGAATCTTAAATTGAAGGAAAAACAATACCTTTATATCAAATTTTTTTGAGTTAGGGCGTTTTTAAAATTTCAAAATTGATTTTGGAACTCTTAGAAGTGACCTACCTCAACCAAAATCTTTGGGGCACAACTAGACCCCAATTGGAGCCTACATACCAAATTTCATCAAAATCGGTCAATGCTAAGTGGCAAAAGTGCCGCGTACGGCGTACGGCGGACGGCGGACGGACGGCCAAATTTTTATTCGATTTTTGGATTCTACGTACCTTGAAACGTAAACCATCAAATTTTGAGGGGGTGTTAAATTTTTTTTTTTCTTGGTCGATTCCAAAGGTTCATTATTGAAAATAATAAACCAAAACTGGCGAGGGTAACATTGTGAAGAGAGGGAACCTAGCTCATTCTGACTCCTACCGGACCTATCAATTTTTCGATTTTATCAAGCACATCCAACATCCAACCCTTTTGGCAAGAATGAAAACAATTCTACATAGGTACCTACTATTTTTCACATCAAAACTAAAATTACAACGGGATTCACTCTGAACCAAAACCAAAATCACCTTTGTTATCCATGAGTCCGTTTCATGCTCTCATTCTCTCCTTGAACCACCAGTTTTACCACAGTTGTTCCCAAGCCCAAATGAGTATTTTGGCTCAAAACCCCTCTTTTATCTTGAAAGTGAATTTTCTCTTCCCCATGATGGCCTAATGATGCTTCAACATTATTTCAATTTGTAAACCAAACTTTGAAACTTCTAAATAATATAATGTTACCAATTTTATCTTTTAAAAAAATGAAAATTATTACACAAAGGTTTATTATTTCAATATAGATCACTCGTCTGCAAAGAACTCGGCTTTGCCATTGTTACTTTAGGTACCATAGGCCACTACCTACTAGTGCCTTCCACTACCTACTAGTGTCTTCCTTGGGCCTACCTACTTCGCAATAAAGTTTTTCTGGAAGAAATAAACGCTTCACACTCAGTTCGAATAAATAAAGAGTTGCGGTCCTTCATTAGGAATTTTGATTACTTGTTGCTAAGGACGCAAAACTGAAGACACCGATCGTATTTTGGTCAGCTATCAACGGAGATTAGGCCTCTTTCGAGATTCACACTCGTGTTTCTGATTTTTCATAGCCCAACCCTTAAGTTCACGTAGGGACCGAACGGTTGGTCCTACAGAGCTCTGGGTGGCTCATTCGATTCTAAAAATTCAATACTATTTCAAATTGATGAAAAGACAATACCTTTATATCGAAAGTTTTTGAGCTAGGGCATTTTGAATAGGTCAACCCTTATTTTTCAACCCTTAGAAGTGACTGACATCAACCAAAAGCTTCGGGGCACAACTAGACCCCAAATGGAGCCCATATACCAAATTTCATCAAAATCGGACCATGGTAACTAAGGAAAGTGCCGTGGAAGGTAGACGGACGATAAAATTTGTATTCAATTTTCGGATTCTACGTACCTTGAAACGTAAACCAACAATTTTTGAGTGAGTTAAAACTTTCTTCTTCTTGGTAGATTCCAAAGGTTCATTATTTAAAATAATAAACCTAAAATGTCCTTTTTGGTTTATTATTTTCAATAATGAACCTTTGGAATCGACCAAGAAAAAAAAAATTTTAACACCCCCTCAAAATTTGATGGTTTACGTTTCAAGGTACGTAGAATCCAAAAATCTAATAAAAATTTGGCCGTCCATCCGCCGTCCGCCGTACGCGGCAGTTTTGCCACTTAGCATTGACCGATTTTGATGAAATTTGGTATGTAGGCTCCATTTGGGGTCTAGTTGTGCCCCGAAGCTTTTGGTAGATGTAGGTCACTTCTAAGGGTTCCAAAATCAATTTTGAAATTTTGAAAACGACCTAACTCAAAAAATGTTGATATAAAGGTATTGTTTTTTCTTCAATTTAAGATTCTATAGAATTTTTAGAATTTTTTGAGACCACGCGGAGCTCTGTAGGACTAACCGTTCGCTCTCTACGAAAATTTAAGGGTTTATATTGAAATATATATATATAAATCAAAACACGAGTGTGAATCGCAAAAGAGGCCTAATCTCCGTTCAAATTAGAGCTGACCGAAATGCGATCGATGGTTGGTGATGAAAATTTTTTTTTTTTTTCCCCTCCTCTTCATATTGGATGGTTGGTGATTTTGTGGACGAGTGATCTATATAGAAAAATAATAAACCATTGCGTAATAATTTGCAGCGTTTTTTATATTTACATCATATATATATATTTTTTAGATCAACTTCTCTACGCAAATTAAGTACCCCGTGCTTTCTCTTTTTCTTCTTTTTTTTCTTCTCTTGTTTTGTTCCATAATACAATGAGATTTCCTTCAGATCTCGCACCTGTACGATCATTTGATAATGTAACGTGAAAATCAAAACACAACTATCGTTATGAGTTATTTCATTGTGGGATTTCAAACAATAATGCCATAACGACCCATGTGTGCGTTTACTGCTTTCATTCCAGGTCTGATTGTATTTTGTCTCGACAGCTTGCATAGGGGGAACCTAGTGAGTAGCCCTATTGTGCTTCCCTCGTGGCTCTCAGATGGAGGGTACGAGGGCGTGGTTGTCTGAGGTCAGATCTCCGACGCGACGCAGCGCAGGTGCTCAACGCAGTCTCTCCGAATCTTCCTATTTCACCTTTTACCTCCCGGTGATCGGTCGATTCCCCGCTAAGCCCATCTCCTTCTCACCTGCCGTTTGCACTCCATAATGCGCACTTTTATACTCCCAACATCGAATATCATTTTTAAGGTAAACCTCGATATCATGAGATGGGCGAAATACGAGTATATGCCGTACAAACAGTCTTCCCGTTGAAATAGTTGGCGAACCTTCGATAAAATTCGCAAGTTCATGGATTTTATCACACGAAGAAACTGATACCCCTAGCCTACTGTTCAACGATCAAGTTAAATTTTTTCTCAAAACTGGTATAAAGCTAATTTATTAGACTATTTTTAGACATGTTTTATGTTGACTTTTATTAGTTTTTATTAAATTGACTATTATGAGACTGTAGGATCATCACAAAGACTAAACCACGTAATTTAGTGGAAACGACACTCTTCTTTCAAAATGCTCCGTAATTCCGCAGGTCATCAACAAAAAAGGTACCAAAATATGCCAACATGCACCTACCTAACCATAAGTACCAAAAAATATGAAAAAGCTCAGCGCTTCGCTTTTCGCCAAGGGTTTCGCGTTTCGCCCCCCAGATGCTATCTACTTAAAGGCTTTGGAGTAAATTATAAAAACATGGAACATGTTTTAGCCAAATTTAGTGCAGAACCTTTAGTTGTATTTTAGCGCAATACCTAAAATGCATTTTTTAAGAAAAAATCGACGCTTCGTGCCTCGAAACCCGGAGTGTCGAAAAAAACCGCGTGACCCCCCCACCAATTACCCTCCCAGCGTAACGTTTTATGGGTAGTTGCTCTAGGGCAATAACATGTTCCATGTTAATATTTCTTTTTCTAACACTTTAACCTCTTCGGAAAATAAGAGTGTCATTTGTTTGACAGTTTATCATTTGCACAAATATTTAATTTATGGTAGTTAAATAGGTACCTTCGTTGCTCAATAATCTTCCCCTCTCCATACAGAATACAAAGGTGTACGCACCATGTTTGGTGGAGGAAGTTTGTTTTTTTCACAACATGTAAACTACAAGCATGGTTCTGAAGCCCGCTGTAAATCGGATTTTGATGTTATCAATAAGCAATCATTTTTGGGCCATCAGCAAACTACACTGCACTTTTCCATAGCATTTACTTATTCTTGATTCATTTCTTGCAACGTGGCTTGTCAATATTTGGGGGTGCGATGTGGCCGTGGTCGATGCGGCGCGCGTCCTTTGGTGGCGATTCTCGGACCGGCTGCTGCGGGAGGTCGTGTTTTCTAGTCTCACCGCCGGGGCGTGTTTTCGTGCGCCATGGGCTCATCACCCCCCTCGTCCAACCCAGGTGATGCAATGGGAAAACCATGAGCGAAATCATCAGAACAAATTCTGATCTCCCCTTTGGAAGACAGCTGCCAGGAATGGCAGTCGGACGAAAATCCAACCTGAAATGGTTGTTTACTTTACTTTTGCTTCCGAGTCTACCAAGGTAGCGGAAGCTTTGTTTTCACTTTTCAAGGACGAAAAAAAAAAGTTCTCCAAAATCAAAATTTCCACTCGCGTTTTGCGTTTTAGACCTTTCTGAACAATTTTGGTTCCGTGTCTGTGTGTCTGTCTGTCTGTCTGTCTGTCTGTCTGTCTGTGTGTCTGTCATGAATTCCTTGTAACGCGCATAACTATACGAAGTTATTGTCCGATTTCTATGAAATTTTCAGGGATTGTGCGGGTTGGTGTGTAGACGGTCCCCTATGAAAATCATCATCCTCGGACTGATAGAAGCGACTGCGCATGCGCAAACGTGAATTCCTTGTAACAGCCATAACTTCTACATTTTCCATCCGATTTCAATGAAATTTTCAGGGATGTTACAGATTAGTATTTAGATGGTCCCCTATGAAAATCATCATGTTCGGACCGATAGAAGCGACTGCGCATGCGCAAACGTTAATTTCCTTGTAACGGCCATAACTTCCACATTTTCTACCTGATTTCGATGAAATTTTCAGGGATTATGTGGATTAGGTTGTAGATAGTCTCCTATGAAAATCATCATCCCGGGATTGATAGAAGCGACTGCGCATGCGCAAACGTGAATTCCTTGTAACAGCCATAACTTCAACTGTCCCCCAGGGGTCGCGGGTTCGAATCCCAGCCGAGGCTAAGTATTTTTTTCAGCCAATCACATACATTTACTCACTTATTTTTCATCCGAATTTGATGAAATTTTTTAGGATTGTCCAGATTAGCGTGTAGATGGTCCCCTATGAGGGTAGTGGAAGGTACTTAGACATTAGTTTTTTGAGATTAACTACTATGCATCGGATCATCTATATAATCGGGTTATGGATACGAGGAAGCTATGTGCCACACCCACTTGGCAGACGTTTTTACTTTATACTGCCAATTTGAGCTAAATCAAAGGCATCCGTTGCATCGTGAGGTCAATTTTTCCGTTCCAAGACAATCCGATGATTCTTTTTTTAACCCCTGGTGTGTATAAACCCTCAGATGGACTCCCAGTGTATAAAGGGTCTGACAGACATGCAGCAGCTGTAAAGTTGTTTTTGAGACGCATGATGGGTTAATTAATACATTTTTCGTCAAACCAACATTCTAGTAGTCAAAACAAAGTAATTAGACTTACTCCCAAGTAGTCTACGGGGGTCTCAAGGAGTCTAATTTGAACAGAATTTCAAAACCTACGATCTACATGCTACTCGATACCCCTACCAGAGTAATGAATGCGCCATGCTCCCGCAACAGTGCCAGTCTAGGTAGGTATTCCGCAGAAATTCACATCCGTGTCCAAGGTGAAACACAAAAACCCACGAAACATGCGGTTTATGGTGCCCTAGCACCATGGTTGCACAAAGAATACTTAATTCACGAAAATTCAGAGCTATATTGATAATGTCCACTCATAGTTTGGGTACAATAGTAAGCTGTAATGGAACTGAATTTTTTTTTAAATCGCATATTTTGTGGATATTATCTCTCCTCCTCATGCTAATTTCGATATTTCGGTGAAATAATGTAGAACTCGGAAGTCATCTGAACAAAAAAAGAATTTCGTAAATCGGTTGGAAATCGAGGCCTAGTCAGAGTACACAAAATTATGCCCGAAAAGGTACGTTTTTTGGTTGCCTGTGTATAGTGTCTGAGGGACACGGTGGTTTTCAGAAACTAGGGAACAAAGTACTTTTCATGGCGGTTAGATCAGATCTGAATTTTTGAAATTGAACCATCTATGAAAGGGGGACTTACTGGAGCGCCTGGGATATTCTAGAGGCTCACTGCAGTCAACATACTAGAATGAAATTTCACTCATGTCTGTCAGGCACTTTATACACACCAGGGGTTTAAAGTTGAGCTATAAAGCGTAGGTATATGTGATGAAGCCCTTTTTATACGAAAAGTAATGACATTAGGAACAATGCAGAAATACGTGGTAGAGGCACGTAAAAAAATGGAATCACATGTCAGCAAATCACACTAGTCGTGGAATACTGTACTTAACATCTCAATTTTTGGAAATTTTGGGGTTTGATATTAATTTTTTTGACCTTGGGGTTTTTTTCCGATTGTTCATATAATAAATTAATATTACAACAAGTAACAGAATATAGTTGACACTATCAGGGGAAGATCGTGACTCACAGGAATTTTGCGGATTATCCAGCATTGACAAAATATCGGGTTTTCTTAGTCCTATCAGGAGAGAGATAGTAGGGGAAGACAAAGGTTCTTGAATGGTACCCATAGGACAAATAATGGAAGTAAAGTAGAACCATTGAAACAGATATTCGCCTCCGTTATTGTTAACAATTCGTTCTCTTCGTTACCACGTACTCGATTCCCTAAAAAGTTTCAGTCTAATTTTTCCTATAACCTGAACTTAGTCATTTTCAAAATATGTTTTCTTTTTCACCAACACCCAGTTTTCGCTGTGTACCACTAATGTTAAGAACGCAATTGAAAATGGCCAAAAATTTAGCCTCGGTTTCCTAAGGGTTCAGTATTCTACGAGTCGCGCGAAAAATCTGTTGAGGATCAGATGACTGGTTGCAATACAGCGTGTAAATATCAACACAGCTTAAATCGAAGAAAATCACGTTTGACCAAACAGACATTCCAATCCAATGATACAGTAGATGTGAAATCTACTCCAAAAACACGAATTTTGCTGTTCAATGAATGTACGGTTTTCGATAACAATTTGACACTAGTGAGTTTCGTCGTGATATAATTTTTAATGATTGAGAAAGTATTTTTGACCGTTTTTAATTAATATTTCATAAATACGTACCTATAGGACGGTCCCTACGTATTAATCTAAATCCTAATTTTGGCGTCTACACGTGTACACACATGGATTGGTTAAGATGATTGGTTATAAAGATGAAGGAAGTAGGTATACTGCTATCCCGCACATCGGTTTTGATCAGATTGAAAATTGTTGAGTAGTGTCAGTTTGTGAGCCTTGATAAGGAACAGGATCCTATCCTTATCATAATTATTCATTTCCAGATTCGGAGATCGATAGCCTTGCTTCTATGTTATCCAGCTCAGATTCACTAAGCGATAATAATAAATTTTTTCCTCCGGAATAATCGATACGAAAACCGACGGAACGGAAAACAGAACCAAGGTCGGGTCCGCCCCTCTCCATCTTAGCGTCCCCCTGAAGAGAGAGGTAGGGGAGGCCGAAACGGCGTCCGTCATCTGTCAGTGTTCAGTTTACCTTGGTTTCACCCGGCATGCGGAGTTATCCGAGTGTTTCGACTGTGTTGTAACCGGCTGTTCGTCTTCACGATGGTGTGTGCTAACTTTTGTTGTTATATCAGGTGAGTTTTTGAGAATTAAAATCCATTGCACGATTGTAATACACCAGAGAAACGCTCAGTGCCCACCATAGCTCCTACTTTGTGGTGATACTTTAAGTTTACTTAAGCCTGAAGATGTAAATTTGTGCAAGGAGTAGAGATCTTACCATACTCGTATATTCTTATCAACAACGAATATCTCATTATGGACGTATTGTCACGGATTTCAGATTTTGGACATATTAGACGAATTTCTAAGGTTTAAAATAACGCCGATGATGATATCTTCACTTGACATATCAGTAATCTGGAAAACTCCAACTCCGAGGCTCATTACAAACCCCAATGAGTCAACTTGCAGTGTTTTAGGGCTATTGTATTTTTTCAATTTCAGTGGTCATAGTAATTACCAATAAAAAAAAACTACTTTAGCCTACATTCAGCCTTTTTGGGTGGAAGCTTCCTGTCCTTCTTGTAGCTGGAACTCTGTCAGTTTTGGTGGCCAGGTTTGGCGCCGGCGATCCTCACTATCTGGCGCCTCTCCAGTCAGGTAACTGCGCATGATGTAGGGTAGTAATGGGTTTCCCAGAAGTCCTTTCTTGGGGACCTAAAATTGACAACTGACAAGCGTTACTGACTCAAAAAAATCGAATAAAACACAAACGGTGGATACAGCTTTCGTACAAGTACGCAACCACGAGAGATTTTATGTCTTATGTTTAATAAATTGAGAGCTTACCAATGAGTGGTGAATGATTTTTGTGGGGTGGAAAATGAGGAAGTTAGTTTTCCCTAGGAACGATTGGTTGTACGTGAAAATCATCAGAAATTTCCGCGTAACGCTCCCCTCATAACGCTCCCCGCGTGACGATCCCCGCGTGACGATTTTTCATTTATGTGCCATAGTAAAGACATAAAATGTCAAAACTCTGAAGATTCCACAACATTGTGATATTACTGGTGAACGATTTAAGTGTACGATTTGAAGCTAATTTTCAATATGATTAGTTCATGATCTCATTACGAGAGATAACCAGAAAATAATTTTAATAATAATTAAGAGAGAGATAACCAGAAAATAATTTTAAAATAATTATACTGTATTAATCTCCAGAGATATTCAGAAATTACTGTATAATCTCGTGGATGGTACAGGTTTTTTTTTTTGTTGTTGTCAAGTTCGGCATACCTGGTGTTTAGGAGGGTATATCTAAGGGTCAAAATAAGGCCAGGCCTGGGGCTCAGCAGCGGGTGTTTCCGTCAACCTCTCAAGGTCCTGGTTGATCCACCTACTGCCGATGCGAGATCTGATCTGTCATCAAGTTCTTCACTTTGCATCACGAATCTGCTTCCGAAATCCATTGTCAGATAGTGGGAACTTATGTGGCTGAATTCACGTCAGCATTATTTAAAGCGGGTTTGGCTGTTTAAAGAAAAAAAGGCTATTTTGTTCTCATTTCAGAAGAGCTTCCGCAGCAGGTTGATGAAAAAATTCAAATTCATTGACGCTGTATATAAAATGGTTCAATGCATCTCTCAAAGCCTTATGGGGTCAAATTGTCTCGGAAAAACTAGATTACAAAAGATGTGTGCAAGATGGGTACCAGAAGTGTTGACGAAAAGTAAAAGCATTCTCTGACTCGACTGTGAATTTTGACAAAACTTGGGGGTATCACTACCCCAAAGGCAAGAAGGAGTCCCGACAAAAAATCAATGTCAAGTTTTCATAGCGAAACGTGGCATAGAAACGTGCTTTGGGATGAAAAATTGGTGTAATCGGTGGATTCCATGGGCAAAGGAATCTTGATCAATTCTGATGCATATTGTTTGAGGCTAAAAATTTTTGAAAAAAGCGGAATGAAGGCAGAAGGAGGGGACTCTTGGCGTGTCGAAAAGTAAGCTCATATTTTGGAACATACCCTGTAAATTTGATCGAATTAAATGCATTTTTCGATTTTTAGCAGCAGTTGTAACTTAATTTTCTAGGTATCCCTCGTAAGTTCGATCGAGACAGTACGACCAATCTCAATGAGTATCTATAGATTTATTATAATTTAATAATGATTGACAGGAGGTTTCCATTATTTTTCCAACCGATAAATTCATATGAACATTTGTCGCGAAATAAAAATTTAAACAATTTATGATTATAAAATGATCTGACTATAGAACCGTAGGTCTGCCGTCCATAGTTTTTTTGTGTACCAATTCCAACTGCCAATATAGAATATGCACCAGCTAATTGTGTTCATGTGACAATAGTTAGAAAGCCCACCCAACTTGGCAGATAATTTTAGTTTTGAGTGGCGGATTAGCTGTTGGAAGTACTGCTAGGTGTTTTTTTTTTTTTTTTTTTTTTTTTGCTGATGAAACCCCATTTATTCTTTTCAACGGGTTGTGTATATATATTTTTTTAGGAAGTTATGTTGATAAGACCACAGTGTAGCATCAAGTACTTTTTATGTTTCTATTGCTTTTCACCTATTTTTGACTTTCCAGTGTTTACATAACGTTCCGTCATGTCAAATGAAATTTACGATTCTGAGTGACTGAGGCACTCAACTCCCGACAGCCTAAATCCATCGCGTTTATCGCTAAAAGTGGATCGCATCACCGAGGGCTCTCGACCTATCAGGTAAACCGTGAAATGCGATAGGGCGGGATAAACTATCTTTTACCGAGATAGGTCGACCTAAAAATACCAAAACCACTCTACTAGAGGAAGGAGGTGTAAACAACAGTTCTGAACAATGGTTTTAGAGCAGAACAATGGATGCCCGTGCACATTCATAAAAGATTGTAACATTGTTCAGACTACCTACATAAAAAAAATTA
Source organism: Apolygus lucorum (assembly GCA_009739505.2). Lineage (NCBI taxonomy): Eukaryota > Metazoa > Arthropoda > Insecta > Hemiptera > Miridae > Apolygus > Apolygus lucorum. Next base: position 16,134,006 of record CM019169.2, on the reverse strand, counting down.
AATTTTGCTGCCTCACTGCCGAAGGAAGGAGCAAAAAAAGTTGCGCGATATCAAAGTTCTCACTCGCATTTTGAAGATTTATAAATAAATTTGACCACATCTCCATCGGGCTTAGTATAAAGCACCATTTCCTTTGGAAGATGGGGTTTGAATAAATTTGAATATTCTTAGTTGGCTTGTTACCACTGAGGGTTGTTTGAAAATCAGATCGTCTTTCACCTATGGTATGGACGACGTAAGGATAGGTCTTTCTTTTTTCACAAGTTGCACAACGTCTTCACGAATGCAATTGATGGCCAATCGGACCAGAACAATATAATAAGGCACGTTCACCGTGGCCACTTCCATCTTACCACAAGTGTGCCTTCAAATCCGATGATCCATACAGAACCGCATTCACTTGGTAGGAAAACTCAATCACAAGTACAATCTTTTCCTCCTTTTATATTATTACACCATCAACAGATATAATGCGGGTTATGATGTACTTTTTTGAAAATTCATAACTCACTCGTTACACTTTCACTCTTTTTCTAGACATAATAGAAAGTAACTTGCTCCTTTCTTAGACATTCAATAGACATAAAAGGATCAGATCCAAAATAGGAGCCCGTAAAATAATTCAACAACTGGTTCTAAATTGTACTGCTCCGAAACTCAAAAATTGTGTTGTTCGAAGAATATAGTTCAATAGACAACTAATATTGATATAGGAATGATCAAAAATGTTTAAATAGGTATTAGAGGAAGACTAAGTGAGGATATTATGTGGATCTTAGACTATTTTAGATTGAGTTTCTGACCCTCATGAAGAGGCAATAAAAGTGTCGAAAATCGGCGTCTTCTGTCACGAATTGGCAATTTGCTATTCATAACATAGTCCTTTTAGAAGAAAGTGTGTTTTCTTTATCAGAATCAAAACACCTGTGAGGATATGAAGAGCGTTTCGTTGTCCTAACATACTTAGAACTGTTAGCTTCATTGTATTCTACGTCCTTCTGACGTCATTACAACCTTCCACTAACTTGAATGCTCCGTAGAAGGGTGAACATGAAAAAAAGTTTGACGTCTTACACAGCTGATCTAACTTCCTCACAATGAGTTCCTGTGGTGTCCAAGTGTTGTACTGGATTTCAGTGCTCCAGTAGGATGGACTGTAGGGAACCTCTGTCGCTCACAAACCTGATACAGTCGATTAAAGCTGCTTCGTGCTTCATCATGAGCAGTGGAAAAAAGTTAGCTTCAAGGCTCTCACACTGATCTGATTTCCTCATGGTCAGTTTCAGAGGTGTTCTAGAGCCTGAGTAATAAACTCCAGATATGATAATGTAATGAATCACCTCCACTAGTGATCCCTGGCGGGCCCTCAAAATTATAATAAGTAGAATAGTTTTAGAATAAAATTTTCCAGAAATATATGCGCAACAACCTTTTTCTACATTTCAACCAACAATTAACAGCAATAAATATCAAACCAATACCACTACTGGTGGTGATTCATTACACTATAATATAGGATAGAAGATAGCTTGGCCAGATCACGAAACAATTCTTCAAAATGGATTGATTTAAATCGTATCGATATTTTAGACAAGAATCTAAAAACATCGTATAGCGTTTTCGTTTATTATTTTCAATAATGAACCGATAATGGAATCGACCAAGAAAAAAAAAGTTTAACCGCCCCTCAAAATTTGTTGGTTTACGTTTCAAGGTACGCAGAATCCAAAAATCGAATTAAAGTCTTTTCTCAGTTTGCATTGACTATCAAAATTTCATAGTAGAAAATTTAATTTGGTATGTAGGCTCCATTTGGGGTCTAGCTGTGCCCCGACGATTTTGGTTGAGGTAGGTCACTTCTAAGGGTTGAAATTTTGAAAACGCTCTAACTTCAAACATTTTGATATAAAGGTATTGTTTTTCCATCAACTTAAGGGTTGGTCTTACGATAAATCAGAAACACGAGTGTGAATCGCAAAAGAGGCCTAATCTCCGTTCAGATTTTATCTGACCGACATGCGATCGATGTTTTTCTTCATGTTGGTTGGTGGTAACAATGGCAAAGCCGTGTTCTTTGCAGAAGAGTGATCTATATAGAAAAATAATAAACCTTTGTGTAATAATTTTCAGCGTTTTAAGCAAAAGACAGACTTACTTAAATTACCAAAATCTAGAGCTACCTAACTTTTTATGCCTATCTATAGAATAGTTTTCTTGAATTTTATTGAGTTTCAAATAACTAATTCCCTGTAAGTTTCATATTGATGTTTATTCCTTGACAATTATTTATGACACGAAAAAGCTGTATACTGCTTCAATGGCAACTAATTCATTTTTCTTCATGATTTTCATCATTGAATGACGTCATGAATTATAATTTCCATCACGATAGGTTGAGGTGATTCACATGTTTTTATCATTAAGTTGTGGTAAGCAATGATCTTCATAACTTTTCCTTCCTCATTGTGGTTTTGATTATTATTGGATGTTGTGGTAGTTATTGATGATAATTTATTTTCCTCAATCAACTAATGAAAAGAATCGGACCGATTCTCGATTTTTGAATTGATTCTCCGATTTTTCTGAGAGAAAAAAAAATCTAATACCTAATATCGACAGTTTTCTTTGAAAAACATTGTTTAAGGAATCGATACTTTTTTGCCATCTCTACCCCCAAAACACATTATGTGTTTCATAAAAATGGTCCGAGAAAAATGGATACAATCTCACTTAATGATCAACGTATTTTCACGAATGACGAAATTGTACGTCCACTCACGTCAGCAATAATAATTGCAGTTGCTATTCTGAGATGGGTTTTCGCAACACGGAATGAATTCAAAAACGCGTTATGTTGTCACACCGCGAGCGTCTACAAACGGCTTTTTGAATGATGTCGGTCAAAAACTCTCACGCAGGCCATGGGATTCTGTAGTTGGGTAATCATAAGTTGTGCATGATTGCAGAGTATTACTCCACCTTAATACCTACGGATTGTCGGTCAGTATGCCACGATTTACAGTATCCGTAAAGTGTTCGGCAAAATAATTTTGTCCGTCTCTCAAAACCCTGGTTTGTTTGGTTGGTTGATGAACTAACTGGTAAAAACGAGAAAGCTGGTGTTGTTCATGCGACATTATTTGCTAGACTTCTTATGTGTTCTTCAAGCAGTCACCAATGACGCCTTACAGTCAAAAACTGAAACATACATTGACATCATTGACAAATTGAAATTTTGCGTTTATCAGTGTTATGATAGCAAGGCCAGTTTTCAACGGAAGCATTCAATTCAACCGGTTAGTTCCTACGGCTCGGTATTTGCAGAATTTAAATATACTCGTCACCGCATCAATTAGACTTAAATAGGTCAAACAGGAAAAGACGAGGGTAACTGATGGAATTCCGTCTCGGGGCTTGTTGAATGCATCGGATTCAAGGTCGCAGAGCAATTGAGGCCCCTCATTGTTACATACTCGGAACCCAAGAGAAGAAATAAAATTAATTTGCTGAATCTTCGTTGAGCCAATCAAACCAAATTTTGATACAACAAATTATGTGGATTTATCTAAGAGGTTTCATCGAATGGGGGACCGCTCGCTAGCGAGATCCCGTGTACTGGTATCTTACTTCTTCTTCTTCTCACTTCTTCTTCTTAATTCTTCTTCTACCAAGGTGGTGGAAGGATTTTTTTAGTTTCCGAAGATGGGAAAAAAGTTATCCAAAATAAAAATTTCCACGTTTTACGTTTTGAACCTTCCTGAACAAGTTTTGGTTTCGGGTCTGTCTGTCTGTTTGTCCGCAAATCCTTGTAACATACGTAGGAGAAGTTATTGTCTGATTTCTATGAAATCTTCTGGGATTGTGCGAGTTGGCGTATAGATGGTCCCCCATGAAAATCAACTCCATCGTAGCCTCTGTTCCTTACCCCTGTAACAGCCATGCGCAATAAGCATAATTTCCACAGCTGTCATGAGATTTTCATGGGCTATGTTGCTGAGACATTAGATGGTTACCTGTGAATTTCACCCACTTGGTAGTCATGTTTCGTCTCGTTGTTGGTGAAATTCTCTGTGTGCATAGGAGTGAGACGAGGAGTGAAGCCGATGATGTTGTTAATTTTGGTTTTTGTTCACCCACCACGTTTACTACTTTATTCCGTACAAAACTTTGAAAACCAATCTTCTCTCAAACCATGAAATTTTTAACGTAATAATAACCAACTCTCGGTCATGATGCTGATAGCTTCGTTAGAAAATTGATGTAACACAAGTGTGTAGGTAGGTACTTCTCATTCAAATCATAAATCGAGTGACAAAAAACGCTGCAAATCATTGCTCAAAGGTTTATTATTTTCTGTATAGATCACCCTTCTGTATAGATTAATGAATCCTGATTTTATTAATAATAAATCGTCGATGAAGTGAGTTTCAGGAGGCACTCATTTCCATGTCGGTAGGTACTATTTTTCGAATTGTATGCACCTTGAAACGCGAAACATAAAATGTTTGGTTTGCTTTGAGCAATGGCATCGGAGCTCACTCAGCTGATCAGTGATCTGAGGAGTGAAGAAGATCTCCTCGAATGCTGGAGACGCCTCGAAGAGCACTTCCATTCAATAGGATTGAAAATGGCTTCGGAGCTCACTCAGCTGATCAGTGATCTGAAGAGTGAATAAGATCTTCTCGAATGCTGGAGACGCCTGGAAGAGCACTTCCATTCAATAGGAATGAAAATGGCTTTGGAGCTCACTCAGCTGATCAGTGATCTGAGGAGTGAAGAAGATCTCCTCGAATGCTGGAGACGCCTGGAAGAGCACTTCCATTCAATAGGATTGAAAATGGCTTTGGAGCTCACTCAGCGGATCAGTGATCTGAGGAGTGAAAAAGATCTCCTCGAATGCTGGAGACACCTGGAAGAGCACTTCCATTCAATAGGATTGAAAATGGCTTCGGAGCTCACTCAGCTGATCAGTGATCTGAAGAGTGAAGAAGCCTTTGAGCAATGATTTGCTGCGTTTTTTACCCACCAACATTTTTTTTACCTACCAACTTTTTTTTACCTACCAGCTAGGTACTACCTACCACACCATACTGGCTTCACACCTTCACAATCAAATTTATTAGAAAGAATTAAACGCTTCAGACTCGATTGGAAAAATAGAAAGCTTCTTATGGAAATTTGATTACTGGTTACGCAGAAGGCAAAACTGTATACAAATCGAAGAAATGAACAGCGATCGCATTTTAGTCCGATAAAATTTGAATGGAGATTAGACCTCTTTTGCGATTCACACTCATGATTCTGTTTTATCGAAGGAAAACCTTCAAGTACTCGTAGGGACCGAACGGTTTGTCCTACAGAGCTCCGGGTGGTCTCAAAAATTTTTAAAAATTCAATACTATTTAAAATTGGTGAAAAAACGATACCTTTATTTCGAGAGTTTTCGAGCTAGGGCACTCTCGAAAATTTCAACCCTTAATTTTCACCCCTTAGAAGTGACCTACATCAACCAAAAGCTTCGCGGCACAACTAGACCCCAAATGGAGCCCATATACCAAATTTGAACCAAATCGGTCCAGTGTTGCTAAGAAAAGTGCCGCGTACGGCGTACGGCGTACGGCGGACGGACGGAAATTTTTTTATTCGATTTTCGTATTCTACGTACCTTGAAACGTAAAACATCATATTTTGAGGGGGGGTTAAAATTTTTTTTTTCTTGCTCGATTCCAAAGGCTTATTATTGAAAATAATAAACCAAAAATTCAAATCATAAGTCGTGTGACACTCCCTTGACCATTTTTTAAAATTATGTAAAATCTAGGCTTCTCAATCATATTGTCTGAATTAACAAAAGTTAACACGACGTACGATCGCGATAGTGCGATCAAAAAGATAATTATTGTCTTCGTACCATTCATTTTTAACCTTCCAAATTTGTGCCAGATCGGGTCATTACTATTTGAGAAATTGATGCTTAATGAAAGAAATGTTTCCGCTACTTTTTACGATGAAATTATCACCTTCTGAGACGTAGGTACTCCGCATAAACCGTGGAACTCTGATCAAATGGGACTTAGACTTCGAGAAGCAAAAATACTAAGAACAAAAATTGCTCAAAAACCTCTAAAACTCAAAACACGAATGAAAATGTTGATTTCGGGAAACTCGACTGATTTTCTCTGCATCATTAGCTAACAATTTATATTTGGAAAAATGTATGTATAATATAGTATTGTACATAAATATTTACAGCTCAGTATTTTATCAGCCCTCAGAGTCATGTCCATCCGGCTGCTTGGCTTCAGGGTCCGAGATCCAAATTTGGACATTGAGGTGAGGGACAAGATTGAATTACCTTGTCCCAGGAATGATGGAGGGAGGATTGTGCCTCTTCTGAGCATGCCGTCAGCCGACGCTTCTCCTCCTCATGGGGTTCGAGTTCAGCTCCAAGTCCCAAGGGGCCCATTTGCTCCAGCCGTGGCACGCTGTCTAGTGGCCTAAAACAGGTTTTGAAAATCATGTTTCCTGTGAGGAAATTTAATCGGTAGAATCTGCGATGAATTCACCCATTTTCGCACCACCTTGTTTTACCATGTAACGAAACCCACGAAACACCTCAGCCCTCATGACAGGCGATTTCGTTCTGAGTTCGCTCCCATTTCAATCTCGATCAGTCGAAGTCGAGACTCGGAGATGATATCTATCAGATTAGGAGTGGAAATGATGGTTCGGATAGTTCATTCCGTGAATCGAACCTGTGTCAGCTCTCCGGATGATGATCAAAGCTCTTCCCTTTTCTCGTGGAATGGCTTTCGTAGTACAAAAGCCCGTTTGAAGCATGAGTGGCCTCTTATCTACAGGAGAAATAGATTGAGCGCACGATCGCTAAAATGCATCTATTTCTATCATCTTTCAAAGAGCACCTATTCATCAGAAGTGCTTCCGTTTAGCTCGCGGATTTCCCACAAACAAATAATTTTTATAAGAGCGTAGCTCGGGCAGTTTTTCTGCATTTGCCACTTTTGAAGCAGGCAGAATTATTGCTAGATGGGTGGAATAAGAGCATTGCATAATTAAAATAAAAAAACAAATAATAAAGTTTTAACCCTGGAATGGGATAATCACTTAATTAATTCTTAATTAACCGGGAAGGGGGTTGTGTTAAAAAACAACTCAAGAAATTGGAGATTGATCAAAATATGTATATTTTTGATAATCAAAAATATTAGATTTGAGAATTATATCGTGTACCTGACGATAATACGATAATATTGGATCAAGAAAAATACCATCGAAAAGAGAGAGAGAGAACTGATTTTTGATTTAAAGAGAGAGAGAAAATGATTAATTAATCGGAAGTCGCACTGAGCCTGACAGACACTGAATGTGAAATTGCCTCATCTCCGGTATCTTCCACTCTGGGGGGAGTGTTTATTGCATTATTTGGGTTCTATAAGAAGGCTTCAAGTAGAATAAAGGAAGACAATTATTTGTTTATTATCAGAAATAGAGAAATTACAAAACATTTTATTTTCATGACGGTCACCAAAGTAATTTAAAAACAATCCAAGGTTTGCGCAACTACGAGCCCAGTCAGGAAGCTATAAGAGAGGTTGCAAAGGTTTCTAAGAGGAGGAGATAATTTGACGATCGATGTCTTCGCCTCTCAGATCAGTTGCAACCAATAAAGGGTTAAAACAATTATTATTTGGAAAAAATGGATTCGCTGTCAGGAACTAAAGTTGTATATGCGAGTAATAATTCCGTCAGAATTGCTACACACTTCGAAAAATTGAATACTGTTACACACTTAATTTGGGAAGAAATAAGTCTCTGAACTCCAAATGATTGTACATTGAAGTTTATTGTACATCGATGTTGATTGTACATTGGTGTACTTTGGATGAACATTGATTGGTGTTGAGCTTACATTGATAGCACATCAGGTTTTCCTTCCAGAATCTCTACTTATTCAATATTTATTCCTGTATGTTATGGTGGGTTCCTCTTTCCGAAGCTGTCCTTCCTCTTCGTCGGAAGACATGGTATTTGCAAAGGAACAACACTTCCGAATTGTAAACTAATTTTATTACCTAAAAAAACTGTACTATGTCAGAAACGGAACTCGAGTTAGCGATACTCCCCCTCGTACAGCATTTACCACAAATTTGATATAAAAAATGATCACATGACACCTCAAAGGTTCACTCTCAAGCGAGCTACAACAATAACTTTCGAACAGAACTAGAGGAGGGCTCAACAGGTGCCCCCTCTCCTTTCTCAATAGTTTCAAAACCTGTCACGAGGGGATTTATGAGCAGCTTGTGACGACACTACTGTGTTTCTCGAGTTTAAAATAATAACGATTATTTAAAATAACAATGTCAGTAAATCTGTTGATATTGCAAGTAAAATGGTAAATGGTAAACGTTCAATCGGGTTCAATCCGGGTTTGAGCCTTCGTTTTCATCAATCCATCACATGTATAATTCTATATTTGGTATCTTTACTGGCGTGATAAGTCAGTGAGTCAACGTGAACTGCTTGTTCTCTTCTTCTAGGTTTTAGTCAATATTTATTCTATGAAATTGACCTCGATAGTTGACACAACCACACGACGTACCCCTCGCTAGCCAGACGAGATTAGTCGGACGTGCTTCTTCTTCCAATTGCGACGTCCCCTCGTAGTTTCGCAATTGACCATTGCGAAACTAGTTAGCTAAGATCGACCTCCACGCTTGCTGTGGCGACCCGAAGAACTTTTATTTAGACATGCTCAATTTTGAGATGGTTCTTATTAATTATCTTGCTTACAACCATGTATAATGAATTGAACAAGTTGGGTGGAAATATCACTTCCTCTAATAGAATAAAATATACAGATAGAATTAATTAGCAAACATATGAGAAGTTTTAGGTTCTCTGATTAATTCTCCATTATTTTCACGATCATGTTGAATAGGGTATGCGCATGGGTTCTCAACCGCATTGGGGTAAACCAGAATACAACCCTCTGCAGGCTGTGTGGAGAGGCTGAAGAGAAAGCCTCCCACATAATATTCGATTGAGAAGTACTATCACATCGCAGGTTTCACCTTCTTGGGTCACCTACACCCATGGAGGCTTTTCCCAGCACACATCTAGCCAAACCGCTACTGGCCCTTACCAAAGGGCTAGGACTCTTTGACTAGGAACAGAATCCGCGGAGTAGCACAATAAGCCACTAGGCTTCAGTGCTTTGGGCTCCCATCACCCTGATCCGCGGATTCATCTAAAATCTACAATCTACAATGGGTCGGAAAAATTTATTATTATTATTTTTAATCTAAACTAGACCTCATTCCGAGAATTTGACACCAACCGCGACCTTCTAGCGTGAAAAGACCTTTTTCTATAATTTTTCAAAGTTTCGAATTATTATGACGTCAGAATAATTCGAAACTTTGAAAAATCATAGAAAAACATCTATTCACCCAAAAAGAGAAAGGCTGGTGTCAAAATTCTCAGGATGAGGTCTACTTCAGATTAAAAATCTTTAAAAAAAAATCAGGCGCACCCCCCATTATAGATGATGTTCCCAATTACCTCAATAAAACTGAATGATGAGACCAATACACAATCATCCCGAGAGCCAAGCCCGCAAAATACCCTCAATATTTAAGCAAAATCAGACAACCGCTGAAGAATGAATTTCCCATGACCATGTAATTCGTAGGGGACTGTCCAGGGCCTGACCCCAAAAAATAATAAAAATTCCATTAAAATAGTTTTTTCGCTTACCTAGCCTGGTACAAAATGTTGAAACAGACAGATAAGGAATCAAAATCGTTTAAAAGGCTTTGAAGCGAGTTGGAATGTGGATTTTGGAGCACCCAAATTTTTGTTAATCTGCTGCCAAAATAGTGAAAATCTTAGCTACGAGTACTTTTGGTATAGTGAGCGGAATTGATTTAAAATTTATGTATCCGAATTTATAAACTTGAGAAAAACTGTTTTATCGTATTTTTGTAATACCTAGTGAGAGTTCTGACAGTTATGTGGTCATGTAACTACTGCTGGGTAGTTTGTGTTCATCAAAGTCAGAGTGAGTTCTGGTGGGCATTCAAAATTATATTTCCAATTCCGAAAGGTTCTCCTTGGTCTATCAATGTTGGTCTCATGAATGTCAAACCCTGTCGTTTCATATCATGACTTCGTTTCTACTGGAATGTCTGTTAAAATTTCCTTGTTCCTTGCATTTTTATTTGGTTATTTGATTTTAAAAATAAGTAAAGTTCATGTTCTGCAACTCGTAATGCTCGCATGATTTTGAAAATGTGGTTCATGTATGTGGCCACATGTAGCCTCATTACCCTGTTTATTTCTAATAACGTAAGTTCCTTCACGTATGTCGTTTAGTATTGAGCTCGACTCTTATAATAGGAATATTTCAATTCGAACTGCTATAGAAATAACCTACTTCGAGATCCTATCGTGTTTCTGCCGCCTTATCAATAGCTATTAAAGCAGAGCCTGATCATTAGTCTGTGAAAAACACCTTCGGCGCTCAAGAGAGTCGTTCCTGTTCGCATTCTTACGACGTGAGGATGTTTTCTGTTTCTACATATAAACGAGAACCAATCCAATTTAGTTTCACAGGAACGCTGCAAATTATTACACAACGTTTTATTATTTTACTGCACTTTCACCCGTCTGCAAAGAACGACGCAAGATTCTCTATCAAAATTATTTTTTATAGAACATACCGAATGTAACTATAGCCAAACATCGTTATCCGAGAGTTGTTGACGCCTTCATTAAGAAATTTTGTTCTTAGTTGCAAAGGAAGAACAACTGAGTGACTATTTGAAGAAACGAAAAAATGTCGCATTTGATCAACTGAAACTTGAATCGAGATTTGGTCTACTTCCGTTAGTGTCTATTCATTTGCTAACTATTGTTACGAAACAATTCAACCTACTTTATACCCATTTATGAAAAATTGAAAAAAATCGTCTGTGTTATAAATTTTGAATAATAGTTACCTACTTACTATTATTCAAAATTTATAACACAGACGATTTTTTTTTACTTAACTCTTTGTACTCGGCGCCCATGACCAGAAAAGGTTGAATGCGCCTAAATGAAGTAGAGTAAAGTAAAAGCGATTCACACTCGTGTTTCTGCCTTATCAACCTTCTCAACATTCCTAGGAAAGAGCTCTGGTTGATCTCATTCGATTCCAAAAATCCAATAGGTACTATTTAATTTTGATGAAAAAATGTGATCAAAAGATGTCAACCCCTATTTTTCACCCCTTAAGAGTGACTGACATCTACCAAATCCTACGAGCACAACTAGACTCCAACTGGAGCTCATATACCAAATTTCAGAGGGACATCATTAAAAATAATAACCAAAATCAAAAACCCCATATGAATTCGCGTTAACTCAGAAAATTTCAATCTGAGGATACCGTTAGGAAGAGCGTTTAATTTTCTTTCTCCCAGATGTCAAACGAAACTTTTTTGATTTGGTGAAAAAACTACCTGTGTGAGAAATTTGAATTTTTTAAACCAGCTGTGTTCCATTTTTGGGTTGTTCTTTGTGCACCTCTTCTGTAAAAACTGGTCCTTTTACAATCGAATTTAGGGTAGAAATTTGAGTTTGAACTATTAAAATTCACCGTATTGTTCCCTAATTGAATAAATTGTCGAGACTGACTTCCGTGTCGAAAAATTATTTCTCGCCAGTATGTATGATATTCAATTATATAGATCATGGTTCACAACGGGTTTCTTCGATTTCGGATTATGCATCTCTTGAAACATCTAAAACATGTATTTTCTATGGGGGTTACAAGATGTTCTTTCAGTTCAACTCTTAACTGTATTATTTGATGAATAAACATTATTAATTAGTTATCAAGTAGCAAATACTCACTGTAATATTTGAACCCAACTGAGTTGAGGAGGTGATTCCGGTCGAATCAGTTGGGCTCGGACGGTTCGTTGTATTGTCAGGAGATAAGTAGATTATATTAGTATTATAATGGATGACTTGGAGCCACAGTACTGCCAACACACGAACATAAAAAAACCATTGAAATAATTACATCGATGTTGGTATCACTGCTTCCGATCAAAAATTGGTCCACACAGCGAAGTTACGTATCTACATTTCAGATGACGTCACTATGCTAAACCATTAACTTATGTTACCTCTAGAGAAACAGTATATTTAAGAAAAATTGTCCATGTCACCCAGATTTAAATGCCAACACTACCAGTTTTCAAACATTTAAAATTTAATATTTTATATCTAAATATGTCTGGTGAATATTTTAGATCAAAAGACGTCACAAACAAATTAATGGTCCCATACCTACTCAATGAGGTTTGCACAATATGTTATTTACTACTTAATGAAAAGCTTTAAACCTATTGGGGAAAGATTAAATGAATCTTAATATCAGTAAGTACTAATTTAATATTAAATATTAAATTATGATGTTACATAAATTTTATGTAACATCAAATTGTCATGAACAAATTATGGCGAGGGGCGGGAGCCCTTATCTCCCCTCCGTTTATTGGTTCAAATGAGGTTGAAGTTTGTGTTATTATGCTTGATTAATGACGTCATCAGAAAAGTAGGCAGATAACTTCACCATGTGAACCAAATCTTTGATTGAGTAGTCTTGCCAACATTACTACCGCATTTAAAAAACGAATTCGTGACGTCATCAGAAAAGTAGATACCTACATAACTTCGCTGTGTAGACCAATTTTTGAACGAGAAGCGGTGATACCATGTGTTAGCAGTACTGTGGCCTCAAGTCATCCATCTACTACTTATAACATGTCGAATTTATTTACATGTTGTCATGCTAGTTAGTTTGCGACATTATAGGCGCGTTTTTTTTCACGTCCGGAGAGAAATGGAGCAAGGCTGGCGAGTGATAAGGATTTCTTCGATTTCTCACTACCGCGCCCAACTTCTCTGTTCCCTGTCATTTTCAGGTGCGCCTGACGAGATCTAGATTGCAACGGTCGAGCCCGCATTTTCAAAACTCGTTTACATTTTTCACGTCGAGTCGCTTTGGCCCACAATTTGGTGTACTGTACTATTTTCTATTACGTTTTGAAATTAGAAACCATCCACCCTACTTGGCAGACATTTTAAGCTCTTGAAAAATTGAGTAGTGAGTCATGCCAGTCCAGCTTCACATATTTGGGTCCTGCTGTACCGAACAAAACCCCAAGCTCATTATGTGAAAGCGGTGAATCAAGATTTAAGAGCACGATCAGAGTAGCACTAACTAGCAATCCACAACGTAAAATCGACGATATTCATAAGGTAGAGTTCAGTAATTTCATTTAATAGCAAATGGACTTAAATAGAAAAGTAGATTTCATTGTGCAGGAGAGGAGTTTTTGTAAAAGTACTTACTCTTGCTAGCATCGCTATTTTTATAGATTTGCGTGTATTTTAGTAGGCGTATATTTTAATTAATTTATTCAAACTTGTATTAAGTTGACTGTGATACTCGTTTGATGTTTTGCTATTTTTATATTCCAGCCTGTGGAATTTGTTTCCTACTGTGATATACGTGTGATTTAAGCTCCACTTGTTAAAGATTGTAATTGAATTATTAATTTTATTTTTGTATCAATGTTTTTGTTGTCTGATAGTTGGTGGCTTCAGGTCGGGTGGTCTGATCGGCCAGGAGCGGGGGCGGCTCGCCTGGCGTATTCCTTAGTGTGTACACACTTTAGGGTTGTCTCCTAGTGACAGGAGGCGGCCCCGGGAGCCGTCATGGTGGGTGGGTCCGGGCCCATCAGGACTGATCGGCTGGGGCCTAACTTTTTTATTTCAATTTTTTTCTACTTTTTTTTTTGTTGGTCAGGCTATATTGGAAACGATATAACTCACGAGTTCCTATTTTCATGATTTATCATACTTTAAACCTACAATTACCTATATATTATTAATTTTGTAATTTTGACGCTTTTATGTCCTTGTAGACAACGAATAAAGAACTAGAGGAGGTAGAGAATCGGTAGAGCATTCTGAATAAATTTGGTTCAGTGTGAGTCCACCTGTCTGTCAGAAATATAACATTTCTTCCGAGCAAAACTATACTTACCTACCATAAGGACCACCGATATTTTTAGGCATTGGGAGGATCCGCTACAAATTTCGTTGATGTAGCATCAAAGGTGACGTCTCCACAACCGCAAACATGAACAAACTTACGGTTACCTGAAACATTTGTTTTTTAAGGTAATTTCCCGAATTCAGTAATTTCGAGTTGGGTTTTGAAGTGATTGCGTGCACTTCAAGGCAATCTGTCACTAAGTGCCACGACGCATTAATTGACAATTTTTTCATAAATAATTACTTAATAGTTTTTAAGGGCTTTAATGTTTTCAAATTTAAAAAGCCACCAAATTGGTCATGAAAATCGTGTTTCCATATAGTACGCGCCGAATAGCGCTGTTGTGTATATTTAAAATTGACCGGGACAGGTACCCCCATACGAATTTCACTGGTGTGTGACATCACAACCCCCCCTCATTTATCTTAAAAGCAGTCGTCGTCGAGATGTTGACCTGTTAAGTTTGTACCTCACTGCTTTTCCATTGTACCTGCAGAGAAATTAATATAGCGTCATCAAGTAGCTACCTTCTTCGTTTTATTGCACTGGCTACACCCTCAAGCTCCTACAAATATATCATTTAATCATTAGTGCTCTGGACATTTCAATAAATTATACCAAACCATCAGTTATTCATGTCCATGTTCCTCTTCACGAAGAACCTACACTGCCCACCCTACTTGATTTACTTTTTTGAGCTTTAAAAACCTATTTTCTACTTGATTGACTTTGGTTCTTTATAGTATAGAAATGTCAATCTTTGAAATGATTACCAAGTTTCTGTCAACACGGGATTCTCTTTTTAATGGACCAAATCATCTATTCTTCCACAAATCATCATCTATCATCTACAAATTTTGTAGATAACTTTTTAAATTAAATTAGTTCAATTCACATAATTTTGATTTACCTTATTAAATTGGCTTCTTATAAGAATCGAGGAACAACCGTTGCTGCCCAATGGTGAATATCAGACAAAATTACGAGAGAAACAATAATTTTCTGTGACCCTCGTGCTGATAACCTGTCGACGATTAGCCAGCGATCTAGTTTTCTGTTACGCCGGATTTTTATCTTATCTCTCATTGTGGAGTGTAAATTCTTATATGCTCAAGGGCAATGCAATTTACGCCCTCATCCGGGCACAAGCCGGACGTTTGATTTGGATGTGAACTGTTTTATGGTTCGGGAAAACAATGCAGATCTCACGCTGTTATTATCATTCCACTGACAATTCTCATGTAAGATGGATGATGATATAATCGGAGTTTACAGTTAATTAAATAGGAATATTATTTAAAACATGTCTGAACATGAGAACAAATTAACGATAATATTCATCTAATTGGGAGTAGAATCATCAAGGAATTTGATGATTCTCTCTTAACCCTAAAATATTAAAAGAACCACAACTTCACCAGTACTAACGATGCCCTTCTGAGGATCACAATTTTCCAAAAGCCATTCAAACATTTTAGTTTAACCCTCAATCACAGCATCTTTTGTTGTATTGGAATGAATAAAATTCAATTTCAAAAACCAATACAGGTCCAAAATAGAGGAAATGGAGGAAACTATGAGAAGAATCGTGTTATCACTTTCCCCTCGCCCTCCATTCACGGAGAGAGCAGTAAATATTGATAGCCTTTATTTTAGGCTTGATTTGATGATGAGTATTTGATCAGATCAGTGAAGTTGCACTCTGCGAATATTATTGCGCCAAAACAATAAATTATGCCTGATTTTTTACACACGAAAATGTGGATCTCTGTTCGCATTGAATATAAATGATATACTACCTACGTTCGAAATTGCAATAGGAGGCAGGTGATTATGTAGGCTTCTGCTACAATAGGAAAACAATGATACGAGGCTTTCAGACGAGTGGAAGCTCCCGGTAACAGGCATTGTTAACGAAATAACAATAATTAGTACCAATATCAAAATAAATCTGTGAAAAGGAATAACGATTCATTGGAACTGCCGGGTTAATAAAATACGTGAGTTGGTGTTCGAGATAGTTCGAGTCGCAAATGATCGACACGGGAAATTTAAGTTGAAACAGTATTGTTTGTTGATGATGTTGATTGATGATGGTTCCTAATTTTCATTCTCTTTGCTCAATACAGTTTACACACTTTGAGGGCATGTCTGATCGTACTTCACATTTGCTGGAGTCGTGTTTTCCTGTATTAATGCAGCTCAGCTCTTTTATCACAAAAGGATTGCTCTGAGGTCATTTTTGTTTTTCTGAGGGGTTCGATACGTTCATTCCACCAGATTCCAGGGTCCGGTAAAGCTGCGGTTGCTCGGGGCCGCAACCTTTTGCTGCGAGACACGAACCGACTACTGCGGAAGGTCGAGCGTTCAAATCTCGCCGCGAGGGCGTGTTTTCGTCCGGGGCTCGCCACCTTCCTAGTCCCAACCCAGGACGGTGGGAATGGGAAGCCATGAGTGAAATCATCAGAACAAATTCTGATCTTCCCTTAGAAAGACAGTTGATGACGCCAGGAATGGCAGTCGGACAAAAATCCTACCTGAAATGGTTGTTTACTTTACTTACTACCACCAGATTAGAAATGGTTTTAATTTTGTAAATTTCATCCAAATCTTTTGAATTGCCGAACAACATAGAATACCAATTTTTGCAGAGCCAAACATGACAAATTTTTCAAGGAAATACTTTATTTTTTGATACTTTTCAGTAAATGCGATACATACGATACGCATCCTATTACCAACGGATTAATACCTACCCCTCTGGGAGTCACCCTACCCTTAATTAAAATTAAACAGGTCTATTAGTCTTTCTGAGACAACAGCGGTACGGGTTACCTACTTTACGCCATTGAATTATGCTGCCCATTTTCGCTCGAATTAAATTTTCAAGGCTGGGAAACTGATACCGGCTCCGCTCGAGGGCTTATAGTGTTTCTGAGGTCCTCGGGGGGACGTGCCTTATTAAGGAGCCTATTAAGGTTTCCCGGAATTCTCGCTACCGACTGGAATATTATTTCGCTCACCTTTGAAAGGGTCGTCAAATGAGAATCATTATTAAATACGGAGGATTTACGAAACGATGAATATTCGAACGTGGGAGCCTATCTGTCAGGAAATGATATTCAGCTGTGTGACATGACATTCATGAGGGATCTTGAGAGGATTTCGACGTAATCGATAACATCACAACTTCATTGTAGTCTAGTAGTACACGGTTCACTTGCTGCAGTACTGCCAACACACTAACACAAAAATTTGCACAAAAAATTACTTCAGTGTTGGAAAATTACACAGCTAAGTTATCTGGCTGCTTTCCTGACAAACGTCACAGATTAGTTTTTTTTTCAAGTGATGAGGGTAGCACTGTTTTTTGTTCAAATTTGGTTCACACAGTTGTTATCTGGCTTCTTTTCTGGTGATGTCACTGATCAATTTATAAATATTTGACAAACGACAAATGCATGATTCATGTTTGTAGTACTGGCTAACAGGCATTCTCGTTATAATTGTTGTTTTTTTTCATGATAAATATGCCAGTCTACCAGCATGAGTCCATTCATGAATTTGTCGTAGGTCAAATATTTGAAAATGTGTCCGTGAAGTCATCAGAGAAGATGCCAGAATATAACTTCGCTGGTGAGAAGCAGTGCTACCAACATCAAAGTAATTCCTGGATTGGATCTACAGTTCGATTTCAGCTCAAGTTCATTTTTGAAGCTCACGTCCATCCGTTTCACGTGAGAGTTGCCTTCTATGCTGACCATGAACGTTCCTCTAGTCAGACCAACGAGACATAATAATTGTTATGATTTGTAGTAACTGTGAATTTGGAATAAACTATTAATGAGAAATTAACTGTTTGTCTATCTGAGTGACTGAAGTTAATTTCGATTTGGTTTGAATTTATAGAATGTGAATTTATTGAAAGAATAAATTGATGATTTTGGTTCTGGTATGTATAAAAACCAGCTTGTGAAGTTAATGAAATTACTAATTGAAGATTGAGTTTAGTTCTGGTCTGAACAGAAACCAGCTTGTTGATATTATGGTTTCTGGTCTTTAAAAACCGGTTTACCTAATAGGTACCAAAAAACCGGCTTTTGGTCTGTGTAGAAACCAGCACACCGAGATTGTTAATAAGTTCTTAAAGTTTGAGTTTGAGAGGTCATAGAAAGAGACTGAGAGTAATTCGCTTGTAGATGGTACATCTTGGCGGGACCCCGACAAGGGTATTTATAGGCTATTCCTTCTTCTGTCCAAGTACCGATTTTCCGGTAGGACTTCAGAGAGATGGAGAAGGGTTGGCGACTAACTGGCGTCAAATCACTGTTAAGAAGCTTCATAACGATCATATACAGGGTGTCTAGAAAACAAGTCTCTTTCCTTGAAGGGGTCGAGTCTACAACTAAGTAATTTGCAACAAAAAATATCTCCTAGCAATTGTTTTTTGGAGGCTTCTTTTCCGAGTTATTTTAATTTTAAAGTTTTTTTCCCGTGATTTTGACTTTATGTCAATAAATTGGTAATAACTCCTTTAATCTGCTGTGATAATTACAATTTGAGGATACCGTCGGAAAGAGCATTAATTTTCCTATTTCCCTAACACCAAATACCGTCAAACCGTCGATTTCGTTGAAAAAACGCACGTTTTCCGCGTTCAAACATGAATGTCTCCCTCAAATTCGATTGTAGAATATTTTTATTACGCCGTTGAAAAGCTGAGATTCCGGCGCAGTTTTTAGGCTTTCCGGCAATAGTTCATTATCTGTAGTTATTTGGACATTATGGGCGTTGCTTTATTCCCTGTTAAATTCAACTGAAAAAATTTTATTTGGTATTAAGGAGATAGGGAATTTAACTCTCTTTCCAACGGTATCCTCAAATTGTAATTATCACAGCAAATTAAAAGAGTTACTACCAATTTAATGATATAAGGTCAAAATCACGAAAATAAACTTTAAAGTTGAAATAACTCGGAAAAGAAGCCTCTACAAAAAAATTGCAAAGAGACATTTTTGTTGCAAATTAGTTGTAGAATCGATCCCTTGAAGGAATGAGACTTGTTTTGTAGACACCCTGTATATCGGTTGGTTGCTTGTCGGGGTCGCACTTGTGACCACGTGTATTAAATAATTTGACCATAAACGTATTTTAGAGGAATGAACAATAATGGAGTCTTTTTTGGTGTAACCACCTAGAGATCAGGACAATAATCCCGCAGTTCTAGGTCGATGTGCTGCTCAAACCATACTTGCCATCCTTTATAACCAGCATAGCCAACCAATAGTTATAGAGAGGTCGTACCATGTAAGGACGTAAAAAGCTTTTCCATCCTCACAAAACATGCATCCAGTGATCTTCACTCAGATCCGATCCCTCCACTGTTTCAACATTCTCTCGAATTAGGGTCCTATACTGGGCGTTTCGCGGTACCAATTACGCCCAGAATCGGTCTCTTTAGACGTCCCCGCTTCCCACTTTTCAACTGCAATCCTAGACCGGAGTAATTGAGCTGTCGATCCTGCGAGAATAAATCAACCCGAACATTCGTTCGTTCGTTTTCCTGATTTCACCCTCAAACGGCTCCGACAATCCAATCCGGGACGCCCTTCCTCGTTATTTGTCCTCCCCCGACAATTGGGGAATCACTCTGTTTCCGCCGAACTTCTGTTGAAGACATCTGGACATGGCCAACTAATGGTACCAAATAACACGATGCCAAATAATGGTTTAAGTACTCTCCACGATATGTTTTTTTTATATCCTGGTTTTTAGACAATTAGGTAATCTACTTGCTTATTTATACTAATGTGACGAAATAAATATACTATAAAACTTTTTTTGAGGAAAAACAAATCTTGGCAAACACAACAATTGCGGCTATAATTTTGCAATATTAAGGCTGGGAATTTCAATCAAACTTCAAGCAAAAACAGTAACTAAACATGTGTGTTGCCACAATACCAAATTCACACAATACAAGATGTACAGGATGAAAGCCTAACTGGTTTGCTGTACTGCACGATTCGATTCTACTACTAATGTTTAACTAAAAGTTCCTCTTTGACATTTTTTTAGAGGTGTCGTTTCCGAGTTATTTCGATTTTAAGATTTTTTTCGTGATTTTGACCTTTTGTCATTAAATTTGCTGTCATAATTACAATTTGGGGATACCATTGTAAATAGCATTAAATTTCCCATCGGGTAGATGCCTTATTTTTTAATTTTTTTAAATTAAGGTTTGAGACTTGAAAAAGCCTTCAGAAAAGAGGATTTTACGTAATTTGAACAGCGTATTTTTTCAAGATGCAAGAACGGTAAAAATTGCCACTGTATCAAAGACTCTATTGAGAATTCTCAAATTGTATTGGTTTTTCAAATCTTGATGAAATAAATGAGCATTCATTCTAGAACCAATTCCCAACTACCCTAGAAATAGTTGTCTTATTGTTCTATACTATAGATGTGAATCATTCTCCTATATATAGTCCTATTATAGTTGTGAATCATTCTGAAGGCGTGACACAAAATTCTGTTAGAAATTATCAACGTAGTTTCGAGTACAAACTTTTTTAAATGTTCTGAAATCCCAACAACAAAATATTCAATAAAATTAAACGGTTCTAACATGTGGTGAACGATTTTTGTGGGATGAAAAATGACGAAAATGAAGTACAAATAGGTTGACAGCGAAAAATCGTATTTATAAGATTCAAAATGTGTTTCACACAGAAACGTTTTAGAGGGTTTCTAATCTCTTCGATTCCTTGTGATTTTTGGTGTTGAATCCAAATCTGAGGTTTTCCACCAAAATTTAGTAACAGATCATTGAAGAAAATTTAATAAGTGCGAAATAAGTGATTTTTTGCTTATAATTCAAAAATGGCCAAAAACTATTATATGCAGAAAGAAAGGGCGTTAAATTTGTTACACACTTTATTTCGTAGGTTTTTTTGGTTGACGAACCGTTTAGGCCCCAGCGCTGGCTAAAAATATGCATATTTTTGCTGTCACCATAAACATAATCTTTTCTCTACTTGGAAACTCTGATTTAGTCATTCAATTATTACTGAGAACTCAGTTAAGTAGCCAAAAAAATCCAAGTTATTATAAAAACATGAGGGAAAGGGACGTATGAATAACAGAAAAATAGAAATGGATTCGAGCCAAGGTATGATCAGATACAAACATTCATGGATCACCTAACTACTGGAGGTAGTATAATACTAAATCGGTAATTCTAATTCACAAAATTCAATCTTTCATTTTTTATAACTAGTTACGTTCTTATTACAGTTTTTGAGTGGAAAAAGGTGATTTTCCCAGTGACAGCGAAAATACACATATTTTCATCCAGCGCTGTGGCCTGAACGGTTCGTCTAACAAAAAAAAACCTATGAAATAAAATTTGTAGCAAATTTAACGTGCTTTCATTTTGCACATATTAGTTTGTTGCCAAAAGTTGGCCGTTTTTCAGTTATAAAATTAACAAAAACGTAAAAAAAGCACTTTTTTTAAATGTTTTCCCCCATTTTTTCAATGTTCCGTCACGAAATTTTGGTGGCGAACCTCCGTCTCGGATTCAACACCCCATACAACATAAGGAATCGACGAAATCATTAACTCCCCATAACTTCCCTGCGAGGGTCCGTTTTGAACACATTTTGACTGGACTATTAAGTACTGGTCCTGGTTGCGGTCCTGAAAAAATTGAAATCGCGAGCCATCCGAAAGACTTGAAAGACGTCTGTAAACAGGTGGTGAGCCTCAGTTGAGCGTCAGTTTGCTGGGTTGATTAAGCTGAAACTGAGCTATGAAATAGCTTATTCCAAAATGTGTATTAGCACTAACTTTAGACCTTCCTTTTCAGTCAAGGGGACACTGAAACACCCATTGAGATGTCCCTGGTTTGAATTTCTTTTAATCACTCTCCTCAGCATCGCGCTACCTTCACCGTGACTGTCACATTGAAGCCCCAACTTCTGATTATGTCCTTTGGGACGGTGCTGAAACTTCTTCCATTTCCCAGACAAAACTTTCAGAAAAGAGAAGCGTACGAGAACGGGTTGGGGCTTAGTGCAAAATAAACAAAAGCCAGAGGGCGCACAACGCGATGGGAGAGTCAACTTGGGGCTAAACAAGATTATAAACCCAAGAGACACTGCCTGGAGGACAGGTAGGCGGTATTGTATCGTTTTCCTAGAGCTATTGGATTACTTCCCCACCTTTGGGAGTCGAGTGGAACAAAAACAAACCGACCGTGCGCGATCTAGTTTACTTCCCAATGAGCCTTCGCTTGCTTGAATTTATTTCCTTCAATTCTCTCACCGATCCTTGCTACCTTGGAACTTGGAAATAGGATGTTCAAAGGATTCCTTTCTGTGAGCCGGACTCACAATTTGATTAAAAAACATAATAATATTATCCCATTAGTTACTATTAATTTATTACAATTCTATCTCTTACTTTTGAATTTCGTGGACCTTTTAACTCTCATCAGGGGCATCCAAAAGGCCTATCAGGGTCTAGCCCCGGCAAAATTTCCCTAAAAAGTTAGATTTTCATCTCAAAGTTAAAAAAACTCGCTTTGAAAGGTCTTCTCCCCGAAGTAGAAAAAAATCTATAGTTTAAAGCGTTTTTCCATAGAAGCATGGATCTTTTTCAAGTGTAAAATAATTTTACGCTGACAAGTAATTATTATGTCAAGTATCCATGGTGAAAATAGAAAGTGGAAGTTGCTCCCCAGGGGCTCTCCCCACGATCAGCACCATAGACCTAGAAGAAGAAGAAGACGGAGAAGTAGGAGGGAATCGATAGGTACTCAACAAGCGATTGTCTACTCACGAATTTACAATGTTTGGGGGGAAAACACATAGCCAAGGAAACACTGGGGCACAAACAGTTTGGACCCCAGAGTTACCACGGTAACTTTTTTTTTTTTAGATTATGCCCCGTCCGCGCATGCCCAATAGTGTGAAAATGCAGATCTCGTCGGTTTACCCCTTCCCTTTCTCGGCCCGTGCTAGCGAATACAATCAACTTAACTTTCTCAGATCAAAACAAGTTTCGATTTAACTCGATGGATGCTTTCATAAGTTTCAGTTTTTATCTTATCTTGCTTTGAGGCTGTATTTTTCTGCTAACATCCGTACAGAAAAATACGTTACCTACTTAAAGTGGGGGTTTTCACGAATCTGCCTGGGAATTGTTATTCCACATTGATTTTAATGTATTCATTTCAGTTTATATGGTTTGAGTTCGCATCGTGATCAGATAACTTGACAGATAAGTCAACTTATACCTTTTCATGGTACCTAGGCCTTGCTACCACCGTACATTATGACTTACTAAGAGCTGGGAAAGATTAAAATCCACCCACTTCTTATCGGAGGACTTCTTTTTCTATGAAAAAGTTGTTAGATTATCACCATAGGAAGTCACACTAAGGTGGAAATCAACCCCACAACTCGTTTTTAGCGCATATCTCCGTTTACATTTTTGATTAAAATTGATCCCGAATATTTTATTAAATGGAATGAAGTTGAGGTGTGATTATTCCCCACTGGGTCCTCTGTTTGACGCAAAAGTAGGTATGTGTGATCCTAGGGTCAAGTTCGAGTATTTTGTGGTTTTGTGCCCCACCACTTTCGGAGGTCACCCAACGCCCCTGACTCTCAGCGAAGGGATTCTTAATATCCCATTTCAAGCCAAGGGTAGAAATAACTGAATAATGGGGAGAGGAGGATGAACTGTTTTAGAGAATGCCGGCCGAAAAAAAGCATCATTTTCTCACCAATCGAGAGCAAAAATACTCGATATTTTATGAATTTTACTTTTTAGCGATATGATTTATCCAGTTTCATTTATCCCAGAATCGAATTTGAGCCATCATAATCATGCCTTTGGCCAAAAGGCCTCATTTTCAAAAAATTTCCAAAATCGCATTCAGCTCCTGAACGTCAAGCAATTTTTTTCTGAAAATTTTAGCAACAGCAGGAACGAGGAAAAATTCTTTTGCAAAGATTTTCCACTATTTTCAATATTTAAAAAATCATAAAATATGACGATGCGAAAACGCATCAGTGGCCGGAAATGGGATATACCCCACCACCTCCCTGGTTGGAGTGAGGATAATAAGAAGTCGACAGCTTATGCAAATCATGAAAAAATAAGCGATTTCGGTAATAACCGCTTGTGAACGATAAAAAGGCGTTGAAAGTGAAGTGCCTCATCTCCTGAGTGTTTAGTAGGTAAACAAGTCGGTGGCCTTCACAAGCAGGTTGATGTGGGTCAACGGCGCTTACTCATTGACAGATAGTCCTGCCAGCCTTGCGTCTCCTTGTTATGTAAATCAACTCAATTCTCGCTCTCTTAAATATGATCTGAAAAAAAATTTTAATTTGAGTTTTGATTGCTCTTTCTCTAACTTTGTCATTATTTTCTGAATTGATAAGACATCAATACGATCGGGAATTTGTTCAAGATAATGAAGAAATTTGCCTCAGAGTCTACCAAGGTACACGCAGTTCCCTTTTGAAGGCGACAAGAAAACCTCCCAAAAAAATCAAAATTTCCACAACCATTTTCAATTACATCGCACATTTTCGTGTCCATTCACAGTTTCAGATCTAACTGGCGAAACCACACACAATTACCCATTTCGGGTTACAAACATTCCAGGGATGGTGCTGATGGTATTCCATGAATTTCATTGTAATAATAATTGTATCTTTTAAGCAGGCTTAAACTTAAATACCCGTGAACATAATTTTCTCATTATGCCTTTTTTAGCCCATTTCAAGCCAAGGGTAGAAATAACAGAGTAGTGAGAAGAGGAGGATGAACTGTTTTACAGGATGGTGGCCGAAATAAGGCATAATTTGGTCACCAATTGAGAGCAAAAATACTCCAAATTTTACGAATTTTAAATTTTTATGGGATTTAAAAGGCCTCAAATTCTTTCAAATCGATGTGATTTATCCAATTCATTGTTGTTGGTAAAATTTAAAAATCTATCTTATGGACAGGAATCCGTTTCGACTCGTGGCTCAGAACGCTCAATCGCCCAGGATCGAATTTGAGCACCATAATCAAGCTTTTGGCCATAAGGCCTCCCGAACGTCGAAGAATTTTTTGACGTTAGGAGTTTAGGAACTGCATGAACGAGAAAAAATTCTTCTACGAAGATTTTTCACTATTTTCAATATTAAAAAAAAGTCGTTGCGAAAACGCATCAGTGGCCGGAAATGGGTTAATTTCGATTTGTAGGGTAGTTAAGGAGACAGTGGTTCTTACTTATAAGATTCTGATTATCAAGCATCAACTGTTTACTCTCAAAATTGGACAGTTGTATCGTGATGAATAGTAGCATACCGGATGTCATTAATTGAACTTTTTTTTACCTCAGGATTTTCACCGATTTTAGTATATCTTGCGGGGTCAAGTATGAATCTGAAACGTTACCATTGAAAATTATTGGAAACGTGAGGTTTCAATCAATGCGGGAAAGAAAACGA
This sequence comes from Apolygus lucorum, assembly GCA_009739505.2. Lineage (NCBI taxonomy): Eukaryota > Metazoa > Arthropoda > Insecta > Hemiptera > Miridae > Apolygus > Apolygus lucorum. Next base: position 16,108,350 of record CM019169.2, on the reverse strand, counting down.
TTTCGTGAGACAGCTTTTGGTGGGTCCTGATTTTTCTCCTCTGAACGTCTTGAGATGATTTTCTGACCTATCGGTGGATAATTGAGGGAAAGTGGACCATGTAGAGTTATTACCTTGCCAGCCTTGGTTCGTCTGGAAATCTGAATATCGGTGGAGGTGAACGCATCGCGAGGTTTTATACGAGCAATTGGCCTTCGGAGTTTTAGCAGAGGGCTCCAGTTGGGGAGCGACGAGCTCTGAGAACCCTCGACACTGGGAAGTTGAAATTCGGCTGTTATTCCAAGCCGAGACAGCAGTACCTATTGCGATGCCAAATGAGACAAACTTCGTGTCATCATAATGAAAGTAGTCTAGCAAATTGTAGTACATTTCATTTGAGTTGATCATCTAAGCTCATGTAGGTACGTTTGTTGGACGAAGGTTTACCGACTCTTGTGTGTGAAAAATATGTGAATGAGCCGATTTATTTATACAGTTAAAACCATTTCTGTTACAGGAATGGTTATGGTAATTGCAATCACTGTATTTCTAAAGTAATTGGAAAACGTCTGCCAAGTGGGTGTGGTACATAGCTTCCTCGCATCCATAACCCGATTGCATAGATGATCCGATGCATAGTAGTTAATCTCAAAACATCAATCTCCAAGTACCTTCCACTACCATCTATATATTGTTAGAAAATGTAGAAATTATGGCTGTGGCAAGGATTTCATGTTTACGCATGCGCATAAAATATATTGAATTTGGGGTCCACAATTTTCATTGGGGAACATCTACACGCCAACCCGCACAATCCCTGACAATTTCATCGAAATCGGATGAAAAATGTAGAAGTTATGGCTGTGGCAAGGAATTCATGACAGACACACAGACACGGAACTAAATTTGTTCAGGAAGGTCTGAAACGTAAAACGCGAGTGGGAATTTTGATTTTGGAGAACATTTTTTTTCAACCTTGAAAAGTTAAAACAAGCTTCCGCTACCTTGGTAGACTCGGAAGCAAAAATAATGGTAATTTATTGCAATTCCTTTTTTAACAACTCTGATATTGAGCATGATTGATGGATAGACACTCTCGTCAATTACAGCAAGAGCTTTCTTATTATCTTTTATTATTCTGTACCAGTAAAGAACTTAGTTATCGGTTCGTTTAAACATTTCATCGAATTCAGTGTAGTAGTTTGAGCATGAGTTTAACAGAAAAATACTTGATGATAGCAAGAAGGGACAGATGATGTGATGGCATCTGATAGTATTTGAACCCCAAAATTGAGGAGTTTGATTCCAAAAGGTACTAAAGACCATTTTTATTGAAATTGAGTTAACACTTTCCATGGGTTTTAGAGGGGAAGTTCTTCATGCGATCGTTTTGGAGCAAAAGATAATCTAATCCCTTGAAAAACGAGAGTGAATATTCCGTTTAATTTCAAAAGCTACTATATCCAACACAATGGCGGTCTTTTATTCGTTTTGTTTCAAAAAGTACTTTATCCACTTCGTTTGATTTCAAAAAGTACTGTATCCATTTTGTTTGATTTCAAAAAGTACCTACATTATCCACTTCGTTTAATTCCAAAAAGTACTATACCCTCTTCGTTTGATTCCAAAAAGTAGTAAGCGCCGATTTATAATTTTATTTCTTCATGTAATCTGAAGTTTTAGTTTTTTTTTTGTTTAATTAAGACGTAACTTGTTTTGTACAACCTAATTAAAGATACTGTCATTGCTGTATTTACGTAAAATGCCATTAAAAAAAAAAACTAAGCGTCACGTTTTGTTTCAAAAAGTATTATATCCATAAATCTGATATTTCTAGTCTCGTTCAGAATTATTTTAAACTTTGAATAATTTACCTTTTTTGCCAAAAATATTTAGAAGTAAATAATTTAGAAGTATACTAAAAAATAACATCATAGGTTGAACACTTTTTTCAGGTCGGTGTGGTTTTTCGCGTTTTTCTCACGTTTGACCATAATGGATATAGTACCTTTAGGAATCAAACTCAAATTGTGAATATTGAAAATTTAGAAGTGAAGTTGCATGTTATTTTATATTTTCTTTCTTCCAGGAATTTTTTAGTGACTGTTTTGTTCATATATAGGTTCCAAGGTAGAACATTTTGAGGTTTCATGGATTCAGCAGGTTTTTCCTTGTAGTTTGCAGTATTGTTTCGTCCTACTCACTATGTGAGGAAGCTTCAGTGCCTACCTAACTTGGTAGACAGTTTTTAGGTTTTTCCCATAATTGTTCATTGGACGATGCTTTAAGCATTAAGTAGGATTGTACTTTAAATTCCTCATGTAAAAGAGTACCTGCTAGATAGATGATCAAAATTGCCTTGAAGATTATCTTTCTAATCCCTGGAATTTCATAAAAATTGGTAAATCGGCTCTCAAATCCAGTTCTAACAACGACATACCATTTCGAGAGTAAAAGTTTAAATCCTTGTAATTCCAAAAATAGAAATTTTTCAGTAGACGAGAAAAAAAAGAAATAGTTTCAGGAGCAGTCCCTTTCTGTATCTCTGGATGGATGGAGAGATTAGCAAGCTGGTAGAATGTGAATCATATTTGCAAGACTTTGGTGCACAAATTTCGTATTTGTTTCGGTAGTTATTATGACTTACGATTTTTTATTCAAATCTAACTCGACTTACGAGGTTTTACACTTTTAAGTTTTTTATTTTTATTGATTTGCTGCTTTTGCTGCACTCTTCGCATGCCCTGAATTGGTGCATCATAATTTATCCCTCGAACCATTTATAACGGCGAAGGGTGCTATTGAGTGGTGCCCACTACTGGCCTACATTCCGAGCGTAGGGTAGCGATCGCTCATTTATCAATGGCAGGCGGTTCATTCACTAGAACGGTGCCAGAGTGATGAACGGGTCGGCCGGTACCAGTATTCAGCACCCTGACACCCTCCCTTACGTTGTCAGTTCAGAGGCGCGTTGATTTGCCTATCTCGGAAAATGACACGTTTTACGGTGTAGGTATTTTCGGTAGACGTGAAGAGAACCTAATACTCGTAGTAAAGTTCATTTGTCATCGATTCTCCTCAATATTTGAGAGATCTACTGGGAGAATAAACATTATAGGCTGTGGCGTTGAGAAGAGACCAATCTAAAATTTCTAACACGCTAATGCCAACTAAAAGGATGGAAAAATGCAGCAGAAGCTGAAATGAGATGTGATTGGTCGAGATCCCAAAGGGCTGCTACATCAACTTTAGCAGGAACCGAGGATTCAAATGTGCTCTCTTTTTCGGTATTAGTATTTTCACGACAAATTTTAGGTTTTAAACATCAATTTGGAGGTTCTACGCATCAATTTAGACGTTTCACCCATCAATTTGTAGGTTTTAAACATCAATATGGGTATTTTACTCATCAATTTAGAGGTTTTACACATCAATTTGTAGTTTTTCCATTTAAAGTTGGAGGCTTTCTATTTCAAATTGAAGGGAGGTTTCACACATCAATTTGGAGGTTTACACATCAATTCGATTATTTTACTCATCAATTTGGAGGTTTTCCATTTCAAGTTGGAGGCTTTCCGTTTCAAATTGGAGGTTTCACACATCAATTTGGAGGTTTTACTCTTAAATTTGGAGGTTTTACTAATCAATTTGGAGGTTTACTGGTCAATTTCAGGTATTTTACTCATCAATTTGGAGGTTTTACACAACAATTTGGAGGTTTACAAATCTTTTCGATTATTTTGCTCATCAATTTGGAGGTTTTACACGTCAATTTGGAGTTTTTCCATTTCAAGTTGGAGGCTTTCCATTTCAAGTTGGAGGCTTTCCATTTCAAATTGGAGGTTCACACATCAAATTGGAGGATTACAGAAATACAATATTTAATTCTATGAAATCAGTAACAATACATTAACGCGAGAATAAGCACCTTTACAAGAATGGCAGTTGGAAGGGACGGATACAATGAAATGGAATGTCTTCGTCATGTTGCTCGGAGTAGGTATTTCCTTACGCACCAGACGCGTAGATTGATGTGAAACGAACCATTTCTAGCATCCTCCAATTTGAAACTGGAAACCTCCAATTCGGAACGGAAAACCTCCGCATTGAGATGTAAAACCTCCAAATTGATTTGTAGAGCGTCCAAATTGATGTGTAAAACCTCCAATTTGACGTGAAAATGCTATAAACTAACGTAGGGTGGAGTGGGGCAATTGCGACCCAAAATGTCAATAGTTCAACTTTGATCCTCTGTAACTTCCTTTGAAAACGCTATTTTCACTTTTTTTTAATGAGTAGCTTATTTTACGTAGATTACGATGCGCTCTTCAAATTGTACAAAAGATTTACTTCTCATGGTCCAAACTGTGTTTTTTAACATTCCGACCAACTTTCTCATTTGCTCCACTAATCGGGGCAAATGCGGAAACGACCTGCGAATCCCATAAAAACATTTAGTTGCATTAATGGGGTAAATGCAAACGAAGCCCATTTTAATACGATCAGAACGCTATATTTAATTTTTTTCTCCTCCACTTTTTTATGACCAAAATGAACTTTCCTGCGCCAACTGGTTTGCACTTTATCTTTCAAATGACTCTTTCTTCAGTGAACAATTTTCCCTTGAGGCCTGATTTCGAAAGTGGGAGAGGAAAATGAAGAAATTCAACGTGTAGGAAACAAAATGTGTATTTTTAAAGGTTCACCTCCAATTTTTGTCCTAGAACAGACAGGTAACTCAGTCTAATAGTTGTTATAGGGTGCTTATTTTGTACTTCCGCATTTACCCCATACTGCAATTTTGCTGGGGCAAATGCAACCCATGTTATCATTTCTACAAATGATCGTGATTTTTACGATTTCATAATGAAAACTGTTAAACTGACTCATGTAAAGAAGTTTCAAGACACAACAGACGTTACTGCCCCACTGCACCTCATGGAAAACTTATGTCTTGCAAAAACCCGCCACTCGTCTGAAGAGCTAATCACTAGTGAGTCAGGATAACGTTAGGAATAAGCAGCTGACTGGCGAGAGCCCGCCTTTTCCGACAGGTAAGGGTTACCAACATAACTGGGCACACATTGAGAAGGTTTCTGAGGCAAGGCGCTCAAATGGCGCCATTTTCAAAACAATTTCCGCATTTTGCCCCATTTCCACATTTACCCCACTCCACCCTACCTATGTAATCTTTCTGCGCACGTTAAGAAAATCTATAGGTATTTTTCTTTTGAGTCTTTTTTCGGTGTGCTGATTTAATATGTGATCTTTGAATCTTTGAAGAATTTGGTTTTGGTGGGATGGCATCGCGTCATACTGCCGTTGGAACGTCGAAGAAATTACCTCTCTCACCATCGGTACACCTAGGTCTCGATGTATGACAGAATTTCGAACATACCATTTTGCGTTTGTGATCAGACGTAGAGTTCGATTTTGCTGAGTTTGGATTTTTTAATTTATTTTGGGAAGAACCCCAATAAACTCCATAAGGAACATCCATACTGCCATATACTGTAGAGTCCGAATTTCATCGGACCCTACAAGTTCATACTGGCAGAGAGAAAGGGGAAGGGAGGTGAACCCAGGCCGGCCATCTCGAGAGTACAGTCATCAGTAAGACAAGGTCATTTGGCGGATTCGAATCCCAAACGGTCACTCATTACAGAGACCAGGTCTTTTGAATCCGTTCACCCGTTCATTACGTTCACTCACAAGACAATGAACCAACCGGTCAGAAGTCACAAAAACGAGCGAGTCTGTAAACTGAACGAGTCGAAACGTTGGGATCCAGGTCGTGACTCGAAAAAACGCTGAGTCGAAAAACCCAACGAGTCGGTTACAATGAGTTGGCGATTTGAATGAATCGAATGAGCTAAAAGACAAAAACAAATGAAAGATCGATTCGAATCTTATGAATCAATCTTTGAGTGTGTTTTGCCATTTTAGTCGTCAGTCCGTTCTTCACTTGGATGATGGAAGGTTTTGCTTAGAAAACCACTTCCATCTACTTCTTTCTGTTGTTACTTCCTTGTCATATTCACACATTAATGATCCATGTACAAACATGCATGTATATAAATATACACTATAAATCCATATTGAGGGCAATTAATTTATTTTGTTGGCCTTCTGCCGTTGTTCTCGTAATTTAACCGGAAAACTCGATTGGTGGGTTGATGAACGAATGACCGTGTTCATTTTGATAACCCGTTCAGTTCTGACAAGGTCATTTTGAAGATAAGGTCTTTTCAATACGTTCACTCCTGACCGACACACCTCTAGACATCAGTCGTTGCTCGTGTGAGGTGAATTCGGCCACGTCACGCCGCCTCCACCAGAACTTAATCTAAAAGTGTTCCAAATTCCTGTCTACCTTTTTTTGTAATTTGAAGACACCACCTTGAAGTCTCCAGGGAACTGCGGGATTCAAGACTTTTTTGCGCACTAAATCATTTTGGAGTTCACAAGTTCTCGTGAACTCCCCAAACGTAAGTGTGGGCCACTTGTCTTTTTCGTATTTTCTTGTAATGTCATCTTGGTTGGGCATTCCTGCCATATTCGTATTAATTTATTGGTTTTGTTTTTTGAAAATTTAATATTAAAGAAGCAGAAAAAACAGCCAGCCGCTCGATAAATTGGTCTTTTCTTTGAACAAAAGAAACCCATAGGTACCATCTTTTGGAAATTTTCTATACGCACAAGGCACATTATTGCCCCTACGCCCGAGAAAAGAGACTTTACAATACCTAGGTTTGATCATGACTAGATAAATAAGTTTCTTGTTGCACAATGATAGTTGGGGTTTGGCCCAATCAGAGGTTTTAGGAGGTTAGTACGATACCTTAGTCTTTGGACTAGTTCGTTAATGTGCTCATTGAATGTTAATTTGCTGTCAAGTTTTATTCCAAGGTACTTATCACTTTCTTTTACAGTTACGGTGGTGTGATTTGGTGTGACAGGCACTACTTGGAAATTCCTCTTGTATGTAAACGTAACTAAGTTTGATTTTTGGGCATTTATTGTGGGGTTCTATTTTCTGTTCCATTCTTCGATCTCAGAAACGTGATGTTGGGGATTTCTAGAAGCGTCATTGTAGCAGCTAGACCGTGATAATTAGAGCTCGGCAATATATGCGAAATAAAACCTCAAAATATGAACGTAGATGCCCAATATATGCATTTGTACATATGCGCGAAAAAATCCGAAAATATGCCTTCAAAATATGCGCAAGATAGTTGAACAATTGAATAATAAGTGGGAAACAAAGTCTTTTCAGTACATTTCGTATGTACATTTTTATACAAAATCATTTTATACAATTTTTACAATAGTTTTACTCAGTTTTTAGACAAAACATTTAATTGTTAAAATATGTTACCTTGTACTACCAAGTGCTTTTCCAAATTTTCAGTTGTAAAAGATTTTCTCAAATCGTGCAATAATAGCTTCAAACGGGAGAATGATCGCTCCACATCTGCTGAGACAATTGGTAGATATTTGAAAGACGCCACTTCTTGGGGAGTGTATGACCAATTGCTGGTGTTGGGTGAGTCGCCTTCCAACACTTTCGCCAACACAACGCCAGTTTTCCAGCCAGGATTTCGTTTGAGTACACACTCTAATTTTTCTCGAACGGTTTCACCTGTTTTTCCGGGGAAATTGATTAGAGGAAATAGCTGACAAAACTGGAAAATATGGCTTTTGTCAAGAAATGCCCATTATATGCACTTATACCTAAAACTGCGAATATATGCAAATATATACACGATAAATTTAAATTTGGAGCGACAAAATGGCTTGAATATGGCATATTTGGGCTCCTTACAGCTTGGGCATATCGCAAAAAAATATGCAAATATGCAAAATGCCGAGCCCTAGTGATAATACAGTCAGATCATCAGCGAACATTGCTAAGTGGTACTAGAAAGAATTGGCTCGTCGCTTTCTAATAATATACGGAAGAGTACAGGTCAACAAATCAGAAACGGGATGACAAATCACTCCGGCGAATTTTCCGCGTTTTGACCAGACTCGGATCACATACTTCGCGGTGATGGGAAGGTTTGCTTCCCCGGGATGATGGATTCCCACACAAAGCGACCCAGTTAGCTGGGAGGTGCGATATCGCGAGGGGCGGTTGAATTCAAGTTGAAAAACTTTTCCAATTTCCATGCATCATGTCATTATTCTACGACCTCATTCTGCGAGTTGGTAAAGTTAGTTTGACGTCATGACACGCGATATTCCATACCTTGCAAGGTCCATTGAGTAGTGTACACCTAGGCCTAAATAGATTTTAAAAAGAGTCACTTCGAGTATTACCTATTTTTTGTTATTCAATTTTTTTTGACTCACTATTATTTACTCATATATTGTGACCAGCTACGTAGAAGTCCAAGGCACAAGATACTCCCCCGTTCAGGCCAAACACTGAACGCCACCCTGAATTACTGGCAGGGAAATGCGCTATTATTGAACTAATAACTTGATGAAATTGATAGGTATACTAAAAAGTAGTGAGAAGTATTGGACTTTTCAAAATCAAAGTTTTTTTTTTCTCGCATTTTGAGTTTCAGAATTGTCTAAACAGTTCTGGAATTATGTCTTTGGGCCGGATACTGCGGGGAAGTCGTGAGTTCGAATCTCGCCGCGGGAGCCTCTTTCGTGCGTCTTTCAGCCACCCCTCGTCACAACTCAGGGCGGTGAGGCAATAGGAAGCCATGAGCGAAATCATCAGAACAAATTCTGATATATTTGCTCCCGAGTCTACCAAGGTAGTGGAAGCTTTGTTTTCACTTTTCAAGGACGAAAAAAAAAGTTCTCCAAAATCGAAATTTTCACTCGCGTTTTGCGTTTTAGACCTTTCTGAACAATTTTGGTTCCGTGTCTGTGTGTCTGTCAGTCTGTCTGTCATGAATTCCTTGTAACGGGCATAACTATACGAAGTTATTGTTATACGATTTCTATGAAATTTTCAGGGATTGTGCGGGTTAGTGTGTAGACGGTCCCCTATGAAAATCATCATCCCCGGACTGATAGAAGCGACTGCGCATGCGCTAACGTGAATTCCTTGTAACGGCCATAACTTCTACATTTTCCATCCGATTTCGATGAAATTTGCAGAGTAGTGTTTAGATGGTCCCCTTTGAAAATCATAGAGAATGGTTTTTCATGGAGGGATTCATTCATAGAGAGATGGTCCCCTGTGAGTAACTCAAATCCTAATCATTTCATCACTAGGCCTCAATAGCTCAGAAACTAGCGCGTGAAACTCCCCCAGGGGTCCCGGGTTCGAATCCCAGCCGAGGCTAAGTATTTTTTTGATCCAATCACATACATCTACTCACTTAATTTTGGTTTATTATTTTCAATAATGAACCTTTGGAATCGACCAAGAAAAAAAAAATTGAACACCCCCTCAAAATTTGATGGTTTACGTTTCAAGGTACGTAGAATCCAAAAATCGAATAAAAATTTGGCCGTCCGTCCGCCGTACGCAGTACGCGGCACTTTTGCCACTTAGCATTGACAGATTTTGATGAAATTTGGTATGTAGGCTCCATTTGGGGTCTAGTTGTACCCCGAAGCTTTTGGTTGATGTAGGTCACTTCTAAGGGTTCCAAAATCAATTTTGAAAACACCCTAACTCAAAAAATTTTGATATAAAGGTATTGTTTTTCCTTCAATTTAAGATTCTATAGAATTTTTAGAATTTTTTGAGACCACGCGGAGCTCTGTAGGACAAACCGTTCGCTCCCTACGGAAATTTAAGGGTTTATATTGAAATATATATATATACATAAATCAAAACACGAGTGTGAATCGCAAAAGAGGCCTAATCTCCGTTCAAATTAGAGCTGACCAAAATGCAATCAATGGTTGGTGATTTTGATTTATTTTTTTATTTTTCTATTTTTTTTTTTTTTTTTGATTTTTTTATTTATTTATTTTTTTTTCTTCATATTGGATGGTTGGTGATTTTGTAGACGAGTGATCTATGTAGAAAAATAATAAACCATTGTGTAATAATTTGCAGCGTTTTCATCCGAATTTGAAGAAATTTTCTAGGATTGTCCAGATTAGCGTGTAGATGGTCCCCTATGAGGGTAGTGAAAGGTACTTAAAGATTGGTGTTTTGAGATTAACTACTATGCATCGGATCATCGGGTTATGGATACGAGGAAGCTATGTGCCACACCCACTTGGCAGACGTTTTAATCGTGCCTACCAACGACTAATGGTTCTGCACTTAATTGGTCTAAAACATGTTCCATGTTTTAATAATTATTTACGCCGTAGGCTTCAAGTAGATAGGAAGCGAAGCGCCGAGTTTTTTCTCACTCAGTCTTCAGGGATGGTTTCAAAATGGATTTCAGTGAAACATTTTTCCATTTTACACATTTTGAGGCTGAGAATCGGTTGAAATATTCCGTTTTAAAATTTCGCTCATACATTCATGCTGCACGAAAGAGACAATTTCCCAGTAGTTACGCCAAGCAGGTAAATTCAGCTGGTCGGAGGTGCCGGTGATCCACCGCCATATTTCCGTCGCCTCTGACTCAACTCCGAGCGTTCTATTCTCGTTTCGGGGGGGTCCCCGCCGAGCCGCAGTTCTCCCGCCGCTCAGCGACCAATCTCACGTTAGCCACGAATCTCACGTCTGCCTCGCGTTCGAAGCTATCGCGCGTTATTCCTCCGCACTCGACGTTAGATTTCCGCGTTATCGTCACAAGTGAGCCTTTTTTTCGACGGAGTGTTGAGGAGCGGAAAAGTGAACGTGAAGGCAATTCAAGTGCAAAATAAACAAGTTTTGGCGCGAGTGACGTTTTTAATCAATTTTGATAGCTTCAAACCCGCCAATGTTTGGAATGACTAAAACGTAATAGTCTCTGAAGAGGATGAGAGGGTTAATAAAGTAAACACTACAATTTTGAGTTCTACAAGAAGAGATTACAAGCCCCGACAAGGACATCATCATTTCATCAAGAGCAGCAATTTTTAATAATTCCATCATTATTAACAGGTATTGAATAACAAAGTATTTCCCGATCAAATTTAGTATCTCAACTCTCAAAAATTATTGAGAATTAGAGGCTTCTTCTACAAGTGTGGGCTACAAACCTCTTTAACCCCTAATTGCCCAAACATGAAATAATTCGAAATTTTCCGATTTTTTCTTGATTTCTCATTAAAAACAGCTCTTGCTACGTGAAAGTGAAGAAAAAAAGATTTGCTCATATATCAAATTTTAAAATTTTGTCGCCCCGGTGCAAAATTGGGCAGCCGGATAGTATTTCTTGTTGCTCGGCTGCAACATTGGGCCATGATAGTCAAGAATGGTTTGCAATACTCGGAATAGTAGAGCTTTCAGAGGTACTCATTCCACGAAATGATTCCAAAAATCATTATGTGCAGGCGTCTTCACCAACAATCAGTAGGTAGGTACCGTAAAACCGTCAAACTTTACCCCAAGATTTACTCCAAAACATTTCCAAATACAATTTCTCCCCAATCGAAATGGGTTAAATTGATTTTTTTAATAAGTGAATTGATCTTCAGGGCTTCCTGAACATTTTGAGTGGTCGAGCTCATTGATCAGATAATTGTAACCCCCCTATTTAATTGTTTAAATGTTGGAGTAAAGTTACCTACGAGTGCGTCTATCTCTACTCCACTCTGAAAAACTCACGGTTATCGCTATAGAAACGGGCAGTGGTGCAATGTTACTAGTCGGGATTGAATTCATTACCCCAGAATTACTTGATAATATCAAGTATTTATAATATTATTATAAATATATTCTCAAAAATTGAACTTTTTAGCTTGAAAAATACAAGTTATACCTAAGAAAAATATAAATTCCAATGATCATTTATTCATCATTTATTTCAACGAATTTGCTTGAAATGCAATATTTCTGGTTAAGAGATCACAATTTCAGTCTTCCAGTATAGACAGACTTATGTAGGTAATCGAGCAAAACTTTCTACAAGTAAAGAAATATTGAAGGACAATAAACGATAAACGAATGACTTAACAAAATCACAGAAAAAGTCTGTTTCACATTCGATAACTTTCGAATGAATTGCAATGGTAAATTTTAAAGTTAACCCACGAGTAAATAATATGGTAAATCACAACTTATGAGACCAAAGCACGTTTCATATCATAATGCAGCTGTTCAGTTGTAAAGTTTCGGTAGGGGCGCGTACCAAGCTTTTTCTCATTTCTTCTCCCTATCTCTTACTTCTGACATGAGATACACTAGAAACCTTACATTCAACACTGCGAAAATTATAAAACTCAAATATTTTTCGAGATTAAATAAGAAAAATATGAGTGAGGCTACCTTTAAGTACCCCAACCTTTATAGTGGAGTAAAGATACCCGGTTTTTGGAGTAAAGTTACCATCAAATTTTTGATAATCAAGGGCATAACTAAGAAAACACTTTTTTGAGAATTTGATTAGTGTATTTTGTTCAGAATAAGATATTGAAAATGATAATATCATGATATATTATGATGAGGGCTTGCCTGGTAAATCCACTCCAAACACCTGATATGGAAGAAATTTTGGAGCACAAGAAAAAGGACAAAAACAGCTGAACAGGAAACTATGACTGATAACAGCTGATAACGTGGATAAAGGAGCCATCACAAGCCACATCGATTCTCTGGGATGTGGAGAATAACGAAAACACAATAGCTAACTTTTATCTAAGTCCTACCACGTTTACGTCACAATTGAAGATTCTCACTTTATGGGGTAAAGTTACCCCTGGTGGGGTAAAGTTTGACGGTTTTACGGTATTAGAAAAAACAATTTTTTCTCATTCCCCTACTGACCATGGAACTTGAAAAAGTAACTTGACTCTGTTAGACAAATGCATAGGCCATTTATTATGATCAATCTTATGACCATTACAATATTTTTATTACATCGTTGTCAAATATCACATACCTACTTGGTTCCCAAACGATCACTTATACATAAGTTGCTTATATGATTGGACCTCTAAAATGAGGTGTTTTGGAACTCTTTCAACATTATACTTAGCTAACGACAGCAAACGAATAATTTTAAACTAGCAGTCGTCAAAATGCATCACAGACGACGCAAATATTGAAAGGAAATCCTGGCGAACTTTAAAAAAAACGCTGCAAATTATTATACAATGGTTTATTATAGTATATTATAATATAATATACTATAATAAACCATTGTATAATAATAATTATACAATAAATAAATTATAATAAATATAAATAAATAAATAAATAATAAATATATAAATTATAAATTATATATAAACAGAATACATTATAATATATATATATATATACAGAATATAAATTATAAATAAATAAATTATACAGAATATAATAAATGAATACATTATACAGAATATAATAAATGAATATATTATATTCATTACAGTATAGTGAATTCCTGTGAACTACATTTTTTCAGTGTCTTATAGTCTCAAATATTCAGTGTCTTATAGTCGCTCAAATTCGGATGGTTTTTCGGAAAAGGCTCGAAAAAGGCTCGAAAAAGGTTATCTATAAATTGTACATTTATATACATATTGGAACAAGCAAAATTTGCAAAATTCTTTTTATAAATCGAGGGAGAACTATTTGTCTCGAGTACCCGCTGTAGGACCGTTGTGTGCTCAAACCAGTTTAGGTTCGATTTTTCCTTATTTAAATCACATTTCTCTATCCGCTGTTTTGATGTAATTGCTCATCGTTTCTTCCTTTCGTTTGTTCCAGGTAAACACCGTGACTCAATTCGATTTCTGAGAATGATAAGCAGTGCAACGTCATGTGAGGTAATCAGACAATAACAAGTGACTACTATTCATAAATAACTACCACAAACTGGGGAATTTTTTTTGCTTAGTTATGAGAAATTAACCACCAACATAGGGACAGACGATCTACATGGGACTGAAATTACTCATAAAAGATTAACGCAAATGCGAGAAGAAATTTCGGTTTTGGAGAACACTAATTTATTTGGCGTGCACGAATGAACTATTTTTCTAAATTCAGCAGTTAAGCTGGGAAAGGTCACAGATGAGTCCAGTTACAGACAAAGGTACACAAGTAACAAAACAGACGTGGGTCCTTAACAAATAGGGGTTCAGTAACAGACAAGAGTCAAGTAACAAACAAAGGTACTGTAAAATACAAGGGTCCAGTAACAGACAAGTGTCCAGTAGATACCAAACAAGGGTCCAGTAACAGACAAGTGCCCAGTAGGTATCAAACAAGGTTTCAGTAACAGATAAGAGTACAGTAATATACAAGGGTCAAGTAACAAACAAAGGTACAGTAACATACAAGGGTCTAGTAAAAGAGAAGGGTGCAGTTACACAAGTGTCCAGTTGATACCAAACAAGAGTCCAGTAACATACAAGTGCCCAGTATGTACTAAATAAGGGTCCAGTAACATATAAGAGTGCAGTAATAGATAAGGGTCAAGTAACAAACAAAGGTACAGTAACATACAAGGGTCTAGTAAAAGATAATGTTCCAGTAAACAAGTTTCGAATAAGTACCAAACAGGGGTCCAGTAACAGACAAGGGACCAGTAATAGACAAGTGTCCAGTAGGTACCAAACAAGGTTTCAATATCAGACAAGGGTCAAGTAACCAATAAGGGTACAGTAACATACAGGGGTCTAGTAAAAGAGAATGGTCCTGTAACACAAGGGTCCAGTATGTACCAAACAAGGGTCCAGTAACACGAGTGTCCAATTGGTACCAAACAAGGTTTCAGTAACTGATAAGGGTTCAGTAACAGATTAGAGTCCACTTACAGGCAAGGGTACTGTAACATACAAGGGTTCAGTCAAGACAAAAAATCAGTATAAGTTAGGTGCCAAGTAGGTGCCTGACAAAGGTAGTGTAACATAGAAGGGTCCAGTAACAGACAAGAGGTAGTAGACAAGGATCCAGTAGACCAGGGGTGCTCAAACGGTCGATCGCGAGTTCTTTTTGGGTAGATCTCGAGAAGAAAAAAAATTTTAATAAGTAGGTAGGTAACTAAACTACAAAAATGTATTACGTAATAAAATAACACTGCTTGCGGCAAAAGGTGGCTTTATCAAAGGAACGCGCGGCACTTTTCAAAGAAAAGCCGTGTTGTTTCTAGACTAGACAGTACACAGTACATTTTGTCCGTCTTTGAAAGCAAGGATTCCTCAGTTGAATTATGATACGTATGAGGCTGAATTATCAAATATTTTGGGACAATTCGAAATGCGTTTTTATGATTCCAGTAAATTGGAAAATATTGCATCATTTATGAGTTATCCTTTTTCATGTAAAAACATTGAGGAATTAGCTACTGAAATAGCAAGTCAGTTTAATATGAACTCATGTTCTGTTGAGAATGAGTTGGTGCAGATTATATCATATAATATATATAATATATCAGATATAAAACACCAGAAATTTGTATCAGATGCTGCACCTTTGAGATGTATATTATACATCTCAAAGGTGCAGCATCTGATACAAATTTCTGGTGTTTTATATCTGAAGATAAATATCCGAATGTAAGGAAAATCGCCCTACAACTGACGGCATTTTTTGGGTCAACTTACTTGTGCGAGTCTGCATTTTCTGAAATGAAGATAATTAAGTCAAAATATCGCAATCGACTAACTGACGATCATATGTCATCATGGTTGCGATTAGCACTCAGTGGTTACGTACCATCTTATGAAAAGTATGCTGAGGACATGCAGTGCCACGCTTCAACATCCAAAGCCACTCTTTAGTTAAGTTTAACACCATATGTAACTCTTTTGTTTTGTAACAACCAATAAACTCGCAATTATGAATAACTATGAGTTTTTTTTTTCATTGATATTGTAGAGAAGAACCTAACTAAACCTAACCCAAACCTTGACTAAAATAATGTACCTATATTGTGCAGAAAGCTAATATCTATATATGCTACGATACTCCCTACCTAGGTAGGTAGGGTGTATCGTGTATGTACGACAACCCCGCATCACACACACTTGCAGTCTCTCAGATTCGATCGTATGAAGTCTAAAAATATAGAGGGAGATTGCCAGCAGTTCAAGTTTGAGCACCCCTGCAGTAGACAGTCACAAATTGTTGCCGAAATAGGTACTTAATCAGCCTTTTAGGAGTTTTTCCGCGTGTCAGCTATTATTTTCTTGTTTCAAGAGTCAGTCAGTCAGTCAGTTTTTACAATGCAGTGGTGTTGTAAAGCTGGGCACACAAATGCGGTATTCGCATAACTCCTACCTCTTAGTACTTACTAAGTATTAAGTAAGTACTACTTAGTAGTGTTGGAGGATATTTTCCCACTAGGTATTCCTCTTTTCAGAATTTTGTGATTGTGATATAAGATGTTGCTGCATAAAAGAAAAATATTTGAAAAACTCTGAATACGACTATATTAATAATTTCAGAAAATTGTGACGTGAAGTTATGCGTTAAGCGTGTTTATGACTAGAGACGTTACCCTAGTAATTCACAAAAATGCTGGTTCATGAGCGGAATCGTGTTCCAAAACTACATTGAAAATCCGCGCATAAAGTCATCCTGTATGACTTGGACTCTTTGATAAAATCGTTTATTTTTCAACAACTTAATCCACTCTCTTCAATTATTGAACACGAAAGGCAAACAGCGAGGACAGAAGGAGATTTCTGACGAAGGGAAAACCGCCAGGAAGTTGAGATCTGTCCACAAGAGCTTTCATAAGGCGGCTTACAGAAACTCAAACTTACCCCCCCCCCCCCCAACCACCCCCGATAATCCAATAAAAAGTTCGCCCGAAAGGCGAAACTTCCTCTGCGAAGGGGAAACGAAAAAGGAGGAATAAAGAAACACAATGACAAAGTTTCCCGATGGATGGAACCCGAAATAATTTATTAGTAAGAGGCCGTAGTTCTGTAAAGGAAAGGGTTCTTTAGTTGAGTTCTACTTCGCAGGTGACAAGTGCGATACCTATCCGAAATTCCAAAATGACGTGCCTCTCATATTCATGGGCCGCTCTGTGCAGGAAACACGAACACAAGAAATATCAACATCGAACGGAACACATCGATGTCGATATTTCTTAGATACATCGATATCGATGAAACATCGTATGAAAAACATCGATATTGATAACACTGTAAGGTAAAACATCGATATTTTTTTCAAACGGGAAATGTACTCACTTGTCAACGAAATAGAATCAAGAGAGAAAACCGGGCTGCTTTCATTAGAAGAGGTTTCATTCTTTTACTGGTTAACCAACTCCATTATAATTTTTAACATGGAACATGTTTTAGCCGTGAGCTAACTGGCCAAAAAGGTCACAAAATTGTGTTACGAAATTATTTAATGCAATTTAGATATTTTGCTAGGGATAATATAACTTTTGTATTATCCCACCCTGAAATCGTTTACCACTCATTGAAAAAGCTATTGGTTTATCTAACATTTTATTCTAACTCACGTTGTCAATTTTTCGCTCCTTACCCTATCAATAAGGGCTGGAAAATGTTGGTGTATGGGCTCCATTTGGGGTCTAGTTGTGCCCCGATGCATTTGGTTGATGTCAATCATTTCTAAGGGGTGAAGAATAGGGATTGTAATAATTACAATCGAGCTAATAATTACTGTAATAATTACAATTCGAGCTAGGTCACGTTTGAAAATAATTTTCAAAAATTATTTTCAAACGTGACCTAGCTCGAAAACTCTAGATTTAGGTATTGTTAATTTACCACTATGAGATAGAATTGAATTTTTGGAATCGAATGAGACCACCAAGAGCTCTGTAGGACCAACTTTCCGCTCCGTGTCTGCCTGAGGCAAGGAAGACTTGGGCGAAAATATCTAACGATTCAGATGGTCCTTTGCGGTGAACAGTATAAGAGAAGCACTATAACCACTGGTACTACAACTATATGCCACATAATTACCTTATGTTGTCCTGACGATGCCACTGAAGGCGAAAGCTAGCTTGACATAAGAAAGAATAAATGTATCATATCGAGGATCGGCCGCTTTAATCCTCCCTTCACCACATACAAAACTGTACTGATTTTGATCCAATGATGGCGCACATGCGCAAACCATAAATCCTTTTTTACATAAATCACTTTTTTACACCTCTTAAAATGCCACCCTTTTTGAAGTCCAAAAAGGTGCAAGATGGAGAGACTAAAAAAAACTGGAAAGGGCTATGTCTACTCTGGCGCTCGTTTCTTCAGCAATATTTGCATTTCGGTGCTGAAAATTGGGGTTTGAGGTGTTTCGAAGGCGATGAATCCGATTTCGAAGCAAGATAGAACACATTTCAACCGACAGTGGCTGCCCATTGACTCCAGGTCGTTGGTTTGATCCGAATATTTCCGCGTTGAAGCTCTCGTCAGACTTCGCTCTCATTCACCAGACCAATTTAGCTGTTCGCTAGTTCGTTGTTTACTCACAGGCACTTTCGCGCTCAGGAATAACAGTTAGTTTCGCCCTTGGTGTAAACACATACAAAACACTGTAAACACCCGATGGATAACAGTTCCCGAATTCGGTATAACAACGAAAACTCGGCGTCCTGTCGATGCCACTGAAGGCGAAAGCTAGCTTGACATAAGAAAGAATAAATGAATCATATCGAGGATCGGCCGCTTTAATCCTCCCTTCACCACATACAAATCTGAAGAAGAAAGGCAACATAATGAATAAGTACAGTTTTGCCGGGAAGAAGGATTGATTGTGGACAATCAGGAAAAACACACAAAAAAACGTCTGCCAAGTGGGTGTGGCACATAGCTTCCTCGTATCCATAACCCGATTATATAGATGATCCGATGCATAGTAGTTAATCTGAAAACACCAATCTCTAAGTACCTTTCACTACCCTCATAGGGTACCATCTACACGCTAATCTGGACAATCCTAGAAAATTTCATCAAATTCGGACGAAAAATGTAAGTGCGGTAGTGATTGGAATCAAAAAATTTCATAGCCAGACTGGGAATCGAACCTGGAACTCCTGGGTGTGAGTCCAGTACTTTGCTTACTGATCTACAGAGGGGTTTGTTGAATGGCTTTGAGATCCTCACCTCAGACGCAACTGTTACGGCTGTTACAAGTATTTTACGATTGCGCATGCGCAGAGGCTACTGTAAATTTTAAGGCCTTGATTTTCATTGGGGACCATCTACAACCTGATCCGCGTAATCCCTGAAAATGTCATCGAAATCGGGTAGAAATTGTGGAAGTTATGGCTGTTACAAGCAATTCACGTTCGCGCATGCGCATCGGCTACTATCAGTCCGGGGGTGATGATTTTCATAGGGGACCATCTAAACACTAATCTGTAACATCCCTGAAAATTTCATTGAAATCGGATGGAAAAAGTGGAAGTTACGGCCGTTACAAGAAAATTAACGTTTGCGCATGCGTAGTGACTACTATCAGTCCGAAGGTGATGATTTTCATAGGGGACCATCTAAACACTAATCTGTAACATCCCTGAAAATTTCATTTAAATCGGATGGAAAATGTGGAAGTTATGGCTGTTACAAGGAATTCACGTTTGCGCATGCGCAGTCGCTTCTATCAGTCCGAGGATGATGATTTTCATAGGGGACCGTCTACACACCAACCCGCACAATCCCTGAAAATTTCATCGAAATCGGACAATAACTTCGTATAGTTATGCGCGTTACAAGGAAATCATGACAGACACACAGACACACAGACACACAGACAGACAGACACACAGACAGACAGACACGGAACCAAAATTGTTCAGAAAGGTCTAAAACGCAAAACGCGAGTGAAAATTTTGATTTTGGAGAACTTTCTTTTTTCGTCCTTGAAAAGTGAAAACAAAGCTTCCGCTACCTTGGTAGACTCGGAAGCAAAAAGTTCGGGGAGGTTTAAAATTAAAACGCTGCAAATTACTACTGCACAATGGTTTATTATTTTTTATTTTTCTATATAGATCACTCGCCTGCAAAGCCACCAACCATCCAACATGAAGAAAAACATCGATCGCATTTCGGTCAGCTTTAATTTGAACGGAGATTAGGCCTCTTTTGCGATTCACACTCATGTTTCTGATTTATCGTACGTTCAAACTTTAAATTCTCGTAGTGAGCGAACGGTTTGTCCTACAGAGCTCCGGGTGGTCTCAAAAAATTCTAAAAATTCTATAGAATCTTAAATTGAAGGGAAAAACAATACCTTTATATCGAAATTTTTTGAGTTAGGGCGTTTTCAAAATTTCAAAATTCATTTTGAAACCCTTAGAAGTGATCTACATTAACCAAAATCTTCGAGGCACAACTAGACCTCAAATGGAGCCTACATACTACAAAATTTCATCAAAATCGGTCAATGCTAAGTGGCAAAAGTGCCGCGTACGGCGTACGGCGGACGGACGGCCAAATTTTTATTCGATTTTTGGATTCTACGTACCTTGAAACGTAAACCACCAAATTTTGAGGGGGTGTTGAAAAAAATTTTTTCTTGGTCGATTCCAAAGGTTTATTATTGAAAATAATAAACCAAAATGCCAGAGGACATTTTTATTTTGGAAGAACTTTGCTATTCGAGACTCAAACGATGCTTTGGATTTTGAATTCTAAAAAGTTTCAGGATTGGTGGAATTTGTGGGATGACTTGCAAAACTCAAGTTTGGAAATGTATTTTCTAAGAGATACTTCGTCTCGCCTGATTCCTGGCCAACCTGTTGTCTCAAAACTTCAGACCGGAAGGTCAACAAGGGCGGGTCGGCTAGAGAACTCCCTTCTTCAAATAGGATTTCTTTGTGGTGGGACAAAGGTTTTTCGATAGAATACCTGACCTTGGTCTCCCTCTTGAATCTGGCGATTTAACTCAACAGACATGAAGACCAAGTTTTACTATATAGTTCTATCAAGGCGAAATATTCAACTTCACCCAACCTTCTCCCACCTCTCTCTGTTGGCCCATTTATGTATTAATTTTCGTGTATTCCAGGTGGGGCCAGTCTGATAGCAAAAAGCACGAGCAAGTACTTTGAATACTCTCTTCAAACCTGGGATTTCTGTTTAGGGAAAGTAGAACTTCTACCTTTTTTTCCAACCGATTTCAATGAGTCAATACGTAGGTCAAGTTTGTTCAATTTAATTATTTCTGGGCGCTTCGATCAGCTGGGTGAGAGTGAGAGTGCTTCTTATCTCACAGTTTCTGACCGACTTCAAAACCGCCGTAGGCGCGAAGGAGGAGGTTCTCAATGTGTCATAAGAAGATTTTAAGTATGTGTATATATATGTCTAAAGGTGTTCACATATTTATTCTTCATTTCTTTATTATTAGATAAAGAAATCTATATTATTTAGAATTATGGTACCAATCATCCTGATTTTTCTAGAAATGAGTTCTACCAGTACCCGTGGTGGTCTCGTTTGAAACGGATTTCATTTTGCTTTTGGTATATTATTTTTAATAATAAACCAATGGAATAGAGCTCAAAATTTGATGTTTTACGTTTCAAGGTACGTAGAATCCGACTATCGATTAAAAAAAATTTCGTCCGTCCGCCGTACGCGGCACTTTTCTTAGCACCTCTGGACCGATTTGGTCGAAATTTGATTATATTGGCTCCATTCGAGGTCTAGTTGTGCCGCGAAGCTTTTGGTTGATGTCAATAGCTTCTAAGGGGTGAAAATCAAGGATTAAAATTTTCAAGAGTGACCTAGCTCGAAAACTCTCGAAATAAGAGACATTTTTCTGGACCAATTTTCAGCGGAAAAAAAAAATTAGATCAACCTGTTCTTAGGTCGATAAAATAGTGATTGACTTTTTTTCAGGTCAATAATTTGCAGATTGACCTATTCTCAGATCAAATATTCGTTTGAAATTAGGGAGAAAATTTAACGCTCTTTCCAACGGTGTCATCAGATTTCAATTCTCTCAACAATTGAGGGAGTTATGGCCATTTTGATGTCGCGAGGTCAAAAAAAAACGAAATAAAATCTTAAAATTAAAAAAACGGGGCTAAAACAAAATTGCTGAGATTTAAAAGTGTCGAAAATTTGTGAAAATATTTTAATAACGTTGTTGCTGATTTCGGGAAGATTGGTCTGTATTCACATTACTTCCTGTTGACGGACCATTATTGTATACATTCATATTAAAGGTCTGATTGTAAGTTTTGAAATGAGATGCTATATGAGGGGGGTTCCGATAACTGAAAGGTGCTGAGGGAAATAAAGGGGGAAATTGTAGTGGGTTATTCAGAACTTGCTTGAGCTTCATCAATGTGACGACTATTTTCCCTTTTTGGTGGTATACCGACATCAGTTTTGAGGTCGGTCCGTTTTCTTGTTAAAAAGGAGGTTTTTATTTTATATGAATCAAACTATGCACTGAATTTAGTGAAGAAGGAAATCTAGGCACACTATACACAGTCTAGGGATGGCAAAAAAGTATCGATTCTTTAAAAAATCGATTCTTATGAAAAAACTATCGATATTTTTAGATTTTTTCTTCTCCCTGAAGAATCGGAGAATCGATTAAAAAATTCGAGAATCAGTACGATTTTCATTAGCTGTTTGAGGGAAATAAATTATCATCAATAACAATCACTACAACCAATAATCATCACAATCACAACGGGGAAGGACAATTTATGAAGGTCACTGCTTATCACAACCTAATGACCAAAAAATGAGAAACTCCACCACCACCTGAGGAATTTATAATTCATGACGACATTCACTTATACCCCTTTATATATTTGATGGAAGGCTCATGAAGAAAAATTAGTTGGTTATCATTTCGCAGTAGGTATTTAGCTTTTTCGTGACATAATTGTAAAAAAAAAACATCAATATGAAAGATACAGGTAGGTAGTTGGTTATTTGAAACTTAATAGAATTCAAGAAAAGTTGTCCATAGTTAGACATTAAAATTTAGCTTCAGCTTTTAATTAGGATACATTTGCTTAACAAAGTATTAATTCTTGAAAAAATCGATACTTTTGAAAAAAATCGAGGCAATTTTTTTAGATTCATTCTTAAAAGATCGATTCGATTTAAATCGATTCATTTTGAAAAATCTGACATCCCTAACACAGTCCATTTCAAATAAAAGCTTTAAATACAATTTTTCTTCGAAATACACCAGAAAAATCTGGTGTTTTATGGATGGGTGATAAAAAAAGTACGATCTCGGTGATGGGGTTGGGAGCGTCTCTTCCTGTTGGACGAATCAAGGAGAAGAAATCTGTAGGTTTCTATGAGGTCGATGAATTTGGGAACTAAACATTATTATTTCTTACATAACATAAAAGTTTGACCACAGCTCAAGAACTCTTGGTAGATGTGGCGGTAACTTTTCTCTTGTTCATCTCAGAGCGCTGAAACTTGGTAAGATGCCTCTTGTGGACCACTGGAAGTGATTGCGAGGAATTCAGATCAGCTCGGTGAACGACCAGAGTGTCCTCATAGTTCATCACAAAAATGTGTGTTATAATGTCAAAAAACACTACGTGAGGAACAGACATTTTCACCCTGTTATTTTTACAGTTTTAGCTGGAGACCTATTTGTTACCTGTTTTGTGAAATTTCTCTCCTTCAAAACCAAATCACAGATTGAAGTGAGAATTTTGTTGGCACAAGATTTGTTTTTATTGGAGATAAGGATTCTTTATAAACGATCTATTATTGGAGCTTTAAGATTACCATTAGAGTTGGATTGATCCGGAGATACTGCTGTTACAAATAGTTAAATTTTATATCCTGGCAGAATCCCAAGTCATTCAATGTAACTGAGTTATGAAAAAGACTATTCTAGATCTATGAAAGACAACTTTTAGCCTCTTGGGTTCATGAAAAAAAGAAGCCGAGACTTCGCGAAAGGAGTATAAAAAACGTCTCAGGGTAGGACTTTTTTTATCAGGAGGGACGGTGTAAATAATGTTGACAACGGTACGGCTCATTTCCTTTTTTCTTGGAAGCTATAAATAAGACCACATTAAATGATTCCTCTAGGGGCAATGCCAAGGTCGCAGAAAAACGCGGTTTCTTCACAGTTCATTGGGAATTTAGTTGAGTAGGTGACCAAATTTTTGGAGAAATAACGACGAAATTTCCAAAATTGATTTTCAATATTGATGGAGATTTGATCATGTTGTTATTAGATTAACCAAAAATTACTACAAATCCTTAAAATTTCAATAAATAGTTTATTCAAAATTATGTTGATGTTGTAGTTCAAATTAACATGTATTTGAATATTGTATCTTAAATTTTCTAAAAACAATGTGAAACTTACACTTCAAAAAATATGTTTTTCGAAGATTTAGAGTCGTATCTCTACTAGAAGTGCCTCTAACAAGCCTCCCGATTTTCGCGTTAAGGAGGTCTCAGTTCGTTCCTCGCTCCGGGTCAGTGTTTCACGAAATCGAAGGCGCAAAAACTTGAAAAGTTGTACCTAAATTTGAAATTTCAAAGGATTTTAGAAATTCAATAGTACACGGCCCTAGGAAATTGAAAAACTAAAATAATGCCGCTGGAATCATCAAAATCGAACAATAATTGCCAGAGAAAAATGGGAAAAACCGTTAATTCAGTAGTTTTTCCCATCTTTCTTTGGCAATTATTGTTCGATTTTGATGATACCAGCGGCAATATGTCAGTTTGTCACTTCCCTAGGGCCGTGCACTAATGAATTTCCCAAATCTTGTAAAATTTCAAATTTAGGTACAACTTTTCAAGGTTTTATGCCTTCAATTTCGCGAATTACTAAGAACGAACGGCGACCGACTGAGACCCTCCTTGAAGCGTGTTAACTTGATTCTGCTAAGAAACTAGTCGTATCAGAGCGATTCAGATGAAGAAAACTCGTGTCTTGACACTGACACGGGAATCGGCCTTAGTATTTCGACAATACGACTTCTTTTAATCTGAATAGGCATGAATGTTTGCCTCTGAAAACTCAGAATTCAGTGGTGACTTTACTTTTGTACTTTACGTGAATAAACCTTTATTTTCATTGATTCAGCTGTGTTTTCTTACACTCTGATATGAAATACGATTGACTTTGAGCCAAGAAGGATGACAAAATAATCAAGGTGAAAAGGTTTCTTGATTTAAAGATAATTATAAAGTTTCAGGTGTTAAAATGTGCTTAGCATTCCAATGTCTCATAGTTGCTTATTCTGAACAGAATAGTCATAACTTCGGGCTAAAGAAAGAGTGTAAACTCGTATCATCGTTTTTTGACAATTTAAACTCAAAACGCTGCAAATTATTACACAATCGTCTGTAGAGTCACCAACCATCTAACATGAAGAAAAACATCGATCGCATTTCGGTCAGCTAAAATTTAAATGGAGATTAGGCCTCTTTTGCGATTCACACTCGTGTTTCTGATTTATCGTACGTAAAACCTTAAATTCTCGTAGTGAGCGAACGGTTTGTCCTTCAGAGCTCCGCGTGGTCTCAAAGAATTCTAAAAATTCTATAGAATCCTAAATTGAAGGAAAAACAATACCTTTATATCAACATTTTTTGAGTTAGGGAGTTTTCAAAATTTCAAAATTCATTTTGGAACCCTTAGAAGTGACCTACATCAACCAAAACCTTCGGGGCACAACTAGACCTCAAATGGAACCTACATACCAAATTTCATCAAAATCGGTCAATGCTAAGTGGGGAAAGTGCAGCGGACGGCGGACGGACGGCCAAATTTTTATTCGATTTTTGGATTCTACGTACCTTGAAACGTAAACCATCAAATTTTGAGGGGGTGTTAAAATTTTTTTTTCTTGGTCGATTCCAAAGGTCCATTATTGAAAATAATAAACCAAAATGTTTAATTAAATATTAAAATATTACGCTGGAGGGGGATGCGGGATGGTCACGCGCTTTTTGAACACTCCAGTTTTCGAGGCTCGAAGCGCCGAGCTTTTCAATGTATTTTAGATGATGGAGATGGGATAACTCGCGTATAAAGAAACGCCTGTATTTTAACATAACTTGATTCAAAACGGAGTGTAAATCGATCACATAGTACAAGATGAAGACACTCCCCTTGCGGTCACTTCACTGGCTTGGTCTAAGCCCGACTGGCGATTGTAGAAGTAGCTTGGAAGTACCTTCTCCCTCTCCTTCCAGGGTGTATCGCATGATAGAATAGAATAGAATGTCAATTTATTGACAGAAAGAAAAACAAATCACAGAAATGACAACAGTCTCATACAAATTCTTTCTTCTGTCCACCAACCTACTAAATTCTTACGAACTTGTGGCGGCTGGTGGAGCTAATCTCAGAGAAAAAAACAAAACAAAAAACAACTAAATATCAAACACCTAGAGAGATCAAACAAACGTGAAAATATTTAAATAAATTTATTCCATAAATTTTTAATTTTAATCAAAATCTTCTTCTTAAACCTCCCTGTATCACCAAAATCGTCAGGGTTAATTTTACAGGCATAGAGGAAGCGCAATACCTTATAATAAGAATTATTCTTTCCACGCTCAGTATTAAGTTTTGGAAGCTGTATGTTCGAAGACATTGCAGTACGTGAGTTTAAGATACGGCTTCTATGATCAGGATGGATACCCGTCTTATAGACGAATAGACAAGCTTGTAGCAAAAATACTTGCCTAAAATTCAGCACCTCAAATTCATTGTGGAGCTAAACAGTTGAATATTTAGCATTCTTCCTGAGTATGATCCTAAGGATAGTATTATGTGCTACTTGCAAAAGACCTATTAAAGATTTACAGGCACTTCCCCACACTAAAATACCATATTTTAATAATGAATAAACCAGATCAAAGTAGATGGTTCTCAGCTGCAAGACAGAACAAAAATGTCGAGCTTCACTAAACAAAAAAACAATAACTCTTAATTTATTAACTAACAACTTTATATGATAATTAAATTTCAAATGATGATCCCTACTGGGATAGTCTCGTACTATCTGTGGGGGCGGCCACTTAGATATGTTGCTAGGGAAGATATATTTTTTGAATGATACCTACCTACAACTAAAGGTTCCGCACTAAATTTGGCTAAAACATGTTCCATGCTTGTCAATAGCACAGAGACGCGAAGTGCCTAGTTTTTTTTTAATTTTAATAATGATTAGGCCGTTACAATGGTTTTTTTTCTTCAAAATTCGGTAAGACCATTGATTGTTTTACAAACTGTTCGATTATTCCGATTAATCGATACCCCATTCCTAGTTGGAATCGCCATTTTCAGGCGTGGTATGTATCCAGGATGGCTGGATCGTGATTCCTGAGCCCTTGGATGCGGTCACTTCCTCGCAGCTACCTGCCTAATCCCGGCCTCACCATTGTTTACTACCCCTTGGGGATTTCTCAGCCACATCTCGCGTTTATCCAAGATCAAGGGCGTGCCTTGACACCGTTGCAGGTCTCCCACAAGACCTCGGCCGCTCCTTCCTAAACATACGATATTATCTCCTGCGCTGACGTCTCATTTTGGTTCATTAATTTCGAAAGATAACGAATCTACGAAGTAGATCAGAAAAATACTTTTTGTGCTACTCGTAAAAGGCTAACCAAATATGGAATTCTCTTGATTCAGCTTCTGGTTGATATGATGCTAAGCTTATTATTTATTGACTTTTAATTATCAGTTTGACTAGATTTGCAAAATAAATAACAAGAAAAAAAAAGTGGACTGTATATCAAAGGGTGTTGTACTATAATAAATAACCAGTGACTAGATAATTATGACTTTTTATTAAACAATAATGAGGTAACAAGATATAAATTATGATGGTAACAAATAACTGTGGATGCCTACCTAAGAGTGGCCACTAAAGACTAATATCACAAAATTGGTAGGTAGCTAACCCCCAAAGTTCCAGTGCAGAAGAAGGAAGCCCAAACTCCAGGTAGGTAGGTAGGTAGAAGCAGCCAGAAGATAGGTAGATCACAGATATGGGTAGATCACAGAAGATTTTGGTTATGGTAACTCTCACCTTGATTTTGGTAGCTAGCTACTTATGATGCCCTGAGCTGCAGGTGGTCAGCATGCAAGGGGATATCCTGGTAGTGGTAGATGATAATCCTGGTAGTCCAAGGGAATCCAACAGAAAGGTGAGATATTGCACTTGATTTTTGGCATACAGTTGAGAATCCACTTCAGGTACTACTTTGGATGAATTTGGATAAACTTTTCTTTGGTGAGAGCAAGATGGAACACAAAGGTATAAGATGGCTGACTTGTTAAGACTGACTGACTGACTGATGAAAATGGTGATGAAGGGCTCCAGAGCAGTGATGAAGGTGAAAACAGCTGATGATGCACTTCACTCACACTTATAATTTTAAAACTGATTATTGTATAGATTAAATTAAGAGAAATTTTTATTAGGGTTTTAATTATGAAATGAACAGAAATTATTGATGGATTGAATTGACTTGAATGGATGTGAACATGGATGTAGGCAGATTGAATAATTTATTACATGGAAGAGCAGTATGGAAGTGAATGTATGGAAGTTACAAGGTGAATGATATAAAGGTGAAGAAGCAGATGATAATACAATTGATAAGTGGTTTCTTGTTTTGAGTTTGTGATACTGAGGGAATTAGAAAAGGATTTTGGGGAAGTTTGATGGGTTTTTAGGAAGGATATGGTGAAAAATGTGGAAAATGGTGAGGAGTTGATGCAGTTGATTATAATGACAAGGTGAGTTGCTGATTCCAAGACGTTTTCCAAACATACTCCCCCCAATCAGCAACGTAGGCCTGGAGTATGCATAGCTTCTCACAATGATGACAGGTGCAAAGGTATTAGCTTGACAGCTGGTCGTTTATAAACCCCATGGGCAGTCTTGAGTGTTACCACTCTCACGACGTTATCTGCGCCAGGGTGAACCTTGATAATCCGTGCCATGGACCATTGAGTTGCTGGGACATTGGAGTCGCTAATGAAGACCAGATCACCGACACTCAGATTAGGAGTCCTCTTCGTCCACTTGCCACGATCCTGCATTCCTCGCATGTACTCCTCTGTCCAACGATGCCAAAAGAACTGGACCCTCTCACGGACCAGCTCCCAACGCTTGAGGCGATTGCTTGGGACATCAGTGAGGTCATATTCAGGAATGGCTGTCAGAGGATGACCAAGTATGAAGTGGCCAGGAGTGAGGGTTTCCAAGTCATCAGGTGCATCAGATACAGGTTGCAGGGGTCTGGAATTGAGGATGCATTCCACCTTGGCAAAGATGGTCGACAATTCCCAACAGGTGAATGGTTGATTACCAACAGTCTTGAAAATCAAAGACTTTGCTGCCTTCACTGCTGCTTCCCAGCTGCCGCCGAAATGTGGTGAGAGTGGGGGGTTGAACTTCCACTGGATGGACAGGTGTGAGGTACTATTGATGATTGCAGTGGTAGTGTGTTCATCATGGAACCATTTGAACACTTCCTTCAAATAGGCAGCTGCACCGACAAAATTAGTGCCACAATCCGAATACATGACAGCAGGTAAGCCTCTTCGGGATACAAACCGATCGAATGTGTCCAGGAAATCCTCGATAGATATGCCTTTCCTCGATGCCTTTCGAACACCAGAATTTCGACGGAGGGTCTCACGGCACAGGAAGGGACCCGCAAAGTCCACTCCTGTATGAAGGAAGGGACGCACTGCCTCGAAACATGATGCAGGGAGGTTTCCCATCAGTGGAGACATGATATGCTTGGAATGCCTTATACATGTTACACATTTATGCTTGACAAGTTCTACCAAATTCCTTGCAGCAGGTATCCAATAATCATGTCTGATGCTAGCAAGCAATGCAGTTGGTCCCACATGATGGTTTTGACGATGGTAGAAGTCAACGATCAAGGTAGTGAGGTGCGATCTTGATGGTAAGAGAATCGGTTGTCGTTGGGATTCAGGTAATGGTGCATTACATAAACGTCCGCCCACACGCAACAGTCCATCCTTGTCAACAAAAACTGCTAATCGGCGAAGCTCCTGAGGTAGGTTGTTTGGATCTGCAGTTGAAAATGGTTCAGGATAATAGAAATATTGTATAAGTTGTATGATATGAAGTTTGGCACGATGAAACTCGAAAGAAGATAATGGACCAGTAGATCTAGCACATCTATGCCTTTTGTGAATACGACAGTTAATTATAAATCGTTTGATATATGCTAATATGCGTACCATCTTGGTAAACGATGAATACCTCTCAGTAAAGTGAAGAAATTCAGAACTTTTCTTCACAGCCATGAGTGAGATAACAGTTTGTCTCATCTCAGGGACATGAACCCTCGATGTATCGGTAGATATAGGCCAACTTTCAATTGGCTCATGACACCAGGCTGGTCCTGACCACCAGAGGGAACTCGATTCAAGTGCCAATGGAGACAGACCTCTCGATCCAATGTCAGCAGGATTGTCTGACCCGCGAACATGATGCCATGAATTCAGATTGGTGATGTCCAGAACTTGCTGCACACGGTTGGCGACGAAGGTCTGGAGAAGATATGTTGGTGTCTTCAACCAGGCCAAGACGATGGTGGAGTCCGTGAAGCAGAAGACATCCTGGATGCTGAGCGTTTGGATTAGTCGTTGAAGAGACTGAATGATACGGGCTAAGAGCAGTGTTCCACAGAGTTCCAGACGAGGAACGGTAAGCGATTTCAGTGGGGCCACTTTGGTTTTGGCCTTGAGCATGGTAAGTGACACACAATCACCTTGCGAAGCTCTCAAGTACACAACGCCACAATAACCTTTTTCTGAAGCATCAGAGAAACAAAACAGCTGATACGTAGGGTTGGAGTGCGGAAACATGCGAGGGATTGCAATGGACGATAACGTTGAAAGTTCTGATGTGAACTGATTCCACGTAGCCTTGATTTCATCTGAAACCTCCTCATCCCATCCAATCTTCAATTTCCAGAGCTCCTGGAGAATGCATTTAGCCTGGAATATGACAGGCGTCAAATATCCGAGGGGATCAAACAGGCGGGCAATCACTGAAGAGATGCTTCGCTTGGTACATGTGCTGGATGGAGGTGTCACATGGTACGAAAAGGTGTCGTCTGCAGGGTTCCATTGCATGCCCAAGATCTTGGTTATGGACGGCTCCTCAGAATGGATCTCCACCGGTGATTGGGTTGTTGCGGTGTTATTCAGAAGTGACGGGTAGTTGGTTTGCCACTTGTCCAGCTCAAATCCACCTTTAGACAAGAGACTGATCAACTGTCGTTTAACGTCAGTCAACTGCTCGATAGTGTCAGCTCCGTAAGCGATATCGTCCACATATGTGTGGTGCAGCAATGCTGAAGATGCTTCTGGGAAGTCATCACCTTCATCTGCCACAAGTTGATGAAGTACCCGCTGTGCAAGGTAAGGTGAACAGTGTTGACCATATGTTACCGTTTTAAGGTCATAATACTGTATTGGGTCAGATGGGTCAGATCTCCAGGCAATTTGCTGGTAGCAATGGTCCTCGGGTCTTACCAGAATTTGCCGAAACATTTTGACAATATCACATGTCAAGACATATTTATGACAACGGAAATGCAGGACTATGTCGCAAATATCAGCCTGCAACTTGGGCCCACTGAACAGATAATCATTCAGCGACCCACGTGGTGTTCGAAAGCTGGCGTCGAAGACCACTCGGAGTTTCTTGGAACCATCAGGACAGATCTTGAATACAGGATGATGTGGTATTAAATATTTAGGTTCAGATGTAGAGAGTGACATGTGGCCTAAGGATATGTACTCATCCATGAACTTATGGTACTCAGCCTGAAGTTCCTGGTCCTTGGAGAACTTCCTCTCCAGTGATTGGAGACGGCCTATCACCTTGTTGGACTCCACAGGGAATGAAGGAGCAACAGTGGTTTTGAAGGGCAAGGCCACAACATAGCGCCCATCACTGGTTCGCTGATGGGTCCCCACGAAGTGAGTTTCACAGTCAGCATCTTCCTGTGACTCATGAGGTCGGACTGATGTTGGTTCCTCAACCTCCCAGAAGCGCTCAATCAGGTGTGAAATGTCAGAACGGGTTAACAAGGACACTCCAGAAGTGATATGGTCCTCAGAAGCATACTTCCCAAGGACAGTGTAGCCAAAAACGGTATCCATCAGTCGTGGTCCGTGCTCATGGATGACTATTGGCGTTCCAGTGACGATGTCGGGGTACAGATCAGCACCTATAAGGAATGAGATGGGGCCAGGTGTGGTGAAACTCGGGTCACTCAAGGAGTACGACTTGTAATCATGCCAGATGTCAGAGTCCAATGAGACTTGTGGTAAAGGTGGGGTTATTGAAGGGACCACAATAGCTTCAGTTTCTAATGGCAATGCAGCAGAAGGAGCAGAGAAAGTGATGGCTACCTTCCCTTTCACATTCTTGAGTGGAGAATGATTGACACCTGAGATGTTATGGCGGAAAGGTCGGGTGGTTTGACCTAACTGCCTAGCGCACTGTTCTGTCACAAATGAAAACATGCTTCCAGGGTCAAGCAGACCTCTGAAGCTATGGAGCGTCCCACTAAGGTCCTTGATATGGGCAATGACAGTTCCAAGCAAGACTGTTTGCTGTTGTGCAGAAGTGCTTGCACCAGTAAAGCCAGAAGCCTGGGCACTGGAACTTGGAACTGGTTGTTCCTGGGGAGTCACTCGTGGAAGATGGAGTTCAGTGTGATGTCGACCTTCACACTCTCTGCATGAAAATTTGGATGGACACTCCTTGGTACGATGGAACGGATGTAAGCAGTTGCGGCATCCTTGGAATTGCTTGAGCATGTCCAAGC
Organism: Apolygus lucorum; assembly: GCA_009739505.2. Taxonomy (NCBI): domain Eukaryota; kingdom Metazoa; phylum Arthropoda; class Insecta; order Hemiptera; family Miridae; genus Apolygus; species Apolygus lucorum. Next base: position 16,075,560 of record CM019169.2, on the reverse strand, counting down.
GTTGCTGGGGCTGAGCAGCTTTGAATTTGTTGCAGGACAGGATTGTATGAGACTCCTTACAAACAAAGCACATCAAATCCTGAGGGTTATTGGATTTGCTGGGCCTCACCTGTTGAATGGTGTTAGGCTTGGATGAGTGTGCGAGGAGAGCTTGATGAGATTTGCGATTGGATGATGAACCAAACTTATTAGGAGACCTAAAGGCGGCACTTGGAGACTTTGACTCTGGTTTGGAGTTGGCATCCGAAGTACTAGGTTTGCTTACAGGATCCTGAGTCAACCTAAGTACATGACACCGGCCCTGTATGAACTCCTCCAATGCCTCACAGGAAGGAAATTCCTCCCCAATCTGCTCTATCTCAAAGGCCTCACGGGTGACATGGTCCAACCCTCGAAGAGCCAACTCGCACAAAAGGTAATTGCTCAGATTGGGAATCCCGAGGTTCTTTAAGGATGTGATACTTTCCATCACTCCAGACAGATATGACTGAAGTGAAGCATAAGTTGGTTTCCCAGATGCTGGTTTGAAAGATAGCAAATGCTCCAGGTGATTGGAAGCAATTTTGCGCTTGTCATCATAAACCCTAAGTAGAGCCTCCCAAGCCTGCTCAAAGTTTTCCTCAGCAACTGGTATATGCTTGATGACATCAAATGCCGGACCCTGTAGGTAGCCCACTAAATAATGAAAGCGTTCCACGGGGGACAGAGACAGTTCATTTTTGATGAGAGAGGTGAAAAGCTGCTTAAACGATGGCCACTGTGAGATGTCACCGCTGAAGGTCTTGATAGGTATCTTTGGTAGAATGGCCCTCGGACGTGGACCTCCTGGGAGCTGAGAAGCATCAAGGAAGGAGAGAGAGGAACGTTGAGGAGGGTTTTGCATAGAAAGGATGTGGATTTCATAACCTTTGGCTTCATAATACTGAAGCTTAGTATCCTCAAACAGTTTGTTATCCTCAGAGGTAGGAAATATGGCGTCACTGTGAGTTTCAGCATACTCAACAGCTTCAGACCACTTTCTATGGAACTTATCCATAATGGCATCTAAACAGGAAGCCATACCCCTAAAAACCATCCTATCAGATTCAATTGTAAGGGCAGATAACCCTTTGTTCCTAACAAATTGAATCTCCCTGGCAGCAATATCAATGCCAGCCTTGACTTTCATCAAACCCCTAAGGGTCACATGACTGCCACCCGGACTAGTCATGACTATATTTGATGACTAGAAAATTGATTAGATAAATAGAGAATAAATAACAATGAGATAAATAGAAACAAACGATGCAATAAATAGAACACAGATATATATAAAGATTCAATAAATAATGTACCTACCTAATATCACAGTTATTTTACTTATACCTATCACAAATATATCACAGATGGTTACCTCACAAAAAAATCACAGACTGGTTACTTATCACAGTGCAATGTACAACTGGTACCAATATGGGTTGATTGTACCAATTACTTGGATCAATCAAGCTCCAAAAAGATTCGGTCGATTGGACCAAAAAATGGTTGATATGATGCTAAGCTTATTATTTATTGACTTTTAATTATCAGTTTGACTAGATTTGCAAAATAAATAACAAGAAAAAAAAAGTGGACTGTATATCAAAGGGTGTTGTACTATAATAAATAACCAGTGACTAGATAATTATGACTTTTTATTAAACAATAATGAGGTAACAAGATATAAATTATGATGGTAACAAATAACTGTGGATGCCTACCTAAGAGTGGCCACTAAAGACTAATATCACAAAATTGGTAGGTAGCTAACCCCCAAAGTTCCAGTGCAGAAGAAGGAAGCCCAAACTCCAGGTAGGTAGGTAGGTAGAAGCAGCCAGAAGATAGGTAGATCACAGATATGGGTAGATCACAGAAGATTTTGGTTATGGTAACTCTCACCTTGATTTTGGTAGCTAGCTACTTATGATGCCCTGAGCTGCAGGTGGTCAGCATGCAAGGGGATATCCTGGTAGTGGTAGATGATAATCCTGGTAGTCCAAGGGAATCCAACAGAAAGGTGAGATATTGCACTTGATTTTTGGCATACAGTTGAGAATCCACTTCAGGTACTACTTTGGATGAATTTGGATAAACTTTTCTTTGGTGAGAGCAAGATGGAACACAAAGGTATAAGATGGCTGACTTGTTAAGACTGACTGACTGACTGATGAAAATGGTGATGAAAGGCTCCAGAGCAGTGATGAAGGTGAAAACAGCTGATGATGCACTTCACTCACACTTATAATTTTAAAACTGATTATTGTATAGATTAAATTAAGAGAAATTTTTATTAGGGTTTTAATTATGAAATGAACAGAAATTATTGATGGATTGAATTGACTTGAATGGATGTGAACATGGATGTAGGCAGATTGAATAATTTATTACATGGAAGAGCAGTATGGAAGTGAATGTATGGAAGTTACAAGGTGAATGATATAAAGGTGAAGAAGCAGATGATAATACAATTGATAAGTGGTTTCTTGTTTTGAGTTTGTGATACTGAGGGAATTAGAAAAGGATTTTGGGGAAGTTTGATGGGTTTTTAGGAAGGATATGGTGAAAAATGTGGAAAATGGTGAGGAGTTGATGCAGTTGATTATAATGACAAGGTGAGTTGCTGATTCCAAGACGTTTTCCAAACAGCTTCCGATTCTACTAAATGGAATGAGAGGTGACACTTTTGGTGATGATGAAAAATTTTGGTGGGCTTATCTATTAGTAATGCTTTATCTTATAGAATAACATAAATAAAGTGAATGAACTACTTACTAATAATAAAGCAACTCGATAACGTTCAAATCTCTGCATTCGCTTAGGCCTCATGGCTGGATTCGAATAATCATCACTATCAGTACAGGCTGGAGCTCTACTCTGCCGTGTGAAGGAAGAACGACTCAACTCAAATTTTTCGAGATTCCAGAAATCAGCTTCGAAGTTTCTCTGGAAAACTCGCCATAAATTCACTCCAGATCACTCCCGTGACTCAATTTTTTTCAGACTGATTCAGTATGATGTTCAGCTCAATCGACTGGTACAATTATTCCTCTTTACACATACCTTCAATCAATTTATGGCATTTGAGTCAAATATCGATTATTCCTGGCTGATTCTTTAGTTGTTTGTGGAGTTAAAACAACTCAATCCCCCTTGAGTCGTTTTATCTCCACAATAAATTGATGTTTTCTCGGTAAGAGTTTGATGAAAAACGACTCCACATTTTCGTTATTTTACCTTTGTGTTGCTGTCCGAATTACACCTGATTGAGTCATGAGAAACAAATCAAGTCCGGCCAGCTGCATACACAATTGGAGGAGAAACAACTCACGAAAACTATTCGAAACGCCTCAACCCAATCTTGAGGCCAACAATGTGGAGGAAAAACAACTCAACGGCGTTTTCAGCGAGTTGAGTTGTTTTTCCTCAACAAATAAATAGCAAATCTAGCTAGTTATGGTGTTTCAATCGAGTTTTTCCTAAAAAAAAAAAAAGCATGGAGTTGAGACGTTTTTGCTTTAAATTAGACAATTTTCAAATTACACCCCTAACGATTTCAACCCTTTCCGGAGTGAATTTCGAAATTTTGACTCGTTCATCGGAGAGGTGGGAGGGGGGATTAGAGGGGATACGTAAAAACCCCATTTTCGAGTTGAGTCGTTCTCCCTTCACACGGCAGTACTACTGTTGGTACAGCTAGGAAACGACAAACTTCAATGATTTCTAATTCTACGAGTAAATATAGTTTGGATTTGTCACTAAATCAGCCATTATGGAAATAATATATAAATAATTAAAATTATGAAAAGAATAAATATACTTTTGAACACTTTAACTTGAAGGGTTGAAATTATCAAAACGCCCTAGCTCGAAAAACTTCGATATTAAGGTATTGGTTTTTCTTCAATTTGAAATAGTATTGAAATTTTAGAATCGAATGAGATCATCCAGAGTTCTGTAGGACCAATCGTTCACTCCTCACGAGAACTTAAGGGTTGGTCTCGCGATAAATCAGAAACACGAGTGTGAATCGCAAAAGATACCCAATGTCCGTTGAAATTTTAGCTGCCCAAATTGCGATGATTGTTCTTTTCTTAAGCTTGGTTCACATAGGTGCGTAATGTCCATAATCTGTAGTGCGTAATTGGATGCTATTGGCTGGAGCCAATTGAAGGGGCGGGACTGATCTTTGGGGGTGTCGACTTTTGGAGCTGACTGTATCGTTTTGAAAAATTGGATATTTTACGCATTACGGATGAACTTCGACAATCTTCGGTAAACTTCGTAACAAACTCTCGTCATTTGTTCACAGAAAGTTTATTGACTCGGTCTCGTTTATTGGCAAAACAACCAGAATCATTGTTTTGGTTTGGAAACAATCCTGCGCAGAACGTACTGAGCGCTTCTGCGTAATCGCGTAATCATTCAGCCATGTGAATGCTCTTTTCTGCATTACTGAACACCCCCACTAGAGGTCTGTCGGTCAGGAGTGAACGTATTGAAAAGACCTTATCTTCAAAATGACCTTGTCAGAACTGAACGGGTTATCAAAATGAACACGGTCATTCGTTCATCAACCCAGCAATCGAGTTTTCCGGTTAAAAAACGAGAACAACGGCAGAAGGCCAACAAAATTAATTAATTGCCCGCAATATGGATGTATAATGTATATTTATATACATGCATGTTTGTACATGGATCATTAATGTGTGAAAATGACAAGGAAGTATCAACAGAAAGAAGTAGATGGAAGTGGTTTCCTAAGCAAAACCTTCCATCATCCAAGTGAAGAATGGAAAAGACAAAACACACTCAAAGACTGATTCATACGATTCGAATCGATCTTTCATTTGTTTTTGTCTTTTAGCTCATTCGATTCATTCAAATCGCCTACTCACTGTAACCAATTCCGACTCGTTCGGTTTTTCGAATCAGCGTTTTTTCGAGTCACGACCTGGATCCCAACGTTTCGACTCGTTCGGTTTACAGACTCGCTCGTTTTTGTGACTCCTGACCGGTTGGTTGTTTGTCTTGTGAGTGAACGGGTGAACGGATTCAAAAGACCCGGTCTCTGTAATGAGTGACCGTTTGGGATTCGAATCCGCCAAATGACCTTGTCTTACACACCTCTAACCCCCACTTCTCTTTTTGCGCATTACGCATTACGGACTTTACGCACCTTTGTGAACCAAGCTTTAGAGTTGTACTCAGTTTTGCGTCCTTAGCAACCAGTAATCAAATTTCGTAATGATGGCTCCCGCAACTCCCTATTTCTTCACATTGAGTGTGGAGCGTTAATTTCTTCAAAATAAACTTGATTATGAAGGTAAAATCTGTACCTCAGAGGTCGATTATCGTAAGTGACATTTTGGCGATCTTACAGCAGAGCCAAAAGAAGTTGTGGGCACACCTATTTTGATCCCTATGGCCCATTCTGATGACTTTATCATGCTCAAATTAATTCTGTAGAATCTGTTTATGCCTACCAATACAATAGAATACAAAATACAATAGAAAGAATGCACATACAAAACAAAAATCTCGAAAACGAGAATTTTGGACATACGATAGTTGACCTCTGAGGTACAGAAATATGGTTGGTAGTACAATGGCAGAGCTGTGTTCGTTGCAGGCGAGTGATCTATACAAAAAAATAAAATAAACCTTTGTGTAATAATGTGCAGCGATTTGACTCGCTACCTTTGTAGGGTTGGAGTGAGGAAAGTGTTGTGAAGTCTCAAATCAGATTTTCGTATTCTTATCAGAAAATTTCCTTAAGTTTTTCTATCCTCATTCATCTGAAGGGAGAGGGAATAAAAGGGCTTCCATCGTAATATGTGTCTGTTCCGACAGGTTCAGACAGACGCTATCGGACGGCCCCTGCGGAGAGGGCGTCCTTTGTCCGCCTGTCATCCCGCCCCCGTTCAGCGCCGGCCGCCCCCGGAGGCGGCGCGGGTGGTTGACGCGGGAGGGGAGAGGGGGTTGTCAGATACCTGTTTGCCTTTTCGCGGTTCGAAGCGTACTCGTCCGCTCCGAGGACGGTCGTTCCCGTGCCGCCCCCGAAGCTCCGAGCACCGCCCCCGGGGGCAGCGAGGGAGCTTGGAACTGGCGCTGGCTCGAAGAAACTGGAACTTGAAAAATGGAACTCCTTAGAAGATCGTCCTTCATCATTTCACGCCAGATCACTCGTCAGTTCAGTGGTATGTCATCACCGCCAACTCCTAATCACGTTTTACAAATATCATCAATTTTTGGTTGAACAAAAATTTGACCAAATTCAAAGATTTCACTCAACTTTTTCGCGTTTTAGAGGTTTTTTGGTTTATTATTTTCAATAATGAACCTTTGGAATCGACCAAGAAAAAAAAAATTTAACACCCCCTCAAAATTTGATGGTTTACGTTTCAAGGTACGTAGAATCCAAAAATCGAATAAAAATTTGGCCGTCCGTCCGCCGTACGCGGCACTATTGCCACTTAGCATTGACCGATTTTGATGAAATTTGGTATGTAGGCTCCATTTGGGGTCTAGTTGTGCCCCGAAGCTTTTGGTTGATGTAGGTCACTTCTATGGGTTCCAAAATCAATTTTGAAATTTTGAAAACGCCCTAACTCAAAAAATGTTGATATAAAGGTATTGTTTTTCCTTCCATTTTGGATTCTATAGAATTTTTAGAATTTTTTGAGACCACCCGGAGCTCTGTAGGACAAACCGTTCGCTCCCTATAAAAATTTAAGCGTTTACATTGAAATATATATGTATATAAGTCAAAACACGAGTGTGAATCGCAAAAGAGGCCTAATCTCCGTTCAAATTAGAGCTGACCGAAATGCGATCAATGGTTGGTGATTTTGATTTTTTTTTTTTTTTTTTTTTTTTTTTCATAGTATTGGATGGTTGGTGATTTTGTAGACGAGTGATCTATATAGAAAAATAATAAACCATTGTGTAATAATTTGCAGCGTTTTGACGATTTAGTTCCGTGTCTGTCTGTCTGTCTGACCCTCCCTGGTAGGTACATTCATTTTGCTTCCTCACTATCATTGATGGGAGTTCGTGCTACAATTGTGGGTCCTCCAAAATCAAAATTCTGACTCGAATTTCCGAAGAATTTTGGTTCCGTTTCTACCCAAGGCAAAGAACACTTTTGGGCAAAAAAATAATCTGAATCGGATTATATTACATACACGATTCAAATGGAATTTTCAGGAAATCTGAAAGAGTATTGTACAATTCAGCTGGAATTTTCAGGAAATGTACAGGAATATCGTACAATTCGGATGGAATTTTCAGGAAATCTATAAGAATATTGTACGATTCAGATGAAATTTTCATGAAATCTATAAGAATATCGTACAACTCAGATGGAATTTTCAGGAAATCTGAAAGAATATCGTACGATTCAGGTGGAATTTTCAGGAAATCTGAAAGAATATCGTACGATTCAGATGGAATTTTCAGTAACTTGTAATATTCTCCAGTCGGGGATCTAATTACTTGGAAATGAGGGAGAAATGAGACACGTAATCTGACGGGAATGAAGGAGGTATATTCAATAATAACTTACGTGAATAACGGGCCGGACTTGGGGAAGTTAGTCCCCTATAAATTGCTTCGCTGTTGGACTGTATAACGATAGCCTGTAAGCATACTTTAACCGGGTTTGTCTTTCAACTATGATCTCCAATCCAAGGTCAGTATTTTTTGTTCATTATTTTCAATAATAAACCATTGAAGTCGACCAAGATTAAAAAAAAGTTAACCCTCTCAAAATTCGTTGGAAAATCGAATAAAAAACGTCTACGAAGTGGGTGTGGCACATAGCTTCCTCGTATCCATAACCCGATTGTATAGATTATCCGATGCACATCAATCTTTGAGTACCTTCCACTACCCTCATAGGGGACTATCTACACGCTATCCTGAACAATCCTGAGAATTTTCGTCGAAATCGGATGGAGAATGTGGAAGTTATGGCCGTTACAAGGAATTCACGTTTGCGCATGCGCAGTAGCTGCTATCAGTCCGGGGATGATGATTTTCCTAGGGGACCGTCTACACACCAACCCGCACAATCCCTGGAAATTTCATCGAAATCGGACAATAACATCGTATAGTTATGCCTGTTACAAGGATTTCATGACAGACAGACAGGTTCAGAAAGGTCTGAAAAGTAAAACGCGAATGGAAACTTCGATTTCGGAGAACTTTTTTTTCGGCCTTGAAAAGTGAAAACTAAGCTTCCGCCACCTTGGTAGACTCGGAAGCAATTTGGCCGTCCGCGGCACATTCCCTAGTTCCCATGGACTGATTTTGATGAAATTTGGTATATGGGCTCCATTTGGGGTCTAGTTGTGCCCCAAAGCTTTTATTTTATGTTAGTCACTTCTAAGGGCTGAAATCCTCAAAACGCCAAGCTAAAAAAAATTAGTTTTTTCATCAATTTAAAACAGTATTGAATTTTTAGAATCGAATGAGACCACTCAGAGCTCTGTAGGACCAACCGTTCGCTCCCTACGAGAACTTAAGGGTTGGACTGACGATAAATCAGAAACACGAGTGTGAATCGCAAGAGAGGCCTAATCTCCTTTGGAATTCTAGATGACCAATACTATCGCTGTTCGTTTCTTCGAGTTCTTCTCAGTTTTGCGTCCTTAGCAACCAGAAATCAAATTTCCATATGAAGCTCCTTATTGTTCGAACCGAGTGTGAAGCGTTTTATTTTTTCCAAATAAACATGAATGTGAAGGTGTGAAGGCAGTATGGTGAGGTAGGTAGTAGTTCCCTATGGATGGTAGGTAAAAAAAAACGCTGCAATTTATTTCACAAAGGTTTATTATTTTTCTGTATAGATCATTCGTCTGCAAAGATCACTGCTTTGCCATTGTCACTATTTATTTATTTTTTGTTTTTTACCTACCAACCATAGGTACTTACTACTCATCTACTAGGGCATTTTTGAAAATTTCAACCCTTAATTTTCATTTGGATTCCAAATTGAAGAAATGAAGAAAATGAATATGTTCATTTCAAGTTTTTCTACACTTCAACCAACAATCAACAGCAATGAAAAAACGCTGCAAATTATGACACAATGGACACAATGGTTTACTATTTTTCTATGTAGATCAATCGTCTGCAAAGCCACCAGCCATCCAGCATGAAGAAAAACATCATTCGCATTTCGTTCAGTTATAATTTGAACGGAGATTAGGCCTCTTTTGCGATTCACAGTGGTGTTTTTGATTTATCGTACGTCCAACCCTTAAATTCTCGTAGGGAGCGAACGGTTTGTCCAACAGGGCTCCGCGTGGTCTCAAAAAATTCTAAAAAGTCTATACTATCTTAAATTGATGGAAAAACAATACTTTTATATCAAAATTCTTTGAGTTAGGGCGTTTTAAAAAATTCAAAATTCATTTTTGAACCCTTCTAAGTGACCTACATCAACCAAAATCTTTGAGGCACAATTAGACCCCAAATGGAGCCTACATACCAAATTTCATCAAAATCGGTCAATGCTAGGTGGGAAAGTGCCGCGGACGGCGGACGGACGGCCAAATTTTTATTCGATTTTTGGATTCTACGTACCTTGAAACGTAAACCATCAAATTTTGAGGGGGTGTTGAAAAAATTGTTTCTTGGTCGATTCCAAAGGTTCATTATTGAAAATAATAAACCAACAAACCACAACTGGAGGCGATCCATTACAATATGGTGGTACAAGGTTATCTGATGATGTGTTCTGGAAAATGACTGAGAAGGATGGATGTATGGATGAATGAGAGACAAGGAAGTCGAATTAATCCGGCAACCACAACCGGAATGAGGTGGACCACTCGGAACCGCAAATCCAATCATCAAATCGACCAGTATTCCGCTGTATTGTAAGGATGACGGCTTGAATTCCCGCGTTTCACTCATCGACTGAGTCCCAAACATCCCAACCTCAAATATTAAATGCGAAAAATTTAAATGTCGGGAGTAGTTCTCACTGATGTCAGTCGTCACCGTTCCCAACTCAATTTTTCCAACTTAGGGCTGGTTTCACCAACACGATTCAATAGATTTTATCCTCAACCGAGGTTTAACTCAGATTCATGGATTATGTGTCGGATTCAAAGCTGTCAGCTTAATGAAATATTTCTCCGTAAACTCAATATTTTCGTTCTACCTTTTCCATTAATGAATTGTTCCCAATAAAGAAAATCAAAAATATAAAATAGTAAAAATAAATTTCACTTTTTAGGTTTTTGGGCGAGGGCCTTTTTGAAAATTTCAGCCCTTATTTTTCAAATCGGTCATTGGTTTGATCGGTACCGAGGATGGACGGCAAGACGTCATCCAACAAAGTTTGTTTTTCTTGCTACATTCCAATAATTCATTATTAAAAATGATTTCATTTTTAAAAATTCATAATTAAAAATAATAAACCAAAATTGAACACTACTTATATGTTAAATTGAAGGAAGAACAAAACCTTTATTGCCAGAGTTTTCGAGCTAGAGCATTTAAGTACTTCAACCTATATTTTTCACCCCAAATAATAAAACATAATATATGTATACAATAAAACACTCCTATAATGTGGGTGTCCGGTGTGGCTACTTTCTTTGGGGCGTCGTTGTTTGGCGGTGGACTTTGGACCGACTTCTGCGGGGGTCGTGGGTTCAAGGCTCATCGCCGGCAGCGTGCGTTTTTCGGCGCCCTGGGCTGTCATCCCCCCCCCTCGTCCCAACCCAGGGCGGTGAGGCAATGGGAAGCCATGAGAGAAATCATCAGAACAAATTTCGATCTTCCCTTTCGAAGACAGCTGATGACGTCCGAGACGCCAGGAATGGCAGTCGGACGAAAATCCAACCTGAAATGGTTGTTTTCTTTACTTACTACTGCACTCCTATAATGTTCAATAAATGTTCTTCTCTCTCAAAAAATAAAAATAAAACATATAAGTTGGGTCGGCATTATAGGTTTGTCGTATAGAATTCCATTGGGATTCTGAAGTAGAGGATGAAATTGATCAATGGCCCTTTCCTGTCGTTGAAATACTATTGGAGCAGCGTAATTGAACGATATGCTGTGATAAATTCACATGAAATTTACTACTAATGTAAACATCTGTTGTACGGAGAGGCAGAAGAGACGGACGCGAGAAAACTATTTTCGAGCGGCGCGAAACTTCAGGAATGTCTGGCAGCTGAAACTGAGTGCTAAAGGTGGTTTATTTTTAATTCAGACGAGTAAATTCTCAATCAAAGGTGAGATTTCAAGTATTACATTAATAGAGGGCTTAAACTCTCTTATAGGTGGGTCGTCATAGTAATTATGAAGCAATGAGACCGGAGTTTAGGTTTTTTATCTCATTTTCTAGCAATCTGCTATGCGCAAAGTGCAGACTTGATGGTTGGTAGTAAACATTAGTTAAGAGGGTAATATCGGTAAGTTTCTCTCATAGAATAACATGAACCTATTAAATCAATCGGTTATTCCTACAATCAAATAAAGATTCCCGGAGCAATGAGGGAACAGTAATTTATTGGTGGTACTGCGTTTACTTTTCTTTCTGACAGATGATGCATGATTAGTGATGGGCGATACCAAAAAAGTCCATTCATGCAGCATTAATTAATGAGCGAATTATCAAAGAAATCATTCAGTTGAAGGTGTGGTTAAGAAAAGGAACAATGGTGTTACAATTCCTTTTAAAAAGTTTTTTTTTACACGATTCTTGGTTTTTTCGATTTTCAATACAGCATATCAACATACTGTATGCACCGGGTATGCTTTGAAGATGTTAGGAGTCCATATTCACGTTCTACTAGTCTCCAAAAACTCATAGAGTACCCACACGGCTATTGTTGGTTTTTTCGATTTTCAGTATACCATACCAACATAATGCATTGAATAAATACCACTGGGTATGCTTTGAAGATGTTAGGAGTCCATATTCACGTTCTTCTCGTCTCCATAAACTCATAGAGTACCCACACGGCTACTGCATTTATGGGTACAACAAATATACGGACGTATTCATTATATATATAAATAAATACATAATTTTCTTAATTTTGGACAATTTTTATTTTTGAAAAACGCGTTAATATCAGAAATTTAGTGCTGAATCCGAATATACCATATATTACCATGATTGTGAAAGTAATAACCACAAAAAACGAAGAAAACTTCCGGTTTTTTTTTACATAATATGTAAAAAAAAACCGGAAGTTTATCATGTTTGGAAAAACTTCAGGGATCGTTTCAGAATGTTCCAAAACGGATTTCAGTGTAAACATTTTTCGAAAAAGTCGATTCTAAAAATTTTGAGGCCATCACAATAGCTTCATTTTCCTTGAAAATTCGTTAAAATATTCGTTACCAGTACTCGATACTAGTATCGAAACAAATATTCGATACTACTTAGAAATCGAAAGAAAATATTCGATACTGAAGAGCATCGAATCTTATGAGTACTTTTCCACACACTGAATTAAATTTTAATAAAATGGAAATCACGGATAGAAAAAACACTATTAAGCCCATACGTTATTTATTTTACATTGTGTTACTTTCAACAAGGTTAACACGTAATTTCTACATGTAAAAGTGGTTTATATTATCAAATGAATGGCCAAGAAGTTGGTGGTACGGAGATGGGGAGGAAAACTTGACATCTACGGTGTCATTCAGTCAAGTCCCAGAACCAGAACTGCTTCCCTACTATCCATTTGAGTATGTTTTCTGATACTGGGAAAAATACTCGATACCTATACTAGTATCGAATCAAAATATTCGATAGGTACCAAATGAGGAGTTTGATTCCAAAAGGCATATCCATTTTGGTCTAACGTGAGAAAAACGCGAAAAACTATAGCTACCTGAAAAACGTGCTATATACCAATGATGTTATTTTTTATATATTTTTAAATTATAATAAATATTTTTGGAAGAAAAGGTAAATTATTCCAAAGTTTAAAATGATTTTGAACGAGATTTGAATTATCAGATTTATGGATGTAGTGCTTTTTGGAACAAATCGTATAAGAGACCGTCATTGTGCTGGATATAGTGCCTTTTGAAATTATACGGAATATTCACCCTCGTTTTTCAAGGAAATAGACAATCTTTTGCTCCAAAACGACCGCATGAAGAACGTGAAGAACTACCCCCCCCCCCCCCCTCCTCCACTAAAACCCTGGGAAACTGTTAACTCAATTTCAAAGTCCTCAAATGTACTTGTTATCGAGAGATTTCGATACCATACTCATATCAATAGGCATAGCCCGTCACTATGGATGATACACATAAAATGCTTTATTTTGGTATGGTTTTTGGTAAGGAAAATGACAGCAATGGGAAATTGGGTTTTTAGAGTTTTATTTTCGTTTAGTGTAAATATAATGTAAATATAATAGAATAATAAATACACATGTTTGTGGTGAGGGGAGGAATAAAGCGGCAGATCCTCAGTTTGATTCATATGCTTAAGTCGAGCTAGCTTTCCATGGTATGCATTGTCAGGAAAATTTAAGGTAACCACCATGTAACTTGAGTCCCAAAACCTAGAACATGTGGTGAACCCCTAGATTTTAATTTGCCTAAAAAATCCTAATAAGAAACGGTGTAAAACCCCTCAGGTTGATGAGAAACCGTGAAGCTGATAGAAACACAATAGAAAATCACCCAAAATTTACCAACACAACTTATTGAGTACATAATAAACCATAATCAAGATATATTTTCGAATAACCGGAGCTGGATGTCAATCCTGTACTCTACTGACCCCCATTGCCCAACACCCTCTCGTCCACATAGATTATATGCTATGACGAATTATGCGACATGGGAACATGAATTACTTTTACCTTTGCTACTTAGTTGTCGCAAAAGCCTAAAACTACATGTACTACAGCTTCATACCTACTAACTTATCTTAAATTGTCCTGACGATGCCTACCGATGGCGAAAGCTAGCTCGACATAAGAATATATGAATCATACTGAGGATCTGCTGCTTTATTCCTCCCCTCACCAAAAACCTGTCTGATGGAGAGAGGCAACATCAAGAATATAAATACACATGTAAACAATAGTAAACTAACCGAACTCCCTGCGACAATCTATAAGATTATCAGTATAAGCGGTAAAATGACAACAATAATTATTAGAAGGAATATTTATATATGTAAAAAGAAAAATCAATGAATAACTATGTTATGTTCTGCGTGTATTCGAGTGAGGGCGATGGTCCTCTCCATGCGCTGATTTGTAAACTAGCCTGGACTCTACTCAACAGAGAGATTGATCCCTAAGCCTACGGCTTTGGCACTACATCCGCGGCGCCTCGTGGCCGACCATCCAGATAAGTGCTTGAAATATCTATCCGCAAACCTCGGTGTCTGGACCCAGCCTACTGGCGGGAAGTGGAGCATTTACCTAATGAAGCCTAGTGTTCTGGAGAGGTCCCTAAGGGGAGATAGAGGTTCGACGCCTTTATGGGGCAAACCGTTCCCTCTGAGGAACTGGGCTGTAGGTAAGATAAGAAATGATAAGTCAGATTGACTAGGTACAAATGCATGTAGGAAGACCCCCCGAGTGCGGCTTATATACTCTAGCTATTATGGTGAGGGGAGAGTGGAAAAGAAGTGACGTCAAATGGTGTGTTCTTTCCCTTCCTAGCCTCATCCATGTTGGTGATGACTCATACCACTCTGGGTTTTCCTACACCTCACTTTATTGGAGAACTAACGAACATAGATGTATGACATTACAAACTTCTTATGTTGAATAAACGCTTCCAATCTCTCTCAATAAAGATTCCCGGATCGTCAAAAGACAGCGCTATCGAGAATCTGCTGCCGTACTAATTATGAGAAAGCATTTTATGTATGTATTTCTTCCCTTGTTCAGATTGAAATTTCCAGTTTCATAATCTTGATGCATCTTTTACTGATATGAAGGGTTCATTGAATGTAGATTCCTTTCTTAGTTTTCTTCATTTTTTGTTATGAGTGATTATGAATCTTGTGCCAGGTATGCTCAGAAGTAGTGAAAAAAGGATCAAGAGAGATCATGATATTTGTTCAAATTAGGGTTTACCTGTAAGGTATTAATTATATTGGTGTTGGGAGAGGTTGTCCCTTCTAATAGGACTCGATATTGACCGACGTTATTCTTCATCATCGGTTCACATCTTCGCCACAAGACCCTAGTGAGGAAGGAGTGGGGAGGACTTTACTTCGATTTTTGGAATTGTTCCCTTTTTCATGGTCAATATTTCTTTATATCTTCTACATCCCTACATGCATCGGATCATCTATACAATCGGGTTATGGATACGAGGAAGCTATGCGCCACATTCACTTGGCAGATGTTTTGCTTCCGAGTCTACCAAGGTAGCGGAAGCTTTGTTTTCACTTTCAAGGATGAAAAAAAAGTTCTCCAAAATCAAAATTTTCACTCGCGTTTTGCGTTTTAGACCTTTCTGAACAATTTTGGTTCCGTGTCTGTCTGTCTGTCATGAAATCCTTGTAACGGGCATAACTATACGAAGTTATTTTCCGATTCTTATGAAATTCTCAGGGATTGTGCGGGTTGGTGTGTAGACGGTCCCCTATGAAAATCATCATCCCCGGACTGATAGAAGCGACTGCGCATGCGCAAACGTGAATTTCCTTGTAACGGCCATAACTTCTACATTTTCCATCCGATTTCAATGAAATTTTCAGGGATGTTACAGATTAGTATTTAAATGGTCCCCTATGAAAATCACCACCTTCGTACTGATAGTAGTTGCTGCGCACGCGCAAATGTGAATTCCTTGTAACAGTCATAACTTCGAAATTTTTAACCCGATTTCGATGAAATTTTCAGGGATTACGCGGATTAGGTTGTAGATGGTCCCCAATGAAAATCAAGGCCTTGAAATTTACATTAGTCTCTGCGCATGCGCAAACGTAAAATCCTTGTCACAGCCATAACACTCACATTTTTCATCCGAATTTGATGAAATTTTCTAGGATTGTCAGATTAGCGTGTAGATGGTCCCCTATGAGGGTAGTGAAAGGTACATAGAGATTGGTGTTTAGAGATTAACTACTATGCATCGGATCATCTATATGATCGGTTTATGGATACGAGGAAGCTATGTGCCACACCCACTTGGCAGACATTTTTTCATTGACGTGACACAGAGGTAATATACTTTACCTCATTTTAATGAGGTAAAACCTCACTGGTTTTACTCAAAGAAATTTTTCTTTTACCTCATTTTAATGATATCTTCTTGTCATCTTTGCATGAAGTAAATTGGAATCTTGGTTACTCGGGGGACGTCCCCTTCCCATTCTAAAATATTGTCTACACGACAAACTTTCTTCAGTCTCACCTTTATAGGGTAAGTTTTGCAATAAGCGTGTTGTTGAGGGTAATTGCTCGTTCCTCGCTTAAGGTTATTGCTCTGGAAAAGGACGCGAATGACAACAGCTGGAGTCTAGTTTATTCTCGTTTGATTTTTCTCCTGTACCTACCTAGTAACTTTCTACGTCAATCTTACGTCACAGTGGCACAGCCAGGAAAGATATCTAGAAATGCAAGTCTCTTCCTCCGACTCATATACTTAGTTCTTTTGTGAACAAGACTGAGTTGTCAATGAGTTTATACATAAACTGACTCAGACGTGATTCCACTTGAGGTCGCTCCAACCCACTTTTTCGGACTCGACATTAGCATACAATCGCATCATAAATAATCTGTAGGGACATCGGTGAACATGTGTTCGTCAAGTGTGCTTCTCTGGGGAATAATTTGTCCTCTTGGCTACTCTTGTAGGAGTTTTCTCTTTAGAGTCCTGTGGGTACCGTAGTTTTGATTTTGACTTGAAGGACACCTCCGCTCCCTTGAAGCCTTCTGAGATGAATTATTGCTGTAGTTCTGGTCTAAATGAGTGGCGTAGTACTTTCCCAGTAGTGGTGGATTTTCAAGGATCGTAAACAAGAATCTAAAAAACAAGGGTATGCCCCTTTGGATATGGATTGAAAGGTATACCATTCCTGCCATTCTTTCTTCATAATGTTGTGTGCAATGAATAGTGCATCTGACAGGGCAATGGGTGGATTCAATGTCGCAACATCCTCATGCGAAGCTCCTCTTTTTGCGGCTTCGTCCGCCTTATCGTTCCCATGAAAATTTATATGGGCCGGGATCCACTGTATCATAATTTTCCTGGATTTTGGTAAATTCTGGAGAACTCTGACAATATCATAGGCTATGTAATTAGTGATATTTCCTCTGTGAATGAGTGATAGCATTGTGCAGGCTGTTTTTGAGTCAGTTAGGATGACCAGAGGGTAGGCAGTGTTTGAGGAAAATCTTTCAATAGCTGTTTTTATAGCATATAATTCAGCGCTGTTTATCTGAAATGACGATGTAAGTGAGAAGGAGTGTGAGGTTTGAGAGGTCTCATCAAATGTGCCAATACCGACACCGCTTTCTGATTTTGATGCGTCAGTATATATATGTTGGTGTTCAGAATATCATATCTGTCAACATCGCAATAGTGAAGGTTGAGAGTTCTCGAGCAGTTACATGTTTTTTGCCATTATTTATTCCGGGTACCTCCAATCTAACATCAACATTAACCATAGATATGGGAGTATCCATTGAAAATATCAATGAGTAGTCAAGTACGGCCATTTCTCCTTCTAGTAGACTTTCAACTTCTGGTGATGATGTTGTACTTAGTGTGTCTACGAGAATGTTTCTCATGGAAGGCCTCTGGCAAGACGCAATCTTATTTGAGTGTAGGGGATGTGAGGATTCGATGGTAGTTTTGATTAAACCCTATGAAATTGAATCTTCGATAAAAGAGATTTTGATTTTGAGGTGTTGCGCTGATAACAGGAGACAAAGATGGACTGAATCTGGGAAGGCTGGGAGCGATACTAGCGCTCACAAAGGGAAAATAAATTAGCCCTGGCGCAAACAATTTCAAATTTCAAACGCAAACAATTGCATTTGACAGAAAACATTCTCAGAAAATTATCTATATCATTTTCAGCGAAATTATTTTGATCAGCACAATACGTATTTATCGATACAAACCACGCTTATGTTACTGGAAACTTCTAAAATGTAAAATGCAACATGAATTTGAGGAACCATGAAGAAATGCAGGAAGCTACTTGTATGAAAAGGGAATTGTATATTTGTTTGCAAAAAATTCACTTTCAACGCGGTGCCCACCTCGCTCAAATTTATTTTTGATCCATCAAACTTTACCCAAGATGAAATAAAAATCCGAAATCCAAAATTGGTTCATCATTTCGGCCGCAATACCTGCAGAGCCTTTCGGTTCTTGGGTTCCATCAAATGCTACTACAATCCTGCTTCATATTTTTCGATGAACATAAGCTGTACATCACATTCCCTATTATTAAGTATGGTGATTTTGTATTTGAAACCAGCAGCAATATCCGGCAGCTGTTTTCAGTAAACGCTGGATGATGATGTTGGCTGGCAATTTCTTGGCCCTCATTTTATATCGACCGCATTTTAGTAACTGCGTTAAATTTTCTGTTAAACTGGTGTAAATCATCCTTGCTGAAAGGTATCGAGTGAAAAGTACAGTATCTGCTCAAATAGTGACATTTACAAAAAACTTTGGAATTTGACGTTTTTCTAAAGGAATCCTGTAAGTGGTCATACTTCCCAAAAATCGTGAAATTTAATCTGCTCTACAACAGAGCACACAACTTTGCAATAATTTTCAAAGTTGACATAGTTATTGAGTTTAGAATGTAAAATATGAGGGGAAATTTAAATTTATTTATTTAGCCGTATAAATTTACTAGCAGGTAACATTTATGTTTTCAAAGACCAATAAATTTTTGACGTGATAACGTCTTATAAATTGGTTTACCGGGAGACACTTCAAGAAACTGCGTTACGCTCCGCTCACGGAGGGGGTGCAGCTTGGCGCTCCCTAAAGGCGGGCGGCCCCTCCCCTTCCCCGACACTCACAAAAGCTGGAGCGCCCCGCCCCCCTTCCCTGGCACTCACTCCCCCCCCCACCCATGGGAAATACCTACTACCTACGGGAAATACCTACTCTGTGCAACTTGACAAAGAATTTTATTTTATCCTTCTTCCTACTATACGAATGAATTTTAACATTAAAATTATTTTACCACTCAAAGTCGTTGTCACGTAAAACTTTCGCCCGTATACCGACTTTACAGGCAACAACACAGGGTTTTTTTCTAAATAATGATGATTTTTTTGAATTTTTGGTCACAGTAATAAAAATTTCCTTATCATCCCGTTCGATTAATTAGGAATATTATAAAAATGAATTTCTATTTAGATAATTTTAACAAATTTTTGTTTACTGAACGGAAATTCAAAAATATCTTCATTTGTTCAACAGGGAAATCAGTTATATCATAGCTAAATTTATAAAAATAATAGTTACTTCCAAGCCCTGATATGAAAATAATTATGTGAAGCTAATTGAAGCTCCCCTAGTGTTGGGGTTGAAACCCTAATGAAACGCTTCATATTCCTAGGTTTCGATATTCACCATTTGCTCTAATTTACATCGTGACGAATTCGGTGAAAAGTCGTCTCCAGTAATGAAAACATGCCCTCCATTGAGAGCCATCGCGCCGTTCTGGAGTCCGCTGTCCCCGCGATGTTTATCGGGGCTGTCAACCCCCTCGCGCCCGCGATACTGTCATTCGAACTCGGCTTTTGAATGGAGTTGGACCCCCCCCCTCCTCCCTTTGGCTCGTTCTTCCTCAACGTTTGCCCCAAACTCGATGAACTGGGTCAATCTGATATTTCGAACTCGGTTTTGACCTAAATCAGTTCTCCGCGATGTTTACTTACTTGTGACCGGCAAATTAACCTTCAAGTACACCCCAAATAACCATATTTTACACCATCGAACCATTTGCCACACACTAAGGGAGCCCGGAACTCGAAAAATTTAAGAAACTTTTTTTGGTTTTCATGTATTTTGGTTTATTATTTTCAATAATAGGTAGGTACTTAAGCCTTTGGAATCGAGCAAGAAAAAAAATTTTAACCCCCCTCAAAATTTGATGTTTTACGTTTCAAGGTACGTAGAATCCGAAAATAGAACAAAAAAATTTCCGTCTGTCCGCCGTACGCGGCACTTTTCTTAGCAACACTGGACCGATTTGGTTCAAATTTGGTATATGGGCTCCATTTGGGGTCTAGTTGTGCAGCGAAGCTTTTGGTTGATGTCAGTCACTTCTAAGGGGTGAAAATTAAGGGTTGACATTTTCAAGAGTGCCCTAGCTCGAAAACTCTCGAAATAAAGGTATCGTTTTTTCACCAATTTTAAATAGTATTGAATTTAAAACAATTTTTGTGACCACCCGGAGCTCTGTAGGACAAACCGTTTGGTCCCTACGAGTACTTGAAGGTTTTCCTTCGATAAAACAGAATCATGAGTGTGAATCGCAAAAGAGGTCTAATCTCTGTTCAAATTTTATCTGACTAAAATGCGATCGCTGTTCATTTCTTCGATTTGTATACAGTTTTGCTTTCTGCGTAACCGGTAATCAAATTTCCATATGAAGCTTTCTATTTTTTGAAGGTTTATTATTTTCTGTATAGATCACCCTTCTGTATAGATCACTGGTTCTCCATCAAAAGCACCTACCACCACTTCTTCACTATTCAGATCACTGATCAGCTGAGTGAGCTCCGAAGCCATTTTCAATCCTATTGAACGCAGGAAGCTGAAATTTGAGAGGGAAGGTCAAGGGAGAATACAAATGGTGGTAGGTGCTTTTGATGGAGAACCAGTGATCTATACAGAAGGGTGATCTATACAGAAAATAATAAACCTTTGGGCAATGATTTGCAGCGTTTTTAATCTATATCACGGCACACTTACAGAAAATGTCAGACAAAAAAAAAGAAATAAAATAATAATACAACATTTAGAAGGGGGTGAAAACTCGACGCAAACTTGAGTATCGCTCTTCTCGGGTGTGGCTGCTCTCCTACTCAAAACTGCTCCTTATGAACTCTTCTCGCCATCAGCTGAACTGGATGGGACCTGTGATTCTAACATTGCTCGGACATAAAGCACATATTGAAAACGAGTTTTGAACGCGGGATAGTTTTAAAGAAAAAAGAGACAATTTTGAGGGAAGCTTTATCAAACACTGTGAAGTTACATCACAACACAGCATTAACTTTAATGCAAAACGGAACTGTTTCAAAAACCAAAAAGTAACTTAGAAGTGAACATCAGTAACCTTCATGCAATGAAAATAGATTCATTGAAGTGAATTTTGAAGTGAAATTTGAAGTGATTCATTGATTTGATGGTGATGTGTCCCCGTTTTTACAAATCTCTCGTCCTGTAAAACCATGTTTTTTTGGCATCTGGGTACATTTCTCAGGAACTAAGAAAGATATCGCGAAACGGGTTTTTTTCTAATTGCAGGTGTGTTCCCAATGGAGAAATTTACCGCCAAATATTTATAGAAAATGGGTTCAGGTGACGCAATATCTCTCAGTCAAGGATGAGTGAAAAATATTACTTTAAAAATTCACAAATAAAGAAAAATTGAGATTTTTTTACAGAGCCTCACGCTCAAATTGAACTAGACAATGTATAGCATAAAATGGCGAAATGATCATAAAAATTGGGAACCCAAAATGCAGAACCCGGGAAAATGTACCAGGAAGTTATCCCTTTTTTGGTCGTGGGGGGGGGGGGGGTTCTGGGTCCCCTTGAGGGAGCTAAACTTCCCTCCCAACTTGGCAAGTGCTGTTCAAGATTCCACTTCCTGGGTCATCTTTATTCAATAATAATGATTACCTATGTCAAATTAAAATCATCTCATATTTAGGCGATATGGGATCGCACCTTTCTAATTGAACTTTTAAAAATACAACACGTGCTTCAGTCGTTCATGGTGGAATGCCAAAAGAGTCCAACGCCCTGGTTTTCTTTCGAGAACTCCAGCCGGTATAAATTAGCATACAAATAACAAGTGATTCCGTTCGGCGAAGCATCGAACCCTCCACTCAGCACTTCGAGAACAGAACTACTGTATATTGGAGCAGCCCAGGAAACTACACTCTTTCCATTATAGCAGTTTTGCCAAGTTGGGGGCTTAACATTTGGGCATTTTTCTTGACAGGGTGATATGGGGGGGTCTTTTGGAATTTTTGGGGGGCTCTTTTGGGAATTGTGGGCTTTTCAACGAGTGGCTTTTCATAGAGTTCAATATCGCCACCCAACAACAACCAGAACGTCGACCTCTTTGATTGCAGGGAGACCTTGGTAACCGAGGAAACGTAACTCTTGCAAGGATGAATGTCAACAGCAGAAAGAAAACTCACTCACCCAAAGTTTCGTTTCGGCAAAATCGATGCCTGAGTAGGTTGTTGAATGGAACTGAACATGAACAACACTAAACACAACACCCTAAACATCCACTCACTGTCACTGATAACTTATAAGTGAATTAATATAGGTTTTTCTCTACTATATCATTTTTCTACTTCAATTTTCACCCAACAAAAGAGATTTGTATGTAATGAAATTTCACGGATATCAAAATATTCAACAGAAAATTGAGGTTCCTATGAGACAATGTTTGAACCATTGCCAGCTATCTTAAGGGTTAAACGCTAAAGATGAGTAACTAAAGACGGGGAGTAATTAGGGAAGTTTAGTTAATAAAAGTACTGATAAATTATTCTTTACAAGTTGAGTGCAGTTATTATTATTATTATATTATTCTTCCCTCTTCATATTCTAGGTGTGGTGGGAAAAGTAAGGAAGTTATTAATACGATTTAAATAAAGTTAAAAAATGGGAGAAGACAAAGAGCTTCCACATCTCTTTTTCGTTTGAGTTTCTGCCAAGAAATCTCCGCACTCGAGATGCTCTCCACTTGAAGGGCCGACGTTCGCTTAAAAGAGTGGAAAAAAATACTTCGGGAAAACTTGAGAGAATATTTTTTAAATTCGAGATGACATTTTGTTATTTCCATCTCTCGAGATTTGTTTTAAAAGGTAGTGTGAAAAGGGTTAACTTAAATTGTGTTATGAGGTTGATATACTTACTTGCAAAGATGCAAGGTTGTAGGGAGAGAGATTTGTGAGGTTATCACTCTCTACTGGCCTCACCATTATTGATTCTGAACTTAAGAAAAAATACATAACACTATGGCATTCATAATTGTAATTTGAGTTTAATTATACGTAGTTGAACACTTACCCTGATGAGTGAGGTGGTTGTAGGGATGGAGAAAGTATTAACCTACTCTCAAAGCTTCAACACTTCACAACATAACCCACTCAACTGGGAGCTTGGAGATTCAATAAACTTCAGTAGCTTCGGAAGCCATCTTGCAGCACTGTTCACTTTTGTTTTTCATAACACAAAATAATCGTTTTCCAGGAGTGGGCGGGCATTTCAAAAAAATTGTAGGGAGAGAGATTAAAACCTTGTGACAGCATCAAAACATAGCAAAAACGCTTCCAATTCAAGGAATTTTTGTTCGTTTCTAATTTATTGCTGAAGAGGAGAGTAACCTGGACCAATAACATTTTTTACTTAAATTAAAACATGAATGTAGAGTTCTCCAAGAATTTTCGAAGTTCCCAACCTACCCTTTGTGACAGGTGTAGGGAGAGAGAATTGGGATCATTAATGATTTTTAATTATCTGAGTTAATTGATTAGTGAAATTCATTCTATGTGATCTTTGAAGACACCAATCTGCTGTGTCTCCCTGAAAAAATTCTGAATATCCAAGACAAATAGAGTGTTTACAAAAACTGCGTGACAAGAAATAACCCCAAATTTTGAAATGACCCATCTACTAATTTTTTACGTCTTATCCTACGTGAAGAAGTCATATTTTCCGCTCTGTTTCAGCTACCTAACACAAATTCAGATTATAAATCTTGTATTAAGAGATTGAGGAAAAATATATTTAAAAAATGAGGCTGCGTTATTTAATAATTCATCTCTATAAAATACAAATAGCAAAAGGGTAAATTGGAATTATTACGATTTTTCCTTCTGAGAGATATTCGAATATTAGACTTAACAAATAAAACGAGGGTAGCAACCGTTTTGGTAGGAGGTACGTAGCGCCCTGGAGACTCCTGAGCCTCCACTCATAGTCTACTGTATAAATACCCAGCTCGAGAAACCTCCACATACAGTCACAACTATTCTTCTCACAAATCCTCACTTGAACATTTCGCTCTCACTTTTTGCCTTTCTCAATCAAATTTACCTTTCGATGGCTATATTTCTACGTGTCTATCAGTTCTACGTGATTATCTCTCTTAACCACCTCACCTACATCTATTAAAGGGTTGGATTACCCTCACGTATACCTAAATTTTCAATCCTTCTTTTCATTATTCTCACCTGAGTAGATGAAGAAAAAGTCAGCTTATAAAGTTCAAATTCAGTCCATATATTTATATTTTAAATTTTGAACACAGTTGGAAATACAGTCATAACAGGAATGAAAAAAATATTTTTCTCAATTCGTGTAGTACCTACATGACAAGCGGCGTCTTTTATTATGATTGTGTGTAACTGTACTAATTATATTTCACACTTTTCTTATTGTGATATCGTTTATATTGTGCTGTGAATCTTATGTAGCTGTTTGTTTGTTGCAGATACAATGCCCCAGGGATTCTCGGAGGATGGCCAAGAGAAAGGAAAGAAGAAGAAGTGGTGGGGTGAGCTATTCAAAAGGAGGAATCGAAAAGTTTCGGACAGTTCGTCCGACGAAGACGAAGAAGACGGAAAGCGCAGAGGGTTTTTGAGGAGGAAGAAGCACGATAGAGGAAGTAAAGACGTCACCAATTCGTTTGTGATCAACCCTGGCATCAAGCAAGATCGAGGTCGGAGTTTAGAGAGCGTTCGAAGCTCCGGGGATCGAACTATAGATAGGACTAGTGAGAGGTCTACTACGAGTAAAAGGAGAATCAAAGCTAAAGTCGAAGCTAGCAGAGAGCAGCTGAAAGATTCTAGTTCTGACGAAGGAAGTAGCTACACGTCTTCATTGCCATCTGGTGGCTCTTTCCCGAGGAGATCTCGCATTGCAAGGACTGAAAGACACAATAGGCGTCAATTGTGGTCTGCTAGTGTGGTGTACCAGGAAAGCAACGATTACGATACAAAGTTTAGAGCGAAAGCCCGGTCGGCGACTCCGAGCCCGGCTGCCAGTCCAAAAGTCAAACCCAGAGCAGCGTCTCAGGACTCTGTGGCACCTCCTCCACCTCCAAGGCGGATGGAAATCCCCAAGTATCAACCTCCAGTGTACATAGCGCCGAATATTCCTAGGTATAAACCCCGTTACAACGGTCTTCCTCATCATTCGAGTGATCCCGTAATTCCCAAAGACTGGAACGAAGTCGAAGAGAAAATGCCGGCTGAGGAGAAGAAACCTCCCGCTCCTCCAAGGAGACAGACTTCTCAAGAAGAGCGGAAGAGACAAGCTCATCTTGAGGAGGCTTTAAACGAGCTTGAAGCGATTTATAAGAAGCTTGAAGATCTTCAAGACGCTCCAAGTGAGAAAAACGAAGAACCTCGGGCTGAAGACGACATGGCATATAGAAAGCTGAATAAACGAGAAACTTCAAGCCAAGATATAAGAGAAATCTTATCCCAAGCTGGCAGTTATTTGTTGATATCACCTACTCTATCACCACCTGCCATAGTGCCTTCATCTCCCAATGGTATAGAACCTGACGTCACATACGATGACGTAGTTTACCGCACTGTAAACCACAGCAATAACTCGTTGAAATGTTTAGACCCTCAACCGCTTTTTGGCATCCCTTTAGGTCCAATTTCCCCAGCTCCCAGCAGTGACTACCTTCATGCGAAACCCAATCAGTTCGAGCTCAAACCGCCTGACGAACCCGACGTAGTTACTGACGATCTGGCCTTCAGGAACCTCAGAAAGGACAATCAAGAGTTGAGAAAAAAGAAAGCGGTTCGCTCACTCTCCGCCAACCTGTCAAATGTGATATTTAGAAACAATAATAACATAAGCTCCATTAACAATAACAATTTAGATAATAAATCCCAAAGCTACTCCGACATACCTGAAGAAATGAGATTAGCTCAACGAGTACTCGATATGAGGAGAGCTAAGAAGAACGAAACTAAAAACAATAGACCACAACTACCTAGGGTAAACAAAGAAGATATGCGACGAAAATTCTTTGCTGATGTTTATGATAACCCAAGTGAGACTGACCTGTTGAAAGAGCTAGAAGACGAGGCTAGAGCAACGAGCTTGGAAATCGAACAGCAGTTGTCAAAACAGAAACCTGATGCTTTGTATTCAAGGAGCATGACGGATTTGTTGGAGGAATTGACGAAAAATTTGGATTACGATTTCGGTCAAGCGACGAACAATGCGTCGTGTCAAACGTGCGGTGATAGTGACACATCGAAAATATCTAGAGGAAGTAGTTCTTTCCACAGTCACGCTTCGCCCCCAATGAAAGCCAAAACCGTTGCAAGAGCTGCGTCTCATCACGACAAACCAGACAGCCCCAAAGTGAGAAATAAATTACAAAATGTGCAAAACGCATCGGGTCAAATTCCTCCTTGTATAAAAGATAGGCCTAGATTTCCTCTACCGCACGAGCAGAAAGAAAATGCTCCTCAGGAAGAGAAGAAATCGTTTACACCGTACCGATCACCGAATGACAGTATACGAATTTTGAGGGATTCGTGTGAAAATTTACCTAAAATCAGGAAAAAAGTAGATAGCCCGAAGCAATGGGAAAACGTGAAGCCAGAAGAGCAACATTCGAGAACGGCAAGTCCACGAAACCCTAGTCCTAGGTCTAGTAACGCCTTGGATGAACTTTTCACGAATTTGTCGCACTACAAACCTGAAAGTCCCAAGTTTAGTCAGAAAACGCCTGCACGGACGGAGCAGCGCAGCGCCTCATTGAAAATACAGTCAGAGACTCCGCGGCCATGGGAGGCCAACTTCAAAGGCAGAAGCGACTCGTATCACGGGCCGATGCAGATGAGAAGTGGCACGCCTAAGCATATGGAAGGCTCACCGAATAGTCGGAGAAGGATATCGAACTCGAGCCCGAAACGAATGGAATGCTCGCCGAATAATTCATTCAGAAGACGCACGCCGTCTCCCAGTAGGCATAATTTCCGAACTGAAAGTCCTAGTCAGTGGGAGAGATCTTTGGACGAACTGTGTAAGTTTCAAGAGCCGTTTTTCCATCCAGTGCAGCAAGTTCAGCATATGCAACACAAACGGGAAAGCCCGAGGCCGTGGTTGTCGAGACAGTCGCCCATTGAAAGGGAAGGTACGTTGAAAGAACCGTACAGATTGTCGCCTCAGCCCATGAAAAGTCAAAGTCCAAAACCTTGGTTGGGATATTTGAATAACAGTGAAGGTCAACAGATGCACAACCAACCGCATTACCCCTTATCTGTGAGGAAAGACGTGAGAGACGGCGCTCGTAGCCCTAAGCACTGGCCAATGCCTTTGAGTGTAGGCAGAAGTTTGGACGAAGGAAGCTACCTGGCTTCTGAAAGACTCAGTCCAAAACCAAGATGGAGCTCCGTGCGTGAAAGAGTACTGAATGAACAATTCAATCAAAACTCTGAAATCATTCAGCCCATGCATCCACAGCCCTACAGAAGAGATAGTCCGAAAAATTGGCAACCACCCTACCCTCCCAATGAATTGTGCCAAATGCACGAATATTTGCAGCGAGCAAGCCCTAAGAGGTTGTCGCAAGAGACACTCCAAGTTCCAGATCTTCATGGTCATCGCCCGATGAATCAGGAAATTCATCCTCAACATAGTTATAATCGAGAGAGCCCCAAAAGAATGATGGAGTTGGCTATACAGAGAGTTCCCAATGAAATGTATCATCCACAGAGTTATCACAGAGAAAGCCCCAAGCAGTTACTGGAGCACCCTCTTCAAAGAAACCTCAGCAATGAAATATTGAATTATGGTTACCAAAGAGAAAGCCCGAGTCAAATGTTGTTTGAAATGAGGAGGCATTCGAACGACGAAGGTTACCGCAGGGCTAGCCCCAGGCAGATGGTTTCTGAACACGGGCAGAGAGTGGTCAATAGTCAGTTGCTAAATCAAGTTAGCTACAAACGAGACACTCCAAGCCCTAGGTGGGGTTCTATGGAAGAGAAACATTCTCCTCCTCTGAAGATAAAGCATCCTGCTCCTTGGAGGCACTCGATAGCAAGCAGTGATAGGGCCGACATGGGTCGCCAGTCTCCTCAAAGTATGAGGCAGAGCCCTGTAAGAATCCAAAGAAGCCCAGTTCGAGACGAGCCTAGTCGGTTGACGAAATGTGAAAACGCTCGTACTTGGGAGGATCTGAATAGCTTTTACAATAAGTTGAGTGAAAGTAAGAAGAAGGCAAGTCCCAGTTGGGAGTCTTTGGATGGAAGTAAAGAAGTGAAGTCTAGTCCTGAGTTGAAGATTAACGAATTGACAGTCGGTTTTACGGAATCTGAAAGGCCTAAAACACCTGAGAGTCCAAGAAGACGTGGAAGTTCTCCGAAAGATCTTTCTCCATCGATGCAGAGGAAGGAATTCGGGAACCAACTGGGAGTTATAGGAGAAAATCGGGTGGTGAGGAGAGAATCACAATCCAGGATAGAGTCGCCTGTCCGCCTGTACAGGTCGTCTTCGTCCAGAGAAGATGAGTCCTATAGGAGATCACCTCCAGCCAGAGAGTCCTTCGTCGACCGCGTCTTCCCTCCTGACGACTCCAGGAACCCCTTGTTGTTCAACTCGTCGCCGATAGACGTCGCTGCCATGGAAGCGGAGAGCGAAGAAGAGAAAGACTCGCGGTCTGGACAAGGTACCGAGGCCCTTGTGCAGTTCGCCTACTGCATGGCATGTATTCACCAACTCATCGGCCTTGACGTCCTCACACAGCTAGCTTTGTTCCTAGCAGTTTTGTCCATGGTCCTTTTCATTCTTCTCTAACCCTCAGTCCTCGTTTTCTGTTATGTTTGGCTTGAAAAGTGTGACGTGTTTCTCTCGCTTAGTTGTTAATTATATGCTTTAGCTACTCGCAGAATAGATCCTATATATTATAGAATTTAGTATAGATACCTCGTGAATATACATACAAAAAGAGTGTAGATTTCACATATCGCTTGCTTGCTCCGTGTGTCATGATGGGCGATTCTTGTTCGTTGGAAAATATAAATCCGTCCTCAGAATCGGATTCATCACACTCAAAATCCCAACATCTCAATTTCCTGCAACAAAATAGAGTGAGTCAGAGTAAAAACGTCAATTCGTAAAGTATCAATTCGTTCGTACGCGCTTTTTCCTTCACCAGTTTCACCCAATTCTAGTAAAATTCGACCCATCATGTTGCACCTTTTTAGAAAGCTCCTCGTTTGAACGATCCCTTTGGCATAAATCAATTTGAATTTTTGGCGAACTTTTGGCAAACCAATTTGAACTTTTGGCAACTCAATTTGAACTTTCGGCAAATCCGTTACGTTTCGACAACTACTGGAGTCCTTGTCCACCTTCATTCCTTCTACAATGTTCAATAAATTGTTTTTTCTCTCTCAAAAATAATTTTGGATGAGTAAAAAAGAGGCATAAAATTCCCCATTATATTAAAAAGCTACATTTTCGTAATAATTCGTATGAAGGATGTAAGGATTTCACAACGATTTTTCAACAAGCAGCGATGTAAGGTCCAACCTCGAGTCAAACCATGTAAAACTCATTCGGAATCCTCTGCTCCCTTCTACCCAAATTCCTACCCGTATCCATCCAGGAAATGAGCTCATGAAATATCACAAATATAGTGAAACCTGGACTTACAAGATAGTAATGATATATGTTTACTATCTTCGTTGGAGGATTTGGACAGATATTTAGATTCACCAAAAGTCGGCTTGGAGGAAAGGTCATTCGGAAATAGTTCGGCCAACTTCTTAAATGGAAGGATGTGTAACTCTCAATCCACTTATTCGCTGGAACATGACAGCAAGGGCGGAGAATGAGCGCCCAGCTGGGGATCGCCATTCTCAGATACCACCACACACCTAATGCCTTGGTACTGGGACATCTAAAGTTGGGCCCATAAAACAAATTTATATGTGTCTCCAGGTTTTTTTTCTTCTTAATTTTGAAAAATTCTCCGTTGTGCATTTGTACGCGAGTTGTTGGCCAGACTTGCCGAAGACCACTCCTTCATTCCAATTTTTTTTTTTTTTTTTACTAATCATATGATGCCAAATCCCATGGTTCACCTTATTACTCAATTCCCAAAAAAAATGCATTTCAACCACAAAAATTACTTCAAACCCACAATGTTCCTATAATACTATAGCATTGCTGCAAAACATCGAAATTGGAGTCACAGAATGGAAAAGATGGTTTCAATTGTGTGTATCTACTTCATTTAGGCGATTTATTTGAATGCTGAAAAATGAAACTGTAAGGCCATAAAACTCAAGTAAACTTTGGTAATTTCACTTAAATTTTCACGTTTATTATAGAAGTGCTTGAAAATAACATTCTCGTCTTCTACACTTCCCTATTATTATGTTAAAATTTTCTAGAGCACAACTGAATACTTACATACGTCAATAAACTCCACTATATAGTATTAAATGAATGGGGTAAATTCCGCTACAATTATTATCTACGTACCGGAGAATCCGTCATAACCAGCAAGTCGAGTACAGGAGGCGTACTCCGTACTCTCTCGACGGCCTGAAGATGATGTCCTTACATCGAAATCGCTCGCCTCCTGTACTCGACTTGCTGGTTACGACGGATTCTCCAATACGATACGTAGATAATAATTTTCCACTATATAGGGTTAACAATATATGGAGTTATTTCCTTTAGTAAATAATGTGAAATAATTTGTAAATTGATTCCGTGAATATTGTCTGTATATACGTCATTCAAGTCATACTGGTTAGAAAAGTAACTTGTAAATAAATTGAAGAGTGAATTACAGTTCATATATACAAGGTGTCCCATACGTTATCCACCAAACTTTGGGAGTCGATTCTACAACTAATTTGCAACAAAAAATGTCTCGTAGCACTTTTTTTAACCCCCTTAAAATCCGACTTTTTAAATTTTTTTCGTGTTTTCGAAAAAATTAAAACTCAAAAATTAAAAATAAGGATACCGTTGAAAAGAGCGTGAAATTTCTCAGTAGAATAACCGTTGACAAATTGAGAAAAACTGAACGCACGTTTTTACGCATTGAAACACCATTTTCTCCCTCAAATTCCACAGTAAAACTAAAAATTGGGTAACCGTTGGAAAGCTGATGAAATGGAGAAGTTTTTAAGCTTTTGAGCCTCTCTGGCAAATACCTTGTTTCAATGAGGAAAAATCATCAGCATTTTCACCAAAAACAGAAATTGACTATTTTTCAAGTTTGAGGTAAAAATACTACTCTAGCGTTTTTTTCTCGACTGGTCAACGGCTCATTTATTGAGAAATTTTAAGCTCTTTTCAACGGTATCCTTATTTTTAATTTTTGAGACTAATTTAAGGGAGTTACGACCGTTTGAATGGTGTAAGGTCGAAAACACGAAAAAAAATCTTAAAAGTAAAAAAAGTCGGATTTTAATGGGGTTAAAAGAAAATTGCTAAGAGACACTTTTTGTTGCAAATTAGTTGTAGAAACTACTCCCGAAGTTTGGTGGGTAACATATGGGACACCGTGTATACAAACGTAGGCATCTTCCCCTAATAATTACAGAATAATAAAATTATAGAAAATAGTTGTTGGTTCGAAACAGTGGAATATGGATTCGCTATTTGAAGTCGATGCCTTTTACTGCTAGGCACTGCCTTTTTCTTTGAAACCAGTCGCTTTCTAATCCTTCTCACATCTTTTACTTCTTTTCTCCTGATCAGAAAAGGTGAACAACCCTCCTTCCTTTCTCCGACAGTTTCTTCCTAATCCTTCCCTCAAGTTTCACTTCTCTTTTAGTCTAATAGAATAAGGTAGCAACCCTTCCTTCCTTTCACCGCCGCCTCCCTCTTTGAAACCAGTACCTTTCTAACCTTCCCTCACCTTTAACCTTTTTTGGTCTCACCAGATAACACCTCCTTTTTTTCACCACCAGGCAATCTCCTTTCTCTATGAAACCAGAACCTTTCTAATCCGTCCAAAACCTTTCACTTCTCTCTCAATTTCAAATACAAATTTCACACATCTAGCGTCGACCCCTGCACTAACACAGACAATGAATTTCGGCCTGAAAATGCCCATTCTTCCAACAAAAATTTCGTAAATTGCTACGATTTGACTACGCCATCCGAAATTCTCATCTCGAGGCGTTAGCTCACTATTATTAGCGAGTTTCGCTTCTCTCTCGGCCCAATTGGGACCTTATTTATAAAACGTATTTATAGTTTTGGAAACTGAATCTCCTCACGTGTTGCGCAAAAGCCAAGTGCCAAACACACGTGAATCCTTGTTTATTCAAATCAAACCCGAATCAGACTTACTTTTCTCCAACGAAAGTCATCAATTATGCAAATCCCCATCATCAAATACAATAATTGTATTTGATGATGGGGATCAAAATATAATTATTAAATTTTGATGAATCAAGTATCTACACCTTAAATATAGTATAATAATAGGTTGATACCCTCATACAGTTCTGCAATTATTCATTTCACTTCTATTTAAATTTGGTGATTGTAGAATGTCCTGCACCCTAGAATTCTATAAAACATTTCTCACTAGTAATATTAATTCTGTATCTTCTTTTTTTTAATTTTGGGAAACTTGAATAAATTGAATTGTGAGGGGTTGGGTACGGCTCATGTTCTACTCAGTTTTTTCTTATATCTCGACATAAATTTCATTTTTATCAGGTTTCACTCCACGGAGTTAGTTGCCGAAACAGAAATAATGAAAACCTTAACCTAAATAAGAGGTTTCTCGTATATTCATTACACATCACATTCCAAGTATTTCCAAACTCAATTCAATTTATTTAGGAAACAAAATAAATTTATTTAGGAAACAAAACAAACTTTTTCGAAATTTGAATCCCAAAAATGCAAGATTTTCTTCATTTAAATTTAAATTTTTGCAGTTTCTTTCCTCTCAATTTCATAATAAATTTCAAGTTATTTGTGTATTTTTTGAGTAGAACTGAAATCATACTCAACCCTTCATACTCTTTGTAATATAGGTAAGTTAGATTGTTTCACTACATTTTACAAATCTTTTTAACCAAAATGAGGTGCTCAAGTAGTACTTTCAACGAAAATGAAATGATAAGTTTTATGAATGATCATCATCTATATTAATCGTATAAAACATATAATGCCAAATGTATAGGTAATATAACATCTATATATTTAATTTTATCCATGCTAATAAAAGTAAATAGTTGGTTAGTTGAAATGGACGAAAACTCCGTATAACTCTTACCTACAAATGGTAAGGCTCCTAGTTTTTTTGAAATTCCCACAATACAGTCTGAGTCTGATTTTCAACAGAATTTGTTAAATCCTACGTTTGCAGTGAAGAAACATTAAATAAGACTTGATCGAAGTACGTGGCTAATTTACGTTTAAGGTTAAAAAATATATTTCCTCGAATAAACGAAAAATTCAAGGTGCTGCGATTTTATCGAAATACCTCCACTTTCCTTGAAGCAGAATTACGATTATGAAGGTATATTGAGAGCGGTTTGTGCAGAATAAAAGTAGGTATTTCATATTTAGATAAGTATTATCTATTAACAGGGTGCAATTTTATGTTTTTAATAATAATATAGTTTCCTAGCGTAGTTACCATCCTTACTCATTGTAAATATTGTATTTGTCTACTTAGAGTAGTGTCAAATTCAGTTCGTATCCGTATTATCAAAACATTCTCAACCCCGCTGTGTACACGCTTGCCCTTTGCTTACCCTTCGCATCGTCTCCAGACACCCGCTTTACTCATATTTTGTTATTTTTTGCAAAACAAAATAATATAAATTGAAATCGAAAAATAATTACATTGAATCATTCTTGTTTTTTAGGTGTCTCCCAATTACCTGCTACTTCTGTCAGCACGAAAGAAAACGTACAAAAAATGTGATTCTGAAGTTACTGGAAATAAAATAATTTATATAGTCGTTTTTATTTTTAAGAAAAAAAAGAAAAACAATACAAATCGTCTTTTTTATACGACCCGTTTATTTATTGATTATCGTCACTGTTTCTAAATTTAGAGTTTTTCGATTTATTTAGTTGCAATGCTCCAATGTATCCTATTGATAGGTCGGTACATATTACGTAACACATCGATGGTCAGGAAAATTACTAGGAGATAAATCACCTTTCAATCACATTCTAAGTATAGTTTATCTCAAATCCTAGTGAGTTTGAACGCTGTCTTATGATTCAACTTTCTAACGAGTTTAAAAGTGGATAGTCGTATCAATAGTTAGTTGATTCCAAATTGATCTAATCAGGTTATCTTGAGGAGGAAATGACTCACATACTTTCTTAGTGGATTAATTCAATTACTTAACCATTACTTTGTTAATACACAAATTTCAAGTGTTGTTATCAACGTGACATATAGCATTCGCACTTTGAGTTAAACCTTTTGCGAATTGAATTAGACTTTCCGCAAATTGAATTAAACTTAGACCTCAGGCAAATCTGTAGTTTTAGTAAGAACAAAAAAAAATCTCGACTTCGACAAAATGTATAATTGTGAGCGCAAATCGTGCTAGTGATGGAACGAACACTTTCTACGTACAGTTGACTTTGTAATTTAGGTATAATAGCATCAGTAAAAATACAAGGAGACAGTTAACGATACGAAATCAATACAAAATAACCAACACAAAGTCAGTACAAAAATCAATACAAAGTCGATAGGTACAAAAAGGCAACAGTTAATGGAGAGGTCGTCCTAGATCAGCTGTATGCAACCGAAACATATCCATTATGTAGTTTGAAGTATCAATTGGGACCGTGGTGGTTTCAAATTCAATTTATGGAAAGTCTAATTCAATTTGCGGAACTTTTAAATCAGTGCCAATGAAAGAGGTTTCAAATTAAATTTATGGAAAGTCTAGTTCAATTCGCGAAAGGTTTAAATCAGTGCCAAGGAAAGATGTAGGCCAATATTACGATGAAATTTATAACTAGTCTAGCCTAAAGTTCTGTTAACCCTAGAAAGGAAAGGCGGAGTAAACCTTACTCCTCGCTGTATTGAGGTCATATGGACTGAGTGGGCATAGGTAGCACCACTAAACTCATGATATGACTCAATAAGGAAGTCTAGATAGTGATGCAAGTGCAGTGATCGTGAATGGACGCTCCTTTTCCAAGTGGCGCAGTCTCTTCTAAAAGTCAGGGAGTACAAATTAGTCCATCTTTCCGAAATCGTAGGTCTACTGGAGTAAATAGTACTCTTTATTTTCGTTTAGGGTCCTCAAATTTAACTTACTTCAACGCGTTTGGGATTCAGAATTATAATTTCTACCAAACAGAATCACAAAGAAAATCAAGTGTCTACTTGAGAGAGAAAGAGTCATCACATCGTCAAAAATACGATACACAACCACATTCTGCGAAGGCTGCTAGAACCCTATTCATAAAGTCAAATCTTGCCCACACTGTTATCAGTTTGGTATATTGGAAATTAGTGTTCGTTATTTTGTTTCTTTCTAGTATCTTTGTTTTTTCCAAGCTTCTCATTGTTACTAAGTCATAGCGTGATATTTTGAATTTTTATATTTTGTTATATAACAATTTGTTATATAACAGTATAAGACTGAAGTTTCTACCTATGTTTAACCAAGTAGGTACAGTAACTGAAGGAACCCAGTCCGGCGATTAGTAGATAATAATAACTACCAACCACGAGGAGGTTATTGCCATATAATGTTATGAGCCTTCCTATTACATTCCTTCGGGTACATTATTTACTAGAATCATTGAGTAGGTATCGTTAGTTATTATTCACGTGACAAATAAATGCAAAACCAGTTATTTACATCGTTGTTCGTTGCTATTTTCTCCAATTCCATCACTCTCAAATTAAATGTTGAGAACAAAATTGAGTATTTGTAAGTGGGAGTAAAAGTTACTCCATATTTCCTTTATAAGCCCTCAAGCTGACCTTTCCATTCTAGGGTTAAAAGGGTTTTTTGGACTTTCCGAGATCCATTCTGAACTATTTATGAACTCTGGTACGAGGACATCGACCTGACACATCTTCCTCACAAAAATGAAGTTGTGGTCCCATCAAGGCTGAGAATTCGATTTACCTGCCTTATGGAGGGCAATGTCAGGGCGATTCTGTACGAATGTACTCTCAATCTCAACGGTTTGATGTTATAGAAGAACTGAACAGTAATTTCTAGGACTATATCGAAAATTAACATCCCATAGAAAGACTGGCTTCATCATGCTCTTATTCAAGCCTCACAGCTAGTTGAGAGTTTGTAACGGAACTTATGACAACTAGGTAGAAAAACTGAAAAAAAAATTATGCAGTAAGATAAATTAATTATTATATGATTATAAATATCACAAAATAAACGCTTAAAAGCTGTTTAGATGCTCCAAGTTTCGTCGACATGTAATATCAAATTTCATCACATTTTCTTCCTTACTAATTATTTCAATTCGTGGAGCATGGAAATTATTTTATCGATGGATTAATTTGATGTATTAACACTCTAACGAGAATTTTGTGACTGTAATGTGCGTTCGTATCGTAATTTTTACACTATCGAACAAGTTTCCTTGGAATACTGGTATCCTGTTCCAATCGTACGTTCATACCAGTTATTCTTACATATTTTTTTTTTAGAAATTATGTAAGATAAGGTACTTGAAACGTGAATTCTGGAACCCGAAATTTCCATTCTCGTTCGAGATAGAGTACAAATGAGAGGTAAGTGCACTATTTTATTTGTTAAAAATATATATCACCTAAGTCAAATGATGATGTGATTTCATGAGTGATTTCACGGAAATTTTACTTCACTTTGAGGAAGTATAAAACTTAATGTTTGTACAGGCCAACAAAATTTGGGACCCACAAAATCAACATTTCAACTCGCACTTGGCGTTGTCTAAAAGTCTGTGGTTAATCTTTGTGCGAGGCGTAACTACTCAAAATCATGATTTCGATGAATTTTTAGAGTTAGTTAGATATGCTTCACACCTACTCAAAATTGCTGATTCCGATTACAAAGTAATATAGAAGAATAATAAGAATAGTATAGCAATAAGTTCAAAATATAATTTCTCACCAAACCTTGAAACACACGTTTTTGGTTTCCATTTTTGAAAATTAGAGTTTCCTATGTCCCTTTAAGTTTTTTTCCCCAAAATATGACACTTTTTATCTTTTTTACAACATATTCTTGTGCGATAATTTACGCTAATTCTGAATTTGCCATATTAGAAACAATTAAATTTTTCATTTAAAAAAGTGCTAAACTTTGAATCGCTTTAAAATTTTCAATGGAGGAAATTTTCCGCAAAATAAATACTTTAATATTTTTGACTGAATTGTATTTTACTAGACGTAACAAACTTGGTATCATCAACCCAGTTCATCTTTGGAATCACTAGGTCTACCTGCAAAATTTAGTAGTACTACGAGATAAGCACAAATTTGTGGTTGTACGATAATTGTATTACACAATATTATATAATACAAGCTATTCATAGTTTTTTGCCTTCTTGTTGACCAGGTTATTGGTGAGGGGAGGATAAATTGCGGCGGATCCTCAGTATGTATGTTGTTTATTTCGCATGTCGAGCTAGCTTTCGCCCAAGGGGCATCTTCAGGACACTTGATTGATGATTTCCCATTGCTTTGGTAGTAGATGTATGGCTGGATTTCATTTCTACTGTAGTTACATATGTACATCTACTGGCCCAAGCAGAACGGTGTTGGGTTAGGTAGGATTGTGCTTTACCCATTTAAGTTATATAGGTAGTAGTTTGGGTGACCTATATAGTTGATTTCTAGTTGATACCAGTAAGGTCCTTTCTCCATGTAGCATTCGTGCTTATAATTAGTTATTAAATTTGATGGGATGTGGTTTGATAGCAAGGTTCTGACTTCCAGATCCTGTCTTAGGTTTGATTTTTTCAATAATGGCCCAGAGTTTTTTAAAAAGAAAATCCCAAATCCTTTAAATTTAATATGTGCCTCGGAAGTGCTGGGACTTATATGCTTGTATTATTCAGCTGTTACCTGCTGGGTTCTATAATCAATATATGGACCTTACTGGTATCAACTAGAAATCAACCATAGAGGTCACCCAAACTACTACCTATATAACTTAAATGGGTAAAGCACAATCCTACCTAACCCAACACCGTTCTGCTTGGGCCAATAGATGTACATATGTAACTACAGTAGAAATGAAATCCAACCATATAATATATGGTTGGATTTCATTTCTACTGTAATTACATATGTACATCCTACATGTAGTTCTTTATGATTTCCCATTGCTTTGGTAGTAGATATTATCTACTACCAAAGCAATGGGAAATCATAAAGAAAGTGTCCTGAAGATGGCGAAAGCTAGCTCGACATGCGAAATAAACAACATACATACTGAGGATCCGCCACAATTTATCCTCCCTTCACCAATAACCTTGTAATACAAGCTGCATTGAAAAGAGTGTGTCAAATAGACCCTCACAGAAAAACAGTTGGTACAGCGGGCATACAGTTTTAAAAATATACACGAAACAAACCAAAGTTTATGGTTAAGCTGTGTGTGTTCGCCACAACTGCTTTCGGGCACATTTTTGCAAAACGGGTATTTTAGGCCCATTATGATGTTGGAAAAGAAGGTAAAAAATTCATTATTAGAAATTTCCTAACTGCACTTCCTCTGTCTATTTACTGCCTTTATATTGAAATCACGAACCGATTTTAGTGAGAAATATCGAGGGAAGAAATTAAAGTTACACTGATCTAGCTAGGAGGCCCTCCACAGGAATTCTACTCATATGTTTTTCTCAGTTTAACTATGAAATTATCAGGCAGGAACCTATAAGCCGTCCGAATTTTGGGAAAATATGGATTAAGTAGGTATTCGGAATCGAGGAATCGAGTCTTCAAAGAATTTTCATGCAATCGTAACTCATAAGGGACTGTCTTCAAACCAACCCACACATTTTACAAAATTTTGATTTTAGAGTATCTAATTTTTCACATTTTGTTCGAATAAAAAGCTATCTTCGATAGTAAGAAGCACAATGATCGTATGTACGGATGAGAATGTCCAAATTTGCAATCCAAACGAATAGAAAACAGCTTCGTCGTATCCATAACCCGATTGTGTAGATGATCCGATGCATAGTAGTGTTATTATCAAAACACCAATCTCTGAGTACCTTCCACTACCCTCATAGGGGACCATCTACACCCTAATCCGCATTAACCTTGAAAATTTCGTCGAAATCTGAAGAGAAATGTAGAAGTTATGGCTGTAGCAAGGAGTTCACGTTTGCGCACGCGCAGTTGGTACTATCAGTCTAAGGGCAATGACTTTCTAGGGAACCATCTACACGCCAATTAGAACAATCCCACAAAATTACATCAAATTTCGATGAACAATGTAGGTGTTACGTTTGCGCATGCGCAGTGGCGCCTGGGGGTGATGATTTTCATAGCGGACCCACACGGCAACCCGCACAATCCCTGGAAATTTCATCAAAATTGGATGACAATTGTAGAATAATTCAATTCAAAATTATTCAGGAAGGTCTGAAAAGTAAAACGCGAGTGGAAATTTTGATTTTGGAGAACATGTTTTTCAACCTTGAAAATTGAAAACGAGCTTCCGCTACTTTGGTAGACTCGGAAGGAAAATTCAAATTTTAAGGTTTATTTTTTACTAATAGGCAGGTATGAGGATAAACCTGCCAGAATATTTACTCCTCAGGTCGGCGATAACTTTTGAAGGGGATTTTCAACTTTCACGATTCTATCAAGGTAGCGGAGCATTGTTTCCACTTTTCAGACGTTTTACGTTATAGACCTTCCTGAACAATTTTGGTTTCGTTCTATCTGTCTGTGTAAGTCATGAAGTTATGTCCGCAAATCCTTGTAACAGCCAAAACAATACGAAGTTATTGTCCGATTTCGATGACATTTTTCGGGATTGTGCGGTTGGCATTTAGATGGTCATCTATGAGAAAATGGAAATAAATCATATTCAACACCGATA
This sequence comes from Apolygus lucorum, assembly GCA_009739505.2. Taxonomy (NCBI): domain Eukaryota; kingdom Metazoa; phylum Arthropoda; class Insecta; order Hemiptera; family Miridae; genus Apolygus; species Apolygus lucorum. The sequence goes on along the minus strand of CM019169.2, from coordinate 16,035,262 downwards.
TTTTACTGGAATTTGTGTATAAGTTTTACGAGTCATTGGTACAAAAATAATGAGGTGAAGTCTCAGACATCACTAAATGCATTACATGCACCAGAGGACTCTACAAGCTGCCCGGACTTCGCTAACAACGCACATCCTCTTTCCCACGACGGTGCCAGGCGGAATCCAGATGAAATTAGAGGTCGAGGTAAGTGGCTTTTAAGTTTTATTCCAAGTTGGAAACGTTCAAAAGAACATTCAATTCTATCTTTAAAGTGAGGGCGGATGACGTAAGTAATGTTAGCTATAATTGTGAAATAGTATGTGAATGAGCTGAAGAGAGAGCAGAACGCGTGGTTCCATAAAAAATACTTTTCAATTAATTAATAACAAAAATGTTTTGAAAGTAGGTTAAATTTTTTCGGGTTTTCAATCTATAAGAGTCTTTTGGAGATGTAAATGAGAGAATGCAGTAAGATTGTACAGTCCCTTTGTGGTAAAAAATTGATAGATCTGACCTGGGTTTGAACAGGCGCTCCGGAGTTTTTGCTGAGTAGCTGCGCTTTTGCAGACACGAGGTAAGTCTAAGGTGAAGAAAGCGAGAATCAAATCAGCTCCTTCTAGCTGACCTTCAATAAACGACCAAAAAGATGAGCCAAAACAGGGAACCATCTCAGGAAGGCACGATTGATGAGGGGAAATGGTAGGCAGGCAATTTAAGTAGGTATTGTGAGCTACAGGTAAGATGATTAACATTTATAATGGAAGCTACTTACATTTACTTCAAACCTCTCATTCTCTACTCTTTTCTGAAATGAGTAGTTTCGCTATGAAAGGCTCAAAACAAGACCTTAAATTTCACTTTTTGAAAAAAGTACCTACATTTTTTTCAATTGTTATATAGCATTAGCAAACTGAATTAAACCTTTAACAAACTGAATTATACTTTTTGCAATTTGATTTAAACTTTTCGCAAACTGAATTAAACCTTTCGCAATTAGAATTAACCCTTTCACAAATAGAATTAAACCTTTCGCGAACTGAATTAAACTTTTCGCAATAAACAAACAATTTAATAAATTTTCAATAAACCAAATGATAATAAATAAACACGTTATCAACTATCTACACATAAATATATGTTCTAAAGTAAACTATCTCATGAAGTCTGATTTTTCAAGAAAGGGGAAGGTTAGTGGAAGGGTTGGCCTGTAGCTGCAGCAGGAAGTACGAGATACATGTCCATGGCGTAGTTTGAACAGTCTTACAGTAGCACTTACAGTACGCGCAGTACAAGCACTTACAGTAGACACGCTCCTTGCAATGACATCAGACAAATTATGCTCACCTCGTTGAGCCAGAATCTTCCTTGCTTCGGTTTTGATTGAGCATGGTTTTGAACGGGATTGAGCATGGGCGAGTAAGTTGCCAAAAACTTTACTCCCATACATGATTCTGCGAAAAACTGATTGACTATAGTAGAACGGAGAATTCTCGCGTTGTCCTTAATTAGCAGGACACCGTCTGTGGAATTTTGTAACTTCAGTTCCAGCTTTCTCGGAAACTCACGGAAAACTTCCGCAGTTGTGGTTCCAGAAGTTACAATTTTGGAATGCAATGTTGACGGGAAGAGAAGGGTGACTCTACACAGTGAAGGTCAATGAAAGTCCACCGAGGAGTAATTGACTATTCACAGGGAAGTTATTGACCGTCCACAGATAAGGTATTGTTTTGGGGACTCCACTCACTCTTATGTCCTCTGATCATGTTTGATGAAGAGAATTAATTTTATGAAAGGTTCTCTTGTAATTGGGAAAGGTTTAATTCAGTTTGCAAAAAGTTTAAATCAAACTTCGAAAAGTTTAATTCAGTTTGCTAAAGGTTTAATTCAGTTTGATAATGCTATATCTCCGTAATTAGTATTTAACTCGAATCGAAAAAGCTACTGGCATAAATTATCGAAATTATCATAGTTATGAAAATGTTATTGAAAAGCTGAAATAAGTGCATACATTACACGGTTTTTAGCGCACTTGGAAAAAAGTATTGTATTTTGTGGCTCAACAGCAAAGATGTTTACCCCTATTTATGGTAGTGGCCATATGGAAGGCACAGGAAGGATAATAACGAGACGACCACTGGCTCGCTAAAACGAGGGGAAGAAGGATGACCAAGGGCTTCACAGGTGCCAAGAACAGAAGGGTATTAAACCCCTACAGGACCTAATGAATATTAATGCAAACCCAAGTGCCCTTTGTAACGTCACCGGATCACAATTCGCGGTTACCCTCCTTTGGACTGCTTTAAAGTTTGGAATGAGCGGAGAATGAGCCGGGTTCGCCAAACTACCTTTCAGAGTCAGGTCATAATTTTCAGGTACTTACTTCAGAAATACGACGTGCCTGTCAATAAGGAAGTTTGCTAACTACATAAATATACACTTTTCGAAAACTACTAACTAAATAATAAATACTAACTAAATTATTACACAACGGTTCAATATTGGTCCGTAGTATGGGTAAGTGAGGCACTCCAAAATTAGGCTAATATATTCTTGCTCAAAATTAGAGCACCACCATCTATTTCTTCGTGTGTCCCCTTCTTTTTTTCCTTATCAAGTTTTTATTCATTTGCTCACATTGGTTGCAAACGCAGAAGGAAAAAGGTTACCAAAAAAGGCACAAATTCGAGAAAAAAATACGTTTTTAAAAAATTAGGTAAAGAAAAATTTACTTTTTGAGGTAAAAAGATAAAAAATTAAAATGTGAAAAAGAAGGTTTGAATAATGCCAGTTCGGATGAGGGCTTGGAGCCTCTAATCAAGTTTTGGATATCCTCCTGGGGGACATTGACCTACTCCTCTTTCGCTGCTGTTTCCAGCTGCTGAAGATTGTCTGATGGTGGATCTCTGACTCGAATTCTTCTTTTCAGCATGTCCCAAACGTGCTCTATCGGATTCATGTCTGGTCTCCTTGGTGGCCAGTCCAGGATACAAAGTTTATAAGGGAAGAAGGAAAGAAACAAACGAAAAAATGGATGGTGGTGCTCTAATTTTGAGCAAGAGTTTAGTTTAAGAATTAATGTGCACATAAACGAAAAAAGTCACGAAATTACTAGAGAGGAAGATTGACTTCTTAGGATGTGTAACAATTTGGATGATTTTGAATTATCAGTTTATATTGACCTTTTGGAGGGCGGGTAAGTTCAATGGCAATCGTGAGTCACTTTCTAATTCTTATTGGACACAGTTATACGAATCATTTCGACGTCACCATGTCGACTGTTGAAACTATCAACAATCGTTAAGCTCCGATTGCCTTTAGCAATCGACTGAAAATGGAATAAAATAATGAAAGAATTAAAACACAAACGGTGGATACAGCTTTCGTACAAGTACGCAATCACGAGAGACATTTTATGTCTTATGTTTAATAAATTGAGAGCTTTCCAATGAGTGGTGAACGATTTTTGTGGGGTGGAAAATGAGGAAGTTAGTTTTCCCTAGGAACGATTGGTTGTAGGTGAAAATCATCAGAAATTTCCGCGTAACGCTCCCCTCATAACGCTCCCCGCGTAACGATCCCCGCGTGACGATTTTTCATTTATGTGCCATAGTAAAGACATAAAATGTCAAAAGCGTCACAAAATCGGACACAAAAAAACGTTACAGTTAGGTTTTTAATGATTTCCACTGACAATCAAGTCGTTGCTACGGAACTTTAACTTCGTCATTCGTGTTCATAGATCTTTCACCGTTCGTTGGATAGCCCTGAATTTATTCATAAATTATATACTGCCAAAACCGTCAATTTCTCTCCCCTTACTCTACTAATAAGGGCTGGAAAAAGCGCTTTGTTACACGTAAACAAAGCGCATAAACAAATATTGAGACATGAAAAAATGTCCTAATGTGTTGCAGACTCGTATGGAAGCGTTTTAATTTTTTAAATAATACCTAGACATATCTATGATTTAATGTTTTTCCCATCAAGGAAGAAATTATATGATTTTTTAACCATATTTTCAGTGAATTATAAAAACATGGATTTTGCCTCAGGCGGTCCTCAAAAAAACTCATAACTGAGAAATGTTTCATCTCACTGCTTATTTCCTGCATAGTGGCTATTAAGGGTCAACCCGAGACGAAATCATTAGATAATACAATAGTTTATTCACCGAAATAATTGAGCTACGTCGCGGGGCTCTTGACAGTGAACCCCTACAAGAATTGAGACACAGTCCCGCACAACAGTTAAGTAGCGCGTTTTATAGTATTCTGTTGTTTTTGGGCAGCAAAAAGGGTAGAAGATTTTCGTTACCTACTCGTACAATAGAGAGAGTCATTTACCAGTCAGCGACAGTTTTTGGCACCACCGATCCTGTTCTAAGATCTGAGGCTTTTCTTGTTCTCCGGTGTGGAAGCGATAATGTACCTAAATAAGTAAAACATTTTAGCTGTCGTGTAATTTAAAACAAAAATTAAACACAAGATGTATTATGTAATCTATTCTACGGGCAATTTCATTGGTTGTTAAAATGCTATGTTAAAATTACAGTTACGTGAGCTGTGTTGTAATTGGTTGTTATTGTATGTTATATACCAAGGGCAACGAAATCATTGAGAGACTATTAAGAGACTAGGTACTAAATTTTTATCACATCCCGAAGTATGCCAAAGAGGTAGCATCCTCGTATCCATAAGACGATTGTGTAGATGATCCGAAGTATAGTAGATAATCGAAACGTCAATTCCAAGTATCTACCATTAATCTTGGTGAACATGGTGATCAGATGACGATGATATAGGGAACCCTCTCTGAAAATGACATCGATATCGAATGAAAATATTAGAAGTTATGATTGTTTGAGGTTTCAACAAGGCGCAGAGGCTCCCAATCATCATATCGTAATGAGTTTCATTGGGGACCAACTACACCTCAACTCGCACATTCCCTGCAAATTGCACCAAATTCTGACAGAAAATGTAGAAGTTATGGTTGCTACAAGAGTTTTATGTTTGCGCATGCGCGGAGACTACCAATCGTTCGATCACAAAGAATTTTATAGAAAACCATCCTGACTCTAATCAGCACATTCTCAGAAAATTCCTTCGAATTCGGATGGAAAATGTAGAAGTTATGAATGTTAAAAGAGTTACACATTTGCGAATACGCACAGACTGCTATCAATTCCGTGGTCAATAAATTTGATAATCCCTGAAAACAATCCCTGGAAATTCTATCAAAATCGGACAACAAATTCGCTCGTTTTCGCCCGTTACAAGGATTTACTTACATACAGACAGACAGGCACGAAAACAAAATTGTTCAGGAATATTACTGAATTTCATCGAAATTTGGAAGCAATGGCTAGTTACAAATTTTGCATGACTTTATTGTTGGGTCACCATAGAAGTATTTTCTGTTTAAAAATGTAATTACGATTGACATTGAAAATGTTGGAACGCGCCTTACTACACTACTGTTCATTAACTAATAATTTATACCAACTTGATAAGATACTAGGTACTTACTTAGGAAACCGACAATGAGATTGATCTATAAATAAAAAGGTAGGTAAGTTACGACGTCACATTACATCGTATCTGTAGGTAAAGTAGGAAGGTAGGCATGTTTACACAGAAACCAAGATTATTCAAGATCTAACCAGTAACCACAATGTGTGTGGTGAAATCCTAACAAGCGGATAACTCTCATTTCGATCAATTCAATCAAAACTATTACGTTTTTGGTAAGTGAAGTTAGATAGGTACTTTGGTATCCTTACTGAGAAAATATTCGCATGAATGAATGACTTTGCAATCGTGTTTCTTACAAACGACCTTCATGTTGTCAAAAACACGAGCTTGAAAAACCTTCATTGCCTTTCGCGGCAGAAAATTGATTTTCATACAAAAGGCTCAAAACGATAAAAGAAATTGAGTAGTCCTCTGTCCTTTCTTCTCCCCGGTGAGCACACAAATTAAAATTTCCACGAAAAGGCTCCATATTATAAAATAAATGTTACTAAGAATGTTATCATAGGTTGTGAATAATTAGGTGAGTATCTACCGGATGTTTGCGTGAGAGCTCGTCGAAATTTCTTTCTTCAACTCAGTAAGCACTCGAATTCCTTCACTTTTCGTTTCCCCACCTTCTGTGTCATCAATAACCTAAATATTGGATCAAAACTGAAGAATAAAACACAGAAAACTCGGAAAACGGTGCCGGAAGCGGTAGGCAGTTGAGCGGGATGCGGGCAGAACGCGACTTCAAGTCGACCTCCCAGATGTTTCTTTCGCATCTCTCCCGTGTGTATTTCTTCTTCTTCTTCTGCGTGTTTCTTTCAATGAAAGCTACAATCCAATGCTTAATCAAAATGTCCTCCGCGATGAGTACGAATACGGATCTTTGTCACTGAAAACCCCTTCTCTTGAAATTAGTTCAAAATTATTCAAATTTGTCGAATTTCAGATTTTTTGTATCTCTTCTGTATGTTTCTCCCATTGGATCTCTACCATTCCAAAATCCTGTTGCTTAGAAATTGTGAAAGTTTGAAATTTTGGCTCAAGAAGTTGATGTCTTCCAATCCATTTTAATAAAAACGGAGTTCAGTAGAATGTTGTCTATTTCCACGAAAGTATTTTCTATGTAAAATACTGTCTATTTTCGTGGAAATAGACAACATTCTACTCAACTCCGTTTTTATTAAAATGGTTTTCCACAATCTCATCGCGAGTGATTTTATTCGTGTCTACCAATCCACCTGCAAGTTCAAGTCATTTTATTAAATTACTTTTCTAACAGCGGAAATGGTTCAAATGTGTCGAATTTCGCCCGTTTCTTTGTATGTCTCGCGTGTTTTTCTCGTCAATTATATTATTGGACCGTGAAATTGCGTTTGAGCCACTAAAATCAGAATTGGTGAATAGTGTCTTGTTGAACAATCCGAATCCTCATTTACCTTATGTTATTACATGTGATGCAAGTGGGAACACCGTTGCGGCCCGTCTATTTCAAAAAGATGGTGAAGGGGAACTGGTACTTATTCCATTATTAGTTGTAGGCATTTCAAACCCCATGTGAAGAACAATTCTATCTGTGAGCTCGAGCTAATGTCAGTTTCACACGCGTTGACATTATGTAAGTTCAGGTCATACATTTATGGTATTCAGTCGTAACTTTATCGCCATATTGCTCTATCTCATTTGAAAAAACAGTGTGTCAATCACAACGAGACTTTATCGAATTGTGCTAAATCTCCCCAAGAATACGATTATAAGCTGGTCTACCTCCCAGCTGTGTCAAAAATTGTCGTATTTTCCCTGAAAATGTCGTCGAAATCGGACAATAACTTGGTATAGTTTTGACCTTTACAAGAATTTCATGACCAAAAATGTTCATGGAGGTCAAAAATCTAAAACGCAAGTAGAAATTTTGATTTTGGAAACCCTTTTTTTTTAATCTTGAAAAGTGAAAACCACTACCTTTTTGGAAACCTTTTTTTTATAATCTTGAAAAGTGCTTCCACTACCTCAGTAAACTCGGAAGCAAAAAGTTTAAAAATTAAAAATGTACCAGCATGGTAGTCAAGTGAGTACTTTGAGGAATCATAATATGGAAGTTCACAATCGGGTAGTATTACATATTTTATCCCTCTTTTTCGAGCGTTTCCCCGACCACTTCAAATGGGGGGGTGCGCCTTGATTTTTTTAGATTTTTAATCGAAAGTAGACTTCATCCTGAGAATTTTGGCACCAACCGCCACCTTCTAGCGTGAGTAGATCTTTTTCTATGATTTTTCAAAGTTTCGAATGTTTATGACGTCACGCGCCCCTCTCGCCTGGGCTGGACCCCCAGCCCACTGTGACGTCATAAACGGTCGAAACTTTAAAAATTCATAGGAAAAGATTTACACACGCTACAAGGTCGCGGTTTGTGTCAAAATTCTCAGAATGAGGTCTACCTTAGATTAAAAATAACAACAAACAGTTTTTCCTACCCATGCGCACACCCTATCTTTCACCATTTTTGTATTTCATCAATATTTAACGAATTAATTCGTGAGGGCCCTAGGAAAATAACTATGGGGCCGCCTCCACTTCGATTGATCTCAAATTTTATTGTAATTTTAACGTTTTATAGTGGCACATCTGAGTTCTACCGCTCGGTTGTAACAATTTTAAGTACATAACCAATGACCGAGAAAAATCCGTAATAAAATCTAGGTCTTGTTGACTGAACTGTTATCTTTGAGATTCCCATCAGGTAACTATGAAATGAATACAATTTATAAAACTATGAATCTTATAGCTGCATTTCTCGTGATATTCATATGTCACCAATCCCTGGCAACTTCGGTAAGTGAAATTTTTATCGTAAGAGTTTTGTTAGCGTGATCAGTAAAAAATAGCCTTTTCGTTTCGTTCACTTTATTTAGCATCATTAGTTCTTTAGGAAATTATGAATGATGACGTTGGAGATGAAATTACATATTTATATCAATCATGAGGCAAATATTTTGTGAATATTGGATTCTTATCAGTTCTAAATACAGCTAATCAGATGTGACGGAACAGAAAATTTTGCACTTTTAAGCGACCGACAGATGGACGTTGAACCCAACTATTGTGGGTTGGAATTTGTTGGTTCTAGCCTCTGAATAGAATTCAGAGCCCTCAATATTCCAATTTCCATAAAGTATGGATGAAATGAACGGGAGTAAAAGAGCGAACAAACGAAATGACGTCACAGCTCATCCTCTCATGCGTCTCCTTTAGCTCTGACGTCAGTTCGTAGCTACGCGCTTTTTCCTTACTCTGTTTTACTCACTTTCAGTCATTTCCGACCCATCGTATTGCACCTTTTTGGAAAGCTCTCCATTTCAACTTTCCTTTGTGTTGTGTTCTGCGTGTAGTCGAGTGAGGGCGATGGTCCTCTCGATGCGCTGATTTGTTCCTAGCCTGAATCCTACTCAACAGAGAGATTGATCCCTAAAGCCTAGTGCTTAGGCACTCCATCCGTGGCGCCTCGTGGCCTACCGTAAGGATAAGTGCTCGCAGAATCTATCCGACAACCTCGGCGTCTGATAACAGACTCACCGGCGGGAAGCGGAACATTTACCTAGTGAGGCCTACTGTTCTGAAGAGGTCCCTAAGGGGAGCTAGAGGTTCGGCGCCTTTATGTGGCGAACCGTTCCCTCGGAAGAACTGGGCTGTAGGTAAGACGAGAAATGATAAGTCGGATAGACGAGGTACGTATGCATGTAGGAAGACCCTTGAGTGCGGCTTATATACTCAAGTTAGTATGGTGAGGGGAGAGTGGAAAAAAGATGACGTTAGATGACGTGTTCTTTCCCTTCCTCACCTCGCCTGTGTTGGTGATGACTCATGCCTGCTCTGGATTTTCTACACGTCACTTTATTGGAGAACTACTGAATATAGATGTATGACATTACACTTTGTGAAAGCAAACAAGGACCCAAAAAAACTAAAATTAAAGAAAAGTAAGATTTAATATGCATTTAAGAATCATGTATGATGATTACATTCAATAAAAATAAAAATAAAAAAACTACGGACAGTAGACCTAAGGTTCTACAGTCAGATCATTTAATAATGATTAATTTTAACCTTTTTTTCCACCAAAGGCCTTGAGTTTTCTCGCACTTAAATCTGCAGGCATTACGAATCGTGATGTGACGCTCGCAAACATTATAGAAAACGTGATGCAATTTTGAAGGTGCTGTTTCTTGTGCCATGATGTGACAATCGCGAAGTCAGAAAAACATTAAAACGTCCTGTTAATTATTATTAAATTAAATGATTATTATTGTTAACTTTAACTTCTCTGGGTTGTCACAGATATATATTCAGTGCGAGCGTGCCCACCTGTTCCTTATTTAGAAAGAATGAAACTTATAGGTAGGAAGGTAGGTAGTACTCACAGGTTTTCTCCGGCCATGGAAGAAAATGAATTTAAATATATACTTAGCTAAGGATTTTTGAGTTTTTGTAGATTTAAGTCAGTATAAGAGAGACATAAGAGAAGAAGCATGATAGGATGCTGATCAACGAGTTTTGTTCCAAATTCAGCTCCAGAAATGAAACTAGTTTTCAATGAGTTTACATAATGTTTAGAGCTGCTGACACGCGCCTTCAGATGTTGTTCCGACCATGATCTATAAGTAAACAAGGCACCAGCGGATAACCTAAGGATATTTTGGGAAAACTACCTATTGGGTTTCGATACGACAGTATTCTGAAGTGTAATGGGATGTGCGCATGGGTCGGAAAAACTATTTATTGTTATTTTTAATCTAAACTAAACTACATTCTGAGAATTTTGACACCAACCACGACTTTCTAGCGTGAGAAGACCTTTTTCTATGATATTTCAAAGTTTCGAATGTTTATGACGTCACAGTGGGCTGCGGGGCGCGTGACGTCATAAAAATTCGAAACTGAAATATCATAGAAAATATCTACTCATCCAAAAAGAGAACGGCTGGTGTCAAAATTCTCAGGATGAGGTCTACTTTTGATTTAAAAACTTTAAAAAAATCAGGCCCCCATTATGGAATTTTAAATAAAAGTTGAGTGCGGAGAGACGTAAACCATGCGTGATTATAAATTACGTTCGCGCTCATCAACAGGTAAAACTTTAGTAATACCCAAAATATTAATTTATTCTATAGTTTACTGGTGCTTGCAGGTAGAAGAATGTTTGGAAGTCCATGATACCGTGATGAATAAACTTGTGAAGCTCGGGAACCATGAAATCACCATCACAAAACTACTATACACGGCCAAGGAAGAATTAATAAACTTGAAAAGGGACGTGCTTTCGATGAAAGAAAACAACTTTAAGGCCTACAAGAAAATTTTCAAATACAGAAATAAGATGGTGGCTGCAGTAAATAAGAAGTGTGGCACCACTTCTGACGAATCTTAACCACGATAATAAATCATCAGTTCGTTGAGGAGATTCAAACAAAACTAACAAATAACGTCATCGGATCTCATAACAGTATGCGGAGGTTACAGATCACTCGTCAGAGTAGACAAGGTGCTGAATTTTGGCGGCAACAACTAAAGTATTTGCCTTAAAAGTATTTCTGAATTAAATTAGTATCTTGACAGTTTTATCTTATCACCCTATTACACTCATCGTTATAATCATTTATGATAATATTTCATTATCATTACTATTATTTCATTATTGTTTTATCCTAATACTGTTTTCTACGACAATTTGGATTCTTTCTTCAAAAACAAAAAATTATCAAAAATGCTGCAAATTATAACACGACGATTTGCTATTCTCTGTATAGATCACTCATTAGGAAAGGTCCCAGCTTTTTCATTGCTCGATACAATTGTTTCTCAATATCGTAAACTGATGTTTTTCAGCCTTTTACGGCATCCTAGCTTTGAACTAGAGTCAAAATCGTGGCGTTGGAGGGAACAACCATGATTCTACGTTAAGAGATTTCGAGCTTCGGCTTTTTCCAAATTTTATGCCCAGTTTTCCACCTTTTAGAATTGACAGAGTAACCAAATGTTACGAAAAACTATAATCAAATTTTTCCTTTCTTGGGAGACACGTTAAATCATGGATAATACGTCCTCCATTTAAATGAAATATCCGCTGGGTTTTTATTTATATTTATACATCAGATCATCTATACAATCGGTTTATGGATACTTGAAAGCTATGTGCGACAGCTGTGTACAACATTGGCAGACTTTTTCTCTCAATTTCAAATCAGTGAGACTTTTAGTTGACTGAAAGATTAATAGGTTCAAATTAATTTGTTTGGTTTTGTAAATAAAAATGTCCTGCAGAACTCCGGGTGGTCTCAACAAATTTTTAAAATTCAATACTATTTAAAATTGGTGAAAAAACGATACTTTTATTTCGAGAGTTTTCGAGCTAGGGCACTCTTGAAAATTTCAACCCTCAATTTTCACCCCTTAGAAGTGACTGACATCAACCAAAAGCTTCGCGGCACAACTAGACCCCAAATGGAGCCCATATACCAAATTTGAACCAAATCGGTCCAGTGTTGCTAAGAAAAGTGCCGCGTACGGCGGACGGACGGAAGATTTTTATTCGATTTTCGGATTCTACGTACCTTGACACGTAAAACATAATTTTGGGGGGGGGGTTAAAATTTTCTTGCTCAATTCCAAAGGCTTATTATTGAAAATAATAAACCAAAAAACCAGAACGTTATCCAAAATTCCATGCCAACCAACTCATTTTGGTTTATTATTTTCAATAATAAGCCTTTGGAATTTTCTTTTATTAATATGAACATTTTGGCGTAATTTACTTAATTTTTCCCATTTCCCCTTGATCTTTGGAAAATTAGTGCGGGGGAAGGGGTTGAGGTAGGTATGTTTTTTTGGGTTCGACTCCAAAGTTTCATTTTGAATGTTGCAATATTATTATCACAAAAAGGAAGGTTAAATAAATTATACCTAAAAATTCGAAACATTTTATCATTAAACACGATGAATGGAAACCCCACTTGTTTGAAAAAAAATGCCTTGTTTATTGAACTTTGGTTGAAATACATTATTGTTTCTCCACACTCCCTAATGGACCTTCCGTGTTTCATCGAATAAATGATAAAATCTGCTCCGAAGCGTGAATGAATATACCGACAAAATAAAGAAATTATGAAGTCGGGATAACGTTATTAGAGAGAAAAACAAAAACCCAATTTCCATGGTTTTCGGTCGTTAGCGGAAAGAGGTCAAATGAGTCCTTTGGGTGAAGTATTTAATTTTAGGTCATGAATATGGAAATGTGTTTTGTTTTCGTGCAACATAATAGCGGTTTAGCTGTTTGGCGTCCCTCATTTGGTGGTGAAATACGATTTCTTCTTGTATCATTTATTGCTTCGGTATATTCATTTCATGTATAATTGTATTTAATGGATAACAGAAACCAGCGAGTGAGTAGAGGAAACAATCCCGCTTTCGGCTGTTTTATCTCATTGTCCCTTTCAATGAAGACTGAATTATGAAGAAACTAGTGGTTTGGTGGAGCTGGAAAGCTAAATGATCTAATATCGAAGAAACCATCTCAGAAAATGCTGAAAATTGGTGCAAAGGTATGTGCCACATAACCCAACTGGTGACTTGCACTTACAAGATAATTAAATTAATATGTAGATAATATAGATAGATATACAGGGTGTTTCTTCAAAATAGTGGACCACCGTTTCCAAAGTAATCTCTCCTTAATTGTTCGGAGAAAAATCGAATATCACATTAAAAATTACATAAGAATAAAATCACTCGCGATGAGATTGTGGAAAATCGTTTTAATAAAAACGGAGTTGAGTAGAACGTTGTCTATTTCCACGAAAATAATGAGTTACGAGCGTCTAAACCACACCTGCAGCATTAGTTCATGTATCCTCCGCTAGGGATAATAAAGCGTTCTTCCTTTGAATCGTATAAGATAAGCTCAGTTACCTATTTTGGTAAAGCTTGTGATAATGCGATGCAGCTGATTCAAGGAAAAAATGCTTTACTTTACTTAGTGGGGGGAAAGATGAACTAATGCTGTAGGTGTGATTTAGACGTTTGTTAATGAGTTACAAGTTAAATCGATTTCGACGGTTAGGTCATCATCAGTAACAAACAGTAACAATAAGTTATTATTATTGTTAAGTTATTTCCATTTTTATTAATAATAACATGTTATTGATGCCACGCAGTGCTCCTTTTATTTAAGATTCCTTTTAGAAAATAGTGCCAAGTGGGTGTGACACATAGCTTCCTCGTAATCATAACCCCCTTTTATAGATGATCCAATGTATAGTAGATGTTGTGTTTGCGTTTATTCGAGTGAGGGCGATGGTCCTCTCGATGCGCTGATTTGTAAACGAGCCTGAAACCTACTCAACAGAGAGATTGATCCCTAAGCCTACGGCTTTGGCACTACATCTGTGGCCGACCGTCCAGATAAGTGCTTGAAATATCTATCTGCAAACCTCGGCGTCTAGACCCAGACCAACCGGCGGGAAGCAGAGCATTTACCTGATGAAGCCTAGTGTTCTGGAGAGGTCCCTAGGAGGAGATAGAGGTTCGGCGCCTTTATGGGGCAAACCGTTCCCTCTGCGGAACTGGGCCGTAGGTAAGGTGAAGGCACGAAATGATAAGTCTGATTGACTAGGTACGAATGCATGTAGGAACACCTCTGAGTGCGGCTTGTATACTCTAGCTATTATGGTGAGGGGAGAGTGGAAAAGAGGTGAAGTCAGATGACGTGTTCTTCCCCTTCCTCACCTCACTTTATTGGAGAACTAACGAACATAGATGTATGACATTACATTAGATAATCTCAAAACATCAATCTCTCAGTACGTTGCATTACCCTCCCGAGAAACCATCTGCAAGCCAACCAGCATAATTCCTGAAAATTTCATCGAATAAGGTAATAGAGATGCAGACACGACAACGTACTGTATTCTCCTAATTTAAACATAGGTTTCGAAGGTTCGAGACCTTTTTCAATATAAACAAGGGCAGAATACTACAGTAACAAATTTAAAATATTATTTTAAATGCCAATAGCTGATGCCACTTGAGGATTTGAAAATGGAAGAAACCACAAACCTTATTAAAATGGGGCCTAGTTGTGCCCCGAAGATTTTGGTTGATGTAGGTCACTTCTAAGGGTTCCAAAATGAATTTTGAAAACGCCCTAACTCAAAAAATTGTGATATATAAAGGTATTGTTTTTCCATCAATTTAAGATAGTATAGAATTTTTAGAATTTTTTGAGACCATGCGGAGCACTGTAGGACAAACCCCTCGTTCCCTACGAGAATTTAAGGGTTGGACTTACGATAAATCAGAAACACTAGTGTGAATCGCAAAAGAGGCCTAATCTCCGTTCAAATGTTAGCTGACCGAAATGCGATCGATGTTTTTCTTCAAGTTGGTTGGTGGTAACAATGGCAAAGCCGTGTTCTTTGCAGACGAGTGATCTGTATAGAAAAATAATAAACCTTTGTGTAATAATTTGCAGCGTTTTTGTTCTACTATTTGCTCCTGAATACTAATAATGAGGATAGTAAGAATTTCTTCATTGCATGTCATGCATCCTTGCAAGAACCAACTTTTATGATTTGAAAACCCACTAATTCAGGTTGACAAACTGACTTCATTTCCTCGGGTTGTTGGATGAAGCCAACTGTTGTCATACCGGTCCTTGAGGAAGGTCGCTTCAACTGCGGTTTCGCCCGACGAGGACGTTTCATTGTCATTGGAGTCTACGAACGGAACTGCAACAATGTGCGAGTGTATCAGGTCCCATTGTCTAGTTTCGAAGGGACGAACCAGTGGAACTATCTCATCCTGTCCCCCACGTAGAGTGTATTGTGAACCTATACGAGGGACCGAGGAATTTTAGATTTTTGTATATAATTGATGGAAGGTGACGGTATACCCCCAGAATTAATTATCCTAACTTCAGGAATTGATTCTACCACTGATTCATGCTGTTACATTACCCCGAAACTCCCATTCAACCCGCTTTTCCGAATTATCGATCCTGATTTGTAAAAATTCAGCAAATTATTTCACAAAGGGTTATTATCATTCTGTACAGATCATGCGTCTGCAAGAAAGACCACTTTGCCATTGTCACTCCCTACCCACCATAGGTACTACCTACCTACTACATACCTTTTCTTTATTTATTTATTTATTTATTTATTTATTATTATTATTTTTTAAAACATTAGCTTAATTTTATTGTAATTATCTTTTTACATACCTTCAATGGGAAATTTGAATACTAGTTCGCAAATCTGACTAAATAGGCCTGTTTTGTGATTCGCACTGGTGTTTCTGATTTATCGTAAATTCAACCCTTAGTTCGCTCAACCCAAGCTGTGGGTGGTCTCGGTCGATTCTAAAAATCCAATACTATTTCAAATCGGTGAAAAAATGATAGTTTATGTCGAAATGTTTTAACCAAAAGCTTCGGGGCACGACTAGACCCCAAAAAGAGCGGAAAGAAGGATTTTTTTAAATTCGATTTTGGGATTCTACATTACTTTGAAACGTAAACCATCAAATTTTAAGAGTTGGGAGGTTAAATTTTTATTTTTCCCGCTCGATTCCAACGGTTCATTATTGAAAATATTAACCGCAATTGCCGTAACTCCCTTTAGATTACACGTAAATTCAAATTTGAGGATACCAATGGAAAGTTCATTAGATTTCCTTTTTGCTCATTACACATTTTACGCCCATACTCATACCTTACAGAATAAAATCTGAATTCGTCCGATATCGATAGTTTTAACGACTTTGTTCTAATCAGCAGGTAATATTTTAATTATAATGTGGTGATTTTTATTAATTTTGTTACTTGTGAAGGTAAGTGTTTAGAGTACCTAAGCAGCTATTGGAAACGATAGAGTGATACGGAAGAAAATAAATTAAATGAAAAGTACCTTACTGTGAAGGAGAACGACCCTTTTTGACGATAGTATGTAGAATTTTCTAGTTAAGATAAACGAATAAAAATTATTCCGTCCGTGCACCGTAACCCGTGCCCTGTACGCGGCATTTTCCTTAGTTACCATGGACCAATTTTGATGAAATTTGGGATCTAGTGGTGCCGCGAAGATTTTGGTTGATGTCAGTCAGTCTAGTATTGAAAAATAATGGTTCACTGTTGAAAATAATAAACCAAAACAACAATTTACGAGATTACTCAATGAGTACGGGTTTAAGAGTAGATTATTTATTAAAGTTAAAAAAATATCCATAATAAAAAAATATTCATGCAAGAAATTGAATGTGTAATTTTTACGATTCATGATGTCCCGCGCCCTCTAGGCTGACTCTGTCATGCAACTAAAATTAGACTTTTTCTAGCCATAGCTTAGAAGATTTATTCGAAAATTCGCTCAATAACCAGGGTGTCAAGCGATTCCCCGAAAAAAAATTCTCTGAGTTACCAGGTTTTCCTAAGTCAATTTTGGCCTTTTTCCAGGGCTCCGAATCATTCAATATATCGACAGTCCCACTGCAAAACCCTGTATGTTCAATACCAAAAAGTTTCCAGGAGACGAAAAAAACGGTGACATTTCTAACCTATGAACCTGGCCTACAGGTTATTACATTTCACCACAGAAAAGAAATGAGAAGCCATAGCCCGATTTTGGCGACACTATAATTTGCGCAAGAGCACAAACTATCGGAAAGGCTCAAATCCTTATTTTTGGAAAAATTGGAACTTACAGGGTTTTGCAGTGGGGCTGTCGATATGAATAAATGTGATCATAATTTCTCAAAATTTGGGTTTTTAAGGACTATTTTGCAATGAAAAAGCATTTGAAATAAAGTATCTTATCTCAAAAGATCAATCTGTAAGTACCTATCAGTCGAGAGTGATGATTTTCATCAACACTTCAATCCGAACAACGCCTAAAAATTTCATCGAAATTGGATGTGAACTGTAGAAGTGATTATTGGTCAGAGGGTGATTATTTTCATAAGGAACCATCTGCGACCCTATTCGCTCAATTCCTGAATATTTAACCGAAATCGAAGGATAACTTCGAATAGTTTTGCCCGTAACATAGATTTCGTGGCGGACTCAACAGAGACTTAAATACTTGGATAAAGCAGAGAATTAACATTATTTTCATCAAAACTTCTTGTTTTACTCGAGTGAAAAAACCACTTCGAAGGCTCATTTCTACCTCCAATTCTTGAAAAAAGTCGCAATAGAAGGTTGAAAACACCGAAACTTGTTGGTTTACTCGAGAGATACAACCACTTCGAAGGCTCATTTCTACCTCCAATTCTTGAAAAAAGTCGTGACAGAAGGTTGAAAACACGAAAACTTGTTGGTTTACTCGAGAGAATTGACCACTTCAAAGTCTTGGTTTCACCTTCGATTGTTTGAAAAAGTCGAAAATGAACGTTAAATCATCGGTATTCGTTGGTTTACTCGAGAGAAAGTACCTCTTCAAAGGAAATTAGGATTTTGTAGAGCTTTTTTTCCAACCTTGATAAGTAAAACAAAGGTTCCGCTACCTTGGTAGACTCGGGAGCAACGTACTAAATGAAGAAAGGGAAAAGCTCTTCCTATGTCTTCAATTCCAATTATTTATTCTGAATGTACTCGTTGAGTAGAAATGGCAATCATAGAAAATGAACGATTAGATTAGACTAGATTATTTGTTTATTTGGCAATCGAAAATACAACATAGATACAAAGTAAGAAACAAAGGAAACAGCAATAAATATTCGAATTGGAAAATTAAAGATCTCTGTGGCCCCCTTTCAATTAACACAAATAATAATCTCATTATGAAAATAAATTAGTTCTTAGACTAGTTGAGAAACTTACGCGGTGCTGGTTAATATTGATTTTTCAGTTGCCCTTATTAACACTTCCATTAAATTCTCGAAACAAAATTACCAATTTCAGTCGCATTAATTATTTTAATAACAAAAGTATTTAAAAAAAACTCTAGTGTTTATAGAAATCTATAGTTTATTATATTATAAACAATTTAAAGAAAGTACAAAGGGAAAGAGAGGAATTTACCTGAACGTTTCGCTCTGGGCGTTTTCAACAGACTGATCCCCATCAGCCTGAGCCAGCCCTCTCATGTCACCGGTGGTGGGGATGAATTCGCGTTTCAGAATCGAACTTTATCGCGTTTTAACGAATTGAAGGATTTAAAGTGCAGGCCAGGTCGTCGGAGATCAAAAGGAAGGTTGGACGGAAGGATTTGTTACTTAACATTACATTAAAACTACGTAACAATTAAATTAAACTAACAATTAAAAAAAAATAAGTCACCAGGTTCTACCTATTCACATTCAGACCCGGTGACCTATGCGCTCCTAGGATCCATTGGTGTGCTTGCTCGGAAATTCGTACTTACACGTCTCAGACAGAGTCTTCAATACCTTCACTGTGTAGCATGTTGCCAAATCGTTCATATCATGAGACGCTGCATGCATGCATAATTTTATTATACTATAGTATACAAATTTCTGTATATTTGGGACGCAAAACTCAGTAAAATCTTAATGAAACGAACAACAGCATTTTGGTCAGCTACAATTTCAACGGAGATTAGGCCTCTTTTGCGATTCACACTCGTGTTTCTGATTTATCGTAATACCAACCATAACTTTTCATAGGGAGCGAACGGTTGGTCTCATTCGATTCTAAAAATTCAATACTTAAATTGAAGAAAAAACCATACTAATATCAGCTTTAGAGATCAACTAGACCCCAATTGGAGCCCATATACCAAATTTCATCAAATCCAAGTTTTATTCTACGTACCTTGAAACGTAAACCGACAAATTTCGAGGGGGGGTTGAAAAAATTTCTTGGTCGATTCGGGAGGTTCATTATGGAAAATAGTAAACCAAAATCGGACGAGATATCTCCACCGCTGTATTGGCTACCTCTTCAGCTACTCAATTCAAACAGCATGAATTTCACTTAAACGACGGACTCTTCCAAAGATCATGGCCGGCATTTCCACCGTGAAAGTCAAACAATTCCCTCGGGGAGTCTGGAGGGTTTGCAATGCAAGAAGAAAACGAGATTTCAGGATGAGAATGAGGACTGGAGGGGGCAAAGAAAGTCTAATTGAACCATTAAATGTGTTTGGCTCATCTCGCTCGGAAGAGCTTTCACTCCTGGACCCAACTCCTTCAGCGGCTCCATCACTCAGGCTAAATGAGCGCGAACAAATATTCTGCCTCCTCAGCCCTCCACTTGCCAGGGATTTATTTTCAGATACTTTCTATTCAGTACTCAGCTTTAGGTTACATTTTATCGAACGCCACAATGCAGGAAAAAAACCTCTATAATTGGCCGAAATTTTATAGAAAATTTAAACGCTGCAAATTATTACACAAAGGTTAATTATTTTTCTATACAGGGTGTCTACACTTAAGATGGGCTTAATTTCAGGGTTTGATTTTACATGGTATTTCCAACAAAAAATGTCTCCGCAATTTTTTCTTAACCCACTCAAAATGCCTTTTTTTCACGTTGAAGTTATTTTTCGCGTTTTCGCGTTATTTTGTTCGTTTTTGGTTAATTATTTTCAATAATGAACCTTTGGAATCGACCAAGAAAAAATTTTTTTTAACACCCCCTCAAAATTTGGTGGTTTACGTTTCAAGGTACGTAGAATCCAAAAATCGAATAAAAATTTGGCCGTCCGTCCGCACTTTTGCCACTTAGCATCGACCGATTTTGATGAAATTGGATATGTGGGCTCCATTTGGGGTCTAGTTGTGCCCCGAAGCTTTTGGATGATGTAGGTCACTTCTAAGGGTTAAAAATAAATTTTGAAATTTTTAAAAACTCAAAAAATTTTGATATAAAAGTATTGTTTTTCCTTCAATTTAAGATAGTATAGAATTTTTAGAATTTTTTGAGACCACGCGGAGCTTTGTAAGACAAATCGTTCGCTCCCTACGAGAATTTAAGGGTTTTACGTCCAATAAGTCAGAAACACGAGTGTGAATCGCAAAAGAGGCCTAATCTCCGTTCAAATTATAGCTGACCGAAATACGATCGATGTTTTTCTTCATGTTGGATGGTTGGTGGCTTTGCAGACGAGTGATCTATATAAAAATAATAAACCATTGTGTAATAATTTGCAGCGTTTTAATTTACCAAGTAAATTCCAATTTGAGGATATCGTTGGTAAAAGCGTTAAATTTCCAAGCTACCTAGTGTAAAACAAACCACCCCCTGTTACCTATATCTTTTAGCAATAAACCATTTCTGTAAAATCAAGTCAAAAAACAAACTATAAATTTTCTTCCAAAATTTGATTTTTTCTTATCGAACTTTTCACTTTTCACTGCTCTCTTCGGAAACAACATGCCCAAATTTTCAGATTTTTCTTTTGGTTTATTATTTCCAATAATAAGCCTTTGGAATCGAGCAAGAAAAACAATTTTAACCCCCCCTCAAAATTTTATGTTTTACGTTTCAAGGTACGTAGAATCCAAAACGCTGCAAATTATTTCACAATGGTTAATTATTTTCTATGTTGATCACTCGTCTGCAAAGCCACCAACCATCCATCATGAAGAAAAACATCGATCGCATTTCGGTTGGCTAAAATTTGAAAGGAGATTAGACCTCTTTTGCGATTCACACTCGTGTTTCTGGTTTATCGTAAGCCCAACCCTTAAATTCTCGTAGGGAGCGAACGGTTTGTCCTACAGAGCTCCGCGTGGTCTCAAAAAATTCTAAAAATTCTATAGAATCTTAAATTGAAGGAAAAACAATACCTTTATATCAAAAGTGTTTGAGTCATGGCGTTTTCAAAATTTCAAAATTCATTTTTGAACCCTTAGAAGTGGCCTACATCAACCAAAATCTTCGGGGCGCAACTAGACCCCAAATGGAGCCTACATACCAAATTTCATCAAAATCGGTCAATGCTAGGTGGGAAAGTGCCGCGTACGGCGGACGGACGGCCAAATTTTTATTAGATTTTTGGATTTTACGTACCTCGAAACGTAAACCATCAAATTTTGAGGGGGTGTTGAAAGAAAAATTTTCTTGGTCGATTCCAAAGGTTCATTATTGACAATAATAAACCAAAATTGGTCAAAACTCGGAAATCCCATCTTTTTTTAAATTCTCACAGGTTCTGTAATCCAGCATGTTAATTTTCGCAGCATTTTTGCGGCATCCCAAATCCCGCGTTTTGAGCCGTCGCACAAAGGGAAACAGACTTCGTCGTCGTCGAGGGCGACACCCGATTCCGACGCCCGGCGGAACAGAAGGGGACTCCCCCGTCCCGACGCCCGGCGGAAGAGGGAGGACGCCAACCTTCAGTCAACTCTCGCTCGCGGAATCAACCGGTGACCGCGGAGGAAAGTTCGCGGCTGAGTCGCCCGGCCCTAATTCCGGCCTGTTCCGCGTCCGTCGCTCGTTCCGCGGAGATCCGTGCGGTAAGCGCCCCCACAATTAACTGAACTGTTCCAATCATGCAGGAATTGATGAATAAAAATATCCAAAACTACTTCAATTTTTCCTCCAAAATCGAAATTTCCACTCACTTTTGATAATTTTGGTTTATTATTTTCAATAATGAACCTTTGGAATCGACCAAGAAATTTTTTTTTTAACACCCCCTCAAAATTTGTTGGTTTACGTTTCAAGTTACGTAGAATCCAAAAATCGAATAAAAATTTGTACGCGGCACTTTCCCCACTTAGCATTGACCGATTTTGATGAAATTTGGTATGTATGCTCCATTTGGGGTCTAGTTGTGCCCCGAAGATTTTGGTTGATGTAGGGTCACAAATTGCTTCTAAGGGTGAAAAATAAATTTTGGAATTTTGAAAACGGCCTAACTCAAGATTTGATATAAAGGTATTGTTTTTCCATCAATTTAAGATTCTATAGAATTTTTTTTTTGAGACCACGCGGAGCCCTGTAGGACAAACCGTTCGCTCCCTACGAGAATTTAAGGGTTCGACGTACGATAAATCAGAAACACAAAACAAAAGAGGCCTAATCTCCTAAACATTTTCTCTCAGTAAGAATATTGATTTTGAAAATTTAATAACTCATTCAGTTTAATTGCATGATTGGAACGGGTTGAATGATCTAACTGTGGTATCGTCGGTGCGAAGAAAGATTTTTCTGCTGACAAGTGTTCAAGAAGAGCGGTTTTTGAGTGCGTTGCCCCGTTCTGACGAGGATCCACTTCAGGGATATTTTGGAGGTCGCCATGAGGAAGAAGTTGAGGATCGCTGTGGCCATCGACCACGAAGTCAGCGGGTCTTACAGGCAGATATCAGGTGAGTTCTTATGATAAAAGTAAAATTTGATAATCATTTTTCAATATGTTGTGGTTTTGGACCTTTTCTTCTATCAATCAATCAATCAATATTTATTTTTTATTGTCATTATGTAACAATCGTCAATAAATAAACAGTTATAACAACAAACAATCGCAAAAATAGTCGTATACGCTTGTGTAAGTGTGAATACATCTAAACGATGTTGTGAATAATCGGAAGCTATGTGCCACACACTCTTGGCAGTGATGGGGAACCGATGAAATTGTTCCTGAAAGTGACAATACAGAAAATGGCAAAAAACCTTGCTAAACCCAAACCCTGCACGATATCTAGGCTTCCCTCTGATTTCGAGTGCGCAACGTTCCATTCACTCACGACGCAGCGCTGTCATCGAAATCGGGCAATAACTTCGGATTGCCCGTTACATGGATTTCATGACAGACAGAAACACAGACATACACTGAACCAAAAGTTCAAGTGGGTCTGAAACGTAAAACGTAAGTGGAAATTTTTTTTTCAAAATAAAATTTTGGAGAACATTTTGGTTTATCATTTTCAATAATGAACCTTTTGAATCAACCAAGAGAAAAATGGTTTAACCCCACTTCAAAATTTGTTGGTACGTTTCAAGGTGCGTAGAATCCAAATATCGAATAAAAATTTGGCCGTCCGCCGTACGCGGCACTTTCCCCACTTAGCATTGACCGATTTTGATGAAATTTGGTATATGGGCTCTATTTGGGGACTAGTTGTGCCCAGAAGCTTTTGGTTGATGTCAGTCACTTCTAAGGGGTGAAAAATACGGGCTGGAATGTCCAAAATGCCCTAACTCAAAAACTGTAATATAAAGGTCTTTCCTTTGGAACATAAACGAAAAAAGTCACGGAAAGCGTCACAAAATCAGTTACGAAAAAGCGTTACAACAACCAAGTCTTTGCTGAGGAACTTCATCTTCGTCATTCGTGTTCGTAGAAAAATCTTTCACCATTTTGGAAAGCCCTAAATTTATGAATTAATTATAAGAAAAGAAATGTCCCAAAGTGTTGCAACCTCGTATGCAAGCGTTTTTTGAAAGTTTCTAACTTTTTTCTTCAATTTGAAATAGTATTGAATTTTCAGAATCGACTGAGACCACCCAGAACTATGAAAACTTAATGGTTGGACTTACGATAAATCAGAAACACGAGCGTTTTTCATCGCTTTAATCAAAAGCTTCGGGGCATAACTAGACCCAAATTTTACCAAATTTCATCAAAAACGGTCCATGGTAGCACTAATTTCCTAAGAAAAGATTTTTGGTTTATTATTTTCAATAATGAACCTTTGGAATCGACCAAGAAAAAAAAATTTAACACCCCCTCAAAATTTGTTGGTTTACGTTTCAAGGTACGTAGAATCCAAATATCGAATAAAAATTTGGCCGTCCGTCCGCCGTACGCGGCACTTTTGCCACTTAGCATTGACCGATTTTGATGAAATTTGGTGTGTAGGCTCAATTTGGGGTCAAGTTGTGCCCCGAAGATTTTGGTTGATGTAAGTCACTTCTAAGGGTTCAAAAATAAATTTTGAAATTCTGAAAACGCCCTAACTCAAAAATAATATATCATGTGTGATAATTTGCAGCGTTTTTTTTCTTTTTTTTTAAATCGATTTTCGGATTTTACGTAAGTTTACCTTTAAAGTTAACCATCAAAATTTGAAGGGGAGGGGTTAAACAAATTTTTTTTCATGCTCGATTCAAGTAGTTTATTATTTTAAAACCAAAAACGCTGCAAATGATTACTCAAAGGTTTATTATTTATCTATATAGATCACTCGTCTGTAAATAACAAGGCTTTGCCATTGTTACCACCAACCAACATGAAGAAAAACTTCGATCGCATTTTGGTCAGCTAAAATTTGAACGGATATTAGGTGTTTAGTCTGGAAGTACTGCTTTGGATACAGTAATTATCCAACACTAATTAATGTGAATGATCAAACTGAAAGAGAAATAGAGTTGAAGACTCGAAGGACCACCCCTGAAGGGGAAAGAACTTAGCTAGGTTAGGTACCTACCTAAAGTGAAATATGCTGTGTGGTGATCACAGAGTTTGAATTGATGAAACATCAACAAGAATGTGAGTTTATTGAAAAATGGAAAAGCAGGTTTTGTAATGGTTTTTTAAATTGAAAGGTTCTATTGTTCCCCTAAATAGCCATGTAAAAGATAAGAAAGAAAAAGGGCTTAGCTGTGGGGTGATCAGTCCCAGATGAAAGGTTTTACAGAAGAAAGTAGGCAAGACAGGCAGCTTCCACCAGAAAAACGCTGCAAATTATTACACAACGGTTTATTATTTTTATATAGATCACTCGTCTACAAAATCACCAACCATCTAATATGAAAAAAAAATCAAAAAAAAAAAAAAAATTAAAAAAAAAAAAAAAAAATCAAAATCACCAACCATCGATTGCATTTTGGTCAGCTAAAATTTGAACGGAGATTAGGCCTCTTTTGCGACTCACACTCGTGTTTTGATTTATATATATATATATTTAAATATAAACCCTTAAATTTTCGTAGGGAGCGAACGGTTTGTCCTACAGAGCTCCGCGTGGTCTCAAAAAATTCTAAAAATTCCATAGAATCTTAAATTGAAGGAAAAACAATACCTTTATATCGAAATTTTTTGAGTTAGGGCGTTTTCAAAATTTCAAAATTGATTTTGGAACCCTTAGGAGTGACCTACATCAACCAAAAGCTTCGGGGCACAACTAGACCCCAAATGGAGCCTACATACCAAATTTCATCAAAATCGGTCAATGCTAAGTGGCAAAAGTGCCGCGGACGGCGGACGGACGGCCAAATTTTTATTCGATTTTTGGATTCTACGTACCTTGAAACGTAAACCATCAAATTTTGAGGGGGTGTTAAAATTTTTTTTTTCTTGGTCGATTCCAAAGGTTCATTATTGAAAATAATAAACCAAAAGGCAGCTTCCAGGAAGAAAGAAGGTTGAAGAAGGTTGGTGGTCCAGCTATTCCAAGTCCAAAATAAATAGGATTGGAGCAATACCGCAATGTTTCAGAGTTTTTGTGGTCAAGTCTCTCTCGTTGATCACAATAAAACTACTTATTTTGAAGAAAGACACACGACAATTTGGATGTTCTTGGAAAACGGTTTTTAGCGAGCAGGTTGGCAAGGGAACAATAGAAAGAGTGTGTGAAAGATGGCTGCCAGCAGAAATCCAGGCTCTGAGCAGGGTTGTCCTGAAGGCCCATGCTGCATTCGTAGAATTTTGGCGTAGTCCAGGAGTTACGATAGTTTTACATTACATAACAATATTTTTAAAGTTTAAATATGGTGCTTTATAAACATACAACAATATGTGAAGAAAAAATATAAAAGTAAGCATGGATGTAAAATAACAAAATTAAAATAAAAATTTCGATATAAAGGTATTGTAAATTTTAACCCTTAGAAGTTACCTACATCAACCAAAATCATCGGGGCACAATTACACCTCAAATGGAGCCTACATACTAAATTTCATCTAAATTGGTCAATGCTTACTGAGGAAAGTACCTTGAAACGTAAACCAACAAACTTTGAGGGGGGTTAAAAAAATTTTTGTTGGTCGATTCCAAAGGCTCATTATTGAAAATAATAAACATAAATGAACGAATAAGCTAAAATTCGTTATTCTGTCTGCGTGGGAACGAAGTTTCTCGGATTTTCGCCTCCCCTGGTCGCGATTTGAAGGACCAAGGTGTTCTTTCTCCAGTTGAAGTCGAATCGACGACTTTTCACTTTCGAAAATGTGCAGGTACTCTTGAAAACCGGCTCGCATGAGTGAATCTTACGACTTTCATCCGACCGAGCCCGTCAGGTTTGGCTCTTGAACTGGCCCTACAGTCTTTTGACACTAATTCGGACCGGTGGAGCAGCCCAGGATCTCAGGCCCGTCCCACGATAACATCTTTACGTCGGGATTTATGAGACGAGACTCTCAGCTCTCCTACTTTTCGCCGCTTTTACCTACAGCTAGTTTACTCTCCAAAACTGGAGCTCGATATCGACTATGAGTAGCCACAAGCCCCACATCGGGACGAATTGGCCGAAAATTGACGAAATTAGACCGAAGGCAGGGAAAGTTTTATATTAGTGCTGCAAGATAAATAAGTCGGCCTGGTAAGTGTGGAAGTGTTTACCACACAAAGTTGGTAAATACTTCAGGGTTAGATACTACAAGGTATACAAAACATATCTCCTTGCAATTCTGATTTAACCCCTTGTTTTTCCAACTTTTCTCGATTTCAAGATTTTGCTTCCCAGTCTACCAACCTAACGGAAACATACTTTTCATTTTTCAAAGTATTTTTTTAAAAAGTCTGCCCGATTGTATAGATAATCCGATGCATAGTAGTTAATCTCAATACACCAATCTCTAAGAACCTTCCACTACCATCATAGGGGACCATCTTCACACTAATCTGAACAATCCTGAGAAATTTCGTCGAAATCGAATGAAAAATGTAAAAGTTATGGCTGTTACAAGGATTTTACGTCAGCGCATGCGCAGAAACTATTGTGAATTTTAAGTCCTTGATTTTAATTGAAAACCATCTACAACCTAATCCGCATAATCCCTCAGCGGCTACTATTAGTCAGGGGGTGATGATTTTGGTAGGGGACCATCTACACACCAACCTTCACAATCCCTGAAAACGTCATTGAAATCGGATGAGAATTGTAGAAGTTATGGCTGTGGCAGGGATTCCTTGGCAGACAGACAGACACGGAACCAAAATTGTTCAGAAAGGTCTGGACAAAAAAACTGAATAATGTGGCTCCAAGGGCACTAAATTAAAAAAAAAATTAATTTTGCTGAGTGAAGAAATTTAAAAACGCTGGTTTTTTGGAAAAATGCAAAAGTTGTATAATTGTATTACGCCCAACATATTCAATAAAGTTCAAATAAAAATATAGTTTGTACTCAGGCAAATTTGAGGTTTTGCGCTATAAGCTCAGTTTTTGAAAATTTGAACTTTAAAATTCGGAATAAAATTTAAATTAGGTACAAGTTTAATTGGCAAATCTTGATAAAAACGGAGTTGAGTAGAACGTTGTCTATTTCCACGAAAATAATGAGTTACGAGTTAAATCGATTTCGACGGTTAGGTCATCATCAGTAACAAACAATAACGTTATTGTTATAAAGTTATTGTTTGTTACTGATGATGACCTAGCCGTCGAAATCGATTTAACTTGTAACTCATTATTTTCGTGGAAATAGACAACGTTCTACTCAACTCCGTTTTTATTAAAATGGTTTTCCACAATCTCATCGCAAGTGACTTTATTCGTGGCAAATCTTACTTGTGCGTCTTTTGAAAGCTGATAATGAGTACATTCCCTTTTTCCAAATGAAAATTGGAGAGAGAAACGTAAACTGGTGGAGGTAAACTGGTGGAGAGAGAAACGTAAACTACGACTGCCCCTTTTGCTACACTCGCCGGTGCTGCCATCTAGTGGAGAAAATTAATCCTCTTAAAATCGGGAATGAGGAAGTAACGGCGACCGACTGAGACCCCGGTGAAACTCACTGAAAAATCGAACTGTCATAATATTTCTCACAAATGTTCTCCAAAATCAAAATAAATGTTTTTGCTTCCGAGTCTACCAAGGTAGCGGAAGCTTTGTTTTCACTTTTCAAGGATGAAAAAAAAGTTCTCCAAAACCAAAATTTCCACTCGCGTTTTACGTTTCAGACCTTCCTGAACAATTTTGGTTCCGTGTCTGTCTGTGTGTCTGTCCGTCTGTGTGTCTGTCCGTCTGTGTGTCTGTTTGTTTGTCATGAATTCCTTGTAACGCGCATAACTATACGAAGTAATTGTCCGATTTCTATGAAATTTTCAGGGATTGTGCGGGTTGGTGTGTAGATGGTCCCCAATGAAAATCATCATCCCCGGACTGATAGAAGCGACTGCGCAAGCGTGAATTTCCTTGTAACAGCCATAACTTCCACATTTTTCATCCGAATTTGATGAAATTTTCTAGGATTGTCCAGATTTGCGTGTAGATGGTCCCCTATGAGGGTAGTGAAAGGTACTTAGAGATTGGTGTTTTGAGATTAACTGCTATGCATCGGATCATCTATATAATCGGGTTATGAATGCGAGGAAGCTATGTGCCACACCCACTTGGTAGACGTTTTCAAAGTATTTCAAACAACGTCTGCCAAGTTGGTGTGGCACATAGCTTCCTCGTATCCATAACCCGATTGTATAGATAATCCGATGCATAGCAGTTAATATCAATACATCAATCTCTAAGTACCTTCCACTATATATCGTCGAAAAATGATGGAAAATGTAGAAGTAATGGCTGTTACAAGGAATTCACGTTTGCGCATGCGCAGCGGCTACTATCAGTCCGGGGGTGATGATTTTCGTAGGGGACCGTCTCTATTATTTTCAATAAAGAAACCAAGAAAAAATTGTTTAACCCCTTTCCCAATTTGTTGGTTTACGCTTCAAGGCACGTAGAATCCAATAAAAATCCAATAATCCAAAAATCGAATAAAAATTTGGCCGTCCGTCCGCCGTTCCCCACTTAGCATTGACCGATTTTGATGAAATTTGGTATGTAGGTTTCATTTGGGGTCTAGTTGTGCCCCGAAGATTTTGGTAGATGTAGGTCACTTCTAAGGGTTCCAAAATGAATCTTGAAATTTTGAAAACGCCCTAACTAAAAAAATTTTGATATATGTAAAGGTATTTTTCCTTCAATTTAAGATTCTATAAAATTTTTAGAATTTTTTGAGACCACCCGGAGCTCTGTAGGACAAACCGTTCGCTCCCTACGAGAACTCAAGAGTTGGACTTACGATAAATCAGAAACACGAGTGTGAATCGCAAAAGAGGCCTAAACTCCGTTCAAATGTTAGCTGTCCAAAATGCGATCGATGTTTTTCTTCAAGTTGGTTGGTAGTCACAATGGCGAAGCCGTGTTCTTTGCAGACGAGTGATCTATATAGAAAAATGATAATCCTTTGTGTAATAATTTGCATCGTTTTTGGATTCTACATACCTTGAAACGCAAACCAACAAATTTTGAGGGGGGATAAAAAAAAAATTTTCTTGGTCGATTCCAAAGGTTCATTATTGGAAATAATGAACCAAAAAAATTCTGCCAAGTGGGTGTGGCACATAGTTTTTTCGTAGTCATAACCCAATTGTATAGATGATCCGATGCATAGTAATTAATCTCAAAATATCAATCTCTACCTTCACCAAGTACCTTCCACTACCCTCATAGGGAACCATCTACACGTCAACCCTCTGAATATTGTTGGAAAATGTAGAAGTTATGGCTGTTACATGGATTTCACGTATGGTCATGCGCAGCGGCTGCTATCAGTCCGGGGGCCATGATTTTCGTAGGGGACCATCGATAGGTCAACCCTCACAATCGAAATCGGATGAGAATTGTAGAAGTTATGGCTGTGGCAAGGACCCCATGACAGTCAGACAGACACGGAACCAAAATTGTTCAGGAAGGTCTGAAACGTAAAACGCGAGTGGAAATTTTGATTTTGGAGAACATTTTGCTTCCGAGTCTACCAAGGTAGCGGAAGCATTGTTTTCACTTTCCAAGGACAAAAAAAAGTTCTCCAAAATCAAAATTTTTACTCGCGTTTTGCGTTTTAGACCTTCCTGAACAATTTTGGTTCCGTGTCTGTCTGTCTGAGTGTCTGTCTGTCATGAATTCCTTGTAACGCGCATAACTATACGAAGTTATTGTCCGATTTCTATGAAATTTTCAGGGATTGTGCGGGTTGGTGTGTAGACGGTCCCCTATGAAAATCATCATCCCCGGACTGATAGAAGCGACTGCGCATGCGCAAACGTGAATTCCTTGTAACGGCCATAACAACTACATTTTTCATCCGATTTCGATGAAATTTTCAGGAATGTTACAGATTAGTGTTTAGATGTTCCCCTATGAAAATCACTACGTTCGGACTGATAGTAGCCACTGCGCATGCACAATCGTGAATTTGAAGTGAAGGTTGTGGATGGGGGTTTTGTCATAGGACAAGCCCCCATTCCTTCTCGATCTGTGTTGGAGGTCTGGCGGTACCTTGGAGTCGATTTCATGGGGGTTGCCACCATTACTGCCAGCCGTGTGGACCTTGGTAGGGCGCTAGCCCGCATCACCAAGGCTCCATTGAAGCCGCAGCAGAGGCTGCGCCTCCTCCGCACGTACTTACTGCCGAAGCTAACCTACGGGTTAGTCTTCGGTAGGCTTACGGCGGGGAGGCTGCAGGAATTAGATCGAGAAGTCCGCTCTGCTGTGCGCTCTTGGCTGAGGTTCCCACCTGGTGTCCCAAGTGCCTATATCCATGCACCAGTCAAATCCGGTGGGCTTGGCATTGTGGCTCTCTCCGCATGTATCCCTTCTCTGCGCCGCCAGCGCCTGTTAGCCCTTCAGGGGTCGAGCTGGGAGGTCGCCCGTGTTGCTGCTGGTCTTGATTTTGTCAGGCAGCAGTTAGCATGGTGCGACCGAGCAACACCATCTGCTCCAAAACCCAGTTCGTCTGCTGAGTTCGCTGCTGCCCTGCATGAGTCAGTAGATGGTAAAGAACTCCGACAGTGCTCCGAAAGCCTTATCTCATCCCAATTGGTGGATTGGGCTTCGGAGGGCATTGGGGCCCGCGACTACCGGAACTTCCACGCCGTCCGCGTGGCAACACTGCCAACAGCGGTACGGTGTTCAAGGGGTAGTCGTGGGATGACAGATACCCTTTGCCGTGCCTGTCGGAGTGGAAATGAACACCTGTATCATGTAGTGCAGCAGTGTCCACGAACTCATGGGGGCCGCATCCTACGTCATGATGCGGTCGCCAAGCAGATAGCAGGTGCCTTGTCATCCAGCGGCTGGGATGTTGAGAGGGAGAGATTATACCACATGCCAAGTGACCAGGGCAAGAAGCCTGACATTGTTGCCGTCAAGCCCGACAGGTCTTGCATTATCCTGGATGTCCAGGTTGTTAATGGCAGCATGGACATGGAGCAGACCTGGCGGGCTAAGATAAGAAAGTATGATAGAGATGATTTACGGCAAGCAGTGTCAGAGCTAAAAGGAGTGGCACCCAACAACATCAGGGTGATGGCTGCGACCTTGTCGTGGCGCGGAGTGTGGTGCGGGAAAAGTGCCACGGAGTTGCGCGAGTTGGGCATCTCAGTAGGTGTACTCCGTGGTGTCACCCGCCGCGTACTGCTCGGCTCATATTTAAACTGGTGGTCATTTTATAGAGGCACTTCCCTTCATCCCTCTCTCCCACCCCCACCTTCCTCATCATCCCTCATCCCTAGGGCCGGCGTCGGGTGAGTCCTGGGCGTCCTCCCCATTATATTTTATTTATTTATTTATTTCGTTTTATGGCGTGCCCCCTCCGTCACAAAAGACATTTTGTCTTTGAGGGGAGATTAAAAAAAAAAAAAAAAAAAATAACGGCCATAACTTCTACATTTTCTTACCGATTTTGATGAAATTTTCAAGGATTATGCGGATTAGATTGTAGATGGTCCCCAATGAAGATCATCACCCCTGGACAGATAGTAGCCGTTGCGCATGCGCAAACGTGAATTTCCTTATAACGGCCATAATTTCCACATTTTCCACCCGATTTTGATGAAATTTTCAGTGATTATGCAGATTAAGTTGTAGATGGTCCCCAATGAAAATCAAGGCCTTAAAATTTACAGAAGCCTCTGCGCATGCGCATACGTGAAATCCTTGTAACAGCCATAACATTTACATTTTTCATCCGAATTTGATGACATTTTCTAGGATTGTCCAGATTAGCGTGTAGATAGTCCCCTATGAGGGTAGTGAAAGTTACTTAGAGATTGGTGTTTTGAGATTAACTACTATGCATCGGATCATCTATATAATCGGGTTATGGATACGAGGAAGCTATGTGCCACACCCACTTGGCAGACTTTTTTTTTTTTCAACCTTGAAAAGTGAAAACAAAGCTTCCGCTACCTTGGTAGACTCGGAAGCAAAATGGAACATTATTGAAAATAATAAACCAAAATGATGTTACAACAAAAAATTTGAAATTTTTTTTGTCATAACTCCTTTTTGAGACTTCCGAAAGCTCACAAAAATTCTGTTCAATAAATTTAAATTTGCAATTCTATTTTGGTTACTCCGTTGACATTTTGGGACTTCTGTGGAGTTCCTGTGGTTTTTTCGGTGACACCAGTGACACCTTGGACCAATTAGGGTTAAGGGACGATCGTTTATGACGTTTTTGATAAAGTACCTCCGGTGTTTCAAACCCTAAACCATACGAACGATCGACATCAAGTGAAAGGCGGGTCCTTCCAAACCCGGCGGAGTCCCGGTTCACCGCTCCGAGGCTCCCCCCAACCGAGTTATCTGCCTCCGTCCGGACGGGAGCTCCCCCAGTTATCCGGACGGGACTCCCCGACGCTCCCGGTTATCAAGACTCCTCGTTTCCGCCTCAACGAACCGGTCAAAACTCTTCCTCGCAAGTCCCGTTCTCTCATCCCGCGGGACGGAACTAGGCAAATGGGCGGAACGTTCCGACTCCCAAGTTTTTCTTATGATTTGCAATCCGGTTTGAGTCTCCACTCGAAGACTCGGTCGGCCTCCAGTCGGCCTCCTTCCAACCAACAAGCCACAAATAATCGCATTCTGTCGAATGAATGCAGTGTTAGCGAATTTTCTAGGTAAATGAAACTATTTCTGAGGCTTCAAACATATTTTGGACAACCCTAAGAGGTCCAAATTTCAAAAATGAGTCAAAACGCTGCAAATCATTGCTAAAAGGTTCTTTATTTTCTGTATAGATCACCCTTCTGTATAGATCCCTCTCTACCAACCATAGGTACCTACTACCTACTAGGGCGTTTTTGAAAATTTCAACCCCAACCACCAATCAAATGGAAATTAAGGGTTGAAATTTTCAAAAATGCCCTAGTAGGTAGTAGGTACCTATGGTTGGTAGAGAGGGATCTATACAGAAGGGAGCTTCATATGGAAATTTGATTACTGATCAAAACTGCACACATCACTGGAAAGCAAAACTGCACACAAATCCAAGAAACGAATAAAAACATAAAATTTGAAAGATAAAATTATTCTATTCTATTATACTTATTCTAAAATTCTATTATAATATAGTCTATTCTATTCCATTCTAAAATATTCTATTATAATATAAAATTTGTCAGATAAAATCTATTCTATTCCATTTTATAATATTCTATTATAATGTAAAATTTGTCAGATAAAATTTGAACGGAGATTAGACCTTTTCTGTGATTCACACTCGTGATTCTGTTTTATCGAAATTCAATACTATTTAAAATTGGTGAAATAACGATACCTTTATTTCGAGAGTTTTCGAGCTAGGGCACTCTTGAAAATTTCAACCCTTAATTTTCACCCCTTAGAAGTGACCTACATCAACCAAAAGCTTCGCGGCACAACTAGAACCCAAATGGAGCCCATATACCAAATTTGAACCAAATCGGTCCAGTGTTGCTAAGAAAAGTGCCGCGTAAATTTTTTTTTTTTTTACGGATATTTTTTTATTCGATTTTCGGATGAAATGACGAGCAATTTGAAAAGCAGGCCCATAAAGAGCTAAATTAAAACAACAGACAACAAATTCCTAGTGAACGGAAACAGCAAACAAACAAAACACGGCTAAAGCATGTTCCATGTTTCTTGAATTTTAGCTGAAGGCTAAGAAGGAACCATCCGGGGGTGCAGTGGGCTTGCCCCCCGGCGAGGCCTGAAGGACCGGGTTACCGGTGGGTACCTACCATCCATTTATTTATACACCTACCATTAACTATGTTTGGTTTATTATTTTCAATAATGAACCTTTGGAATCGACAAGGAAAATTTTGTTTTTAACCCCCCTTCAAAATCTGTTGGTTTACTTTTCAAGGTAGGTTCGTAGAAATTCCGGCAACATTGTGCACAACTAGATAGATTTCCGCGTCGAACAGAAAAGAACCACGAAAATCGGTTGAAAGCTAAGGCCCCTGGCAAAAATTATTTACACCTCCTCGCTAGATACTTAATCACAATTACATTGTTGTTATTTTAAAATTAAAAGTCTATTAAATATTTTTAAATAAAGTGTGCCTTCTCATTAAATGATGGTTACATGTACTTTGAATAATGTCTTCAATTTCGGATAAACATTACATTCATCTATATGAATTTATAACTACTACACTGCTTATTTATACTACTATACTATTTATTAATAAGTTTCCAAAAACTCCGAATTTGTCAATGTGCATATTATACATTCTAACTCCTTGAACAAGGAAGGATCTCTCGTAAATCGTTGTTCTATGCATTTGACAAAGGAGCATTTTGCTTGCATGCCTTGTGCTTCTTTCGTGTATATGGTCAACGAATTTCAACTTTTCATATAAATAAGAAGGAGTTTTGAATTTTAGAATTTTGAAAATCATTATTGCCATTGCTACTTTTTTCTGTCATTATACTCTTGCCTTTATTTAAAGAGCTCTGGGATTTTTGAAGGCCCCGAAGGTTCGGCATCGCTGCAAGAATCCGAGCCCCAGCGGAAGGTCGAGGTATACCTGCGCGACCCCTCCGCCCGTGAACCCCCCCAGCCCCCCAACAGTTTACCCTCTTCTGCAAATGCACACTTGATTCACAAATTATTTCGATCATCCCATCACCAAAATCGTGATCAGCGAGAAAAATTGAACATATCGAGTATAAACTCGAGGCAGGTACGATTAAAACTCAGCAGCCCTCTCCCGGCCAATCCACCCAAACGAATTACGCCCTCTTCGCCGAATTACAGGAAATTTGGGCTCATTTTCATCAGAATAATTAGTACGTTACGAATTTAAATTACAAAAAATGTTCACCGAACGATAAATAATTAAATTGTATGTTGATAGAAGAGGAAGAAGGAAGAGGGATGATGGTTTTTGACCGCGAAGGGTTGTGACCGTTTTCACCGCAAGGTTTCACCGCAAGGTGAGCACCTTGCAACGTTGCCACCTCTTGGCAGGGAAGGGGTTTTGGAACCCGCGGTCCAGAGCTCTTTAAATAAAGGCAAGAGTATAAATTTCAACATACCTAACTTCTTGTAGTACTGTGTTACATGCATGTCCAGCGATAGCCTAAAGATGAATCTGATAGCAGCGTTTTGAGTTTTTTGAATCCTATTTACCTGTTCTGCATTAAGGTCGCAAAATGCGAGTATACTGTAATCCAAATTTGGCAGTAACAAAGATTGAACCAGCTGCAGTCGTACATGTTGTGGAAAATCTATTGCCATTCGACGCAGCTGGTATATTACCCTAAACATTTTACCACAAACTGACCTAGGAAGACTACAAAGAGATATCTAGGAACGTGTCGGAAAATAGTAAAAACATATTTTTATGAACAGAATCATGAACACAATCTATCTACGTCTAGTGGTGATCTGAGAAGTAGGCATTAAATTTAATCTCATTATTTCAAGTAACAGGATTGAGCATTTCATGGGTCGTTTTACGACATTCGATACATTCGATCCCCAAACCGGTTTATTAAGGCTGATGAAGGCAACGTTGTATTTGCCGAAACATGTACCCACCGACAACAATAAATTGAATAATAGACTCCAAAAACTACAAATAAATAAATGTACTTTAAAAAAATCTACGCTAAGCATTGAACGGCCCAATTAATTAACCGTCTTATATATCGATCGAACCGACGATTGTGGGCCACTTCGAAGGAGTTCTCGTCGTAACGAAAACCGAGGAAAAGGCGACGGGAACAGGAAAACGGCAAGGCTGTGGGAAACGGCCGCCTCAACAATATTATCGGGCGGTTTGTTTATTCCATCGAAATGTGCACCTTTTTAAATGGCATTTCGTTGCGTGGCGTGAGAAATTCAGGTTGCAAGGTTTCCTGAAGGTGGAAAACGTGACCTATCGATGAGATCATAAAATGCGAACACGGAGTGCGAGGCTTCGCATTGAATTCCTCATCCGTAGAAACCCGAAAATGGAGATTTTCGACTGATTTGAACACTAATAAGGGCAACACGATACTTCTTTGGAGACAAGATACTTGATTGTTTATAATACCCAGGTAACTACTCAAAGTGCCGGCCATGATTGGTAGACAGTATAGCTTCCTCCTATAGAATTACATGGACACATCGCACATATCCTAGAATAGCGACACATCTCTAAACCGCTGCAAATTATTTCACAATGGTTTATTATTTTTCTATATCGATCACTCGTCGGCAAAGCCACCAACCATCCAACATGAAGAAAAACATCGATCGCATTTCGGTCAGCTAACATTTGAACGGAGATTAGGCCTCTTTTGCGATTCACACTCGTGTTTCTGATTTATCGTACGTCCAACCCTTAAATTCTCGTAGGGAGCGAACGGTTTGTCCTACAGGGCTCCGCGTGGTCTGAAAAAATTCTAAAAATTCTATACTAACTCAAAGTGATGAGAAACAATACCTTTATATCAAATTTTTTGAGTTAGGGCGTTTTCAAAATTCATTTTTCAACCCTTAGAAGTGACCTACATTAACCAAAATCTTCGGGGCACAACTGATATAAATTACGAGTGAATGCAAGTTTGATATTCAAGCGCAGACTAAAGTTTTTTATTTGACAACATAACAACAACTTCAATCACACATGACTTGGGGATTATAAGTTTGGACTTGGAATCAACAACACGTTCCAATACGCCCCCTCAAGTTCAAACTTCCTCTGGTATGACTCCTGCTTGGCTCGAACAGAAGTCCAATTTGTTCTTCGGTAATGGTTTCGTTAGAAAATCCGCAACCATATTTTCTGTTGCCAAATATTTCAAATCGATCAAGCCTTCTTGAATATTTTGCTTTATAAAATAGTTCCTGATGTCTATGTGCATCGTTCTTGATCTGTAGGTAGGATTCTTGATATGATGTTGCGCCCCCTGGCTATCGTTATACAGTACCATCGGCAGCTTCACTGGAAATCCTAGCTCTCGAAGGAACTTCTCCAAGTAAATTGCTTCTTTTACGCCTTCGGATAGACACATCAGTTCAGCTTATACGCTCGACAAAGCAACTGTCTTCTGCTTCTTCGACGTCCGAAATAGCTGCACCTGACAATGTAAAAATGTATCCGCTGAATGAATGTCGGTCAATCCTACAGTTTCCCCAGTCAGCGTCTGTGTTTCCTGTCAGCTCGTCTTTGTTTCTGGAGTACACTAGTTCGCGATCCATCGTCCCCTTCAGATATCGCAGAATGCGTTTGGCTGCTTTCCAGTGAATTTCGCTGTAACAACTATTAAATTGGCTGAGATAGATTACAGCATAATCTATGTCTGGTCGAGTACCAATGGCCAAATACATGAGGGACCCAATCAAACTTCTGAAAGGATATTTGTCCATTTCACTCGGTCTCGCTTCTGTTGGTTCAAACTTCACTTTCACATCCAACGGAGTCGATATAGGATTCGCAGTTTCCATTTTAAACTTCTTCAAAATTTCATTAATGTATTTTCTTTGAGTAGTTTTCAATTTCCCTTTTTCGAACTCATAATCAAATTCCAAACCTAAACAATAATGAATTTTTCCTAAGTCTTTCATTCTGAATTCATCCATCATCTTTTGCTTCAAAATCCTCAATTTTTCTTGATCTTTCGGAGCTAAAACAATGTCATCTACGTAGCTGAGCTGCTTTTGCTATTTCCGCAGTGGAAGCGTGCTGGGCCCATAACCTGATAAAAATTACGAGTGAATGCAAGTTTGATATTCAAGCGCAGACTAAAGTTTTTTATTTGACAACATAACAACAACTTCAATGACACATGACTTGGGGATTATAAGTTTGGACTTGGAATCAACAACACGTTCCAATAACAACTAGACCCCAAATGGAGCCTACATACCAAATTTCGTCAAAATCGGTCAATGCTAAGTGGGGAAAGTGCCGCTTATGGCGGACGGCGGACGGACGGCCAAATTTTTATTCAATTTTTGGATTGGCGACTTAATCAATTTTTTTTCTTGGTCGATTCCAAAGGTTCATTATTGAAAATAATAAACCAAAAGCGAGGGCGTTTTGAAAATGTCAGCCCTTCTTTTTCTACCCTTAAAAGCCTTAATAGGAACCAATATATTGAAAAATCATCCATTTTGAGAATGTTATTCCCCCTCTCACCCAGTTCGCAAGCGAATTTCTGTACTCTGGTGACGTAATGTGCAACTGGGGATATTATTATCAGTGCGTCAACTTCAACTTGAAGGATTTATTGGAAATACATCCATATTTCAGACGCAAGATTTTCGTTTCTTCACTACCCAAGTCCTATGTTGGGGAAATCTTGATAGAGATCTAGTGAACTCACTCCTTATCCTCCATCATTAGCTGAGGGCATTATAATGTTCCTGGACAACGACCGTGAAGGAGATTAGATTGGAGGCTTTTACTCCGCCTTCTAACTAACTGGTGATTTCCTATCGTGTTTTTGGATAGAGGCTCTAAAATAGTAAACAACGTACGTTGTTATGATGGAAATACGAAAATGGTTGTTTACTGGGATAACAACTCAAAACAACTTAGGTATACTATAATATAGTATACCTAAGTTGTTTTGAGTTGTTATCTATATATTTTGAGAATATATTATATTCTTCTATAATTACCGAAGTTAGCTTCGGTAATCATAGAAGAAAATCGGTTTTTCAAATATGTTTTTGCGCAAAAGGACAAAGAAAAATCAACATCCACATTTTGCGTTTTGATTGGATTCTGCTAGTGATGCTCTAGTATTGGACACCTGTAATTTCAAAAAAGTTCAAATCTTGACAAACGAAAATGAATTTAGCCCCCAAAATTGAGCCATGTAGTGAAGAATAAAATTAATAAAATCAAGGAAATTTAGCCTTGAAGGTTTCTGAATAATTTTGGTTTATTGTCTGTCCGTGGATTCTCTGTATCGAGCATTCCTACAAGAAATAACATACCAAGAATGGAATTTTAAGGGTTATTATGTGTGGGAAACCAGCCAGTTTTCACTTTATAATTTTAAGATAATAAACAAAAGACCTTCCACCAGCCAGTCTACCAACCTACTAGGGAATTATTCCCAACCCTTGGGGAACTCCTATAAGTATTTTCTATCTAGTGGAAAGTCTTGAGCGTAGAACTCTTATGAAACGAACCCGTGGCCTTCCTACTAAATACCCTAAAACCAAGCCGATTTCAATCTCAAAGCTTTCAAGTTAAAATTGGTCAGTTTTAGCGCAACCTAAACTGCCTATATACATTGTTCCTCAACTCAACTTACCCGTATTAGACAGTTAATGAATAGCATCAAATGTAAAAATAATTAAGGTAATGCATAGCAGAGCTTGCATAGCAGTAAATTCAAACCTCCCTTATGAATTCTACCTTAAGGCTTGTCAATATGATTCTACCTTAAATGTCACGATGTTTTAGTGTGATTCTGAAATAAGAGATGACAGCACCAACGGGGCCAAATTTC
The DNA here is from genome assembly GCA_009739505.2 of Apolygus lucorum. Lineage (NCBI taxonomy): Eukaryota > Metazoa > Arthropoda > Insecta > Hemiptera > Miridae > Apolygus > Apolygus lucorum. Next base: position 15,994,851 of record CM019169.2, on the reverse strand, counting down.
GTTTACTCCTCAGTTGAGAACGGATCGAGATATTTTAATTCCGCAAAGGGATTTCTTTTCAAGATCACCTTGGAATTCCGGGTAATTGGTTTAGAAAGTGTGCACAAATTTTTTGCACACAGTTCCAACAAAAATTTGTTCAAATTTTGAACATTTTCAAAATGTGGCCTTATAGCCACTTGCAGAACCTTCATCAGAATACGAATCTGTTTGCGGAATTTTTCTAACTTGATCATAGCCGTCGGATTCTCGGAATTAAAATATCTCAATCCGTTCTCAACTGAGGAGTAAACGAAATTTCTTCATTTTGGTGCTGCCACGTGGTGGCAGATTTCACAACTAAACTCGGGACATTTAGCCTTAATGAGCATGGGCAGGTACTGAGTAGAATTTATATTATCCTAACCTAAGGCGAACAGACGCAGGAATCTATTTTTTTCAATTCATACGGGCATGACGCCCAATAACAAAGTATGATTAATACATGTTCAGCTTTATATGAACAAAAAGAAAACAAAAAAGCTACTTAGTGCAAATAATATCTAGGAACTATCAGTTATATATTTTGTTTCTTAATTTCCCCAACGATAGGGCATAAACGTCCACATTATCTTCACTAATATGATCAGTTCAAGATTCTCTGTGCTCTGAACAGAGGATTGTTCAGTAGGTAATTGGTGGTTGTCGCAGGAACGTATAATGGAAGGCTATTTCTTGTGCAATGCAGAGAGGCGTGAAAACAAATTTTATGAAGAAGCTGAAGGCCGTCAACATAATTGTGCATTAGTTTATATAGCATAACGGCGGCCCTCGATAGAAGTGAGTCCACAAACCATCAACATCTGATCTACGTCAAACTCAGCCCAAGAGATTCCCAATGCAGGAATACCGCTAACTCCTTGCCACACCATTTTTTGCTATAACTGATCAAAATCTAATAATATAAAACGCCAACCGTACGTACGTACGTATGCACGGAGGGGTTGAAGGGGTCGTGGGAGTGGGGAGAGTTGGAGGCTTGAGGGGTTGGGGGCGGGAGGAGTCGGAGGAGTTGGGGCGGGCGGAGTTGGGGGCGGGAGGAGTCGGAGTGAGTGGGTGGAGGAGAGAGTCGGAGGAATTGTTTTTGCCTACTTTTTGTAGGCTTTTCAGCTAGTATAGTAATAAACCATTACCTATGTTATCTCATAATATACAGGGTGTCTACATTTAAGATGGTTCGATTTTAAAAAGTATTTCCAACAAAAGTAATTTTTTCTTAACCCACTCAAAATGCCTTTTTCTTCATTCAGAAGTTTTTTTTTTTCGCGTCTTCGACTTTACGCCATTAAAACAAAATATTATTTACCAAGTAATTTCAAATTTGAGGATATCGTTGGAAATAGCATTAAATTTCCAAGCTACCCAGTGTAAAACCAAAATCTTTTAGCTATAAAATATTTCTAAAAAAGCGAGTCAAAAAGCAAATTTAATTTTTTTTTGAAATTTGTTTTTTTTTTTCAACGTTTTTACTATGTACGCCTGCCCATTTCGATAGGTGCTCTTCGAAAAAAAAAACATGCTCAAATTGTCAGCTTTCCAACGGTTTATCAATGTTTCTTTTTAAAGTTCACATTGGAAGAGTAAATCAAGTTTGAATGTAAAAAAAAAAAGTGAGTTTTACTTGAAAGATTTACTCTTTCCATTTGAATTTCAAAAAGAAAAATTGATATACCGTTGGAGAGCTGACAATTTGAGCTTTTTTTCCGAAGAGCGCCCATCGAAGTGGGCAGGCGTTCAAAGTAAAAACTTCGAAAAAAAACGAATTTTGAAAAAAATTTAAAGCTGGCTTTTTGACTTGATTTTTTAGAAATGGTTTATTTCTAAAGATTTTGGTTTTACACTAAGTAGCTTGGAAATTTATACTCTTTCCCACGATATCCTTAATTTTGAATTGACTTGGTAAATAACAGGAGTTATGGCAGTTTTAATGGCGTAAGGTCGAAGACAAGAAAAGAAAAAAAGTATCTACACTGCATGCAGATACATCTGTACATGGATATGTCTTATGATGACAATTTAAATGATGAGCTCTCACGATCATGTTGACATCTCATTTGTTACTCACGATCATATGTTAGTAAACATCCGCATAATTCAGCTTTCCGTACAGGTACATTCATATTAGGGACCATGTACCATGTTTAATAAATTGAGAGCTTTCCAATGAGTGGTGAACGATTTTTGTGGTGTGGAAAATGAGGAAGTTAGTTCCTGCGTTCAACAGGAGAGGAAATGGCCTTGGAGCTCACTCAGTTGATCAGTGATCATCAACTTTGATGATGATCACTATGTATCGATTGACCCTGCCTCTCAAATTTCAGCTTCCTACGTTCAACAGCATCAGAAAAAAAACGTTGCATTGTTTGTGTGTCGAAAATTTTGGAATGACCCCCAGAACTAAGACATAACCATGTCAAAACTTCGAAGTGAAGAAAAGTGATGCATTTTGAGTGGGTTAAGAAAAAATTGCTATAGACGTTTTTTGTTGGAAATACCTTGTAAAATCGAACTCCATCTTCTCTCCATCGAGCCCATCTTCAGTGTAGCACCCGGTATAGAAACAATTAAATATTAAAACGAGATCTACCAGATCCCGTTCTTACAAAAATTGGATGAGCTCCTAGAAGGCCGCCAAAGAGTTTCGTCGCTTCCGGGCCAATTCCAGAGTCTGCAAATTCAAAAACCAAAACAGTAATTGTTTAAAACTTTTAGTTTTTACGAACTAAAAGCCCGGTAATTTGAGTGACAGTTTTAGTTGATTTTAGGGCTCGAAATACGAACTCGATCATTAGGAGTGGGATACAAGGCTGATTTGGACTGACGTTCCGGATTGTGCATCAAAGTAAAGTTATGAAAATAATACGACTGTGCTGACCTGACCAGTTACAGCCTTCTTCTTTCTCGATCACGATGCGAATTGCAACACTCGGAGCAGATCGCTGGACGTTTCGAAGTTACGTTACTTCCCTCATCAGCCGTTGCGCCACAGAAGATGACCGGTGACAAGGAATGACTGGTTTTCTACTTAGCCTCACTCCTTGAAAGAGTGGTAAATCTCACCAGGGGAGCACATCACGATCCAAATAGGGTCACGCAGAAAACCGCCCGCCTTCCTGCACGTAGTCACTTTCTATCGAGTCCTAGAGGCATTCAAAAGGAATCATGTTTTCCTGTCGTTCCCACTTCAAGCTTATATTTTTCCTTTCTGTGAAGATATTCAAGACATGGATACTTACATTACAAGGGATACTTGCTTGGAGTACATTCGAGTAAAGGCACCAGTCTTCGTCAGGTGGAAATATGGAACCAATGTTCACCACTTCCAATTATTTTTTTACCCATTTCAAGCCTAGGGTAGATATAACTGAGTAATGAGGGAAGGAGGATGAACTGTTTTACAGAATGCCGGGCGAAATAAAGCATCATTTGCTCATCAATCGAGAGCAAAAATATGAACCATGAAAAATATGAATTATTAGCATATTTTATGAATTTTACTTTTTTAATAAGATTTGAGAGTTTTCCAAAGGGATATAATTTATCCAGTTCATTGTTTTTGGTCAAATGTAAAAGTCTGAGGATCGGAATCTCTTTCAACTCATAGCCCAGGACGCTTACTCGCCCAGAATCGAATTTGAGCCAACATAATCATGCCTTTGGCCAAGAGGCCTCATTTTCAAAAAAAAATTCCAATATCGCATTCAGCTCCCGAACGTCAGAGACAATTTTTTTTGAAAATTTTAGAAACAGCGTGAACGAGAAAAAATTCTTCTGAAAAGATTTTCCTCTATTTTAAATATTCAAAAAATCATTAAATATGATGATGCGAAAACGCATCAGTGGCCGGAAATGGGTTAATACACAGGGTGTCACATGTTAAGGGCCGGAAAACTTCGAGAGTCAATTTTCAATTTCAATTTTTTTCCCGTGTTTTCGAATAAACACAGTTTTTTTTTTGTCTTCACTAAATTGACCATAACTACCTCAATTTACTGTGAAATTAAAAAATAAGACACCGTTGAAAAGGGAGTCAAATTTTCCATCCCTACAGTGCCTACAAAAAAATTTTTTCGAGATCGTAATGGGCGAAAAAACAAGTCATTAAGTAATTAGTAAATTAGTGGCACCGAAAACATCTCAGGAACTCCACTGTGGACTTTGGATCAGGATTTGGATTTTGGATTTAACCAAAATTAAATTGCAATTTTAAATTGTGGGCCACTTAAATTGTTTATGAGTCATTGTAAGTTGCCTCAACAGAGTTATAACAAAAATTTCCAAGGAAATCGATGAAAACATTTTAAATTTTTTTTCTCATAACATCATTTTCTGACTTCTAATTACTACATAGAAGGGTTCAAAAAGTTCAGCTCTATCCATTAATTTTTGAATTACAATTTAATTTTGATTATTCTGGTGAAACTTTCGGTGTCAGCTGTGGAATTCCTAAGATGTTCTTGGTGACACTAGTGACACCATGGTCCAATTAAGGTTAATATCCTGAGGTGTGTTTTGCAATTCCGATTTTTACCTAGTTGTACTGCAGTTTATCCACACCTAAACCAAAACTGATAGTCTTTGGCTACCTTGATACTCCAACTATCGAATTTTGTAAAAAAAAAAAATTAAAAAATAGTAATAACAACATAACAACAAAACGAAAAACAAAATAATTCAACGGCAGACTGTAATAGGGCCTTCGAGGTACCTTCTACCCTCATTTCCTCACCTTGTAGGCTATTAGGTTTTCTCGTCAGACATGGCGCCACTGTCTACTGACACCACAGATGCCTCTATGAAGTGAACCTTCTCCACCTTATTCCTTGGTTCGGTACTTCATGAGAAATAACAGGCCCCAACATCCCACTAAGGATTTTTCCAAGTTTCCTCGTCCAGAGGGAGACGCAGTGGACTGTGCTTACATCAATTTTGAATAATATTATAGTTTAGGTCCTATCACTGAATTTTGTATGAAGCATGAGGTTCGATGGGCTCGTCGGCTGTCGACTTCAGACGAACATTTCTGGTGAAATATCCGACTGAGCCTCGAAACAGATGATCGAGAGAATTGAATGGCATGCAAAGATGTATTGAAAAAGGAAGTATGTAAGAAAGGTACCTGATGAGCGTGCAAGCGTAGATGCTGGGATACTTCCAGCAATCGTTCCACCGATGATGTCCTGGTACTGAGGTGAGATACCGACGAGGATAGAGGAGTATCCGTTTTTGACAACCGAATCCGATTTCTAATGAACACGAGGACCATACTTTTTGAATTATAAAGCAAGATGGCGGTTTGAATCAGGCGCAAGACGAGAAGAGAGAGAGTCAGTAGAAAGATGAATTGGAGGTTTGGAGGGAGTGATAAGCATGGAATAGGGGATGTAGAGGGGTTCAGGCAATCAAAACCACCGAACATCAACTGCTGGTTAGCTCGTGACCTCATCGAACCTTGGAAGGTACCTGAACTAAACATTCCTTCTTCTACTCCAACAAAGTTGGGTGTATAGACAGTTACTGCAGACACCAGATAGCTCTGGATCCTTGAAAAGATCTTTCTTAAGATGATAGACTATAATAGGGCCTTTGAGGTACTTTCTGCTCAAATATTCTATAGTTTCGTCAAAATACATCTAAATGTAAACAACAATCCCCCAAAAATTTGTTTTTTTAACAAGTGGGAAAGTTAAGAAGTTAAGAGTTAAGGGGGTCTAGTCGGTCGCCGTTCGTTCTTAGTATTTCTTGAAATTGAAGTGGCAACAACTTAAAAAGTTGTTCCTAAATTTGAAATTTTGGAGATTTAAATTCATTAGTGCAAGTCCCTAGAGAATTGAAAAACTGAAATATTGCCGCCGGAATCATCAAAATCGAACAATGTTTGCCAGAGAAAAATGGGAAAAATTACTTAATAAACGGGTTTTCCCATGTTTTTCCCATATTTCTATGGCAATTATTGTTAGATTTTGATGATTCCAGCGGCAATATTTCAGTTTTTCAACTCCCTAGGCCCGTGCACTAATGAATTTCTAAAATCCTTTAAAGTTACAAATTTAGTTACAACTTTTTAAGTTTTTTCACCTACGATTTGGCGAAATACTTACCCGGAACAAGGAACAAACGTCAACCGACTGAGACCCCCTTAAGGATCACACTCTCCTTCAGCAATAGAAGTGTATTTTGGAAATTCAGCATTATCATTTAAACAGTTGATCAGACCAGGTTCATTTTATTGATTATTTAGAAATGCTATAAAATAACAGCCCTGGCCTGACTTGATTTCCCTCCCCAATCCCAGTTATCCAGTGCCGAAAGAGTTGCATCCTCCTCTCACCTACAGGCCACTCCAGTTCGACCAGCGAAGCGAGAAGTGCTAAATTCGTGTCGGTTGACTCATCGCGCTCCGGAAACGGAAGCTTCCTTCACGGGGAGGCGCTCTTCAATCGCTGTCCGCCGCACGACTTGAATGGGTCGACGAAACAAACAAAAAAACTTGGTCAAGACAGCTTCTGAATGGCACCAGTGCCCAATAAAATTGATCGATCGCTCATGTGCGATTTTTGATTTGAAGGAGGTGGACAGGCCAACGAACGTGAACGTGTTGTCAACATTTCAAGAACTTGTGGAGAATTATTTTCAACTCCCAAATTTGAAGATTTTGGACTGAATAATGATGAAACCTTGATGTCTTTCCGTTTGCCAATTGAGTGTTAAATGGAAATGATGTTGCCTGGCTTCGTTGGAGCACATAAGCGCTAATCTTTTTTAGCCCCCGAGGAATGCAAGCACTAACCAAAAAGCAACTAAGGGCAAAAGCACTAACCAAAAAGCGCAAAGCGCAAATGTTATTAGCTATCTAAAGGTTTGACAGTCGTTTTCTTTGATTGGACCTTCTGTAGGTTTGTGAACATCGATTTCTGCTCTTTCATGACCTCTTTGACGGCCAAGTGTCCCGGTTTTAATTCCTAAATCCGCCGCCAAGTTGCGTCTTGAAATGATCACATTTTGAATGGGGGGTGCGCCTTGAGTTTTTTTAGATTTTTAATCGAAAGTAGACTACATTCTGAGAATTTTGGCACCAACTGCGACCTTCTAGCGTGAGTAGATCTGTTTTTATGATTTTTCAAAGTTTCGACCATTCATGACGTCACGCGCCCCTCTCGCCTGGGCGGGACCCCCCAGCCCACTGTGACGTCATAAACGGTCGAAACTTTAAACATATTTTTTAGTAATGCATGCATTCCAGGGGACGTCCCATTGGATAAGCATTAGATCAGTTAACCAGTTGGTAAGCGATAAAACTGTTTCACTCGATGTAATTTGGTTTATTACTTTAGGCAAGAAATACTGACCCCCCCTCCCCTCACCATTATCTACCAAAACATTTCTAGCGGCATGGGAGCCTAGAATCTGAAGAGCATTTTAAAATCCATGATCTACGATACCCAACAAGCGAATTCGAGTTCACCCCCCCCCCCAACCGCCACCAATGGTGCCAGTCTGGCACCAAAGGGGGAATACGTCGTAACATTGCACTTTCATCTATTAGTTTTAGTAGGCGGTCCGTCGAGGTTCACATCCGTATTCAAGGTGAAACACAAAAAAAAAAGCACGAAATATGCGGTTTATGGTGTCCTGGCACCATGGTGGCACCACTATTATTTCTTTGGTGCTACAGAGAATAATTCATGAAAACCCGGAGGTATAATGAGAATTTTTCCTCAATTTCAAAGCTTGGGTACAATTAGTAAGCAGTAAAGGAACCAAAATTTTGAAAAATCGGATATTTTGTGAATATTATCCCCCCACTACACCCCCCCCCTTGCGAATTTTGGTACTCGGGTGAAATTATGTACAACTCGGAAGTTATTTGAGTCAAACAAAAAAAGAAACTCACTAATCGGTTGGAAATTGAGGCCTGGGCAAATTTTACAGGATTATGCCCGCAAACGCACGTTTTTTAAGCATTAACCCCCCCTTTCCCCCCCTTAAAAGGCAAAATTCGAAATTCCGGCGCCGTAGTGCACAACTAGATAGTTTTCCTCGTCGAACAAAAAAAGAACCACAAAAATCGGTTGAGAACTAAGGCCTGGGCAGACGACACAAGATTATGCCCAAAAATGCACGTTTTTTGAGCATTAACCCCCCCTTTCCCCCCCCTTAAAAGGCAAAATTCGAAATTCCGGCGACGTAGTGCACAACTAGATAGTTTTCCGCGTCGAACAAAAAAAGAACCAGGAAAATCGGTTGAGAACTAAGGCCTGTGCAGACGACACAAGATTTTGTCACACACACACACACATACACACACACACACAGACATACTGCCGTCCAAAGGAAGAACATCCTAAGTCCATTTTTTCACTTTTTGAGATAGGGACATGATCTTGTAGAGCTCGATCAGACGCATCTTTTGAGCTAGGTTAGAACGTCGTAAGTCGATGGGAAAGTAGAGAAAAATCACTTTGTCCTAAGTCCATTTCCCGAGTTTCGCTAGTCATCCCAGGCTAAAATGTCCTAAGTAAGGCGTACTAGGCTAAAATGTCCTTAGAGGAAAAATATTCATGGACATAGGACAGTCTAGTTTAGTAGAAGTGGACCATAGGACGCTAAAGCTTTGTACGAATCATTTAGTTCTGTGACCTGGACTTGCTTAAACAGTCCTAGTTTTGAAGAAAAACAGTACCTACCTACGTTGTTCACTCGATGATGTCAGTTTAGCGACAGTTAGTAGCACTGCTTCAGTCACTCTCAGCGGTAACAACACAGCAACGTTTTCTGATCTCTGTGTAGCATTCGATTGAGACTGAACAGATAGACTTTAAATAAAACGAAGAACTGTGATTTTCTAGTTGTCTACAGTCAAAACAAGAGTTTATTCCTAATATCCAATGAATATATTATACTGCATTTCAATTGTGTAATTAATGAAACTTTTTGAAAATAAAAATTTGGTTTTGGAGCTAATACTGATTTTGCTTCCGAGTCTACCAAGGTAGCGGAAGCTTTGTTTTCACTTTTCAAGGATGAAAAAAAAGTTCTCCAAAATCAAAATTTTCACTCGCGTTTTGCGTTTTAGAACTTTCTGAACAATTTTGGTTCCGTGTCTGTGTGTCTGTCTGTCTGTCTGTCATGAATTCCTTGTAACGCGCATAACTATACGAAGTTATTTTCTGATTTCGATGAAATTTTCAGGGATTGTGCGGGTTGGTGTGTAGACGGTCCCCTATGAAAATCATCATCCCCGGACTGATAGAAGCGACTGCGCATGCGCAAACGTGAATTCCTTGTAGCGGCCACAACTTCTACATTTTTCATTCGATTTCAATGAAATTTTCAGGGATGTTACAGATGTTACAGATTAGTATTTAAATGGTCCCCTATGAAAATCACCACCTCCGGACTGATAGTAGCCATTGCGCATGCGCAAACGTGAATTCCTTGTAGCGGCCATAACGTCCACATTTTCAACCCGATTTCAATGAAATTTTCAGGGATGTTACAGATTAGTATTTAGATGGTCCCCTATGAAAATCACCACCTCCGGACGGATAGTAGCCATTGCGCATGCGCAAACGTGAATTCCTTGTAGCGGCCATAACTTCTACATTTTCCATCCGATTTCAATGAAATTTTCAGTGATGTTATAGATTAGTATTTAGATGGTCCCCTATGAAAATCATCATCCCCGGACTGATAAAAGCGACTGCGCATTTTTTTGATCTAATCACATACACCTACTCACTTAATTTTTCATCCGAAGTTGATGAAATTCTCTAGGATTGTCCAGATTAGCGTGTAGATGGTCCCCTATGAGGTCGATTGAGGGTAGTGGAAGGTACTTAGAGATTGGTGTTTTGAGGTTAACTACTACCTTTGCATCGGATCATCTATACAATCGGGTTATGGATACGAGGAAGCTATGTGCCACACCCACTTGTTTTATGTTTATTTCAATAACCCATTATCATTATATTAAAAATTATCACTCAAAATGTTTATCTCAGAAACCCAAAACTCAAAAATGTTTATTCCAGAAACCCATTATCATTATAAAAAAATTATCACTCAAAATACCACGGACTTAGGACATTTTAGCCTTGCATCAAGCAGAGTCAAGCTGTCCTAAGTCCTAGGTTGCTAGGCTAAAGAGTCCTATGTCCTTCCATTGGGCATAAATGACCCAATAATTACCCTAATCATATTATTTCTGTGCTTGTCAATGGAGTACAAAATAAAGGAACAAATTTGTGAGTGCTTCGTGAAAAAAAAATTTTTTTATCTGCAACGAGACGAATGGCGCAGGCAACTTCACAAAACCTCGTTTTTCTCGAAATGCAAAAAATGGACTTAGGACGTTCTTCCTTTGGACGGCAGCATACACCTATGGTTTTTTTTCGCGGATTTGGATTCAGAATGGTCTAAAACGGATTACTGTGTGGTTATTTTTTTTCTGTTGAGTGTTGTCCAACTTTACTCCAGATCGATCGCATAAGGACGCCCAAGTCTTACTGTGGGACGTCCTAAAAATTCATAGGAAAAGATTTACACACGCTAGAAGGTCGCGGTTGGTACCAAAATTCTCTGAATGAGGTCTACCTTAGATTAAAAATAACAATAAACAGTTTTTCCTACCCAGGCGCACACCCTATTAACGTTTTCTCATTACTGGAAACTTGGATTTGAAATAGGCGAAGGCCGTTCTGCAGGTTTGATAGACAATTTTTGGAAATTTTTTTTCATTAATTTTGAGTACCTTATTAACAAATTAATCAAAATTAACGGGGTTCTAGGCAAAACCTTCATTATCATCCCTTTCTCTGACTCCGCTCTTCCCCACATCATGCACGTAAGTTCATGTTTTACCAGAATCAAGTGTAGATCGTAACATGAGTCATTCTTTTCAAGTAGGTTCAGGTGTACTTAGCCCCTTCAAAATTTGTTGGTTTACGTTTCAAGATATATGTAGAATCCGAAAATCGAATAGAAATTTTGCCGTACGCGGCACTTTCCTTGGTGCCGATTTTGATTAAATTTGGTAGGTATGTGGTCTTCATTTGGGGTCTAGTTGTGCCCCGAAGCTTTTGGTTGATGTCAGCCACTTCTAAAGGTTGGAAAATAAAGGTTGAAATTTTCAAAAAATATCGATATAAAGGTATTGTTTTTCCATCAATTTAAAATACTATTGAATTTTTAGAATCGAATGAGACCACCCAGAGCTCTGTAGGACCAACCGTTCGCTCCCTAAGAGAACTTAAGAGTTGGACTAACGATAATCACACGACTGTGAATCGCAAAAGAGGCCTAATCTCCGTTCAAATTGTAGCAGACCCAAATGCGATCGTTGTTCGTTTCTCAAGTTGTACTCGTTGTTCTCGTGTTGCGTCCTGAGCAACCAATAATCAAATTTCCTAATGAAGGCACCCACAACTTATTATTTCGCCGAATTGAGTGTGAAGCGTTTATTTCTCCAAAATAAACTGGATTCTGAAGCGAAAATATGGTTGGGAGGTGGTGACAATGGCACAAATAATAAACCTTTGTGTAATACTTTGCAGCATTTTTCAGTTTCATTGTAGGTCCTGTATATTGTTAACATTATTTTATATGTCATTATTAGAGCTCGGAATTTGCATATTTTGCATATATTTTATTATGCGGTATATCTTTGTATTTGAACGTTTTGAAGGTTTCTGAAGGGTATGCGGTGGTTTAAATTGAATATTTTTGCATATTTCGGTCATTTTGGGGATTTTTGCATTTTTTGGTCATTTTGGGGATTTTTGCATATTTAGCAGCATATTTTACTAGTTTTTTGCGTATTTTGGATTTTTTTTTTAAATTCAGTGCTGGAAGTTGACAATATTAGAAATCGAATGTTGGAATGTTTTGTCCCCTCACTCACATCACCCCAGCAGGTAATGGGCCATTTCCTGCTCTAATGAATAGATGGCTGGAAAAGCCGTCAAGGATAAACTGGAGGGGGTCCTATCGAAAAATCCAGGGTGGTCTTCAGTGGTTCAAATCACGAAAATTCTCAAAGCAGAAGACAGCTCATGGGACTCTCCCTACTCTCCAAAAGAGATTTCCACTTTTAAATTTTTGCCTATTGTATCTTGCGATGTAGAGAGATCGTTTTCTGCAATGAAAGAAATTTTAAGTGACAGGAGACACTGTTTTACACCTGATAATTTGGAGCGTGTAATTGTTGTCCAATATAATATGTAGTTCATCTTTACATTTTATACCTAGTTCGTATAAATGTATAAAAGTGAATAAAGAATGTATAACTGATTTTTTGAATTGCTTGTTTACTTTACGTGATGCTTCATAAATTTTTTTCTAGGAGAAAAAAGGGCTAAAACATATTGTTTAGTAATGCATGCATTCCAGGGGACGTCCCATTGGATAAGCATTAGATCAGTTAAACCAGTTGGTAAGCGATAAAACTATTTCACTCGATGTAATTTATTCATTACTTTAGGCAAGAAATACTGACCCCCCACCATTATCCACCTTAACATTTCTAGCGGCATGGGAGCCTCGAATCTGAAAAGCATTTTAAAATCCATGATCTACGATACCCAACATGCGAATTCGAGTTACCCCCCCCCCTCCCCCCCCCACCTCCCCAACGCCAACAATGGTGCCAGTCTGGCACCAAAGCGGAAATACGTCGTAACATTGAACTTTCATCTGTTAGTTTTGGTAGGCAGTCCGTCGAAGTTCACATCGGTATTCAAGGTGAAACACAAAAAAAAACCACGAAATAAGCGGTTTATGGCATCATGGCACCATGGTGGCACCACTATTAGTTCCATGGTGGTACAGAGAATAATTCATGAAAATTCGGAGGTATAATGAGAATTTTTCCTCAATTTCAAAGCTTGGGTACAATTAGTAAGTAGTAAAGGAACCAAAATATTGAAAAATCGGATATTTTGTGAATATTATCCCCCCACTCACCCCCTCCCCTTGCGAATTTTGGTACTCTGGTAAAATCATGTACAACTCGGAAGTTATTTGAGTCAAACAAAAAAAGAAACACGCAAATCGGTTGGAAATTGAGGCCTGGGCAGAGTTTACAAGATTATGCACGCAAACGCACGTTTTTAAGCATTAACCCCCCCTTTCCCCCTCTTAAAAAGCAAAATCCAAAATTCCGGCGCCGTAGTGCACAACTAGATAGTATTACGCGTCAAACGAAAAAAGAACCACGAAAATCGTTTGAGAACTAAGGCCTGGGCAGAGTACACAAGATTATGCCCAAAAACGCACGTTTTTCGAGCATTAACCCCCCCTTTCCCCCCCTTAAAAGGCAAAATTCGAAATTCCGGCGACGTAGTGCACAACTAGATAGTTTTCCGCGACGAACAAAAAAAGAACCAGGGAAATCGGTTGAGAACTAAGGCCTGTGCAGAGTACACAAGATTTTGTTACACACACACATACACACACACATACACACATACACACACACACACACACACAGACATACACCTATGGTTTTTTTTTTCGCGGATTTGGATTCAGAATGGTCTAAAACGGATTACTGTGTGGTTATTTTTTTTTTCTGTTGAGTGTTGTCTTCCTTCACCCCAGATCGATCGCATAAGGACGCCCAAGTCTTACTGTGGGACGTCCTAAAAATGTAATAATATGGGACATCCTTTCTTAAAATACTGAAATTCCAAAGTCGTATGCAGTTTTAAGGGCAAATGCATATTTTGCATATTTTTCCAGTTTCCGGTGCATATTTTCGGGAAATTTTCGTGCATATTTTCCGAGCTAGTCATTATATAGCACAATAATTTCCATCCTATTTCGATGAAATAAAGAGGGATTGTACATGTTGAGCCTTATATGATCAATTTTATGGGAATGAGATGTATTGTGATCGGATGGATGACTTACAAGGTTATGTTTTGGATACGAGAACTATGTGCTACGCCGACTTTGCAAACCGTTATGTTCGGTCCAAGTTGTTCCATTCAGCGAAACTTTACTGGACTCTCCTTGTATTCTACTTGGAGAAAAAAACTAATTGAATGAATAACTTCGAAATGTTTCGTAACTGGGTTTTGGCTCCCTTCACTATTTATGTTTCTACGACTAACTTTACAGAAGTGGTGTGAGGTGGACTCTCGTGGGATCGGAGTGGTAGGGGTAGTTGGGAGACTGGTAGTTCGAAAGTTCCACCGTTATTTATAATTAGGAAACACTCCGAGGAGGCAAAGACACAAAGCAAGAGAAACATCCTTCTCAGTTAGGAAGGACTTAATTTTATATTGACGGCACAAGAGGTTCTCAACTGCTGATGATGATGGAGTAGGCACCTACTGTATGTATAAATTCAGCCTGAAAAATCCTGTAGTGAACTCCGAAATGTTGAAAAACAAGTAAGTAGGTAAGTAGTATTTTTCTCCTCCAGGGGTAGAGAGACTGGATAGCATTCGACGATTTCCATCAAGGATGACAGAAACAATTACCCCACTTTTTAATTTTGCTAGGTAAGTACGAGTAAGACTGAATAATGAAGGGATATGTCGCACGTATCCTAGAAGAGGGATACAAGTCCAAAAATGTCATTTTTGAGTTAGGAACAGTTTTGGGTAGTGGAAGTGCTGTTTTTCATCCCTAGAAGACAAACTTAAGCCTAGCTCAATCCCCCTCCGCCTGAATGCTGAAAGTTCTTTGTTCGATGGCCACCTACGTTTGCAGAAGACAGGCACAAAGCCCAGTGCTACCCTCTAAAGTGGACGTATCGCCTCTATTAAGCGATTTCCTCTATTAAAGAAACCTGGTGTTAATTTTCTGGAAACGACTATTACAATCAAGACGATCAACAATGATAAATGCATGTTTATTGTTCAATTTATCAGAACACTTCGTTCGCTCGAGCCTAGCCCAAAGGACCCCCCTCCTGACCTTGTCCAAATGGTAGTTGACTGGTGATCTTTACAGAAAAATAATAATTACAGTAATAATCACAATTATAATAATTTACACGGTTTCCTAATTATTTCATCCATCATTCTGAAGATATTTAACAGCAGGTAGGTAGATGGTTACCTACTTGTGTTTCTAGGACGTTGTAAGACTTGGGCATCCTTGAATATGCGATTAATCTGGGTTAAAGAAAGACAACACTCAACGGAAAACAAAATAACCAGATACTAATCCGTTTTAGACCTTTCAAAATCCAAATCCACGAAAAAACCATCAGTCTGTGTCTCTTGTGTTTGTCCAGGCCTTATTCCCCAACCGATTCGTGTTGTTCCTCCTTTGTTCAACGCTGAAATTTATCTAGCGCTGTGGACTACGTCATCCACCTTAAATTTTGCCTTGACGGAGGGGGGGGGGAGTAGAAACTATTTTTTAAGCATAATCTTGTGTATTTCGCCCAAACCTCAATTTCCCACTGATTTGAGTGTTTCTTTTTTTGTTCGACGTGGAAATCTATCTAGTTTTGCACTACGTCGCTGGAATTTTGAGATTAGAGTAAACGGAGGAGGAACGAGGGGTTATTTAGTGAAAGTAAGGCTCAATATGACAGCACGTTGAGCGCGCTACCTACTCCTCAATTTCGACCGATTCGCGTGTTTCTTTTTTTCGACTCTGATAACTAACTGACTAACATTAAGTCACCAGAGTACTGAAATTCTCATTAGGAAGAGGCAAGTGGAGGGATAATATTCACAAAATTGCGATTTTTCGATATTTTGGTTTATTTAGGGTTTACTAATGGTACCCAAGCTTTGAATCTTTATGAATAAACCTTTGTATTTTCATGAACTATAAATTTTGACACCATAGAACAAATTAGTGGTGCCACTGGTATGAATGTCTACTCCTACGGACTAGGTACCTATCGAAACTACTGATGAAAATTGTACTGGTTGTACTGAAACGGTTGAAGAAGGAATGGTGTGATGGGGAGGGGGGGGGATTGAACTCGAAATCGCACGTTGGTTATCTTTGATTATAGATTTTAAGAAGCTGTTTTAATTACTTAAGAATATTTTAGGAGACAGAATTATAAATATGTTTTTAATCTGTTTTATTTTTCCGACAACTCCCAATCTAACAAATTCTCGTTTAATATTTAATTTATATATATTTAATTCTCTCTAATTATTCTCATTTAAAACCAAATTAATCATTTGGGAAAGAATAAAAATCGTCCATGAAAAAAAAAAGACATCTCTGAAATAAAGAAATATTGTCCATGAAAAAAGGGAACAACACCAAAAATCGAAGAAATTTGACAAAAATATCCCCCCCCCCCACTCCTTCCTCACTAGCGAAAAGAATAATTTCGGTCCATGGGCTGTAGAAGCATTAGTACGGAAACAATTTCCCCAAATATCACCAGCATCAGACATGTTGCTATGGAAATAAAGCTATTCGTTCTAGAGGAAAACTTTGAAGGCCATTTCTCAAAAATCACTTTTTTCGAGATGTATCCCTATTCTAGGATATGTGCGATGTGACCGTGGACGTATCACAAGCACTCAACAGTGCTCGAAGTACCAGACATAATTACTTATCAAACACATTGCTTCTTGTAGGTACGTCAAGTTAGTGTTGAAATGGCATTCAAACCATGTTTGTGCTGCAACTACCTGCAGCCAGATCAAGAATTATCTCAGGGTAGAGTGCAAACGGCGACGCAAAGTCACGTAATGTTCGGTCACACTTGAGCTCGCTTTGTAATTGAGTTTCCCATGTTCACATCACGAATATTATTGCCACTCGGCAACAGTAGCTGTAGAAGCAAGGCTGAACTCATTGCAAAACTGCGTGAACCAAGTTAATGTAAAGTTTCCACAGACTCGTCGATCAGCTCAAATGCAATCAAAAAGTGAAGCAATCGTACGACTCCACAGTAGTTACTGACAAATTATGAAACTGTGAATGATCTATTTATGATCTATCTATGAATCTAACAAAGTAGGGTAAGCATTGATTTGACTTTTCAATGAGCACTTCACAACAAAGACCAAACCAGTCTGGACTTATGGAGCTTCTCTTTTGGCCTGAACAGCTCAGTCAAATCGAGACATCACTCACAGATTCCAGAACATGTGCTGAGAACGGTTGTCAATGCATCATGGTACTTTCGAAACGAACGTATCCTTCATGAGCTTCGGATCGAAACAATAAACGATGCTATAAAGCGACAAGCTGTGAGACACCTACAGCGGCTAAGATGCTAGATCAACGAGGAAGCTGTCCAACTCCTTGATACAAGTGAAATCATCAGATGATTGATGCGTGCCAAACCACTTGACCTAGCTTACTTATGAAGCAGTGAAGTGAAAAATCCACCATAATTAACAAAATCCAGTGATGTATCTTAGTTTTGAATACTTGACCATATTTTCAAAATAATACTATTAATAAATTATACATGGTGCAAAAAAAATATTGAAAAAAAATCGGCCCTTCTGGCCTCGTCCTTAGAGATAGAAGATAGAGAGGAAACGGTCTATAGCTGTCTACGTTGGGGTGTGGCCGGGAAATGAAAGTAGGGATGTCCCAAAAGTATCGATACTTAAAACTTTTTTTCCCTGATATATATGGTAGTATCGATACATTTTTTCAGTATCGGAGGCGATACTTTTTTATATCTCACATTTAATCTGACAGTACCTCTATCTCTACGTAGATTGTTGGGAGACCAACAAACTTCAACAAATTAAACAAAGATGATGTACCACATGTACTCGTCTCCAGTACTCTGTGTGTACCACCAACTCCAGCTCTCTGTGATAACCTGCTGTCCTCCATAATCGAGGAAGGACCAACAAAATGTTAACCCAAACAAGTGCAATAAGAAAACAAGTGCCTAAACAAAAACAAGTTTTAAATAACAAATTGAGTGATTTATTGTTTTGTTCATTCTTTATTAATTATGATCCTCGTGATGGAGAGATGTCACACTGATGGAGAGAAACATAAACGAAAATTTCACCCATTTTTGTGAAAGTACCTATCAAAAAGTATCGATACTTCAAAATATCAATACTTTTTAAAAGTATCGTATCGAAACTTTTTGATACTTTCTAGATGTATCGATACGTTATTATATCGATACTTTTGAAGTATCGGATATCCCTAAATGAAAGTGCAAGTTCACCCCCCTCTCGTCCGGACCGAAAAATAAGAGGTACTTAAACCCTCTACTTCTGTGTTAAAAGATAGGAAGATTGTTTTTGAAATACAATATGTCAAAACCCTGGGCCTCAAATCGAAAAACACACCGAAATAAACGTGAAAGAACATTAAAAAATCTTTACAGTCATGTGCATATCATGGAGCTACGTTGGAATATGATAACATTACAGGGGCTGGAAGTAAAAATGGATTCTAAACTTGTAGCACCTCCAAGTAGGTGGCGACGAATGACTGGGAGACTTACAATAGACAACCAAGATGGGGGTTAAGAAACAAATTCCAGACCATTATTGATAAATTTATGAACAACAACAACAAAAATAAGAAACAAGGTGATTCATTCATTCAGATTTTGTAGCAATTATAATTAGATATAGGTATTATTCGAAATTTTTTTTTTTTATCATGCACTAGTTTTATTACAATAATTTTTAGTTTTTCATTTACAATAGTCTCATTTACAATACTTATTTACAATACAGGCAGTTATTGATTACGAAAAGTAAGAAGTTTGACAAATTCTGTCGGCTGGTTGATTGCGGCAGTAATAGTCTTGCCCATCGCATTACACCTCAAGCTAGTATTACAATTTACGATAATTTTGACAAGTTCTACCTCTTGGCTAACTCCAAATTCTTCATCCTCACAGGCAAAAGGAATGAATTGGTTCAACTCATGGTATCGACTTATTCTATCTGAGATACGAAGTTCCACGTTTCTTTCTTTCATCTAGCTGAAATCATCAGTTATTTCTAGTGGCTATCTTTCGGCTTTACATTTTTAAAAACCGGAGATACGTGAATCAATCCCCACCTGTTTTTCAAGTCTGCGAAACGTGTAAAATGTTTCACCTAAAAGTCTTCAGACAGCAAGTTTTTTTGACATCCTAATCAATCTACTTTCTTGAATACTGATCTGAATATAAAACTGAAAATGCCATCCTAAAGACATGAAAGTACCTAACTGAACGATGTTACGATAAATGGAAGTTTGTTACAATCGTTTCGCGCCGCTCAACGGGTGGATACTCTTTGGACTGCACACTAGTAGTGCGGGTCAGCCGATCTGACAAAGAGTCAGGCGGTTCCAGATCAACCCTGTGAATCGTGTTTTGCCTCTCAGTCGGTCGCATTTCGTTCCTCGTTCCGGGTTAGTATTTCTTTCAAGAACCAGCGCTCAAAGTTTGAAGATTGTACCTAAATTTGAAATTTTCAAGAAATTTTCGAAATCCAAACTGCATTTACCTAGGAAATTGAAAAAAAAGAGTGCCGCTCGAATCATCAAAATCGAACAATTATTACCGGCGAAATTTGGGAAAAACCTAACTGAACAAACGGTAATAACCAAATAAAACTAGTTCTGGGAGCTTCTCTCAAGATAATGTAAGAAAACGGCTAATTGTGATGAAGCGAGAAACTCAGCACAATTTTTCCTTGGAGAATTTGAAACGTTTTGAGCAGCCATCAAACGTTTCTTTACATTACGATTGATAAAACTTGGGTTCTACGACATTATTTCGATAAAATTGACCCTTTTCAAGCCTAAGTAGCACTTATGAATTTTTCAAGATTTGAACGCGTTTTGGCCACTCTGCCTTCCAACGAAAATATTGATGAGTGCTCGGGGTCAAAATTTTCCCAATGTTCCAAGAAACAACTATTAAGTAAAAGTCTATTACTCATATCACAATTAGCTGTCGTATTACCCCAAAATCCCTTCACTAATACCTTTCGGTCGATGGTGAAACTGGCCTTTCCTCAACTTCTCTCTTCTTCCTCAAAACTGACTTTCCTTACCTTCTCACCTCGTTGTTTTAACGTTAGTATAATTGAATGAATAATACCTCCTCCCCCTTTCCCCTTACCAAAAAAACCTTTGCCATAAATCATTTGATTTTTTGGCAACTTAATTAAATTAAGTTCAATTTTTGAACTATTGGCAACTATTTTTGAATTGTTAATTTTTTGGCAACTTAATTAAATTAAGTTCAAATTTTGAACTATTGACAACTTCATTTGAACATGTGGCAAATAATTTTGCTTCCGAGTCTACCAAGGTAGCGGAAGCTTTGTTTTCACTTTTCAAGGACGAAAAAAAAAGTTCTCCAAAATAAAAAATTTCACTCGCATTTTGCGTTTTAGTCCTTTCTGAACAATTTTGGTTCAGTGTCTGTGTGTCTGTCTGTGTGTCTGTCATGATTTCCTTGTAACGCGCATAACTATACGAAGTTATTGTCCGATTTCAATGAAATTTTCAGGGATTGTGCGGGTTGGTGTGTAGACGGTCCCCTATGAAAATCATCATCCCGGACTGATAGAAGCGACTGCGCATGCGCTAACGTGAATTCCTTGTAACAGCCATAACTTCTACATTTTCCATACGATTTCGATGAAATTTTCAGGAATGTTACAGATTAGTATTTAGATGGTCCCCTGTGAAAATCATCACCTTCGGACTAATAGTAGCCACTGCGCATGCGCAAACGTGAATTTCCTTGTAACGTCCATAATTTCTACATTTTCTATCCGATTTCAATGAAATTTTCAGGGATGTTACAGATTAGTATTTAGATGGTCCCCTATGAAAATCACCACCTTCGGACTGATAGTAGCCACTGCGCATGCGCAAACGTGAATTCCTTGTAACGGCCATAACTTCTACATTTTCCATCCGATTTCAATGACATTTTCAGGGATGTTACAGATTAACTTGTTTTGATGTTTTGAGATTAACTACTATGCATCGGATCATCTATATAATCGGGTTATGGATACGAGGAAGCTATGTGCCACACCCACTTGTTTTTTTCTCAAACCCCTAAGTTTTGACAACCACAATCGAAGTCCTTGTCCGACTTTTTCACTCCTAAAATGTTCAATGAATGTTTTTCTCTCCGTCTCTATGAATGAATAATGAATAATAACAAGCTTTTATTGACATAATATGATAACGTTATTAAGATAATAGATTATTAGATAATAATTATATATAATTAATTATATATTATATATATGATATTAATTAATTATATATATGATAATAATTATTAGATAATATGATAACGCCCAAAAATAAATAAATAATAGGTAGCAACATGGTAAAGTCGTTGGTTGGTCACCGATGAGACATACATATTATAATCATAGGAATACATAGGCTAGTAAATAACAATTTTTCATGTTCATCGACTCCGTTCCGGGTCAGTATGTCCCGAAATTACCGGCACTCAACGTTTGAAAATTGTTCTTAAATTTGAAATTTTCAAGGGTTTTTGAAAATCATAAGTGCATCAGACTAGGGAATTGAAAAACTGAAATATTGCTGCTGGATTCAACATAATCGACCAATAATTGCCAGAGAAAAATGGGGAAAAACAAAATTAAATAACGGGTTTTCTCACATTTCTCTGGCAATTATTGTTCGATTTTGATGATTCCAGCGGCAATCTTTTAGTTTTTCAATTCCCCCGACTGATTTGGAAAATTCTTGAACATTCCAAATTCAGATACAACTTTTAAAATTTGAACACCTGCAATTTCGGGAAATACTGACCCGGAACGAGGAACGAAGTCTTTCGAGCGTTTCGGGTCAGTATTTCCCTGAATCATCAAAATCGAACAATCATTGCCAGAGAAAACGCTGCAAATCATTGCTCAAAGGTTTATTATTTTCTGTATAGATCACCCTTCTGTATAGATCACTGGTTCTCCATCAATAGCACCTACCACCATCTGTATTCTCCCTTGACCTTCCCTCTCAAATTTCAGCTTCCTGCGTTCAATAGGATTGAAAATGACTTCGGAGCACACTCAGCTGATCAGTGATCTGAAGAGTGAAGAAGATCTCCTCGAATGCTGGAGACGCCTGGAAGAGCACTTCCATTCAATAGGATTGAAAATGGCTTTGGAGCTCACTCAGCTGATCAGTGATCTGAGGAGTGAAGAAGATCTCCTCGAATGCTGGAGACGCCTGGAAGAGCACTTTCATTCAATAGGATTGAAAATGGCTTCGGAGCTCACTCAGCTGATCAGTGATTGAAGAATGAGGAAGCTTTTGAGCAATGATTTGCAGCGTTTTTTACCCACCAACATTTTTTTTACCTACCAACTTTTTTTTACCTAACAGCTAGGTACTACCTACCACACCATACTGGCTTCACACCTTCACAATCAAGTTTATTAGAAAGAACTAAACGCTTCACACTCGATTGGAAAAATAGAAAGCTTCATATTGAAATTTGATTACTGGTTACGCAGAAGGCAAAACTGTATACAAATCGAAGAAATGAACAGCGATCGCATTTTAGTCCGATAAAATTTGAATGGAGATTAGACCTCTTTTGCGATTCACACTCATGATTCTGTTTTATCGAAGGAAAACCTTCAAGTACTCGTAGGGACCGAACGGTTTGTCCTACAGAGCTCCGGGTGGTCTCAAAAATTTTTAAAAATTCAGTACCATTTAAAATTGGTGAAAAAACGATACCTTTATTTCGAGAGTTTTCGAGCTAGGGCACTCTTGAAAATTTCAACCCTTAATTTTCACCCCTTAGAAGTGAACTACATCAACCAAAAGCTTCGCGGCACAACTAGACCCCAAATGGAGCCCATATACCAAATTTGAACCAAATCGGTTCAGTGTTGCTAAGAAAAGTGCCGCGGACGGCGGACGGGTGACGGCGGACGGGGGACGGCGGACGGACATTGCAAATTTGGATTCTACGCACCTTGAAACGTAAAGTGACAAAGTTTGAGGGGGGGTTATAAAAATTTTTTGCGATACGATCACATAGGCTTATTATTAGAAATAATAAACCAAAAGGGGAAAAATTGAATTTTATTCAGCTAAGGTTTTCCCATTTTTCGCGGCTAATTATTGTTCGATTTTGATGATTCCACCGTCAATATTTCAGGTTTTCAATTCCCTAGACTGCTGCACTTATGAATTTCGAAAATACTTGAAAATTTCAAATTTAAGTACAATTTTTAAAGTTTGAGCCGTTTGCAATTTAGGGAAATACTGACCCGCAACGAGGAACGAACGGCGACCGACTGAGATCCACTTAATATTTCAATGGGATCAGTCCTTGTAGGAGTGCATGCTTCGAGATACGTCCTTCTGTATTGGACATTAGGCCAAGAAGTACTCAGAATCCTCAATCCCACTCCTAATGCATAATTCGCAGAGGTGAATCCTGTCACATGAGATGCAGTAACTCAATCCTGTCAGATGCAGTAACTCCCCGCTACACCTCAAGATACAGTAAACGTTCTCCAGGCTCGTTCTATGAGAGACGACATTGACGTCATGTCTAAGAGCTTTGTACAGGGTGTGATAACGGCCTTCCTGGCATTCCAGGTTCAGCTCCACCTTCGAATCACGTTCAAAGCCTACAATTTTGGCTGAGAGTTCCTGCGACAATCCTCTCGCTACATCTCACTTGAAAGACCCACCCGCTCATTATTTTGCTACATGGATCTCCCAGGTGACTTCCCAGTCCAGTTACTTGTTGAAGGCAAGGTACTCGGCTGCTATCTATAATCTGGTAGGGGGAACCTCGACGTTTTTATAGTAAACTGGACATTCAATTTTAGCGGGTCTCTTCACATGTGGAAGGAAGAGCACGTAATTCAGCGTATTTGCCGGTAGCTAGATTTTCTTGATGAAACATAGCCTTATTCTCAAGACTTGGTCGTGCTTCCTGTATCTCCAAACAGCCGAAGCACATACTGCCTCAAAGATACTAATCTTGGGTCCTCCTTAGCTACAAATAGCTTGGAGCAATCTGAATTAATGTTCCTTTTGGTTTATTATTTCTGACAAAAAAAAAATTGTATGCAAAGTTGTACTCTGCACCCACCACTCCCTATTTCAGCAAATTGTGAGTAACCGTTTATTTATTCAAAATAAACTAATTGTGAATCGAAAATATGGTTGGCAGGTAGTGACAATAGCAAAGCAGTGGTCTCTACTGGCGGGTAGGGACGGCACGATACTCCAAAGTATCGATACTCCTTTCAATACGATATTTCTCAGGAAGTATCGATACCCGATATCTTTTCGATACCAATATTATAAAATATCCATACTTCGATAATATCGGCTCGAAGTATCGATACCACCGATATTTCAAATTAACCAACCGATGATTTTTCACTCCAAATAAAATCCCTATTAATTAAGAAAAGGCAATAGGTATATTATTTTAAACAACAATTTAAAATGTAATAAATGCCAATAATTTAAAATTTAATAAAAATGAATAATCATTCCATTTTATTTCAATTCCACTTCTTATTTGCAATAAATCTCTGTTCAATGAAATGGTGTTTTTCTTCCACTAGAAATCGAAAGGATCAAGTAACAAATCAGTTACAAAACAGTTAAGTAATACCATTTATTATTCGAAAAAGCCGTTCGCACGTGACTGATGTCGCCATCACGATTAATATTCTGCATGCCTCCCTCTTCTTGTAAGTTCGGGAAAACGGGTTTAAATTCCTTCCAAACTCACATTGGATATTGATTATATTTTGAGGCTATCGTGGTGATATATCGTTTCAATTTATACTATTCTGAGCCTGTTTTGAGTGTTTTTTGTGGCAGACAATATATGGTATTATTTTCTAGTTACTTATTCGGTATTTTTTCACCAATTTGCTTTTGCAAAATTGTCGATAATATTGTCATATCAAGAAAGTATTGATACCTCCGATATTTTAGGCAAAAGTATCGATGCCAAAATATCGGTTTGAGTTTTGCATCAAAAGTATCGTTACCAAAAAAGTATCGATACTCCGATATATCGGTGGTATCGTGCCGTCCCTACTGGCTGGTGATCTTTCCAGAAAATTAATAAACCTATGCGTGATAATTTGCAGCGTTTTAGCTAAGGATTCTCTCTCGCGCAAGCAGCATTGGCATTGGTTGGTTCCTAGCAGCGTAAAAAGTGGAATCGTATTGAATCGAGTGGGCAGATTCGGATCAATCGATCTGACCACTTGATCCAGAATAGGAAAGAAAAAAACGTCTGCCAAGTTGGGTGGGCAGTATAGCTTCCTCACTCATTGTAACATGGAAGTATAGAATCAGTTGGCGAAAAACAGGAGAGGAAATGGCCTTGGAGCTCACTCAGCTGATCAGTGACCACTCAGGCACCTTCAGCATTCTCCATTGACCCTGCCTCTCAAATTTCAGCTTCCTGCGTTCAACAGGAGAGAAAATGGCCTTGGAGCTCACTCAGCTGATCCGAAGGTGCTGAAATTTATAGGGGACCGTCTAGGACCTAACCCGCACAATCCCTGAAAATTTCATCAAAATCGGACCACAGGTTAGTATAGTTTTGCCCGGGACAAGGATTGACCACAGACAGACAGACAGACCGACAGACCGACAGACAGACAGACAGACAGACACGGAACCAAAATTGTTCGGGAAGCTCTAAAACGCAAAAAGCAAGTGGAAATTTTGATTTTGGAGGACATTTTTTTTTTTCACTTCTTTCACGAATACAAAGCTTCCCTACCTTCGGTAGTGAGGAAGCAAAATAAATAAAGAAGGAAAACACTAAACTTCGGAGGTCGGGGGAATAGCGAGGTCGGATTTGTTTGGCGGGGCCTCTCTAAACAAGGATGAAGTTCGGTAGGTTCTGATGGAAGGATCCACACTATCCCCAGCCTTCTTGGGCTTTATTGAGAAACTTCCCCCGAAATTACGGTAGAAGGGATGTAGACGTCTGACCCCCCTGTAACCTTCTCACTCGGAGGTCACTGGGTCACCTTCGTAATGAGGTTGTTCGATCAACTGCACACAGTACGTACGATGGAGGGTGTTATGAGGAGGAAGCATATTGTTGAGTAATGCTTGCATTCCATGGGATGTCCCATCGGATAAGCTATAGGTCACTTTAAACCAGTTGTTGAGCGATAAAAAAAGGTATTTTTATTAAGGACGCCCACCGAAGGCTTCGGCGTTCTAATGCGATTAATCTGAGGTGAAGTTGAACAACACTCAATAGAAGAAAAAAACACATACTAATCCGTTTTAGAGCTTTCTGAATCCAAATCCGTGATTTTACAATCGATATTTTAAAATACCGACTATAGATGCAGTTATCGCGGAAAATTCAACTTAGGAGGCTGTTGGGTCATCCTCATTGATAATTAATTATTGCAACTCGACCCACGAAGATTTAAGCCCGGATTTCGTCAGATAATTTATACTACGGAAGGAGAAATGGAGAAATTGTCCAATAACCTATTCACAATTATTAATAATAAACCCTTTGGCATATATTAATTTGAATTTTTGGCACACTTTTGGCATACCAATTTAAACTTTTGGCATCTCAATTTGAACTTTCGGGAAATACATTACGTTTCGACAACTACTAGAGTCCTTGTCCACCTTTATTCCCTCTACAATGTTCAATAAAGGGGTTTTTCCCTCTGTTTTAAATAATTAACGGTCGGTATGTTACTTTGACGAGAAAAATATTTCCCTTCAGGATAATCAGTATGCTGCTATTTTGTAACTCTGAATTATCAATACTCGATATTTTGAAATATCGATACTCAAGCCAAACAATGTTTAGGGTATCGATACTTGAATACGTACAGTACCGATATGAAATATCGACACTTTTGTTTCGATACCCATCTCTACTCTGCCATTCACTGGGCTGTCATTTAGTGACGATTCGACGAACCTTTCGATGCGATATTTAACATCAAAACAATATCGGAGGGCAGTATCGATATCGATAAAATATCGGAAGAAAAATATCGATGTCACTAATATCGATAGAATATCGAAAGAAAAATATTTATGTGACATGGTCACTGATATCGAATATATTTTTACGTCATTTTTTTTTTTTTTTTTTTTAAATCAATATCAGTGATATCGATAGAATATTGTTGTGAAGTGCTAAGCATCGAGTTTGGAAACCAGGTTTCAATGTGTTTATGATTCTAATAAAAATTGTCACTTCTCGTTTTGAGACTCTTGTAAAACCAGAGTGTATTTTTCTGTAATCTATTCTGCGATCATCTCTTTTGACGACCACTTCATAAAACTGGTGTCAGAAGTGGGATGGATTATTTAGCGACGCTCAAGTGGATCCACAAGTTTTGTGAACATTTTGTGAACTTTTGACGATTGATAGAGATTGTTCAACACAATGAATACACGATCTACTATTAGGAATCAGGAAGACATGCGAGTAGTACCAGAAGAAACACGAGAAGAATGGATGGTGCCACCAGAGCAAGATCCAGCTTTGAATGAAGAAGAGATGATACCTCCTGACAACGAACAGTTTGTTCAGCAACCCTTAAACGAAACACAACCAATGATGGCCGACTTCAGAAAGTACTGGGAGGAAGAGAGGGCGGCTTTAGTTCAAGAGGTAAGACAAACGGTGAGGGATGAGCAAAGAGCAGCGAAGGAAAGCATGGAGATGGAGTGGAGTGCTTGTCTAGGGGAACTGAGGCATGTTATTGCAGAGGAGATGGCGACTAGAACAGAACATTTGCAAGGACCAATTACAACTAGCAGTTCAACTACACAAATTGAAGGTACTTCCAACTCCCAACCTCTTCCTCTTTCTAGGTCGTCGTTCCTTAAAGTTAAAACATTTGATGGGACAGTAAGTTGGGATGCGTACATAATACAATTTGAAGACATCGCAAATAAAAATGGTTGGGACAGCTCTATGAAAACCACTGCACTAGAGTCCGTCTTGGCGGGTCCAGCTCTGGACATTCTGCTAGAAGTGCCCACACCCCGAACGTTTCCAAAATTGGTTGAAGCTTTGGAACGACGGTTTGGCCTTCGACAACACGATCAGCGATTCATGACTGAATTAGTTACTAGAACGCAACAGCCTAAAGAGGGTGTCAGTGCATATCACCAAGCAATACGAAAGTTAGCTCACCAAGCATGGCCTGGGGTTGTAATGACAGCACCGTTGGAGAGCATGGTGGTGGTCCATTTTATGAGAGGTTTGCGAGATTCAGGAATACGTGAACGTGTAATGGGGTTGTGGCCCAAATCCTTGGATGAAGCACTCGTGATTGCACTTAGATTTGAAACAATAGCACAAATTGCTAAACCAGTTTCAGCTTTGGTAGCAGAGACTGTCGAAGCACCCCTTCCATTGAACAAAGATGCAAATGAGATTCCTAGTAGAAGAGCAAACTTTTCAGATCAACAACCAGTTCAGTGGATTCAACAACGTAGGGATCCGCAGATCAGCAGGAGGGGCCCAAATCAGAGGAGAGAGAGGGAAATCTATTGCTGGCGTTGTGCTGCTCCTGGTCATGTGGCTCTGGCTTGCCCTTACCCACCAGTAGGACAGTCTCAAAGAACAACGCAATATGATCAACGAATGCAACATCCTAATCACTGGCTGGCGGCAGATTCACGCCACAATACCTCCAGTACATCCCAGCAACTTTCCCTTCCGGGAAACCTGCCAAGGTCGGATTGAAGGGGCACACTTCGACCAAAGAACCGCCCCACTCAAGGGAATGTGTTTTGGTGTACAGGGCAACACCAGATAAGTCCCTTGTGGTGCCGGGAATGGTCAGTAGAATTCCCTGTGGTATGGTGGTGGACACTGGAGCTACTAGGACCATTCTTAATTCTGATATTGTGAACCGAGCAGGGGTGAAAGTATGTGCTGTTGGTGGTATATCACTTCGTTCAATTTCAGGTAAGCTCATTCCAGTTCAAGGGGAAGCAGAGGTCAGCATAAATTTGGGAGATGGAAAACCGCGCATCCATACAGCATTGGTGGCACCTATCCAGGAAGAATGTGTCCTGGGCTTGGATTTCCTGAAGAACCACCAATGCTTGGTAGACCCAGCCAACCACTCCATACTTGTTGAAGGACGTCGCTTTGGACAAGAAGAAGGTCATGTCTACCAGGTGGAAGAAGCCTCTGAAGAAGATGGGTATCAGGAGTTGACTCCATTTGACATCCATACTTCTAATGATGAAAGTGAGTTGGGCTTGCCAAGTCATGTCCAGTTATTGATGGAAAAAGCTGAGAAGGGTTTGTCTGTGGATCAGGGTCAGCAGTTCAAATGTTTGTTGAAGGATTTTTCAGATATATTTGCGAAGAATGGTAAAGAGTTGGGGAAGATTCTAGGTACTGACCATAAAATAGACGTTGGTGACCATGCACCAATTCGCCAATCTCCTCGCCGCATTCCACCTCATCGCTTGGAGGAAGTTGACAAGCTGATAAGCGAAATGGAGAAAAATGGAATTATTGAAGCCTCACAGAGTTCGTGGGCTAGCCCAATTGTGCTTGTTGCCAAAAAGGACGGGTCAACCCGTTTTTGTGTAGATTACAGGCTACTCAACAATATAACTAAAAAAGATGGTCATCCACTCCCGAAGATAGATGAATTGGTTGGAGATGTTGCTGGGAGCTCATGGTTCACGACTTTGGACTTGCAGAGTGGGTATTGGCAGGTACCAATGGCTGAGACTGACAAGGAGAAGACAGCTTTCTGCACACCACGGGGATTGTGGCACTTCCAAGTCATGCCATTTGGCCTTTGTAATGCTCCGGCTACATTCCAAAGAGCAATGACCAGTATGCTGCGAGAAGAAATCAGGCAGGGAAGGGTTAAAGTTTACTTAGACGATGTACTGATAGATAATTCTGATTTCAATGGACATATGACTTGGTTGCGCAGAGTGTTCCAGGTACTTCGTCACAATAATGTAAAATTAAATCCAAAGAAATGTCGCTTATTGGCTCGCCATGTAAATTACCTGGGGTTTATCATTTCTGAGAGAGGTATTGAGACTGACCCACAAAAGACGGCTCAGGTTCGTGAGTGGCCAATACCCAAGGATGTGAAGGAACTACGTTCTGTTATTGGCTTGTGTTCCTATTACCGGACTTTTGTTGAACATTTTGCAGCACGCATGGCCCCTCTTTACTCACTACAAGATAAAAGCAAGACCTTCGAATGGACCAAAGCATGTGACGAAGCCTTTTCAGGAATCAAAGAAGCGTTAACACAACCACCAATCCTGGGACATCCAACTCAGAGAGATCTATTCATTCTGGACACAGATGCTAGTGACAAAACGATAGGAGCAGTTCTTTCTCAAATGCAGAACGGAGAAGAGCGAGTTTTGGCGTATTTTAGTAAGTGTTTGTCAAAGCAAGAACGCAACTACTGTGTGACTCGTAAGGAGCTCCTCAGTCTAGTAAGAGCGTTGCAACACTTCCGTTCATTTGGATTGGAGAGTGGTGTGGAATTTTTGGTCAGAACGGACCATGCTTCACTTCAATGGCTGAGGAACTTCCGAGAGCCCGATGGACAGCTCGCTCGATGGCTGCAGGTGATCACAGGGTATCATTTTCGAGTTGAACATAGACCTGGTAGTAAACATTTGAATGCTGATGGAATGTCTCGAAGGCCCTGTATTAAAGAAGAATGCCAGAATTGCTTGCGCCAGGAGCAGAGACATGGAATAAATTTCGTTTCTAACCGGGTGTCAATTGCTAATGAGGAAGAAAAGCAGTGGATTGAAGAGCAAAAGATGGATCCCGTTCTAGGACCAGTGTATCAGTGGGTGTTGACAGGAAGGAGTCCTAGTTGGCAGGATGTGGCCGCATTTCCAAAGAAAACCAAGGTGCTCTGGGCTCAATCCCAACGACTCGAATTGAAAAATGGTTTGCTGATTAGGAGATGGGAAAGTCATAACGGAAATTCTCAAGTAGAGCAAATGTTGGTGCCCAAATGTAGGGTGAAGGAGGTTTTGCGAGTGGCACACGAGTTAGGCCACTTTGGGCGGAAACGAACTATTTCAGAGGTCCGAACTAGATTCTATTGGCCGGGATTACATGAAGATGTTAGGTGGTTCTGCGCTTCATGTGATGTATGTGGTCGGCGGGGTGGTAAAAGTAAACAAAAGAAGGCACCCTTGCAAAGTTATACTGTTGGGACCCCGTTTGAGCGCCTTGGCATCGATGTTGTTGGTCCTCTGCCTATTACAAATCGCGGAAATTGCTACATTGTGGTAGTCGTCGACTACTTTACGAAATGGCCCGAGGCCTTTGCAGTTCCAAATGTTCAGGCAGAGACAGTGGCTAGAGTTCTGATTGATAATGTTATTTCCCGATTCGGCGTACCTCGTGAAATACACTCAGACCAGGGCACCAACTTCGAGTCACGTGTCTTCAAAGAAGTGACTGCACTTCTCAACGTGCATAAAACCCGAGCTACACCTCTTCATCCCCAAAGCTCAGGCCTAGTAGAACGATTCAATCGCACTTTATGGGAGGCCCTTGCCAAAGTGGTGGATAGTGACCAAAGAGACTGGGATTTGAAACTCCCTTGCGTTCTTTTGGCCTATAGAGCTACGGAGCATTCAACAACAGGACTGTCTCCGGCTCAAATGGTGATGGGGAGGGAACTTGTACTTCCTATGCATCTTTTAGTAGGAGCAGTTCCAGGTGCAACTGCTCAGACAACTTATGCCCAGATGTTGCGAGATCAGCTTGAGCAAGTGCATGAGATTGCGCGAAAGAGGTTGCTTAGTGTCGCTGATAGAGTAAAAAAACAGTACGATGTTCATACTGACAAACCACGATTCCAGGTTGGTGACCAGGTTTGGTACTTTCGACCTCGTCGGCGTGTGGGGATATGCCCGAAGTTGCAATCGTCTTGGATGGGACCCTGCCAAATCATGAAGGTTATAAGCAACGTGGTATTTAGAATAAAAACACCAGGAAAGAAACTATTTGTGGTACACGCTGACAATCTCGCACTCTATCCTAATCAAAAGGAGGAAAAAGAAAAACAAGGGGATGGTGTTGTGAAGTGCTAAGCATCGAGTTTGGAAACCAGGTTTCAATGTGTTTATGATTCTAATAAAAATTGTCACTTCTCGTTTTGAGACTCTTGTAAAACCAGAGTGTATTTTTCTGTAATCTATTCTGCGATCATCTCTTTTGACGACCACTTCATAAAAATATCGAAAGAAATAATACTGATTTCACCAAGGACCTAGTATCCCGCTAGGATACACTGAGAGACCACTGAGATTGAATATATTTTTACATCTTTTTTTAAATCAGTATTGAAGATATCGATCGACTATCGAAAGAAAATATTGATTCCAATGATATTGACATTTTCATGTCTGCTTTGGCACATAAACTGAAAAATTGTCACGAAAACTAAGCAAGTCTTGCTCACGCGACCAATAAATAAAATAGAACAATCAAATAAATAAAATAGAACAATAAACTGTTTTCTTATTTTGATGCTTGGGTATATGAACTAACAACCTTACCCACCCCTACCCCCCCCCCCCTTCTACCTTGTTGTGTAGTGGTTGACATGAAAATGTCCCAATGTGTTGCAGACTCGTATGCAAGCATTCCCGTTTATTTAACAATAATTCAAAATGTAATAAAAGTCAATGGCAATTAAAAATGTAATAAAAGCCAATAATTTAAAATTTGATAGAAATGAATAATCATTCCATTTGAATATGTTTTTGCATATTTTTGTTATTAATATTGCGAAATTATCGAAAGAACAATACTGATTTCACTGATATCGAAATTATTTTGCATATTTTTTTTTATCAATATTAGTGATATCGATAGAATATTGAAAGAAAAATACTGATTTCACTGATATCGAATATGTTTTTGCATCGTTTTGCTTCCGAGTCTACCAAGGTAGCGGAAGCTTTGTTTTCACTTTTCAAGGACGAAAAAAAAAGTTCTCCAAAATCAAAATTTTCACTCGCGTTTTGCGTTTTAGACCTTTCTGAACAATTTTGGTTCCGTTTCTGTCTGTATGTGTGTCTGTCCGTCTGTCATGAATTCCTTGTAACGCGCGTAACTATACGAAGTTATTGTCCGATTTCGATTAAATTTTCAGGGATTGTGCGGGTTGGTGTGTAGACGGTCCCCTATGAAAATCATCATCCTCGGACTAATAGAAGCAACTGCGCATGCCCAAACGTGAATTCCTTGTAATGGCCATAACTTCTACATTTTCCATCTGATTCCAATGAAATTTTCAAGGATGTTACAGATTAACTTGTTTTGATATTTAGAGATTAACTACTGCGTATCGGATCATCTATACAATCAGGTTATGGATACGAGGAAGCTATGTGCCACACCCACTTGGCAGACTTTTTTTTTTTAATCAATATCAGTAATAATGATGAATTATCGAAAGAAAAACATTGATTTCACTGATATAGAATGTATGTTTTGACATTTTATGTCTTTACTATGGCACATAAATGAAAAATCGTCACGCGGGGAGCGTCACGCGGAAATTTCTGATGATTTTCACGTACAACCAATCGTTCCTAGGGAAAACTAACTTCCTCATTTTCCACCCCACAAAAATCGTTCACCACTCATTGGAAAGCTCTCTATTTATTAAATATAAGACATAAAATGTCTCTCGTGGTTGCGTACTTGTACGAAAGCTGTATCCACCGTTTGTGTTTCCAATGCTTTAGTCAGAAACATAAATAATGATAAGTTTTATGATTTTTTTTTTTCATTATTTTTCGACTCAAAAACTCGTTATAGTTTCCATCTCGTGATACTAAACCAATCGAACGAAGATTTGCATCGTTTTTTAATCGATATATCTACTAACATAATGCCACTTCAAATTTTACTCGTAAATAGTTGTATCAATACATAATATAATATATTATTATATTATAATACATTAATACAAAACAGAAATGGCGAACGCGAAATCGAAACGAAAAGAAGTGATAACGATGTCTCGTCCCTCTTCCCATATCGATTATCGAGCATCATGTCATGTTATTTCAACATTGTTGTATAAGTGTTGCATTCATCTTCCTTTTCCATTCATTTTGGTTTTTATTATTTTTTATATTTTAGGAGAAATTGATAAATTACAGTGGGAAGGATTACAACCGATAATTTTTTTCTTTCGACATCAATATTTT
The DNA here is from genome assembly GCA_009739505.2 of Apolygus lucorum. Taxonomy (NCBI): domain Eukaryota; kingdom Metazoa; phylum Arthropoda; class Insecta; order Hemiptera; family Miridae; genus Apolygus; species Apolygus lucorum. Next base: position 15,960,642 of record CM019169.2, on the reverse strand, counting down.
CCTTTCGATATTCGATAATATCGCAAGAAAAATATCGATGCAAATATCGGATATATCGAAACAAAATATCGATATCAATAAATATCGTCACTGTCATTCCACTCGCCACACCGCGGTCTCCTCGACAGTTCACGACAAATCCTCCGATCGAACCCGGAAAGGCTCGGCTCCCGCTGAAGTGGAACCAACAGCGGGGGAGAGGGAGAAACAGCTGCACCTGCAACTCGAGGCGTTGATCGCGGAGGGGAATTCGGTTGCCCCACCGAGACGAGTCATCCCCTCCTCTTTCCCCGTCAACCCCCCCCCCCTCCCCTCACTCATCCCGCCAACCGGCTCGGAGGACCAGTTGTTTTCAGTTGGTTACTCACCTCTCCGCGCGTTTCGTGTGGTTTTTGTCATCCAACTGTTATCTACGGTTCTAACTTGTTTGTTGATCACGGAATTTCACTTCGTTGGCTGACATCTATTCGGTGGAATGCACCTCGGATTATGCTCATAGGTAATATTACTCACTAATTCACTGTACTTAGTCATATTCGCGATTATTCAGACTTTTACCTGTAATTTAGTTGAGAATCGAAGTTGTTGTTTCCCTGAAGCCTGACTTGTTTCAACTTTAAATTCCGAACTTCACAGTCTCGTCATTGTAAATTGCCAGCATTCCGGAAATTTGTCCTTTTTTTGAGAACCGAGAATTAATAACTGACTACTTCATTGCCAAAACGCGGCAAATTATTACACAAAGGTTTATTATTTTTCTGTATAGATCACTCGTCTGCAAAGATCACGGCTTTGCCATTGTCACCACCTACCAACCGTAGGTACTACCTACCTACAGCGATCGCATTTTGGTCACCTAAACCTGAACGGAGATTAGGTCACTTTTGCGATTCACACTCGTGTTTCTGATTTATCGTAAGTCCAAAAGCTCTCGCAGGGAGCGAACGGTTTGTCCTGCAGAGCTTCGTCTCCAGTTGTCCAGAGCGTGGTATCTAAAAATTCAATACTATCTTGAATTGATGAAAAAAAATTGCACCCCTTATTTTTCAACCCTTAGAAGCGACTGACATCAACCAAAAGCTTCGGGGCACAACTATACCACAATTGGAGCCCACATACCAAATTTCATGAAAATCGGTCCATGGTAACTAAGGAATGTGACGCGTACGGTAGACGGACGGCCAAATTTTGGTTTATTATTTTCAATAATGAACCTTTGGAATCGAAGCTTTGAAACGTAAACCAACAAACCAAAAGTATATCCTATTCCGTGGGGCAGTAAAATTCTCTTCAGAGTTTTGTTTACTTATTTGTTTACCTACATGTTCTTGAATTATTTTACGGATTTAATTACATATTTCGCCGTTCAAGTTTGATCTTGACCCATCTCAATTCAGCTACTCTCCAGGAGAAGCTTAAAGTCCATTCACGCAGCATGAGTTAATGAGCGAATTTTCATAGGGATCTGCTATGATTAATGGTAAGGATGGGACATCAATATCGATAATATCTATGTTTTACACTCGATGTTTTTCAAACATCGATGTTTCGGTCCGATGATATCTATATGTCGAGGTGATGGTCTGATAACATCGTATGATAAATTTGACCTACAAGGCAAGGAAACCAGACAAATTCCAATTCCAGACCCGATATAACTTCATTGGCGCGTGACGTCATAAACATTCGAAAATTTGAAAAATCATAGAAAAATATCTACTCATCTAAAAAGAGAACGGCTGGTGTCAAAATTCTCAGGATGAGGTCTACTTTCGATTAAAAATTTAAAAAAAAATCAGCCGCACCCCCCATTGAAACCAGTTGGTGAACGATAAAACATGCATTTTTTATTCACTTTCCTCCTGTACAAAACTATTTCGCTCAATGTAGGTAATTTAGTTAGTTATTGGTGGAGAGAGGGATGAAGGGAACTCCGCGGACGGCGTCCACGGAGCAACTTTTGTTATTCGATTTTTGGATCCTACGTACGTAGGTACCTTGAAACGTAAACCATCAATTTTGAGGGGGGTCAAACAATTTTTTTTTTTGTTTTTTTCCAATGGTTCTGTAGAGGATCGTGCTGGTGTAAAGCTCAGGGACAATGGACTGTAGTTAGAGAATTTATTGATTAATATCAAGGCAAAGGGGTTGTAAAATTATACTGCTTAACACATTCAGTGCGCAGGGGCGCTTAAGCGCCCCTCCGAGTCTTCCCACCGAACGGGAGGGCACTTAAGCGGCCATCTCCCTTCTCACACCTGTCGAAATTATTGGCAAAATCGAATTATCGAATTATCGAAAAAATAAAATCAAATTATCAAATTATTATCAATTATAATTATAATTATAATAATTATAATTATTATCAAATTATCAAATATCAAAAGGCAAAAATCAAATTATCGAAAAAAATAAGACACCTATGTCGAATTATTGGCCAAAAAATTGTTCAGGGTGGTGGGGTTGACACAATTTAGACTCCCGCACTGAAGGTGTTAAAAACGGGAATGAGAGTGGTACTCACAGGTGTTGGAGCGCTCCGAGACGACGCCGGCCGGCGGTGAAGACGATGATAAGTCCAGGACGACGGAAAAACTCGTTATAAGCAGTTTTGAGGGGTTTTATGAAGTTAAGCGGAAAATTAGACAGTCGAAATAACTTATTTCAAACTATTAAGTACAAAACGTGATGGCACAAAAGAGAGAGGGATTCGATAGCGAACAAGCGTGATGGCGAACTGAAACTCTCTGGGAAGGGGAGAAGAATCAAAGGTTGTCACCTGAGCCTACAGGTGGCACCACCTTCCAGAGGTACCTATTTTTAAAGAGTAAGTAACAGAGTGAGAGGCCTTTACACCGCCCACCCAAAATTGTATATTTTGTGACCCACTTTCCCCCCATGACAGCTGCAGCATCAGTCAAGAGTCCGTTGGTGCAGGGAGTAACTTGGCAAGCTTTGCCACTGGCCGTAGGTAGGATCGAGTCGCCGTTCGCACACGAGCAGATCGCGAGATCCCATCTGCTCCAGGAAGAAGCTCCTCTACAAGAGCAACAGGCCATTCCAGGGGTGGAAGCTTCTGGTTAAGGATGACAACCACATCTCCAACGAGCAGAGGCTCACGATCCAGGGTCCACTTCTGTCGTCCAATGAGGGTTTGCAGGTATTCCGTCTTCCATTTTGTCCAAAATTCCTGGGAGGCACGTTGGACCAGCTGCCAACGAGAGAGATGAGACATGGGAACATCAAGAAGACAAGGTTGTGGAGTGCAGAGCAGTGGTTCTCCAATGAGGAAGTGACCTGGTGTCAGATAGGTCAAAGCTCCCTCTGGATCACTTGGTACAGAGCACAGAGGACGACTATTGAGGATAGCCTCAATACGAGCCAGGAGGGTGGACATCTCCTCAAAGGTCAATGAGCGGTGCGCAGTAACATGCTGGAGATGGCGCTTCGCAGACTTGATTGCGGCTTCCCACAGACCACCCATCCATGGTGCATCTGGTGGGTTGAAATGGTAGGATACATTTCGGGATGAAAGGGCGTCTTCCAGAGTGGATTCTGTCTCACGAAGGAATTGCCTGATCGTGCGTTGCTCCTCAGCTGCTCCAACAAAGTTGAGACCATTATCGCAATATATGTCAGTGCACAAGCCTCGTCTAGCCATCAATCGCTCCAGAGCACCTTGGTATGAGGCAGCGGACAAATCACCGACCAACTCAATGTGGCAGGCCTTCGTGGCCATGCACACAAACATGGCTATGTAGGCTTTGTGTGTACGGGCGTTGCGGTGAGTGCTCATTTTCACCAAGAGTGGACCAGCCATGTCCACAGCAGTCTTAGAGAAGGGTCGGCAAGGAGTGGTGCGAACTTCAGGGAGGTCTCCCATACGAGGATGTGTCACTGTAAGACGAGCACACTTGCAGGAAATACACTGGTGTATACAATGACGCAGGAGAGAACGAAGTCCAGGAATCCAATATGTTCTCTGAAGAGCTGCCTGCACGGCTTGAGGTCCACCATGAAACTGCCACTCGTGGTAGTGCCGACACAATAGTTTGGCGAGGGGAGCATCCTTGTGTAGCAACAGTGGGTGTTTGCTATGTGCAGGTAGAACAGATCTGCCAAGCCTGCCGCCCACCCTGAGAAGTCCATCCTCATCGATAAATGGAGTGAGAGCTTGCAATGCCTTGCCACAAGCACGACCCTTTGAGATAGCACGAAGTTCTGGGGCAAAGAAGTGAGTCTGTGTGAACCTCACACAGAGCTGCGAAGCACGTGATAGCTCACTGACTTTGAGAGCACCACGAATACGAGTAACTCCTCGTTGGACATTATGCCGAAAACGAAGAATCCAGGCCAGGACCCGACGGACTCTGGTGAATGAAGAGAAGCGGCTAATGAGGTCCAACACAACTTGTCCCTGTGGAGAAGAGGCCGTGATTAATGTAGTGACAGGCAATGACTTTGGCTTGAACTCTTCAAAGCCTGAGAGTGGTGGCAAGTATGTTCTAGCAGATGGCCATTCGATGTCTGCAGCATGCAAAAATGAGGGTCCCGACCACCAGAGAGAGAAATCCAGAAGAGACGATGGTTCCAGGCCACGAGATGCACAGTCAGCAGCATTGAGATAAGAGGGAACATGGTGCCATTGCGAGAGATGTGTATGGTTCAGCACTTCGACTACCCGGTTTGCCACAAATGTCTTAAGAAGATGCGGAGAGGTATGTAGCCAAGACAAAACAGTAGTAGCATCGGTGCAAAGGTGGACTTCTTCTATACCTAAACGTTCCCGAATCAGCTTCATTGAAGATAGAAGCTTGGCCAGCAACACAGCACCACACAACTCGAGGCGTGGGATAGTCTGGACTTGCAGCGGCGCAACCTTAGTTTTTGCCTTGAGCAACTGCACAGACACTTGACCATCATCAGAGACTGAACGCAGGTAGATGGCAGCTGCATAACCCAGGCTGGATGCATCAGAAAATCCAATGAGTTGGTGAGAAGTGGCATGTGGAAGAGAGCACAGTCGGGGCAATTTAATGTTAGACAGCGACGAGAGTTGACCAGCGAAGGCCGCCCACCGTGAAGAAAACCGCTCAGGTAGAGGAACATCCCAGTCCAGCTTCTCACACCACAGCTCTCTGAGAAAGACTTTGGCCCAAAAAATGACGGGAGCCAACCAGCCTAGCGGGTCAAACACCGAAGCAACCTGAGACAATATGGCACGCTTAGTTGAAGCTTCACAAGAAGGGGCGATGTTGTAAGAGAAAATATCCAACGTAGGATCCCAAAATACACCCAGGATATGAAGACAAGGCGTTCTGTCAGCCCGTATCTGCAAGGAGGAAGCTCTGTGTTCAACTGGAACATCAGCGAGTACTTCAATGTTGCTTGACGCCCACTTGCGTAATTCAAACCCTCCGCAATGAAGCAAATCAATCAGCTCCTGTTTGAGCTGATTAGCAGCTGCGACAGTCTCCACAGAAGCACAACAATCATCCATGTACGTTGAATCTCGCAGAACCTGAGAAGCTAAGGGGTAGTTGGCTCCATGATCCTCCACCAGTTGTAGCAAGATTCGCTGGGCAAGGAATGGAGCACAATTGGTGCCATACGTTACAGTCTGTAGCTGAAACTCCTGAACAGGTTGGTCCTCAGCGGGGCGCCAGAGTATGTGCTGGTAGAGACAGTCTTCCTCTGCAACTCGGATCTGCCGGTACATCATCCGAATATCCGTGGTCAATGCAACTGGTTGGAGACGAAAAAGGGTGAGTACATCAGAGATATCTTTCTGTAACGGTGGACCAGTGAGCAAACGATCGTTTAGAGAATGTCCCGAGGTATCACGGCAAGAGGCGTCAAATACCACTCGAACTGGGCTGGTGGTAGAGTTGCGTTCAATAGCAAAATGCGGGATGAAACAGAGGCCTGGAGAAGGAGCTGGGCGCATATGTCCCAAAGACAGGTATTCTTGCAGGAACGAATGATAAGCGATGCGAAGTGGTTCATTCTTACGAAGTTTGGCCTCAAGATTATACCAACGTTTGAGTGCGATGTCGCGTGATTCACCCAAAGGTGGAAGAGAAGATGGGTCTTTGAATGGCAACCCTACCGAGTAGGTCCCTGATGGCAGGCGAGAGAGATGAGTCCGAAAGTGACTTTCTGCAACTTGGTGGAGAGGATCTGATGGCACCTCCGAGGCAACCTCCTCTGCCTCCCAGAATCTCTGGACTGACTCGTTGAGAGACATGGCACTAGTCAACATGCACAAGCTGGCTTGTGTTTGGCTAGGTGCAGGAATTTTTCCAACTATGGCCCAACCAAAGATGGTACGAATAGCAGCGGGTCTTCCATGGATGACCTCACCACCTCCCTGCAACACTTCATCCATCAGCTCCGCTCCAATGAGGAAATCGATCTTCCCTGGCTCATGAAAGGCTCGATCAGCAAGTTCTAAGTGTCCGAAACGCTCGTATACTTCCTTAGAAAGTGCTATCTTGGGCTGATCGTGACATATGTGTGATACAACAGCTGCTTGTGTGGGTATGCGGGTAAGACGTGACAGGCGAGAGGACAGCATACAAGAAACAATACCAACTGAAGCACCTACTGGCTGCTGCATCGCACCGCAAAGCTCCTGCCGGTATGGTGTCACTGCAAGACCAAGACGCTGGTTGCAGTCACCGGTAATCATATTGATCTCAGAGCCTGGATCCAGAATGCAACGAATTGGAACCCACTGGTTGAAGCGATTGAGAATAAGCGCCTGAATGGTGGCAAGGACTACTACTGGTCGCTCGACAGGAGGCTGATTTGCACCTGTTATCAAGGAATGAATGGGAGCTCTAGAGACTGAGACTGGAGGTGGAATACTGTTCGGAGTGGCTTGGGTGGCATTAGAAGTACCAGCTAGAGTGGAGTCCTTAGCAATGTGCAGAGAAGAATGATGTGAAGAACTTTTGCAAGTACCACAGCGACCACGAGACTTACACTGGGAAGAGGTATGAGTACCCAAGCACTTGAAGCACCGCTTCTTTGCCACTAACCAAGCGCGCTTATCAGCATACGACGAGTTACAGTACACCGGACAGTCGTAAATCCTATGGGTGGTTTCTGCACAGCGAGGACATGTCGATGACGACTGAGAGCTAACACTAACAACTGGCTGCGAGGGGGAATCACTGGCCGAAGGTGAAACATGAAGGGCCTGAACCTCGGCAGAAGTGGAGAAAACTGATTTGCGCACGGCCGAAAATTTGGCGGGAGAAGCGGGTTTTACAGGTTTAGCTGAGGTTTGAGTCATGATTTCCTTGATGCGTACTTGTTCTCGAACGAATGAAAGCAGTTCATCAAAGGTGGGCACATCACTATCACTATCACCTAAGGTACGTTCAAACAAACTGCGTATACTGGTAGGTAAACATCGAAAACCTAAACTAAACATTATGAAATCGTGCGCATCACCAATATTCAAATTGAGAAAGGCTTGCCAATTGGTGCCAAAAATATCCAAAAAGGATTGAAGATCCGAAATACCCTCACTAGAGAGGGGTGCAAAAGAAAACAATTTATTTAAATGATGGGTAGCGCGAATCCTGACATTATTATAATTATCGCAAATAGTTTTATATGCTAATTCATAATCTGCGTCCGTAATATTCAAATTTTCAATGAGCTTACGTGGAGTACCTGTGAGTAACGACCTCAAATATGTCAATTTTACGGCCCCTGGGTATGAACTAGAATGGATCGCAGCATTGTAAAGTGCAAAGAAATTATTAAAGGTGTCAGGATCGCCATTCCAAACGGGAACCTCTAATTTAGGTAACCTAATCTGTGGTCTATTTTCCACAGTTGTAGAGGTTGAATTATTTAGAGAGTCAGTTACACGTTTTACTGAGTTTTCAATGGCGCGAATATGATACACCATTTCATTGAATGAGGAACATACAGAAGATACAGACAATTGATCTTCCCTACTGGCGTCTAAATTTAGTTCAATAATTTCGTTCTGAATACTATCAAACTGTTTCCTAATCATGTCTATATCCGCACAGCTAGCCAAAAATATATTGGTAACACCAGGTTTAACCGTTGTAGTATCGGTGAAACTCTTAATTTGCTGCAATTGAGCAAATACGCTCTCGCGTTTACGCTTGAGCAGGCGAAGTGAACGAAGGACGTCAGGAGACGTGGTGGGCCCAGCAGGTGTATCGCCCGTCATTCTAAAAGTAGGCAGGTAGATAATGCGAAGTCTCAAATGTAAACAAACGCTCGAACAAACTCGAAGCTTTGCGAAAGAGAACGGAACAAGAATTATCACAGTCAGGTAAGTTGAAGAAACGGGACGTGTGAAACGACCTTCTACCAAGGTCACAATAACTGAATCAAGATCGTGCAATAAAGAATGGGAAAGGAAGGTACAAAGAAAGACTCCGAGCAATAAGTTAAGGCATAGAAATAGAGTATTTTAACGCATAACAATACTTTATTAGAAGATATAGGAACCAACAACGTAAATAAAGCTATTTTATTACCAACAAAATTGCACAAGTTATTAAGAAAACAACCAACAACTTATTGCACGGATAACCTACCTACGAACTATTGCACGAGTTCCGTTTTATTCACTATAATTTATTAATAATATTGACACCCTACCTAATTTTAACAAATTCAGTAAGTTGCTGACTCTCGCTAACAAATATATAGAAAAATGTTTCGACTGTCTAATCACGACTAAAAACGACTAAATTCTGGATCCGGCTCGAAGGACCACTTGTAGAGGATCGTGCTGGTGTAAAGCTCAGGGACAATGGACTGTAGTTAGAGAATTTATTGATTAATATCAAGGCAAAGGGGTTGTAAAATTATACTGCTTAAAAACGGGAATGAGAGTGGTACTCACAGGTGTTGGAGCGCTCCGAGACGACGCCGGCCGGCGGTGAAGACGATGATAAGTCCAGGACGACGGAAAAACTCGTTATAAGCAGTTTTGAGGGGTTTTATGAAGTTAAGCGGAAAATTAGACAGTCGAAATAACTTATTTCAAACTATTAAGTACAAAACGTGATGGCACAAAAGAGAGAGGGATTCGATAGCGAACAAGCGTGATGGCGAACTGAAACTCTCTGGGAAGGGGAGAAGAATCAAAGGTTGTCACCTGAGCCTACAGGTGGCACCACCTTCCAGAGGTACCTATTTTTAAAGAGTAAGTAACAGAGTGAGAGGCCTTTACAGGTTCATTATTGAAAATAATAAATCAAAATGTCTGTCAAGTGGGTGCGGCACATAGCTTCCTCGTATCTATAACCTGATTGTATAGATGATCCGATGCATAGTGGTTAATATCAAAACACCAATCTCTAAGTACCTTCCACTACCCTCATAGAGGACCATCTACACGTCAACCAGCACAACGTCTGAAAATTTCCATGATAAAATCAAGGGAGGAAGGGAGAAGCTGGTCCTCCTCCATTCTTAGAAGAGGATATTTTCTTCTAACAGCTGTTAATATGGACGAAGCTGAAATATACCTCAGATTTTTAAAAGAACGAAAACAACATTCGCGGAAAAAACCAACATCGATTTATAAATTGGATAATAGTGGATAAATTTAATAATAGTGGATAAATAATAAATAGTGGATAATAATAAATAGTGGATAATAGTGGATAAATAATAAATAGTGGATAACAAATAGTGGATAAATAAATTTAATAATAGTGGATAAATTTATAGTGGTTTATAAATATTGATGTTGTTGGTTGGGTTGGTTTTGCTTCCGAGTCTACCAAGGTAGCGGAAGATTTGTTTTCACATTTCAAGGTTGAAAAAAAAAGTTCTCCAAAATCAAAATTTTCGCTCGAATTTACGTTTCAGGCCTCCCTGAATAATTATGATTCCGTGTCTATCTGTCTGTGTGTCTGTCATGAAATCCCAGTAATGGGCAAAACTACGAAGTTATTTTCAAAGATTGTGCGGGTTGGAGTGGTGATGGCCCCTTATGAGGGTTGTTGACGGTACTCAGAGACTGGTTATTTGAGATTAACTACTTTGCATCGGATCATCTATACAATACAATACAATAGGGCTATGGGTACGAGGAAGCTATGTGCCACACCCTCTTGGCAGACTTTAAAAATATCAATAACCTACTCCATCATACTTTTTTTCATTCGCGATAAATTTTTACGCTTTTTCATAGGTACTCTTTATATATATTTTTTTATATCCCATCAGTACCTTTCCCATTTCAGTTATTGTTTCAAGCATAAAGAGATTTTTTTCCTATCATCTTCCAATACAACATGACGAATGAAAGATATGAAGCGTTCTGCTTATTCCAAATAGATTCAATGAACTTACCTGGTCTGGAGTTTTTTACTGGTTTTCTTGCAGTACCTAGTAGTTTAAATTTATCAAACGATATCATCAGACCAACTCCTCGATATTTCGATAAAATCAGACCAAATTACAGAGCAAAACATCGATGTTTCGGTATTATCGAAATCTGTCCCATCTCTACTGTCTACTATCAGTCCCGCGGCGATGATTTTCATAGGGGACCATCTATACGACAACCCGCACAATCCCTGAAAATTTCATCGAAATCGGATATTAACTTCGTTCGTTTTGCCCGTTACAAGGATTTCATGACGGACACAAAAATGTCTATTTTCTACTATCTACTATAATTATAAAGTAAGTGCGTGTTCTGTATAGCTGTGGCTATCGTTGTAAAAGTATCGACATTTTGTATCGAATTCGAGTGTCGATATTCCATGTATCGTTGGGCATGAGTATCGATACTTGAGTGTCAAAAACTGTCTACATTATCCAATATTCTCAAGGAAAATATGTATTTACAGATCATGTCGTTAATTATTAATAATTTTATATGTATTATTGATCATTTTCTCCATAATAAGATTAATTTTATCCCAGTAGTAACCCAACAGCCTCTCTATCTTTTTCATTTGTCAGCCATTACGTTGAATTGTCGGCGAGAACACTATCGATATTCGATATTTAGACTTATGGGATCGAAAGTATCGATATCCAAGAAATCGGGATACTAAAATATCGAGTACCTATTGGTAAAAATGTAACTATCGATATTTTGAAATATCGGGTATAGATACCCAACACTAGTTCTGTATTGCACTGGCTGTCATGATCATCGAAATCATGATGTGTCTACCGATGGGCACCTTGTCCAAAAACCCAATTTTGACTGTATGGTATCATTATTCCCTAGTTATTACCAAAGTGGCACATAGCTTCCATCAGTCTGGGGGCACTGATTTTTATAGGGGACCATCTACACGCCAACTAGCACAATCCCTGAAAATTTCATTGAAATCGAGTGAGAAATGTAGAAGTTATGGCTGCAACAAGAAAATACATCATCGAAATCAGATGGGAAATGTAGAAGTTATGGCTGTGGCAAGGATTTCATGACAGACAGACAGACACGGAACCAAAATTGTTCAGGAAGGTCTGAAATGTAAAACTCGAGTAGAAATTTTGATTTTGGAGAACATTCTTTTTCAACCTTGAAAAGTGAAATTAAAGTTTCCGCTACCTTGGTAGACTCGGGAGCAAAATGTATCCAACGTTTTCAAAACTCATATTTTGTTATCCATGAATGGATGCGGAACAAATAACCACTCTGATCTCATGAATTCTGATTTATTCATGAAATAAATTAATTTTTAATTGTTACTTTGTTTATTTTCTGTTTCAGGTACGTTGGCTCTTGAATGACGCAACAAGTGAGTAATTTATTCGTTTTTCCGACATCAACTGAAAAATCTCCAAGTCGTGAATCAATAATTCTATTACATTCGATTCTCATAAGATTGTCGAGCAGGTAACGATCTGAGGAGGGACCTTGGGGACGGCCAACGGTACGAGATATTGTGCGCGACCATATTAGGTCATCAGGCAGCTGGGGCGGTCAGGCACCTTGATGACGTCATTGATGTTGCCCCCGCGCTTAGTCACTCGCGAATTTCAAGTGCATGAATTGTAAATTTTAACCGAAACGCGGCGAAACTGGCAATTCCTGTAATTATTGTATGGATCGGTTGGGTGTTGGGGTGCGATGAAAGCCAGAAGTAGTGACTCACTTTTCTGTAGTGTCTCGCTGATTTTGTGGATGGAATGAGACCTGCTTCAATCTCCGTGTTATTATTTTTCGGTATAGATCACTCGCCTGGAAAGAACACAGCTTTGCCTTTGTCACTCCCCACCAACCATATTTTCGGTTCACAATCAAGTGTATTTTGAAAAGAAGAATTCGATTTCGAACAATTCGAAGAAATAAAGAAAAATTATTATTATTATTTAAAATATTGTATTTAAAAAAGAAATTTGTTCATCTAAAATTTGAACAGAGATTGGGCCTCTTTTGCGATTCACACCCGTGTTTCTGATTTATCTTCAGTCCAACCCTCAAGAGGATCTAAGTCGGTCGTCATTCGCTCCTCGTTCCGGGTTAGTATTTCCCAAAACTACAGCCTCTAAACCTTTAAAAGTTGTACCGAAATTTGAAAGTTTCAAGGATTTTCGAAATTCATTAGTGCAGCAGTCTAAGGACAATCGAACAATAAGTAATTGCCAGAGGAAAATGGAAAAACCCGTTTATTCAGATAGGGTTTTCCCATTTTCTCTGGCATTTATTGATCGATTTTGATGATACCAGCGGAAATCTTTTAGTTTTAAAATTCCCTTGGTACTAACGAATTTAGAAAATCCTTGAAAATTTCAACTGTAAAAACTAACTGGAACGAGGAAAATACGGAGACTGGCCACAGAGTACTGGAGACAAGTGGTACAATGGGGCCTTGATGTTTTTTTAGATTTTTAGTCGAAAGTAGACTACATCCTGAGAATGCGGGACCCCCCAGCCCACTGTGACGTCATAAACGGTCGAAACTTTAAAAATTCATAGGAAAAGATTTACACAAGCTAGAAGGTCGCGGTTGGTACCAAAATTCTCAGAATGAGGTCTACCTTAGATTAAAAATAACAATAAACAGTTTTTCCAACCCAGGCGCACACCCTATTGTGGTACATGAATTTCCATTATTTTTGAACACTGATTCACGTGACACCATCCATTTTGGTTTATTATTTTCAATAATGAACCATTGGAATCGAGCAAGAAAAAATTTAACCCCCTTAAAAATTTGATGTCTTACGTTTCAAGACGATTTTTCGAATCGAGTGTGAAGCGTTTATTTCTTCCAAAAAACGCTGCAAATTATTTTACTAAGGTTTATTATTTGCCTGTATAGAGCATTCGTTTGCAAAGATCACAGCTTTACCATTGTCGCTATTTATTTAGGTCCGATTTTATTTAGGTCATTTTTGAAAATTTCAACCCTTCATTTTGGAATCTAAATGGAAACGAAAGAGTTATTTGATCCGTTTATAGCGAAATAATGTCCGAAATTTATTTTTCATATCAGTTTTTGTTCATTTAAGCGCCTATTTTCTGACTTTTTCTGGGATTATTTTTGTTTGAAAAATGTACAAAATAGGTGATAAAAACCAAACCCTCTTCTGTGATCAAGTGAAGAATCATCTTAAATTTGAGAGTTATAAGTCAGCATAAAAGATTATAATCAATCAATCAGTGTTATTTTCCAACACAACACAAAGTGCTCAAGCAGTCGATAATTTTTTCACGCAAAATAACTAAATTTCGGTCATTATTCCTGTAAAAATGGGTCAAATGAAATAATGTATTTCGAATGTAGGTTTGGAAATTATAATTAAAATAATAACACTTCGTTGAAATGGGAAAGTATTGAATTATATTTTGACTTGACTTTTTGAGAGGACGGTCACTTCTAGAATGCTGGAGAAAAAGCATCAAGGGCTGTAAGGTACCACTCTGACCGAAGGGAGGGGGAACACCCCTTCCCCTTTTAACGTCGCAGTTAGGCCCTCCAGGTAGGTACACGCTTTTAGCATGTTGTACACGTGATTCGTTCATGGTTCGGTTTTGAGAGGAAAATATTATTAGAGAATGAAGTGGGACGGACTTCTAGGGCAAATACACGAAACGGCCTATCCTGATGTCCGACGGTCCCACGGAGGAAACGGTTAAAAAATTTTGATATCCCCCCAAAAGAAAAATAATAAATCTTAAAAGTAGGGCATGCACTAAGTAGATCTGAACTAGTAGATCTCCTAGATGCTGAGGCTAACAGCCTAGAACCTAACAGACACACGCCCGTGAAGTTACCTAGAGTGGTGATAAAAAGTCCTTACCTAAGCACTTGGGCACCAGGAAACCCAGTGGGATAAGCCTGGATGTGCTAAGATTCCTAAGGTGATGCTTCTCCAGGTTCTAGAAAAATATTTACAAATTAACAAATTCATTGTTATTTTTCAAAGTAATATACAAAGGGATCAATTTTGTAATCTCAAAAACAATTGTAAAAATCAAATTTTAGATAAATTAATTTTTGGTTGTGGCAAAAAAAAATTATTCGTCGAAAAGTCCATAGCGTAGGTACATAAACTCAAGGCAGAAGCCTGTTAATGAGATGATCCTGTGAACAGAATGAAAGGTATGAGTAAAAGGTTAATGCATGAAAAATGGTCGAAGGTCCTTGAAAGGTATTGTGAAGTTGAAGTGGTAGACTTGAGTTTCGAAAAATGAGAAAGGATTTGCCCTTCAATGACCCTCGGCCTATCCTGGCAAAAATAGGAAAACAGGAAAATTATTAGCTCTGAAGTCATGAATTCAGGTTTCGACTGGATGAAGCAGGTATAATTCTGGGACCCTTCCGAGCTCGACTTGTCGAAGGTTTATGCGTTGTACCCTTTTTGAAACTAGCCGATGACCTATTTACGTGACGCGTTGTGCGTAGTAGTCGGCAGTTACCTACTAGAGATCGGTTTGAGAAAGTAAAATCCGAGTTCGGGTTTGAAGATTTGAGACGAAATTCGGTTTTGGAAATAAAATGAATCATTAGTGACATTAAAATTAACTATTGCATTGCGAATTAGCTGAGCTTATCCACTGCTCATGATTCAGGTTGTATAAATCTACAACTAGATAAATATCTGCATCAAATGCAGAGTAATGGCAATTGCTATTTTAGCCAATGAAATGAATTTAACATTTTCAGAAAATTTCCATTTATTGAAATCAAGTGGGAATGTGGAAAGTGGCATCAAGTACCACTTGTATTGCGAAGCACCAAACTTCGATTGTTTTATAGTTCAATATGCCACCAAAACATAGGTCACGTAATAGTATTGTGAAGTACCAAACTTCTATTGTTTTATAGTTCAATATGCCACCAAAACATAATGAACTCGTGTCCCATATGCCACCAAAACATATGTCACGAATGTGGGTTTTCAGTCTAGGGCATTCCACATGACCGCCTAAAGCGAGAAGTTGGCGAACCTTTCGACTTTAACCCGCCGTCCGGGTCCACGGAACAATTTAAATTGAACATAGCCGCGTGACGACAATATAATATTCATGTAGAAAGATCAGGGAGACCAGGTTATCCAGACAATCTACGCAGGTGGTCTCGCCACTAAAATCGTTGTGACACCATAATAGAGGCGGAAGAACCTCCATGCGCGTGTCCTGTTATAACAAGGGATATTACGGCGTGCACTCCGAACATCCGAACGTCAAATTTTGATTTCGATAAACAGTCTTTTTCGCAAGATTTGAATAAAATTTCTTCCATTGAAGAAAAAAATGATTCATTCTACATCACATGATTTCATTCTACATCACTTTGCTCGGAATCTGACGAACAGATCATTTGAGGAAGGACCTCATTATGTGACTCGATTTTGCGTAAACGTTCGTGTACGTATTTGAGTTGGCGACCTGTTAATAAGTGTTCGATAATGTACCTATCATTATCAAGAACTTGTACTATTTTATAAGTACCTTTAAATTTTTGATCAGTTTTTGCGATCAATCGAGGTTCCAAATGTCTCAAAACTAGATCTCCGATTTGAAAACGTACCACAGGGGCACCTCGGTTTGCGTATCTTTCCGTTTCATACACGGCAGAACTATCGATATTTTGTTTTGCAATTGATCTTATTTCGTTCAAATCTGATCGCGTTGGCGGAATGATATCATCGGATAATTGAATGGATGAAGGAATAATCGGTTGTTTTCCTGTCAAAAGTTCTATGGGTGATTTTCCGGTGATTCGGTTTACGGTGGAATTGATAACTAATTGGATTCTAGGCATTAAACTTTTAATTGATTGTTTTTTAATACTTTGGGCAACGGTTATCAAATTGGTAATTGTCAGCATAATGCGTTCAACTTGAGCATTTGCGCGAGCTGCGCCTGTCGCGATCGCGTGTGTTTTGATGTTGTTTTTATTACAATAGTCAATAAATGCTTTTCCAGTAAAGCTACCTGCTTGATCAAAAATTACTCGAGTCGGTGAACCGAATAAACCAATCATTTCGGTTAAGGCATTTACAGCGACATTAGCTGTAAGTTGTCGACTATGGTGTAATAAGACGTATTTTGTAAATGCACAAACAATAACGCAATAATAATCCGGTGGTCCGGAACTTCCACTGAGTCTTCCAGAAAAATCAATATGGATGGTATGGAATGGTATAGGCTCTTTTGGGATCATAAACAGGTTTCGTTGTTGTGGTCCTGTAGGGGCTTTCGCGATTTTACATGTGATACAATTATCTACAAATCGATTAACGAATTTACGAACTCCTGGGAACCAAAATTTTCCAACCACTGCATCGATTGTTTTGTTTATTCCAGAATGAAGAATCGACTCATGTACCGAATTTACAATGATCCATCTGTAAGCTTTAGGAACGACTGGTGCAACTTTGGTCTTTTTGTTGACCTGAAATTTTCTAAATAAAATGCCATTTCTTATTTCATAAGTATGCAATAATGATGGTGTTAATGTGTCGTTTTGGATTTTCTCTATAATTTGTTGAATGTCAGTATCATCATGCTGAGCTGACAGCAACCATTCGCCTGTCAATTCGACTAAATTTACATGTTTTTCCATTAAACGTTGATGTTCAAAATCTGTGACGTTTTGTAAATGATCGGTTATTATTTCTGAGTCTGATATGACGGGGTTAGGCGAATAATCACTAACTTGTGTCTGAAATACATTCATTTCGGATGAGTCGCCTACTGGATGGCGGCTCAAAAAGTCTACAGTTTCTAATTTGGTTCCTGGCTTATACTTGATGTCAAAGTTGAATGTTTGCAGGAATGCCCACCATCTCTGTACTCTTGGGATCAAATTTTGTTTGAGGTAACTAGCTTGGAAAGACTTGCAGTCAGTAATGAGAGTAAACTTATGATACAATAGGTAATAATCCCAACATTTAAAAGCTTTAACGGCGGCGAGCGTCTCTTGTTCATAACTATGATACTTCGATTGTGCTGGAGTAGCCTTCTGACTAAAATAGGCTACTACCTTGCGTTTACCATCTACAATATTGAATAAAATTGCCCCATATCCAATAGACGAGGCATCAGTCCATACCTCAATCGGACATTCAGGTCGGAATATGGTCAAAATAGGTTCATTGGTTAATAATTGAATTAAATGTTGTCTGACCTCTTCATGTTTAGCAGTCCATTCAAAATGAATCGTTAATCTCGTTAATTCATATAATGGTGCACAAATGATTGAAAAATCCTTAATAAAATTTCTAAAATATGAACATAAGCCAATGAATGATCGAAGCGCTGTTCTGTTGTGTGGAGGTGGTAAATCGTGAAGAGCTCTCAGTTTTTCATTGTGAGGTTGAACAGTACCGTTTTCTACCTTATAACCTAGGTAAATTACTGATGTTTTAATAAAAGAACATTTATCGGGATTTAATGAAAAACCTACGGCAGCTAATTTTTCAAGTACTCGTTCTAGTCTGTAAAATGCTTCCTCTTTGGTTTTGCTTATTATTAAAAGATCATCGATGTATGCCAGGCAGTAAGAATTTGCTAAATCGCCTAGAGCGTTTGCAATAGCGCGTTGATAGACTACTGGTGCATTCCTAACACCAAACGGTAGACGTTTATACTGAAAATGTGAGTCTGGAGTTGAAAATGCGAGCAACTCGCGTGTATTTTCTGCAACTGGGATTGCGTAAAAACCTGAAGCTGCGTCTAACGATGTGAAATAAACTTGATCGGCTAATCTAGCTATTTGTTGTGGAATGAGCGGAATAGGAAAATGCTGCGGAACTGTGTTAGCGTTTAATTCGCGTAGATCTGTGACCATGCGGAGTTTTCCGTTTTTCTTAGGTACGAGCATAATTGGGCTAGAATAAGGACTATTTGATTCCTCTATAATATCGGCATTAAGTAATTCTGTTGTGTATTTTCGTACAGCTTCACGGTCACGGGGGTGTAAAGCATATGGTTTTCTGTAAACAATTTTACTCGGATCTATCAATCTTATCTCGAAAGGTTCTGTTTGTACGGGTTTCTTTGGCAAACCTCTTGTGAAGCTATCACTAAATTTCAATAATAATTGTCTCAGTATATTAATGTCTTCTTCATGTTGTAAGTCTGTATTCAAAAGTTCCACGTCAGGTCGGAAATACTCACAGTTGGGGTTTGAGGTGATTGAACCCTGTAGCTGGGTTAGACCAGATTCACTTTCTGTAGCCCTTAGTGATTCTACTCGAAGGTCAACTACAGGTTGAAGGCACGGTACAGGACTTATTTTACTTTCTATTGGTTCATGATCTTTAGAAACTTCCATTGATGGTCGTGATTTTAATCTACGAGAAGCTAAAAATTTTAATTGAGTGTCTATTTTTATTTTTATTTTCAATACGTGTAATTTCATATTTATCATGATAAATCGTTATTTTTACGCCTGAGTTTATAATATCGCGTCCAATCAAAATATTATAAGGAATTAAACCATCTGGTATGATATGAAACGTTATTGAAATGTCTATGCCATCGATTGTTATTATTGTTGAAAGTTGTTCATTAATGGTTACTTTGTTATTACCTAATCCTGTTAAAATTGTCGGATTATTGTATTTTTGGCCTTCAAACTGAGTAATTATATGTTCTGCAATCAAGCTGGCTTCTGATCCGCTATCAAAAGTGTAATTAAAACGTTTACCTTGGTGGGTGAGTTCTCCGGTAGGGTTAGATCGGCAGAGGTCCACCCTCTTCTGCTGCTGGGGATTCTGGTTTCGGGGTCCTTGAAACCGGGTGTTGTGGCCTCCTCTGAATCCTCCTTGATGTCCTCCTCGATGTTGATGTTGGCTTGGTAGAGTTTGAACTCCGCCAGACTGCTGACCAGTTTGTCGAAAAGGGGTTCCATCTTGAGGAATTTGCTGTTGTTTTCTATCAGGATTAAAACGACAATATGCCCATGAATGATTGTTCAGTTTGCATCGTGGGCAATATCGTGATTTTGTCTCGCTTCTTACAATCCTTTGTTGATTTGTATCCGTCCGTTGATGTTTGTTTTTGATTGGCTCGTCTTCCTCGAATTTACGTTTGTACCCTGATGTTGATGGTGTAGGTTCTTTGTGAAGACTTTTAATCGTATTCGTGCGAGGTTTTGTTGCCTTGATTGATGCAAGTTCTTGGAAAATAGAAAGTTCGTTTGGATTTTCTTCCTTAAAAATCCATTTCCTCATTTTAGGTTCAGCGCGACCTTCCACTGCAGCTATGAGAAGGTCGGCACATTGGTCTGAAGTGCGGTTTTTGAAGGCATTACGAATGCGCGGATAATGTTCGATTAATTTATCCTCGATGTCTTCGCGGAAATAATCCGAAACCAATCGGTATACTGTGGCTGCTGGAGTGTACTTTCGACAAAATTTTTGCGTAAATAACAACTGGAATCTCTCCCATGTTAAATTGTCGTCAATTACTGATGAGAGCCAGAGGGATGCGTTTCCCTTGAGGGCCTCCATCAGTGCAACAGTCAAATCGGCAATATCAGGCTTGTATTTTTGTACAATGAGATTAGCAGCTTTGAGCCATGCTTCTGGATCCGTTGTAGTACCGTCATATGGAGCCAATTTAATTTTCTGCGTCATAATTTTGGATATCAATTCTGATTGAATACCTAATAATTGTTGTATAGGTCTCATCAAAATGTCCATCTGAGGTTGTAGAGGTGGTTCTTCTTGAACGTCTGGTAGTTGAGGAAAGTCTTCTTGATCTGGTTGAGGGTCCATTGGTTCCTCCTTCCAAACACTCGACATAATTGATTTTGCGGCACCTGTTTTTGAAGATTAAATGAACGTTTTATAACCGGTTAACAACACTACTGTAATTGAGAACTCGCGGTCACTGTGTGGGGAAAGTTCATCCGTACTTCTGATTTCGAATGTAGGTTTGGAAATTATAATTAAAATAATAACACTTCGTTGAAATGGGAAAGTATTGAATTATATTTTGACTTGACTTTTTGAGAGGACGGTCACTTCTAGAATGCTGGAGAAAAAGCATCAAGGGCTGTAAGGTACCACTCTGACCGAAGGGAGGGGGAACACCCCTTCCCCTTTTAACGTCGCAGTTAGGCCCTCCAGGTAGGTACACGCTTTTAGCATGTTGTACACGTGATTCGTTCATGGTTCGGTTTTGAGAGGAAAATATTATTAGAGAATGAAGTGGGACGGACTTCTAGGGCAAATACACGAAATGTATAGCAAAATTGATTCCTTTGGATCGTGAGGCATCTGTGGTTCTTAAAAATCACTTTCGCATCTGAGGACCAGGTACATAGGGTGTGCGCATGGGTCGGAAAAACTGTTTGTTGTTATTTTTAATCTAAGGTAGACCTCATTCTGAGAAGTTTGGTACCATCCGCGACCTTCTAGCGTGTGTAAATCTTTTCCTATGAATTTTTAAAGTTTCGACCGTTTATGACGTCACAGTGGGCTGGGGGGTCCCGCCCAGGCGAGAGGGGCGCGTGACGTCATAAACGGTCGAACCTTTGAAAAATCATAGAAAAAGATCTACTCACGCTAGAAGCTCGCGGTTGGTGCCAAAATTCTCAGGATGTAGTCTACTTTCGATTAAAATTCTAAAAAAAATCAAGGCGCACCCCCCATTGTTGCTATTCAAAGGGGACCGTCGCGAGGCTAGAACTCGTCAAAATCTGACAACGATTCCGTGTAGTGATGTCGTGTACAAGGAATTTACCAACATACACTTGACCGAAGTTGTTGATAACGCGAATGGAAATGTTAATTTTGGAGGAAGACATGGTTTTGGGCTGCCACATGAATATGAAGTTTCCTTAACGATTATGGTAAGAAAGAAAAATAAATATTTGCTGTCATTCATTTTTCGGTATGTTCCTTGAATTATGCTTGTAATTTGTAATTTTTTTGAACTGCTACACGTAAAAATTGACCTGAAATTATTCATCAGATTGGTGAAACTCCGAAACTTTTTGACCGATTTCGATTCTATATCCGTGGGTTGTTGTTATCCCCTTGATCGTAGATGATTCACTTTATACCACCCAAATTGCCACTGCGCGAAAGAGTGTCTTATCTCTTCCATTTCATGCTGTGCGAAGGTGTGATGCCCAGCTTATTAGACTTTTTCTCATCATTTCAGAATAAAAAGGACTGTTCTCGCCAGTAATCTCAAGTCTACTTTAGGAAAAGTTAGAATTTTGCATTATAAACGAAGATTCCGAGCAGATTCAGCAATGAGTCGATTTAGTATGCAAAATCCAACCAGGCAGCCCCCCATTCATCTGCTAAATCCTGAATGGTCCCTCCGCTTCCATTCATCGTTTTTTCCATGGAAATCCCAGCTTTATGTTCGATCCAAAGGTTCATCCACCCGCTGTTTCTCAAAGCGACTTTACAGCTAGCGGAGAAATATTTTAAGAAATAACAACACTGCGTATACTTGTATAACAGTAATAAAATACTGCGGTTTCCCGAGACACCAATGTTTGTTCCAAGCAAGCAGAGCGTTACGAATATCATGATATTTTATTACACAATATTATGTCTCTTTCGTACCGAATAAGTAACCAAGGTCAAGAATCTGTTACGGGTAAGAAAACTGTTTTATTAAGTTTGTTCTAATTATCCAAAATACTCGTATTTTGTTATTATGAAAGAATAATAATATCTCACTGCTTTGTATCACTATTCACCACCATTTTTCCGTGTACAGAAAATTTCCATGTTACGAATTTCATGAGTTTTCCTGTCATCTCTCATACATGCATCTAACTGCCTTCAAAATGCGTTTATGAAGATCTTGGAAAATTGGATATTTTGATACGAATACATTTTGATACTTTGGACATTTCGATACGTTGGACGTTATGTAAACGTGGACATTTCGATACCTACTGTATAGACATTTTGATCTGTGGGGGAGGGAGGATTTTATGGGTTGTGTGTAGTAGGGGTGTGTCGGTCCAGGTATTTCCCTGGAACGGTTACAGTGACAATGATGTGACCGTTCCAAATTACCGGTACAGTTCCATTACCGGTATAGGCGGTCAAATCCCACTCACATGACATGGATGAAGCAAAAAAAAAAAAAAAAAATCAAATCCCTATCGTCCTTCTTCCATGCTCATGATCTCAACTTGCAATACAATATCATTTTCCTTGAAAATTCGCTAAAAGGAAGGAATTTTAACAAGTGTTACAAAAGAGACAATTTATTAGCAGAGACCTTCAAATGCCACATTGCCACGGCGCCACACTAAAATGCCACATTCGGCCCATTTTTCGGTAAAATGCCATATTTCGTTGATTTCTTTGAAAATGCCACATTTTGTGCCACATTTCGCCTTATTTTACTAATACTTATTTTTACTAACGCCCGAGAACGCCGAGAAAAATATGACGAATGGATGTTTGCTAAAACCAGGTAAGATTAACTTATGGTGTCAATGTGGGTCTTCGGCTGTTGTTAGGGTCTCCAGGATAACTTTCCTGGATGCGGATTAGAAAGTCCGATGCAGAGTCATAATGGGAAGTGCATGTGTGCCTGAATAGGTAGTACATCCATTAGGGTCGGGGAGCACCATTCGGTATATATATCATTTCCGTTCACCACGTCCTTCATACCAAGCTGAAGTTTCTTACTGTAAATATCGCGCTCATTTTCGTTTTTCTTCAATCTTCAATATGCCTAGAGATTCTAGTTTAAACGTGACCCTTTATAAGAAGTGGATTACTGGTGACAGCAAAAAGCAGGGGAGGGGGTGGAAAGTTGAAAAAAATAAATTCAAATTCAAATTCAAACTGGTTTTTATTTGCAAAATCCATGTACATGACAATGCAAACGTCGAGATTAAACAACGAAAAAAAAAACACAAAGCATCAAAACAGCAATAATTTAGGCTCTATGATACAGTTCACAAACAAACTCGACTACTTGAAAATGGAGCAACCCAGACGAACTTATGGGTGTGAGGCGAATGTGATATCATAAAACTCATTAACACTGTACAACTCTGCCTCGATCAGAATATCTTTCAGGGCTCTCTTGAAAGCGGGGATGGGCAAACTCTGCATAAATACCTAATCAGCTGAAATAAATGCCACATTCGGCCACAATAAGTGCCACATTGCCACATTTTATAGTGCCACATTTTATAAAAATAAATGCCACATTTTGAAGGTCTCTGTTTATTAGAAATGATAGTGACCGAACAATTCAAGGAAAGAATAATGACGTTGCAGTTTAAGAACTTAATATGACAATAATAAATTAATAATACTGGAGTCAACTTCCATGCTAACCAGTCCAGAAGATCACTTCCCGCTCAACAGCCATTCCATGATACATTCTCAGTCAATGGAAGTAGTAAGGGCGCTTCCAGGTACAACATGGAACAGAACTGAGAACAAGATCCATGCTTACCAGTCCAAAACTCTTCCCGGTCCAGAGCCATTCTCCATGAAATCTTATCAGTCCGGTTCCATCCTTACCGGTCCGAATGATCCCTTCCCGGTCCAGAGCCATTTCAAAATATCTTATCAGTCTGTGGAACTGGACCGGTAAGGGTCGAGTTTTTGTCACTGCGTGGAACCGTTCCAAGTTGATACTCGGTTCCACAGTCCCGGTACAGCTGTACCGACACACCTCTAGTGTGTAGGTAGTCCCCTATGAAGAGCCTCCGCGCATGTGCAAACGTCGAATCCTTGTAACAGTCATAACTGCACATTTTTCATTCGAATTCATTGAAATTTTCAAGGATTGTGCGGGATGGCGTGTAGATAATCCCTTAATGTTTTGAGTATAATACATCTTTTATATGCATCGTTAATTTATACACTTGGGTTATAGACAGGAGAAAGCTATGTGTTACACTTACTTGGCAAACGTTTTTCATGTTGAGAAAACTGACAATTCTCCTTCATTCTCTATAGTCTTCAACTTCTACTTCTATTCTCGAAAAATCACAAAAAAAAAAAAAAAAAAACAGTAAATCAAATGAGCTCGCATAAGCAGTTTGGATTTGGTTGAATAAAATACTAAGTACCTGCAGTAATTGAGCATTATATGGAAATATGGGTGTTTATGATTTAAATATTATCTCTTCATGATGAGTTCAACTCGATAATATTAGAGCCCAGGGGGGTTACAATTTGCCGCTGTTTAATGGCAGACCTGATGCATATTAAAGAGATTTAACTCTCGACAGGATCGATGAACATGGAGGAGACTTCCACTATCTCTACCGAATGCAATATTCATCGTCAACTGCCAGCAGTCACCATGTCAGTTGTCAGTTCACTTCCTCGGTCTGAGGGAGGAAAACCATATTTACGTAACAACACGCAGACATGAAGCGTCACTCGGAGTGATTCACCGTTAATTTGAGACTGAATCACCTGCTTTTGATTTGGAGTGTCAAAGCCAATTTAGTCCGGTAACTTCCCTCGTCGCCGTGATCTATCTTGCATCTTGGAACAGAGAGGATGCGTCTCAAGGCAGTGGTTGTGTTGCAAAATTGATCAACAAAGATGCTAAGTGAAACATTGTTTAATAATCCATGCATTCCATGAGACCCATTACTACAATTTAAACCAGTAGGTCAGCGATAAAACATAAATTTTTATTTACCTTCCTAATGCACAAAACTGTTTCTCTCTATGTAATTTAGTTAGTAATTTCAGTGAGAAATAGTGGAGACACCCCCTTCCCCCCTCCGGGGCATGCGAGCCTCGAATTTGAACAGCATTTCAACATCTATGATTTGTGATACCTAACATGCATATTCGAGTTCACCAGTCTGGCACCCTAGTGGTAATAAGTTGTAACGTTGAACTTTCATCTGTTAGGTAGTTTAGGTAGGTAGTCCTTAGAAGATAACGTCCGTATTCGAGGTGAAACACCCAAAAATCAAAAAAAAATACGGTTTCTGGTGTCCTGACACCATGGTGGCTCCACTGATTTGTTCCGTGGTGGCACAAAAAATAATTCATGAAAATCCAGAGGTGATTGATAATATTATTGAGGGAGAGGGAACAATATTATTGTTCCCTCAATTTCAAAGCTTAGGTTCAATTAGTAAGCTATATGTGAGGCGGAAAGCGAAAAGGGACCTCTTGTCGGCAAAGCTGATTTCGAGGAAAAGGCTGGAAGAAGGTCGAAAGTATCGATTTTTCACTTTCTATCGATTATTGATCCTTGGACCCTCTAGAGCCCAAGTGTATAGGACTGAAAGATCGAATCGATTCGAAAGTAACATAAATAAGAAAATATCGATTTAAGAATCTAAGAATTTTAAGGTAGCATTTTGAAGTTTATGGTCGTTTTTCTCAAAATCCATTTTTTCTGTTATAAAACACTGAAATACTGCAGCTTCGTCATTTTTAGGACGTCCCACAGTAAGACTTGGGCGTCCTTATGCGATCGATCTGGGGTGAAGGAAGACAACACTCAACAGAAAAAAAAAATAACCACACAGTAATCCGTTTTAGACCATTCTGAATCCAAATCCGCGAAAAAAAAACCATAGGTGTATGTCTGTGTGTGTGTGTGTGTGTGTGTATGTGTGTGTGTAACAAAATCTTGTGTACTCTGCACAGGCCTTAGTTCTCAACCGATTTTCCTGGTTCTTTTTTTGTTCGTCGCGGAAAACTATCTAGTTGTGCACTACGTCGCCGGAATTTCGAATTTTGCCTTTTAAGGGAGGGAAAGGGGGGGTTAATGCTCGAAAAACGTGCGTTTTTGGGCATAATCTTGTGTACTCTGCCCAGGCCTTAGTTCTCAAACGATTTTCGTGGTTCTTTTTTCGTTTGACGCGTAATACTATCTAGTTGTGCACTACGGCGCCGGAATTTTGGATTTTGCTTTTTAAGAGGGGGAAAGGGGGGGTTAATGCTTAAAAAACGTGCGTTTGCGTGCATAATCTTGTAAACTCTGCCCAGGCCTCAATTTCCAACCGATTTGCGTGTTTCTTTTTTTGTTTGACTCAAATAACTTCCGAGTTGTATATGATTTTACCAGAGTACCAAAATTCGCAAGGGGAGGGGGTGAGTGGGGGGATAATATTCACAAAATATCCGATTTTGGTTTATTATTTTCAATAATGAACCTTTGGAATCGACCAAGAAAAAAAATTTTAACACCCCCTCAAAATTTGATGGTTTACGTTTCAAGGTACGTAGAATCCAAAAATCGAATAAAAATTTGGCCGTCCGTCCGCCGTACGCCGTCCGCCGTACGCGGCACTTTTGCCTCTTAGCATTGACCGATTTTGATGAAATTTGGTATGTAGGCTCCTTCTGGGGTCTAGTTGTGCCCCGAAGATTTTGGTTGAGGTAGGTCACTTCTAAGGGTTCCAAAATCAATTTTGAAATTTTCAAAACGCCCTAACTCAAACAATTTTGATATAAAGGTATTGTTTTTCCTTCAATTTAAGATTCTATAGAATTTTTAAAATTTTTTGAGACCAAGCGGAGCTCTGTAGGACAAACCGTTCGCTCACTACGAGAATTTAAAGTTTGGACGCGCGATAAATCAGAAACACTAGTGTGAATCGCAAAAGAGGCCTAATCACCATTCAAATTAAAGCTGACCGAAATGCGATCGATGTTTTTTCTTCATGTTGGATGGTTGGTGGCTTTGCAGACGAGTGATCCAAGTATATAGAAAAATAAAAAATAATAAACCATTGTGTAATAATTTGCAGCGTTTTTCAATATTTTGGTTCCTTTACTACTTACTAATTGTACCCAAGCTTTGAAATTGAGGAAAAATTCTCATTATACCTCCGAATTTTCATGAATTATTCTCTGTACCACCATGGAACTAATAGTGGTGCCACCATGGTGCCATGATACCATAAACCGCTTATTTCGTGGTTTTTTTTGTTTGTGTTTCACCTTGAATACGGATGTGAACTTCGACGGACTGCCTACCAAAACTAACAGATGAAAGTTCAATGTTACGACGTATTTCCGCTTTGGTGCCAGACTGGCACCATTGTTGGCTTGTTGGCGTTGGGCGGTGGTGTGGGGGGGGGTAACTCGAATTCGCATGTTGGGTGTCGTAGATCATGGATTTCAAAATGCTCTTCAGATTCGAGGCTCCCATGCCGCTAGAAATGTTAAGGTGGATAATGGTGGGGGGGGGGGGTCAGTATTTCTTGCCTAAAGTACCTAATAAATAAATTACATCGAGTGAAACAGTTTTATCGCTTACCAACTGGTTTAACTGATCTAATGCTTATCCAATGGGACGTCCCCTGGAATGCATGCATTACTAAACAATATGTTTTGAGCTACAAGGATGCTTTTGGTCATAAATTCTTCATAAATCTATACAGATTGAGAAAATAGCAATAACTCCATTTTGACGATCGCCGACAAGAGGTCCCTTTTCGCTTTCCGCCTTACATATACAAACCGATATATTGCAAAATCTAAATATTTTGTTATTATTGTCCCTCCTCCCCAATCACCCCCCTCCCTATGCTAATTTCGATATTCTGATGAAATAATGTGCAAATAATGTTATTTTTACTCTTGGGGAACCACTTATTGTAATTCAGAATATTTATGATAATTAGTTCAAGCTTCCCACCATAACCATTGGGTTTCTCTTAGGATTCGGTTAGTCCCCTTTTCCTACCTAGGAAAGGGTGAGGGACCCCTTATAAGCAGCCGTCGGCTCAAGCCAGCACTACTTCAATCTGGTGGAAAGCTTGAGATAGTCACATGAAACCCAACGAATTCCAGCCATTTTTGCTTAAAATCTTGCTTATTAAAATTGGTCATTTCAAGATGTTCAAACTGGCACCTTTTGGAATATGATTGGCCAGCTGGGTAGATGCTTGCATCTGGTAACACTGGTCTCACCCTTAAACCATCTTAAAGCTAATCTTCATCGTATTCATTATGTTGCCTTTCTTCTTCAGATTGGTATGTGGTGAGGGAGGGTTAAAGCGGCCGATCCTCGATATGATTAATTTATTCTTTGTTATGTCTAGCTAGCTTTCGACTTCAGTGGCATCGTCAGGACAATATAAGGTAACTTATGTGGCATATAGTACCAGTGGTTATAGTCCTTTGCAGTGAACAGGTTGCAATGGTAATTTCTTCATTTATTGCATTATACTTCATAGCAGAAGAAATTACCATTGCAACCTGTTCACCGCAAAGGACTATAACCACTGGTACTATATGCCACATAAATGACCTTATATTGTCCTGACGATGCCACTGAAGGCGAAAGCTAGCTAGACATAACAAAGAATAAATTTATCATATCGAGGATCGGCCGCTTTAATCCTCTCCTCACCACATATTCTTCATCGCTTATTGGAGCCGAGTGTATCTACGGTCGAATATAGGCGATACCACTAGGAGAATATACAAAACCTTTACCCTAGATCGTATACTGGGCGGACCATGTTATCTGGTAACAGTTACTATCCTATCTTAGATCTCTGGGCGGATACTACGGTATCTGGTAACTGTAGCTTTATCTCTGTAAACCTAGTACCTCTCACGACTGGTTTTGGTTTATTATTTTCAATAATGAACCTTTGGAATCGACCAAGAAAAAAAAAATTTTAACACTCCCTCGAAATTTGATGGTTTACGTTTCAAGGTACGAAGAATCCAAAAATCGAATAAAAATTTGGCCGTCCGTTCTCCGTACGCCGTACGCGGCACTTTTGCCACTTAGCATTGACCGATTTTGATGAAATTTGGTATGTAGGCTCCATTTGGGGTCTAGTTGTGCCCCGAATATTTTGGTTGATGTAGGTTACGTCTAAGGGTTCCAAAATGAATTTTGAAATTTTGAAAACGCCCTAACTCAAAAAATTTTGATATAAAGGTATTGTTTTTCCTTCAATTTAAGATTCTAAAGAATTTTTAAAATTTTTTGAGACCACCCGGAGTTCTGTAGGACAAACCGTTCGCTCTCTACGAGAATTTAAGATTTGGACGTACGATAAATCAGAAACACGAGTGTGAGTCGCTAAAGAGGTCTAATCTCCGTTCAAATGAAAGCTGACCGAAATGCGATCGATGTTTTTCTTCATGTTGGATGGTTGGTGGCTTTGCAGACGAGTGATCTATAGGAAAATAATAAACCATTGTGTAATAATTTGCAGCGTTTTTTTTAAGTAAAAACCCATCAATTAAACTAATTCTCTATTGGTAGATAGGTAAAGTAATGTAGTGAGGCCAAACCTTCAGATCCGGGGCTCACAATACTACTCGCTAGTTACTCTATTGCCAGCTCACAATGTCTTGCTCAATTCGTAACTATTCGCTCCGAATCGTTGTTCGCTTCTATTTTTGTGAACTGCACGGGTGAAAATAAAACTCGACCCGCTGCCCGAAATAATTCTTCTTCTCGGAATGTGAACTCATCAACAGGTGAAATCATCATTCAGAGGAAATCTTTCCAGAACAATCTTGGTACTTAAGTGTTTATTCCACAGCTCTTGTTTGAAGGAAAATAGTTATAATGGAATTGAAACAGTTTCTTGATGATGCAACTGTATTGACGCGTCGGTCTGTGAGTTCTCAAGTTTCACTCGCATTTTGCGTTTTCCAAAACGATTGACAGAACATATTTTGTTCACGTACTTATTGACTTCTCACGGGAATTGTGCTCACTAAGCTTGGAGATTTATCTTGAGGTTATGTCAATAAGATACATCATTTTGCCAACGTTTCGTCGAATTTATAGGACATTTTTAGGGCTTCGAACTGAATCTATTCCGGAAGATAGACTTTGATGGAATCCAAGTTTTTTTAAGTTCTCTTGTTTCCATAATAGTTCAAACATAAAGTATTTGGTGAAATAGACTCAGAAACAACTGTCCTCTAAATCTTGAAGGTGTCTTACAAATGAGACGAAACGTTGGTAAAATCCATCTCATTTACCAAATCTCATACAATATAATATGTCTCCAGTATTATTACACTGAACAATGAAGTTTGGAGTTTATTGTGCGCGTTCTTGACTACATTTGAATAGATGGGAAAAAGAATGTTGTATGTCGCTGATCTCTCTCTGGTTTGTCATTTTCAATGATGAACCTTTGGAATCAGCCAAGAAAAAAAAGTTAACCCTCCTCAAAATTTGTTGGTTTAAGTTTCAAGGTACGTTAAATCCGAAAATACTCTGCACTTCCTTAGTTACCATGGACGTATTTTGATGAAATTTGGTGTATGGGGTCTAGTTGTGCCCCGAAGCTTTGGTTGATGTCAGTCACTTCTGAAGGTTGAAAAATAAGGGCTGACATTTTCAAAATGTCGCAACTCGAAAACTTTCAATATAAAGGTATTGTTTTTTTCATTAATTTAAAATAGTGTTGAATTTTTAGAATGGAATGAGACAACCCAGAGCTCTGTGTCAAATGAAGGACATGGAGGAACCTAGTACGTTGTCTCTGAATAAAATTAAGGATATGAATAAAATGTTGGATGTTGTCGCAGTAGTTATCAATGTTGTCAAATTGAAGTTATGGAAGAAAGTTGTAGTGTTTCCTCAGATGTGTTTCCTCCTCAGATGTGTTTCCTCGTTCGTGAAAACTGTTCGAAAACGAAATACTACGTTCATTTCGCCCCCTTTCAATTTCCAAAGTCACAACGACCTCACTTTGATCAGGGGAAAACAATGTTGACGCAACACCATAATGCACGACCCGCCCACTCTAAAAACCTTATAAAGCTAACCAACTATTATTGGCCCACGTTTTTGAATATATTGCAGAAGGGCGCCCCACGCGGTGAAAGGTGGGATCGAACCGAAGTTTCTTGTGATGGGATATTTTCATCCTCGCCCGTCGTTGTGACAGGAAATTCCGTCCCTTTTTGCGACATGCAGCAACTAATTATTATAGGGCAATTATAACGTTCGTGATGTAACATTCAATGGGTAAGGTAAATAAGGAAAGGTCAACCACCACGTAGGAGTGATCCCACGTTTGGAGAGTTCCTGCTACTCCCAAAATAATTCGAGAAAATATAATCAGGAAAATGTTCTGTATTTGAGATGTCAATATTCAAAACATTTTTCTTGATGTTTCTATTTTTTGTTAATTCTGAATGGACATCTGAGTATAGAATGCCCAATATTATAGAATATAGATAGGTACCTAATAGTATAGAGTATAGACTACCTATTAGTATAGACTATAGACTACATAATAGTCTGGAGTATAGACTACCTAATAGTGAAGAGTATAAACTACATAATAGTATAGAGTATAGACTACCTAATAGTATAGAGTATAGACTAGGTACCTAATAGTGAAGAGTATAGACTATAGACTACCTAATAGTATAGACTATAGACTACATGATAGTCTGGGGTATAGACAACGTAATAGTGGAGAGTATAAACTACCTAATAGTATAGAGGATAGACTACCTAATAGTATAGAGTACATACTACATAATAGTATAGAGTACATACTACATAATAGTCTGGAGTGTAGACTACCCAATAGTACCTATAGACCATAAACTTCCTAAAAGAGTACCTATAGACTACCTAATTGGAAATAGTCATGGTTATCCCCTAGGAAACTGCAAAGAATAAATGTCTGCCAAGTGGAGGGGCAGAACTGTCTAGAACCAAAAAATAACCACCTCAACCTTAACATGGGTATAGTTACAATGGAAATCAAAGAGGTTAGCTGTCTTCGAACCGAGAAAATAAAGTGAGTTGTATGTCCCCCGAGGCGATGTAATTTTCCTCCATTTTCGAATAGGCCGAATAGGAGTGATGAATCAGGCCCTCCAGAAGTGCCCCGACCTGGATATTTTTCATCAGTCAGCGAAAGTTATCAAAAACAAAATTATAAGCAACATGGACAAATAACACCTAACCTTGTCTCCTCTATTATCTATCATCTGTACTTCTCTCTAATATGTATATTTTTCTATTGCAATGTTGTATTGGGCTTGTCCGTATTGAATAAAAAAATAGGCTGTATTCAAAGCGCTTGAACAATTTTCGGCGAATTATGAAGCTTTGGACTCTAGCAAGACATTTTTTTTCAACCCTCCACCCCCCTCAAAGTGTGTTGGTTCAAAGTACGTAGAATCCGAAAATCGAATAAAACATTGTACATCCGTCCGCCGAACTAGGACCGATTTTGTTGAAATTTAGTATATGAAATTTGGCCCTTTTGTAGTTTAGTTCTGCCCCGAAGTTTTTGGTTAGTTTCAGTCACTTCTATGGGGGGAAAAATAAAGGCTGAAATTTTCAAAACGCTCTAGCTCAGAAACTTCCATTATTAAGGTATTGTTTTTTCATCAATTTAAAATAGTATTGATGTTTTAGAATCGAATGAGACCAACCGTTCGCACCCTATGAAGACCTATGAAGGGTTGGACTTATGGACAGAAACACGAGTGTGAATCGCATAAGAGGCCTAATATCCGTTGAAATTTTCGCTGACCAAAATGCGATTATTGTTCGTTTCCTTGAGTTGTACTCAGTTTTGCTTCTTTAGCAACCGATTTTATTTATCAATATACAATAGTAGTCCTGATCATCGTTAAAATTTATGCAGAACAAGCCAATGCAATGAAGGCACAACTCTCGCATAGCTATGTTATTGCTGGTAGGTACCAGGTATTGGTGGAAAACGGGGGATCTGTACTATACCTAATATAGTAATATGGTAATATAGTACCATAGTACAGTATATTATACGGGTGATCTGCACGTAGAAATTGCAAATCCTTGTGTAATAAGTTGCAGCCTTTTTTTTAAATAATTAAAATGTCTGAGAGTTGATTTTTGTCTGTAATTTTTCTAAATTAAATGGAAAACTCAAACCCTTAGTAGTACAGAGATGTTTGCTTTTAGAAACCAAAAGTATAGTTTCTCCAGCAGTTACTTTATGTCTCTTGGATTCCTAGGAGTCGTTTTTTCAAGAAACTGACTTCTCCAATCTATCCGGCACAAAAATTTCAATAAGGAATGACGCTCATTTTGGCCAAAAATTGACTTATAGCATGTTGCTGTTTCACCGACGATATTTAGAGACAAACATGTCTCTGTAGTTTTGATTTTTGAAATCATAGTTTAATTACAGAGCATTCCAATGCAAAAATGCCTATTTCTCGACAGTTCCAGAAGAGTACCGTTTTCGATTCTCGAGATTCAAAATCGAATCGCGCGTTTCTTAAAATTGTTATTGTTGTAAAAAAGATATTCGACAATGGAAGACAAGTAACGGTAATTTTTGATAAAATACTCCTCTATTTTTGATCATCCCTGTCTCCTGGTTTCAAAATACGTAGGTAATAGAATAATTAATTATCATCCTACAATTCTATGCAATAAAACACTGTTAGAAGTAGATAATATCTACTTATATCTATCTCTATTATCAGGTAATAATTCCATCTAATAACAACCGTAACATAATATGTTAACATATTAACCGTAACATATTATGTTACGGTTGTTATTAGATGGAATTATTACCTGATAATGCACAACAATCAGGTGAAAAGCTTTTTGGTTATTAAATTAAGATTATGGTATTAAGGTTTACTTTTGAACGAAATATCCAAAAACAAGGAGAGGAAGAAGATCTTTCTGTTCATGAATGATTTTTCTTGTTTCAATATCTTGTGGGTACACAGAAACAAAACAAAGGATAGCGGGCTGGTGGTGAGGGCGAGGGGATGTCCTTCCAGGAATCAGCATTGAACTGGTGTTGTTTGCTTGCCCTAAGCACGCGCATGCGCATTGGCTTCCAGTCCCTTCCAACTGCCATGAGCAGGAAAACAATCAGTCTGTCTTTTTTCCGTAAGCCGGGGTGAATGCTGGTGGATTGTGATTCCATAATCCAGAATAAATAAGTGAATTTGTGCGAATTTTTCCTTGTCATGGTCGTCGATTTACTTTTCGCGTTGTGAAGGCCTTTTCGAAACACGGTTCGGAGTGAATGTGTTGTGATTAGTGACCAACAGCCTGGAAATCATCCGTTGATTCCGAATCTCACCACACATATGGTATCGAGCTTATCAAAGTAACCAGACACGCTAAACATCCAGATTTTGGTTTATTATTTTCAATAATAAGCCTTTGGAATCGAGCAAAAAGAAAATTGTAACCCTCCTTCAAAATTTGATGGTTTACGTTTCAAGGTACGTAGCATCCAAAAATCGAATAAAAATTTTGCTGGCCGTCCGCCGTACGCGGCACTTTTGCCACTTAGCATTGACCGATTTTGATGAAATTTGGTATGTAGGCTCCATTTGGGGTCTAGTTGTGCCCCGAAACTTTTGGTTGATGTAGGTCGCTTCTAAGGGTTACAAAATCAATTTTGAAATTTTGAAAACGCCCTAACTCAAAAAATTTTGATATAAGTACTGTTTTTCCTTCAATTTAAGATTCTATAGAATTTTTAGAATTTTTTGAGACCACCCGGAGCTCTGTAGGAAAAACCGTTCGCTCACTACGAGAATTTAAAGTTTGGACGTACGATAAATCAGAAACACGAGTGTGAATCGCAAAAGAGGCCTAATCTCCGTTCAAATTGAATCTGACCGACGATCGATGTTTTTCTTCATGTTGGATGGTTGGTGGCTTTGTAGACGAGGGATCTATATAGAAAAATAAAAAATAATAAACCATTGTGTAATAATTTGCAGCGTTTTAAATCAGGGGATTACTTGAGCAGTGCTTTGGTGTGCTCACTATGCCATCTATCATGTAAATAATGTAGGTATTTATTGTTCTTTTTTTCGAATTCAATCACGTATTCACTTTACATTGTGTTTATCATCCTCCTCAACCGATAATGTTGCCACAAACGATTCAAAATTGAATGCCGAAATATTTTGAAAAACGATTCATTTTTTCAACGAGATATCCATCTACAACACGTTTGTTGGATCAAATCGTATCTTCGATAGTAAGGAAGCAAAATACATAGACAGTGTCTTCAGAGACATTATTCGTTGAATAATGTCAAGAAAAAACACAATTTTTACCTTTTCCTTGAAAACGTTTGCCTTATTTGGCACGAAGGGTATCACAATAAATGTGGGATACCATATACACAGAAAAACAGAAAATTCATCAATTTGGTTGGTAGGTACCCTTTTAAAGGTTTATTGTAAAACTGAAATGTTTCGAAACGCTTCGTTGAAAAATGGTAAAAGGGAGGAAAAACTTGAGTACCCACATTTTTTCAACTTTGTGCGCAAAGCTTCTCTACTATTGATTGTGAGGAAATAGTCATACAAAAAATACATTTAGAAACCTTGGGGCGTTCTATGTTTATTCTTTTGAAGTTCTTTTCAAACTAGCCATTGAAATTCATCGGTTAGATGTAATTAAACTCCCCTTGACCCAGTTTTGAGAAGTATTATTTAACGGTTGAACAAACTATGGAATTTGGTTCACTACTGAAGCTGGTGTCGTATAATGTTACCTAGTTATCGAAAGAGCGCTTTTAAAAGAGTGAAATACGCTATCTAAAAGGACCCGGGTAAACAAGACTTCAAAGTGGAGAGTAAATCCGCCCTCGTTAGTTGAATCCTTCGGACTTGGGAATTAATTTCAGTTGCTTCCACCGCTACATCGAGTTTTCCCCCGCAGTTTTCCCTTGAAATCGTTTTAGTATTCTTTCATCCAACTCCCTCGCTACGGAGATCCTTGGTTAAATTCTGCTGATACATTTTTCACGAAGATAGTTCCTGTTTGGGAAACTAGGTCACTCGGTCTGGGTCTTTGCGGACGGTGAAGTGAGAAGGAGGGGAAATGTTATCAGTGGAACGGTTTGATGTTGTAATACCGTATCGACCTTCGAAGGGATGTATTTTCCCTACTTTTGACTTCCATTGCTCCAGATCATGATTGAAATGAAAGTACTTGGATTCCGAGTTGCAATGAGAGATGGGATGGGGAAAGGGGCTTAAAATAACCGTGAAAAAAGGCAAGAATGTTCGTACTCGAGCAACTACCTAAATGTAGACCGACCCAACAGAACACACTGTAGACTGGTTGGGAATGGGGTCAACTGGAATTTACTCCTTCTTTATCAAGCTTTCGATAAATTTATTACCTTTTTCAGTGCCTACCAAGTGTAAAATCTTTATATTATTAGGTTTTTGTTGTTGTTTTGATTTGTAATTTTGTTGTTTTGTACTCACAGGATTGTTGGAGTTTGTGCCATTAGAGGGTTCATGAGTCAAAATCGAAAAGTTTTCGACTTTTTCGTTTTTATTTTTATAAAATTCTGCAGGTTTTTCCAGACATTTTGGTAGGTATATAGAAATATTAAATCTACGTGATAAGGAAATAACCTTACCTAACCGGTACAAACACAGACTGTTAAGAATCATAGATAAGGAATAATCAGACCTCATTTTCAATTTCTTCATTATGAAATAATTACGAACTATCGATAAAATGCCTCGAAAAACGGTAACCTTTCACAAATCACGGGTTTTCTCCAAACCGGAAAACCCTTGTTTTTCGTCACTTAGGTACCTGTTTCTCGGCAGCCAATAGAGCTGGCAACTTGAATTTTTTTAATATTGTCGAGAGGGGTTTATTACAGTCATTGAACAAGTTTGGACAGAAAACTCCCAACAGAAACATGGCAAGAATTAAAAAATCATTATCATGAAAAATATGAAAAAAATGTTTTGCTATATTGTTTCTAGGTAAAATAATATTAACACAACGGAGTTGAAAGTCGCTCAGCGGTTATATGAAGAGTAGATGAAGAATTAAAAAAAAAGTATAAAGATATCATGAATATATCCAAAGAATATATCCGTGAATATTGTTTATTGTTTTTTTAGACCCTGAAGAAGGTAATGAATTTACCGAAAGCTCGACAAAGAAGGAGTTTATTCCAGTTGACGTAGTGTACTTGACGTACCAAAAGTTTCCCATTGTTGGTAGTTTGTTTTCCTTTGAAAATTCTTTATTGCACCAAGTTACGAGTATGACTGGTTAGCGACATCTCTATTGTTGACAAATGTTGACAAATCGGGATCGTTGTTATAAAACTGTTTAGGCTATTTATGACCGTGTTTAGGCTATTTATGACCGTGTTAAGAAATTGTGGATTTAATAAAATGACAAGTTTTAAATATTAAATTGACTTTTGCTTAGAATTTACTGTGATGACAAAAACCTTAGGAGAGATTGAGATGGAGAGTGTTGGCTTGTATGCCGGGGAGGTAAGACCTTACCAGCTCCAAACAGTTCTAAGATCGTGGATGGTGGAGTTCTACTCAATGCAAAATTGCATCGATTTATAACTGCAACTTCATATTGTCGGCAAAATGACAAAGGGACGTATGTGAACAATTTGTTATTTTGAGTTGGCTTCACTTATGATATTACGAGAAACTATTCTATCGATTTCCTGATCCTCACACATTATGTTTTCCTCGGAAACCCATGAATTTTTGGTCACATAGTGGACGTATCTATGACTCTAGGAATCATGGCATCGACAAAGTGGCGGATTCATAACATCGCAACGACAGTAGGACCTATCTGTCACTAACGTCTTTCTGTGAATGTCATGAAACGTTGACTCATCAGTTAGGTACGTCACTTTCCAATTTTCTCTCTCAGTATAGTCATTCCGTGGAAGAAAGTGTGTATGGTTGAGTACACGAAATTTGGTGGTTCCTTCGAATTGAACTATAAAGAAGACTATGATTCTGAGTTAATTCGAGTGGATTTCAGCGTAGGGAGAGGCAGACCTCGTAAGACCATCATCCCGCCACCCAAAGCGTGCAACAAAGAATTCAAGATTTCGGAGAAAAAATTCAAGGACCTGATGAAAATGTGAAGCGATGGAATCATTCCCTCCGAACACCACAAATTTTTCCAGAACCTGAAGCCATCTAAACCTAATAAGAGAGACTGCCTACCGGAACCGGACGAGGAAGAGGAGTATGATGACGAGGAGTGTACCCACTGTGCAAAGAGAATGGCGTCTATAGCTACAACTTTTATTTCCATTTTCAGCAAGTTATCAGGACACAGTTACCTACCGATTTAATCAATAATTATTATTATTCATTTCTGTTGATAATTTTTCCTTTGAAATAAAATTTTAGCTTTCCCATTTTATTTTTCATGTCATTGTTTTTGTTGAAAACGTAGGATTAAGTAGGATTAGGTCTCGTTGTAGAAAAAAATTCATTGGTAGATTGGGAGGTAGACATTTTCATAAGGATTTCTCAGTTCGGTTTTCCAAAGCTTAGGCTTGCCATCATGAGCGTAGTAACTTTGTTGCCAAAGGTTGCCACAACATATGAAAATGCGTGGGAGTAATTTACTACAAATGAATCAATCTGACTTCGTTCTACAAAATCCTTCACTATAACTAACAGAACGAAAGAGGCTGATGGACGTAACAGCAAATGTAGGGAATAACCTGCAATGATAAAAGGACTTATCTGCTTTAATGCGTCACGCGCTTGCGCATGACGACAACTTCCCTAGTAACTATAGGAAACAAAGTAAATGCATCGGAAAACGAGCATATGGGTTGATTTTGTTCACTCGCTGATTTATCATTCACGCTCCAGTTTCAAACTTGAATATCTCAAAACTTTTTTTTTGCAGATACGTCCCTTAGTCATTTTGCCGATTTCTGGCATATTCAATTATATTATAATTGAATATGCCAGAAATGAAGGGAACTAAGTGCAAGAAATCGAATTTTTCAAGTTGTAGTTTTGAGTTTCCCTGGGCAAGACTCATCATTTGGCGATGAACGGAACTAGGGCCGTATTCATAGTCCTGGCCCAAGTCGAGGCTTTACTCGCACTTTGTCAAGTGGAGTCCCATCCCGGGCTTGAAAATTAAATCTTCAGAGACTGTGAGGGTTGACGTATATGTAGAAGAACCCCTATAAGGGTAGTACAAGGTACTTAGAGAAGTTCTGAGATAAGCTACATAAATATCATCGGATCATCTATACAATCGTGTTATGGATACGAGGAAGCCATGTGCCACACCCACTTGGCAGACTTTGGTTATCCCGCTCAAAATCTTGCGGTAGTTCAATGATGTTTTAGTATTATTGGCATACCAAAAGGGAAAAAAAACTCAGTTAAAATCACGAGCTTTAGGTGATCTAAGCAGTTTTGGGTTATTATTTTCGATAATGAACCTTTGGAATCGACCAAGAAACAAAAATGTTTACCCCCCCTCGAAATTTGTTGGTTTATGTTTCAATGTACGTTGAATCCGAAAATCGAATCAATTTTGCCGTCCGTCCGCCGTTTTATCCTTAGTTATCATGGATCGATTTTGATGAAATCGGTATATGGGCTCCATTTGGGGTCTAGTTGTGCCCCGAAGCTTTTGGTTGATGTCACTTCTAAGTATTGAAAAATATGGGCTGAAATGTTCATTCCTTTCTTTTAATATTAAGTTATTGTTTTTTCATCAATTTAAAGTAATATTCAATTTTTAGAATCGAATGAGATCCATAGCTCTGTAACCGTTCGGTCCGTATGAGATAAATCAGAAACACGAGTGTAAATCGCAAAGAGGCCTAATTTTCGTTCAAATTTTAGCTGACCGAAATGCGATCGTTCGTTTCTTCGATTTGTACTCAGTTTTTTGTTCAACCAAATTTTGTTTTTTGTTTGGCAACCAGTAATCAAATTTTCTAATGAAGGCACCCACAACTCGAATTGAGTGTGAAGCGTTAATTTCTTCAAAATAAACTTGACATGAAGCGAAAAAATGGTTGGTAGGTATTGACAATAGCAAAGCTGTGTTCTTTGCAGGCGAGTGATCTACATGTAATAATTTTCAGCTTTTTTCTTCTTCATCTTCCCAGAAATTAAAACTGCTTCCGTACCCTCAATAGATTCGGAAGCAAAAATTGTCTCGGAGAATGTACAAGACTGTCGTCATCTCGGAATAACACAGAAATCCCCAATTTCCTCAAAAGGTCACCGCCATGATTGTGAAAATCGAAAAAAAAGAACGACGGAAATTGAGGGTTTATAAACTTAATCGCGTTTACTCGACCGAACAACGAGAAAACGCGGCGACCCGTGGAAAACTACCGGAAAATCCCACGTATTTCTTCCTTTTCAGGTGGGATCCTACGAATTGCTTTTTCACGACTTACTCATCCTCGATCGTCAATCCAACAAAATTATCCAACAATCCCTTCCTTACCGCGAAAAGTTCGAAGGCGGGAAAAAACGTTTACGGGAATGTTTCTAGGAAATTCTTTTATTTACCTATACGGTAGCTATTCGGAAATCATTAAAACCGGCTACGCCCCATTCAACAGCTGATTTACATTTCATTTTGTGAGAGCGATATTTCAATGAAAGCTTGCCGGAAAGGGGCTGTACAAGGGGTATCCGTTGTGGAGAAAAGTACATATCGTTGTCACTACGTAACGAGAAATTTTGTCGCTCATTTTCCAGCCAAAATGTTGAGCTAAAAACTTGAATTTATGAGTTTTCAAAGGTATTGGTTCGGCAATGCGCCGGAATGTATTGTCCAGGGCTGAAATACACGAAACATTGGACTGATGTTGATGATTTTGGCCTAATTTGGGTTTAGTACTCGTAATCTGAATGATTGGTAGTGAACTTCAAGAGAATCTTCAAGAGAATGGAGAGAATGGATCAGTAAATGCCTTGCCCCAATATTCTGAAAAACCGACAAAAAAAATTTGAATAGGGAAATTTACTAGAGATGAATGCACCAATTTCATGCCAACAAATTCTTCATGTCCTAGGCAGGAATAAATACTGCCGAGTAAAAAACTCAGTGATCTGTCGTTTCCAAGGTGACATTTTGCTTCCGAGTTTACCAAAGTAGCGGTCTTCAAGATTGAAAAAAGAAAAACATGTTCTCCAAAATTAAAATTTCCACTCGCGTTTTTCCTTTCAGACCTTCCTGAACAATTTCCGTTCCGAGTCTGCCTGTCTGTGTGTCATGAAATCCTTGCCTCAGATTTCATCACTTCTACAATTCTCATCCGATCCGAAATTTTCAGGAATTTTGCGGGTTGGTGTAGATGGTCCCCTAAGAAAATTATCACCCCCCGGACTGATTGTAGCCGCTGTTTTTTTCTTTTTTTTCACAAACGTCAAATCAAAAATAATGAGAGACTGTGCCCCCATTTTTGTGCCCTACACGTGTCTCTAATGGTGATACTAATTTAGATTAGTATATAAAATTAAATGTAAATAATTTTTGGCTCAGTAGGTACCCAACAACCTTTGAATTTTGCTTCCGAGTCTACCAAGGTAGCGGAAGCTTTGTTTTCACTTTTCAAGGACGAAAAAAAAAAGTTCTCCAAAATCAAAATTTTCACTCGCGTTTTGCGTTTTAGACCTTTCTGAACAATTTTGGTTCCGTGTCTGTCTGTCTGTGTGTCTGTGTGTCTGTCATGAATTCCTTGTAACGCGCATAACTATACGAAGTTATTGTCCGATTTCGATGAAATTTTCAGGGATTGTGCGGGTTGGTGTGTAGACGGTCCCCTATGAAAATCATCATCCTCGGACTGATAGAAGCGACTGCGCATGCGCAAACGTGAATTCCTTGTAACGGCCATAACTTCTACATTTTCCATCCGATTTCAATGAAATTTTCAGGGTTGTTACAGATTAGTGATTAGATGGTCCCCTATGAAAATCATCATCTTTGGACTGATAGTAGTCACTGCGCATGCGCAAACGTTAATTTCCTTGTAACGGCCGTAACTTCCACATTTTCCATCCGATTTCAATGAAATTTTCAGGGATGTTACAGATTAGTGTTTAGATGGTCCCCTATGAAAATCATCACCCCCGGACTGATAGTAGCCGATGCGCATGCGCGAACGTGAATTGCTTGTAACAGCCATAACTTCCACAATTTCATCCCGATTTCGATGACATTTTCAGGGATTACGCGGATTAGGTTGTAGATGGTCCCCAATGAAAATCAAGGCCTTAAAATTTACAGTAGCCTTTGCGCACGCGCAATCGTAAAATCCTTGTAACAGCCGTAACAGTTGCGTCTGAGCTGAGAATCTCAAATCCATTCAACCAACCCCTTTGTAGATCAGTGAGCAAATTACTGGACTCACACCTAGAAGTCCCAGGTTCGACTCCCAGTCTTGCATTGAAATTTTTTGATTCCAATCACTACCGCACTTACATTTTTCGTCCGAATTTGATGAAATTTTCTAGGATTGTCCAGATTCGCGTGTCGATGGTTCCCTATGAGGGTAGTAAAAGGTACTTAGAGATTGGTGTTTTCAGATTAACTACTATGCATCGGATCATCTATATAATCGGGTTATGGATACGAGGAAGCTATGTGCCACACCCACTTGGCAGACTTTTTTTCTCATTTAATAGGCATTTATTGCACCAAGCAATTCAACTTTTTAGCAAAATTTCTACGACAATGAATATACCTAAGCGACTGAAACGAGAGTGTGGTACACAACACACCTCCATACTTCATTTTTGGATATTTAGTAAAATCATAGCACACCTCCAATCTTCGTTTTCTTGTTTGATCCCAAAGGTTCAAATTTGAAAATAATAGACCAAAAATAGATAACTTTAGTGCTCTGAAGAATCTTTGTTTTTTTAGGGAAAGCCTACCTTAACCCTAATTGGACCAGGGTATCACTGTTGCCACCGAAAACATCTCAGGAACTCCACAGATATCCCTAAGTGTCTTCGGAATAACCAAAATTAAATTACAATTTTTAATTTAATGGACAGCAGTATTTTTTGTGGGCCATTGGAAGTCTCAAAATGAAGTTATAATGTGAATGTCCTTGGAAATCGATTGAAAAAAATTTCATAATTTTTGTCATATCATCATTTTTTGACTTCTAATAACTTACAAAAAAATATTCAAAAAATTGAACTCTGTCCAATTATTTTTAAATTGCAATTTAAATTTAGTTGATCTGGTGACACCTTGGGACAGCTATGGAATTCCCAAGATTTTCGGTGACACTAGTGACACCATGGTCCAATTAGGGTTAAGGAAATGCCTACACCGTTCCCTAATAAAGTTGCGTCAAAATTGGACCGTTATTTAATATTGTCGACTATAGGTGGTACGCAGTGTTTTGTATTTCAATATACAATTTGTCAAGAAATTGATGAAACGTCACGGAACCAAAATTCTTCAGCTGTCAAAACAGCCAAAACATGTGTTTGTGGACAACTTTGATTAACAAAATACCGTATATTTTGTACTTCCTAGAAAAGTTGACTATTTTAAGGGGTGAACTTTAGTACTGCCCCCCCCCCCCCTTTCAAACTAAGATTTCTCCTCATAAACCTCACTTTTTTAGAAGTTTAATGAGTGATTTCAAAACGGCAATTCCCCTAATTAATAAGGTTTTACTGGAGAACCTATTAACTTTTGCCTAAATAGGGGTTTTCTATTTTTTAAAGAAAACTGGGGGGCTGTACTAAAGTTTTTGTCCAGCGTAAAACTTGGAGCTGCCCCCCACTGGTTTAGTGTTAACCACCAGTGATAATTGAAATGTTTCATGCCTCTCTTCACCTGACAAATTGCATTTGAGGATATTTACAAATAAATTGTTTACAAGTTGAAAAAGTAAATAAATAAATAAAATAAATTTAGAGAAAGGAAATAAAACAATATCATCAGTGGTAAGTGATGGAACATAAACATAAAACAGTTCATTAGTTCTCCATGTAGTCCATTAAAACCATGTTTAACCCATTATCATCTAAGGAACAAGAATTCAAGTCCATTTTTGGAAATAAATGGGTGCCCGATTGAGTTTTTTTTCTGCCTGCTATTTCCGTGGGGGGGGGGGGCTGTACTATATTTTTTGACTAGTGTAAAACCAACTTAAGTACAGCCCTCCAGTTTTGTATTCGATGAAAAACCTTATTTAGCATAATTTGATTGATTCTCCGTTGAAAGCTTATTATAACGGGGTTGACGTTTTGAGATCACTCATTAAATTTCTAAAAGAGTGAGGTTCATGAGGAGAAATCTTGGTTTGAATGTGGAGGGCAGTACTAAAGTACACCCCTAACAAGTAATAACGTTAATCTTCTTTATAATATTCCAAAGTTTTATTCTTCTCCACTTCCTTTAAAGCGAAGAATTTATTGATCCTCCCATGTATGGAAGCAGTTCGCTCTAAACGGTTGACACCGTTCTTTGGGAACTGGGTCTTGGAAAAAGAAAGAGAATAAATGCGATTTCTTAGAAATACCAAAAATTATACCCCCTTATCATGGGTAGTGCTCCAAACCACACGATGAAGTTAAATACACCTTTTCCCAGCTCCACGAAGTCTTCAGTCTGTAATTTGTTTTGCCACATAAGTGGCTTCTCTCATTTTGTGGCACTTTCGAAATTATTTAGTTAGTGTTTTTACTCATGTATTACAGAGTAGTATCTTACTGGTGGAGTTTCGTTACACTTCGCATGTAACGAGATGGAGACTATTTGTTTAAATTTGTGGAATTCCTTCGTATTTACATGAGCTTCTCACGCGGACC
This sequence comes from Apolygus lucorum, assembly GCA_009739505.2. NCBI lineage: Eukaryota > Metazoa > Arthropoda > Insecta > Hemiptera > Miridae > Apolygus > Apolygus lucorum. The sequence goes on along the minus strand of CM019169.2, from coordinate 15,915,651 downwards.
TTATTTTCAGATGGTGTTTTGTAACGCCAAATCCACAAATAATTGACAAAAGGCGGGTTTTAATGAATTATATTCACATTAAGGTGATCAGGTTTTGGGATTGTACATATTCTTGACTAATCATGACTTTTTCTCTATAATGGAGTATGCGCATGGGTCGGAAAAACTGTTTATTGTTATTTTTAATGTAAACTAGACATCATTCTAAGAATTTTGACACCAACCTCAACCTTTTAGCGTGAGAAGACATTTTTTATGATTTTTCAAAGTTTTGAATGTTTATGACGTCACAGTAGGTCCCGCCCAAACGAAACTTCGAAACTTTGAAAAAAAATAGAAAAAGATCTACTCATCCATAAAGAGAACGGCTGATGTCAAAATTCTCAGGATAAGGTCTGTTTTCCATTAAAATTTTTTTTTCTTAATCAGGCGCACCCCCTCCCCCCATTATTATGCGATTTTTAGGTATTTCTCCTTGAATACAGATGATGTGATCACTTAATGACTACCAAAACCAACAAAAAATGCAAATACAACGTTCACCGCTATGGTATCATAATATGATTTTAAAGCTCTAAAGAATGCGAGCAGTATGTGAAAATCATGTGAATTTGAATACATCTCTCTTTCTTCCACTGGCTAATATTATTAGCCAGTGGAAGAAAGAGAGATGTATTCAAATTCACATATATTTTCACATACTGCTCGCATTCTTTAGAGCTTTAAAAAAAAATTATTAATAATAGAATATTATGATTGCCTCAGGTTGAGGTACGAATAAAGTCACTCGCGATGAGGTTGTGGAAAACCACTTTAAGTACTTAGTTTTTAATTAAAGTTGTGTTAAACCCCTTATTTTCCACAAAATGTATCAGAGTTGAAAAAACACAAACGGTGGATACAGCTTTCGTACAAGTACGCAACCACGAGAGACATTTTATGTCTTATGTTTAATAAATTGAGAGCTTTCCAATGAGTGGTGAACGATTTTTGTGGGGTGGAAAATGAGGAAATTTGTTTTCCCTAGGAACGATTGGTTGTACGTGAAAATCATCAGAAATTTCCGCGTAACGCTCCCCTCGTAACGCTCCCCGCGTGACGATTTTTCATTTATGTGCCATAGTAAAGACATAAAATGTCAATAAAAAACGGAGTTTGGAAGAACGTTGTCTATTTCCACGAAAATAATGAGTTACAAGTTGTAACTCCGCTTTTTATTAAATAGAGGTTGGGTACTCGGACATTTTGGGTAGATTTACCGATGATTTCGAATTTCAAAATACTGTCCAGTTCTGTGCTCTCATTATGCTAAAAACGTTATGGTTCTTCCTAAGCATTCTAAGTAACATTGAGCAAAAAAGTTTGATCCAATAGAATGGTTGATACAAATTCATGTATTATCGATTACTGGTTGGAATTGAACGTTTACCTCATCTGAAAGGACCTCCAAGATATATTTTGGTTTATTATTTTCAATAATGAACCTTTGGAATCGACCAAGAAAAAATTGTTTAACTCCCACTCAAAATTTGGTTTTTTTTTCGTTTCTCGGTACGTAGAATCAGAAAATTGAATGTAAATTAGCCGTCCGTCCACGGCACTTTCCTTAGTTACCATGGGCCGATTTTGATGAAATTTGGTAAATGGGCTCCATCGGGGTCTAGTTGTGCCCCGAAGCTTTTGGTTGATGTCAGTAACTTCTAAGGGTTGAAAATTAAGGGCTGAGAATTTCCATCGCCCTAGCTCAAAACTTTCGAACTAAAGGTAGTATTCTTTTTTAATCAATTTAGAATGGTATTGAATTTTTAGAATCGAATGAGACCACCCAGATCTCTGTAGGACCAACCGTTCGCTCTCCATGAGAAGTTGTATTGGACTTATAATAACTCAGAAACTCGAGTGTGAATCGCAAAAAAGACCTGATCTACGTTCAAATTTTGCTGACCAAAATGCGATCGTTCGTTTTTTTGAGATGTACTCTGTTTTGCGTCCTCACCAACCAGTAATCACATTTCCTAATGAAGACACCCTCAACTTTTTATTTCTTTATATTAAACTTGATTGTGAAGAAACATATGGTTGGTAGGTAGTGGCAATGGCAAAGCTGTGTTCTTTGCAGGGGAGTGATCTATACGGAAACATAATAAACCTTTGTGTAATAATTTGCAGCGTTTTTATTACACTTGTGCGCAGACTACCAATGTTGAGGGGGAGATCTAAAGCGAATCCCACACAATCTCTAAACAAGAAGGAATAGACCGTTCTGTCGGGTAGGATCCGACCTACTCCACCTGTCTTTCAATGGTTTTTCTTCATGTTTGTGAGAATAATTATGAACAATGTTTTGTTATGTTTTTTGTTGACAACTCATAGTTTATTCCCTTCATATGAGTGATTTTATGGCTCAGATAAGACAAGTTAACATGATTTGATTATATGTAACACAATGACTTGATGGAAAACTGCAATGCAGTATTGTGTAATAATGTGGAGAATCCAAAATGAAAATAATCTCGAAACCAATTGACATCAATGAAAATCCGAAACAAATGAAATTATCATCTTGAAAATATTCATATCTTCAGATCACTACAGGACATTGAGTTGAAAAAAGTCCATTCATGCAGCATGAATTAATGAGCGAATTTTCAAAGAAATCATTCAGTTGAAGGTTCGGTTAAGAAAAGGAACAATGGTGTTGCAATTTCTTTTAGGAAGTTTTTTTAAAACACAATTTTAGGTTTTTTTTTTACACACATGATGTCTGGGAAAACTTCAGGGATCGTTTCAGAATGTTCCAAAACGGATTTCAGTGTAAAATGTTTTTGAAAAACTCAATTCTAAAAATTTTGAGGCCATTGCAACAGCTTCATTTTCCTTGAAAATTCGCTAAAAGGGAGACATGTTACAAATTTCGAAGAAAATAGGTACAGTTTGTTTTGGTCGCAAATCAGTCAAAGTTCACTTATCCAGGAAGTTGGGATGCAAAGATACCTTCCCTGAGACTTTCTTCCTGGAAAGGTACCTGAGCCCTCAATAGGTTTCAAAAAGACAGGGAGGGAGATTCTCCGAAGTACTGAAGGGGGTCAGTGTTGTTTCCCGTTACTACTATGTTAGTATTGTGGGAATACAAACAGACGAATAATGGAAAGGTTCAGGATAGTCTAATCCGAACGGGAACGTTAATGTTCAACACACTTATTGATGAGGAAATTATATTTTTCTGATATTTTTTGCCTAGTTGGTCGAAGTCGATTTCATGTTTTCTACCTGAGATATTTCAACTATTCATGATTTCACTCTCACAGCGAAGAAAGTGTACGTTCAAGAGAGAATCTACGAGCCGGCAGATAAATATCAAAAGCGTGTCGGATCTTGTTAGGAGGAGATCATTGATTTCTCCTTCCGCCCTGCCCTTGATGACTATGCAATATCGCTTCTCGAATTGAAGAGCTGTGCGCTTCTGCCTCGAGATATCGTCTCAACTCTTCACTTCTAGCTAAATATTTCTTTCCTTTGAAGTCGAGGGGTTCCGTCGGAAACGACTTGTCTCGTCCATGCTTCTCAGGTTTTCGCAGAGAAACATGTAGCAAGCAAACTAGCAGTCATGTTTAGCTCCAATTCTCACCACCATCTGCTCAAAAACACTTTGAATAGCTCTTCTATCAAATCTGATAAGGTGAATTATATATTGATTGATATTAATCGATGATGAGCTTATATTGAATATTTTAGGATCATTTCGATTGCTAAAGGCAGCGAATTTTTGAAATTAATTAAGATGAAACTTCGCATAACAAAATTGGTTAAAGTATCTGTTAGAACAGACTCAGTTCCTAATCTAACAGGAGAGAAAAACACACGGTAGAGATGCGAAAGAAACAGCTGAGAGGACGAGCTTCCATTGAGCCCGCGGCCGTCTAAACAGCTTTTCTTTGCAAGTATTTCGGTTCTTCTATGTTTTATTATTCAGTTTTGTTCCAATATTTACGTAGATTATTGTTCGTATCTGGAAGGTGGGAAAACGAAGAGTTAACGAATTCGAGTGACTATGTACAGTGTCGAAGACAGGACTTCCGATGAGCTCTCACGTAAACTTGAAGGTAGATATTTACTAATTATTCACTGCCTGTGATAACGTGCTTATTAACATTTATTCTATAATGTAGAGCCTTTTCTATCAGACTTATAATTTAGAGCCTGTATAAGAGAATTTGTTTTCCACCGCGAAGGGGAATTTGAAGGTTTTTCAAGTCTGTAATTCTAAACGTCAAGGTGATCGATCGCAAAAAAAAACTCTAAAAAACTTGAAGGCATGTAATTTTGTAGGTAACTTTGTAACATATATCTTAACTAGCTAAATACTACTAGTACCAAACACGCTGCCAATGTCACTATATTTCCACACGTGTAATAGTTTGCCAAACGTGCTAGACGTAGGTCGCTAGATGAATGGATAGCAACATGCCAACTTTCACATTGCCGGAATCACTTGCCAACTACTTACCAGACTGCTACATTGAAAATGCCAAGTAGGTGTGGCACATAGCTTCCTCGTATCCATAACCCGATTGTATAGATGATCCGATGCATAGTAGCTAATCTCAAAACATCAAAACAAGTTAATCTGTAACATCCCTGAAAATTTCATTGAAATCGGATGGAAAATGTAGAAGTTATGGCCGTTACAAGGAATTCACGTTTGCGCATGCGCAGTGGCTACTATCAGTCCGAAGGTGGTGATTTTCATAGGGGACCATCATAAGATATTGAACTATAAGAATAAGATCATTGAACGAATCTTATCTCACAGCTTCTCTCACTTCTTATTACAAGTCAGGATGCCTAAGTACCTATCTAACTTCATTTAACCCCTGGTGTGTATAATATAAACCCTCTGATGGACTCCCAGTGTCTAAAGGGTCTGACAGACACGCAGCAACTGTTAAGTTGTTTCTTAGGAACATAATGGGTTAATTAATATATTTTTCGTCATACCAACATTTTATTAGGTAAAATAAAGTAATTAGACTTACTTCCACGTAGTCTATTGGGGTCTTAAGGAGTCTAAAGTGAACAGAATTTCAAAAACTATGATCTACGATACCTAACACGCGAATTCGAGTTCACCTCATGCTCCTGCAACGGTGCCAGTCTAGGTAGGTAATCACATCACAGCAGAAGTTCACATCCATGTTCAAGGTGAAACACACAAAAACCCATGAAATATGCGGTTTCTGGTGTCCTGGCACCATGGTGGCTCCACTAATTTGTTCCATGGTGCCACAAAGAATTCTTAATTCATGGAAATAAACAAATATGTATAGTAATTTCGTGGTTGTTATCCTCCCAATCGCCCCCTCTCCATGCTAATTTCGATATTCTGGTCATTTGAAGTCATCTGAACAAAATATAATTTTGCAAATCGGTATGAAATTGAGGCAAAATTATGCCCAAAAATGAACGTGTTATGGTTGTCTGTGTATAAAGTGTCAGAGGGACACCGTGGTTTTCAGAAACTAGGGAACAAAGTACTTTTCGTGGCTGTTAGGTCACAGCCAAAGGTTTGAAATGGAACCTTCAATACAGGGGGGACAGGTACTGAGCGCCTGAGATATTCTACATACTCCTGTCAAAATACTTCATTGAAATTTCTCTCGTGTCACACAATAACGAAAAATACTTGCATGGTGACCAACAATGAAGACGTGGTAGCAAGGCATTACTTCCACATTTCGATGATATTCAGTGATATTCCAGAACAATTTTGGTTTCGAGTCTGTGTGTAAGTAAATCCTTGGAAGAGGCAAAACTGTGTGAATTTATTGTCCTGATAGAATTTTCAGGGATTGTGGAGGTTGGAGAGTAAGATGGTCTCTTATCAAATGTATCGGCCCCGAATTTATAGCAGTCTCTGCGCATGCGCAAACGTATAACTCTTGAAACAGCCATAACTTCTACATTTTCCATCCGAATTCGATGAAATTTTCGGGGATTGTGCTGGTTGGCCTCCTATAAAATTAATTTTTGTCAAACAATTGGTAGTTTCCGCGCTTGCGCAAACATAAAACTCTTGTAATTACCAAAACTTCTACATTTTGTGTCAGAATTTGGTGCAATTCGCGAGTTGAGTTGTAGGTGATACCCTATCAAATTTGTTGTGATTGAAAGCCTAGTTGAAACCCTCAATAATCGTAACTTCTATAGTTTTCATTCGGTATCGATGGGATTTTCAGTGATTGTACGACTGAGACTCTGAATGGTACTTTATAAATTTCATCGACGTCTGATCACGGAGTTTGAAGAGTTGTGGTACTACTGAAGATTGAAGTTTTGATCATCTATACGATCATTATGGATACGAGGAAGCTATTTGCCACACCTATTGGCATACTTCAGGATAGGTTCAAAAAGTTCCTTAATGATTTCTCTGCCCTCGGCCATAATCTTCTTACGGTTTCACTGAGGTGTTTAAGGAAGGTGTGGGTTGTCTTTTATATCCCATAAAAATTCAATTTTGTTACCTAATCATACATACAATGACCTTTCAGAATCTTGAATAGCTCCGTTCAAACGTAATTTTCTCAACCTTAGTTGGTCGTTCTGGAGACTTCCTAATGGCTTATCTTCAATCATGTTGCAAGGAAGCTATGTTCCACACACTTGACAGACTTGTTTTTCATTAATTCATTTGTTTGTCATTACCTCTATCATTGCTCTACCAATTCGTTGATTTCCGCTTTAATTTGTCCACTGGTGAATTATGTTTGACGAAATTATGATATTCCTCATTCTGGAGCTCCTATTAGAGGCAACTGATCGGTGAAAAATTCGGAAAAGAACTCGAAACTACCAAAGAAAAGAGTGTATACGTACGATGTCATGATCATGAGTGACACGAATATGAATCAGCGGAGTATATACACGGCTTTGAACGCAAATATTTACAGAATGGGCGATGACGGTAAATAATATTATGGAGGAACTCCAGACATTGCGAGTGAGAAATGTTTGAACGAGCTCGTATTTGAACGGATGTTCAAACGTAGGTGTAGCTACGTTTTGTGAATCTAGAAAAATATGAGTCACGTCTGCATTCTGTCAACTTTTAAGGATCGATACGTATCACTTGTAAATCCCTCAAAGACGACGAGAAACCCTTCAAGGTACCGCAAAGCTGGAGTCAAGGGCGAGTGGGTGTTTCCCAACTTCTCAGTAGATCAAATACCACTTGTTTCATCTGTTTCAAAAAATATATTTTCCTTCTCGGGAAGGGACTCAATTAGAGTTAGAAGTCAGTTTGTTCACCATTTATTTAAGTCAAGTTTGTTGTTAATTTGATGTTGGTCCCTGTAGGATGGAATTCCACAAGATGTACCTGACGACAGAGTACGAATGGCTAACCTAGCTCGTACCTGACCAAAATAATAATAATAATAAACAAAAATAAAAACGGAGTGAGGTAGAACGTAGTTAGTCTATGTCCACGAAAGTAATGAGTTACAAAGTTGAATCGATTTCGACTGTTAGGTCATCATCAGTTACAAACAAGAATTTGTTCTTCCGTCGAAATCGATTCAACTTTGTTACTCATTACTTTCGTGAAGAGTGACTACGTTCTTACGTGACTCCGTTTTTTATTGAAATGGGTTTCCACAACCTCGTCGCGAGTAATTTAATTCGTCCTCGCTGATCAGTTGAGCAAACCAAGGTCGCTCCTTTTGCCCTCACGAAGATGAAATTTCACTGAAAGTCTCTCTGGCACTACAGAGTACGAAAGACTAACTGACCACTTCCTTGATTAGCTGACTAAATTTTCTCCTGTTCTGAACCTGTTTTAAAAACTTCTCTCCTTACTGATTTAAAAAAGTTAGACTCTGCAGTATTATTATTATAATAATAAATTATTATAACTTCGCATAAGAGGTAACACCCTCTATCGACCATTTTTACGAAAATGGGATCTTAGGTTAATCCTATTCCTCTCTCCCGTTGCATAGAGTTTCTGCCTTCAAATTATTCCTACTAGACGGAGGAGTCAAGGAAACTCGAAGGTGATTACAACCCCTATCAACATCGTTATTGGCAATAGCTAGGGAAGGCCCCTCTAGGGAAAGAAAGTGGTGGAACGGTGTGAGCGCTGCCTAGCGAAGATAAGATGAACCTTCCGGAGCTCTAAAACCTAGGTTATCTCTCTTATCAGTTGGCTTATGTGATGTAGGTATCGTTTGTTGTGTTTTTAATTCTTTCGTAAGTAATAGAATGCTTTAAAAATTAATATTGTTTACCTACGAGTACTTAGATTTTCATTTCAGACTGAATGCCTTTCTTATTGATGCCTCAAACAGATTTGATTGCCTTTTTTCATTGAGGGCAAATTTCTGGTTTCCTGTAGATTAGGCAGGGATCTACAGATATTACCACTGGTCGATAACGGTGGTGCATCCATGTTGCCAAAAAAGAAGATAAGGTTCGTATAATCGTCGCTAGATAGCGCTCAGGCCGTGCCACCACTTTCTTTCCCTTGATGCTCCTAGCTAATGATGGGCAGTAGTCGATAGTTCAGCACTATCGATAGGTCGATACTATCGATAGTTTATCGATTAAAAACTATCGAAACTCTCGATAGTGGCTCTCCCTATTTCGTACCTACATGTCCCATGGAGAATTTAATCTAATTGAATTGAATTATCTATTACTTGAAGGATTCGATATTGTCATGAGATTACACAAAGATTTCGAATAAAGAAAGAAATTTATTTGAAATGCATAAAAATAATTTCCAGTTTAGCATTGGTCCTTGAGCCACATATTGCCAGAAGAGAGATAGCGAGAGAAGTAAGAATTTAAGTCGAAACCACGAATTTTGTGTCTTTGCCCAAGTGGTGAATATCCAATTTCTTGAAATGAGGTACTCACAACCTACAGCAGGTAACAAAATACTGACACGAGCTTTAACTTCAAGAATACCGGTGAATTGAGGAGTTCTTTCACATGGAATTGCCGGAGTTGAGGGTGCACCGCTCGTCTCGGTAGTATCACAGCTCTCCAAATGCTGAGATTAAGTAAAAATCTATCGATAGTGGATGACTATCGATAGTCAAGAAGTATCGATATTTCGATAGTAACTATCGACTATCGCCCATCCCTAGCAATAGCCCGTAGCAACCAGTTTTTTGCTTCTCCTAAAAAGTTGGGAAATGGTCGATAGGGGATGTTGCTTAGTAGACGATAAGAATACTGTGTTCTGACATCTAGTCAGAACACAGTAATAACTAACTAGCTATATTTTGCATCAATCTTTCCATGGTAACATATGAAGAATTGTAGGTAGTCTTACCTAGTAATGACTGAAGTAATTACCTAACATACACTGCAGACTCGAAGTAACTGAGAGCAGAAATGGAGATCTACAAAGCAGGTAATGCGAAGTAGACCTCTCTAATGCTGAAATAAAGACAACTTGTTCAACGGGAAGAATATTTCGAGTCTGGTGCAACCAGACAACCTGGCAATGTTGTATACCCTTACACTGAAGTTCCGAGACAAGTTTTGCAAGGTGTTCTGTGACTCCTTGGATTTAGAGTTTTTAGTGAACCTGGAGTGGTCCTAACTTGATGGTTGCTTCACGTACAATCAGCAACAAGCAGGTATTTCAAAGAACCGGTCGATAAACAAGTCCGACTTTTGCAAGAATGGTATTACAATCAGATTAAATAAACCATGGCATATGTACTAAGAGCTTACACAAGGGGACATTTTTTAGTGAAGCTGGTGTCTACTCAACATGCTGGCTGCTTTATAGCCAAACTGCAAGATGCAGAAATGCTGAAACCAGCAGGTGAAAGCCTCTGAGGATCCTTTCTCAAGAGTAACTATGATAATTTATCGGACAATTTCTTGGAGCATTGATCGCTTCTGTAAGTGATTTTTGATTGTTGCCGATGGTGCAGAGGCGATGTATATCATGGAGAAAAAATTTTTGAGACTCCTCTGCTAATAAAAATCATCTTTATTGGAGACCGGTTTCGGGTCAGGACCCCATCATCAGTCCAAAGACTACCTGTTCCTGCAGAACTGCCACTTTCAAGAGCTGAACTACTACGCTGAAACTGCAGCTGAAGAGCTGTAGCAGGTAGTTATATGTTCAAGCATATAGTCTCTGGACTGATGACGGGGCGCCGGTGTGGCTACGATCGTTGTTTGGCGGTGGACTTTGGACCGACTTCTGCTGGGGTCATGGGTTCAAGGCTCATCGCCGGCAGCGAGGGTTTTCGGCGGCCGGGGCTCTCATCGTCCCCCTTGTCCCAACCCATGGCGGTGAGGCTATGGGAAGCCATGAGCGAAATCATCAGATCAAATTCTGATCTTCCCTTTGGAAGAATGGAATGGCAGTCGGACGAAAATCCAACCTGAAATGGTTGTTTACTTCACTTACTTTAACTTTACTATATATTTTCATGCAGAACCGTCTCGTTCAAGAGCTGAACTGCTACGCTGAAGCTGCTGCTGAAGAGCTGAAGCAGTTAGTTATATGTTCAAGCATTTAGTCTCTGGACTGATGATGGGGTTCTGACCCGAAACCGGTCTCCAATAAAGAGAATTTTTATTAGCAGAAGAGTCTCAAAATCCTCTCCATGCTCTCCATGCTTCTGTACGCGATACAAATTATTCTTTGGTTAACAAGTGAAGATTCTGACAGTTTGGATTCCTAATTTGAGTTGAATTGAGCATTTGAGTTAATAGTTGATCGAAATGCAGTGTACAAATGGGAGTTCTCGTGCTGCCTAATTTGTGACATTTCAAGTTAGTTAAATAAAAGCCTGGTGTATGTGAATATGTGCTCTCTCCGCCTTATCATTGTACACAACAGTAATCGCTGATGAAGTTCAGTATTCCGCGATATTATTTGGCAACTAATATCGTCCAAAGACTTCATTAATGCAGTGATGGTTGCAGCAAGAATTGCACTTGCCTCTTCTATGTGTTAATTTCAACGTTATTCTTGGAAACAACGTTCTTCTATAAGGGAAACGTGATGCTCATGCAGAGAGAATTCCGTGTAATGAGAGGGGGCTTGGGGACGTGGTTTGCATAATGTCTGCCCAGCGTCGTGAAAGGGCGATCGCGACTCGAGATCCGCGCCAGGTGAAGGGATCATCATTTGCGAAATAGTTCCAATTGCAAACACGTAACTTTATAGCGTGACTTTTCGACTTGGGAAGAATGTATGCGTGACGTGTCATCCACAATCAATTATTGTAATAATTTATGGACAACTTCTCGTGATAATAGTGCGATTCTTGTGACGCGGAGATAATATTTAAGCTGAAATACGACTATAATAATACTATCAGAATATGTAAAATCTGTAGATCAGTGAGGATACCATACCTACAGTAAACATGGGACTGGAAAGGTTTTTAGGGTCAGTCCTGAATAAAATCTGGTAAATGATTTTCTTCCTACGTCTTTTCACATACATCAACTCCACCTACCTTAATTTATTTCACTTTTCAAAACTTTAATTGAATTTAATTTTGAATTTAATTTGATTGAATTTAATGGTTTTTTGATAAATTCAAAATCAACTTCAAAACATATACAGGGTGTCACCCTAACTCGAGGACCAAACTTCAAGGATCGATTCTACAACTAATTTGCAAACTTTTTTGTCTCATGACATTTTTTTTTAAACGCTCTAAAATTATACTTTTTCCCCTTTTAAGATTTTTTTCGTGTTTTCGACCTTGAGCCATTAAAACGGCCATAACTCCCTCAATTTACTAGATAAACTCAAATATGAGTATACCGTTGGAAAGAGCGTTAAATTTCCTATCAGTTCATCAGGACACAAAACCTTTTTAAGCCTTTCGTATAGGTGAATAAATTGGTCAAAGTCAGAAATTTAAAACTTTTTCGAAAATCACCATTTTTCAGGCTGACTCTTCTCATGTAATAAACAGCCGTACAATCGGGCACTCAACGGAAAAAACTTGCCCAAAATCTCAGCTTTCCAACGGTCTATCAATTCTTCTTTTTAACGTTCAAATTAGAAGAGCAAATGAAGTTTGAATGCCCGAAAACGTGTGTTTTACAAGCAAATCCAGTGTTTATGGTCCCCCTCGATCTCACAATGGCTTGACAATTTTGGTATTATTTCCTATGTAATTTATTACGCTGAATCAAATAGTGATACTTCCGAATGGTTCCGACTGCTAGAAAGTGTATTTTTTGAAGAAAACCTTCGTATTTCGTACATAAAATACGCATTATTCTTAAATGTGTTAGTGAGCATGAAGTATCACCTTTGAACTCAACAAAAACTTCAATCAACTAGAAATTCGGTGTTTTTGTTGAGTTCAAAGGTGTTACTTCATGCTCACTACCACATTTAAGAATAATGCGTATTTTATGTACAAAAACGAAGGTTTTCTTCGAAAAATCCACTTTCTAGCAGTTGGAATCATTCGGAAGTATCACTGTTGGATTCAGCATAAATAATTACATAGGAAATGACACCAAAATCGTCAAGCCATTGTGAGATCGAGGGGGACCATAAACACTGGATTTGCTTGTAAAACACACGTTTTCGGGCAATCAAACTTCATTTAGTCTTCTAATTTGAATGTTAAAAAGAAAAATTGATAGACCGTTGGAAAGCTGAGATTCTGGGCAAGTTTTTTCCGTTGAGTGCCCGCCGATACGGCTGTTTATTACATAAGATGAGTCAGCCTGAAATATGGTGATTTTCGAAAAAGTTTTAAATTTCTGACTTTGACCAATTTATTCACCTATACGAAAGGTTTAAAAAGGTTTTGTGTCCTGATGAACTGATAGGAAATTTAACGCTCTTTCCAACGGTATACACATATTTGAGTTTATCTAGTAAATTGAGGGAGTTATGGCCGTTTTAATGGCTCAAGGTCGAAAACACGAACAAAATCTTAAAAGTGAAAAAAGTATAATTTTAAAGCGTTTAAAAAAAAAAATGTCATGAGACAAAAAAGTTTGCAAATTAGTTGTAGAATCGATCCTTGAAGTTTGGTCCTCGAGTTAGGGTGACACCCTGTATAGTATAAACCCGAAGGAGAAGGAATATCAGTTCGATGTGTCATGTGACTACGATTTTTTTCCCCAATTAATTTTACTCATCAAAATTGTAGGACTTACAACTTAGTAGGACTTACAACTTACTTAGGAGCTAGTAGGTTGTAAACGAATGGTCCTACAGAGCTCTGGGTGGTCCCATTCGATTCTAATTCACTCCTTAGAAGTGTCTGACAATAACCAAAACCTTCACTGCACAACTAGACCCCAGATGGAGCCTCTGTACCAAATTTCATCATAAGTGGGCCACCGTAATTTAGGAAAGTGCTGCGGACGGAAGGAAATTTTTTTATTAGATTTTCAAACCCTACGTAGGTACCTTGAAACGGAAACCATCAAGTTTTCAGGGGGGGTTACAATTTTTTCTTGCTCGATTCTTAAGGTTTATTAATGGACATAATTTAAAATAATAAATTCCATAATCAATATCTATCATGTTTTTGTTATTAATTAATCAATTCATATTCCTCCAAAAAAGTTGTACTGCGTTGATAATTTCACATGAATGTCTTGAACGACGTTCTTCAAATGATCTGCTCTGATAAACGACACGTAGCGTTTTCTGCCGAGTGTTAATCAATTTTGATTCGGGCCATAGACTTAATTTATGGATAAATATTGGCTTAGCCTAGTTCAATGGGAAGATCAACAAACTGAGCCGACAGATGGTGCGCCAAATCCTCCGTTCGAGTTGGGATTAGTTTCTCCTCCACTCGTCGTATTCGAAGGGAAGAATAGACTCATCTGCGGGCTTGAGCAAATATTGGTTTATTCGCGAAGGGAATTTATCATTATCAGCAGTCTCGCGCTTATCGCGAATTCCGCAATAAATACTGCGGGATAATATTGCGATTTGTGGTTGACGCGAGTATTATATTTTTCACAAAGACACGGAGAAGAGCTCTTCAGTAGATGTATAATACGTACGGTGGTACATATTTTACCATTCAAGTGGCAGGTATCACGGGAAGCAACTCTCCAGACCCAGGATAGCCCTCTTTTCCGAATTAAACCCAACTATTGCGCAATAAGCGAACATGAAACATGATCACTATCAATCGGTTAACTACGTCTATAAAACGTTTTGCGCTGATCCCAAAGAAGCACTGATCAGCAGCAAGATAACACTGCATATCAAGCTATAATAACTGATCCGAAGACTTAAGCATATGATCAACAGCAGAAGGTTTGATAGCTTAGGACGATAGGCATGATGTACTTCCTGATGCTAAAACAAATCCATTTAGTAAAAAATAAATAAAAAATTAAAATAAAATCTGTGACAGAATTTAAATAAATTTGAAAGCGACCAAAAATCGTGTGATTGGAAGAATCTGTACCTAACTAAACTTTCTTCCATCCGTAGAAAATCCATTACAGAAAAAGAGCCATTACTTATTGTGTAACATTTTGAAAATCTAACAAATGAAAAAATTTTTAAATGTGCTAAAAATTACTTGACTTGTTGCAGAGTCAATAACAGTCAGTTACCATCGATCATCGGGGCAAATTTTCAAAATGAGTGAAAAATTACATGGTTTGCAGGAAGGTAAAATTTGTAAGTAAAGTGCAAAAATGACGTGATCAGCAGCATTGTCGACTGTGCATTATCTATTACCAAAGTTGCATCCGCTGAAGTTGCTTTCATTTCAGTAGCATTAGAATGTTTTTTGAAACATTTTGATCACTCCGAGGGACAAATTGTATATAAATATTATGACTAAGGTTATGTAAATAACTGCAGGGTCAGAATAGGTATCTGTCGATCAAGTTACATCTACTGACTAAAATTTCTGTTAAATCTGACTATTTTGTGGAATGTTACTGTCAAACTGGAAGACAAATTTGAAACTGTGCCAGCAGTCGTATCAAATGTGCATAGATGCATCAATAGATCTATTGATACAGTTGTATCCTCTGACCAACATTTTCTTTAATGCCTCTGCAGATGTGTAATAATTGTTTAATTACATTTTGAAAGTAAATTAACTAGATGGGCTCCTTAAGTGCTCAGTAGTTAGGTATGTTATTGATGTTTAATAAATAAAAATATCATTGAAAAAAAATTGTAATAAATTGTGAAAACTTAAATTGCATTGTCTTCCGATTTACTCATTCATGCAAAATTCCAGCTCAATCGGAAACCGGGAAGTGGATCAAATATAACCCGCAAGATTTGATTACAGGGAGACTCAACGGGACAGGCGAAAGTAAATAAAATCTTGTAAAAATAAGACATTTGAAGATATGAGTCGCATTACGAGGTTTGAAAATGTCTTATGAAGTGAAATAATATAGGCCACGTACTATACAACTTTAAATATACGTTTTTTGATGCATTTGTTGAAAAATCGATCTTCTAACGAAAAAAAAACTAGAAAAATTACTTATCGTTTTTAAATCAAAAACAAATTTTTCAAAGAAATTTAGTCATTAAAATAACTAAACCAGAGTTTTTGTGTGAAATTTATTCAATTTTGTGGGATTGAAAATACTTAAAACTAGTGTAGCGTTAGCATTCAAAAAGCACCCGAACTGCTAAATGGGTCTCACTGGCATGCAGATGTGTGGATAAATTATAATCGTATAAATCTCTCAGCTCCAGGCACATTTAAGTGTGTAATTTTTCTGGCTGCGGAAGCAGTTATCTTGGGCTAGGTAATTGGCTCCTGCGGTTTTGTACAAATCCATTGTCACTAGTCCGAAACGGAAATGTTCATTTTCTATCTGAAACATCACAAATAATTTGATTTTAATGCTTGTTTATTGTATTTCTATGATAATGAACTGATGGTAAATTCCAAGCATTGTATGGAGGAGAATATAATCAAAACGGGTGGAAAAAGTTTAATTCTGCACTAGTATCAGCTTTTTTCTCAAAGGGCTCTGATGATTCCGATTAAATTCATTGTATTCCTTCTTATCCCCTCCATATGAATATCGCAGGGGTCCAAAACAGCGTTAGAACGGTCTATTTTTTTTAGTGAAGTGGTATGAATCTCCGCGCAAGATCTGACGGTGTATGCTAATAGGTGTGTTTGGAACCACTTCGACCTTCCAGATCATCATATATAATGGAGTTCCAACATTGAGCTCTGTATATCATCATGAATTTGGGATTCACACAAAATGTTTCTTCAACATCTCTTAATTGATTGCTCTAAATTTACGTGAATATTTTGCGCCAAACAATCGATAGTTCTCTTCGGTAGTCGAGAGCGGGGACTGATGAAGGAGATGAAACTGCCCTGACCTAATATACGGAAGCCAATATCGAGAGTAACTCTCCCCATATCGAGAGGGAGGTGTGTTGGTAGTCCCCTCCCATAACTAGGAACCGGAGGATGTAAACGCAATATCGAACCAGATCCCTGACTGATGACGAAACAACGACAGATTACCGCCGCATAGCTCAGTAAACTCGTGAAATAGGTACTTGGCAGGAAGGTTAGTAATTAGGTTCTCGAATGAGTGGGTACACTTTCTGTAACGATTCCACCGGTTTTCCCCTGCTGCTAATCATGTGACTCGTTTCCAAATTTGTCTCTCGGAATCTTCCACAAAACGGCCAGATGTTACTCATCGGAGCTGATTAGATCGATGTAAGTATGCTATTTTTGAATCTGCTGCATATCACCTAATTTTGGGCACACTTTAAGAATATATCCCACAGATTGACTAAAAACTTACCGAAAGCTCGGCAAATGAGGCGTTTTATTCCTAAGGACCTCATACCCAATCAATTTGATAGAGAATTGTTTGTTGGGTCGATCATCATATTCGCTAATCTTCATCGTGTCGAATGTATCAGACACTGCCTCCTTCTTTCCTTCTCTCTCCTAGTAAGATACTCTTGAAACGCGCATTCTTCTGGCGTGGTAATGCCTTTTCCACTGTCGGTACGTATATTCTAATTTAAATTTTTAAAATTTAATCAAATTGTGAATAAAATGGAATTTTATATATGTGAAGAGTTTGAGAGTGTGGAGATCCAACCCCACAACAGCTTTTACGCTATTTCCCTTGGCAAAATTTATAGCTGTTTGGGTATCGCATTTGGATAACTGGTTCATCTGCCATAGGGAATTTCAGCTCCTTTAGATTGTGATAATTTTAATATAACCATATCGTTTCGACGAACTCTGCCTCCGCAGGAAGTGCTCCAAGTTGGATGTCAAATCCTATGGCTGACCTTCTGCCATTAACTGAGCCAGCCCAATCAGAATCTGATGAACCAAAATTTCTTGTTTCCCTTTATTTATGATCAGATCTTGGTCTATAGTACCTTTCAAATATCTCATGACCCTTTTCCCTACTGCCCAATGAATTTTGCCTGGATTTGCAGCAAACTGCCCTGGTTCAGATACCACAAATGCCAAATCAGGCCTAGTATATTGAATTACCAAGTTTTATAATTTTTTCGATTCAGCTTTTCAACTCCACCGATCTTTATCTTGCTGTTACCTTCTTCCAATTTTAGTAGAGCAATCCTGAGCCCAAAACCTCTGTTGTAAATTGTATTTGATCATCAGCACAGATTGACGATATCAAAAAGTATAGTAAACTTGCTGAAAAACCTGCTAAAAGCAGACAAAAACAAATCATAGATACCTTTGTGAAAAGAAAACCGGGGAAGAAAAATTAAGGATACTGCACCGAGTCATGGGCCAGGGGGTATTACAGGTGTTACACTTCACGTGGTTTGGGATTTTTGTATTAGGTAGATTATGTAAATACGTAATTTATTGAATTAGAAAAAAATGTTGATGTCACTGCCCGGAATCGAACCCGGGTTTCCCAAAAGATTGGCGACATACACCTACATTAATTTGGGATTTTATGTATATTTTATGTATTTTATGTATAGACTAGCTGAGAAGCCTGCTTAAAGCAGGCAAAAACAAATCATGGGTATTATGTAGAAAGAAAACCGTAATACCGTGACATAAAATGTCATCAACAAAATTATTTATAAACACGTAATAATTTATTTAATTAGACAATAACTTTGATGTTACGTCCTGGAATCGCACCCGGGTCTCCCACGTTCGGGCGACGTACACGTACTGTTTGCAGATGGAAAGAATGCTGATGGTTTGGTGAGGTGTCCTTGTGTATTACAGTCCCAAAAACATCCTCCTTCTTCTACCTGCCACTCAAGCCAGGGAAAATGAGACCGAGAGTTGTTGACTACCGACCAATGATGAAGTACAAAAAAAAAGGATTGATTTTCACAGACCGTTCGCGTACTTTAAGGCAGTGGTTCCCAATTCTATAGAGGGTGTCGACCAAACTTCAAGGATCGATCGTACATCTAATTTAAGTAAGAAAATGTATCGTAGTAGCTTTGTTTTAACCCCTTGTTTTTCCAAGTTTTTTTTTTCAATTTCAATTTTTTTTTGTGTTCTTGAACATGTCACTAAAATTACCAGAACTACCTTAATTTACCGTAAACATGTAAAAATAAGGGCACCGTTAGAAAGGGCGCCAAATTTCGCATTTTCCTACAAAAAATTATTTCCAGTAAAGGATGGTGCTTCTTTCAAATTTTAAAGGCGAATGAAGAGTAAACCTGAAGGGCAAGTGAACTCACAATCGAGATGGAATTCTTTCCTAACAATTGGCAGAGTAGAGTTCTTTCTCTAACTCATTATGACTCGAGCTGCTCAATGCCCAAATTACGAAGGTCTGAGATATGGAGGCTTGGCCCTTTCCTCAGCCTGACTCACCAGGCTATCTAAGATTTTAGAACAGGTAGTCGTCTATGTTAGCAGGTATACCCTTTGAAAAATTGGCCAGCTGCATTCTTTCTATCTGTGAACAGTACCTAGGGTTGAGATTTTATGTATTAGACTAGCTGAAAATCCTGCTAAAAGCAGGGAAAAAACAAATCGTAGTTAAACACGTAATTTGTTAAAAGAAAAACAATTATTGTATGTTCATGGCCTGGAATCGCACCCGGGTCCCCCACGTTCGGACGACATACGTACATACGGTTGGGGTTTTTTATATATAGATTTTTACAAAACAACAAAACCTAATCCGTGGCGACAAATTCATCACATGATATTCATCATCGTTTCGACTCTTTCCATGATTATTCATGATCACTGAGTGAAAGTAAAAAAGTAATACAAGGATTGTATTGATACTAGGATACAAGGGATTGTATCTTCCTTGATTTGGTTGGACGATAAAATAAATAAGCATAAAGTATACATTCCATAAGGAAAAAAGTTATCGATGTTAAAGATACCATTTTCTAACCTTAACGACAATACATTACATCTTCAATAACCAGCGTACCTCCTGTGCACAACTACCTACTTAAACAACCGAATTACAGCTAAAAGTTCTTTCCCTTCTGAGTTCATCGGTAGCTATCATCCACCCCCATCTGCCTTGCATCCTGCTCCTCGGATATTTCATGTTTTATTCAACCTACCGTTTCACTCCTCTTCGCGTATTTCGTTTCTTCCCTCTCCCGTTGCCTTCCCTCTTTGAATATTTCAATTCTGTACCGGATATTAAATTTAATGGTCTCATCCCGTCCAGTGGATGTTTTCATTGCGATACTTTGTCGTTCGAAGTATACATTTCGTGTCAAGATTTCAATAGAAGAAGATGAGAGAGTTTCAAGAGAACATTTCGTGGCGATATTAGGGCAAACTAAACGTGAATGTGGCACGTAGCGAGATTGCATAGATGACTCAATCACAACTAATAATAAAAATATCGTCGGAATTGGATACCTACAAAAGAAGTTCTTTATCTGTTGTAAAAATCCTTTCCCAAGATATGATTGAAATCAGAATCAAATTTTGATGTAAATTTCAGGTTTATGCAGGTTGGCAGAAGTTTACTAATTGCTATCACTAGATTTGTTTCAAAACTTTGTTTATAATATGTTGTATTTACTTATTAGAGAAAGGTCTTTTCATCAGGAAAATTTAAGGAAAACGAAATATTAACTATATGTCAGGGAAGTCAGTCTTGTGGGTGTGGCACATAGCACGAATTGTTAAATTTGTACAAACATGTATTACAACAATTTGTACAATCATATCGTATACAATATACCCTTGGTTAAAATGAGAAAAAACTCAAAACATACGTTCCTCTTACCTTGAACTCGAAGAGTAAATCAGTAAATTGTCTGATTTTTTCCTATTGTCTATAAACTGTATCAACATACTTCACTCGGTATATTTTTAAAATGTTAGTATACCTTATTCATGTTCTCTTTGTCATCCCGAACTCATAGAGTATCCACAAGCATATTGTTGTTTATTCTGATTTTCCCTTATTAGGTTCCTCTTTCCGTTGGTTATTATGAACATTTTGTTGTTCTGTACTTCTGCTGTAGTCATTTTGTAGGTCTATGTGTAGAAGGAGGCAGAAAGGACCCAGTTCTCTTTTACCATTCACTTTACTTAGGCAAGCGCTTTCGGAGCAAGCTATGACTCCTTTTTCAAACCTAAAATAAAAAACAACATGAACATTTTGGCAAAACTTGAAATTTTCGCTAAAAATTACTCAAGTTATCGTTTGGATTGACACTCAACGGTTTGTGATTCGTGGAGCACTTCAGGAATCGTTCTACAATGTTTCAAATCGGACTTCAGAGAAAAATGTTGAGTCCGTTGCAATATTTTTATTTTCTTTGAAAATTTGCTGGAAACTCATTGGAAGTTGCGATTCCACCCGGATCGGTGTCAGGGCTCAGAAACTAACTTACCTCGAAGACTGCATTTCAATATCTGCTGGGAGTTATAACTCAGGCGCCAGAACCCCTCTCAATGGGGATAATAAATCGAGACTTCAGGGAACCTTGGAGTTTTGACGGACGAGCGGAACCGCAAGGTGCGGGTGACGCGACGTCCGGTCGGTACTTCAGATGCGGTCGATCGATCGTTGTTTATTTCAGTGGTTCCGATTTGTAATGAAGCATTCCTAGGATGGGAGTTCCTATTTCGAAGGACTTTGGAAATTATCAAACTGGCAGATTCTTACGTCTCATCACGTCAACTACCTGACTTCCCATCGATCTTATCCATCAATCCTTGAGGGACTGAACAAAATCTCATCGATCTAGACTCAGCTGCAGTACGTTCTGAACAATTTTGGTTCAGTTTCCGTGCAAAACCATACAAAACTATTGTGCGGTAATTTACGGAAATTTAAATTAATCCATATGAGCCTCCTAGGTGTTTCTTTGCTATTTGACTATTGATTATTATAAACGTGAATTCCATTGAGATAGGCACGATTTCTCTGTTCCGATATCCAATATGGACAATTTTGAAGTTGGCTCGTTTTTGCCGCAGGGTCTTTGATTTGATCGTGAAGTTATGTTTCATATCTAAGAATTTAGGTACCTGCTAGTGTCCTGATCAACAGGTTCTTCGTTAGAAAGCTTTACTTAGACTTAGTATTCAGAAACAGCTTACCTGTTAGAGTCCAAAATTCATGATGAAAAGCTTATGGGCGAACAAATGAACCGCTGCAAAATTATTACACAAAGGTATAATCATTTTTCTGTATAGAGCACAGCTTTGCCATTGTTTCTACCTACCAACCATATTTTGGATTCACAATCTAGTTTATTTTGAAGAAATAAACGCTTCACACTCAATTCAAAGAAATAAAGACTTTTGGGTGCCTTCATTAGGAAATTTGATGACTGGTTATTAAGGGCCCAAAACTAAAATTTAGTTTTAATATAACTCAATTTAGTTATATTTAATATAACTCAAAGAAACAAACAACAATCGCATTTTGGTCAGCTAAAATTTGAACGGAGATTAGGCATAATTTGCGATTCACACTCGTGTTTCTGGTTTATCGTAAGTCCAAGTCTCATCTGGAGCGAACGGTTGGTTCTGAAGAGCTCTAAGTGGACTAATTCGATTCTAAAAATTCAACTCTATTTTAAATCGATGGAAAAACAATACCTTCATATCGAAAGCTTTTGAGCTAGGGAGCTTTGAACCATTCAGCCCTCAGGAGTGACTGACATCAAGCAAAAGCTTCTGGACAAAACTAGACCCCAAATGGAGCCCATATACCAAACGTCATCAAATCGGTCGTTTTTTATTCGATTTTCGGATTCTACGTACGTACGGATTTTTTCTTTGTCGATTCCAAAGGTTGATTATTGAAAATAATAAACCAAAACTAGATCATCTAGAACACAATCTACGTAGTCTTCCAAGAGGGGTGAAAGTATTCCTCCCTCAGCAATTTTGTCATGTGGTGTATTCTTGTAGTCAGAATGGCCGTTATGTTTGAGGCTGAATTCAGCTTAGTTTTAGGGTCAGCATTGTACTAATAAAAGGTTTAAGGTGAAAGTAAGATCTTTGTTATTTAGTTTTCTGTTCTACCATTATGACAATTTTCAATTTTCCCAGCTTCTGAAATTTTTAAAAATTTAAATTGAGAATGGAGTCAGAATGGCCGATTTGTAAGGATTCTAACTAAGTATTTGTATCTTGGCGCCTAGTAGGTACCAAATTTAGAAACCGACAAGGCCAAGGGTAGGATACTGGGAGGTTTCAGTTCAATTCATGTTCATTTATGATACGTTGATCATCGGGCTTTGCAAATTAAGCATAACAATTATAATAACCACAATCAACAACATTAACTATAATTATTATGTTTTGAAAGTTTTATGTGCTTCTGTCTAAAAAGCAATAAACTAAAATAGGTGTTCTACATACGTAATTTCGAATGGAGGTGAAATTGATGTTGTTTTTTTGTTTTACTGACTTCATGAATGCAGAGCATCGTTTGGTGAAGGTCAAGAAAAGTAATAATATTAGAACTACAAAGGTGAAACAGTTAGTAAGATTTTTTTTACCTCAACGTTTTGCTTCAGCAAATAAATTACTACCACTGACACAGTGACTGCTCCAGATTTCGTCGACTTCCTGACTCCCTCTCAGAAACCAAAACTAATGAGACGAGGCCGAATGAAAGTCGTGGACAATCGATTTGTCCGTATCTCGATTTCTCTTTCTACAACCCCCCTCCAAGCGTTTGGGCCAGTGATTCTCAATTATCCCAAACAATGAGCCCGATCCAGAATGGAACGAAATTGTTCATTGGGGGATCGGTCCCTTGGAATGAACCGCCGGTTAATTGAATGAATGGAAGTTGATGGACGACACCAGTCATCGGGTTTGTCTGAAATCGCTGCGTACTGAATTCCAGGATCGTGAATCGTCGGTCTCCCATTTGAACGACAAACGGAAACCTATTCGTTGATAAAATCACTATTATCTCCCTATAAAATACTTTCGCGATAGCGTTGTTGAGACGAATTCATGAACGTTCAGAAGAGCAGAAACTACTGCACGAAAGGGATGCTCAAAATTAATCAATATTATTTTATTAATTTTAAGGGTCGAGCGATTCGATTTTGAATCTCAGGAATTTATCTGAAGGCCCCAAGAAACTGAAATTCGGCAGGGCGCCTATTTCATACTGCTGATTCTGCTGACGAGTTGAATTTTTTTATTCATTTAAAAGCCGCGCTCGCCAAAACACCCATTCCATGCGTATGACTGAATAAACTGACAAGGAAGGTGATTAAAAAATCACTAAGTTCTCTCTTCGACGTTGGGCTTTGGATTACGATAGTCAACCTTGGGTCGTCCTACGCGCGGTGCAACAGCCTACGTAAAGCCAGCTGCCATGACATCAGGCTTGGTCTGCAGGCCTCGCCTAGAATCGGGTATTCCGATTTCCTTCTTATCAGTTTCTAATCGTCCTAGCAATATCAATTCATCGTAAATGAAATGATTAATTTCTGGGTCATGTCCTCCAAACTTGTATACTCAATCATTCGATCGAGCACTCGAATCTGTCAAAGTTGAGGTTTGTCACAAGCAAGCGCAAAGTGGAGAAGAATAATTCTTCAGAATAATTATTATTCAGGACGGATACGGATCCAAAACTATTCAGACATTACGACAAACGAGGGCTAAAAACGTTCGAGTTGGTACCTCGAGTTGGAGCCCAAGTTCATTAAAATATTCAGGTTTTCGAGGTTGTTATGTCTGAAAACAATGACCTAAAGCTATTGCAGAGGGTCCCAAATTCATAGCCTAATATTATGTACACGAGATTAAGGCGTGTTTATAGTCGTACATAGACCACAAAAAAATCCAGGAAAAATGCACAGCACTACCCCTGGACAAGTGGACATTCATAAGTATGACGTAAGATTGACTCATCTCTTCCTGGGAGAGTGAATTTTTTGAAACAATAAATATGAGCTTTTGGGAAGTTTTTGATGATGGTTTTTGCACTCTTCTTGGATGTTTTGGGCTCAGATATGTTCAGCTCGATTCCCTGGAAAAGTGAGCATTCATGAGTACGAGTGAAGCATGACCAAAAAACGCTGCAAATTATTACACAAAGGTTTATTATTTCAATACAAATCATTCGTCTGCAAATAACTCGGCTTTGCCATTGTCACTAGGTACCAACCATATTTTCGCTTCACAATCAAGTTAATTTCCCGTAGGTAATACCTATCTACTACATACCTACTTCACCATAAAGTTTATTTGGAAGAAATAAACCCTTCACGCTCAGTTCGAAGAAATAAAGAGTTGTGGGTACCTTCATTAGTAACTTTGATTACTGGTTGCTAAGGGCGCAAAACTGAAGACAACTCGAAGAAACGAACAATGATCGTATCAGCTAAAATTTAATATGCACTCTTTTGCGATTCACACTCGTGTTTCTGATTTTTCATAAGCCCAACCCTCAAGTTCCCGTAGGGACCCGAACGGTTTGACTTCAGAGCTCTGGGTGGTCTCATTCGATTCTAAAAATTCAATACTGTTTTAAATTGTTGAAAAAACAATACCTTTATATCCAAAGTTTTTGAGCTGACATCAACCAAAAGCTTCGGGGCACTAGACCCTAGATGGAGCCCATGTACCAAATTTCATCAAAATCGGTCCATGGGAACTAAGGAAAGTGCCGCGTACGGCGGACGGTGAACAGACGGCAAAATTTGTATTTGATTTTCGGATTCTAAGTAACCTAGAAACGTAAACCAACAAATTTTGAAATGAGTTTAAAAAAAATTTTCTTGGTCGATCCCAAAGTTCACTATTGAAAATAATAAACCAAAATTGACTCATCTTTGCCTGAGTTTTTGCTGCAAAAAAAATTAGTTTTGATGAGTTTTTCAATTTTTTTGGATTTCGATGCTCAAAGGTTCAAATCGACTCCTTAGGCAGGTGAATATGGACCTCTGATATGATAAGTACATAATATGTACTTATATTATATTTTTCATGGTGCAAATACAAATTTTTGAATAAAAAATGAGTGTTTGAGGGCGTTTTAGCGTGCGATTTTGGACTTCTCCTGGATTTTCTAATTGTATATGTGAAGAATAGATCAGCTTTTCATATTTTCCGCTGTAAACAACCCTCCACAAACTCATTAAAAACTGATAAGGCAGCTTGTGGCGTTCGTCTGCACGCGATGCTCCCAACCACGTGTCAACTCTGTGCGTCACCACTCAACTTATTCACGTCACTACAAACGTTTTTGTTTACATCCACGTTATCTTTCCCTCGAAGAGTGTTCCCATCTTCTGTTAGTAACTAGAAACGTAGGCGTTTAAAACCTGTACATTCCAATCGACAGGATGCGCCTCACAGTTGTTGCCATGTCAATTTATGTCTTACTAAGTCCAAAAATTGTATCCACTGTACCTAATTTGTTTGTAATCTTTTGTGGTATATTCTGAGTATTATTGTTGAAAGAAGAAACAATTAGTTAGGTACTAGGTAATATCCAGTTACCCAGACCACACATTACTTCAAGAAGAATTGGAAAATGTGGAATTTCTTTCTTTAGAGGTTTGATGGAGGAATCACTTTTCTTCGTGGATTTTTACGGTGAACCTCATTTTACTACTATTTTCCTTGCTGAGGCCATAATTTGTCATAAACAATTGCGCATCTCCCAGTGACATTTATTCAACATGTATTTTGTACTTTGAGCACTCGTTTTAGCGCAGTAAAAAATGTAATTTTAGCCCTACTTTAGCTGTTTGCTTGGAGATCCGACAAGATTTTTTTCTTTTTAATAATGAACCTCTGAAAATAAACAGGAGAAAAAATTGTCAATCTCTCCCCTCAACATTTGATATGTGAAAAAAAGAAGTTTTCTGCCTATTCTGTCCAATTTGTTAGGCAGTCCTGAGTAGGAGAAATAAAAGTGGACAGTCTGATCTGCTGTGTGAAGTGATCGGGAGGAACCCAGGAGGAAATAAGGGAGGACTATCAGATCAGCTGTGTGAGAGGATTGTAAAAATTTGCGTTCTCAGGCGGGAGAGACAACGTTGATATTGATATTGATAATCAGATTCTTACTATCATCCCTTACTCTTCCCTTGGGTTCTTCATGATCATTTTCCACACAGCTGATCTGACAATCCTTTCTAATCCCCTCATGGGTTCCTCCTGATCACTCTTCACACAGCTGAAGTTTGTCTTCTCTTGTTTCCTCCAGATCACTGTTCACATAGCTTTTCTGACTTTCTTCTTTTATTCCTATTTGGACCAAATCATAAACATTTTTTTTTAAATAATTACTGAGACCTTTTCAATTCAACTCTCCGTAGCGATATTTTGTACTACTCAGGCACTGTAGTAAAAAAGACTGGCAGGTTATAAAACCATTGAATGGGCTCCAATAAAGATACAGTTGACGTTCAGTTTTAATGCGATCCTCATGATTGGACTTGATCACCGAACCATCCAGAAGCTACTACGGTTTCGAACGAAAACAATCGACATTTCTCGTTACTTTCCTCAGAATAGTATTGCGAAGCTGTAAATAATTCAGTACCGAGCTTTTATTATTCCGCAAGAAATGAAATCTGTTGTACCTTTGAGATACCTATGGTTGAATTACATTGCTGTACATTATAACCTGAGTGGAGTATTACTTTTACATTATTCTGTTGTTGCGACGAGGCTCTGCTCGTTGAGTTTATGTGACATACTACAAGATTGAATTATTTCTGTGGACAAATATCAAGTGTGAAATTATGGAAAACTTCGCCTTAGATAACGTTTTGAAAAGTTAGCCAACTTACACTACACATTTACACACTTGCACTTACTTAACACTTCTTTCAGGTTAACTCAATTTTGTGAGCACTGTAATGCATTAATAATAATACTCTCTTTACTTGTTCTCCTGATACAGGTATAAATGCGTCATAATAGACAAATATAAGTTTGTCAACAATGTACAATTATAGGTTAAAAAAATAAATTTACAATGAATAAGCGAAGGGCAGTCCGGCTGGACCTGGACCCACCCACCATGGCGGCTTCCGGGGCCACCTCCTTACATAGCAGGGACCAACCATGCGAGCCGTCCCTTGACCACCCAATACAAAACACGAAGTACTTCGCTACACACTGACAAGACATACAAGGGTTTTTGAATTATAACAATCACGAAAAATGAACATGATAACATTGTTATCACAGGTCAAATCACTTTTTAATCTACATAAAATAAGGTAGGTAGGTGCATCACAGATTGGTTTCCTAAAGAAATAGTTGAGAATTAAAAGAAAGGTAGATACAATATCACAGTCACTCGAATATCACAGGTCAAATCACTTTTTAATCTACATAAAATAAGGTAGGTAGGTGCATCACAGATTGGTTTCCTAAAGAAATAGTTGAGAATTAAAAGAAAGGTAGATACAATATCACAGTCACTCGAATATTACAGTTAAAAGACATGAATATCACAGATACCACACGTGAACATCATTTTTAGAAAAATATCTTATACCAAACAGCTTCGATAGTCTACTTAATTATATAAACAGGGATATAAGCTTCGTACAGCGAGCTCGAGTATTTTTCAAAGTTTTCAAAGAGTGCATTCAAAGTTTTCCAACTACTTTTATGTCATGCAACAAAATCTCTTTTTTTAACGTTTGACTGCTTCTGGATTCGAAGCAATCGTTCGATCTCCAGTTTCAGACACCAAAAAGTCTGATGATCCCCGATAACAAACAGGCTATAAAGTTGAGTAACGAAAAGCACGTAGTTCGAACATTAAAAACGCTGCAAATGATTACACAATGGTTTATTATTTTTTTATTTTTCTATATAGATCACTCGTCTGCAAAGCCACCAACCATCTAACATAAAGAAAAACATCGATCGTATTCCGGTCAGCTTTAATTTGAACGGAGATTAGGCCTCTTTGCGATTCACACTCGTGTTTCTGATTTATCGTACGTCCAAACTTTAAATTCTCGTAGTGAGCGAACGGTTTGTCCTACAGAGCTCCGGGTGGTCTCAAAAAATTGTAAAAATTCTATAGAATCTTAAAATGAAGGAAAAACAATACCTTTATATAAAAATTTTTTGAGTTAGGGCGTTTTCAAAATTTCAAAATTGATTTTGGAACCCTTAGAAGTGACCTACATCAACCAAAATCTTCGGGGCACAACTAGACCCCAAATGGAGCCTACATACCAAATTTCATCAAAATCGGTCAATGCTAAGTGGCAAAAGTGCCGCGTACGGCGGACGGACGGCCAAATTTTTATTTTATTTTTGGATTCTACGTACCTTGAAACGTAAACCATCAAATTTTGAGGGGGTGTTAAAAATTTTTTTTTCTTGGTCGATTCCAAAGGTTCATTATTGAAAATAATAAACCAAAAAGACACTTCCAACTCGCCTTCATGTCGAAATTCAACTACAATGTAAAATTATGGTTGAGAGTCTTCGCTTCCTTATTCTAACCAGCTAGCTGGAGCATCTTGTACAACTGCTGATCTCGTGGTGGCTGTAAACCTTCCACCATTGAATTTTTATCATCAACTGGCTCATGAAATTCACTCTGATGACAGTAGAGGGTTACACCGTACTCAGGACCACAACTGACCAAAAGGCTTAATTGTTTGTACATACTTGTATCTGTCTGTTGTTGGACCCTTGTTTATTACTGGTGACATTACCCTGAGACTGTCACTAATCGCTTTTAATGAATACCTAGTTCAAAATAAATTGATGTCGCACCGCTTGATGGTAGTGGTTTTTACAATCTTGTTCAAACAGATTGATTGATTTTACGATTACTTCTAAGGATTTATTATTGATAACCAAAACTTTTTTTTGTTCCAGGTGAGTTATTCGCTGAAGATTGTTTTTCTTCGTTAAAATCAAGCGTGAGTTGACTTCAAAACTTAGACATTTACTCATCATAACAATCTAATTTAGGCAGTAATATAATAACTTTTCTAGTTATTAGATAAAACTGTAAGGTTGACTACTATAGTCAAATCAGAAAGAAGAATTGAACAAATGGATGATAGCGATTTCTCAAATCTTTAATGTAACCATATTTTTGATAGATATGCACTAATTAATAATTAGTAATAGGATGTGCGCCTGGGTAGGGAAAACTGTTTATTGTTATTTTTAATCTAAGGTAGACCTCATTCTGAGAATTTTGGTACCAACCGCGACCTTCTAGCGTGAGTAGATCTGTTTCTATGATTTTTCAAAGTTTCGACCGTTTATGACGTCACAGTGGGCTGGGGGGTCCCGCCCAGGCGAGAGGGGCGCGTGACGTCATAAACGGTCGAAACTTTGAAAAATCATAGAAACAGATCTACTCACGCTAGAAGGTCGCGGTTGGTGCCAAAATTCTCAGGATGTAGTCTACTTTCGATTAAAAATCTAAAAAAAAATCAAGGCGCACCCCCCATTATATCAAAAACGCTACTATAATTTGTACAAAATAGTTTTGATTATAACTGTGAAATAACAATAAAAATAATAAAATGAAGTAAAATTAATACGTTTGTAATCTAGCGTTATTACTGATTGATATACTGCTGGAGAAAAATGGTGCGAGAATTTATTACATTTCTCACCTCGAACGTATTTAATTATAATAACTTTGGATGATAAGGGTGATGATATTCCAGTTGATTAGAATGCTGAACTTGCGAGGTTAATAAGCCATGCAAGTTGGAAGGAACTTTATCACAACTTATACAGTAGGTACCTTGAAAGTTTCAAATAAGAACTTGTGTTAGAAGAACTTGTGTTAGAAGAACTTGTGTTATAGACGTCGTTGTTCAAACCCGAATATCAGTTTTCGTTATGTCGACCCGTGGGAAACCGAACCCCCGCTCTATACAACAAACAACAACTAGAAAACAACTTTTTAAAACTCTGAAAAATAGCTGTAGAGCAAATAATGCTATTTGATAATAAGTAGTAGAAATAGGAGCGAATTGTCAATCTAATATGTTCCAATAAACGGTTGGTAACACCTGCTGCTATTCAGTTAAAGTTCGGGTTCGAGTTCGAATATTGTGGAATAATACAGTTCAAGGTTAGAAAGTTCGAATACATCCCTAATTGTGACCCCAAAACCCGCTTCCTCCGTGGTTCGAACAAATTTACTGTTCTGGAAGTTACTCGGGAAGCGTCCTACCTCGAAACCTCTTTCGCGAAAACGCTGTTTTGCATACACTCCGGCGGGGTCTTGGCTCATCAAACCAACTACCACTCCTTGGCTGAATTTGCCCCCCGCAATATGCAGAACCTCATGACCCTGTAGTGGAAAAAAAAACTTGGGTCATTAGCATTTAGACTACGACCTCATTATCCGGAGAAATCTACTCGTACGTTAGTGCAAGGGACAATCTTTTCCTCATCTCGTTGTAATAATGGATACTTTATGTATGTGAAGTAATTTACTTATTTCTTGATTGCCTTAAATATTCCAACATCCAGTTCTGAAATCAATTCTTATAATTTATTATAGTATGGGCAGGAGGGACTAGTGATAAATTTCCACAAAATCGATCTGATTGTGAGATATTGATGGTTGTCTGATATTGACGAAATCGATAAGGGACCATTCCAAGACTTTCCTGCTTGAACATTGAAAATGTCATCAAAATCAGACACAGAACCAAAGTTGTTCAGAAAGCTCTGAAACGCTAAATGCGGTTAGAAATTGTGATTTTGGTGGATAAATCCCCTTAGGGATTAATATTTGAGCGAATTTTCAAAGAAAATGACGCTATTGCAATGGACTCAAGAGTTTTCAACTTAACAGCAAAATCATATTTTCTAATAAAATTAATTTAAAGCTATTTTCGGTTCTTATTTCTCTTCATTTCACCTAACAAAAACCATTTATATTATCTTAAACCTTATTTTTTACGAACCTAACTTACCCTCCTAGATACCTACCTCTAGTGAGCTCAATCGTTCGTAGTCTTAGTAGTTTTCGTTCAGAAAGAATTAACATCATGTGTTCGTAGTATTACCATATCGACAGTGAACTTGCAAAACCATGTAAGTCGTTTTCCAGAAATTTTACAGGAAACGAGAAAAACTTGCTTCAAAGTGGGCTTGAAACGTTGGTTCATATTTTTTGCTTTTGACGCATAGAGAAGAGATAGTCGAGTTTTTGCCAGTTTGGGTCCGTTTGATGGATCAAGGGGGTCTCATTCTATCCAAATAGCTAATAACCTTATTTTTGAAAAAAAATCGGACTTACATGGTTTTGCAAGTTCACTGTCGATATATAAAACTTTTCTAAAAGAAATAATTGTCAACACAATTCTTTTCTCCTAACCATAGCTTTAACTGAAAGATTTGTTTGAAAATTCGCTCATCAACTCATGTTGCATGAATGGGCTTTTTTTGGGCACATTTCCCTTTCAACGGGGTTCAAATGGTGGAAAGGCATCTGTCTCTCTAAGAGTGAGTACATCTTCCCTTTTCCTTGACTTTAGGCGACAAAAGGCAGTGTTTAAAAGACTAACCATGCAAGTGGAAGGCAAAAAACGTCTGCCAAGTTGGGTGGGTAGTATAGCTTCCTCACTCATTGTAACATGGACGTATAGAATCAGTTGGCGAAAAAATTATGATTCAAAGAGTTATTGAATACCAAAATATTGGCGATAATATGCGGGATAGGGTTGCAGGTATTAATGTTTATAATAGTGTTGTAAATAGTTGTGGTATATAAACCACTGAAATAAAAGAACGAAAGAGTGTAGGTATAAAATAAAACTACGAAGTTATGACGATAATGATTATTATTATTCAATACTAACCCACACAATCCCTGAAAATGTCATCGAAATTGGTTGAATAGTTGCGGAGTTTTGGTTGTAACAATAAATTTTAAGTTCGCGCATGCGCAGCGGCTATTGCTTGACCAATTTGATTGAAACTTATACGGTGTCTCTTAGAAGTTAGTCCCTAAATAACCTCCAAATTTGAGCAAAATCGGTTCATTAGAAACCGAGGTTCCAGGAAATTCACGTTTGCGCATGCGCACTCGCTCCTATTGGTCCGAAGGTGCTGAAATTGATAGGGGACCGTCTAGGACCTAACCCGCACAATCCCTGAAAATTTCATCAAAATCGGACCACAGGTTAGTATAGTTTTGCCCGGGACAAGGATTGACGACAGACAGACAGACCGACAGACAGACACGGAACCAAAATTGTTCGGGAAGCTCTAAAACGCAAAAAGCAAGTGGAAATTTTGATTTTGGAGGAAATTTTTTTTTTCACTTCTTTCACGAATACAAAGCTTCCCTACCTTCGGTAGTGAGGAAGCAAAATAGTGATGTGATTTCTTATACTTTATTTTCTTAGTTTAAAAATGTAAAAAACCTCCTTTTGATCATTATCAAATGAAAAATTGGATATACAATATCAATCTTCAGGCTTCCATCCTTATCCACATTTTCTCAATTTCAGTTATTATCTGAATTACTTTGCCAGGTATTTTGGTAACATTTATGGCATGGGTTCCTCATTTGCGATTCATATGCCTGAAACGCATAAATCCCTCTGAAAGTTTGTAGCGAAATCTCGAAAGGATGCATAAAAGGCAGATTTCCCTTGGAGTGTAGCTTTATAGGCAAGAGAATTTAAAAACATGTCCCTGCCGCAGTCGGTCGCCGTTTCTTCCTCGTTCGGGTTAGTATAATCTCTTACGAACCAGCCCCCTCCCCGACAGAAAGAGCAACATTGCCACCTACCACCCCCCAGTGACTACCCTATAGCCCAGCAATCTCATAGCTGGTCATTTTCATAAACAGTTTTTCCCATTTTTCTTGGGAAATCATCATCCAATTTCTATGTTTCTTGTGGCACTCTTCTTATTTTTATTACATTCAAGCACTTGTTTAATTCCAAAAATAAAAAAAAGGTCTGCCAAGTGGGTGTGGCACATAGCTTCCTCGTATCCATAACCCGATTATATAGATGATCCGATGCATAGTAGTTAATCTCAAAACACCAATCTCTAAGTAACTTCCACTATCCTCATAGGGGACCATCTACACGCTAATCTGGACAATCCTAGAAAATTTCATCAAATTCGGATGAAGAATTAAGTGAGTAGGTGTATGTGATTGGATCAAAAAAATACTTAGCCTCGGCAGGGATTCGAACCCGCGACCCCTGGGGGATAATTGAAGTTACGGCGGTTACAAGGAATTCACATTTGCGCATGCGCAGTCGCTTCTATCGGTCCGGGGATGATGATTTTCATAGGGGACCATCTACAACCTAATCCACATAATCCCTGAAAATTTCATCGGAATCGGATGGAAAATGTGGAAGTTATGGCCGTTACAAGGAAATTCACGTTTGCGCATGCGCAGTGGCTACTATAAGTCCGAAGGTGGTGGTTTTCATAGGGGACCATCTAAATACTAATCTGTAACATCCCTGAAAATTTCATTGAAATCGGAAGGAAAATGTAGAAGTTATGGCCGTTACAAGGAATTCACGTTTGCGCATGCGCAGTCGCTTCTATCAGTCCGGTGATGATGATTTTCATAGGGGACCGTCTACACACCAACCCGCACAATCCCTGAAAATTTCATAGAAATCGGACAATAACTTCGTATAGTTATGCGCGTTACAAGGAATTCATGACAGACGGACAGACACACAGACAGACAGACACACAGACACGTTCACCCGAGTAAATTCGCAAATCTAAGTTCAATTTAGTGGCCAAATGTTTTCAAATTCTTAATTCAATTTTGCCAATTTATTATTAAACTAGCTGAAAAGCCTACTAAAAGCAGGCAAAGACTATTCCTCCGACTCTCCTCCCGCCACCAACTCCCTCCGACTCCTCCCCCCCCAACCCCTCCGACTCCTCTCGCCTCCGACTCCTCCCGCCCCCAACCCCTCCGACTCCTCTCGCCCCCGACCCTTCCCGCCACCAACCCTCCGACTCCTCTCGCCTCCGACTCCTCCCGCCCCCAACCCCTCCGACTCCTCTCGCCTCCGACTCCTCCCGCCCCCAACCCCTCCGACTCCTCTCGCCTCCGACTCCTCCCGCCCCCAACCCCTCCAGCCTACGACTCTCCCTCTGCCACGACCCCTCCGTGCATACGTACGTACGTACGGTTGGCGTTTTATATAATTAGATTAACTTTTCGAACACACATTAGAAATTGAATCTCAACAATGTAATTTATTTATATGGGTGGAGTATGTGCCTTTACAAGGTAGAATGCCATAGCGTGGTACTGATTGCAACACGGTATAATATATTTGAGTTTATTGTTTGTTTTGGGTTAAGTTCAACGTTGTAGTATATGTTTATAAATGTCCTACTTTTAGCGAGAGTACAGTAAGTATATATGAGAACTAATGTTTTTTCGTCAATAAGGTACTTGTTTCCTCCTTTGATCTAAGAGTTCGTACTTCATAACACGACTCCGGTGAATCAGCGCAAGTTGGCCTAAATAGCAGGTTGTTGGGTGTTTCACGGCTGAGCGGGGCTCCATCCACGCCCCATCACCTCCCAACTGCCCTGATAGACACCGGAGCTGAACGCCAGTTTAGTTTTATCTGCTAACTGGGTCAGTGTACCGGAGACTCGTCGACAGCTTTTGAAGTTTTTAGACAAACTAATTCGCTAGAACCGATTTAGGTAGAATCAAGAGGAAATGATCCCGGGAGTACGCCACGGGCAGACCTACCGACAGACAAGGAACCAAAATTGTTTTTTATTGGTTTTTTATTGGTATTCACGAACCTTGAAACAGAAATAGAAAATTTGGAGGTGTTAACAATTTTCCTCTTTCCTTTCAATTTTTTGAAAGGAATTTTGATTTCTGTTTCAAGGTTCGTGAATACCTACAAAAATCGGATTGGAAAATTTCGTCCGTCCGACGTATACCTGATGAAAATAATTGGTTTATGAACTCTATATATCTTCTACGAGTATGTTTGTGCCCAGAACCCTTTGGTTATTGTCAATCACTTCCACTAGGTGAAAAAAGGGGTTGAAACTTTCAAAATGCCCTAGCTCAAAACTTTAAATTTAAAGGCATTATTTATTCATCAATGTAGTCTCATTACTCAAAATTATTTTTCTATTTACGAAGTTTATTGAGAATATTTTGCTATCCTCTCAGAATTTCGCAGCTGACTGCGATGAAATTCAGCAGCGTGTACCTGTGAGTTAAATTCAGGTCAACTTATGTTTTAGGAAAATTAAATAGATGTTTGCATGTACAGATGGAACTTAGATTCGATCAAAATCGGATCATTTTTCTAAGTTTTTTTTCAAATTTTTTCGAACGATGTTTTTAGTATGAAAGCCCGAAGTAAAAACTCGTCAGAATTTGAGCGATTTTGAACTTTTACGTTCAAACAAATTTTCGTTAAATCGTGCTCGTACGTTAACTTTAGTTTAACTGCAATGAAACTCATAGGAGACTGTTTTGGGCTTAACCGTACTTTTCTTGAAAATCTCACATATTTTTGAATGATTTTACCCAAAAACTGGTTTTACCTTGGACTGACCGACAGACTCAAAACCGAAATTTTTCGATGGTGACGAAATAAAAAATCCGAACGTGATTTTTATGAAATATCAATTTCTAACAATCATAATTGCTTGACTTTGCTCCTTCAAGTTAAGTTCTCTTAAGGCCTTTTAATTTTGCTTTTGAAACATCGAAACTGAGCCTAATATTGAAGTTTTGAGTAACCATTCATCGCTCGTTTCTCCATTCATTCAACTTTTCGCTTTTATACTGATATTTTTTTGATGGGCACTCAACGAAGAAAACTTTGTCAGAATCTCAGCTTTCCAACGGTGTATAAATTTTTTATTTTAGTGTATTAATTAAGGGAATAATTTAATTTGACTGGAATAATCCGTTCATATTTTTAGAGTAATTTTTCCCCTTTTATTTTTGGGTATTTCGAAACTTGATGTGTTACTTGGGGATCAAGAATCGAATTCTATGTTATTTTTATTTTGCTAAGTCTTGTACTCGTACTTTCAACCAATTTTTCGAATGTTGTAAGAAATCAAATGATCTTTCAACCTAAACCCTAATCTAATCGTTGAGTAGGAGATCGACTCTAGGTAAGGATTAATATTTGATCCGATCGAACCGTTCAAGTTCGAGAAAGGTAAGGAAGGTGAAGTAAAGAAGAAGTATAGTGAGGTGTGAGGTTGTTTGAGAATTGATGATCAGATGAGTGTGTTGAAAAGGATATGGAAGCTCCGAATTTGGGGTGTATTAAACACCAGGTAGGCGAGAGGGGAAGAAGGTAGAACTACCCCCCAACTCCTCACCTTCCCATTGGTCATTTACCAGAGTTCGGATGTCCCTTCGTCCTTACTTTATTTGCAATAGGTAAAAGGCTTGAAGGAAGTCATGACATTCTTGGTAAAATTGACCTCATCGACTACCTCATGAATGAATGAAGTTTAGTGTTTCTGCTCATATTTATGTTTCCTGCACTTATAGAGCCCCGTGCTTTCCGAATTACAAGTTTCCAAGATGAACTCGGAAGTTTATTATCCTTGCCATTCCCAGTAAAACCCGCGTAAATAAATTAATTTTCGATCAGCGGCGGCAGGTCAGGAAGGAGGTCTGGTTGGCGGATCGACGTGGAAGTTCGCCTAACAAACTTGCAAAGTTATGACATGCGCCTAACTACTTCTTGCTCCATTATTCATAGTTGTCGTGATGAGGATGTGCGTAAGATGCCGTTCAAGACTCCTCGAATTCATGCTTCGAGTGGAGAAAGTAATTTTCGATCATTCCAACACTAATCGAATTCAGCTTCCTCTCGTTGAATAATGGAAACAGGATGCTAATGAAATGGTATGCAATTATTACACATTCTCCCCTATTAAAAGGGGAGATTAGTTCGTTTAAATGCAAGCAACTTGCGCTTTTGTAATGGATCTAGAATTCAGCGTCTTGATCGACTTGACTCGTCCTAGTTCTAACGGGGTTGATGTTCTTTTTGGTTATTTTCAATAATGAACCTTTAAAATCGAGTGACGGACAAGACCCCCCCCCCCTCCCATAATTTGTTTGATTAATTTTCTAGATATATCTACATCTAGATAGATTCTACATATATGTAGAATCCAAAAATCGAATGTTCACATTGTGCACATTGCCTAGATCCCAAGCACCGATTTTGATGAAATTTGGTGCGTCGGGTCCATTTGGGGTCTAGTTGTGCCTCGAAGCTTTTATTGACAGTCACGACTAGGGGGTAGAAAGTGAGGGAAAACATTTTCAAAACGCCCTAGCTCGGAAACTTATGTGCAAGTGTTGTTTTACCATAAGTTTTAAAAAGTGAGGATTTTAAAGTTTTAATGACACCACAGAGAGCTCTGTGAGACCAACCGTTCGCTTAATGAGGATAATTTATTACCTAATTAATGAATTTTTTATCACTTTGGGGTACAACTTGACCCCAAATGGCACCCTACCAAATTTCTTAAAAATCTGTCCATGATTTTATATGCGATTTTTGGATTGTGTGTAATTTGAAACGTAAACCGGCCAATTTTGAGGGGAAAACTTTTTTTGCTCGATTACGAAGGGTAACCTGTTCAGATACTGCACGTATGACAAGGTGTGAACATTTTTGACCGATTTCTGAACACCCAAATGCCAGACGTAGGAAATCGTGTCTCATGGGTTCACGATTTCTTGTTTTCCCTCCTTGAGATGTTCTAATGTTGGTTGTTTCTGGAAATGTATGCTTGTTTACTAATAAACAAACTTATCCTCATGATACTCATAAATAAATAGGTTGAGTATTGTAAATCTTAATATTCCAACATGATGCATTTTGGGAGGCATTAACTTTATATTTCATTGTTAAGAATAGATTATAGATGAATAGATAAAATAATTCGTTTGGGGTCACGTCGTAGATCATCTCTTGTTTGCCTTCCCAATGTGGTGTTGGACACTCATGTTTCAAGCTAATTTTGTCACCTTGAGAGCGCTAAACCAAACATTTGAGGTGAGAGAGAAATTACTGAAACTTTGTGAATAGGAATAAAATACAAACTATTTAGTCGAACGATTCGCAGATTTAAAAAATAAATCATCTTCAGGGTCTGGGATTCTTTTTGAAACTACTCCTTTTTATGTCGCTGTTACAAGCGTTTATAGGTTTTGGGCCCAAACTTTCCCGCCACAATAATCAAAATCATAATTGATTGATTGTTCATAATTTATTATCCCTCCGTAAAAGCTACCTCCTCACGTAAAAGTTTCTTACAAAAATCGAAGGTATTCAGCCTCAAGAAGGAAACCCTCTTTTCGGATAACATCATCAATATTGACATTTTATTCCTACGGTGGAATCGTTCGTGTGCCAGCCTGTACTACCAAGGGAGATCCATCAGATCCATTTCATCAGCCAGCTTTACCTCCTATCTCCGGCCAGGTGCCTCTGCGAAACGGTTGGCGTGACGGCAACGTTCCATCCAAATGGTACCAACTCGCATCTGCCTTATTCCTCTGCTATAAGGAAAAAATAAGAAGCCTTTCCAAACAACCACAAGTCAAACTTATTCGAAACGAGTATTGAGGACATAGTAGATTCGATTGAATCAGCAAACATACAATTTTCACTTAGCCGTCATTTTGAATCAAAATCTATATTTTTTGAATGACTTCTGACTCCCAAAAACGAGAAGGAGGTGAATTTTTTGTCTTTTGTATCATGATACGAAAATACAGTCGATTTTTTGGATCAAATTAGACCACCCAGAGAACTGCAGGACGTACCATTCGCATCCTATGTTGGTAGTAAATTACCCAATCATTGAATGTTCACTGACGTATGTTCATTTATTTAGGATTGTGTTCAATTTTAGAATCGATTGAGACTACCCAGAGCTGCGTACGATCAACCATCGTTAAAGGAGCGTTGATTGTGGAATTAAACAGAATTACACGTGGCTCCCTGCGGTCACTAGAAGGTTCTGGTTGACAATTCTATCGCTAGTGTGCTGTGTTACATCTGGGATTGTACGGAGAGGATGGTTGATTGTAAGGACATGAGAGATGGTTGAGAAGTGTCCCGGGTTTTGTTTTCAAATCCGTCGACAAGATTTCCCATTTTCTCATGACTGGGAACTCGGATTTGAAATCTGCGAGGTTCTGTAGGTTTGAATAGTTCAATTCTGGTTCTTCATTTCGTTTCAAAAATGTTAAAAAAATTGTGGGTTACAAAAGTTTAAATAAATAGGGTTCTAGGCGAAATTTCGAAAAACCCGCATATAAGAAATTGAAGAAGGGTATGACGGTCACAATTCGCATATCAAAATTTAAAATTATTATTAGATCATTAAAAACCACTTAAAACTGATAAGGTGGTTAGGAAGGTGAGAATATCGACCTCGGAAGGTCTCTAGAGAACGTGAGACAGGTAGCAGTGTGGGTTTGGTGCGTGTGATGCAGATGGTTTGAAATGAGTTTCGAGTGGATATGAGTATGCTTAGGTGCAGTCAAAGTTCACTAATTTGAAGGTGAAGGATGATTTTGAAGATGTCTTGTCTCTCGTGTGAACCAAATAGTTTCGATGACTTTCCCGACTTTTTCACTCGATAGAAGGTGAAAAAGGTTACCTGCTCTTCTGATATTTAGATTGGTGGACACAATGTGATCTAAATGCTCTCACAGAGACCTCAAAATACAGAACCCTGAAGAGTCTTTTTGCAGCAGAACAATGTCTTTACATTTCATTGACGAATGATTATTAGGAGAAAGTTTACTAGAAACTGGAACTCTTTCCGACACCGCTATAGAAAGTAAGACACCAATATCAGGCACCCTCGGAATATCTAAAACGTTTCTGCGCTCGTTTGAAGGGTACGAATGAACCATGCGCTCCTTGATATTCAGATCACATTTGGCTCGGCGGAGATTGAGATTTGTCACGTTTCGTTTCAAGTTCACCTACTAACCTTCCTCGTCCATTGGGTCAACCTCTAACAACAACAGGAAGACCGCCGATCAGAGTCAACCTGAGAATTTGATGGGAAAGTCGTAGCTACCAGCAAAAACTGTACAGAAGTATAAATAAATAATTGCTGATAGTTGACAGAAATGCTTGTTGCTTAGAATTACCCATCGAATCTAAACAGACCCCAAAATACAAGTTAGCTGCATCCTGAGTCTGCTGTCTAAATCCCTAAAAATAGTCCAACCTAGATTAGCGAATAAGCTTGATGAATTCCGATTGGAAGAGAAAATCGCTGCAAATTATTACGCAACGGTTCATTATTTTTCTGTATAAGAGGGGGTACCCAAAAGTAACCGGAATTTCGTCATAACTTCTTCATTATTCAATGTTTTTACACCAAATTTTGTTCACCTTCAAAGTAATTACCACTGACTCTAATACACTTTCCCAATCGCGTCTTTTATTGTTCAAAACATTTTTGGAATTCATTTAATAGAATGATCTTGAGGCCATCCGGCGATTTTTGTTTCACATCTTCCACAGCCAAAAATCGTTTTCCTTCCAAGTCCCTTTTGAGTCGGGGGAACAAAAAAAAGTCGCGGGGGGCGAGATCAGGTGAATAGGAGGAGGTAAACAATCTGTGTTTTACCATTTTTCGTAGGAAACTGCTTCACAGACAGGGCAATGAGTGCGGGGGCTTTGCTCGTCTATGAGAAGGCGTGGGACAAATTTGGCTGCAACCCTTCTCATGCAAAAAACCTCCGATAAAATTCTCTGGATTAAACTCCCAGACATCTCAACCAATTGATCAACCGTTCGGCAACGGTCTTCGCGAATCATGATGTTGATTTTATCAACGTTGTCGTCAGTTCTTGACGTTGAACGGCGGCCAGAACGATATTGGTCTTCAATCCTCATTTGCCAATTTTTAAAACGTTGAAACCACTCGTAGACACGTGTCTTGCTTAATGCCGCATCCCCTTAAGCAGTTTTAAGCATTGCGAGAGTTTCAGCCGGCGTTTTTCCCAACAGAAAAAAATGCCACGGCCGCGCGTTGCTCCACGCTGTCTGCCATCACACGTTTTCGACAGAACGGAAAAAGTTGTTTCACTAGAAAAAATCTCAATGACGAACCGTTAAACTCACAGCATCCCAACTTCGCAAACTGAATCTTTCCCCCACCTGCCAACTAGCCAATCACACATGTCTTTCGCCTCCAGCTCGATTCCGGTTACTTTTGGTTCCCCCCCTTGTAGATCACTCGCCAGCTAAGAACACAGCGTGGCCATTGTCACTAGGTACCAACCATATTTTCGCTTCACAATCAAGTTAATTTTGAAGAATTAAACGCTTCACAATCAATTCGAAAAAATAAAGAGTTGATAAAGAAATAAAACGTATTGGTAGAAATTTAAGTATTTAAGTATAAATTTGAAATAGTATTAAATTTTAAGAATCGAATGAGACCACCCAGAGCTCTGTAGAGCAAACCGTTCGCGTGCTTGTTTGGTCAATTGCGCCAAACAGTACAAATTTTAACTAAAATATATCACATGATTCAACATTTTTAAATTTCATGAAATAGAGATTGTTGTTTCAAGATAGGTAAGGAACAAATCGTTGATGTTTTTACTTATTTTCCAGCAGAGTAGCAATGTTTGTAGCAATATTTCACAATGTAGCAATGTTTCTCGGAAGGTTTGAGGATCGGCTGATGAATGAAGGACGTTCTACGAGGAAGTGTTGAATCGTTAGAGGGCAGTCGCATGATGGGCAGTCTGGAGATGGAGATGGAGGTTGTGATTCCATCAGGTGGCCGTGTGATAGGCGCGTATGTCCGATTCGCAGTCTTGTCAATATCACTTCTTCTCAACGCGTGTGGGAGATGGGGCCATCAGCAAGAACTTTAGTTCTACTCGAAGAAGTCCAAGGTCGTACTTCTTACATCATTTTTAATTGACATGAGTTTGTGGTGCTCCAGTCTTAGCCAATCCGTTTGCCATTGTTGCCATACTGCCGATTTGATCGTTGCCAGATAATCCGAACGAATATGGAGTGATGTGGTTACTGATTCATTGCTTGCATTCTTCGATCAGCGATTTCATTTCCAATGATGCCATAGTGTGAATACCAAATTCTTGCTCGATTATTGAAAATATTAAACCAAAGCTGTTCACTGTCGGTAATAGGTCTAATATCCGTAAAAATTTCAGCTGATCAACTGCGATCGTCGTTCGTTTATTTGAATAGAGTTTCGTGTTGTACCTTCTCAGTTCTACTTCCTTAACAACCAAAGTAGAGGTGTGTCGTTCAGGAGTGAACGTATTGAAAAGACCTTATCTTCAAAACGACCTTGTCTGAACTGATCGGGTTGTCAAAATGAACACGGTCTTTCGTTCATCAACCCACCAATTGAGTTTTCCGGAAAAATTCCGAGAACAAAGGCAGAAGGCCAACAAAACAAATTAATTGCACATAAATTGTACATGGATCGTGAATGTGTTAAAATGACATGGAAGTATCAACGGAGAGAAGTAATTGAAAGTGGTTTTCAAAGCAAAACCTTCCTTCATCCAATTGACGAATTACGTTCGAATGAACCGTGGACTAAAAAGACAAAACTGAAAGACCAAAAACACTCAAAGACTGATTTATACGATTCGAATCGATCTTTCATTCGCTTTTGTCTTTTAGCTCATTCGATTCATTCAAATCACCCACTCATTGTAACCTATTCCGACTCGTTCGGTTTACCGACTCATTTTTGTGACTTCTGACCGGTTGGTTGTTTGTATTGTGAGTGAACGGGTGAACGGATTCAAAAGACCTGGTCTTTGTAATGAGTGACCGTTTGGAATTCGAATCCGCCAAATGACCTTGTCTTACACACCTCTAAACCAAAGCGATCAGAATTAGAGATGGGTATCGTTACAAAAGTATCGATACTGTATCGTATTTGAGAATCGATACTCCATGTATCTTCTGGCATTAGTATCGATATTTAAAAATATCGAGTATCGATACTTTGGGGTCGTAAAATATCAATATTACCTACCTAATATTCTCAGGGAAAATATTTTTTTATCTCTATTAATTTCTTACTATCAAGAGTCCAAGCCCTATTTACACATTGCATTTATTTGTAAATATGTCTTTTAGCTGGGGGTCGTGATCAAAAAATGTAATAGGTAACTAAGTTGTTTACAGTTTGGTACTATCGTATTTACGAGTAAACTAGGTATTTCTTTACGTTACTAATCACGGTACTCTAGTTCAAAAAATTAGGAAGTAACTTTTTCTTAGCAATTAACGAAACAATAACAAGACAATTCGAAGTTATGGTTTAAGTGATTTCACTTCATCGGTACTATATCACCCACTGTTTCTTAGCTTACCTACAAGTACAATACAAACAAATTTCAAGCCTAGACATCGGTCTAGCAAACAAAGCAAGAAATTTTTTATTGTGAAAATAGAAATTTTTGGAGCGACAAATATTGAAAATTCCGAAATATTCAAATTTGAAAGTCATAACTGGGAAATCTAGAAGTAGGAACGTACTCACCTGCGAACTCATTGGTTTTCATAAAATTATTTGGTCTCAAAATGAGAGTCAATACTCAGTTGATTCAAGGGAGCTAGGGTCAGGTAGAAAAAGGGTTCCACCTACCCATGTGATGTCACAGTCCAGTCCTGGTCTCGTTACTGTTTCAAGACGTTTCCTAGAAATCCCAAGATGGGATCAGTTTTTAATGCGAAAGACTTCCTCTCCCCCCCCCCCCCCCCCCCAACACCAGAGCATGTAGGTACCTGCATGAGTGAATATTCTGAGAAAAGTCTCAATAACTGGTGATTTTACAGCCCTGTCAACGTCTGAGATGCTCAAAGTACAACAAGCGGTGTTGTGGAAACCCTGGAGTTCTAGGAAGGGACTACAAGGAACCAGCACGTGTAGGTCTCCAGCTCCAGGTACCAAGAACCTATCTTTTCCTATAATCCAAGAGGAGCAACCACTTGTGTGTGAACTTGAATACTCTCGGCTCTCTGGACTAAATAAGAAACAAAAGTCCATTCATACAGCATGAGATAATGAGCGAATATTCATTGAAATCTAGTATGGTTTTTTCGCAGTCAACACTGGAGATTAGAACGCTCCAAAACGGATTTCAATCACTTTTTTTTCTCAAAAACTCCATTCTAAAAATTTTGTGGCAATTGCAATAGCTTCATTTCCCTTGAAAATTTGCCAACAAGTGAGCTTATGTCATAGAATGAATTAGGCATCTTTTGATGTAAAAACATTT
Source organism: Apolygus lucorum (assembly GCA_009739505.2). Taxonomy (NCBI): domain Eukaryota; kingdom Metazoa; phylum Arthropoda; class Insecta; order Hemiptera; family Miridae; genus Apolygus; species Apolygus lucorum. The sequence continues at coordinate 15,870,906 of CM019169.2, read as the reverse complement.
GAAAATTTTGAGAAAATACCCACTGCAAATTTTATTGAACATTTTTTCCATATATAATTTTATCCGAGATAAGACCCAACAGCCTCTCTACCTTCTTCATATTTTTATTTATTTTTTTGTTGAATTATCCGCGAGAACTGTATCGATATTTGATATTTAGAAATATCGGATCCAAAGTATCGATATCCGAAAATACCAGATAGTACAGTATCGATACTAAAATATCTAGTATCGGTACAGAAGTATCGATTTTTTAAAATATCGGGTATCGATACCCATTCCTAATCAGAATCAAATTTCGTAATGAAGACACTGACAACTTTCGGATAGCGATGTTACTGCTAGTAGGTATTTCTAGTCAGTCTAGTCATTATCTAGTCTAGTTAGTCAAATTCAGTATATCTCATCGATAAGGATTCAAATAGTCAAAGTATCCCAGAGTCAGTGGTGACCCCGATGAGATCATCACTTTCCAGACATAATTCGTAATTGTTATGTTTTTGTTTGTAACTGAATACGACCCAATCCTTACAAATTTACTTTCTTTTGGCCGTAGTTGACGTTGTTCAGAGTTCGTCATTTTGTCTTCTCAGAAATACGATCAATTAGAACAGTTCATCAGCCGCGTCGATCACGGCAGGTAACTCGTCTTACAACCCACGGAATTACGTCAGAGCAATTAAATATAGATTGACCGTAATTATTAAGTTTCTCGTTAACCCGATTACCTTCAAAGATAATTAGTGAGTCAACGTTTTATTTTGTCGTTAGCTTTCCGTGGTAGAATCGACAGGTACGAGTGCGCTTCTTTTCCGTCTGTCCTCTTTTCACGTTAAAAGAGTCAACCAGTGATTGATGGGAATAGAGAATGTTCGTATTAGTTGAGTGGACTCAGCTCTCTGGGTTTGCTTTTTCAAAAACTTATTGTTTAGTAATGCATGCATTCCAGGGGACGTCCCATTGGATAAGTATTGGATCAGTTTAACCAGTTGTTAAGCGATAAGACTGTTTCTCTCGATGTAATTTATTTATTACTTTGGGGAAGAAATAGTGACACCCCCCCCCTCACCATTATAAACCATAACACTTCTAGCGGCATGATAGCCTCGAATCTGAAGAGCATTTTAAAATCCATGATCTACGATACCCAACATGCGAATTCGAGTTCACCCCCCCCCCCCCCCCCCCACCGCCACAGTCTGGCACCAAAGCGGAAATACGTCGTAACATTGAACTTCCATCTATTAGGTTTAGTAGGCAGTCAGTCGAATGTCACATCCGTATTCAAGGTGAAACCTGGCACCATGGTGGCACCACTTTTATTTCCATGGTGGTACAGAAAGTAATTCATGCAAATCCTAAGGTATAATGAGAATTTTTTTCTCAATTTCAAAGCTTGGATACAATTAGTAAGCAGTAAAGGAACCGAAATATTGAAAAATTGGATATTTTGTGAATATTATCCCCCACCCATCCCCTCCTCTTGCAAATTTTGGTACTCTGGTGAAATCATGTACAATTCGGAAGTTATTTTAGTCAAACAAAAAAGAAACACACAAATCGGTTGGAAATTGAGGCCTGGGCAGAGTTTACAAGATTATGCACGCAAACGTACGTTTTAAAAGGCGAAATTCGAAATTCCAGCGCCGTAGTGCACAACTAGATAGTTTTCCGCGTCGAAGAAAAAAAGAACCAGGAAATCGGTTGAGAACTAAGGCCTGGGCAGAATACACAAGATTATGCCCAAAAACACACGTTTTTTGAGCATTAACTCCCCCTTTCCCCTCCTTAAAAGGCAAAATTCGACATTCCGGCGACGTAGTGCACAACTAGATAGTTTTCCGCGTCGAACAAAAAAAGAACCAGGAAAATCGGTTGAGAACTAAGGCCTGGGCAGAGTACACAGGATTTTGTTACACACACACACACATATACACACACACACACATACACACACACACACACACATACACCTATGGTTTTTTTCGCGGATTTGGATTCAGAATGGTCTAAAACGGATTACTGTGTGGTTACTTTTTTTTCTGTTGAGTGTTGTCCAACTTCACCCCAGATCGATCGCATAAGGACGCCAAAGTCTTACTGTGGGACGTCCTAAAAAGGACTATTTGCAGTTATCCGATGAACAGGATTCAATGAATACTCGTTCAGAAGGGAAGCATTCGCCAAATTTTGAGTAACTGGTCAAAAATTCCCAAAAGTAAAAAGTTGAAAACTTCGAATTTTCGAAATTCATTAGTGCATGTACGTAGGGAACTGGAAAACTAACGGATTGTCGCAGGAATCATCAAAATCGACTTATAATAGCCAGAGAAAAGGGGGGAAACTTTTTGTTCACTGACTGATACCCCTTTAACGGTCTGTGTTGATGTGAGTGTGATATTACGTCAGAATATTATAAATCTGTTTTGCTTGAAACGTTATCTGTGTTTCTTCTGTACCAACTTATTTACAGCATCAATAAACATTAGTTATTGCATAAGTACAGCGGATTTGGAGGATACGTATAGTGAAAACTAGTAATTCTGCAGGCACCTAGGAGAGAATATCGAACATGCAGAATTAAGATACTAGAATACCAACGAACGATCATCGATCCTCGTCAGTTATGGTCATCAAACAGAGTTCGTTCGAGTTGTCATTTGAGCTGCAATTTTTAATCTTCTTGGCAGCTTGATGACGAAGACTTTCAAACAAGATTAGAGTGTAAATGAGGAGTCAAAATTGAGATTGGGAAGCTGTGCCAACTCATTACAGAAAGTCATCAACGTTTCATACAAAATGGATTTCACCCAAGTTTCTCGAAGTAATTAATAAACTTAGTTCTTTATTAAAACTGAAACTGCTAGGTGTACCTACAAGTATCCAATAACGACAGAGGAAAGTGAAAACTGGTTCAGTTCAGAGGTACCTGAGCTAAATGGTATCCATGTCCAGTGGAGATGTTTCTGCATTCTACGAGGCGTGCGATGTGATCAACAACTTCACGTCCCGACTTATCGAAAAATGTTGTTTTCCATTCTTCCAATTTCGTTAAATTTCATGTTTTCCCAGGACGATAATTATATGCGTAATCTTGAACAGATGACAATAAAGTATCAAGAGTTTGGCATACCATGACCCCAACAATTTATAAATTAATATGAAAAGTCCAGTCATGCAATATGAATTGATGAGCGAATTTCCAAAGAAATCTTTCAGTTTAAGCTTTGGTTAAGAAAAAACAAAAACAGTGATGTTGGACATTTCTTTTAGATAAGTTTTATATATTATCATATTTCTTCCAACACATGGTGTTCAAACTTCCTAAAATGTAACTACTAAGTAAATTATTAATGATTGAGCTAACAAGAGGTACCAGATGGGTAGGTTACGTTCGTATAAAATAAGTTTTAAGATAAAACAATAAATAAAGCTAATACTGGGCCAATACTCGTATTTTTCCAGAGTTACAAAATGAACGAAAATATGAATAAATGCAATCATAATTTCTCAAAATTATGATTTTCAAGGACATTTTGAAATGAAAAAGCACTAAAATAAACCAAAACGTCTGGCAAGTGAGTGTGGCACATAGCTTCCTCGTACCCATAACCCGATTATATAGATGATCTGATTATCTGTTGCTTATCTCAAACATCAATCTATAAGTACCTTGCACTACGCTAATAGGGGACCATTTACAAATCAACTCGAACAATCTAAATTTCTTCGGATGTAAAATTTGGAAGTTATGGCTGTTACAAGGAAATAGACGTTTGCGCATGCGCGGAGGCTACTGTCGATCCGGGGCAGAGATGGGCGAATTCTTATTCATAAATACGATTATGAATACAAATCATATCTGCGACTTTATGATTATGAATACGAATACAGGTATGAATATGAATACGAATACAATCGTATTCACACTTTGAATACGATTTTCCCCCGTATTCGTATTTTGAATACGATTCTATAATTTTTTCTATAATTTCCCCAAAAATCAAATTTTTTAAAAGATTTCCACTGAAAATCATACTTTTTTTAATGATTTTCTCCCGAACTCTGGGCATATTTATAACCTAACATTGTCAAAATAATCAATCAAAATTCGAAACGCTCACAAATTCTTATAGGATTTTTCACGCAGAATCGAATGAGACCAACCGCAGGTCGCTACAACCAACCGTATTGAAACTACGACGAAATTTCCGCAGAACATCGTAATTTTTTACCGGACATTTCGTCGTAATTTCTATTCAGTTGGTCGTAGCGACCTGGTATTGGTCTCATTCGATTCTGCGTGAAAAATCCTATAAGAATTGGAGAGCGTTTCGAATTTTTATTAATTATTTTGGCAATTGTAGGGAATAAATACGACCAAAATTGCAATAAAAATCATAATTTTTTCATGATTTACAGTGCAAAAAGTAAAAAAAAAAAATACGATTTTCAGCGGAAATATCGTCTTAGTTTCTATACGGTTGGTCGTAGCGACCTGGGGTTGGTCTCATTCGATTCTGCGTGGAAAATCCTATAAGAATTTGTGATCGTTTCGAATCTCGATTGATTATTTTGACAATGTTAGGTTATAAATATGTCCAGAGTTTGGGAGAAAATCATAAAAAAAATTATGATTTTCAGGGAAAATCGTAAAAAAAATCGATTTTTGGGGAAATCATAAAAAAAATCATAAAATTGTATTCAGAATACGAATACGGGGGAAAATCGTATTCAAAGTGTGAATACGAAAGTATTCGTATTCATATTCATACCTGTATTCGTATTCATAATCATAAAGTCGCAGATATGATTTGTATTCATAATCGTATTTATGAATAAGAATTCGCCCATCTCTGATCCGGGGTGATGATTTTCGTAGGAGACCATCTATACGTCAACCAGCACAATCCATGAAAATCTCATTGAAATCGGAATAACTTCGTATAGTTTTTCTCGATACAAAGATTTCATGACTGACACACACACAGACAGACACGAAACCAAAATTGATCAGGAAAGCATGAAACGTAAAACGCGAGTGGAAATTTTGGTTTTGGAGAATTTTTTTTCAACCTTAAAAAGTGAAAACAATGCTCTTGCTACCTTGGTAGACTCAGAAACTAAAAATGGTCTTGAATTAATTTTATTAGAAAATATGATTTTGCTGTGTAGCTAAAAATTTCGAGTCCACTGCACTAGCGTAATTTCCCCTTAAAATCCGCTGAAACCTCAACACCAAAAGGGGATAGAACTTCAGTTAAAAGCCCGAAAAGTCAGGATACCGGACTTGCAATAGCTAAATTTTCTTCGAAAATTCGCACGAAGCCATTTGTAGAATTCATAGTTTGTAGTTGAACTGAACAATCTGTACAGCGCACAATCCCCACCTTACGGTATCCCAATTGTGGCGACGAGCTCATGCAGTAGTTCAATATTATTTACTCCCATAATTTTCCGGCTATAACGTGTTTCCCGTTTTTTGGGATAGACCGTGTAGCAAAAATCATGTTTGTTAAATATTCAGGCAAAAGAGTTTAGGTACTCGAGTGTAGAAACGAAAGCCTGATGCATGATAATGCCATCGGTTGACAGAGTTGTAATATGAGGTGGCGGAAGACGAGGAATATTCCACAACAATGTAACGGAGGCTCGTAGATTACGTCAGAGGACGATAACTTTTAGTCTCAATTACATCACCTAACATCACTACCACAGTTCCCACAGACGTCGTGTAAACAGTAGGGAAGTATCTCGAGTTTAATCGATCGAGAATAACTTCGGGGTGATTCCTAGAGCACCGAGTTGAGTACGTACGAGTGTGTAACAAACACCGTATTTTATTATAGTTGCTAAAAATACGGTGTTGTTCTAGGATATTGCTTCCCGGTCTACCAAGGTAGTGGGATCATTGTTTTCACTTTTCAAGGATGAAAAAATGTACTTTAAAAAAATCCCCCTCGCGTTTTACGTTTTTGGCCTTCCTGAACAATTTTGGTTCCATGTCAGTCACGGAATCCTTGTAACGGGCAAAACTATAGAAGTTATTGTCGGATTCCCATGAAATTCTGAGGGTTTATGCGGGTTGGCGTGTAGATGATCCCCGATGAAAATCATCATCCCCGGACTGATTGTAGCCTGATCCGCATGTAAAATGCATGTAACACCCATAATTTCTACATTTTCCATCCGAATTCGATGAAACTTTCCGGAATTGTGTTGGTTGACGTGTAAATCGACTCCTAAAAGGGTAGTGCAAGGTAGTTGGAGATAAATGTTTTGAAATTAGCTACAATGCATCGGGTTATTGGTACGAGGAAACTATGTGCTACACCCACTCGGCAGATTTTTTTTTTTGGTTGTGGATAAAACCGAGCGTTCATGACAAAAGTACCCACACTTATATTTATTTTCGGTTTTAAGTCAACCAAACTCCATGTAGAGGATATCTATGTTTGGAAAATGTTGGTAGTCAGTACTGATGTCTGGTCACTCGTCAACACTAACGCATAACACCCTTGGTTTCATTCGTTTTCTAAAACCGCTGAAAATTATTTAACGACTGTTTATTAGGTTATTATTACGGTTTATCTTTACATTGAAACCGTATATAAATTATCTAACCAGTAACCACAATTTGCGTGAATTCCAAACGAGAACGTCCAGTTAACTCTAGTTTCCATCAATTCAATCAAATTTAGTGCGTTATTTGTAAGTGAAGTTAGACAGATACTTTGATTTCCTGACGTCATAAGAAAAATGAGAGAGGCTCTGTGAAAAGATTCGCTCGAATGAATGACTTTGCGTTCGTGTTTATTCCGAACGATCGACCATAATTTCATCGGAAACATGGACTTGAAAAACCTCAAGTTGAATTTCGTTGCAGAAAACTGATTACCATGTAGTGGCTCTAAACTATAAAAGAAATTTAGTTAACAAGCTGTAATAAAAGTTCCTATAAACGTTGATGTAGATAGTCATGTTCACGTGAGAAGTCCTCAGTCTTTTTTTTCTCGGCGAGCATACAAATTCAAATTTCCACGAAAAGGCACTAAATTTTATTGCCTACAAAATAAAAAATAAATGTTACTAAGAATGTTATCATAGGTGGTAAATGTAATAATTAGGTGTGTGTAGCTTACGTGAGAGCGCATCGAAAGCCCCTTCTTGGTAAGCACTCGAATTCGTTCACTTTCTTTTCGCCGCATTGTTTCCCCATCTATCGTTTCAACAATAACTTGAATATTGGAACAAAACTGAAGAATAAAACACAGAAGAACCAAAAATACGTACCGCAAACGAAAGGCTGTTGAGAGGGCTGGGCTCAACGGAAGCTCGACCTCCCAGCTGTTTCTTTCGCATCTCTCCCACGTGTATTACTTACTTCTTCTTTTGCTTGTTTCTCTCCTGTAATCAAAAAATATCCTCCGCAGTGAGTAGGAAAACAGATCCCGGTCAATTAAACTCCCTTCTTTCGAAAATGGCCGTTTAAAAGTGGTCCACGTCGGAAATATTGACGAATTTAGTCTATGGCTCGTTTTATTTATTCTTATAATATTAGATTAAGAAAACATACAGAAGAGATACCTACAAAAGTAACCGCTGCAATTCGACAAATTTAAACTATATCCCTTGATGGAGATAATAATATTGTTATACCTTATAATATAATGTTACCTATTATAATAATATTATCATCTCCATCAAGGGATATAGTTTAAATTTGTCGAATTGCAGCGGTTACTTTTGTAGGTATCTCTTCTGTGTGTTTTCTTAATCCAATGATGAGTAGCGAAATCCGCCACTCCAAAACCCCTTCTTTTAGAAATGGTGACCGTTTGAAATTTGTCAAATTGGCGGAAATTTTGACTCATTAGTTGATGGCTGGCTATCAAACCACTTGCAAGTACAAATTATTTTATTTGTCCACATTTGTCCACATTCTCCACCTACGAACATGGAAGAAGACCCTCATGAAAATCAAGATCTACATCGTCCAAGGTCACCGAAGCATGGTATCAAGTATCCATATCATAACACGGAGGCCGTGATCATTCCTTCTCTACGGCTGTAGAAACGCCGTGACGTCACCCGATGTCGCGGTGTGTTCTCATCGTATTGCTTCTCTACGCTCCAAGATCATATTATATTATTAGGTATGACGCTCCTTCCCGACTACGAAGATTGATAATTGCTGCCTTGTATTTATAATAAAACTCCTCATCCTAGGTGTTGTGACCCTGAATTATTGTTGAAGCCAACCTACCTGTTACCTACCTACCTACTTGTAATCCGAATCAATCAGTTTATGATGTGATAAATCAGTCAATCAGTCTGCTTTGTCTCCTTATAATTGCACCATCAGCTACCAAATGTAAGAAGACACTCATAGGTCCATAGGGTAGGTCCTTGGATATAATGGAGGTATGTGAAGTGTATTTATATTACAATACTTTCGTTATGAAATAACTCATTATGCATGCAATGGCTGGAAATGGGGTTTTTCCATCAGTATGCTACGTGATGTTTCTTTATGCTCATGGCGAGGGGATTTTCTTTTTGGGGAAAGATTAACACTGAAAACTTTCGAGGAGAGTGATATTTAACGATAAGAAATTCTAATAAAACGAGCATCTTATTGAAAAGTTGGGTCAGGCAATGGGTGACACCTCAGTTGATACGGTGGCAGTAAAAACTCGATTATGCATTTGAACGGTATAAATCCAATGTTATAAAAGCGTTCCTAACAAGAAGCAATCAAAACGCATACCAGTGGTCTTCCGCCTGTTCTCCCTCATCAATGCTTTTCTGTGACGGGAAGAGGCATGAGGCTTATGTTGGAGATTATTGAATAGCGTCCTTTCTTCAGTCCAATCATGTAAATCCAAGTAATGATAGAAGAAGTATTTTATCATACATAGTAATATAATATAATTTATATCATATAAATATCATACGATTTGTTTGTCATAATACCTATATGTATTTATCTATTTACTTACCCAGAGGGAGCAATTTTGCAAAGATCCTACCCTACAACACGGACCAAGCCTAACGTCGGGTAGGAAACCAGAGCAAATCGTATCCCTTAATGCATTTTTCTTCTTGTAAAAATTGTACAAAATGGAGCCAGTAAATAATTATAAATAAATAAATAAAATAAATGAGAACCTTGAAGGCATGGGCTTGCACTATAGATGCTTCCAGATCGTTTTTATCCTAGAAAACCAGATTCATGTAAATTTAAGTTACCAAATTCATATGTAAAAAAGTCATCATTTAACCGAAGTCAAATGATCTTCGGATTTCTATCTTTCAGAGAATTGGTCACAGACATACTGTGTTAGGTTATATTACTAACTAATCTTGTGGAAAGTCTAATCAACAAGCACCACCTGAGGGTGACGAAATATTCACAAAACTGTCTTCTCCGGTTCGGAAAAGTGTCTATTTTTTATCCCTCGTTCTCAGAGACAAGGGCACAGTTAGAATGATTTCCTCGGGGATAACTCCGGTAAATAGAAAGAGTTTGGATTGGCTCCAGCCTGACTCCATAAATTAAGGTGAAACGAGGGTGCCCCAGAGATTTCCGTCTAATACCAAGCAACAAGGTCTACCTTCATAAAGTCGACCCCCGGCTCGTATTTTCACTATCAAAAGTCACTTTCTTCCGTAACTTGATATCTCTCTTTCGTTCGGGAATGGATACGACGTTTTTCCCCTCGAGAGAAACCGGGATTGACCAGTACCCTTTTGGCAGGGACAAAATGAGGTTTTACTAGGAACATTTATGTGGATAATTGATCTTAACATTGAACTCTTTTAGGTTGCTGGTGTACTGATTGCCTCAGGATTGAGAGTGGTGACGATTCGATTCAAAAAACGAACTTCCCAACAAAAGTTTCTCCTGAAAATTTGTCAGCCCCTTATTTAGGTATTTTTCCTTTTGAGGCTGAATGGGACGAGGATTTTTGTATTATTATGAGATTAGAAATGGTACTAGCGTCGCTGAACTCTCTTCCAGCTAATCTACTGTTGAGTTAACATTTTTTTCTAGGATAAATAATCACATGTTATCAAAAGAGGTCAACTTGAAAAACAACCATAAAACATGATTTTAAAAAAATTTAATTTTTCAAAAATTTTAATTATTGTTTGAAATAGGTTTGTAATTTGGAAATTTGCATACTTTCGATGTTTGGAAACTATTATATTTATTGCCTTATTCGACATTTATCAAAAGACGGTCAAAGACTTTGTCAAAAGACGATCTCAAAATTCGAGATTTTGTCAAAAGACTCGGTTTTTGTCAAAATTCGAGATTTTGCCAAAAGGTCCGACTTTGTCCTGATATTTTGTCAGTTTGGCTAAGAAGCCATTTCCGAATAGTTTAAACAATTTTTTTTTTAAATTTGAGATCGTCTTTAGCAAAGTGTTTGACCGTCTTTTGACAAATATTATATTTATTGTTTACTAGGATGATCAGAAAACATTTTGTCCGAAAAATGGCGGTCAAAAGCGAAAAACGAGACAAATTTGCATACAAGTCTGCAAGACATTGGAACATTTTATGTCTGTAGTCCCCAAGTGACAACAAAACAAGCGGATTGTTTACTACATCCATTAATAACATTAATAAGTACCATGAACAAGTACGAAAGAAATGCGTGACAAATCGAAAGCTTTCCAACGAATAGTCAACGAATTTGTGAGATGAAAAACGTCGAAGTACCATTTCCCTAGCAACGACTCGGTTGTATGCGGAAATTATCACTTAACGCTTTTTGTTAATGCTTATTTCGTTTATGTGCCAAAGTAAAGACATAAAATGTAAAAAAAAAACAGAGAAAATATCAACAAATATCAACGCTTCACTCTTTATACGTTGCGACATGAATTGTTTTGTCTTTTTGCACTGAGTACGAACCATCATCAGAAAATATCCGATTTTACCTCACAAACACCACACCAGTTTCTAGAGAATGTTCGAAGAAAATTCAAGTCAAAACCTCGCAACAATAGAATTGTTGGCTAGTTTTCCACCTACAAAAATCTTTATCCATGCGTTGGATAGCTCTCGATTTATTCCGACGTTTTATGCTGACTCGGCCATAAAAACGAAAAACCATGTCAAACAAGGTAACGCTTTTTGCGGAAATTTGGAATTCGGTCACAATTTTGGATTGATTCCAGCGGTGAGACATAATTCATGTCAAATGATTTCTCATAATTTAAACCTTTACCACCACTTAGAGAACAAGTTGGGTGGGCAGTATAGCTCCCTAAAATAACATGGAGTTGTAAAATATTGGATGGTTAAAAATGATTGATTTCGTAGATGAGCAGTATTAAGTACTTCTGAATCCCCCAATATAATGAAACATTTTTTTTCACAATCCATGATTAAGAGCTTCGTATCGTAACAAAATCAATATCATAATAATCATCTTCGGACCACAAAACGTATCTCAAAATTTAGGGGACATTAGTTTGATCACCCTGAAATATTGGCTTTTGATCCGATGGCGATGACATTTTTAGAGAACCATCTAGGGGCAAACACGCACAAATTTAATGCCTGATACTGCTTTGGAGGGTAGTCAGAAGTTGGTTCCAGAATAGTTGCTATGTGCCCACCGCTCACCCAATGTAATGGTTTGATTAGCGAAATATCCATAAAAAAAAAACTGTTTACAAGAACAAGAACCTCTGAGTATCATGTTTTAGTTACTAGAAAGACAACAGAATTTGAATGCCAATATATAATTGTGTACCTTGAAAATACACGTATTATTCCAATCTAACTCCATAAAGCTAATGAACCACCAGTAAACAACGATGTGTCCTCAGAAGACCGATTGAGTGAGATACAAATCTCAATGGGAGCCATTTCTTAATCAACAGCTCTACTTTAATTCACTTTACTCGGACGACCGCTCGTCCATGAATTATTAATGCAATTACCCGTAATTATTTCATTCCGGGAATGTTGAGCGCGGCCTTGACAAAGTGCGCCTGTTTCACATCAGTAGATTACCATATACCACGGTGGATCCCACGAGATACCTTGGAACTTTGAACATAAGGGTATCAAAACTGAAACAACGATCGAATTAAATGTTACATGTCTGCCAAGTTGGGCGGGCAGTATGTACGGCTTACTATTTTTGACATTCAATGTATCAAAATGTCCAACATATCTGAATATCCAGTGCAACTAAATAAAAAGGCCAAAGAGTTGTTCTCGGTTATGTTGGTGGTTGTTCAATAAAATCAATGAAAAATTATTGGGTCATAATCCACATTTTCATTTTTGCTTCCAAGTCTACCAAGTTGCTACCGTAGCTTTGTTTTCACTTTTCAAGGATGAAAAAAAAAGTTCTCCAAAATCAAAATTTTCACTCGCGTTTTGCGTTTTTGACCTTTCTGAACAATTTTGGTTCCGTGTCTATCTGTCTGTCTGTGCGTCTGTGTGTGTGTCATGAAATCCTTGTAACGGGCATAACTATACGAAGTTATTGTCCGATTTCTATGAAATTTTCTGGGATTGTCCAGACTAGCGTGTAGATGGTCCCCTATGAGGGTAGTGAAAGGTCCTTAGAGATTGGTGTTTTGAGATTAACTCGATACCTTAAAGCACAAAGGCGCTATGTCCAAAAATGTCACTTTTGAGATAAATGGGTCAGTTACATCATAGGACCATACTATTTCATTAGGGTTCTATATCCTCTCTCGAATAATCGTAAATGCCATTTACTTATTTATCGAATAATCGTTCTATGTCCCAATAAGATAGCTATAAAATTCAATCGTATTGTGGACACTGGAGCTTTGTCCGGACATAGCTCCTTTGTGCACTAGGTTTAAGGAAGGCGGACACTGTTTCTTAGAGAAAACTAAACCGTTCTCTCCCTTTAGGAAATCAAGGGTTGGACTTGAAGTTAACCAGAAAACCAAACCTGAATCCCAAAAGATTGTTCACTATAGGAAATTGGCCTAATTTCCGTTCAGATTTCAGCGTATTAAATGCGAGCATTAATCGCTTCATTGAAATGAGTTTTGTGTAATACTCAGCTGTGCATTCTTTGCAACCAAACAGAATACAGATTTCATTGCGAGTAGGTTGTATTCTATGCAGATCGTTAATAATAGCCAACCGTTGTGTAGTAATTTGCAGCGTTGTTAACTTGTAACCAGTGTTTTAAACATCGTTGCACATTTTTTGTGATAATTAAGTAAAACATTTGACGATAGTTCATTTTTTAATAGCTTATTCAGTATGTTGAATTTCCGTGATTTTTTATTAAACAGTTGGCAACTTACGAACAGATAGGTTAAAGAAGACGATTTTGGTGATCCTTTGAAACCAAGAGTTCCTTCAATTTTTGTGCTCCAAATTGTTATAATATTAAGATTTTGTAATTATTTGACATTTCTAGGAGAATAAAAGAGTTGAAAAATATAATTATCGATGTTTAGTAATCCATGTATAATGCAAGAATAACTTTCCAAAATTCCTGATCAACTATACCTACCCAACACGCGAAACCTCCTGGCGACACCACCCTCTGGTGCCAGTCTGTCACCAAAAAACCGGTGGTGACGCCAAATTATGATCGAGAGCGTGATAAAGTCCTTTACCCAAAGGGGTCATGTCCACAATCAAACTTGGCTAGAGGATGCATGTCCCTGACCTTACTTGGCTTTAAGGTATCGAACTACTATGCATCGGATCATCTATATAATAGGGTTATGGATACGAGGAAGCTATGTGCCACACCCACTTGGCAGACGTTTTTAAATGTAGTAGGGAAATTATGTTGCGTTTGACACAACTCGACGAAAAATTGCATTCAAAAAGAAATTTCGCTTTATTTTTCAAATTGTGCATGATGGACGAGAAACATGCTCCGGAGTCGTCAATTAAACAGTTTCCAGAGAATCAATCATCTAAACCTTTTAAGAGATCATGTTGTAACCAAAAAAAAACCTTAGTACAGTAGGTTCACTGTGCACTTAGGTTCTGCCTACTTACAGAAAATTGGAAAACTGCTAATTATTACACAAAGGTTTAATATTTTTTCTATATAGATCACTCGTCTGCAAAGAACACGGCTTTGCCATAGTTACCACCAACCAACATGAAGAAAGTTCAATTTCTCCCTTGCGAGGGAAAAACATTAAATCATGTTTAATGTTTTTCCCTCGCAAGGGAGAAATTAGATTGCCGATCACTCAGCTGATCAGTGACCACTCAGGCGCCTTCAGCATTCTCCATTGACCCTGCTTCTCAAATTTCAGCTTCCTGCGTTCAACAGGAGAGAAAATGGCCTTGGAGCTCACTCAGCTGATCAGTGACCATCTTGGTACAACTAGACCCCAAATGGAGCCGATATAACGTGGTAACTAAGAAATCGGTCCGTGGTAACTAAGAAAAAAAAACGTTGCAGATTTGCGTGTCGGAATTCACAGAACGACCCCCAGCCCTAAAACATTAAACATGTTAAAATAACAATTTATGTGTGGGAGAGTATGTTTTGGGGTTTTTGAATGTTAAACCAAGAGGTCGATTGTATAATTCTAACGATTCGTGCTGTGTGCCACTCCCACATGGCTTATTAATTTGCCATATAGCTAATATTTCGATTTTCGCAATTTCCTTGAAAATTCGCTCATCAAAAATGATACTGCATGAATAAACTTTTTTCAGTCGCAATCATTTTTGGCACTTATTTTTCGTCAACTTTAGAAGACTTTAAAGACTTTTAAAATTGGTCCCCTCAATAAAATCCCTTGCCTTCTCGATGTTCGTAACTGGGATTAATGACATTGGATAAACTACATTGTGACCCTTACGGGGTTGAGGCGCTGATTGTTCCCAAGTATAATGTCTGTCCTTCGCGAGGCGGACCACCCTGGATATCACTGCCTGCGTTAACCTTGTAATTGAATTACGAGGGACCATTCCGGTCGCGAATTAGGACCTGTGGGTTTCACAATTTATGCGCACATCCCCCCCCCCCCCGAGCACCACATATGAGTTATCCCATTCGTTTTCCCTAACACATGACACTTTGTTTATGTACCTCGTAACTATGTTTTCTGAAATGGTCAGAGTCACATGCTCGCCACTCGTATGATTGGCCTGTCATAAATACGAATTTCAAAATGCGGTACTTACTTATTTTTAATCACGTAGCCTTCGAAAGTTGTAGAAGTAATCGATATGAAGTTGTTGTAATCCTCAATGTGAAGGATGCCTGATTTTGGTTTATTATTTTCAATTATGAACCTTTGGAATCGACCAAGAAAAAAAAATTTTAACACCCCCTCAAAATTTGATGGTTTACGTTTCAAGGTAGGTACGTAGAATCCAAAAATCGAATAAATATTTGGCCGTCCGTCCGCCGTACGCGGCACTTTTGCCACTTAGCATTGACCGATTTTGATGAAATTTTGTATGTAGGCTCCACTCGGGGTCTATTTGTGCCCTGAAGATTTTGGTTGATGTAGGTCACTTCTAAGGGTTCCAAAATCAATTTTGAAATTTTGAAAACGCCCTAACTCAAAAAATGTTGATATAAAGGTATTTTTTTTCCTTCAATTTAAGATTTTATAGAATTTTAAAAATTTTTTGAGACCACCCGGAGCTCTGTAGGACAGACCGTTCGCTCACTACGAGAATTTAAATCTCCGTTCAAATTAAAGCTGACCGAAATGCGATCGATGTTTTTCTTCATGTTGGATGGTTTTTGGCTCTGCAGACGAGTGATCTATATAAAAATAATAAACCATTGTGTAATAATTTGCAGCGTTTCTTCTTGGGTCATCATGGTGTTTACGTAACTATTGAAGAATTTTTCGAACTCGGACAAAAGTTCCCCCCCTAGAACGAAGTAGGTATACTGCCTTTACGGTATCAATGCTACGATGCAAGTACTGTGTACACACAGAAATTTGATTTCGGCGGAATAATTCATGGAACGCAACATTATAAAGGCATTTAAACACCAAGTTTGGCACAATGGAAGCGCCGGAGGAAGGGAAAATAAGGCCTATCAGCGAACACGAGGAAGGTATATTAATGGTAGGCAGGAAGTGAGGGGATCACTTCTCCGTGTTGATAGAGCCTACCTGCATCACAATGAGCCTTGCCAACCGTACGTTTCCGCCCCCGCTGACAAGCTCCGGATCTCCAACGCGATTTCTGAAGGTGTCATGAATGTATTCAGAAGCCAGAAGTGTACCTACCAAGAATTCACTCTGGCAGAGTTATTAATGGTTTGCACACCCGTGTATTTTGTTTGTTGGCACGAGTTCCTCCCTTTTCGATGAAAGCTGATGTCAAAGTGAGTGGTCTTGTTTATTCGTTATTGATGGGAATATCACTGTTTTCATGAAGGGCGTTTTTCTACGGAAAATGCTCCTTCAGAGATTTGCAATATTAAAGAGTGAGGTAACGAATAAAAATTTGGATAGAGCATTATTTCGTAAAGATTTTTTCCGCTGTGTCTCCTTCTGATCCAAATGCAATGATATTTATGAGCAATTCTGTAAATAGAGTTTACAGAAGAATATAAATGCCTTGCAAGGGTACTGTGAAATGTGGAACTTGGTAGTGAATCTTGATGAGTCCAAAACCAGTGTTTTCAGAAATGGCAGCGAGTGAGAAATGGTGCTACAAAGAAGAGCCCGAATAACCTCCGAATTTGACAGATTTAGTACTATTACGAACTGAGAAACCGAGGTTTAAGAAATTTACCATACTATTGATCATAAGGCTTTGAAATGTATAGTAGACCAATAGGCTAATCCACATATCCTTGCAAATGTCACCAAAATCTTACCTTAAAAAAATAAAATAAAAAATAAAAATACGGAACCGCAATGAGACAAAAAAACTCTAAATCGCAAAATGGAGAAAGAATTTTTGATGTTATACTCCTCAAAGTTTGGGGAGTTTTATAATAGTGGAGCCTCCAAAGAAATCGTAGGTTCTCCAAAATCATGATTTCCACTCGCTTTTTGCGTTTCAGAGCATTCTTAACAAGTTTTTCCCTCAAAGTCCGTTTATTGATATTCTCAAGGTACCGTCCAGGGCCTTTAGTGCATCCCCTGAGAATTTCATTGGAGTTATAAGGATTGTGGGAGTTATAAGCTCGTAAACCAAATTCATTCGGAAAAGTATGTAACTAAGATTGATCTTTAGCGTTATGCAAATAGAAATTCTGTTCTCTGAATTGATCTGAGATGCCGTTGTTGTGAAATAATTGGACTGATACAGAAAACTCTGCCTCAGCTCAATGCTGCAGATGCAGAGATGAGAGAGTAGAAATCTGAGGTCGGCACGCTCTGATTCGTAGTTCTCTGGATTCTACGACCTTCTTGCTCTCCCACAACCGCAATAGGTTGACCACTAGTCGCTCCACCAATCAACACCACGGGGTGTCCTTTCCTTCTTTCATAAAACTAGAACACTGTTAACCTAACCCAGGTAGGGTACGTTAACACTCTGAAATATAACTGTATTATTGGTTCTTTTTTTAACCAATATTTTTCAATCAATTTTTTAAAACCAACATTGAGTTGGTTCTTTTTTTAACCAATATTTTTTAACCATTTTTTTAAAACCAATATTTAGTGAGGCCAAGCCAAGCTACTGGGCACACTCTGATCATTGAACCATCTTTTAAAAAAAATTCATCAAATTTACTCCCATAAACGTACGTGGTTGCTTCTCGGTGGTATTTCCCTATTGCATTAGAGACATTATGGCACAAATGATGGTAGATGTGGCAATGATGGAAGGTACCTTGTCACTGAAAGTGGACGGTGGTATTCATTTGAGTGTTTAAGGACATTTTTAGTGCTAAATAGCTCATTTCACTCTTGGAAGTCATGATGAATTTGGACCATGAACGGTTTTATGGACTTGAAAATGTTTTGGAATCGTCCCTCAAAATCATAAAGTACACCAAACATGACGAGGAGGTTTTTCGTCGTCCCATTCTATTTATACGAATCCTCCTCCACACCTACCATTTGAGGTACATCAGTGATCAAATGACCTCATATTTAGATTCGACATGAATAATTTCAATCAATCCTCAGTCAATACTCACAAACTGGTCCAAGGAACAACAATAATTAAAATTTAAACAAATATTAAATTTAAAAATTTAAAAAAGGTTAAATGTAAGATAATTTATAATGTAGGAGAAGTGTACGTATGAATTAATATGTACCTAATGTCAATTGAAAATAAAATTGATATAGCTAATCAAGGAATCATCAATTTGAGGGCTCATGCCTGAATGAAACGGACTTCTTCAATGCATGAAATTTATCATTTATTCTTTCAGTGTGTATAAACAATTTTGAATACTCCACGCCTCCCAGAGGTATATCGTGGGCAGAAGTATAGCATTATTGAGCCACTTCTAAAAGGGATACTGCAACCCATTTTTAGTGATTCTTGAATGCCAATTTTGCTTCGTGATTATCGAAGACCCGTCCTGCTGGTCAAATACTGTGCTTCAATATCAATATTTTCACTCTCATCCTGAGCATTTTGTACAACTTCTGTCTGTACGTTCAGGACAATTTTTGTCCCCGGAATATCACAAATTCATGATTCATATTCTATGAAATTGTCTGGGTTGATGCGAGTTACCCTCCAAACATCCATTACGCAAACAAATTCCATGAGGCCATAATATAATCTGATCAAGCGATACTACCCACCCAACTTGGCAGACATGTTTCTCTTCTAATAAGGTATCATATAGAAAATTAACTTAATTTTCAAAAGTCATTGTTTTGCCAATATTGACTTCTATTTTCTTGTCTGGAAGGACAATTGAAAGGACCTTTATTAGATGTTGAACTCCAGGATTCATTCTAGAATGGTATAAAACAAATTACCTCCTTCAGAAAAAATTGTCAAAATTTGTCTATTTGAAATTTGGTACCTACAATGGTTTTTTTCCCCATAAATACCTGACAGCATTTTGTGTATTTTTATGGGTGAGAGTAGATCCTCCGACTGTGTTTAGACCTGCATCTCTCGAAAGTGCTGACTTTGCCAAATGACTAGACAAATATGTACCAAAAGAAAATATCTCAAAATTCTCATTATGCTTTCCTCAGAATCAAACTCGATTAATCAAACGAAACTCGAATACCCCGAAGGCTCAAATGGCTTTCAGCCCACAATGGTTCCTTGACCTCTAGGACCGCTTGGCCAATTATCTTTATTTATACCGACCGAAATTTTAATGTGCGTTTCAGCCCCATTACATCTGTTAACTAAGCGCCCCTTTGTTCACTCTCGAGTGAAAGCCTTTAATATCACTATCAGTAGTTATTTCAGCGGTCGTTAGAAAGCTTCTTAAAACCACAGGTTTTCATTAGTTTTGATGTATTCCTCTCACATCAAAGACCTACAAGTTAACCTTTCTGCCAGTTCATCCTCATGTAGAAACGTAGGAAATGTTGAAAATGGGGTCGAATATGATATCTATAGAAGATACGAATTATAGAGGTGATGCTTTTAACAAAATATTTTAAAAGTTTGAATGATACATTCTCATTATGGAGACAAGCTGCACCGCGTCGATTCAGCCTCCCCTCGACTGTCAGGGTTTGATAACAGCGGTTTCCTCTTCCGTAGGCATCATCATGACAGTTCATTTCAATTAGGGCGTCATCGTGTGACACGTTCCCATCCCAAATGCTCTAAAATGCTCCCACGGGATACAAGAGAGTTGGAATGTGATTAACCACGAGGTTTTACGATATCCACAGAGGGTTCCTGGGTTGGTATTTACTTAGTACTTTTTTATGTGCATGAAGATGTTCATATGCCGAACTCTAATATAAGGTAAAACGGAAATGATTGCAATTTGCTGTGTTCGCTTCTGAACCACATCATCAGAGTGGATTTGATTAGTGTTTATAATTATTCTCTGTTGTGTTTACAACTTTTACTTGCGGTGTTTCTAATTAAAGCCTACTAACATCTTCTGCGTACAATTCACTTTTCTTTGGAGCCTACTCAAAGGGAACAGAATACAAAACACTCTTAGATGAAAGAGGCGAGCTGTTGAGAGACCCAACGAATTAGCTTGATTAGTCACTGTAATCAATAGAAGGTGAGTTGAGGTAAGTTCTAATTGGAGCTTATTAGCCACCGTTGTTAGAAAGACGAATGATCGATAGGATACAACAGCCGGCGCTGATTGGCTAACGTTATCGTTCTAATTAGTTAAGAGAAGCAAACTATTTTTCATTAGATTCAAAGAAATTGACGTTTGTGGATAACCTGTATAATGCAACGAAGTTCGAAGATCTGATGATCAATTTTGTGGGCTAACCAGCACAAAACCTGAAAAATGTACTAAAATCTGGCCATGATTGTTCAGGTATGCAGGGAAGTTGGATTAGACCACAGAAAGGCAGGGGTTGAGGCATTTGGTTCAGGAAGCTCTAATATGCAAAGTACCAGTAAAAATTATGGTTTTAGAGGTGTCAAAATACGATTCAAACATTCAAAAAATTCGCAAAACAATTTGCTTCTACATTGGAGTACCTTGCAGATGTTCTCCAGATTGTCATATCAGTTGAATTGTTGAGTTGGTATTGTTTACTTTTCCTACCTATTACCTATCGGTAATAAAGTCAGTCTACCTCGATCTGTTATGGGTAAATTATCAACCTATACCCAATATAACACAGATAGAAGAGTGAAACAACCATCGTAATCCTTTCCCAATACTGGTAGCAATACTTCAGACTGCAAGAGCGAAAATATGCCCATAAAATATAAATTATCTTACCATTGATGAATTCCGATGATTTGAAGTTTATGGAAACTTTTTTTAAAGTTACTGTTTGCGTTTAAAATAAGGCGCCCGAACTTCGTGTTCTTCCGTTGGGAGCGCTGATATCTCTACCAGCCTTCCCTTAAAATCAGTCTCTTCTTGTCTCCTGCCATCAGCGCAACCACCTCTTTAAAACCATTTTCATAAAAGTATTTTTCACCTACCTATCTTTGGTTTAATGTTCTTTAGTGCATTATTCACACTTAATCTCAAACACAGTAGTGTTAGTACCTCAAAAATACACTTAAATTCTTCCCTCTGCTGCCTCCTTGGTCCGATTCCTGCCTCCGAAGTTTCGTCGCCTTCATCTTCAGTACCACCAAACCTAGTGGCCCCTAAGGTAAAGCTGCGCAGCACCAAAGGTATGTCTCAGGAATTAATTTCGAAATTCCCGTCTTCATAATTAGATTTGACATTTCCCACTCTTTCCTTTTGTCATCATTGAACCGTCCTATTGTTTTGTCTGCTAATAAATTTGCTAAAGTTACTAATATCAACACGACAAGGAAAAATATTCCCAATTGTGCTGATGATTTGATCTGTGATTTGTCACAGATCATGATGAGATCAGTAAGAAATATGCTTGGTTCAACTCCAAAAATACTCTCCAAATTAATGTGAGTAAAATCATGCGCAAAAGCCAAGTAATCCGATGGCAAGCAACTCACAATGTTCCAAAGTACTTATGCAGGTACGAGTATAACCAAAGACAGACAAACATGCATGGAACCTGATAAGCGGGGATAGTTGATCCCCCACCTCTCACTTCAGTCGGTCTGATGTAGCTATCGAATATGCATCGAGTTCCGTCAATAAACTTATTTCTTTATTTATTCAGTCGCGTTGTTAATCAAATCGTCCACATCCTTTATGAAGGTATTGGAGAAGATCCTTACATATCAGAACCAAAACTGTACAAAAATCTTTGAAACATAAAATACGAGTGAAATCTTGTAATATTAAATACCCAAATCTTGACCTGCAGTACGAAAGCGAAGCTTACCTACCTTCAATTGTTTAAAAAAACGGAAGAAATCCAAGAATTTATAACAATTTTTCTAAAAGTTAAATTTGTTTGTGGATTTTGATATTTTTTCAACATTTTCCAAGTCGAACATCTCAAAAAGTCAGGAGTTCTACACAATTCTATCCTGTGGAACTTGTGGTGAAGTTTATCGCATTTGTTGGGAAACCTCTCTACTGATAGTGATGTCTACTGGTACCAGTAGCAATTTAGCATCAGTCCACTCGTACAAATTAGTCGGAGAGTTGAGAAACTGCAGTGGAAGGCGGGTTCGTGCCATCAGCTAGTTAGTCCGGAAGGTCATTCACCGTAAAGCCGGCTAAAAGAGCATTCAGACGTCCGTATTGTGCGGTGAAGCGATGGGGAAGTTTTGTCCGACCAGTTGAGAAAGTGTCAACAACCTACGAAGCAAATTGCACTTGAATGTGAACAGGAAAACTCTTTTATTCTGAATCGCTCCTCGTATATTCACTCGTATCCTCATAAACACGGACATCATTTTTTATTATTCCCATGAGGGCACGTATTTATAATAAATAGGTAGGTAGGTACCAGTAGCGTGGCAAAAAATGCTAAATAATATAGCTAGGTGGGGAGAGCCCTGGAAATATTTATGAATATTCGTATATTACATTAGTAATGTTGTACTACTATGAAAAAGGCTCTTTCTCTTTCTCTCCTCACATAATTCTTGGAGAGGAAGCTGAATTTTGCACTTTTGAATTCTGATTTAACTCTACCTGAGTACGAACTCAACAAAATACGATACAAACTCGTAATACATTTTTCTGAATGACTCAAAGATGAAATATTTTAGAGGAGGGTGGAGATAATTGCTCCAAGGCCTTGATGAACAGTCCTAACACATACCTACTTATATTTCTTTTATATAGATAGGTACCAATTAACATAAAGTTGCCTACTAGAATCAATCGAATGCTTTGATTGCAGGAAGGCGACGGTATTCGAGGACTGAAAAAACATATCTCAAGAATAAAAATCAATGTTAGAAGCAGCAAATTGGTTGTTTGACAAGGAGTTTGTGTCCGAGTTGAAGTACAGAGGGTACTTGAGTATTAAACGGAGGCCACCTAACCTATAGAAATATTTCGTACCGGATACCAAAAATAACTACATAATTGGAAAGAACACACTTTAATAGATTTACAGGTGAAGTTTAGAGTTAATCCGACGCCTGGTTTTGGATAGCTATTTGGCAGAATACATATGGCGATCTGATGTGACTGCTAGCGGCGGCGACGCTTTCAACTCCATCCTGACCGACATTGCTGCGTTCTGGGTTGCACAACGTCAGAACCAGGCGTCGGATTAATTCTAAACTTCACCTGTAAATCTATTAAAGTGTGTTCTTTCCAATTATGTAGTTATTTTTGGTATCCGGTACGAAATATTTCTATAGGTTAGGTGGCCTCCGTTTAATACTCAAGTACCGTACAGAGCTCTGCTCTGAATCTATCTCAGATAAAACTAGGATAAAATTAAAAAAAGATACCAGGCTTCTCAAGTCGTCATGAACCCCCCAAAACACAAGGTTTTAGCAAGCAACAGCGATTTACTTATTCAACAATTAATTGATGAGGTAAAAACCGAAATTTTGGAAAAGAACCCCCCCTTAAAATTTGTTGGTTTACGTTTCAAGGTTAAATAACAAATTACAAGTTGAATAATAACAATTGAAGCAAACTCTTGCAGAAGTAGAATTATCAGACAGAAAAAATCTTGCAGAGAAGTAACAAAATCAATACGAAGAAAAGTGTACTATTGAAGCTTAGCAAGTAACTAGATTTGAAATTGTGAGCACTGGTTTGGGGCATGGTCCCAGTTTTCATGTCTGAATTCGGACGGCGACCTGAGCCTCTGATGGAAACTTGGTGAAACAGTCACTGATTCTAGTAAGAGCTCGGTCAATAATATCACCTTACCGAACGGATTTTGAGCAATTAATTGTTATTAATAATTGAGTACCTAGGTACCTAATTGTTTTTTACATAAAGCAATTTCAGGTCGTGTAATGTGTTATCTATCATGAACTATAACTTAGTGCGTTCATCTATTCCAATCGGATCGTTGAATGATTGGTTGAGAAATGACCAAGCTAGTCGTGATGTAGTTTTATATAATTTAATAATGATTACCAGGACGTTTCTATTTGTTTTCTGAGCGTTACGAGCGTCAAGTCAAGATGGGCTTTGCGGGTGTCTCAACACGAAATAAATAAAGAGGCTAGAAAAATAGTTTCGTTATGCCTGCAAATATAAGTGAAGTGCGAGAGAATTCTAAATTTTTTTGGTGAAAAAAATGGCTTAAAATTAATTATTATTAAATGATATGACTGTACATCCGTAAAACTACCGTCCTTAGTTTTTTTTTCCTCTTTTCTAAAAAACGCCCCACGAAGGCAGAGAGGTAGGTAACACCAAGATCCTGGGACGCCCAGGACTGTCCAGACGTCTTTTCTCTAGGACCCACGATAATGTCAAGTTTTGAGTTGCGAAGACTTTGATGTTCTTTTAGTTTTCATTTTCAATGATATATTTTGGTTTATTATTTCTAATAATAAGCCTATGTGATCGTATCACAAAAAATTTTTATAACCCCCCCTCAAACTTTGTCACTTTACGTTTCAAGGTGCGTAGAATCCAAATTTGCAATGTCCGTCCGCCGTCCCCCGTCCGCCGTCCCCCGTCCGCCGTCCCCCGTCCGCCGTCCGCCGTCCCCCGTCCGCCGTCCGCGGCACTTTTCTTAGCAACACTGGACCGATTTGGTTCAAATTTGGTATATGGGCTCCATTTGGGGTCTAGTTGTGCCGCGAAGCTTTTGGTTGATGTAGGTCACTTCTAAGGGGTGAAAATTAAGGGTTGAAATTTTCAAGAGTGCCCTAGCTCGAAAACTCTCGAAATAAAGGTATCGTTTTTTCACCAATTTTAAATAGTATTGAATTTTTAAAAATTTTTGAGACCACCCGGAGCTCTGTAGGACAAACCG
Organism: Apolygus lucorum; assembly: GCA_009739505.2. Classification (NCBI taxonomy): domain Eukaryota; kingdom Metazoa; phylum Arthropoda; class Insecta; order Hemiptera; family Miridae; genus Apolygus; species Apolygus lucorum. Next base: position 15,845,994 of record CM019169.2, on the reverse strand, counting down.
TTCGGTCCCTACGAGTACTTGAAGGTTTTCCTTCGATAAAACAGAATCATGAGTGTGAATCGCAAAAGAGGTCTAATCTCCATTCAAATTTTATCGGACTACAATGCGATCGCTGTTCATTTCTTCGATTTGTATACAGTTTTGCCTTCTGCGTAACCAGTAATCAAATTTCAATATGAAGCTTTCTATTTTTCCAATCGAGTGTGAAGCGTTTAGTTCTTTCTAATAAACTTGATTGTGAAGGTGTGAAGCCAGTATGGTGTGGTAGGTAGTACCTAGCTGGTAGGTAAAAAAAAGTTGGTAGGTAAAAAAAATGTTGGTGGGTAAAAAACGCTGCAATTCATCGCTCAAAAGCTTCTTCATTCTTCAGATCACTGATCAGCTGAGTGAGCTCCGAAGCCATTTTCAATCCTATTGAATGGAAGTGCTCTTCCAGGCGTCTCCAGCATTCGAGGAGATCTTCTTCACTCCTCAGATCACTGATCAGCTGAGTGAGCTCCGAAGCCATTTTCAATCCTATTGAATGGAAGTGCTCTTCCAGGCGTCTCCAGCATTCGAGGAGATCTTCTTCACTCCTCAGATCACTGATCAGCTGAGTGAGCTCCGAAGCCATTTTCAATCCTATTGAATGGAAGTGCTCTTCCAGGCGTCTTCAGCATTCGAGGAGATCTTCTTCACTCTTCAGATCACTGATCAGCTGAGTGAGCTCCGAAGTCATTTTCAATCCTATTGAACGCAGGAAGCTGAAATTTGAGAGGGAAGGTCAAGGGAGAATACAGATGGTGGTAGGTGCTATTGATGGAGAACCAGTGATTTATACAGAAGGGTGATCTATACAGAAAATAATAAACCTTTGAGCAATGATTTGCAGCGTTTTTTATATCATCGTTAACGCAGCCTTTAATTATCTGTACACTCAATTGTCGGGTTTCACCAAAGTAGGTACGAAAACCACATTCTTGACAGTAACTGTCAAAAACTGTTTTGGTCAATTATTTTCAACTAGCTGAAAAGCCTACTAAAAGCAGGCAAAGACTATTCCTCCGACTCTCCTCCCGCCACCAACTCCCTCCGACTCCTCCCGCCCCCAACCCCTCCGACTCCTCTCGCCTCCGACTCCTCCCGCCCCCAACCCCTCCGACTCCTCTCGCCCCCGACCCTTCCCGCCCCCAACCCCTCCGACTCCTCTCGCCTCCGACTCCTCCCGCCCCCAACCCCTCCAGCCTACAACTCTCCCTCTGCCACGACCCCTCCGTGCATACGTACGTACGTACGGTTGGCGTTTTATATAATTAGATAATGAACCTTTGGAATCAACCTAGAAAAAAAAAATTTAACACCCCCTCAAAATTTGATGGTTTACGTTTCAAGGTACGAAGAATCCAAAAATCGAATAAAAATTTGGCCGTCCGTCCGCGGCACTTTTGCCACTTAGAATTGACCGATTTTGATGAAATTTGGTATGTAGGCTCCATTTGGGGTCTAGTTGTGCCCCGAAGATTTTGGTTGATGTAGGTCACTTCTAAGGGTTCCAAAATCAATTTTGAAATTTTCAAAACGCCCTAACTCAAAAAATGTCGATATAAAGGTATTGTTTTTCCTTCAATTTAAGATTCTATAGAATTTTTTGAGACCACCCGGAGCTCTGTAGGACAAACCGTTCGCTCACTACGAGAATTTAAAGTTTGGACGTACGATAAATCAGAAACACGAGTGTGAATCGCAAAAGAGGCCTAATCTCCGTTCAAATTAAAGCTGACCGAAATGCGATCGATATTTTTCTTCATGTTGGATGGTTGGTGGCTTTGCAGACGAGTGATCTATATAAAAATAATAAACCATTGTGTAATAATTTGCAGCGTTTTTACTCTACACCTACCTACTAGTGTTTTCTTCTTTTAGATCTTCAAGTTTTGAAACTTTTTTTTTGTTTACGTTCATTGGATGTAGAACGCTACTTCGGTGATTGGGTTGTAGATGTTCAGTTACTTCCTTATACATTCTGACATCCACTTTTTCCACATAGAACAATATACCTGCTAAACGATTAGGGCCATAAAGGACAAAAAGGTAGAATGAATGGAACTTCTTAAAGACTAACTTGGTCATTTCACTACCTCCATATCTATGATATTATATTCATATTTGATATTACAATTATATTTCGAAGCGTAGTCTCCATGAACATTGTCTCACGCGTCTCCTTTGGTTATGCCACAACGTTAAAATCTTTAGAAAAGTCTTTATTCATTCTGAAATGAGCTTAGTTTTTTCCTAGGTTTGAAAACCCGCTCAACTTGAGACCATCCAATAATTATAAGCTTTGGATTAGTAGGAGTTTTCAATTATCCCTAAGACACTAAAGATCACACACAACTCTCATCTAATCGTTAGCATTGATTGTGATTCAACGCTCGATCCTACATTCTGGTAAATTTAGTGCAAAATTACCGCTGACTTTTCAGTTGCTCTTTTCCAAGCTCAAGTCTCAACAAATCCACTTTATCTACCTCGTTGTAAGAGAAAGAACCTTGGAAAATTCAGGACGACACTCGCGTAGTTACTTCGTGCTTCGACTTCATCTCGGGTCTAGTCTCTCGCCTCTAATGCTCGTAGCTACCCATTTCCTTTTTCCATGGCTACAGTACAGCCAACACATGTTGTTCCTGCAAGATCACCGAAATCCACTGACACACTCACACAGCCATTCTTCATAGTTTTTTGAGTTTTTTGTTTCTTGTTTAGTTTTGTTCCTTTCGTTTGTAGTTCATCTTCGTCGTTCGTCGTAAGTGAATTATCTGTCGTGGTGGGATTTCGCGCGTGTTAGCGGTTTTCATTCGTCTGTCATTTACTTAGATCGTTTGAAATCATCTCACCTGAAACCGTGGTACCTTTCATGGACCCGTGTCCTGAATCAGTGTAACTATTTCGCGCGCGTTATCGGCTTGTTTAGTTTTAGTAGGTTGTTATCGAGTTAGCAAATAAGTTGCGGGTAGGGGTCATGTTGGTCGGTAATTGGTGACGTCGTTTCGTGAAATACATGGCTGCTTTGCGTTCTGAGAAGTTGGAGGCGTTGATAAAGCTTTACGGTGAGCTTGGTAATTATTGTAGGTAATTGGCAATTTTTGCGGGATGGATTTAGTTCTCTCTGACCTTTGAATCGGACTCAGCGCTCTTGAAAACCCTTACATCACAAAATCAAATAGTTTGAAAGAAATCAACGCGAGTCGAAGCGCGTAAAAAACGAAATGACGTCATAGCTGAATCACTCCCCTGTTTCATCCACTTCCAGTCATTTCCGACCCATCACGTTGCATCTTTATTGTATCTTTATTTCATTATGTACATCACCCGTCAGCAAAGAACACAACTATTGATACCTACCAACCATATTTTTGCTAGGTTACTACCTACCAACAAAGCATCGTTATTCGTTATTCGAGAATTATGGGTGCCCTCCATAACGTAATTAAGTTTTTGGTTGCCAAGGAAGTACAATTGAGTGCCACGAAACTCCATTCGAAGAAATGTATCGATATTTTAAAAAAGCATCGAAAAGTATCTAGCCGATACTTTAAAAAAGTATCGATACATTCAAGTATCGATACTTTTTACAGCCTAAAATCAAAAGAGCCAATTTTTTACTTTATTTAAAAAAATTATTTGAAATAATATAGTTGAACAATATAAGAACATTTAATAGGTAGTTCGCACTTAAATTCCTAACTGATACTTTGGACATCGACATTGCGCAACACAATATGGAACGCGAACGCACTAAAGTGGAATAAGTAACACTATTTTATAATTCTATTTCTATGGTGGAACTGGAACACTGGAAGGGGAAGGCGCGAAATGAAACAACAAACTACACAATCCATGAGGGTGTTTATTTGTCCTCGCGTGGCCTCACATAAGTGCACAGTTCTGCTGACATAAGTATCCGTTATATTGAATGGATGGATATTCTATTTTTTAAGTTGCCAAGGAAAGTCCGTGTTAGGCAATAACGAGAGAGGGAGTTGTTTCATGTTTCCTACAAGATGCCGGACCGTATCAATTGAAAAAGTTATCATCTCCAGTTTTATGTCAAGGTTGTTGTTGCATAGTTGACAAATAGTGAGACTAGTGGTATGGTAGCGATCAGGCTTTGTAGTCTTCCGAGAAACTTGGAAGTAAGAAAATATCTTTAAAAAAAAGCATCGGTGTCGATACTGTGAGAAAAGAAAAAGTATCCCGATACATTGTAAATAAAAAAGTATCGATACTTTTTATACATCCCTAATTTGAACGAATATTAGGCTAATTTTCCCCAGGAATATCAGTAAAATACTCGGGAACTGTTCGACAAATATCATCCGAAACTATTCAAAAATTAAAAAAATGTATCTCTCTTTTATGAAATTTGAATATGTACCTAATCATAATAAGTCGGTTGAAAGCGTATGAATCAAAAAATAAAAGAAAGTCACACATGTGTTTATAATTTATTAAGTAACTTAAGTCCTTAAGGGAGCGAACGGTTTTGTCCCACAGAGCTCTGGGTGGTCTCATTCGAATCTAAAAATTCAATTATATTTTAAATTGAAGAAAAAACAATAACTTTACAGTGATAGTTTTCGAGCTAGGGTATTTTGCAAATTTCAACTCTTATTTTTTACCCCTTAGAAGTGATTGGCAGTTACCAAAAGCTTCACGGCACAACTAGACCCAGATGAAGACAATACACCACATTTCATCAAAATCGGTTCATGGTAACTAAGGAAATTTTTTTCAATTCAATTTTTGGGTTCTACGTAGGTACCTTGAAACGCAAACCACCAAATTTTGAGGGGGGCGCTAACTTTTTTTCTTGGTCGATTCCAAAAGTTTATTATACTGAAAATAATAAATCAAGAAGAGGCACATAAATTCACCGTTATGAGTACAGGTTAATTTCGCCTCATTTTACGATATGTTTAAAAAGCACCGTTTGAGCCTACCGAGCCCAACACAACATTAACTTTTTTTCATCTAAACGTTCGTGGCTTCTATGCAAAGTATCTGCAATTCGCTACCAGGCTCTGTTCGTAAATCATAAATATACTTCAAACTTTACTTAGTGGTGACAGATGGACAGGTGATCTGTTTGTGCCTAATTCGTTAAAAAACATTAAAAATTCAAATTTTGGTGTCAAAAGCAAACTTTTCTTTAAATTTGCGGAGCAGATGTACTACTTGTTAATAGTAGATTGGTGGGCCGTCCAGAAATCCCAATTCAAAAATACAATACTGTTCTTCTGATTTGATCACATTATTTTTTTTCCTCGGCTACATGAAAAATCAAGGAATCAAAATATTTAAGAAGAAAGATTCAAAAATAACAATATTGATGAAAATTTCATCAATATTGTTATTTTTGAATCTTTCTTCTTAAATATTTTGATTCCTTGATTTTTCATGTAGCCGAGGAAAAAAAATAATGTGATCAAATCAGAAGAACAGTATTGTATTTATTATTGTATTGGATATTTAATATCCCTTATTGTAGGCGACCTCCATCTAGTGTGTGAACTATCGGCATTTTTCGTACAAAATCATGGACCCCTCGTTTCTATCGATAAATTTTGGCCTATATGACTGGTATTGAATATTTCTTATTAATAGTTTATGATGAACTGTTTTTATTTTTAACTAGTTTTAATTTTATTTGAAACATCGGAAAATTACTATTAGTATTAAAATTATTATTTTGGTGTCAAAAGCAAAAATATCCCAAATCTAGAAAGCTGATGTTTTTCTTAATATTGTAGAGACATAGTAGGTAGGTTCGAGTACATACGGATCGGGTCTGTTATGTTTGGAGTTCTATCCTCGTCCTTTGATGTGCCGGTTCCCTACGTCAGTCTTAATTAGTTTTTTTTTTTAATCATCAATCACTTATTAATGAGTGTTTTCTTGATCTCAACAATCTTAATCGTTTTTTCCTCCATTACAGCCCTCATCTAACGATATTTTTCTTTGTTTTTCAGAAGAGTATGTCGGAAGATGCGACCGGGGAGGAATGGTCGGACCCACTCAAAACATGAGGTTAGTAATTAACTCATTGTAAAAAGAGTAAATGGTAGCATCTTGGTTATCAGTAAATTCACAGGAAATCCGATCTGGGGAAATCCACTAGATAAGATCAGTTTTCTCGATGGTCAATATAATTTCACCTTTAGTTGAAAATGTGAATGATTTTTTGGCAATATCTTGGTGATTTCAAAGATTAGGCCCTAATATTACAATTTAATAAACTTAATAAACAATCCTCCTTCCCTCCAAAGTTACATAAATTGTGTTATTACTTGGGCTGTTTTTTTGGGGTGGGGTGGGGGCAGAGATGGGCGAATTCTTATTCATAAATACGATTATGAATAAAAATCATATCTGCGATTTTATGATTATGAATACGAATACAGGTCTGAACATGAACATGAATACGAATACAATTGTATTCAGACTTTGAATACGATTTTCCCCCGTAGTCGTATTTTGAGTACGATTTTATGATTTTTTCTATGATTTCCCTAAAAATCGAATTTTTTAACGATTTTCCCTGAAAATCATACGTTTTTTTATGATTTTCTCCCGAACTCTCGACATATTTATGACCTAACATTGTCAAAATAATCAATCAAAATTCGAAACGCTCACATATTCTTATAGGATTTTTCACGCAGAATCGAATGAGGCCAACCCCAGGTCGCTACGAGCAACTGAATAAAAAGTACGACGACATTTCCGGTAAAAATCATAATTTTTTATGATTTTTAGTGCAAATTGTTGAAAAAAATACGATTTTTAGCGGAAATGTCGTCGTACTTTCTATTTGGTTGATCTTAGCGACCTGGGGTTGGTCTCATTCGATGCTGCGTGAAAAATCCTATTAGAATATGTGAGCGTTTCGAATTTTGATTGATAATTTTGACAATGTTAGGTCATAAATATGTCGAGAAATCGGGAGAAAATCATTTAAAACGATCAGGGAAAATCGTTTTTTTTTTAAATTCGATTTTTAGGGAAATCATGGAAAAAATCATAAAATTGTATTCAAAGTGTGAATACGTATTCGTATTCATATTCATATTCAGACCTGTATTCGTATTCATAATCATAAAATCGCAGTTATGATTTGTATTCTTAATCGTATTTACGAATAAGAATTCGCCCATCCCTTGGTGGGGGTTCAAATTTAAGTCTCTGAACAAAAACAAAATTAAAAGCAAGGTCGGTTTAAATTGAATTTGAATTAATTTGAATCTATTCTATCTCTTAGACGTACAATTTTTACGTAAAACTTGAGTGCTCAATTCTACTCTGAAGTTCGTTCTTAATAATTTTGACTATTCTCATATTTAAAGAAGAGAAATAATTATTCCCAAAGTTTTTTCCTACTGTTGTTTGAAAACTTAATTTACTCTTTTCAGACTTAATAATTTGAACAATGGGGGGTGCGCCATGATTTTTTTAAGATTTGTAATCGAAAGTAGAGTACATCCTGAGAATTTTGACACCAACCGCGACCTTCTAGCGTCAGTAGATCTGTTTCTATGATTTTTCAAAGTTTCGACCGTTTATGACGTCACGCGCCCCTCTCGCCTGGGCGGGACCCCCCAGCCCACTGTGACGTCATAAACGGTCAAAACTTTAAAAATTCATAGGAAAAAATTTACACAGGGTAGAAGGTCGCGGTTGGTACCAAAATTCTCTGAATGAGGTCTACCTTAGATTAAAAATAACAATAAACAGTTTTTCCTACCCTGGCGCACACCCTATTTGCAAAAGTAATTGTTTTAGAGGTTTTCTTCCGAATAAAGAATAATGGAAAACTCGTGTTCTTTGCAGACGGGTGATCTATACAGAAAAATAATAAACCTTTGGCGTAATAATTTGCAGCGTTTTTCCTACTGTTTTTGCAGCTCGGCAACGAAAGATGAGCGGATTGCGAGGTACAAAGAAGAGAGGAGGCGTCAGCTGGCGGCGCAGTTCGGACCGCGAGACAGCCATCAGCAGCCTCTCGGCGCGATTCGCTCGACCCGCGCATCCAGACTGCGCACTCAGGCGAATTCTGGTGAGTCATGCTACTGATAGCAGAGTTGAGTTGTAATCATTACTAGGAGGAATAATTACTTTCATCATATTGAAATGTATTTGATAGTGAAAATTTCAATGAAATGGGAATTGAAAATACGAAGTTTTGACGTCGTAATTACTCCAGTAATCGCGAGTAGTCGCGATTACCATTCCAATTTCTGTAATGTTAATCGAAATTTCAATTACTTTTTCCGATTAAAAGTATTGGCAATCGAAAAAACAATTACCATTACTTGTAATCGGAAAAAGTAATCGTCATTCCGATTACCATTACAGGAATCGGAATGGAGTAATTCGATTACTTTTGGTTTATTGTTTGTATATTAAGCCTATGAGATTGTACCAAAAAAAAAAAAAATTTTGTAACGCCCTTCAAACTTGAGGTACGCAGATTTCAAATCTGCTATGTCCTTCGACCGTCCGGTCCATAAGTAGGTACCCCTAAAATTGATCGAAAAAATCTTCAATTTCGCACATTTGCTCCATTCGGTGTCTAGTTCGTCCTAATATCTAGCCAGCTCGATACAAGGGGGAAAAATGTGGTAAAAATGGGGATTTTCGATGTTTTTGGTAATATAGTCGTATGGGGTATCGGTTTTTGAAGTAATTTTTACCGCTGAATCGATTGCAATTAGTCTCATATGAGTGCACCATAACAAGAAAATGCCATTTTTCAGGTTAAAAAAGTGAAAAATTGCAATATATTTCAGAAATTTTTTACACCAAATTTGTTTTTCGAATAGAGTAGTAGAATTCAAAAAGTACCTAATCGAATTACCTATATTCCATCCCAATTACTGTAATGGTAATCTTCATGACGATAACGTTTTTCGATTACAAGTAACGGCAACAGGTTTTTCGACTTCCATTACTTGTAACAGGAAAAGTAATTGTAATCTTGATTACCATTACAGTAATTGGAATGGTAATCGTCATTGCCTTTCTTCAAAGGCAATTGGAATCGGTAATGAGTATTTGAATTACTTTTTTAACTACTCTGGCTGATAGGTCTGAGGAGACGAAAGAACCAAGTTATAAAAACTTATTTTTATTTTCCCGAAAAACTAAATTTTCATCTGGTTAAATGAATAATTATGAGAGCTTATTCGATGTAAACATTCACGTAAAAAAAGATACCAGGCTTCTCAAGTCGTCATGAACTCCCCAAAACACAAGGTTATAGCAAGCAATGGCGATTTACTTCTTCAACAATTAATTGATGAGGTAAAAACCGAAATTTTGGAAAAGAACCCCCCCTTGAAATTTGTTGGTTTACGTTTCAAGGTACGTAGAATCCTTAATTCGAATAAAAATGTTGCCGTACGCCCGCTTTTTATGAAATTATTTGGTACTTCATTTGGCGTCTAGTTGTGCCCCGAAGCTTTTGGTAGGTGTCAGTAACCTCTAAGGGCTGAAATGTTCAAAACGCCCTAGCTGAAAAACTTTTGATTTAAAGATATTGTTTTTTCACTAATTTAAAATAGTTCTGAATTTTTAGAATCGAATGAGACCTCCCAGTGCTCTTTAGGACCAACCGTTTTATCCCTATGAGGACTTAAGGCTTGGACTTACGATAAATCAGAAACACGAGTGTGAATCGCGAAAGAGGCCCACTGTCCGTTCAAATTTTAAATGTTTGTTTCTTCGAGTACCCAATTTTGCCTTCTTAGCAGCTGGCGATCAAATTTCTTAATGAAGGCACCCACAACTCCCTAATCGAATTGAGTGTGAAGCGTTTTTATTTAAAATAAATTTAACTGTGAAATAGGAGTGATCTATACAGAAAAATTATAAATCTTTGTGTAATTATTTGCAGCGTTTTTATTCAATATTATTTCGCCGTTAACCCGACTATAAAACTGGTGTTAACGAAAAATCGAATATATTAAGAATTTTGGTCAATTTTCATGTGTTGGTGATAAAATTATTTAGGTATATAGTGTTTATTTGAAAACTTGCTTTTTTGACTCATTGGCTGCATAACTGGTAGGTACTGCTATCGGAATCTCACATCTCATCTTCTCAAAACCTCCGCGTGACTAAGTATCATCATTGACATCGAAAAACCTCCCACTCGATTGTCTTTCAATTATTTGATAAGAGGAAAAGCCACGGGAAGGGAAAACAGGAAAAGTTACCTCAATCCAAAATGCTCCCGTTAGGGTAATACTGTTCCAAAGGGCCGGCCGTAAAGATAAATTAATTTTGCTTCTCCCCAAGGTCCCTTTAGGAGTCTAGTCTCCAAAGAGGTTCAGAGTCTTGCTTTCATGGTAAAAAGGTCAGGGACGGCAGATAAGGAAGGGGGTAGTCATTATACGTCCTTTCTTCCACTGAACATTTTAGTACATTTTTACCTCTGAAAAAAAAAAAAACTGCGGGCTCCCAGATGGAATTAACGAATCTAGAAGCACTCGGGTGAATTACTGGAGCTTTTAGACTTCACATTTCCATGTTGAACAAAGAGTGAGACAAAAACATGTATAATATTATAGTTATGAAGTTAGGGAGGAAATGAATTGTTCTAAATTAATATTCTAGAAAGGAGCAGAAAATTAGGTTAAGCTGTCTACACATAGCGATACTGAAAAATAATCTCATTAAATTAGCGGGCTTGGAAAATGTATGAACATTCGCCATAAACCATCCCATAGCAATTCCATAAATGACGGAAAAAATTCATCAAGATCCGTTCTGTGTTTTTGCCGTACAATCACTCATTATAATATACAGGGAGGCGCAACTTGAGTCCGCATAACTTCAGAGGATAACTACAACCAATTTGTAACTTTTTTTTCAACCCCTTGTTTTTTGAAGTTTTTTTTCCATTTTAAGATATTTTCGAGATTCGGACCATTCGTTATTATCTTGGTTGTTTCACTCTTAATTTGCTGCGTAAATTCAAATTTTAGGAAACCATTGGAAAGAACATCAAATTTCCTATCGGTTAGATTCCTGACCTTTTCTTTGACTCAAGGTTTGAGACATGAATAAGTCCTCTGAAAAAGAAATGTTACCGTAGTAGGGACGGCACGATACTCCAAAGTATCGATACTCCTTACGATACGATATTTCTCAGGAAGTATCGATACCCAATATCTTTTCGATACCGATATTATTAGATATCGATACTTCGATATATCGGCTCAAAGTATCGATACTATCGATTTTTCAAATTAACTCACAGATGATTTTGCAAACCAAATAAAAACTCCATTAATCAAGAATCATAAATATTAACATTATAAATATAATAATAAAAGTCAATAATTTGAAATGTCAGTGGTAGTTTAAAATGTTATTAAAGTCAATAATTTAAAATTCAATAAAAATGAATGATTATTCTATTTTATATTTATTCAAATTTTTATTTGAAAGAATTCTCCGTTCAATAAAATGATCTTTTCTTCCACTACAAATGGAAAGGATCAAGTATCAAATCAGTTACAATACAAATAATCATATTTATTATCGAATCATAAAAACAAAAATTTGGAGTAAATTGAATTATGAATAGTCAAAAACAAATTGTTGTGAACCGAAAAGTAAAACAATGATCACAAGGAACTCGAACTGTTCAAGAAACCCAGCGAAATGAAAAATGCGAGATTACAGGGAGATAACCTGTGGAAAGTTTTGGAATATCATTGAAAGACATTAGAAGCGATGAGTCATTTCGATTGATACTATTCTGAGGCTATAGAGTATTATTCTGTGGCAGATATAGTTTGGTATTTTTACTTAATATTTGGTATTTTTTTACCAGTCTGCTTTGGCAAAAATATCGATAGTATCGTCAAGAAAGTATCGATACCTCCGATATTTCAGGCAAAATTATCAATACCGGTATGAGTTTTTTTTAATCAAAAGTATCGATAAAAATATCGGTATCGATACCAAAAAAGTATCGATACCCCGATATATCGGTGGTATCGTGCCGTCCCTATACCGTAGGTTTTTTTGGAAACCTTGAGTTTTTCCAATCGGAAAAAAAACTGTGTGAACCAAAATTTTTTCAAGATGCAAAAACGGTAAAACTGCGCCAAATTCTCAGCTTTCCAACGGTATAGTCATTTTTATTTTTAAAGTAGGAATTATACAGAAATTTGTGTTTGAACGAGGAAAAACTTGAATTTTTTCAACGAAATCAGCGCTCTGAATGAAACGATTTGAGGGGTTCAACGATCGGAGGGTGGTCTTAGAGCGCTGATTACGTTGAAAAAATTCACGTTTTTCTGCTTTCAAACACAAATTTCTGTGATGAGTTCCAGTTTAAAATTAAAACTGACTAGACCGTTGGAAAGGTGAGATTTCGGCACAGTTTCTACTTGCATCTTGATAAAATATTGGTTCTCGTAGTTTAACTTCCGATTGAAAAAACTCATGGTTTCCCAAATAAGGTAAAATTTTCCATTCAGAAAGACTTTTTCATGCCTCAAACCTTGACTCAAAGATAAGGTCAGGCATCCAACCAATAGGAAATGTTATGCTCTTTCCAACGGTATCCTTCATTTTAAATTTACACTGCAAATTTAGAGAATTTTGACCGATTTAATTACGTGAAATTAAAATCACGAACAAATTTTAAAATTGAAAAAAAAACTTGGAAAAACAAGGGGTTAAAAACAAATTGCTAAAAGATAATTTTGTTGCAAATTAGCTGTAGGATCGACTCCTGCAGTATGGCAGACCTGTTTGGCTTACACCCTGTATACCTTTTTTGAAGCTGCTGCATAATATGCAGTTTGATATTATCACATAACTTTTGGGGGATTGTTGTGTATTTTGACCTTCTATGATCCTGAATGAGGAATTTCACCGAATTCTGTTTGCGTTTTTCCTGAATAGTTAATGGTGTGGGATAGATGAAAATCGGGCTGATTTCGGAATATAAGTCTCCTGTTATTTTTGGGAGATCAAAATTTTTGATTTCAAAACTAACCGGGAAAACGGACGTGAAGCGGGAACGCTCGCTGATTGGGCTGTTCAGATCGCCGTCTCCTCCCAGTGTTGCCCATTGGGACGACGAAATCGTGTTTTCTAAGAGAAAAGTTATCAAACAAAAACAGGGGAAACCTAATTTTCCCCATCTTGCTTTTTCTATTTTTTTCTTCAGTTTTTCGATTTCAAACTTTACTGTTTCGTGAAATTTTGCATCTGGGGACTTTAGATTTCTCGATCTCAGCGCTTCAAGCGGCCATAAATGAACTATTCCAGGATGACGTCATTTTCCCGGCTTTTTCAAACATTCGTATTTTCTACACTGTTTTGTTTATTCGTAAATTAGGAAGTTCGGGCTGAAAGTTTGAATTAGGGGTTTTTTCGAGGTGCTGAATCCGATTTTGGGGTCAAAAATAGGAAATTCCGACATGGTGAAATTCCTCATTGAACGAACGTTGGGGTTACCAATGTTGAGTTTTTGTTACTGTTAAATTTGGAATAAAACTATTACTTGAGAAACTTACTTTTGTCGGCCTAGTTGACTGAATGGAGGATGCGCCTGATTTTAAAAAAAAAATTTAATCGAAAGGAGACCTCATCCTGAGAATTTTGACACCAGCCGTTCTCATTTTGGGTGAGTAGATGTTTTTTTCTATGATTTTTCAAAGTTTCGAATGTTTATGACGTCACGCGCCCCTCCCGCCTGGGCGGGACCCCCCAGCCCACTGTGACGTCATAAACATTCGGAACTTTGAAAATCATAGAAAAATGTCTGCTCACGCTAGAAGGTCGCGGTTGGTGTCAAAAGTCTCAGAATGAGGTCTAGTTTAGATTAAAAATAATAATGAACAGTTTTTCCGACCCATGCGCACACCCCATTTACTGACTTTGACTGGTTTATTTATCTGAATCTAAAATTTCAAGGTGAAGTGGTTAAGGTTGAGAGGTTTGGAAAATTGAAGGGAATTTTTTTTGAGGGGAAAGGGGAGAGACATTTATTGTTGTGAATTAGTTGTGGAATCGACCCCTGAAGTTATGAGGACTTATGTCCCTGTAGATGGGTAGCTTGTTCTAACCACTATAACTTTGCATATTCCCCTGCGTCATTAGATGCAGCCCAATCTGTCCCATATTTTGTATTATCATCCACTCCTACGAGGGTCGACTGTACATCAGAAACCATCTCAACTAGAAATTGCGACCTTGCGGAATACCTAGCGGGAATTCCTTTTACGTTGAGTTGCAGCGGTGATAGCAGAAGCGTGACTTCCCTGCACGCGCGGTTCATCCAGATGACGTACAATTACGGCCCTCGTTCGACCACCAGCTCTGGACTCGTTGGTAGTTTATTCTCGAGGGATATTACGTAGAAGGTTACAGGGTGAAGAAGTTGTACGTACAGTTGAATCTTGAATAACATCTGATACGTGCAAAACCCGTATAGACGGATAAGTAGGTATGTGATTCAACCCTACGTTAGGTATTCCATTTGGGTAACCTTACCGTCACCTCTGAAAACATAATTCAGCTATACATACAGCTCATTAATAAAAGTCCTATTCGTGTTGAATGAGTGAATTTTGAAGAAATGTTTAAACCAATTGTTGCCCATTTTCATGAACGTTTGTTACCCATTCTTCTGTTTCGTAAGATATAAATATTCTTATCGGAAATTTTACGCTGATTCCGAGTATACTTTTTGATTTTACTATAAAAATTCCGACAAAACACGGTTATGGACCCTGTTTTTTTGGTTTATTATTTTCAATAATGAACCTTTGGAATCGACCAAGAAAAAAAAAATTTTTAACACCCCCTCAAAATTTGATGGTTTACGTTTCAAGGTACGTAGAATCCAAAAATCGAATAGAAATTTGGCCGTCCGTCCGCCGTACGCCGTACGGCACTTTCCCCACTTAGCATTGACCGATTTTGATGAAATTTGGTATGTAGGCTCCATTTTGGGGTCTAGTTGTGCCCCGAAGATTTTGGTTGATGTAGGTCACTTCTAAGGGTTCCAAAATCAATTTCGAAATTTTGATATAAAGGTATTGTTTTCCTTAAATTTGAGATTCTATAGAATTTTTAGAATTTTTTGAGACCACGCGGAGCTCTGTAGGACAAACCGTTCGCTCACTACGAGAATTTGAGGTTAGGACGTACGATAAATCAGAAACACGAGTGTGAATCGCAAAAGAGGCCTAATCTCCGTTCAAATTATAGCTGACCGAAATGCGATCGATGTTTTTCTTCATGTTGGATGGTTGGTGGCTTTGCAGACGAGTGATCTGTAGAAAAATATTAAACCATTGTGTAATAATTTGCAGCGTTTTCCATCAATTTAAGATAGTATAGAATTTTTACATTTTTTGAGACCACACGAAACCCTGTAGGACAATCCGTTCGCTCCCTACGAGAATTTACGGGTTGGACTTACGATAAATCAGAAACACGAGTGTGAATCGCAAAAGAGGCCTAATCCCCGTTCAAATGTTAGCCGACCGAAATGGGATCGATGTTTTTCTTCAAGTTGGTTGGTGATAACAATGGCAAAGCCGTGTTCTTTGCAGACGAGTGATCTATATAGAAAAATAATAATCCTGTGTAATAATTTGCAGCGTTTTTCCCCTCGAAGTACCTTAAAACCAGGGGATTGAGTTTCCCTATAAACACGAACTACTAGTCTAAAACCTTTCATAATTGATGGTGAATCAATTTCTCCATTGATGTTTATAATTCATATTAATTACTTCCGAGTCTTCCGAGGTAGGCGAAGCTTTGTTTTCAGTTTTTGAGGTTGAGCAAAAAAATGTTGTCCAAAATTAAAATGTCAACAATTTACATAATATTTAGTTCTGTTATATTTATGAACAATACCATTGATTGTAGCGGTGAAATATTTGTTCTTAATAAAAATTGTAAATGCAGACGATCAAGGAACGTCTGCCAACAGGGAGTGGCACATAGCTTCCTCGTATCCATAACACTTTTTGCTTCCGAGTCTACCAAGGTAGCGGAAGCATTGTTTCCACTTTTCGAAAATGAGCAAAAAATTGTGGTCCAAAATCGAAATTTCCACTCGCGTTTTTACGTTTTGGACCTTCCAGGATTATTTTGGTTTCGTGTCTGTCTACCATAAAATCCTTGTAATGGACAAAACTGCACGAAGTTATGGTCTGATTTCGATGAAATTTTCAGGAATTGTGCAGGTTGGAGTGTAGATATGATCCCCTAAAAAAATCATCGCACCCGGATTAATAGTAGCCTCTGCACATGCGCAAACGTAAAACCCTCGTGGCAGTCATAACTTCTACGTATTCCACCCGAATTCGATGAAATTTTCGGGGAATGTGTGAGTTAGCGCGTAGATGGTTCCCTATGATATTCATTACTCTCAGGCTGATAGTACTCAGAGATTGATGTTTTGAGATTATCTACTATGCATCGGATCTCCATTATACAATCGTTTATGGATACGAGAAAGCTACCTGCCGGAACAGAAAACCTTTTCCTAATTTTTCTTACACCGGTATTTTTATCATCTATTTTCATTTCTGTTCACAGAATCCATCAAAGGCAGTAAAGACCTCTCTTCAAAAGACGTGAGTTAATTTTGTTATACTCAGCATTTTATTTTGGGTTTTCGAAACAACATTAAATACCATCCAAAATTACCCAATTACCTAATTCTATGAGCACTTGTAGGTACATAATTAGAGCACCATCTTATCGCCAACATTTGGAGTGTAGTCGAAGGTCAAATTCGTCCCCATGTTGGAAGATAACCGCCTAAAGTATTTTGAGAATCCTTCTGTTTTTTGATATTTCCGTTTTAGTTTTGCAAATATGCATGGAGAATGGATGTTTCAAATAGTTTTCTCACATTTCCTCTGTAATCCTTTGACCAGTTATAATCTGGAGAGTAGTGGTATGCGATTGGAGTTTGATATTTTGTGATTATAAACTACGCTTCAGATCGTCTATATGGGTCATTTTTCCAGAAAGGGCCAATCGTTGTCCAGAGAAGATTCCAAATGCCCATTTATGATTTAGGCGTTTAAAAAAAATTCTCCATAAACTATCAACTTTGTTCTACTTCGGGCAATAAATAAAATAATATTTGGTGCATATTATGGTGCATATTATTTGGTGCATAATATTATTATGCACTTATTCACGCTAAAATATAGAAATTAAAGTTTAAACTGCTAAATGTCCAGTAATCTGCCATGTCCGGACCCCTAGGTAGTCAACTTTGCTTGAACACTGTGAATCACCTATGAAAGCAGCGGCCTGAATTTGTAGTGATTCTTTATTGCATATACCTGGACAAGAAAAATATGGGTTTGCAGATTTTTTCAGAAGCATGTAAAGCGAGCAGGAGGATAAAATGTGCTTGTCCGGAGGTTTCTGTCTTTAATCTGCCTTTTCTGTGTTTTCGTATTTTGGCGGCTTTTTATCTTTTCCCGCGGTTTTACTACCACTGTAAGAGGTGAGGTTAGTCGTTAGGTTATCAATGAAAGCGGCGGGAATCGTATTTCTTCTATGTGGAAGTGTGCACAGGTGGTTTCAGTTGCAAAAACGTGGTGTCACAGTCATTGTCTGTCTTTCATCTGCCCTCTGAGAAACGGTAAGAAATCGAAATCATTTTTTCTTTTTGGTCTCTAGTTCTTGTTTCTACCGAGCTGGTTCCAGCGATATGGTCACACTTCAGCAGAACAGCACCAGAATGCGGGAAAAGCTGGAAAACCTAAGTGCCACCCAGGAACTTGTGTCTTTCATCTGCCTTTTTCAAAAGACAAAAAAAGACTTTTTTCAAGTTGTTAACAATTTAATTTGAATTTTCCGTTGCGATTTAAAAACTTTCACATTTTTCGACCTCAAAACTGTATTCAGCAACCGTAAAAATCCCCTGGTACCAAGTTTTGGCTCGAAAAACCGATAAATCGAGATTACTTGGTTACTTTCGGAGGTTTCTAGGTTGCTATTAAAAAAAACCGTGTTTCACGTTGGTTTAACCCTTTTCTACACCTGCGACCCGCCCTGGTTCAATTTTTGGAATAACTCCCAGTTCTCGCTCCTCATGGAGATGGGGTTCCGAGTATTCTCCTTTACGTGGAAACCACGCCAATAGGTTTCTTCCGATAGGTTTTCTTCTTTAATTTTTAATTAATTAATTTCGTCCCACTATGTGTTCTTTCGTCGAAATTCAATCAGTTTGGTGTGAGGTTAATCCCTGATTTTTGGCAGAGCTTGAGTCGGACTTTAAGTGTTTTGAAATCTTGGGATACCGATTGTCCCTTTCTAGGAAAATGACCCATATTATCGAGTTTTGGGCCACACCCACTTGGGAGACATTATTTTCCGCGAAATTGAATTTATATGAAGTGAACTTCGACAAAAACATCTACAGACCTGAAGCATACCAACTTACTCATCTTTAAGGCTCGATTACACAGGGCGAGTTTACTAGCTACTAGACTGCGAATTCACTAGCCGCTAGTGAACTCTCCCCGTGTCATCGGCTCACTAGCCTAGCAGACTAGCTGGCGAGCTGCTGGAAAAGTTGACGACCCGGCTACTTTACAAGCTACTCGCTAGCTAGTGAGATTGTGGGCCAGTAAACTCGCCCTGTGTAATCGAGCCTTTACTTAGGTACTTAAATCCTTTTTTTTCAATTATGGACATATTAAGCGATCCTCTCAGTCCGTCGCCGTTCCTTCTTCGTTCCAGGTTGGTCTAATCTCTTACGAACCGGCGCTCGGTAGCCCCCCCCCCACCCTGAAGGAGCACCATTGCCACCCACCACCACCGCCACCACTATCGCCCCCCCCCCCCAGCCTTCTCATAACTGTTCAGTTTTCAGACAAGTTTTTCCTATCTTTCTCAGGAAATAATCATCCAATTTCAATATTTCTTGTGGCATTCATCTTATTTTTATATTCTCTACATATGCACTTGTTTAATCCCAAAAGTAAAAAATTGGTAAAAACTTGTAGGATTTGTAGGTTTGTAAAATTTTCAAGGAATCACTAAAACCGAACAATAGTTGCCGGAGAAATAGAGGAAAACCTGTTTATTCGCTGACCGAGGCCCCCTTAAATCATCGTCATCACTAGGAATCAATACCTTTCTACAATCAGTGCACATTTAGTGCTTTTGAGGATTCCAAAATCCGACGGAGGGATGATTTATAACTTCATTGAATGAAGTCATAAATTTTATGACTTTTTAAAAATATTTACTCACTTGTACTATTTTTTTTTTTTTTTTTCACAACGAATTTGAATTTCCGATTTAAAAAATAAAAAAATTAAAAAATGCCCTACATGATGTCAAAATTTTGACTTTTTAAAAAAGATTGGTCAATATCTTATTTCAGTTGTACGTTTTTATGAGGTGTTAGATTGGTGGCCTTAAGAGTTTTTCCCAACTCGCGTCCTAAGAGAACCGTAGTGAAAAACCCTGTATAATACGGTCTGGTGCTTATACATAATCCGCAAGGCTCGTAAATTTGCAGATTTCAACAGAAAACTGCCAGCAGCAAGAAGCGGAATAGCGGTATCTTTTTTTCTCTGTAAAATTAAACTTGATCCGGAGAGTGGAAAAGTGAAGATGAAGCGGTTAGCTCCAGAGAACTTTCTATATCTTGGACGGAGTTGGTGAACGGATGGGGGAGGGGGGTGAAAAAAGGAAGAAGCAAGTAGAAAGAAGGGGTTTGATTAAAACGTTTTAATAATAAGACATGAAGAGTCGAAAGGAGTCTTGAAAACGGAGTGAAAAAGGCAGAAAAAAAAGACTGAAAAGTGGTGTTAAACCGGACAAGAGAGAAAATAAAAGTGGAGGCGGCGGTGAGAGCTTCTCTTTTTCAAACTCGATAAAGTTCATCAAAAAAAAGTTTCTTTTATTGATGAGCGATGTGAGCAATAGGTGATGGAGTATGGATAAATAAGCGAATTTTGAAGAAAACCAAACATTTTCCGGCATAATCCCTCTTCCTCCAACGGAACACTCGAAATCCATAATTAATTTTTTTGGCAATCAAGGTTTTTTGGTTTCTTCAAAAGTTTTGGTTCCAAGTCTTTCGTTCTGTTTTGGAATCCAAGTTGTTCAAAAAGCTTAGAGTCCTAAACGAAAAGATCAAGTGCTGATTGGGTTTATTGTTTCGTCATGCATTCAATAGACAACGAGATAGGTACTTAAAACTAAATAAAAGTTAAAAAAAAACGCTGCAAATTATTACACAAAGGTTTATTATTTTTCACGATTTTTTCACTAATAACAACCGAATTTTTGGCCGCCATTTAGGAAAATTCCTAAATTCTAATTCAAATAGGGTGTGCGCCTGGGTAGGAAAAACTGTTTATTGTTATTTTTAATCTAAGGTAGACCTCATTCTGAGAATTTTGGGACCAACCGCGACCTTCTAGCGTGTGTAAATCTTTTATTATGAATTTTTTAAGTTTCAACCGTTTATGACGTCACAGTGGGCTGGGGGGTCCCGCCCTGGTGAGAGGGGCGCGTGACGTCATAAACGGTCGAAATTTTGAAAAATCGTAGAAACAGATCTACTCACGCTAGAAGGTCGCGGTTGCTGCCAAAATTCTCAGGCTGTAGAATACTTTTGATTAAAAATCTAAAAAAAATCAAGGCGCACATTGAAGAACGGATGACACCATGTGATTTAGCGTTAAAAAATGATAAAAAAAACATGTGCCACACTTAAGGTTCCCCAAAACCTAATTTTGTGCAATTGTGGAGTTGCGCAACTCCACAATTGCGTTCAAAAAGCCAGGTTGCGCGCAATAAAACAATTCGATTCGGGTATGAATTTTTCATGAAATTTGACGTAGAATCCAAATCTGTAATGAAAAAGGGGGGTTCCATTTTAAAAAATGACACACAACTTGAAAGTATTTTTTTTCTTGGTCGATTCCAAAGGTTCAATATTGAAAATAATAAACCAACAATGTATATTGGTATATTCGAAAGTATATTTACAGAAAAGTGGAAAAAATCAATTAAATGTATTTCCTAGTGAATTTTTGGAATCTCACCTTCTTGACACTAACCAAAATCTTCGGGCCACAACTAGATCCCAAATGGACGGAGTTTGTTTCAATCCGATTTTCAGTTTTTACGTACTTTGAAACATAAACATCAATTATTGTACACAAACCACAAATTTTGAATTTGACAACAATAACAAATAATTGTCAAAATATTCATAAAACCCATCAGCCATTATTTAGTAATGCAGATTAATAAATAATACTTGAGACTATTATTAAGAGAAGAATAATTTAAAGAAGGGGTACTTTTTTTCCATACAATTTTTTTCCAAATTTTTGATTCCAAAGGTTTTAGTTAGGAAAAAATAAACCATATCAGCACTTGATCTTTTCGTTTAGGACTCTGAGCTTTTTTAACAACTTGGATTCAGAAACAGAACGAAAGACTTGAAACCAAAACTGTTAAAGAAACCAAAAAACCTTGTCTGCCAAAAAAATTGATTATGGATTTTGAGTGTTCCGTCGGAGGAAGAGGAAGTATGCCGGAAAATGTTTGGTTTTCTTCAAAATTCGCTCATTTTGAATTCGATTCAACGGTGTAATCAGATTTGAATTTGCATGATGAATAAGAGAGCTGTAGTAATTTTACCGAGACAAGGTCGAACTTACGAAAACAATCTTGAAAGGTGAAATGACTCGAAAACGAAGCATCTAAAAAAAATTTCGACGAGACACTTTTTGTTGCAAATTACTTGCAGAATTGACCCCTGAACCTTTCTCAGACACCCTCTAATTTTTTCTTGAATTTTTTTTTTCTTCAGGGATCGTTTTAGAATGTTCTAAAACGAATTTCAGTTTTAGAAATCGTTCAAAAAAGTGCATTCTAAAATTTGTGAAGCCATTGCATTGGCTTTATTTTCCTTGAAAATTCTCTAAAATCATCGAGTATGGCTTGAATAATTCCATCAAGCAACATTACGGGAACCATTTTCGCCTCCGCGACAAAGAGATCTTCACGAGTGTTTTCTCCATTGTGAGAAATCGGGAGAGACTCCAATAGCGAGGGTGTTCTTAAGAATATTCTAGGAGGTTGTAGCCGTCCTATTGTTCCATGAGGTTTTTTTTTGTCCAATGATGACTCGAAGCTGCATTGTAAAAGGATTTTGCCGGCACAATTTCCTGTTAATGAGAGGCGACAGGAGCTTCTAAATGACTTCTTCCTCGAGTGCTCCAAAAACAACATTTCTGGGATGTTTTTCGGTGTCAGTGGGTCTCTGCGGTAATTAGTAGCGCCCATGCTTCTCGGGAAAAGGTGATGTTCAAGTATTTTGGCAGAGTGTACCTATTTGGTGTTTGAAGTATTTTGAAAAGCTTAAGTCTAGTGGATTTAATGTGACGAACTACCCTTCAAAAAGAAAAAAAAAGTTGAGAGAAAAAAAAAACGTAGTTTCTGTACTTAATGTTTCTCTTTAATTCACAATACGTGCAAAAATGGCTGATTGATGAGTGTGACAAACAAAATTAGGCGAAACAACAACTACAACGTCTCATTTCTACCTCCAATTCTTGAAAAAAATCGTAATAGAAGGTTGAAAACACCGAAAATTGTTGGTTTACTCGAGAGAAACAACCACTTCAAAGGCTCGGTGTTTTCAACGTTATGGACAAAAAATGGTGGTTTTCCTAAAAACCAACGTGTTTTTTCCTTAAAAAATCCACTTTCTAGCAATCAGAATTATTTGGAAAAGCCATTGGATTTAGCGTAAAAAATTACGTAGGAAATTATACTAAACTCGTCAAGATTGAGAGAGACCATACACCGCGTAAAACACTCGATTTTCTTGTAAAACACACGTTTTCTTGCATTCAAACTTGATATACTCTTCCAATTTCAATTTTAGAAAGAAAAATTGATAGAACGTTAGAAAGCTTTGAAGTTGTTGTTTCTCTCGAGTAAACCAACAATTTTCGGTGTTATCAACCTTCTATCACGACTTTTTTTAAGAATTGGAGGTATAAATGAGCCTTTGAAGTGGTTGTATCTCTCGAGTAAACCAACAATTTTCGGTGTTTTCAACCTTCTATCACGACTTTTTTTAAGAATTGGAGGTAGAAATGAGCCTTTGAAGAGGTTATTTCTCTCAAGTAAACCAACAATTTTCGGTGTTTTCATACTCGAGAGAAACAACCTCTTCAAAGGCTCATTTCTACCTCTAATTCTTAAAAAAAGTCGTGATAGAAGGTTGAAAACACCGAAAATTGTTGGTTTACTCGAGAGATACAACCACTTCAAAGGCTCATTTATACCTCCAATTCTTAAAAAAAGTCGTGATAGAAGGTTGAAAACACCGAAGCTTGTTGGTTTACTCAAGAGAAACAACCACTTCAAAGGCTCATTTCTACCTCCAATTCTTGAAAAAAGTCGTGATAGAAGGTTGAAAACACCGAAAATTGTTGGTTTACTCGAGAGATACAACCACTTCAAAGGCTCATTTATACCTCCAATTCTTAAAAAAAGTCGTGATAGAAGGTTGAAAACACCGAAAATTGTTGGTTTACTCAAGAGAAACAACCACTTCAAAGGCTCATTTCTACCTCCAATTCTTGAAAAAAGTCGTGATAGAAGGTTGAAAACACCGAAGCTTGTTGGTTTACTCGAGAGCAACAACAACTTCAAAGCTTTCTAACGGTCTATCAATTTTTCTTTCTAAAATTGAAATTGGAAGAGTATATCAAGTTTGAATACATGAAAACGTGTGTTTTACAAGAAAATCGAGTGTTTTACGCGGTGTATGGTCCCCCTCAATCTTGACGAGTTTAGTATCATTTCCTACGTAATTTTTTACGCTAAATCCAATGGTGGCACTTCCAAATAATTCTGATTGCTAGAAAGTTGATTTTTTAAGGAAAAAACACGTTGGTTTTTAGGAAAACCGCCATTTTTTGTCCATAACGTACGCACTGTTCGTAGATACGGTAGTGAGCATAAAGTAACACATTTCTACTCAATAAGAACATCACATTTCTAGCTGATCGATCAAACGTCAATCAGCTAAAAATTTAATGTTTTTATTGAGTAGAAATGTGTTACTCTATTCTCACTACCATATCTACGAATGATGCGTATTTTATGTACGAATACCAAGATTTTCTTCGAAAAATCCACTTTCTAACAGTCAGAATTATTCGAAAGTATCTTCATTGGATTTAGCGTAAAACATTCGTAGGAAATGATACTAAACTCGTCAAGATTGAGGGGGAACATACACCGCGTAAAACACTCGATTTTCTTGTAAAACACACGTTTTCTTGCATTAAAACTTGATTTGCTCTTCCAATTTCAATTTTAAAAAGATGAATTGATAGTCCGTTAGAAAGCTGACATTTTGGGTTTGTTTTTTCCGAAGAGCGCCCATCGAAATGGGCAGGCGTTGAAAGTGAAAACTTCGATAAGAAAAAATCAAATTTCGGGAAAAAATTTATAATTTGTTTTTTAACTTGATTTTACAGAAAAGCTTTATTGCTAAAAGATTTTGGTTTTACACCGGGTAGCTTGGAAATTTAACGCTCTTTCCAACGATATCCTTTCATTTGAATTTACTTGGTAAATAACAGGAGTTATGACAATTTTTATGACGTAAGGTCGAAAACGCGAAAAACAACTTTGAAGTGAAAAAAAATGCATTTTGAGTGGGTTAAGAAAAATTTGCTAGGAGACAATTTTTCTTGGAAATATTGTGTAGAATCGAACCCTGAAGTTATGCCCATCTTAAGTGTAGACACCCTGTATTGACGTCCTCTGCTCCAGAGATGGGCGAATTCTTATTCATAAATACGATTATGAATACAAATCATATCTGCTATTTTATGATTATGAATACGAATACAGGTATGAATATGAATATGAATACGAATACAATTATATTCACACTTTGAATACGATTTTCCCCCGTATTCGTATTTTGAATACGATTTTTTCCATGATTTCCTTAAAAATCGAATTTTTTTAAAAACGAATTTCCCTGAAAATTATACTTTTTTAAATGATTTTCTCCCGATCTCTCGACATTTTTATGACCTAACATTGTCAAAATAATCTATCAAAATTCGAAACGCTCACATATTCTTATATGATTTTTGGCCCGCAGAATCGAATGAGACCAACCCCAGGTCGCTACGACCTACCGAATAGAAAGTACGGCACCATTCCCGCTGAAAATCGTATTTTTTCAACAATTTGCACTGAAAATCATTTTTAAAAAATATTATTTTTACCAGAATTCAGTTGGTCGTAGCGGGGTTGGTCTCATTCGATTCTGCGTGAAAAATCTATAAGAATATGTGAGCGTTTCGAATTTTGATAGATTATTTTGACAATGGTAGGTCATAAATATGTCGAGAGATCGGGAGAAAATCATTTTAAAAAAGTATGATTTTCAGGGAAAGTTGTAAAAAAATTCAATTTTTAGGGAAATCATAGAAAAAATCATAAAATCGTAATCTAAGTGTGAATACAATTGTATTCGCATTCATAATCATAAAGTCGCAGATATGATTTGTATTCATAATCGAATTTATGAATAAGAATTCGCCCATCTCTGCTCTGCTCCCTTTTCCACAACAACCAAGAAAAAACCTTTGTGTAATAATTTGCAGCGTTTTACGAATAAACATGCTTTTCTTCTTCGTTGAAATAAATCACGTTTCCGAATGATAAATACGAATATAAATAACCGATTAAAGTAACAAAGCTGAACCTTGACGGCTCACGTTCTGCGACCCTTCGCGGGGATTTGATTTTGGTGGTAACCTCAACAACAACTTGCTAGCGTTAAACTAACGAAGATTAACCGTCCAAATACGAGGATGGACGGCGAACAAACGAAGCCCTTGGCCGATATCGGGTGTCCCGATATGGAGGCGGACAAAAGGCGGGTCGGGTCTCCATGCAAATCCCGCGACTGATTAGAAAGCGGACGACCGCGGGAGCCGCGACGAGGAAGGCGGAAGTCGGCGGCGGCACTTTATAAGGACAACGTCCTTGTCCGTCCTCGCGCTTGCACTTTGCCTTGCAGTAAAATTCCTCATTCCCGGCACCGTCTCTGCAACCTGAGTTGGGAGTACTCAAGCAGAGATGGGCGAATTCTTATTCATAAATACGATTATGAATACAAATCATATCTGCGATTTTGTGATTATGAATACGAATACAGGTCAGAATATGAATATGCATACGAATACAATCTTATTCACACGTTGTATACGATTTTCCCCCGTATTCGTATTTTGAATACGATTTTATGATTTTCCCTGGAAATCATACTTTTTAAAATGATTTTCTCCCGAACTCTCGACATATTTATGACCGAACATTGTCAAAATAATCAATCAAAATTCGAAACGCTCACATATGCTTATATGATTTTTCTCGCAGAATCGAATGAGACCAACCCCAGGTCGCTACGAGCAACCGTATAGAAACTACGACGACATTTCCGATAAAAATCGTATTTTTTCAACAATTTGCACTGAAAATTATAAAAAAATTATGATGAGTATTTTCTATTCAGTATATTCTATATTTTCTATAGAACGGCTGGTGTCAAAATTCTCAGAATGAGGTCTACTTTCCATTAAAAATTTAAAAACAAATTAGGCGCATTCCTAAAATGATGACTGATTACACTAAACTCTTTAATTTGTTCAAGAAATTTTCAAGCTACAATCTATAATCTACAATCAAAATAGTTTTTTTAAATTCAAGTTTTTCTGAAAGTAAAAAAAAGTGGAAGATGTATGAACATAGCGGTGTCGAAATGTTTATCAGTTGCATTCAATGCTTTGAAGGGGACTAATCGAGTCCACAGCATTCAATTTTTCCAAAGATTTTGTAATTCTTTCTTGTTTGATTCATCTCAATAATTTTGTGATTTTTCCAAGATTTTCTTGATTTTTTGTACATTTTTTCAAATGAAACGGGTACAATGCCAATTTTGAATTAAGAAGTTTTTTTTAAAGCAGATACCAGCAGTGGTCCGATTTGTCCACCAACTTCGTAGTTTTTGGTTTATTATTTTCAATAATAAACCTTTGGAATCGACCAAGAAAAAAAAGTTTTTAACACCCCCTCAAATTTTGATGGTTTATGTTTCAAGGTACGTTAAATCCAAAAATCGAATAAAAATTTGGCCGTCCGCGGCACTTTCCCCACTAAGCTTGACCGATTTTGATGAAATTGGGTATGTAGGCTCCATTTGGGGTCTAGTTGTGCCTCGAAGATTTTGGTTGATGTCGGTCAGTTCTAAGGGTTCCAAAATGAATTTTGAAATTTTGAAAACGCCCCAACTCAAAAAATTTTGATGTAAAGGTATTGTTTTTCCTTCAATATAAGATTCTATAGAATTTTTTGAGACCACGCGGAGCCCTGTAGGACAAACCGTTCGCTCCCTACGAGAATTTAAGGGTTTTATGTACGATAAATCAGAAACACGAGTGTGAATCGCAAAAGAGGCCTAATCTCCGTTCAAATTTTAGCTGACCGAAATGCGATCGATGTTTTTCTTCATGTTGAATGGATTTTGCTGTTTTCTTGCCAACAATAATTTGGCACTTCGATACCATTTTTGTACTGATAATGTTGAAATTAGTAGTTCCTATTAACTAATCAAACTGTGAAGTTATTATAAAAATAAGAGAAGTTAAATTAGATTTGTACCTACAGTAAATCGATGGCTAATATCTTTAATGTTGATTGTGTTCCAGGTGGACTCCCCAACGTATTTTCCCAAGTCCAGACTCATCAAACCCTCCTCTCCACAATTACCAGATGTTTCAAGTGAGTAGTTCAGTGATCAATGGTGGTTTGTCGTAGAAATATGAGTGTCCACTCATCAAGAGAGGTGGTTTGTAGTAGAAATATGAGTTTCAATTTCCACTTAAGAGATTCCTAAATATTCCTTATACCCTAAATAATGTTATGTCGGTGTGTAGTCGAGTGGAGGGGATGACCTACTCGATATGGTTGATGCGTTTTCTTTAGCCCCTACTCAACAGAGAGATCCCTAAGCTCACTTGCATGTACTGGTACTCCGGCGCTGTTAAGCCAACTGCAAAGTATACTGCAGGGAGAGAACTACCCACCTTCTCTGACGTCTCATACTCGACCAGACCGTTAATCAGCGGGACATTTACCTAGCGACCCTGGTTGTTTAGAAGAGCTCTGAAGTAAGAAGTTTGCAGAGCTCGGCGCCTGTTGGTGCAAACTGGAGCTGGCTAGTTTGATAAGGCGAAGTTAGAGAGAAATTAACTAGTTGACTGAATGGTGTAGACTGCATACTGGAGCACTCCTGAGTGATCTGATATACTCTAGGGATGGGTATCGTTATAAAAGTATCGATATTTTGTATCGATACTGTATCGTATCCGAGTATCGATATCCCAAGTATCGTTGGGCATGAGTATCGATATTTTAAAATATCGAGTATCGATACTTTAGTGTCACAAACTATTAATGTTATCCAATTTTCTCAAGAAAAATAATTTTTTCAACAACTTTTATTCATTTTTCACTTCATAAGAGTCCAAACAGACTGATTTTTACCATGATATCAACGTTATTTGGGCAACCAAAGAGTAATGACCCAAAAGCCTCTTCATTTTTTAGCCATTAAATAAATATTCCGCGAGAACAGTATCGATATTCGATATTTAAAAATATTGGATCCAAAGTATCGATATTCGAAAATATCGGATAGTTTAGTATTGATACTAAAATATCGAGTGTCGGTACGAAAGTATAGATATTTTGAAATATCGAGTATCGATACCCATCCCTAACATACTCTAGGTATTTGCGCTTGGGAGAGAGTGGAGGAAGAGTGACGTCACTTTGACGTGTTCCCCCTTCCTCACTCTCTCGCTGTTGTGATGACTCACTCAGGGGTTTCCTTATCTTCTTTATTTGAGAACTGCTAATTATTTATAATTTGCGTCATAACAAATAAGATGTTTCATAATTTCGTCTAGTTTTGCCCAGCATTGAGAATCTACCACCGACAGAATTATAGAGGTTGAAAATTTCCCCTGCCTACCTCAATCTAATGGGGGGGGGGTGTTAGTTTACTGTGTTAAATTTGAAAATCTGATGGCAAATGAACGATCTAAAAATCTAGAATGGTTTCGAATGATGAATAGGTACCATCCCAAAAGATGAAGAACAGGCAAAAAACAAGAACTTACGAGTTGAAAGTTACAAACCAATTTTCAATAAAATATTCTCCAAGGTGAGAAGGAAAATGGATGGATCCCCCCTTGGTTTATAATTTTCAATAATGAACCTATAGAATCGAGCAAGAAAAAAATCGCCCATAAATTTTTATTTTCAAAACGCCCTAGCTCAAAAGTTTTTGATATAAAGGAAAGATATTGTATTTTTGGAATCGAATGAGACCATACTGACCAACCGTTCGCTCCCCATGAGAACGGCCAAAGTTTGAACGGAGATTAGGCCTCTTTTACGATTCTCATTGGAGTTTCTGATTTATCTCAAGTCCAACCCTTAATTTTTCATGGGTAGCAAACTTTTGGCCTTTCAGAGCTCAAGGTGCTCACATTCGAATCTAAAAATTCAATAGTATTCTGAATTAATGAAAAACCAAAACCTTTGTATCAAAAGTTTTTTAGATAGGGCGTTTTGAACATTCCAGCCGTTATTATTTACCTCTTAGAACTGACCGACATCAACTAAAAGCTTCGGGGAACAACAAGCCCCCAAATGGAGCCCACAAACCAAATTTCATCAAAATCTATCCTTGAGAACTAAGGAAAGTGGCAACATTTATATTCGATTTTTGGATTTCACGTAGGTACCTTTAAATGTAAAATGTGGTGGAGGGTAAATTTTTTGTCTTGCTCGATTCTTGAGGTTAATTATTGAAAATAATAAACCAAAATCAATTATTTCCGTTTGGTTCATGACGTCGAAACTTTGTTCTTGGGTTGTTGATGCTCACATGTTTGAGAAAACAAGGTCTGATCAAGGTCAGGAGGGTGGTATAGATCTTGTAAGAAAATAATATTATGATTAGATGTTTTGAAATTCCCAAGTCTGCTTTTTTGATTCCGCCGCATTCTATCAGCAAAAATTGTTCAAATATCTACGTAATAGTTGATGGAGGAAAATGCTCTCTTCTATAAGCTACCCACAGTATAAAAACATCTTCCTCCTCGGAAATTCCGCGTTTGAAGAACAGAATCAGAAGAGCAGAAGTTTTACAGGACTACCTAAGTGTGTAAATCTCAAAGTGAGCACTTTTTGGTTTATCTGCCTTTATAATTCAGGATCTCTAGAAGACTAGATGCATTTCATGACAGACAGACAGACACGGAACCAAAATTGTTCAGGAAGGTCTGAAACGTAAAACGCGAGTGGAAATTTTGATTTTGGAGAACATTTTTTTCCCCCAACCTTGAAAAGAGAAAACAAAGCATTCCGCTACCTTGGTAAACTCTGAAGCAAAATAAGGGTCTTTTATCAATTTTCGAAATTCCATAAAATGCTAAATTTTATTCTGATAATATTGAATTAAACGTGAAAAACGCTGCAAATTATTACCCAATGATTTATTATTTTTCTATATAGATCACTCGTCTGCAAAGCCACCAACCATCCAACATGAAGAAAAACATCGATCGCATTTCGGTTAGCTATAATTTTAACGGAGATTAGGCCTCTTTTCACGAGTCAATTAGGGGGGGTCATGAGTCAAAATCGAAAATTTTTCGACTTTTTCGTTTTTATTTTTATAAAATTCTGTAGGTTTTTCCAGACATTTTGGTATATAAAAATATTAAATTTGAGCTGTGGAAAGCGGAGATATGAGTTTTCAAAGATTGAGGAGCTAAACGCTGTTTCCGGGGATAGCTGTTTCCCGCTCCAGGTTCATAGTTTTTGTATTTCTGTAATTACCTACCGTTCTTTCGCTGTTCATAAATTCTGATTTATACCTACTATGTCCTACTCCATGTCACCTGCACTGGTTCCCATGCCGCCAAATAGTACAAAAATGGCATAGCGTTAGACTAATGAAGAAATCAAGTGAGCCAATAGTGTATAACCATTATTCTTATCAGTACCTACTACATGATATGAAATAACCTTACCTAACCGGTAAGAATCATAGATAAGGAATAATCAGACCTCATTTTCAATTTCTTCAATATGAAATAATTACGAACTTTGGATCAAATACCTCAAAAAACGGTAACCTTTCACAAATCGCGGGTTTTCTCCAAACCGGAAAACGGCAGCCAATAGAGCTGGCAACTTGAACTTTTTTTTACATTGTCGAGAGGGGTTTATTATAGTCATTGAACAAGTTTGAACGGAAAACTCCCAACAGAAACATGGCTAGAATTGAAAAAATCACTAGCAATAAAAATATGAAAAAACTGTTTTGCTATATTGTCTCTAGGTAAAATAATATTAACAGAACAGAGTTGAAACTCGCTCAGCGGTTATATGGAGAGTAGATGAAGAATTAAAAAAAAAAAAGTTTGAAGATATCATGAATACATCCAGAGAAACAGGTACATGAAAAAGTGTTAAATGGGGGGTGCGCCTTGATTTTTTTTAGATTTTTAATCGAAACTACATTTTGAGAATTTTGGCACCAACCGCGACCTTCTAGCGCGAGTAGATCTGTTTCTATGTTTTTTCAAAGTTTCGACCGTTTATGACGTCACGCGCCCCTCTCGCCTGGGCGGGACCCCCCAGCCCACTGTGACGTCATAAACGGTCGAAACTTTGAAAAATTCATAGAAAAAGATTTACGCACACTAGAAGGTCGCGGTTGGTACCAAAATTCTCAGAATGTGGTCTACCTTAGATTAAAAATAACAATAAACAGTTTTTCCCACCCTGGCGCACACCCTATTAGAACCGACTCATGAACCCCCGTTCGTTGGGAGCGAACGGTTTGTCCTACAAGGCTCCGCGTAGTCTGAAAAAATTCTAAAAATTCTATACTATCTTAAATTGATGGAAAAACAATTTGAAAATTTCAAAATTCATTATTGAACTCTTAGAAGTGACCTACATCAACCAAAATCTTCGGGGCACAACTAGACCCCAAATGGAGCCCATATACCCAATTTCATCAAAATCGGTCAATGCTAAGTGAGGAAAGTGCCGCGGACGGCGGACGGACGGCCAAATTTTTATTCAATTTTTGGATTCTACGTACCTTGGAAACGTAAACCAACAAATTTTGTGGGGGTGTTAAAAAAAAAAAATTCTTGTTCGATTCCAAAGGTTCATTATTGAAAATAATAAACCAAAAGTAATAGGTAGTAAGTCCGTGTAGTTGAATGAGGACAAGTCGGCAGAAGTTTTTGACGGGAATCACACAGCAATCCCGGTGGATCGGGAGCCGAATGACCCAGTCGTGGCCTTTGTGGAACACGCGCCTCCGATCCGCCCCCGCAGAAGACTGCCGCCTCCGCCGCCACAACGAGGCCAACAGGTGTCTTTGAGCTCGGAGGCGGCAGACGGGAGGCCATCATTGACCCGCTAACGTCTCATTCACCGCCGCCTCCGCCGCGTCCTAGTTTTCCACTGTCGAGTTGGGTGGCACATTTCAAGTGACAAAAAAGGTGTGCAGCAGTTCGAGGGGACCTCAATTCAACTGGAGATACGTCACTAGAAAAACGCTGAATGTTATTACACAACGGTTTATTAGAAGAAAAATGCAGCTTTTCCGCGTCAAATTAAAGGTTTTCCGAAACAAAATAAACGTTTTCCATTTCAAAATACAGGTCTTCCATTTCAAATTAGAGATCGTTAAGTTACGTTCACTGTAGATGATGGTCCCATATGAATGGGTAGGATTCGTATGGCTGGTCTCCTATGAATTGGGAGGATGGTACCCCATGAATAGGTAGGGGTCTCAGTCGGTCTCCGTTCGTTCCTCGTTCCAGGTTAGTATTTAACCAAATCGAAGGCGCAAAAACATAAAACGTTGTACGTTAGTTGGAAATTTTAAAGGACTTCAGAAATTCATTAGTGCACGGACCTATGGAATTGAAAAACTGAAATATTGCCGCTGGAATCATCAAAATCGAACAATAATGGGGTATTTCGGTCAATTTTTTTTATTTTTTTTTTTCAAAAGAGTATGGCTCAGGAATAACGGTAATCGGGTCTGTTCGTCGAGAAAATGTTTTTAAAAAATCAGAGAAGCTAAGGAAAGTTGAAGATTTGAATGGTGTGACGTAGCTAGCCAATCGTGATGTAGCTAGCCAACTGTCTTTGAAAAAGTATCCATGCACAGAAACCCCTCTTGGATACTACAACATTCTACTCACACAGGCGCGCGGCGTAGTCTGCGGCGTAGTCCTTGCCTAGTGTGTGTGCATTCATAGCGGCCCGCCTTTTTCAAACGTGTGATCTCTTTAATTAATTTTTCTACCAAATGTTATAGTATCATTGGGCTAAAAGTTGGAGTACATAGGTTTTCAAGGGTGCTGAATCCAAATTTGAGGTCAAAAACCTGAATTTCCGACCCACCGAAATACCCCATTGCCAACGAAATAAGGGATAAACATGGGAAAACCCGTTTATTAAAAAGTTTTTCCCATTTTTCTTTGGCAATTATTGTTCGATTTTAATGATTCCAGCGGCAATATTTCAATTTTTCAATTCACTAGGGCCGTGCACTTATGAATTTCTAAAATCCTTTAAAATTTCCAATTTAAGTACAACTTTTTAACTATTTGCCCCTTCGATTTGGCTAAATACTAAAAACGAACGGCGACCGACTGATACCTCTTAATAGAACATGGAAGAAACAGGGCTAAGAAACGTTTTGCTATAATAAATGATGATGCCTGTCAGTGCCCCATGTGAGTGTCCCAGACTTGGGATCATATAGTATACGAGTGCCCAAAATATGACGAATTCCGCGCTAGGATGGTAAGAAGAATTGTGTTGTGTGGGGGTCGTTGACCAGCCTCATTCCAGGTACTGCGACCATCGGGACGAATTGTTGACATTTATAAACTCAATTGATTTTGACAATTTATAAGTGATATATATGTGTGTTTGCTCAAATTTTAAATATTTTAGTTGTTGATTGTTTATCTTGATGTTTAATGTTTTATTCTATTGATATTGTTGAATAATTCATAATTTAGTATAATTTTCTATGTAATTTAGAACACCTGTAGTCGTTATGGGAGCAGGTGTAAATGTTTTAAATAATAAAACGTCTGCCAAGTGGGTGTGGCACATAGCTTCCTCGTATCCATAACCCGATTATATACGAGTAGATGATCCGATGCATAGTAGTTAATCTCAAAACACCAATCTCTAAGTACCTTTCACTGCCCTCATAGGGGACCATCTACTCGCTAATCTGGACAATGCTAGGAAATTTCATCAAAATCGGATGAAAACTGTAAAAGTTATGGCTGTTACAAGGATTTTACGTATGCGCATGCGCAGAGGCCTCTATAAATTTTAAGGCCTTGATTTTCATTGGGGACCAACTACAACCTAATCGGCGTAATCCCTAAAAATTTATTCGAAATCGGGTAGAAAATGTGGATGTTATGGCTGTTACAAGGAATTCACGTTTGCGCATGCGCAGCGGCTACTATCAGTCCGAAGATGGCGATTTTCATAGGGGACCATCTAAATACTAATCTGTAACATCCCTGAAAATTTCATTGATATTGGATGGAAAATGTAGGAGTTATGGCCGTTACAAGGAATTCACGTTTGCGCATGCGCAGTGGCTTCTATCAGTCCGAGGATGATGATTTTCATAGGGGACCGTCTACACACCAACCCGCACAATCCCTGAAAATTTCATAGAAATCGGACAACTTCGAATAGTTATGCGCGTTACAAGGAATTCATGACAGACACAGACACGGAACCAAAATTGTTCAGAAAGGTCTAAAACGCAAAACGCGAGTGAAAATTTTGATTTTGGAGAACTTTTTTTTTCATCCTTGAAAAGTGAAAACAAAGCTTCCGCTACCTTGGTAGACTCGGAAGCAAAATTTAAAAATATACCTACCCCTTAATATGTATGGATGGTCCCCTATAAATTGGGGTGCGCCTTGATTTTTTAAAGATTTTTAATCGAAAGTAGACTACATCCTGAGAATTTTGGCACCAACCGCGACCTTCTAGCGTGAGTAGATCAAAGTGTGATTTTTCAAAGTTTCGACCGTTTGACGTCACGCGCCCCTCTCGCCTGGGCGAGACCCCCCAGCCCCCTGTGACGTCATAAACGGCCGAAACTTTAAAAATTCATAGGAAAAGATTTACACACGCTAGAAGGTCGCAGTTGGTACCAAAATTCTCAGAATGAGGTCTACCTTAGATTAAAAATAACAATAAACAGTTTTTCCTACCCAGGCGCACACCCTATTGGGAAGATGATCCCCTATGAATTGGAGGATGGTACCACATGAATTTAGGGACCAGCCATATGAATCCTACCCATTCATAGGGGACCATCTACAGCAAACGTATCTTAACTATTTTGATTTTGAAATTGAAGACCTTGATGTTGAAATGGAAAACCTTTATTTTGTTTCGGAAAACCTTTAATTTGACGCGGAAAAGCTATAAATTGGTAGGTGCAACTGAATCGGGGTTTTTTTAAGGGCGTTTTGCGATATTTACGTATTTAGTCAAATAAATATATTTGATTATTACTTTTCATGACATACTTCAGTCAGTGTGATGGTTTAACGAAGTATAACGAGAAATACACAAGAAAACATTAGAGCCGAATAACCTAACTTTGTCAAAATAATCAATCAAAATTCGAAACGCTCGCCAATTCTTATAGGATTTTTCATTAAGATTTTTTTTCGTTAAGAACGTTCGGTGAAAGTTGTAGTAAAACAAAAACTTTCAGCGAAAATCATGATTACAAAAAATTCAGTAAAAATTACAATGAACAGTAAAAACAATACAGTACAATAAACAGTAATAAAACAATAAACAGTTTTTCCTACCCAGGCGCACACCCTATTA
The DNA here is from genome assembly GCA_009739505.2 of Apolygus lucorum. Taxonomy (NCBI): domain Eukaryota; kingdom Metazoa; phylum Arthropoda; class Insecta; order Hemiptera; family Miridae; genus Apolygus; species Apolygus lucorum. The sequence goes on along the minus strand of CM019169.2, from coordinate 15,809,874 downwards.
CTCTTACCATTCCAATTACTATAATGTTAATCGAAATTTCAATTACTTTTTCCTACTACAAGTAATGGTAATCGAAAAAAAAAAAATTTTCATTACTTGTAATCGGAGAAAGTAATCGTCATTCCGATTAGCATTACAGGAATTGGAATGAAGTAATGGTAATTCGAAGACTTTTGGTTTATTATTATTTCTAATAAAAAGTCTAGGTGATCATATCAAACAATATTTTTGTCCCCCCCCCCCTCACAGTTTGTCATATTAATTGTTAGAAATGTAATTCGATTACTCATTAGAAATTCCGATTACTTTTGAGGAAAGGTAATCGCGATTACCATTCCGAATACTGAAATGGTAATCAGAAAATGCAATACTTACTAGTAATTAATTTTAAATAATAATTAATTATTATTAATTACTACAGTGAAAAAAATCTCGATCACTTACAGTACCTACCTAGGTAATTGGAATGGTAATCACCATTACCTTTTTTCAAAAGTCATTGCAATTTGTACTCTTCTCCCCAAACTCATGGAGTTCAGACACGTACATTATTATTTTCCGTAAACCATAGATAAATGGAAAACTTGGGGAATTGTTTTAAAATGTTCCAAAACGGTTTTTAGAGAAGAAATTACATAAAAAAATTCCCGTTCTTAGAATTTTGAATGTATTGCAACTTCATTTTCTTCGACGATTCACTGAGTAGAAAACATTTCATCTTAAAATAAGGAATTTCTCATTTTGGTTTATTATTTTCAATAATGAACCTTTGGAATCGACCAAGAAAAAAAAAATTTTAACACCCCCTCAAAATTTGATGGTTTGCGTTTCAAGGTATGTAGAATCCAAAAATCGAATAAAAATTTGGCCGTCCGTGGCACTTTTGGCACTTAGCTTGACCGATTTTGATGAAATTTGGTATGTAGGCTCCATTTGGGGTCTAGTTGTGCCCGAAGATTTTGGTTGATGTAGGTCACTTCTAAGGGTTCCAAAATCAATTTTGAAATCGCCCTAACTCAAAAAATTTTGATATAAAGGTAAGTATTGTTTTCTATTCAATTTAAGATTATATGGAATTTTTTGAGACCACGCGGAGGTCTGTAGGACAAACCGTTCGCTCCCTACGAGAATTTAAAGTTTGGACGTGCGATAAATCAGAAATACGAGTTTGAATCGCAAAAGAGGCCTAATCTCCGTTCAAATTTTAGCTGACCGAAATGCGATCGATATTTTCCTTCATGTTGGATGATTGGTGGCTTTGCCGACGAGTGATCAATAAAGAAAAATTATAAACCATTGTGTAATAACTTGCAGCGTTTTTTCCTTTGTAGAAATTACTCATTTTTCGGAAAAAGTAGAATGGGCGAAAAAAGAGAATTTTTTACGGGGAAAAACAGAATGGGCGGGAAAAGATAATTTTACGGGGAAACGCTGGATGGGCGGGAAAAGTTCGTATTTCCCGCTCCGGTCTGCAGTAGCGCTCCTGCGCATGCGCGGGAACCGCTCTTATCGTTATCACTTCCCCCCGCACCATCGCATCTCCTCTCCTGTGTTTTCCGTGGTTTTTCGTCGTAGTAGCGTCCCCTTGTCCGCTCGAGTTCGAGATTAGTCATTTCAATTCCCTTCCCACGTAGATTCGTATTCACAACAAACGGTTTTAGTTTATGAAGTGTGTCAATCGACGTCATCTTCCCGCGTCGATACCTCTCAGTGCGATGTCAGACGAGTGTCGCAGATCTCGGATTTCCAGGTTCCAAAACGCACGATGATCTCAAGTTCACGTAACAACGAACTTCCATGTCTCTTTGAACCATAAACTTCTTCCTCACTGACTCGATCAGGTACCCATTCCATCAATACATCATTGTTCTGTCAATATCCGTTTCATTCATTCAAGAATGTACGTTTTTACATACCAACTACTCTTAATTTGTCTGAGCTTGTTGTTTCTACGTTCCTCCCCTGGAAATCTTTACTCATTGGCCTCAGTTAGTGGAATATTTCTGATTTTAATCCCTAGTGCAGTGTGAGCGTTCTGCTGGTTAGAAGTGTGGCGCTTGCAGCTTCCGGGATATTGATTTTGCCTTGGGGTCAAATGCACCGGTGTCGTTCCGGGACGTGCGTAGACGCTCACTTGTCCCATTTGGGCTGTCGTTTTTCTTCGTTTCTCATTCAGTTCACCAGAAAATGAAGCTGTTTCATGTTCGAATTTCAGGCATATTTTCCTAATCGCTGTCTTCATGCAGCTCCTCTTCAATATTGTACTTCATACTGAACCAGATCACCAATCATATTAATTGGATTTCCTGTACAATGTTTTTAGTCTTATTTACCTAAAGTACTAGGTAGTATCTTATCAGTAGTAAATAACACGAGAAAGAACTTTTTTAGTACTAAACACTGCAAAGTTCATTCACATCAAGTTCAACACATCAAGTTCATTTATTATCCGTCGATGACATAAATTTGTTTGTAGAAATAGGTAATATAGGTAGGTGTATTTCTGATGGGTTTTATAACGATACCTTAAAGCACAAAAGGGCTATGTCCATCCATCTTCCACTTTTTAAATTTTTTTTCAATTTCAGAAAAACTCAAAATTCACATAACTATCATTGACCTTCTTGACGATTATAGCTCGAAAATTTCTTAAAAAATTTCTTGGTTTAATAGGCCATTTTTTTTTAGGAATTGCGCACTGGTGATAACTTCTTTTGCGTTTTTCTCAAAACTCAGTTTTTGGACATAGCCCCTTGCTTTAAGGTATCGATATATTTTAAAGAAGGTTTCTGTAACGATAAAATTCAATTTTTCTGAAGCATGTTCATGAAGCGCCAGTGTAATTTCATCACAATCGGATCAATTTTTCTTATAGTTTTGCCCGGGACAGTGAACTTGACGTTTTTCTTCTTCTTCGTTTTTTTACTGATCTAGATGCAATGAATTTTAAAGTAGAAAATTTTCTTATTGTATAAACCAAAAAACCTTCCAATTTGAGGTATCTTGGACTAATAGAAACTGAAAAATCGTAGGAATCTACTTCAATGGAATCCACGAAACTCATTGGGTTTGGGGACAACCCTTGCCTGAAAATCCCGTTAAAATTACAATAATTTCATATGGTTTTGCCTGAAAAATTTTCTAAAACAGCAGACGAGGAAACAAATTGACAGGGAGTTAAGGAAGGTAAAACCCGTGCATTCAATGAGGAATACCACCCTGTCGGAATTTCCTATTTTTGACCCCAAAATCGGATTCAGCACCTCGAAAACCCCCCTACGCCAAACTTTCAGCCCGTACTTCCTAATTTACGAATAAACAAAACAGTGTAAAAAATATGAACGTTTAAAAAAAACGGGAAAATGACGTCATCCTGGAATAGTTCATTTACGGCCGCTTGAAGCGCTGAGATCGTGAAATCTGTAGTCCTCAGATGCAACATTTCACAAAACCAGTAGAGATCGAAATCGAAAAACTGAAGAAAAATATAGAAAAAGCAAGGGAAATTTAGGTTTCCCCTGTTTTTGTTTGATAACTTTCCTCTTAAATAACACGATTTTGTCGTACCATCGGGCAACACTGGGAGGAGATGGCGATCCGAACAGCCAATCAGCGAGCATTCCCGCTTCACGTTGAGGAGGTCCGTTTCCCGGGTATTTTTTGAAATCATAAATTTTGAATGTCTCCCAAAAATAACAGGAGACTTATTTTCCGAAATAAACCCGATTTACATCTATCCCACACCATTAACTATTCTGGAAAATGCAAATAGAATTCGGTGAAATTCCTCATTCTACGGAGTGAACGTGTCAATAGTTTTCCTGGATGAGATAAATCAGCTAATTTTTTTTATAAAAAATAAGTCATAAGAGAAGGAAGAGACTCGATGAACTCCCAGGATGAAATTTTGGAGACCGGACTAACTTCGAGCATTTTGTTTATTCTACCGTCACTGAAAATCAAGCTTTGCGCACTTGCACCCGCATTCTTGGTAGCGCACTTGCCCTAGTGGTCTCAAAACTGCTGGGCAAGATCGCTATCGCTATTAAAAAATTAAACAAATTGTGACTTTTCTTTTCCTAAAAAGAACGAACCGAAGGCAGAAACTATTGAGGAAACGAATGCAAACGAAAAATAGGGAATAACGTGGGAATAATCCATGAAACCAATTTTACGTGACCTACTTAAAACTGTGAAACTGAGTTTTAGACGATAGAGGTTTGGAAAGTGAGACATAATTTCACTTACACAGCTGCAAAAGAGCTCAAAATTTTGTCAGAAGTCAATGAACACCTGACTTAATAAAGTAATCGCTAGAAAGTTGATATGAGTAGTCTGGCTGGAGAAATAAGCGATGAGCGCACCCTACTTGTTTTATGTTTATGAATACCGCTGTCGTGTCAGAGAAGATGCAGATTATTACGCAACGGTTTATTATTTATCTGTGAGCAGAGAACAGGGCTTTTCCATTAATGGTAGATAGTTAATCAATCATATTATCGCGCAAGGAAAACAATCGAGTTCATTTCTTGAGAAACGAAACACGATAGCATCTATTCAGCTGAAATTTGAACGGATATTTGGCAAAGTTTAGAGACTAAATAGGTACTGCATTTTAGCGAACGAACAGCAAACCAGAACCTTCAAATAATGATCGTTTGGTTCGTGGCGAACGACTTGTATTTCTTATGAATTTCTCAATCAATCAAGGAAACGAACGGTTGTTTCTTCAGAGCTCTCAGTGGTCTCATTCGATTCTAATTTGATGAAAAAACCCCAGTGAACATTCATTTGCGATTCACAGTCGAGTTTTTGATTTATTATTATTCCACCATAAGTCCTTATAGCGTAGGTTTGGTTGGTCCTGCTGAGCTCTAGATGGACTCAATCGATTGTATAAATTAATTTCTCTTTAAAATTGATTGGTTCTATTTAAACCCCCAGAGGGCTATTTGAACGAATAACGGCATCAAAGTTGAATAATTTGGGCTAAAAAAAAAAAAAAAAAAATTGCTTCTGTGCATCTCAACCCTCTCACAGTACACTCCCACTTCCCCCTTAGTACGTATTTCTACAGAAAAAAATCATTAGAGTTTTTGTGTTTTTGAATCCAGAAATACAAGTAGTTTTTCTGGATTTGGTCACATTCGTTAGTAATACCTACCTCTAGTACCTTCATCTAATTCTGACAGTTTTAAACTGCAACATTTAATTTCTTTAATTCGTATACCCCTTGAAGTCGACGTACTGGTCTTTGTGTTTTGGGAGCTGCTGAGTCCTAAATACGATGATTACTCCACTGCTACTTAAGCCATTTTGGGATACACTTTCCATCATAATTCTCCATTTTCAACTGTTTTAAACTTTTCTTTCTTGAGAACAAAACTAGATAATGTTGAACTAGATAAGTGTTCACTGATTGTGTGATTTGGAGACGATCAATCTTGAATGATGGCTGGTGTCCCTTCGTCTCACGTTCAAGCTTATTTAAGGGGGAGGGGGGAGTTTATTTAACGACTGTATTGACCAGTGGAAAAAACTTGTTCTTTATAGACGGATGATCTGTACAGAAAAATAAATAATAAGACTTGTAGTACCTCAGTACATCTGTGTAATTTATAGTTTTCTAAACGGTGTTCTCGAATTGGTTTCAGTCGAAAGTTACCAGAAAAAGTGCACAATGGTCTCACCGAACGTCGGAGGGGTTTGTAGTCCCAGAGGAGCTAAGAAACCCTCAGCCACCACCACCCCACCATCCTCTTCGCCGATACCGCGGTCTGCTCAACTAGTCAAAAGAGGTGAGTAACAGACAAATGTTGATGACAAAAGTGATGACAGATGCTGTCATCTGTGTATCTATAGCATTTCCAAGTCAAATGAAACCTTTTCCAAGTCAAATGAAACCTTTTCCAAGTCAAATGAAGCCTTTTCCAAGTCAAATGAAACCTTCTCCAAGTCAAATGAAACCTTTTCCAAGTCAAATGAAGCCTTTTCCAAGTCAAATGAAGCCTTTTCCAAGTCAAATGAAACCTTTTCCAAGTCAAATGAAGCCTTTTCCAAGTCAAATGAAGCCTTTTCCAAGCCAAATAAAACCTTTTCCAAGTCAAATGAAGCCTTTTCCAAGTCAAATGAAGCCTTTTCCAAGTCAAATGAAGCCTTTTCCAAGCCAAATAAAACCTTTTCCAAGTCAAATGAAGCCTTTTCCAAGTCAAATGAAACCTTTTCCAAACCAAATGAAACTTTTTCCAAATCAAATGAAACCTTTTCCAAACCAAATGAAACCTTTTCCAAACCAAATGAAACCTTTTCCAAACCAAATGAAACCTTTTCCAAACTAAATGAAACCTTTTCCAAACCAAATGAAACTTTTTCCAAATCAAATGAAACTTTTTCCAAATCAAATGAAACCTATTGAGAAAATGAGTGAAATGAGGTACCTAGATAGGTAGATACTCTGGTGGTAATAGATAATCCTAATCAGCTACTTTCCTTATCCATCCCCTCTGGGGGAGAGTTTAATAGGATTTGTAAAAGGTTTAATAGCAATAATTGCTACACAATTATTAATTTAATAGCTCATTGCTTTACAATTATTGTAAAAGGTTGAATTGAATTTGTAAAAGGTTTAAATGAATTACTAAAAGTTTGAAATACATCTGGAAAGTGTTGAAATAATTCTGTAAAAGGTTTAATTAAATCTGTAAATGCTATATTTTATGAATATTATCCTCCCACTCGCCCTCACCCCTTGCTAATTTTGATCCTCTGGTGAAATAATGTGAAACTCGGAAGTCATTTGAACACGAAAGAATTTTGCAAATCGGTTGGAAAATGAGGCCTGGGCAGAGTACAAGATTATGCTTACGTTTTTTCAAAAACTAGGGAACAAAATACTCTTCGTGGCGGTTAGATCTCAGCTGAAGGTTTGGAATGGAACCTTCTATAGAGAAGGGACAAGTACTGAGGGCCTGCGATATTTCAGATGCTAACTGCTGTCAATATACTTCACTGAAATTTCCGCCGTGTCTGACACTTTATACACACCAAGGGTTAAACTACTCGTATAATTTGGAGGAATAGACAAATTTTTTTAAAAATTCCCTTTACAATAGTTTGGGAAGGTTCTAACAATTTTTTCTAATTTACCTGTTAGTTTAAATTGATGTGATTATAAGAATAAATCTTATCACATCATTAACCCTCCAGTGGTAGACCTAATCTCATCTCACAAAAGGTAGACCCAGGAGCACGGCGCTCTTCCGGTACTTCCTCCCGAAAAAATCAATATTTATCATATTTTTTAATTGTTTTTGGTCAGAGTGAGATACTCAACTCATCTCCTGGTGTATCTAAAAATGTTCAATGAAAAACATATTGGTAAAAAAGTTTTTTTTATTGAACTCAGAAATACGTATTGGTAAAAATAGGTTTTGCTCAACTCTGAAATACAAATAACTGAGCAATCAAAATTTAACTAATCAAAGCCGTTTCAGTCAGATGTACGTTCTGCCAGATCGTCAGAATCTTCCTCAGACCACTGAAGCCATTTCTTGGAATCAGAAGAGCGCTCAGACTTAAGAGCGATCTGACACATTCACGTTTTAGTACGAGAAACCGATTCTCACTAACCCTGAGCGGTTTTGGGGACAGACAGGAGGGTACGGTTCTACGTAGAGGTAGTTTCTAGGAGGGAACTGTGAATCACAGCCCTCAGTATAACCACTGTGAACCACAGTATTCGAAAAATGGGCTGAAGGAGCGCCGCGCTCCGGGGTCTACCAGTGAAGGGTTAAAGTTTAAAACTGTTAAAATTGGCAAAGGTACTATGAAAAATGTACTTGTCACTGAGAGTGGAAAATCTTCAATTTGTTGAAGAATTGGCGTACAATTGCTAAAAATCAACAAGCAGCGTACAGCGTAAAGCTGATGGAGGACAGCGTAAGCTCCTTTATTGATCAGCGTTGCATGAATGGACACGTTCTTTCACGTTCATCGTGTTTTTGCAAATGGGTTTTCAATGGTAAATTTAAGAATCATCAAGCAATATTGGGATAGTTTTAATGCAAGAGTTGATAGAAATGTCATATTGAGCCAACTTGTGTCACTAGAGATCATTTACAGGTTTCATCTTGTGTTTGGTATTTGAAGATTGAATAAGTACCGGTGACTGCATTTCGAATCATGCACGGACAATTCGTTATTAATTTTTTGACCCGAGTGATTCATGTTACAGCAAGTCTTGTTCAGTTGGTTCTAGTCTTTGCAGTGGTTCAGTATGTTGCTACGTAGTAAGTGGTGTGTTTTATCGCTTCATCCTCATTGAGGTGGTGTGTTTGATTACTGAAGTCTCATTACTGATCTGTTAACTCGCCCAATTATGAATATGAAGTTCGATGGTTCTGTGAAATTCAAATTGAAGTACAGAAAAGTGTTGAGTCGGTTCACATGCGTTTGTTCCTGCGTCTGCCATCGTGATAGCGGTAGGTGTTAACAAATTAGAGCAGAGGGAGAGAAACACGAACACGACAAGAGCTTTCGGTGAACAGAACAATACATGTATTTGGGGATAAGAGGGAAGAGGACACATCCTAACGTGAACCTAATGAACTTTGTCACCACCCCTCAATGTAAAGACAATTAAGAAGTTAAAATTTCACATTTGATAATCAAACATTTTTTTTTTTGTACATTGGCCCGAAAAAGTTTATAATTATTGCAAGTTAAAATTTCGTAAACATTAAAATATCTTATCAGCATTAAAATTAAACAATAGGTCACAGAATAGGAAATATTGTACTAATCACATTTTAAAAGTAAAGTCTCATAAGTACCTACAGATATTTCAGAACATCAGTTACATGATGTGTATAAAACAATTAGATAAAATTTCATAAAAAACTTCAGTTGTTACAGAATTCTTAATTTTTCAAATTTAGTTGTTGACAAAATGGTAAAAATTCGCATGAAGGTAGAGGCTTTGTAAATATGTCAGCAATATTATCGCGAGTTGAAACATACTCAATATTGAACACCTTTTTAAAATTCAAATCTTTTATGTAATGAACCTGAATATCAATGTGTTTCGATCGACGACCATTTTCGTAAGACGCTATCATTTTTATCGCACTTTGACTGTCACATCTCAGCGTAGTACTAATTTCCTCGTAGCTGGGATTAAATGATGATTCCAGAGCATAGGCTACACCTTTCAGGTAGACAAGTTCAGAAGCAGTAACTGCTAACTAAACTGCTAGTCTAACTGTTAGACTAGCGGCATAATATTCGGACTCTGCAGAAGATTTGGCGACAGTAGCTTGTTTCTTCGAGCACCAAGCGATCAGATTTCCGTGTAAGAAAACACACATTCCGCTGACGCTTTTTCGATCTTGTAGATCACCTCCCCAATCAGCATCGGAGTAGCCAATCAATCCATGCTCCATGTTCCGAGAGTACGTAAGAGCAAACTTCTTTGTTTTTTGAAGGTAGCTCAAGATATGTTTGCCAGCCTTCCATAGGGCTTCAGTAGGTTTATCCAAGTAACGGCTGAGGTAAGAAGTAGCATAGGCGATATCTGGACGACTGATTGTGGCAAGGTACAGGAGTGAACCAACAAGCTCTCTGTAGTAACATAACAGTAACACGACAAGAGCTTTCGGTGAACAGAACAATACATGTATTTGGGGATAAGAGGGGAGAGGACACATCCTAACGTGAACCTAATGAACTTTGTCAGGTGTTTCATCCTGAAACTCCATTCGAGTAGTTATAGTCGTGATTTTACGCGTATTAATGACAAATTGGGTGGAAAATGATACTCCTCCCGTTCACATGAAATCAAGTACATTGATCAGTCATGAGTGCAAGATGTGATACTACAAGCATCAAAGGCCCCTCGTACAGCCTGGTGAAGTCTCTTGGGACAAAATCTTTCAGGCAGAAGACCATGCAATTCAGTGACCTCCTAACCAAAAGAGGATCAGGGATCCTCCCTGGATATTTCTGGGAACCATCTGACAACCATTCCTACAGGACGTGGTCAGCAACTGGGAAAGACATGAGATAGTAATAGGGACGGCACGATACTCCAAAGTTTCGATACGATATTTCTCAGGAAGTATCGATACCCGATATCTTTTCGATGCCGATATTATAAAATATCGATACTTCGATAATATCGGCTCAAAGTATCGATACCACCGAAATTTCAAATTAACCCACCGATGATTTTTCAATCCAAATAAAAACCCTATTAATTGAGAAAAGGCAATATATTTTTTTAAACAATAATTTAGAATGTAATAAAAGTCAATGGCAATTAAAAATGTAATAAAAGCCAATAATTTAAAATTCAATGAAAATGAATAATTGTTCCATTTTATTTCAATTCCGATTCTTATTTGCAAGAAATCTCTATTCAGTGAAATGATGTTTTCCTTCCACTAGAAATCGAAAGGATCGAGTAATAAATCAGTTACAATACAAATAATACTATTTATTATTCGAAAAAAAGGCCGTTCGCACGTGACTGATGTCGCCAACACGATTAATATTTTGCATGCCTCCCTCTTCTTGTAAGTTTTCTAGGTTTAAATTCCTTCCAAACTCACTTTTGAGGCTATCGTGGCGATATATCGTTTCAATTGATGCTATTCTGAGCCTATTTTGAGTGTTATTCTGTTGCAGACAATTTATGTTATTATTTTCTAGTTACTTATTTGGTATTTTTTCACCAATTTACTTTGGTAAAATTTTCGATAATATCGTCAAGAAAGTATCGATACCTCGGATATTTTAGGCAAAAATATCGATACCAATATATCGGTTTGAGTTTTGCATCAAAAGTATCGATACAAATATCGGTATCGAAACCAAAAAAGTATCGATATTCCGATATATCTGTGGTAGCGTGCTGTCCCTAGATTGTAAGATACTATCAGAACCTCCCAGACCTGAGACAGGCTAAACTATTTTGTGACGTTCTCATAGAACCGGCTAATGTACTTTTGGTACCTAATAAAGACTAGAAAAGCTGGCGAATTCCGGCTAATGTACTTATGGTACCTAATAAAGACTGGAAAACCTGGCGAATTCCGGTTAATGTACTTATGGTGCCTAATAAAGACTTTTGAATGCTTGTGGGTCTGCAAACAGGCCACTGCCAACTTCGATATCACCTGGAGACGTTAGGCAAAATGAAAATAGAAGATAAATATCGAACGTATCAATTGCTGCTGAGAAGCACTTGCCCAACTAGATACGCAATCCTTGGAAGTGATGTCCTATCTCCTTATTCCATTTCTAAGGTGGCCTACACCAATCTTCTTGCTTTGCTAAAAAGTGGGGACAACGAGTTTTCGATAAACCCTCAATTGGCAGCTTGGCTGCATTCCACAATAGATCTCTGTAGATCGTAGTGGAGGCAGTCACCAGTTCCCTCGGTCCTCTCACCTTTAATTTTAAAAAGTCATAGTACCCTAAAATCCACAATTTCATTTGAAAAGACTGCTCTAATACACGAGTACTTTGCATTTAATATTTATTTTCCTCTCTAGTGAAGGCAAATTGTCCTCACTGTCGTAAAACTTGGAATTTGTGGGATTTAAACAAAAATACTGCGTAAGGTTAAAGTTTTTTAGTAAATTTTTTTATTGTTACTTCAAAACCAAATATTGTTTGAAATTATCTCTTATCCAACTCTATTTTGGCTTGTTGAGTTAAAACATTTCATTCATTGATGTGTCATAAAAATTGTGTTTCAACTTTTCGTAGAACGTTTCGTTTAATTTGTTATAGCATTAGCAAACTGAATTAAACCTTTAACAAACTGAATTAAACTTTTTACAATTTGATTTAAACTCTTCGCAAACTGAATTAAACCTTTCGCATACTGAATTAAACTTCTCGCAATAAACAAACAATTTAATAAATAAAAATAATAAATAAACACGTTAAACTATCCTTATATAAATCAATGTTCTAAAGTAAACTATCACATGAATGATCCGATTTTTCAAGAAAGGGGAAGGTCAGTGGAGGGGTTGGCCTGTAGCTGCAGCAAGAAGTACGAGATACATGTCCACTTTCAATGGGATTTTCAAGGAATTCGACCGTTCCTCCTTCAAGCGTTGAGGAATACTCAAAATACTCAGCAATACTCACTGAACTAATACTTGAATCGCTGTCGCTCATCACCACAACAATGTTCCTCGCAAAACCAAAAAGAAGAGAAAAAACCTATTAACACTTTTATGACGACAATGTTGACGGGAAGAGAAGGGTGACTCTACTCAGTGAAGGTCAATGAAAGTTTGCCAGTCCACAGGGGAGTAATTGATCATCCAACGGGAAGTTATTGACCGTCTACAGATAAGGTATTGTTTTGGGGACTTCACTCACTCTTATGTCCTCAGATCATGTTTGGTGCAGAGGATTAATTTTATGAAAGGTTCACTTGTAATCGAGAAAGGTTTAATTCAGTTTGCGAAAGGTTTAATTCCAATTGTGAAAGGGTTAATTCAGTTGCAAAAAGTTTAAATCATATTGCGAAAAGTTTAATTCAGGTTGCGAAAGGATTAATTCAGTTTGCTGAAGGTTTAATTCAGTTTGCTGAAGGTTTAATTCAGTTTGCTAATGCTATATATTGGATCTATTTCAGCTTCCTTGCATGAGCGGGAGTCTTCGCCCGTTTCAGCCATACCTTTGAGTCAGTCCCCTCGCGAGCCCACCAATGGCATCAGCTGCAGCAGCCCCAGCATCAGCAGCACGACCATCAGCAGTGGAAACGTGACTCCTCTCAGGGTCTCCACTCTGCTCATCACTGGTCGTCAGTCGCCCCCGTCGTCGCCCTCGCCCACCAGACATCCCTCGATCCTCAAGAAGTCTTCCATCGAGGAGGTTCAGGTGTCCTCGAATCTCACAGCTCCTGTGTCTATTCTTAAAAGAAAAACTTCAGGAGATACCACGAGTAAGTCAAACTTGCTGACTACTGAGGAATAACGGGAACTAGTCTCCCGGGATAGAAGTTCTCATGTAGTCTATCTCCCATAGCATACATCATAAAGTTTTCGGATGAGCAATCAGGTTAAATTTATATTCCAGTCAAGGGTCAACGCACTGATTGAATTCGATTCTGACGCCAGAAAACCCATTAAATCGAGTAAGACCACGATTATGAAAATTATATCAAAATCGGTTCAGCTGCATGAAAGTTGATCGCAATTCTGCACTCACATTGTTTAAAAATAGCCTACTAACAAACATTCTCCCGAACAACGCACGGATAAAACTCGATTCTGACATCGGAATTTCTTATTAAATAGGGTAATGAGCAGGTTCTTATTAAGGATTTGGTCATCTCAGAAACAAAATTCGGATTTCACTCAAAAGATAGAACATTCGCGGTCGTACATTCTGTACAAAAATTATAAATTAATTCTCGGAAAATTAGTATCTAGTTTGGTGTTCTCTTTGAAGAATATAAACTGCTGAATGAAATTCTTAACTTACTAGAAGAAACATGTAATAACATTTATTTGAATTTAAGAGTTTCTTAACAACACAATAACTACTATGGTACATTTTGTGTTACCTACGTTGATTTACACTAGATTTTCAAGTCATACATAGCAGTTATTCATTAGCTATTAGTTCATTTTTCAAGTTGGACAGCCGTAAAAGTTGCTCAAAGTATTGATAGTCGATTCCATTCTGGCGAACATGCTGTATAAACTTAGGTATTGAATTTGTTGTATCAGTCGAGCCTTTTGGCTGTAATTAATATGAAATAAAATTTATTTACGAACAAAATCAACAACAACAGTAAAAACTGTGATGCAACTGAACGAAATTGGGGTGCGATAAAAGATAAAATTGAAATGAAAATCTCGGAATATTAATGCCCAGGCTAAAGGCAGAGTGAATGAGAATAAAACAAAAATTCAAACAAAATGTACCTACTTGTTTATTACAAGAAATTAAATTTAAAATTTTCTCAGGGCTCACAGATAAAACACGGTATCGTTACTAAAATTGTCCGAACTTAAATCTAACTCCTAGAGAGCTTATGACCTGTAAGTACGTTGGACCTAACCTATTCAGAGTGAGGTACATAAAATTATCTTTTATATCAGTACTCACAGTTCCGACGGCCGTGGAATTATTAGATAGGTTCGGAAGGAACAGTTTAGAATACATTTTCGGTAGGTATGTATTAGGAAAGGAAGGAAAGGATTCTTCGTGGATCCTCATGTGCTGGCGTCCAACCTGAGCACGTTTTGCGAAATTCAACTGAAGTGCTGGAAATTTCCAACTTGGTCTGTAGATAGTACCTGAAACTGTCATCAAAGACGAAGAGAGTGAGAATGGGGTATTTCGGTGGGTCGGAAATTCAGGTTGTTGACCTCAAATTTGGATTCAGCACCCTTGAATACCTATATACTCCAACTTTAAGCCCAATGATACTATAACATGTGGTAGAAAAATTAATTAAAGAGATCACACTTTTGAAAAAGGCGGGCCGCTATAAATGCACACACACTAGGCAAGGACTACGCCGCGCGCCTGTGTGAGTAGTATTTTGTAGTATCCAAGAGGTCCTCCAAGGGTTTCTGTGCATGGATACTTTTTTCAAAGACAGTTGGCTAGCTACGTCACGATTGGCTAGCTACGTCACACCATTCAAATCTTCAACTTTCCTTAGCTTCTCTGATTTTTTAAAAACATTTTCTCGACGAACAGACCCGATTACCGTTATTCCTGAGCCTTACTCTTTTGAAAAAAAAATTAAAATAAAAAAATTGACTGAAATACCCCATTGGAGCGTCAATAGGGTTTTTGTGGATTGTAGAATGACTGATTAGAAGTCATGCCTACCGGTACTAAATGATGAGAGGCCACTTTCACTCCCAACGAACGAGAACGATGGAGAAATGATGCCGGTGGCTTCAAGTTTTCTTCCAAATGACGACGAAGAATTCGAGAATTTCTGGATGCCGACGAATGTCAAAGAGAGGAATCCTGTCACAATAGATCAAACTTATGGACTTATGGACGAGAGAAGAACAAAAGATGGCCACCCGTCTTTCCTCGCGCAGGCGTATTTCCTCCTTGATCCAATTTCTTCCAGACTTCCATACTCAATGTTAGTTAAATTTGCCGGAATTAATAAAATTTCCAGGCAAATTTTAAGTACTGAAGAAAAATATGCCGACGTGTGTACTAGTGTACGACGTGTGTACTAAAATTGTTTGAGATTCGGCGAGGTTGGTACGAAGTTATGAGTTGCAGGTAGGCACTGGTTGAACTCTCCCGAAACCGCTTGAATTCAACGTGGCGGAAAGTACAAAATATTGAAATATTATTCACGGCACAAAACATGACCAGACTGTAATTGATTCTGGATAAACGAACATACAAAGACATTTATGTATTCCAGAGTAGAGCCATGTACGATATTCTTCTCTAGAAAAACTCCGCTCATGCGTAAAGAAAATATATTTTCCTTTAAAAAAAAAAGACATTGGATTTATCCAAAGGTAGGGCTGGAATGAGAGCTGCCGTGGCCAGTTTAAAGAACTCAATGTGCTGGCCATCCCCAACTTGTACGTCCTTAGCTGTCTGAAGTATGTACATCTTAACCAGGATAAGATGGTTAAAGGCTCCGAGGTTCACTCTCTCGACGCGAGATGTAAGTAAAGGAGTAAAGTAAACGACCATTTCAGGTTGGATTTTCGTCCATCTGCCATTCCTGGCGTCGCAGACATCATCAAAGGGAAGATCAGAATTTGTTCTGATGATTTCGCTCATGGCTTCCCTTTGCCTCCTCCACCCTGGGTTGGGACGAATTGGGCGACGAGAGCCCCGGATGTACAAAAACGCATGCTGCCAGCGATGAGATTTGAATCCACGACCCTCGCAAAAGTCGTTCCAAATTCGTTCGATCGTGGCCACTCAGGACCCCACTACTAGAGTAGTGAGCTCACCATTCACCCGCCTGGCGACATCGTTGTCCAGCCCACCCCTTCAAGAATAGGATGGAGAAGAGATTAATTGAAGCGAAGCCGTGGAATTCAAGGGCCCTAGTTTTACCCTAGAGTATCGGAACAACAATTTTTCTGGACTAGAGACTTATTTCCCTTAATTATTATTTTTTATTTTCTTTCTAGTTCTTTGTTGACGTTTGTTATGCCTGCTTAAGGGTTTTGCAAATAAAATCTATTATTATTGTTACTGATTATTTTGTCCGTTTATCATTATTTTTCGACGTTTTGTGAATTTCAGATTCTGCACGCTGTCACAGTCCTCTGAGGTTTTCGCCCAACACTGTCGATAAAAAAGGTCGAGGGATTCTGAAGAAACATCGAAGCTTGGATGAGACGCAAGTCATCAATGGGAACCTTGAAGTCACCAATGGAGTCCACGTAAATACTGAACAATGCATTATTACTATGTTCATAATGTTACTGGTTTAACACATTGAACGCGGATTGCGTCTATGTCACGCCAATCCCAGGGTCCCTGTGGCGGGTAGCGTCAATTTCACGCTTACACCTTTTGCGAAAGGTTCAAGAATATCTGCTCCTATTCTTTTGTTCTCTGTTACCGCTCTTTTCTAGTTGTTATTCGTGATAGATGAACTGTTTATGAAAACGGTTCTATCTGAAGATGAATCAGTCGATGTTGAAGGTCATGAGCAGTTATCAAAGTGACACCTTAGCTTTGCGCGGTTCATGAAAAAAATGTCTCCGCAACAGTGGACCAACACGTTTTTTTCCCACAGTCAACGTGTTAATAGAGTTCTCTAGCGAGTGAGCCAAAATAGATCCTTCATGAATAATCTTCGGTTATTCAATTTTATAATTAGACTTTGCAGACACCTCGCTTGGGAAGTGAAACAGGCGTCCTGAGCAATTAATGTTAGCTTCTCACGTTGCTCGCCCTAGAAGAATCTCATCTCTGTCAATAAACGAGTTGTAAACAAACAACGGGAGTTTGCTACGATGTTTATCGAATCCGTATTTCATAAATATCGAATTTTTCAATGCGCTACATTCCTCACATAAAGTCATCCTACATAAAGCTCACTCCTATCCCATCTATTGGGTCCAGCCAATAGTGTCCAATTACTCACTATGCACTATATTATGCACCCATGTGAACCTGATGTTTGATATGGTGGAAATTAAGGAACAGTTAATGACACGGTATGCAATACAAGACTGATTCTTTATTCGAACAGACTCACGCCCGTGAGGTGCGTGACGTCACAACATCCTTTCTCATCAAGTTGACAACTGAGTTCACCTGAATGGGAATGAACACTTGATAACTAATATGGGCTCAAAAGCTCATCTAAAAGGCATTGGTTCATCGGATCTTAATGGCGGCCGTCCGCTAATCCATTGTTGACGATTATAGCTTGTATAATTATTTAACAGTGATAACATTTTCAATAATAACCATTTTAACAGTGTATAAAGTATAAAGTTAATAATAATTAGGTATATGTCATAAACATACATCATGACCAGTAACGTGCCGTGCTATTAATTGCTACATACACGATTCGCTAATAAGAACAGTGATAAATTCGATCAGAGGCTGGCCTTTCCGCCAAGAGAGCCTAACGAATTTGAAACGCTCGTGAAGCACATTTCTTTTTGGCGAAGAATGTTCCGTGATAGCGTCGACTACTTCCTGGTACTTCGCTAGCACTGCTGTTTTTAGGACGTCCCACAGTAAGACTTGGGCGTCCTTATGCGATCGATCTGGGGTGAAGGAGGACAACACTCGACAGAAAAAAAAAATAACCACACAGTAATCCGTTTTAGACCATTCTGAATCCAAATCCGCGAAAAAAACCATAGGTGTATGTCTGTGTGTGTGTGTGTGTGTGTGTGTGTGTGTATGTGTGTGTGTGTGTGTGTGTGTAACAAAATCTTGTGTACTCTGCACAGGCCTTAGTTCTCAACCGATTTTCCTGGTTCTTTTTTTGTTCGTCGCGGAAAACTATCTAGTTGTGCACTACGTCGCTGGAATTTCGAATTTTGCCTTTTAAGGGGGGGAAAGGGGGGGTTAATGCTCGAAAAACGTGCGTTTTTGGGCATAATCTTGTGTACTCTGCCCAGGCCTTAGTTCTCAAACGATTTTCGTGGTTCTTTTTTCGTTTGACGCGGAATACTATCTAGTTGTGCACTACGGCGCCGGAATTTAGGATTTTGCTTTTTAAGAGAGGGAAAGGGGGGGTTAATGCTTGAAAAACGTGCGTTTGCGTGCATAATCTTGTAAACTCTGCCCAGGCCTCAATTTCCAACCGATTTGTGTGTTTCTTTTTTTGTTTGACTCAAATAACTTCCGAGTTGTACATGATTTTACCAGAGTACCAAAATTCGCAAGGGGAGGGGTGAGTGGGGGATAATATTCACAAAATATCCGATTTTTCAATATTTCGGTTCCTTTACTGCTTACTAATTGTACCCAAGCTTTGAAATTGAGGAAAAATTCGAGGAACTCGAATTCGCATGTTGGGTATCGTAGATCATGGATTTTAAAATGCTCTTCAGATTCGAGGCTCCCATGCCGCTAGAAATGTAAAGGTGGATAATGGTGGGGGGGGGGGGGGGGGTCAGTATTTTTTGCCTAAAGTAATAAATAAATTACATCGAGTGAAACAGTTTTATCACTTAACAACTGGTTAAACTGATCTAATGCTTATCCAATGGGACGTCCCCTGGAATGCATGCATTACTAAACAATATGTTTGCTTCATCTTTTTGAGCTGCTTCTTTGTCTGCTTTCAGCCCGTTGTATATTTCGATCCCTCGCGGTCCCAACCGATTCAATAGTATTGCGATTTTCACTTCGTCTTTTTCACTGTTCTTCTTTGACGCCAAAAGGAAGATTCCGAATCCCTGAATCCAATCGGTCCATTCTTTCTTGAAATCATCAGCTTCAAAATTGAATTGCTGGGGCTGTTCCTTGTTCATCTTGATCAGGTTTGCTATTCACGTGGGTAATGGCGTCGCGGTGCAAACAAGCTTGAGTCGTACGTCGTCGCGACAATCTTGGTTTTACCACTAATATATTGTGAAAAAACAACTAGGGTCTTTAACCAGGGGTATGAAACTGGGAAATAGTGATTTTTTACGAGTCACTTACACTTCTGACACCATGTTTGATATGGTGGAAATTAAGGAACAGTTAATGGCACGGTATGCAATACAAGACTGATTCCTTATTCGAACAGACTCACGACCGTCAGGTGCGTGACGTCACAACAATACGTCATCACAACACCTGACTTAGGTAAATGCCTGTCGCTTGGGCAACCTATTTTGATCATCACCATCTGCGCTTCGAGCTACTTAGGAAAAAGTAATTACCCACCCTTGGATATTTTCTATTTCGAAATTTGCAGTAGTGATATTTTTGAGCAGTTGACAGTGTGTGTCTGTTACTACTCTCGGGGTCCTCCATCTCCGTGCTTCTTTGATCCCAGGTTTTTCTCTTTATTCTGTAAATGTAATCCGTTTGTTCTTGTTTATAAGCAATCGATATACCAATTCATTACTGACCAATATCGTTTTCATTGAACATAATCAGTGACCATTACCAAACACTCTTACTTCTTGTACCATCCAGTTGAAGTTTTTCTTCATTTTTACAGGATACTGACGAGCCTAGGCCTATTCTGAAAGGTCAACCCCGGAGATGCAGCTTAGAGGAAGTAGTGAAGAGAACGCTCTCTCCAGAACCACAAGGGATCCTGAAGAGGAAAGCATCTCGCGAAGAAACTGAAGTTCCCACCGAAAACATTCTTCATCCACACGGTGTGCATGGTTTTATAAATTTTACTTTCAATAGTTTGTTGTACCTGGGTGAACTTGTTAAGAACAGATCTGATAGAAAGACCAGTTCTCGGTATGATACACGTCATGCATGGCATCCATCTCTTGGGTTCAGTCGATTGTAGTTCAAGATGTGTGTTGGAACCATTTTGACGAATTGCACCCTCTCATTGGGTATTTTGTATGTTTTGAAAGTACCAATTGAATCTATGATCTGATCAGATTAGGACCGGGAGGATCTCTTTCCACCTTTCGCTCACACTGAAGCGCCATGGAGGTAGGAATTACCTGTTCTACTTCCTTATAAATATTCCTACTAATTCTATAATATTATGTCATGCCAAGCTATGTGAGGGAGATAAAATTTTTTTCACATTGTTGAAAACGGTCCGGGGTGTAGACCCTTTTTCGCTTCGATTTAGTAAGTTTTAGTGGACTGCAATTAAAAACCCAAAGGTAACCCCGGGATCGTGAAATTCGGAATATTCGAGCCCCAATATTATATCTCAAAATTACCCCCAAAAAGGTAATGTGAGGATGATAAACTTATACGAATGCCACCTCTCTCGACGAACCAGCTGCAATCCGAGAGTGTTGGCCACCTGCAAGGATTAAAAAAAGAATGTATAGGTAAAGGAAAGGAACAACTCACCCTTAATCCTAGGTATTTGCGTTGGATCCCTGCCGGTAGAACTGCGGCGCTGAAAAGAACCTGAAGGCGGCGAAGTGGAGGCGGTAGATCGTCCGGAAGGGGCTTTGGAAGATTCAGACTTCGCGCACGACAAAGTATAGGTATACGGACCTTTTCAACCGGGTTAAATGGTAACGCAGCAATTATTAAACGGGTTTTTTGGTGAGAGGGTTGAACATCGAGGGCAACTTGATGGAGACAACGTGGGGACTGGCGAGGGCAGGTGAAAAAGATTTTACCATAGGTAGGAGAAGGCAATGAAGGGATAGACGAGGCGGGGTGTTTACAAACACACCAGAAAACCACGGGTTAAGAAGAGAGAGGAGGTCCACTATTTATCTACTGGATTCAACACACATTTTATAATTGCCCAAAATGTTCATGGATTTTCGGATCTTAAGTGACAGCTGGTAGGTAGTGATTGGTGAAGATCAGTTTTTCAAAAGAGCGAGAGAACTGCGGGTCAGTAAAAATAAACCGTATTTCTTCGATCTTCGGATCTTTTGAGATCGGTGAATAGTGTTCAATAAAGAACGTTTTTTGTTTTCTCAGAAAAGCGAGTATACTGCGGCTCAGTAAAAATAAGTGAACGGCAAATCTCCGATCTTTGGTTCATTTGAGATCGGTAGTGTTTGGACTCCGTTCCCGTCAACTCACTGGTGTCAGCCCATACGATGATTCAGAGGAAAAATACGATACAAATCGATCAAATACAACAATTTTGTAGAATTGTATCGTATCACCATCAAGAATTATTCTATTTGGTCGTAAACTTTATTGTATTTTTCCAGCGTTTTCTGTGGTCCATTCTTTGACTCTTTTCATCCTCTCTTTTCTTCGTGTTTGGGTTATTAAACAAACAGCACTTTTTAGGTAATTATTTTCAATGATGAACCTTTGGGATCGAGCAAGAAAGACAAAAAGTATACCCCCCCTCCCCTCAAAATTTGTTTACAGTTCAAAGTAATGGATCCAAGTGGATGGAGTATAATATGTAGAATCCAAGTACCGAATAAAAAAATGTCCGTCCAGAAATGATATAAACCGTTGTGTAATAATTTTAAGCTTTTTTCATTGCATGGTTCACCCTCACAGTAAATACGAGCGCAAAAGAGCAGAAAATATCCAGTGATCCGTTTGAAAGAGCGGTATTTTGAATGAGCAGAGCCGTTCTTCTAGGTTAGCCGTTTTGCTCATCTCTAATTCCCTTCTCTAATTCATCTCTAATAATGCCACGTCATGCAACATTTATCTGAATCACGGAAACAAAAAAGTAACTAGACAACGGAATAATAATAATAACTGATGACGAGTCTCGCTAATCCCCGCGATTCCTACACTACTATTGTCTGTACACTTGTGTATCGTGAATGATACTATCCACACAAAATGAAACTAAAGCTGACTGGAGATTTAAATTTTGTCTTATAAGATGTATTTGTATTTTAGGTATTCTCAAGAAAAAGTCTTCCGTCACTGAAGAGCCTGCGTATGAATCTCTAGACTGCCCGCGTCCTATTCTAAAGAAGAAAAGTTCTTCCGAGGAAGAAGAATACATAAAGTCTATTTTGAAAGTCAGCAGTAGAAAATCCTTGGAAGGAGGTAAAAATATTATTTTTCTGATAATTAATCGAAGAAGAAAACTTAAAGTCTCAATAGGAAATCGTAGAAGGGGTTAATCATATTAATTTAATGATTAATGATAGTGATGTTGTTAAGGCCTGGGTAACAATTGTTCGTACAAGCACCTTGCAGAGGTTTAATTGAGTTGTGTAGGGCAAGACGTCTGGATTTGAAAAGCTTGATCGCAAAATAAACTTTATTAGCGGCCATAAGCCGTTCTTCAATTCTAAGGAAGTTCGTTTTTCGAAGTGACTGAAAACGAGATTCTTGAACTGACACCCTTTCGAATGGATATAGCAGAGCTCCACGGGTACCAAAAATTTCATGCAGCAAATTTTTTTTTGTTTACAACTCCCATCAAAGACAAAATCTTCCGTCTTTTGTGACGGAGGGGGCACGCCATAAATAAAAATAAATAAATAAATCAAATATAATGGGGAGGACGCCCAGGACTCACCTGACGCCGGCCCTAGGGTGAGGGAAGATGAGGAAGTTGGTGGTGGGAGAGAGGGATGGTAATAGTCTGGACAATAACTTCGCAGAGTTTTGCCCGATTTTGATGAAATTTTCATGGATTGTGCGGATTGGCGAGTAGATGGTCCCATATGAAAGTCATCACCTCCGGACTGATTGTAGCCGCTGCGAGGAACGACGGCGCAAGCGCAAACGTGAATTCCTTGTTACAGGTATAACTCCTAGGCATTTTCCCATCTGATATCGATAAAATGTTCAGAGATTATGCGAATTGGGTTGTAGATGGTCCCCTATGAGGGTAGAGCAAGGTACTTCGAGATGGTTCTAGGATAAGCTACAATGCATCGGATCATCTTTCTATACAATCGGTTTATTGATGTGAAGAAGCTATGTGCCACACCCACTTGCCGGATGTTTTCCAGCGCTTTTCAGTTCAAAATGTCCTTGAAAACCTGAACTTTGAGATATTATGATCGCATTTATTTATATTTTAGTTCATTTGTAACCCTGGAAAAATACGAATATTGGAATCTTGGAAAATTTGTAACCCTGGAAAAAGAAGATCAAAATGCGTGCGTTAAATTCATTTAAAAATTTCCTCCACATGATCACGTAACGCCACATTTACTGTCTTGATGGATGGTTGAAGATAAAGGAATGGCGTTTATTCCGTTTGGGCACTTTACTGTTTAAGCTATTGAAATCAAAGAAACCCAAGTATTTATGGGATGGATTCAAATTCATGAGTCAACTACCTACATATCATTAATACCAGAAAAGGTTTCAGAACCATGCAAATCCCAGTACATAGGACAGTGAGCTCTGGTAGATCTTTCCATGTCCAAAGTGTCCGCTTTTACAATAATAATGCATAAGTAGTAGAAGAATCGGTCAACATAAGACATTTTAAGAAGCGTTTGAAAGAGAAATTATTATTATCAAATTATGGAAAAGTTTAATTTTAATTGATAGATTCGGATTATTAGATGCGACTATATCAGTATAATATTAATTTAGTAAGTGACCGACATTAATTTAGTTTATTAATAATTATCATAGTATAGTTTGTCAAAAAGGAAGAGAGGACCAATGGGTCCTATTTTTTGTACATATCAATAAATAAAAATCAATCAATCAAATCAATATAAAACGTGGAAAACTCAGGGAATTTTTTTTCGGGGAATCGCTGGACATCCTGTTAATTTAACCTGATTTTGGGACTACGGATTTGAGGTTTCTAATCTTCCAATTCGCACCCGAAAAAAATAAGCTGGAATGGCTCGAAAACCCCTCGTAGAAATTGGGTCACCTAGATTTGATTGGGAATTTTCGGAAGCATTATGATGCACTCTGATTACATAATGTCGTTTCTATGGTCCGCTTTCACGATAAGGACGTCGCGTCGAACGGATATCGTCGTGTTTATTCGATTTATCTCTTACTTAAGTATGACTACTCGAGTGCTCTATGAAAACTAAATCTCTGGGTTAGGGGACCTGCTCACTGCATGACCAACTGGAATGATTCAACCTTTCAAAGCTTTCAGTTCGTTGATTTGGTGTGTCCTGATAACATCGTACCGTATTGTTACTGTAGTACTTGTCATGGTTCCGGGGGTTTTGAACGTGTTAAGGACTTTTTACCGTCGACTTTGTTGTACCAATGGTTCACAACATGATGGTGAGTTTTGTTCAAACTGAGAAACTTTCAACTCATATTTTGACAGGAAGTATTTTAGCCCAAGTTGCTGGTTGTTTCTGGTCTAAACCTTGTATTTATATTGCGTGCCAGTAACTACTCTCCCCCCCCCCTCTCCCATTTATTCCTTATTAGTTCCACTTATTACGTTCTTTTTCGACTTTTTCAAACAATCAAAGGTGAAAACAAGCCTTTGAAGTGATCGATTCTCTCGAGTAAACCAACAAGTTTCGATGATTTCAACGTTCATTCTCGACTTGTGAAAACAATCGTAGAATTTTGTTCTGTTGGGATTGGATTCGCTTTATTTGTGAGTTACTTGCGGAACCCCATGTACTACAGCCGTACTGCCAGATCGGTCGAATAAGTGAGGTATACAACAATCTTTTGCACGTCAGCGAGAGTGGTGAGTGGGTACCCAGAAGAGGATTTAGCATTTTAGTTCGCCATCGAACCCTGCGCACAAGTTCGCCTATATGGTTGTTGAAAGTCAGACGAGTGTCAAGTTGTACACCTAGGTATCGGACTACATTGGCTGGAGGAACTGGTACACCATCCATTAGTATTGGAGTTGTGTTGTAGTTCCGTTTGTAGGTGAAGGTGGTAAAGGTAGACTTTCTAGGGTTGACAACCGTTCGCCATTTGTCGTTCCATCTGCTGATTGTATCTGTCTGTTCTTGTACATTGCTGGAAGCTAATTCTCCATCCGTTGAAGAGGACAGGACACAGATATCATCAGCGAACATGGCCGTTGTAGTTGCATCGGAAGTCGGGATGTCACTTACATAATATGTAAGTGACACTTACATAATCTAGTATATTATACTAGATACAAAAGAGGCCCCCAGACACTGCCTTGGGGTACACCTGCATGAATCATCTTGGATAGTGACTTGGATTCCCCACACTTTACTGTGAAGGTTCTGTTGTGGAGGAATGATTGAAGTATCCGGTAATAAGTGTCGGGAACAACAATGTTGTTGTCGGGAACAACATTAAATGTAAAAAAAAATTTACTTAGTGCAGGAGCCCTGGATGCCAGAGTTTGTCGAATGCTTTATTCGTATCGAGAAAAAGGCCAACACACACCTCCTTATTTTCATATGCGTCCAATATGTCCTCCACCACGCGATGGAGCTGCTGTTGACATTAGTGCTGCCTACGGAAACCGAACTGGAAATTTGGGATCATTGGCTCGAAGGAAGAGATCAGTTTGGGCAGTAGCAGACGTTCAAAAACCTTCGAAAAATCGACAATAAGCTGATCGGTCGGTAAGATGTTGGGTCTGTAGGGCTTTTGTTAGGTTTGACGATTAGTACGATTATTGCATGTTTCCATCGCGATGGGAAGTAGGTTAATCTAAGGATGGCGTTATAGATTTGAGTTAGGAGGACTATAGTTTTTTTGGGGAGATTCTTGAGCATTGGTTGAGTGATATTGTCACTTTCTGGCGACTTTTTTGTAGGAGAGCGCTTTATTTTATCGATGATTTTAACGTTCATTTTTTTAATTTCATGATTTTAACGTTCATTTTTGACTTTTTCAAACAAGCGAAGGTGAAAACAAGCCTTTGAAGTGGTCGTTTCTCTCGAGTAAACCAACAATTTTCGATAATTTCAACGTTCATTCTCGACTTGTGAAAACAATCCTTTGACGTCGTCGTTTCTTTCGAGTAAAGTAACAAGTTTCCATGATTTTAACGTTCATTCTAGACTTCTTTAAACACTCTAAGATGAAAACATGCCAAAGAAGTAGTCGTTTCTCCTGTGGAAACTAACAAGTTTCGACGAAATTAACGTTAATTCTAGACGTTATCCAAAAATCGAAGTGTTTTTTGTGTCTGTCATGAAATCCTTGTAAAGGGCAAAACCATTTGAAGTTATTTCCGATTTCGGTGACATATTCAGGGCGAATTGGGCTGTAGATGATACCCAATGGAAATATTCACCCTCTGACTGATAGTAGCCAATTCTACAGTTTTTTATCCTATATTTGAATGAAATTTTTAGAGATCGTGCGGATTTGGGTGTAGATGGTCCCTAATGAAAATCATCGCCCCGGTCTGATGGATACTTTGAGATTGTTGTTTTGGGATTAGCTACAATGCATCGGATGATCCATACAAACGGGTTGTGGAAACGAAGAAACTTTATGCCACACCTACTTGGTTTTTTTCATTTCTAGTGCTTTTTCATTCCAAAATGTCCTCAAAACCTAAATTTACATACCTTATAATTACATACCTTAAATTTACCTTAGAAATAAATTTTACATTTATTTATATTTTTATTCATTCAGAACCCTGGGAAAAGTCGAAAATTGACCCTGGAAAACTCAGGGAATTTTTTTTCGGGGAATCGCTGGACACCCTGAATATGGGATCCGTTGGAAAGGAATTTCCCATCTTTTTAGTGGCTACAAAAAACTAGTTGAAGGGTCCTGATGGGTGAAAAATTAACTCGTTGCAATGGTGTTACTTCGGCATGATTTTCAAGTACCTCAACGTGAGCTGCAAGCTCAGTAGTTTTACTTCATGTTGCCACTTCTCACTTTACACAATTTTATTGCTTAGTTGAAACAATGTTAAAGAACCGAAAGGTTTTCATACAAGGCAGTACCCATCGAGGAGGCGCCAACTCCTGCTAGGGGCGCAGGTGGTTTCTCGTACACCCAATAGAGTGCTCTGATGAATTACTTACCACAGCAAGTACAGTGTGATTGATAACTTTCAAAATTGAATATTTTGTTGAGTCAGAATGATATGTCTTCCGTCTGATATTAGATAATGTCGAAAAGACCCCTTTTTTATTACAAAAAGGACCTAAAAAACCCAGATGATTATAAATAATAGGTAGAGTTGTATTGTGAAAAAAAGTGAGTAAAATGAGGAATTTCACCATGACGGAATTTCCTATTTTTGACCCCAAAATCGGATTCAGCACCTCGAAAAACCTCCTAAGGCAAACTTTCAGCCCGAACTTCCTAATTTACGAATAAACAAAACAGTGTAGAAAATACGAATGTTTAAAAAAACCGGGAAAATGACGTCATCCTGGAATAGTTCATTTAAGGGCCGCTTGAAGCGCTGAGATCGAGAAATCTATAGTCCCCAGATGCAAAATTTCACGAAACAGTAAAGTTTGAAATCGAAAAACTGAAGAAAAAAATAGAAAAAGGAAGATGGGGAAACTTAGGTTTCCCCTGTTTTAGTTTGATAACTTTTCTCTTAGAAAACACGATTTCGTCGTCCCAATGGGCAACACTGGGAGGAGACGGTATCCGAACTGCCCAATCAGCGAGCGTTCCCACTTTATGTCAGTTTTCCCGGTTAGTTTTGAAATCAAAAATTTTGACTGTCTCCCAAAAATAACAGGAGACTTACTTTCCGAAATCAGCCCGATTTTCATCTATCCCACACCACTAACTATTCAGGAAAAATGCAAACAGAATTCGGTGAAATTCCTCATTGCTCCTTTCCCTTCCCCAGTCGCGCACTCCTGTGTTCAAACAAGTGAGCTACAGTTCATTTACGCTTCCAGAGGGAGCACTACTGTCATTAGGAGCACAGATCCCCCTATGAAGTCAGATTGGTTAGAAGGCTGGATACCCCGCAGCATGGCTGCCCCCATACAGATTGCTGCTTTACAATTTTCATCTTCCTTAAATTCTCTCAATTTTTTGGATGCTTTTTCGAGCAGTACACCACGGTTTTCTTCCATATCAGTGAACCCTCTTCCGAGAAAGAAATCTTAAAAATATGAGGTAAATTCTCCATTAAGATGTTGGTACCCCTTTTATGGCACTGGCGTTTTACGTTGTGATTATCAGTTATTTTTGCATTCAGATGATGCCGAACAAAAGAAAGAAGACATCAAGCCGATTCTCAAGCATTCGGACGAAGTCGTGCTCAGGCCGAAGAAGACCAACTCGGAGAAGCGCGTCACATCTTTGGATCTCAGTTTGTTCTGCCGTCCTGGCTCCGGCGGTGAGGGGAGGCCGCCGAGCGTTGCTGAGAGAGTCAACGGCTTGGAGATACTGCTGAATATCAAGAAGGACGAGTTATCTATGAGGTTGGAAACCGTTTCAATTTTTACCTTTACGCATCTGCAGAGTTGAGTTAGGAGAATAGCCTCTCGTATAACATGAACCAAATGTAAGGGGCTGCAAACTATTGGAAAGTGTGGGCGTTATGAAGTACTTGGGGGGGGGGGGGGGGGAAGAGTTGATACATCCAGGCCAAAGAGTTAGTAACCAAAATTAGGAAACTATGCCATGTTATGAAGTATTAAACACCCAGCACCTAAGTTCTGTGTGTTTTGCACTTGTTAATTCCAAGCTAGGGGGTAAGGGGTAGCAAAACATCTTGGATTTTTTTTTCTTCAGCTGGTAGGTGAGAAAATCTTAAAGATTCATAGGTGGAGTTGGATCTCGTAAGATACCTGGAAGGGTCCGCGTCCTCCAGGTTATGTGGGATTCAAACCCACTAAAAAAACACCTCCTTTTTCCCCCCCATGTTAGAGCTCAGCCCGGAACCGTTTAGCACATTACTTCGGGCTGAGTCCAGGGGCGTTTAATCAGTTCTGGTTGAGGGGGCGGACCAGATGCTCCCTCCTCTCTCTTTCTCGTTCTAAGAGCATCTTCCTTGTCAGGATGCTCTCCGTGTATTCTGCCACAGCAGTCCAGCTCCTTTCACCTTCCAGCATCCTGCTGACAACAGCCTCTGGTGTTGAACTCTGGGGAGCTATCTCCAGGTCTGCCACCAGCTGATTTCTTTCAGGTGCCCATTTGGTGCATTTGAAGAAGGTGTGGAGCACATCATCATCTTCTTTGTTCTGGCGATGTAAACATGTTGGGGCAAATACCTTCTTTTCCTCTCTGAAGCCATCAGCTGAATGGGTATGACCCTCGTGAGGACAAAGATAGCGGGTTCTGATACTGTTCGGTAGGCACAGGCGATTCGTAGGGCTCCTCTTCGCTGCACAGCTATTAATCTCTGTCGGAGATATGCCACATTCAATGCGTCTGCCCATACCTCCGCTCCATACAAGAGGATTGACTGCACGACTGTCATCATTATGCGTCTCTTGCAAGGTCTAGGGCCGTTTATATTCTTCATAAGGTGACAAAGAGCTGCAGTTTTTTGTGCTGCTCTATCTGCAGTTCTTCTTATATGTTCACCAAATGTGATTTTGGTGTCCAATATGACTCCCAAATATCTGGCTGCTGGTTTAGTTGTTATTTCGGCATTAAAACATCTTGGCTTGCCCCTTTTCTCAGTTCAAAAAAAGTATTATCCGAATAATGACGAGAAGTGGATATGCAGTTAGGTCAAAAGAGTTATTCGAAAAACTCAAAATACTCTTGGTTAGTAAAGTGGAGTAAAGAATACAACCATTTCAGGTTGGATTTTCATCCGACCGCCATTCCTGGCGTCGTGGACGTCATCATCTATCTTCCAAAGGGAAGATCAGAATTTTACTCTCGGTTAGTAAACTACTGATGCGCTCTAACTTGATATTTTTTGTAAAATCTAAAGAGAGCGCTCTTCGTCAGATAGCTCATGGTAAGGACATGGAGCAGAGCGAAAGGGTAATTTTTCAGTTCCTAAAAGTCCACGCCAATGGGGCAGGCAGAATTCTTGGCAGTTTATAGCCCTAAGCTCCTGAAAGCTTTGTCTGCATTCGATGAGTCAGCAAATGACTTTTTGCTTCCGAGTCTACCAAGGTAGCGGAAGCTTTGTTTTCACTTTTCAAGGACGAAAAAAAATAGTTCTCCAAAATCAAAATTTTCACTCGCGTTTTGCGTTTTAGACCTTTCTGAACAATTTTGGTTCCGTACAATTACAAATTTCAAGTTCAATAAGGGCAGTGCCGATCACAAGTGGGTGAAGGGAGAGCAGGCAAGAGCCCCCCCCCCCCACCCACCAGCTGGCGCCACCCGACCGGCCCCAGGCCCCACCCACCATGACGGCTCCCCGCATAAGGACACCCACGAGGGAAACGGCTGCCACGCCAGTTACCAGCCTTCCCCAACACCGGACATCCCCACGGATCCCATTTTTCAACAGGGAAAAGATAGAGCCGCCCCCAGGACCGATAGGGCGACCACCGACCAACAGGAGAGGAGAACCCACCCATACACTCATTCATTCAATAAATACATTCACACCACTAATAATTAATTTTAAAATATAACAAAAAAAAACACGAAGACAAAAAATATCACGGATCAGGCACTTACCACTATACTAGACAGAGTACTTACAAAAAAATTCCTCTGCTAGACATTTAAAGTCAACTAAATCTAAATAAACCCTATTATTATTATTCATTCAATTCATTTGAGTCGTCAATATATACATTACAAAAAGTTAAACAGACCATTGAATATTCAAAAGATTGAAAAGTCACTAACTGAATACAGTTCAGCCTGTAAAAGTTTCATTTTCAGCATCCGTGTAAATGGTTTCTCCGAGAGGTTGAAGATATCGGTGGGTAAAGCATTAAATAATCTTGATCCGATCTGGTAGGGATCACATCGCTGGACCACGCTGAGGCGGGTAAACGGTATAACAATATCTTTACCAGTTCTTGTAGAGTACCGATGAGAGCTTGACACCGTCTTGAGGTGAGGCAGATTTGACTTGGTATTAGTCAAAACAGCAAGGACATAAGCACTTGGTAGAGTGAGCACATTTAGTCGAACGAACGACCCTCTGCAGCTAACACCCCATCAGAGGCCAGCGAGGATGCGAATGACACGCTTCTGTAATTTGAAAACCTCCACTGAGTTTCATTACCTACATAAACTTAGACAGAAACTTAGAAAAAGCTCGCGACTTTGGTGTGCTTCGAATGACGTTTGATAGCATTATACAATGATAACAAACCCCTCGCGGTGAGCAAGATGACAAAGAGTTCTTTATATTCTCGTTAGGGGCGCGGGAGTCGCGCGTCCGACAGATCAAGGGTCAGACTTTCCTTCATAGATTTAGCGGGGTTTTATTTCGAAGAAAGGTGTAATATATGTAGTACGTTGGCCACGTTTTTACGAAATAGAATCTAAGGAACCTGAAACGCGTGTGTAATATAAGATAATATAATATTTTATACTTCCATTTAAACCATTTCCGGCCACTGATGCGTTTTCGCAGAGAATTTTTTTTTCTTTTTTTTAATATTGAAAATAGTGAAAAATCTTCGTAGAAGAATTTTTTCTCGTTCATGCTGTTCCTAAACTCGTCAAAAAAATTCTTCGACGTTCGGGAGCTCGATGCGATTTTGGAAATTTTTTGTTGAAAAGGAGGCCTTTTGGCCGAAAGCTTGATTATGGTGCTGAAATTCGATCCTGGGCGATTGAGCGTACAGGGCCACGAGTCGAAACGGATTCCGGTCCATAAGATAGATTTTTACATTTTACCAACAACAATGAATTGGATAAATCACATCGATTTGGAAGACTGAGGCCTCTTAAATCCCATTAAAATGAAAAATTCATACAATTTGGAGTATTTTCGCTCCCAATTGGTGACCAAATTATGCCTTATTTCGGCCGCCATCCTGTAAAACAGTTCATCCTCCTCCTCTCACTACTCTGATATTTCTACCCTTGGCTTGAAATGGGTTAAGGTGTTTGTAAGTCTTAATTTACATTTAAAAAAATCATAGTAAAAGGAAACAGCAAACAAATAAAACACGACTAAAGCATGTTCCATGTTTCTTGAATTTTAATCAAAGGCTGTAAGCAATAAGCATCCGGAGGTCCAGTGTTTTTTTTTTTACTTCCAGTAGCTCTCCTAGACATAGCTGCGGGCCATTCCAAACACCCTCTTTCAGATCATCCGAAACATTATAATGTAGGAGGAATCCATAAATTATAATAAAAAACGACCAGCCAGGTACCTTCGACTCTGGAAACTGGATTTGTGACGAGTCGCGGCGACCTTGAGTCGGGGAAGCTGGTCTTCGCTCGGACTCCGTGAGAGACGCAGAGGAAGAAACTTGCTTACATGATGTTAATTGCCGACTTTTAGCTGGCGATCGCAGGGTTCCCTTCTAGTCGTTATCCAACTGCTGTATCGTCCAGTCAGCCCCGAGGACTTGGAGTGCTTGTTGTTTGTCTTGTGGTCGGTGTGGTGCGTTTGGAAATTCATCGTTCTTTTCGTTGGAGCATGAACAGAAATGGGTCTCCTGAAATCA
The DNA here is from genome assembly GCA_009739505.2 of Apolygus lucorum. Classification (NCBI taxonomy): domain Eukaryota; kingdom Metazoa; phylum Arthropoda; class Insecta; order Hemiptera; family Miridae; genus Apolygus; species Apolygus lucorum. The sequence continues at coordinate 15,777,346 of CM019169.2, read as the reverse complement.
GTACCAAGGTGAGAGCAGCGATGAAAAAGTTCATGCATCGAAATTAGACTTGAAATGGTCATTTTAGGATATTTTAACTACGACTTTTTATTATCAACCGAAGAGCCTGAGTAGTTGGGCATAACAGAGTTCGATTCTTCTAGGTATTTCCAACAAAATATGTCTTAGCAATTTGTCTTATTTTTTCAATTTAAAGATTTGTTTCGTGTTTTCGACCTTACCTCATTACAACTGTCATTACTCCTGTTATTTACTAAGTAAATTCAAATTTGAGGATATCGTTGGAAAGAGCGTTAAATTTTCAAGTTACCCAGTGCAAAACTGCTCCATTGGATTCTGCGTGAAAAATTACGTAAGAAATGATACCAAACTCCTCAAGTCATCTTGGGCTCGAGGGACTGACCATACACCGTGTAAAAAACACGTTTTTTGGCTTTCTAACTCGATTTATTCTTCCAATTTGAATTTTAAAAAGAAAAATTGCTAGACCGTTGGAAAGCCCAGTTTTGCACTGGGTAGCTTCAAAATTTAACGCTTTTTCCAAGGATATCCTCAAATTTGAATTTACTTGGTAAATAACAGGAGTTATGACAGTTCTAATGCTGTAAAGTCAAAAACACGAAACAAATTTTTAAATTGAAAAAACTTGAAATAACAAGAGGGAACAACAAAACTGCTGAGACGTTTTTTGGTGGAAATACCTTGTAGAGTTGACACCCTAAAGTTATGTCCAACTTAACTGTAGACACCCTGTATAAGTAATTTCTCCCGTAATTAGTTGGTATTTTATTCCAAGTTCCTTTGCAAATGACAATTTGTTTTGATAAACAATAAAAAAAAATTGATAAAAACTTTTTTCTCTCAAATGTCAAAATCTGACCTCTTGACTTCGTTGTGCTGAATGTCTACTGAGTGAATTTTGGTCTATTATTTGATGGTTTACGTTTCTAGATAAATTTGTAATCCGAAAATTGTTACGCATCACTTTCCTTAGTTACTGCGGACCGATTTTGATTAAATTTAGTATACGATTTTCTACACCATTTGGGGATAAAGAAAAAGTCGTGTTCTTTGCAGGCGAATGATCTATTAAAAAGAAAAATTAACCGTTGTGTAATAATGCAGCGTTTTGTTTTATTATTTTCAATAATAAAAAAAGTTAACCCCCTCAAAATTGTATGGTTTGTATTTCAAAGTATGTAGAATCCGAAAATTGAATTTTAAAAAATCCGCCGTACGTGGCACTTAGTAACCATGGACAGAGCTCCGGGTGGTCTCATTCGATTCTAAAACTTCAACACTATCTTAAATTGATGGAAAAACAATACCTTTATATCGAAATTGTTTGAGCTAGGGCATTTTCACAATTTCAACCCTCAATTTTTACCCCTTAGAAGTAACAAAAGCAATCAACCAAAATCATCGCGGCACAACTAGACCCCAAATGGAGCCCATATACCAAATTTCATCAAAATCGGTCTAAGGAAAGACAAAATTTTTATTCGATTTTTGGATTCTTCATATCTTGAAACTTACTTGAACCAACAAATTTTGAAGGGGGCTAAACATTTTTTTTTCTTGGTCGATTCAAAGGTTCACTATTGATAACAATAAACCAAAATTTGACCTCTGATGCGGTGTGATGGCATTTCATGATATGTTTGGTTTAGTTCTCGGTCGTCCTCTATAAATGTGCTTTCGATCAAAATAGCGTCTCGATACAATTTTTCCATTATTTCGAAAGATTTTCAATTCGGACCTGAGCTGTAGTTCAAACAAAATCCAGACAAAACTGGACCAATAGTAAATTTGATTTGACACCTAACCAAGTGTTATTCGCATATTATTGGAGAATCCGTCGTAGCCAGAAAGTCGAGTACAGGGAGTGTTTTCGATGTAAGAACATCATCATCCGTGTAGAGAGCATTCTTTCTCTTTCGAGAGAGTACATCTAATGCTTCCCTACTTATTTTAGACCTTTTCTAGCCTATGTGGGAAAGGTCTAAACTTTAATCCCTAGACGCGTTTAATCTCAATTGGGGAGAGCAAATCTATGTGGAAACGCTACATTGATGATCTGACGATGAAGCTATGTGCCACATCCACATGAACTCCTTATTTCTTGATAAATTTCAAAAATCGAATTCGATCAATCCTACGATGTATTTTGGTTTGTTATTTTCAATAATGAATCTTGAATGTTTTTACCCCCCCCCTCCCCTCAAAATTTGTCGGTTTCCGTTTCAAGGTACTACGTAGAATCCGAAAATCGAATGAAAAATTTTCCGTCCGTCCGCCGTACGCGGCACTTTCCTTACCTACTTCCCATGGACCGATTTTGATGAAATTTGTTATTTGGGCTCTATTTGGGGTCTAGTTGTGCCCTTGAGCTTTTGGCTGACTGAAGATAATAATTATGTAGTAGGTAGGTAGTACCTATGGTAGGTATAGGTAGTGGCAATGGCAAAGCCGTGTTCTTTGCAGACGAGTGATCTACATTGAAAAATAATAAACATTTATGTAATAATTTGCAGCGTCTTTTCCTTAAAAAGATGCTAGGAGTTCCTGTATCTATCGGATGGTTTTGGGTTTTACTGTACGTCCAATATTGGTGAAATCTTATCATGTATACAGTCTTCTTTTATCTGATATAATCGCACGTACCTTGCGAAGAGTCGGTTGGCAGTAATTGACATTTAAGTGGCCGTTTAGTTCAATTCGTTTTACACTCAAATTACGTCAGTCCCGGTGTAAATTCATTTCTAGAAATGTCCCGAATTTCATGATAACTTCGGACTTCTCACCTCCTACCAGCTGTGTGTTTTCATGACGATTGACCCCATCAAATTTACGTAGGTACGTAAAATAATTCGATTTTGTTTGCTAAAGTGACCATGACAGGTTACGTAACCCGTTGGCGACTCGCTTGATAACTTGTTTACTTTCTCGCGAAGTTTACATCACCCTCCTTATATCCAAGAATGATATTGAAGTCCTTCAGTGAAGGAGAAAGTATCTACTAATCAGGAACCGATCGACAGTTATCTCCTTCACTAACTTCCTCACTCCCATGATCCTAATGCAGTTGAGGGCAAGAAACTTATTCCCGTGTAGATTGATTTTAACGTGACAACCTTTCTGGAAATTTTGATCTCTAATCTTTTTGAAGATTTGAATTTGTTAAGTGGCACATAGTTCCCTAATACTAGATGGATTGAACGCAGAAGTTGATGTTTTTGCACGTGTCGTGACTAGAGCTCGGAAAATATGCACGAAAATTTCCCGAAAATGTGCCTCGGAAACTGGAAAAATGTGCAAAATATGCATTTGCCCTTAAAACTGCATACGACTTTGGAATTTCAGTATTTTAAGAAAGGATGTTCCATATTATTACATTTTTTAGCCCTTTTTTCTCCTAGAAAAAAGTTATAAAGCATCAGGTAAAGTAACAAAGCAATTCAAAAAATCAGTTATACATTTTTTATTTACTTTTATACATTTATACGAACTAGGTATACAATGTAAAGATGAAATACGTATTATATTGGACAACAATTACACGCTCCAAATTATCAGGTGTAAAACAGTGTCTCCTGTCACTTAAAATTTCTTTCAATGCAGAAAACGATCTCTCTACATCGCAAGATACAATAGGCAACAATTTAAAAGTGGAAATCTCTTTTGGAGAGTAGGGAGAGTCCCATGAGCTGTCTTCTGCTTTGAGAATTTTCGCGATTTGAACCACTGAAGACCACCCTGGATTTATCGATAGGACCCCCTCCAGTTTATCCTTGACGGCTTTTCCAGTTGTTCCATGCCAGTGGGAGCTTTTTTCGAGCAGGTCGGAAACAGCACAACAGTCAACTTCCAGCACTGACTTTAAAAAAAAAATCCAGAATACGCAAAAAACTGGTAAATTATGCAGCAAAATATGCAAAAATCCCCAAAATGACCGAAATATGCAAAAGTATGCTATTTCAATTTCAATTTAAACCACCGCATACCCTTCAGAAACCTTCAAAACGTTCAAATACAAAGATATACCGCATAATAAAAGATACGCAAAATAGGAAAATTCCGAGCTCTAGTCATGACTTTCTGAGTCTAGTTGTGATGGAATGTAAAAACCTGAACATCTAAAAACCAGACTTGGACTTAAAACATCTTGCCTTCTGAACCCCTGTTTTCCATTCTCCCAGGGAAATTCTCGGGCGGCCATCCTCAGAAAAATCAACAAGAATTTTGTAGAGTTTCTTAATTTTTCCTCAATACAGGGTGTCTACACTCAAGATGGGCATAACTTCAGAGTTCAATTCTACAATGTATTTCCAACAAAAAATGTCTCTTAGCATTTTTTCTAAACCCACTCAAAATGCCTTTTTTTCAACTTTGAAGTTTTCTTTCGCGTTTTCGACCTTACGTCATAACTCCTGTTGTTTACCAAGTAAATTCAAATGTAAGGATATCGTTGGAAAAAGCGTTAAATTTCCAAGCTACCCGGTGTAAAAACAAAATCTTTTGGAGATAAACCATTTCTAAAAAATCAAGGCAAATAGCAAACTTCAATTTTTTTTCTCGAAATATGCCTCTTTTTAAATCGAAGTTTTCACTTTAAATCCCAGGCTATTTCGATGGGCGCTCTTCGAAAAAAAAACTTTGTCAAATTGTCAGAAATTCAACGGTATATCAATTTTTCTTTTTAAAATTCAAATTGGAAGAGTAAATCAAGTTTTAATGCAAAAAAACGTGTGTTTTATCAGAAAATCGAGTGTTTTGAGCGGTGTATGGTCCCCCTCGATCTCAAGATGGCTTGACGAGTTTGGTATCATTTTCTACGCTGAATCCAATGGTGACCCTTCCGAATAATTCTAACAGCTAAAAAGTGAATTTGTCGAAGAAAATCTTCGATTTTCGTGCATAAAATACGCATCATTTCTAGATATGGTAGTGAGCATGAAGTAACACCTTTCTACTCAATAAAACCATCAATCAGCTTGAAAATTGATGTTCTTATTGAGTAAAAATGTGGTACTTTATGCTCACTCCCATATCTATGAACAATGCGTTTGTTATTGTCAAAATATGAAGGTTTTCCTCGAAAAATCCACTTTCTAGCAGTCAAAATGATTCGTAAGTTTCACCTTTGGATTCAGCGTAGGAAATGATACCAAACTCGTCAAAGCATCTTGAGATCGAGGGGGGCCATACACCGCTCAAAACACTCGATTTTCTGGTAAAACACGTTTTTTTTGCATTAAAACTTGATTTACTCTTCCAATTTGAATTTTAAAAAGAAAAATTGATATACCGTTGAAAAGCTGACAACTTGACAATTTTCTTCTTCGAAGAGCGCCCATCGAAATAGCCTGGGATTCATTCTTTTTCGAAGAAAACTTCGAAGTTGAAAAAAAGGCATTTTGAGTGGATTAAGAAAAAAATGCTAGGAGACATTTTTTGTTGCAAATTAGTTGAAGAATCGATCCCTGAAGTTATGCCCATCTTATGTGTAGACACCCTGTATAACACTTAAGTGTCTTATAAGTGTCTGTATTATCCAAAGGGCTTCCATTTGAAATTTCCAGGAATCATTATTCTCCTTACTGAATTGCGGTATCTTCACGCACTTGAAGCACAAACCAATTCAGAAGTGAAGTACCTAGTTGGGAACAAATTTTGAAAGCTTAAATTCCCTTCTATCATGGAGGCGGAAAGCTTCTTCTCTGAGGTACTTCAGCTGCTATGTTCCTCAACGTTGAGTATCTTCATGTTTTATTCTGAAGTGTCTTTCTGATAAGTACGATGTTATCAATAGGTAATACTGGATGGGAAGGTCTCTTTGTATTTTTGCAAGAAGTCCCTTATGCTAGACTTAATTAGTAAATGATTTGTAAAAAAATGCAATTACCGTGAAAGAAAAGGAGGTTTCTGTTTGGGGATATACGTATAATTTTAGGATCCGTCAATGGGCGCCACCATCTGGATGGTTCCTTCATCAGGCGCTCGTGACCATAGAAGAAACCAGAATGCTACTTCTCATCACGAAGTGCACTAATAGAACACCTTTTATAAACTGATTAGTCATCACACGAAAGCGAATCGGCCAATCTAAATTTATTGCGTTCACGGCTTGCCCTTCCATTACAGTCAGACGTCTTGGCGAAGGTCCACGGCCGAGCCCTCTGATATATGAAGGCTATCCTGTCCTGATATCATGTCTAAAGAAAGCCCTATTGTCCCGTTTTAAAGGGTCTTCTCTTCCAGCTCGGTTCGTATCAGCGAAACCAATGGTCCGCGAGGACGTAAAAAAGATACAGGAATAGAAATTCAGGTCATTTGGACCATCTATTTCCACTGAACTGCCTGTTGAAACTGTATGATGGAGAAGACTCTTCAGTCCCATCGATGATCAGGAGTCCAAGTTGCCATTGGATAAGTAATTCACCTCAATACACGAATAATACCCTCCATTAATCAACAAATATCAGGTAATCGTAGAGCTGTGTGGATTCCACGTATCATCAATACCTTTCATTACCATAGACTGAGAGTTGAGCACAATTGCAAATTTATGAAGAATGCTTATTTGTACAGTAATTCGTATAAAATCAGCAAGATACGCTCTGAATCTAACATTTTATTAAGGGGATCTCAGTCCGTCGCCGTCCGTTCTTAGTATTTCGCGAAATTGGAGAGGCAAAAACTTGAAAAATTGTACCTAAATTTGCAATTTTGAAGGATTTTATAAATTTGTTGGTGCACGGCCCTAGGGAATTGAATAGCTGAAATATTGCCGCTGGAATCATCAAAATCGAACAATGATTGCCCAAGAAAAATGGGGAAAAAATTTGAATAAACGGTTTTTCCCATATTTTTCTGGTAATTATTGTTCTATTTTGATGATTCCAGCTGCAATCTTTCAGTTTTTTAATTCCCAAAGCCCATGCACTAATGAATTTCTAAAATCCTTTGAAATTTCAAATTTAGCTACATTTTATGGTAAAAACATAACTGAATTATCGGTTTTTTCCATTTTTTTCTGACAATTATTGTTCGATTTTGATGATTACAACGGCAATATTTCAGTTACTAAATTCCCTAGGGCCGTGCACTAATGAATTTTTAAAATCTTTCAAAATTTCCAATTTGAGTACAACTTTTAAAGTTTTTGCCCCTTCGATTTGGCCAAATACTGACACGGAACGAGGAACGAACGTCGACCGACTGAGACCCCCTTAAGATTTAAAATTTTGCAGCAAGGGTTGGTATCAGTGGAACTAAACATCAGCGTGAACTTGTAACTGTATGATGGAAGATGCTTATTTCATTCTAGTTAACAAAAAATTTGGGAATTCAAGAATGGTTATTGTACCACAGAGTGGGTTATATGAAGAGGGGGGGGGGGGGTTGTGTTGGGCTGTGTGAAATCTAACCATATGAATGTTATCAGAACAAGTTAACCTAAAAGCAATCATGTTACAAAACAAAACATGTTACATGTTAACAAGCAAACATGTTACAAATAAACATTTTTTTCTTGTTTTAATCAATAATTGAAGTATGTTTTTAATACAAAAATTTGAATACAACCAATGTTTGAAAACTATGCTAGTAAATGTTTGACTTATCACGAAACAATTCGTGTAAAAATTAGAGGCCAAAAGCGAAAAATGAGACCCAAAAATATGATCCTATAAAAAGGCAAATTTTTTTGAAATTTTCGCATGATAACTTTATTAGTTACGTTGAGACGAATCCAAAATTTATTTTAAATTGAAAATCGACTGAAGTTTGGTATTCTCTCTCTCACTCGCACAACTTTATTGTCGTCCCCTTTAGCCTTAGAGCGCTCATCCTTAAAGCTCCGGGTGGTCTCAATCGATTCTAAAAATTCAATACTATTTTAAATTCATGAAAGAACAATACCTTTATATCAAAATTTTTTGAGCTAGGGCGTTTTCAAAATTTCACCGTTTAGAAGTGACGGACCGAAAGCTTCGGGGCACAAATAGACCCCAAATTGAGCCCATCTACCAAATTTGATCAAAATCGGTCCTTGGTAACTAAGAAAAATGCCGCGTACGGCAGATAGACGCAAATTTTTTATTTGATTTTCGGATTCTTCATACCTTGGAACGTAAACCAACTGATTTTGAGGGGGGGGGGATCTTCCAAGTGGGTGTGGCACATAGCTTCCTCGTATCCATAACCTGATTGTACACATGATCCGATGCGTAGTAGTTAATCTCAAAAATACAATCTCTAAGTACCTTCCACTACCCTCATAGGGGACCATCTACACGTCAATCTGAACAATCCTGAGAAATTTCGTCGAAATCGGATGGAAAATGTAGAAGTTATGGCTGTTACAAGGAAATTACTTTTGCGCATGCGCAGCAACAACTATCAGTTTGGGGAAGAGGATTTTCATAGGGGACCATCTGCACGCCAATCTGAACAATCCTAGAAAATTTCATCAAATTCGGATGAGAAATTTAAGTAAGTTTGGGTGTTACAAGGATTTTGCGCATGCGCAGTGGCTACTGTCAATTTTAAGGTCTTGATTTTCATTGGGGACCATCTACAATCTAATCCGCATAATCCCTGAAAATTTCATCAAAATGGGGTAGAACATGTGGGAGTTATGGCTGTGGCAAGGATTTCATGACAGACACACGAACACACAGACAGACACGGAACTAAAATTGTTCAGAATGGCCTGAAACGCAAAACGCGAGTGGAAATTTCGATTTTGGAGAACTTTTTTTTTCAATCTTGAAAAATGAAAACACAGCATCCGCTACCTTGGTAGACTCGGAAGCAAAATTCATGGTCGATTCCAAAGGTTCATTATTGTAAATAATAAACCAAAATCAGATCAGTATCTCGATCAGCTCATTATGGCTTAAAGATGTCTTGCCAAAGAAAATCTTTCTGTTGTAGTATTGTTGTTACAAATACAAGAAAATCGCAGTTAGTCATCGCGAAATGTTTTCATTGAGTGACATTGGCTTTTGTTCTGTTATATTATAGCTGTCAGTGTCAGGTAAAAATCGTTCGGGAGGATTCAAATGGCGGTACTCAACGGTGAAATTTTGAGATCAGTTTGATGGATTGCCTTGAGGCAAATGGGAGACTCTCTTTTATCTTATCGAAAAAGTAGGTGCGATCGCTCAGTTGCGTCCGGTGTTCCATTAATTGAAGGTTTTGCAATGTTTCGTGCACCTACGGACCTTCCCGTAATCATATCCGACGATGAGAGCAACTGTGAGGCAGAAAACGTAAACGAGATACCCCCGAAAGAATCTTTCGTTCGGTTCACCGCTAGAACGCTGTTTCAGTCGCAAGTGAAAGTTCGCAGTTTTCAGTATGTGGTACGCAGCGTCACGAGGTAAATAACATTTCTGCCTCAAGATCAAATAAATATCGCGTTCAACCGAATTTCCTCAAACATAACATGAGGTCTCGTCTATATTTTTAGATGATCTTTGTTGGAACTTATTCCAACGGTTTTTAACTTTTCCTTATGTTGAAATAAGGTACTAGCTTTAAATTCAAATTTAAGAGAGGAAAGGAGAGTCAGTGTTCCCTAGGACGGATCCTAGCCCAACAGACTCGGGAGAAAAGATTGTGTAAGAGATGAGGAGAGTCAGTGTTCCCTAGGACGGATCCTTGCCCAGCAGACTCGGGAAAAGGTAGTTGTAGGAAGAGATGGAGATCAGTGCAACTAGTAAATTGTTGTTCCCTGATAGTCGTATCAGCCCAGACAATTTACTAGTTATTAGCTTGAAGGACAAGAGTGGAAAGGTTGTTCCCTGATACTCGTATCAGCACAGACCTTTACACAGTTTGAGATTCAAGTTTTTAAGAGAAGAACCTAATACTGACCAAATAAATTTAGCTAATTTGATAGCTAATATTTTAGGCAAGGTTTTTTAGAAATGTTTAGTTTAGAAATGACAACTCAGAGTTTAGCAGTTATTCCCTCACTAGAGCTTCAACCTGTCTGGCGTTAGGCTTGAGCCGTCAGCTATTTAAGAGGGGCCCCTTCTCCTTCTCGTCGTCCCAAAAACAAAGAGGAAGCCGAGGAGGGTAGTTGACCCCTATTCCTGGGGAATTCCCGCCTAGGTGTGCTGCTCTGAGAGGGTTGTTTATTAAGGAATAATTATAAGGTAAAAAGGTGGTTCCCACAATCTTCTTTTGCAATGTTTTTTGATCACCCATAATTGAATGCCTACACTTTGATCCAAAATTTGATCCTTTACATCCCAATTCTGATTCTGGAAGATTATTTATCACAGGTGAAAGCGCCTGGAGGAGCTACTGATAGGATGCTCGTTTACTCTTTGTTGATTCTCAATAAATAAAAAAAAAACAGATAATAAAATAAGTCGTCGACAACAAGGAGATTTAAGTGGTGTTTATTTAAAGTTGTCTCCTGCTCGGATGAATAACCAGGTTTGGTGTTTCCACAAGGGGATACGATTTGAAATGAAAATACGGTAGAGGAGAAGAAGGGGAAGCGACGAACAAAGTTGTAAAATCTAATTAACATAGAACTAATAATAATAAATTATTACTTGATAATTACAATTTAAAGATCTAATTCTTACTCCTAGTCCGCAGAAAAGTAACACTTTTAACGTAAAAATTGATTTAAGCAGCACTTTTTTTCACTGATTTTTTATTGTTGCTATGGTGCAGAGGTGATGTAGGTGATGGAAAAAGAATTTTGAGACTCTGCTGAATTCAAATTCTTTTTATTGAAGACCGGTTTCGGTTCAGAACCTCATCATCAGTCCAGAGATTATATCGATACCTTAAAGCACAAAAGCGCTATGTCCATCCATCTTCCGAATTTTTAATTTTTTTTTAATTTCAGAAAAACTCAAATTCAACAAAATTATTATTGACCTTCTTGACAATTATAGCTGGAAAATTTGTTGAAGAGTTAAAGATATGGTACAGATTTACCGATATGGAGCGATTTTGCTAAGATCCTACCCTACATCACGGGCCAAGCCCAACGTCGGGTAGGAAATCTGAGCAAATCGCATTCCTTCATGCATTTATATTATTGTAGAATTGTACAAAATGGCGCCAAATAAACATATATCTATCTGTCTATCTATCTAATTGTGCACTGGTGAAAACTTCTTTTGCGTTTTTCTGAAAACTCCGGTTTTGGACATAGCTCCTTTGTGCTTTAAGGTATCGATATTATCTTCAAGCAGACCCACCACGTTCAAGAGCTGAACTGAATCAATTTTTCTTTTTAATACTAAAATTGGAAGAGTAAATGAAGTTTGAATGCCAAAAAACGTGTGTTTTACTAGAAAATCGAGTGTTTTGAGCGGTTTATGGTCCCCCTCGATCTCAAGACGGCTTGATGAGTTTGGTATCATTTCCTATGTAGTTTTTCACGCTGAATCCAATGGTGATATTTCCGAATGATTCTGACAGCTAATAAGTGGATTTGTCAAAGAAAATCTTCGATTTTCGTACATAAAATACGCATCATTTCTAGATATGGTAGTGAGCATAAAGTAACACCTTAAACACTCAATTAAAACATCAATCAGCTTGAAAGTTGATGTTTATATTGAGTAAAAATGTGTCAAGAAGGTCTGAAACGCAAAACGCTAGTAAATTTTTGATTTTGGAGAACTTTTTTCCAACCTTGAAGAGTGAAAACAAAGCTTCCGCTACCTTGGTAGACTCGGAAGCAAAATCAATCTTTCGATTTGCTCCTTCCGCCAATTTCGAAAGTGTTTTTGAACGATGAAGGTCTATGGTAACATTCCTTGTTGCTTTCGTAAAATATTTCGCCTTCTTCTCCAATCGACCAAGTTTTCATTGTGGCAAGCGAATTGAGGTTAATTTCTGCGAGGGCATCTGCACAATGGTTTTTGGCGGAGCTCCAATGACTCTAGGAAACGCTCGCAGGCTTGAGATCACGTTTTCCGCTAAACGCCCGAAAGAGATGGTTTATTTTCTAAAACTGGCCTGACCTCACTCTGCCTCTATTCATCTTCATACTCTCCTAACTTAGAAGCTCCCATGGTTTACTAATCAGAGAAAAACTCGAAAATAATGGAAACTCTAAATGTAAGAAAACACGATGGAAGCACTATGTGTGTGTGTGGATGAATCATTTGTAGAATGGGGCCGATTTGAGCTACTCATTAAAAATACATATTATTTTACTGCAGACAAGAAACGCAGCTTTCAAAGTTGGTGGTCTTCCAATTTCGTGTTTTTCTGTCTGAGTTTCTTGTGGAAAGCAAACGTACAAACTTGGTGTCCGCTGTAATTATCTGGCATTTTGCGTTGAGTTGATTATCCCATATGAATGGAATCTTTCCCTGTTTAACAGTGCTGATACGTAATCGTAATGAATCCTACAAACCTTATTTCTTCACTAGGTAGGTTAAGGACAACGTTTGCTCAAACTTGTTCGGCATTCGTGGAGTGACTTTCTGATCTTCTGAAGATTTCGTGACTCCCGAATCTACAGTTGCCTCTTTGTTTCAGAATTTAGATTGATTTGATCCATTTCCGACGTTTTCACTCGTCGGATACCCCTCATATGAGTGCCTTACATCAAATCAAATCAAAGAGTTTTTATTTTTAAAGAGCCTTCGCAGGCAATACAAACGTCACGTATTTTATGGTATTAAATTAAACGTTATTAAATTGTATTAGCAATAAAACTAAATAAAACATTTGAAAAAATACAAAGATAGAAAAATGGAGAGATAATCTAAGTCAACAAAAAACAGACTAAGTTTGAATTTTTGGTACAATAAGATCAACTATCATTGATAGTTGATGTCGAAAAACTGATCCACTCTATACAGTTCTCTGTCAACCAAAGATCGTTTCACGACCGTCTTGAATTGAGCTAAGGGCAGCTCTCTCGTCGCTGGATTCAGGTGGTTGAAGAGTCGACATCCAATTTGGTATGGGCTCGTATTAAGCCATGAAGTCAACCTGGCTTGAGAAGGACAGAGATTGGTTCGGTTCCTTGTATAATATTGATGCTTATCCAAACCTCTGCGCAGGATATTTAAGTTAGTTTTCGAAAAAAATGAGGCACTGGAAAACGTACAGGCTTGGGAGGAGCGTCAGGATTCCGAGCTCGCGAAAATGCCCCTTACAGCCCTCGCTCCAACCCAGCTTTCGCATAGTACGTACAGCTTTTTTTGGATTTTGAATATGCTGTTAGCGTGACAAGAGTTACCCCATAAGACCACACAGTACATTAATCGACTGGCAAAACAAGCATGGTATACCATGAGCAAAACCTCTGATGAAAACAGAATGAACAAGTCGTCGAAGCAGAGAGTTGCAGCTGGCCAGCTTAGAAGACAGCATCTCTGTGTGGCTTTGCCAGGATTGTCGGTAGGATGTAATACAAGAGTGAATGGTGAATACAAGGTGGTATAAAGTGACTATTTTGAGATTTCACAGCAGCTGTTTTCAAAGTTCTACGATCATTGCAAATCACCGGTTGCAATAAACTCCTTAAAAATGTTGTCGTGCTGTGGTGGAGCTTAGTTTTGATTTAAGACTTCTGAAACTTGAACCCAGACAGTGCATTTGGTCCTTTGTATCCCAACAAAAATATGAATTTAAAAAAAAGTTAGGGGTACAAGGGGAATGGCTCATTTTATTCCAAACTTATTAAGGGACAGCCATTTTTTTTTTTAGGACAATATTCTGAATCTTTTTTGCTTTTGCCAATATCCTAGAGACTCGATACTTTTACGAACATTAACTACCTACCCATTTCGCCATTAAACTTGATTTTCATGAAAATCGCACTTATGCCCCTTGTACTCTAGACCCCTCATATTAGAGGTGGGTGTTGTTATAAATCGTGCTAGGCCTCTAAAGAAATTCATCACTTTCTAATGAAAAGGGAGAAATTCCTTATTCTTCCTTATTTCCTTATTCTTCTTCATCTTTTAATTTGATCTTCACGGAGGAGTGAAGATCACTGTGTGTCACACTACCTACTGATCCAAATGTTATCAAAATTTCTGAGAAAATACTGAAATACTTGGGGTTACTTGGGGAAGACTACTTTCTTCTTAATTCCGTTTTTATTAGGGACTGTCAATCATGACTGACAGTCAGGGACGCTTATTGACGTGACATCATGGCAAACCTCAAATTGGTTGTTCAATTATGACGTCACGAACTGTCGATGTGCTTTAAATAATCGAATACACTGGCCATATTCGATTATTTGAAGCACATCGACAGTTTGTGACGTCATAATTGACAACCAATGAAGTCATACCAATATTCTTCAAACAATTGATTACACCGGCCTCCATCGAATGTCGGCCATGATTGAACACTTCTCCTCTCAGCACGTTCAATGTTCAGGTAATAGTATTACGGTTTTTGACAATTTTCATGTCTTAAGGATTTGCAGCTATTTCAAATTTTGCATGATCGTCACCGGTAGATTTACGAGTAAGTAGGTACATGGTTTTTCGCTGTCAACCCATTCATTGCTACGGAAAAAAATTATTTTTTCACTGCCGAGTTCTCTTAAGACCACCGAATCTGAATAATGAACTGAGCTCCTCCCAGATCAGCTGAGTGAGCTAAATTTACTTCTGATGACCCCATGAAGCTAAAATTCCGTAGGGCGCCTGTTTATGACTCCCGAATCTGAATAACAAACCTTCATAAGCAACAAGGAACTGAAGGAGCAACATTGCCAACCACCACCCCCAGTGCCTTCCCCAGCCTTCTCAAATCTGGTCAGTTTTCATCAACAGTTTTCTCAGGAAATGATCATCCAATTTCCATGTTTCTTGTTGCATTATTCTTATTTCTATAATCTCTACACCCATGCACTTGTTTAATTCCAAAAGTAAAAAGTTGTTCCTAAATTCGAAATTTTGGAGGATTTTCGAACTTCATTAGTGCATCCCAGAGAACCCAGGGAATCCCTTATTTCTTATTAATTTTTCTTAATTCTTAATTTTTTATTGGGTTTCTCACCCAGGGAATTGAAAAGCTAAAAGATTGCCGCAGGAATCATCTAAATCGACTAATAATTGCCAGAGAAAAATGGGAAACCTTGTTTATTCACTGACTGAGACCCCCTTAAGAAGAAACCCATAAAACATGAAATGATACCGTTAGAACGTTCAAAGAGTTGACTTATTATAAATGAGTGGTCAAAATGTACGCTGTGCTCTTATTACTTCTCGGCTCACCTTACATAATAATAGATTATTACCTACCAGTAGCACACTTTTCGAAAGCTCTCACTCAGTTCTTTCAAATGACGAAATTAGTTATTTCATTCTTGGTATCGTAACTTTTGCCCTTCGCTCTGACTGATCACTAATATTCCATTTTTGGTCTTAACAGTGAGTAGAATCCCTCGTTGATCGTTCCTCATTTCAGACACAAAAGTCATAATGATGTACGCCTGTAATCAATATCTCACGGTCTCATCAGCTTCCTTTTTGGCTGGGCGACCAGAAGGTTTGGAGCCGCTCCAAGATCTGTCCTACAGGCCTCTGACTTGAATGTAGTTAGTTCTCACTTTTCATTGCCGGTTCGTCTACCGAGGGGACCGCCTAGGATGACGGATCATTTCGCGTAGGATGACACTCCCTGTCCAATACGTGTTTATTTTGTGATAATACTGGTTGGAAGTGTTCAAGATCGAATTCGTTAAGTAAGTTTCTTAGGGAAATGAAGGAATTTTATAGCAATGGGCTTTACACGTGGTTATTTTTAATTTATAAACCCTATTGGACCATGGTGTCACTATTGTCACCGTAAACATCTCAGGAACTCCACAGCTGTCCCAAGGTATCACCGGAGAAACCAAAATTAAATTGAAATTTTAAATTTAATGGGCAGTAGAAATTTTTTTGGGCTATTGAAAGTCTCAAAATAGAGTTATGACTAAAATTTCCAAAGAAATCAATGGAGAAAAGTTCCATAATTTTTGTCATAACATCACATTTTGACTTTAAATAACTTACAAAAAATTTCTATAATGATGATCGTATAATGGTTACTCATATTGTTTGTCTTTATGAATAAAACAAACGTTTTAAATTATTACCTTTCCTATCATTTAAAATATTACATCATTTAAAAGAGTTTTATCAATATTCTAACAAATAATTGCGGAGTTACGCCTGAAATTATACTATTAGAACACTATGCGTACTCTTAAACAAATTGTTGAAATCTGACGATTGAAATGGGACCTAAGGTTGGTCTCATTCGATTCAGCATTGAAAGAATTATGGAAAAATCTTGGTCAGGTTGAATGATTCGTAAACCTACCTTTTCGGAGACGAGGACACTAATTGAACTTTGTTTAGCCCAAGAAACGTTTTTTTCCTGTTATTATACTTTCGAAATATGATCGGTTGTCGTTGGTTTCATTCGATTCAGCGTTGAAGAGTACGTGTAAAACACCATTCTTTCATCCAATGTTGATGTGCTTTCGAGTAGTTTTTCTTTTGAAACAGTCAGATCTTCTAGAGTAGAGTCCTTCCAATCTGAAGTTGGTCTTATTTGGTTTTAGTATCTGGACAACTTGGATTCAACCTCCTTAAATTCATTTGACTCTTAGGATTCTGGAAGGACTTATTCAGTGGCGTCAGGTGAGAATATTCATCGGGCGAACAGCTTGACCAGTCTTAGAGAAATAAACAATAATGGAAAACGCAGCAAAGTATTACACAAAGGTTTATTAATTTTCTATAGATCAAGCGCCAGCAAAGAACTCAGCTTTGCCATTGTCACCACCTACCAACGATGTTTTCGCTTCATAATCGAGTTTATTTAGATGAAATAAACGCTTCACAATCCATTCGAAGAAATAAAGAATTCCTTCATTAATAGAAATTAAGAAATTTGATTACACATTGCTAAGGAAGCGTAACCCACGGTTTATTATCCATGGCCCATCTTCCAATTTTCTCTGCTTTAGGTAAAGGCCATGAAACAGCTCTTCGATTGTTTGCCTTGGGTGATGCTGTGGTAGTGGGGGCTAGACCCTGCAGTGACCCCCTCCTACTCGCTGATCGTCGCCTGTTATCCAAAACTGGGCGGAATGGGAGGGGATACACTTCGTGCTATCCAATTTCCCAGATTCCTTGAATTCCAAAAGGAATGAAAAAAAAACTAAATGGTAAAAATTGCTCTGAAGGACCACTGGAATTAAAGGATTCCAGACCTGAAGGGTATATTGCTTTGTTGAACTAAATTTTGAGTACTGAATTTTATGAGTGTGTGAGCAGAGGTTCGAAATGAGAAGATTCTATTGAAAAAGTTGTAAAGATACGTTTATTAATTTTTGACAACGAATAAAACCCCTAGGTACCTATGGCCATAGGAATAATTTGATTTAATTGTGGTACCTTGTAGTATCTGAGGTGGGTTTCGGTCCGTGAAGGGCGGTCGTCGACGCCGTTGCGGTCGGAGGCGGCGGCAGAACACGTGGAAAGGCCTTTTTGGAAGACAGCCTTCTCCAAAGGGAAAATCCAACGTCGTCGGCGCTCCTTTTCGGGGTGAAAACAGCACCACAGGTCCAGATATTGATGGCCAAGGCTTCGTAGGATATCTTCCGAGTAAAATGATCGGATGAGGGTTGTATGAAACGTTGTACAACGGAGGCAAAAAAGCGTAAAAAGGTGAGACGAGAGGGCAGCTTCGAACAAGGCAATTGTAGTAATGGCGAATTCACCGCGGAAGATGGTCCAGCTTTTGCGGGAGGCTGTGATACCCTGACAACAGATGATCTGTGCAGTTGAGCCAACCAGCCGGCAATAAAGGTGTTAGACGGGGAGCTCCGAAGGCGAGTGTGAAGGGGGCTCGCACGGAGAAGGTTCCTTGCTTTTTCTCGGGCGCAGTTGGTAAACCCGGATCAGTGTGCGTGCGGTCCCTCTGCGCCGATCGCCCGTGGTCACTGTCCGCTCGTGTAAGAGTGGGGATCGCGAATTTTCACGACGGGAACGCCTGTTCTGTCCAAAAACAGTCCCGCAAAATTCATTTTTCTGAACTGTTTGCCTTTCATCCCCGGGCCCCGCGCTAGTTTGCGTATCATAGTTAGGTAGGTACTGGTCTCTTCAACACTGCGGTGTGTCCTAGGCAAAATACGTAGGTAATTATGCCATTCTCCTATTTCATTTAAACTTTCTTGATTATCATGAAATAGTCCCTAAATTTTATTAACAATGGGGAATTTGCCTCAATTTTAGATTCTGGAATTTCAAGTCAAATCCTATAATAGGGCCCTAGAATAACGTTTAACACTAGGAATAACCAAGGGGAAAGAATTACCGTAGGATAAAATGACTAAACAAGTGAACCTCTGTTACAAAACACCGCGAAAATCGAGGAATATTGTTGATGTCATACGAAAAAAAAAAACGACGCGAAAAGAACGACAACAGACAGAGTTCTAGCACCGCCACACAAAACGATCCAGTGAAATGGCTACTCGAATAATGTGATTCAAATCTTGAAACTAAATAAGAGAAGATGAAGACTAATAATGCTTGATAAACTAGTAGGTAGATTCGTATTGTAAAAAAGTGAGTAATATTGTTTCTTTTGGTCACTTTTGTGTCTAGGTTCTTCCTGCCAGTTGGCGGCGCACTCTTGTGCGCACTACTCGGAAGCTAAAAGTTCGTGTATGTTCCGCTTCTGTGGTAAGCGCCACAGAACCTCCGTTGAAGTCAGATTGGTAGAATATCCGTTACATTTCAAACTGCCTCTTACACATTGCCACCACATTTAAAATTTCCATCTTCCTTAAATTCTCTAAATTTTTTGGATGCGTTTTCGAGCAGCTCACTATGGTTTTATTCCATAAAAATAAACCCTCATTCGAAAAAAAAAAAATGTGAGGCAAATTCCCCATTTTCCAAAATCGGCTAAACGTTACTTCCAAAAATTGGAAATGTAGGAGAATCTTAACAAAAATTAATTTATTAATTTTGCATATTTTTAGTAAGGCAAACAGTTTGCCTGGAGGAGACGCCACTGGACTTATTCTCACAGTTTCATACAAGGTCTAATGAATGTCTAAAAAATTTCTTTATTCTGGTACCAATTTGCCTGATTCTTTTTGTAATTTATTCCACTTACTTTAGAACTTTTAAGTCTGATTTTTGTTAAATTGCTTCGAAGAACTTTTTCAGTCGTAGGTAGGTAATTTCTTGGTGGGATGATGAAAATCTGTTGACTTGATTTCCCTTGCAGTCCCTCCGTTTCGTGTACAATCTTGACTCTAGTTTGAGCTGACGGTATCGATCTGGTGAATTCGATCTTCCCGAAAATCGCTGTCAAAGAAATTTTCCGTCTCGCGTCTCTTTTTTACATGACGGTTTCCGCTTTTTCCGCTTCTCTTCGCACACCAGAGCTTGCACTTTTCGTACTGTTGACATTCGCCTGTGGCCAGTGGCCAACCAGAGTTTATTGGCCACCCCCCACCCCTCATCCCCATCGTCTTCCTCGTCGGGTTCCCCTTTGCTATTCCTGTACAGTTCCGTATCTAGAGCAGTTCGGAGTCTTAGCGGTGTCCGAGTGTGTTGCCAACCTACGAGAAATTGGCTGCCGCCGCACTTGCTAAGTTCAAGTTTGCGATTGTAGACACTTTTTTCCGCCAGATTTGCAAAGAAAAGGTAGGCAGATTTGCAGTTTGAGGTGTGAACAATTTTTTCAAAAAAGAAACTTGTCTTAGTTTCCATCGAGGGCAGAACCGTAACAGAAGGAAAGCCTTAGCATGTGTAATTTACAACCCTCACCTCCCAGTCCACACAAGTCGTGAATTAATATAAAATTAATATAATACAATGAAATTCATTGCAATAATTACAAACCTGTGAGTACTTCCTAATCTTTGTAAACAGACAAACGTGTACTTGAAACAGACGAATTTGAATGTATCGCATATTAGGTAACTTACATGCTCTGAAATCTGGATCTGATTCGATACATCCACAAAACGAGATACTTCACATTTCGCTGTTGTTTTGAGCAAGTTTGGCACAGTCAAAATTTGCAAGAGCGAAATGTAGATTCACGATCTCCAAAACTGATGCGAAATGAAACCCTATTGTTAGAAGTACGGTTCCTCTAAAAATGGCATCAGAAATTAAGTACCTAACTATTTCTCCCAGTATAGCTTAGTTCTAATTTTAATTTGGTACTCAATCAACGCGAAATTTATCGCTGTAGGTTTTCATTTTAACGTTTAATTTCGGAAAAATATGAATTTTTCAATCTCAGAGGTTCAAAGTGTCGACGGTTTTCGAAATTCCGCCAAATTTTGTTTTTTGGGCTAATTAGGCTGGCTCGCGAGACTTTTACATGGTATAAGATTTAATGGTGTCGATAACGTCCCATGTCGAGCATAAGTTGGTGTCCGAGGGCCCTGGACTCCGGAAGACACCAAATTAAGTTGCCTTGTTGGCATTCAATTGCTGCAGAATTTATTGCTCCAATAGTTGTAATTCAACTATTCAATCTATTGTTCAGTTTTGTAAAAATAATTCACAATTTATGTAAAATGAAGATTTCGTTGCTTAGATTTGAATTAAAAAAAAAATATTTTCAACCTTAAGGACTTACTTGAATGGACACATGTTTTTCGAAACTCCACCAGTTTTGTGTTTTGAGCTAATTTGGCATGTAGACAGTTATAGAGATGAACCGGTTTCTGTTACTTCCCGTGTCCAGCAAAATTTGATGTGAGCTAAAAATGTTAATTTGGGGTAAAACTGTGAATGTTCATTTATGATTTTTGAACCTTAGAGGTTTATTTGAATACCGGCAAGAATCAAATAACGCACAAAATTTAATTGAGACACCCCACCATCAAACTGTTGTTTACATTGTCACCTTTCTGTGCTCAATCAATGCAAAATTAATTTATTGCTCCAAGAGTTCGCTGTAGGTAAAATGTTCTGTTCAGTTTCGTAAAGCTTTGAATTATTCATCCTTAGAAGTTCATACGTGTTGAATAATTGATCAACTTTTTGCCCGGCTGAAATTAGTGACCAATATGCAATGTCGGCTTTCCTAGAAAAACTCCTGAGAGCCTTCCGCCAAACACACCTTCTTGAGTTTATACGGCGATGAGGAAAGTAGTGAAAAAGGAAAAAGGTTTTTCGAAGCTCCGACCGCCTTGACCACTTTCAAAGGGTCTTCACCCCATTAATTTCGGGTTGTGAATCACTGGGAAGCTTCATGAGTCGTCTCATCCTTTCGCTCACTGCAGAAATAACTTGATTTCATTCTACCCAAACTACGCTGGTTTCACACGACAATTATATTTCTATAAACAGATTCAATTAAATCCGATATTTGACCGGTTTAGGCACGTTTTCTGGTTTTTAAGATCCATTGGGGTGTGCGCATGGGTCGGAAAAACTGTTTTTTGTTATTTTTAATACAAACTAGACCTCATTCTGAGAATTTTGACACCAACCGCGGCCTTCTAGCGTGAGAAGACCTTGTTCTATGATTTTTCAAAGTTTCAAATGTTTATGACGTCACAGTGGGCTGGGGGGTCCCGCCAGGCGGGAGGGGCGCGTGACGTCATAAACATTCGAAACTTTAAAAAATCATAGAAAAATATCTGCTCATCCCAAAAAAGAACGGCTGGTGTCAAAATTCTCGAGATGAGGTCTACTTTCGATTAAATTTTTTTAAAAATCAAGGCGCACCCTCCATTTTTGAACCAAAAACCAAATTTTTGAATCAACAGTGATTCTAGATGTCCATTATATTCTTCGTGATAAAGCTTAACTGCCCACCCAGCTTGGCGGACTTTTTATTTATTTTTACTTGCAGCATGAATACAAAGCTTTCCCAATTAAGCAACCCCCATTAAGAAACTGAAGTTTGACAATTATTTGTACAAATTTAGTTACATATGTGCTCGTGCATCAACAATACTAAGAGTGGTACCTGGATCTAATGTTCTTGGTGGATTTGGTGGAAGCATTGGAACTTATACATTTCAAAGACCCCCAGTTTTGGGGTCTTTCTTCTTGAGGTCTTCTCTCCTCTTGGCCTCTGGTACCTACCTCGCTCATACTTATTAAGACCAGTCAATTCCCATACTAAGGAATAGGTAGGTAGATACCATTTGGTAGATTTTTAATTCTTCTGCTTCTCACATTGCGGTTATTTAATTTCATTTGCATTGGTTGTCGAAAAAAGAAGTTTGACATAAATGAATAAATAAAAAGGGAAACAATGAAATTGGAGATACCTACATTTTTCCTTAGTTTCCTGCTCTATCTAAGGGAGATTTATTCCTTAAGAGTAGTGGCGCCCTTTTTGAGTGTTACAGTAATAATAAATAGATTACAGAGTCATATTAGGTACAACCAAGGTTTGGAACCCACAATACTCTTAGAGGTCAGCCACCAAAACCCATGGAGGTCAGCTTGCCACCTAGTTAAGCTTGTGTGTCAGCATTTCAACCTTCAGTATCTACCTTATTAGATAATCCATCGTATATAACCAGCTAGTCGAGTTCAGATGGCTAACGCTTCACATTAGGAGTTAGTGGTCCTATTTACAACGTTTGTGTGAACTAGAAGGGAAGGGACCCTGTGGATAGAGGGATCAAGGTTGTTAGTCCTAGGGCGGAATTCATAGTCATTACTTAAGTCTGAGTGCACCCTCAAATGCATCGATAAGGGTTGGCGGGCACTCATTTGTATTCATAGACAAGATTTGAGGGCGCCCTGAGGGAGCACTCAGTGCTAATTCTAAGGGCGCACTCAACGGTATTCATAAACCAAACTCAGCGTTGAGTTGAGGCCCACCCTCGACTCAATGGGCAAAATCCTGAGTGCTGGCCGGAGGTACCTTAAGTGCCCCTCAACCACAGTTATTATCAGATTTTCCTACTGAAAATAGTGTACAGCAAGTCAACTACCTATCTATTTTGTTTGTCTAATAAAAATAAGGCGATTAGACAAGTTTTAACGTAAAAAATATCCAATGAAGATCATCGCAAACTTGAATTTCCTTGTAACAGTCTTTTCAATATTTTCCCCGAACTCGGTGAAATCTTCCGAGATTGTGAGTTTCTTTCTTGAAGTTGTTGTTTTACGATCTTGTTTCTAAAGTTCTTGTTTTACGATCTAGTAAAATGATTATGTAGAACATACTTATAGAAAATTATATGGGTTGGTAATAAAGTACAAGTTGAATTTAAAAAAAAATCCATATAGGTACGAGTTTATTTCGGACTTTATCTTGTTTGACACAGGTGAATAAATAAGTAGGTAGGTAAAGGTGTTGAAGGGTTCCAAACGTCATAAATATTCGTATATTTGCTTGTGTATAGTCCTTCTTCATTCGGCCGGGAGAAGTTAATTTGTCTGAAACAATCAATGGGTTGATTTGGTTAAATGATGCCTAAGAACACTCACGAAAAGGATACCAAAATGTCTTTTTGTGTTTATTACTTTGAATAATGGTTCTTTCTTTCGTATCGTACCTACATGTAGGTACATACTTTTACTGCTAATTTAAGGAAATCATAATTTCTTACCTTCTTCAGAGCAATATAGTCGAATCCGATGGTAGCAAATTCATTCCAACTGATGAAATTGCGGAGATAAGAATCAAGTTACAAACCTCCGAAAAAAGTCAGCACCCTAATATAATTGAACAGACTTCAATTTGATTGATTCACCACTGCTAATAACTCAAAATTAATGGTTAGGTTCCTACTTGTAGGAAATCGGAGAAATTAGAGAAATTAGCATGTACATCCACAGTAACGAAAATGCAATAAGAACCGGTGACAAGGTTATAACTCTCGATCAGTGCAGAATACGAGAGGGAAATTTCCCCGTGCTTTTTACCCAAAATACCCTTGAAACAGGGAAATATCCCCACCAACGCTGCCAACTTAAGGTGAAAATGAGTTGAGTAGCCCCTGAGCGTCCCCTCAGGCTCAGTGTGCACTCAGGCGACCACAACACTTAAGTGGGCCGTCTCAATCAACTATGAATACGGACTGTTGAGTCGAGGCCGACCCTCAACTCAGATAATTGAGGGCTCGCTCACATTCAAGCCCTTGTCTATGAATTCCGCCCCTAATGTCCCTAGTGAGAGGAGAGATCAAGATGATCCTTAATGTATCACTAAATGGTAAACAATCAGGTGGAGTTCTATTCCATTCTAACTTGAAGATTTTTTTCATTAGGTTAATAGGTTATTAACTAGCTAGTGTTTGCAATTTTGAGTTCCTAGGTCGTTGGGATGTTTAGAAGTTAGTGGAGTCGTGAGGATGCTATTTGCGTTTATAAGGTGTCCTATTTTTGTTGTTAGTTTTCAGAATTTGTTCTTTTCAAACTCGGCTCTTACATCATAGTGTGAACACTTAAAAATACTTCGGTTTATATTTCAATCGAAACATAGCATTTCGTCTGTAATAAACCACGTATAATATTCATCACCTACAGCTTCAAAAAAAAAAAAGGTCTGCCAAGTCGGGTGGGCGGTATACAATCCCACACAATGAAGATGGATGCATAGAATTGGTTGATGTGGAAATAATTTAATACAACTGATAGATTCCCCGTGAAACGTGATGATCACAATCATGTTAATAGTTTTTCGGACGTTTTCGAATTTTCTCGTGTACCAATGCTCCAACCGATTGGATCATAATAAGCAAAACAAGAGTTCGCTATGCTGTAAGCAATCTTCTTGGGCATTGCTGTAAGCAATCATACATCCATATACTCTGCTGAGATGTATGCCCTCCTCTTCGCGCTGAAATATATTTCTACCAGTACTAGTAATTACAATATTAATGTAATCATTTCGGACTCTCTCAGTGCACTTACGAGATTGAAGAAGTGTGGACCAGGATCCTCAATTGGTGCACTAGAAAAGAAGATATTGAGTGAAGTGGGGAAAATTGGAGAAATGAGAGGATCTGTACATTTCTTTTGGGTTAAGGGCCATTTAGATATTAGTGGAAATGAAAATACTGACCGGATTGCGAAGGTAGCCATAAATGTACCACAAGCAATAATTGAACCTATATTTCCACCCTCAGATTTGAATCAACATTTGAAAACTACTGCTTAAACTGAATGGAAACAGATCTACGCCAATCACCGTGCTGGCCACAACTATGTTCTTATGTTTCCCGAACCATCCAGACAACCCTGGTTTTATCACATACAGGGAAAATCCAAACAATTTTACAAATGCCTCTCACGTATTCGATGTGGAACAGCAAACACACGATCACATTTGTATAAAATTGGAATATTAAACGATGACGCCTGTCGATTTTGTAACGCCGAAGTGGAAACTATGGAACACCTATTATTGATTTGCTCTGCGCTTGAAGTTCAACGACAATCACTCATCGATTTAATCGTCCGTGAATTAAACAAGCCGTACTCATTGACAACAATAATACAAACCGAAAACCCTATAGTGTATTGTGCAGTGTTTGAATATTTATGTTCAATTAACTTTAATCCTTAACAACTATTATTGTTGGATGGAATCGTGAAATTCAATTTATTTTTTATTGTTACTACGTGAATTCATAAAAAAATTAACATGAATATTTATATACATGTATGATGTTGGTTAATGGCAAATAAAAGCCGAAGCCATAAATTAAAAAAAAAATTTTAAAAATCTCCTTGGGGGAAAAACCCAAACTACACTGCAAATTTGAGGAAAAAAACCAGTCAAAAGAGAAATTTATGTACGCATTGTGTAGACTCTTCTATGAGCCCGATTGATATAAAATTAGTGGTGCATTCAGAAAACTAGTCCGCACCAACTCTTACAATTTTCAAAACTTTATAAAAGTTAGTTTGGACAAAATGAACGGTATTTCCTGTTTATTATAGCCTAGGTGATATCACATAATAGGTTTGAATTTGTCTGTAATGTGCAAAACTAAGGTTTTGCGAGTCTCGTGATAATTTGCACCTCCGTCTCATAAGATCCGCTCTTATCTTATCTTCGTCCACACCGTTAATAATGAGTGGTTTTCTAGTCGTTGCGCGGCGTTCCTCCTCAAACCCTCATTTTTATGTCGATGGTCGAATCGAAGTTTTCGGAAAGCTGCGTCCTCCTTCACCTTCGACACCGCCAGAGGATCCTCATCATGAAGGCGAAACGATTCGCGAGGCGGAGAGGCTGCCAAATGAAACTAGTCAAGTACCCCGCGTTGAAGATCGGTCGGAAACCGACGATTGTCATAAAAAATTTAGCAGATCTGGCTGAACTAACGAGGTACCACGACGAATCGAACGGAGACACCTCCTTTTGGTTTATTATTTTGCGAAAATGAACCTTTGGAATCGACCAAGAAAAAACATGTTTAACCCTCCCCCCCCCCAACTTTGTTTTTTTACGTTTCAAGGTACGTAGAATCCAAAAATCGATTACAAATTTGGCCGTCCGTCCGCCGTACGAGGCACTCTCCATAGTTTCCATGGACTGATTTTAATGAAATTTAGTCTTCAGGGTACATTTGGGGTCTAGTTGTGACCCGAAGCTTTTGGTTCATGTAGGTCACTTGTAAGAGTTGAATGAAAAGTAAGGGTTGAAATTTTCAAAATTTCGATATTAACCCATTTCCGGCCACTGATGCGTTTTCGCATCGTCATTTTTACGATTTTTTTAATATTGAAAATAGTGGTAAATCTTTGTTGTTCGGGAGCTCAATGCAATTTCGGAAATTTTTTGAAAAGGAGGCCTTTTGGCCGAAGTCATGAGTATGGTGGCTCAAATTCGATTCTGGACGAGTGTGCTTTCTGAGCCATTAGTTGAAATAGATTCCGGTCCATAAATAGACTTTTACATCCTACCAAAACAATGAACTGGATAAATCATATCGATTTGGAAAACTGAGGCCTCTCAAATCTCATTAAATAGTAAATATCATAAAATATCGAGTATTTTTGCTCTCGATTGGGGAGCAAATGATGCTTTATTTCGGCAGTCATTCTGTAAAACAGTTCATCCTCCTCTCCTCATTATTCAGTTATTTCTACCCTTGACTTAAAATGGGTTAAGTAAGGTACCTATTGTTTTTTCTTCAATTTAAAATAGTTGTGAATTTTTAGAATTGAATGAGACCTCCCAGAGCTCTGAAGGACCAACCGTCCGCTCCCTATGAGAACTCAATGGTGTGAGTCGCTAAAGAGGCCGAATCTCCTTTCAAATTTTAGCTGACCAAGATGCGATATATCAACGGTGAAAGTGCAACATGTGGTGTACAAAAAAATGGGTTTTGAGGTTTTCATATCACTGGATCTAGCATTTTACGGTGGATCTGAAGGTAGGCGTTCTTCAGTTGGTAGCTCTGAAAATTATTTATTGCCGCTCAAGCAACACTGGGTATCAACAAGTTCAAAAGCAACATGTGGTATGAAAACCAGTTGAAAGGGAGTTTGTATGAGAAGCCTTCTGGGCCATCGCGGAATTATCATTTCTAATGCTCATCTCCTCTCCTAGATTCCATAAAAATATTCAAAAAAGTCTATGAACTCTTGAATAAATTTTATCACGTTTTTTCGCTTTCCTGAAAACTAGCGAAAACTAAATACAACATGTTGTATTTTCACCGTCGATATGTTGTACTCTGTTTTGTGAGCCCTCAGCATCTCGGCAACCAGTAATCAATTCCTTAATCAAGGCACCCGGAACTCCCTATTCCTTCGCATTGAAAGTGAAGCGTTTATTTCTTCAAAATGAACTTGACTTTGAAGCGAAAATATGGTCGGTAGGTAGTGACAATGGCAAAGCCGTGTTCTTTGCAGGCGAGTGATCTATACAGAAAAATAATAAACCTGTGTGTAATAATATGCTGCGTTTTTTATTTCAAAAATACTTTCATCCAAACATCTTCAGTTTGGTGGTAAATTTTGTTTGCTTAACACGTTCACTGCGGCGTCAATAACCCATGACCTTCCAAAAAAACGGATATGAGTTTTTCTGTTTCCCTGTTCGGTTTAGACGGGTTTAGACTGATGACGAATATAATATTCATGGTCTGATTCGATCGTCGAATCGTCGTTAACTCGAGGGTCTCATGAGGCTCCCACATTTTCTCACGTCGAATCGTCGAAAATCGAATTGTGCTTAGCGCTCCTTGCGGCATCAGACGATAACCAAGTCAGTGTCAAAAGAACCGCATGTTCATTAATTTCCTTTTAGTTAAAAAATGAGAATACCCCAGAGGTCCCTAATAAAATCCTTTAACAAAGTTCCAAGTAAACGACCGAAAAAAAAAATTAAAAAAGGATCATGCTTCAGACTTCTGAATAGGTACCTACCGACGAGGAGTTTTGTCTCAAAGAAAACCCTTCGCTACTTCCGACACAAAATTTTGAACGCATTTTGTTACTTATCTCATGGCTGAAACATGTTCGATTCTAGAAAGGAGAATGTGCATTGACTCTCGTCGAATCTCCAAATTCGACGATTCGACGTCGAATCTCCCAGACCATGAATAATATAGAATATAATAGAAAATTCGAAAAAATTCAGCTTTTTGCTGCAAAATGGCAGCAGACACGGATTTGAGTCACCCGTCGTTTTGGAGAGTCAAAAATTGTGCTGTGCCTTTTTAGCCTACCCGAATGTGCACCGCCAACCAGTTTCACATGAGAGTTTTTTCGGGAACTTCGTCTATTTTGTACAGTTAAGTACTCACAAAAAAAATGTGTTCAGAGAGAGCATAGCAACTCCGAGCCAAATTATTACAATAAGTTATGGAATTCACTCATTTCATTGGTTTATAATAAAGTACAAACTAGCAAAACAACAATTTTACCAATAAAATTTCGTTTATCATTGTACATATAAAACCAAAGGGATAAAAAAACCGTTGACTTAAGGAACAACGTACAATTTATCAATCCTCATACATTTACAAAGGTGTGACGTAAGAGAGCACTTATGCAGATGATTCGTAGACATAGAAATTGAAAAATGTTCATAGGTACAGTTTTATCGCTTACCAACTAGTTAAACCGATCTAATGCTTATCAAATGGGACGTTCCCTGGAATGCATGCATTACTAAACAATATGTTTTTTTTTTCATAAATTATATATCTAAAAAAAAAAAAATTATATGGACCTATTTGGGCATCGATGTAATTGTCAATGACTTTCTCCGCTTTCGATACCACACATTTCTTCGAAATTTTGGCAAGGTTCTGACAAAAAATTGCAGTACGTAACTGCACGGAATTAATATTTAGGTAGGTAATCACGACATTTTTTGGTACTTTCGGGAGTGACATACAAGCAAAATAGGGTGTGCGCCTGAGTAGGAAAAACTGTTTATTGTTATTTTTAATCTAAGGTAGACCTCATTCTGGGAATTTTAGTACCTAGCCTGTGTAACACATTTCCTATGAATTTTTAATTTTTTTTTTTTAATTTTTAATTTTGTGACGTTTTTGACGTCACAGTGGCCTGGGGGGTCCCGCCCAGGCGTGAAGGGCGCGTGGCGTCATAAACGGTCGAAACTTTGAAAAATCATAGAAACAGATCTACTCACGCTAGAAGGTCGCGGTTGGTGCCAAAATTCTCAGGATGTAGTCTACTTTCGATTAAAAATCTAAAAAAAAATCAAGGCGCGCCAACATTGGGTGTTGTGAATACCTACCTATTTTTCTTGAATAAATTTTCTATTAAATCGACAGGAAAATTTTTAGTTGCCAGTTGCATTTGTAACTTAATTTCCTTCAAATTCTTCATTGTTCGTCCTCTGAAGATTCATCGGTGTGAAAAATCACTTCTGTTCGGTTGTCGTCCTCCAAGTCCGATTCTCAACTTCCAACAACTCCCTCAGCTCATCATCAGTATACTTTCTTTTTTCATCACAGAAACTTTTGATTGAACTATTGTTAATTTCATTTGAATTTATGATAATGATGATTTATGATCGCCCATTAGTATTATTCAATACTCTTAACCGTCTCTCTACCATGGGAGCTAATATTAGGTCTATGGTGCTGCAGTGTGAAATACATCAACGTCACATCCTGTCCTAAGTTTATGTCAAACTGTCCGATCATTATTGTTAGTCCCATTTAACAAAAAGTTACATTTCTACTAGACACATACCTACTTAGTTTTATACAAATAGAAGAAGTGATATGTGTTTATGTTGGTTCCTATTCACATTGATGTGATTAACCCTGTACTTGGCAAAAGTACTCCTTGGCGATTGTTTCAAATACCCCCCCCCCCCCTCTTAAGGTGTACTTTTGGCCCTCCAAAAACATGTTAAATTGAAAATGCTTCTAAAATGTTCAAATTTGAACAGATTTTCAACAAGTATGGTTTAGTAAGTACCCATTTATCCAACACTGTCGAAACAAATGGAAAAATATAATCCATAAAATACAATAATGGAAGAGCTGGTAGTAATAGTAACTTCTCATTTGCTGCTCTGCAATTAGATAAAGCAGTAAGTTAATGTGAATGTACGCAAATACAACTATGCAGCCTCAATCGAAGACGTAAAGAGTTTTAATAAAATTTTGGCATTTTTCCTATGGCGATTTGTTTAAAATTTCCCCCTAAAGTGTACCCTTGGCCCATGGTAAAAATGGTAAAACTGAAAAAGCTTGTATAATGAACAGAAAACATGTATGGTGTATTTATTAGACGTATTAGGTACAGGGTTAAGGGAGGTTTCAATTTTGGCTGCGCTCTTGATTGAAGTAAAGTGACTATATTATGTATCTCTACCTTATATTTATATATCATAGCTCCACTAATAGAGGCAAAAACGTCGTACCTATAAATTCAACAAAACAACTGGTTGTGTGATGATTATTCCAACAAGATTTACTTCATTTCCTTTTTAAAGTTGTTTGTTTAGTTCTTAACTGTTTCTAACTATACACTTTGGATATTTTAGATTTTAATGTCAGGTTGGTTTCAGGATGGAGGAAGGAGATGGAAACACGACTTTGGTGCGGCGAGGGAGCGTCAACGAACGGGCGAGTCTCTTCAACCAGATCGATGAGAAGGAAAAGGCAGAGGCTGAGGCTTCCAAGACCAGGAGAACGCTCAGAGGTTTGCACCTTCCACTTTTCATTAAATCCTAATTTTGAAAAAAATCTTGAGAGATACTACGAGAAAATATTAGTTGGCAAACCGAATTTTTGCGTCAATGAAAGTGGTTTTGGAATGGTGCTGGAAAATACTCAGTATCCTACACTATATAACCGAAAAGACCGCTTGTGGTTTGCTGATGTGAGATGCGGACCCACATAAATAATTATCCAACGGAGGGAACTAAGTGCAGATGCAGACTGCTTTGAGCTTCGTCCAAGTTCTTGTTACTTGACAAACAAAACCGCTTTCCGGGGTTGTAAATAGTTCTTCTTATCGCAGAGGGATCTCAGATTCTTATTTATTCCGCCTTTGATGTCCCCTTAAATTCTTTTCAGACATATGAAATGCTGTAGCAAAAAATACCATTTTCATGACGATTCGAGAAATTACCAGTTTTATCTTCAGCAAGTCTTGCCTTTTAGTGCACTTCTATCGAATTCAAATCAATAAACTGACCAAGGTTTCAGTTGAAATAATTAAGAACTGAAAAATTATGAGATGAAGACCTTGCTATTTCCAGGATGAAGTCGAGGCGATACAGTTCTGGTTCTATTTTCGGTGCTATTAGCACAACTGGGAATGTAAACATTTTTCCGCACTCTCTTTCAGTACAAATCCTTCCACATTGCGCTTTATTCGTTTTGTTATCTGTTTGGAGTGCGTTCATCCCATCGACTATCAGGGAATCATACAAAGTACCTATACTATCAAACGGTGTGAGCTGTATTTTCTGATTAATTTCTTAGTGTTCAGCTGTAAGGTCGATTTTCTGATTAATTTCTTATTATTCCAGCTATGAGGTTGATTTTCTTATTGATTTCTTAGTGTTCAGCTGTAAGGTCGATTTTCTGATTAATTTCTTATTATTCCAGCTATGAGGTTGATTTTCTGATTAATTTCTTAGTATTCAGCTGTGAGCTGGAATTTCGGATTAATTTCTTATTATTGAGCTGTGAGGTTGATTTTCTGATTGATTTCTTAGTGTTCAGCTGTAAGGTCGATTTTCTGATTAATTTCTTATTATTCCAGCTATGAGGTTGATTTTCTGATTAATTTCTTAGTATTCAGCTGTGAGCTGGAATTTCGGATTAATTTCTTATTATTGAGCTGTGAGGTTGATTTTCTGATTGATTTCTTAGTGTTCAGCTGTAAGGTCGATTTTCTGATTAATTTCTTATTATTCCAGCTATGAGGTTGATTTTCTGATTAATTTCTTAGTATTCAGCTGTGAGCTGGATTTTCGGATTAATTTCTTATTATTGAGCTGTGAGGTTGATTTTCTGATTAATTTCTTAGTATCCAGCTGTAAGCTGGATTTTGTTGTGTACAGTTCTGGTTCTATTTTCGGTGCTATTAGCGTAACTGGGAATGTAAACATTTTTCCGCACTCTCTTTCAGTACAAATCCTTCCACATTGCGCTTTATTCGTTTTTTTATCTGTATGGAGTGCGTTCATCCCATCGACTATCAGGGAATCATACAAAGTATACTATCAAACGGTGTGAGCTGTATTTTCTGATTAATTTCTTAGTATTCAGCTGTAAGCTGGATTTTCAGATTGATTTCTTAGTGTTCAGCTGTAAGGTCGTTTTTCTGATTAATTTCTTATTATTCCAGCTATGAGGTCCATTTTCTGATTCATTTCTTAGTATTCAGCTGTGAGCTGGATTTTCGTATTAATTTCTTATTATTGAGCTATGAGTTTGATTTTCTTATTAATTTCTTAGTATTCAGCGGTAGGCTCGATTTTCGAATTGATTTCTTCGTATTCAGCAGTGAGCTTGATTCTCTCAAATTTTATCGCTATTCGCCATATTTTTAGCGCCCGTCTCCTATCTTAGCCTACCACCTGCCCCAGTACTTGATGTGCTTATGCAAACTTGCTCTGTAGCTCAGCCACGAGGGGCTCGATGACAGACAGATCCTTCGAAAGATTATAATATAACAAGATACTTATTTTATGGTTTGGTTTTATGACTAAAAGAGCTGTGAGCTTATTTTCACATATTTCTGTCGCTTTACGCCGTATTGTTAGTGTCCGTCTCCTGTCTTAGGATACGGCAGCGTACGGATATGGCCTAAAACCTGCCCAGGTCTTGCTGAGCTCTCTTGCGAACTTTGAGCGCCGTAGTTGAGCCTTGTGGGTCTACACCTGCTGGCTTAATTTTATTGTTTTTTTTTAGTTGTTATTTATTTTGTGTTCAGCTGTGAGCACGATTTTGTGATTAATTTCTTAGTGTTCATTTGTGAGCTAAATTTTCTGATTAATTTCCTAGTGTTCAGCGGTGAGCTCGATTTTCTCAAATTTCTATCGCTATTCGCCATATTTTTAGCGCCCGTCTCCTTTCTTTGGCGTTTTCCATCTCTCCAGTTGCTGCTCGAAGTTCACAAAACACGACACTTTCTTATTCTGGGAGCCCCGCCGGGCATTTGGGAGTGGGATGCCTCCGAGCATATTTGATACTTTGCCAGAAATGCCTTCAACCAAGCGGGATTTACTTTAGTTTCGTTTCACCGACGGTCGGAAGTTCTTAAGTTTCCCGTGTTCCTGAGGATAATCGCTTTATGTTCGACTTCTCGACGCCAACATAACGACATTCAGAGCAATTTTTCCATGTTCCCTTCAATCTCACCTCGTCGTAGAGCACGTGAGCGATCATGGGACAAAATCTATGTTGTACGTTTAACGAAAAAATGTGTTTGTTTGCGGCACGAGTTGTTTGACCTAGTAAGTGTGTGGCTTTGCTCTTTCTTCATATTTATGTTTTCTTGCGACTCTTAAAATAATAATCCATTGTAAATAGTTAATTTATTCTACATTGTAAATCACGTCAATCAAAAAATGCTACAGTCATTTCTAGCATGTCCACAATCTCAAATTTTGCACACGGTCTACTATTGGTCTAAATAAACCAGTGTCAAAAATGTATCATCCTAGGATTAATGTTTAACTAAAAGGTAAAATACTAACAAAGGCAAAAAGCAGTTTTCACGATGTTTTAGAAAATTTTCCCAAATATGAGTCCGTTGTTTTATTTCGTAAAAAATTATGAGAAAAATGCCTGTAGCCTGTTGGAGGTAGGTTTAGGTAGTGAAGATTAAAAGCGCCTCCTAATCACGTGTTGTTTTCAATTGATTGGCTTACTAGCTTTTGTATTGTGTGTTCATCCAAACAACTGATTTCATAGAAGTATTCGAGTAATCTGGTTACTTGTTTTTACTGAAATAATCATCTCAGTGGTCCGTTACCGATCAGCACGTAACGATCGTCAGGCACCTACTTACCTTGGTTACCTACTTTAGAAGTTGCCTGAAGGGTGACATCAATGCGATAATATAATTTATTCTTCCAGTAGATAGATAGATAGATAGTTGTCTACAAGGACATAAATGCTTCAAATTTTGAAAAAATAATATATACGTAATTGAAATGTATAACCCTAATTGAGCCATGGTGTCACTAGTGTCACCGAAAACACCTTAGGAATTCCACTGCTGTCCAAGGTGTCACCTGAACTAGATTTAAATTGCACTTAAAAAATTAATGGACAGAGCAAATTGCTAATTAATATTGGTTACACCGCCACTTTGGGGCAGCTGTGAAGTTCTGAGATGTTTTTGGTGACGCTAGTGATACCATGGTCTAATGGGGTGTGCGCATGGGTCGGAAAAACTGTTTATTGTTATTTTAAATCTAAACGACCTCATTCTGAGAATTTTGACACCAACCGCGACCTTCTAGCGTGAGAAGACCTCTTTCTATGATTTTTCAAAGTTTCGAATGTTTATGACGTCACAGTGGGCTGGGTGATCCCGCTGTGAAAATTAAAATCTTTTTTTGAAATGGAAGACCTTTATTTTGATATGGAAAACCTCTATTTTGTTTCGAAAAACCTTTAATTTGTTTCGGAAAACCTTTAATTTGACGCCGAAAAGCTGTATCATGTTTGAAAATAAGAACTTGTGTGTTTTATCGTTTCTAATACGGTCTATTCAAAAAATGAGGAAAAAACGATGCAAGTCATTACACAAAGGTTTATTATTTTTCTATATATAGGTTTTCCAAGTCAGATTGAGAATTTTCCAAATCAAATTTAGAATCTTCCAAATCAAAATGTGAACTTTCCAAATCAAATTGAGAATTTTCCAAATCAAATTGAGAACTTTCCAAATCAAATTGAGAATTTTCCAAATCAAATTGAGAATTTTCCATTTCTAACGACGAAACTACGAACAGTGATTATCCGTTAGTATTGCACAATCCAAAAGTTGCTGAACAATTAAAAACAATTTTTTTTTTAAATCCGTCCAGCCGTTTAGGCCTTAACTTGGTACCCACATATAGGTTATCCTGTCAGATGTCATATCTGACGGTGTCGGAACTATCAGAACCACCGACTGCTCAAATTGGGTCATGGATATGATGGTTCAACTTCCAAAGGCAGCTGCTGGAATTCCACTTCGCTAAAAGTGCCGTTCTTTAATTTCATCTTCAATTTTTTTAAGGATGAGTTTGAATTTACAGTTAGGTACTTCATAATTTTCATAATTTTAATATGAACTTGAAAAAATAAATGAATCCTTCCCATCTTGCATTACTCATCTTTTTCGTCTCTTCTACAAAATACCTGTGTTAAAAAAATCTGAGTTCTCAATAGGTTTGGAAAATTCTCAATTTGATTTGGAAAATTCTCAATCTGACTTGGAAAACCTATAGATCACTCGTCTGCAAAGAACACAGCTTTTCCATTGTTACCACCAACCAACTTGAAGAAAAACATCGATCGCATTTCGGTCTGCTAAAATTTGAACGGAGATTCTGCCTCTTTTGCGACTCACAGTCGTGTTTCTGATCTATCGTAAGTCCCGTAGGGAACGAACGGTTTGTCCTACAGGGCTCCGCGTGGTCTCAAAAAATTCTATACTATCTTAAATTGATGGAAAAACAATACCTTTATATCGAAATTTTTTGAGTTAGGGCGTTTTCAAAATTTCAAACCTTATTTTTCAACCCTTAGAAGTGACCTACATCAACCAAACTTTCGGGGCACAACTAGACCCCAAATGGAGCCCACATACCAAATTTCATCAAAATCGACCAATGTTAAGTGGCAAAAGTGCCGCGTACGGCGGACGGACGGCCAAATTTTTATTCGATTTGTGGATTCTACGTACTACCTTGAAATGTAAACCAACAAATTTTGAGGGGGGTTAAAAAAATGTTTTCTTGGTCGATTCCAAAGTTTCATTATAGAAAACAATAAACCAAAAACAAACATAAAAGTGAGGTCTCAGCCGCAGACGTTGCTTAGTGCTTTGAACTGTTTTTCGCCTACGGATTGAGCTAAATAATGGCGTGAAAGCATGATTTTAAATTAACCTTCTGTGAATTCATACATCTAGTTGTTGTTTTTCTCGTAAAACTGGTGTTTTGGGTGCTTTGTGTTGCCACCTCTTCGATTAATGTAATCATTAGTCTCCCAGCGTGTATCATTAGTTTCCTTTGTAACCAGAGACGAGGGCGGGTTTTTTCGCTCAGAATTCCTTACTATTTCAGTTTTTGAGGGGGTATGCCTTGTTTTCAAGTGTTGTAACATTGGCCGGAGGCCAAGCTAGTGAAGCTTGTTTCTCACTTCGAGATCTCCGCCTCAGTTGACCGTCTGAACCTATTACTGACGCAATTAGACTCTCCTCCTTCAGTCGTTGGAACTAAAGCGATCTGTTGTTGAATGATGTTTGGAACTGATTGCTCTCGAATTTACAGAAATAGGTTTCCTCAACAGATCGATCTTGTGCGGTTCAAGATTTTTCACAAGTCAAGGTTGAAAGGACACTCATTCACATTTGTTATCGTTTGTAATTGTATAAAAAAATTTTAAATCTCTGAAGGAACTAATGTTGAGTTATTTACTCATAATGCTTTCCCTAATATAAAAATAGGTACTTATTAGCTTTAAAAATTTAGTTAAATTTGGTTCGGAATTTGAAAGGAGGTTGTGCACATTTAGTGACGATTCGATTCTATCAATACTGTTTCGTTATTTCCCTTATTTGTATCGATATTTTTCTTGCGGCATTATCGAATTATTAATTATTTCTCTTTCTATTCATCATGAAGGAAAGACCAAATATATGCAATTAGACTCAGGCTCGAGAAGAAGACCGATCCAAAACATCACATTAGGAGAATACAACTTTGAAGGAGTTAGAAGTTTCACCTATCTTGGATCACTAATCACTGATGACAATGGTATGAAAATTGAAGTGAATAAACGAATCCTCTCAGGTAACCGTGCATTCATTGCAAGCATCAAATTGTTCAGATCAAGGTTGTTGTCCCGCACTTTAAAGCTGCTCCTATACAAATCGTTGATACGTCCAGTCGTCTGCTACGGATCTGAAGCCTGGACTTCAACAGATAAGGATGAGAAATCTCTCCGAATTTTCGAACGAAGAATAGTCCGAAGGATAATGGGACCAGTGAACGACCGAGGCCAATGGAGGATTCGTACGAATCAAGAAATTGACGAGTTTCTTCAAAAAGAAGATATTGTCCGATTTATTAAAAGTAATCGGATACATTGGCTTGGGCTTGTTGCACGTCAAGACGCAGATGCTCCCACTGTGAAGGCACTTCAGGCTAGGATGATGTGGACTAGACGACGCGGACGACCAAAATTTAGATGGCTAGATGATGTAGTGGCCGACCTTCGAAAGCTGGGGATAAGAGATTGGAAGAATGAGGCACTGGATAGAGTGGCCTGGAGGAGAAAAGTCTTGGAGGCCAAAGTTCACTCCGAACTGTAGTCATTTAAAAAAAAAAAAAGAAAGTAATTCCATCAGTTTCCATTGAGATAAAAAAAAATGATGAAATAAAAAGTCCAAAATAAATAGAATCAGAAGATGAACGCAACACATAAACACAACAATAATACATAAAATCCCAACTATAGGTAGGGAAGTGTGTGTCGCCGATCGTCTGGGAAACCCTGGTTCGATTCCAGGCCATGACATCAAATTTTTTGACATTTTCTGTTCGTCGAGAAAATGTTTTTAAAAAATCAGAGAAGCTAAGGAAAGTTGAAGATTTGAATGGTGTGACGTAGCTAGCCAATCGTGACGTAGCTAGCCAACTGTCTTTGGAAAAAGTATCCATGCACAGAGAAGAGATGAAACCCTTGGAGGACCTCTTGGATACTACAAAATGCTACTCACACACGCGCGCGGCGTAAAGTGTGTGTGCGTTAAGGGAGGCCCGCTTTTTTTTCAAACGTGTGATCTCTTTAATTAAGTTTTCTACCACATGTTATAGTATCATTGGGCTTGGAGTATATAGGTTGGAGTATATAGGTTTTCAAGGGTGCTACTTGCCTACTTTGTAAGATGACACATCGCAGTGTATAAACCTATAAATTTGTGAGTCACTTTCAGGAAGGGATCTAACCAACTTCCTGTGAATCCTATATCTTTGCAAGAGTCATTAACGAGTTCTATTTCACCCATTTTCAGGTCCTAGAAATCGTAGTCGAACAGAAGAAGGATCGAGATTCCGCACTCAACCAGTCACGTTTGATGAAGTCGAACAAGCAAAGAGGAACAATGATCCTGACTGTAAGCATAATATACTTTGTCTGTCTGCACTACAAGCTCGTTATAGTGCACGAGTTCCTGAACCACAATATTTTATCTGCACTAATGTATTTTCGCAAACCCGTTGCATAATACACTTTCTGTACGTGAATGATCGAATCTTTCCAACATGAGTAGCTATTTACCCCTATTGAAGGAATGATATATTTTAGTGAATTTTGGTGATGTACATGAATTTTTAAAAAATGATTTGCGATTCTGTTGTCGTCACTTCTGTGATCACTACTGTGGATGTATACTGCACTTTTACAATCGATTTGTATCAATTGAAGGTTCAAAACTGAACTGCTAGTTAATCCGGAGTATGAATGTCTTAAGTATTTCAAAGAGATCAATACAGAGCAATATAGCTTCGTGTTATTAGTGTATATATTAGTGTATTCGGTGTTTTCTAAGTAATAGCACAAATCTTCAGTGCAGAAATCAAATCAGCGTCCTTCCCCTATTTAGATCTCTGACGGTACCTCTCAAGTTTTGTTGCAACCTCCCAGACACTGCAATCAACTAAACTGAAAAGGGAGCAATAATTCAACCTTGTTGGGGGAAGAGAGCTGTGGAAGTATCTGAAACGACTTCGGAGTTATCGAAGACTTTGAGAACTACTGTCAACTAGGCATGCTGTTGATAAGCAAAACAACTGTTGTTAGAGGGATAGTAAGCAACTCAGTTCCGACAACCCATCTCTAGTTCAAAGTACTTTTACATTTACATCAAAATCTCGGGTGCCTTGTTTTTGGAGTGGGAGATAACGGAACCATAAACAGTATTCACATTTAAGTGAAAGGTTGCAGCCCAGGAAACCTGCTCTTACAAACATTCAAGTTACTGAAAAGAGACAACGGGTGGTCACTTTTAGGAGTGCTCGTAGTAGGCATTTTAATGCCGTAAATGATTCCCAGGTGTACAGTATCCATGTACGCTGCTGAGGAGCAGAAAATATTGAACATGTCTTAAGGCCATATCACACGAGCGATTTTTTTGGCTTTTTATATATTTTTTAGTTTGAAACTAGCAACTGAAGTAGAATAAGTTGAAGAAGAATAACTGTAGAATCGCGAGTTTCACTACAAGGCTTGTGAATTTATATTGTTATTTTTAGGTACCTCAACTAAATTTCATTATAAAATTGCACTAGTCTTAAGGAAAATTTAATTCCAATTCCAAAACCAAAGTAAAAGTTTGAAAAAAATTGAGTTTAATTTAATACAATTTATTTTTATACAGAAAAATGTTACGAAAACAAAATGTGAAAATATTTTCTAAAACTTAGAGCTTACAAACATTTACTAAAGAAACATTTGTTGTTCCAAATGGTGGATTGAATCGATTCTCAAAGGATCAGAGCATTTTTACAGGGCTTCCCTCTATATATCCTCAAATTTGTACTGGACAAAATGCACTTGATACACTTTAGGAATCCTCATTTTCTTTGCGTCATTTTGGTTTATTATTTTCAATAATGAACCTTTGGAATCGACCAAGAAAAAAAAAATTTTAACACCCCCTCAAAATTTGATGGTTTACGTTTCAAGGTGCGTAGAATCCAAAAATCGAATAAAAATTTGGCCGTCCGTCCGCCGTACGCCGTCCGCCGTACGCGGCACTTTTGCCACTTAGCATTGACCGATTTTGATGAAATTTGGTATGTAGGCTCCATTTGGGGTCTAGTTGTGCCCCGAAGCTTTTGGTTGATGTAGGTCACTTCTAAGGGTTCCAAAATCAATTTTGAAATTTTGAAAACGCCCTAACTCAAAAAATTTT
This sequence comes from Apolygus lucorum, assembly GCA_009739505.2. NCBI lineage: Eukaryota > Metazoa > Arthropoda > Insecta > Hemiptera > Miridae > Apolygus > Apolygus lucorum. The sequence continues at coordinate 15,736,781 of CM019169.2, read as the reverse complement.
GATATAAAGGTATTGTTTTTCCTTCAATTTAAGATTCTATAGAATTTTTAGAATTTTTTGAGACCACGCGGAGCTCTGTAGGACGAACCGTTCGCTCCCTACGAAAATTTATGGGTTTATATTGAAATATATATATATATAAATCAAAACACGAGTGCGAATCGCAAAAGAGGCCTAATTTCCGTTCAAATTAGAGCTGACCGAAATGCAATCAATGGTTGGTGATTTTGATTTTTTTTTTTTTTTTTTTTTTGAATTTGTTTTTCTTCTCTTCATATTGGATGGTTGGTGATTTTGTAGACGAGTGATCGATAGAAAAATAATATAGAATAATAATATAAAATAATGATAGAAAAATAATAAACCATTGTGTAATAATTTGCAGCGTTTTCCAATTGGTTTCCTGTGACTACCACTAATGAGGATTTTCACCATGTTGGAATTTTCTTTTTTGACCCCAAACTTCGATTCAGCACCTCGAAAAACCTCCTACGGCAAACTTTCAGCCCTTTCAGTACTTCCTAATTTACGAATAAACAAAACAGTGTAGAAAAAGTGAACGTTTAAAAAAAACAGGGAGGATGACGTCAACCAGGAATAGTTCATGTACGGCCGCTTTAAGTGCTGAGATTGTGAAATCTCACTTCGTATAGTCCTCGGAGGCAACATTCCACAAAACCAGTAAAGATCAAAATTGAAGAACTGAAGAGAAAAAATAGATAAAGCAAGGTAGAGAAAATGAGGTTTCCCCTGTTTTTGTTTGATAACTTTCCTCTTAGATAACAGGATTTCGTCGTTCCATCAGGCAACAAGGGTGAGGGACGGCAATCTGAACAGTCCAATTAGCGAGTGTTCCCGCTTCACGTTGAAGAGGTCCGTTTTCCGGTTATTTTTTAAAATCATAAATTTTGATTGTCTCCCAAAAATAACAGGACACTTATTTTCCGAAATCAGCCCAATTTTCATCTATCCTACACCAGTAACTATTCAGGAAGAATTCAAACAGAATTTGGTGAAATTCCTCATTACAGTTATTGACGAAGAACCTTTCAATAGTTTCCTTACAGTTTTTTCTTTTCTTCGACAAAATGGCGGACGAGAAAATGAGAACAAACTATTGTTTCCAAAGCTAGAAAAAACGCTCCACCAGGGCGCAGGCATTGCTATGTGGTGGAGGGGGGTTGATCTTGAAAATCCACTGGGTGGATAGGTACTGAGCCCCACACTTCTCCCTCTTCACGTTCCAGCTGAAAAATCGCTTTTGTGACATGGCTTTAGACCAACAAGCACCAGTGACTGGCACAGCAGTCACCAAGTCAAGCATGGAGGGATTCCCCCTCGAGCGGTGTCAGACTGTGGTGCTCTCATCAACGCGACCATGAATCGTACTTCTTCCCTTATCTCTTGTTATTCCATCCTGCCTTATTCAACTTTCCCCTCCATGTTCTTCATTAGTTTACTGTCTGATGAGTTCATGCCAGAAATCTTCTCTCGGCCCGTTCCAAATTAGATAATATGTACATAGCTGTGTATGATGGGGGGGAGAGAGAGAGAGAGAGAGAGAGAGAGAGAAGGGATACTTGGACCCCACATTTCTTCCTCTCCTCGTTCCAGCTTCATTTCCAGCCAAAAAGAGCTGAAAAATCGCTCGTGTGATATGGCTTCAACCGCACAGGAGTGTTCTATCAGCCTCGGTGTATCGAAGTGGGGGAACTACCAATGACCAATCAGATTCCAGACCTCACTTCTTATGATAGCTCTTTCTCCCTTCCTGCCATACATATTTATCACGTTACTTGTTCGAAAAAGGTATTTTTTTGCTTCCGAGTCTACCAAAGTAGCAGAAGCTTTGTTTTCACTCTTCAAGAATGAAAAAAAAAAGTTCTCCAAAATTTTCACTCGCGTTTTGCGTTTTAGACCTTTCTGAACAATTTTGGTTCTGTGTGTGTCTGTCATGAATTCCCTGTAACGCGCATAACTATACGAAGTTATTGTCCGATTGCTATGAAATTTTCATGGATTGTGCGGGTTGGTGTGTAGACAGTCCCCTATGAAAATCATCATCCCCAGACTGATAAAAGCGACTGCGCATGCGCAAACGTGAATTCCTTGTAACGGCCATAACTTCCACATTTTCTACCCGATTTTGATGAAATTTTCAGGGATTATGTGGATTAGGTTTTAGATGGTCCCCTATGAAAATCACCGCCTTCGGACTGATAGAAGCGACTGAGCATGCGCCAACGTGAATTCCTTGTAACGGCCATAAATTCTACATTTTTCATCCGATTTCAATGAAATTTCCAGGGATGTTACAGATTAGTATTTAGATGGTCCCCTATGAAAATCACCGCCTTCGGACTGATAGTAGCGACTGCGCATGCGCCGACGTGAATTCCTTGTAACAGCCATAACTTCTACATTTTTCATCCGAATCCAATTAAATTTTCAGGGATGTTACAGAGTAGTGTTTAGATGGTCCCCTATGAAAATCATAGAGAATGGTTTTTCATAGAGGGATGGTCCCTTGTGAGAATTTCAAATCCTATTCATTACATTGCTAGGCCTCAATAGCTCAGAGGTAGCGCATAGAATTATCCCCCAGGGGTCCCGGGTTCGAATCCCAGCCGAGGCTAAGTATTTTTTTGATCCAATCACATACATCCACTCACTTAATTTTTCATCCGAATTTGATGCAATTTTCTAGGGTTGTCCAGATTAGCGTGTAGATGGTCCCCTATGAGGATAGTGAATGGTACTTAGAGATTGGTGTTTTGAGATTAACTACTATGCATCGGATCATCTATATAATCGGGTTATGGATACGAGGAAGCTATGTGCCACACCCACTTGGAAGACGTTTTACAATTCAACTTACGCTGAAACATATTCAAATATACGTCGGAAAAGCTAGCAGTTCAGGGGAGACTGACAATGTTGACGGATTATCATTCAGAAAACCTCTAATTTGTATATTATTCAAATTCCTCAACAGAATCGCACTTACATCACACTCTGGCGAATGCTTCACGTTATTTAGTAAACTCGCAACTTCTTAATTTTATTTCGCATGAATTTTACAAATCAGAATTTCATATTAGGAGGTGATGGCGTCCCTTTTGCCCGTTGTATCTATCCTTATTTTCCAGGCGAGGACCCGTCCAATCTCTCCCTGGCTCAGAGGGTCAAACTTTTCAGCAGCCTTCACTCCACTGAAAAGCTCAACAGCGGCGGGACGACCCCTGTGGCTGTCACGCCGCCTCAGCCCGCCCCGAGGAAGCTCCTTTCCTCCCCGCTCATGTCCGGAGTTTTAGGTCAATAATTGATTTTGACAATTTTCGGTTTTCCGTAGTGTGGCTTTGTTTGGTGTGCTTATGTAGAGTAGATTTTTTTAGAGTGGATTTTTGTGCCAACACTAACTTTCAGCGGTAATGAGGTTAAATAATATTTGCATTCCTGTCACAAGCTCATTGCCTTCCATCCAAACAATTTTTCATTTCGTTTATTTAATAACAACTAATGACCCTTTTAGATCTTTCCAATTCATTTCATCTACATCATGTTTTGTAGATTATGTCGTTCGTTAATGTTAAGTGTTTTAGAAACCTCAATGTTTTTCCCTTAAGTAGAACCATGTCAAACGTTCAATGACAAATAAATCAATAGATTGTACAAATTCTATTACTTCTAGTATTAATTGAATGCTTGGGTTTTGAGGGAGTGTATAATTTATCTGTGGCACATTGAAGTTTGTGTTTGTTACTCTAGCGTCTATGTTACTGTTACAATGAAATTCACAGTAGGCTGACAGCGTTCCTTCACACGATTTTTGATCAGAATCATCAGAATGGGGTATTTCGGTGGGTCGGAAATTCAGGTTTTTGACCTCGAAATTGGATTCAGCACCCTTGAAAACCTATGTACTCCAACTTTTAGCCCAATGATACTTTAACATGTGGTAGAAAAATTAATTAAAGAGATCACACGTTTGAAAAAAAGGCGGGCCGCCATAAATGCACACACACTACGCCGCGCGCGTGTGTGAGTAGTATTTTGTAGTATCCAAGAGGTCCTCCAAGGGTTTCATCTCTTCTCTGTGCATGGATACTTTTTTCAAAGACAGTTGGCTAGCTACGTCACACCATTCAAATCTTCAACTTTCCTTAGTTTCTCTGATTTTTTAAAAACATTTTCTCGACGAACAGACCCGATTACCTTTATTCCTGAGCCATACTCTTTTGAAAAAAAAAAAAAAAATTGACTGAAATACCCCATTATCGTTAGGTGGGTGTTGAACACGAATTCACTTACCTTTGACAATGATTGTTTTCAATAAGACAAATAAATTTGATGGATGTAGAACCAAATTTGTTCATAAAACTGTGGACTACCTGTAAAGCAATTGGTATCCTTAGTTTGACAGTTACCGGAATTCCAGAACTGATTCCATCTGGCTGATGGTAGAAATGGTGGGAAAAAAGGACCCCTCAATTAGTCGGTCGCTGTTTGTTCCTCGTTCCGGGTTAGTATATCTTTCAAGAACAGGCGCTCAAAGTTTAAAAATTGTGCCTACATTTGAACTTTTCAAGGTTTTTTGAAATTCATTAGTCCATCTGCCTTGCAAATTGAAAAACTAAAAGATTGCCGCTGGAATAATCGAAATCGGACATTAATTGCCGGCGATGTGGGAAAAACCTTTTATTCAGTTAGATTTTTCCCACATTTCGCCGGCAATTATTGTTCGATTTTGATGATTCCAAACTTTTAGTTTTTCAATTCCCTAGAGAGATGGACTAATAAATTTAAAAAATCCTTGAAAATTTCAAATTTAGGTACGATTTTTAAACTTTGAGCGCCAGTTCTTGAGAGATGTACTAACCCGGAACGAGGAACAAACAGCCCTTTAAGGGGGTCTCAGTTGGTCGCCATTCCTTATTGAGTCCAAAGTCTTTGTTAGTTTAATCTCTTACGAACCGACGCTCAACATTAACCTAAATTTGAACCTAAATTTGAAAATTTCTAGGATTTTCGAAATTCATTAGTGCATCTGTTGTGATCAGCGACCTCTTCGCATTTCTGTCCATTCGCTTCGTAGGAGATCGATCCCCGGTCGAGGGAAGTTAATTTTTGATGATTCAACATTGTGGCGCAGTCAGTAGGACCCGGATGGTCTCCTCAGCATTTTTCAGAGAAACAATAAATCATTAAGATTAGGTCATCAAAACAACTCCCTCCCAAGACGCGGGTCGAGCCACCGCCTATTCGGGCAAACGTTGAAGTCAGCAGATCCCCACCCCGTCAATAAGGAACAATAACAAAAACTCCGAAGCCAGTCAAAAATAGCGTGTTCTCACTGGGTTGGAAAACGCCGGCCAAAGCTGTCTCTCACCTCCCTGACTAGGTAACGGAGTACCTAAAATTTCCTAATGGGGGGGGGGGGAGATGTTGTGATCAGCGACCTCTTCGCATTTCTGTCCATTCGCTTCCTTAGCTCAGTGGTAGGAGCTCCGATTTGTAATCGGAACGATAGGAGATCGATCCCCGGTTGAGGGAATTTTTGATGATTCAACACATCTACCTAGGGAATTGAACAACTAAAAGATTGCCGCTGGAATCATCAAAATCGAACAATAATTGCCAAAGAAAAGAGGGAAAAACCTTCACTCAGTCACGCTTTTCCCCCGTTTTATTGTTGATTGTTTGATGATTCGGCAATATTTTAGTTTTTCAATTCTCTAGGTAGATGCACTAATGAATTTCAAAAATCCTTTAAAAATTTCAAATTTGGGTACAGCTTGAAATTTTTAGCTCAGGTTCGTAAGAGATTAGACTAACCAGAACGAGGAAGGAACGGCGACAGACTGAGGCCCCCTTAAACGTGTCTAGGGGCCGTATTCGTAGTCCTGGATCAAGTCGAGGCTCTACTCTCTCTAAGTTAAGTGGAGGCCCATCCTAGATTCATAACCCCATTCTAGAGCTCACTTGACACTCAAGTACGCCCTCGACTTTTGAAAGTCAAGTCTCAGCCTCCACTAGCCGTGAATAAGGTCGAGTTCGGACATGAGTGATCCCTTCACTTGTGTACAAGTGACTCCACTTGTACCGCCACACTTGAGTGCTAACTCGGACTTGAGCGAGGACTATGAATACGGCCCTAGATCTCTGGTGTCACTTGCATGAAGCACTGAAATGTTTATCTATCTTTAAAAATCTATCAATGTTTTGTTACTGTATAGTATTCCCAGCTCTTCAGGCTCAGAACTCATTGCATTGTTGTTCAGCCCCAACTTTTGACGTTCCCTTGCAGTGATAATAAACCAGCAACTGGACTGCTTGAATACGAAAGCATCCATAAAAGCACACAAACCAAGGAGCAATACTTTTCTAGATCATTAAGAAACAAATTGATCCCCACGAGTGTAATTTTAGGCTTAATTTTAATGAGATTATTATTATAAAAACACTTCCTCGAATGTGGTTTAAAAAGTTGGTTTCAATCTAGATTTCTCTAGCTCTTAAACATGTGCTGGTGTGGATATTTTGCATGTTACGAGGATGATGGAATGATAGCTGCTGATTCCTTCACAGTCATGCATGCTGATGTTGCTGATTGTAGGTAAACTTGCTTCTGTATACGTGTTTCATTTGCATGATATATGTTTGTTGTGTATATGTTTTCTCATTTCTACGATGCTACTGACTTGGTTCTGTGGGATAGTTTTCTATACTCTAGTATTGAATTTCACAGTCATTAGGACGGCCACAGTCAGTTTATTTTGGTTAAAAATTCTCTAAAATTTATAGAGAGCACAGAAAAACTTCTACAAAATCAAGTGAACTTGAAAAATATCATTTCATTCCATTGACTTTGCTAACTGGGATTAAACTTTTCCCTGTGCTATTATGTTTTCTATATTCATCCTTCATTAGTTTATGCTTCTATAATGACTGAACTTTCTCAGATCTTAATAACATTTCTAAAAGAAACTAAGTAACTATTCAAAGCAGTTTCACATGTTGGTCGAATCGACTCAGGGTCCTCTTCTTAGTTAGATAAAGGCGAAACGTTGGTTTTATTTTCATTGTTTAGCAACAGTTTCGCTGGCCAAGAGGATAGTCGATAACTTGAAAAATGATACTAGGCACATTAAACCGGCCAAAAAACTTATACCTAAACTATACAATATTTAGTGTAATATAATATTGACATATTACCCGTCTTTTTAAATTCTTTCATATTTCCATCATTTTTTTGTAGTTCTGCTAGTCCTCCCTATCCGCCTCCTTCCCAAACATCCAGGCCTTTAAAAAAAAAGGAAAGCAACGCAAAAAGTGATATAGGATTTCCAAGTCTAATTCGGAATTTTCCAGACCAATTTCAGAAATTTCCAAACCATATTCAGAATTTTCCAAACCATATTCAGAATTTTCCAATTCAATTTCAGAACATTCCAAGTCAAATACAAAATTTTCCAAGTCAAATTCAGATTTTTCCAAAATAATTTCAGAATTTTCCATTTCAATTTCAGAATGAGATCAATCTCCCTTGTGTGGTGATATAATATATCATGCTATATTATAGCATTTCCTAGTAAAATTTTTTCCCAGTCAAACTTTTCCAAACCAAATTACCTAATCCTTTCCCACAACATAATAATATATTTCCGTTAAGTACCTAATCTCACAAAGTAGATACGAATGGGAAGGTGTTCCCCTATGAATGGGAAGGTGGTCCCCTATGAATGGGAAGGTGGTTCCCTATGAATTGGGGGGATGGTCGCCTATGAATTGGCGACCATACTCCTAATTGTGGGAATTGTCGTGGTAGTTTGATTTGGAGAAAGATTAATTTGGTTTGGAAAAATCACCACACAGAAACATTGATCACATTCTGAAATTGTTTTGGAAAAATCTGAATTTGACTTGGAAAATTTTGTATTTGACTTGGAAAGTTCTGAAATTGAATTGGAAAGTTCTGAAACTGGATTGGAATATTTTAAATATGGCTTGAAAAATTTTAAATGTGGCTTGGAAATTTCCGAAATTGGTCTGGAAAATTCCGAATTAGACTTGGAAATCCTATAAACCTAACTTAAATTAAGAAGAATTCAAGGAGCTGGTAAGTTGGCCAGCGAAACTGTTGCTAAACAGTAAAAATAAAACCAACGTTTTGCCTTTTTCTTACTAAGAAGAGGACCCTGAGTCGATTCGACCAACAAGTGAAACGAAACCTCACGACTCCACAAAGTTCATCAATTCAAAGCAGAGTTGTAATTAATTCTCTCCACACTAAGTGTATGAGATTGACGGTTTCCTGTGTAGAAATGAGAATGAAGTTTGTCTCGAGATCTAGTAATTTCTAAACCAGTGTTCTATTACGTTTGTGATATTGTGGAGAATGAAAGTTAAAATTACCTTTTTCCTACTTATTATTCCACTCTGCGTTGCGGTGGTAGGCTATTTAGTAATTGACTCTGTCACACAATAACTTCTCACCAATTTAAAAAATTTCTGGAGATAATAATTTCATGAGATTTGTCTAAAACTAAAGATTAGATAATTAATTACTGTAGCTTCAAAATAACTACAAAAATTTGTGTTTGTAAAACTAGAATTTTGCAGAATTTTGCTTCGAATGAGACTAATAAGTTAATAACTTATAAGTTAATTTCAAATGTAGCACCTTTGAAAAAAAATCATCAAAAATCATAGCAATTGTGTTGAAGAGACAACAACCTTTCTCTTTCCAGAAAGACAATTTTGGATGGTTTTTGGACACGAAAGTACTTAGTTCACTGTCATTTCTCTGAGAAATCCTGTTTTCTTCGGCCTCCCTAGAATATTATTCTAAAGGTGTGGCGGATCCGCAAACTCACGGCCGAGTGAAACCTTCTTTGGGAAATTGGCCCGGAGCGAAATTCCATGTTAGTGTGGTCTACACTGCGAATGATATCGGCAAACTGAAAATAGCGATTCGGAAGTGCTCAAATTTCAAGCTGCATAGAATGAAAAGTCTATCACTTTGAGGGGAGAAATTCCCGAAAAAATATCGTATGCTCGAGGGATTTGCACGATGTTAAGTAGTTCTATCTTCTCCAGAAGAATGAGCCAAAGGGATGCAGTGTTTTTGTGGTAAACCTGTGGAAACGCAGTCTGACTGATTAATATTGTTAAGGGGAGCTCAGTCGATCGCCGTTTATTCCTCTTTCCGGGTTAGCATTTATTTCAAGGAACCGGCGCTTAAAGTTTAAAAGTTGTATCTAAATTTGATATTTTCAAGAATTTTTGAAATTCATTAGTGCATTTGCCTAGGGAAATTGAAAACCTAACTGAATAAACGGGTTTCTTACATTTCGCCGGCAATTATTGTTCGATTTTGATGATTCCAGCGGCAATCTTTTAGTTGTTCAATTCCCTAGGCAGATGCACTAATGAATTTCGAAAATCCTTTGAAATGTCAAATTTAGGTACAATTTTTAAACTTTGAGCGCCGGTTTTTGAAATAAATACTAACGAGGAACGAACGACGACTGACTGGTTGTCAAAACTATATAGGTCGAAAACGAGGTTGCATAAATAATTAATTTGAAGAGATTTGGAACACTGTTCATTCGAAGTAGATAGCTAACTATGGCGACCTCAAAACTAGAAGTAAAGAGTAGTAGAATCATTGGGTGGGGAAGTAAGTCGATCCTGAATGCCTAACGTTGAAGGGGTTCAGAACAGTTGGCCTTTTTCAAGAAGTAGGATGGCCCAGGTCTCCATCCCTTCCGTAAACAAAGGTCTATCCGCTGGTACCTGTACTTATTGAAGTAACTTTCATAGAAAATAGTGCATTGAAAACATCCTGGAAATTCATCTCTAAAATGCTGTTGTTTAACCGAAAACGAATAGAACAACCTTTTTCATTATTTACAGACACTAATTCACAAAAAAAAGATACTTCAAAGCACTCTTATGTATTTTTGTACTTTGACTAACTTGACTTGTTTCTCTTCCACAGTTGAAGGGCTGATGAAGAATCTGGCTGGCAAGGATGGAGCGCCCGTGAAAATTCGAATCGGTCGGTCCGACGAAAGTGCCGAAGACAGTTCGTCGTCTGAGAGTTCGGATTCGGAAGTGGATGGCGAAATCGGTGACGGGGCGTGTCGGAGGTTGTTGGGGGGCGGGGAAACCGTCGGGTTCAGGCGGCGCGAGGAGTCGAGCTCCGAAGAAGCGTCTTCAGGAGGCCGAGAAGTCCAGGACATCCTCCGTAGACAAACGTGAGTACTCTTGTCTGTTCCGTAGAATAGAGTAGCAAGTAGTCCAGGTTCAGACATTCCCGATGTGTCAATGCACTGCGGTTCATTTACACGGTGGTGTCTTTACCACACAGAGTGTGGACTGTGTTCATCCAAGATTCAAAAATGCCTGCATTTCAAGGAAACCACTTCTCCACTTGTTTGTCCCAAAAGTAACAATAAGGATAGGAAAAGCAAGAGTTGAGTCTAGTAGGTTGAAAAGAATTGAATTTTTGATGAAACATTCTAGGAGCATGGATGGTGCCAGCTGCAGCTGTGTAGTAGCTGGCTATCGAGCTCCGTGTTTTCAACACACGTTGGATCCTTGATTTGACTTAGTGGCCCATCTGGGTCCCGGCACCACTTCCTCGCGTTCTTAGCTATCATACAGCAGTTTCCTTACGTCTCACACAACTGACGATGAATCATTAGAATATTTTTGTACTTCCCGTGTTGACAAAACGCGAAACGTGAAAAAGAGCAGCTAGCGCGAGCATTCGTAGATGCTAACTTCCCACGTCAGTTTTTACTCTAGAACAGAACCTAACAGGATACTGCGTACCAACCTCCGGACTAAACCTCCGTTTCCAAATCTTCTCCTCAAGGATAATACAAATATCTTTTTCTGAGATAGATCCAAGTATTATCGTTGAAATAGTGACAAGTACAGTGCTTTTCTCCAACCTTGAGTTGCTTGAAGGCAACCGCACTGAAGGTCCAAAACATGTTAGATTAGGGAATTTTTATTCTTGAAATATGTTCTAAGAAACAAAATAAAGAATAAAAACCACTTACCTCTGGTCGGAATTCCTCCATTCTGTGTATTATGAGAATGAACAGTTGAATAGTTGAAAAGTTGAGAGTGAAAAAATACGAGGAGTACGAAAAGTTGACGACGTGGACAGGTATAGTGATGGTACCTAAACAAAAATCTAGTAGGTTTGGTTCGGCTAAGATGGAAGAAAAGGTCCATGGAAGAAGAAAAATCACTCCATCTACTCTGAGGTTATCCTCACGTAGACAACCGATTGGTTCAAACGCCAAAAGTTGACTTTTGGCGTCAAGGAACTTTTCGCGTGTGGGAGACGAAACGGCAAGTACAAAAATACTCTCTTATCAGCGTTTCACCATACGATTTCAAAAATCTGATAACAGCGCGGAGTTCACACTGGTTGAATCGAATCGAAGTGGAGGGCTCCATCACAAATGCTGATAAAATGACAACTAACCATCCAATAACTTGGTTGAGAGCAGGAGAACACCTGAAGGCACAACTAGCACTCTCTCCAGCATCTGCCTGAAGTTAAGCTTCCCGCTTAATTTAGTTACTTTTTAATGAATCTGGAAGAAATGATGAGGTAGATATCGAAATGGATCCAATATTTCAGGTAGACGATTGGAGGGCCATCTCAAAATAACGTTACATGCAACATCATAGAATGAATCTTAGAGTTTAGCGTTTTAAGAAGAAGTTTGCGTGATACGTTTCATTTGTACATGTCTTGATATCATCATTTTTTGCAGCTCTTTCTTTCGAACACTCATGTCAAGAGTAAAGGGCAGTACTCCTTTTGCTCTCATGCTATCCGTCCTTATTTTCGGAGCAAGAAAGTGGAAACACTTGTAAAAATTAGTTTTTGATCAATTTGAGACGAAATAAATGTATGCAGTTTCTGGCTGAATACCACTTTGGGACGTCGCTCTAAATCGAGGGAAATAAATGAAATGAAAAGAACGATAAAAATTGCAGAAACATCGCAGTATAGTCAGTATCTTACCAAGTCAAATTGGGCTATTGGCTATCACGTTTTACTCTCCAGGCCACACCTGTGTCTGTCAAACGCATACATGGCATTAGTGGATTTTTTTGCAATTTACCCATGTTTCCTCTAAAATATTTTTGATTTTTTATTTATTTCGGAATTGGAAAAATCTATCTGAAAATGGTTTTTTGAAAGGCTTAGCAACTAGTTTTATGCAAATTATTGGCGTGATGAGAAAGGAATTGGTTGGTAAGGTTTAGTTCAGAGAAGCAGTTCAGAGGAGCCTGGAGGAGCTTCTATCCCCTCCCCTTTTCAGTTCTGGGTTGGTTCCGATCTGGTTCGGTACTGCTCTGAATGAATCGTTGGTGGGCGACTTTGCAGTGAATGGGGTCTGGGAGAGTGGGAGGCCAGCGTTCTTCGATAATCGTATAGTAAATGCTGATGCTGCCTCTTACCTCTCCCAAGACTGGCACCAAACAGCTCGAATGGCTGCTCGCGCGGAGCACACGAAGTATGACCAGGTGGCAGAGGACCATCGAGGGTCATTCACACCCTTAGTCAGTTCCTGTGACGGGGCTCTGGAACAAGAATTCGGAGTCTTCCTGAAGAGAGCAGCTTTTGTGTTGGCTGAGAAGTGGCAACGACCTTACTTCCAACTGACAGGATGGCTTAAAGTAAAAGTACAATTTGCCATCATTCGGGCGGTATCACTTTGGCTACGCGGAGCAAGAAGAAAAATACGCTCACTTGGATTGGAGGATGGGGCGGCTTTGTCTTCCATGGTGGAACATTGAAACCATAAATTCTCGTACACTCTAAACATATCACACTCTTGTTATCATCGCCATATTACCCAGAAGCTACAATATTGTTAACATTCTACCTTCAAACTTGTTAATAATAAAAATGATAGATCTTAAGCAAACGAGTTGGCACTGATTAAAAAAACGCTGCACATTATTACACTGCGGTTTATCACTCACATCATTATACTTTAAAAATCAATTTTGTGTTTTGAGAGCATATTTTTGAAAATGACAACCCCTAATTTTCCCCCCTTAGAGGTGACTGACACTAACTAAAAGCTTCACAGCACAACTAGACCCCAGTTGGACCCAATTAGCCCATTTTTATCAAAATCAGTTCATAGTAACTAAGAAAGTGCAGAGTACAGCAATCAGCGGATTAGTACCCAAACAAGCTGGGAGCGGTAGTTGTGCCTTTTGGTGTTCTCCTGAGAGACTCAAACTAATTCAGAGATTCACATAGGTCGGAAAGGTCAGAAGGACGGAAAGACGAGAAAACCAGTGGAGGGGGTAGTCAGAGTTGGCGGAAGGTTCACATGGATGGAAAGGTCAGATAACCTTCCTCCTGGAAGCGTCTGAAATGATAACCTCTCTCTCTGACCTGTAATATCTGTTGACAGTGTTTTGAAAGAGTGGTGTTCATCCTCGTTGAAATAAACAAACAAATGAGCGCAAGTGTGAAACCTTGGGGTGGCTGATTGTGGATTGCAACAACCAATTGTTTTTTCCAACAATCGATAGTTTCAATGGTTTTTTGCAACAAAGTAATAATATTGCTCTTGGAGTTTCAATTTACCCACATGCTCCTCTATTTTTACGAATGCCTGCTGAACAATTCTAGAAAATGATCACAGTTAGGATTCTGCAAAAATTCTGGGGATACATTATCACAACTCCTCAACGCATCAATCAAAGATGGCGGCTACCATTCTCCACTGGGGAAAATCAGGCAATCAGATTGCGTTATTTCTTTCCGTCGTTCCAACCTTTCTGTCCCATTAAATCCAGCTTAACTTTGCCTTGCGTTCGAAAGGGGAGGAGCTACGCTACATGGCAGTATGTCCAACATAACAAAAAAATTCCTTAGCTGCGTCATCCATGGACTTTTTTTGCAACATGCTTCGTATATTGTTTTCTAATTCATACATCCAAGCTGTGGTTTCTCTGTTGAATATCAGAGTGAGGATTGCTTGACGATGGAAATAAGTTGTACAAATTATGCAAGTTGTCGGTATAAGCAGTAGCAATGTGTAAGTTTATTCATTATCGTTACAAAACATTTCTTAAGTACATATAGGCAATCCATTCTTATTTTACCTTTCAAAATAACCTTGCCGTTTATCCACGTTGCATCAAGCGTTTTCGTGTACACTCTTAATTCAACTCGTGGAAACCTTTGTCAAGTGTGGGCTCATACATCTCCTGACGTCCTTCTTTCCTCACCTGATGAGTTGCAAGTGAGCCAGTTTCGGCCATGCGATAAGGGGTTGTCATAATGAATTACTCGGGCTAATTGGTCTCACAGCCTGCGTGGGTAGTTCCTTAGGTATTTCCATTGTCAGATCTGCCCTGACCGTTCGCGAGATAAGCCAATAAATCGTGTGCTCTCGGTGGACCTAGATTTTCTGTAAACAATGGAGAGTTCGGTTCCATCTTGGACCCGTGGGTTGTAAATCCCAATGTTTTTGACCCTCTGTCTTTGTTTTCGAGAAGGAACAGGCTCCTGAGGGACTCCCACTACTTTCCCCTAAAAATAGAAAATTAAATGTTGAATTGACGAAGTAATGAATCGTTTGAAAATGAGAGTTTTTGCAATGCTAGAAAACAATAAGAATAGTCCTGTAAGTACTTGTTGTACTGGTGTTCTAGAATTTATTATTAGCTTATCGTAATGCAGCTCAGAACAACTAGTTTTTGACTTTGGCTAAATTTTATTATTCACTTCAATCTAACTTACCTACTCGTCTCCAAAGAAATTATACTCTTTAACAAATAAATACATTTGCCATTTCTTGGCATTGATCTCAGAAAAAAACTGGAAAAAAACGCAATTATTAAAATAATTTTCAAATGAAAAAAGTTCCTTACCACTAAGTATGGATTTCCAGTTTTTTGAACTAGGAAAATCTCAGTGTAACGAGCTGAAGTTTTGCAGGTTTTGTTGACTTGAAGAATCACATCAGAACTCGAACTCGTGGAAAATCTTATATCTGAGATAGTTGGGATTGTAGAGCAGAGGTTCAGAGGAAATATATTTATTTATATATCTACTAAAAAGTGTTCTGTAATCACAAGAAAATCAAAATCTTTGCTGAAGAATAAAAGCGTTTCAAAATCCCAACGCTTGGCTTGGTTTATAAACTGACTTAGACATTCGGATCAGATCCTATTCTTCTGAAACCACGTTGCCCACGTTTTCCACCTGATCTGTGTGCTTTATTGGGGCGGTACATACAGCATGAGAGGTGTTGGCCAGTATTCACAAACATCGCCAAAGTGACACTTGAAGCACCAATTTTAGGTTCAATTATGTAGTTGATGGCTCTTTAAAACTATCCATGAATTCCTAGCTAACAAACTTGATATATTTTTCTATTTACGTTGATGAAAACTCATTGGTAGTACAGACTATTTCGACAGATATCTTTTGGCTGGGGGTCAAAGAATTTTTCGCAACACTTTTTTTTGTCACAAAAAAATGCATCGCTGCAACCAGTAAACAAAATCATAGCTACATATCGGTAGCTATTAAGCAAGGTTCTCTAGAATACTGCTATATATTACGTGCAATTCTGTTTTTTAATTGAAAAAGTAATAGGTAGGTACATATCTTGTGTGTATTTTATTTCATCATTTTAATTTTCAAATTACACCTACAACAATAAACATATCCATGATATATTGTTTTTCCCTCTAAGGGAGAAATTGATAGTTTCAAATTTAACCTCCAAAAAATTTCATTTTATTGTATTTTAGTGGTAGTGGTAATTGACGGAATCGGTAAATCAACAGGAAGGTTCAATTTCTACGAAAATCAGATCACAAAGTCATACTGCAAAGTTACAACTTAGTTTACTCTCAGGTGGACTCCTAAACAGGCAATTTTTTACATGAAAATGGTCATTTGTGAATAATGACACCAAAGTTGTCTAGCCCATTAAATGTATTAAAATTCTTCATTAGTAATGGAAATAGAGTTGAAAATATAGGGAGTGACATATTGTTGAATTGGACAAGTAAGTACTTGGTTTCTTGTTCCTTTTCAATTTCGCTGTATCATAGGATGTCTTGCCTCCTGAAAACCGAAACTGTGATTAGGTGGGTTGAGAGACCATCAGTATCTGAAACAATTAGATACCGACCTATTCATTTTCACAATGAAGTTAGAAAATGAAACATTTCGAGAATCCTAGGCACAGTACGATCGTTCTGTCACACGACCTCATAAACCAGTGACAGAACGACCGCTTTACTTGGATAACTTGATAGATTTTTCTTCTCTACGAGAATGTGTAAGGATGTTATATTAGATCAGTTGCTGATATTCACGAAGAAAATATTTAGGTTTTTACGACCGTTGATGGAAAACTGTGAGGAAAGCTCGTCATGAATGGTTAATTTGATAGCTTACCTACTGCTTCTTTAAAATATAAGTCACAAAAATCTAAATACATTTTAGGAACTTGAATAATGATCATCTCAAATTAAAATGAACTGAATAATTGTGCTCAAAAGTAGCTCTAAAATGGAAAAATTGGAAACTGTTTACCTATGACGTGCACGGAAAGTATTCTGACCAACACTGGAATGCATTTTCGCTTTCTCTTCGCCTTCTAGGCACAATACTCGTCTCATTTTCTGTAGATACAGCAAATATTCCACGTAGTCGATTTCCATTTAAATCTGAACGGAAAAACTCCGTAGGACTGCAGTCGAAGCAAGCAAATGGACGTTCTCTTCTCTTCAAAAGCTGCACTAAGGACCAGTAAAATGTGGTAGAATCCAAACTTACCTGGAGAGTGTAACTTGACGAAGGTTGAGCTTCTGTGAAGTGCTGTTAAAGTGACACTAAGTTTGGTTCGTGAGTAGCGTTTCCTCTAAAGTACAGGTCTAAGTGGAACTTACATGCTTCACTAGTAAAAAACCCCACTTTGTGAATACGGCCCGTTAAGTTTGACTTCGAATTGACTGATCAGACCTTCCTTTTCTGCAACCCTGCCAAGGTCATTTGACTATACCTGTAAATTTCTACTTTTCCCACAAGGTAGTTGAAAATGTGTTCCAAATGAATTGTGGTGGAGCTCCCACTCTAAAAAGTAGTTGCTGCCTCAAAACTGAAGACTGCGTCGCACCTCTATTTAATTAATTAGGGGGTTTTCTTTCTTAATTTGCGCTTGTATACAAGAATTTTCACTCGACGTCAACTTTTTTCATGGGCTTACGCCCTTAGAATTCGCTCAGAAGTGGGCTCGACGTGATGTGGCTAACGACTGCGCCGCTTCTTCTGTCACTTCCTCATTCTATTCGCAACCTCCGACTTATTTTATTTTATCTCGTTAGATGAGAGGTCGTCCTTGGGAAGTCGGCGTAATTCTCTTGAATTCCGATTCCTAATGAGGTTGCCAAGTTACCTACTAGGCTGACCACATTGCTAATGATCACTCCCATTTTCTAGTTTGCTTACCCAAAATTGTCTATCCTTTTTTCGTACCAAAATCTGTGGTGCATTCTTTCTGATAAATTATTTTGTATGACTAATCGCGTACTTACTACACCTGGTACTGTTGTGGTGGGACCATGGACGGTGTAACATCGATTATGCTTGAAACTGCCCCAAAATCTTAGCTTTCCAACGGTCTATTCATGTTTATTTTTAAAGTGGAGCTCATCACAAAAAATTTGTGTTTGAACGCTGAAGAACGAGGTTTTTTTCAAGGAAATTCCGGCTGAAGATCTGAGGTGTTTCGAGAGGCCTCAAATCGTCAAGCAAAATGCTGATTTCGTTGAAAAAATTCATGTTTTTCCCCGTTCAAACACAAATTTCCGTAATAAGCTCCACTTGAAAAATAAAAATGGCAACCTATGGAAAGCTGAGATTTTGGCGCAGTTTTTATCGCTCTTGCATTTAGAAAAAATATTGGTTTTTGTAGTTCAATTTCCGATTGAAAAAATTTCGAGGTTTCCCAAATTAGCAAACTTTTTTTTCAAAGGACCATTTCTTGTCTCAAACCTTGACTGAAAAGAAATGTCTGGGATCTATTCGATTGGAAATTTAATGCTCTTTCCAATGGCATTCTCAAATTTTAATTATACAGCAAATTAAGGGAGTTATGACCAATTTAATGATGTAAGGTTAATATCACGAAAAAACTCTTTAAAAGTGATATAACTCGGAAACAAAGCCTGTGAAGAAAAAAGTTTAAGAGGGTCTTTTTGCTGGAAATTGGTTGTTAAATTGATTTGTGTGTTTGACAGTCCTTTTGACATTTTCATGTCTTTGCTTTGGCACATAAACTGAAAAATCGTCACGAAAACTTGCTCACGCGACCAATAAACACTGTGTTGCGTAGAGAACAATCAACTGTTTTCTTATTTTGATGCTTGGGTACATGAACTAACAACCTTACTTCACTACCTTGTTGTTTAATGGTTGACATGAAAATGTCCAAATGTGTTGCAGACTCGTATGCAAGCATTTATAATTCCATGCAAACCGCTAATTGTTTTCTGGGTTTTTGAAGAAATAAGATTTTGAATCAACAGTTGAACGAGTTTGAAGTAACCGATTTATACCCTTTTTGTCTTAAATTCAACAACGTCTTTGGTACCTTTCGGCAACTGGGGAAAACTTGAAACAAGACGTAATTATGGGAAGGAACAGTAAGTTATACAGAGGCCTTTGAGCAGGAAACATCATCTCCGAGTAGGAATTTCAAAAGATAACCGCAAACCATTGAGTTCGAGTCAGGAGCTTTGGGTTTGATTGTGTTGATTCAGAGGCCAATTAATCTGTTATAAAACCTCCTTGTGGAGCTCTAATTTTGCAGGACGAACATTATGGGAGAAAAGTCGATGGCCATTTAAAGCGATTTCCTTCTTTTTTTGGTTTACACCCTCTACAAATGAGGTAGAAGATGGTGGAAGCGAGATATCTTTGGTCTCGATCACCCACCAGGCACACATGTGTTCAGCTCGAGCTACCTCTATCATTGGCTTTATTTGTTAAGTCTACATATACCTATCCAAGAGGAAATCGTGATATTATCTAATGATCATTCGTTATCGACCATCTCAGTCTTGGCTACAAGCACCTCATTCACTTGCACTTATCATCTCTCTCATCCCAAACGTTCGAATCAAGCATTTATATTCATCTTTTTATCAGGCAGTTATAACTAACATAGAAACTAACTAGAAAAACATTGAGTTTGTCGAAAAATGTACCATGCCACTGATGCTTTAATTGCTTCATCTGCCTGCGACAGCTACATCACTGAAGAGGTGGGTTATCCAAGTTGTGTAGGAATACAGTTTTAGCTGAGTTGTAGATATACAGTACTACTGTAGATATCTACAGCAAAATTGTAGTTGCTGGAATTAATCCCATCGCATAATTACGTATGTTGTGTGATCAAAATGTAACCTCTCTCGACTTGAGATCGACCTCCAGGTTTTCCGACTATACAGCACAAGCCTGATTCGGGCTCTCTACCACTGAGCTAAGGTAGTGAATGGATAGAAATGCGAAGAGGGATGATCACAACAGCATTAGCGCTGAAGAACGCTAATGAACAGTGCACATCGTGGACTATCACCTTGATTTTGAGCTTATCAAACAACCATTAGTGCCATTTTGGAAATGGTTGGTGTCAGCTGACAGTTCGTCAATGTGTCGAAACTCGTGATTGCTCGGATTGACTCTGGGAAACGGCACGTTTTCGAGACGAGCTTCCCGGGTCGTTCGGGTTTGTTGACCATCCGGGAGGTCAAGGCCACGGCTTTACACGGCGATTCGCCACCTGTCCCGCAGCCCCACGCCAACTTTCTTCCTCGTTTTTCCACCACCTGTGGCCAGGTTGTGATGTCACCTGCTCCTGATAGATCCAACTGTCTTGCAGGCATTGGTTATGCTGGCCAACACCCACAGTCATAAAACTGGAATGGTGATGTCTTCAGTCCCTGTTCTTCGGTGAATTTGTGAACAGTGATCCTGTAATACGTCCTTACTTCATTGGGCGCCTATTACCAGATGTGGCACAACCAATGAGGAATTTCACCATGTCGGAATTTCCTATTTTTGACCCCAAAATCGGATTCAGCACCTCTAAAAACCCCCTAAGGCAAACTTTTAGCCCGAACTTCCAAATTTACGAATAAACAAAACAGTGTAGAAAATACGAATGTTTAAAAAAAAACCGGGAAAATGACGTCATCCTGGAATAGTTCATTTATGGCCGCTTGAAGCGCTGAGATCGAGAAATCCATAGTCCCCAGATGCAAAATTTCATGAAACAGTAAAGTTCGAAATCGAAAAACTGAAGAAAAAAATAGGAAAAGCAAGATGGGGAAAATCAGGTTTCCTCTGTTTTTGTTTGATAACTTTTCTCTTAGAAAACACGATTTCGTCGTCCCAATGGGCAACACTGGGAGGAGACGGCGATCCAAACAGCCCAATCAGCGAGCGTTCCCGCTGCACGTCTGTTTTCCCGGTTAGTTTTGAAATTAAAAATTTTGACTGTCTCCCAAAAATAACAGGAGACTTATTTTCCGAAATCAGCCCGATTTTCATCTATCCCACACCATTAACTATTCAGGAAAAATGCAAACAGAAATCGGTGAAATTCCTCATTTTCTTCTCTTTTTCCTTTTGGGGGGGGGGGGGGGGTACACATTTTACCAACTCTATCCAATCCTCTTCTTGAATAGTTCATTTTCCTTTGAAACTCTTCCAATAAATAATTAATACTTGATATTTGATTTTCCAATTTTCCAAAATGATTTTTCCAATGATTTTCCAAAACTTCATGAACATTTCCCAGCATTAATCATAGATTTAACCCAAATCCCCCTTCGGGAATATGGTGTCATCGATTTTCATGTATGCAATTACAGGATTTTCTACGATCGGGAAAACCTGGAATAGGTACTCAGGAATTTTACTCTACTGGAAAACTCTGGGATTTAGCGACAAACCTTTTTGTGGGAAGTTTCGGGAGAAAAGTTTTTGTGCGAAAAAATACTCACACTTGAAGTTTGACTTAGTAGGTAGTTTATTTTTTCCATGGAACTAGCCTTAATGGATTGGATATGCCTATGCAAATGTAAGCTGTTTCCAAAATTCGGGGAAGCACCCAATCTGAGGGTTTATGCTCACCCGCCGAAGTGGAGTCTACACAGGCTGCTGTAGGGAAAAGGGTGTTTTTTTGGTGAATTTCTTTGAATATACCTACGGACTTTTATCTCGTTGCTCCCTACCCTTCCCCTCCCTATCCTATCGTATTGTAATGTTTCACTGTTCAAGTTATCATACAGCATATCCAGTCACAAAAAAATAGTTGGTAGGCACCCTAGTACGTTTTGCTTCCCTGTTACCTTAGGTTACGGAAGCATTGTTTTCACTTTTCCAGGTTGAAGAAATTTTTCTCCAAAATCAAAACTTCGACTGGCGTTTTACATTTTAGGCCTTCATGAACAATTTTGGTTCCGTGTCTATCTGTCATGAAATCCTTGTTATAGGCATAACCTATAGTACCTATGGTACATACTACCTATAGTCCAATTTCAGGGTTGAAAAAACAAGGTTTTTCTAATAAATACAAAAAACAATATTTTTTGTTCAAAACAATTTATAGATTTTTTCTCCGTGAGACATACTTTTTATACTGCACATTTCCTGAAAATTTCATAGAAATCAGGAATAACTTCGTATAGTTTAGTCCGTAACAAGGATTGTACGACAGACACGGACCCAAAATTGCTCAGGAAGGCCTGAAACGTAAAACGCGAGTGGAAATTTTGATGTTGGTGACATTTTTTTCAACCTAGAAAAGTGAAAACAATGCTTCCGCTACCTTAGTAGACTCGGAACCAAAAAGGTTTACTTCAAAATGAAAAAGGTTTAATTGATAGGTAAAATACTATAATATCAAGGTATGACATCCAAAAAATTAGATTTAAACGCTGGGCATAATAAGAGATGAATTCCTCCATGGCCGTTGCTCGCGTATCAGTGGCTATCAACATAGCAGGTTTGGTTTCTGCAGGAGATGCCACCTCTTTGAATCTCTTCTCAATGTAAACGAAGGTTTCGATTTTCTCCCTTTTGATATTCATATCTCATATCCCTCGCGCGTCGCGTCATGTTCATACGTTTTAATTAGCTATTGAGCTAATTACTTGTCTCCAGTGCTCTGTGCTAATGAGTAATTAAATCCCAGTAGGTTTTACTCTTCTAGATTCAAGTATCAGTTTTCGCCTGAGTTCAGGGTTTTGCTTTTATATTGAGTGTTTTGTCGATAGATTTCAGAGTAGTTACATTCTGAATGAAGTGCCGTACTTACCACCCCTAATTACTATTACCCCTAATTCGGGCCTAAAACGATCAGGCAGTGCGGTTTATGGTCATTTCGCCTACGATTCGCGAGTTTTGTGTTTATGAGTGAACCGTGCATCGGAAACGAGCGGATATGGTCGGCTTCGAGCGCTTTACATTAGTTGAAGGTTGATCACAGCTGGATCATGAAACATTCACCAATATCATGAGGTTGGGTATGTTCCTTCCAAGGTAGAGATTTGTAGTGGGGGGTTTTTATGATTTTCATAGAGAACCATCTACACTGATTCTCATAATCCCTGAAAAATTCATCAAATTTGCCTGAAAAATGTAGAAGTTATGCTATTTTATTATGGGGGCGATGGTTTTCATAGGAGACCCTCTACACGCTAATCCGCTTGATCCCTGAAAATTTCATCGACATCGTATAGAAAATTAATGTATGGGGGTTACTAGGAAATACAAGTTTGCGAATTCTCAGTGGCTAGAGTTCGAAGGCGATGATTTTCGTAGGAAAACATCTACATTCCGATCGCTATAATCCCTGGAAATGTCGAGACTCGGAAGCAAAAAACATGAACACGTCGTCCGTTTCATGCCAAAACCATGAATGTCCAAAATTGAAGTTTTAGAAAAACAAAGAAAACAGATTTCAGTATTTTCAATGATGTTTTTACGGTGTAATTTTCATAAACTCATTCTTATTTCAATTTCTAGTCCAATGTAAATTGCTGATAACTAGAAAATATTTTGCATATACAGGGTGTTCCATTTTGTGACGGTAACAGGCCAGGAATCGATTCTAGAGCTAATTTCTAGCTAAAAATACCTCTTAGTAATTTTTTAGAAGCTTCGTTTTCGAGTAATTTTACTTTTAGGATTTTTTTCGCGTTTTCTAACTTATCTCAATAAAACGGTTGTAACCCCTCGAATTTTCATGCAAATTCAAATCTGATTAACTGTTAGAAAGAGCGTAAAATTTCCTATCTCCATGATGGAAAGAACCATTTTTTTAAATTGGAAAACCGGATGAAAATTGGACTTGAAATAGATCAAATCTTGGAAATCTCAACTTTTTTTAAACGCTCATAGGTTCTATAATCCTAAAAATTGAGACAATTCGCGAATGAGAGGCTATAAACACGTTCACATGAGGCCAGATCAACTTATAATTTCAAGGGCCCAAACTATATAGATAAAATAAAATGTGTCCCATTCGTCATTTCAAAACCAAGACCCCAATTGGAAACGTTTACCAAAATCATGAATGTGCCTCTTGGTTCACATTCATGATTTTCGTTCGAAACAAAAACGGTTGCAAATCACATTCATGGATCTAATTCATTGCCACTATTGTTTATACGGTTAAAAGTTAAGCCCATAGTATTTTTATAGGGTGGAGGAAGCTAATAGCTATCCAAGCTGATGCCAAACCCAAAATTCGATTTTTGGCACATCCGTGGTTTTGACATGAAAGGGACGACGTGTTGATTTGTATTTTCGAGAATTTCCAGGCTGGTGGTATCTAACTTGTCATTCTGACTTCAGGTGAATGAAAATTGAAATCTATTGTGTACCTTTCTTTCTACCATGACTTATGTTGCTCATTTACATTGAGTTCGTAGTCACTTTCTTCCTACTGGTCCAGTTTGAAACACCTCGCTAATGACATGTTTAAAACAGTACTAAAGCAACATTTGAAACAACTCTTTTTTCAAAAATATGTTTAAAATGTTGTTTTAACAGTACCAACTCTGTCCAATTTAGATGACATTTTCAGGGATTATGCGGAACGTAGATTGTCCTCATGAAAATCATCGCCCCCAGCAAGATAGCGCCACTGCGCATGCGCAAATGTGAATTCCTAGCCATAACTTCTTCATTCCAACTCTGCCTTGTAACTCCATTTCGGCAATTAACTACTTTTTTTTCTGATTCTCTGATGTTTAACTTAACATGTTGTTTAAACTGAGTTGGAACTAAAAACGCCAGCTGGCCTTTTCGTTGTTCATTAATTTTGAATTATATTTTCTTACTGAATTTCCAATTATGTCTTTGTACTGAACTGAACTTTTTCATGGAATCCCCTTCAATCAATGAGATCTCTGTCCATTATTACTTTGAACTCTTCTCATGTGAAGCTTCACTGAAAGTCCCCAGATGCCTACTGTGAGGAGAAGGGAGGTGTTTGGGCTTGTTCTTGGAAGTATCTCAAAGTGATGATTCAAGATTAGTTAGCTTCTCACAAAAGGATCACCATTTTTGGAATCCCGTTGCATGGGGATTTGTCTACAACGTTCTCAGGCTGTTTGTGGCTGCTAATCATATGGAGCCTCATAACGATAACTTCTATTGGCCTTTTGCCGTGGAAAATACCTCGATAATATCGATTGAGTTTCAATGTCAGTGAACCGGTCCCGACACAGTTCGTTTCCGTGACTGTGATAGATTATAACTGGACCCTAAACCAAACCTTTTAATATCGGTTCTCGATGGAAAAATACGAGTATATTTTTTAAATGATCCAGTTGCCAAAAAAGTAAAGTTTGAATACAATCCCTTGGAATTTAAAGTAAAATTAAATCAAATCACACCTATACCTTGGAAAAAGCGAATCATCAGACGATTTTGTTCTCTGGTTGCAGAGTTTATTGTCTCCGAGTCTTAATATTGAAAAAACTCCCCTCTCTTAACGCTTTTAATTATAAAATCTCCAGTAGTTGATCGATATTTTGAACTTTTTCTTCTTTACAAATTGCAGAGCAGATGTTGCCTTTGGAGACCTCCCCACATTAACTATGCCCTGTGGAGACTAAAACGAAGAAATTCGATGAAATGAGCCTGAAACCTTTTCTTCGTTCTTCTGAAAAGGTATCCAAGCAGAAGCGGAAGGAACTCGAATCGGAAAAGGAAGCCTGTTTTTAACCGCAATGAAAAACATCGGAACATGAATAAGTGTTCCTTGATGGGTGAATGGAGAGACCATGTTGTTGATAAAGAGTTTGAGTCTATTAAAAACTTATGAATGAAAATTGAAATATCCTACAAATAAAAATTGAAAAATAGCAACTTACAAATAAAAACGCTGCAAATTATTACACAAAGGTATATTATTTTTCTGTCTGAATCACTCGCCTGCATTAAACTCAGATTTGCCATTGCCGCCACTTACCTCAAGTTTTTTTTTTTTTTTTTTGAAGAAATAAACGTTTCACACGAAACAATAGGGTGTTGTGGGTGACTTCATTAGAAAATTTGATTAATGGTTGCTAAGGACGCAAAACTGAATACAACTCGAGAAAACAAACAACGATCGCATTTTGGTCAACTAAAATAAAATTTGAACGGAGATCAGGCCTCTCTTTCAATTCACACTCGTGTTTCTAATTTATCGTTAGAAAGCTAGGGAGTTTTAAACATTTCAGAGCTTATTTTTCACCCCTTAGAAGTGACTGACATCGACCAAAAGCTTAGGGGCACAAATAGACCCCAAATGGAGCCCACATACCAAATTTCATCAAAATCAGTCCATGGGAACTAAGGAAAGTTACACGGACGGCGGACGGACGGCAAAATTTTAATTTGATTTTCGGATTCTACGTACCTTGAAGCGTAAACCAACAAATTTTGAGGTAGATTTTAAAAAAGAATTTCTTGGTCGATTCCAAAGGTTTATTATTGAAAATAATAAACCAAAATTGAAAAATAGCAGCCAACAAAACCAAACAAAAAAAATTGAATAATATGTTGAGTCATCAAAAATTAACTTCCCTCGACCGGGGATCGATCACCTATCATTCCGATTCTAAATCGGAGCTCCTACCACTTGAGCTAAGGAAGCGAATGGACAGAAATGCGAAGAGGTCGCTGATCACAACATCTTCCCCCCCGTTAGGAAATCTTAGGTACTCCGTTACCTAGTCAGGGCCTGCGTTTTTACAACCCATTGAGAACGCGTATTTTTGACTGGCTTCGGAGTTTTTTGTTATTGTTTTCCTTATTGACGGGGCGGGGGATCTGCTGACCTCAACGTTTGTCCGAATAGGCGGTGGCTCGACTCGTGTCTTGGGAGGGAGTTGTTTTGATGACCTAATCTTAATGAATTATTGTTTCTCTGAGAAATTCTGAGGAGACCGTTCGGGCCCGATACGACTGCGCCATACTGTTGAGTCATCAAAAATTAACTTCCCTCGACCGGGGATCGATCACCTATCATTCCGATTCTAAATCGGAGCTCCTACCACTTGAGCTAAGGAAGCGAATGGACAGAAATGCGAAGAGGTCGCTGATCACAACAAATAGCAGCCTGGAAATTAAAATTGAAAAAATAGCAGCCGAAATAAAACAAATTGAAGAATATAATGTTTTATGCGTCTAGCTGCTCCGGAAGGAACGATTCTTCTTACCTGAATAGTCTGTAGGTATCGACCCCAAGCCTGAAAACAATGTTCTCATGTCATGTTCATGTGTATAAGGTGGATGATTCTACCCTTCATGAATACACTGGAGGCGCCCTGATTGGTGATTTGATTTTGGATAAATCTTTGGAATATCAACGGGAAAAGCAGCATCTTCGGGCTTTGGAAAATTGCCCTGATATTACATCTTTTCTTTTAGGATCCATCTGCCGTGAAATATGGCCATAACTTTCAATTGTCTATTTCTGTCGTCTGCTTTATTGGATCAAAGTGCCCACCCAGGCAGGAGAGTCGTTACTGGCTTGTCTGCTACATCTCTTGCTTCGTCGTACAATTCACGCCCTCAGTGGCTTCCAGTGGGGGGAAAACGGTATTTCTGTCTCCTCGCCCTTTTAATTTCTTATCGTTCTTTACGCGCCACGCAACACCGCCCTCGCTTTTCTACTTCATTCGATTTATCGCGTCTTCTAGACCCCTTCTTTAATATCTATTTACCGATCTGACGAATCTTGACTATTGATTTTTCATTATTTTCACACGTTTTTCACTTCCTTCAGTTTTCTTTTCTTTCCTCGTTCAGTTTTTCAATAATAATAATATTATTGAATTGAGGCGGAAAGCGAAAAGGGACCTCTTGTCGGCAAAGCTGATTTCGAGGAGAAGGCTAAAAACTGGAAGAAGGTCGAAAGTATCGATTTTTCACTTTCTATCGATTATTGATCCTTGGACCCTCGAGAACCCAAGTGTATAGGCCTGAAAGATCGAATCGAATCGAAAGTAACCTAAATAAGAAAATATCGATTTAAGAAAAGGGGAAGAAAAAACAAGACGGTAGCATTTTGAAGTTTGTGGTCGTTTTTCTCAAAATCCATTTTTTCTGTTATAAAACACTGAAATACTGCAGCTTCGTCATTTTTTGAGCTACAAGGATGCTTTTGGTCTTAAATTCCTCATAAATCTATACAGATTGAGAAAATAGCAATAACTCCATTTCGACGAACGCCGACAAGAGGTCCCTTTTCGCTTTCCGCCTCACTCAATATTATTGAGTCTGTTATGGTTCTTGTATGATTTTCCCCCGTTTTTCCGTGCACGGTGTAGAAGACAGACATTCATCACTCTGACGATAGAAGAGACCTTGAAAATCAGTTTATACAACTCTTCCTTCAAAGATATCTTTACCCTACCTGGGAGATTTATTGCAAAATCCTCCCTAACTTGATTTTACCGGTTACCAGTCAATTTTTTTTAGATTTAACAGTAGTCCAATCAATTTTCTTCAGCCTGTATGTATGATATCAGACAACCCCTAGAATAGAAAGAGTTGAAGAAGCGCCATCCATAGCCACGTGCAGCGATGTAAAGCTACTGTTCTTGTTGATTCAGATTGATTGATTTATTTATTTATTGACCAGGGATGGTTAGGGTCATAAGGCCCTCTCTTCCACCATCCCTGGATATACAAGACAATCGTTCCTCTTACAATCGTAACAAATTATAATTTAAATTTATAAACCTCATCAATACATAATTAATGTAATAACCATCTAAAAATTGATACAATGATTCATCTTGAAAAAGAAAATAGTATAGAGAAAAAAAATTAACATAATTTCCATTAGATTGGACAGTTTTTTCTAATATTACCTGGTTTCAGTTTCAATATTTCCCTAACAAGTTATTCTTTAATATAGCTTTAGAAGTTTCAGTACTGAGATCGAGATTGAACATTTCGATCTTTTCATTATAAATTCTGGTGGCCTGGACAATGAAAGATCTGCTCTATGGGTTGCTCTATGAGTTGGGATTTGTAGCATTTTTTCCCTATTTCTAGTATCCCTTGAGTGTATTTGTGACATAAAAAACTAATTCATCATGAAGATATTTGGGCCTCTTAAATTTCATAATTTTAAATAACATTACGGCTATTTGCATTTTTTTTTCTTTCTATTATTTTCAGTCATCCTAGTTTTTTATAGTGCTCCGTCACGTGCTCATCTAATTTCAATCGGAGTACGAACCTGATTACAACGTTTTGTGCTTTTTGTAATTTAGAAATATTTTCTCCTGTTGGATCACAGACGGCAACCGGAGCATAATCCAAAATTGGGAGGATGATTGCCTCAGCAAGTTGTTTCCGCATCGCTGGGAGTAGGGGTGCTCGTTAAAGGTTCCTATTGTTAGTGAGATAAACGCTGCAAACTCTCTCATTTCTTGTTGATATGCAGCTAACTTCGCTTCGTACAGCTGTTTGACTGCTAAGCCGCAGGGAAGTCAGGCTAGTGGTTGATCTGGTAACAGGCTTCACCCCACTCCGATTCCACCTTAACCGCATTGGGGTGACGCAAGATACAACCCTATGCAGGCTATGTGGTGAGGCTGAAGAAAAGGCCTCCCACATAATTTTTGATTGCCAAGCTCTATCAACCCGCAGGTTCCAACTCTTTGGGTCACCCACACCCATGGAGGCATTCCCCTGCACTAACCTAGCAAAATCACTACTGGCCCTTACTGAAGGGCTGGGACTGTTTGACTAGACAATAGAATCTGCGGAGAAGCACAATAAGCCACCAGGCTTCAGTGCTTTTGGGCTCCCCTCACCCTGATCCGCAGATTCAGGTACAATCTACAATCTACCTGTTTGACTGCAAAATTTGCACCTCCTAGCTTGATTTGTCAGGTTACCTGTACTCCAATCAATTATCTTCAGGTTGTTCAACTTCATCAGGTTGTATGACATCAGACAAGCTTAGAATAGGAAAGGAGTAAAGGAGTCGGGAGTCTAGTAGCTTGTCTGCTTAATTTCACTAATTCACCATCCATAGCCACGTGCAGCAATGTACAGCTACTGTTCTTGTTGATTCAGAGCTCTCGGTTCGGGCGAAAGAAGCTGCTATGTGAATTACGATTGGGAATGGAGTCCTATCTGGACCAACAGAGCCATCTAAATGATTTTAAGGCATTTTAGTTGCTATTCTGTAGAACTTTACGTATTCGATCTGATTCAGAGGGTAAGTTTATGCCTAAACCAAGGGCATACTGTGGTGCAAGTGCTTCATCAAATCCCAATGTAGTGATTTATTTATAGTAATGTTGATATTTTCGTCGATAGACTGCTTTCATGTCCAAAATCACTCGCGGCGAGTTGCGAAAACCCATTTCCATCAAAAAGTCGAAATTATTGAAAGCCATAGGTCAAGTATGAGGCAATTCTTCGATATATTCCACCAATTCATTCCTCCAATAGAAGGTATTTCCCCTCTTCACAACGTTACCATCACCAATATTAGAGCACCCGCCCCATTCACTTGCCTTGATTGTGCCTCCCAGTTCCTTTCGATTCTCCGAGCCAACAAGGTTTGATTTTCTTTCTTTTTTCACTATTACCTGGATATGCCCTTCATTTTTTCGACCAGTGGAATTCTAGTTCCCTTTCACTTGTGCCTATACGAGGTGTAAACTTGAAGGTCATTCCACGGACCAGGGGTCGATTTTACAGCTATTTTGTGACAAAAAATGTCCTGACATAATATTTTTATTCCGCTTAAAAGTTTTTTCTCTTTTAAGATCTTTGTTTAATGTTTTGACCTTACGTCACAAAATTCCTCCAAATTTTTTCAGAGTAATCACAAATATGATACCGTTGGAAGGGCGTTGAATTTCACACCTATACCTCTGGGATCATTGTTTTTTGGAAGGATTCAGATACAAAAAACATATTGTTTAGTAATGCATGCATTCCAGGGGACGTCCCATTGGATAAGCATTAGATCAGTTTAACCAGTTGTTAAGTGATAAAACTGTTTCACTCGATATAATTCATTTATTACTTTAGGCAAGAAATACTGACACCCCCCCATTATCCACCTTAACATTTCTAGCGGCAAGGGAGCCTCGAATCTGAAGAGCATTTTAAAATCCATGATCTACGATTCCCAACATGCGAATTCGAGTTCAACCCCTCCCCCCCACCACCACCACCATCAATGGTGCCAGTCTGGCACCAAAGCGGAAATACGTCGTAACATTGAACTTTCATCTGTTAGTTTTGGTAGGCAGTCAGTCGAAGTTCACATCCGTATTCAAGGTGAAACACACAAAAAAAAAAAAAACACGAAATAAGCGGTTTATGGCATCATGGCACCATATCCTGGCACCATGGTGGTACAGAGAATAATTCATGAAAATTCGGAGGTATAATGAGAATTTTTCCTCAATTTCAAAGCTTGGGTACAATTAGTAAGCAGTAAAGGAAACAAAATATTGAAAAATCGGATGTTTTGTGAATATTATCCCCCCACTCACCCCCTCCCTTGCGAATTTTGGTACTCTGGTAAAATCATGTACAACTCGGAAGTTATTTGAGTCAAACAAAAAAAGAAACACGCAAATCGGTTGGAAATTGAGACCTGGGCAGAGTTTACAAGATTATGCACGCAACGCACGTTTTTTAAGCATTAACCCCCCCTTTCCCCCTCTTAAAAAGCAAAATCCAAAATTCCGGCGCCGTAGTACACAACTAGATAGTATTTCGCGTCAAACGAAAAAAGAACCACGAAAATCGTTTGAGAACTAAGGCCTGGGCAGAGTACACAAGATTATGCCCAAAAACGCACGTTTTTCGAGCATTAACCCCCCCTTTCCCCCCCTTAAAAGGCAAAATTCGAAATTCCGGCGACGTAGTGCACAACTAGATAGTTTTCCGCGACGAACAAAAAAAGAACCAGGAAAATCGGTTGAGAACTAAGGCCTGTGCAGAGTACACAAGATTTTGTTACACACACACACACACATACACACACACACACACACACAGACATACACCTATGGTTTTTTTCGCGGATTTGGATTCAGAATGGTCTAAAACGGATTACTGTGTGGTTATATTTTTTTTCTGTTGAGTGTTGTCCAACTTCACCCCAGATCGATCGCATAAGGACGCCCAAGTCTTACTGTGGGACGTCCTAAAAAAATCGGTCCAAACAGAAAAGTTGTAAAATATTGAGAATTTTCAGTTATTTTCAATCTTTGTCAGCAAAATTCAATCTCATGAGGTTTTTTCGTGCAGAAGGCCTAAGAGTTTGTCCAACATAATGATCTTTATTTTATTATCTTTTATTTATTATCTATATTTATTTTATTATTTATTATCTCTTTATTTATTATCTTTTAATGATCCAACATAATGATTTTTATTTTTTAGAAGGAATGTTAATGAGAACATTGAGTTTTAATAAGAGGAAACATGTGCTTTAGGTAAGTACGTTTTAAAAGATGTATATCGGAAAAAAGCTGTATGACTGAAGAAACTTGGAGACGGATTTACTTTGTTTTTTATGATGAACCGAATGAGGATACACCAAGACCTCCCTAGGAATGAATTGATTAATATTTAATTGAATTGATTGATTGATTGAGTTCAGTCGCAATATTTCAATTTCAGGGCATCTGATCCCGCACTAGAGAATTCGGTCGACTTGGATTTAAAATTTCGTTTACACTCTGTACTTATAAGCTGCGCTGTGCTTCCTGTTATGTATCTTCAGTTGTTGTTTGTTACTGAAGTTGACCTAATCGTCGAAATCAATTCAACTTTGGAACTCATATTTTTCGTGGAAATACACATTGTACTCCAGTGCTACATCAAACCCAAATTTCACAGTGGTGCTCCATTATATCCAAACCGCTCAAATTAATTGACAAAATTATCTTCTAGGAGATTGGAAGAGAACTATGTTACATTAATTTGCTCGCATCATACCCACGCTGCGACAACCATAGTTCCATAACAGTTTACTAGGTCGAGGGCTCCACCCGGGGTTACGTGCTGGTTACTGAAGGAAGATTTCCAGGCCGCACATAAACGGTGTTTCTTTTTTTTTCTAATTTTACCCTTCTGACCCTGCGGTTGCTTCCGCCACGCCTTCTAGGATTGGGAAGACCGTTCCATTCATCAAGGGAGAGGGGGAGGCCCTTCCATTTCCTGTTGGAATGCAGCCATCCGACGTAACCAACAAACCCCGTTTGTGGACAAAAAAGAGTTGAAAACCACAAAATACCTTCACCGATGTCGAAAATAGTGAATACTGCTTAGTCGGAGGTAGACGTTCGTCCCATCGTGTTTACTTAATCAATTATTTGTTGTCAAAACATAATATCTGGAAAAATCATCAATTACAAGAACTAGATTTTTTTTTAAAGTTTCAGAATTCGGACAATAACTTTTCATAGTTATGCACGTTACAAAGATTTAAAGACAGGTAGATAGTCAATCAGTAAAACACAAAAAAGGCAACTTCAGCTCATGTAGTTTTGACCTATACTTGAAATATATCCAGATTTACAACCCGTGTAAGCGACCCTGCAGGTGAGCTCAACTTTTGACGCTCAAAAACATGAATTTTTTCGGTTTTTGACAATATCTTATTGAAATAAGCGACTTTGAAAAAAATGTTTATACTTACCTTTTTTAAAGTAGATTAAATTTTCAATAAAATGAGACCATGTTCAATATTGCAGATATAACCATAACCGAGATACAGATCGTCAAAGATGACTAATATTTTCCAAAAAAGTATAGATTTTGACTTATCTTCATAGTTCCAGCGGAATATCGTCATGGCGACGTTTAGGGAATTCAATTAGCTTTAATTTGAGCTCAGATGTGTTTCTGTTACTCTAATGGTCTTGACAGAAATGCTGAAAAACAAGCAAGAAATGAGGAACCGGTTTTGGCTATTTATATTGGATATTGTTGTTTCATCAGGTTTTAATTCAACACTCAACATGTTATGATGTAGGAAAACTTATTATTATGTGTAAACATTATGTACAATGGGGTGTGCGCATGGGTCGGAAAAACTGTTTATTGTTATTTTCAATCTAAACTAGACCTAAACCTCATTCTGAGAATGTTGACACCAACCGCAACCTTCTAGCGTGAGAAGACCTTTTCCTATGATTTTCCAAAGTTTCGAATGTTTATGACGTCACAGTGGGCTGGGGGGTCCCGCCCAGGCGGGAGGGACGCGTGACGTCATAAACATTCGAAACTTTGAAATATCATAGAAAAAGATCTACTTATCCAAAAAGAGAACGGTTGGTGTCAAAATTCTCAGAATGAGGTCTACTTTCGATTAAAAACTTTAAAAAAAAACATGCGCACCCCTACTAAAAGGTAGGTATAACATTTTTTCAAAGTCGCTTATTTCAATGAGATACTCTCAAAAAACCAAAAAAAGTTCGAAAAAATTCATGTTTTTTGGACTTCAAAAGTTAAGCTATCCTTACTGAGTGTTGCAAATCTAGATATTATACTCCCAGTACAGGTCCAAAACTCATGAGCTGAAGTCCGTAAATGCGCGTTTTAATGTAAGTTCTATGTAGAATTTGACTGGGCTCAGACTTATACTGTCGTATTATATGTAGACAGATATACTTCGAACGGCGGAAATGGTTCAAATTTGTCGAGTTTCGACTGTTTATTTAGTAGTTCCCCCCAGTGCATCTATTCTACGTGTTTTTCTCTAATTAGACAAGAAGTTAGAAACATCAACTTGAGTAAAACATTAAGTAATTCTCATTCAAATGTCCTCCACAATGAGTGGAATAATGAATCTATGCAACTTTGAAATTTGCGGAAATTTTGACTCATCAATGGTTGGCTATCAATACACATGCAAGAACTAATGATTTAAATATACTATATTTCCATAAGCGGAAACCGTCCAAATTTGGCGGAATGGGGGGTGCGCCTGATTTTTTTTTTTAATTTTTAATCGAAAGTAGACCTCATCCTGAGATGTTTGACACCAGCCGTTCTCTTCTGGGATGAGTAGATCTTTTTCTCTGATTTTTCAAAGTTTCAAATGTTTATGACGTCACGCGACCCTCCCGCCTGGGCGGGACCCCGCTGCCCACTGTGACGTCATAAACATTCGAAGCTTTAAAAATCATAGAAAAAAGCCTTCTCACGCTAGAAGGTCGAGGTTGGTGTCAAAATTTTCAGAATGAGGTCTAGTTTAGATTAAAAATAACAATAAACAGTTTTTCCGACCCATGCGCACACCCCATTTGAACCAAGAATGGGTCTTTCATGATTATTGATTATTGATTTCATGATGATTGATGGACGAAAATTGCGAAAGGGGTTTTAGATTCCATCTATTCGATAAGTTCATTGAATGTGATATCATAGGCATCGTATCAATTTCATTCGGGTAGATGGAGTTTGGAATGTTAAAAAAAATCCTCTTCAGTCCAAGTCAACAAGGAAATGTTTTAAAACGGCTTTTCTTTTTCCTAGTTAGCTTGCTCTCCTGCGCAGGAGCCCTTAATTGTAACAATTCCAATATCTAAACCTCGGAGTGTTTGCAACATCTGCTGCTTCACCCCTTCCACCCTAAATGGAGGCTGATTTCCCTAATCGTCGAACTTCGGATATTCTCCTAATTGCTTCATCCATTGGTATGAAACCCCTCGATGAAGTTTGTAATTACGAATGGGTTAATATGCTTATCGATCGATTCACCTTACATTCCACCTCGTGACGTTGACCTGTCGCCCATCTGACGTACTTGCCTTTTTCTGAGATCCTTGTTGGAGGTACAAAGGATTTGAGACCTCTGGATGTGATTGTAATCACATTTAAGCGACGGATAGGTAAGCGCATTGGTAGGTATCCATCTATCGATAATGATAGAAACAATCACTAATTTTAAAGAAATAATTACAAAATCTGCGGCAACTAGTCCTTAGTTCGGAATATACGTACCTTTTGTATACCGAATTTACCTGTTGTATCAGATACTTTTATTTATGTAGGTCTTCACCTCAGTAGGAACGAATACGTTGATAAACGTTGGAAAAAGCAGCAATGAAGCTGTTGTAACGTCGTTATCGAAATTTTACGACTTGGGTGATACCCATTCGAATTATCTAACCTTGAAGTTTTATTGGAGTCCTCTCGTTCATTGCTCAATTCCAAATTGGAAACAAAGAAACGCCATTTCTTCCCTCATGATTGTCGATTGGTGTAAATTTTTTCGACAAAGCCATTTTAGAAAATTTTCGAGGTGTTATAATTTCGGAATAAAATTTTCTTCCTGACGGCAAAGTTGACGGCGAATTCTCCCCCCTCCCCCCTAAAAGAAGAATTTTGAGGTTCAAATCCAAATTCAATAATCATATTTGGAAAATTTCATGTTGAATAAGTAGAATAACTCTGCAATGTTCCGAAAAAAAAGTATTTTTTTTTCAACAAAACAACAAAAACAATTTTGGTTGGGAATCTTTGAATTTTTGTTTAGCACCCCAAAAACACGAATGAATTTTTTCCCCTCACAGATTCCTTTTTCTGCTCTGGTTTCTGAACTGGAAACAACGATACCTCAAAGCACAAAGGAGCTATGGAAGGTCCATCCACCTTCCACATTTTTTATTTATTTTTTTTAATTTAAGAAAAACTCGAATTCAATAAAACTATTATTGAGTTTTCTTGACGATAATAGCTTGAAAATTGATTGAGGAAATTAAAGAGTTTAGTGTAATAAGCCATTATTTTAGGAATTGTGCACTGGTGATAATTTCTTTTGCGTTCGTCTCAAAACTCCATTTTTGGACATAGTACCTTTGTGCTTTAAGATATCGACAAGATCTACCTTGCTATTTGTAATCAGCGCATAATTTCTTGTACAAATCTTGGAATAACGGATTTTAATGCAGACTTGGAGCGCTTAGAAGGGTTTTCCTGCTCGAATTACTGAACTATCAATGAACATTGACATGGATACTACTTTGGGAACACCAATCATGGCACTAGAGAGAGATCCAGATTGAACCTACATGCAGCAGTGGTGGACGTTGAATCACGACAGTGAGCGTACAACTGCATGTCATCGGTATAATAGGATTTTTCCAGGACAGTAGGAAGATCATTGAAGAAACCAATAAATAATAAAAAGGGTTTCAACACTGCACTAAGGGACTTCTCAAGTAATACGACGTGGCCGAAAATTTACCCCATTCAGTGTTTCGGATTCCAGGCGACTTCAAGTAGGATTTAACCAGGCTGCAAGAACTAGGCCAATATGATGTGGGCTGGTAACGGTAGACCCGGTATTACCGACTCATAAGGGCGCTGATGAATCATCAATAGCGACTATCAAAGCTGTAGGATTAGAACGGAGTTTGAAAGTATTTCCGTATTTTGAACCAATAGAACTTACTGCAATTTGTTTCTCTCTGAAACCACCTTCAAAAAGTGATGCAGGTTCATGAAAAATTGATAATCACTGTCTTGACAAATGGAGAGGAAGTCTGTCGCTCAACTACAAGCGATCCCATCCGGATATCGCCTCAAAGCACTTGAATTTGGTAGCTCAGTTGTGGAGGCTCTTTAGTGTATTTCATCTCCAATAGCCCAGTCAAATTAGTGATCTAACCCATAAAAATTGCTCGAGAGTTGGAAATCGTCTCAAACCCTTTTTGGGGTCCTAAATAACGGGTATCTGAGTTTGTAACGGTTTCTAGGTTGTGCTTCAGATTTGAGAGCCTAAAAACCACGAAATTTTTGCACTTGTTTCACTATTTTGCTTATACCTCGAAAAATACGCATCCTACTCAATACTTTACTGTTCCTTTTTTTAAAGAACTCTAAGGTCTATTATTTTTGACTGTGGAACTGACTAATTCCAGACAGAGCAGCCTACTGTGGTGACACTCGTGCAGAAATTTCAAAACCAATTGAATATCCTGGAGTAACTCAGCCCCAGAGCAGAAAGTAGGGTGCAGTAATTTAGGATGGTTTGCATCCTGAAACGTTGAAGATGAGAGGATGGGGATTGGCTTGTACATTTGGAAAACATAAAAAACACATCTGAAGCACAACCCAGAAACTGTCGCGAACTCAGATATTATTCAGGGCTCCCAAAAGGGTTTTAGACGATTTCCAGCTCTCGAGGAAGTTCTAGGGGCTAAGACCCCTTTATAGCACTAATTTGCCTGGGATATCAGCGAATAGTCGCTTGTGAACTGACGACTACATAGAGTACGTGTAGTCGCGCGAAATCGCTTCCAGTGGAGGATAACCGGGTTTCGTTTTTTGATGGGATTTGTACTTCAATCTTCATGCGGTTATCATCAGTTCCTTTTGGATGCTTGTGCAGACTTGGCTGGCTATAATATGTTTGATAGATGGATTTATGCTTCAGTTTGTAGTGTGAACAAGCTTCGTCTGATCCTAGCTGCGTTCTTACGAAACTATTGTGCGTGGAGACACGGTCAATGATACGCTCCCTCGTGTAGCGGTAGCCACTTCTTGTGCAACTCTCAAGGTCCATCGGACAGCCTCCCATCTGATTCGAGGCCTCCCGTTTCATCTAAATCGCCTAGAAAAGTCGGCCGAAATCCTGTAGCAATCCAGACAAGAGAGGTCTGTTGTGTTATGTTAGCCCGAGCAAGGAATGGGTGGACGCGGTTCAGGAGAGGTGTCGCTTTTGCAATTACGTCTGTTTTGTAAGAAAAGGACACGGAGCGATGCTCACGGCAGCCCGAGAAAGAGATGCCATCTTCCACGGCTTTCCGGCTCTTTTATTTTTTTCTTCCATAATTCATCTTCTTGACAATACGTATTGTGAAAACGACGTGAATTTGTTGTGGTTAATGATTCATTCCCCTCGTCCTCCCAATGATCCCGACCCACCGAGATTTCAATCGAATAGTACCCAAGCTTCGATATTGATAGATAAATATGTGATGGATTGATGAAAACGAAGAATCAAACCCGGATTGAACCCGATTGAGCGTTTACCATTTTACTTGCAATATCATCAGATTTACTGATGATTCATTTTTTATTATTTTAAACTCGAGAAACACAGTAGTGTCGTCACTAGCTGCTCAAAAATCCCCTCGTGACAGGTTTTGATACTATTGAGAGAAGAGAGGGGGCACCTGTTAAGCCCTCCTCTAGGTCTGTTCGAACAGTTATCGTTGTAGCTCGCTTGAGTGTAAACCTTTGAGGTGTCATGTGATCATTTTGATATCAAATTTGTAGTAAATGCTGTCCGAGGGGGAGTATCGCTAACTCGAGTTCCGTTTCTGAAATAGTACAGTTTCTTTAGGCAATAAAATTAGTTTACAATTCGGAAATGTTGTTCCTTTGCAAATACCATGTCTTCCGACGAAGAGGAAGGTCAGCTTCGGGAGGAGGAACCCACCATAACAAATATATGTTTATTTTTGCGCCATTTTGTACCCGAATTCGTACAAGATTTTTTTCACCCTAAAGCGATGTCGCGCTTCAATCCAAACATTTGCTTATCAAACGACCTTTCACTTTCCATTTCTCCAAAGCCAAGGTCTTCAGTTTCACTGAACCACTATAGTTCATTACGACAATCACCTCTTATATAACCAGAGGGTAAATTTATATCCACTCGACTACCACTGAAGGGGACAAAACGAGGGCCCTGTTCCTTCTTTTTCCGAGATTACGCGGCAACTTTTCAATTAAAACTCCGCATTTTTCTTTCAACGGGAGAAAAAACCCGGACTAGCGGCGTTCAGGCAGCTGCAAACTTTCCCAGGTGACCATCAATATGACCTGCCTATTTTATTGTACAGATTTTTTCTTCCCGACAGGTGAACGCCCGTGCGGAGACTCGATGTGGTCTATAAAAGAGAACCGTATTCCCGGAAGAGGTTTTTCTTTCTGAA
Organism: Apolygus lucorum; assembly: GCA_009739505.2. Lineage (NCBI taxonomy): Eukaryota > Metazoa > Arthropoda > Insecta > Hemiptera > Miridae > Apolygus > Apolygus lucorum. Next base: position 15,697,244 of record CM019169.2, on the reverse strand, counting down.
GAAAACCTCCTAAGGCTTTTTGACGTTATAATGGATGTCGTTGAGGCTTTAAAGACTCTTAACCCGTTGATACTGGCCAGTACGCTGGAAGTAGGGGGGCTCGTTAAAGGTTCCTATTGTTAGTGAGGAAAACGCTGCAAAATATTAAACAAAGGTTTATTATTTTTATGTATAGATCATTCGCCTGCAAAGATCACAGATTTGGCATTGCCACTACCCAAACACCACATTTTCGGTTCACAGTTTATTTGAAGAAATAAATGCTTCAAATTCTTCGCACTGTATTCGAGTTGTGGGTGCCTTCATTAAGAAATTTGATTACTAGTTGGTAAGGTCGTAAAACTGAGTACAATTCGAAGACACGAACAACGATCGCATTTTTGACAAAAATGTTTTGTCAGCAGAAATTTGAACGGAGATTAGGCTCATTCATTAGGCAGATTCATTAGGAGATTAGGCAGATTCATCATAAGATTCTGATTTATCTTAAGTCCAACATCATCCAAGATCATTAGGAGATTAGGCAGATTCATCATAAGATTCTGATTTATCATAAGTCCAACATCATCCAAGATTCATTAGGAGATTAGGCAGATTCATCATAAGATTCTGATTTATCATAAGTCCAACATCATCCAAGATCATAAGATTTGAACGGAGATTAGGCTCATTGATTAGGCAGATTCATCATAAGATTCTGATTTATCATAAGTCCAACCCTTGAGTTCTCTTAGGTTCTTTGTCCTTCAGGGCTCCGCGTGGTCTCTAAAAATTCAATACTATCCTAAATTAATGGAAAAACAATACTTTTACGTCAAAATTTTTCGAGTTAGGGCGTTTCCAAAATGTCAACCCTTAGAAGTGACCTACATCAACCAAAAGCCCCGGGGCACAACTAGACCCCAAATGGAGCCTACATACCAAATTTCTTCAAAATCGGTCAATGCTAACTGAGGAAAGTGCCGCGGATGGCGGACAGACTGCCAAATTTCATTCGATTTTCGGATAATACGTACCTTGAAACGCAAACCAACAAATGTTGAGGGGGGAGGGGGGTTAATAAAAAAAATTTCTTGATCGATTCCAAAGGTTCAATATTGAAAAAAAAAATAAACCAAAAGTCAGTTAAGTTCCCGTTCTTGAATGCTGATGTATCTAACAATGCAAAAGGAGCTAATACCTACAAACAGCATCTGGCACTCAAAAACGGATTTCTACGCTTCAAAACAATTTGAAAAATCACCAATCGTAACATAACCAATTGAAGAGTTTTCTTTCAAACGGGCATATCTATTAGGAATTTTTTCTGACCAATTGAGAAAAACGAATTTCATGGCGAAGGAAATGCTACCTGTTGAGGATTAGTTCACTACTGACCATTCTAAACTCTATTCCAGTGTTTCCCTCTCTTAGTTAGAACCACATTTGAATTAGAAGCGGAAAATATAAGAAAAAATAAGCCCTTTTGCTGTGAAATGTACCTCGAACATTCCAGGAAACGATGGATAAGAGCTACTTTGAAAAATCAACTGTTTATTGAAAACAACGGGATGGATATTCCATTTTGGAAGGAATAGAACTCGTGAGGTGATAGGCCTCATTTCACAGACAAGAATCCTGAAAAAACAAAAAGTGTAAAAAAAGGAATATAAGCCCGTTGGAAAGAAAACTTTTCACGAAAAAACGAGCGGGTTCTTAAATACATCAGTAATCAATATCAACCTACTATAACGATATTTCCTGACTATATAAATAGTCGACATATATTTTTCTTCGATATCATCATCCTTGTCAAACTTTTCACCAAATCCCAACAGTTGGTTAGTAATTTCAAAGAAAAGAATTTGTCTTCTTTCCCTGTCCCCTGTCCCTGCTTTTGTGTTCTTTCCACTGTCAGTGGCTCCCTTTGTATCAAAGCACAGCGTCTGAGACAAACATGGGAGAGAAGTTAGCTCGCTAAGGTGAACTCATTCCTTTTTGATGATTTTGGAGATCCTTAAGAGCTGTTTACCTAATCTCAGGACTCAAAGGCAAACAGATCTGAACCTACCTGAAGCCAAGCTATGAATTAGGGATGTCCGATACTTCAAAAGTATATACTTTCAAAAAAGTATCGAATAAAATTTCGAACAAAAATGGGTGAAATTGTCATTCATGTTTCTCTCCATCAGTGTGACATCTCTCCGTCACGATTAGGGATGTCCCAAAAGTATCGATACTTTTCGAAAAATGTATCGATACTTTTCGAAAAAAGTATCGATACATATCGATACTTTTTTTTCCTGATATATATCGTAGTATCGATACTTTTTTTCCAGTATCGGAGGCGATACTTTTTTACCTCTCACACTAGATCAACATGCTATCTATTTTTTTTCTCTCACTTCAACAAACTAAACAAAGATATACCACCACCTCCAGATCTCTATGGGTCTGTTCAGAGAGGCAGTCCGGAACAGTTTGGAACCAAACCGGAACTGAAAAGGGGAGGGGATAGAGGTGAATGGGCTCCTCCAAGCCCCTCCGAACCGTTCAGGGCTGCCTCTCTGAACAGACCATAATCATATTATATAACCTGCTGTCCTCATAATCATATTATGATAACCTGCTGTCCTCCATCATCTAGGAAGGACCACCAAAATGTTAACCCAACTAAGTCCAAAACGAAAACAAGTGCCTAAACAAAAAAATTAGTGATATATTGTTTTGTTCATTCTATATTAATTATTATCCTCGCGATGGAGAGATGTCACACTGATGGAGAGAAACGTAAAAGGCATTTTCATACATTTTTGTAAAAGTATCGATACTTCAAAATATCGATACTTTTTAAAAGTATCGTATCGATACTTTTTGATACTTTCTAAATGTATCGATACGATATTATATCGATACTTTTGAAGTATCGGACATCCCTAGTCACGATAATAATTATAATATAGAATGAACAAAACAATAAATCACTCATTTTGTTATTTAAAACTTGTTTTTGTTTAGGCACTTTTGCACTTTTTTGGGTTAACATTTTGGTGGTCATTCCTCGATTATGGAGGACAGCAGGTTATCATAGAGAGCTGGAGGTGGTGGTACATCATCTTTGTTTAATTTGTTGAAATTTGTTAGTCTCCCAACAATCTACTTAGAGATAGAGGTACTGTCAAGTAGGTAGGTACCTTCATGTCGTAGGTGTTGAAACAGATAAAATGTGAGATATAAAAAAGTATCGCCTCCGATACTGGAAAAAAAGTATCGATACTACGATATATATCAGGAAAAAAGTATCGATATGTATTGATACTTTTTTCAAGAAATATCGATACTTTTGGGACATCCCTACTATGAATAAAGAAATCTCTACGTCAACTGATTGGGAATGGGTCAACTGGAATTCAACTCCTTCTTTCGGTAAATGTATTACCATCTTCATTGCTCGAAGGTAATTGATCATTGTTATCTAAGTTATTAATTATTATTATCTCCAAGCTGTGATACATCCTTATATTTATATTATTTCTTCATGATACCATAAAATTTGGTCTTCAATAATCATGGTTGCGTCTTCACCATCTCATTTCGTGTTGACGCTTTGTATGCTCACTGAGTAAAACGTACTTCGAGCCCTGAAGAAGGGCTATAAATTTACCGAAAGCTCGGCTAAGAAGGAGTTGAAGTATAGTTTGCCCCATTCCTGATCAGTCACAGTGGTGTGTTTTGTTGGGTTGATCTACATCTTCTGCTAAAGAAATCACTGTGTTGAAACATTTGATTTCATTGAACCCAGTTCATCGGCGGATTGGAGTTGTGTCCACCCATCAACAAATCGAGGTCACGTCCACGTTATTCTGCCGATCGATTCTCTCCGTGGGAAAATATTGTTGCTGACTTGGTCTCCCTTCCACTCTGCTGACAAAAACTGCTACCCGCCCAGTTTATTAGTTTACTGTTTTGAAACCAAAAGGTTCATAGAAATAACTCGATCGAGAAAGTAAACACGAGTGGAGCGGGAATATGAGATCCTTCGGTTGCGATTGGGTTCATCGGCCTCCGTGGATCTTCCTGTGACATTTTTATTTCATCGAGAAAAGAGGCTTCTATTGTCCCACAGAGCCTAGTCGGAGGAAATTGCACTCGTTTGTCGTTCCGTATTGGTGGGACCCTCTCGGTCCGGAGTCTTCCATTTTATGATGTCACACAAGTAAAATCCCTGAGCTCCTCTACTTTAGTGATTGGAGTTGAGTGATATGATACCATCTATGGGTATTTGCATATTGATAATGGGGAATTTGCCTCAATTTTAGATTCTGGAATTCTGGAGCAACGGAATCCTGATTGGTTCAAGTATTCGTGACGTTTCAACGTGGCTGCCCCATAAACAGATTGCCGCTACATTTAACATTTTCTTCTTCCTTAAATTCTCTAATTTTTTTGGATGCTTTTTCGAGCAGCACACTACGGTTTTTTTTCCACATCAATAAACCCTCTTTCGAAAAAAAATTTAAAAAAAAATTGAGGCAAATTCCCCATTGGAGTCCTTATTGTTCAAACTGCAGAAAAGTGTAATTTTCAGGGTTTCTACATGAACAAAATCTCGAAAATTACAGTTTTCCCCAGGATTTCCAGACGACGAGTGAATGAAGTATTGAATAAATCAAAAATATGATACGTTAATTGTATATTTTATGAATTTGAAATTACTATAAAACAACAATTGACAGGGTTGAAAATACCAAAATGTTTTATGAGAAAATTCCAATAATTTTTTTATGAATAGTGAATTACGCTGATTTTAAATCGGTAGAATTCCGTGATGATTTCCTCTCTTGGAGTTGGCTCTACTCAGTACTTTGTCAGATCATACTAGTCGATACCGTTCAGCAGGTCAATCATATAATTAAAAATAGTAATAAAATAAAATCCTTTTAAAAACGGACCTAGTACTGATTAAGTACAGCAAATACTGGAAAATGATAATTAGAACGTATTCACGTTGAAGTCGCCGCCGTGCCCACCTGCAGACACAAAAATAAGCAAGTATGTTCTACTTCCATACTCACATGATCTGGTTAGCGCAAATGACATTAGTTAGGTACATGCGTCCATAGTGGAATAGTAAACAGACTACCTAGGGATCATTGAGGTAATATTTATGTGTTCCAAAACTATTTGCAAGTACGTCACTGTCTTATGATGGACGGTGAGTGACAGTATGAGTGAATGTCCTCATTTTTGGTTAGATACTCGTTTATCTTCAATTACTTACCATGTATAAAAGTATGTTTGTGTTCTGATTTGCACTGACGTCGCGTGTACGACTGTCGAGAACATGATGTGGGTCTGAGTATGAATATTTGAGAAGAAAAGAATATTTATGTCGAAGATTTTCAAATATGTTTGTGTCTTCTGATGGGCACGGCGGAGTAGCCAATCCGTACTACCTACTTACCAACCTATCTGAATACGTTGTAATTATTATTTTCCCCAAGAAGGTTCAGAAGAAGACGAATTCTTCGCTGACGTGCCATCCTCTCAGAAAAATAATAAACTTTTGAGTAATAATTTGCAGTTTTCTGTTGTAGGACAAACTGATAACCTACGAGTATAACCTGGTACAATTATTCATACTGTCGCAACTGACGAAAATTTTTCAAATTTTATTTTTAGGTAGGTACATGTTTCGGGAAAACACCGTCAGACTTCGAATGAAACATTCGATTTCCCACAGTGATTCCGATTCAATCATTCTGCCACCGACACACTGCCTTTGCTCACAGCCTACCTACCAGTCTCTGGAACACCTGCTGACGCTCGGTTCCGCGGATTCCCATCAAGGTGTCCGCGAAAATATAATCCATCCTTGAAACTGAGAGCGGAATGAATAGAAAGAGGTCTCCAATCGTTCTTCGTCATTTCTAATTGATCGAAAGACAAAGCAAAATATATTTTAAAATACAAAAATCGAACAACTAGTAAATTTTAATGCAATTGAGGTCTCCAATCGTTCTATGAAAAAATACAAAAATTGAACAAATAGTAAATATTAATGTAAAGAGGTCTCCAATAGTTCTACCTCATTTCTAATCGATCGACAGACAATGCAAAATATATTTTAAAATACAAAAATCGAACAAATAGTAAATATTAATGCAAATGAGATCATCGTTATATTTTTTTATTATTTCCCCACTTTTGAAAACTTTATTTTCTCTTATTTTGCTTCCGAGTCTACCAAGGTAGCGGACGCTTTGTTTTCACTTTTCAAGGGCGAAAAAAAAATGTTCTCCAAAATCAAAATTTTCACTCGCGTTTTGCGTTTTAGACCTTTCTGAACAATTTTGGTTCAGTGTCTGTGTGTCTGTCATGAATTCCTTGTAACGCGCATAACTATACGAAGTTATTGTCCGATTTCAATGAAATTTTCAGGGATTGTGCGGGTTGGTGTGTAGACGGTCCCCTATGAAAATCGTCATCCCCGGACTGATAGAAGCGACTGCGCATGCGCAAACGTGAATTCCTTGTAACGGCCATAACTTCCACATTTTCCATCCGATTTCAATGAAATTTTCAGGAATGTTACAGATTACTATTTAGATGGTCCCTATGAAAATCATCACCTTCGGATTGATAGTAGCCACTGCGCATGCGCAAACGTGAATTTCCTTGTAACGGCCATAACTTCTACATTTTCCATCCGATTTCAATGAAATTTTCAGGGATGTTACAAATTAACTTGTTTTGATGTTTTGAGATTAACTACTATGCATCGGATCATCTATACAATCGGGTTATGGATACGAGGAAGCTATGTGCCACACCCACTTGGCAGACTTTTTTTTATTATTTCCCCACTTTTGAAAATTTTATTTTCTCTTATTTTGCTTCCGAGTCTACCAAGGTAGCGGACGCTTTGTTTTCACTTTTCAAGGGCGAAAAAAAAATGTTCTCCAAAATCAAAATTTTCACTCGCGTTTTGCGTTTTAGACCTTTCTGAACAATTTTGGTTCAGTGTCTGTGTGTCTGTCATGAATTCCTTGTAACGCGCATAACTATACGAAGTTATTGTCCGATTTCAATGAAATTTTCAGGGATTGTGCGGGTTGGTGTGTAGACGGTCCCCTATGAAAATCGTCATCCCCGGACTGATAGAAGCGACTGCGCATGCGCAAACGTGAATTCCTTGTAACGGCCATAACTTCCACATTTTCCATCCGATTTCAATGAAATTTTCAGGAATGTTACAGATTACTATTTAGATGGTCCCTATGAAAATCATCACCTTCGGATTGATAGTAGCCACTGCGCATGCGCAAACGTGAATTTCCTTGTAACGGCCATAACTTCCACTTTTTCTACCCGATTTCGATGAAATTTTCAGGGATTATGCGGATTAGGTTGTAGATGGTCCCCAATGAAGATCACCACCTTCGGACTGATAGTAGTCACTGCGCATGCGCAAACGTGAATTTCCTGGTAACGTCCATAATTTCTACATTTGCTATCCGATTTCAAAGAAATTATCAGGGATGTTACAGATTAGTAGGTATTTAGATGGTCCCCTATGAAAATAACCACCTTCGGACTGATAGTAGCCACTGCGCATGCGCAAACGTGAATTCCTTGTAACGGCCATAACTTCTACATTTTCCGTACGATTTCAATGAAATTTTCAGGGATGTTACAGATTAACTTGTTTTGATGTTTTGAGATTAACTACTATGTTTTTATTTAAGCGGGAAAGCCTTCACTCGGCTAGAAATTGCGGGGTGGGAGTTACCTACGCCTTAATGTGATGATCAAGGCAACAGCTCTAAGAAAAGCAACAGCAAAACAACAAAATTGTTGAAAAATCATGACATGATGTTGCTTGAGCTTCTTTTACATTGTAATATGAATATGTATTTCTGCACTGAGTAGATATTTGCGGCATTGCTTCACGGTGATACAATGCGGCATACAAATATATCTTTTTGCACTGAGTAGGTATTTGCGGCATCGCTGGTCATTACAATGCGAATCATCATGAAAACACATCCGATTTCACTTCACAGCTACCCCGTTATCTTTATAAAAATAATAGAGAATTTTCGAAGGAAAAATTCATGTCAAAACCTCGTAACTAGGTAGGGGAGTTTTCCTCCTACAAAACTCGTTAACCACTCGTTGGAAAGCTCTCGATTTATGCCAAAATGTTATGCCCACTACTTGGCCATAAAAATGAAGAAACCATGTCAAATGTTTATGGGAAAGCTTTTTTTTGCAGAGTTGTTGTTTGCGGGCAAAATTTTGGATTGACCACATCGGTAAGATAATAATCATGGCAATACACTCGTACTTCGTGTTTCAGAGCTTATGGACAAGTTGACATTTAATGTCTTTACTAAGGCACATAAATGAAAAATCGTCACGCGGGGATCGTCACGAGGGGAGCGTTACGCGGAAATTTCTGATGATTTTCACGTACAACCAATCGTTCCTAGGGAAAACTAACTTCCTCATTTTCCACCCCACAAAAATCGTTCACCACTCATTGGAAAGCTCTCAATTTATTAAACATAGGACATAAAATGTCTCTCGTGGTTGCGTACTTGTACGAAAGCTGTATCCACCGTTTGTGTTTTTTCTTGGTCGATTCCGAAGGTTTATCATTGAAAATAAACCAAAAGTGGCTTATTAAATCCATTATTGACCAAAATATGTCTTTTGGTCAAGGAATTTTTCGCGACACTTTTTTTTGCCAAAAATTTAAATAATGTACGAGAGAATAGAGAAATGAAATAGAGTACGATAAAGTACTCGTAAGAACTTACTTAATGCTAATAAATTGTTCATAAAATATCTTGTGTGTACTCGTATTATATGTCATCATATTAATTTTCAAATTACACCTACAACAATGGACATATCCATCATCTATTGTTTTCCTTCTAAGGGAGAAATTGATAGCCTCTTGAGAAGTGATATTTGATTTCAAATCCAAATTGTTTCATAATTCTATTTTGAGAATTCCAGTACCCCACAAAAATTCTGCTATCCATTAAATATAAAATTTAAATGTAATTTTGGTTACTCCGGTCAAACTTTGGGAAAGCTGTGGAGTTCCTGAGATGTTTTTGGTGAAACTAGTGACACCATGGTCCAATCAAGGTTAAACTAAAAAAATTGAATATTAGGTGAATTTTGGTACCAAATTTATCCTGATACGAAATTATTGCGTCCACTACACCTTGACCCAATGCAAATGCTGAATTAGTTGAGAAATGGTTAAAAAATTAATAATGTGTTTTTGCACAAGTTTTTTGTAGGTAGTTGGAAAGTTTTTTTTGTAGGTAGGTACCTAAATAGAGGGAGTAACGATGAGGTTTATTTTGGGTAAGAAATGAAACAAAGGGAGGTTGGCCGTTGGGCTTCTTAGATCTCTGGGAAGGACGGAAGGCCGTAATCCTCCAGACTTCCTGGAAACAAACCTCGTTTGTTGTAGCCAAACAAACCTGCTCAACGCATGCGCGGACCCATCACGCTATTCACCTCTCGTCCAATCACAAGCCTTGTGACACAAGGGCAGATCAAAAATTCAGTTAGTTTTCTGTTAAGTCGGGGTGATGCTTGGTGAGATTTCCGGAATCTTGACTGCCGTTGTGAAATTTTTCTCTTGTGCGAATATTTTATTTTGATTAGTTCGTCGATTTATTTCGCGGAGTGTATGGGCATTTCTAAAAAACCCGGTCGGAGTGAAAGTGTTGTGATTTTTGACCATCATCCTTGAAATCCAACGGATCTCCGACTCTACTCCATCTTCCCGACAAGTCAAACGTAGGGCAACCTCTCGTTCAGATCTTCCCAGATGGTGCAGATTTTCAAGAACATAGGCGAAAATGAAGGGATTAATTACTGAAGTTTACACTTTTTCAAGGTAGGTGTCTACTTGAGCTGTGAGGTGCTCGCATTTCAACTAGCGAATTATCAACCGGACTGAAGTTAGCAATATTCTTCGGCAATATTTTTTTAAAATCAGTAAACTCCAACGATTTTACCGATTTTAGTTACGGTTTGTCTTCAGTCGGTGCGCCATTGGCAAAACTAAAATTATTGTTAGGTAATGCATGCATCCCAGGGGACGTCTCATTGGACAAGCATTAGATCAATTATAACCAGTTGGTCAATTATAACCCCTCACAATTACCCACAATAACGTCTAGCAGCATGGGAGCCTCGAATTTGAAGAGCGTTTTAAAATCCATGATCTACGATACCCAACATGCGAATTCGAGAGGGTTTTTTCCTCGCGGATTTGGATTCAGAATGGTCTAAAACGGATACGTGTGAGGTTATTTTTTTCTGTTGAGTGTTGTCCAACTTTACCCGAGATCAATCGCATAAGGACGCCCAAGTCTTACTGTGGGACGTCCTAAAAAATATGGTTTGAAATTGTGATTTTGTTGAAATTTTCAGGAAATGTGTCGGATAGTCTATGGATAGTCCCTTGTTCGATAAACGTTAATTTCTTCGAGCTATAATTTTGCTTCCGTGTCTACCAAGGTAGCGGAAGCTTTGTTTTCACTCTTCAAGGTTGAAAAAAAAGTTCTCCAAAATTAAAATTTCCACTCGCGTTTCACGTTTCGGACCTGAACAATTTTGGTTCCTCGTCTGTCTGTCATGAAATCCTTACCACAGCCGAAACTTCTATACTTTCCAAAAATATTCAGAGATTGTGCCAGCTGATGTGTAGATGGTCCTTTTCAAGGGTGGTGCAAGGTACCTACTAGAGATTAATGTTTTGAGATTAACTACTATGCATCAGATCATCTACTCGGGTTATGGATACGAGGAAGCTATGTGCCACACCACTTGGCAGACGTTTTTATGAAGTTTTTTCTTTCTTATTTGCACACCTACTCTTTGAGCTACCATAGTAATAATATTACTATTATTATAATAAACATATTATGTTTGGGCAAAACTCCTTGCAATGTTTTTTTCCAATTCAGATAAAAGTATTGAACTGAATTGAACAGTGATTCACATTAAAAAACTTCTCCACAAAAACTACAATTCCAGAACCCATTAACTGGTATCATCTCATGACTACTGCAATTTATCTGGCTTGTAATAAAATGAAAAAAGAAGGAGAACGTAGAATGGATACAGAAATCAAAAACAGGGTTGGTGAACAAATAATGCTCTTCTTCAAGACTGGCACTAACAATGCTATACAAATGCAACGGCTTATGAGACGAGACCAGTTTTTAAAGGCTGATGAAGGTGTCTATGTTTTGCCGAAACATGTTCCTTAAAAAAAAAATTGAAAAATAGTCTCCAACTCTCTATCAACACATCATGGTCACTCCATTCACCCATCAAGATAAAATATTGTTTTCCAACGCTATTTGGTGGGATTACGATGTTCGAACTCAGGTGAACCACGAGAACGTGACCTACACAGCCATGTTCTCATCAGTCATCATGGATATTAAATACCATTTACATGTGCCTTATCTCAAAGAACACGAAAATGGCAGTTAGGATGCTCCGACTTAGCTCTGTTGAGCCCAACTCTCCCCATAAAACTTAAATTTATTAAAATTAATTCTTCAATTGGCGAAATTTTGTTTAGAAGTTTTGACATGGATATGTCTTAGTTCTGGGGGTCATTCCAAAATTTTCGACACACAAAACAATGCAACGTGTTTTTTCTGATGCTGTTGAACGCAGGAAGCTGACTTTTAAGAGGCAGGGTCAATCGATACATACTTCTATGCATCATCAAAGTTGATGATCACTGATCAGCTGAGTGAGCTCCAAGGCCATTTCCTCTCCTGTTGAAAGAAGGAAGCTGACATTTGAGAGGCAGGGTCAATCGATACATACTTCTATGCATCATCAAAGTTGATGATCACTGATCAGCTGAGTGAGCTCCAAGGCCATTTCCTCTCCTGTTGATCGCAGGAACCTGAAATTTTAGAGGGGAGGGGGGGTCAGTGGAGAATGCTGAAGGCTCCTGAGTGGTGATTGATCAGCTGAGTGAGCTCATCATTTAAATTGCCATCATAAGACATATACATGTACAGATGTATCTGCATGCAGTGTAGATACTTTATTTTTTCCTAAGGTTTCGTCAAAAGTTGTATTGTTTTTCTAGGTTTCCTCAAAAGCTGTATTTTTTCGCTTAGCTGAAGTCAAGTTTGAAGTGAATTTTCATCCTTCCATCATGTACATTGTTGAACACATGGTTATTCATCACCAGCATAGCAACCCGAGTTTCAATTTAAACCCCCACTTGTCACCTTCACACCAGCGGTATGGTTTTCGACGATAACCTCCGGTTTTTTTTTTTTTTTTGGTCCTTCGCCACCGAATCATTTCCCCCCTCGTTATTATTCTCTTGTTTATTTTCTCTCCTTCTCTCTCTTGAACACGAGGTCAACTCCAGCGGATAGTGGAAACTCCAGGATCACCCCTTTTGTCGTGCAGTGACTCGCGCACGATCGGCCTTCCTCGGTCGAGATCGGTCCCTTCCCTGAGCCCCTGAGGATGTCTTCTGTCGACGGCGTTTCGCTGGTTGTTGTCATGTCAGTCTCAGTCGGTCCGTAGTCGGTGTTGGAGTTGTTTCGTGCCGTGTTCGTGCCCTCTGTGTTTCTGAGTCGTCTTTTTTCGTCCATCCAGGTATGATTTCCCATTTCACTTCTTATGTTGTCTTTATTCGCCATTTTTCTAGTCATAATCTGTATGTATAAATCGTTTGGAAGTACCAGGGAATAGAGATCCCAAGTTTACTGGTTCCCAATATTTTGTGGACTTGCAGGAGATTCTATTGTCACCTCAGTTGGCAAATTTCCTACTCGATTTGCTACCTCACTTCATTCTTCCATAATCAAAATTGTTTTTGTTCTTATTTCAAGGTACATTAAATAGTTCTTCTAGTCACTGTCGGAGTATGGTCTGGCTATTGAATTTGTGTAGGAAGTGCGCAGGAGTCAACTTTGTTTACTTTCAAATTTGGAAAGTTGTTGGGAGTGCAATAATGTACTATATTATTTTTTGCTCAAAAATTTCATCACGATCTTATCTGTAAAAACTGCATCATAGAATACATGTGTGTTGTGGATGTGGCACATAGCTTCCTCTTATCCGTAGCATCATTGAGATTTCAGAATAATCGTGGTGACCATCAGAACTCTCTCTCTCCATTCCATCCCCAACTCATCCTCCATGGTCTAAAAAAACAGTACCTACTATCAGCAAAGAAAATTGAGTTCAGACTATTGTAGAGTCTCAGTGGATGTAAAAAAAACACAGGCTATACTGATTTAAGCATTGATTGACCACAATAATATTGTGGTTTATATTATATATATACTTAATAATATTGTGGTATATATTATATACTTACTGGTTTGGATTAGACATTCGCGAACACAGTGGCTGCCATAATATATGATTGAATACTTACTCAAAACTGATCAATACTGTAAGCATTTTGAAGGATTTCTTATTTGTACCTGTCAGGATTGCCAATCGGGAAATAAGTGAGAAATTTATACGTGATGAGTGGCTGCTATCGATCCGGAAGCAAACAACACCTCAACTCGATCAATTCATGAAAATGTTATCGAAATCGGATTGTCGAATTCGTGAGTGTGGTTTTACCATTTGCAACGATTTGAAATGTGGAAGTTCATTACGCGAAATGCTCATGTCCTTTCATGTACCTTAGGTACTCGAAAGGTAAATGCAAACATGGGTGATTGTTGATTTTTGTAAATTTATGAAACTATCGACGTGGTTACAGGTGGTATTTGTTTGGCCTTCCTATCGCATAATTGTTTCATGTAATTTTAACCTTGTAACCGCATAACACACACACATGAATTGTGATGATTATGCTTATTGAAAACAAATTATATCTCCCGTCATAACTTAATGGTTAACGTTTCAAAGTATGTAGAATTCAAAAATCGAATAAAAAATTGACAGTACGCGGCACTTTTCTTAGTTGCCATTGACCGATTTTGATGAAATTCTGTATATGGGCTCCAAGGTGTAGTTGTGCCCGAAGGTTATGATTACAATCACCCACTTCTAATGGGTAAAAATGAGGGGAAAACGTCTTCAAAACGCCCTAGCTCGATAACACTTAATATACAGGTACCTATAATTTTTCCAATAATTACAAATTTTGGGAGTTTTTGACACCACCCCGAGCTTCGTGGGACCATTCAATCTTTTATTGAGGTTAATTAATTATCTAATTGATAAATGTTTCATGACTTTTTTCATCAATTTAAAAATAGTGTTCAATTTTTAATGATAACCCATTGATCACCCATAAACGAGCTATAATTATTGTGAAATTTATCAGACCCACATGTTGGTAGCATCCCGTTAGCCCAGAAGGATCCGCATCCCGCTCCCCTACATTCCCCTTCCTTCCCTGCTAGTCCTTCGAGCCTACTCAAACTTCCTTTGGTCATTCTAGGGAGCTTCTTGCCTCTGTGGCTCCGTAGGTTGGACCAATAATGAATCAGAAATACGATTGTGAATCGCACAATATTCATATATTTCGTTCACTGACGAAAATGAGGCAAATTTCAGCTGATCAAACGCGTGCTTTCGCAGACGAATAATCTTTACGTAAAAAATAAAAATAAATAAACCGTTGTGTAATAATTTGCATTTGTTATGACCACCATACAGGGTGTCCTAGAATCAATTATCTAAACTTTGGGGGGTGGTTCCACGACTAATTTGCTACTTTCTTCCCAAAAAACAACTTAATTTTGTTTCGTAATTTGATGTTAATTCGTAAAACGAACGTAACTCCCTTTGTTTACACTTACAAACGAGGATATAAAAAAAAACACTTAATTTCCTTTCTCCTCGTTACTTCTCAATAAGGCCGTACTCATTCAATTTTTGGATTCTTCATACGTGAATTGTAAACCATCGAATTTTGAGGAGGGGGTTACCATTTTTTCATGCTTGATTTACAGTTTTTCCCAAAACCGACTTAATTTTTTTTTCTCGCGTTTATTATTTTAATTCGTAATTCCTTTGATTACTCTTAATACAAACGAGGATGTCAATAGAAAGAGCATTAAATTTCCTTTCTCCTCATCACGCAATACCTCTCAATAAGCCCGTACCTATCAATGTCTTTTAGTCAATTTTTGGATTCTTCATACGTGAATCGTAAACCATCGAATTTTGAGGAGAGGGGGGGGGGGGTACAGTTTTTTCATGCTTGAGTTACAGTTTTCCCAAAACCGACTTAATTTTTTTCTCTCGTGTTTATTATTTTAATTTTAATTCGTAAAACGAACATAAATTCCTTTGATTACTGTTAATACAAACGATGGAATCAATAGAAAGAGCTTTATATTTCCTTCCTGCTCATTACGCATTACCTCTCAGCCCGTACCTATCAATGTCCTTCAGTCAATGTTTTTTATTCAATTTTTGGATTCTTCATACATTCGTGGATCATAAAACCATCAAATCTCTGGGGAGAGGGGTCACTTTTTTTTTTTTTTTTTTTTTTTTTTGCTTGATTTTATTCTAAAGGTTTATTATTGAAAAATAATAAACCAAAAGCTGGATATTTTTGTAAAAAATTGTTGAAAATTAGTTGTATAATGGATTTTTGAATGCTGGTTAATTTCGGGACACCCAGCATACCTTCGTTTTCCTGTGCATTACGGTTTGTTTTCACATTGCAGCAATTTATACACGTCAGTTATCGACTTCAATGTACTCGTACTACGAAGACGTGGTGGAGGTAGTTTCCCAAAGCACCAGTTTAGTGAGGTTATGCGCACTCTCTCAATGTAAATGTCAATGTCGAAAAATTTCATCCATCCATACCTCGTGAAGAGGTACGAGGGTTTAATACTGGTTTTATTTAACCCATTTCCGCCGACTGTGACATATATGTAACACAGTAAGAGGCTTCTTGCAGTTCGGTTTACAGCTACCCTAAATTTCCGAGTCGTTAGAATTACGCTTAGTTATCAAGAAGAAGTGCCTTACTAAGG
Source organism: Apolygus lucorum (assembly GCA_009739505.2). Lineage (NCBI taxonomy): Eukaryota > Metazoa > Arthropoda > Insecta > Hemiptera > Miridae > Apolygus > Apolygus lucorum. The sequence continues at coordinate 15,681,219 of CM019169.2, read as the reverse complement.
ATTTTCACCGAAATTTTAGTCCCCGCGTCAATTTTGCAGCGTTTACAAGCGTTTGTATTTGACCAAGTGCGCAACGAAGAGAATTTCGAGACCCCGCCATGTTGTAAGTACTCTACATCCATTGTTGTTGGTTATTTTGTACCATTGTTGGTAGTAATTCCTTCCTTAGGTTTATAAAAGATGATTCGAGTTCGCTAACCTCAGTTTTATGGCAATATTGCTTTCTGGTACTACTAGAAATAGTAGTGTGACAAATAGTAGTGTCACAGTCGTCATACGAAGTTCAAAAATGTGAACTTCATACCATGCATCCCAATTTTTTTCCCTCCGTTATTATTTGTCAGGTAGTTGTTTGCATTTCAGTTTTCAATCATTTTCATCAAAATCTACTCAGTTAAAACTCAAGTTCACTCACAAACTTTTCCATTTTTCAGTAACGTCGTGCAACTACTCATATTGTAGCTGTTATTCACTTGGCTACAAAATGATATCCATCCAGGTCTACACCTGGGATCCGCATAATAACTGGAAATTTCATCGAAATCAGATGTGAAATGTAGAAGTTGTGGTTGTCACGAGGAATTCACGTTTGCTCATGAGCACTGACTATCAGTTCCGGGGCGATTGTTTTTCAAAGGGATGATTTTCCCCATTCCACACAATCTCTGAAAATTTCATCGAAATCAGATGGGAAATGTTTTTAATCGTGCCATACTAAATAGTGGGCGAATTCATGCAGTGATCTATAACTAGACGAGCATTTCTGTTACCTACAATTATTCTGAGTGATAATGAAATAATGTAATACTTATCATGTTCCATATATTTGATTTGAATTTATATGAAAATTGAATTACGAACTTCTTCTAATATGATTTTTTAAAAATTTTCGGCATTTATTTGAAAAAATTGTTTTATTGACTTATTATGTTCCTTTCAATTGCCTTCATTTATTCTAATTTTCAGCAAAAATTTCAAAATTTATTTTATTTAGAAAATTCTGATTCCATAACATTACTTGATTTAGCTGAATAATTGAATTACAGTATCTGATTGATCTCTGATTTGTACTTTATTGATCTGAGATTTGTAATTGATTGATCTCTAATTCGTTGTTCGATTGTGTTTGAATAATAGTCATATTTTGTTCCGCAAAACATCAATAATTTATCTACCAAGATTATCACTGCTTGTGAAAAAGTTCACTGAAATGTATGTCTGGTGACGACTGTGACATATATGTCACAGTAGATTCTCCCACTCCTAGGACCCATATAATTTTTTTTACATTTTTCTCAACTCAAGAGGGCCTAGTTAAACAAAACTAGGTAAGAAAATTTTGAATTTTCCAAATTTTTTTATTCTCGGCGGAAATGGGTTAAGAGTGCTGTAGGGTTCCAAAACAGAACTATTAGAGATGCATGTTACCAGGTTGTGGCTCAAAAGGAAAGTATTCGAGAGTACTTGAGTACATACTTTTGTTGAAGAGGTCCTTTTGGGGTCAAATTTTGCAATTTGGACTAATCATGTACTCGTTGTTGTAATTAACTTCAGCCTACTTAAAGGTTCTAGTGGGTTCTAGGTATCGATCGGAAAAGTCCCATCGCATCCCCGACTGTCCTTGGCATTTTCTCGTTTATTAGCTTGGTCAATTGCACCGGTTCCCCGGACACTCTATTGTCGGCGCGGACGTGGGTCGGACTGTTGAATAGGGTGTTTCGGAGAGGCGTCAACATCGAACAAACCGTGACACATTCGGGTCATCGCCGGTCTACGAGAAAATGACCGCATTCCAGACTTCAGATAGGAAAAACCTCTTTTTTCTATGGGAGTTACACCAATAGTGTTCTGTAGAGGTTGCGTTAACTTGTGACAGGAAGTCGTTAGTGTAAGATACTCCGCCAGGCTTCCTTGTACAGTTACTCCAGAAGGAAAAATGTGGTATAACACGCGTAAATTGTAATTTATATTTCGTCGTTGAAGATGCAACACGTGCTTATTGACATTTTGGCCAAAATGAGATTATTACACAGTCAGATGCGACGTCTAGTGCTTTGTCGACCTATGAACTTAGTTTCAGCAAATAATCATCAAAATACGCTCAAATCGCAAAATATGATAAGCTGGATCGCTCATTTAATGCGAAAGTGTGTTATCTCGAAAACTGTCGGGTTTCTGAAGAAAATGATAGCCTATATTATACAGGCATTGAAGACAGTTAAATAGAATCTTTCGGCTTCTGAATTAAATAGAAGATTTATTCTAAAATTCCGAAGGAAGTGAAACTAAAAAGTATCTACACTGCATGCAGATACATCTGTACATGGATATGTCTTATGATGGCAATTTAAATGATGAGCTCACTCAGCTGATCAGTGACCACTCAGGCGCCTTCAGCTTTCTCCATTGACCCTGCCTCTCAAATTTCAGGTTCCTGCGTTCAACAGCATCAGAAAAAAAAACGTTGCATTGTTTTGTGTGTCGAAAATTTTGGAATGACCCCCAGAACTAAGACATATCCATGTCAAAAACTTTCCTGGAATGCTGGAAACTGGTGCATGAAGGTCACTTCTATGCTTGCAAAACTAGTCGCGAGATGGCCTTGTGTGCATTGTCGTACCTCTCCACCACCTGTAAAATATTAGTGGAAACAGTGTCACATCTCAGTTAATCACCAAATACAAAAGACCTTGAGATATGTCACTATTGCATCAAATGAGCGATATCTGAATAATATTCAGATATTCCATATTATGGAAGATGCAACCAGTGCTATCTGACAACATGTGCTAACCATGGTTATTAACCACAGCTGTTCATTGAACGCCGTAAATGAACTTGGTAGCCATGGAAGATTAGAAGGCAACTGTAAAAATGTAGGATAAGTCGAATATAAGTCGTCAGCGCCTCTACAAGTTTTTTGTCTCTTCTGAAAAGTTGCCAAAAGTCAGTTAGCACGTGTTGCTTCTTCAACGACGGTTTCCAACCTCAAATTTGAAGTTGGGACTCCATGGAAAATTTCTCACGGAACATTGGAGCAATTCTACCGGCTATCCTGTGCTTTGTTTGTAGAGTATTATAAAAGTTTAGGAGGAAATCACGACATTACATGCTAAGAATGTAGGTCTGTGAAGTACATGGCAAAACTATACGACGTTACCTACAGTCCGATTTTGATGAAATTTCATGGAATGGTGCTGGTTGAAGTTTGGATGGTCCCCTGTGATTTTCGTCACCACCGTTTTTTCATCACTTGATATTTTAGTATCGATACTGAATTATCCAATATTTTTGGATATCGATACTTTGGATTCGATATTTCTAAATATCGAATATCGATACAGTTCTCGCGGAAAATTCAATGTAATGGTTAAAGTATGAAAAGATGTAGAAAGTAGAGAGGCTTTTGAGTCATTATTCGGATAAAATTTCATTAATACCTATTGTGGAGAAAATGTAAATAATATATTCAGTTTTTTTCGGCTGGCAGGAGAAAAATTTTAAGATCCATAGGTGGAGTTGGATCTCGTAAGATACCTGGAAGGGGCAACGTCTTCAGGTTATGTGGGATTCAAACCCACTTAAAAAACACCTCCTTTTCTCCTTCGTTGGAACTCAGCCCGGAACCGTTTAACACATTACTTCGGGCTGAGTCCTGGGGCGTTTAATCAGTTCTGGTTGAGGGGGCGGACCAGATGCTCCCTCTCTCTTTCTCGTTCTAAGAATATCTTCCTTGTCAGGGTGCTTTCTGTGTACTCTGCCACAGCAGTCCAGCACCTTTCACCTTCCAGCATCCTGCTGACAACAGCCTCTGTTGAACTCTGGGGAGTTAACTCCATGTCTGCCATCAACTGATTTCTTTCAGCCGCCCATACGGCGCATTTGAAGAAGTTGTGGAGCACATCATCGTCTTCTTTGTTCTGGCAGTGTAAACATGTTGGGCAGATACCTTCCCCATTTTATGCCATACCTATCAATTTATGCAATTTTATGTTATTCACAGTTTTTAATAATTAACGGTATGTTGTGTAAATAAACTCAGCTTGGACACCTGATAGTGAAAAATTAATAAACATTGTTTAAAAAAATATTTTCTTTGAGAATATTGGATGAGTTGATATTTTGAGACACTTGAATATCGATACTAGATATTTTGAAATATCGATACTCATGCCAAACGGTACTCGGAATATACTCAAATACGATGCAGTATCGATACAAAATACCGAATTTCAAACGATACAACGCTACACCACCGACGTGAAATCACTGTCAATTGCTTGACAGGCCGACACAAAACCAAAAATAATAGAAATTTTGATTTTGAGAACATTGTTTTTTTCAACCTCGAAAAGTGAAAACCATGTTTCCTTAGTAGACTCGGAAGCCATAGAGTAATTATTCTGTTCTTACTTTCACGCTTGGAGGCACGTTGAAGTCATATACAATATCTTCCATCTGCTATGAGCAATAAAATATTGTTCTTCATTGCCGATATCCGAGATTTTTTCATTTGATGAGAAAAATGACGTTGGAAAACACCGCGGTAGTCATTGTGGTAGCAATTATTTTTATCATTCAAGCAACGTTATTCACACTGAAGAATAAAGTCTATCGCAACAACAAGGCATTTCAACTTGAAACATACGTTTATGTGTTATCAAGGTGAGCCTTTTCATTTTTATAGTGATTTTATAGTCTTTTTTGATCTGTTCTTTGGAAGATAAAGAAGAAGAAGAAGAAGAAAAATATGTTTATTGAAAATGAAAGAATACTCCAATATAAAATAGTTTCGTAAAACATCAATAAGGTTTGGCATTCCGCCGTCAATAAGAGTCTGCGAACATTACATCATAAGGTCCTACATCACAATCATTAAGTCCTACGTTAAGTAAATCAGTTTCAAATTAATATCTCAAACATAACTTTAGTAGGTATAAACTTCATTTTTGCTTCAAAAATAAAATGAAGATATTACGAATTTCAGAAATTAAATAGCTCTACCAAAAAGTTTCTGTAGTTGACCGCCTCTAAAAATTCGTTATAGCTCAGCATAGGTTCTCTAGTGATACGTTAAATGTTAACATATCAACCACCTCCTCACCCTTTATGTAAATGCCCTATAATTTCCGTTCTTTGGATGTTCTTTCCTCACCTTGATTGAATCAATTTGATATACTCGTATCTACTTGACATGACATGATTGACTTTCTGGATCGATGTTAGCTCAATATGTATCAGCATTGCCACGACGTGTTCTTGAATGGACCTTCATGGTGTTTTCTTTTGCATGGTTCCTGGTATGGTGTATGAGGTTGGTATGGTCTCCAATATTCAGTAAAATCTTCTGCTGATAGGAATAGCAAACTGGACAAACCTTATCAGATTGTGCTTGCTAAACTATGGCATGTTTCCCGATCTGAATTTTATGCCAAAGAAGAGAGATTTTTACCATCGTAGTTCAGCTCACTCAACACCATCATATTCGAAAACAGTCACAGTAGTTTTCTCACTTTGGATAGCGTTTCGAAACCAGGTTTGAAGATACTTGGATTCTACTGAGACTATCAGATGTCGTAAATCTTCCAGCATCAAGGCCTCCAAGGAGTCTTGAGCTCTTCTTGATTTAGCTTGTACCTCATCGAGAGTTGTATGTCGCAGAAAACCAGTCCGTATTCAGGCGGAAAAAACGGAAAATCCACATTAAATGAAAGTATTTTTGAGTTTCCAAAGGCGGTTCTCTTAACAATGCCTGTACGTTGAACAAGCCAGGTTACTTGGCTTTTGCTTTCCAGTTCCTTGTCATATTTCCATGCTAATAAGAGATATTTACTGTTGGGAAATTAGTGAATTCTGGGTCAGTACTCAGTAGGACTTTGGGTCCTAAGTATTTCAATCATCAATGGGGGCCACCGGAACCAGACCCCTACCCTGATCTAGAACGAGTTATTCGCGATGTTCTGTAATAATTCTTCAACAGTTGGCAGAAATGATTAATTCATCTTATTGTTTTGTAAACTCCTCAACAAGATCTCTGTCCGATGTTTATAATTTTGTCTAACACCATTTTCACATTAGAGATTAAATGATAACATAATGGAGATGCAGCTATCAAGTTTATGCTTTCAATATGTTCAATGAGTGTGTGGTTTGCCTAGTTATAACTAAGGTAGATTCCGAGCAGTGTTCTGTGTTGTTCAATTCAAACTCGACGTCCTTGCCAGACAATTTGCTGAAATGAATCTTTGGCTATGTGAATTTACTTTCACTTTATGAACTACCAACCTTTGATAGTAATTCATGAGATGCATTTGCCCTCGATCCAAGCATTTGTCAGATCGAGTCAGGCCGCTATGTCATTTCAATAACAAAGGGTGATTCCCATATTTGCTAACGTTAAATTGACAGTAGGTTTGAGTGATTCTTTGTTTTATAGGAAGAGTACAACTCCTGTGTAATATCACTTTGCATAAAAACTGTTCTATTTCGTAATTGCCAGTCTCGCACTCTGCTCCATACCCAATCAACCGTTCAGCGGTAAAACTGCGAAAAGGGTCACAGAGTGCGGCGAAGCTATCGATTCTTTATTTATAGATGGTTACGTGTCGCGATATTACGAACTACGTCCTCACTTCCTTGAAATTACACCACCGAAGGCAGACTTGACGTGCACATTCTTCCTAGACCTACTTCACGGCGGTAGCGAGTCGAAGGAAATTTATTGAATTTGAATTTCTTGGCAGTTGGACAAAAGTTCAACTTGAGGTGGTTGTTTACTTTCTTTGTTCCTGAAAATTGCTTTTGTTGTACAATTTTGTCCAGTCAGTCAAATCGACAGTCACGGAATCAAGAATTAACTTTTCTTGAAGGTTTGTTGAGATTGAAAATACCTTTCTACGCTGATGTTTCGAAAAATTATTTAAAAAATGCAGGTAACTCGTTAGGATCTAACGTGATTGAGAAAAAAGTTTCTCTCTAAACCACGGGGATTTCACATAAAAGATTCAATATTTTTTGCAATCACCTTCAACTTTTTTGACCATTCAGAGCTTTGGTATTAAATGAATTGGTTTAGTTCCGCTAGTTATAAGAATACAATTATTATCTACATATCGTATTGGAGAATCCGTCGTAACCAGCAAGTCTCGACGGCCTGAAGATGATGTCCTTACATCGAAAGCGCTCGCCTCCTGTACTCGACTTGCTGGTTACGACGGATTCTCCAATACATATTAATAATTGTACTGAGAGCTCTGTTCACACCCGTTCAATGATAGAGAAATTCATAAATGGGCGGAAGGAGGGAACCAACCCCAAATACCTAGTTTCGAATAATTCTATACAATCTGGCGTCAAAGTCATTTCTCGTTCGCAAATCAAGTGACAAGGTTGGATTAGAGTTTCCAAACATTCGGATTACACATCAACACACGAGTAATGATGTTGAGAAGGTAATGGAAACTGTAGGAGTTAACTGGATCAATTAACATCCATGGAGCTAGGAAAAATTATGACCATCGTAAGAAAAATCGTCAATTCTACAATGAGAACAGCCAAACCTATTCTCAGTAAAGAACAAAAGACTTGTGGTTGGCTCATCTTTCTACCTACGAATTCAAATATGTAGATATATCCAGATAAAAAGTTCTGGCTCCTTCATGTTGTATTCATAAACTTCTTTATATTTTTGAAAAATATCAATATGGGTGTGGTTTTTATTTTTAAATATGAAATTACGAATCAATGGTTCGATGACTTTTTTAAATGCGAAATTGTGATGGAAAACTTCATTTCAACGGAATATTCGATGGTAGGTTTTTGAAAGCAGAAACATGACGTATGAAGGAACTCGGTTCCTTTCTGCTAAATTCCGTCCAAATGTTAGAGGCTTTTCGTGAATCTTGCGATCGTCTTGGTTACAATATGCTCGCTAGAACGCAGTATTTACTCACGAAATTGGACCGAATCCCCATTCAAGAGTCATGAAATTTGTTTCGTGCTTCTTTTCGAATTCATGACACTCAGTTGAGTTTTCTTAGCAACGAAGAATCAAATTTCATTGAAGCTACCTTTCGAATGGAAATTACGAAGATCTACCAGATTCCAATGGTCAAACTGATCAGAATATGGGTCAGAGACTCACCCTTTTTCCTTCCAGCTTCCGGTATATGTTACCTTCAGCAGGGCTCTAGGGTGAATTACTGAGTATAATTCTTCTCTGACGTTTAAAACAAAATTTTGACTGGCCATCAAACCTTTTGAAGAAGTAATGGAGTATTATTGAAAACCAAAAGAATCAAGCAGACTATTAATAAATTATGTCAACAACACGAAAACACTTATCTAGAACAATTTATACAACAATCAACAACATTGCTGATGAAGGTAATAATATTGACCGAAAACTCGTCAGAAAAGGAGTGACCACCTTATTATGTTATAGCTGGTATTTTATGTCGATTCCGTAATATGCTATGTACTCGTACTTGATAAAACCCTGTATATATCCTGCACGATTACGAAGGGCATCAAATTGTTGCTTGTTGCAACTAGGGATTGGTAAAAAGTATCGATGCATAGTGATATCGATACATTGTTTTTTGTTTTTTTTAGAAAAAAGTATCGAGATACTTGTTTTTTTTGCCAGTATCAAAGAACTGATACTTTTGTGAATTGTAGAAAAATTTGAGTAGTTTGATCTTGGTAAAAAAGTAAAAAATGAACTTTTAGGTCATCTTCCTGAACTTGTCTACATCAAAATCCAACTTGAAAATATCAAATACTTTCCTTAAAAAATTTCCTAAATTTATCTCAATTCACAAGGTTTTTTCCAACTAATGATACTGCCATTGAATGAGTTACCTATCTGTTATAATTCTCTTGTTAATAATACTTCCTGAAACTTTTTCAATCAGACGATTAAAGTAGGATGAAAGTACATAGATATAGCAGCCATTTCATGGATAAAATGAAAAAAAAAAAAAAATATATACCTATACTTGAAAACGCTGCAAATTATTACACAAAGGTTTATTATTTTTTCTATATAGATCACTCGTCTACAAAGTCACCAACCATCCAATATGAAAAAAAAAAATCAAAAAAATCAAAAAAAAAAAATTCAAAAAAAAAATTAAAATCATCAACCATCGATCGCATTTCGGTCAGCTCTAATTTGAACGGAGATTAGGCCTCTTTTGCGATTCGCACTCGTGTTTTGATTTATATATATATATATATTTCAATGTAAACCCTTAAATTTTCGTAGGGAGCGAACGGTTTGTCCTACAGAGCTCCGCGTGGTCTCAAAAAATTCTAAAAATTCTATAGAATCTTAAATTGAAGGGAAAACAATACCTTTTTATCAAAATTTTTTGAGTTAGGGCGTTTTCAAAATTTCAAAATTGATTTTGGAACTCTTAGAAGTGACTTACATCAACCAAAACCTTCGGGGCACAACTAGACCCCAAATGGAGCCTACATACCAAATTTCATCAAAATCGGTCAATGCTAAGTGGCAAAAGTGCCGCGTACGGCGGACGGACGGCCAAATTTTTATTCGATTTTTGGATTCTACGTACCTTGAAACGTAAACCATCAAATTTTGAGGGGGTGTTAAAATTTTTTTTTTCTTGGTCGATTCCAAAGGTTCATTATTGAAAATAATAAACCAAAAAGTATCAATATTTAATCAATTATCACTTTTTGATACTTTTTTAAAATTATTTCCCATCCCTAGTTGCAAATGGTCTCTTCGTCATATTGCTGTCGTGAATCATTAGAGAAGACTTTCCTGTTCAATCTCCGATCTATCTATCAAAATCAAACTACATCGAATGATCCACGATCAGCGATACCTATGACAGAACAACCTATCACTAAAAATAAGAAAAGACACTCGAACTGCTTCAGAAAGAACAAAAGAAACGTAGAAACCGCGCAACGGGTGATTACCTAGAAGTGAGGGTCCCCAACAGGGCGATTTCACGCTTTCCCTGCGTCCTACGCATCATTTTGTTCGATTTGTCTGAGTGGAGAAATCATTTCCTTGGTTAGACATTCTATTTTAAAAAAACGGCGTCGTTATAGTGTATCTTGAACCGAGGAATTTACATAAAAAGGCACCATTTCGTGTAGCGATGAATCATGGCTCTGGTATGAGCTATATAAATATTTTATATGAATAAGGTATTATTGACAAAAATTAGACTTGCTGTTATATTTGCTTTTGTTCTCTCATGACGTTTGCACCCAGGAACTGGGTCCCATTCATGTATGGTATCTACAAATAAAATAATGAGTAATGGATTTTTGAGGAAAAACTAAATTTCTGCAATACTATTTTAAATTACAATATATTTTACCTCCGTTTTTTCTCATCAAACCAGCCTTTTTCCACCTAGATATCACTAATCCATCCATCTTTATCACCCCCTCTAATTCCCTTTACTGTTATCCCACGCCTAGCTCAGTTGTGTTCATCTCCTGTCTGACAGAGTTTATGTAGAGTTTCTTTTCCACAGTTTTACTGTAATTACCACGTTATCTGTAGAACTAATTTCTCACACCTTCAATTTCGTACAAGTTTGCATCCATACTTGCAAGTAGCACAATATATCGATACCTCAAAGTGACAAATGCGCTATGTCCATTCGTCTTCCAAATTTTTATGTTTTTTTTTTTACTTTCAGAAAACTCAAATTCAAGAAAGCTATTATTGACCTTCTTGACGATTATACCTTGAAAATTTCTTGAAGAAATTAAGAGTTGAGTGTAATAAGCCATTATTTTAGGAATTTGCTCTGGTAAAAACTTCTTTGCGTTTTTTTTTTTAAACTCAGTTTTTGGACATAGCGTCTTTGTGCTTTAAGGTATCGATATATTAATAATATTCACACCTCGAAATCGATTACTCATTCTTTTATACCATTTTCTTTGTTTAATTCGTAGATACCATTATGAATAGGACCCAGTTCCTAGGTGGAAACTTCATGGAAGAATGAAAGCAAATATAACAGCAAGCCTAATTTTTATCAACAATAGCTCAATCATGTATTCCAAGTGGAATAGACATGATATTATCATAAGTACATATATTGCTTCCGAGTCTACCAAGGTAGTGGAAGATTTTTTTTTTCAGTTTCAAGGTTGAAAAAAATGTTCCCCAAAATCAAAATTTTCGCTCGAATTTACGTTTCAGGCCTTCCTGAAAAATTTTGGTTCCGTGTCTGTCATGAAATCGTTGCCACAGCCATAACTTCTACATTTCTCATCCGACATTTTCAAGGATTGTGTGGGCTGGCGTGTAGATGGTCCCCTATAATGGTAGTGGAAGGTACTTAGAGATTGATGTTTTGAGATTAACTACTATGCATCGGGTTACGGGGAAACTATGTGCCACGCCCACTTGGCCGACGTTTAAAAAAATGTATATTTGCCTATATGAATGATATTTGCCACATGTTATCCACTATAAAACTAATTACAAGGTGCAATGTTAACAGGTAGAGCATTTGGTTAAAGAGGTGAAAATTTTCTCTACACTTTGCTCGGTGGCAATTTCCATTCACATTCGAGTGCCTAAGTCCACCACACGAAAGAAAGAGATTTGGTTGGTGCCCGCTCCTGTACGCCCTCGGTCAACTCTTTATTCCAAGTTAAGCTGTGAATTTGTCAGCATAATCTTGATGAAATTGTCAGGATCATTGCTGAGGATGATGGAAGTTTAGATTTATCGCCCAAACTCCTGACTTGACTTATATACGATCACCATTAAGTTTTGTAGAAGTCCTCAAGTACCGTACTTTCAGTGGCCTCTAAGAGAATAATTTTTTGGAAGTTCTAGCACCACCGACTATTTTTCCAAGCCGATTTTGATCTTTATTTTACCGATAGTCTTTACACAAACTTACATAATTTATTCGCATTGAAACCTGAGAAGTTACTCTTACTAGAAAATTAGGTTCTTGATTCCGTGTCTGCCCATTCCAAAACCGGTTATTTGGCAAAACTATACTAGAATTTTGTACAATTATACTCCAATTTTCAGGACAATAGATAGACTCCCATGAGTTCCACTGCTTCACACGCAAACATAACAAATTTGAAATTTCTAAAATATCGATTCCTCCAGACCTAAAAATTAGATGCTGTTTGAAGATGGTTCCATAATATTTCGCAAACTTCTCGTGTCGTTTTGGAAATCTAGGAAAGCAACTTCATCGTGAAGTTCATATTTCATTTAAAATTACGGTCGCTGTAATCTCTGGGGTGGTTACTAGCAAGCAGGGACCTCTGTCGAAGCAAAACTCAACTAAATTTGAATATTTCTCCAAGAAAAAACCCAATTATCTCTAAGGCCATTTTCGAAAATGTACAATATTTGAACAGTTTTCTTGAAGAGAAATCCGTTTAAAATATCAATTAAAATATCTCCTTCCTTTGGCCCTCCAGGTCCTGTCATACTTTTTCCCAAGTATTTAACTAAAATCTCGTGACATTCAGCCATATCGAATCAAGATATTCACGGTATTGTACGCGATAAAGCCTTGCTGCCTATCCGACTTGGCAGTCTTCGAGTAGAAGAAGAAGAAGGAGAAACTAATGGTCTGTTCGGAGAGGCAGTCCTGAACTGTTCAGAGGAGTTCGGAGGAGCTCATTCGCCTCTATCCCCTCCCCCTTCAGTTCCGGTTTGGTTCCGAACTGTTCCGGACTGCCTCTCCGAACAGACCCATAATGTTCATTCAAAATAAAAGAATACGAAATATTTTAGGAAAACATACAATTCCCTCACTTTTTTGGCATTCCGCCCTCATTTTTTATACAAATTCCCTATAATTTCAGAATTTAGAGTTCAGCATTTGCGAAAAAATGATTTAAAAGGTGAGGAAGTGGTGGCTATGTTGAACGGCACCAACGTTGAGGTATTGAAGAATTTTTAAAATTTATTGTTTTTATGAAGCCATCAAATACAGAAACTTTTTGGTAGAGCAATAATTGCTACCAAACAGAATAAACTTCCTTTTTGCTTGATATATACAATTAAGAAATTATTAGGTACGAATTTTAAAAATTAAATTATTTAATTTTTAAAATTCGTACCTAATAATTTCTTAATTGTATATATCAAGCAAAAATGAAGTTTATTCTAAAGTTGATTTATACAGGACAAGAGATATTCAAAAAATTTTAAATATAGATATATAAATATTCAAAGTTATAAATTAAAACTCCTACAATTTTTTTTTTTTTAACTTTCTATTTTATGAATCTTAAGTATTTACGTAACTACTTGCAGTAAGTTAAATATGAGTTATAACTAACAGATAAAGTGCGCAGACCCGGATTGACAGTCTTCAAGTACTTGCTTATGTTATGAATGGTACTTTGAACAATGTTATTCTCACGTAGGATCTTGTTATTTTCCAAGACTCCTCCCAAGGGTCTCAACCTGGAATGAAATATCGTTTCGCTTTCACGTCAGAATGAATGAAAACTACCGCATCCCGTTGTAGCAAGTGGCCTCCCGACTGCTTGAAAACACCGCGTCATACGTGAGCTGAAACAAACCTTGCGAGGGAGCGAATAAAGGGGGTCGAACCTCTCCGGAATCACGCTTCAACTTGTATGTGACTCTCTCACTTGTATGTCGCAGACTTGAAACCGAGAAAAGTTGGGGTGGAAAAAAAATGTGACACGTGCCAAGCGGAGAAAGCGTTTTTGAAGTGTAGGAAAAGCTGGCTGGGTGTTGTCCAGGTTGGTCAATGTCGATGGGGAAATTGAAAGGTTGTTTTTTATATTTGGCCATTTGGAAGGTTTCAGTGAGTGCGTTACCAAAGAGGTGCTGCAAGAGGGGTTTCTGACTAGTGAAACAGCCCTAAAACGGGTCTTGACCTTCAATGAAGAACGCCACTCTCAGCCCAGAATCGTCTGCACATTCTTCGTATTTATAACTTAATAGTATAAAAATTATCCAATCACAACTAATGTGTTGGAGTCAAAAGGGGTTCCGGAAGTAACGAGCGACCTCAAGCGTTCATTTCTGAGTTCGCTTGCCCCCTCTCTCTTCTTCTATGAACACTAAGGGCGGAATTAACGCTCAAGGAAATCCTCAAGTAGGCGATGAGGGACGTCGCATGCTCAGCTCTATTCATAGTCGTCATGTTGAGGAAATCCTTGAGGAATGATCGAACAGTTTCTCATCGTGGTATTCACATGCAAAACTCGACGTAAAGCCCTGACCTTCACTCAAAGTAGCAGAATATCGAGGCACATGAAAAGGTTCCTTGATCATATTCTCAAATTTTGTTTTGTTTACTACTTACTTTTCTTGAACTTTAGTACTGAGTGCTGCATTGTTTGGAGCGTTTATTTCTTCATAATATAGACAAGTGTGTTGAAGTTCGCGAAAGAACTTGTTTATTAAACGAAAAACACGACAAAATACCACACAAGAAGTTGTTTCGAAAGATAAATTTGGAATCTAGGAATCCCAATTCGAAAAAGAGACCAAAACGTCTGCCAAGTGTGTGTGGCACGTAGCTTCCTCGTATCCATAACCCGATTGTATAAAGGAATTGATGCTTCGTAGCTAATTTCAGAACATCAATCTGTAAGTACCTTGCATTACTCTCATAGGGGACCATCTACATGGCAACCCGCTCAATTCCTGAAAATGTTTACGAGTTCTGTTGGCGCGTGCGCAGTGAATACTGTCAGTCCAGGGGTGACTATTTCCATTTGAGACCATCAACGCGCCAACCTGGACAATCCATGAAAATTTCATCAAAATCGGACAATAACTTCGTAGTTATAGGTAATTTTGCCCGTTACAAGGATTTCATCACAGACCGACAGACACAGACCCAAAATTGTTCGGGAAGGCCGTAAAGCGCGAGTGGAAATTTTGATTTTGAAGAATATTTCCAACCTTGAAAAGTGGAAATAATATTTCCGCTATCTTGGTAAACTCGGAAGCTAAAAGGTTTAACTGAAAGGTAAAATACTATAATATCATGACAACAGATAAATTCCTCCATGGCCATTGCTCGCGTATCAGTGGCCATCACTACATCTAGCAGGTTTGGTTCCTGTAGGAGATGCATTCTCTTTGAATCTCTTCTCTATGTAAACCGGAGGAACTGATTTTCTCACGAACGCTATCTCTCATTCCCTCGCTCGTCGCGTCATGATCATACATTGTAATTAGCTGTTGAGTAATTAAATCCCAGTAGCTTTTACTCTTCTAAATTCAAGTACCAGTTTTATGTGATTTACGCCCGAGTTCAGGGTTTTGCTTTTGTCTTGAGTGTTTCGTCGATAGATTTCAGAGTATTTACGAGTACATTCGGAATGAAGTGCCGTACTTACCACCCCTAATTCGGGACTTAACGAGCAGGCAGTGCGGTTTATGGTCATTTTGCTTACGATTCGTGAGTTTTGTGTCTATGAGTGAACAGTGCATTGGAAACAAGCGGATATGGTCGGCTTCGAACGTTTTACGTAGAGTGGAGGGAGATTGATCATCGAGGTAACAGCTAGTGACGATTCGATGTACCTTTCGATGCGATATTTAACATCGAAATAATATCTGAAGGTAGTATCGATATCGATAAAATATCGGAAGAAAAATATCAATATCGCTGATATCGATAGATTATCGAAAGAAAAATTCTGATTTTACTGATATCGAATATGTTTTTGCAAATTTTTTTAATCAATATCAGTGATATCGATATCGAAAGAAAAATACTGATTTCACCGATATCGGATATGTTTTTGCATATTTTTTAATCAATTTCAGTGATATTGATAGAATATCGAAAGAAAAATTCTGATTTTACTGATATCGAATATGTTTTTGCAAATTTTTTTAATCAATGTCAGTGATATCGATATCGAAAGAAAATTACTGATTTCACCAATATCGAATATGTTTTTGCATTTTTTTATTATTTTTATTTTATCAATATCAGTGATATTGATAGAATGTTGAAAGAAAAATCGGAAAGAATACTGATTTCACAGATAACAAAATTTGTTATTACTTATTTAATAAGTTTTAGCATACTTTTTGGTCAATATCAGTGATAGCGAAAAACAAATGTAAATATCGAATATGTTTTTGCATAGTTTTTTTAGAATCGATATCTAAACATAATTCCAGTTTGAATTTTACTAGTAAAAAGTTGTAATAATACATAATAATATTATGTATTATAATATATTATATTATAAAAAATAATACAAAACAGAAATGGCGAACGCGAAATCGAAACGTGTCCCTCTTCCCATATTGATTATGGAGCATGAGGACTGTATGTCGGACATAGTGGATTGTCATGTTATTTCAACATTGTTGTTTGTGTGTTGCGTTCGTCCATTTACTTTTGGGTTTTTATTATTTTTCATATTTTAGGGGAAATTGATAAATTACAGTGGGAAGAAATATAACCATCCCAACCGATATTTCGTTTCTTTCGATATCAATATTTTCCTTTCGATATTCGATAATATCGCAAGGAAAATATCGATACAAATATCGGAAATATCGAAACAAAATATCGATATCAATAAATATCGAAAGTATCGAATCGTCACTAGTAACAGCTGAATCATCAAACATTCACCAATATCATGAGGTTGAGTTCCTACCGAGGTAGAAATCAGTGTGTAAATTCTATTGAGAATTATATAGAAATTAATATTTTGAGGAGAATTCCTGCCACGGCTCCCTTCACGCAATTACATTTGAATTCTGCCAAGTGGGCGTATCACATAGTTTCCTCGTACCTATCCATAAGATTAATTTCTGAGAACCTCGCATTATTCTAATAGTTGATCATCTACTTCTCAATCCGCAAAATCCCTCACAATATCTTCGGATTTCGGATCGAAAATGTAGAAATAATGGTTGTAACAAGGAATTTGCGTTTGAACATGCGCAGTGGCTGCTATCCGCCCGGGACTATGATTTCACAGGTATACTAGAAACCAACCAAATGACTGCTAGGAGCGCCACTTGTATTTTATAATCAATTTCACTTTCAACCCTCATCTAGCCCTACAGAGCTCTGGGTGGTCTCATTCGATTATAAAATTGTATTCTATTCTAGTTTGGATATTTGTTTTCGATTTTGGGATTCCATGTACACAGATACTACTTGAACCACCAAATTTTGAGGGAGTGTTGAACTTCTTTTTAAATTGAATTTTCTAAGGTTAAGTGTTCTCTTACTCGATTCCAAAGCTTCGTTATTAAAAATAAATCAAAAATTGTAACCTTTTTCTCGTTTTATTTTTTATTCTTGATTTTTGAAGTTACTCATGAAAAAGACTTGCCTGTACTAGATTATTTATTTAAAAAAATAAAAGCACAAAAGGATTTCGAAGTACAACTACTAAACTTTCACAACGCGGAAGACTCTTTTCCCGATTTTTCCCCGGAAGAACATCGTGATCAAACTTCCTATACCGAGTACGTATATGAGACCGACTGCGTAAACATAATACGGTCCGAGTGAATTTATTGGTCGTTTATTTACATATTGCGAACAGGGATGTTCATCGGAAGACTCGTCGGCGATTACGGTGAATTTCCAAAAAACCACTCCCGAAGGCGGGATTTTGGATGTGACAGTTTGTCTCGGCTTAACTGTGGCGCAGGTTCCTTGGAAAACGTCTTCGATTTTGTATCCGTTTGGGTTGTAGAGACCTAGTTGCTCTATAGTCCTGGATATGAGTATAGGAGTGCCATCGACTCTAGCGTTTAGGATGGCCACGGCGAACGAGTAGTAGTTGTGACTTGAAGGAAAAATCGGGCGCCGCCATATTTGAACGCCTTTTCTATTGGTGATCCGTCGCCCGAACTTTCCAAGGGGATCCTGGTTGATTTTGATGGCCATTTCGTTGAGCAGAATCTTTTTGAGTTCGGGCCTCATCTTCGTCAGATCCGTCGACATGAAGAGGGGAACTCCCATGACGCACCAGATGGCCATTTGAGACCTCGACTGTTCGTAGCTCAGACCGAAGTTCCCTATGATGAGCATGTCGGCGTCGTGCCAGTGACCAGGTCCATGATATCTGCAAATACAAAAATTGTAAGAAAGGAAGTTTTTTCTTCAAAATCAAAATTTCAACTTTCTGTTTGTGTTCAACGCTTTCTGAACAATTTGGTTCCGAAACTGTCGTTCTCCTTACAGGGTGTATCAGAAACATGTATGAGACACTTCAGCAACTAATTTTTGGTTAATCTCCGATTGGGCACCGTTGTAAAACTTTCTTTTGCCTGCAATTTGCAGTTGAACTCATTTATGTGTTTTTTTAGACGTTTCAATCTATTTGGAGAAATTTTTTCGCATAAAACTAGGCATTTTGCTCACTTTTTATGGGCTAAAAAATGAAATTTTTTGGTAGAATTCAATCTCATAACAGTGCTATTTTAGAATGTGAAACTATTGTTCTTGGGGACTTAGGTTAATTTGAAGTTATTAATTAACTTCAAATTAATTAGGATTAATTAACTTCAAATTAATTAGGATTAATTAATTTAATGAGGAATTAATCAATCAAATGTATTTTTACCCCGAGAAACTACGTTTTGTTTGACTGCTTATTCCTTGATGGAGGTCAATCCAAGGGCATGAGATGAATTATAGATACAATCAATAGATATTACCTATTGGATCTTCGGATTTGAACCACGAGGGAAAGGTAAATGATCTTGTATGAAAGTATTTACAACTTACAGGATCTGGAATAAGAGAGAGGCAACTATTGTTGCATCACAATTGTTTCAAGAATCATCCATCAAAATAAAGAAGAAAACCTCCAGGTCTTTTCAGAACCCCTCGTTTTCGTGTTGAGCGAGTCGAGGTGTAGATTTTCCCCTATCAGACCCGTTGTGTATGGATCAAATAGCCTTAGCGCGTGCGCCAAGTTGAAACTCCCTATAATCATTCTATATCTATGGGATTTTCAGGGATTGTATGACTGAGGTTCCCTATAAATGTCATGAGATTGAAGTTTTGATTATCTATTATACATCGGATCATCTATACAATCGTGTTATGGATACGAGGAGCCTATGTGCCACACCCACTTGGCATACTTGGGGATGGTATCAATTGGTTTCGTTGCCCTCGGCCTGATACCAGCCTCCTCAAACTTTCGAAAATTCCTTAATTCCTACCATTTTCTTCAGATATCACTGAGATGTTAGTGTGGGTTGTCTTGTCAGTACCTTAACCCTTTTCCTGGCAAAAGTAGAAATAAGTAGGTAATGCATTTTTTCAATATTTTTCCAGGAATAAATTTTTAGCCTCAACTGATACTGAAATGACTCTGGAATTGGACATCCAAACCATTTCTATGGTTTCTATGGTTCAAGAAAAACCTGGTGTGCTTCAGTCTCCCAGGCCATGCTCATGTGTTGCCAGTAGGGTGACTGAGGTACACCTTGCCAGGTTACTTAAAAGATTGTTTGGTTGCTAAATTAGTAAAAACAACTCTTAAAACCTTTCAAATCTGAACTTTATTACTTCATAAACTTAAAATAAGTTTAAAAACTTAAAATGAGTTTAAAAAACTCGCCAGCCTTAAATTTGTACCTGTAGCAATCACTTCCTAAATATTGCAGTCTAATTTCAGTAGAGCAGTGGTGTACTGAGGTGCACCTTGCCAGGAAAAGGGATAACCCTTTTTTTCCGGGATAACCCGATTTTTATCCTCACTTATTCACTATTTTCCGGGTAGAACTAGTCCCCTACTATTTTAGCACCCTTTAGTTACTTCTATGACGATGTGGCTATTGATATTGACGTACTTGCCAATTGAGTCCTGCTCTTTGGCGTAGTACTCGATAATGTTGAGAACGCTCGCCCACGAGTCTTCAACGTCATCGTAGTTCCGCCAGAGGTTGCAAGTCTCCACTAGGGCTGTGTAGTTGGGAGTAATTGCCAGATCGATCAAGTAGGAAGGCCAGCTGCAACTGTACACGATGGGTCTACCTGACCTATATATTGAAAAAAAATCGATGCATCGTCAGCTTTCGTGAGTGTAAAGCAGACCTTCACCTTAATATGTTTGAAGTAACTCCTCCTAGATAAGCGGAAGGAAACTGGTCTAAAAATGAATCCTGCTCAGATTAGATCATTTATTCGTCTTCTAGGGGTTGTTGACGTTTTTCTTGAAAATAATGATTAACTTCAGATAAGTGTACAGATCTAGAAATTCAAAAATTGTCCAAAAATAACTGCAAATTGGTATTTGGGGGGACCAGCCACGTCGTAACCAAAATCTTACTATTAACTCGATAGTAGTCAAGTGGGTACTCTGTGAATTTGTAGAGACGCTTTGTATGGACTACTAACATTTTCGAAACATACATTGAGCATACAGCATGGTAGCAGTAAGATTTACTGAGCATTTAATATAAAATTTGAAAAACAAGCTTTTATTAATTGTTAATAAAATGAACTAAAGTTAGTAAGAAAAATAACACTTTATCACAGTCCCAATTTTATTAATAAAAGCGTGTTACATTTAGCGTCTTCTTTTTCCTCTTGCTATCACAATGTAAACACGCTTTTATTTATGAAATTGGGACTGTGATAAAGTGTAATATTTCTTATTAAGGGTAATTTATTTTAAACTTTTTACTTCATTTTATTAACAATAATAAACACTTGTTTTTAAGAATTTTTTTTTCTTTAATTTTATTTTTAATTTTTTAGTATTTTTGATTTGAGATTTACTACGACGGAGAAAAAAAATTTCATAGTTCATAGTAGTAGGGTAAATTTAGATACATAATACATAAATAAATAAAAATACATAAATATAATAATAAATAAATAAATAAAAAATATATAATAATCAACAAATATAATAATAAATATAAATAAAAATACATAAAAGTAGGTTTAAATTAGTTTTAAAACCTACTACTAAAAATATGATGTGGACGATTATGAAATGGAGGCTCCCCTTCATGAATTGGAGGATGGTCTCCTACGAATTGATGTATGTCCATTATAAAATGGGGTATTGTTCCCTATGAATTGGAAGATGGTCCTTTTAAAGTGAATAATATTGCATTATCATCCGATTTATACATAGATGCAATTTCAGCTCATTCGGAAACCGGGAAGAGGATCAAATTTAACTTGCAAGATTTGTTTACATACAGACAACGGGACAGGTGAAACTAAATGAAAGCTTGTAAAAATGAACCATTTTTATATCTGGGGGTACTCTAAAAAACCAGGGAGACAAGTAGAGTATTTTCGGGGGCTTTTGAAGTTAAAAAAAATGAAAATTTCACTCATGTTGCACTAATGGGATTTTTTCGGTGCTGTTTTCTTGTGGTATTAACTTAGGAATCAATTTATTGAATCTCTTTACACTCACGTTCATTTTCTTTCATCCACGTTTATTTTTGACCGACTTCATCTTGAACTATTTTTGTTACTAGCAGAAAGTAGGTATTGATTGGACGATACAGCGATGGATATTTCTATACGTGTCAACTCTCATAAACTTGAATTTTTTCCTATCAAGTTTTGATGAAATTGTAGCAAACTATGCGAGTTATATCCTTGTTGCTAACAGGTCCCCCTTCGCTATCACCTAAAGAAGATAGGCAAACTAACAACGGACATCTGCCGCTTCTGCGACATGGAAACGGAAGATGCCGAACACATCATGTGCCACTGAAGCACTGGGTCGAGCTAGATACACAATCCTGACACCATCTCTAAGGTGGCATACACCGATCTTCTCTGATTTGCCAAAAAGTGGGGAGAAGGGGTGTTCAGTAAACCCTTCTTAGTGGGCTAACATAGCCTGGAGGCACTCCACAATAGATCTTGTTGGTCGCAGTGGAAGGAGTTTGTATATCAACTCATTTAAGACCTCCTACTTTATTTTTTTTTTTAAATCCTTGTTCGGGAATCGAAACAATCTGTCTTGGCAGAATTGTCTTGATTTCATTAGTAAATCGTCTAGGGGCAACTATTTCACATGCACTCACAACGTGATTATTAGATGCTCCATTTCGACCTACTTTGACATTCGACCTCAGCATATTATTTTTGTTTTGTTTTTTATCAAAAGCCGCAACTATTCTCGATTATACGTTCGTACCTTTTGATCCAGTCAAACCGCACAATAGGTCCATAACAGTTTCAGCGTGAGATACGCCCTGCCAGCACCGCAGGTTCAACTCCAGGATGTTACGAAATCTCAAATTAGGGTGCAGCCCGTCCTTTCACCTTAACCTGAATCTCAAACTCTTTTTTACAGCTACGCACCTATCTATCCCGCCACGTCTATTCCTTCCATTTCTATTTCTCGTCTCGAATCAGATCCATTGAAACCAAAAGAAAGAGATTTTTCGGAGTCCTGGTTCAATACTCGACGAGAGTATTAAGTTAAGTAAACACATGTTTTAAATTCGCACTTCAAAAGATTGGCTGAATCTCCATCGCTTCTAACAAGTGAGAATCATAAAAAGAATCTAATAAGTCCAAAATCATAGTTTTGAGGTAATCATAGGTATATTTGAAAGTTTGGAAATTTGTTATTAATACTCCGTACCTTAAAATGTTTCTATTTGGTGCTATTCCTATTCGACATTTATTTCTATAACTACCAACATCCTATTTTTTCATTGCTCGAAGCTGCTTCGGTATCTCATCTCTATTTTAGTTAAGACTTAACCCCCTATCCCCAACAAGCACAGATATCGAAATTTCTCTTTGATTCCGATTATACTTTATAGCATCTAGATAAATTTTACACCATAAACATCAAAAAACACTACTCGTCTCCAGTGATGTATATGTGGAGTATCTTACATCATGGATTTTTTGTGATCTCTGGTATAAGGAGTATTTTTCTCGTCGCTGGTCCCCTAAAGACCAATTTTCAGCCGTTTTCGGACAATTTTTGATTTCAGATCCGAAATTATGCCCTGACCCCGAATATACTCGTATCATGTATTGACAAGATTAGGACTATTATTTCCTTTAAAAACATGAACCCACCCCAAAAAAAGAAATACAATAAAAAAATAAAAACCATATTTTGACCTTTTTTTGGCATTTTGAACCCTCAGAGTTGTCAAAACTTTTGGTTAAGTAATTCATTTGAAAATTGTATGTACTTACTTAAAATTTTAGGCTATTCAATATTTTTCTTCCAAAATTTGCTAAAACTTGACTAGGTATTCTCATGAAAAAATTGACTCAAAAAACTATCAAGGACGAGGATTTGAAACAACGCCAATTCAGAAACTTCAATAGTCTTCGCATTGAAGCGTCATGAAGGAGTTCTAAAAACGTGGATTGTACTGAAGTTGTACGGTTGTCCCTTCTCACAATAGTTGTGGAGAAAAATCTCGTGATGTGTAAGCACCAGAAGACAGTCGATAGAGTTTGACCTATAGTGATGACCTGGCTGCATGGAGCTCTAAACGATCCGTGCGGGAGCATTCATCAACGATATCAGCGCGTGACCAGACCACTGGGAGCCGTTTTCTCTCCTATTCAACCTCCGACTGAGATCCTCTATGAACTTTGTTGAGCTACCAACTCACCATCCGTTTGATCCAAACACCGATAAATTCCTGAACTACCTGGATTTTCCAGAACCATCGTGAACTCGGTCGATGGGTACCGGTTCCTGACCAATTGACTGCCAGGTTCCAGGACGCTAAAAATGCATGATTCTGGTTCACCAAAACTAGTTTTCCGTAGGTACTATTTGAATAATCTACATAGGTTGAATACTTTTCACACCATTCAGTTGGAATTGTGGCATGAAAATCGCATTATGAAGAGAACACATCTTGATCTTGCAGAGGCGATGTATATCATGGGGAGAAAAAATGTGAGACTCCTCTGCTAACAAAAATTCCCTTTATTTGAGACCGGTTACGCGTCAGAATCCCATCTTCAGTCCTAAATCAATTGTACAAAATCTTCATTTGTGAATTCGATTAAATTCAGAAAATGAATGATTACTATTTTCTATTGATTGCAATTGCACTTTACTATTGATTAACGGACATACCAGAGACTACACAGGGTGTCTACACTTTCGATGGGCTTAACTTCAGGGTTCGATTCTACAAGGTATTTCCAACAAAAAAGTCTCTTAGCAATTTTCTTTTAACCCACTCAAAATTCATTTTTTTTCACTTTGAAGTTTTTCTTCGCGTTTTCGACCTTACGGCACTGATATGGTCATAACTCCCTTATTTCTCCTGAAAATTCAAATCTGACTACACCGTTGGAAAGAGCGTGAAATTCCTAAGCTACCTAGTGCAAAATCAAAATATTTCAGCAATAAAATAGTTTCAAAAAATCAAGTCAAAAAGCCAACTTTAAAAATTTTTTGAAACTTGACTTTCTTCGACCGAAGTTTTCACTCTTAATCCCTGCCCACTTCGATGGGCGCTCTTCGGAGAAAACATGCTCAAATTGTCAGCTTTTCAACGGTCTATCAATTTTTCTTTTTAACAATCAAATTGGAAGAGTAAATTAAGTTTGACTGCCAAAAAACGTGTGTTTTACAGGAATATCCAGTGTTTCAAGCCGGTTCAAAACCGGTTCTGTTCAGCAGGGATACTTGTGGGAGAGCCCTCTAGTGAAAAAATTGTGAACAATATGCACAACGGGAGGCATGTCACTACTGAGCGGGACCATAACCAACTACATAGAAACGAAGAATTTCCAACAGTGCTCGACAAAACGGTTCAGAATTGATAGCGATAACGCCATAATGGGAGTCAAATACCGTGAATTGAACCTTACAATTGCGGTAAACCCTTGGTTCGCTCGATTTAGGTCAGTGGTTCCCAACTAAATTTTTCCAAGGGCCCCTTCATCAATGACGAGGACCCCCACTATCTAAAGTTACCTAAAAAGAACCAAAATATGTGAAAAAATAAATCTGATGCTATAAAACTTAGGATTTATTCGTGAAAATACAGAGATTATTCGAGGTTCAAGAGACGCCGACGAGTTGGGTTCAAGAGATCCTAGCAAGTTCGGTTCGAGAGTCACTGACTTATTAATTTTAACATCGAAAGCATTTTCTCGTTCTTCGTCTGTATGCCTAGGCCGTTTTAACGATCCAAATTTTAACCAACGGTCCATAACGTACGCGTAATTAACTTTCCGTGAAAACAAAGCTTTTCAATCACTAAAATGTTGCACCAAATCACACATGTAAACAACTCGGTCAGGGACCGCACTAGCACTAACTTGTCTCCAGTACTCTGTGAGCACTAGCGATAAATAACTAACAATATAGCAATAACTGACATCTCTGAAATACATAAAGCCAAACTAGAGTGTGCTAGCGTTAGTTGTCATATGAAGCCAGACGCAGAAGTCAACGTTCAGAAGCTGCAAATATATATTTAATTTGTACATCCTAAGGACCCCTCAACCATACCTCGCGGACCCCCGGGGGTCCGCGGACCACCAGTTGGGAACCGCTGATTTAGGTAGACCGACAGACAGACATGCACAGAGAGCATGCATTTGAGTAGACATTGCACGTCTACGCTCCAACCAAGGATTATGTGTTGCCTACTTGCACCGTATCAGATGCTTCGCGATTTGTACTAACGATGTTCCCAAGAGGACGATTGTCTGGAACACTTATTCATGGTATTCCCAGTACACACTCAAGCTAGGAAGCGAATGTTGGACATTGCGTTTGAGCATGTAATTAGCCCTACAAACTTCCACCAGTTGGTTCACTCCTGCAGCTTTTAATTTACAAAGCTATTTTCTCATTTATTCGAGAACAAGCTATTTATTAAGATTTAAGAACAAATTCGAATTATTTTGACTTTATTTTTATTTTGTAATTTCATCGTAAAAATCTCATAATTGTGTTCTGCATTAAATAAAAATCTTCATGGCTATGGTCAATGATTAATGCCGATTGAAGGAAAGAAAATTATGAAATAAATAGAAGCGAAGCGGGCTGGGTCGTAACGAACTAGTTTTCTGATCTTTCGTCTAAATTACGAGTAACACGTGCCTGGAAGGCCGCACTTGATTAGTTGAAATGGCAGCCAAGTGAAGCCACGCTTGAACAAGAACATAGAACGAGAACTAGGGCCTTTATTTCTCCCTTTAGTGTGGTATGCTCTCTTTGCAATCCTATCGAAGTCATCCAATTAGAGAGAGTTCGGGTTTTGACGTTGCGACTAACCTGAGAGGTTTCTCGAAGAAACAAACACGAATCGAGGTCGGACAAAAAAGAGTCTCTAATGCAACATTCAGAACTTCAAGAATCCTACAAGAACTTGCATTCGCTCGTGTTGATGATTCTCCGAACACTATCGTACAACCCAGTATACTTTCTCGCACGTTCGGCTCCTTCGAGTTTTGCTCGAGCGGTGGCTACCGATCATCCAATTGCATCAACAAAATTTGTGGACCCCAAGATCTTCCCAAAATTGGACTATTGTTGGGGCCAAGTTATGGTGCCCGCCACCATCGCTGCGAGCACTTTAAAAAAAAATTATCTAGGCTTAACGTTCAAGTTTGATGTCTGCTCTTAATATGTACATATTTCATCTGTTGGAAGTTTGCAACTAATTCTTCGACACGTACAGAAGAAGATTAAATAAGTTACGCAGTTATGCTTGTGAAAAAGATTTGGCCTTTGTTCAGAAAGGCCCATATATAGTGGAAGTTCAAATTGTGTTTATTTTGGAGGAAAATAAACTTAGCCTACTACCTACCTAGCCTAGTACCTTTTTATGCTACTCACTCCTGTAGGTATGAAAGTAGCACCACCAACAAGCTCAGTCTGGGTCCTTAACCTGGTAGCATCGTCAAAATAAATTAGCTTGTAGGTACCCAATACCAATCATGATTCCTACAATCTATTTTAACACGTTCAGACCGGCTGCTTCCACCCTGGATCCACGCGAAACCTTCGCCTGGTACGGCTGCTTCCACGGTGGATCCATGAACTCATGATTCGGTGGATCCATGAACATTTTTAGTTCATTTTATTTTTATTTATAGTTCATTTTTCCCCCAACAGGGCTCTTTTTGGTCTCAATAGCTTCGGAATGAACCCACCTTACCGTCCCAACCTTTCGGTTTCGGATATCAGTGCATGTTATCACGCAAAATGCCGGCTTCTCATCAGTGCGACTGTTTTGCTGTGAAGTTCCAAAATTTTCCTAGGTCCTGGGGACAATCTGGGTTTTGAACCCCGGTCTGAAGGTGTTAAGAACTACGTGGTAGCTCGGAGTAGGAGGGCCTTGCGGAAAAAAGTGACAAGATGATTCCAAAAAAAATATTGGAATCAATTTCTTTTTCAACTCGACGACAGTCGAACAAGTTGGAAACTTGTAATTGCTTCCTAGTCTACCAAGGTAGCGAAAAAGCTTTGTTTTCACTTTTCAAGGTTGAAAAAAAAAGTTCTCCAAAATCAAAATTTCCACTCGCCTTTTACGTTTCAGACCTTTCTGAACAATTTTGGTTCCGTGTCTGTCTGTCTGTCATGAAATCACATTTCTCATCCGATTTTGATGAAATTTTCAGGGATTGTTTAGGTTGGAGTGTTGATGATCTCCTATGAAAATCATTACCCACGGATTGATAGTAGCCGCTGCGCGTGCGCGTGTGTTTCCTTGTTACTGTCATAACTTCTACAGTTTCCAACAATATTCAGAGATTTTGTGGGTTTGCATGTAGAGTCCCCTATTAGGGTAGTGGAAGTTACTCAGAGATTGATGTTTTGAGATTAACTACTATGCATCGGATTATCTATACAATCGGGTTATGTATACGAGGAAGCTATGTGCCACACCCACTTGGCAGACGTTTTTAAATTGAAATATTTTGATTTGAGAATAATTCTTATAATTTTGTTTTGTTATGTTGGCAAGCCTTTTCCAAAGTTCTTTTTGTTACGTCAATGTATTCCTCCGCGTAGTCCGTCTCGTGTGTTAGTTCGTTTGAAAAAGTAATCCGTTTAATCTGTCTTTTCAAAATGAAAGTCTGTTTATTTTACCTATATCGTTTATTTCACTTGGACCGCCCCATTTAATTCCTCAAAAGAAACAAGTCGGGAGAAACTAGGAATCACCTATCTGATGATTGTAGTGCTAGATTTGAAAACTTTGGTTAAAGTGGTGGAGTATCACCTTGTACAGGCATATCTGGTGAATCATACTGAGCTTCAGTATCATCGACTTTCGGATATTGAGATGCTGAAGTTTGAGTGCTACCTAGATATTGTTCTAGGATATTTACCGGAGTTCCATGTGGAATTTACCATCGCCTTGATATACTCTAAAGCAAAAGTTAAATTCTGATTGATCCTAATAATTTGTTAATTTCCTGGCGTAGCGTGACCCTACTTTGTCCAATTGCCTTCAGCTATGAATAGGAGCTGCGGATTTACAAAGCTGTAAACTAGTAACTCACTTATTCAGGTGTCTGCCGAACTCGGGGTAGCCGATAGCCTTTGCTTTGACGTCGCTGAAACAGCCATCCAGCTTGACGAAGTCGACTTGCCACTCTTTGGCAAACAGGTCCGCGTCCATCTGCAGATTCTCCTTGATGCCGGGATATCCGGCGCAGGTTCGCTCCCCGAAATTCCCGTAGATCCCGAATTTGAGTCCTTTCGAGTGCACGTAGCTGATGAAAGAATGAGATGTGAGTTTTCGTAGAGTTGGAGGAATTATGTTTCCAAAATCATTACTATGATGAGTTTTGCATTACGTGAGCTTTTACATTAGTTGGGAAGAAACAAGATTCCTGAATGTTTTTAAATCCTATTTAAACGGATGAAGATTTTTTTTCTTTCGATCTTCATCTCACTTTTTTCTCGCGCGATTTCAATTCGTCTGCCCCATCTGGTACAAACGGATATGAACTGCAGGCCCGCAACAGATGCACTTGATTTTTTGTTACTTATCGCTTCGAGGAGTGTGATTTGGACTACTTATAGATTTGAAATATCCGCACCAGTTTCCGTGAGCTTTTTAATGAAATGATGGAGAAGTTCCTGGCTAGGTTACGGCGCAGCAGGTTTATTGTCACATTATTGATCAGGGGGCTCTTCACTTACGACATGCTTGACCTACCTATCAGTATGTCACTATTTGACTTTAACACTTACTCAACAAGGCTTTTCATTCCACTCGGAAATCTCAACTTGCTCGGTTGCAACTCTCCGTTGACTGACCTCTTCTCTGCTAACCAACAGTCATCTATCACCAAATACTTGTATCCAGCTTCTGGAAATCATGAAAACTTACTCCTTAGTCGTGTTGATAATATTAAATATTAAATTGTAATGTAGTCATAGAAGTTATAGCTATTTTCTGGTTTGAAGAATGTTTTTTTGTGATTGGAGAATCAAATGTTCAAAAAGATACTTGAATATTGAATTCTACCATTTACGGTAATTTTTATATGAAATATTTCTAATAACCTTTTCTTTTCTTTGCAGGTGAGTCTTTCTTGACTGAGTTATCTAGAAGATAGTTGGTGAGTCTTTTAGAACCACATATTTTGCATTCTCAAGTACTACCGAAAGAAAAGAGTGGTTGGTATACTATTTTTCCAAAAAGATGAAATACAGGTACAACAAAATTCTGTTGTCCTCATTCCTCCTGAACCGATTACGCTCAAATTCGGAATGCAGTTCACCATGTTTACAAATGAGGAAACTATAAATAGTACCGAGGCGTATTTCGAAGGTGACATATTTTCCTTGTACCTTATCTATATAACTTACCCAAGTACCCTTCAGACTGCATTAGATCAGCTATTTTCATTATCAACTTTTCATTGATGCAGGCATCCGAGAAGTTAGTGCAATCTGTTGTGCATCGATACCTGTCGACCAAAAATTCTGTAATTTTTTAAATTTATTCATTAAAATGATATAAATAGGTGTAGGTTACTTAAAATAAGGAAAGAAATTATTACTCATAATCCGAGGTATCCATAAAATTGTATTGATTTTAAAATTCCACAATCTGTCCATTTAGAAAAAGATGCATGAAATGGATTTTTGAACTGAAATTTAGATTTAGACAGGTGTATCTCGATAATGAGTAACTACCTAGACAAAACTACTTCAAGTGAAATTTTCAGCTCAATGCTTAATAAACTCTCATTGGCCTACACTGGAACATTGTAGTAAAGGTGGGTTTGGAAATTGTTGAGGGGTATTGGTTCGGCAACGCTGGTACGGGATTGTCTAGTAGTCCGGGCAACGAAGAATAAAAAAGGGCCTGAGGTCGAAAAAAATAGAACCCAAACCAAAATTGGTACAGATGTAGGGGTGGGTATCCTTATTAACATACTAAAACTCCTGCAGGGTGGGGCACGAGCTGGAGAGGAAAGGGTCCCTAAAGGTCCCATTTTGGGGTTTTTCGTGAATATCTCGAAAACGGTGCATTTCTCGATAAAACATGTCTTATAGTAAATTGAAGCTGATAATAAAATTAAATTCTCTACAACTTTGATTCTATACGTTTTATCGAAATTCCGAACCGTTACCGGGTTTTATGCATCCAAAAATGGAGGAATTTTGAAAATTCGGTTTTTAGCTCACGTTTTCTGGATTACTTTGTTGAATTTCGTCCAAACTGTTGATCTGAGAAAAATATCTCTTTGAAAAAAGTGGTAGAGCGTTAAATTTCCTTGAAGAATATGTGGTTGCTTGCCAATTTATCATTTACCAATCAAAAATTACGCCAATTTCAAAATTTTGACTTTTAGTATGTTAATAAGGATACCCGTCGCTACATCTGTGCCAATTTTGGTTTGGGTTCTATTTTTTTCTACCTCAAACCCTTCGTTGCCCGGACTTTAGGTCTTTCTCTCGCATTTCTAGGTACTCTTTCTCTATCAGCCTTCGTAGAGGGCCTAGGTTCCCACTCTCGGTGATTCCTGGGACCACAAGGGATGGGTATTTAGTTATGTAACTTTGAACCAGTACAAGAAGTTGCATGAGTTCCTGTCCATTCAGACGAAAGTAGTTGGGGAAGTCATTATCAGGCTCAACATCAATAATGCTATTGGAAACTTTTTTTGAAGTTGAAAAACATCCACTAAGTTATGGGATACTGTATCCTCGTTTCAGTTACTCTTTGTAATAATAACTTTGAATTTCAATTGAAATAATAACTGTATATTACAGTTGATATTAGTAATATTAGTGTACACTACAGTTAATAATAACTGTTGATAATAACTACAGTTGATTATAACTGTAGATTCACGTTTGCGCATACGTTGTTGCTTTATATTGTTTTTTTTTGATCAGCCGATATTCATGCTTTTATTTGGGGAGCGAACTGTATATTGTTGCTGTATACTGTATATTACAGTTAATATTAGAGTATATCACAGTTAATAATAACAACTGTAAATTCACGTTTACGCCTACGTAGTTGCTGGTAAGATGATGAACAAATCTACTT
This sequence comes from Apolygus lucorum, assembly GCA_009739505.2. Taxonomy (NCBI): domain Eukaryota; kingdom Metazoa; phylum Arthropoda; class Insecta; order Hemiptera; family Miridae; genus Apolygus; species Apolygus lucorum. Next base: position 15,649,736 of record CM019169.2, on the reverse strand, counting down.
GAGATAATTTGGTGTAGTTACCCACTACATTATCCGCTCTATCCCTGGAAATTTCATACAAATTTACTAGATAATTTCGAGTTCTGCCTCACACAATTTTATGTTTGTGCATTACTGACCGAGTAATGAAATTCAAAGGCAAATCTCAACTACCTATCTATTCCTCGATTTGGGTAAAATCGTGACAAGAGACATCATGATTAGGAATTTGAGGTAAGAAATCATATCCCGCTACAATTCTCCTAATTTGAAAATTGAAATCTTTTATTCAAGAAACACAAACACGTTATGTTCTCCTACCATAGGTTAGAAGACTGTATTGACAGTTCCTGAAATGTAATCAATTTTGGGCAGGTAATTACATATCGCACGACTAGTAGAATACTGTAGCATCCACAATATCCTAATTTATGGGAAATCGCGACGGAAATTTTGCAATATTGGTTTACTTGTTGCTTCACTACTACTTGTCCTGTCGACAACATTCTTGAACTAGGTATTGTCTAATTGTCCTTCTCCCTATCAGATAACGAAAGAACGAAGATTTTGTCATTTTCGTTTCTCATTACCTATCCAAAAATCTTCAAAATTTAAATGGGTTTCATTAATCTCCAAACAGCGTTGACTATTTCTTGTCGTGTCAACGGATTTCCAGGGTGATTTTTGACCAACTTCATTACGTTCAATTAAAATAATTCTAGAAACGCGATCAGAAAATAGTTAAGACACTGATTATTGAAAAAATCATGGCAAGTCGTTTTATTTATGTTTGGTTTTTGTTATTTCCCCTCTTGAAAAATGCCCATACATCTACTCTCCGGCGGCCAACGACCCAACCCTCTTCAGGGAAACCAAAAATTACCAAATATTGAGATGTTATGGTATTCCACGACGAGTACGAAATGTTGCCGGGAAGAGGAAATGACCAGTAACAAATCCAAAATTGTTCGTAAAGCTTTGAAACGTTGAAAATTATAGCTCTTTTTTATCGTGGCAGAAAAGAAACCATTTTTCAGTAATATCCAGCAGCTAGGTATTTCGTGAAGAAGCAAAAACATTGGAGTCCATCATTCAGTTTTCGTATCTCTATTCGTGTCTGGAAAGCATCTATTCGTAGAGTCTCCTAAAATTTGGTCATTAGAAACATACCTGCCTACATACCTTGTCCTGCTCTTCAAAGTTTGTTCGTCTTTTAGTAAGTTAAGTCGGTCTCAAAAGAATTTTCGGTAGATTTACAAGAAAACTTACCTCTCCCAAGTGTTGAATCCCATCGGTGGCGTCAGCGCTAATCCGTTATTCAACGCGTTGGAACTCTCAAACCTCCAAAAGACGAGTACCATAACTCCCAACACTGGAACTTTTGACATCATACAATACATTCGAAAATTGTTGTTCCACGACTTTCTTTTCGTTGAGTATAACATTTTCTTCTACCATTGATTTGAATAAACATCCAATGTTTATTTTCTATCTTCTCTTCCCTATAATTTGCTAGGAAACCGATCACCTGCGTACCTAGCGGTAGGTACTCTTACTATAACTCCGCTGTAGTGAATGCATTCAACCGAGTTTAGATGGGCGCCTGAGGCCATGTAATAGAGAAGATGTAGTTCTGATATTTTTTTTCAACACGCACTATTTATACGAAGAAATGTGTATTCTAATTCAGAATGCGTTAATGAACGTTGTAGATGCGTACCCAAGCTCTCACTGCTGATTTTATTCTTTTGGCTTTATGGCAGTTGGATTATTCTAGTTGCATCATTTTTCATTGTTGAGAATTTCATGGTGTTTTTACGATGCTCCATTATTAGTGACTGGAAAAACTGCGCCAACCGGTGATAACCTTTTCGAATGTCTACTCTGTGTTTGTCGGACACTGTTTATCACGTTATCAAGTTGAAGAGAACCGTTTTGAGGGGATTCTCTCGTCTGGATCACTTGTTCACGCATTTATCCCGACCATACCTTAGTTGATTAGAATTGAGATAGTCTTGTTGGTGGTCGAGACGACTCTGGGCCCTCTTTGTGAATAAAAAGGAAAACGTTGATTGTTGTAGTTTAATTCTCTTTCTAGCTACAGTTTCGCTGGGGCAACTTGCCAGCATCTTCAAGCTTATCAGTCATATGTAGAATATACTTCTATTCCTTTATTCATTCCAATGTTTCTTAGTTCTTTCAACTTCTAAAGATTTTATAGATCCAGATTTATCAGTCTTATGTGGAGTATGTACTTGTAGTCCTTTACCCCTTCCAATATTTCTTAGATCTTTCGAAAACAACTGATATAATAGTTCCAAACTTATCAATTTCATTTGGAATATACTACTAGTCCGCTTCTTCAGCTTTCCAAATTTCTCAACAATTTCAGATTCAACGTATCCAAACTTATCAGTTTTATGTAGAATGTACACTTCTTGCTTTTTCCTCTATCCAATCTTTCTAAATTCATTCAAAATCGATCGTTTCAATAGATCCAAACTTGTTTGATGGTAAAATTGTTTGGTAATTCGTCCTTTAAAATTGACTAAGGGTTTAGAACTAGCTTTGCTTTAACATAACTGCGGAAAAAAAGGATGTTCCTCATAGAAACAAAGGAATCTTTGGACCTAGAGTCGTCTCGACCAACAACAAGACTATATCATCCGACTCAACACCCTTCAACAATCAGAATTGAGTTAGCTGAGCTTCCTATACTCGGTGCTTCGAGGGTCTGAGAACGACAAAACTTTAGGGATCGATTCTGGAAGTAATTTGCAACAATTTTTGTCCTATAGTATAAGAATAAAAGAAAGATATTCATTCAGAGAAAATATCCTTTTTCCCCCTTCTATTTTACCTATAAATTTTCTCTAATTTCCTTTGTTTTTAATTATTTGGATAACCTTGGAAATGCGATCATTTGATTCATCAAAGAAAATTACGTTGAGCCCAAATTGGTAGAACCAAAAAATATTTCGGATAAAAGTAATGAATCAATGTTGAACATGGGAGCTATAAATTCTTTCCATCTTCTACATCACATCATACGTTCATGCTAATGGCTCTCTAATGTCATTATATGTAGTCCAGTAGGTGTCTGGCTCCCAGTTGCATAGGTACAGTACAGTATCTGCCATCTGCTACGACTTCTACTCTAGCTGTTGGTGAGAAGTTCAGTATCCTTCTCAGAAATGTACCGATGTTGCGGATTCTTGAAACAATAAACGGCAAAGTTCAAAAACCTGCTTCCAAGTGTAGGACCTCATGTTTCTGTTGTGGGAAAATATGAGGGATTAAGGGTTGCCAAATCCGGGTAGGCAAAAATCGTTTATACAAGAGATTCTCCAAATTGCTTCTTTTTCTCAACACAAAATATCGAGGTAAAAACAAAAATTGGAACAAAGAGGAAAAACATATTGTTTAGTAATGCATGCATTCCAGGGGACGTCCCATTGGATAAGCATTAGATCAGTTTAACCAGTTGTTAAGTGATAAACTGTTTCACTCGATGTAATTTATTTATTACTTTAGGCAAGAAATACTGAAACCCCCCCCCCCCCCCGCCATTATCCACCATAACATTTCTAGCGGCATGGGAGCCTCGAATCTGAAGAGCATTTTAAAATTCATGATCTACGATACCCAACATGCGAATTCGAGTAAACCCCCCCCCCCCCCCCCACACACACAATGGTGCCGGGCTGGCACCAAAGCGGAAATACGTCGTAACATTGAACTTTCATCTGTTAGTTTTGGTAGGCAGTCCGTCGAAGTTCACATCCGTATTCAAGGTGAAACACAAAAAAAACACGAAATAAGCGGTTTATGGCATCATGGCACCATGTCCTGGCACCACGGCACCACTATTAGTTCCATGGCGGCACAGAGAATTATTCATGAAAATCCGGAGGTATAATGAGAATTTTTCCTCAATTTCAAAGCTTGGGTACAATTAGTAAGCAGTAAAGGAACCGAAATATTGAAAAATCGGATATTTTGTGAATATTATCCCCCCACTCACCTCCTCCCCTTGCGAATTTTTGTACTCTGGTAAAATCATGTACAACTCGGAAGTTATTTGAGTCAAACAAAAAAAGAAACACGCAAATCGGTTGGAAATTGAGGCCTGGGCAGAGTTTACAAGATTATGCACGCAAACGCACGTTTTTCAAGCATTAACCCCCCCTTTCCCCCCCTTAAAAGGCGAAATTCGAAATTCCGGCGACGTAGTGCACAACTAGATAGTTTTCCGCGACGAACAAAAAAAGAACCAGGAAAATCGGTTGAGAACTAAGGCCTGTGCAGAGTACACAAGATTTTGTTACACACACACACACACACAGACATACACCTATGGTTTTTTTTTCGTGTATTTGGATTCAGAATGGTCTAAAACGGATTACTGTGTGGTTATTTTTTTTTTTTTTTCTGTTGAGTGTTGTCCAACATCACCCCAGATCGATCGCATAAGGACGCCCAAGTCTTACTGTGGGACGTCCTAAAAATCTGAGCAAGATTTTGCAAAAATTGGTTCGTAGAACCGGCAATAAACCTTGACTGAAGCGAGACAAAAATGGTATATTTCACGGAATATACGTAAGATGTACCCTGCTTCTGGCGACCAGGACTTTGAATACCTAACAATCTAAAAATATACGAAACGGTTGAAGTATTCTGATTCTATACCGAGAAGCTACTTAAGGGGGTCTCAGTCGGTCGCCGTTTTTTTAAATTAGTATTTTGCCAAATCGAAGGGGCAAAAAGTTAGAAAGTTGTACTTAAATTGGAAATTTTAAAGGATTTGAGAAATTCATTGGTGCGCGGACCTAGGGAATTGAAAAACTGAAATATTGCCGCCGGAATCATCAAAATTGAACAATATTTGCCAGAGAAAAATGGGAAAAACTAACGAATAAAAGGTTATTCCCATGTTTTCCCATATTTATCTGGCAATCATTGTTCGATATTGATGGTTCAAGCGGCAATATTTCAGTTTTTAAATTCCCAAGGGCCATGCGCTAATAAATTTCTACAAGCCTTGAAAATTTCCAATTCAAGTACAACGTTTTAACTTTTTGCCCCGTCGATTTGGCCAAAAACTAACCCGGAACGAGGAATGAACGTCGACCGACTGAGACACCCTTAAAAACACTACAATTGAGTTGGTACTACATTGTACAAAAATTGTGTGTGATTTTAACAGAGCTCAGGAAAAGAAAACCAACGAATTGTTCCCTTCTCGAAAGTGATGCAATTTCTTCAGTGATTCACCTGTTTTTTTGCAAATAACATCAAACTTAGTCACATCTGACAATTTTATCATAGAAATTGGTTCTGAGAATGGTACCTAACTTACTGTATACGGTTGTGAGCGGCCATCTATGTGTACTATGTAGTTTCTACAAAGTTTCACCATGACTGTACTTATTGATATTTCCCTTCAGTCCTGGCTCCAATCCGTCGATCCTGAGGGGCTATAAAATAGGCTTCATTTGGCAGAAATGGGGTCCCACAGTCTCTAGCTGGTCTGAGCCGTTCAGCCAAAGCGGAGACGTCGTAAAATCCTGGGTTTACTGCATCCTACTACCACCACTGTCGGAAACGAAGAATTGGATATTGAACTATACCTTCATCCTCGTTTGTATGCGACATAAACCACCGGCGAAAGACGGCGTTGGACTGATCTTGGACACGATACGAGAAAAAATTCTGTGTTACAGGAATTTGAACACATGAACTTGAATTTTTAGGGCTCTCTATTATAGGATTTGAGTAGAAATTCCAGAATCTAAAATTGAGGCAAATTCCCCATTGCTCATTCTTGTTGCATCACCAAATATCCCTCTCTTGTATCAGAGTTTGGAATAAGCCTCATTTACTTGGGACTCTTGATTCAACTGAAGACAAGGAATGGGTTTTGATACCGCACTATCTGATATTTTCGGATATCATTACTTTGGATCCGATATTTCTAAATATCAAATATCGGTACAGTTCAACATAAATTGAAAATTCAACAAATGGCTAAAAAATGAAGAAGGTAGGGAGGCTGTTCAGTCTCAACTCGGATAAAATTAATTATTATGGAGAAAATGTTCAATAAAATTTGCAGTGGGTATTTTCTCCAAATTTTCAAATGTTGTACATCAAAAGATGCATAATTCATTGTATGACATAAGCTCACTTGTTTGCAAATTTTCAAATGGCCACAAAATTTACAGAATGGAGTTTTTTTAAGAAAAAAAGTCACTGAAATCCGTTTTGGAGCGTTCTAAGCTCCTGTGCTGACAGTAAAAAACTCATGCTGTATGAATAGACTTTTGTTTCCTATTCAGTCCCGAGAGCCAAGAGGTATTCAAATTCACACACAACTTGTGTGTCAGGCAAACAGGTTTAGTAGTCTTAAAGGAATGGACAATAATGAAAAACGCATCAAATTATTACACAAAGATTTATTATTCTTCTGTGTAGATCAAGCGCCAGCAAAGAACACAGCTTTGCCATTGTCACTAACTACTAACCATGTTTTCGCTTCATAATCGAGTTTATTTAGATGAAATAAACGCTTCACAATCCATTCGAAGGAATAAAGAATTCTTTCATTACGAAATTTGATTACTCGTTGCTAAGGAAACGTAACCCAAGGCTTATCCGAGGTTCATCTTCAAATTTTCTCTGCTTTCAAGGCCACGAAACAGCTACTCGATTGTTTGCTTTGGCTGATGCTATGGTAGTCGGGGTGTAGCAATAATAGACCCTGTGCTTACCTCCCCGCCTACTCACTGATCGTCGCCTGTCATCCAAAATGGTCACGCAAAATTCATTTCTTTGAACTGTTTGCGCTAGTCCGCGTATTGTAGTTACCAATCTCTACAACTCTCTGGTGTGTTTCGGGCTAGTATCCTAGGCAAAATAAGTATTTCCTATTTCATCTAAATTCCTTGGTTATCACGAAACAGTCCCAAAATTTTATAAACAATTTTCCAAAATCGGCTGAATATTACTTGCGGAAACAGAAGAATCTCAACAAAAATTAATTTATTCATTTTGCATGGTTTTAGTAAGGCAAACAGTGTTGGCTATGTTTGCCTGGAGGAGACGCCACTGCACACAAGTGGGTGCTCCTCTTGGCGATCCTAGGAAAAGGTAGGTTCTTGGTACCTGTAGCTTGAGACCTACACGTGCTGGTTTCTTGGAGTCCCTTCCTAGAACCCCAGGGTTTCCACAACACTGCTTGTTGTACTTTGAGCATCTCAGACATTGAGAGGGCCAGATCACCAGATATTTCGACTTTTCCCAGAATATTGGCTCATGCAGGTACTTTCATGCTCTGGAGGGAGTGGGGGGGGGGGGTTTCGCATTAAAAAAAACTAGCCTGATCCCATCGTGGGATTTCTAGGAAACGTCTTGAAACAGTAACGAGACCAGGACTGGACTGTGACATCAGGTAGGTGGAACCCTTTTTCTACCTGACCCTAGCTCCCTTGAATCAACTAAGCGTTGACTCTCATTTTGTAACCAAATAATTTTATGAAAAACAATGAATTCACAGGTGAGTACGTACCTACTTCTAGGTTTCCCAGTTATGACTTTCAAATTTGAATATTTCGGAATTTTCAACATTTGTCTCTCCAAACATTTCCATTTTCACAATCAGAACTTTCTTGCCTTGTTTGCTAGTCCGATTTCTAGGCTTGAAATTTGGCTATATTGCTATTGTATTGTTTTGTATGTATTGTACTTGTAGTTAAGATAAGAAACAGTGGGTAATTTAGTACCCACCAAGTGAAATCACTTGAACCAAAACTTCGAATTGTTTTGTTGTTGTTTCGTTAATTGCTTAAAAAAAAAGTTTCTTCCTCATTTTCTGGACTAGGGTAGCGTGATTAGTAACGTAACGAAATACCTAGTTGACTCCTTAATACGACGATACTACTAAACAGTAAACAATTTAGTTACCTACCTATTACATTTTTAGATCACGATCATGCTTATTTTGTCATGACCCCCAGCCTGAAGACGTATCTATGAATAAATGTAAATGTGTAAGGCTTGGACTCTTGATAGTAAGAAATGAATAAATAGTGATGAAAACATATTTTCTTTGAGAATATTAGGTAATATTGATATTTTATGACCCCAAAGTATCGATACTCGATATTTTGAAATACCGATACTCATGCCAAACGATACATGGGATATCAATACTTGAATACGATACAATATCGATAATTTTGTAACGACGCCCATCTTTACTGAAAACCTCGGACTCTACATACATTGATTTATATGTAGCCGCCCCCCAGATAGTCTAGACCTATCCCAAGTAGGGATCTCCATGCCAAGCACCCTGGAAGAAGAGTGGTAAGGACCCTGGGTTCTCCCTAGATACTCCTTCAATCGTCAGTCGGGTTCAGGACGAGCCAGTGAACTGACCGCAAGGGGGGTTTGACGGTCTAGAGCTATGTAATCGATTTATAATCCGTTTTGAACCAAGTTATGGTAGAATACAGTTGTTTCTTTATACGCGAGTGATTTATGATCCTGACAACCAACTGGAAGAAGAGGAAATACTGGAGAATGGAATAAGAGGTATCCCATCTCCATCATATACATACGTGTGTTATAATTTTTTCTTACTCGATTCCAGAGGTTTATTATCGTAAATAATTGACCAAAAATGTGGTTCCTTACCTACCAATACTTCACCCTTCTCTAATCGTGGGTGAACTAGCGTTTTGAACGTAATGATGGTGAAGATAGGAGACTGGAAGGACCTCAACTAACCTAGATATTCCGCAGTACCTACTTCCTTCGAGTACATCCACTGAAGAGTCTTCCCCTCGACCCTATTTCGAAAACAAACAAACAAAAAGATGCCGAGCAAGGTTGAATAACCCGCGGGATGGTCGCCATCATTACGGATTCCCATCTCGGACGGAGCCTCCCTCGACCCTGGGAATGTTAATTGCGTCAGGTTCCGAATCTAACACGCAACCTTCACTCGACATGAAAACTCATCGATACAGAACGCAGCATGAGCAATAACAACAATTAATAGAGTGATGCCATACGAGTTCTCATGGCCGGTTGTGCGAAGTCCCGGCGATCCGCCACGGTTGGACTACAAGAGTAACAACAACTGTTGTTCTCTTTTTATCCAGCCAGCAACACACTAACCAGCATCCAACTTTTGTTGACGATGGAAACCTTTCAAATGATGTATTAACCCATTTCCGGCCATTGTTGCATTTTTGTATCGTCAAAATAACGAATTTTTTGAATATTGAAGTATTGAAAAAGAATAGTGGAATATTCTTGTAAAAGAATTTTTTCTCGTTCATACTGTTCCTAAACTTTTCAAAAAACATTTTCTTCGACATTAGGGAGCTCCATGAGATTTGGGAATTTTTTTTTTTTTTTTTTGAAAAGGAGGCCTTTTGGCCGTTAGCTTGATTATGGTGGCTCAAATTTTATCCTGGGCGGGTGAGCGTTCTGGGCCATGAGTCGAAACAAATTCCGGTCCATAAATAGATTTTTACATTTTATACAGATTTTCACCAATGAAATGGATAAAATACATCGATTTGGAAAACTGAGAACTCTGAAATGCTATAAAATGTGGAGCATTTTTTCTCTCGATTAGTGAGCAAATGATGCCTTACTTCGGCCGGCATTCTGTAAAATAATTCATCCTCCTCCTCCCATTACTCTGTTATTTCTACCTTCGGCTTGAAATGGGTTAACTTAATGACTGATCGTTTGTGGCATGGAACCTGAATCCTTGCAGAGATCTCATATTAGGTTTATCCCTTCAGTTTTTACTATAAATTACAGTTTCATACTGACAAATCAGATCAGGTTTACTATCATCAGTTTGCCAAACACTCCCTCGACATCCATATTGACCGGTGAGTCGATGCATCAGATTGAGACTTTCGAAAAATCTAATGCAACTGGCCATCAGTTCAGCCTCCGAGCAAACTTGAACGAGGTAGTATAGGTACTTCTTATAATTCTGAACCAATGCAAGGGATCAATCATCAGAATGTATGAGCTCATCAGGTTACCACATTATGGGTCTGTTCGGAGAGGCAGTCCGGAACCAAACCGGAACTGAAATGGGGAGGGGATATAGCCGAATGGACTCCTCCGAACCGTTCAGGACTGTCTCTCCGAACAGACCATATATTATTCATAAATCCACTAGGGATGGGTATCGATACTCGATTTAAAAAAAAATAGATTTTAAGTTGACCAATGAGGAATTTCACCGAATTCTGTTTGCATTTTTCCTAAATAGTTAATGGTGTGGGATAGATGAAAATCGGGCTGATTTCGGAAAATAAGTCTCCTGTTATTTTTGGGAGACAATCAAAATGTATTATTTCAAAAATAACTGGGAAAACGGACGTGAAGCGGGAACGCTCGCTGATTGGGCTGTTCGGATCGCCGTCTCCTCCCAGTGTTGCCCATTGGGAAGACGAAATCGTGTTTTCTAAGAGAAAAGTTATCAAACAAAAACAGGGGAAACCTAATTTTCCCCATCTTGCTTTTTCTATTTTTTTCTTCAGTTTTTCGATTTCGAACTTTACTGTTTCGTGAAATTTTGCATCTGAAGACTATAGATTTCTCGATTTCAGCGCTTCAAGCGGCCATAAATGAACTATTCCAGACTCTACACTGTTTTATTTATTCGTAAATTAGGAAGTTCGGGCTGAAAGTTTGCCTTGGGAGGTTTTTCGAGGTGCTGAATCTGATTTTGGGGTCAAAAATAGGAAATTCCGACATGGTGAAATTCCTCATTTTGTTGAGAATCGATTTTTTGAAAAATCGAGCAATTTTTCTTCATGAAAATATTATTTATGTGGAAGTGGAAACAATAGAGAGTTAGTGTTGAAATTTCTGGCCCCTGTCTCTACAAAACTGACGAAGTAAAATTGAACTACCTATCACTGAACTGGAATGGAATTTGTTGCCGACACTATTCAGCGTGCAACAACAACAACATAAATAACTATGATAATTGATGTAACTTGATACTCATGATGTTTTATCAATGAAAGAAAACTGATTGCTGAGCCCTAACCTAGGTATTGGTATTCCGCATTAACAGTCATAATAAGGAACTCACTTAAGTGAGTTTTACTAATTAAATTCTGAGCCAAGGATCACAGCTTCTCATAATTTTTTTTAATCGTTTCTTTAAAAAAAAAAAGTAAACATGACGCCGATTTTAAAATAGATTTTTTAGTGAATCCATTTTATAAACTCGATCTAAAAATCGGCTGAAAATTGATTTTTTTTATAACGATCCTATCCCTAAAATACACGAGCTTGATTATTGCGGCACTTTGTTTATAGGGTGAATGAATTAAGTTCAATCCACCTTGCATGTTGAAGGTGTGTACCAGGTCGGTATCCCAACTACATTCCCGGTGACGGGAAGTAGTTCCACACGAAAACCCGTTTCCGTCGAGCGGCTCCGTGAAGAGGTCGTCGTCAAGGGCGAGTGCAGAACAGGTGAACTCAGTGTGGCATACGTGACTGAACTTGATCTCAACAGGTATACAGAGATGTGGCCTCTGATGAGAAGTATTCTTCTTTCCATCTAAACTGAAAACGTACCTAACTGGCAAATCGGAAACAGATCTGCATTTAAGGCTAAAAAAAAAGTAAGTCAGTCAAGCACCATCGGGGCCGAATTTCGTTTACTCCTCAGTTGAGAACGGATCAAGATATTTTAGTTCTGCAAACGGATTTCTTTTCAAGATCACCGTAGAATTCCGGGTAATTGGTTTAGAAAGTGTGCAAAATTTTTTTGCACACAGTTCCAGCAAAAATTTGTTCAAATTTTGAACATTTTCAAAAAGTGGCCTTATAGCCACTTGCAGAACCTCCATCAGAATACGAATCCGTTTGCGGAATTTTTCTAACTTGATCATAGCCGTCGGATTCACGTTTTTACGATTTGGAGAGGTGGCGAGGGGGGCAATCATGGGCTGGGGGGGAGGGCGGCGATCAAACGCCCCGCTGCCCGCCCGACCTTCACATTCATGTTTTGCTAGTATGCACCCTTTGGTCTCTATTCCTTTTCCTGGCCTCCTAATAGGTAGCTACCATCAACCTTCCCATTTCCAACTCCTCTGTCTTGAGGTTGATCGAATTGGGCGAAATTTTCATAAAAAGCAAGACATAGACAAATAACTTATGAGAAAGATTCTACATTAATTTGATTTAGATAATGGTTTGCACTACTAAATAGTTGGTTCAGAAATTGTGGTAATTTCAGTTCACTGTACATGGACTAGGTAGGTACCTACTTAGTTGTTCAAGTTTCGTTGTACAAAATCTAGTTGCAAAAGTCATCTCACACCGTTCTATTATAGACATAGACAAATAACTTATGAGAAAGATTCTACATTAATTTGATTTAGATAATGGTTTGCACTACTAAATAGTTGGTTCAGAAATTGTGGTAATTTCAGTTCACTGTACATGGACTAGGTAGGTACCTACTTAGTTGTTCAAGTTTCGTTGTACAAAATCTAGTTGCAAAAGTCATCTCACACCGTTCTAGTTGCACTAGCAATAGATGGTTTGAGGAGCTAATTCTTGACGTTTGACGTTGATTTCCAAATTTTGTGAACAGCTAATGACGATGAAAAAATAATTAGTAGGTAATTCACTCTGCAATAGTGTTGAAAAAGGTAAAAACACCTGTTCATTATTTACCAAAAATTCAAATATCTTTGAAATAATATCAAAATAAATCTAAATAATTGAAACTAAAATCCCCCGTGTCTGGATTTTTATTCTCGAATTCTCTCTTCTAAGAGTTAAATTATCAATTTTCTCTGTTTTTTTATGTAATTTTTGATTTCATGTAATTATAACTCAAATTACAAACATGACTGTCCCAAAATTACCGTTAGTGCACTAATAAATATCCTAGAACTAGGGATAGTGCTGTGGTCTTACAAGGTAATTTCCATATAGATGGCAACCCTACGTGTTTACCTTTTCGGATTACTCAAAAAGTTCGAGAAGAGTTCAAGGTCGCACACCTTTCTCATTCGCTAGCGATCCCGGGTACATCGGGCACTGTTGACGTTCGAATACTATAGGCAGCAGTACTTTCGTCTAATTCGTATGATATATGTAGAAATTATGGCTGTTTCAAGGATTTAATGTTTGCGCATGCGCAGATGCTGTCAATTTGGAGGCCGTGATTTTCGTAGACCATCTACACCCCAATCTCCATAATCCTGAAAATGTCATCGAAATCAGATGGGGAATGAAGAAGTTAAGACTGTTACAATTCACGTTTTCGCTTGCGCAGTCACTACTATTAGTGCGGGAGTGATTATTTTCATAGGGGACCATCTGCTCGCCAACCCGCACAATTCCTGAAAATTTCGTCGAAATCGGACAATAACTTCTTATAGTTCTGCCCGATACAAGGATTTCACGACAGATTCAAAGACAGACAGACACGGAACCAAAATTGTTCAGGAAGTTGTAGTTGTAGAACGCGAGTGGAAATTTTGATTTTGGAGATATTTTGCTTCCGAGTCTACCAAGGTAGCGGAAGCTTTGTTTTCACTTTTCAAGGACGAAAAAAAAAAAAGTTCTCCAAAATCAAAATTTTCACTCGCGTTTTGCGTTTTAGACCTTTCTGAACAATTTTGGTTCCGTGTCTGTGTGTCTGTCTGTCTGTCTGTCTGTCTGTCTGTCTATCATGAATTCCTTGTAACGCGCATAACTATACAAAGTTATTGTCCGATTTCTATGAAATTTTCAGGGATTGTGCGGGTTGGTGTGTAGACGGTCCCCTATGAAAATCATCATCCTCGGACTGATAGAAGCGACTGCGCATGCGCAAACGTGAATTCCTTGTAACAGCCATAACTTCCACATTTTTCATCCGATTTCAATGAAATTTTCAGGGATGTTACAGATTAGTATTTTAATGGTCCCCTATGAAAATCACTACCTTCGGACTGATAGTAGCCACTGCGCATGCGCAAACGTAAATTCCTTGTAACGGCCATAACTTCTACATTTTCCATCCAATTTCAATGAAATTTTCAGGGATCTTACAGATTAGTATTTAGATGGTCCCCTATGAAAATCATTACCTTCGGATAAATAGTGGCCACTGCGCATGCGCAAACAAGAATTTCATTGTAACGGCCATAACTTCCACACTTTCTACCCGATTTCGATGAAATTTCCAGGGATTGTGCGGATTAGGTTGTAGATGGTCCCTAATGAAGATACCCCCGGACCCCCGGACTGATAGTAGCCGCTGCGCATGCGCATACGTAAAATCCTTGAAATAGCCATAACATTTAAATTTTTCATCCAAATTTGATGAAATTTTCTACGATTGTCCAGATTAGCGTGTAGATGATCCCCTATGAGGGTAGTGAAAGGTACTTGGAGATTGGTGTTTTCAGATTAACTACTATGCATCGGATCATCTATATAATCGGGTTATGGATACGAGGAAGCTATGTGCCACACCCACTTGGCAGACGTTTTTTTCTTCATCCTTGAAAAGTTAGAACAATACTTCCGCTACTATTGTTTTCACTTTTCAACGTTTAAAAAAGTACCTACCTCCTTTGGTATGGATTCCTACTCGAGTTTTATGTTTTAGACCTTCCTGAACAATTTTGGTTCCGTGTCTGCCTGTCTGTCATGAAATCCTTGTAACACCCGAAACTATACGAAGTTGATGTCCAATTTCGATGAAAATTGTTGAGGGGTATTATGCGAGTTGACGTGTAGACGATCCCCTATGAAAATCATCGCCCCAGTATCAATCAATAACATGTATAACATGCTACCAAACCATTATCAGAATCTTTCTCATAAGTTATTTGTCTATGTCTTGCTTTTTATGGAAATTTCGCCCAATTCGATCAACCTCAAGACAGAGGAGTTGGAAAAGGAAAATGTTGATGGTAGCTACCTATTAGGAGGCCAGGAAAAGGAATAGAGACCAAAGGGTGCATACTAGCAAAACATGAATGTGAAGGTCGGGCGGGCAGCGGGGCGTTTGATCGCCGCCCTCCCCCCCAGCCCATGATCGCCCCCCTCGCCACCTCTCCAAATCGTAAAAACGTGAATCCGACGGCTATGATCAAGTTAGAAAAATTCCGCAAACGGATTCGTATTCTGATGGAGGTTCTGCAAGTGGCTATAAGGCCACTTTTTGAAAATGTTCACAATTTGAACAAATTTTTGCTGGAACTGTGTGCAAAAAATTTTTGCACACTTTCTAAACCAATTACCCGGAATTCTACGGTGATCTTGACAAGAAATCCGTTTGCAGAACTAAAATATCTCGATCCGTTCTCAACTGAGGAGTAAACGAAATTTTCTTCATTTTGGTGCTGCCACGTGGTGGCAGATTTCACAACTAAAGTCGGGACATTTAGCCTTAATCAGTTATTTCACATTAGTATGATGATTTGGAAGCCGTATGGACAGTCTGGAAATTCGACCTCAAAAAAAAAAAAAATTGTTCAGAAAGGTCTAAAACGCAAAACGCGAGTGGAAATTTTGATTTTGGAGAACTTTTTTTTTCGTCCTTGAAAAGTGAAAACGAAGCTTCCGCTACCTTGGTAGACTCGGAAGCAACAATTGGAAGATAAGAGAACAATTAGTTTAGGTTCCAGTGTCAATGTGATCAGTTAATAAATAATTTACCTATACATTTGGGAAGCAAATATTCCAGCAAACAGTCCTCGTCACTGTTGTACTCTGAGCAATGAACTCTCTTGGATAAGACTTACAAATTGATAAGCTCCCTGAGAAAAGTGTGATGTGCGTACCTATTCGATACCCGTAAAATATACCTAATATTCGTTGTTTTGGTTCAGGATTCAGGAAGTTATGCTGTTTTAACCAAAGAGGCTCACTTATACCAATCATCAAGTTTCGTGTACTAAATTTCATTACAAATGTGTCTAGATTGGATGAACGCTTTTTTGTCATCTTGTACAATTATTGAGTTTTCAATAACATGTGGGTTATTCTCCTTTTCCCCTTGCTAGAATAGCGGATGAAACCGAATCAAATCAGGATTTTCCTCTTGTTTCATGCTAGTAATCGTTGTATTAGGATGCCTTGCAAAAGAGCAAATAGCCAAGGTCACCGGATGTCTGGAACTATAGTTGTGCTAGAATCTGACGAATTATTTGAGTGGCTATGTTATCTATTCAGTGCCATCATTTGTCCAAGGTAGTGATCCTAATCCAGAGACATGTTGTGCAAAGAAGCTTCTTGAGCTCTGGAAGGATGATTGTAACTAAATGCAATGAGTCCTCATCACTGCTGTACTCTGAGCAATGAACACTTACAAGATTTAAGACTTCTAAGATTTAATAATAAACCAAAATTGTGTAAGTGGTGCGAGGATTTGAAAAGCTCGCTACCATGAAATTGTAGCGAACTACCATGGATTCGATTGAATCTTTCTGACCCACCAGTGAATCTCCCAGTGGGTAAGTTGAATAATGAGGAATTTCACCGAATTCTGTTTGCATTTTTCCTGAATAGTTAATGGTGTGGGATAGATGAAAATCGGGCTGATTACGGAAAATAAGTCTCCTGTTATTTTTGGGAGACAATCAAAATTTATGATTTCAAAAATAACCGGGAAAACGGACGTGAAGCGGGAACGCTCGCTGATTGGGCTGTTCGGATCGCTGTCTCCTCCCAGTGTTGCCCATTGGGACGACGAAATCGTGTTTTCTAAGAGGAAAGTTATCAAACGAAAACAGGGGAAGCCTAATTTTCCCCATCTTGCTTTTTCTATTTTTTTCTTCAGTTTTTCGATTTCGAACTTTACTGTTTCGTGAAATTTTGCATCTGGGGACTATAGATTTCTCGATCTCAGCGCTTCAAGCGGCCATAAATGAACTATTCCAGGATGACGTCATTTTCTCGGTTTTTTTAAACGTTCGTATTTTCTACACTGTTTTGTTTATTCGAAAATTAGGAAGTTCGTGCTGAAAGTTTGCCGTAGGAGGTTTTTCGAGGTGCTGAATCCGATTTTGGGGTCAAAAAAAAGGAAATTCCGACATGGTGAAATTCCTCATTGTTGAATATTGAGTTTAATGTTACCTACTCCCTCCAGGATCAGTCCTTCATTCTCGCGAAATTCGAAACGGATTCACTATGTTCCGTTCATCATGCCTTCACCTTGTTCTACTATCTGGGACAGGACGCCGTCACGTATTCTAGAATTCAATCACTGATCCCCTGTCATGGTTAGTGTTTCATTGTGTCACATCAATAAATGAAATCCCCTGCTACGATGCACGCGATAATGTTTTGCATTCATTAGCGGTCCCTCTCGCAAGGTCTTTCGTGCGGTAAATAACTAATAAGGATCTTCCCGTATTTCCTAATTGTATGGTAATATTTACTTCACCATTGACTTGTCCAATACAGACGTTCACTGTATAATTCACTCAAGACTGCATTGCTAGTAAACAAACTCCTAACTTGGAAATACATTCCTTCCCCAACGTCCATAATCCAAAACTTTCCTATGCTGGATATATAAATTGAGCAATAGACCACCGAATGGGGAGCAGCCGTTATTCAACTCATCTTGACTTGCCTTGTCAGCTTTTCGCATCCTTTCGCCTCTTCGAGTTGATGTATGTAGGTATATTTAGTCACTTTTCTTGATGAAGAAACGATGTTGGAGAAAGTGATAAACTTCATTATTTTTTCGGCTTTGAACTTATAGACGTTCGACTGAAAATAGAGGTGAAGCAAACTGAGTGACACTTTGCTTAGTTATTGTAGACACCAGTTTACGCTCTGCAAAAAACTGTTGAGTAATGTTCGATTCGCTGATGATTTTGAAGTATAAAATTTCAACTTCCATGCCTACGTAAAAAATTGCTGCTTCAAGAGTTGAAGCTTTTCTTCTGAGGTGGTTAGTCGTTTTTCATTCCTATAAAAATATTGGACGAATGCTCTTAGCTTTGTAGGTTCCATTGACCTCTGCAGGCAGAATCTTGGTGGATTAAATTACTACTTGTTACATATCAAGGGAATTTAAAAAAAGAAGGTTTTATCCCTGTCGATATGTTCTGTTCTCTTCATGAAATGGACTCTTGTGAGAAAGACTCCTGTTGAGCTTCGTCTGAAGTGTGAAAGATCGACCTCGCTGGTACCCTAATTATCACCTCATTACCGGAAAACGATTCTGATCAGAATGGAGGCCATCTCTGGCTGTTAGGATGACCCTTGGCCGTGCCCAATGACGCACTTTTCCTCATCAAAAGGTCGCCCTGGCATTGTAGCTCAGCATTCCGTGACCTTAACATTTCCCGTCGGATCTTGCGAAATGTCGGCAGTTCGAGTTATAAAAGTCCGTTGCAGGTGTGGTAACGACGTTGAAGAGAGGAAAAAAAAACGCGAAAGGAAAAGAAAAAGGTGTAAATTGGTGCAATGCGTCTTTTGCAACTCTGTGTCAAGAATAATAAAGAGGAGAAAGATTTCTGAATGTTGAAGGTGAATCTTACCAACCGGATTCAGCCTACACATGTCAAACCTTCGACTTCTAATTTCATTCATTATTGTTCAAAGTTCGTGCATTGTAATTTCCAATTTCCATACATCTAGGTACTTTAATTCTTCTCTTCTTGGTGTATAAAATAACTCGTAGATTGCGTGAATGTTTCTACTCAGCAACAATCAAACTCTGATTTATCTGAGGTTTTTTCCATTAAAAATTCCATTTTTCTGGCCACTTTATATTGTGACGTGAAGCAAACACCATAGTAACGTGATGCTATTTCGAAGATGCAATGTCTTGTACCGTGACGTGATGAAAAAATAAATAAAAACGTCCTATTAATCATTATTATTAAATGATAAAATGATAATATAACTACGGACGGACCTTCGGTTCTACAGTCAGATAATTTACCAATGATTAATTTTACCCCATTTTTTCCACACAAAAATATATTTTTCTAGCCTTTCTATTAATATCGTTAATTATTATTGAATGACAAAAAAACCTCATTCAATAATAATTAATAATTAATAATAATAATAATAATTAATAATAATGATTAATTATTGTCATTCAATAATCATTAACGATATTAATAGAAAGGCTAGAAAAATATATTTTTGTGTGGAAAAAATGGGGTAAAATTAATCATTGGTAAATTATCTGACTGTAGAACCGAAGGTCCGTCCGTAGTTATTTTATCATTTAATAATAATGATTAATAGGATGTTTTTATTTATTTTTTCATCACGTCACGGTACAAGACATTGCATCTTCGAAATAGCATCACGTTACTATGGTGTTTGCTTCACGTCACAATATAAAATGGCCAGAAAAATGGAATTTTTAATGGAAAAAATGGCGCAAAATTAATCACTATTAAATGATCTGACTGTAGAACCGTCCGTTGTTTTTTTTTTCTTCTTAAAATCGATTGTAAAGTTTCTGGAAAGTATGTACAGCTGATTTTCTGGAAAAAATCAATTTTTGACATTTTTATGTCTGCTTTGGCACATGAACTGAAAAATCGTCACGAAAACTAAGCAAATCTTGCTCACGCGACCAATAAATAAAATAGACTCACTGTCATGCGTAGAGAACAATCAACTGTTTTCTTATTTTGATGCTTGGGTACATGAACTATCAACCTTACTTTACTACCTTGTTGTGTAGTGGTTGACATGAAAATGTCACAATGTGTTGCAGACTCGTATGCAAGCATTTAAAATTGAGTTTCTTCAAAAGACTTTGTTTGTATTATGTAATATCTGTAAATTTTTTTTTTATGTTATCTTCCTGTCTGAGTTGGTGTCTACAAATTCTTCCGTTTTGTAAATTATCATCTACTCCTGAACTTGGGGTGTTATTTTCTGTCTCTACACTTGTTTGATATTCCTGAAATTTTTAATTTTCTTTCTGTATTTTCTCTTTTGACATTTTCATGTCTTTGCTTTTTTACACTTCATATTCAATTGACATTTAGACACAGGTTAAAATGACAGAAAATGGAGGAGATTTGGTTTTGTTAGTTCTGGCACATTAGTGTTGATTGAGAGTTATTCCTCTGAGAGTCAAACATGAATTTTTGTAGAGTTTCTGGAAAGTATGTACAGCTGATATCCTGAAATCTCCTCCTCCATCCGATGTACCTAATCGTTGTACACCCAACTGCTACTTCAGCGTTGTAGCCAACTCCTCTCCTATCCATCATAAGTTGCTAAACTTAGGTTCCTACTCATTTTCTTGGTGGATCTCTAACGATATAAGGATGTCTGATTACGTACAGGTACATCTATGCAAAGCGCGAGTTACTTGCTATGGGTTGGATGATACTACTTTCCGAATCATGATATTTAAGAATAATTCTAATAATGGGTTAAAGAATGCTCCATGTGGATGTAGGCTTGAGTTGTCTAGTTTGGTAATTCAGATTTATTTCCATAACCATGTTGACTGTTGAGGATAGTTAGAAATAATGGTTCGTTCCGGATTCGAGCCATGGTTAAAACGGTTCTCGAATTTTGAAGAAAAAAATAGACCAAAATAATGCTGATTGAGTTGAGAATTCAACCGCGCTGGTGAGGACTGGGATCGCGTGATGTGTCCGATTTCAACCCCGCAGTTTGAATTACTTCTGAAGTATCCCGTAACGAATTCGGATCCCGTTTTTCATAGCACTGCCCCTTTTCCACGAGCTTGTCCACGTCAAAGGCAAAACGCTCCAGGGAATAACTTACCACCTTGGGCACGCCAATCTTCAACGCGCAATCGGCGTTTCTTACCTGACTCGTTATGTCCACTGGCAATCACTCTGATATGAAGCATAACAGGTTGTTTTGCTTCGTTCTGTTCTGGTTGGAAGGAGTTTATGGTCTCGCAACACGAATGTTTTCGATTTGTGCGTTAAATTGTGTTGTTTGCGTGACTGTTTTACCAAGCAAAATAAAACTGTAGATCTTTAAATGAGGATATACAGGGTGTCACCCTAACTCGAGGACCAAACTTCAAGGATCGATTCTACAACTAATTTGCAAACTTTTTTGTCTCCCGACATTTTTTTTTTAAACGCTTTAAAATTATACTTTTTTCACTTTTAAGATTTTGTTCGTGTTTTCGACCTTGAGCCATTAAAACGGCCATAACTCCCTCAATTTACTGGATAAACTCAAATATGAGTATACCGTTGGAAAGAACGTTAAATTTCCTATCAGTTCATCAGGACACAAAAGCTTTTTAAGCCTTTCATATAAGTGAATAAATTGGTCAAAGTCAGAAATTTAAAACTTTATCGAAAATCACCATTTTTCAGGCTGACTCATCTTATGTAATAAACAGCCGTATCGGCGGGCACTCAACGGAAAAAACTTGCCCAGAATCTCAGCTTTCCAACGGTCTATCAATTTTTCTTTTTAACATTCAAATTAGAAGAGTAAATGAAGTTTGAATGCCCGAAAACGTGTGTTTTACAAGCAAATCCAGTGTTTTAAGCGGTTTCTGGTCCCCCTCGACCTCAAGATGGCTTGACGATTTTGGTATCATTTCCTATGTACTTTTCTACGCTGAATCAAATGGCGATACTTCCGAATGGTTCCGACTGCTAGAAAGTGGATTTTTCGAAGAAAACCTTCGTTTTTCGTACATAAAATACGCATTATTCTTAAATGTGGTAGTGAGCATGAAGTAACACCTTTGAACTCAACAAAAACTTCAATCAACTAGAAATTCGGTGTTTTTATTGAGTTCAAAGGTGTTACTTCATGCTCACTACCACATTTAAGAATAATGCGTATTTTATGTACGAAAAACGAAGGTTTTCTTAAAAAAAATCCACTTTCTAGCAGTCGGAACCATTCGGAAGTATCACTATTTGATTCAGCGTAGAAAATTACATAGAAAATGATACCAAAATCGTCAAGCCATATTAAGGTCGAGGGGGACCAGAAACCGCTTAAAACACTGGATTTGCTTGTAAAACACACGTTTTCGGGCATTCAAACTTCATTTACTCTTCTAATTTGAATGTTAAAAAGAAAAATTGATAGACCGTTGGAAAGCTGAGATTCTGGGCAAGTTTTTTCCGTTGAGTGCCCGCCGATACGGCTGTTTATTACATAAGATGAGTCAGCCTGAAAAATGGTGATTTTCGATAAAGTTTTAAATTTCTGACTTTGACCAATTTATTCACTTATATGAAAGGCTTTTAAAAAGCTTTTGTGTCCTGATGAACTGATAGGAAATTTAACGTTCTTTCCAACGGTATACTCATATTTGAGTTTATCCAGTAAATTGAGGGAGTTATGGCCGTTTTAATGGCTCAAGGTCGAAAACACGAACAAAATCTTAAAAGTGAAAAAAGTATAATTTTAAAGCGTTAAAAAAAAAAATGTCGGGAGACAAAAAAGTTTGCAAATTAGTTGTAGAATCGATCCTTGAAGTTTGGTCCTCGAGTTAGGGTGACACCCTGTATAAAAACTTTTGGTCATCATAAAAACAACGTAGTTCACAGCTGTGGTTATCTGAATTTTGTACTAATGAAATCGTGGAATCTTGAGGTAGGAATTTAAAAGCTCCAGAGGGTAACCTTTGATATTCTGTCGGGAGTGAGTAAGCAGTAAATAAAACAAAACTGCGCTTACAAATCGAGATTTCTTTCCGACATCCTGAACCGCTATGATGCAATTCAAGAAATAATTCATCACAGAAAATTAATTGTTTTTCTTTTTTTCTGCCACAAGTCTTTCTGATATGGGTCGTTTCTTTCAATTCACACCCAACGAGATCCATACAGTTGTGAAAATTGGTGGCTCTCGTGAAGAAATCATTCATTTAAATTTAAACATACGTTTTTGTATTAAATACAAAAACGTATGTTTAAATTTAAATGAACGATTTCTTCACGAGAGCCACCAATTTTCACAAGAAATTTTCTTCACCTGAATACTTTTACGAATGGTCTTATTTCGAAGTATAGCATCCTAATGAGCTTCAATTCAAATCCACAGTGCTGAGATCGTTGACGAATCTCACTGAGAATATTTGAACACACTTGGTCGCACTTTAATCGAGAATTCGAGATCCCTTCACCTACCTGCACTTTACTAATTAATTGTATAGTTTTGAAGTCATACTACTGAAATCTGCTGGTAGAGAGGGAGTGCGCACAGAATCAAGTGTTGACCCTTTTCTGCTGAATTTC
This sequence comes from Apolygus lucorum, assembly GCA_009739505.2. NCBI lineage: Eukaryota > Metazoa > Arthropoda > Insecta > Hemiptera > Miridae > Apolygus > Apolygus lucorum. Next base: position 15,626,505 of record CM019169.2, on the reverse strand, counting down.
GATGGGTTGCGATTAACCCTTTTCTTGGCGGGTGTGTTATAGTTACCCTTACCCCTTTTCACTCCGAATTTCGCGTTATTCCAATCTCTTGACCAGTTTTGATGGTTTCGTGTATTAATTTAACATCTTGGCTGTTTATACAATCGTTGGCAGCACTACTTTAACTGGAATTCAACTCCTTCTTTGCCCAGCTTTTGGTAAGTTTAATATCTTCTTCAGGGCTCGAAGGACGGTTTACTCAGTGAGCATACCAAGCATCAACACGAAATGAGATGGTTGAGGCGCCACCATTATTATTGAAGACCAAAATTCATGGTATTAAATGAGAAAATTAATTAATTAAACGTCAGCTTTCAGGAAACAATAAGACCAATATAGAGGTGCATGACAGTTTGGATAGCTTGGTGTATCTCCAAGCTGTGATACATCTTTATATTTGTCTAATTGTTTCCCGAAAGCTGACATTTAATTTATTCATTTCCTCATTTAATACCATGAATTTTGGTCTTCAATAATAATAGTGGCGCCTCCACCATCTCATTTCGTGTTGACGCTTGGTATGCTCCCTGAGTAAAACGTCCTTCGAGTCCTGAAGAAGGCAATAACATTACCGAAAGCTCGGCAAAGGAGGAGTTGAATTCCAGTTGACCCCATTCCAAATCAGTTGACGTAGTGTATTTTTTCAAGTTGATCCACATATTTGCTGTGGGCAGCACTGGCACTGGAGAGTTATCTAGTCAAAGGGTTATTAATAGATATTTGCCACTCGATGATTTAAGTAGCTTTACTTCCATAATTGGCTTGTTTTCAGTTGTTTTGAAAGATTTTTAGTGAAGTTGAATAATTTACATAATTTTCTGTTCGGAACACCAGTTGGGATCAATGACACCTAAATATTTTTGTTCTGAATGGGCAAAATGAAAAAGAGCTAATGAGTCCCCTGCCAGGTTTATGAAGTATCTAGTTTCCTTGATTATTCCCACTTTTGCCAAGAAAATGGGTCTCAGTCGGTCGCCGTTTGTTCCTCGTTCCGGGTTAGTATCTAGCCAAATCGAAGGCGCAAAAACATGAAAACGTTGTAGTTAAATTGGAAATTTTAAAGGATTTTAGAAATTCATTAGTGCACGGGCCTAGGGAATTGAAAAACTGAAATATTGCCGATGGAATCATCAAAATCGAACAATAATTGCCCGAGAAAAATTGAAAAAAAAACCGTTAATTCAGTTATGTTTTTCCCTTAAAATGTAGCTTAACTTGAAATTTTCAAGGATTTTAGTAATTCATTAGTGCACGGTCCTAGGGAATTGAGAAACTGAAATATTGCCGCTGGAATCATCAAATTCGAACAATAATTGCCAAAGAAATAAGGGGAAAACATGGAAAACCCCGTTTATTCAAACGTTTTTCCCATTTTTCTTTGGCAATTATTGTTTGATTTTGATGATTCCAGCGGCAATATTTCAGTTTTTCCATTCCCTAGGTCCGTGCACTACTGAATTTCTAAAATCCTTGAAAATTTCCAATTTCAGTACAACTTTTTAACTTCATCGGTAACAAGATGCTACAGAGCTCCCTTGCGGTTTTGCTTCAAATTAGGCAACCAGTTTTGTTCAAAACAACCTGGTTAAAAAAGTCTTTAAGTTGTGTTACCTTTTCGACCTCTTTACTTCTTGTAGAGGGTTGACTCTTGACAACAAGTTTTCCAGAGAATTTCAATTTATTTATAAGTATTTAACTTACTTGCAAAATTTTTGATGCGGGTTGTGATTAACTTGTAGATCGTTCATATCGATCTTTTATGCAACCCAAAAGTCTGACCAATCATATAGTTAATCGCAGCTTTTTGCTTCTTCGTCTACCAAGGAAGCGGAAGCTTTGTTATCACTTTTCAAAAAATCTTTGTTGAAGAAAAAATGTTCTCCATAATGAAGATATCCACACGCGGTTTACGTTTTAGACCTTCCTGAACAATTTTGTGTTTGTCTGTCTGTCTGTGTCTGTCATGAAATTCTTGCCACAACCATAACTTCTACATTTCTCACCCGATTTCGATAAAATTTTCGAGGATTATGCGAGTTGGGGTGGAGATGCTCCCCTATAAAAATCATGGCCCCCAAATTTAATGTATTTTGTGCGCATGCGCAAACGAGAAATCCTTGTAACAGCCATAACTTCTACATTTTCCAATAATATTCAGAGATTGTGCGGGTTGACGTGTAGTGCACTTTGAGATTGATGTTCTGAGATGAGCTACCATGCATCGGATCATCTACAGGGTGTCCCATGTTAAGCACCATAAAACTTCGGGAGTCGATTCTACAACTAATTTTAGTAAGAAAGTGTCTTTTAGCAATTTTGCGTTAGACGCTTATTTTCCGAGTTATTTTAATTTTAAGATTTTTTTCGTGTTTTCGACCTCAAGCCATTAAAATGACCATAACTCGCTTAATTTACAAGCAATTAAAAATCTAATTACACCGTTGGATAGGGCGTTAAATTTTCCATCTTTCAAGTGGTTATACAAAATTTTTTATAAGATCGTGATGGGTGAAAAATCAACTCGTAAAGTCATTTTTGTAAAATCGTCAAAATTTCCTACTTTTTCTTTTGATTGTTGAGGTTTTACTTCCACATGATTTTTCACGTACCTCTACGTCAAAAACTGCGCAAAGATTTCAGCTTTCTAATGGTATAATTTGTTTTAATTTTACCCCGCTAATTAGGGGTGAAAAATACGTTTGAATGCTAAAAAACGTGGTTGCGCTCATGGAAATCAAGGTTTTCTGGTTCGTTGGGCCTCGGGCAGATTCGACGAATTAGGGGTGGAATTCCACGTCATTTTCAACGCTATTAGACTAATTCCATTGCCGTTGGTACGTGAAAGCTCAGTATTGAACTTTGGTAGGTCCGAATCTTTTTTTTAAATTTACTTGGTATTTATGCACGAATTCTCGCAACTTTCTCGATTGTATGAAAAAAGAGATATCTCATAAATAATAGCGTGTAGATGTGGGATAAAAAATAAAGATATTTTAGAGAAAGTAAAAATGATATTCATGAACAAAAATAATCTCTATCTTCATCGAAGTACGTTATTGACTAAACATAAATGAGATAATAAATTATCCTCTACTCCGTCTTTGACTTTGTCATTCGTCCGGATACCTGTGAACACAAAGCAAAGTTTTTTACAGCCAAGTAGAAAATAATTGAGGAATGTCAAAATTTGAAGCAGTGGTCATCATATTACCGATTCAGAGTAAGTGCTCAATGTCTGTCTCCTGACAGCTCATTCCTCAATTATTTTCTACTTGGCTGTAAAAAACTTTGCTTTGTGTTCACAGGTATCCGGACGAATGACAAAGTCAAAGACGGAGTAGAGGATAATTTATTATCTCATTTATGTTTAGTCAATAACGTACTTCGATGATGATGAAGATTATTTTTGTTCATAAATATCATTTTTACTTTCTTTAAAATATCATTATTTACCTATCTTTATGTTTTATTCCACTTCTACACGCTATTGTTTATGAGATATCTCTTTTTTCATACAATCGAGAAAGTTGCGAGAATTGAACATTTAATTCGTGCATAAATACCAAGTAAGTTAAAAAAAAAAGATTCGGACCTACCAAAGTTCAATACTGAGCTTTCACATACCAACGGTGATGGAATTAGTCTAATAGCGTTGAAAATGACGTGGAATTCCACCCCTAATTCGTCGAACTTGCCCGAGGCCCAACGAACCAGAAAACCTTGATTTCCGTGAGCGCAACCTCGTTTTTTAGCATTCAAACGTATTTTTCACCCCTAATTAGCGGAGTAAAATTAAAACAAATTATACCATTGAAAAGCTGAGATCTTTGCGCAGTTTTTGACGTAGAGGTACGTGAAAAATCATGTGAAAGTAAAACCCTAACAATCAAAAGAAAAAGTAGGAAATTTTGACAATTTTACAAAAATGACTTTACGAGTTGATTTTTCACCCATCACGATCTTATAAAAAATTTTGTATAACCACTTGAAAGATGGAAAATTTAACGGCCTATCCAACGGTGTAATTAGATTTTGAATTGCTTGTAAATTAAGCGAGTTATGGTCATTTTAATGGCTTAAGGTCGAAAACACGAAAAAAATCTTAAAATTAAAATAACTCGGAAAATAAGCGTCTAACGCAAAATTGCTAGGAGACACTTTCTTACTAAAATTAGTTGTAGAATCGACTCCCGAAGTTTTATGGTGCTTAACATGGGACACCCTGTATACAATCAGGTTATGGATACGAGGATGCTATGTGCCACCCCACTTGGCGGACGTTTTTTCTTGTGTACATGCTTCTCAATGAACAAAAGCCTCATGAGGATGCTGACGATGCCTCTGTGTTTATGCCTCTCCGAATCAGGTTAATTGAGTTCCAGTGGGAAACCAACTCCGCGCAGGGTTCCGATGGGTAGCAGCGACGAGGCCCTCTCAACTGCCCCAATTTGCCTCCATTAAAATTATTGTCGCTCAATTCGCGAACTGACGAGACCCGCCTCTCGCTAATTCGTCGGTGGAATCATTCCCATTGCTGCCTATGTGTTCGAGGCATCACTCTCGATATATCCAGCCTCCCATTTAGAAGAGAAAAATTATAACCTACAGGCAATTCGGGTTATCGACACTTGAAGACGGCATTAGTTGATCGTCTTATCGAATAGTTCCATCATCATTCATGAGTCGGTTCCATCTTCTCTTGCGGCCCGGAACGAGGATATTACAGAAGTTTTCACGGTTATTAACTTTTCAAGCTGCACGATTTGAATTAGTCTCCCCGAATTGCATCTTAACTACTCCTTCGAATGCGATGCCGCCATGAGTAATCACTTCCAAACTGTTCGTAACCACTGACAGTTAGATGGGAGCTCGTTGCATTCAGACCGATTACCTCTTCACGTTTAATACTACTGTGAGTGAACTCAGTTTTAACTAGAATTGTATCTCATTTCCATAAATACTGTCGTTTATTGAGTACTGACATCAACATAATGACCGAGTAACTCTATGCAATGCGCGTAACTCTATTCCTTTAAACTTTCTGAAAGTTACCTGTATAACGTTTGTATTACATTACTATGTGGACCAATTTATGTAAATATCGCTTGATGTTCAATTGCAACCAACATAAATTTCCGATGTTCGTTTTAACATTGCAAATGAATCCCTTCATTATGACAAAACTGTAATTAGTAGGTTTAATTTGCCAATATTCTAGACTAAGAAAATCCAGTTTGTCAATTGATTCCATTTCAATAATTTTTTGAGTTCAGTTTTCAGACATCGAAAATCAAGAGAAATATTTGTTCAGATGTGTTTTTGGGTCGGTAATGATGAGTTCAGTTCGATTCAAGAACGATTCTATTCGGTTACTCTGTGGTCTTTTTAGTTATATGTTTTTGAATCCAGTAGATGACATAACCATCAGAGGTTTGGTCACCACTGCAGACTTGACTTCGATTTAGTCAATAAGAGGCTTATTGAATGAATGGGGAATTTGCCTCAATTTTAGATTCTGGAATTTCAAGGCAAATCCTATTATAGGGCCCTAGAATAACGTTTAACACTAGGAATAACCAACGGAAAAAAATTACCGTAGGAGAAAATGACTAAACAAGTGAACCTCTGTTACAAAACACCGCGAAAATCGGGGAGTATTGTTGACGTCATACGAAAAAAAAAAGAAAAAAAACGACGCGAAAGCAACAACAGACAGAGTTCTAGCACGCCACACAAAACGATCCAGTGAAATGGCTACTCGAATAATGTGATTCAAATCTTGAAACTAAATAAGAGAAGATGAAGAATAATAATGCTTGATGAACTAGTAGATAGATTCGTATTGTAAAAAAGTGAGTAATACTGTTTCTTTTGGTCAATTTGGTGTCTGTGTTCTTCCTGCCAGTTCGTGGCGCACTCTTGTGCGCACTACTCGGAAGGTGAACGTTCGCGTATGTTCCGCTTCTGTGGTAAGCGCCACAGAACCTCCTTTGAAGTCAGATTGGTGGAATATCCGTCACGTTTCAAACATGGCTGCCTCTTACACATTGCCACCACATTTAAAATTTCCATCTTCCTTAAATTCTCTAAATTTTTTGGATGCGTTTTCGAGCAGCTCACTATGGTTTTATTCCATAAAAATAAACCCTCATTCGAAAAAAAAAAAAAAATGTGAGGCAAATTCCCCATTACGATATGTTGCTTTCCATTACATTCTCAAACCTAGAATACTCTCCCTTTGAAGGAACCCATCCGAGCTCTAATAACCAGAATGTGAACCAGAAGAGCTGTTATATCTTGGAAGCATATCGTCAAATTCATGGTTTGTAAAAAATATGACTTCTACCCCGTTTGAAAGGTGATTCTTTCTTTCTTTTGCAAGATCTTTGTGGATTGGTTTTTTACATATTTGATGACAGTTTCCAACATTTTTCTCAATTTTAGCATTTTTCTTCTTCTGAGGGTGGTAGAATGACTTATATAGTGATTTACTTATAAATATCTTGTAGGCAAAATAATATTGCCTACAGACGAGCGTTTACTCTAATTAAAAGCTGACTCAAATAAGGCACTAATAAAGACCTAAAAGAGAGATTCGATTAGAAAGGAGTGGTCGTGAGCTGACTAACAACTCGTCGATATATCTGTTCACCTTCTCTCCCAACTTGCACCGAGATAATGTTAGCGATGACTCGCTCTTGTCATCATGATTTCCTCAAATATTCGAACAAAGCTTCGAATTTTTCACTGAGTAGGTGCGTTGAGCTTTTCTTGCGAGGATAACGATGCTCTCATCTTAGACCCAGGATGTTGTTTCTCGAGTTAGCACCTTCATCTTGTAGTTTTCCGTATACTCGGTTGTCTTCGAATGTACATTTTTCTCGTAAATTTAGGCGATTAATATTTTTATCATAATCACAAAATTTCACCTTAGAATCAAATTTCCAATTAACGAATAGCTATCTATTATTGGTAAATTTATGTTCAAAGCCTCCACGCGATGTGGTTATTGCTTACTGTGAGGTAAGGTACTGCTTACTATTATTCGCTCGTCTTCCTGTCAGTGACGATATGAGCTTCCAACTTGAAACGATAGACCTGTGGGTTCAAGAAAGACCCACGTACGAGTTAAAAGCTCCTGAAAGTCGGTTGTTCTGTCGATTGTGCCTTTTGGCACAGGTAAGCTTTTAATCTTTTAGCACAGCACCTTTAGATCAGCAGCCTCATATTATATTAATAGCTGTATACTAAAGCAAATCTTTTGGCAAAATAATTGCGGCTTCTCGGATTGAATGAGCTTCTCTACCGTTCCGATAAAAAATTATGCTTCGAATAATCGAATCTAAATAGTCTCTCATCATTGACCAGTTCACCACTCCTTTCAGCACTTCTACGTCTAGTTAGCCTTATTTTGGTGTTTTTTGGAATATTATAATGAAATCATTTCCTTACATCTGTACAATAGGATATCTGTAATCAGATCATCACATACATGTAAGTACATGTACATTCATGTAGATGATAGAAAATATTATTTTTTTGAGTTTCCCCTTTTTGTCGAGAAACTAATCCAAAATGGATGTTTTCAGAATAGGTATTATTAGATGTACCTATATGTTTTTCTTTGCCACTCTTCCCTCCCGCCACTATAACCAGGAATTCCCAATATCCAGGAAACTTGAGTTTTCCCGCATAGATCCTAGAGCTTGTGGGCTGATCCAAAATAACTTTTCAAAATACTTATTGGACGACTTTGCTTAACAGCTGTAGGTCAGTGATTTCTGCTATCTCAGTTGGTCTAAAGATGGCGGCTAGTCGGATTGGATGAGCTTCCCTTCTGCACGGGAGAGCAACTAATCCAGTGGTAGCTATGCAGAAAACATTGTTTTGAGCGAGTTTTCTTTCTTGAGAGTAGAAATCCTAGGAGGAATGTAATCCGAAATTTTGTTCTCAGAATTTTTATTATATGAATTCCTCGACAGAATATTTGAAACATGCAAGCCTACAATGTGACCCCTGGAAACTTTGTTTCGGGTGAGTTTTCCACTCGAATCTGCTACAAGGCTGATGAGAAGCTAGTCCACTATTATGTTTTGAAATAAGTACGAGTTGGATGACTTTCCCTACTAGCTCTTAGGATCAGAGTGTATAGCATTTTCACGTCAAATTGGAGGTTTTCCATTTCAAATTGGAGGTTTTACACATCAATTTGGAGGTTTTACATTTCAAATTGGAGGTTGACGGAAATACATGATTTAATTCTGGGACTTTTCGAAGTGGCGAACCCAACTATCACGTACCTGATAATGGATAACGTAGCTATTCACCGAGCTGGACAAGTTACCAGTAAGATGATCGAATTGGGGTTTAACGTGAAATATCTGCCCCCCTACTCACCCAACTTGAATCCAGTGGAGCACTGCTTTTCAAAAATAAATTTGTCAGCAAGACAAATCCTCAGTGAGCCCCAAACAAACCACGACCTGTGTGACACGATAACCCGAAGCGTTGCAACTGTCACCACATCGGACTGCACAAATTATGTTATGAGAATGATATATAGACCTGACAGCCGCTGCTGCGGGAGAGACTTACGTTGGAAAATTTGTTCATTCTTTTCCGTTCATTATGTTCATTCTTACTTGTTGAATGTTACGTTTCACTCGCTAATTTGTTGTTATTGCTTTCCCAAAATTAAATAATGTATTTCCGTCAACCTCCAATTTGACGTGAAAATGCTATAAACCTACTCTCCACCCCCGTCATACCGTGAGTAAACTCATCCAAAAGATTCAAGTTTAAATCGCATTAATACCAGTACACTCGTAGATTGTAAATTTATGCTAAACTTATTCGATATTCCAGAAGGTTGGGTTGAATATTCTGGTCCCTTTCTGAACCAAGTCCGCGACGTAGTGGAATTGCGTGGGAGGGACTCTGTCAGGTATGAAAAGGGTTCTAACGGAATTCGGTAGCACTGCGCAGTTATCTCCGGAGTTGGTAATTATAATTTTATGCAAATTCCCATTGTTGCTGACCGCCAGATACAGAGGGAGCAGGTGCTCTGAAAGGGCCTTGTGTCCAACTCTCATGAAATGCCGTTTCGTACAATAACCTCTCTTTGTGGAGTATCTGTCTGACCCATCTAGTGATGAAAGCAGGCCACGAGATTGAATTTTCATTCACTACAAAAATTGTTTTCATATAATTTTGTCTTCAATGCGTGTCTTATCGTAGTAGGTACATTATGAAGTAGATGCTCTTGGTTTTATGCGAGGAAGTGTATAGAACTTCCTCTGACATGAATTCAGAGACCATTTTGTATAAGGAGGGGTCTTAAAATTCATTCAAAAGCCTTAGAAATCCACCAAAAAGGGGTGCGACCCTTTTGTGTGTTTTCCTTGTTTCCTTCCCTTCAGGATTTTCTCAAGTTACGTTGGATTGGGTGTCGGTGGAGTACGGTGGGTTTCCTCGGGCACGTACGCTTTTGTAATTAGTTGAGACTCATAGACCCTTCTTTGGAGCCCTCGACAGGAACTAAGTATCACTTTACGTCCCCATAATTTTCTGCGTTCTCCCCCTTTGGTTCGTGGTCATATGTCAAGTGGTGGAAGGTTTATGTGGGGTAGAGATCGTCTGATGGTGGCAGTGGCCAGCTGTCGTGAACAGGGTGCAATTTTTCTTCCTCAATGTGTCATCTGAAGAGAGGAAGTATTATTGCCAGGAAAACCCATACACACCCCGTTTAAAAACGCCTTTTTTATACAAAACACTATTCGGTGGAATTTTAGCAACTCCCTGGAGATATAGTATATAAATTACACAGTTATGTCATCCCTAAACTCTATAAACGTTCTCGTAAGATGAGGCAAAAATGAGGATTCGATAACCAGCCTAGGGAGTAACGCCCCTCCTGTATTCGACGAAGGTGAGCACGGTTCCTGTATAATCAGGTAACGAGGTGGGAAAAAACGGGTTGAACTTGATCTTGATGTCAGAAGTTTCATGGATCTTCTTCCATGTAAATTCGACACTTTCACCTCCATTACGCCACTTCAGGTATGCTACACCAGGTTTAACTGCATCGAGGCAGGTCTGACGGGATCTTGGATGGCGTGTCGCCAAGTGGATCGACAACTTCCTGTCCTAATCGGGAAGCGGTTTTTTGAAGCTCTTTCCTCCAAAACACCTAGAAATTCAATTTGATTTGGAGGTATCCGATGTTTGCTGTAAAGGCAGGTAATAGATATACCTACTGCGATATGTATGCTTAGATTCAGTATATATCTCAATCGAATGAGGAACAATTCAGCTTGGTTGGTGAGGTAGTTGTTGATTCGTGTCGGTTAGAGAGCTGATATGAGTATGTATATTGGTGTATTGTTCAGAGGGAACATGAAGTGAGAAGGGATGAGTTTGGGGGCAAAAGGAAGTACTGGTAGGCACTATTTCCCACCTCATTTTCCCATTCAGAAGGTTTCTGCCAAGAATTTGATTAGAACTCTTCTAATCAATCTTCTTCGCTGTGTGTCTTACATACTCAAAATGGCTACAGTACTATTGTAGGTACGCCATAGTTAAATATGTACCTACGTAGCAAAATGTAAAATCTACGTTATTATGGTTCGACGAATTCCGAATTTGAATTCCTTATCTGTCAGAATTCTTTGTGGATTTTGAGTGAAATCTAGTTGCTGATGTTTTCGTGAACTTGGTGATCTTGGTCAAGCTTTGAATTCCCATAAAACCATTGTATGGAATTTTACAATACGTGTACCTATTTGAAAACCAACTTCGTTTAATAAAATCTGAACTCAAAATTAATGTACATTTGGTTGTTTTTCATATACAAAATCGATACCTAATATATTAATTATGTTCTTTTCTCATGTTCCAGGACGGTAAAGAAGAGCAACAGTTCGGCCGGGGAGATGTTGGGGGAGGTGACCCTGCGGCGGTGCGCCACTCAGCCCATCTCCAGGGACGAGGTTGACGACTTGCCAAAAACTACCATTGCTGAAAGGTATCATTCGTGTGAATTGCTTATACAGGGTTTATCAAATAGGTCAATAATTCTTCAAGGGGAGCTTATACAAGTAATTTGCGACAAAAAATTGCATGAGTTAATGAGCGAATTTCCTTAGAAATCTTTGAAGCCATGGTTGAGAAAATCAAAATATAAGAGAGAGTAGTCAGCCTTGTGGGTGTGGCAACATAGCAAAAATGCAAGTTATATCACTAAGGTTTATTATTTTTCTGTATAGATCACTCGTATAGAACACAGCTTTGCCACTACCTACCAACCACAGTTACTTCCTACTTCACAATCTAGTTTATTTGGAAGAAATAAAACCTTCACATTCGATTCAAAGAAATAGGGAGTTTGATATGGGAAATTTGAATATTGGTTGCTAAGGACGCAGAACTGACTACAACTCGAAGAAACGAACAACGATCGCATTTTGGTCAGACAAAATTTGAACGGAAATTAGACCTCTTTTGCGATTCACACTCGTGTTTCTGATTTATCGTAAGTTCAACCCTCAAGTTCTCATGGGGAGCGAACAGGTTGTCCTACAGACCTCCGGGTGGTCTCAATCGTTTCTAAAACATTAAATACTATTTAAAATTGATGGAAAAAAATACCTTTACAAATTTTTTGAGTTTAGGGCGTTTTTGAAAATGTCAGCTCTTATTTTTCAACCCTTAGAAGTGACTGACATCAACCAAAAGCTTCGGGGCACAACTAGACCCCTAATAATGGAGCCCATATACCAAATTTCATCAAAATCGGTCCTTGGTAACTAAAAAAAGTACAGCGGATGGACGGCAAAATGTTTATGCTTTTCGGAACTTACCTTGAAAAGTTAACCAACCAATTTTAAGGAGAGTTAAAAAATGTTTAACGTACTTTGACAAGTTGACTAACAAATTTTAAGGAGGGTTAAAAATGTTTTTTCTTGGTCGATTCCAGAGGTTTATTATTGAAATTAATAACCCAAAATCGTAAAACGTATACTATAAAAACCTCAAAAATACTTTCAGAAAACTCAAATAATACTATCTATGTATCACCGAACTTATAAAAATTTGAGCTCTTTACATTGAATAATTACAGAAATGCAGCAATTCAAACATAAGTTATTTCTTCCATAAAGTGTAATTTTCGGAAAGGACAAAAGTTTGACGCCTTTTACTTTAAAAAAAAATTAATTGAGGAATTTGAAGGTAGTGTGGTAACTTCAATTTGAAACCTTATTCATAGTGCTCTCAACATTGTAACAATAATCACCAAAAAATAGAAAACAATTGAGAGTAATGTTGTATACGTTTTTGATTGCTTTTTCAATGTTTGATGTATAAATTGACTAGGCTAATAGCTCATCATAGGAAGACAAAGTAGTATTTCATGTAGGGAAAGGTACTCACGGGATAGTAATGACATCAGTTAGAGGCTAACAGTTGGTATCTTCAAGTATTCACACAATGGGGCGTGGGCATGGGTCGGAAAACTGTTTATTGTTATTTTTGTTCTAAACTGGACCTCATTGTGAAAATTTTGACACCAACCGCGACCTTCTAGCGCGAGAAGACCTTTTTCTATGATTTTTCAAAGTTTCGAATGTTTGTGACGTCACAGTGGGCTGGGGGTCCCGCCCAGGCGTGACGTCATTAACATTCGAAACTTTGAAAAATCATAGACAAAGATCCAACTATCCAAAAAGAGAACGGCTGGTGACAAAATTCTCAAGATAAGGTCTACTTTCGATTGAAAATTTTTAAAAAAATCAGGCGCACCCTCCATTGTTAGTAGTGACGTCATTAAAACTTTCTCAATTGCTAAAAAATACTGCGCAAATCCCACTCATTTCAAAAAGGGTTATCTAAAAGAAATTTAAAAACGTCTGCCAAGTGGGTGTGGCACATAGCTTCCTCGTATCCATAACCCGATTGTATAGATGATCCGATGCATGGTAGTTTATCTCAAAACACCAATTTCTAAGTACCTTCCACTACCCTCATAGGGGACCATCTACACGCTAATCTGGACAATCCTAGAAAATTTCATCAAATTCGGATGAAAAATTAAGTGAGTAGATGTATGTGATTGGATCAAAAAAATACTTAGCCTTGGCTGGGATTCGAACCCGCGACCCCTGGGGGACAATTAAAGTTACGGCTGTTACAAGGAATTCACGTTTGCGCATGCGCAGTCGCTTCTATCAGTCCGGGGATGATTATTTTCATAGGGGACTATCTACAACCTAATCCACATAATCCCTGAAAATTTCATCGAAATCGGGTGGAAAATGTGGAAGTTATGGCCGTTTCAAGGGAATTCACGTTTGCGCATGCGCAGTGGCTACTATCAGTCCGAAGGTAATGATTTTCATAGGGGATCATCTAAATACTAGTATGTAACATTACTGAAAATGTCATTGGAATCGGATGGAAAATGTTGAAGTTATGGCCGTTACAAGGAATTCACGTTTGCGCATGCGCAGTCGCTGCTATCAGTCCGGGGATGATGATTTTCGTAGGGGACCGTCTACACACCAACCCGCACAATCCCTGAAAATTTCATAGAAATCGGACAATAACTTCGTATAGTTATGCGCGTTACAAGGAATTCATGACAGACAGACACACAGACACGGAACCAAAATTGTTCAAAAAGTTTAAAACGCAAAACGTGAGTGAAAATTTTGATTTTGGAGAACTTTTTTTTTCTCATCCTTGAAAAGTGAAAACAAAGCTTCCGCTACCTTGGTAGACTCGGAAGCAAAAATTGTGGGTAATAATTGGTTTTTGAAATCAATTAAAGGAGTTGAAAGCCGCTTGAATGTTGCTTTAAAACTTCAGATTAGTGAAAATCCGTTCATCTTTAAAGTATTCTGAGCTTAAAAACGGAAAACTTGAATGATTTCTTGAATCCAGTGCATTATAAGATCAGTGATGTTTGTCACTACTAAGGCAATTTTCATCAGTATGAATTTTACGTTAAGCAGAAATACCTGCATGTAGGTGCGTTACTTCCAGGGGAAAATGTTAAATTCAATTTGTTCATGATAACCTAAACGGGTTTAATTTTGTTCAATGTTTACTGGTATGAAGGGTGTGTGCCTGCTATCCTTTTGAAATAGTTTTTACTCAGAAAACATGTCCCTAAATTCACCCAGGTCCTAAACCTTGAAACAAAGTCCTAAATTGTTGTTTTTCATCTCACTTTTACATTTATTCCACTTTTCTGGAGTCTGTCACACAAAAATATTCATCGGTAAACATTGGAAATTTCACCTTCAGTTGAACAAATTCCAATACGTACGGCGTTGGAAAAGAGGAAATACCTTAGAATTTATGTCCTCGACGTATTTCATCAAACTTTTGTACCAAAAAGCATATTCCAACCAAGCCATATTCTGCATCATCGATGGGAAAATATTCGAATACCTAAGAGATGCAATCTTGTTCCAACTAAATCGTATTAATATTATCACAGTATTCCTTAATATTTCGAACCACACACAAAAATATCACGTAATATCGAGATATTGAATACGAAAGAAAACCTTTTTGGTGGTGTCTTTCTATCAAATTATACCTCTCGCGCTCCTGCGAGTACCTTCTCAAATTTTTTTTTGTTTACGGGTTAGTAATTTATTGGATAGAATTTTCCGCGTTCCTATCGAATATTCTATATTATGTAATATTCCTTAATATCTTTGCTCGATTGGAACCTGAATAATATTGAGAGGCTACCAGACTAAGATTTCCTTCACCCCATTCGGAAGGTATCGTGTATTAGATGCGAATTCCTTATTGATGTTACATTTTTATTTTTAAAGCGTGCAAAAAAAAACCACAAAACCTTGACCTCCATTATGGAGGTCAAGGTTTTGTGGTTTTTTTTTTACTATGATAGTTATATTATGTACTTGTATCGATTATTTCTGCAGATTATTGGCGGTAAGCTATCGATAATTTGAGATTTCGATAGTATCGATGATTTTTTAACGATCGATATTGTACTATCGGTCTAGCTGTTATCGATCGATAGTTAATATCGTTTGGTATGTTTGTGTTCATTAAATGTTTTCAACTAAAGCTTCGTCTTAGTTGACCAAAAATGTTTCCTCTTTACCTTTGTCCTTACATTGTACGGTATTGATAGAGAATTCATTACCTACATTTTCTTCTAGCGTTCATGTTCATAGAATCTACCTTTCTGACTGTAAAAATTACGGTCGATAGTGTCCGATAGTCCTGAATTATCGACATTACTGATAGTCTAACAACTTTGCTGCTCATTCAGAAATGTATTATACGTATTACACAGAGAAATTATTGTATTGTTTAGGTTGGCAGCCCTGAGGAAAAATGGTAATACCAACTGGATGAAGAGGATTGATAAGCCGATCGAAGAAATTATTTCAGCGAAACCTCCTTCGGTGAGTTTATTTTCCACCTTCGTGGGATTTTATTATATTATTTAATTTTTTTTTCCTTACCTACCACAGGTCATCTCATGACAGATATGTAGCTATTGATATGTCACCCTTAGAAAATATCGGTACCAGATCTACTAATAGAAGGTAGACCTTCATTTTATATCCATTCAATTATCCTTTCCCTTCACTTCCGGAACATTCAACGACATGAAAAGACCTTTTTCCCCACACCATCAATTTATTCAGTCAGGGCGATCATTTATTACTTCAGATTTGTATATTGATTAAGTGTCATGAACTTCACCCCAACTTCTAAGTTCCGACAGAGAGCCCCTCACAGTTTTGCTACTACATAAATGTTCATCACAGTAAAATCGAGAGAAAAATGTAATTTTTCAAGTTCATATATTATTACGCAGACTCAGGAAACAAAGTTAATGAAAACCCCACATCATTATAAAGAGGTTTTTGAGCTAGGTCGTTGTAATTTTAGTCCCTATTATCACCCCTGAGAAGAGACAGGCAATAATCATAAGTAGGTCAATTGTTGGAAATAATACTTGAAAAATTATATTTTATCGATGAAGAATTATACTATTTATCATTGGAAATGATGAATCAAAATTACAACGTACTAATTCGTTCAACTCTGAAATTCATATAACCACAGAAGAGTCCCTACCTAAATCGTGGTCGATTCCGAAGGTGTAGTAAAAATAAGAAATCTATAATAAAACGAAAAACATGATCCAGGGACAAAATGTCTACATGTAAGAGGTGAGAAACTCTCGAGAAAAAAATCGAAACCATGGATAATTGTAGGTACACTCGCGAGACAAGTCATTTTCAAAACCCTTATTTTCACCTTCAATCGAGTTAAAAATTAGAGAAAGAAGGTCGAAACCTCCGAATTTCCATGATTCACACGAGAGACAAGACATCTTCAACAGCTTATTTTCACCTTCGATCGAGTGAAAAAGTGGAGAAAGAAGGTCAAAAACACCGAAATTGGTTGATTCACGCGAGAGACAAGATATCTTCTAAACCTTATTTACCCCTTCAATCCAGTGAAAAAGTAGAGAAAGAAGTTCGAAACCATCGAAATTCGTTGATTCACTCGCGAGACAAGACTTCTTCAATATCTTGATTTCACTCGATTGAAGGTGAAAATAAGGTTTTGAAGATGACTTGTCTCATGAGTGAACCAACGAATTTCGATGGTTTCGACCTTCTTTTCCACTTTTTCACTCGATTAAAGGTAAAAATAAGGTTTTGAAGATGACTTGTCTCTCGTGTGAACCAACGAATTTCGATGGTTTCGACCTTCTTTCTCCACTTTTTCACTCGATCGAAGGTGAAAATAAGCTGTTGAAGATGTCTTGTTTCTCGAGTGAACCAACGAGTTTCGATGGTTTCGACCTTCTCTCTCTACTTTTTCACTCGATTGAAGGTGAAAATAAGGTTTTGAAGACGACTTGTCTCTTAGTGAACCAATGAATTTTGGAGGTTTTGACCTTCTTTCCGTACTTTTTCTCTCGATTGAAGGTTAAAATAGTTAAAATAAGGTTTTGATGAAGATTTTGTCTCTTGAGTGAATCAACGAATTTCGATGGTTTCGACGTTTTGCTTCCAAGTTTACCAAGGTAGCTGAAGCTCTGTTTTCACTTTTCATCGTTGAAAGAAAAAGTTCTCCAAAATGAAAATGTTCACTCGCGTTGTACGTTTCAGACCTTCCTGAACAATTTTGGTTTCGTGTCTGTCTGTCCTGAAATCCTTGGCACAGCCTAGACTTTTTCTCATCCGATTTCGATGAAATTTTTCGGGGTTAGTGTGTAGATGAAAATCATTCCTCCCGACTGGTTGCCACTTTGCATGCTGAAACGTGAAATCCTTGTCACATCCATTTCTTTTACATTTCTCACTTGATTTCGATGAAATTTTCAGGAATCATGCGAGTGGGGTTGGAGATAGTTCCCTATGAAAATCGAAGTTGAAAGTATTTTGTGCGCATGAGCAAACGTGTAATGAGGAATTTCACCGATTTCTGTTTGCATTTTTCCTGAATAGTTAATGGTGTGGGATAGATGAAAATCGGGCTGATTTCGGAAAATAAGTCTCCTGTTATTTTTGGGAGACAGTCAAAATTTTTAATTTCAAAACTAACCGGGAAAACAGACGTCCAGCGGGAACGCTCGCTGATTGGGCTGTTCGGATCGCTGTCTCCTCCCAGTGTTGCCCGTTGGGACGACGAAATCGTGTTTTCTAAGAGAAAAGTTATCAAACAAAACAGGGGAAACCTAATTTTCCCCATCTCGCTTTTTCTATTTTTTTCTTCAGTTTTTCGATTTCGAACTTTACTGTTTCATGAAATTTTGCATCTGGGGACTATGGATTTCTCGATCTCAGCGCTTCAAGCGGCCTTAAATGAACTATTCCAGCATGACGTCATTTTCCCGGTTTTTTTAAACATTCGTATTTTCTACACTGTTTTTTTTATTCGTAAATTAGGAAGTTCGGGCTGAAAGTTCGCCATAGGTGGTTTTTAGAGGTGCTGAATCCGATTTTGGGGTCAAAAATAGGAAATTCCGACATGGTGAAATTCCTCATTCTTGTAACAGCCATAACTTATTCAGAAATTGTGCGGGTTGTCGTGTTAAGTCCTCTATGAGGGTAGTGCAAGAGAGAGTGCACTTAAAGTTTGATGTTTTGGGATTAGCTACCATGCATCGGATCATCTATACAATCGGGTTACACGAGGAAGCTATGTGCCACACCCACTTGGCAGATGTTTTGTCTTCCATTAAATTGAAGGTGAAAATAAGGTTTTGAAGATCACTTGTATCGCGATTGAACTAACTAGTTTCGATGGTTTCGACCTTTTTCTCTCTCCTCTTTCATTTAGAAGAATGATGTTTTGTTTGTTCATTTGAAGTGTCTCTCCTCGTTCATTTAAGTAGACATTTTGTCACGAGATCATGTTTTTATTTCATTCATTATTATAGATTTGTTATTTGCAGTAATGAATTGGCATGGGTCGTATTCCTATGGGTAGGTTGGTACCTATTTTTCTGTATAGAGCATTTAGGGTCGTCGAGCCTGAAGTTGTTATAACTTGGATTCCGCTCTTGTCATACCAGGATTGATTCTGTCATGAGAAGTTGGTCAAACGAAGTGCCATATCAGCAATCGTATTCTCCATTGGAGTATTATCCATTTCATTGGTTTCGATAGGCAGTTGTAAACTTTCAATACAGTTTTAACAGGAACAGTCGTTCCCGTAGTATTAGAGCTGAACGCCGTAACTGTGATCTCTCCTAAACAAACTAGAAAGCTCCGAATGTTTCTGTTTTCTTGGTGTGAAGTGCGTTCATCTTTCACAATGCCTTCTCAGTCTCTCTCATTGTTGGCACTAAGTATGTTTATCTTCCAAATTCGTCCGTCTTCAATTCATGACTGGGCGGGATTACGTAAATGGTTTCACTAAAACTAGGAACTTGGTCGGCAGGAGCCTCTTTTTTCTTTCCGTTTTCAAACGATTTCTGAAGGCCTCAACTGAACGGTGACGCTCATTGTCCAATAGAACCATTTGCCGTGTCCTTTTGTCACGCAGCTTTTGGTTCTTGAAGTTGGTAGATCTTTGGTCGGTACTTAATAGAAAAAAAAAACCACCATAAGTAGCTATGGCAGATAGCTTCCTCCTTGAACATTATTGTCGGATCTGATTTAGTGTGTTACTAACACTTGGAGCTCATCAGTTCCAATATGCCCTAAAATTTGAATGACGTCAGTATTGAAGGTGAAGACGTTACGTATTTGCGCTTAAAATTCATATTGGGACCCATCAATACGCCAGTTTTCAACTATTGTACTTCAGTATACTGGTTTCAAGCTGCTCTTCTATCCTGGAGTGGATTGAAAAAAAGGAGAAAAAACAACATTCATAGTTTCACCTTAGTGTTAACGATATTGTGAATTTATTGTTAAGTAATTGAATTCTGTTCGTGGAAGTGTCCAGTGAGGGAAGAAACAGTGTAGTGAAGAAAAGTATGATTCGGGTACTAAATCAGAAGAAGGGGTTCTTTTCTGCGTTCTTGCTACCATGTAACGTTTATGTATTGCTGGGCTGTTAGAAATAAGATAATACACAGTCACAAGAATAAAAAAAGATGTATTATAGAATTCGCACTTTGAATTAAACCTTTCGTGAATTGAATAAAACCTTTCGCGAATTTAATTAAATTGAAAAGTATCGAACCATGAAACTCTGCCGATCTTGATGCATGGTTCAGCATTCGCTCTCTGTTGTTTTTCCTGGACCGACAGGAACGGAGGAAAATTTCTTTCTCTCTTGCCTAGTTCACTCAGTTCTCTAGGCATTCAAAGAAAACACCAACTTCTAGACGTAATCACAGAAAGTGTTCACTCCATCACGCCACAAGATTGTGCAAACTACAGCTGCTTGCTGCTCTAGGACGACCTCTCCATTAACTGTTACCTTTTGGTATATTATTTTCAATCGACCAAGAAAAAAAAAAAATTTTAACACCCCCTCAAAATTTGATGGTTTACGTTTCAAGGTACGTAGAATCCAAAAATCGAATAAAAATTTGGCCGTCCGTCCGCCGTACGCGGCACTTTTGCCACTTAGCATTGACCAATTTTGATGAAATTTGGTATGTAGGCTCCATTTGGGGTCTAGTTGTGCCCCGAAGATTTTGGTTGAGGTAGGTCACTTCTAAGAGTTCCAAAATCAATTTTGAAATTTTGAAAACGCCCTAACTCAAAACATTTTGATATAAAGGTATTGTTTTTCCTTCAATTTAAGATTCTATGGAATTTTTAGAATTTTTTGAGACCACCCGAAGCTCTGTAGGACAAACCGTTCACTCACTACGATAATTTAAAGTTTGGACGTACGATAAATCAGAAACACGAGTGTTCAAATTATAGCTGACCGAAATGCGATCGATGTTTTTCTTCATGTTGGATGGTTGGTGGCTTTGCAGACGAGTGATCTATGTAGAAAATAAAAAATAATAAACCATTGTGTAATAATTTGCAGCGTTTTTGTATCAACTTTGTATTGATCTTTTTATTTGACTTTTATATTGATTTCTATTTTCTGTTAAATGTTGCCTTGTATTTTTTTTATGGTTATTATTATACCTAAATTACAATGCCAGCTGTACGTAGAACGTGTTCGTTCCATCACGAGCACAATTGTATATTTTGTTGTAGTTTAGATTTTTTCACAAAACTATAGATTTGCGAAAATTTTAATTTATTAAACTTTAGATTCAGTTTAAGTCATTCATTAAGTTGCATTCATTCCTAAAAGTCTTAATTCTATTAGCCAAAAGTTAAATTGAATTCGCGAAAGGTTCAACTCAAAGTGCGAATGCCAAATAATTAATATGACATATGATAATCCATGATAATATCATTATCAATATAATATCCTGTGATACATAACTAAAATTTTGTGGGGTTGAACCCACAGAAAGGAGAGCTCAATCGGAAATGAAGCAGGAGTACAAAGAAATTTAACAAAATTCTGAACTGAAATTTTCAGGTTTATTTAACCAACGTTTGGTGCTCCCAAACATAAATGAATAAAATAAAATTTAATCCTCAGGGAATCACAGATATAATTGATAGGTACGATATAGATTTAACTTTTCTACCTACCTATCAACGAGAATCCTATCGATTATAATAGTTCTGAGACTTACTTCCAACGGCCGTGGAATTTAATGCTATTCGTTCGAATATTCGGTACTTATACAATATGACTTATTTTCGGAACAGAAGCAGATCAGTCCTCGAGAAGGAGAAGGGGAAAGGAGTCCCAGGAGCACAATTTTCGCCTCGATCTTTTCTGGTCAGGTCTGGTACCTGAAACTAAACAGCGAAACCGGAATTTGTTAGTTTCGGCTGTTACTTTTCCAGAGAAGAGAAATTCGAAATTTTGAGATTTGATAGGTAATAATGCGCCTACCGGTACGGTAATGATGTTGTAGGTGGATAGACGGCTGGTAGGCTGATTCCCACGACGAATTTTCGGCTGCGACCAAATTGATGAATGAATCGGCGATTCTTCTATCTAGTACAGAACAGAACGAAGATCTGCGGTCAATATTGGTGGTATATTGGTGGTGAAAATCTCGTACCAGCAGCTCAACAGGTTAACAAGCTTACCCCTTTTCTCGAGTCTCGTAGATGCGAGTTTTCTGGTGAGAAGGAGGCCGCAGTAGGACGACGACTTTTCCAGAGGAAACTCCCGTGCGAAAAGATAACTCGAAAGTGAAACAAAATTGATTTTCTTTCGGAAATACTAGGTAAAAGATACGGTAGTCGGAAGGACGAGACGACATTCATGAAAAACGGCGAACGAAGAGAACAAAGAAAAGGTGTTTCTGCCTTTCTCCAGCAAGCAGCAGCAGATCCGCTTCGAGCACGTGTTGTCCATTTTATGATTTTCTCGTTCGGTATTTCGCCAACGATTTCAAAAATTCCAAAATAATATGAGCAAAATAAAACTATTAACTTTCTCATTTATTGAGATAATTTTATAATAATCTTGAGAGAATTCAGAAGAGTACAGAAAAGAGAAGGCAGTGGCCGGGAGCGCCGTCACCGCTCTTATTTAAATGTGGCGGAATATTATAAATTCTTCACAGCACAATCCATTATATATCATTATTATTGTATATCATAATTATTACATTATTATATATTATATAATAATGTAATAATTATGATATACAATAATAATGATATATAAAACTTTGATGGCTGGTGGTAAAGGCAATCCTCTCATGTTATGCATAGAAGCCCCTTCTGGAAAAATGATGGGTACCAGTACTTGCAAGACTGTTTCTTTTCTGAAACAAAACTTACGACGAAATTGTTCGTTGTGGAAATGATCGTACGGGTTTTGGAGGTCCCTTGTGTACCTTTTCGGTAATCTGATGCTTTGCCGACGTTCCATTATATTCAGATCGTCCCATTCATCCATTTCATCCATCGTAACTAAGTACGATTCCATAATCGCCGCGTAAATAGCACAACGCACGTTAATTAAAGGAGCAATGAAAACAACTTGTCAATCACATGACCATTAGCCTCCCGCCAGCACTCAGGATTTTTCCCCCTTTGAGTCGAGGGTGAGCCTCAACTCAACGCTGAGTTTGGTTTATGAATACCGTTGAGTGCGCCCTTAGAAATCGCACTGGGTGCTCCCTCAGAGCACCCTCAAATCTTGTCTATGAATACGATTGAGTGCCCGCCAACCCTTATCGATGCATTTGAGGGTGCACTCATACTTGAAAAATGACTATGAATTCTGCCCCAAGTCACATGGGTTGGAGAAAGGGGCGAGGTCCGATCCGGTGTCCCGTGGACGTTAGGATTCAACCCTGTTCTCTCTCGATCAACCCTTCTTCACCATGTTCGAGGGAAAATAATCATAATTATATAATATCACACAACGTAGCAATTTATTTTGCGTGGGATAATACATTTCTATTGTAAGAAAATGTAACAATCGGTTTTCGATCTAAATCATACGTTTGACAAGATGTTGTGTTTATCAACCCACGGCACGCATAAACTGTCAAGTATCGGGAATGGGGTCATCTAACAAACGCTGTTATTACCGAGCTTTCGGAAAATTTATTTCCTTCATCAGGGCTCAAAGCAGCTACATGTGAGGAGAGTGTACCCACCAACTCATACTCTCAGTGTTTCCAAACATTGTCAAAACTTTTAAAATAAATAAATAGCACCAGGCTTTCAACAATAACAAAACAATAAATTTTAAAATTTTAGGCGTATGAATAACAATAAAACTCTCCAGTGAGTTTTATTGTTATTTATACGCCTAAAATTTTAAAATTTATTGTTTTGTTATTGTTGAAAGCCTGGTGCTATTTATTTATTTTAAAAGTTTTGACAAAGTTTGGAAACACTGAGAGTATGAGTTGGTTGATACACTCTCCTCACATGTAGCTGCTTTGAGCCCTGATGAAGGAAATAAATTTTCCGAAAGCTCGGTAATAACAGCGTTTGTTAGATGACCCCATTCCCGATACTTGACAGTTCATACGTTTGACGTTTCATTGATTTATCGCGCAAGGTTGACAATCAAGTTTAATCTGGCTTAAAGTGCCTACCAGCTCTATTTGAAAGTTCAGCTCAAGTGACGTACTTATCGATTTCTCCAGTTGTACGTTCGGAGTTAGTAGGAGGGAAGTTGTCAACTTGGTGGAGTTCTGGCCTAGGAGGGCACTTGCAAAATCCGGTTAGAAAAGCCCTAAAGAGGTTGAAGTTGCCAAGTTCCTTTTTTTTTAGAACGTTCGGCTGTCTATAAAATATAATACGCTGAAAATCTAAGGAGGAAATGCGTTGATAGCGTTATCTCTTTCTAGACTGGTCATCTCTCCCAGTTCAGTCTTCAGTCGTGTGTTGTTAAATCTGTCATGCTTTCCTGGTTCAGAGCGTTATTGTCTAAGGATGGATCGGTAAATTAAACTTCAATCTAATGTTTATCAAATTCTGTTATTGAGGAGCGAAATAATTCTCTCGTGGTTCGTGCCTTTTTACGGTAGTAGGAACCCTAGTACTTACTGATCTGATTGTTAGGATATATTTGTCAAAGTGGCCTATCCCAAGATCCTTTTACTTTGTAATGCTTCCAGCTCTACAAAAATTCTTTTTTATTCTTGATTATTTACATACCTGTCACACTATACGTTCAAGTATAGTCGAACACCCTAGTATTGTGAGATATACGCTGTCTGATGGATGGTTCCTACTTTTTCAGACGTCCTTTATGCAATTTATCCTGTAGGTATACTACTTATTTCCTACTTTTTAGGTTGTCAGACCTGATTATGTACTAGATTCATCTCGCTATTCAGGTAGGTAGTTTATTTCACTTCTTTTCAATAGTTATAAATTGTCTGTTTCTCACTTTACTCAGTTGCTCTGCTCGTCATATTCCATCATCAGGAACCTAATTCAGCCTTCCCGTCTACGTTCTTATTCCGTTTCTCAAATTTTTAGGGATTATAGGTAGTGAGTATCTTACAGTATGGAGTTGCGGAATTTCGATTTTTTCACGATTTCTGGTTTGTAGTTGGACAAAGTATGAGTTAGTTTGGTGCTGGCCCACACGAAAGGGTTGTACAAACCAAGGGCACCAAGGGTTGTAGGTACAAGGGTTGTTGTGGTATGTAGGTACCATTATGAAGCTGCACCCACCTGGCAGCTGATTTTTGGGGTAAGTTGAGGTACAAGACCTTTCAAGTATCTTTCGTGTAAAGTAATGAAAGAGACAAGAGTTCATTGATTTCGCCATAGGTACCTACAATGCGCCGCCTATCTCTTTTATTTATGAAACATAAAATGGTATTGTTAAAAAGTTGGCATTGTTTAAACTTGGTACATGGGGTCCACTTTTAGTTGTCAATCACTTATAACGGGTAAAACACTGCAAATTATTACACAATGGTTCATTTTTTCCTTTACAATTCGCCTCGAAAGAACATGGTTTTGTCATTGTCAGGAGGTTCACTATCAAGTTTAGGTATCTTGAAACTGAGAGGACCTACCAGCAAAACATCGCTATACGGGAGTTGAGTGCCCTCATATTCATATCGAAATTTGGTTCTTGGCTGCTAGGGAAGCACCCCTTGGAAGTGCAACCAAAAGCTTATAACCCCAAGTGGAATGTAACCCCAGTTACACCAAATTTCGAGCAAATCGGTCTACGAGCACTGGGCAAATTGCTGCGTATGGCGGACGAACAGAAACTTTTTTATTCGATTTTTGGATTGTTCACACCGTGAAAGTGTGAACAATCAAAATTTGAGGGGGGAAGGGGGTTAAAATTTTCATAACGCCCTGGATCAAAATCTTTCAATATAATTGTTTTCTCAATAATTTAAAATACAGACGATTTTTTAGAATCAAATGAGAGCACCCAGATCTCTGTAGGACCAACCGTTCGCCCCCTACGATGTTAAATTCCAGGTTTAATTAAATTGATTAATATTCGAAGGCTTGTGTGTGACTTAAGAGAGTTTCTAATCAATTTCATTGTTATCAGATTTAGTAGCCACTGAGCTTGTAGCAGCGTGAAATGTTTGATAAAAGGGAATTTCTTCAGTTTGTTGACTTCCTCTCCTAACTCCACACTGCCTGATGTGCGTTACTTGAAAGCCACGTGTTCTTTGAATGACAGTTGAGCTCCTTTCTAACGTTCTTAGGGATATGATTTAAGGGGGTCTCAGTTGGTCTTCGTTCCTTCCTCGTTCTGGGTTAGTCTAATATCTTACGTACCAGCGCTCAAAGTTTCTAAGTTGTTCCTAAATTTTAAATTTTCAAGAATTTTCGAAATTTATTAGTGCATCTACTTAAGGAAATTAAATATTTAAAGATTGCCGCTGGAATCATAATCGAACAATAATTGCCAGAGAAATAGAGGAAAACCCGTTTATTATTGATCGGTTTTGATGATTCCAGAGGCAATCTTTTAGTTTTTAAATTTCCTAGGTAGGTGCACTAATAAATTTTGACATCCTTGAAAATTTCAAATTTGGGTGAAACTTGCGAAGGTTCGTAAGAGATTAGACTAACCTGAAACGAGGAAGGAACGGCGGCCGACTGACACCCCTTAATAGAATAGAAATATAATGAAACTTTGTATATTGATTTGCAGCATTATGCAAATTTCGATTTAATAAATAGGTCGTGGAGCCTTCTTCCTACTAAGTAACCACCGAATATATTTCGGCCCTACAGGTGAGTGAGAACTCGAGAGGAATTTTGCAAATATACGTGTGTATTCCTTGTAATTCCCCGTAATTTGTAACGATATGACCGGAATATGTGGGTATGGCCGGTAGTTGAGTAGGAAGGTAAATAAAGTTAAATTGTTTGTTCTTTAGTTTTTTATTAGTCGAGATTACTTTCTCGATGTCACTAGTTAGTGTGTTTACTGTTTACTTCTAAAAACGTTATCTACATTGCTCATATCTCGCAGTCGCGAATCAGTATTTCGTCTAATGTTCTTCTACCACAAACTCCTCAGTTTACAACGTTTTTTAAGAACCGCCTTTCTTTCAGTTTCTCCAAGTTGACAGTCTATTTTCACGCCGCGTCTATTTCCATGCAGTTTTGGCACAGTTTCGCTCCCCCGCAGCGTCATCCCTTCCTCTTCATTAAGTAGAATCTCCGGTATTTTGCGCACCCCTTAACAGTTCAAGGTGTAGATTTTCATTCGAATGTGATCCCCGGTGCAATCGACTGTGTTTTGAGTGTCGTTTGAAATCTTCGACGGATCAGCGCTCAACATGACTCCACTCGCAATGAAAGCTGTCATGGCCCTGTGTGCCGTCATATTCGTATTAACTGCCCCATCCTGGGCAACATTCTGCCTGATATGTGTAGTCGTTTTACAGGTAAAGAAACATCGTGGATTTTAATGTTTTCTGGGTGTTCCTGACGGGAACTTGTTAATTTCAACCTTTTTTCCTCGTCATTTTAAACATTCACTTACTGCTCTGAAAATGTTTCAATTAACTAAGTGTATTCAGGAAATTATCAATGATTCGACAGTCACGTTCTGCATTTTGAAAAGTATAGTACTATAATTTCTACCTATTTCCTATCCTCAACCTGAACCACTGCTGGGCTTAATGTTTTTACATTACACTTGTTTACCATCTTAACAAGACTATAATAAGTATATCACAATCCCATCCTATTATGTTTCATTCATGATGTTCTGAGACTTGGCTTGAGTTTACGGATGACACACTGGGTTGAGTCATCCTTATTTCCGGACGGATAATAACGAGCTGGGAAGTAACGCGATAGTTTCGTTAAATTACGGAAAATATTACAATAATCATTATGCCGTCCTTGAAAAACCAGCTGATGTGAATTTTCCAGAATTTTTTACAACTTCCCTCGAAGGGGAGCTTACTAAATCATATTGCTACTGGGTAGAGAGATCAGTTGGATTTATCACTCAGCTGCATGTTCCTCAGAGTGACTTTGCCAGTAGTCCCCAAGATGCTTTGTACAAGCTTACAACGCTTATTAGTTAGCTTCATAGCGCATAGAGCTTATCTGACTAGCTCCCAGAGGTCCTCAAGACTTTTGCACCAATTCAGTGCTCTGTAGAACTCTTCTACGTGAAGAATTATCACTCAAAACATTATCTGACTTCCTTCTAGATCATTTTAGTGTTTTCAAAGAGGGTTGCATCATATTTTAGCTTCCATATGATGTGCAGTTCCATATCTCGATTAACGCTTGAAATGTGGAAATTAGTGAAGTAAAAAGTAAAGTAAACGACCATTTCAGGTTGGATTTTCGTCCGACTACCATTCCTGGCGTCGCGGATGTCATCAGCTGCCCTAAGGGAAGATCAGAATGAGGAATTTCACCATGTCGGAATTTCCTATTTTTGACCCCAAAATCGGATTCAGCACCTCGAAAAACCCCCTACGGCAAACTTTCAGCCCGAACTTCCTAATTTACGAATAAACAAAACAGTGTAGAAAATATGAATGTTTAAAAAAACCGGGAAAATGACGTCATCCTGGAATAGTTCATTTATGGCCGCTTGAAGCGCTGAGATCGAGAAATCTATAGTCGCCAGATGCAAAATTTCACGAAACAGTAAAGTTTGAAATCGAAAAACTGAAGAAAAAAATAGAAAAAGCAAGATGGGGAAAATTAGGTTTCCCCTGTTTTTGTTTGATAACTTTTCTCTTAGAAAACACGATTTCGTCGTCCCAATGGGCAACACTGGGAGGAGACAGCGATCCGAACAGCCCAATCAGCGAGCGTTCCCGCTTCACGTCCGTTTTCCCGGTTAGTTTTGAAATCAAAAATTTTGATTGTCTCCCAAAAATAACAGGAGACTTATTTTCCGAAATCAGCCCGATTTTCATCTATCCCACACCATTAACTATTCAGGAAAAATGCAAACAGAATTCGGTGAAATTCCTCATTTGTTCTGTTGATTTCGCTCATGGCTTCCCATTGGCCTCACCGCCCTGGGTTGGGACGAGGGTGAACTGCGACCGACTTGCCCGAAATATGCTCCCGAGGCGAGCTCCGAACTCACGGCCCCTGCAACCGGTCCGAGTCTCGTCTCGAGACACATGCCGTAGCTGGCTCGGCCACAGCTGACCCCCAAGGGGAGGTCCGATTCGATCCATGTGTCACGACGTCAGCAATGACCAAGCAAATGAATTCAGTAATTGATACAAGTAACTCAGCTATGTGGAAATAAGTGTTGATGTCCACTTGAGTGATATATGGAGTTCCAATCTATTGAATCACTTGAATTGGTGATTCATTGGTGAATGAATTGAAGGACGGTCTTGAGACCGATTGTGGTGTCGATTGTAGAGTAAACAATTCGATGCAATTTTGGATACCAGGTTTCATTCACTTGTGATAGAAAACCATACCTCAAAATGGCTGATCCTGAAATCTATAAATATTTGTGAAGTAGAGTGCCGCTCAAGCGGTGGGGTGGTTGGCCTTTCTTTCAGGATCTCTTCATCATTGAAATGGTATCACAACACTCACCCATTACTCACACGATGCTACGTCTCTAGGCTGGAAGTATCTGCTGAGTGGAGATTCTTTGGTCTTGTTGCTTCCTGTTCAGATAAATCAAGGTACTATTGTGGTAATGAGCCCACTCTAACATCTGGCTTTTGCTGTAGTTCGATTTGGCTTGCCGGTGAACATTTGATACTTCCCTTGTTATGTAATGAGTGCATAGCTGATTTATATGACGTTTTAGAGTATCCACTATCTTGTTGAAATTGGAAGTGCAACCGCCCAAAATTTCTGGGTGCCAAGGAGCCATTCCGATTTATGTCGAGACTGAACCCCATCACCAATCTCCAATGATGTGGGTCCTGGATTATGAGGTTGTTTCTGGATTACTAGGGTCTCTAGCATCCAGCCTGAAACTCTGCCTGAGACTTCTCTTCAGCCATATAATGTTGCTCTATAGTACATTATAATATTTTGAAGCTTCTCAGTGAGAGGTAATAGATCATTACTGCATAGGCTTGACATGATTTTTAAAGATTTGGATACTGATCATTGGGAAATTTCTCTAAGAGGACCTATGTTTTGATATATTCTGCTTGCAACAAATTATTAAATTTTTAGATGCTGCCCACCATCTTACATATTTTAGTACTCTGGAATTTGGTTCCTACATAGAAGAAATCGGTATTTATTTGTTGTTTTCTCCGTTTCCAGGGTGGAGGTAGTCGCGTGACGGAGAGGCTGGGCCAGCTCGAGACGGCATCTCAGGAGTGGAAGACCCGCGTTGGACCTCAAGATGCCCAGCAGTTCACCGTCGCTGGGAAAATGTCATCGGAGTCTCCCGCGTTACCGCCTGTGCCTGTGCTGGGAATGGCCAGCCGAAAACCCACACCCATCGTATTCACTAATAAAGGTTAGTCAAAGGCAAGCCTGGCATAGGGAATTATTGATTCATCGCGTAGCATGTATGTAATGTAACGTATACGCAATAGCTGAAATAAGCAAAAAATGAATGAAATGACGATGAAATTCTCGTAAGGGGCTCTCAGTCGATCGCCGTTCCTTCCTCGTTCCAGGTTAGTCGAATCTCTTACGAACTGGTGCTCAAAGTTTCAAAGTTCATCTACTTAGGGAATTGAAAAACTGATCTTGCTACTGCTGGAATCTGCAATGTATTTCGAAGATCTTTGACAATTTGGAAATTTAGGTAGGTACAACTTTGAAACTTTGAGCGCCAGTTCATTAGAGATTATACTAACCCAGAACGAGGAAGGATCTGGACACCCGCTCAATCTCAAAGAATTTTATATTTCATGTTTTGCCTTCGACAATAACGTTTATTTTTGTCCATTGACAGACATCTTGAGGCAGGTGTTCTCCAAATTTCATTTAATAAGGAGTTTTTTTTTTCATCGTGAGAAATGGGTGTTTCAAGGAATTTCCCGTTTACACACGCGCTACCATTTGTTCACGTGCTGTATCCGGCCAATTCCTCAAAATATCTACAAAATGATGCTTGTAGCAAATTGGATGTATTTTCAGTTCAGGGCCCTCCTGAAATTTGAGACACCGTTGGCCCCTTGTTCCCAACAATTCACTTGGGGTTTGAGAGACTGTCGAATACGAATGACTTATTGAGCTGCTTCTTGATCAGGTGGGCGAGGTAAATTCCCTTTTGGGGGGGCCCATGATAGCACTCTGAGCTGCTTCTTGATCACCTGGGAGAGCAGTATTCGCTCATGGTGGGCCCAAGAAACTTGAATTTCACAGGGATCCTGTCTTAAACAAACTGTAGAATACAAGAGAAACAGCTCCTCCCTGACCAGCTGGACAAGCTAGGTGGGTTCGCTTCTGGTAGCTCCACGAAATTTCAATTTCACAGTGAACATCTTTGGAATTCCAGAGCACGAATTATAAACTGAGTTCCTCTGTAACTAGCTGGCGAACTAACTTCATTGAATTGTAAAAACACGTTCTTCCGTGGTCGTGGAGAAATTAAGATGGATTTTTTCCAACTGGGAATAAATACTTGGATAGATTGTTCTCGAAAACAATGAAGTTTATAACACTGCGAGAAATGCAATATATTATATTTTTATTTTGCTTCCGAGTCTACCAAGGTAGCGGAAGCTTTGTTTTCACTTTTCAAGGATGAAAAAAAAAGTTCTCCAAAATCAAAATTTTCACTCGCGTTTTGTGTTTTAGACCTTTCTGAACAATTTTGGTTCCGTGTCTGTCTGTCTGTCTGTCATGAATTCCTTGCAACGCGCATAACTATACGAAGTTATTGTCCGATTTCTATGAAATTTTCAGGGATTGTGCGGGTTGGCGTGTAGACGGTCCCTTATGAAAATCATCACCCCCGAACTGATATAAGCGACTGCGCATGCGCAAACGTGAATTCCTTGTAACGGCTAGGTATAACTTCCACATTTTCTACCCGATTTCGATGAAATTTTCAGGGATTATGTGAATTAGGTTGTAGATGGTCCCCTATGAAAATCACCTACTTCGGACTGATAGTAGCCGCTGCGCATGCGCAAACGGTAATTCCTTGTAACAGCCATAACTTCTACATTTTCTACCCGATTTCAATGACATGTTCAGGGATTATGCGGATTAGGTCGTAGATGGTCCTCAATGAAAATCAAGGTCTTAAAATTTACAGTAGCCTCTGCGCATGCGCAAACTTAAAATCCTTGTAACAGCCATAACACTTAAATTTTTCATCTGAATTTGATGAAATTTTCTAAGATTGTCCAGATTAGCGTGTAGATGGTCCCCTATGAGGGTAGTGAAAGGTACTTAGAGATTGGTGTTTTGAGATTACCTACTATGCATCGGATCATCTTTATAATCGGGTTATGGATACGAGTAAGCTATGTGCCACACTCACTTGGCAGACGTTTTTCTATTGTAGATGTATTTGCATATCAGCCAATAAGTGTTAGAGTTGACTTCTGGTAGAGAGGTTCGTAAACAAAATTGGAACAATTTTGATGTTAGGAAACCATTTGAAATGTTTTTCAATTACATTTTATTCTGTATTATTCTATTTTATATTATAATTTTACGATTACAAAACAATTTTTATGTCTCATTCGATTATAAGATGTTTCTGTGTTTCAAAAACTGTGCTCATAAACCTCAAACGCTTAGGCGCTTAGGTGTCTGTTGTTTAACCATGATTATTACGGAATCATGGCTTGTACGAATCTCACTCAACTTAGTACAAATCCATGATTAGGCTCGAAGAGGCTTAATGAACGTAAATTATAACAGCCGTGTTGGAGTTTCCTCCTGCTTAACCCCATCCATACCGAATAAGCTGAAACCCGTATTCTTTCTCGCAGGTATTGCTTCGGCTTCTGTCCCTTCGGTCCCCGACAGTTTGGCTGAGTTGATGAAGAGAAGCATTTCAGTGCCTGAAGGCGACGAAGACGAAGGGTCGACGAAGTCAGCCATCAAAGTTCCCCAACCGTACGACGAGGATTTCGCCGCTTTCTTCCCTGCAACTGACCTCTCTCGACTGACTTCCGACGGAGACGTTGATCTGGACGCCATTACCATACAATCACACGACCTGTAAGTTATAGTCAACGATTGCAAAGGACAAATTAGGTATTTCTTTGAGGGTGGAAGTATGATTCGTTGTTTCGAGGTTCAGTTTTGCAACTTCAGGGACATCACTTGTTTTATGTATTTTACGAATAGTCGAGTTTCTGATCAACACCCTCGATGCTGGTGTATGGATAGGGGAAAATGCCCCTCCATCGCTTGGGTACTTTGCCACAGTCGTCCCCTCCACTCGAGCCTCTTGACCCTTCATAAACAAGATGTACTTCACAGTTTCCCCTCCAACCTTGTAACTGATTCTGTGTTGGAATCAGTGATTCACATTTTACTTTTTTCATTTCTAGTTTATTCTTCGTGTAGTTTTTCAACTAATATCATTAACTTTTCTACAATTTTCTTCTCACTTTCATGGGTCGTCCAAAATAGTGTAGATGGTCCCCTATGAAAATGATTGCTTCCAGATTCATAGTAGGTAGTCTCTGCGCATGCGCAAACGTAAAAACTTTGGGTGGACGTTAACATCTACAGTTTCTGTTTGATTTTGATGGGATGCTGAAGGGTTGCGTGGTTCGGACTTTGGATGGTTCTCTATAAATGTCATGTCATGTGATCATCAAATTTGGAGGAGATTGATGTGTTGAGATAATCTACTATTTATCGGGTCTATACAATTGGGTTGTGGATACAAGGAAGTTATGTCAACCCATTTTACAGACGTTTGAGTATGGAACATGCCTTAGCCTTGAGCTAATGGCAAAAAGAGTCTCGTTTTTTGCCGACCAAGTCGTTGCTATGGAACTTTATCTTCGTCATTCGTGTTTGTAGGGAAATCGTTCACCATTCGTTGGAAAGCCCTAATTTTTCGCATAAATTATATACTGCCGAAACTTCTGTAATGGGGTAAGTATTTCAGTCAATTTAAAAAAAAAAAAAAAATTTTCAAAAGAGTATGGCTCAGGAATAACGCTAATCGGGTCTGTTTGTCGAGAAAATGCTTTTAAAAAATCAGAGAAGCTAAGGAAAGTTGAAGATTTGAATGGTGTGACTTTCTTTGAGAAAAGTATCCATGCACAGAAACCCTTGGAGGACCTCTTGGATACTACAAAATACTACTCACACACGTGCGCGGCGTAGTGTGTGTGCATTTATGGCAGCCCGCCTTTTTTTCAAACGTGTGATCTCTTTAATTAATTTTTCTACCACATGTTATAGTATCATTGGGCTTAAAGTTGGAGTATATAGGTTTTCAAGGGTGCTGAATCCAAATTTGAGGTCAAAAACCTGAATTTCCGACCCACCGAAATACCCCATTATCGAAGAAACTGATATATACCCCTGGGTTAAAAGAACTGTAAACAACATTCGCGTTAAGAACCATCATAGATTTAGCGGGATTTTATTTAGAAGGAAGGTGTTGTTTATGTAGTTCGTTGCCAACGTATTTACGTAAATGGAATCTAAGAAACCTGAAACACGGGTGTAATGTAATAAGATAGCATAATATCTATACTTCCATTTATCGTGAGACAACAAATTCATAGTGAAAGAGAACAGCAAACAAATAAAACACGACTAAAGCATATTCCATGTTTCTTGAATTTTACCCAAAGGCTCTAAGCAGTAAGCATCTGAGGTAGTCGTAGATGTCTCCAACCTTCTATTTATCGTTATAATCCTTACTCTGAATCTATTCAACTCAATTTTCCGCCTCTTACATTTACAGATTAGTTCAACGACGAACCGTCAGAGTGCAGCGAAAACACAGGTCCGCCAACCCCATAAAGGCTCTTCAAAACAGGACAGACATCAAAACCGAATATGTAGAAGTGAAATCCGGTGTCGCCGAACGTGAAATCAGAAGAATGAATATCGAAAAATGTAAGGTTCTGCCCGACTAAATTAATTTTCCTCCTGGGATAATATTTTTGTATAATTTCGTCGCGAATTGTGTAAATAAATTTTGCTGTATTTTTGTAAAAAGTGTATAGGGATGTATTGATATTATATTTCATATTTTCTGGTTTTCACTGGTTTCCCTCTTCTACCTTCGTATCTATCTGTACAATGTAGTTTTGAGGTACCCAGTGTGAGACGTTTCATATAATTGCTGTGCATGATGAAAAATTCGTAGCTTAGTTGGGCTCCAACTTTGGAACGATCTTAAGTCAGGCGATAGAGAAAGTACAAGTATTTCTAAGAAGAATGGATTTGAAGATGGAATTTGAGGAGCTGAAGGAGAGTCTTAGTTCTTAAAATTGTCAGTTGAAGCAAATTTTGATGTATTTATTTAGAAGTACTTATTGAAGTTCAATGGTGGTATTTTTACTTCATAATTCAACTAGATTCGTGAGCTAATAATTGATCAAGCTTCCCACATTATTGTAATAATGACGATTTATTAGAAAAGGCTATAGTCGTGGAGCCGAGGCCGAAAATCGTTCTTCATTTAGAGGTTTAGATTTGAAGCCAAATTATGAAAATCTTGTCCATTCTGAAAGAGAATATTCAAGTCTGCCATTCCAAAACGGTTGCTTTAAAAAATGGCGGCCATTTGAAATGTTCAAAAATTTTAAAAATCACCACATTTCCGGGACGGATGAAAACACCGTGAATGACAGATTATGTCCAATCAAGGATGTTTTCATCAGTCTACCACTTTTCAACAGCTGTTAACCCACGGTTAACTCAATTTTAAAAATTGTAGGTACACTTTGTGCAAAAATGGGGAGTTTGGGACGTCTACTAGAATGTTTTGAGACTTGTCTGCCAATCCTAATCAGCTGTAAAATCCTGGCAGAGTTAAGTTGAAAAATTTTCAAATTTAGTCAATTTTAGAATGATTCACATTTCAACACGTTAAAGTACGAGTGGTAGTAAACAATGGAGCATGATCTGCCTTGATCTATCATCTAGAAGCAGACTCAAATTCAAAAATGGTAAACATACAGGGTGTCTGCCATTTGGATGGACCAAACTTCAAGGGTCGATT
This sequence comes from Apolygus lucorum, assembly GCA_009739505.2. Classification (NCBI taxonomy): domain Eukaryota; kingdom Metazoa; phylum Arthropoda; class Insecta; order Hemiptera; family Miridae; genus Apolygus; species Apolygus lucorum. Next base: position 15,590,862 of record CM019169.2, on the reverse strand, counting down.
CTACAAATAATTTGCAACAAAAAATGTCTCCAAGCAATTTTTTCTTAACCCACTAAAAATTCTTTTTTTTCCACTTTAAAGTTTTTATTCGTATTTTCGACCTTGCAGCACTAAAATGGTCGTAACTCCCTTATTTCTCATGCTACTTCAAATCTGAGTACACCGTTGGACAGAGCGTTAAATTTTCTATCCGTTTAGTGGGAAACCCAGTTTCTTAAAGCCATTTGTAAAAGTAAAAAATAAATCAAAGTCAATATTTATAATTTTTTTTGAAAATCGCCATTTTCAGGCTAACGATTCCTCCGTAAAAAATACTGCTATCGTGTTGCACTTGACGGGAAAAACTACCCCAAGATCTCACCTTTCCAACGGTATGTCAGTTTTAAGGTTTAAGAGGAAAGTTTCTTGAAAAAATTGAGTTTTATGCGAAAAAACGTACTTCTTTAGGCATATTCCGCTAGAGAGTCGACCAAGTATTGTTGCCTTCACTTTTCAAGGATTGTAATACCAAGTCCACTAAATTAAATTTCCACTCGTATTTTACGTTTTGGACATTCCTGAACAATTTTGGTACCGTGTCTGCCCACCTGACAGTCGTTATGTCTGTCTGAAAGTCCTTGTAGATGGCAAAAGCAATACGAAGCTACTGTCCGATTTTGATGTAATTTTCGGCGATGTTCTCCATGAAAATCAAAGTCAAAACATTACATTTTCAAAATTAAATTTTTTGTTGTAAATTAGTTGTAGAATCGATCCTTGAAGTTTGGTCCATCCAAATGGTAGACACCCTGTATTGATCAAAATTTATTCATTTTGGGGTACTTCAAATCGACAGTATACCTGCAAAACCGTGTATGTCGATTTCCTGAAATTCTACCGGAGACTATAAAAAACCGTCAAACTCACTCCACGATCGCATATTTCACATTTTAAGACGTTAAAGTATGAGTGGTATGTAAAAATTGGAGCATGATCTGCCTTGGATAGCCCGTCGTCATCTAGTGGCCCACTCAAATTCAAAAATGGTCAATTTATTGATCAAAATTTGTTGATTTTGGGATACTCCAAATTTTGGCTCAATACTGTACTCTATATTAAAACTCAAGCTGCGTGGTCTGCCTTCAGTCACCCGTTGCTTATATAAGGCAAACAAAAATTGAAAAAGGGCAAATTTGAAGGTTGAAAATTTCAACCTTCAAACAGTATTATATTTAATATAATACTGAACTAGGTAGGTACCTTTAAGATCTCTGTTCCGTATTAAGGGGATATCAGTCGGTCGCCGTTCGTTCTTAGTATTTCGCGAAATTGAAGGAGCAACAACTTAAAAAGTTGTACCTAAATTTGGAATTTTAAAGGATTTTAGACGGCCTTAGGAATTGACAAACTGAAATATTGCCGCTTGAATAATCTAAATCGAACAATAGTTGCCAAAGAAAAATGGGAAAAACTACTGAATAAACGGGTTTTCCTCTATTTCTTTGGCAATTATTGTTCGGTTTTGATAATTCCAGCGGCAATATTTCAGTATTTATATCCCCAAGCAAGGCCCATGCACTAATGAATTTCTAAAATCCTTAAAAATGTCAAGTTTAACTACATTTTATGGGAAAAACATAAATGAATTAACGGTTTTTCACATTTCTCTCTGGCAATTATTGTTCGATTTTGATGATTCCAGCGGCAATATTTCAGTTTTTTAATTCCCTAGGGCCGCGTACCAATGAATTTCTAAAATCCTTTAAAATTTAGGTACAACTTTTTAAGTTTTTGCGCCTTCAATTTCAAGAAATACTGACCCGGAACGGGGAACGAACGGCGACCAACTGAGACCCCCTTAATAGACAAGTACTGACTTTCAATTACAGTATTTTTTTAAATTTGAGAAAGAATAGGACAATTTGAACATTTCCGGGCAATGAAATGTAACTCCACCCTCGTCCCCTCCAAAAAATTAATATTACGAAGAATATCTTACCTAGTACCTAGTTTAGTTGTTTCCTAGTTAGTATTCAAACGGAAATTCAATAGTCTTGAAGAACATGAATCGTTACCATGAAAATATTTATGTACGTAAATCCAGTTTTTTCACGTTCCGGTTCAGTCTGCCGCTATAAAGCAACGAAATACCGATGGCAGACCGTGTTACTAAGTTTTACGTCAGTACCACATGCCGAAATTCCAACTTTCCCAAATTTCATAAATTTTAACCTTCAAATTTTTTTTTTTTTTTTCATTTTTATTCGCCTTATATAAGCAATGGGTTACTGAAGGCAGACCACCTTTGCTCGAGTTTCAATAAAGGAGTACGGAAAGGAGCCAAAATTTGGAGTATCCCAAAATCAACAAATTTTGATCAATAAACTGACCATTTTTGAATTTGGGTCTGCCTCTTGATGACAACGGGCTATCCAAGGCAGATCATGCTCCATTGTTTACTACCACTCATACTTCAGTCTGTTGAAATGTGAATCATACAAAAATTGACTAAATTTCAAATCAAATTTGACAATTTTTCAATTTATCTCTACCATGATTGGCAGACAGGTCTTGAACTAGGGATGGGACACGATATCGAAACATCGATGTTTTGCTCGCAATATTGATGTTTTATATTCGATATTTTATATTCGATGTTTTTCTAACATCGATGTTTCGGTCTGATGATATCGATATGTCGACGAGATGGTCTGATAACATCGTTTGATAAATTTGACCTACTAGGTACTGCAAGGGAACCAGACAAAATCCAATTTCAGACCAGATGACTTCATTGAATTACCGACCCCGTCAATCCCCGGTCAAGGGACGTTAATTTTTGATGATTCAACACAATCATCACCTTACATAACGAGATTGGAGACTGGAAAACAATAGAAAAAAGTCTTTATGCTTGAACCAATAATGGAAATGGGGAAGGTATGAGATATCGAAATGAAAAACTTAAAAATCGGATAATTTATCACGAATGAAAAAAATTATAATGGAGTAGGTTATCCAGTAATATAAAAGCACGTAAAAAGAAACAATATCCACTTCTTATGAATGGAGGAAGAGCAGCCTCATCAGGTGGGTAATTAAATTTCCCGCTTTTTAAAAACATCGATTTTTCACCTTACGATGTTATCGACATCGATGTTTTTCATACGATGTTTCTATCAAATATCGACATCGACATCGATGTTTTCTGTTCGATGTCCCATCCCTATCTCAAACCCTTTAAGTAGTAGTCCAAAACCCACATGAATAAATTTGGTACATCCCAAACTCTGAATTTTTTGCACACAAAGTACACTTTTTAAAATTGTGTCTGCTGTGGGTTAACAGATGTTGAAAACGTGGTGATTTTTCGCGATTTTTGAACATTGCAAATGGCCGACATTATTCAAAGCAACGGTTTTGGAATGGCAGAGTTGAATTGTTTCTCTCAGAATGGTCAAAATGTTCATAATTTGTCGATAAACGTTGTCCATAAATGAAGAGCTATTTTCGGCCTCCAGGACTACAAAACAAGCTTTAAATCCAGTCCAAATGAAAATTCTAAAAACTGCTTGGCATCGTATTTATAGATGAAAATTTTGACTTGAGTGCTGAAAGTGTTGTTTGATTTCATTTACGTTCAGTTTGAAAGCATATACTTAGTTTATGCTCTTGAATATAGGTTAGAACTTTGGTTGAATTCCTAGATTCAACAGCCATAAAACATCGATTTAGTTGGTTTCCAACAAGGAAGTTGGATGGCAGGTCTGCTATCCAGCTCCAGATGGAATCCGCATCTATCCGACATATTATTCTAAGGATGTCAAGAAAGACGTACCCCTTCCAGCTGAAGTGCCGCCAATCATTTATGTAGTTCGCTGTGAGTTACATTTTGTTTGATCCCTCACGACATTCGAAATTGCATTGACGAAGCACGGTGAAGTGATGAATTCAGGTTATTGAGCATGGACGTTTCCTTGGTTCCTGGGGATTCACTGGCATCTCCATCTTGACTGATGTTCCCTCGTTGAATCTTAACATATCAATTTCACTGATAACTGTTTGGCCCTGAGTTTGAGATAAGAACTCGGTAATACTGTCAAGTACCTACTTGTGTTCTTCAAATACGTTGAAATGTACTCTCACCCCTGCCTGCACCGAGGGAATATGATTGATGAATGTGGTTTTGCAGATTGCTTTGGATATTGCATCTTTGAATTGCATCATTGGGTACTGTACAGTTTACAGTCTATTGACTGAAACCTTGTACAGTAGGGAAGTGAACGCATGTACTTGTACAGTGACTATACATGTTCACCTTGCACAAAGATTTTGAGAATGGGCTATTGTCCTTGTTTGCTAATTACTTATGCGCAGAAATCGAAATTTAAACAATTTAATTTATTTCTGTCAATGTGCGTTGGTTGGCATAAAATGTTGTGGCTGTTTTGAGCCGGCTGAACCCAACCGCCGTGTATTCACTACTGTGCTTTAAACTGTGGCAAATCTTAATGTACGAAAATAAAATAGAGAAAACTCGGCTACAATTCAAGAAACATGGAACATGCTCTAGATTTTTGAGGGAGTAGGTATAGGGAGGAACAGGTGGAGAATAACTCCCTCTTCCTCCGTGTGACACTTTCATGTCATCCCTCCCGCGTGGTTAGTCCAAGACTAAAGTATGTTCCATGCTGAAACACGTGACATAACCTCACTAAATCGTTAGTGGTGGAAACGACTGACTGTAGGTATCTGATAGGTGATGACGCCACACGATTTTTTCCTCTTTATTTCCAAGAGCTAGATGTACATAAAATTTTAAAGAAAACAATATATTTTGCTTATCTAAAAGTTCCACCAGTAGTTGAATTTTTTTAAGTTATCGAAGTGATAATGGCCCATTCTCTTCAACATTTTTCTACCTATTCATCTATTAGCAAGCTGATCGAATCTGGCTATTTCAGTGCCCAAAAACTGCGGCTTAGCTGTAGAGGCTCTGGCAGCGTTGGCCAGCAAAGAGGACATCACCGGAGTCGCTCTGAGGAAAGCAGGAGAAGGTTCGCCCGCTACCCGCCAATGGACGCACCCTCTACTGCTGAGGATCAAAGGTCGTCGTCACCCCCTTACGTCCGTCATTCGGCCCCATTATTCATCAATAAACCAGGGCGATTCATTCGTTCTAGTCACACACAATCAAGTAAGTTGAGGGAAATAGTTTTCATCGGATGTACAATTAGTAGGTACCTACCTGAAAAATTCGTCGCATTTATACAATATGTGTAGAGTCCCCTATGAGGGTAGTGCAAGATAGTTAGAGATTGATAATTTGAGATTAGCTACAATGTTTCGGATTATCTATACAATGAGGTTATGGATACGAGGTAGCTATGTCACTCCCACTTGCCAGGTGTTCTAGTCCTTAGAAAACTAAATTTTGAGAAATTATGATCAAATTTATGTATATTCACCTCGTGAGCTGCATCGGCGCTAGGTGCTAGGAACTCTGCATCTTTCGACATCCACGGTGCGAGGGTAGTATGTACCTCTACCGGGAGGGCCTTTATCCAGAAGGCCTTTGTAAGGTCTTGTGGCATCAGGTCCCCCAGTTGATGTCTCATCTTCTGAAGGAGTTGGGAAGGTTTTTGGACCCCCAGGTGTTGTTGTTGGGTGAGGGCCGTGATCCGTTGATGACGAGAGGGCTCGAAGATTTTGATGAGCCTGTTCTTAAGGTCGTCGTAAGGTGTGACAAGTTGAGTCGCTGAGAGGTCTGCCGTTTGTACTGCAACATCGTAGGGAAGCAGAGGGAGCGTCCGGGTGAATCTGGCCCTTTGAGTGTTGATGTGCGCGCCTAGCTAGTGACATCGGCGGCTTATTAGCCCTACCGGCATGCGGAGTGCATGGAACATAGGCTAGCCCGACAACCCCGGCGTTTCAATCAGAAACCGACCGTCAGGAGGCGGGATATTTACCTAGTGAACCTAGTACTTCGAGGAGAAGGTAGAGAGCGAAATGAATAAGTCGGTTGACTGAACTAGATTGGCAACAGGAAGCATCCCTGAGTGGGCATATTGATACCTTAAAGCACAAAGGGGCTATGTCCATCCATCTTCCACTTTTAAAATTTTTTTTCAACTTCAGAAAAACTAAAATTTAACAAAACTATTATTGACCTTCTTGACGGTTATAGCTCGAAAATTTCTTAAAGAAATTAAAGAGTTTGGTGTAATAAGCCATTATTTTAGGAATTGTGCACAGGTGATAACTTCTTTTGCGTTTTTCTCAAAACTCCGTTTTTGGACATAGCCCCTTTGTGCTTTAAGGTATCGATATACTCGTATAGTTTCCTCGGGGGAGAGAGAGAGATGGAAGGGTGACGTCATGTTGACGTGTTCCCCGTACCTCGTCTCCCCCAGTGGGTGATGACTCCTCAGGGATCCTCCTGTTCGCTTCTTAATTTAAGAACTAACTGTTAGTTGACGGTGAGCTTATATTAATGGATTCATGGGGTGTCTTCCTCTTTGTAGAAGATGCGAATATCCAGGTCACTGATATTTGCAGAAGGTAATACCCTCACAGTGAGCTTAGAATCATGTTTGGATGGGCTCAGCATCCTTACTCAAGATGAAGACATTACTAGACTTTTCGTTCCTACCATTTATGGCTGAGACCTCCCCGGTGGTAGTAGTAGGGTAAAGGGACGAAAAAAAAGTCAGCTTATTCTTAAAAAGCAGTGGCAGTCTTTGGGGCTCGAACCAGATTGTCTTAATTTTGGTAGGCCACGCCATTCAAATCTACATGAAGTGTTTAGTTACTATCTCCTTCAGCTAGACTTAATAGTCTCCCGGTCAGTGGTCTCCAACAGAGCGGATTGAATGTAGTGTTCCACGTCTAGTGATCGAGTAGGCCTTGATTGGTGTTGATGGAGAATTTTTTTCCCCTCGAGTGTGTCATGAGACTTGTACTCAAGGTTTTATTTTATTATTCAAAAGTTTATGTTTTATTTTAAAATATAAAGTGAGTGTTCAGCAACAGAAGGGGTTTTTATATTTAAAACTCTCAAGAAACTCAAAATTACGAGTTCGTAAACTACCACCGGGGCATGAATTTTTCACTTATCAGGTCAGATTTTAATAAAATCACCAAATATAACATGATATATCCAAATTCAAGGAGCTCATATTCTGTGTGTTAAAGTGCAGTTTTCAATACAAAAAAAAATAAGTACTTAATTTTTGTGAATTTTTACAGGTCTTCCACTGGATAGGAGAGTTTTGCAACGTCATCGAGAAATCCCGGGGTGCAGACATCGCCCAGCACATCGAAACCGAGAAAGATTTAGGCTGCACAGGAGCTACCAACGTCATAACGCTCGACGGCTCGTCTTTCTCCGAGAAACACCGCCAGTTCTGGAAGCTCCTCAGTCTCCCGGACGACATGATGTCCACCTACAACGGTAAGCGACCATCACTCGCCAAGAGGGTACGCTCGCTGTTGTGAAGTTTCTACAAACCTCACCCCCTGTTGATTCCCCTTACTCGGGGAATTCTCATGATTTTTTGATTGAGAATGATATTGTTTTGGATGGAGACATGGAAAAGCGCCCAGCATCGCCATAATAGTGGAACGTTCACTCAGCCCTGATGTCAATTCTCCACCCTGATAGTTGAATCCTTCTGATAATTTTGCTCTTGGCTGCTCTTCTCCATGTTCATTCAAGATCAAACTGGGATATACTGGAATGATAGGTCTAAACCCCATCAAGCAGTTGCCCATCATGTAGATGCCAACTTGAAGCGCTTACTGAGCGAAATTCCGACTAACGGTTCTGCATACTATGGGTGTGACAGCTGCCATGATTGTAAGCGCTCTGCTGAATATTTTTATTGGCATTGTCTCTTACACTTTAATTTCCAAAATTGAGGACCTCTTCAAAAACCAATCGAGCTGTCTCCCATCAAGTAGATGCCAACTTGGGGCACTTACTGGGCGAAATTCTGAAACTGTTCTGAATACTATGGGTGTGACTGCTGCTACGATTGAAAGCACCCAGATGAGTATTTCCATTAGCTTTGTCATCTTACTCCTTAATTTCCAAAATTGAAAGCCTTGTTTGCTTTCTTGAAATTGAAGCCTCGTTCTCAAGGCTTTTCATCAGTCTTACTCATTAATTTCCAAAATTGAGGAAAATTCTCAAGGCTGATGCCTCCAAAAACCCATCGAGCTGTCGCCTATCAAGTAGATGCCAACTTAGGGCACTTACTGGGCGAAATTCTGAAACTGTTCTGAATACTATGGGTGTGACTGCTGCTACGGTTGAAAGCGTCCAGATGAGAATTTCCACTATCTTTGTCATCTTACTCCTTAATTTCCAAAATTGAAAGCCTTGTTTGCTTTCTTGAACTTGAAGCCTGGTTCTCAAGGCTTTTCATCAGTCTTACTCATTAATTTCCAAAATTGAGGAAAATTCTCAAGGCTGATGCCTCCAAAAACCCATCGAGCTGTCGCCTATCAAGTAGATGCCAACTTAGGGCACTTACTGGGCGAAATTCTGAAACTGTTCTGAATACTATGGGTGTGACTGCTGCTACGGTTGAAAGCGTCCAGATGAGAATTTCCACTATCTTTGTCATCTTACTCCTTAATTTCCAAAATTGAAAGCCTTGTTTGCTTTCTTGAAATTGAAGCCTGGTTCTCAAGGCTTTTCATCAGTCTTACTCATTAATTTCCAAAATTGAGGAAAATTCTCAAGGCTGATGCCTCCAAAAACCCATCGAGCTGTCGCCTATCAAGTAGATGCCAACTTAGGGCACTTACTGGGCGAAATTCTGAAACTGTTCTGAATACTATGGGTGTGACTGCTGCTACGGTTGAAAGCGTCCAGATGAGTATTTCCACTATCTTTGTCATCTTACTCCTTAATTTCCAAAATTGAAAGCCTTGTTTGCTTTCTTGAAATTGAAGCCTCGTTCTCAAGGCTTTTCATCAGTCTTACTCATTAATTTCCAAAATTGAGGAAAATTCTCAAGGCTGATGCCTCCAAAAACCCATCGAGCTGTCGCCTATCAAGTAGATGCCAACTTAGGGCACTTACTGGGCGAAATTCTGAAACTGTTCTGAATACTATGGGTGTGACTGCTGCTACGGTTGAAAGCGTCCAGATGAGTATTTCCACTATCTTTGTCATCTTACTCCTTAATTTCCAAAATTGAAAGCCTTGTTTGCTTTCTTGAAATTGAAGCCTGGTTCTCAAGGCTTTTCATCAGTCTTACTCATTAATTTCCAAAATTGAGGAAAATTCTCAAGGCTGATGCCTCCAAAAACCCATCGAGCTGTCGCCTATCAAGTAGATGCCAACTTAGGGCACTTACTGGGCGAAATTCTGAAACTGTTCTGAATACTATGGGTGTGACTGCTGCTACGATTGAAAGCGTCCAGATGAGAATTTCCACTATCTTTGTCATCTTACTCCTTAATTTCCAAAATTGAAAGCCTTGTTTGCTTTCTTGAAATTGAAGCCTGGTTCTCGAGGCTTTTCATCAGTCTTACTCTTTAATTTCCAAAGTTGAGGAAAATTCTCAAGGTTGATGCCTCCAAAAACCCATCGAGCTGTCGCCTATCTAGTAAGTGCCAACTTAGGGCACTTACTGGGCGAAATTCTGAAACTGTTCTGAATACTATGGGTGTGACTGCTGCTACGATTGAAAGCACCCAGATGAGTATTTCCACTAGCTTTGTCATCTTACTCCTTAATTTCCAAAATTGAAAGCCTTGTTTGTTTTTTTTTTTAATTGAAGCCTGGTTCTCAAGGCTTTTCATTAGTCTTACTATTTAATTTCCAAAATTGAGGACAATTCTCAAGGCTGATGCCTCCAAAAACCCATCGAGCTGTCGCCTATCTAGTAGATGCCAACTTAAGGCACTTACTGGGCGAAATTCTGACTAACTGTTCTGAATACTATGGGTGTGACTGCTGCTACGATTGAAAGCACCCAGATGAGTATTTCCATTAGCTTTGTCATCTTACTCCTTAATTTCCAAAATTGAAAGCCTTGTTTCGTTTCTTGAAATTGAAGCCTTGTTCTCAAGGCCTCCATCACCCGCCTCCATGCCTCTCCTCCAAAAACCCATCGAGCAGTCGTCTATCAAATAAATGCCAACTTAAGGCGCCAAACCTGTTTTTTTTTCATCTAATTAGCCGTTGTACTCAAGTATTGATCAAGTACTGTGTCTGAAACTTAGTCCATGGCATTTTTAATCTGGTGGAACCCAATTTTTCTTAAATCTTGAGATGAGTAGACATTCAGAAAATTGAAAAGAAGGTGCCCAACAGTATCATTCCATTCAAAATTTGGCTTCGTGTGAAGTAACTATTAATCTCGAAACCATTATTTTACATGACAATTCCCTCGTAATTCGTATTAATCGTTGTTGTTGACCACTACTTCGTATGACTTACAGTTCCTATCCAGTTCCTCCTTCCATTTTGACATTCAAGGACGATTTCCCCAATTCGTTCCAACTTCCCACCTTCCTTGTGGTGCATTTCACATTCTCACTACATCCTCGACGCACATTTTACTGTGAACGCTCCTTCTGCTTTCGTTGCAGCTTTCAATCTGTTCTTCGTTCACTTACATTTCGTTGAAGTTGACACGAGTGATTTTGTTTTTACTGTAATCGAAAAATATAGCTTATTGAAGGACATCAGCTTCATTTACTTACAGCATCCTCTTGGTCAAAGTGAGTGTGCGCATTAATTCTTAAGTATTTCTGAAAATATCGGACAATAATAGAGTGCAGAGATGTTGTGCGGAAGTATTGGCTTCATTGCTTAGTGAACATGGATGCTACAACGGGAGTGTCTGGCCCCCTGATCTGTTGAATGTGCTACTGTGGCGCCCCTACCGAGAGAATACCCGGATACTCTTGTCAACTCGCTAACAAACAAAATTCGGAATCCGTGTTTGCCGCCTGGTCAATGATAAAAATGTGCATTTTTTCAAATTGCACACATACGTATTACGCATGTTCGAAAATATCTCATGAGCAGCCCGGAAAAAACAACTATTGATGCAAATTTGTCTCAGAACCCTCGATGATAGAACGCTAATGCTGGATTAATAATGCTGAAAATTTCGTCAAAATCGGATGGAAAATGTAGAATTTATGGCGGTCACAAAAAATTCACGTTTGTGCATGCGCAGCAACTACTATTAGTCTGGGGAGATGATTTTCATAGGGGACCATGTACAACCTAATCCGCATAATCCCTAAAAATTTCCCTGAATTTATGGCTGTTGCAAGGAATGATTGCACTTGCGCATCCGCAGTGGCCAGGGGTGATGATTTTCATAGGGGACCATCTACACGCCAACTGTCCCTGAAAATTTCATCGAAATCGGATGAAAAATATGGATGTTATGGCTGTGGCAAGGATTTCATGACAGACAGACAGACACGGAACCAAAATTGTTCAGAAAGGTCTGAAAGGTAAAACGCGAGTGTAAATTTCAATTTTTGAGAATTTTTTTTTTAACCTTGAAAAGTGAAAACAAAGTTTCCACTACCTTGGTAGACTCGGAAGCAATAGGAGGTAAAATAGACTCAGGCTGAAAAGTTGCATTATTGAATCATCCCACATAGACTTAGGTACTTACTAGAAACTTAGAAAAAGCATGCAACTTGAGGGTCTTCAACAACTCGTGTGAATAACGTTTGATAACATTTACGATGATAATATCCCCCTTGCAATGAGCAAGGTGACAAAGAGTTCTTTATATTCTCGTTAGGGGCGCAGCAGTCGTGCATTTGACAGATTAGGGGTCAGGCACTCCCTGCTACAACCTTTCAATTCGATCGAAGAGGCTGTGAATTACATCTACGTCACAAGCCCGCCTGTTTTTCAAACCCCCAATTTCTATTGCTTCAGAAATTTTCTCGGCAGATAGACTCAATTTCTCTCAATCCCAAGCAAGAACGGTAGGATCTCGAATCATTTGTTTAATCCGAATTCCCAGATTCCTTATTGGCAATAGCTCAATAATACATATGTTGTAATATGTGTTTGGAAAAGTAGAATGTTAGCCTCTTTCACTTCTCTATAGCGAAATTACTTTTCTGACTTTCTTATTGGATTCACCGGTGGATTCCCTTCATCACGAAAATTTTGAATTCTAACGCCTAATCGACAATTTAGACGCAGTATATGGAACCCCAGTTGTTGGCCCCGCCCTCAAAGAGTCTAGTCGCAAATTTGATACGACTTTTTCCTTCCAACGATAGAAATAGCTTCCGGGCAAGATTCATACTTCCCTCAAGACGGAAAAGTTTCTGTATTCAAGTAAAGTCAATGGAGTGGAGTACCAGTCTTAAGTAAGTACCTATTACTGATTGTAAAACCTCTCCACCGCACTTGATAAATCACTTAATTTCGAGGGACTGTCGGGTTGAACTACAATCGATTAGGATTTGCACATTTGATCAGCTGTTATTAACTACTCAAAATGGTCTCCACAGTACCATGTCGCCTGTGCTCACTAGTAGGTAGCTCTGAATCCAACTCACCTCAGCCCAATCCAACGTTCTCTATTTCATGTACTTGATGATGTAGCATGACACTCACCATGACGCGATGCGTTTTAAACATTGTATTTTGCAACATTTGAGTGCTAGCTGTTCTTGTCATTAGTTCCAGGTCTGTACCATAGCTATTTAAAGTTTTGTTTCCTTGGTAAGTGGACAGTTGAGTAGTACTAATTATGTTTTGGCATGTTATTTGCCCTTCTTTGCACAACTCAAATTCACTTGTTGGCACCCTGTAATTTTCCCTCATGTTAAGATTTATGTTTCTAGTTTTGGTACAATTTGAAACATTAGCTGCTTATCGGGATTATTTTGTGTTTGAAACGTGTTACCTTTGATTTTTCTTCAAGACTGAACCTCAATTTTGCGCCTCACGTTGAATAAGTTTATTTTTTGCCAAATAATGGTTGACACTTTGACCTCAGATCGCTCTAGCGGTGTAGTAAAAAAACAGCAGAGGTTCGATTAAAACTGATATTACTACGTTAAACGTGTAATATCCATTTCCTAGTGCAGATTCATAAATTCAATCAAAGTCGCTCATTTGGTGAAAAGAGTCCAGATCGGTTCATTCTGACGCCAGACCTGTTCTGAGGTTTTGGATAGCAGGGGCGTGGCGTCCATAAAGCCACTCAAAGTCTCCTCGCCAAAATTTCCCTCCCAAGTTAGATTTTTACCTTAAAGTTGAAGAAACTCCTCCAGCAGTAAGTGCTTTTCCTAAAAACTCACTAATGATCCAAGGAAGCTGAATCCATCACTCAAATGGCTGGATAACTGAATGATCCATCTACTGGAATGAAGTTGAGGTGTGATTGTTTCCCCAGTGGGTCCTCTGTCGCAAAAGTAGATATGTGTGATCCTAGGGTCAAGTTCGTGTATTTTCTGGTTTGGTGCCCCCGCCATTTTCAGAGGTCACCCATCGCCCCTGATGAATGGTATAATAGGAATATACCATATCCTTACTCCTCCCAACTGGTTCGACCGGATATGTGACTGTCCACAGAAAAACCTTCAAAAGCAAATTTTTCAGGAGAACGAAAAACCGAAGTGAAGGTTAAAAAATGAAGTGAAGGGGAAATAACTTTTCGGGTTACTATCGATTCAACGTAATTTCTGTATCTGTAATCCATTTAACATGTGACGTTCATATTAGGGGGAAGACCTGACCCCAGAGTGAACGAAGAGGAGAGGAGTTCACCGGTCCTGTGACAGGGGGAAAGGAAGGAGATCAGTCTCGTCTTGACCTTGTAATTACGCGTCCAGGTTAACACCTTTTGTCTCGTTATCACGACCTGTTCCGACTTCGCTTTGATTGCTTTTCTGGCCCAACCCCTCTCTATTATTGATTTGTCATTTACTGAATAAATCCTCCTTTTGCCAGCCTTTACATTTGATTTTCATTCCCTCTTCTCCCGCTCCTCATATGATAGCAGAGCGTGGTTATGATCCACAGACCTCTGGGTTATGGGCCCAGCACGCTTCCACTGGATCGTAACCACGCTCTGCCACCATATGATGAGCGGGAGAAGAGGGAATGAAAATCAAATGTAAAGGCGGGCAAAAGGAGGATTTATTCAGTAACAGACTTACCAATAATCGAGAGGGGTCGGGCCAGAGAAGCAATCAAAGCGAAGTCGGAACAGGTCGTGATGACGAGACGAAAGGTGTTCACCTGGACGCGTAATTACGAGGTCAAGATGAGACTGGTCTCCTTCCTTTCCCCCTGTCACAGGACCGGTAAAAGGCTTATTACCAGCTTATTATTGCGTAAAACGCTTATTACTCATCTCAATTACCAGTACCACGGGAGAGGGGAGCCCCGGGCTACCGATGCACCGACTTTGGTCAAAGCATCACCTGCCTGCCCCCCAATTGAGGTCGGAATCGTGGTGGTCGTGGTTGAGCAAACCCTACTTCATGGGCTTGTACCAAGAAGGCTATAAGGGGAGAGATAGCCTCCTCAAGGGCTAGCCCCCTGAAGATGTCTCTCAGCATGTGAGTTCTGTTATGAACCTACGTGTATTGTAGGTACCTACGTGTCTAGTTGGTAGAATCTTAGCTCGAAGGTTCAGCCTAACCTGTGGTGTTAACACAAACAGGTACCTAGAGGAGCTGATAGTTATGACTAGCTCCCCTGGGGCTCCCGGGTGGTGAGTTCCTTCATCTCCCTCGATCACCCTTCTAGGGTTTTCAGGGTTTTATCTATCTGCTTGCAGATGGAGGGGGTAGCGAAATCCTGTTTGGATCGGCTCTCCTTAAAACCAAATAGTAGTTATTTGTCACAGGACCGGTGAACTCCCCTCCTCTTCGTTCACTCTGGGGTCAGGTCTTCCGCCTAATATGAACGTCACAAACGAATCGGTTACTATAGGTCTACCACAGAAACTTTGCATCCGTGTGGCGCCCCCTAGGTGGCGGATCCGCGAACTATAACGATCGAGTATACCTTCCATGGTGAAACCTTGACACTGAAATTGGAGCCGTGAGAAATTTGATGTTTGTGTAGTACCTCGGAATTTCAATTTCGGAAATGCGCTAGGAGAGGAATCATGTCACTTTTAAGAGGAGAAATTCGCGAAAAATTATTGTACGCGAGGGAATTTGCTTGATGACAAGAGATAGGTAAGTAGTTCTATGTTCTCCAGCAGAATGCGCCAAAGGGATGCAAAGTTTCTGTGGCAGACTTATAGAAATCATCGATAAATCACCGAAAACAATGCGTGGAATAACGTAGTTACCTTAGCCTCCAGAGGCCTCCTTTCACCTTTGTTTTCATTCAGGTTTCTAGAACTTTCCGTTTTTCCCAAAAACAGCTTTTGGTTTATGATTTTCAATTATGAACCTTTGGAATCGAGCGAGAAAAACAATTTCCTATTCCCCTCCCCCTCAAAATTTAAGTTTATCTTCCAAAGTATGTAGAATCCAAAAATCGAATAACAATTTCCGCTCTGCGTTTTCCGTACACGGCACTTTCCTTGGTTACCTTGATCCGATTTTGATGAAATTTCGTGTATGAGATCTATTGGGCTTCTAGTTGTGTCCTGAAGTTTATGAATAGTGGTACGTTTTCATTTAATGGGGTTTTCCCTTCACTTTTCCCAATCACTTGCTCGAACTCACTGCAGTCAGGGATCTAGGGTCAACTGTCAAGACATTCTGTACAACTGCTGTCGCATAAGTCTTGAGCTCCTATTCAAATTATACTAGAATATTCTTCTTCATCTTCATAGATTTTCTTACTAGTTTATAAGCTACTTAGGTACTACGTGATAATTTTCAAACAACAAATCAGGAGAGTCTAGCCCCCAGAAAGTGTTGTCGGATTTCAGCGCTACCTACCGCCACTTCAACGAACTACCATTTCTGATATCTTATCAGGTGATCACGCTCGCGACCGCATTACTGTCGCTCCTCTAACTTGCAGTTATCCCAAGATTATAAACTTGCTGTTATTTCCACTATAATAATGCATTCTGCTTGATTCGTCACTCCAAAACACAAAAATGCAATAAGTTCCTTTTCCTCGCAATTTAAAAAGGCAGGGAAGTAGAGCCGCCAAACTTTTAGAAATGAGCGGTAAAACCGAGGTAAGCCTACTTTTCAGAAATGCCTCTTGACCACACTCACATTGAGCTGATAAGGATGGTAGTTCGCTGAAGTGGCGGTAGGTAGCGCTGAGACCCGACAACACTTTCTGGGGGCTAGACTCTCCTCAACAAATCTTGAACCTAATCTTCCAAAGTACAGTGCATTTCATACTGTAATTTTCTCATAGTTTAGGCGTCTTACTAATCATTATTATTATTTGCTTTATTATTAATTTTATGTTACATTATACCTCATTTTTACAAGATTTATTTCATTCTGGTTCATTCTTGGATTTACCAGGAGAGAGCGCCGGTCATCCTGGTGAAGATGAGGTCTACGAAAAGGCCGTTTCGGAGACCTACATGGCCTACGAGCTGGACGACGACAAACTCCTTCCAGTCAGCGATTTTTGGGGAAGGTGTCCGAAAATTGAGGTTCTTGATTCATCTAAGGTGAGAAAGAAAAGTTATTGATCATTGGGATGCTTAATTTCGACCCAGTTTTACAAAGATCGATGTTTAAGTCCCAATAAATCGATCTTTTAAGGTTTACAGATCAAGTGTACTGAGCTTTCCTACATGAGTAATAGATGGGTCCATTGTTAGAATAGTCACAAAAAGCAACTTTAATCTAGACTGAACAGGACTGAAGCTTGTTTTCTAATAAATCCATTGCAATACCTTCATTTCCAACGAAAATTCGCTTAAAAAACACTTAAAGGAAGCTTAGGTTTCCTCGGTTGGAGATGGGTTTCCATCACTCTGTAGAAATTTCTCGACTCCGAAATTCGTTTCTGAATAGGAAATTCGAGGGTGGCCTTGTAATCTAATCCCTCAGAATAGGTTGAGGGGAGGAACTATCCTTGAGGCCGACCTCAGCTCAAATAAGAGGGCTCCTCCAAAGTCTTGCCGCTTTGAATACGGATGAGTAAAAACTTTTCTCGAAAGGCACCTTCAGGCCGCCTCAGCCCTGAGGAGGGACTCTGAATTCCGCCCTAAATCCCAATAAATCGATCTTTAAATTTTTACATGTCGAGAATACCGATCTTTTCTAAAGGTGTTATAGAAGGGTTCATTGTTTAAACCGTCTCAAAAAAACAACCCTAATCTAGACTGAACGTGACTTCAGCTTGCGTTTTTTTTTCCCTCTTCTTTATTGGCATCGTATATAATACATTCAGCCCTAGTAAGTAATTTTACATAATATAATGGAGAAAGCTTATTGATTCAGGAACAAATGAGATGAAAATAATAAATTAGAATAGCATACCATTGAAAAAATCATATAAAATACAAACAGTTGGACTTTGTGGTTTATTTCCGAAAGAAATGTGAATAAGGCATCGTAGACGATCGAGTTCTCCGTGGAAAGGAGGGAGTCTACGTTGAAGGGCCTCTCGACTTCCGATCGTGTGTGGGGCAAAGCAGGAATATGTGTTCCATCGTTTCCCCTTCTTCGTTGCAAGAATCACACCTATTGTCACTAATCATCCCGTACTTATATAGATACATATAATAGATAGATACCTTACATATTGCATGCCCCGCTCTCAGCCTGATCATTGTTTTAAGGAATTTAGTGGTTGAGGTCGATGGTTGGGACCTAAACCAACTTATTTTGGATGGTTTGGGAAACATCGCGGTATATCGTTGCCCCGCATGGTAGTTGAGGTGGTAACTCTTCCATTTACAGGTAAGGTGTTGGGCAAATGTTATCTTTAAATCTGTGTAGGGGAAACAGGGGGGCAATATTAATGTTTGTGGTATGAAAATAGCTGTTCTTGCCTTTTCGTCCGCTATTTCGTTGCCTCGAATTCCTTTGTACCCTCGAATCCAGATTAAGTACGTTTGTTTTCTTTGATTGTGAAGGGTTGTCGCATTTTTCATTACTTCTGTTTCGAGGTAAGTGAGACGTGAATTTGATGTCAGATGGCACAATTTTTGAACTATAATTTGAGAGTCTGTTAGCAGAACTACACTTTTACAAGACTCTCCCAGGTCTTGAGCGTATATTAGAGCTTGTACTATGGCGAATGCTTCTGCAGAGTATATGCTAGCTCAATTCCAGAGGCGGAAGCTTTTAGAGAACTTGTTGGAGCTATCATAGAATGCGCACCCCGTTTTTTTTTGTTAATTACTGAGCCGTCAGTGTAGATCACGGTGGAGTTGGGCCACTTTTGGGATAGGTACGCGTCGACGAAGTCAGTACTTGAAACTCCCGGAGCGTAAGTCATCTGCGGTAGGTAGGATATGGTGAGAGCATTGAGCGTCGGTGTCTATGGTATACAGTATCGTAGAGGTTTGCTTTGTTTCGAAACCCAAGGTATTTCACTCGACCAATTTAGGAAACTCTCGCAGAGGAGTGGAGTTTCTTTCTTCATCCAGTAGCGATCAGTTAAAGTGTCGATCGCTAAGGTTCTAATGTTGTTCATCATTGAATCTTTCCTACTATACACCGATACCATATAACGATGTTGTTCATCATTGAATGTTGTTCATATAACGATGTTGTTCATCATTGAATGTTGTTCATATAACGATGTTGTTCATCATTGAATGTTGTTCATATAACGATGTTGTTCATCATTGAATCGTTCCAACTATACACCGGTACCATATAACAGCTTGCGTTCCCAAAGCACTTAGAATGTAAACTCGAATATCCAAATAAAATACCCACCGTATTGATAATCCATCTCTCAACAGTTCCTACATTGTTTGTTCCTTTTTTACAGGTTCTCGTGTTTGATTTCACTACAGAAGTCTACATGTGGGCCGGCAAAAATGCTGACATGAGTCATCGGAGAAAAGGAACGGAGTTGGCTCAAAAATTGTACAGAAACGTCTGCGAGGCACATGTGGCTTGGAAAGCAACTGGTAAGTTTTGAGTTTTATAATTTGACTGGTATCTATTAATAGACTCTTCAGTGTTCATCCAGCCTCTCAGAGGGGAATTTGCCTCACTTTTTTTTCGAAAGAGTTAACTGATATGGAAGAAAACCATAGTGTGCTGCTCGAAAAAGCATCCAAAAAATTTAGAGAATTTAAGGAAGATGAAAATTTTAAATGTAGCGGCAATGTGTATGGGGGCAGCCATGTTGTGACGTATCCACACTTCTAACCAATCTGATTCCATTGTTCAGTGGAACATACACCAATGAAGTGGTGAAGTGTAAAGATACGATTACCCTGCCATGTCTGAGGCGGGCGGCTGGCAATTTTGTCTTGTACCTACTCATAGTCCAGGAGCCCAGGGCCAAAAACGTGACTGATTTCATTACTTGTGTCACATATGTAAAACCAAAATATCCAACCCCCTGAGCAAATAAATGTTTGTCTGCCATGTCAAAACCAATGGAATAGAAAATGGCGGCCATGTTAAGTACAACCAATTTGAAGAAATCTGACTGATTTCAATACTCATGAGACTTTAATATTCTCAAACGGGAGTGCCTGTTAAGTACTTTGCAAGTTGTCTGCCACCATGTAACCTATGGGAACTTAGCGGCAGACGGGACTTAAGTTCCGGGCTTAAGGGACTTAAAAGTGACTGATTTCAATACTCATGAAACTTGGTTCTTCTGAAACGGGAATGAATATAGAGAAGTTTGGAGGTTGTCTGCCGTCATGTAACCTATGGGAACTTAGCGGCAGACGGGACTTAAGTTCCGGGCTTAAGGGACTTGAAAAGTGACTGATTTCAATACTCATGAAACTTGGTTCTTCTGGAACGGGAATGAATATAGAGAGGTTTGGAGGTTGTCTGCCACCATGTAACCTATGGGAACTTAGCGGCAGACGGGACTTAAGTTCCGGGCTTAAGGGACTTGAAAAGTGACTGATTTCAATACTCATGAAACTTGGTTCTTCTGAAAGGGGAATGAATATAGAGAGGTTTGGAGGTTGTCTGCCGTCATGTAACCTATGGGAACTTAGCGGCAGACAGGATTTAAGTTCCGGGCTTAAGGGACTTGAAAAATGACTGATTTCAATACTCATGAAACTTGGTTCTCCTGAAACGGGAATGAATATAGAGAGGTTTAGAGGTTGTCTGCCGTCATGTAACCTATGGGAACTTAGCGGCAGACGGGACTTAACTTCCGGACTTGAGGGACTTAAGAAAATGACTGATTTCAATACTCGTGAAACTTGGTTTTTCTGAAAGGGAAATGCATATAGAGAAGTTTGGAGGTTGTCTGCCGTCATGTAACCTATGGAAACTTAGCGGCAGACGGGACTTAACTTCCGGACTTGAGGGACTTGAGAAAATGACTGATTTCAATACTCGTGAAACTTGGTTCTTCTGAAAGGGGAATGAATATAGAGAAGTTTGGAGGTTGTCTGCCGTCATGTAACCTATGGGAACTTAGCGGCAGACGGGACTTAAGTTCCGGGCTTAAGGGACTTGAAAAGTGACTGATTTCAATACTCATGAAACTTGGTTCTTCTGAAAGGGGAATGAATATAGAGAAGTTTGGAGGTTGTCTGCCGTCATGTAACCTATGGTAACTTACAGGCAGACGGGACTTAACTTCCGGACTTGAGGGACTTAAGAAAATGACTGATTTCAATACTCGTGAAACTTGGTTTTTCTGAAAGGGAAATGCATATAGAGAAGTTTGGAGGTTGTCTGCCGTCATGTAACCTTTGGAATCTTAGAGGCAGAGAGAACTTGACTTCCGGACTTAAAAATGACTGATTTCTACACTAAAGAAAATTTAATTTTTCTAACAGTGATGAGTATAGAGAGCCTTGCTGGTTTCCTGCCTCCTGTATAACTCCATTTTCTGCCATTATATAACCACTGGAAACTTAGCAGCAGACTGGTTTTAACATTGTTGCTTGTTTGAACTAGTACGTTATTCTCAAAAGATCATTAACATAACAATGTCTGGTTGCTTGTTTCTTTTTCACATGTTCAATGCGAATGTTTCTCCCTCTGAATTATTTTTCCATTATAATATTTTTTACTCATTGAATTGGGCTTGCCCGTATTAAATAAATAAATAAAATCAAATAAAATAAGAGATATTTTTCTTCAATCGGGAAACAACATTATTTACCTACTCAATGTGTCCTGCTCTACAAATGAGAAATTATTGTGTTTTCAAACGAATACGTAGTTTAGAACAAGATAACTTTATTAATATGAAGTTTCTAAAACATGGTTTATACAATGATTGGCAAACTGTATATGTTGGACCACGTAAGACACCAATGAACTATTGCATTATAGAATACAGAAAATTCTCACAAAAAAAAAAACTCCATCATCTTTGTCACTTCGTCAACAAGCTAAAATGGTTTTTCTTCCCAATCCTGAAAAAAGATGAAGCATAATCACATCCTGTAATTGCGTCGAGAACAGGCACATCGTTTGCCCAAAAGATCTGGCAATTTATCGCATAGTTGACTAGTGTTACGATTCTTTACGTGAACAAAAGAGAAATATGCAAGCAATTCTGAAGCATACGAATCGAGGTAATGTGCTATGGTGTGAGTAAACTAGAATCATCCCACATGGAAGCGGACTCAAGGATTGTTTACCACCTTTTTACTGTTACCCAGGGGAATGTAGTGATTAAATTTTCTGAAACAGACGTCTTGATTATTTTACTACGAATTTTGCATCATATCAGCAATGAAGTAAACGTCTAGGTGGAAACTGAATCCATAACTAACAATGATCTCAGATCCGTCAACGTGAGATCAATTGCCAGATCTTTTGGGCAAAAGATGTGCCAGGCTGTTCTCGACGCAATTACAGGATGTGATTATGCTTCATCTTTTTTCAGGATTGGGAAGAAAAACCATTTTAGCTTGTTAGTTGTGATCCGACTTGGCAACAGATACGTTCTTCTTTCAGTCACAATAACACTCTGTCCGAAATGGAAAAACTTGTTTGTCCTTTCTAATTAAGAAGAATTTTGTCAATATAAATGAGTTATGCCATCAGTTGTTTATGGAAGAGTATGCGAAGAAGGTAGATGTTTCTGCACCCCTGCTCGTTCCTAAAGGTATAGATGGCTCCAATTTGTCGCCATGTAAACGGGTTCTGAATGAACATGTGTACTCAGGGCCAAATACATCACACAGCAATGGAGTAACTTGCACCTCCCTCTTCCGCCACCTATTTGCCCACAAGATTACGGATGGATTTTGGAGGAAGGAAAATACAACATATGTTGGTTTGTAGGGCACGCACTTCCTGAAAAGCTTATTGAAGTGGTGTTGACTGGGGAAGCACAAGGAGCTACATCTCTAGGTGCTGAGGATTGGGATGACGAGTCATCACTTCACGATCTGAGTGACATCTGTAATTCAAGTGACGAAGATGATGGAGTTTTTTTTTTGTTGAGAATTTTCTGTATTCTATAATGCAATAGTTCATTGGTTTCTTACGTGGTCCAACATAATTATTGTGTTTTCAAACGAATACGTAGTTTGGAACAAGATAACTTTATTAATATGAAGTTTCTAAAACATGGTTAATACAATGATTGGCAAACTGTATATTATACAGTTTGCCAATCATTGTATCAACCATGTTTTTGAAACTTCATATTAATAAAGTTATCTTGTTCTAAACTACGTATTCGTTTGAAAACACAATAATTTCTCATTTGTAGAGCAGGACACATTGAGTAGGTAAATAATGTTGATTCCCGATTGAAGAAAAATATCTCTTATTTTATTTGATTTTATTTATTTATTTAATACGGGCAAGCCCAATGCAATGAGTAAAAAATATTATAATGGAAAAAATAATTCAGAGGGAGAAACATTCGCATTGAACATGTGAAAAAGAAACAAGCAACCAGACATTGTTATGTTAATGATCTTTTGAGAATAACGTACTAGTTCAAACAAGCAACAATGTTAAAACCAGTCTGCTGCTAAGTTTCCAGTGGTTATATAATGGCAGAAAATGGAGTTATACAGGAGGCAGGAAACCAGCAAGGCTCTCTATACTCATCACTGTTAGAAAAATTAAATTTTCTTTAGTGTAGAAATCAGTCATTTCTAAGTCCGGAAGTTAAGTTCTCTCTGCCTCTAAGATTCCAAAGGTTACATGACGGCAGACAACCTCCAAACTTCTCTATATGCATTTCCCTTTCAGAAAAACCAAGTTTCACGAGTATTGAAATCAGTCATTTTCTTAAGTCCCTCAAGTCCGGAAGTTAAGTCACGTCTGCCTGTTAGTTACCATAGGTTACATGACGGCAGACAACCTCCAAACTTCTCTATATTCATTCCCCTTTCAGAAGAACCAAGTTTCATGAGTATTGAAATCAGTAACTTTTCAAGTCCCTTAAGCCCGGAACTTAAGTCCCGTCAGCCGCTAAGTTCCCATAGGTTACATGGTGGCAGACAACCTTCAAACCTCTCTATATTCAATCCCGTTTCAGAAGAACCAAGTTTCATGAGTATTGAAATCAGTCACTTTTCAAGTCCCTTAAGCCCGGAACTTAAGTCCCGTCTGCCGCTAAGTTCCCATAGGTTACATGACGGCAGACAACCTCCAAACCTCTCTATATTCATTCCCGTTTCAGAAAAACCAAGTTTCATGAGTATTGAAATCAGTCATTTTTCAAGTCCCTTAAGCCCGGAACTTAAGTCCCGTCTGCCGCTAAGTTCCCATAGGTTACATGACGGCAGACAACCTCCAAACTTCTCTATATTCATTCCCGTTTCAGAAGAACCAAGTTTCATGAGTATTCAAATCAGTCACTTTTAAGTCCCTTAAGCCCGGAACTTAAGTCCCGTCTGCCGCTAAGTTCCCATAGGTTACATGGTGGCAGACAACTTGCAAAGTACTTAACAGGCACTCCCGTTTGAGAATATTAAAGTCTCATGAGTATTGAAATCAGTCAGATTTCTTCAAATTGGTTGTACTTAACATGGCCGCCATTTTCTATTCCATTGGTTTTGACATGGCAGACAAACATTTATTTGCTCAGGGGGTTGGATATTTTGGTTTTACATATGTGACACAAGTAATGAAATCAGTCACGTTTTTGGCCCTGGGCTCCTGGACTATCAGCCGCCGGCTGCGCCGCGCTGTGGAACAGCGTTTTCTCGAAGAGGCGCGGCCAATTTATTTTTATTTATTTATTTTTTTTTCAGTTTTGATCAAGTCGCGCTAGATTATTGTTGTGGCCCATTCACTGGCAGAGGAGGAACTGATGTTAATGGTTAGGAAGTCTCACTCACCCATGTTTTGGCAAGAACAGAAGAGGGATTATACAATATTCTCATCGACTGAGAAATTATGAACAACTTTTCAGATGGTTCTTTCTGTTGAACTTCAAATATTTTGACCTGAGTTTCGTTGGTTAGAGAAGGCTTGATGAAGTATGGTAGAGCAGGAGTTCCAAAACTCTACCCGGTTGAGAAAGGAGGAGGGAAAGACAATACAATTTAGGGGTAGAGAAGCCACCCGAACTAATTAAAATTTACTCATAAGGATGGAAAAAGAGCGATTTTATGTTGAAACCCGCCTAATTTTCGGCCGCCGTTTCGAAAAATTCCAGTTATATCCGCAAATGGATACCACCGCGTGATTTAGCGTCGAAAATTAATGAAAAAACATGTATCACACTTGGAGTCTTAATTCATCTCAATTTTTGAACAATCCAGGGGTTGCGTGTGTTTGCGTGCTCACTGGACGGGTTGTGCGCAACCAAAAATATCGGTTGAGGGGTCATATTTGAAATCCTTGCAAAAACCCATGAAGATTGAAACTTTTTTTTCTATCTCCAAAAATACAACTCGTGAGACACCCTGTATACATTTCTGATAAAACCAATACAATGGGGTATTTCAGTGGGTCGGAAATTCAGGTTTTTGACCTCAAATTTGGATTAAGCAACCTCGAAAACCTATATACTACAACTTTTAGCCCAATGATACTATAACATGTGGTAGAAAAATGAATTAAAGAGATCACACGTTTGAAAAAAAGGTGGGCCTCCATGAATGCACACACACTACGCCGCGCGCGTGTGTGAGTAGTATTTTGCAGCATCCAAGAGATTCTCATCGGATAGCGTTACTTCATGGTTCAATCGTTGGCGTTACCTACGTCTGCTGTCTGTAATTGGTTGTTTTCTGTTCGCTTCGTTTGTGGTTTCGACTTATCATATTTTCAGCTAGTGTATCGCCCATGATTTCTTATCTTTCTTTCGTTTTAAATATGACAGAAAAGAAGAGGAAGATCAACGTTCTGGAGCCTCAATTTGAACCTGCTACCACTGAGAACATTCCAATCTCTTCTCTGTGCACGGATACTTTTTTCAAAGACAGTTTTGGCTAGCTACGTCACGATTGGTTTGCTACGTCACACCATTCAAATCTTCAACTTTCCTTAGCTTCTCTGATTTTTTAAAAACTTTTTTCGGCGAACAGACCGTTATTCCTAAGCCATACTCTTTTGAAAACAAAATTTTAAAAAATTGACTGAAATACCCCATTTTCTCTCTTTTTAGAGGGTTATATATCTATGAGAAGAGAAAATGTTGGTTTGTTACCTACTGATTTTCTTGAGTCATTCAGAATCACAAATTCATTGCCATACACGCCAGGCTCAATTCTGTAACTCACAGTGAAATTTTTAAACATTGCGGGTTTGCATACCCTAGCCGCGAAAGCGGCGCGGCTGGACTGCTCACTTGACCAGTCGGGTTGCAGCCGTGTCGGCAGTCATGTAGCCGCCCAGAATGACGGATGTAGCCGCCAAGACGAGCCGCTGGCCGCGTCAGGGAAATAAGTTTCATCTAAAACCACTGAAGCAGTGGGGAGCGTCTGGTCGCGAGCCGCAGCCGCCCGCCGCAGAGGCGCCAGGGAAATCGCACCTCAAAGGAAAGGAAATAAGAACAGGAAAACTCCAGCAGTGATTACGCAGCAAGACCGAGGTCAAAGGAAACAGACAGACAGAGTTCATTCAAGTGTATTCAGTCGTGATTCAAGTTAAGCTCAAGTGATAAAAACATTATGAGGAGGGAGAAAAAACAATGTTTTATTAAGGGGTGCGCGATTGATGGCTCTGCAGTGAAAACTATTTGTCAGTGTGCCGAACGTATACCAGCGAAAGAGAGCAACCCAGTATTATTGTTGTAAATCCGTTTCAACGCAAGTTTTTGACTTACTGTTTTATTTCTTATGGAATGCTTTTATTTGGGCGAACGATGTTTCGCTGCGTAGTGCGATCTTGGGGCTGTAGTTGGTGTCGTTTTTTTTTCTCGAGGGAATTTCCATATGAAGGATGAGAGAAAGAAGAATTTTGATCGTCGAGGTAGGTGGTCAAGGGTTTTTTTTTTAATAGTCGCGGAGTAAGAGTTTTATTTCTTATTGCTTACATTCTTGGACTTACGTATGTGTCAGCCAAGACGTTCAGTTGACACGTTTTTGAGCAAAGACGTGAAGTCAGTCAGTTCTCTTGAGGCCTGAACCGAGTTCTCACTGCGACAAACTTGATTTTAAAAAAATGACGTGACAGCCGCCGCCGACCCTCAGCTTTCCTCTATTTTTGCGGTGGTTTTGGTTTATTATTTTGAATAATGAACCTTTGGAATCGACCAAGAAAAAAAAAATTTAACACCCCCTTAAAATTTGATGGTTTACGTTTCCAGGTACGTAGAATCCAAAAATCGAATAAAAATTTGGCCGTCCGTACGCCGTACGCGGCACTTTTGCCACTTAGCATTGACCGATTTTGATGAAATTTGGTATGTAGGCTCCATTTGGGGTCTAGTTGTGCCCCGAAGCTTTTGGTTGATGTAGGTCACTTCTAAGGGTTCCAAAATCAATTTTGAAAACGCCCTAACTCAAAAAATTTCGATATAAAGGTATTGTTTTTCCTTCAATTTAGGATTCTATAGAATTTTTAGAATTTTTTGAGACCACGCGGAGCTCTGTAGGACAAACCGTTCGCTCCCTACGAAAATTTAAGGGTTTATATTGAAATATATATATATAAACCAAAACACGAGTGTGAATCGCAAAAGAGGCCTAATCTCCGTTCACATTAGAGCTGACCGAAATGCGATCGATGGTTGGTGATTTTGATTTTTTTTAATTTTTTATTATTTATTATTATTTTTTTTTAATTTTTAATTTTTTTTCCTTCATTATGGATGGTTGGTGATTTTGTAGACGAGTGATCTATATAGAAAAATAATAAACCATTGTGTAATAATTTGCAGCGTTTTTGACAGAGGCTCCACTTGATTGGACATTTTCTCCTACGTTAATTTTTCCCGATGGGTATTTCTGGTGTTAAAAGTTATTCTAGAGCCCTACTATTCGATTTGACTTGAAATTCCATAATCTAAAATTGAGGCAAATTCCCCATTGAATGGGTTTTTGAGGAATTCTAGATAAATTACACGTTTATACCTAAAAGTAAGATGAATTGTGAGATGAATTAATGTATTCAGGTATACCTTGGCTGGACAGAGAAATGGAATCGAAAAATCGTCCAGAGTACAGTGTGTTCGCCCGAATCACCCAACACATGGAGCCCATAGTGTTCAAGGAGAAGTTTTTGGATTGGCCGGATTTCACCAAAGTGATTCGCTCGGCGTCGTCGAAGAACGTCCGTTCCTCCAGAAAGGTCAGTTTATAGCTTAGACTTCCTTAGTCGCACTTTGAAAGGGGAAAAGTCATCCGAGTGGGCGTGGCATATTACTTCTTCGTAGGTATTCATCGATTTGAAGATGTTAAACTTTTTTGACGATATTCATTATATACGAGCAGTATGGGTACCTGTATGAAAAAGATGTGGATATTAGCGAATTTTCAAGAAAAATTAAGCTATTGCAATGGCCTCAACATATTTAGAATGGGCTTTTTCCAAAAATGTTTACACTAAAATCCGTTTTGGAACGATCTGAAACAATCCCTGGAGTTTTTCCAAAAATCATATGTGTGTGTGTGTGTCATTCCGCACGATAACTTGAGTAATTGTTTAGCTTTTTTTTAGTTTTTTGCCAAAATGTTTGTAACAACAAACAATAAGTCAAGTTCGTTAGCCAGCAATTTTGGACAATCCAACGTGGTCCAAAATTCCAAAAAATGGGGTTTTCCGTTTTTTTTTTATGGTTATTACCTTCAACGTCATGGTAATATATGGTATATTCGGATTCAGCGCAAAATTTCTGATATCAATGTTTTTCAAAAATGAAAATTTTCCAAAATTAAGAAAATTAAGTGTTTATTTATATATATAATGAATACGTGCATATATTTGTTACACCCAGAAATTCGGTAGTCGTGTGGGTACTCTATGAGTTCGTAGAGACGAGTAGAACATGAATATGGACTCGTAAGATCTTCAAAGCATACCCCAGTGCATAAAGCATGTTGGTATGGTATACTGAAAATCGAAAAAACCAACAATAGCCGTGTGGGTACTCTATGAGTTCGTGGAGACGAGTAGAACGTGAATATGAACTCCTAACATCTTCAAAGCATACCCAGTACATTCAGTATGTTTGTATGGTAGGTATACTGAAAATCGAAAAAAAACCAACAATAGCCGTGTGGGTACTCTATGAGTTTGGGGTGACGAGTAGAACGTGAATATGGACTACTAACATCTTCAAAGCATACTTGGTGCGTACATTATGTTGGTATGCTATACTGAAAATCGGAAAAAACCCAGAATCGTGTAAAAAAAAAACTTTCTAAAAGAAATTGCGACGTTGTTCCTTTTCTTAACCATACCTTCAACCGAAAGATTTCTTTGAAAATTCGCTCATTAATTCATGCTGCATGAGTGAACTTTTTCCATTTGTTCTAACTACCAATTTTCCTAAAAGCTGGTGTTTTATCCATTTTATCTTCTTTTAATATCATAAATTTAATTTTCAATAATTATGGTGAGCTCATTTCTTATTGACGCTTAGTATGCTCTCTGAGTAACACATCCTTCGAGCCCTAAAAAAGGTAATCAATTTACCGAAAGCTCGGCAAAAAAGAATTTTATTCCAGTGGACCTAATTCCCAATCAGTTGACAAAGTGTGTTTGGTTGGGTCGATCTACACATTTGCTGTTAATGAAAGAGAGGTCTTAAGGAATCTGGGAGCCACTCACCGACTATTTACTAAGTTAGCTTGGATAGCATTAGTAAAAACAAAAATTTTG
Organism: Apolygus lucorum; assembly: GCA_009739505.2. Taxonomy (NCBI): domain Eukaryota; kingdom Metazoa; phylum Arthropoda; class Insecta; order Hemiptera; family Miridae; genus Apolygus; species Apolygus lucorum. The sequence continues at coordinate 15,561,567 of CM019169.2, read as the reverse complement.
CTGCCTTTTGTGAAGTGTAAAGCAAATTGTATTACACCTCAATTAAACATTGTTATTATTATGTTTATTTCTTAGGTTGTATTACACCTCAATTAAACATTGTTATTATGTTTATTTCTTAGGTTGATGGAAGTGTGGATGCCAGACCTTGCGATGCCCAAGCTATGATCGCGTGGTCCCTGCCTCCTCCTGACCTGGTCCTTGAAGGTACTCATTTAGGCCGTGGGGACACGTATTACGACCCTGACAGGATGCTGCACTACGACGTATCTACTCAGGAACTTCTGATTTGGACTATGCACGGCTCTAACAAAGTATCTCTCCCACCCTCGTCGATAGGCCACTTTCTCGATACAGAGAGCTACATCATCCGATGGAAATACAACGTGAAAGCCAACGGTGAGTTGCCGGGAATATGAAGAGTTTTTTTAATCCTCACAAATCCGTTTTGAGAATGTCATGATCCGCCAATCTCTATTTTAGCCCGAGAACTGAGTGGACTGCCTTCGAAGCACACGGACGTGGGGCGGGACCGTCTGGCGTACTTTGTATGGCACGGTACCAGAGCTCCTGTGGTAGAGCAAGGAACTGCTGCTCTGCTGACGGCCTGTCCAGAGGATCCTGAAGATGCGGAACATGGCCCCATTTCGACGCTGCGACAGGGCGGAGACTGTCCTGCCTTCGCTGCTATGTTTCCCGGCCCCATCGTCTTCCACAACTCCGCATTTGCTGGTGAGTGGGATGCAGTTAATTGGATCTCTAATGTAGTCAAAGCTGCAGTACCTTAGTAGCTAGTGAGAAGCTAGGTCAGAACAGGTGATGGTTGAGAACGCCATTTTCAGAACCGTTAGCTTTGTGACTGGGGGATCCTTAGAGGGATATCCTGGTGCATATTTAAAGTTACTTGATATTCTTGGGATTTTATATCATCAGGTAAATGGGAGATAACTTTCGTACATTACAATTTTCCGACTTGTGCAACAGGCTATAGAGTGGCTTTGTTTACATCTTCATGTTACTATCTTTTGAGAAACATGGTTGTTAGACCCTATGTTGACTGACCTTGAAACTTTGGGCGCCTGTTCATAAGAGATTAGACTAACACGGAACGAGGCAGTAATGGCGACCGACTGAGACCTCTTTGAAGAAATGTGTGGATGTATACGTAATTTGTTTTACTATAATTTACAGGGTCCTCTAGACTGTTTTTAATCACGGGAGAAGAAGAAGGTGAAGTACGATTGGAAGAAGTAGAAGCTTCTCCGAGAAGTTTACGAAGCCGCGCCAGCCTCCTGCTCGTGGACACTGTGACCTCCTCCTGTTACCTCTGGCACGGAGCAAAATGCCCGTCGAATAACCGAAAAGTGAGCTTCTTTAATGTACAACCAGGTCGAATTCCGTTTTTCTCATTGTTTTTCAACTTCCAATCGTTTTAGAAAAAAAAAATATATATATAACGTGGTTATAGGTAACTTTACTACTACGTACGCCTTCATATTAGTGATTATTCACGGTTATTTTCACACGTTTTTGAAGCGTTTATTTTCAATTCTGCAGAACTCGGGATTTTCTTGAGTAATAGGTAATGTGCTCCAGTTCCTTATTAGAGAACCTTTCTACTCGTTCCAGGTTGCCTCTTCCGCTGTGAGTTACCTAATGAAAACCCCCGCCAAAGAACTTCGCTTAATCGACGCTGTAAATACGAATGTAACAGAAATCGACGAAGGAGAGGAACCTGAAGACTTTTTCGGAGGTGAGTACAACTTAGGTAGTAGTTATCCTTTTCTATGCAGCAATGGTGTACTACATTTTGTCCAAAATGAATTAGACATCGATGATATCTATTTTTCGAAGAAGCTGTGCAGTTAAACAAGACGTGATTCAATTTCAACTTTACATTTCAACTCACAATTTAGCTTATTGCTAATAAACGTGAGAAAAGCAAACCTAACCTTGAATTTCATTGACTTGATTCATTCCATTGATGCAATTCCATGCATCCCCTGAAAATTTTGCGAAGAAATCCAAAATGTTTCCAAAATCAGCAGTATTAAAAGTCAGAGAAAGAACGAGTTTGTTAGCTTAAAATATTGAAGCTCTCTTCAAGAGTTAGAAATCTTTTGAATGGAGCTCATTTGAAGTCTCTTTCTCATCTCATGATAACTATGGTTCAGTTGAACAATACTGCTTTTGGTCGACAAATGGGTAGGTTTTGTTATTAAAAAAAAAAGCTCCCCTTGGAGCCCATTCAATACAATAAACCTGGACTATTCTTGAAAATTTTCGAAAATTTGTGCACTTTTATATTTTTAATAAAGTCAGACTCTGTTAAGGAAAATAGCAGGATGGCTAGCAGGTTCTTGAAAAAAGAGATGATCGACTTAACAAAAAGAAAGTAAAACGAAATATTTTTGCAGAATAGGTTTCTGATCAGCTTTTGGATCATCATTTGACCCGAATGTGTATTTATGTTAGTTCTTCTATCCAACTTCAAGTTGTGAATCCTTCTTTTTCCAGGGCGTGGACTCATCGACAGGCAAATCTACAGCTCTCTCATCGACACGGACATCAGCGCAGAATGGACGCCTCGTCTCTTCCATCTGTCGTCCATCTACGGGGATTTCACCGCATCCCCAGTGATCCCCTTGCGTTTCAACCCCAACCGCGTTACCCCCTACCCCTACTCAAAGGAAGACCTCTATTCCACGTCACAACCCTGTGAGTTTCTTTTAGAGCGTCTAAAATACAATAATTGTGATGTTGCAATGTGGTTTTTTCCATACTTTGAGATGGATCAAATGCGTCGATAAGGGTCGGTGAAAACTCAACAGTATTCATAGACAAGAGAGCGCCTTGAGGGAGCACTCAGTGCGATTTGAAGAGAATTGCAGCCAAAAGGCCTACGGACGCTAGCGGCATCGCACCACTTCGGGTTGCAGCCGACTCGAAAAATGCACTCCGCCCCTACTGTAGTGTGCACACCTCTGTTTAAATGCCACTAAACTAATCCAGTTGTTTTTTGCGATGCAGCCCGCTGCTAGTGTAGTTTGCGCTTAGCTACTGAGTGTTGGGGCCCCATTAGGAGGAGACTAGCGCGAGCAACAACGATGCTACCCAATTGGAAGCAGGAGGCCTGTTTAGTTACAGACTGGGTGGGGAGAGGGGAGCTGCTCAGAATGGGGGACTGCCAGTGGAACACTTTTATCCCCCACTGTTGACGTCAGGCAAAGTCAGTTCCAAAATCCTGAGTGTAGACCGGAGGTCCCAAATTGCGTACAATATATATATTATTTGATTAAAGGAGAGCCGATTCAAACAGGACTGCGCATCCCCCTCCATCTGCAAGAATATAGATAAACCATGACTACCCAGAGGAGTAGATGAGGGAGTGGAAGGAACTCACCACACGACAGCCCCAGGAGAGCTAGTCATAATTGTCAGCTCCCCTGAGTTCCTGTTTGTCTAAACACCACAGGGAAGGCCGAACTTTCTAGCCAAAGTTCTACCAATAAGGCAGGTTGGTACCCAAGTTCATAGCAAAACTCATGCTGAGAGACATTCTCAGAGGACGCCCTTGAGGATGGCAACTCTCCCCTTGAAGCTGTCAAGGTCCAAGTCCAAGACAGGGTGTGCTCAACCACGACCACCACGATTCCGAGCTCAATTGGGAGGCAGGCAGGTGATGCTTTGACCAAGGTCGGTGCATCAACAGCCCGGGGCTCCCCTCTCCCGTGGTACTGGTAATTGGGATGAGTAATACGCCTTTTACGGAAATACTACTATTCCCAGAAACCCGACCAGGTAGCAGGCCCGGAAGCAGAGAATTTGTGCCTGCTCCCTAACCGCTCTACTTCTGTCAGATACGACGGTACCCATTGGAGGGCCTGTTGTATAGAACTTATCTGGCCAATTGGAGGTCGGTTGTACTAACCCAACCGACCGAAGGTTTTTTTTTCGGCAGGCAGGTCAGTAAATTTTTAAGATCCACAGGTGGAGTTGGATCTCGTAAGATACCTTGAAGGATCCGCGACTTCAAGGTTATGTGGGATTCAAACCCACTAAAAAAAAACACCTCCTTTTCTCCCACGTTGGATGCTCAGTCTGGAACTGTTTAACACATTACTTCAGGCTGAGTCCTGGGGCACTTCATCAGTTCTGGATGGCGGGACGGACCAGGTGTTCCCTTCTCTCTCTCTCGCTCTAACAAAGTCTTCCTTGTCAGGATACTCTCTGAGTACGCTGCCACAAGACTCCAGCTCCTCTCTCCTTCCAACATCTTGCTGACGACAGCTTCTGGTGCTGAAATTTGGGGAGTTAACCCCAGCTGGCTTCTTTCAGCCGCCCATTTGGTGCATTTGAGAAAGGTGTGTAGCGCATCATCATCTTCTCTCTTCTGGCAGTGCAGACATGTTGGGACAGTTACCTTTCCCATTTTATGTAGATAGGCATATAACAGTCCATGTCCTGTGAAGAATTGAGTGAGGAAAACCGGCCGAAGGTTAAACCGGACGTGGCGATATCGCCTCCGTCTTGGACAAGAATTACTCCCTGTCAGGAGCCTCATGTTGGATGGTCATTACCTACGTCCTCCCTTGAGTACCCATTCGCCATGGGTTGGCATGTTGTTCACCATCAAGACGAGCGAAGAATCAGTTCTAGACTGGGCTAAAATTGGAGGTTGAGTTGATGTCGTACAGTACGCCCAAATTGCGTACAGCAAGTCAACTATATTTTGCATGCTGGTCTGTTCAAGTACAAATATGGCGATTAGACGAGTTTTTCCTACAAAAATGACGAACTTTCCTCTGGAAATTGTCAAAAACGCGTGAGTTTTGATATAACAATGTTAATATCTCAGGCTCTTATTAATTTGATAATTTCTGGCTACAGTACCTATGGTTTACCAGAGTGTACTTCAGAATGAATAAAGCAGAGTACAAACTAGAGGAGCACTGCATCGCATCGCAAAATCCGCCTGGATAAGTTCAATGGGATTTAAACGCCAAATGAAACAACAACAAACAGGCGGATTTCTTTTCGTCGCAACATTTCTCATGTAGTAAATATTGTACCTTATGATGTACTTACCTGTGTAAATATTGATACCTTATGATGGTGGAGGGAAGTCATCTCATAAGACATTGAAGAATGACCCAAATAATGCTTAGTTATGTGAAAAGTCGAGGTGAATTTCAGCAAAAACAATTGGAAATACTTGATAAATTCGTAATTGCTACAAATAATTGATCCACAGTGCTATACTATATAAATACAATATTTCCCTAAGAAATCCGATTTACAGCTTGAAAAGTTACTTGGAAAATGGTGTACAATTTCCCATGATTGCCGCTGTCGGGTGGGGATGGGTATCGATACTCGATATTTCAAAATATCGATACTTTCGTACCGATACTCGATATTTTAGTATCGATACTGCACTGTCCGATATTTTTGGATATCGATACTTTGGATCCGATATTTCTAAATATCAAATATCGATACTGTTCACGCGGAAAATTCAACATAACGGCTAAAAAATGAAGAAGATAGAGAGGTTTTTGGGTCATTACTCTTTGGTTGCACAAATAACGTTACATCATGGAAAAAATCACTCTGCTTGGACTTTTGGAGTGAAAAATGAATAAAAGTTGTTGAAAAAATTATTTTTCTTGAGAAAATTGGATGATATTGATAGTTTGTGACACTAAAGTATCGATACTCGATATTTTAAAATATCGATACTCATACCCAACGATACTTGGGATATCGATACTCGGATACGATACAGTATCGATACAAAATATCGATACTTTTATAACGATACCCATCCCTACTGTCAGGTCGAGTCAAGTATTTCATAGCACCCAAGAAAACACCGGATTTATTCAAGAATAAACTGGTAAAAAATCATTGGGAAGAGCTCCTGTCTATCCCAACTTACTCAGAGAGTCTTATTTAGAATATTGCGTAATGTTCAATAATAAATTTGGATACATAAGTTTGGAATATTTTGAATTCAACATTCAACTCAAGTTTTTTCAATCCATGATGGGAACTAACAGACAAAAGAAAATACGCAGGATGATAACGTAGATGCGGTGCATGAAATGGTGGACCCATTTTTCCGCTGCGATGCGGCTCTAGGTTCGTTTGGAGAAGCAGTCCTGAACGGTTCGGAGGAGTCCAGGCGCCTCTATCCCCTCCCCTTTTCAGTTCTGGTTTGGTTCTGAACTGGTTCGGGACAGCTTCTCCGAACAGACCACAACTGAACATTCTGTTTTCCAGCCTATGAAACGAATCATCACGTTCTGGTTGTCCTTCTAGCTCTAATGCTGCTCGATCTCGACAACTCGCTCTACCTCTGGACTGGCTGGATGGAAGGCGATGTCGACTCGAGAGGTTCCGTCTGGGGAAGACACGGAGCGGAGAGAATCGCCTCTCTCACGACGTCCCTCCACTACTGGGACCTCCGCGGGAAATCACCGAGGGATGTTCACATCGTCTGCGCAGGACTCGAACCTCCGCAGTTCAAAGCTGCGTTCGCCGTGTGGGGAAGCTCAGCGGAGGACGAGATCGCCAGAGAATTCAACTTCAACGTGAGTTTCATCTATAGTATTGTTCCATCAAATTGGAGGTTTTACACATGAATTGGAGATTTTCCTTTTTAAAATTGGAGGCTTCCATCTCAAGCTGGTGGTTTTCCATTTCAAATTGGAGGTTTTACACATCAAATTGGAAAGTTTCCATTTCAAATTGGTGGTTTTTCATTTCAGATTTGAGGGTTTAAACATCAAATTGGAGGTTTTTCTATTTCAAATTGGAATTTTTCACATCAAATTGGAGAGTTTTCATTTCAAATGGGGTGTGCGCATGGGTAGGAAAAACTGTTTATCGTTATTTTTAATCCAAACTAGACCTCATTCTGAGAATTTTGACACCAACGTTCTAGCGTGAGAAGACCTTTTTCTATGATTTTTCTAAGTTTCGAATGTTTATGACGTCACAGTAGTCGGGAGGGGTGCATGACGTCATAAACATTCGAAACTTTGAAAAATCACGAAAAAATATCAATTTATCCAAAAAGAGAACGGCTGGTGTCAAAATTTTCAGGATGAGGTCTACTTTCGATTACAAATTTTGAAAAAATCAGGCGCACCCCCCATTGGAGGTTTTTATTTCAAGTTGGAGGTTTTATATTTCAAATTGGAGGTTTTATTCGTCAAATTGGAGGTTTTCCACTTCAAATTTGAATTTTTACTCATGAAAATGGAGGTTTTACACATCAAATGAGAGGTTTTTCCATTTCAAAACAATTTCTTTTACACATCAATATGAAGATTTATATTTCAAATTGGACGTTGTACACATCCATTTCAAACGCCATGACGCAGCCCGCTTAGAAGGCGGAAAACCCGGTGCTTATGGAAATACCCTCTCACTTGAAATGGTTCTAAACAGTTCTGGACTCCTCCGGACTAACCTTTAGAAATATAAGTTATTTACATTACCCGGAAGCACGACAGTAATAAATAGCTTCATTTCCTTTGAAAATTCGCTAAACGGCTGATATTAGAACACTAAACGGCTGATATTAGAACACTGTCTTCTCGCCTCAGTGAAATAAAAATCATTCTTACTAGTTGAAATCAATTTTTAATAAGCAATTATGCTATAATATAGCCATATTATATCTTCTTTCTTTTCTTGGCTCTACAGCCCTGGGTGGACCTTGGCCTCCTTCAAGATGGCTCTCCACTTCACCCTATCCTTTGCCGCATTCCTCCAATCCCGGCAACCAGTCCTGGCAACGTCCTCCTCCACATTGTCGATCCATCTCTGCTTAGGTCCTCCTTTTCCTCTGCTCCCTAGCGGCTGCGCTTTAAAGACTTTATTCGCTGGATCATCGTCTGGAAGTCTTGTCACATGCCCAGCCCACCTGAGGCGCAAAATGGAACACATCAATTTCACCGTACTGCTGGTATACTTCCTCGTTAGTTCTACGTTTTCAGCTCCCGTGGTCACAGACTGGGCCGAGGATCCTACACAAAATTTTCCTTTCAAAAGCACTAATTCTATTCTCCGACTGTTTGGTCATCACCCATGTTTCCGCTCCATAAACTTGAACTGGACGGAGGAGCGTTTTGTATATAGTGACCTTCGATTTTCTCGAGAGTGTCCGGGACTTGAATAATGGAGCAGCCCAAAGTAGCACCGGTTGGCAGACAATAGAATCTTGCTAATCTCGACCACACTATCGTTTGCCATATGCAAAGTAGAACCAAGGTAGACGAACATTTCAACCCTCTGAAATGTCGAGCTGCCGAGAGTTATGGAATCAGGGAGTCTTGAGCTTGGGGTCGGGCCAGACACCATGTACTTTGTCTTATCCATGTTAATTTGGAGGCCCATTTCCGCTGCTGCTTGTGACAAAGATTTGAAAGCTTCTTCCAAACTCCTAACAGTTCTTGCCATCAAGTTAATATCATCCGCATAGGCAAGAACCTGTGTGGATTTATAGAAGATATTGCCTCGTGAGCTTAACCCTGCCAGTCTTACCACTCTCCCCAGTGCTATATTAAAAAGCAGACAAGCGAGAGCATCCCCCGGGCCGCAGTCCGGCGTTGGTTTCAAACTCCTCCGAGAGGTTACCCCGAATCCTCACTCTGCAGATTGTGCGCCTCATCGTCATCTCAACCATCCGGCACAGTTTCTCAGGGATTGCAAACTCCTGAAGGGCAGCGTACAATTTCTCTCTGCTTATGCTGTCATAGGCAGCCTTAAAGTCAATGAAAAGGTGGTGCACGGTCATTTAAAACTCCACGCTCTTCTCAATTACTTGTCTGAGAGAGAAAATCTGGTCGATATGGCCATATTATATAGCTCCATATCATGGAGGAAGAAGTGACAAAATACTTGTGAAAGGAGAAAAAGAAAAGAATCCCATGAATAGGGCGTTTGCTCAGGAGAATTTTGAAGCTGGGCAGATATTGAATTCGATTACAACCGCATCATTTTAGATGTTCAACCCAATATTTTTGAAGCAAACTAATTTCCAACGGGAAACTCACAATGTAATGTTGATTTTCTTCCTAGAAAGTATTTTGCAAGTTTCGCGATATTTACGTCGTCCTTCTTCTGTTTCCAGGAAGGGCACACAGAAAACGAAATGAAATCCGTACAAGACGAACTCCGTGGAATGACGCGGACGTACCCCATCAGCGAACTCACAGCTCTACCTTTGCCTGCAGGAGTCGACCCCACCCGCTTAGAAGAATACCTAACCGACCAAGACTTCGAAGTTCGTTCATTTTCTTTCCTGATAATTTAACGAACATCTGAAGGTGCTCGCACATTAGGCAGGCACAGGACAGGAACCGGACAGTATTTTTTCGCTTCTGTGTATTCAGGTGGGGAAGCGCACTCTAGGCGGGACCATCCCAAACGTCTTGCGCTAGGCACAGGACGAAAACCGCTGCTTTCACTCGTTGAGCGAAAACGTCCTGACATCCCGCGGGTCGTTTGCCTCTGTCATCCCCTCCACTCACGCATCTCACCCATTTGTACACATACTTTGGTATAAATTTTAAAATGTTGAAATATTTTGATAAGAATATTACGATTTTGGAATATTTTGGTATGAAATAATAAAATTTTGGAATAATATATAAAAGATAATAATAATTGGAATTCATAAAAATTTAGAAAATTAAATATAACCGGAAAATCTGAATCTGAAATATCAAAAGTACAGTTTTAAAAGAAAATGTATCACGTAATAATATTTATCCAAATCAAAACATAATATTAATATTAATAATAATATTATGTCCCTTCTTTTCTTTCCACCTACAATTACTTATATACTATGTTGCCCCATTAAATAAAGTGTATGCAATTGGTTAAAAGTTCATGAAATTTGTAAAAAAAATAATTAAAGAGGGAGAAGATAATGGGACTGGGACTTCACGCTGTAATCAAGGGGAGCAGGGCGTGTTGAGGTAGAACGAGGCTGATGAGGGGGAAAAACGCTGCAAATTATTACACAAAAGTTTATTATTGTTCTATATAGATCACTCGTTTGTGAAGAACACGGCTTTGTCATTTTTACCACCAACCGACACGAAGAAAAACATCGATCGCATTCGGTCAGCTAAAATTTGAACGAAGATTAGGCCTCTTTTGCGACTCACACTCGTGTTTCTGATTTATCGTAAGTCCAACCCTTAAGTTGTAGGGAGCGAACGGTTTGTCCTACAGAGCTCCGCGTGGTCTCTAAAAAATCTAAAAATTCAATACTATTTGAAATTTATGGAAAAACAATACTTTTTTAACGAAATTTTTTGAGTTAGGGCGTTTTTAAAATTTCAACTCTTAGAAGTGACTGACATCAACCAAAAGCTTCGGGGCATGACTACACCCCAAATGGAGTTCACAAAGCAAATCTCATCTAAATCGGTCAATGCTAACTGAGGAAAGTGTCGCGGACAGCGAACGGACGTCCAATTTTTTATTCGATTTTTGGATTCTACTTACCTTGAAATGTAAACCAACAAATTTTGAGGGGGGTTAACAACTTTTTTTTCTTGGGCGATTCCAAAGGTTCATTTTTTAAAATGATGAACCAAAAATATGTTCTGTCTACTCTGCGCCTAAGGACGGGACACCACTGCTGTCCTGGCTGTGGCGTTTCCTGTCCTGTGCCTGCCTAGTGTACCAGCTCCTTAAACCACACTGCATTAGTTCATGTATCCTCGGCTAGGGATAGTAAAGCATTATCCACTACTATACACACTACTAAAAAAAATTATTTTTTTATAATTCAAATTTTTTTTGGAAAGGGGGCTCTATATTTCTTCAAACAGCGTTCTCAAATTGCCCAGTAGGTTGGGGTTAATTGGTAAAACACGTTTTTTCGCCATTTCTCAGGTGAATAACTCATCGGGGTTAGTTGAGACAAAATTCCAAGTTGAAAAAAAAAAACATTTGTGACAAAAAAATACACACATAAACGCCTCAAAAAACGCCTTATTTGTGTCAAGAACAAGAATAACAACAAAAATAAGAGCAAATCACATAAACACCTCAAAAAACGCCTTATTTGTGTCAAGAACAAGAATAACAACAAAAATAAGAGCAAATCTTTTCTGAGGGTTTATGGAGCAAAGGAAATCCTTTTCCTGTGGTTCGAAAACTTTCTGACGAACCACTTTTCTGAAAAATGAAGAAAAATATGTCAAAACATTCATTCTGAAGTAACGTTCCCAACTTTGCCCGCACTGATGCTCGGACGGTTCGTGATATGATAAGCCGCCATCTTGGCTGCCTAAAAGTTATCAACTAGTGGTCTGTTCGGAGAGGCAGTCCTGAACGGTTCGGAGGAGTCCATTCGCCTCTATCCCCTCCCCTTTTCAGTCCCGGTTTGGTTCCGAACTGGTTCCGGACTGCCTCTCTGAACAGACCCTCGAAATAGGCAACCCAGGAAAATTCGAATTGAAGCAATTAAAAGCTCCTATTCCTATTCAGATAGTCATGAAAGGAACAAAAAAGCTGATTCCCAAATTACCCCATGAGTCTCAAGTAGTCTGATGGTAGTACTTTTTGAAACAAAACTGACAAGAGACCGCCATTGTGGTGGATACAGTACCTTTTGAAATTGAACGGAATATTCACCCTCGTTTTTCAAAGGAATGGACTATCTTTTGCTCCAAAACGGTCTCGTTTTTGTGAAGAACTACCCCCTGGGAAAGTGTCAACTCAATATCGATAAAAATGGATTTTAGTACCTTTTTGGTTTCAAATTCCTCAATTTGTAATTAATTTTCATTTCATTTCTCTTTTCCAGAGTCTACTTGACGTAAGCAAAGAAGAATTTAAGGAACTGCCCACATGGAAACAGACTAATTTGAAGAAGAAAACCGGCTTATTCTAAAATAAAAAAGTAAAAAGTAAACCTAAAATATAAACCCATGGCTGTGAAACTGAATTTTTACTTTTTATACACTACTAAAAATTTAATATTTATTTATAAATAAAAATCATGTACGATAAATTTTACAATGTAATGAAAATAAACTCTTAACCATTTCGTTTTTCTTTCAATACTACGTTATTACTCAAAAATTCCCCTTAACCCAAAATTAAACTGAATTTTTGGATTATTTACTAAATTAATATTGGACGTCAATGAGGTCAGAAAGTTTTGGACGTCAGCGAATACCGTAAAATCGCCTAACTTCGGTCATTTCATAATTTTGGGGGGTTTTTAAGCCGCCTACTCTGTTGGAGACATTTGGAGCTACTAACTTGGATGGTTTCTGATTGTCAGGTTTTCAAGGAAAGAAGAGTCTCGAGGGAGCTCACCGAAAGCACAACTCGCGCTTCCTCTGGCATCGTTCTCAGATTAAGCTTTCCGCTCTTGAATCTCGATGCTTTTTAGTGAGTCTGGAATATACACTCCTGCTCAAAATTAGTGCACCACCATCCATTTTTTAGTTTATCTCTTTCCTTCTTCCCTTATAAATGTTCGGGACTTGCTGAAAAGAAGGATTCGAGCCAGAGATCCACCACCAGACAATCTTCAGCAGCGAAAGAGGAGTGGGGGTATATCCCAGAGGAGGATATCCAAAACTTGATTAGAAGCATGATTCGAAAGGTCAAAAAAGCCCTCATCCTAGCTGGAGGAGGCAATACCAAGTATTTGAAAGCTAAACTGGCATAATTCAAACCTTCTTTTCACTTTTTCAACTTTTATCATTTTACCACAAGAAGTACATTTTTCTTTAATTTATTAAAAACATCTTTTTTTTCTCGAGTTTGTGCCTTTTTCGGTTACCTTTTTCCTTCTGTGATTGCAAACAATGTGTGCAAATGGATAAAAACTTGATAAGAGAAAAAAGAAGGGGACAAACGAAGAAATAGATGGTGGTGCACTAATTTTGAGCAGGAGTATATGATGAGCTAGTTATTGAAATATATAGTGGCGTCTCCTCCCGGCAAACTTAGCAAACACTGTTTGCCCTACTAAAAATATGCAGAATGAACAAACTATTTTTGTTTAGATTCTCCTGTATTTCGATTTTTTAGAAGTAGTATTTAGCCGATTTTGGAAAAAATTTTTTAAATTCAGGGACTACTTATTTCATGATAAGCAAGGAAGTTAGATGGAATAGGAGTATGGAATAAGTATGTCTTCTTCTCCTTATTGACTCTACAGCCCATTAAGAGCCTTGGCCTGTTCACATATCCCCCTGCAGATTGACCTTTCTGCTGTCTTCCTCCGCCACAACAGAACATTAACTGGCTCAAGTCACCCTCCACGTCCTGCATCCACGTCTTTTTTGGTCTTCCTCGCAACCTGCGTCCCCCGGGATTTCCGTCCAATATGTCCTCAGGGGGCCATTAGGATTGCTATGGAAAACGTGTCCCATCCATCGCAGTCGAGCACTGACTCCTACTATACCCGGTTTACAATAAAGTTGATGTAGCTCTTCGTTTTTTCTAATAAGCCACACTCCTCTGTCGCACCCTGGGCAGAAAATCCTCCTCAAAATCTTTCTTTCCCATACCTGCAGCAATGCTATGCCCCGATTCGTTAATACCCAGCAAGTAAGAATATGAAGAATAGGAGAAGAAGGAAGAATAGGAATAAGTATGTATTTTACTTATAATACTAGCCCGTAACACACCAGAGGGTTGTAGAGATAGTTAACTACGACTGATAGTGGATGATATGTGAACTAGCAGGTGATGCAAGACAAGCAGTTAAAAAATGAATTTTTCTGATTTGGATGAGTAGACGATCGGCGGCTAGGCAGGGGGTCACTGCAGGGTCTAGTCCCCACTACCACAGCGTAAGCAAAGGCAAACAATCGAGGAGCTATTTCGTGGCCTTGAAAGCAGAGAAAATTGGAAGATGAGCCATGGATACTAAGCAATGGGTTACGCTTCCTTAGCAACCAGTAATCAAGTTTAATGAATGAATTCTTTGTTTCTTTGAATGGACTGTGGAGCGTTTATTTCATCTAAATAAACTCGATTTTGAAGCGAAAACATGGTTGGTAGGTGGTGACAATAGCAAAGCAATCTTTTTGCTGGAGCTTGATCTATATAGAAAAATAGTAAACCTTTGTGTAATAATTTGCTGCTCATTGTTTATTCCTCCAAGACTGGTCAAGGTGTTTGCCTGACGAATATTCTCACCTGACGCCACTGGAAATATACATAATATTACGATAGATACATAATAAGCATTATGTTAGAGACTATACGATAATAGACTATGCTAGAGACATTATGCGCATCGTACATACATAATACACTTGCAGTATACTTGACACTATGCAAGAACAGGGACATGTAAGGTGTCAACTGTCATGCTAACCAGGCTGACACAAACATTAGTGTCAATTAAAAACTCTCGAAATAAGTTTTTCAGAATGAAAATTGGAATATTTATTTGCCACATTGAACAAACGTATTACTACTTGGATACCTATTTACATGGAGAACTGGAGACAAGTGCTTATTTACACCCTTTTCTGACCCTACATTGTGATATATCACAAGGTTTCATGTATGAAACCTTCCTACCTTTTGATGATTTTGATCGTACTCACCTTTAGAAAGTACCTAGTGAACACCAGAAACCTAGATTTTCCAGAGTTCTTACTGCATGTTGATATTGAAGATTAATGTTGAATCCAGAGTTCTTCAATACGTTGATATTGAAGATTAATTTTCTTCCATTTATATGTGTAGGTAGACTATAATGTACACTATAATGTACTATGATATACACCTAATGAGAATGTGCGTATATGCGTTGTACCTATGAGTTCGTGGAGACGAGTAGAACGTGAATATGGGCCCATAATATCTTCAAAGTATACCCTGTGCATACAGTTTGTTGGTATGGTGTACTGAAAATCGAAAAAAAGCAACATTTGCCATGTGGGTACTCTATGAGTTTGTGGAGACGAGTAGAACGTGAATATGGACCCCTAACATCTTCAAAGAATACTCTGTGCATATAACATGTCTGCATGGTATACTAAAAACCCCAAGAAAAAAAAACCGAGAATCGTGTTAAAAAAAACTTTCTATAAGAAATAGCGATACCATACCTCCAACTGAAAGATTTCTTTGAAAAATCGGTCATTAATTCATGCTGCACGAACGGACTTTTAGGCGGTACTTTAGTGCTAATGGGCTGTTTTACATTGAATGAGGAATTTCCTATTTTTTTTACCCCAAAATCGGATTCAGCACCTCGAAAAACCCCCTACGACAAACTTTCAGCCCGTACTTCCTAATTTACGAATAAACAAAACAGTGTAGAAAATACGAACGTTTAAAAAAACCGGGAGGATGACGTCAACCGGGAATAGTTCATGTACGGCCGCTTGAAGCGCTGAGGATCATGAAATCTAAAGTCCTCAGATGCAACATTTCACAAAACCAGTAAAGATCGAAATCGAAAAACTGAAGAAAAAAATAGAAAAAGCAAGATGGGGAAAATTAGGTTTGATAACTTTCCTCTTAGATGACACAATTTCGTCGTACCATCGCCCGATTAAGTGTTGCCCAACACTTTGGCCCGTATTCACAAAAATTGCCAAAGTGAAACTTGAAGTCGCACTCCCGAAAGTGATACTTCAGGCCAAAGTGAAACTTGAGGAGAAATCGCTATTCACAATCGTTTTTAGTGTAGCTGCTCTTCAACTTCAAGTTCAACTGACAAGGAAGTTGAACTTCCGAAAGGGTAACCCTTAGGGCAACTCGCTCCTATTGACCAATGGGAATATTCAGTGATAAGATTGATAAGCGGTTGGTGATCAGTTGTTGATATTCACAAAGGAAATATTAACGACATGAAAGGTTAATTTGGCTTACCTACTGGTTCTTTGAAATAGAATTCACATGAATCTGACTACATTTTGGACACTTGAACAATAATGTCCTCAAATTGAAATGAACTGAGCACAATTAAACGTGCTCAAAGGTAGCTGTAAAAAGGAAAAGTAGGAAATTGTTTACCTGTGACGTGCGCGGAAGGTCTTCTGACCAACACTCGAATCCATTTTCGCTTTCTCGGCACAATTTGTACACGTCTCCTTTCCGTAGATACTGCAAATATTCCATGTAGTCGTTTTCCATTTAAATCCGAACGGAAAAACTTCGTAAAACGGCTGTCGAAGCAAGCAAAATAGACGCACTTCTTGTCAAAAGCTGTACTAAGGGCCAGTAAAGTGTGGTAGGAGCCAAACTTACCCGGAGAGTGTAACTTGACGAAAGTTCAGCTTCGGTAAAGTGGAGCTGAAGTGACGCTTCTTCTAAAGTTCGGTTTGTGAATAGCGTTTTCTCTAAAGTACGGCTCTAAGTGATTTCAGGCTTCACTTAGAGAAAAGTCCCACTAAGTGCGTTTTGTGAATACGGCCCTGAGTGTTTCTGTTTTTAAGTCCAACCCTTAAGTGCTCATGGGGAGCAAACGGTTGGTCCTACAGAGCTTTAGGTGGTCTCATTCGATTCTAAAAATTCAATACTATTTTAAATTGATGAAAAAACCAATACCTTTAGGTATATCTTGAGTTTTTGAACACTTCAGCCCTTATTTTCTACGCTTAGAAGTGACTTACATCAACCAAAAGTATCAAGGCACAACTAGACCTTAAATGGAGCCCATATTCCAAATTTCATCTAAATCGGTTGATGGTAACTAAGTCCGCGTTAGGCGGACATCGGAAAAAATTTTATTCGATTTTCGGATTCTACGTAGGTACCTTGAAACGTATAATACCCGGAGAGTGTAACTTGACGAAAGTTCAGCTTCGGTAAAGTGGAGCTGAAGTGGCGCTTCTTCTAAAGTTCGGTTTGTGAATAGCGTTTTCTCTAAAGTACGGCTCTAAGTGGAGATTTCAGGCTTCACTTAGTGAAAAGTCCCACTAAGTGCGTTTTGTGAATACGGCCCTGAGTGTTTCTGTTTTTAAGTCCAACCCTTAAGTGCTCATGGGGAGCAAACGGTTGGTCCTACAGAGCTTTAGGTGGTCTCATTCGATTCTAAAAATTCAATACTATTTTAAATTGATGAAAAAACCAATACCTTTAGGTATATCTTGAGTTTTTGAACACTTCAGCCCTTATTTTCTACCCTTAGAAGTGACTTACATCAACCAAAAGTATCAAGGCACAACTAGACCTTAAATGGAGCCCATATTCCAAATTTCATCTAAATCGGTTGATGGTAACTAAGTCCGCGTAAGGCGGACATCGGAAAAAATTTTATTCGATTTTCGGATTCTACGTAGGTACCTTGAAACGTATAATACCCGGAGAGTGTAACTTGACGAAAGTTCAGCTTCGGTAAAGTGGAGCTGAAGTGACGCTTCTTCTAAAGTTCGGTTTGTGAATAGCGTTTTCTCTAAAGTACGGCTCCAAGTGGAGATTTCAGGCTTCACTTAGTGAAAAGTCCCACTAAGTGCGTTTTGTGAATACGGCCCTGAGTGTTTCTGTTTTTAAGTCCAACCCTTAAATGCTCATGGGGAGCAAACGGTTGGTCCTACAGAGCTTTAGGTGGTCTCATTCGATTCTAAAAATTCAATACTATTTTAAATTGATGAAAAAACCAATACCTTTAGGTATATCTTGAGTTTTTGAGCTTGGGCGTTTTGAACACTTCAGCCCTTATTTTCTACGCTTAGAAGTGACTTACATCAACCAAAAGTTTCAAGGCACAACTAGACCTTAAACGGAGCCCATATTCCAAATTTCATCTAAATCGGTTGATGGTAACTAAGTCCGCGTAAGGCGGACATCGGAAAAAATTTTATTCGATTTTCGGATTCTACGTAGGTACCTTGAAACGTATAATACCCGGAGAGTGTAACTTGACGAAAGTTCAGCTTCGGTAAAGTGGAGCTGAAGTGACGCTTCTTCTAAAGTTCGGTTTGTGAATAGCGTTTTCTCTAAAGTAAGGCTCTAAGTGGAGATTTCAGGCTTCACTTAGTGAAAAGTCCCACTAAGTGCGTTTTGTGAATACGGCCCTGAGTGTTTCTGTTTTTAAGTCCAACCCTTAAGTGCTCATGGGGAGCAAACGGTTGGTCCTACAGAGCTTTAGGTGGTCTCATTCGATTCTAAAAATTCAATACTATTTTAAATTGATGAAAAAACCAATACCTTTAGGTATATCTTGAGTTTTTGAGCTTGGGCGTTTTGAACACTTCAGCCCTTATTTTCTACGCTTAGAAGTGACTTACATCAACCAAAAGTTTCAAGGCACAACTAGACCTTAAACGGAGCCCATATTCCAAATTTCATCTAAATCGGTTGATGGTAACTAAGTCCGCGTAAGGCGGACATCGGAAAAAATTTTATTCGATTTTCGGATTCTACGTAGGTACCTTGAAACGTATAATACCCGGAGAGTGTAACTTGACGAAAGTTCAGCTTCGGTAAAGTGGAGCTGAAGTGACGCTTCTTCTAAAGTTCGGTTTGTGAATAGCGTTTTCTCTAAAGTACGGCTCTAAGTGGAGATTTCAGGCTTCACTTAGTGAAAAGTCCCACTAAGTGCGTTTTGTGAATACGGCCCTGAGTGTTTCTGTTTTTAAGTCCAACCCTTAAGTGCTCATGGGGAGCAAACGGTTGGTCCTACAGAGCTTTAGGTGGTCTCATTCGATTCTAAAAATTCAATACTATTTAAAATTGATGAAAAAACCAATACCTTTAGGTATATCTTGAGTTTTTGAGCTTGGGCGTTTTGAACACTTCAGCCCTTATTTTCTACGCTTAGAATTGACTTACATCAACCAAAAGTTTCAAGGCACAACTAGACCTTAAACGGAGCCCATATTCCAAATTTCATCTAAATCGGTTGATGGTAACTAAGTCCGCGTAAGGCGGACATCGGAAAAAATTTTATTCGATTTTCGGATTCTACGTAGGTACCTTGAAACGTATAATACCCGGAGAGTGTAACTTGACGAAAGTTCAGCTTCGGTAAAGTGGAGCTGAAGTGACGCTTCTTCTAAAGTTCGGTTTGTGAATAGCGTTTTCTCTAAAGTACGGCTCTAAGTGGAGATTTCAGGCTTCACTTAGTGAAAAGTCCCACTAAGTGCGTTTTGTGAATACGGCCCTGGGAGGAGACGGCGATCTAAACAGCCATGATAAATTTTGATTGTCTCCCAAAAATAACAGGCGACTTATTTTCCGAAATCAACCCGATTTTCATATATCCCACACCATTAACTATTCAGGAAAAATGCAAACAGAATTCGGTGAAATTCCACATTACCCCAGGTCGGCTTTCCTCGACTAAATCAGTTCATACAACAAAAAGAACGATGCAATAAAATTTTATTAAAAACAACAAACCGGTAAAAATGTGATGAAGCACAATGTGATTTTGAGGGCCACAATCAGGCAGCTAAATCCCTCGAAATTTCGAATAAAAATTGGCAATTTTTCTTAAATTTTAAGAAAAATTGCCAATATTTATTCGAAATTTGAGGGATTTAGCTGCCTGATTGTGGCCCTCAAAATCGCGAATATTTATTCGTAATTTAATAAGGGTTAGACCCCTGGTTTGTTCAATAGAAAAATAGAAAATAGAAAATAGAATAAGCTAATCTGGTTTGGTCAGTATAAAATAGAATAAAACGAGTCAGGCAACGACGTGGCACTAAAAGACCTCAGATCCACGGTGGACGTTTGGAGGTGGAGGTTTTTCTGACAATTCTTGGACGCTTGGCCATAATGGAGTTCCTTCGGGGGAGATCATCCGGGCGAGAGTGGCTACCGAGGTCGAAGGGCTCAGGGATCGTCGACGGCATCACTGAAGAACCTGCGAGGTGGGATCCTTGAGCTCCAGCCGAAGAAGCAACGACGGAAGGGCGGCTTACCTGAGGCATGCATTTTCGTTTCCTTGGAGTCATCACTCTCGGGGTAGCGGTGCTGGGGCCAGGCACTCCTTCGGGTACCGGTTCCGGGGACATACTCGAACATGCACCCGAATTCGGATCAGTAGCTCTCGGTTCCGGTTTATCGTAAACCTCTCTGATCCGTTTCAAAACGGAAATTTCAACTTTAGCTTCGGCCAAACTATCCCTCAATTTCCTAGCTTCTTCCTGACTCTTGGAGAGCTCCAAAGACATTTTCTCGACTTTCTTCAGAAGTTGATCGCTGCTTTTTTTATAGGTGAAAAAGAGCTGCGCCATCTCGCTCTTTTCCAATGCCTCTACGGCATCCTGAGCGTCGCCCTCTTGTAAAGATCCATTCAAAATTGAGTAAGCCGCCCTCAGAGAAGTCACAGTCTTTTGAAGTTTATCCATACTATCCAACGTGGTTTCGAGATCCTGGAATGAGAACAGAATTTCGACTGTCTTAGAAAGAGCAGCTTATTTATCTTCATGCGATTATGAGAAACATGAATACATTGTTAAGGTTAAAGATGACGACAAAGAGGAATTTCCTATTTTTGACCCCCAAAATCGGATTCAGCACCTCGAAAAACTCTACGGCGAACTTTCAGCCCGCACTTCCTCGTACCTATCCATAACCCGATTATACAGGGTGTAAGCCTAACTGGTCTGCCATACGGTGCCAGTCGATTCTACAACTAATTTGCAACAAAAAATGTCTCTTAGCATTTTTTTTTTAAACCTTTCGTTTTCGAGTTATTTCAACTTTAAACTTTTTTTCGTGATTTTGACCTTATGTCGTTAAATCGGTCATAACTCCTTCAATTTGCTGTGTAAATTACAATTTGAGGATACCGTTGGAAAGAGAATTAAATTTCCTATTGGATAGATGCCTTAACTTCTTTTTGAGTCGAGGTTTGAGACATGAAAACGTCCTCTAAAAAGAGAATTTTACGTAATTTTGGAAACCTCGCATTTTTTCAATCTCAAATTGAACTACGAGAACCCATATTTTTTCAAGATGCAAGAACAGTGAAAACTGCACCAGAATCTCAGCTTTCCAACGGTATAATCAAAACATATTCCAACCGTATTTAGGGGAGAAATTCGTGTTTGAAAGCGGAAAAACGTGCATTTTTTTCAACGAAATCGGCGCTCCGCCTAGTCGATCTGAGGGGTCGGACGATGAGAGTGGGTGGGTCGGCGCCGCAGTAGACCGCGAGGCCTCCGGACACAGGAGGCCAGAGCGCTGATTTCGTTGAAAAAATGCACGTTTTTCCACGTTCAAACACGAATTTCTCCCCTAAATACGGTTGGAGAATATGTTTTGATTATACCGTTGGAAAGCTGAGATTCTGGTGCAGTTTTCACTGTTCTTGCATCTTGAAAAAATATGGGTTCTCGTAGTTCAATTTGAGATTGAAAAAATGCGAGGTTTCCAAAATTACGTAAAATTCTCTTTTTAGAGGACGTTTTCATGTCTCAAACCTTGACTCAAAAAGAAGTTAAAGCATCTATCCGATAGGAAATTTAATGCCCTTTCCAACGGTATCCTCAAATTGTAATTTACACGGCAAATTGAAGGAGTTATGACCGATTTAATGACATACGGTCAAAATCACGAAAAAAAAGTTTAAAGTTAAAATAACTCGAAAACGAAGGGTTTAAAAAAATTGCTAAGGGACATTTTTTGTTGCAAATTAGTTGTAGAATCGACTGGTACCGTATGGCAGACCAGTTAGGCTTACACCGATGCATAGTAGTTAATCTCAAAACACCAATCTCTGAGTACCATTCACTACACTCATAGGGGACCATCTACACGGTAATCTGGACAATCCTAGAAAATTTCATCAAATTCGGATGAAAAATTAAGTGAGCAAATGTAAGTGATTGGATTAAAAAAACTTAGCCTTGGCTGGGATTCGAACCCGCGACCCCTGGAGGACAGTTCTATGCGCTACCTCTGAGCTACGGAGGCCTAGTGATGAAATGGATAGGATTTGAGATTCTCACGGGGGAAAATATCTCTATGAATGAATCCCTCTAGGAAAAACCATTCTCTATGATTTTCATAAGGGACCATCTAAATACTAATCTGTAACATCCCTGAAAATTTCATTGAAATTGGATGGAAAATGAAGAAATTATGGCCGTTACAAGGAAATTTACCTTGCGCATGCGCAGTCGCTTCTATCAGTCCGAAGGTGGTGATTTTCATAGGGGACCATCTAAATACTAATCTGTAACATCCCTGAAAATTTAATTGAAATCGGATGGAAAATGTAGAAGTTATGGCCGTTACAGGGAATTCACGTTTGCGCATGCGCAGCGGCTACTATCAGTCCGGGGATGATGATTTTCATAGGGGACCGTCTACACACCAACCCGCACAATCCCTGAAAATTTCATCGAAATCGGACAATAACTTCGTATAGTTATGCGCGTTACAAGGAATTCATGACAGACAGACAGACACACCGACACTGAACCAAAATTGTTCAGAAAGGTCTAAAACGCAAAACTCGAGTGAAAATTTTGATATTGGAGAGACTTTTTTTTCGTCCTTGAAAAGTGAAAACAAAGCTTCTGCTACCTTGGTAGACTCGGAAGCAAAAATACGAAATATGCGGTTTATGGTGTTTAGGCACCATGGTGGCACCACTATTAGTTCCATGGTGGTACAGAGAATAATACACGAAAATCCGGAGGTATAATGAGAATTTTTCCTAAATTTCGAAACTTGGGTACAATGGGGAATTCGCCTCACATTTTTTTTTTTCGAATGAGGGTTTATTTTTATGGAATAAAACCATGGTGAGCTGCTCGAAAACGCATTCAAAAAATTTAGAGAATTCAAGGAAGATGGAAATTTTAAATGTGGTGGCAATGTGTAAGAGGCAGCCATGTTTGAAACGTAACAGATATTCTACCAATCTGACTTCAAAGGAGGTTCTGTGGCGCTTACCACAGAAGCGGAACATACACAAACAAGTCTACCGTCTTTATCATTTCGCTCTCAAACCTTCTCCTCGAATAAGGATCTCCTCGAAGTACTAGGCTCACTAGGTAAATATCCCGTCTTCCCGACGGTGTGGTTATGAACCGCCGAGGCTGACGGGCTAGCTGCCTCCACAGTGCTTAGCACCTCGGTGTGGTTATGAACCGCCGATGCGACAGCACTGCATATTAGGCTAGGGAACACTCTCTTCGTTGAGTAGGAGTTAAAGAAACAAACGCCGCAGCGAGAAGGTCAGCTCCTTCACTCGCCGACACGCAAACATAACACTTAGGATGGCTTTTTTGGCTCTAGGATGGCTTCTTCGACAACAGCAGGTATAAATAAATTCCTAAAATCCAAAATTTACTTCCTTCAAGTCTGATAGCTCTGCTCGCTCATTCTTAGTGGTTTAAGGCTGATTCACATAAGACGGGCAGGGCAAGGCAAGGACAGGGCTCGATCACGATCGGTATAACGTAAAAGCAATACGTTTGTTCATACTGAACAGGCGAGGTCAGGTCAGTGACCGCTCCTTGTGCGAACCGTGCCCTTCCGATCAAAACCAGAGCCTGCCGCTCCCCCCCCCCCCCCCCCTTGACACTTGCCTTTCAGTCAGGAAGTTCTTTGTTTTTGATCCTTTGTTTACGGTCTTTTTGGTCTTTTTGATTTTTTGTGGCAAGGAGGACGAACATTTAATTGAACTGGTGTGGGAGAAAAGCGAGCTTTTCGACATGTGCCACTGTAAATATGTCGACAATGTGTGGAAAACCAAGATTTGGAATGAAATTGGAAGTAAACTTGGACAAGGTATGTTGTTACATTATGTATCTATCTACGAGGGACGTCCCAAAAGTAAGTTCCGATCATTTTTAAATCCCTGGGAAAATGCCGTAGGGAAAAAATTCCAACGGGGATACTTCGTGTTACATCTGGTGGCAACACTGAATTTTTCTTATCTTGCTATCACTTGTTGTTCTTATCAGCACCAGTGTAAACATGGCTGCTACGTTGAAAAACCCCTCAAATTGTGAAATCCGTTCGGTGATCCGTTTTTTAGTTTTTGAGAATGTTTCTGTGCCCGAAATTCACCGCAGACTCTCTTCAGCGTATGGAGAAGGGGTCATGAGCATCGAAATGGTCCGTAAGTGGAAGAGAAGTTTCCTGGAAGGGCGGGAAAGTGTGCACGATGAACAGCGAAGTGGGCGCCCTTCCACTTCTTGTGGAGAGGACGCAGTTTCTGCAGTTCGCAAGCTTCTGGAGGAAGATGCGCGCTTTACTTTAAGTGATATTGTCGAGAAAGTGCACAACAAACATCAATTGACTCGTTCTTCAGTACACCGAATCATTACGGAAGATCTCAAGTTCTCGAAAGTGTGTGCAAGGTGGGTGCCTCGCCTCTTGACCGACAAGCACAAGGAAAACAGGTTGGATGCAGCACACAGGTTTTTTGAAATGTTGGAAGATGAAGGTGAGTCTCTTTTCTCTCGAACTTTTACTGGTGATGAGTCCTGGGTGCACCACTCAACCCCCGAAACAATAAAACAGAGTATGGTGTGGAAAGCTCCTGACCAAAGTGCCCCCAAAAAAAGCGGAGGTGGAACATTCGGCTGGAAAGGTGATGGCAACTGTCTTTTGGGACTCCCGGGGTGTTCTTTTGGTCGATTACTTGGCAAGAGGCACGACCATAAATGCCAAAAGGTATTGCCAGGTGCTCAGAGACCTGAAAAATGCCATAAGGCGCATAAGGCCGGGCATGTTGCGGAAAAAAGTGTTGCTGTTCCACGACAATGCGCGACCCCATTCAGCAAAAATCACCCAACATTTGCTTGGAACATTTGATTGGGATGTTTTCCCCCACCCCCCATACTCTCCAGACCTTGCACCGGGTGAATTTTTCCTTTTCCCCCTCCTCAAAGTCCACCTGGGCGGAAGAAAGTTCCGAACGAACGCCGAACTCGAAGCCGCGGTCTCGGAATTCTTCAAACAAAATGACGCAGAATGGTACGACAAGGGGTTACGTAAACTGGCACCACGGTACCAAAAATGCATCGATCGGAATGGCGACTACGTCGAAAAATAAAGTAGATCCGTACCTTTAAGAATACTTTTTTTTTCAAATTGGTTGAGTTTTCGATTTTTTCCAGCACTTTGGAACTTTTGGGACGTCCCTCGTATGTACCTACCTATTCATAATTTCTTTTCTAGTTAATTATTCTTTTTTTCCCGTATTTTCGGTCCTTGCCTCGTCTTGCCCTTCCCGTCTAATGTGAATCGGCCTTTATGGACCACTGGACTTGCTCATGCAAGTAGTTATGATTTACTGTTTTACAGGATTGTAGCTCATAGATTCAAACCCAGCCTCATTTTTCTATGTTTCCAGTATATCCCAAGATCTTACCTTTGTTTTCTTATAGAGTTTTATGCGAGTCATTTGCAAGGTATCGCTAATATGTTCTGAACTCGCCAGTTTCTGCTCCAAATCAAGCACTCTTTCCCGTAACCCGGAGTTCGTTGTAGTCAGCTTTTCAATCAACTGCACTTTTGCTGCCAATCTGAAAGAAAAAGAAAAAAAGTTTCAGACACGTAACTTGCAGCAGCCCAAAGTTGTGTCGAAACAGCTATCAACACGCAGGAAGTATTCGTTATTTGGGAATTAAAATTTCAAACACCTTCACTACCTGCACTTGATTTCATTTCAGATCCTGCGTCGAGTAAAGAATGAGTGGAGGGATCATGAACGCTGATTTCTTGGCAAAAAAGTAAAATAAGAAATATCTCTATCTCTCAGGGGCGTCAGGTGAGAGTATTCGTCAGGCAAACAGCCAGAGATTGAGGAACAAACAATAGTCAAAAAGGCTACAAATTATTACACGAAGGTTAATTATTTTTCTGTACAGATCACACGCCTGCAAAGAGCACAGCTTTGCCATTGTCAGTACCAACCAACCAAGTTTTCGCTTCATAATCGAGTTTATTTGGATGAAATATATTTCATAGCATACATATACGCTTCACACTCCATTCGAAGAAATAAAGTGTTCCTTCTTTAAGCAATTCGGTTACTGGTTGATAAGGAAAAGAAAATCCATCACTTTTCTTTTCCTTATCAACCAGTAACCGAATTATCTTCCAAGTTTCTCTGCTCTCGACTTCTTTGAAACAGCTCCTCGATTGTTTGCCTTGACTGATGCTGTGGTAGTGGGGGTTTAGCAATACTAGACCCCGCACTGACCCCCTACCTACCCCCCCCCCCCTACAGACCCGCAAAATTCATTTTTTCGAACTGTTTGCCGGGCCTTTCAAATTAACACCTTGCACGCGGGAAAAAAAACGCGTTGGTCCCCTGTGGCGGAGAAATTTTTTTTCGACGAAACGCTATAGCAGCAACATATATTAAAAAGTACATTTTTTCAAAAATTTTGACATAAAAAAAAGTTGAGAATTTTGAGAATTTATTCTCGGCGTCAACGTGACGCGGCCAGCGGTGGTGTCAAGTTGCTCCAGTTTGAATGGGAAATCAACCCCTATGTGAGTGGGTTGGCTTAGGCCGCCCGTCCACTGGGCGCGAATTCTGGCGGCCTTTGCAAGGGAGATAGGTTGATGGTGCATAGAATGGGTAGGAATCAATCATGTACGACAATATAATACCTAGTTATCCCATACCTGGAAAGAGAACAAGTCTTCTCTTGTTTGGGAGCTTTGTAGAGTTGTCTGGCAAAGATCCAAATCAGAAAAACCGAGTGAAACACAGAAAAAATCGGAGTCGAACCACTGTGTCTTTTTCACGATTACGAACTGAAAGTATGAGACTTATGAGAGGATTCAGCTGATTATTGACACAACCAACAATTAAACAATGTCGATCAACCTTAAAATGAGTGAATTATTCCGTAAAAATGGATGAAAAATGTGAAAACATAAAAAAATTACCGGAGGCGCACACAAAGATAAGGTGTCACTTTGATAACTGCTCAATTACCTTCAACCTCGACCGATTCAGCTCCGGATTGAACCGTTCAACTCATAATATGTTCATCTATCACGAAAAAAAGCTAGAAAAGAGTGGAAACTGAGAACGAAAGAACAGGAGCAGATATTCTTGAACCTGTTTTGCGAGAGGTGTTTGCGTGACATAGACGCGGCCAGCCACACAGACCCCGGGATTTGCGTGACATAGACGCGATCCGCGTTCAACGTGTTAATAATAATTAAACCGACAACTCTCTTGTGTGTTGCGGGCTAGTATCCAAAGCAAAATACGTACTTATTCCATTTTCCTATTTCATCCAACTTCCTTGGTAATAAAATAGTCCCTAAATTTTATAAAAGTTTTCCAAAATCGGCTATATATTACTTGCAAACAATTGAAATATAGGAGAATCTCAACAAAAATTAATTGATTCATTTTGCAAAATTTTTAGTAAGGCAAACGGTGTTTGCTATGTTTGCCTGAAGGAGACGCCACTGCTATCTCTATCTATAAAGCCTGCAAAGAAAAGGTCAAAAACTGGGAAAATCAAGAAACCGACAGGTGCAGGTAGACATGAGAGTGTAGCCCCCAACAATCCTTGTCGGGTTTCAGCGCTACCTACTGCTACTTCAACTAACTACCACTCCCGATTACCATAACAACCATTCTAGAGATTGTTGTCTCGTAATCGTTTTCATTCCTCAAATTTCTAAAACATGAAACAGTGACAATTTTGGAGATCAGCTTTGAAATTGATTGACTTTGGGCACAGTTCGCAACATAAAACAACACTTGGCATCATTATCACGTCCATAACCGTTCATGCCTTCTGTTGCCTGAAGTAATGTGTTGAACAAAAGAGTTTATAAAAGAGGTAATAGAAATTATAGCCGAACCACTTGCACATTTGTTCAACCTTAGTATTTCCACAGGAGTGTTTCCCCAGAGGTT
The DNA here is from genome assembly GCA_009739505.2 of Apolygus lucorum. Lineage (NCBI taxonomy): Eukaryota > Metazoa > Arthropoda > Insecta > Hemiptera > Miridae > Apolygus > Apolygus lucorum. The sequence continues at coordinate 15,533,735 of CM019169.2, read as the reverse complement.
TAAAATGGCGAAGGTAGTACCGCTCTTCAAGAAGGGCGAAAAAACGGATCCCGCAAATTACCGTCCGATCTCCCTGATAGATGTAATGTAAAATTTCAGTAGTCTCAAAAAATCCGACGCATAAAAATTTCCAACGAATTAAAACGTTCAATGTGTTGCAAGTTTTATTATTATTGACCATGATTTAGGATTTTCAACCAGAGTTTTCTTCTATACAACGTTTCAAAATGGTACGATATGTCACACATAGTTGCGTACTGGGTTGCTGGAATGAGGAATTTCACCGAATTCTGTTTGCATTTTTCCTGAATAGTAATGGTGTGGGATAGATGAAAATCGGGCTGATTTCGGAAAATACGTCTCCTGTTATTTTTGGGAGACAATCGAAATTGTTGATTTCAAAACTAACCGGGAAAACAGACGTGCAGCGGGAACGCTCGCTGATTGGGCTGTTCGGATCGCCGTCTCCTCCCAGTGTTGCCCGTTGGGACGACGAAATCGTGTTTTCTAAGAGAAAAGTTATCAAACAAAAACAGGGGAAACCTAATTTTCCCCTCACTGACGTTCTTCATTGATATGTAATGTGAAAAATAGTATTTCCCGATGCTATAAAAGGTATCTGAAAAAAACGGGTCAACTTTTTCCCGATGAATGACGAGCCAGTACCTTAATCAAGCGGGAGAGAAAATGCCCAGTGCTTTTGGATGGGAGTAGGCGCATGGGTACACCCCACGAGGAGGGGGAACCCCTCGGCACTTGCGTCTCGCCGCCGAAAGACGAGCAGCCGGTGCTGGGGTCAAGCGGCATTTGTGAAAAGTACGCTGTACCTCGTTTTTACCGCTCATTCCGACATTATTATTCATTTAAAAATTTGACGGTTCTACTTTCCTGCATTATTAAATTTGTTGTAAGGAGAAGAAAGCTGTTATTGAATTTATGAGTGACGAATCAAGCAGAATGTATTATTATCGTGGAGATTACCGCCTGCGGAACTTGTTTACGAACGTATTGCTAGAAAAATTTCGCCCAGAACGTTTGCAATTTTTTGATTCGCAGCTTCTTGGGCAAATTTTTACTGTAAAAGAACAAACAGAAAACCCAGAAACAGCCGGATAGGGATAAAAGTAGGAATTTTTCATCCTCGTGAAAATTCTAAGTACAGGAATATAGTATGTCTATTAAAACGCTGCAAATTATTACACAATGGTTTATTATTTTTATATACCACTCTCTGCAAAGCCAGCAACCATCCAACAAGAAGAAAAACATCGATTGCATTTCGGTCAGCTACAATTTGAACGGAGATTAGGCCTCTTTTGCGATTCACACTCGTGTTTTTAGGACGTCCCACAGTAAGACTTGGGCGTCCTTATGCGATCGATCTGGGGTGAAGTTGGACAACACTCAACAGAAAAAAAAAATAACCACACAGTAATCTGTTTTAGACCATTCTGAATCCAAATCCGCGAAAAAAACCATAGGTGTATGTCTGTGTGTGTGTGTGTGTGTGTGTGTGTGTGTGTAACAAAATCTTGTGTACTCTGCACAGGCCTTAGTTCTCAACCGATTTTCGTGGTTCTTTTTTTGTTCGTCGCGGAAAACTATCTAGTTGTGCACTACGTCGCCGGAATTTCGAATTTTGCCTTTTAAGGGGGGGAAAGGGGGGGTTAATGCTCAAAAAACGTGCGTTTTTGGGCATAATCTTGTGTACTCTGCCCAGGCCTCAGTTCTCAACCAATTTTCGTGGTTCTTCTTTTCTTCGACGCGGAAAACTATCTAGTTGTGCACTACGGCGCCGGAATTTCGGATTTTGCTTTTCAAGATGGGGAAAGGGGGGGGTTAATGCTTAAAAAACGTGCGTTTGCGTGCATAATCTTGTAAAATCTGCCCAGGCCTCAATTTCCAACCGATTTGCGTGTTTCTTTTTTTGTTTGACTCAAATAACTTCCGAGATGTACATGATTTTACCAGAGTACCAAAATTCACAAGGGGAGGGGGTGAGTGGGGGGATAATATTCACAAAATATCCGATTTTTCAATATTTCGGTTCCTTTACTGCTTACTAATTGTACCCAAGTTTTGAAATTGAGGAAAAATTCTCATTATACCTCCGGATTGTCATGAATTATTCTCTGTACCACCATGGAACTAATAGTGGTGCCACCATGGTGCCAGGACATGGTGCCATGATGCCATAAACCGCTTATTTCGTGTTTTTTTTTTTTGTTGTGTTTCACCTTGAATACGGATGTGAACTTCGACTGACTGCCTACCAAAACTAACAGATGAAAGTTCAATGTTACGACGTATTTCCGCTTTGGTGCCAGACTGGGATATGGTGGGGGGTGAACTCGAATTCGCATGTTGGGTATCGTTGATCATGGATTTTAAAATGCTCTTCAGATTCGAGTCTCCCATGCCGCTAGAAATGTTATGGTGGATAAGTGTGAGGAGGGGGGGGTCAGTATTTCTTGCCTAAAGTAATAAATAAATTACGTCGAGTGAAACAGTTTTATCACTTACCAACTGGTTAAACTGATCTAATGCTTATCCAATGGGACGTCCCCTGGAATGCATGCATTACTAAACAATATGTTTGATTTATCGTACGTCCAACCCTTAAATTCTCGTAGGGAGCAACGGTTTGTCCTACAGAGCTCCGCGTGGTCTCAAAAAATTCCAAAAATTCTATAGAATCTTAAATTGAAGGACAAACAATACCTTTATATCAAACTTTTTTGAGTTAGGGCGTTTTCAAAATTTATTTTTGAACCCTTAGAAGAGAAAACATCAACCAAAATCTTCGGGGCACAACTAGACCCCAAATGGAGCCTACATACCAAATTTCATCAAAATCGGTCAATGCTAAGTGGCAAAAGTGCCGCGCACGGCGGACGGCCAAATTTTTATTCGATTTTTCGATTCTACGTACCTTGAAACGTAAACCGTCAAATTTTGAGGGGTGTTTAAAAAAAAAATTTTCTTGGTCTATTCCAAAGGTTCATTATTGAAAATAATAAACCAACATTATTGAAAATAATAAACCAATAAGTTGGGATTAACATCAGAGAGAAAGGAAATTTAGTTAGGTAGGTACTTATAATAGAATCGTGGAGGTTTGATATTTGTGCGAATCGAATACCTAATTACGGCCGTCTAGTGCGAAATTTTCCGAACAATATGTTCGTAAAAAGTTTCGAAGGCGGTAACCTCCACTGTAATAATCCATTCTGCTTGATTCGTCGCTCCAAAACACAAAAATTCAATTACAAGTTTCTTCTCCTCACAATTTAATGAGGCAGGAAAGTAGAACCGTCAAATTTTTAAATTAGCGGTAAAAACGAGGTACAGCGTACTTTTGAAAAATGCCGCTAGACCGCAGCAACTGCTGCTCGTCTTTCGGCGGCGAGACGCAAGTCCCCTCAGCTAGCCGGACCGCACGCTCAAGGCTGAGACGGCGTTCCAGGTGTTTTAGTTCGATGGGTTGGCCTACCTGTCAAGATTACTCTGTTGGCTTGGATACGCAGCTTCCTGGGAAGAACTGGAATATTTGCTACACGGTTGGGGCACATTACGATTGAAAAACCCATCCGAGCTGTACACCTTTTAATAATCGCCGCCTCCTCGTTCAACCCTTTCGTTGCTCACACTCGTAAAACTGTCATCTGGGTGATCCGTCACATCTCCACAGTAAAAACCCATATCTGGAGGGAAGCTGGATGAATCAGGAGCACCTCAAACGCCGCCCCCCACGAAACATGGTCGCCGACGGATTTCGCCCCAGCATCAAGAAAACCAAGGTTGAAAATATCTATCTATGGCCATAGGTACCTAGGTAGGGACGAGAAAAAGACATACCTATTGTTCTAATATACATATCTTTACAAACTTTCCAATCAACTTCTTCTAATTCCAATATACCTACCTAACTACTCTGCACACAAAATTATTCTTTCATTCAAATTTATCAGGGTCTAGGGCAGGGGTGCTCAAACGGTCGATCGCGATCGACTGGTCGATCTAAACTACAAAAATGCATTACGTAATAAAATAACACTGCTTGCGGCAAAAATGGGCTTTATCAAAGGAACGCGCGGCACTTTTCAAAGAAAAGCAGGAGCACCAGCAATGACTGGAAACAAAAACGGTTTTGTGGCATTGTGTCGAGCTAATGAAGAATTCCCTTCATTTTTTTATTCCATTGCATTATACATCAACAAGTTTTGTGTTCAAAAGTTTTAAACACGGAGGAAATTATGGGCATTGCAACAAAAATTGTGAATTCCATCCGTGCACGTAGCTTGCAACGGCGGCTCTTTCAGTTGCAGTTGGAAGATAGGGAGTCAGCTGAACACACTGATTTAGTTCTTCACACGGACGTCAGGTGGTTGAGTCGAGGAAAGTTCCTAGAAAGGTTTCAAGAATTATTGCCCGAAATAACAGCTTTTCTAGACGAAAGAGGTGATGACACTCAGATTTTGAAAAACGAAAAATGGCTAAATGATTTGGCATTTTTGACTGACATCACAATGCCCTTAAACACCGTTAACTTGGAGCTTCAAGGTAAAGGAAAAACTATTATTGAGATGATTAGCGCAGTAAACGCATTCAAAAGTAAATTGCAACTCATGATAGATCAACTGAAAAGAAAGGATCTGAAACATTTTCCGTCTTTGAAAGGAAGGATTCCTCAGTTGAATTATGATACGAGGGGCGATCAAAAAGTTTTGCAACTAAGCTAAAAAGAAAATAGACACAATTCTGAAAAGATTTTTATTTTTCAACATAATCCCCCCTAACATCAATGCACTTACTCCACCTGTCCTTTAACATACCGATTCCACGGGAAAAAAAACTTTCTTCTTGGTCCTCAAACCAGTCTTCTGTCGCTGATTTTAGGGAATTCAGGTCATCAAATCTTGTTCCTTTTAAGAATCTCTTTAAATTTGGGAACAAGAAGAAATCACTGGGGGCTAGGTCTGGGCTATAGGGTGGATGGTCAAGCTGTTCATAGCTGCAGTCACGAATGGCAGCCTGTGCAATGCGAGACTTGTGAACTGGTGCATTGTCATGCAACAAGAGGACACCTCGAGTCACCATTCCCCGACGTTTCTCCACGATGGCACTGCTAAATACTGACTGAGCCGAGGACTCCATATTTTGGGCATGTTTACTCTTGATAGATAAGTTACCAATAACAAAAGAAGGATTAACGGTTCAAGGTTTGTTTATACCTTAGTTGCAAAACTTTTTGATCGCCCCTCGTACGTATGAGGCTGAATTATCAAATATTTTGGGACAATTCGAAATGCGTTTTTATGATTGCCGTAAATTAAAAGCATCATTTATGAGTTATCCTTTTTCATGTAAAAACATTGAGGAATTAGCTACTGAAATAGCAAGTCAGTTTAATATGAACTCATGTTCTGTTGAAAATGAGTTGGTGCAGATTATATCATATATACATCTCAAAGCTGATGCATATTTCTGGTGTTTTATATCTGAAGATAAATATCCGAATGTAAGGCAAATCGCCATTCAACTGACGGCATTTTTTGGGTCAACTTACTTGTGCGAGTCTGCATTTTCTGAAATGAAGATAATTAAGTCAAAATATCGCAATCGACTAACTGACGATCATATGTCATCATGCTTGCGATTAGCACTCAATGGTTACGTACCATCTTATGAAAAGTATGCTGAGGACATCCAGTGCCACGCTTCAACATCCAAAGCCACTCTTTAGTTAAGTTTAACACCATATGTAACTCTTTTGTTTTGTAACAACCAATAAACTCGCAATTTTGAATAACTATGAGTTTATTCATTGATATTGTAGAGAAGAACCTAACTAAACCTAACCCAAACCTTGACTAAAATAATATACCTATATTGTGCAGAAAGCTAATATCTATATATGCTACGGTACGCCCTACCTAGGTAGGTAGGGTGTATCGTGTATGTACGACAACCCTGCATCACACACACTTGCAGTCTCTCAGAGTCGATCGTAAGTAGTCTAAAAATATTGAGGTAGATCGCCAGCAGTTCAAGTTTGAGCACCCCTGGTCTAGGGTATTTGGTGGTAGTACTTGAGCACATCCACCCCACACTGGCCCGAACAGTATCGAAATCCAAAAATATCGGGTAGTGCAGTATCGATACAAAAATATTGAGTAACGGTACGAAGATATCGATATTTTGAAATATCGGTTATCGATATCCAACCCTAATCAGAACGCTTCTCCGATTCTCATCCTTAGCGTTCAGGGTCCTCTCATCGCCTCATATGGTGTCCTCCCTCTACTTATTCTCATATTGATGAATACCTACCTTGTAGTATACTCTACAAACCCTGTGCTACAGTAGATAAGTGTAAACCTTATCCCTAGTCACTAAGAGAATACTCACTTGTCGCGTAAATCTTCAACATCTTTCAGCATGAGATCGATGACCGACGGGTCATTTGGAGAGTTTTCCATAGGGGCCAGATCGAAGAAAAGTCTCTGTGATTGATTCTTCCTAACAACGCACCTGTATCAAATGCAATTCATTAGAACAGCAACAAGCCTTACAGTTTTTCCAAAATCAAAATTTCCGCTCCCGTTTTACACCTTCCTGAACATTTTTGGTTTCGTGTCTGTCTGTCAAGAAAAACTTTACGAAGTCATTGTCCGATTTAGATGAAATTTTCAGGAATTGAAGGGGTTGGCGTGTAGATGGTCCCCTATGAAAATCTTCACCCTCGAATCGATAGTAGTAAAGTCGTGGAATAATTTATTTATTTATTTATAACAAATTACGTGAAGCAAAGGACATTGGTCCCATTGAATGCAACATACTAAAATTAATGAAATAAAGCCACTGCCGAGATTAGAATTATAAAAATTAAAATATATAAAATAAGAATACTTTTGTGGTACAGATGTGAGAAAATTATTGAAATGAGCGAAGGGGGATGTAATTGAGTAAAGGAATAGAAAGAGGGAGAGTGAGAGGAATGAAATAGAGATAGGTAGAGGGGGAAAGAAATAGAGAAAGAGGGGGAAGGAAATCAAAGAAAGGAAGAGAAAGAAAAGTCAGGTTTCATAATGCGCCACCAAAGCACGCCGCAATCGTGTCAACGTCAATTTTTTTGCGCGAAAGTATTTTTCCTGAATTCTTTTCAAAAAAATATGAAAAATGGCGTTGGACCCATTTTTTACGTAATTAAATACGGAAATGCCGGAGGGTGGACCATAACTTCTGGGACTATTTTGCGAATGGTGGAAAACACATGACCCACTGCCTACCTGCATTGTGGGCAAGTTCCCATGTTTGCGCCCGGACTCTCATCTAGCCATCTTTTGATGCAGTCGGTGTGAAAGGTATGGCCGCACAGAAGGGCGCTGATCTGAGATCCAGCCCTAGCGTTGAAAATATCCAGGATATCTTTACATATTACACACTGTGCGTTCATTTTAGAGCGGCTCTTGGAGCTGAAAAAACAAAAACAATGAGATGCGACAACAAACAATGAATGAATGCAAAAGCAACAAGCAAGCACCTGAAGCAGAAGCTTAGTGAAAACTGGAAAAATCTGACCTTGGAAAGAACCCAGGTGGTCGGCCACTGGACCAGAGGAATAATCGAGGATCCCACTGCCCAACCTTGGTACCGTGACTCGACCAACGAACCAAAATTCATCACAACCATTCAATCGCGTTCTCATCGGCCATGGCAACACCCCTCTATTCCGGTTCTTGATGAGGAAACGCCCGAACCCATATTGTCCTACATGTCCTCAAGAGCAGATCGCAGACCTGGATCATTTCCTGAACCATTGCAGCAGGACTATTGACCTCCGATCCTCGCTCTACTCATCTCTCCGCCTGAGCCAACATTTACCCATACAACACCACCTCAAGTATCCACTACAGCTTACGGACTTGAGAGCAATCTACGGATATATCTCGTCGTTTGAGGCCCAGCATGGCACATCTAACTTTTGCCAACTTTTCAGGAGAGCCAAAAAACTGTTTTGCGAGTAAGGTAATCGTGTTTTCTTTATTTTCTGTGTTCAAATTAGCCTAATGAGTGATTTCACCGATTTCTGTTTGCATTTTTCCTGAATAGTTAATGGTGTGGGATAGATGAAAATCGGGCTGATTTCGAAAAATAAGTCTCCTGTTATTTTTGGGAGACAGTCAAAATTTTTAATTTCAAAACTAACCGGGAAAACAGATGTGCAGCGGGAATGCTCGCTGATTGGGCTGTTCGGATCGCCGTCTCCTCCTAGTGTTGCCCATTGGGACGACGAAATTGTGTTTTCTAAGAGAAAAGTTATCAAACAAAAACAGAGGAAACCTAATTTTCCCCATCTCGCTTTTTCTATTTTTTTCTTCAGTTTTTCGATTTCGAACTTTACTGTTTCATGAAATTTTGCATCTGGGGACTATGGATTTCTCGATCTCAGCGCTTCAAGCGGCCATAAATGAACTATTCCAGCATGACGTCATTTTCCTGGTTTTTTTAAACATTCGTATTTTCTACACTGTTTTGTTTATTCGTAAATTAGGAAGTTAGGGCTGAAAGTTTGCCTTAGGGGGTTTTTAGAGGTGCTGAATCCGATTTTGGGGTCAAAAATAGGAAATTCCGACATGGTGAAATTCCTCATTGGGGTCACTCAACATGATTTTACAATAAATTTGGTTGCCAAAGAACTACCTTCGAAATTAGCGTAGATGTGCTATGCTGCCCTGATTTCGTCCCCTAGATATGCTGTGCTGTCGAACATTTGTGCTATATAGCACAAATGTTGCACAGTTGCAGAGGGGTAACATACAGTTTTCCTGTGCTGATGTACTAAAATTAAGTTCTCAAATAAATTATCTATTTGGTTTCCCTCTATAAAGCCAAGGATAGTGTTTTAAACTGGCTTGCAATTCCTTTTTTTGTCAGCCTGACAAGTAGACAGGGAAGGAAGGTACCAGATGTTTATAAACTCGAAACAGTACCAATTTATATTTACGTTTTATTTAAACGACGAAAAAAATTGAACCCAGCAGTTCAAGTTTTACATTGACTTGAATTTCACAACTGCTACTACCAGCGTTAGTATTAGGATAGGTACCTATTTTCCTCGTCCTAGTGAAGAAAACATTCTTTAGCTAACACAGAAACATTATTAAAGATCACAGAGATCTGTATAAAATCGGTTTCATAAAGCTTGACTTGAATTTCACTAAAGTTTACCTGCGTTTTAGGTGTGTATATTTTCTCATGGCACTCATGTGATGTGCCTTTCTTATTTCCTACGAATTATACATATTGGACGTTTCACAATAACAAATATATTGTTTAGCTATGCACGTATTTCATGGGACGAAGTGCAGAATGATAAAACTTGAATTGTTTATTATGGGGTTCCTACTTATCACAAAACTGAGATGAGGAGTTACCAAAGTGAACTGAATTTATTGTTATATTCCTCTAACCTTCTTGTCAAATCATATTTCTCTACTGGAACGCGAACATGTGTTAATATAAGTCAGATGTGAAGTGATTTTATTCCTGTTATTCAACTGAAAAGCCTATTCTGATGGTGGGTTTTGATAATTATTTACTAAATGAAATACTAGTTATTGTCTCATTACTGTGAAAATCTTGTAAATTTATGTTCATTGACTGGAATGTCTACAAATATGACAGTCGTTTTGGGTTTTAAAATTTTGCTAAAATTTAAAAAAAAAATAGTTGAAGTTAAATATTATTACCTTTTATTGGACCATGGTGTCACTAGTGTCACTGAAAACATCTTGGGAATCCCACAGCTTTCCCAAGGTGTCACCAGATTAACTAGATACAAATTGCAATTTAAAAATTAATGGACAGAGCTGTTGTATGATAAAAATTTAGACAATTTTTCCATCGATTCCCTTGGAAAATTTTTTCATAACTCTATTTTGAGACAAAAAATTCTGCTGTCCATTAAATTGAAAGTTGTAATTTAATGTTGGTTACTCCGGTGACACTTAGAGAAATCTGTGGAGTTCCTGAGATGTTTTTGGTGACGCTAGTGATACCATGGCCCAATTAGGGTTGAGCAGTTAAATATTATTAACTTCAACTATATTTTTTAAACCTTCAGTAGAATTTCAGAACCCGAAAAGACTTATATATTTGTAGATATTCCAGTCAATGAACATGAATTGACAAGATTTTCACAATAATGAGACAATGACTAGTATTTCATTTAGCAGATAATTATTAAAATCCACCATCAGAATAGGCTTGTCAGTTGAATAAAAGGAATAAAATCACTTCACTACAGATTCTGTTCTTCGGTCGCCGAAAGCAACATATCTTCATCATGGCACATCTAACATTTTGTCGAAAATGAGGTTAGAACGGTTTCTTATGTGAATTTTCGCGCCTGAGTGATTGGTGGACTTAGTTTTTTTATTGCTCCACTTGAAACGCTGCAATTTCTGATTTAGTTATCATAGCACAACTAAAATCATCTGACATCTTGGCACATCTACAATCTTCAACTTGGCGGAAGGCTACAGCTCAGATGATGAGCTGGGTTTTGTTTGACTACGTGAATTATTAGGGAGATTTTCCTGAAAAATTATTTTGTAATCTATTCTCCACTCTGTCCCAAGCTTTCTGGAATGACAACTACCGTAGATGTACCCAACTTCGGCCATGTCCCCTAACTTCGGCCATTTCAAATATTGGCGGTACTGATGAAGCTGTGCTCTTCAGGGGTCATTAAAAACTTTCAGTTTTTTCTCAATTTCAACAGGTGTCTTTGGGGCCTAATGTTGATATCTCTCGTGCCTGTTACTCTTATCACTTTCCCATGAAAAAAATCAAAATGTAAACAAGCAGTTTAGACATTTTTCAGCTTGTGTGCTTTATAACTACTGTAGTTTTTGATGTGATGTGATCTTAGAACTTGCTCTTACCGTTTCATGTTCGTAGTTTAGTGTTCTTGAAGGTGAGTGATAAGTCATTTTTTTACTTCGTGTTTTGAGGGAGTTCCGGGGAGTTTTTTCCGATAACTGAGTCAGTGTGCCTAACTTCGGCCGTCTCGAAGATAGAAAATTAGTGGACGTGAGTACCATAACTATAATCCGATATATATGGAAAACGCACTGAAGGAGGTTAGGGCTAGGAAATTGTCAATTCGGAAGGCATCTTAAAAATATGCAGTACCCAGATCGACTTTGCAGGATAAGATAAATAAAAAGAATCCTCACAAGGTGGGTCACCCCAATGCATTTCAATTTTCACTCTAATGATATTGACGTGACAACGTCTTATAAATTGGTTTGCCGGGTGACACTTCAAGAAACTGCGTTACGCTCCGCTCACGTTATGCGCTCACAATGAGAGCGAGTGAGAGGGTGAATGAGTTCCAAAGCCATTTTCTCTCCTATTCATCGCAGGAAGCTGAAATTTGAGAGGCAGGGTCAATGGAGAATGCTGAAGGCGCCTGAGTGGTCACTGATCAGCTGAGTGAGCTCCAAGGCCATTTTCTCTCCTGTTGAACGCAGGAAGCTAAAATTTGAGAAGCAGGGTCAATGGAGAATGCTGAAGGCGCCTGAAGGGTGACTGATCAGCTGAGTGAGCTCCAAGGCCATTTTCTCTCCTGTTGAACGCAGGAAGCTGAAATTTGAGAAGCAGGGTCAATGGAAAATGCTGAAGGCGCCTGAGTGGTCACTGATCAGCTGAGTGACCTCCGAGGCCATTTTCTCTCCTGTTATTATTATTATAATAAAAAAAATTATTATAATAATAATATTATCCTTCTTCCTACTATACGAATGAATATTAACATTAAAATTATTTTACCACTCAAAGTCGTTGTCACGTAATAAAACTTTCGCCCGTATACCGACTTTACAGGCAACCAATTTTGTGATCAATTTGTGAAATGTCATGTCGCATTTTATTATAATGATTAGTCATGAGTTTATAGTATTTTGAGAATATTACACACATTTTTCAAGAGAAGTCAGATAAGTTAATATTACCAATGAATGTTTTAAATGTTGTTCAAATAATTTTGGCTGTTTTATGACTAGTGAGATGATCTCGTATTTTTGACATTATTAGCACTGATGATGATGATAATTTTGAAATGTCGACCTGAAAATTACCATGATTTGAAGTTTTAAAATTCAAATAATCAGTTCACGTTTGAAAAGCTTTATAGATATCTTTTACTACATTTCGCCTTTGTTTGGATGTTTTCCATGATATTCCTAAGGTGTTATTGTATTATAGGTGTTCCAAAAAAGTCTTTGTATGGTTTTAATGATTTTTAAATTCAAAAAAGCTTTTTTAAAAAATTATTCGGCGGCCGAAGTTACAATATACTTACTACTTCTTCGTTTTTAATGCATTTTCCATAGCTGGCCGAAGTTGGAGCACAACGGTACCTAACTTCGGCCACACTTCAAGTTTTTAAAAAAGGCCAAGGTTGTGATGATTTAAAAAAAATTTATAGTGACATCCTATAGAGCAGATCAGTTGCCATCCAAATTATTTTTTTTAGATTTTTACTCATATATTTGACTATGAATAAACTCAAAAAACCTCCAAAAGTGGCCGAAGTTGGGTACTCCTACGGTAATTCTTCGATGAAAGTTGCAGATTTACTTGTGCTATGATGGTATGTTCTGAGAAAGTTTGATGTGCCATGATGTTTCATGTTTTTCTAGTAGCTTTCCTATAGAAAAGTCATTGCCAATTACAAGGGGAAGAAACGCCCTAAGTCTTCCGTTGCTGCACGACTGCCTGCATGAAATTTTTTAAAAATACCAAAAAAAACTGATTTTTATTCACGATGTATGACAAATTGTTAGGAGGAAGGCTCTAACCACAATTCGGACACGCCTTTCACTCATGACCTTCCTTATAAAAGGCCAAAACAGCCCCTAAGTAGTTTACCGACCAAAAAGAGACTCTCTCCAATTGGTCTTACTCTATGGCTGTATTCTCTAAATCACAAAACTGAGTTCTCTAAACTTCTTTCTTAAAGTTTTTGGGACCTTACAGCTAAAATTTAAATTCTTATAGTCCCAAGTTGTAAGGCGCCAGTAAGTGTCTCCATCACTTTACAAATCTCTCTATTTACAAATTGGAAATTAGCTAAAACTAAACTACCTATCATAGGTCGAAAATTTGAGTGCTTGCTGTGCTTTGTACCTAATGAAAGAAAAAATCTAAAAATAGAAAAATTTCAATACCCGTGTTAGGGTAGGGTACTACTAATGTGATATTAGGCAATCTTGGTTCTTGACTTGAGATTGTGCCTTGGGAAAACTAAAAACGTGATTTTATTGGTGGTTTACGATCTCACAAATGAAATCTTGAAACTTCTCAACTTTCTTCTGAAGGTAAAGTTGCATTAAAATTGTGACTTCTCGATAATATTATACCTATTATATTTTGCTTCCGAGTCTACCAAGGTAGCAGAAGCATTGTTTTACTTCTCATGGTTGAAAAAAAAAAGTTCTCCAAAATCAGATTTCCACTCGTGTTTTACGTTTCTAGCCTTCCTGAACAGTTTAGGTTCCGTGTGCATCTTAAGCAACATAATATGTAGGATATTATCCTACATACAATAGTACAAAAGCAGCCCCCACACTACAGCCACAAGCTCTTTTAAAAAAAAAAAAAACCAAATTCCACATTCCCGATGCCTGTGACACATCATAGAATCCTCTGTCATTTAACCCTTATTAACCCACGGTATCTTTTTGGAAGACCAACTTTAGAACGTTTTCTTGACGGTACAAAGTGGTTTTCTCCCCTACTTAATGTCCCAATGGCTACTCTGACATCTCTAGAATAGAAAAGAAGAAGAAGAAGTGTCAAAACAACAACAACGTAGATATAATAATTATAAGTTACAAGGCGGCTCAAAATTGACATCAACACTCAAAACGTCAGTTTCACACATTATTTTAGACCAGTTTTTCGCCGTTTTGAGTGATATTACTTAAAGAATCTGGTGTAAAAAGTATCTAAGACCAAGTAGAAATTGTAATTTCTACATATTATTAGTTGCTAAGTGGGTAAAAGTTGGTTTTTGTGATGGTATCTTTTTGGATACCGTGAGCAAGGTCCATGATGGGGCTTAAGCTGACTTTTATTGATTTTTCTCACCCTATAACTGACTTTCTTTCCTTTTTCTGATTCTAAATGAAGATTAGAGTAATAAGGAGCAGAGGAAAAGGCTCTGCCTCCTTATTACACAAGGTAAGCATTGGTTCTGAAGGGGAGGACTCGAATAGCGACGCCAACAATACCCCGATGGACGAAAATAAATTCGAATTAGAATTGGCTGAATGTTTTGAAGGAGTGGAAGAATTGTCGTTTGAGGATGTCAACGAGGAGAGAATTGGAGAGGGCAATGACCACCTGGAACGAGCCTATTCAAATGGGTTCGGCAGGGAATGGAATGGTGTTCGAAAGATTCGCATGTGCCAAATTGTGAAAGAGACAAATTTGAAACTGAAGCTGGGTTCACATGAGGGCGGTCGACGCGGTTGCGGTTGACGCGTTCGGCCATTTGATTGGCGGCGCCTCAGCCGCCTGAGTACTTTTGGAGTGGACTGTCGCGTTTCAAAAATTCTGATATTCGACGCGTCGACCGCTTCGTTATCACGACTTGTTATCACCACTTGTTTGAGCAGGGAATTCAACTGGTGTTTTGTGTGGTGAGCTTGGAAGCTGATTCACAGAAGATTCCGCCGATTACAAATCCTCTGTCCAAAAATGACAAGTTTTAGCGAACTTATTATTGACCTTGTGAAGGAGAGAAGACAGCTGTGGGACTTTAAGGTAGGGGTCACCAAGTATTTTTTATTTTACTTATAGGTATTTGTAATTTTCGTTTATTTTGGTCTCCTGTAAACATGTGAAGAATGCATCGTAATTAAATAAATGGTATATCTAATAAATATGATCTGTGATTTATGTAATGGAAACTAAATTTGATGAAAATTTCAACCACCTGAGGTGATTTCTAAGATTTTTTTGCATAATTAGCACCAACAACGAAATTATAAATTACGCTTTTCGTGGGAATATTCTACATTATAATTCACTTTGATAATAATGATTACAAATAAAATAAAGCTATCATAATTCCGATTTTTGGAGTTGGTAGGTAGTGGTATCTATCTCGATTCAGTAAAATACTGTTTTTCTTTGATACGCGCAACCGCGACCATGTGAACCTCTAGATGCCAGCCGCGTCCCGATCGCGTTGACCGCCTCCTCGCACAACCGCGTTGACCGCGCTCATGTGAACCCAGCTTCACGAGCCTCATTTACCTTCTAATTCGAAACGAAATCGAACGAGGCGACTTCTTCCTATCGCCGAGGCAAAGAAAAATCCGAAGCAAAATAAAGTGCAAATTATTGAAAATAAAAAACCAGATCTTGCCAAGAAAGGATCTGGGTTCCGGTAAGTTTCTTTATCAAATCATGTCAGAAGTGAAATGATTTACAGTAGAAAGATGATTAATTTTGTAATCTAATTATACATTCCTTATTCACAGTTCAAAGAAACAAAAATTTACAAAAGAAGTCGCTTTACCTGAAAACAAGCCCCACCAACCAAGCAGGAACCATCAAGATGAACCAAGCACCTACTTTATGATTATTTATATGGGACTTGGAATGATAATTCCTTTAAGATTTGGATTGGTGCAACGATTTGTGCTGGGGAAAAGTCAAAAATGTTATACCTCAATGAATTTTGACTAATTCGTGCAAATTTGAAGCCTATTTTTTACAAGTTTTTTGATTTCCTAGCGAATAAAAATTGATTGAGGAAAAATTCTAGCAGAAATACTATGTCTGAGCTCACAAAAACTTATTACTCCTCTTTTCTAATGATTTTTTTTCTCATTTCATTTTTTTTAAATGTTTTTCCGCGTACCTATATTTTTTTTACATCGAGTACCTTTTTTAGATAAGTATGTTCGTTGTTCTAAAGACTATTCTTACTAAGATTGAAGGCCATAATTTTTTTCTTTTTCATTTGGTCGATTGACAGACTGATTTTGGTATTTTTGCTAGCGAAGTAAAAGACTCTGATGACTAAGGTAGTCATTAGTTTAGTATATTGCAGAAAATGATCGCGATGGTTTTAGTACACAGTGATGGATTGTGATCAATTCGAGTGAACCAAGGTCTCTCAATGCGTTTATATATTCAATAATACAATAAATTTACTATTTTTTCAATTTTTGTATTCACGTTTTATAATAAACTGGTCAAATGTTACAGTTTCTTGCTAAAAGGTGAACCCACCGTATCTCAGGGTGTCTTTTTGGAATCAATCAAGGTACTGAATTGACCCCCACATGCTCACGGTATCCAAAAAGATACCGTTTTGTTTTTCAAGATTACGGGCCCTGTATGGGTCCAATAGTTTTTACGTATTTTAGGCACTAAAATGTAACAAACAAGAACAACACAACAAGAAATTGGCGAGGGAGAAAATTTTTCTTGGGCTAATAAGGGTTAAACAAAAGAAGAAAGAAGAAGAAGAGTGAATGTAAAAATGCGTAGAAAAAAGTACTTAGGCACTAACTTTATAGTTAATTTACCTATTTTCTTTGACAAGTTACAAAACATCAGCACCATAGACAGACATTGTCTAGCTTGAAGATGCTATGAAGCTGTAAGCCCTGTTCGCATGCATGGGCGTGAGTGAAAAACGCATTCTTGGATCTAATCAATCACCGTTTCTCCTCTCCACTCTGAAGATACTGATGGAACCTCTTTGTGCGGTCGACATCAGATGCATAATTACCGGTTCCGGTGAGATAATTAACAGACACAAGGGAGAATCGTATGAGCACGTGAGAAGTTACCTACCATACGCACACGGGAATGCAGTAAATTCCAGATTTAGTATATTCTATCAATGTAACATGTGTTTCCACGCAGGTACATTATTTCCTGGAGGGCAAGAGATAAATGGGGAAAATTAGATGAAACGTGACTTACCTTTTCAGGCGACTTCCACGAACTCGAATCTTCGACTGTAGCTTCGACGACAATGGTCGGATTTCTTTTCTTTGTCGAGGATGTTTCGACATGATATTATTTTCACAAGAACAAATTGTGGAATCTCAACTATGAACTGCCTAATCCAATTCATGAATATTCAAGCTAACGATAGGTAACAGAGAGTAGCGATAAGTTTTGTCACTCGTCTCCGGTACTCTGTGCTTGGTACAGATGTTTCTTGGTACAGAGGTCAGAATGTTTTCATATACAAACTCTTATCAGTCTTATTTCTTATCAACGAAGAATGGCGAGTAGACATGGACCTAGTATCCCATGGACCGGCCCTCGACCCGTTTCACCACCAGTCGTAGTGAAGCCTGAAGAGTGGGGAGCGACGACCTTGAAGAGCCCTGGGGGCGTGGTCTAAAGGGAGCCGTGGTGGGGGGGTCATCCTTCCAGTATGTCAGGAGCGAGCGTCGAGGTCAGCAAGAACAGCTGGTAGGCGCACTCCTCGCCTTGTTCCTAACTACCTGAAAAACCCTACTGTTTTGACGCCCCCACTCCTCTAACACTTTGGCCTAAATGGTAGAGTCTCAGACTGCGAAGCAAGAGGTCTGCTGTTCAAATCCAAGGGGGAAGCCAAATTATTTTACCTGTAATTTTCATCATTTCCCAAACTATGATCGTGTTTTTTGTTCATTATAACATTATTTCTACAGTTTATAATCACACTCAAATTAGGTAATTATTTTAAACCCTATTCTTGACTGTATATAAATGAACCTTTTTTTTCTGTCGCTAAAAACAATATTGCTGGAGGTCTGAAAGAATGATTTGAATGTATCCATGTACCTCTACTTGTTCCATTACTTTGTTTCCCATTGTTTTCGGAAATGTTGACTACTTATTGTTAATCTGTGTTACATGGCAAACAAAAATGTAAAAAATTAGTTCATATCTAGGTAAAATTTCTTATGTTGTACCTAATAAAGAGATTTTAGTGTATCTAGACAACATCCGTAAATAATGTCCTGTATTTGAAGTTTTGAAAAAAATTGTAAGCCCTAATATTGACTGTTGATAAACGCAGGTTTTCTTTAATCGATATGAAATTGCTGGGGTCTAATAGAATGATTTGAATGTAGGTTAAACTTGTGATGAATTGAACGTAGGTACCTGTTAAAAGCGTTGACTATTTGAATTTTTTTTAAAAAAAGGTCCAGTATATTTGACAATGCGGAGTTACAGAGCACGGGTGGAGTTAGGTACCTATCAAATTAAATTGGAATTAATTTCAAGTTCAAAATAAATTATATAAACAAAAAGTTAAAGAGATAGTAGGACATATTCCTAGTTTCCATGAGATTCTTCTAGGCTTTAATTTTCACATTCTAGGCTTCTCAAATAAAACACCCTTTTAGTATTTCAACACTATTTCGACACATTTTAACACTATTTTATTCTTATTTAATTTGAATGTTTTGTAACAGTTGTAGTAAATCAATTATAGTATCAAATAATCAAAAAATCTCGATCGTAGTTGTTTATACCTTTACATTACATATAACAAAAAAATTAGAGTCGTAGTTAATTTACTCTGAACAAAACTATAGAATTACTAGGTACTAGGTAAATAGGTACTAGGTATCACGAATTTATTGCACTTATTACAAAAATGTTATTATAGTATAGCGGTCTGAATGAGATAATTAACAACCATCTAATGTATGAAATAATTTTTCCTGTAATTTTCATAGGTACTTAATTTCCAAACCTATATTTTTGTATTGTTTATTATTTAATTATTTTAATAGTTTATCACTCTCAACCTAGGTGGTACCTTTTTTTCAAACCATATTTTTGCCTGTAGATACATGAACTTTTTTTTCTGTGAGTATATTATTTGGGTTTGAGAATGTACCAGGAATGGTACGGTTTTAAACAAATTTTTGAAAAACTTGTTGTTTTAAAACAATTGTGTTAAATTGTATCTACAACAGTGTCTAATACTGTTGACAACGACGTCATGCGAAATGAGCAACGAGAAACACCATGGGTAGGTACAAAGGTACACAATAGATTTCAATTTCTATTCAGAATGACAAGTAAGATCCATCTTGGAAATTCTCGGAAGTAAAAATCAATTTGTGTTCTAGTTTTTTATTCTCTACTTTTGTAGAACTACGTTATGGTGATCGGAGTTTTTCAAAATCAATTTTAATTTTCAGTAAATTACCTATCCGTGCCTTAAATATGAGTTTTTTAGTAAAATTTTAATAAAAATGGTGTCTTTTAGAAATAAATTTTGATGCTTTATTTGCCAATGTGCTTCATGTGCAAATTTGAAAAAAAATCGTTCGTAGTTGGATATATGCATAAAAAAATTGAGTGTAGGAGTTATTTTTCTTTCATCAAAAATACAAGGTTGTTAGGAACCAATTGAGATGTATTGCCATCACAGGTTGTAGGTACGTGTACAAATTAAAGTTTAATTCAAGTGACTATAATTTAAATGTAGTACGTAACACACATTTTTTCATTGGCAAAACCCCTATTCAGTCGAAATATTGCATTTCTTACAGCAACTCATCAACAATAAATTTATTGAACTGCCTAAAGATTTTAATTAGTCTTCATTTTGAAACCCAACACTTTCCCTACAATGTACAATAGTACTATCGTAAAAGTGCCTGTTTTATTGACACATTAGTAGAAAACCTTGTTCCAGTAACAAACTACAACATTTTTGTACATTAAATTATTAATCAAACATCACGAGGGTATCCAGAAAAGATAGCTGTTCAGTCAAAATATTATTGAAAAAAACCAGTGGAGTAGCTAAATTAAACTGAATGTCTATACATTTTTAAAATAGTTGACACAATTTTCCCTTGTTAGGTACAAATGGAAATAGTTGGGTGAGAACATTCAACTTTGGTTGTAACTATGTAAAATTCAACAGTATTTAACTACCTTACGCAACTATTTAGGCAAAAAAAATGTGACATCGAAATCAGTGGAGCCCCAGCCCCAAAAGCGAGGGGTGCACCGGGATCGCGGCACACAAGGCAAGCATCAGAGGGGTGAAGCATCAGAGGTAGCTCTTGCTGACCTCGACGCTCGCTCCTGACGTACTGGGAGGATGATCCCCCCACCACGGCTCCGTTTAGGCCACGCCCCCAGGGCTCTTTTCAACCCCCCTCTTTACCGCCTTCAAGGTCGTCGCTCCCCACTTTTCAGGCTTCACTGCGATCGGCTGGAGGGCCGGTCCATGGGATACTAGGTCCATGCGAGTAGAGATGTGCAGGGAGAAGAAATTGATTGATTCCTTCTGTGAGTACAGCATGGAAGCATGGAAGTAATCTTGTACTAAGGAAGTTTGAGTAGAACGGTGGCGCCCTCACCCCAGCTGTTTAGTAGTTAATGTATAACCTACAACAAAAATTAATTAACAAAAATTAATACTAAAGACACCTTGTGTTCAACAGTCAACTCGGATGTCGCACGGGAGATATGAGACCAACAGAAGAGCTCTCAAGCGCCCAAGCGGAGTCGCTGTTTACTATACATTTCACCTTTTAACAAGAGTAATTTTGACTATACATTTCACCTTTTAACAAGTATAGTTTTGACTGGCTCCTCAACATCGACTATTTCTAAAGTACCTACAGAGCACAAACACCCTCACGTCCGATGAGGAGGCCATGGATGTCATACGAAATATCTAAGGCCATGGATATTATACATAATGTAAACATCCATACTCGTGTGAAGCAATCCGACGAACTTTACTGAGTAAAGTTTAGGGGGGTGCGCCTTGATTTTTTTTAGATTTTTAATCGAAAGTAGACTACATCCTGAGAATTTTGGCACCAACCGCGACCTTCTAGCGTGAGTAGATCTGTTTCTATGATTTTTCAAAGTTTCGACCGATTATGACGTCACGCGCCCCTCTCGCCTAGGCGGGACCCCCCAGCCCACTGTGACGTCATAAACGGTCGAAACTTTAAAAATTCATTAGAAAAGATTTACACACGCTAGAAGGTCGCGGTTGGTACCAAAATTCTCAGAACGAGGTCTGGTTTAGATTTAAAAAAACAGTAAACAGTTTATCCTACCCAGGCGCACACCCTATTGAGTTTTTGTATTGAATTTCCTACCAACTTATCTAGGGATGGCATATCGAATGAAATATATCGATATACAGATCAAATGATATATCGTCAATGAGATATCGATTTTACCGATTTTTATTGAATATTGCTAGAAGGGGAATTTACCCCCTCCCCTTATTGGCTGGTTTTCAGGACGTCCCACAGTAAGACTTGGGCGTCCTTATGCGATCGATCTGGGGTAAAGTTGGACAACACTCAACAGAAAAAAATAACCACACAGTAATCCGTTTTAGACCATTCTGAATCCAAATCCGCGAAAAAAACCATAGGTGTATGTCTGTGTGTGTGTGTGTGTGTAAGTGTGTGTGTGTGTGACAAAATCTTGTGTCGTCTGCACAGCCCTTAGTTCTCAACCGATTTTCCTGGTTCTTTTTTTGTTCGTCGCGGAAAACTATCTAGTTGTGCACTACGTCGCCGGAATTTCGAATTTTGCCTTTTAAGGAGGGGAAAGGGGGGTTAATGCTCAAAAAACGTGCGTTTTTGGGCATAATCTTGTGTCGTCTGCCCAGGCCTTAGTTCTCAACCGATTTTCGTGGTTCTTTTCTTCTTCGACGCGAAAAACTATCTAGTTGTGCACTACGGCGTCGGAATTTTGAATTTTGCTTTTTAAAGGGGTGGAAAGGGGGGGTTAATGCTTAAAAAACGTGGGTTTGTGGGGGTTATCTTGTAAAATCTACCCAGGCCTCAATTTCCAACCGATTTGCGTGTTTCTTTTTTTGTTTGACTCAAATAACCTCCGAGTTGTACATGATTTTACCAGAGTACCAAAATTTGCAAGGGGAGGTGATGGGTGGGGGTATAATATTCACAAAATATCAGATTTTTCAATATTTCGGTTCCTTTACTGCTTACTAATTGTACCCTAGCTTTGAAATTGAGGAAAAATTCTCATTATACCTCTGGATTATCATCAATTATTCTCTGTGCCACCATGGAACTAATAGTGGTGCCACCATGGTGCCAGGACACCATAAATCGCATATTTCGTGGGTTTTTTTGTGTTTCACCTTGAATACGGACGTTAACCTCGACGGACTGCCTATTAAAACTAATAGATGAAACTTCAATGTTAAGACGTATTTCCGCTTTGGTGCCGGACTGGCACCATTGGTGAGTGGAAGGGGGAGGGGGGGGGGGGAGGTGAACTCGAATTCGCATGTTGGGTATCGTAGATCATGGATTTTAAAATGCTCTTCAGATTCGAGGCTACCACGCCGCTAGAAATGTTACGGTGGATAAGGGTGAGGTGGGAGGGGGTCACTATTTCTTGTCTAAAGTAATAAATAAATTACATCGAGTGAAACAGTTTTATCACTTAACAACTGGTTAAACTGATCCAATGCTTATCCAATGGGACGTCCCCTGGAATGCATGCATGACTAAAACAATGCAAGAGAAAACAATATGTTTTCTCTTGCATATGGTGCGCATAACTCAGGGGAACACGACTCCTAAATTTGGTGCATTTTGGTTAAGTAATAACGATTTTACCGATTTTTTATTGAATATTGCTAGAAGGGGAATTTATCAGGAATTTATCATCACTTTAACGCGTATCAGTGTAGTTGTGGGTATCGATACTCGATATTTCAAAATATCGATACTTTCGTTCCGATACTCGATATTTTAGTATCGATACTGCACTATCCGATATTTTTGGATATCGATACTTTGGATCCGATATTTCTAAATATCGAATATCGATGCAGTTCTCGCGGAAAATTCAACATAATGGCTAAAAAATGAAGAAGACAGAGAGGCTTTTGGGTCATTACACTTAGGTTGCACAAATAACGTTTATATCATGGAGAAAATCACTCAGCTTGGACTCTTGATTGTAAAAAATGAATAAACATTGTTGAAAAAATTATTTTTCTTGGGAACATTGGATTTTTTTGATAGTTTGTGACACTAAAGTATCGATACTCGATATTTCAAAATATCGATACTCATGCCCAACGATACTAGGAATATCGATACTCGGATACGATACAGTATCGATACAAAATGTCGATACTTTTGTAGTGATACCCATCCCTATATCAGTGGTTATCACTACATCTAGCAGGTTTGGTGCCTGCAGGAAAATTTCCTTTGCATTTAATGCATTCACTTTGAATCTCTTCTCAATGTAAACTGGAGGAACTGATTTTCTCACGAAAGATATCTCATTCCCTCGCGCATGTCGTCATGATCATTAGCTGTTGAGTAATTAGATCCCAGTAGATTTCACTCTACTAATTACTCTTTCAATTCAAGTACCAGTTTTCTGTGATTGTTTACTTGTCTCCAGTACTCTGTGTTTACGCTTGAGTTCAGAGTTTTGCTTTCACCTCGAGTGTTTTGTCGATAGATTTCAGAGTAGTTACCTTCAGTGTGAAGTGCCGTACTTATCACCCCTATTTCGGGCCTATAAAAAAATCAGGCAGTTCGGTTTATGGTCATTTCGCCTACGATTCGTGAGTTTTGTGTTAGTGAACGAAAAGTGCATCGAAAACAACAGCAGTACTGTCAGCTTGGAGCGCTTTTGTAGATGTTCACTGCTGGATCATCAACATTCGCCATAATATGGCGATATTATCATGAGGTTGGGTATGTTCCTTCCAATGAACAGATTATAGTGTGTGTGAAAATCTCTGAAAAATTTATCCAATTTGTATAAAAAATGTAGGAGTTAAGGATGTTACAAGAAAATTCACGTTCGCAAATTCGCAGGCTTCTATCAGTCTGAGGGCAATGATTTTCATAGGGAACCATACAAACTAGGTATACCATGAAAACAGACTGAAACCATGAAAATCGCCCCTGAATTGACAGTCTCCTCTGCGCATTCGCAAACATAAAATCCGTGCAACAGTCATAATTTCTACATTTTCCAGATTTTCAACCTTCAAAAGTGGAAACAATGCTTCCTCTACCTTAGTACGAGGGACGTCCGGAAAAAAAGGGGACAAATGCTGTTAAAATTAGAAAAATGCATGTATTTTAATGAAATTTTCAGGATATGTTCAAAATGTAATCCTTTATTTTTCAACATAGTCCCCGACAAGTTCCACACACTTCTGCATCCTAGGCACAAACTTTTTTATGCCTTCGTCATAGACGCTCCACCTCCAACAGCCACTTCTCCACAGTCTCCTTGACCTCCTCGTCGCTGGAAAACCGTTTTCCACCCAGGAACTCCTTCAGTTTTGTGAACTGATGAAAATCCGAGGGCGCCAGGTCAGGGGAATATGGTGGGTGGTTAATGACATCCCATCCAAATCTCACAAGGAGGTCCTGGGTCACACGCGCGGTGTGGGGCCTGGCGTTGTCATGAAGGAGGCTCACGCCTCGAGTCAGCATTCCCCTCCTTTTGTCCTTAATTTTTTTTTTTTTTTCAATTTTGTTAAGGTTTCACAATAGGCATCAGCGTTGATGGTGGTCCCTCTGACCATGAAATCAACCAATAACACTCCCTTCCTGTCCCAGAACACAGATGCCATGATTTTGCGTTCCGAAAATTGCACCTTGAATTTTTTGAACTCCTTAACCCACTTGAAAACCTTCGAACATGTCATCACATCAGGTCCATAGGTTTCCATTAGCTGACAATGGATTTTTGCAGCTGAATTTCGGCGCAAAGTGAGGAACTTGACCACTGCCTGAATCTCGCACCTGCAGTAGGTGGAGCGAATGAAACCTGCAGAGGTTGACGCGACGGGCTCCTGCAACGACATTTTTGAACGAACTGAGACGGGCGAGCGCTCATTGTGACCGTTAGGAGTTCCCCTACACGCAGGTATGCCAATTTTGAAAAAAAATTCCCATCACCCCCTACGACAATTGTACCTTTTTTCCGGACGTCCCTCGTATATTCGGAAGAAATAGAAGGCAAATTGTCGAGTGGGATCGCCGTTGTGAATGCAATACATTATCATTAACCTTCTCTCTAGATTCCCAATAATTAAAATATACCTACATAATGTTTAGTAATGCATGCATTCCAGGGGACGTCCCATTGGATAAGCATTAGATCAGTTTAACCAGTCGGTAAGAGATAAAACTGTTTCACTCGATGTAATTTGGTTTATTACTTTAGGCAAGAATTAGTGACCCCCCCCCCCCCCCCCTCACCTATATCTACCAAAGTTATTTGAGTCAAACAAAAAAAGAACCACAAAAATCGGTTGAGAACTAAGGCCTGGGCAGAGTACACAATATTTTGTTACACACAGACATACGCCTAAGGTTTTTTTCGCGGATTTGGATTCAGGGGCCCTATTCTGATTCACTAAACGCGCCCGCAGTGGCTTCGCGAAGCAACTGAGTGGTTTCCCGAAACCACTGGGTGGCTAATTTTCGGAGTTAGCGATATGGATATTATAATAGCGACCTATTCTAATTCACTAAACGCACCTTTTTCTCGTTTCAGTGGTTAACTGAAGCAACTCAGTGGTTTCGAAGGCTCTTTTCTTAGCGACTGGTCCGGAGCAGTCGCTTCATTTATCAACCAAGTGGTTTCAGTTATCAACCGAGTTGTTACTCAAAATCTTTCGGTTTTCGAGAATTTCTCGTGTTTTTTTCCACGTTAACATTTATGTATTATATAGGGGACCATTTTTCTGCATTTAGGGGTACTATATCTTTTACCCCCACCTCAAACATACAGTATGTTAGGTATGCTAGTACCAAATCCTCCACATAAATAATCGTGTAGGTACTTTTTGGAAACAGGGTGATTAGGAGATTCACATTTTGGTAGAATTACATTTTTACCCCCACCCTAACATACAGTAGGTTAGGTATGCTAGTACCAAATCCTCCACATAAAAAATTGTGTAGGTACTTTTTGGAAACAGGGTGATCAGGAGATTCACATTTTGGTAGAATTACATTTTTTACCCCCACCCTAACATACAGTATATTAGGTATGCTAGTACCAAATCCTCCACATAAAAAATTGTGTAGGTACTTTTTGGAAACAGGGTGATCAGGAGATTCACATTTTGGTAGAATTACATTTTTTACCCCCACCCTAACATACAGTATGTTAGGTATGCTAGTACCAAATCCTCCACATAAATAATCGTGTAGGTACTTTTTGGAAACAGGGTGATCAGGAGATTCACATTTTGGTAGAATTATATTGTTTACCCCTACCCTAACATACAGTATGTTAGGTATGCTAGTACCAAATCCTCCACATAAATAATCGTGTAGGTACTTTTTGGAAACATAGTGATTAGGAGATTCACATTTTGGTAGAAATACATTTTTACCCCCACCCTAACATACAGTAGGTTAGGTATGCTAGTACCAAATCCTCCACATAAAAAATTGTGTAGGTACTTTTTGGAAACAGGGTGATCAGGAGATTCACATTTTGGTAGAATTACATTTTTACCCCCACCCTAACATACAGTATGTTAGGTATGCTAGTACCAAATCCTCCACATAAATAATCGTGTAGGTACTTTTTGGAAACAGGGTGATTAGGAGATTCACATTTTGGTAGAATTACATTTTTACCCCCACCCTAACATACAGTATGTTAGGTATGCTAGTACCAAATCCTCCACATAAATAATCGTGTAGGTACTTTTTGGAAACAGGGTGATCCGTAGATTCACATTTTGGTAGAATTACATTTTTTACCCCCACCCTAACATACAGTATGTTAGGTATGCTAGTACCAAATCCTCCACATAAAAAATTGTGTAGGTACTTTTTGGAAACAGGGTGATCAGGAGATTCACATTTTGGTAGAATTACATTTTTTACCCCCACTCTAACATACAGTATGTTAGGTATGCTAGTACCAAATCCTCCACATAAATAATCGTGTAGGTACTTTTTGGAAACAGGGTGATTAGGAGATTCACATTTTGGTAGAATTACATTTTTACCCCCACCCTAACATACAGTATGTTAGGTATGCTAGTACCAAATCCTCCACATAAATAATCGTGTAGGTACTTTTTGGAAACAGGGTGATCCGTAGATTCACATTTTGGTAGAATTACATTTTTTACCCCACCCTAACACACAGTATGTTAGGTATGCTAGTACCAAATCCTCCACATAAAAAATTGTGTAGGTACTTTTTGGAAATAGGGTGATCCGGAGATTCTCATTTTGGTAGAATTATATTGTTTACCCCCACCCTTACATACAGTATGTTAGGTATGCTAGCTCCAAATCGTCCACATAAAAAATTGTGTAGGTACTTTTTGAAAATAGGGTGTTCCGGAGATTCACATTTTGGTAGGATTATATTGTTTACCCCTACCCTAACATACAGTATGTTAGGTATGTTAGATCCAAATCCTCCACATAAATAATCGTGTAGGTACTTTTTGGAAACAGGGTGATCAGGAGATTCACATTTTGGTAGATTTACATTTTTTACCCCCACCCTAACATACAGTATGTTAGGTATGCTAGTACCAAATCCTCCACATAAATAATCGTGTAGGTACTTTTTGGAAACAGGGTGATCCGGAGATTCTCATTTTGGTAGAATTACATTTTTACCCCCACCCTAACATACGGTATGTTAGGTATGCTAGTACCAAATCCTCCACATAAAAAATTGTGTAGGTACTTTTTGGAAACAGGGTGATCAGGAGATTCACATTTTGGTAGAATTACATTTTTTACCCCACCCTAACACACAGTATGTTGAGTATGCTAGTACCAAATCCTCCACATAAATAATCGTGTAGGTACTTTTTGGAAACAGGGTGATTAGGAGATTCACATTTTGGTAGAATTACATTTTTACCCCCACCCTAACATACAGTATGTTAGGTATGCTAGTAGGTACCAAATCCTCCACATAAAAAATTGTGTAGGTACTTTTTGGAAATAGGGTGATCCGGAGATTCTCATTTTGGTAGAATTACATTTTTTACCCCCACCCTAACATACAGTATGTTAGGTATGCTAGTACCAAATCCTCCACATAAAAAATTGTGTAGGTACTTTTTGGAAACAGGGTGATCAGGAGATTCACATTTTGGTAGAATTACATTATTTACCCCCACCCTAACATACAGTATGTTAGGTATGCTAGTACCAAATCCTCCACATAAATAATCGTGTAGGTACTTTTTGAAAATAGGGTGTTCCGGAGATTCACATTTTGGTAGAATTATATTGTTTACCCCTACCCTAACATACAGTATGTTAGGTATGCTAGTACCAAACCCTCCACATAAATAATCGTGTAGGTACTTTTTGGAAACAGGGTGATCAGGAGATTCACATTTTGGTAGAATTATATTTTTTACACCACCCTAACATACAGTATAATAGGTATGTTAGATCCAAATCCTCCACATAAAAAATTGAGGGGGTACTTTTCGGAAACAGGGTGGGGGTAAAAATGTATTTCTGCCAAAATGTGAATCTCCTAATCATCGTGTTTCCAAAATGTATCAACACGAATTTTTTGTGGAGGATTTGGATCTAACATAGGTACCTAACATACTGTATGTTAAGGTGGGGTTAAGCATTCAATTCTACCAAAGTGTGAATCTCCTGATCACCCTGTTTCCAAAAAGTACCTACCCACTCGATTTTTTATGTGGAGGATTTGGAGCTAGCATACCTAACATACTGTGTGTTAGGGTGGGGTAAAAAATGTAATTCTACCAAAATGAGAATCTACGGATCACCCTGTTTCCAAAAAGTACCTACACGATTATTTATGTGGGGGATTTGGATCTAACATACCTAACATACTGTGTGTTAGGGTGGGGTAAAAAATGTAATTCTACCAAAATGAGAATCTACGGATCACCCTGTTTCCAAAAAGTACCTACACGATTATTTATGTGGAGGATTTGGAGCTAGCATACCTAACACACTGTATGTTAGGGTGGGGTAAAAAATGTAATTCTACCAAAATGAGAATCTCCGGATCACCCTGTTTCCAAAAAGTACCTACACGATTATTTATGTGGAGGTTTTGGAGCTAGCATACCTAACATACTGTATGTTAGGGTGGGGTAAAAAATGTAATTCTACCAAAATGAGAATCTCCGGATCACCCTGTTTCCAAAAAGTACCTACACGATTATTTATGTGGAGGATTTGGTACTAGCATACCTAACATACTGTATGTTAGGGTGGGGGTATAAAATGTAATTCTACCGAAATGTGAATCTCCTAATCACCCTGTTTCCAAAAAGTACCTACACGAATTTTTATGTGGAGGATTTGATTCTAGCATACCTAACATACCTTCTATATTTACATTTGTGGTGGGGGTAAAAAATTTAATACTTCCACATTATGAGCCCTCACATCGCCTTGAATCTCATGAAAATAGAGTACTCACATGAATATATTTGATACATTTTGATCTTCTAACTTTTTTCAATTCTAACTTAGGGCGGTATTCATAGACATTACTCGAGGTCGAGTAAATACTCGAATGGGTCTTGGAGTAGTGGCGGATGCTCAGCGGTATTCACAGTCGCCATCTCGAGTATCTACTCGAGTAGTTACTCGAGCGGTTACTCCGGACTTGGAGCATTTGCTCGATGTGGTATTCATAAACAAAACTCGGCGTCAAGTCGAGGTCTGGCCGATACTCGAAAGTAGCAAATACTCGAGGCACCTGGACAGGACACTTGAGCAGTTACTCAACGTGTTGTTCTCATCAAAAATGGATATATCTACGACTCTTTGCAATCGCAAAAATCTATAATAATAATAAAAATTGAAATGATGAAAAAGTCATCCAAATTTGCAACTTTGAAAACCCTTTGCTACTGACATAGTGCGCTAAAAACCATGAAATTTTTGAATTTTTTCAGTTTTTTAACTATAACTTCTAAAATGTAATTTCAATAATTTATTGTCTACAGTAGGTAGAATTTTGTATAGTTAGTTTTAACTATCTTAAAAAAGACCAACTGGACCTTGTAGGTTAAATAATTACAGAGATACAGTAATTCAAAAATAGATCAATTTTACAAAAAGTAATACTGTTTGTGATAAGGCCGTGTTTAGAACCGTTCCCTCACAGAACCATTAATTTTGGAAATAAGTAAAGTGAGAGGAATTTGAAGGCAGTGCAATCAGCGTCACAGTAAAACCTTAATATACCAATATAGTTTTCTAAAAATGAATAAACAAAAAGATTTTTTAAACATTGGTTGGGGAAAATGAAGAAAATTCAACATAACCACGAGAAAATTGATATATTTTGAGGAAAATGGAACTACTTCAATGACAGTGTTCAATTTTATAGATTTTGATAATTTTCGTAATAGAAATAACTTAGAAGTTACTCGATTCATTTACAATTATGTATTGACTGAAATAGTCCAGTCAAATTAGCAGTTAGGGTTTGCATTAATTCCGGACAAAGCGAAACTTTTATGGGTGACTTGTGGGTGCCTATGGAACATGTTTTTAGTATATTCTACTAGATTCTCCTTGTGCTAACTTTTTGGTGCCCGAAAAACCGCGATTTTTCGGCACTTGTTTCAGTTTTTTGCCTATAACTCGTACACGATGCATCCTACGGAAAATTTTACTCCTTCCTTTATTAAACAAGATGAATTTCTGCGTCGAATGACCACCTGAAACGTTAAGATCGGTCCAGCCGTTTGGCCGAAATCGATCGTTGAAGTTAGGCGATTTTTCCCAAATTGGTTGAAAAATGGGTTACGCTCAAGTTTCAAGGCCTGTACATCAAAAACGGCGTATCCAACCAAAAGTTGTCACATAATCAAAGTTGTAGAGAATCAAATTTTGTGTAAGAAAAGCATCCCCCCTTCCTCCCCCCTCCCACCCGCCCCTACCAAATGATAGAATAACGAAACAACTTCTGAGTAAACGAAATTATGAGTATTGAAAACGGTGTTGCAATCAAAAAATGTCATATAATCAAAGTGAAACGTCTGTTGTTCAACTTACTAAGGCACTGAGGTACTTGTAATACTAGAAAAGGCGAAAGAAAAAACATTCTCCTGGTCCTAACTTTTTGGTGCCCGAAAAACCGCGATTTTTCGGCACTTGATTCAGTTTTTCGCCTATAACTCGTACACGATGCATCCTACGGAAAATGTTACTCAATCCTTTATTAAACAGGATGAATTTCTGCGTCGAATGACCACCTGAAACGTTAAGATCGGTTCAGCCGTTTGGCCGAAATCGATCGATGAATTTTGCCGCTTTTTCCCAAATTGGTTGAAAAATGGGTTACGCTCAAGTTTCAAGGCCTGTACATCAAAAACGGCGTATCCAACCAAAAAATGTCACATAATCAAAGTTGTAGAGAATCAAATTTTGTGTAAGAAAAGCATCCCCTCTTCCTCCCCTTCCCCTCCCACCCGCCCCTACCAAATGATAGAATAACAAAACAACTTCTGAGTAAACGAAATTATGAGTATTGAAAACGGTGTTGCAATCAAAAAATGTCATATAATCAAAGTGAAACGTCTGTTGTTCGACCTAAGGCACTGAAGTACTTATAATAATAGAAAAGGCAAAAGAAAAAACATCTCCTAGATTCTCCTTTTGCTCACTTTTTGGTGCCCGAAAAACCACGATTTTTCGGCACTTGTTCCAGTTTTTCGCCTATAACTCGTACACGATGCATCCTACGGAAAATTTTACTCAATCCTTTATTAAACAGGATGAATTTCTGCGTCGACTGACCACCTTCATTTTTTAGATCGGTTCAGCCGTTTGGCCGAAATCGATCGTTTAAGTTTGGCGATGTTTCCCAAATTGGTTGATCGCCAAAACTTCAACGATCGATTTCGGCCAAACGGCTGAACCGATCTAAAAAATGAAGGTGGTCAGTCGACGCAGAAATTCATCCTGTTTAATAAAGGATTGAGTAAAATTTTCCGTAGGATGCATCGTGTACGAGTTATAGGCGAAAAACTGGAACAAGTGCCGAAAAATCGTGGTTTTTCGGGCACCAAAAAGTGAGCAAAAGGAGAATCTAGGAGATGTTTTTTCTTTTGCCTTTTCTATTATTATAAGTACTTCAGTGCCTTAGGTCGAACAACAGACGTTTCACTTTGATTATATGACATTTTTTGATTGCAACACCGTTTTCAATACTCATAATTTCGTTTACTCAGAAGTTGTTTTGTTATTCTATCATTTGGTAGGGGCGGGTGGGAGGGGAAGGGGAGGAAGAGGGGATGCTTTTCTTACACAAAATTTGATTCTCTACAACTTTGATTATGTGACATTTTTTGGTTGGATACGCCGTTTTTGATGTACAGGCCTTGAAACTTGAGCGTAACCCATTTTTCAACCAATTTGGGAAAAAGCGGCAAAATTCATCGATCGATTTCGGCCAAACGGCTGAACCGATCTTAACGTTTCAGGTGGTCATTCGACGCAGAAATTCATCCTGTTTAATAAAGGATTGAGTAACATTTTCCGTAGGATGCATCGTGTACGAGTTATAGGCGAAAAACTGAATCAAGTGCCGAAAAATCGCGGTTTTTCGGGCACCAAAAAGTTAGGACCAGGAGAATGTTTTTTCTTTCGCCTTTTCTAGTATTACAAGTACCTCAGTGCCTTAGTAAGTTGAACAACAGACGTTTCACTTTGATTATATGACATTTTTTGATTGCAACACCGTTTTCAATACTCATAATTTCGTTTACTCAGAAGTTGTTTCGTTATTCTATCATTTGGTAGGGGCGGGTGGGAGGGGGGAGGAAGGGGGGATGCTTTTCTTACACAAAATTTGATTCTCTACAACTTTGATTATGTGACATTTTTTGGTTGGATACGCCGTTTTTGATGTACAGGCCTTGAAACTTGAGCGTAACCCATTTTTCAACCAATTTGGGAAAAATCGCCAAACTTCAACGATCGATTTCGGCCAAACGGCTGAACCGATCTTAACGTTTCAGGTGATCATTCGACGCAGAAATTCATCCTGTTTAATAAAGGAAGGAGTAAAATTTTCCGTAGGATGCATCGTGTACGAGTTATAGGCAAAAAACTGAAACAAGTGCCGAAAAATCGCGGTTTTTCGGGCACCAAAAAGTTAGCACAAGGAGAATCTAGTAGAATATACTAAAAACATGTTCCATAGGCACCCACAAGTCACCCATAAAAGTTTCGCTTTGTCCGGAATTAATGCAAACCCCCCCCCCCCTTTTTTGGCTAATTTGACTGGACTAAAATGTGAGAGGATTACCAAGTAGACAACCAACTGAAGATACTCTTCCATTCCATTCTACCGCTTTTTCGAATCGTCACATTCTTGCAGCTTGTTTCACACATAGAAGTCAACCTTACCAGATTACTAGCTCAGAGGCTGAAAAGCACCGTTGCTGATGCACCACCAGGTTCAAAAGTGGTTAGAACAGGAAAAGAATATCTCCAAATATTATTATCTCCTTCCCCATTTCACGCACAACACACTACAAACTGACGAACTACCGACCTCTCAAAAACAAACATGCAGTGCTCTCAAAACCTACCGGAAGGGTTACCACTGCAGTGATGTATCAATACAGGGAAGTTCCCCATTAAACAGGGGAAAATCCCTGTCAAACAAAGGAAGTTTCCCGTTCAACTAGCAATCAGGGCTACCAACTGCTGGTTGAGGAACTACTCGAGCCTCATGATGCATCTCCAGAATCTCGAGTAGTTACTCTTGTCGAGTAGTTACTCGAACGACAAGTAATTGCTCGACTTCGACTCTGAATACCAAGTTTCGAGTAACTACTCATGTCCTGAGAGTAATTACTCTCAGGAGTAGTTACTCAAGTCCTACTCGAGTCACGACTATGAATACCACCCTAAGGGTGGTATTCATAGTCTTATTACATTATAAGTTCGATTTATCGTTGTTTATGGAGGGGGTAACAAATAAACCTAATCTATTCATTTATACATCTATTCCCCTCCCTCTCCCGTTTCCAAAAAGTGTTCATTCACCTTAATTGGTAAATTTTAACGGTACTAATCTCTTGGAAAATGAATTGGAAACACTATTGAGTTTATAATATCCATGTCGCTTCAGTTAGCAACTCGGTGGTTAAGTTAGCGACTGGTGCGTTTAGTGAATCAGAATAGGGCCCCAGAATGGTCTAAAACGGATTACTGTGTGGTTATTTTTTTTTTCTGTTGATCGTTGTCCAACTTCACCCCAGATCGATCGCATAAGGACGCCCAAGTCTTACTGTGGGACGTCCTAAAAACGGAGTTGAGTAGAACGTTGTCTATTTCCACGAAAATAATGAGTAACAAGTTAAATCGATTTCGACGGCTAGGTCATCAGTAACAAACAACAACTTCATAACTACAATAACTAGTTATTGTTTGTCACTTCATAACTACAATAACTAGTTATTGTTTGTTACTTCATAGCTACAATAACTAGTTATTGTTTGTTACTTCATAATTACTATAACTAGTTATTGTTTGTTACTTCATAACTACAATAACTAGTTATTTTTTGTTACTGATGATGACCTAGCCGTCGAAATCGATTTAACCCTTAATATCCTGAGGTATCTTGTGGAAGTCAACAGTTTATCCACTTTTAAAACACAACTGATAGCCGTTTCCTTTCTTGATAGTCCAAGTTACGATTGTGCAAGAAAGCGTAATAATCAAAACGTAAAGTCAAAGAAAGAACAAAAGAAAGAATTGGTAGACTGTAACAGGAGGACGTAACAGGGACCTTCTGTCCTCATTTCTCATCTTGTAGGCTCTGTAATACCTAGTTTTCCTAGCGATGGCCGATGGATTATATTGAATGAAAACCTGATATTACAAAACCTTGCGCTTACGAGCTAGTATGGTCTCAAGTGCACTTACCGTGTTTTGGTATAAGGAGTAGCAGTTGGCAGCAAACGGCGTTGGTATTCGTTGACTAGGTGGTTCCCTTTGGAATCACCGAAAAACAATATCCTTCGTCTGAAGTTACCAAGGTAAGTATAATTTTAGTATGACTTTCGTTTTTATTGCGTATTTGTGCACAATTTGCTTTGTTGATCAACTCTAATTATTTTCCTCTGTTTCAGGTACTTCAAGATTTAGGTAAGTGAATTTATGTTCTGCAACTGTACGAGTCACTCGACTTCTACTTCGACTAAGGTAGGTAAGTGATTCTGGTAAGTATTCCACTATTTGATGTTATTTCTGATCCTACTACGCTCCAGAAAACTGCTCAGGTAAGTATTCAAGAATCGTAACACCAGTTACGGGAACAAATGGTAAAAATCTCACTCAATAAATCTCAACAATCAATAAATGGCATAAAGCAATAGAATCTCAATGGTTTAAACTTCGATTGAATAAGGTAAGTATACAAAAAGAAGATAAGTCCCTGAAGGGGATAACCTCTACCTGACCACGTGGTGGGTCTGTTTCGGAATGAGAACAATAACGAAACAAGGTCCTTCTGGACAACGAAATACAAACAAATCAATACCTAGGAGGAACTCGAATGAAAATGAATATACAATTTTAAGTAAGTTTTACCAGTTTGACTATGTGAGAGAGAGAGTTCGTGGGGTGGTCCGTTGGAGGTGCGGCGGTTGTCCAGTATCTTCGTTGGAGCACTTGGGAGGGTGAATCATACACCAGAGTCTCCGGTTGCTCGAGGAACTGGTTGCAATTTATCAAAAGTTCGTAAGGTGGGCTCTAATTGACTTTCCATCACAAAAATGTTCTTCACTTGTTACTCAACACTTGTTACCGGATCTACTACCCGCTCCGTAATTTCAACTAACTGGTGGGCTCTAATACAAAAATACTTGTGGGTGGGTGAGTGCTCGATCAAGACAGGACTGAGGCTTCAACATGGCGCAGCCCCAGCTGTGACCCTCTCACGTGACTTCCCCCACTCCGTCACTTTCCTGGGCCCTTCTGTGCAGTTCTGCTTCCTGGCGGTGGGCATGGTCCCTCTACCTCCATACGCTCATCCGTTTATGGAAGGCCCCTCTAAAGCACTAGTTTCGGGATAGCGGTGGTTGGTTCCTTTTGTGATGGCCCATCACAGCTCCACTGTCTAAGGCAGCACAGATCTCTCTATGAAGTGAACCTTCTCTACCTTCCTTGGTTCTTTACTTTATGAGAAATTACTGACTTCCAACCTCTCACCAATGATTTTTCCAAGTTTCCTTCTTTTACTCCAACAAAATTGGATTTTGTAGACAGATTTTGCTGTCACAGATAGCGCTAGTGTGGTCTTTTGAAAGATCATTCTTGAGCTGACAGACTGTAACAGGGCCTTTGACGAACCTTCTGCTCAAATATTCCATAGATTTGTCAAAATACATCTAAATTTAATTTAAAAAATCCGAAAAAAACAAATTTTTTGAACATGTGGGAAATTAAGGGTTTTTGTAACTCATTATTTTCGTGGAAATAGACAACGTTCTACTCTGACCGTTTTTATTAAAATGGTTTTCCACGATCTCGTCGCGAGTGATTTTATTCGTTCCCAATAATTGCTATTCTCATTCGAGAATACACAACAATGGCGAAGTCGGTTTAGGAAGATACAAATATGGACAGTAATTGACAGATAGGAACCGACTGTCTATAGAAATCTGAATATCATTCCTTCCTATGAGGTATCGACCGCATTTTTTTTTTCACGATAAAAGGAGCCCTTCAAGTCACATTATTTCTATGGATTGGTAGGTTCTTTTACACCGAGTATTAAAAAAAAACCTGTCAGTAAAAGGGTTGGGAACCTACTCTTCCTTTTCACAATTAAAACTGGAATAAAACAAGGTTTGACACCAATTCAACAAGTTTAACCTGGATTTCTTACGTTAGGGAAAAGCCTTTTCCTTTGGGCGAAGGGCTCAATCTCGTTGTTCGTTTTATCCAAAATTGTCATTAAGGGAGGTCTGGGTTATAAATGACTCGCACTCCTTCCACTTTGTTGACTTACCCAATTTTTGCCCTCTGTCTTGAAAATATCGTCCCGATCATTTGCGGAAAGCTTCATCTTTTCGATAGATTACAAGTTGGGGGTCGAGGACTCAGTTGTACCCTGCTTAACCCAGAAAGGGCTTGAAAAGTACTTTTTGTTTGTCGAGGAGATCGGAAAGTGTTACCATTCGATTCAGCGTCAAAAAGTACGTAAAATTTCATGTCAAATGATTTATTAAGTTGGAAAGCATTTCTGGTGAAAAACGCCGATTTACACCCGAAAATGAATGTTTTCTGCCCTAAAAACGTCGTTTTCTAACTGAATAAGTGGAGTTTTAAAAAAAATGACTACGCCGTTAGAAAGCTGGGATTCACATTCAACTCATAGGCTTACAGCATGGAAATTTCCGTTTACGACGTTTCGAGAATCAAACTTTGAAAAAAGTGAAAATTTTCGAAACTTTACCAATTTTTTACTTTTGGCTTATTTTACACCCGTTCGTTTCTTTTGAAATTTTCTAAAACCCTATCAGGGAGATAGGAAATTTGACGCTCTTTCCAATGATATAATCAAATTTCAATTTACTTCATCAATTGAGGGAGTTACAGCCATTTTAGTGATGAAAGGTCGAAAACTCGAAAAAAATCTTAGAAGTGAAATAACTCGAAAACGAAGCCTCTAAGAAAACGCTGCAAATCATTGCCCAAAGGTTTATTATTTTCTGTATAGATCACCCTTCTGTATAGATCACTGGTTCTCCATCAATAGCACCTACCACCATCTGTATTCTCCCTTGACCTTCCCTCTCAAATTTCAGCTTCCTGCGTTCAATAGGATTGAAAATGGCTTCGGAGCTCACTCAGCTGATCAGTGATCTGAAGAGTGAAGAAGATCTTCTCGAATGCTGGAGACGCCTGGAAGAGCACTTCCATTCAATAGGATTAAAAATGGCTTTGGAGCTCACTCAGCTGATCAGTGATCTGAAGAGTGAAGAAGATCTTCTCGAATGCTGGAGACGCCTGGAAGAGCACTTCCATTCAATAGGATTAAAAATGGCTTTGGAGCTCACTCAGCTGATCAGTGATCTGAAGAGTGAAGAAGATCTTCTCGAATGCTGGGGACGCCTGGAAGAGCACTTCCATTCAATAGGATTAAAAATGGCTTTGGAGCTCACTCAGCTGATCAGTGATCTGAAGAGTGTAGAAGATCTTCTCGAATGCTGGAGACGCTTGGAAGAGCACGCTTGCAGCGTTTTTTACCAACCAACATTTTTTTTACCTACCAACTTTTTTTTACCTACCAGCTAGGTACTACCTACCACACCATACTGCCTTCACACCTTCACAATCAAGTTTATTAGAAAGAACTAAACGCTTCACACTCGATTCGAAAAATAGAAAGCTTCATATGGAAATTTGATTACTGGTTACGCAGAAGGCAAAACTGTATACAAATCGAAGAAATGAACAGCGATCGCATTTTAGTCCGATAAAATTTGAACGGAGATTAGGCCTCTTTTGCGATTCACACTCATGATTCTGTTTTATCGAAGGAAAACCTTCAAGTACTCGTAGGGACCGAACGGTTTGTCCTACAGAGCTCCGGGTGGTCTCAAAAATTTTTAAAAATTCAATACCTACTATTTAAAATTGGTGAAAAAACGATACCTTTATTTCCAGAGTTTTCGAGCTAGGGCACTCTTGAAAATTTCAACCCTTAATTTTCACCCCTTAGAAGTGACCTACATCAACCAAAAGCTTCGCGGCACAACTAGACCCCAAATGGAGCCCATATACCAAATTTGAACCAAATCGGTCCAGTGCTACTAAGAAAAGTGCCGCGTACGGCGGACGGACGGAAATTTTTTTAATCGATTTTCGGATTCTACGTACCTTGAAACGTAAAACATCAAATTTTGAGGGGGGGTTAAATTTTTTTTTCTTGCTCGATTCCAAAGGCTTATTATTGAAAATAATAAACCAAAAATTGCTAGGAGACATTTTTTGTTGCAAATTAGTAGTAGAATCGAACCCTGCCTGGTGGTGCGCCTGAAAGGGTGACACCTTGCATGATGTTTTTTTGTGTAATCTGTCAACTAGAGGGACTGCGGTCGACCAAAAATACGCCGTTATTGCCTGTTATTGTTAATATGGTTGAATAACGGCGTATTTTTGGTTGACCCCAGATAGATGAGACCTGAAATGCAATCCATGATCAGTAGGTACATTAATAAAAAAGCTGTTGGTTGCAGTTCGAGAAAGAAATTTGATTAAACCCAGTGACTTAAAAAAAAAAGATTAATAACATCATGAGCCACTTGCCGAGATTCTATGAAATTTTCCCTTACGGGATTTCGCGCGGTGGAAATGTGATTTTCAACAAGAAACTGCTCCTGTTTCAAACGATATTTGTTCTATGTGCGTGTTCAACAGCCACCATCATTACATTTGTTGATTCATACGTCATCCTGAGGTAAGTCTAGAGCGGGTCCTCTATGAATTTCAAAAATTTATGATTTTAGTTTAGAAACAATAGGTAGTTTTTGTGTGACGTCACAGGCTATCGAAATGCAGTTTCATTACGTTTCCAGAGATGGCACCACTGTCAGAGATGGCACGTGATACCTGCTCTCTAATAATACAATTTGTGCTCTTCTTGATTCTGATCCAATTCTACTTGCGTATTTATTTGCAGGCAAAAGCAAATTGCGTTGTACCTCATATACCTCGCTTGACGATTGGCATTCGTCATCACGATATTGATTTCTTACATTCCCATCATCAACATGAAATATACTGCCCGCCGTCTCATAAAAATCCTGAACAGAATCGGCCATTTCAACGAATCAACCAAAACTCCATATACCAGGAGGATGTACACGATTGACTGGACGTTTTTGCTCTTTATGTTGGCAGGAGTGGCCGTTCAAGAATTTGGAAACCATTCAGGGCTCAAAGGTCACATTAAAATCATGTCAAATTTACTGATGAACCTCCTTCTGTACTTCAGTTTAGCCTACTACCGCAGGATTTTGCTCTACATCGGCGACAAGTTCAGCTGCATCGATTTGAATTCAAGCCCAAGAGAGATCTCTCGGCGACACGCAGTGCTGTACAAAGCATCCAAAACAGCCGTTGAGATGTTTTCTATACCGATTTTAGGGATATCGATGACGTCAGCGATATACTTGAGTTCCAACCTGTTGTACATATTGGGCAACAGAACGATGTTTTGGGCTCAATTCACTGTGTCCAGCTGTTACCTCGTCTACTACTCATTCCTCATCAGTGAAGTCGTCGTTGGATCGTGTTGCACAGTTCTTAAAACCGTTAGTCCCTTTTACTCAATTCAATATCAAAAATAATCACAAAATAAATAACACCCACGACTGGAGGTTAAATGAGCCAAGTCTATCAGTCGTCATGCGAGTTTTAAGTGACCCCCCAAATGTGGACTGGGGCCGAATGGCCTCGGGCAAGTGACCTCAGGCCATCTGGCTCCATCGTGAATGGCGGCCTTTAGGGTTCTGCCAGGTTCATCTCTACTGTTTGCAGATTGAAAGAATGCGGATGGTTTGGTGAGGTGTCCATGTGTATTACAATCCCAAAAACATCGTCCTTCTTCTACATGCCACTGTAGCCAGGGAAAATGAGACTGAAGGTTGTTGACTACCGACCGATGATGAAGTGAAAGGATTGATTTATTACAGGCAAAACAAAACAAATACACAACACTAATAAAAAATAAAACAGGTTCCTTACCCTTGGGAAAGTCTTATCCATTAAGAGAATGTAAATTCATTCATTCAAAATTAAAATCACGCTTCCAGTACCTAAAGGATGATTCTTCTTTCAAATTTTAAAAGTGACTGGAGGGTAAACAGAAGGGCAAGTGAACTAACATTCGAGATAAAAATAATCCTTCCTAACAATTGGCTGAGTGGGTGGCTTTCTACTTTAATATGACTCGAGTTGTTTGATCCCTGGATTACGATTACTGAGGATCGGCCCTTTCCCCAGCCTGACCCAACAGACTACCTTAGATTTTGGAACAGGTAGTCGTCTATGTTAGCAGGTATACCCTTCGGGAAATTGGCCAACCGCATTCTTTCTATCTGCTAACAGTACCTATCAATCTGTCTAAACCTCACACTATTTGTTTGTCAGGCGAATCGAGTCATAGATCACATGGTTCGGAAATGTTTGACTTCTGAAAATCCCGAGACGGTAAAGATAGTAAGTATGACAATGTTATTGAATTGCAAAAAAAAAAATTGTCATTGAAATGTTTTAATGGTCGAAATTTCAAAAAATAGGGTCGAAATAGACCAAAATGTTCTATTCAAGAGGAGGTTCAACAAAGAAGTTGAACCAACCTCCAGCAATAGTGATGTTAACTTGTTTCATTATCTAAGCCTCGGATGCGTACCACTGAAGGCAATAAATTCGACAATTCCCCTTACAGTCCTTTGACTAGACGTTAGAAGGAAAATATAATAATTAAATCATATAATAAGTAATATTTTATTGTATAATAGTAAAATAAATTTTTATAAATTTGATTTTCAGTTTAGATATCATACGTATTTGTACGGCAACTTGGAGTTCAGACCTCTTGGATTGATAGTTCTTGAGAATCAATTTCTGACCCAAGTAAGTATATATTTCTAAGTAGACACAACAGTGACTTACTGAGCCAAACATCAAGTTGGGATGAGCGTCAATAGTCGAAACCATTAAACTATCGATGTTTTGCATCTGATTGTCGATGTTTTTACCATCGGTGGTTTAGAACCAATGTTTTCATGATCGATGGTTTAGAACGGATGTTTTCATGATCAATGGTTTAGAACGGATGTTTTTACCATCGATGGTTTAGAACTGATAGTTTCATAACTGGTAGTTTCATAACTGATCGTTTAGAACCAATGATTACATGATTGGTGGTTTAGAACCAAAGTTTTCATGATCGATGGTTTAGAACGGATGTTTTTACCATCGATGGTTTAGAACGGATGTTTTCATGATCAATGGTTTAGAACCAATGTTATTACCATCGATGGTTTAGAACCAAAGTTTTCATGATCGATGGTTTAGAACGGATGTTTTTACCATCGATGGTTTAGAACCGAAGTTTTCATGATCAATGGTTTAGAACCAATGTTTTTACCATCGATGGTTTAGAACTGAAGTTTTCATGATCAATGGTTTAGAACCAATGTTTTTACCATTGATGGTTTAGAACTGATAGTTTCATAACTGGTAGTTTCATAACTGATCGTTTAGAACCAATGATTACATGATTGGTGGTTTAGAACCAAAGTTTTCATGATCGATGGTTTAGAACGGATGTTTTTACCATCGATGGTTTAGAACGGATGTTTTCATGATCAATGGTTTAGAACCAATGTTTTTACCATCGATGGTTTAGAACCGAATTTTTCATGATCGATGGTTTAGAACCAATGTTTTTACCATCGATGGTTTAGAACCGAAGTTTTCATGATCAATGGTTTAGAACCAATGTTTTTACCATCGATGGTTTAGAACCGAAGTTTTCATGATCAATGGTTTAGAACCAATGTTTTTACCATTGATGGTTTAGAACTGATAGTTTCATAACTGGTAGTTTCATAACTGATCGTTTAGAACCAATGATTACATGATTGGTGGTTTAGAACCAAAGTTTTCATGATCGATGGTTTAGAACGGATGTTTTTACCATCGATGGTTTAGAACGGATGTTTTCATGATCAATGGTTTAGAACCAATGTTTTTACCATCGATGGTTTAGAACCGAAGTTTTCATGATCGATGGTTTAGAACCAATGGTTTTACCATCGATGGTTTAGAACCGAAGTTTTCATGATCAATGGTTTAGAACCAATGTTTTTACCATCGATGGTTTAGAACCGAAGTTTTCATGATCAATGGTTTAGAACCAATGTTTTTACCATTGATGGTTTAGAACTGATAGTTTCATAACTGGTAGTTTCATAACTGATCGTTTAGAACCAATGATTACATGATTGGTGGTTTAGAACCAAAGTTTTCATGATCGATGGTTTAGAACAGATGTTTTCATGATTGATCGTTTAGAACCAATGTTTTCATGATTTATGGTTTAAAACCGATGTTTCACCATTGTCGATTACTCTGATTTCACCTCACCAACCATACTCGATTGTCAGCAAACAAACGTCTTTAGAAAAATGATAGTGGATGTTCGAAGGAAAATTGATGACAAAACGTCTATGAAAATTTCATACTGAGTCGGTTTTCCACCTACAACAATTGTTATCCACTCGTCGGAAAGCTCTCGGTTTACTCCGAAACTTTATGCTGACTATTTGGTCACAAAAATAAAGAAGCCATGTCAAAATTTTGCGGAAATGTAGGTACTGTTGTTTCTGTTTTAGTACTTCGGAGCGATAGCTTCATACGTTGCCATCTCCTTGGACTATTTGGAATACATCCGCAACTAAAGGGTTACCTTAAGAAGGTTTTGCCTGCCAAGACACACCAATTGTAGTAAGTTAGCGCTTTTGACTGCTATAACATAAGAAGCCTCAGTGAAGGTTAGTGTCTGTGAATTTTTCTATTTATGTCTGTAGGTTACTCCTATTGTTGATTATGTGAAGATGAAAATATTGATGCACCTTGAACTTGGTGAAAAAGACAGAGTTTGCTGAAGCTGCCCAC
This sequence comes from Apolygus lucorum, assembly GCA_009739505.2. NCBI lineage: Eukaryota > Metazoa > Arthropoda > Insecta > Hemiptera > Miridae > Apolygus > Apolygus lucorum. The sequence goes on along the minus strand of CM019169.2, from coordinate 15,489,960 downwards.
CTCCAACGTTAGTGAGAAAATCGAAATATTAGGTATATGAGTGTGCAGTCAGCCTTGTGGGTGTGGCACATAGCACGAATCGTTAAAATTATACAATCAACTCTATGGTTTAAAATTTAAGAAAAAACCTCAAAAAAATACCCCGTTTGTCTCCCGGAACTCGAGTAATATTTTCGAGTCCCCAGACGTATATTGACTTTTGTGTATTATTTTCAGTATGTCATACCAACATACTGAATGCACAGGGTATGTTTTGAAGTTATGTTCGTATTCATGATTATTATGTTGTAGTTGTGGACGTAACTACCAAAACCCAACTTCCAAATCTGAAATTGGAATGAGTCCTAAATATAACTATATTAATAACAATAAATACTTCCCCTCCGACAGACGGACTTAGTCCAGAGTCGTCACATTAATTTGACGGGTGATACACTTTTTCATGTGTATTATACTTTGATAAATACAATGCTTTGTTTTATTGTATTTATGTTACTAAGTAAATAAGTCTTATTTTCACGCATATTATAATTTTCCATTGCTTGAGAACGATGTTTAAGAGTTTTTCCAGCAATTTAAATGAAGAATTGTTGCTTTTCTGTGTGTCTTCTTTTGTGCCTGTTACTGCTACAAATAAAATTTATTTAATGTGTTTTCTCTCTCTCTCTCTCTCTCTCCCTAGTTTTGGACTGTTTTCCTTTATTCCAATAAGTGGGGGGTTTTTCGACAGTAAAAATCCATCGTCGTTTCCAATCTTTTTTTTACAATGACAACCCTCTGGTTATATACAACACCGAGAGGACAGAATTCCTGTGCATGATTTTTATAGTTAAGAAAACCCCCCACTGACTTGACGGCGTTGGATTCAGCGTGAAAAAATCTATCAGAAACCATGGTCAAAAGTTGAACAAAAACAAAGTTGAAATGTCTGTAAACGGTTGTTTTCTGTTCGCTTTGTTTGTGGTTTCGACTTATCATATTTTCAGCTAGTGTATCGCCCACATTTTCTTCCTTCTTTCGTTTTAAATATGATGGAAAAGAAGAGGAAGATCAACGTTCTGGAGCTTCAATTTGAACCTGCTACCAGTGAGAACATCCAATCTCTTCTCTGTGCATGGATACTTTTTTCAAAGACAATTTTGGCTAGCTACCTCACGATTGGCTAGCTCCGTCACACCATTCAAATCTTCAACTTTCCTTAGCTTCTCTGATTTTTTAAAAACATTTTCTCGACGAACAGACCCGATTACCGTTATTCCTGAGCCATACTCTTTAGGAAAAAAAAAAAAAAAAAAAAAAAAATTGAAAAAAATGAAATAGGTACCCAATTAGGCGTCATAATTAAAACAAAAATTGAGGATTGTTGAATGGATATGTATTTGGTAATAATCACTTTGATATAAGTAGTTCAACAACACAAAGTCTCGCACACAAGATCATAAAATTGCATGACTTTTTGAACTTTCATGACCTTTTATTAATGTAGAGTATTGATTTGACACTCATTTTTTAATACGTCACCTCATTTGGGACAGAACAGTGAAAAAATATGAACAAAGTTAATAACGATGAAAGCAGATCAAACATCGAAAGTAGTATAGGTTAATAGTAGGTAGATAAGCAATGTAGAATAAGCAGTGAAAATAGTGTAGTTAGCAAAGTGAAAAGCAAAACCTTTTTCTTAGCTGACTTCAAAACAAAATTACTAGTAATATTCGATTATGCCAGCGGTGAAGGGAACTAAGTGCAAAAAATCGATTTTTTTTTTACTGCAGCTTGATATTTGCATCATCTGGAGTTGGAAAGAATTAAGTTCTCGCCATGTCAGATACTCATCTCTACCACCTGAGTGTTTCATGGAGAAAGGAACTAAGCCTGTAGTTAGTGAGTGCTCTTTGCCACTAGATTTCGGGTCCCCGCGGGCTGTCTGTCGATCAAAGTTAATAGAGAGGTTTTGCATGCCAATTACGTGCCCGTGGAACCTTTTCACAGAGCGCAGTATCCACAGAACCTGCGATCTTGACGATCCAGCTGCCAATTTTGGAAGAAAGAATCCTTAAAACATGCCTGGGCCGTGACTAACCTTCCTATTAATAACAGTAAATTTTGCGACTGTCAACTGGCATCAATTTTCATCCGTTACCAAGCAAACAAAACCGAAACAAAGTGTGGCTCTAGAACTTTGTGTCACTTGGAACGTCAATAGAGAGTTACAGGGACTTTTGGAACCGTCATCCTATGAGAAGCTGCTAGGGCAAGCATCGAGTGGATGCTAACTTTCTGGCACGAGTTTCACGTCAATCAAGAGAGGCTCACTGGATTGACGTTGCTTCAGATTTTACAACAGTCCTTAAGGCCATATCACACGAGCGATTTTTTGGCTTTTTTTCCGCTGGAAAATCGCTGGAACGTGAAGAGGAAGTTAGAATAAGTTAGGCGAAGTTGAAGAAGAATAACCGCAGAAAACTGCGAATAGAGCGCATTCTGGCGGCCAGCGATTTTCACTCTAACGTGACTACAAGTTTTGGATCAGGTTATAGTAGTGTGGAATTTTGAAGCAACGTTTTAGCGTCGCTCCCACTCCCAGAAAAAGTAATCACTTTACTTGTCTCCGTGGCGTCACTACGATCTCGTTTTCTTCAGTTTTTGTGCTCCTGTCGTATTATTCTTCAAAATGGACCCTATTTCCTTGATCAGTAGTGGTGAGTACCTACCAACTACAATATCTTAACTTAAGTATATAAATTATGTACCACTGTCCAGTATTTTGTCTGTCAAACATGTAAGTATTTGTACAGAAAGAATTACTGAAATCTGATGGTTCATTGTTGAAAATCGTCATTGTAAAAATGAACGAAGAACTGATTAATTTTTCTCTCGGAAAACTGCAGAAAACTGAACAGACGTCGACTAGTAGATCAAGGAATGCTACAACCACAAATTACTTATCAATGGAGAACCTTCGAATGGTTTCCTTCCAGCTTTTTTTCCCGCACAAAATGGCAGACTAGAAAAATTAGAACGCGTTCTAAATATTCCAAAGCTAGAAAAATCGCTCCGCCAGGGTGCAGGCTGCGCTATGGGGGGGTGGGGAAGTGGAATTAAAAACCCGCTGCATGGATACTTGAAACACTGTACTTCTTCCTCTTCACGTTCCAGCGATTTTTCTGCGGAAAAAAGCTGAAAAATCGCTCGTGTGATATGGCCTTTAGGTAACGTTAACTCAATCCGCACCTAGGGGGCGCCACATGGATGCAAAGTTTCTGTGGTAGACCTATAGGTGTTTCCTGTGTTCGGCTGCATTGAGGTTTTGTTTCTGTGTGCTCCTACATTCCTGGTTAGCAGTTTCTCAACTACAAGATTCAGTATTTTTGGTATGGGCCCCAAATTTAAAAGAAATGAAGCTAAATACAGAAATGCAAAATTATAATATTTGATACATTGTGTTATTCGTGGATACCACGGTAATTCGACAAATTCAGTCTTTATTTTCTTCATGCCCAGGTCATCCAGTGGTAAACGGCACAAGTTCCCAAAATTGACAATTTTTTGTTCGTTTACCCTCCTCAAAATTTTGCGGTCGTTCAATGCTGTTTGACCATCAGTTATATTGACATAAAAAAAAAGAAAAAAAATGGGTCAAAATCACGCGCTTTTGTTAATCTAAGCAGTTTTTTGCTTCTATTGAAAAGTAGGGTTTTTGCACTTAGTTTATGGAATTTAGAAACCACATTGATATCATTATAAACTGTAATTAGCGAGAAACAGGTAATGTAGAATAGAGAAGTCAGAAAGATGGGTTTAGTTGTTTCATGAAGATTAGAAAAAGACTAGAATTTCTCAGGTACGAAGAAAACTCGAAACATGGAATGACTAGAGATAGGTTATATAATTAGAGAGATAGATATGGAGAACTTTGTAGGAAGTAATTTGGCACAGAAGTTCAAACAGTAAAAAGAGTCCGCTTGAAGCCTTGCCCTGTAAGAAACAAAAATGCATCTGAATCGGAAGACAAGTCTACTTCAAAGGATTGTTTTTTCGTTCGATTGAGTGAGAAAGTTAAAAAACAATAGGGAATCTGCCTCACAGTTTTTTAATTTTTTTTTAATTATTATTATTATTTTTTTTTTTGAAAGAGGGTTTACTGATATAGATGAAAACCATGGTGTGCTGCTCGAAAACGCATCCAAAAAATTTAGAGAATTTAAGGAAGATGGACATTTTAAAGTGGCCGTCTGTGACAAGACGAGTTGCCCCTTACGACAGCAGCGCTACCTCTGAAAGCGCACATGAAACCAGTAGCTTACGTGATCTAACACAGGAGTGCGCCGTGAACTGGCAGGAAGAACCCAGACACGGAAGTAACCAAAAGGAGCAATTTTACTCACTCTTTCTTACAGTACGATTGTTCCTATTAGTTTATCAAGCATTATCAGCCTTCATCCTCTCTTATTTACTTTCTATATTAGTTAGTTTTGACATTTGAATCACATTATTTGAGTGACTCTACCTGTTGAAATTCTTCTGACACTATTTACCAAAACTCCTTTAACGCTTTGCCAGAGCAGTTTTGCGGGAGGAACGCCGGGGAGTGACGTGATCAGTTTCCCTCAATCTTCGCGGTGTTTTTTTGACAGAGTTTCTCCTACGGTAATTTTTTCCCTTTGGTATTCATGGTGTTAAACGTTATTCTAGGGTCCTATTATAGGATTTGGCTTGAAAATCTAGAATCTACAATTGAGGCAAATTCCCATTTAAATCGTCATAACTTTCTAGTTCACTTGAGAGACAACCAGTCCCCTTCAAAGGGTAGTTTTTTTCGTTCGATTGAGTGAAAATGTTGAGAAAGACGGTCGAAATGATCAACACTATTCGGTCGAGTGATCAAAGGCGACTCGATATATTTCATTTGGCTCTCTAGAGCGGCTCTGATGGACGTGGATACAGGAGGTACCATCTTCTACAGATCAGCACAGCTCTGAGGATGTGCAAGTGTTGAAGCCATCTTGGCAGGAAGTCTCTCGAGCAAACCAAATTGTTTTGATTATTTCGCCAGACTTCTTTTTTTTTAGTTTCTCACTCAATTGAACAATAAACAGTGCTTTGAAGTGGAATTGTCTCTCATAAAATAGATATTGTAGAACAAACAGGGTCCAGCAGAAAGGTCGGACGTTTTTAAAACGGGTAGTACTCCATACCCCCCCCCCCCCTATTGGAACGACAGGTGAGGGGAAGGGACCGTTGAATTTGAGAGGTCTCAGCATTTTAGCATGGAACATGCTTTAGCCTTGGACTAATCACCCGAAAACATTGCGTGAGGGGTGATGGGTGTCACACAGGGGTTATTCTCCACCCCATCCCAATTCCACCGAAAAGCGTGGCTGAAGTATGTTCCATGTTTTCTTGAATTTTAGCCAAAGACTCTAAGCAGTAAGGTGGGTGCAATGTTACCGTGGTTGGTTCTGAGCGTGTTCTTTGGTGGCGATTCTTGGAGTGGCTTCCGTGGGGGGTTGTGTGTTTGAATCTTGCTTCCAGGGCGTGTTTTTGTGTGTCACGGGCTCATCACCCCCCTTGTTCCAACCCAGGGGGGGGGGGGGGTGTGAGGCAATGGGAAGCCATGAGCGAAATCATCAGAACAAATTCTGATTTTCCCTTTGAAAGATAGCTGATAACATCCGTGACACCAGGAATGGCTGTCGGACAAAAATCAAACCTGAAATGGTTGTTTTCTTAATTCTGATCTTTTTTTTACTTCTCCCTAAAGAGTAAGGGGAGGGCCGATTTTTTACCATTTAAAATCATGGAATTGTGGAGTACTGCGTTCTCACTTACGAGAGTTGCGTCCGTAATAATGAGTCCATCACAGCCGCTCAGCGTGAGTTTCTTCACCATTTCCACCTTATATCCACCAAAATCGGGCTGCTCCCCTCTCGAAACACCATTCTTCGTTGGGTTGAAGCACTTCTCACACGAGGTCCACAGATGAGGAAAAGACCACCAGGAGCCAGAGCACCAATGTTTGTTATTCGTCCTCTCTTCCCTTCTTCTTCTTCTTCTTCTTCTTTAAGTGCCCTGCCCTCGAAGGACGTTGGCGATCAGTAGCGAGACCTGGTCCTTGTCGACTACGGCCCTAAAAAGCGAGGGTGTACTGAGCCCGAACCACTGGCGTAGGTTCTTAAGCCACCCCCGACCAACACCCCGCTGCCCAGCAATCTTCCCTTGGATGACAAGTTGCAGGAAATGGTACTTGTCATTCGTCATGACGTGTCCGAGGTACTCAAGCTTCCACCTTTTGATGGAGTCCATAAGCTCTACATCCTTATTCATTCTGCGGAGCACCTCGACATTCGTCACTCTGTCCACCCAGGGAATCTTCAAGATACGGCGATACGTCCACATTTCAAATGCTTGGATTTTGCTGCACAGGGTTTCAGTTAACGTCCAGGCCTCCACACCATATAGTAGGAGGCTGAACACGTAGCATCTCAGTACGCGCACCCTAATGGCAAGGCTAAGGTCACGGCTCACTAAAACTTTCCTCATCTTGTAGAATGCAGATCTTGTCATCTCTATTCTACAACGTACTTCCCGAGCAGCATCCCAATTGGCGTTAAGAAGGCAACCCAGGTACTTCAAGGATTCAACCCTCTCAATCACTTCACCTCCTACTGCCAATGGCTCTTGGGGAACGCGATTATCCTTGCTGATCTCTTCCCTGGCCGCCTTATTTCCAGGTTTGCTGAGGTTTATTGGCCTCCTCTGTCCCCAGATTTGGCCACATGCGACTTTTTTCTGAGGGGACACGTCAAAGCACGTGTTTACCAGCACAATCCCAGCATATTGGAAGAACTGAAGGGAGCAATTCGCGTGGAAGTCGTCTTCCAACGTTGGAAAGAGTCTTCGGAAACTTCCAAGAAAGACTCCAGAAGTATCGCGAAAGAAAGAAGCCGCCTCACTGATGTGACTTTCCACACATGAAATTCCAAAATGCTTTGAAATTTTGAATTCAAATATGTCAATAATTTTTTTTAAGTATAAATGACCGAGATTAAGATTCTTCCAAAAACGTCGGACCTTCCTGCCGGACCCTGTAAGAGGTAGCATTTTTCAAAACAACCACTGATAACTTGAAGATAATTAAGATAATATGAAGATAATTATACACTACTTTACTAAGAGAAATACGAAGGAAGATACCTATAGTCTTCAGGAGAGATTCAACCTGAAATTACAGAAGTCAAAGATGAGACAGTGAGACAGTCAACGGTAGGAAAGCCACTGGAATGAACCTCGCAACACACCAGTGTAATTAAACATTGTTTTCCAAGGTATGAATTTGAAAGTTCACTACTTACTTGAAGAGGATTTAAGGAGCGGAAAATATAACACTTGAAATTCTTGCAATTGGAGAAATTTTCATCTCTGGAACAAACAATACTGTTTTGTTAACTAAGCCTAGCTAGGCTTCCCAATACCAACAGTGTTATTAACGATAAATATTCAAATCTCGGAATCAAATGTCATAAACGTTTGCCATGTATGGAGGGCAGCTCAAAACGTTGAAGCAAGGACTCATCTACTCATAGATCTGATCATAATTACGGCAGTATTTTTAAACTTACAAGGGTCAGAACGATCGAAAATACCCGTATACTAAAATGTCTCTTAGCAAATCTGTTGTTTCCCTTGTTAGCGTGGAACAGAGTTGTAAAGTAATGATTACTTTGAGTAATGATTACTTTTCAAAATTACTTTTCTTATTAGCAATGAACTGAGTGAAGTGATTATGATTATGTACACATAAAACCAATAACTGGGGTTTTAAGAGACACTTTAATCCAAAGTAATTGCCGTTCCCATTACCCATTCCTGTAATGGGAATGGAATTTTCAATTACTTTTTCCAATTCCTTGTAATGGTAATGGTTTTTTCAATTCCCCATTACTCGTAGTTGGAAAAGTAATGGGTCCTTCCAATTACCCATTACAGGAAGAGTAATGGGTAATGGGAAAACCAATTCCCCATTACCACCATTCAATCAGTAAGTTGACCATCATCCAATTCATAAGGGACCATCCTCCAATTCATATGGGGACCACCCTCCAATTCATAGGGGACCACCCTCCAATTCATAGGGGGCCATCCCACCATCCAATGATCCCCAACTATTAGGATGGTGGGATAGTCCCTTATGAATTGGGAGGTTAGTCCCCAAGGAATTTGGGAACGGTCCCCTATGAATTGTAGGACGGTCCCCAACAATTTGGATGGTGGGATGGTCCCCTATGAATTGGGAGGGTAGTCCCCACCGAATTTTGGAATGGTCCCCATTGAATTGGAGGATTGTCCCCAACGAATTGGATGGTGGGATGGCCCCCTATGAATTGGGAGGGTGGTCCCCAAGGAATTTTGAACGGTCCTCTATGAATTGTAGGATGGTCCCCAACGAATTTGATGTTGGGACGGTCCCCTATGAATCGGGAGGGTAGTCCCCAACGAATTTTGGAATGGTCCCCAACGAAATGGATGGTGGGATGGCCCTCTATGAACTGGGAGGGTGGTCCCCAAGGAATTTTGGAATGGTCCCCTATAAATTGGGAGGGTAGTCCCCAAGGAATTTTGGAATGGTCCCCTATGAATTGAAGGATGGTCCTCTATAAATTGGGGGAGTAGTCCCCAAGGAATTTGGGAACGGCCCCCTATAAATTGTAAGATGGTCCAAAAGGAATTTGATGTGGGGATGGTCCCCTATGAATTGGGATGGTAGTCCCCAAGGAATTTTGGAATGGTCCCCCTTGAATTGGAGGATGGTCCTCAACGAAATGGAAGGTGGGATGGCCCCCTATGAATTGGAGGGTGGTCCCCTATGAATTGGAGGATGGTCCCCATATGAATTGGAGGATGGTCCCTTATGAATTGGATGATGGTCAACTTACTGATTGAATGGTGGTAATGGGGAATTGGTTTTCCCATTACCCATTACTCTTCCTGTAATGGGTAATTGGAAGGACCCATTACTTTTCCAACTACGAGTAATGGGGAATTGAAAAAACCATTACCATTACAAGGAATTGGAATAAGTAATTGAAAATTCCATTCCCATTACAGGAATGGGTAATGGGAATGGCAATTACTTTGTTCCGAAAGTAATTGGAATGGGTAATGGGAATTGGAATTCCTATTTTAACAACTCTGGCGTGGAACATGCTTTAGCCTTTGACTAACTGCCCAAAAAGTGTCAGGGGGGAGGGGTGACGTGAAAGTGTCACGCGGGGGAGGTGGGGGGAATTATTCTGCTTATGGCTAAAGCATATTCCATGTTTCTTGATAGCCAAAGGCTCTAAGCGATAAGGCGAGTTTTCAAGTTTTTTTGATTTGAAGATTTGTTTCGTGTTTTTGACCTTAGGTCATTAAAACTACCATGAATTCAGTTATTTACCAAGTAAATTCAAATTTGAAGACCTAGTGCAAAACCAAAATCCCATAGAAATTAAACATTTTAAAACTCAGGCCACGCCCTACTGCTTTAAGCCTTTGGCTAAAATTCAAGAAACATGCTTCAGCCTCGCTTTTAGTAGGGATGGGGTGAATAGGTGGACCCCTTCGTGACAATCGCCCGTCATCCTCCCTCCTGCTTGACACTTGTCAGGCAGTTAGCTCAAGGCTTGAGCATGTTCCATGATACAAATCAAGTCCTTCTACAGGGGGCGCTACCTACTGCACCGACGACCCCTCCCCCTTCGTCCAATCCTGAAACCTCATGCCAAAACGCTGATTTCGTTTTTTAAAAATTAGGTTTTCAACACCATTTTTTCTGTAATTTTAAAATAAACTTGAAAAATGGGTTACCTTTGGGAAGCTGACTATTTGGGCATGTTTTTTCGGAAGATTATCCATCAAAAAGGCAGAGATTCAAAGTAAAAAACAATTTTTTTTTAATGTTAACTTTTTTAAAATAATAAAATTTTAAAAAATTGAAATAAAAATATAAAATATTAAAAATAAGAGGTTAAAACAAAATTGCTAGGAGACAGTTTTTGTTGGAAACACCCAGAATCGAACCCTGAACAAGTCTAGAAACCCTGTGCGAGTATAGCTAGACACGAGTAAATCAAGGTTAAAGACGCGGCACTTACCCAGCAATGTAAGCAAAGTACAAAGGACCAGAAGTACTGCTGCCACATGAAGAAATTTCCATGTATGGGTGTTCGAAAAGAACCTGTAAGATTACAATAGAATTATACAAGGAGGAAATAGGTTTTTTATAAGTTTCGGAGGAAGGTAAACAAAACTATATTTCTGACAAGTTTATTGATGTTAAGTTGGTTTGACCTTGAGTGAACCCCCTCAGACATAGCGTATTATCTTAACACCTTCCACGCGGGTCCCACAACGGCGATTTCATCACCAACGCGGATCCCAAACAGGGTGGTCTTCCCGACAGCGCGGGGTGCCTACCGGTAGGCACTTTTTCGCCGCACTACTGCCATCTGTTTCTTCTTAGATGAACCAGTTCGTAATTTTTTTGAACGGGATTTCTCCATATGATTTCGCTTAGTAATACCCTTCTCCACTAGGCTGCGTTCCGGGTGCAAAATGGGTTGCAATTTCGCCCGAAATTAGTTGTTCATACAACGTATAGAAAGCGTTCGAAACGTCAGCCGCTCAGGGGGTGGGATATTGTTTGCCTACCGGTAGGCAATCCGCGCTGGAGAGAGAATTACTTTTGCCTGCCATGTCGTTTAGTGGCTGGAATGTTGAGAGGGAGAGAGTGTATCACCTGCCAAGAGACCAGGGCAAGAAACCCAAGATCAATGCCTTCAAGCAGGTGGAAAAGAGAGGACAAATTTCCCATTTCCTGATTTATATTCCTTTGGCATTTTGCGGGAATTTGGCCGAAGATAACAAAAATATTTGTTGGATGAGCTTGGTGGAGTTCAGCACAAATATCTGGATTAAAGGAGAGCCGATCCATACAGGACTGTGCAACCCCCTTCATCTACAAGTAGACGGGTGGGTTCAGCTGTGGCCGAGCGAGTTCCGGCATGAGTCCCTGGAGACAAAACTCGGACCAGTTGCGGGGCCGTGAGTTAAGCAGAAAGCCGGTCGCGGTTACCCCTCGTCCCAACCCAGTGCGGAATGGCAGTTGGACGAAAATCCAACGAGAAATGGTTCTTTACTTACTTACAAGCAGACGGAAAAACCTGATACCACCCATGTGGGAAGTGGAGGGAGTGGAAGGATCTCACCACTCCAGAGCCCCAGGAGAGTTAGTCATGACCAGCGACCCCCCCAACCCAAGGTACCTGTTTGTCTAAAACACTACAGGTTAGGCCGAACTTTCTTGTAAAGTTCTACCAACAAGACAGGTTGGTACTCGAGTTCAAAGCAGAACTCGCATGCAGTGTGGCTGTCGCGAACGAATTACCTTGTGTTCTTATGGGAAAACGTCAACCGCACTTTTCTGACGTGAGGACAGTGTGTTTGCAGCTTTAGATTACAAAAAAAGTAAGACTAGTTGTTCAATGAATTTTCATTTTTCTTCTTCAGTTCTAGTTCCACCAAGTCTCCAGTGCTTAACTTAATTTTCATAAAATTTTGAGAAATAAAAGTTTGAAAACCTTTTGAGTGAGCCCAGACAAGACTTTGATTCCAAGATCGTGGCACTCGATGGTGACGGGCAAGGATTCCGCACGGCCAGATTTCACAAGTTCATTAATAGCGAAGAATATTTGTTTGACGTCTCCTCGAGTTCCCGTGTCGACATTTCCTACGTACGATATCAAACTAGCCGCATCTTCTTCGTTATCACGATTCCTGCAACGATAGAACTTCAATAATTAGAAAATTCAAGAAATAATAAAAAAAACCCTCACTAGAAGTTAGGGTGAAGTCACCAGTAACGGACCACCCCCAAAAACATCCCTAGTAATGGACCACCTACCACAAAAAAGTAAATATTAAGCTTCCAGACAGATGTTTCACATTCAAACTGGGCGTAGAACTTCATTAGAGCCTTATACGGAAGATATCTGAATTGTAGAGTACAACCTGTATTGGTAGTACAACCTAGTGGGAGACAATGTGAACTTTTCTACAACCACCACTACCACAATCTGCAGCTCGGGCGTTTGTCGAGCGTGGTGATAAGGAGGTTACGTTTTTAAGGATATCTTGGTTGTTTTTCAAGGGATTTTGTTAGAGGGCTTAATTTCAGATAATTATTATACGCAGAATCGATATCCATCCAGTTTTGCGACTAAACTTCAACTTGATTTGTTTTCTTGGTGGACTGATATTGGTCCTTTGATAAGATGAAATGACTAGTGTTGGACCAACCGGTCCAATTATGGTTTTCAGATCTATTTTTAGCGGTTGCTTTTATTGAATAACTTTCACTAAGAACAAAATTTCTTCCAAATTTAACAGCAGTCAGATGACGAGAACTAGTATTTGGGGTGGTCCAACACTAATCAACACTTTCTTTTACAGGGACCAGTATTAGACCTTATCAGGGCATTGATTCTTAATGATTGTGTTTAGGCAATTTTATCTACGACACCCAACATGCGATTTCTAGTTCACCCCCCCCCCCCCCTCACAATGGTGCCAGTCTGGCACCAAAGCGGTCATACGTCGTAACGTTGGTCTTTCATTTGTTTAGGTAGTCCGTATTAGTTCACACCCATATTCAAGGTGAAACACAAAAAAAAAACCCCACGAAATATGCGGTTTATGGTGTTCTGGCACCATGGTGGCACCGCTATTAGTTCCATGGTGGTACAGAGAATAATTCATGAAAATCCGGAGGTAGATTGAGAAATTTTCCTCAATTTCAAAGCTTGGGTACAATGCATTAATAAGCTGTTAAGGAACCGAAATATTGAAAAATAGAATATTTTGTGAATAGTATACCTCCACTTGCCAATTTTGATACTCTGGTGAAATAGTGTGCATTTTGGAAGAGTTGAACAAAAAAGAAACACTCAAATCGGTTGGAAATTGAGGCCTGGGCGGAGTTTACAAGATTATGCCCACAAACGCACGTTTTTTAAGTATTAAACCCCCCCCCCCTTCCTATCTATAAAAGGCAAAATTTGAATTTCAGGCAACGTAGTGCACAATTAGATAGATTTCCGCGCCGAATAAAAAAAAGAAACACGAAAATTTATCTTGTGGTCAGTTATTAGTCTCATCACTAAACCCTCAGATATCCTACCGGTCCATTACTAGTGCACGTTCATTTTTTTTTTAATTCAAGAAAAAACAATAATTTTTTCACTTCGTTGAAAAATTTTAAGTCAGGTAGGAGGTAGGGACCTAGCTGAATCTGTTATAATGCTTTAAAATAGTCCAAGTTCATTAGAGGTCGTGTGTAATGCAAAATACCAGAAGTCTCTTCTTAAGGGTGGTCCGTTACTGGTGATTTCACCCTACAGGAGTTGGCCTTATTTAACCGTCGACCGACCCATGGGAAATTTGAAAAATTCTGGAGAAACTACAAATCCATCGATTTCCATGAGTCCAAGTCCATGTAGTGGCTTAAGATCCCAGAAACAAGATAATAAGAGAAAAAGCAGGTAGAGGTCACCCCAAGCTAAAGGGCGCCGCTTCTTATCAAACATGCCCCGGTTTTTGAGCTAGCAAGATTCTATTGGAATTTGTGCTCTTCTCAACCCAAGGGGATGAATTTTCAAGATCATTTGTCAGTACTCGTTCGATTGTTCTGTTTATCTCTCCTAGTAACTGGGAAGACTATAGTTGTCCTGACGAATTTGAACGATTCTGTGTACCAATTTTCCAATGTAGCTTTGTTTCTCCTCGTAACTTTGAACTGCGAACCAACATAACAGGAGTTCCCAAGAAATTAGGGATTCATGATTATATTGTTGGCTTCTGAACAGAATTAAACTAAGTAACTAGACCTAGGTGTGTGCGCATCGTTTTGACCTCCTCTATTTGATTTTAACACTCTTCTAATTATTTTAAATTGGAGTATTCTTTTGTTCTTCTCGTATTTCGTTCAACAAAATGTTGGAACAAGCAGTTAGAGTGAGCGAGCACTGATGCTAGCCTCTCTTCGGAGTGTTATCGTTCGGATTATCTTTTCGCAGAGGTTTATTCATTAAAGAAAAGAATACGTCATAGCGGACTAATAAGTGCGTATAAATTCGAATTCGATCAACAAAAACTCCTTGGAAAACGACAAACGCTGTCTTCCCGCTCTACGAAAAGGTCTTTATATTATCGGAAAGCATTCCACGAAACGAAAACTCTTTTCGTACAGAAAAGTACGGAAACACAAATTCGTGACGTTTACATTGATAATCAGTTCCTAACACGTTCGGGCAATTTTTGTTACACAATTTTGCCCACCGTACGAAAGTACAACGGGGATGCATACAAGGGCATTGTGAAAAAACTGCGCTATTTCTTGACTTTTAAAACCGGAATATTTTTTATCACGTGACCCACAGTAAGTGAAAATTATCCAAATTACTCCAAAATATTCAAACGACTCAGAGCTTTCTTCTATTGGTTTTCAGAAGGAAATCTGTTGAAACTGTTATATCCAAACCACTTATTATTAGTTGTAGTGCGCAGCGAACGTAGCTATTCATGTTTTCAATCATTACAGTTCAAATATTAAATTATCTACGAATTCAATCTCACAATAAAGCATTAAACTTACGTCTCTCTCTATACAGGGTATAAGCCTAACTGGTCTGCCATACTGTACAAGCCGAATCTACAACTAATTTGCAACAAAAAATCTCTCCTAGCAATTTTGTTTAAAAGGCTTCGTTTTCGAGTTATTTTAATTTTAAACTTTTTTTTCCGTGATTTTGACCTTACGTCATTAAATTGGTCATAACTCCTTTAATTAGCTATGATAATTACAATTTGAGGATACCGTTGGAAAGAGCATTAAATTGCCTATCGGATAGGACTCTTACCTCTTCATTGACTCAAGGTTCAAGACATGAAAAAGCCCTCTAAAAAGAAAATTTTACGTAATTTGGGAAACATCGAATTTTTTCAATCGCAAATTGAACTACGAGGACCAATGTTTTTTCAAGATGCAAGAACCGTAAAAACTGCGCCAAAATCTCAGCTTTCCAATGGTAAAATCAAAAAATATTTTACAACCAAATTTAGGGGAGAAATTTGTGTTTGAACGAGGTAAAACGTGCATTTTTTCAACGAAATTAGCGCTCCGGCCTCTTGTTTCCGGAGGTTTCGCGGTCTACTGCGGCGCCCACTCACCCACTCTCATCGTCCGACCCCTCAGATCGACTAGGCGGAACGCTGATTTCGTTGAAAAAATGCACGTTTTCCCTCGTTCAAACACAAATTTCTCCCCTAAATTTGATTGTAAATTTTTTTTATTATACCATTGGAAAGCTGAGATTTTGGTGCAGTTTTAACTATTCTTGCATCTTGAAAAAATATGGGTCCTCGTAGTTCAATTTGCGATTGAATAAATTCGATGTTTCCCAAATTACGTAAAATTCTCTTTTCAGAGGGCTTTTTCATGTCTTAAACCTTGACTCAAAGATAGGTAAGAGACCTATCCGATGGAAAATTTAATGCTCTTTCCAACGGTATCCTCAAATTTTAATTATCATAGCTAATTAATGGAGTTATGACCAATTTAATGACGTAAGGTCAAAATAACTCGAAAACGAAGCCTTCTAAACAAAATTGCTAAGAGAGATTTTTTGTTGCAAATTAGTTGTAGAATCGGCTCGTACAGTATGGCAGACCAGTTATGCTTAAACCCTGTATACATACTAAAGCATGTGGCGACGAGGATCCTATTTAAAGACGGAAGAATTGAAATTCAAAAAGTCCCCAGAAGGAAGTATTAAAAGAACTGCATACAACCCCTTCGGCTATAACAGAAACAAATCATTTCAAACCTGGTAGTGAAAGAGTTAAGGCACTCTGAATAATTACAAATCAACATCTAATCTTACTGATATTGAACTTCGGGAAATATTCTCAAGTCATCAGTGTAGTAACCGTAGCAGGCCATATAAAAAGGTTTACCCCTCTAGTAAGCAAAATTAATTACAACTTATAGAATTTGTGGTTCAACAGCAATGACAATAACAAGGTACTTAGGAGTCACGTTTTTTCCGTAAAAGGTACTCGGTTACCAGAACTCAGGATAAATTGTGTTTTTTATGTTGATTGGTTATCTAACACTAACAACTCGTAATAATTATTAAGCTACCTGACAATAACTTATGGAATGAAAAAAAGACTCATTTTCAAAAAAGACAGCAATTTTTTAAATAGTATAACTTGAGCCTGATTTAGAGATTAGACCAATACGAAATAGGTATGGTTTGAACTTTTAAAATGAACCCGTTTTTTTAAAGGGGTTATGTGTCACTTGTGAAACTTTCGGGAAAACGCAAAAAACTGTCCCAAGTGATCAAAACATCCCATTTTTTGAAATATTCCAATACAGTTAAACACTCTACAATCCTCCAAAATGTTTCAAATTTTTTCAGCAAGGGGAAGTGTATCAAATTGCAATTTGAAATGCTCTCACTTACCCCCTTTAAAAAAAATCGATTTTTCAGGACAGAAATCATTTAAATAAACAGCTTTATTCATTGAATGAAACATATTTTGATGCAAATATGTACATAAAACATCATAACATAAAAGATGTATATGACCAGTTTATTCAAAATTAAAATCCAATCAACCAAAATCAAAATTTTCACTCGCGTTTTACGTTTCAGACCTTCCTGAACAATTATGGTTCCGTGTTTGTCTGTCTGTGTGCCATGACATCCTTGCCACGGCCATAACTAAGTTAAGACTTCTATATTTCCCATCTGATTTGGATAAAACATTCAGGAATTATGCGAGTTATGATGATGATGGTCCCCTATGAAAATCATGGCTCCCAAATTGAAAGTATCTTATGCGCATGCGTAAACGTGAAATCCTTGTAACAGCCATAACTTCTTCATCTTGCATCAAAATTCAGATATTGTGCAGGTTGAGGTGTAGATGGCTCACATAGCCCCTTTCAAAAGACATCGGAAATTTCAACCTGTTTTTTCTATGGGAAACGTCAACGATACGAGTTTCCTTTTAATCGCAATCGATGCAACCAAGTATGGAGACCCAGAAAATAAAAAAAGTGAAAATGGCCGAAAATGTTACATAGCCCCTTTAAAAAAACGGGTTCAAATATAAAATGACTGTGCTGTTTGGTTGGAAGAAAATTGTGAATTGATTCATTGAAAACTAGATGGAAAGCCTGCTGAAAGCATCCACGAACATGTGGAGGCGAGGTTGGTTGCGAGATGAATGGGGGAGGGGGGTAAGCTGGTGAGTGGGTGGGTGGGGAGGGGGTTAGGTGACCCGGGGAGGGGGGGAGCTGGTGAGTGGGAGGGTGGGGAGGGGGTTAGGTGACCCGGGGGGGGGGGAGCTGGTGAGTGGGAGGGTGGGGAGGGGGTTAGGTGACCCGGGGGGGGGGGGGGGGAGCTGGTGAGTGGGAGGGTGGGGAGGACCGGGTAAGCGGCACACAGTGGGCCGAAACGCAGTTTTATGAGCCCAAAATTCAAAATCGTTCAAATTTGGTACTCTAGGGTGTTCTCGGGTGTAGAAAAAGAATATGAATTCGATTTGTTAAAATTATGGTCCTACGAGGAGCGCAACGCATTTGTAAAAGAGCTTACCTATAGGTAAAAATGTCGTATTAATGTACTAACTAATATTTGGTAGGTACCTATTCAGAGAGGTAATTTGGCCGAATAAGGAATGTTACATGAAGGGATATAAATTAAACTTAAAAATGGGGAGGGGGCGACCCCATGGTTTTCCAAACGGATTTCAATGAATTTTCAAAAAGTCTATACTAAAAACTTTTAGGCCATTGCAATAGCTCCATTTTCATAAAAAAAAAATTCGCTAAAATACTTTAACTTCAAAATTCAACGGAAATTTCTATCCAGAAATTTTCAAAAATTATTATTTTGTAAACATTTTAGAGCCCTCATGAAAATCAAAAATTGAGTAGGTATCTAAAGAGTCATCTCCGGTCAGGGAGAAGCCATGCCAATCTGAGAGGAGAAATTATAGGTACCGATAATAATTTTGAGGTTTAGAAATCTAGAAATTCTAAAATTTATAATAAATTATGAACTTGATAGGGTAAAACACTATCTAACTAATTGTTATGAAAGATGTGCTAACTCACTTCTTTTTTATAGAAATCGAATCTAGGATTTGTTGAGGATTTAGGCCGGCTTGCTTCAGAATAGGCACCATCTGAGGGAAGATGACGCTGCCACTTGCACACTACAAAATTACAACAGTAAAAGTAAATACAACATTACACAATAGTCCATTCATTCAACATGAGTGTTGATGAGCGAATTTTCAAAAATTCCTTAAAAATATAGATAGTTGAAATATTATACACATTTATATGAATGTGAAACTGATTGGCTCTAATGGTGTATATATCGACAGTGACAATGTAAAACCTGTTAGGTAGAAACGAAGTACCAACCTACTCTAAATTATCTATAGACTAGCTGAAAAGCCTACTAAAAGTAGGCAAAAACGATTCCTCCGACTCTCTCCTCCACCCACTCGCTCCGACTCCTCCCGCCCCCGACTCCTCCATCCCCAACTCCTCCGACTCCTCCCGCCCCCAACTCCTCCCGTCTCCGATTCCGCCGACTCTCTTCACTCCCACGACCCCTCCGTGCATCCCTACATACGTACGGTTTGCGTTTTATGTATAGGTTTTCCAAGTCAGATTGAGAATTTTCCAAATCAAATTTAGAATCTTCCAAAGCAAAATGAGAACTTTCCAAATCTAATTGAGAATTTTACAAATCAAATTGAGAACTTTCCAAATCAAATTGAGAATTTTCCAAATCAAATTGAGAATTTTCCATTTCTAACGTCGAAACTACGAACAGTGATTATCGGTTAGTGTAGCACAATCCAAAAGTTGCTGAACAATTAAAACTTTTTTTTTTAAATCCGTCCAGCCGTTTAGGCCTTAACTTGGTACCCACATATAGGTTATTCTGTCAGATGTCATATCTGACGGTGTCGGAACTATCAGAACCACCGACTGCTCAAATTGGGTCATGGATATGATGGTTCAACTTCCAAAGGCAGCTGCTGGAATTCCACTTCACTAAAAGTGCCGTTCTTTAATTTAGCCTTCAATTTTTTTAAAGATGAGTTTGAATTTACAGTTACTTCATAATTTTCATAATTTTAATATGAACTTGAAAAAATAAATGAATCCTTTCCGTCTTGCATTACTCATATTTTTCGTCTCTTCTACAAAATATTATACCTGTGTCAAAAAATTCTGAGTTCTCAATTTGATTTGGAAAGTTCTCAATTTGATTTGGAAAATTCTCAATTTGATTTGGAAAGTTCTCAATTTGATTTGGAAGATTCTAAATTTGGTTTGGAAAATTCTCAATTTGATTTGGAAAATTCTCAATCTGACTTGGAAAACCTATATATAGATATGTTACGGACGTGATGTTAGCCAAACAAGGAACCAGTAGAAAGGTTGCTACTGCAAAATTGGTACTCCAAAAAAATGCAGTGAGATCTAGAAAAGCTAGTGTTGTTCACTACTTTCTAAAGGTGAAAACGATCAAAATCATCAGTGAAAACGATCAAAATCATCAGTAGGTAGGTTTTTATATCGCAATGTAGGGTCAGAAAGGGATGTAAATAGGTACCAATCCAAGTAGTAATAAATTTATTGATTTTTCAATACGGCAACTATTCTAATTTTCGATCTGAAAAACTCATTTTGAGACCCCCCGGAGTCTGAATCAGCTGTTCGCTATCGGCCATTTCCTAGTGACTTCACAGGTCGGTAGCTGTTTAGCGTCACTTCCAGAGTCCGCACCTTATTTTGTGACGACTCGAAATCCACCAAAAAAAGTTAGCATCTGCGTCTGCTGGCCCCATCCGTCTCTAGTTGTCACGATCTCAAGTCGTCGCCCCGTACGTGGCAAAAACTCTCTAATATCTATTTCTAATGCAAACTGAAGTACACACTTACTTTAATGATATATAATTCGAGGGGCTGCCCCATGACACGTTTCATCACATTCAACATGGTGCCTTGCACACTGTCGTTCACTGGCATACCGTTCAAACTATCCAAGATGTCACCAACGACGATTTCTTCCTGAAAGACCGTAGAAAAATGCAATTAAACAACCAGATTTCTAAGTTATGACAAATTATTGATTGAACGAATCGATCAATGACGACTTTCTTTAAATTTAACGATATTACATTTTTTTCCAACTGGAAGTTTGCAGTTGGACAACAGTCCACAGGCTTCTAAATCACCATCCAAAATATTACATAAACTGTAGCTCGTATTACTCTTGAAATTCAGATAGATTCATCTATCAGATTCTTTTCTTTTATGTCAAGGAGTCTTCAAGGAGTTCCGGTGTGTAAATCCCATAACGCGAATTTAACATAGCCCAACCAGAAATTATCCGAGAATACCGAATAAATACCATAAAGGTATATTAATGTAATTAAGACGGTAATTTCTACTAAAAACACGAAAAATCTATTTAAAAAAAAACGCTATCCATAATAATTTTGAAATTGGGGCCTTAGATAAATTGAATGCAGGTATGCATATAAAAAAGACTTGAACTACAGAAATCTTTTTTCGAATTATGCCAAAATGGATTTCAGATAGAAAGTTTTGAAGCCATTGGAAATGTCCATCCATTGCAATTATCCACTGTCCCACACCATTAACTATTCAGGAAAAATGCAAACAGAAATCGGTGAAATTCCCCATTATGATCGATGACGTGATAAATTCCTTTACCCAAAGGGATCGTGTCCAGAATCAAACTTGGCCAGAGGAAGCATGTCCCTAACTTTACTTGGCCAAAAGAGCTATGTTCATCCATCTTCCACATTATTCATTTTTTTAATCTCAAAAAAACTCAAATTCAACAAAACTATCATTGGAAGACCTTCTTGAATATTAAAGCTTATAAGAAATTGAAGAGTGTAGTGGAATAAGCCATGATTTTAGGAATTGTGCACTGATGAAAACTTCTTTTGCGTTTTTATCAAAACTCCGTTTTTGGGCATAGCGCCTTTGCGCTTTGTCAGGGCTTTTAAGAGGAGTCAGCCCCAAAAAAAAAAAATTAATTTTTAAAATATTCTTATATTATTCTTTGTTCAATTTTGAGCAATTAGATATATAATAATTGATTGTTCCGAATACGGAACCCTAAGATAATTGAGGTCAAAGTTGGCCTTCTCATGGCAGCGCTCCAGCAGTACACAAGAGGGACCGGGCCTACTGCCTGCTTGGTTACTGTACCAGAACTTATAAACTTTAGTAGGTAACTTGGAAACTGTCAAAAAAAAAAACAGCAATAAGCAAACGGTAAGACTGAAAACCCCTTACCGTATTCCTCTTCTCTTTGTTCTTATACAGCCAAGTTAGAACGCCAGGGGGTAGTGAACCACCAAGCTCGAAAATTGTTCTTTTTCAGAAAAACGCGTTTTTCTCGAAACAACATTTTTTGATGCTTACGTGCACTTTCTGCGGTACCCATTCAACCGATTTTAATGAGGAATTTCATCATGTCGGAATTTCCTATTTTTGACCCCAAAATCGGATTCAGCACCTCGAAAAACCTCTTACGGCAAACATTCAGCCCTCAGTTCCTAATTTACAAATAAACAAAACAGTGTAGAAAATATGAACGTTTAAAAAAACCAGGAGGATGACGTCAACCTGGAATAGTTCATTTATGGCCGCTTGAAGCGCTGAGATCATGAAATCTATAGTCCTCAGATGCAACATTTCACAAAACCAGTAAAGATCGAAATCGAAAAACTGAAGAAAAAAAATAGAAAAAGCAAGATAGACAAATACAGGTTTCCACTGTTTTTGTTTGTTAACTTTCCTCTTAGGTAACACGATTTCGTCGTTCCGTCGGGCAACAATGGGAGGGAATGGCAATCTGAACAGCCAATCAGCGAGCATTCCCGCTTCACGTTGAAGAGGTCCGCTTTCCCGGTAATATTTTGAAATCTTAAATTTTTATTGTCTCCCAAAAATAACAGAAAACTTATTTTCCGAAATCAACCCGATTTTCATCTATCCCACACCATTAACTATTCAGGAAAAATGCAAACAGAATTCGGTGAAATTCCTCATTCTGTTTTCTTAATGTTGTTCTTTCGTAAGTTATGCATAAGTTAAAAAAATGTTACCAACCAAAAACCCGGTTTTTTATTTTTCGAGAAAAAATGAAACTATTGAAAATAAAAAGCCCTTGTCTGTTGATAGAGCTTAGTAAAATGAACAAATAAAAAAATTGATTTCAGACGAGCACTTACCGAGAAAAGTGCACAAAAACAGGCGAAAGGGCCCAAATTTAGGTACTTAAAGCGAAGTTCCTAAATAACCATTCATGATTTTTTTATACATAATTTTGTTCATCAAGATCTAAACTGTCGACTTATTGATCATTATCAATTTTCTACTAAGATTTAAGCAACACAGAGGTGTTTGGAAAAAACGCTGTTTTTCGGGCTGACTCCCCTTAAGGTATCGACTTGTTTTGCAAAAATTTTCTCAATCTGAGAGGGCTCCAAGCATAATATGCAAATATTATCTACAAATAGCTCAGCAGAGCTCTGAGCAACCAATGACTGTTTAAATAGAGGGCAAGCTTGCCCTTGTGACAATCCCACGAGCCACACTAAATGTACATGAAACTTCAAGATGAACGTGATATATAAATTGTTCTACTTACACATTCAGCCGCCAAGCTATTCTCTAAAATGTCGACAACCACAGCTTTTCCGTCAATAAACCTGAAAGAAAAACATTTATATATGAATCTTTCCGACCAGCCTATTTCAAAAAGTGTTTACTTCGTTTATTTCGCTGTAGGAAGTCTCATTCACAATGAAGGAAGCGCTCTAACATCGACGTACCTAAACCATCCCCGGAACATGCTGATCACATTGGAGCATCCCGCATCAAAAACAGTAGCTACGGAGGTTTGATTCATAACACAGACGAACACATGCAAGAAAATCATAAAAGTGGACCCTGTTTTGTACTACAAGAACTTCAAATTTCGAGAAATAAAAAGAATAGAGAAATACCCGATTTAGGCAACAGCTTACTATTAAACAGTAGAATGAATAGTCCGTGGGCCCATAGGTACAATTTATATCTCAATAATTTTCACAAATTCTTAGTTTAGTAATTACTAGAACTGTTCCATTTTCATGATCCTGAAAGCTGATTTAAGAAGATGAGACGTTGGGAAAAATTCCTAAAATCAATTGCTTTGGGGCTAACTTAAACGAAGTTTTTAATCGACGATTATTTTGCAATCTGTGAACGTTTCTCGGATTTTAAACAACAATTTCGGGATTCATTGAGAAAACTCGATGATTCAAAATACCTAATCAACGATCTAAATTAACCCTGAGGTTTCGGGGAAAAATTACGATTTACTTCTTTAATGTGCTATCATGGTGCACTTTCTTCAGTTTTCAAACCCTCTGGCCATACCAGTGTTCTTCTTAATTAAAAAAACAAACACGACCTTAGAAGTGCCTGACATCAACCAAAAGCTTCGGGGCACAACTAGATCCCAAATGGAGCCTACATACCAAAATTCATCAAAATCGGTCAATGCTAAGTGGCAAAAGTGCCGCGTACGGCGGACGGACGGCAAAATTTTTATTCGATTTTCGGATTCTACGTACCTTGAAACGTAAACCAACAAATTTTGAGGGGGGTTAAATTTTTTTCTTGATCGATTCCAAAGGTTCATTATTGAAAATAATAAACCTAAAAGAGTAGGTAGTTTAGTTTAGTAGTTTAGTTAGTTTTTTTTATAAAAGGAATGAACGAAAATTGAAGGCTTGGATTTCAGATACTCACTGAGAAGGTATAGATTGCGATTCCATGAACCACTGTGTAGTAATATGCGATACCAATCGAACCTTTTCACATTTCAACCTAACCTATCACCTAAATAGCGTCTAGATGCTGTTTAAATCACAGTTGATAAATTGAGTTGAGCTTGGCCTCTGATTCAAGAATTTTAAACATTTGAGAATTTCCTTTAAAATAATTGCTGTGGGGCTGGTTTTACCTTTGTTTCTGAGACTGGATGCACTGAGCAGGTATACGGTGACTAAATGAGCCATAGTGAAGTAATGTGCTGTATCAATCGAACCTAATTACATTTCCATTCCGAAATACCTTCATGGTGCTGTTGAACCTTAATCATCATTCTGTTGATATGAATAATCATTTCATCAAAATAACATATTAAGAAAACGAAGCAAAGTAGTTAGTTTCATTGGCAAACCCATTTATTCTATTAACTATTATTCGACTATTTAGTAAAAAAATTATAAATTCGAATCGTAGTTGTGATATTTTGTTGAAAATGGCTCTAAGGCTTGTACAGTTCTCGTAAACTACTTATTTCACTTACATAACAGTAACGCCCAAAGTTCGCGATGGACAGAGCTGCAGGGAAATAGAGGCAGGAATTTTCCACGTATCATCTAGGAAAACGGAGTTGTTGACATCCAGGTTGAACTCCAATCTGGACACTATCATGAGAACGGACAGCAGGAGCTCACATAGAATGCAGTCGCCCACGATGGACTGCGGAGTATAAAAACTGTATCGTCTAGAATCTCTATTCTGAAAATAAAAATATTCATAAGTGTAGGTTCCAGTTTAAAAAGGAATTTGTTGGGGGGGTGCAAAATCCGATTATCAATATATTATAAAGCGTAATAAGTACAAAACTGCAATTAAGAATGCGAAATGTAAATCAAATGAAAAGCGAATCTTTGACTCTGGAAATCCAGTTAAAATGATGTGGTCTTTGATCAATGAAAATCGAAAAACTGGCCACAGTACTCAAAAAGTATCCCCGGAAATTTCTGCAAATGACTTCAATCTATATTTTTCCTCTATTGCGAGAAAAACTGTGGAGAACTTGCGTCATTCGGGTGGGAACCCATTGCAGTTTGAGGTTCGAGATGTTAAGGTCCCTTTTGACTTTCGTAAATTGTTTCCCAGTGAGGTGCTGAGTTTAATTGACTGCCTGAAGAATTCAAATGGATTTGACGTTTATGGTATATCTGTTCGAATGGTCAAAGCTATATCATTGGCTATCATTTTCCCATTAACGCATCTCATTAATGAGTCGTTGGAGTGTGGCGTATTCCCAGCTGCTCTGAAGACGGCCGAGGTGGTCCCGTTATTTAAAAAGGGCAGTAGATCTTGTGTAGAAAACCATCGTCCAATCTCTAAATTACCTGTTCTATCCAAGATTTTTGAGAAAGCAATGAAGCGTCAGATAAATGACTTCTTCGAAGATAATAAGTTGTTTTCTGATAATCAATTTGGATTTAGGAGCTCTAGATCGACTAAGGATGCAATTTTGCGTTTCTGCAATTTCGTTTCTGATGCCTTTGAAAGTGGCAATTTTGCTTCGGCGGTCTTGGTGGATGTGGCTAAGGCGTTTGACTGTGTACCTCATTTGCTCTTGGTACAGAAGCTCAAAAAGTATAATTTCTCTATAAGATCTCTTCGTTTGATTGAGTCGTGTCTAGTACTGAGAACCCAGGCTGTGCGTCATAATGGACTATCTTCTTTCTCGGAAATTGAGTATGGAGTCCCTCAAGGTTCGGTCCTAGGACCGATTCTTTTTCTCATTTTCATAAATGATTTGCCTGATTCCATACATGACTTCTCTGTGCGGATGATACTTCACTTCTGTTGACGGACCTCGATGGTGAGACATTGACAACAAGATCTGCCCAAGCAAAATCTGATGTGACCGCTTGGTTTCGGATGAATGGCTTGGCCGTAAATGAGGCTAAAACTAAAAATATTTTCTTTGGTTCGAAGAGCCTGTCTTTCTTTGAAAATAATACGCAGCACGTTAATATTCTGGGAGTTCAAGTGGACCCAAAGCTTAATTGGAATGCGCACTGCTTGAGCTTGGCAAACCTTTTGAATAGCTCCACATTTCTGATCCGTAGACTTGCTGATAAATTGTCAGGAAAAGCAGTCCTTGCAGCATTCCATGCGGTCTTTCTTAGCAAAGCTTCCTATGCTATTGTTTGCTGGGGTCATTGTCCGTCAGCTAAAATTATTTTTGGATGTCAGAGAAGAGCACTCCGAGTAGTTTCAGGACTCACTTACAGAGCTGACTGCAGAGAGGCCTTCATTAATTTAAAAGTTTTGACAATCCCTGCTATTTACATTCTGGAATGCTGTGTCTACATACACTCAAATATTGATAAGTTTCACACTGCATCTCACAACTATGGTACTAGGAATGTTCTAGCTTTAACAGTTCCGTTTACCAGGTTGAACTGTTCAAGAAACGCTACCAGATGGTGGGGGATTAAATTTTATAATGCGATCCCGAATGAACTAAAAGAATTTGAAAAAAATAAATTCAAGCAGAAAATTGGTCTTTTCTTGCGCGAACTTGCTCCCTATACATTTGATGAATTTTTTGAAGCAATTAAACAATCTAAATCTTATTCTTAATTTATTGATTAATACCTTAGTTATTTTATTTTATGACGTGCTGCTGCTTGAGGAACATTTATCAAAGTACTCAGTTCAGTCAAGCTTATATATATGTAGGAATTTATTTATTTATTTATTTATGTGATGTTTTGTGATGATAGTAACAATGCTGTGATATTAGGATAGGGTATGTGATATAACTATAGGGTATAATTATTGTTTTCATTTGAGTGGTTTTTCTGTTATTTATTGTTAGTATTTTAGATTTTTTGAAAATTTTATTTGATCTTTCAGTTGCTTTTCTAGCCAGTTTGTTTTTAGTCATGATTATAGTTACCACTCTTGTTAAACTGTTGATTCCTCCCGTATGTGGGTGTTGGCTGCGGTGTCTGGGTCGGGGGGTCTTGGCCGGCCTGGGGGCGGCCCCCTTGATGGTTTTCCCCGTGCAACGTTTGCACCGCAGACAAGACCGTTGCCCGGTATGGGTACACGGTCCGGGAGCCGCCATGGTGGGTGGGTCCGGGCCCGGCTGGGTGCCTTCCGGCTGGGCTCCGCTGCCTTTGTCTTCTGGAGGATGTGATCGTTATTTTTTTTTTACCCGTGTGCCCTTTCTAATGTCCCATTGTTTTGTTTAGCCCTATTACACTGTTATGTTTTGTTTTATATTTATATTTTATTGACTATTGTCGATGCACTTTGTGTGGAGTGACAAATAAAAAACATTCATTCATTCATTAAAAAGGATGTCACCACTAAGATGACCGAACGTCCGTATTTTCTCGGACATAATCTGGATTTTGACGATTTCTAGCACCAAATGGCTACCTGTAATTATCCGAAGCGTGGTGTGACGTCACTGGCTCAAGTTACCTTCCTACTTAAGGTTTGTCCAGAGAAACAGTCCCGAGGAGTTCAGAACTGGACACACCCATTTTTGCCTATCCGGAGGAGTCCAGACGCCTCTATCCCCTCCCCCCCCCTTTTCATTTCTGGTTCGGTTCCGATCTGGTTCAGGACTGCTTCTCCAAACAAACCTTTAAAGTTCATATCTAACCGTCCGTTACTGCAACCTACTAATTCAATAATTCTAATCAGTTATCAAAACGAAGAATGGTTATAGAGAAAAACACCAATTTAAAATACATAGAGAACAATCATTCCCTATTTCCATGTTGGTTTCACTTTTTTTGTTTGTTTGTTTGGACACATTCGATTATTTTTTATCATCAACGAAACTACCACAATTTCAATTACTTTTTCTTCTGTTGTTGTTGTAAGGGCATTGCTTAGGTTCCTAATTAACAAGTGCAGATTTTAACACGGTTTATGTTTCTTCAATTAATGATGTTGTCTTCATTAGTTTTAGCGATACGATCACCACAGTTATATTACTTCTGATCAGTAGTGGGTAACTACCTAAAAAAAGAGGCGATTATGCATTTTCTGATAGGTTTTTCTCGGTCACTATCTCATTCAACTTCTCACAGCAAGTATACAGGTTGTCTTCCCCTCCAATTAAGAGAAATAGTTTCTTGGTTGGATGAGATTTTTTTCTTTCGTGCAATCCAAAAACTGTCTTTTTTGATCCCGATTCTTTTTTATTCATAAAATTCTACCATCTAAGCCAAACCATATTTTCCAAAACCATTCGACTTGTTTGAAAAGAGATTCGCATTTTGCTAGAATTGCATTTTGTTTACCCCCAGCGCAAACATAGGTACAGAATAATAGGTATGATGAAAATAAATTCTCCACATAGAAAATTGTGTGGTACTTTTTGGATTCAGGGCGATATGGGGTTACATAATCTGGTAGTATTACATTGATGTGGATATGACGTCCGCCCTGTTTCTAAGCTTCCAATTTTTGCGAAAATGCTGGAGGTCTTGTAGCTGGGAGTAATTTCTCACCTTGAAGGCAATACCCTCTACCATTCTCAACAGTTTGGATTCCGTAAAGGTAAAAGCACCGTGTCAGCTGCTTCATACAAGCCTTGAGGTTGAGAGGCACTTACTTAAGGCACCTCATGCCAGCATTTTGTTCCATTTAGTCGAGGGTGAGCCCCAATGATTGAGTTTGGTTTTTACTCCACGCTGAGTTTGGAATACCGTTGAGTGAGCCCTTAGAAACCACACTCAAGTGCTCCCTCAGAGCGCACTCAAATCTAGACCATGAATACCATCGAGTACTCATCGACTCTTATCGACGCATTTGAGAGCGCACTCAGACTTAAGTTACGAAGGGATTTCAAAAAAATATAAGTTTTTCCGAGTTTTAGAATCAAAAGAGTAGAAAATTGATCCCCCAAATCACCCAATTCGAAAGCCTACCCAGGCCAAACATCTGACAGCACGGCAAAAGCCAGATGATTCTGTCTTCTTGCATTCAGATAAGAACCATCGACCTCCACAGCTTCAAAGGTACAAAATTATTTCAATTCATACAATAATAATACCAATATCCACTTACTATAAACTGCACAGGGTAGTGGATACATCTCCGCGTGAGAGCTAGTCTGATGAGGAGTCGAACTTTCCCTCGATCAGTTTTGACTTTTCCGCATCTTTTGACATTTTCTACGCTCGATATGTACGAGTAGGGTCCTCTGAAATGGAAACAAATCCGTCGTTAAGTGAAAAATTATCAAAACTTTTAATTCCCTCCCAATTTATTTTTCTCGAAAAGAGGCCCCCTCTTTTGTGCCCCACATTGTTTGTGGAGCTGTCGTGGATAAGTTACAAGGTTTTTTCTTGATTTTCTATTACCCAACAATTCTAACCCAACTGTCTATAGCATTTCCGAATTGAGTTAAACTTTTTCCATTTAGGTTTAGTCCTTTTCCATTTGGATTTAGACCTTTTCCATTTAGATTTAAACCTTTTCCACTTAGATTTAAACCTTTTCCATTTGGATTTAAACTCAGGAAATTATCGTGGAGTTAGAGGTAAAAGTACCCAAGTCACGAATTCAACAGTTCGGAAAATCAAATGCAGAATATTATGATTATTTAACTGTTGTTATTATTGGTGATCCATATCATCCAACTATGTATCCAACCTAAAAAAATAATGTATTATCATATTTACCAAACTAACTTTTGAAATTTTGACATTTTCATGTCTTGGCTTTGGCACATAAACTGAAAAATCGTCACGAAAACTAAGCAAGTCTTGCTCACGCGACCAATAAATAAAATAGACTCACTGTGTTGCGTAGAGAACAATCAACTGTTTTCTTATTTTGATGCCTGGGTACATGAACTAACAACCTTACTTCACTACCTTGTTGTGTAGTGGTTGACATGAAAATGTCCCAATGTCTAGCAGACTCGTATGCAAGCATTTCCTAAAAAACTTGATTGTGAAGTAGTATGTGGTAGGTAGGTAGTATCTACGTGTGTTTAAAAAAGTTATACCGTTTAATTTGATTTTCGCACAATATGAATTTACCTCTTCGGTACTTTTACCTCTAACCCGACGTTATTATGCCACAACTTGAAAATTAAATCATGCAAGTGTTTTTTTATGCACAGAAATGTAATATATATAATGATGAACATATGTTTTTTGAACACAAGAATTTCTCATGAACGGAAGTTATAAATTAAGTACAGTATTTTTCTTCCATCACATCTGAAGTGGAACAGAATGTTTATGGCGCTATAAAAATGAGAATAATATTACTTACTTACTTACTTACTATGATGGAGCTAACTACTGACGTTTTGATGGAGTTTAAATCTAAATGGAAAAGGTTTATATCTAAATGGAAAAGGTTTAAATCTAAATGGAAAAGGTTAAAATCTAAATGGAAAAGGTTTAAATCTAAATGGAAAAGGTTTAAATCTAAATGGAAAAGGTTTAAATCTAAATGGAAAAAGTTT
Source organism: Apolygus lucorum (assembly GCA_009739505.2). Classification (NCBI taxonomy): domain Eukaryota; kingdom Metazoa; phylum Arthropoda; class Insecta; order Hemiptera; family Miridae; genus Apolygus; species Apolygus lucorum. The sequence goes on along the minus strand of CM019169.2, from coordinate 15,459,469 downwards.
AACTCAATTCGGAAATGCTATAAATCGATTTAAACCTCCAGCGCCCAAAAGGGACCTACCTTCAAAATTTGAAATTTTTTCTCTTTTTTTGTGTTAGTTGGTCTAAGCATGTACGGAATAGCACCACAAAAATTAGTTGGAAAACGCTTTATTCGAATGGAAAATTGGCATGCTAATTAAAAAATGAAAAATGGGACAGTTCTGGAAGGTATGGATAAAAAAATTTTAAATTGAAATATGGTGGTCATACCAACAATGGATGTGTAGACCAACCTCATAGCCTTTACATGAACCTGGTGTTCTTGCGGCATTTATCTAAATCTCCTTTGCTAACAGGGAACATTTCCATGTTTTTGGTTTATTATTTTCAATAATGAACCTTTGGAATCGACCAAGAAAAAAAATTGTTTAACACCCCCTCAAAATTTGATGGTTTACGTTTCAAGGTACGTAGAATCCAAAAATCGAATAAAAATTTGGCCGTCCGTCCGCCGTACGCGGCACTTTTGCCACTTAGCATTGATCGATTTTGATGAAATTTGGTATGTAGGCTCCATTTGGGGTCTAGTTGTGCCCCGAAGATTTTGGTTGATGTAGGTCACTTCTAAGGTTCCAAAAATGAATTTTGAAAACGCCCTAACTCAAAAATTTTGATATAAAGGTATACTTTTTCCTTCAATTTAAGATTCTATAGAATTTTTTGAGACCACGCGGAGCCCTGTAGGACAAACCGTTCGCTCCCTACGAGAATTTAAGGGCTTTACGTACTATAAATCAGAAACACGAGTGTGAATCGCAAAAGAGGCCTAATCTCCGTTCAAAATTTAACTGACCGAAATGCGATCGATGTTTTTCTTCATGTTGGATGGTTGGTGGCTTTGCAGAAGAGTGATCTATATAGAAAAATAATAAACCATTGTGTAATAATTTGCATCGTTTTTTACTTGCAATTGAAATTTATTGTCCTTTCCGAATTTATTTTTTCAGAATGTTTTGTTTAGTTTAATGTTTGAATGGTTACCTATCTTATAAATAATGTTATGATAAACGACATGATCGTTTATTATCGCCAGATAACAAACTAGGATGTTAGAATATAATGTAATGAAAAAGACTGATAGTCATAATAATATGATATTATCATAAAATGTTACCAAGAAACCAAAATGGAACTGAAAGTATGTTTAGTCTGTATCTTTGAACTGTTTTATTAAAATATTTGTTCAGTTATGGAACTTATCATTTTTTAAACCCTTTAACCCTTAATTTCCCACTTCTTTAGAAAAATTGTTTTTTTTTAAATTTTTTAAATCAAATTTAGATATATTTTGACAAATGAGTAGAACATTTGAGCAGATGTCTCCTAGAAGGCTCTATTACAGTGTGTCAGCTCAAGAATGATCTTTCCTAGGGCCACACTAGCGCTATCTGCGGCAGCAGAATCTGTCTATAAACCCATTTTTTTGGAGAAGAAAAAGAAGACTTGGAAAAATCCTCGGTGGGATGTTGGGGTCTGTTATTTCTTAAAGCACAGAACCAAGGAATGATGTGGAGAAGGTTCAGCTTATGAATGATGGGATTTGTGCTGCCTCAGACAGTGGCGCCATCTCTGATGAGGAAACCGAACCAATAGCCTACAAGGTGAGAAATGAGGCCCTATTACATTCTGTAAACTCGATAATTATTTAGTTTTTTCTCTGAGTTATTTTGGTTTTACTATTACGTCTTCTCACACAATCAATAGATAGAGTATCGAGATAGCCAACAGCTATCAGTTTTGGTTTAGAAGTGGATAAACTATTGCAGGTAAAAATTGGACTTCCTAAAAGATAACTCAGGGTTAACACAAAATAGTAAGTATGGGTTCATTGGACCCCATGTTAGTACCAGTGTTCGGGTGATACATCGTCGCCACCACGCCAAAACCACGAATCTGCAAAATCAGCTTTCTGAGAAAATGGGGTAGTTGCATGGGTCGGAATTTCGTGTTTTTGACTTCAGATTCGAATTTGGCCCACTTAAAAACGTATATGGACCAGTTTTCAGTTCGAAATTCCATTTATTTTAGCCTTATTTCAATAAAGAAGTACCATCCTTTTTAGTGGGCCACTCCTCTTATGTCATCCCTAAACGAGATTCTCACGATAGAGTGCGTTGAGATCACTGCAATCGAGGACAATTCGAGTCAGAAACATTGAAATATACATGCAAAATGAAGGTGATGATTAAAAACAACTTTGAAATATATTTTTCAGGCTTTTTATGTTTGAATTAATCGTTTAAATTGAAAATTTTGAAGCATAATTTTGGCTGTTTTTCTTTTTGTTGTGTTGGCGCTAAAACCTCACGTTACTTTTACGGTCATAGTTATCACGTTATCAATGTACTTTTTTGGGTGGCCCTTTCTCGTAGTGCGGTCCGAGTTGTTAGAGAGTTCCTAGTGGTTTTTGATACGGCGTGATGTATTACACACACACTCTCAACATGGAAGAATGTACTTCTTCCATGCTCTCAATCCGGCGCCGTATTGTTATGGTCAAATACGTCACTAGGAGGCAATCCGGCGCGCCGTATTGAAAACATGGCGGACGATCCGGTTCCAGCGCGCCAGATTGACCCTACTAGGGGCTCTCTATTACCATACCATAGTTTATACCAGTATTTACCATAATTAAATTATAACTAATAAATTTTATTAGTTGATTGGTTTGGAAAAGATAATGTTCACTGTAAAGTTTCAAGAAGCTTTTAATAAACGCTTGCATACGAGTCTGCAACACATGTCTTCACTTTTTCCCGCTACCTACCCAATCTGCTTTCGAATGTTGTTGATAGTTCTTTTAACTCAGGGGTATATCTCAGTTTCTTCCGTAAGTACAACAGTTTTGGCAGTATATCATTTATGCGTAAATGTAGGGCTTTCCAACGAATGGTGAACAATTTTTCTACGAACGCGAATGACAAAGATAAAATTCAATAGGAACGACTTGGCTGTAAGTAGAAATCATCAGAAACCGTAACTTTTTTCGTTTATGTGCCAAAGTATTGACATAAAATGTCAATATGCCAAAAAGGAGAGCCATCGACTAGAGTTCCGAGGTAGCTTCCCTGGAAAATATTCCGTACATAAATATTGGCATGTTGTACGATTTTTACGTCAATAACAAGTTCGTCAGCGCCAAAATAAAAAGAGCCAATTTCTTGTGTGTAGTACTTCTTCATCCAAATGGTTGCTCATTTATTGGAAGTTTCATTGTAGTGTCATTATCTTGTACAAAGTAGTACCAATGAGTGTTTGTAAATTGTTAAATAAAACGATGTTGGTTATGTTCAACTTAGAAGAATCTAGCAAATTTGCGAGGTTGTGGCTCGAGTATCACCAGAACGCCGCGTTTCCTCACAACCATGTACGATTTCAGTTACAGTGGAGGGAGGGAATGCCAGTAGGAAACAAAATCTTTGATGCAACATGTTTCGATTGGGCAGCTAGCAAAATTCAGTATGATAGCACCTCAAACGAACGTAAACAAACCTTGCATCAGGGTAACAGTGGTGTAGGGGTGTCTTGGCCGGTACTCTGTGCCCCCTTCACACCCGTGACGTGGCCCCCACCCCGCAGCGTCCAAGCCGTGTGTAGGTTTTCCCGCCTGAATCTGAAATCCCGTTCTTCGAAAAACTCTAAATTTTTAGGAAGCGTTTCCGGGAGTTTTATTTGCAGATACGTACTTCAATAGAGATTCTGTACACAGAAAAAATACAAAAAAATATCATGCAACTACCCCATTGAGTTCAAAGTTATGATTGATTAGGAAAAATCGATATTGTTATATAGTTTAAAAAATAATGCTTTTAAAAATGCCCTTGAGACCAACCTTTCATGTGTCGTGTACTTTCATGTTTGTACAAAGGGCGTAGGGCTTCTAACAGCAGATTCGTGGTTTTGGCGTGGTGGCGACGATGTATCACCGGAACATTGGTACTAACATGGGGTCCAATGAACCCATACTTACTATTTTGTGTTAAAGGATTTAAAACATTAACATGTCATGTTAGTGACGGAGGGGTAGGTTCCGTTGCCATGGTAAGCAGATTTTAGTAGGTAGGTACTTATAAAACCTCTTCAATTTGTTCAGTAATTTTCTACGCGAGTTTTGAGTGAATATAAACCACGTTGGTTTCGAATTGTCCAATCTTGTTCAGTAAATTACCCGTATTTCTCGTCAGCTGCCTGTTCCAACCAAACCCACGGGGAAGGCACTCGGATGATGCCGATGACGCTCCTGGGCTTGTGCAGCCCATGGCAGAGGATTCTCTCCAAGCACTCACAGAAAAGGGTGACGTGAGGGTCGGCGTCTTGTATGGATCGAGGGGATTCTGTCAAGAGTCTATTGGCGTGACCTGGGAAGAAAGGAAACTACTATTGTGCATCTTCAATCAGTTCTACATTGTCTAATGAAAAGAACCTTATTACGTAAATATAGAAGCAACAAGAACGAAGAAGGTAGTGATTGTGATAGCACCTACTTTTCAACTCTTTTATCAATGGGTCTGACACAGACATGAGCAATCAAATCTCTAACTTCATCCTCGCTATTTGTCAACTTAATTTGATTATTTGAGAGCGAGGAAGTCAACAATCAGAAATCACGAACACAAAACAGAAGAATGAATGATAAAAGATGTTAATCAACTGATATCAATGATATCAACTGGGCAATGAACTTGCAAGAAGAATGGAGAGACTTGCATCACCCCCTCTCCGATATCGTTTGGGGTGACGGCACTGGCCTTCGGCTGTCCACGAACATGGCCGAATGTAGAACGAACATACTCGCCCATGATGCTATCGAGGCGATATTTGAAGACCCAACGTCAAACGACTGAACACTGTTTAAAATTTTTGTGTTTTGTTTTTCAAAACTGAGTTTGAAACAGTAACATCCCTGGTAATCACTGTAATCAGAATGAAAAGGTAGATACCACCAGCCTGAAAAACAAGTACTAAAAATCAACCTGTGCTCGTTTTTAGGACGTCCCACAGTAAGACTTGGGCGTCCTTATGCGATCGATCTGGGGTGAAGGAGGACAACACTCAACAGAAAAAAAAATAACCACACAGTAATCCGTTTTAGACCATTCTGAATCCAAATCCGCGGAAAAAACCATAGGTGTATGTCTGTGTGTGTATGTGTGTGTGTGTGTAACAAAATCTTGTGTACTCTGCCCAGGCCTTAGTTCTCAACCGATTTTCCTGGTTCTTTTTTTGTTCGACGCCGAAAACTATCTAGTTGTGCACTACGTCGCCGGAATTTCGAATTTTGCCTTTTAAGGAGGTGAAAGGGGGGGTTAATGCTCAAAAAACGTGTGTTTTGGGCATAATCTTGTGTATTCTGCCCAGGCTTTAGTTCTCAACCGATTTTCGTGGTTCTTTTTTTCTTCGACGCGGAAAACTATCTAGTTGTGCAATACGGCGCCGGAATTTCGAATTTCGCCTTTTAAGGGGGGGAGAGGGGGGTTAATGCTTAAAAACGTACGTTTGTGGGCATAATCTTATAAACTCTGCTCAGGCCTCAATTTCCAACCGATTTGTGTGTTTCTTTTTTTGTTTGACTAAAATAACTTCCGAGTTGTACATGATTTCACCAGAGTACCAAAATTTGCAAGAGGAGGGGATGGGTGGGGGGACAATATTCACAAAATATCCAATTTTTCAATATTTCGGTTCCTTTACTGCTTACTAATTGTACCCAAGCTTTGAAATTGAGGAAAAATTCTCATTATACCTCCGGATTTTCATGAATTACTTTCTGTACCACCATGGAAATAAAAGTGGTGCCACCATGGTGCCAGGGCACCATAAACCTCATATTTCTTGGGTTTTTTGGTGTTTCACCTTGAATACGGATGTGACATTCGACGGACTGCCTACTAAAACTAACAGATGAAAGTTCAATGTTACGACGTATTTCCGCTTTGGTGCCAGACTGGCACCATTGGTGGTGTTGGCGGTGGTGGGGGGGGGGGTGAACTCGAATTCGCATGTTGGGTGTCGTAGATCATGGATTTCAAAATGCTCTTCAGATTCGAGGCTCCCATGCCGCTAGAAGTGTTATGGTTTATAATGGTGGGGGGAGGGGTGTCACTATTTCTTCCCTAAAGTAATAAATAAATTACATCGAGAGAAACAGTCTTATCGCTTAACAACTGGTTAAACTGATCCAATACTTATCCAATGAGACGTCCCCTGGAATGCATGCATTACTAAACAATATGTTTTCAATTTTATTTATTCAACATTTTACTATAATTTTTTTCTTAACTTTTGGTTTATTATTTTCAATAATGAACCTTTGGAATCGACCAAGAAAAAAAATTTTTTAACACCCCCTCAAAATTTGATGGTTTACGTTTCAAGGTACGTAGAATCCAAAAATCGAATAAAAATTTGGCCGTCCGTCCGCCGTACGCGGCACTTTTGCCACTTAGGATTGACCGATTTTGATGAAATTTGGTATGTAGGCTCCATTTAGGGTCTAGTTGTGCCCCGAAGCTTTTGGTTGATGTAGGTCACTTCTAAGGGTTCCAAAATCAATTTTGAAATTTTTGAAAACGCCCTAACTCAAAAAATTTCGATATAAAGGTATCGTTTTTCCTTCAATTTAAGATTCTATAGAATTTTTAGAATTTTTTGAGACCACGCGGAGCTCTGTAGGACAAACCGTTCGCTCCCTACGAAAATTTAAGGGTTTATATTGAATATATATATATATAAATCAAAATACGAGTGTGAATCGCAAAAGAGGCCTAATCTCCGTTCAAATTAGAGCTGACCGAAATGCGATCGATGGTTGGTGATTTTGATTTTTTTTTTCTTTGGTTTTTTTTTTTTGATTTTGCTTCCTCACTACCGAAGGTAGGGAAGCTTTGTATTCGTGAAAGAAGTGAAAAAAAAAAATGTCCTCCAAAATCAAAATTTCCACTTGCTTTTTGCGTTTTAGAGCTTCCCGAACAATTTTGGTTCCGTGTCTGTCTGTCTGTCTGTCGGTCTGTCGGTCTGTCTGTCTGTCTGTGGTCAATCCTTGTCCCGGGCAAAACTATACTAACCTGTGGTCCGATTTTGATGAAATTTTCAGGGATTGTGCGGGTTAGGTCCTAGACGGTCCCCTATAAATTTCAGCACCTTCGGATCAGCTGAGTGAGCTCCAAGGCCATTTTCTCTCCTGTTGAACGCAGGAAGCTGAAATTTGAGAGGCAGGGTCAATGGAGAATGCTGAAGGTGCCTGAGTGGTCACTGATCAGCTGAGTGAGCTCCAAGGCCATTTCCTCTCCTGTTTTTCGCCAACTGATTCTATACGTCCATGTTACAATGAGTGAGGAAGCTATACTGCCCACCCAACTTGGCAGACGTTTTTTTTTTTTTCCTTCTTATTGGATGGTTGGTGATTTTGTAGTCGAGTGATCTATATAGAAAAATAATAAACCATTGCGTAATAATTTGCAGCGTTTTTATTAGGTAGGTACCTATATGGTGATTGGAGTTTTCCTAAATTATATCTGATTTTATTTTGCATTTTACATTACAAGATAATATCTTATTATGTTTTAAAATTAATAAAAATCCTTGAACATTTGATTTTTTAGTTGTTCCTCTCATCAAAGTGATACTATCTCTTGCCTTTGAATTGGTAATGTCTCTCGAGTAAACCAACAAGTTTCGATGATTTTAACGTTCATTTTCGACTTTATCTAACAATCGAAAGTGAAAATATGGCTTTGAAGTCGTCATGCCTTTGAAGTAGGTAGTTGTTTCTCCTGAGGAAACTAACAAGTTTCAATGAAATCAACGTTAATTCTAGACTTTATCCGAGAATCGAAGTCTCTGTTGTGTCTGTAATGATGTCCTTGTAAGCTGCTATCTAGGTGGATAATAATGGTAGAATAATTCTATACAATGGTAGAATAATAATTCTGTACAATGGTAGAATAATTCTATACAATTATTGTTTATCACCAAACGTAGGTAGTTTTCGAGGGAGAGCCTGAAAGGTTCCCTCTGTGTTAACACTGTGAAATGGGGGGGGGGGGGGGGGGGGAGTAAAGCAAATAACGAAACTAAATTATATTTACGTTAAAATTAGGGTAATGAAAGGTAATTACCTGTTGTAGTTGTGGTAGCGTCTCAAAGGTGGTGACTCCGTTGGATGAAATTAAAATGTTAAACCTGAAGGGCGTGTCCTCTGCGTGTCTTGAGACACGAAGCTAATCTGATGTCCACGTGGGCGTGTTTGTGAAACATGTCCTGAGGACACAACCTGAAGGGTTTTATTGTAATCAAGATGAATAAAATTTGATCGTGGTTTTCTTTACCCCTAATTAATTCTCTGCTGAGGTGATGCAGGGTGAACTCATCAACAACAAGGGAAATGGAATAAAATACCAGGTAAAGGGTTTTATTAGAACAAATAGAACGTAATGAGAATGTTGCAAATACACATGGACCTGAAGGGTAACGTTGTTTGAATATACAATTGACTTTGAATTAATCAGCAAAATTGGTAATTAGGATAAAACAAGTAAGATTTCTAGTGAATACCTTCCATTTTCCTATCTTAATTCAGATTCAAGAGCCGTGTCTTTTGTGTTAATCTTTTACCGTGTCCTAGTTGTACGATCAATGGGGTATTTCGGTGGGTCGGAAATTCAGGTTTTTGACCTCAAATTTGGATTCAGCACCCTTGAAAACCTATATACTACAACTTTAAGCCCAATGATACTATAACATGTGGTAGAAAAATTAATTAAAGAGATCACACGTTTGAAAAAGGCGGGCCGCTATAAATGCACACACACTAGGAAAGGACTACGCCGCGCGCGTGTGTGAGTACTATTTTGTAGTATCCAAGAGGTCTTTCAAGGGTTTCCGTGCATGGATACTTTTTTCAAAGACAGTTGGCTAGCTACGTCACAATTGGCTAGCTACGTCACACCATTCAAATCTTCAACTTTCCTTAGCTTCTCTGATATTTTAAAAACATTTTCTCGACGAACAGACCCGATTACCGTTATTCCTGAGCCATACTCTTTTGAAAATAAAAAATAAAAAAAATTGACCGAAATACCCCATTATCAATTTCCAAATCTTGTTTCCAATGTTTCAATACAATTTACTTCTATCACTTTGATACTTTTTATCACCTGCCTAACTATTTTGGCCAAAATAAGCTAGGGATATTTGGTCTGTGCACTCACTTGTTGGGCCCGAAGGTAACCGCGACGATTTTAATGAGAAGGTAGAGTCCTCCAGTCAGTGTCTTAGGTTTCCGAGATGGAGAATAATTTGGGGATACGACTCGCCAAAATTCAGGGGGTTTGCTACTCTCGCGCTGACTTTGTTGAGAAGGGGGACGGTGATGATGTTCAGCCTGGACTCACTAATCACGCTTTTAAGGGGGGTGACTTTGAGCCTGGACCTACTCGTTGAGCTCTGTAAGGGAAGTGAAGATGGCTCCCTGTGGCAATCGTAAGATGGGCGCTCCCCTCCACTGTGACGTCACCCGGCGCCTCCTAGATCTGGTTTTCTGCCAACTCATTCAGGGGTGGTAGGTTCGTGGATACTGTTGACATGGGTGGTTTGTTTCCAGCCATAACATACCACCCAAGGTTGGTACCGTGGGTTGAACCCTGGTATGGACGCCTCAGGTGGTATTCGGCGTCTTGCAGTGGGGGCGGACCACGCCCCTGGGAGCTGGCCCAGATCGCCCCTCCACAATCCTCACCGCAAGTGGCTATGCAGAGGCTGCATCTTGGGGTTCAGGAAGGGGGGGTGTAACTTTACCCCAGCCCCGTCACTTTGTTGGTGTTATCAGTGAGCAGGGGCTCACATCCTTGTAAAGAGCAAAACTATTCGAAGTTATTCTTTGATTTCAATGAAAATTTCTGGGCGAATGGGCTGTAGATAGATGATTCCCTCTGAAAATAATCACCCGCTGACTGATAGTAGCCATCTAGTTTCCATCCCATATCTCGATGACATTTTTAGGGATCATGCGGATTGCGGTGTACATGGTCCCATATGAAAATCATCGCCCCGGTCTGATAGGCTCTCATAGAATTGACGGGTGACTCGGTAAAGTGCCTTTTTAGACTCATCCATAAAAATTACCGTAGATAATGACCAGGGCCGCAGTGATTTTTTAAAATTTATTTTTCCCATCATTCTGAGTAAATTTAACAATAGGAAAAAATATTTGGATTAACTCAATGACATTTCATTTTCTTACCGAGTTTAGTGTGCGCGTACCTTTATAAACACATAGGACTAAAAGGGTAAATAAAAACACGTTCTCCTTCAAATTGACATAATCCTCTGTTATATTGCAACAGTTCATTATAAATTATATCAAGCGTACCTACGCTATCATTTTCCGAAGCTAATCTGACTAGGCTCAAGGAATAACCAGTTTACATTTCCCTAACTCTCCTAAAAAAAATTCAAGTCTAGCTGAATATTGTTTTTGGTACAATTAGATATACTTACGGCATAAAAATACAGAAATTGTGGAATTTACTCCAATTGTATTTCTGGTAAAAGAAGAGAAGAGGTGGCTTATACCATCTATTAAGTAGGTCATTCCATATTTTGTTTTATAAGAAAAAAATGCCTCTATTATAATAGGTTATAGTATCCTACTTTTTGAAAACAGAATTTCCACAAAATTTTGTAGTCTTAATGTTACGAAGGTAATCTAGATAAACTGAAGAGTTAGATTAGAAAGGATGATAGTAGATTAATATCACAGTGCAAGAAAAGGGGATATCTCCAACAGTAAAAGTGGGGGAAAAGTCGCGTTAAATTTTCATAACGGAAATAACAGTAATATCGTTTGATACGGTGCAAAGTCTATAAAACCAACTCGTGTTCAATCATATAATTTTGTACACAAAACGTTACACAAAGATGAGTAAAGCATTAGGAAGTTCAAGACGAGATGAACCAAGATTGGGTAGATAGGTAGACATAGGTTACTGGTAGTGCCTGAGAAGACCAACAGGTGGAAATCAAGGCTTCAGCAATGAGTCTGAAGGGAGAAATTACAGTTTCATTGATGTTGAACAGAAATGGTATAAATAAACAGCAGGATGGTATAAATTAGACGTTTCTCAAGATGTTGCTATCCATTCGGGAGAAGGTAAATACAAAGTTAATAGCACTTGATTGAAGACGGCTACGGAGGAAGTTTTCTCGTATATTGTTAATGCACTCAAATTTATATAAAATTTAGTGAGGTAGGCTTAGGATAAATTCACAACATGAAAACAAGGCAAACGAATTTTGAAGACAAGTAGGCAGGTTTACCTGTACAAAGGTTCCTCTTATATTTTCAAATAATCAAATTTTGGTACTTCTCTTGGATGATCTACCTATCAAGAAATAGCACCTAGAACTCCTCTAAAAAACTGACTACCTACCTACACTTTTGTTTACTTATTATATCTCTCATTTTTTAAAATATTAAACCGTATGAGAAGAGTACGATTAATTTGGGGTCATCTAGGCTACAATTTATTGTGCTCACATCATGATGAACATACAAAAATGGCAAAAAATTGAAAACAATTACTCGAACAAACGTACGTTCTAACGGCAAACGAAACTATTGGAAAACAGACGGAAAAATGTCATAGTGAGTTCACACTGAATGAGAACGGTAGGGCGTGTGTACCAGTTATCACCACCTTCAGCGAGCTCTGCCGGGTTTTCAACAATATTTTGGTTGATGTTCATTTAATATGCGACATTCTTAAGCTTTTAGATCCACAAATACCTTGCAGGTGATGCGCAGGTTTTTTTTCTCAAGTTAATTTGAAATTACGTCGGTAGATGGGGAAAAGCACGGTGTTCCAGTTTACAACACCTCTTCGCAGACTAGAATGGCTGGTTCGTTTTATTTTTGAGCTTCAGGTTCAATGAATCTCTCACTAGTCTCCAGTTGCTCCAGTTGTTATCACTAGGTAGTTGTTCCAGTCATCACCAGGGGTTTACTGATTACAAACTGCGAAGTGTTCCAATTTTCGACACGTCGTTCCTGCCAAGGAAGAACTTAAGCCTGGGAAAGATTTAGTTCATTTTTGAGCTTTAGGTTCAAGGAATCTCTCACTAGTCTCCAGTTGTTATCACTAGGTAGTTGTTCCAGTCATCACCAGGGGTTTACTGATAACAAACTGCTAAGTGTTCCAGTTATCGACACTTCTTTCCTGTCTAAGAAATATTTAGTTTAATTTAGATTCAGATTCAAGGAATCTCTCACTCACTTATCTCCAGTTATCACTAGGTAGGTGTTCAAGTCATCACCAGGGGTTTACTGATAACAAACTGCTAAGTGTTCCAGTTATCGACACTTCTTTCCTGCCTAAGAAATATTTAGATCAATTGAGATTCAGATATCTCTCACTGACTAGTCTCCAGTTATCACTAAGTAGGTGTTCAAGTCATCACCAGGGGTTTACTGATAACAAACTGCGAAGTGTTCCAGTTATCGACACTTCTTTTCTGCCTAAGAAATATTTAGATCAATTGAGATTCATATATCTCTCACTGACTAGTCTCCAGTTGTTATCACTAGGTAGGTGTTCCAGTCATCACCAGGGGTTTACTGATAACAAACTGCGAAGTGTTCCAGTTATCGACACTTCTTTCCTGCCTAAGAAATATTTAGATTAATTGAGATTCAGATATCTCTCACTCACTAGTCTCGAGTTGTTATCACTTGGTACCTAGGTGCTTCCACTACAATTTATTTTTATTATTTTCTGATGATATAGTTGTTGGTCACAACAACAGGTGTTTTGTTAATAAAACCAGTTCACAATTTTCTTCCGATCCAAAAACGTCTTGTCATTTTATATTCTAAAACTTCAAAAGATGTTTTGTAATTACAATTCCAGAGGTACACCAAAGGTGTTCCAGTCATCACCAGGGGTTTACTGATAACAAACTACGAAGTTTTCCAGTTATCGACACTTCTTTCCTGCCAAGGAAATATTTAGTTTAATTGAAATTCAGATTCTAGAAGTCTCCAGTTGTTATCACTAGGTAGGTGTTCCAGTCATTACCAGTAGTTTACTGATTACAAACTGCGAAGTGTTCCAGTTATCGACACCTCTTCGCAGACTAAGAAGAACGGCTGATTTAGCTCATTCGACCTTTAGGTTCGAAAAACATTGTCCACATCCCTAGTTACATCAAATACAAATTTAAAGAACCTGTCTTTCACTCGTTGTTTGGGTTTGCCATTGGGAGAGAGCTTCTTTATCCTAATAGTGTAGCGGCTTTTAAAAGTCAATTGTAATACCTGTTCAGGGTCAAAGGGGATCATAAACCTTCTGGTCTGTCGGTCTGACCCTGATTTCTAGTTTTTGATGATTGCAAGCGTTTTTTGAGAAATAAAGTAATTATTTTCTGTTCCGAGTTCATAAGTCCGGGTATCTATTTTATTGTTCCCCAAAACTAGATTATTTCTTCGCCTTTTCGTTCCCCCACCAATTTGGAGGCAGTGATGAGATTTTTAGGGGATTTCATCACTTGATGAACGCTCAGTTACTTTTCCCATAAAACTGAAGTAGCGTTGTGTTCTACAGAAAAAAATCCAAAATAATAATAAACCTAAATCGATCTACCAAATTACCACCACACCAAGTATGGAAGCGATCCTCATTCCCTGGTGATATTTGGCGTTCCAGAGTCGCTTTCCCTCGTTTTCAGTCACTTTACCTCAATTCGAGTTCTTGAAAATCTCATCGAAGGTACCTAACCAAAAAGCTATTGATTAATTTTTTAGTATAATTCACCACAGGCCGCTCAATAGTGAGGATTTACATCTGGAGTTTTACCTTTAAAATGATCATGTTCTAGAAGTTGCCATTTTTTTCGAATGGTGATAAAAGGTACACTGGTGACACATCCACCCTACCTCATTTGACAGTAAATCAGCACAACGCGTGTAATCAAACCGGAATTCAAATTTATAATTAATATCAAGTGATGAAACATCAAACACTTTTCTCACTCAACAGCAAATTTAACACAACACGTTCAAATGAATCGAAATCCGTCATCATGACTCTCGCTCAAAAGCGCATGATCATCAGTCCATATTATTTCCCTCAAACCCTAAATTGATCAAAAGTTTTTTTTTTCTCTCTAAAAAGCTGGTTTGAGTTTTTTGGTCTCCGTCGATTTTATCAACTAGCCATTCGAATCTGTAGGGATTTTTTTTTTCAAGAGGTAAATTCACGTGGAGAAACGAAAACTAAATGCAGTAAATGAATCGATTTCCGTCCCTCATAACACGAGGAAGGTACTCTGTGTACGCCGATTCCTTCTCTGTGTCATCGAACACTTTATTATCACTCAATATCGAGAATACATTAATTTCGTAATAGATTTTCTCAATTCTGATTCATTTAGGCAGAGAATTTCATGTGTATTATTTTATACCTGTATAATACGTAGGTAGTAGTACTTGGGGATTAACTATTTTATTCATCTTGAATATATTTCAAGGTCTATATTACTTTTTTTAGATTTTCACGATTCGTATTCTTTTAGGTAGAATTTACCGTGTAGGCAGCCTACTAGAGACTTTACTATTATTAATTCGACTTTGAATACATTTTATAACCACAGTTTTGAAGTGAATAAATTCCAATCATATTTTCTTACAATTTTAGTGGTATTTTTATAATCTTTATATCATCAATCGAATGATAGTTGAGGGGTAATACGTCGTTATAAATGAAAATTTCGAAGTTAATGTAAGGTAACTTCATAATTCACATTGCAATTATTCGATTTCGACCTACTGATTTCAAAAATGATGTTGAGTTTGGAGAGCAATCGAATCAGTTTCTATAAGCCGACTGGCTAGTAGGCAGGAGTTGATTCCTAACATGCATAAATATTCTTACTGGGTGCTTCCATTGTTTTTCGTTTTGCTGATATCCTCTTGATTGGCTATTGGAAAACAAAAAAAGTCGGAGGATGTAGAGGGATGTGGGGAAATGCGGCGTTGGAAAGACCACCAAGTCAGGTAAGCGCCGCACAAGACGCGGGTGTTGACGCCTTGGAGTAGGTACTCTGGCAGAGATTCCTAGATCGAGTAACTCCGTGGCCCACACCACTTGCATATCATATTTTTGGTTTTTCTCCCTCCAGGTCTGCTCAAGATTCGTTGCATTGATAGCTTGTTCATTGAGAATCACAGCGGAACTGTCAGGGCTCACGGCGACGTTATTCGTCTTCAAACCACTGCTTGGCACTGAGTACTCCCTCTCCATATCGACCTCCTAGCCACTAGATGAATACCTGCCTGACAACTACACCATGAGTCCTCGTACAATCATGCACGAGGTGCCACAGGGTTTTGCGTATACTCTGAGAGCATTGGCAGGACATCAGTATGACTTATGTCCCAGCCTCTCAAACACCTCAGTGTAGCCAGTGTTGCCACCCAGACAGCATGGAAGTGCCGGTAATCTTAACACGTTCCACGAGGATTGCCTACCGGCAGGCACAAGTAATTCTCTCGCCAGCGGGGATTGCCTACCGGTAGGCAAACAAATCCCACCCCCTGAGCGGCTGACGTTTTGAGCGCTTTCTATATGTTGTATGAACTACTAATTTCGGGCGAAATTGCAATCCGTTTTGCACCCAGAATGCAACCTAGTGGAGAACGAGTATTACTAAACGAAATCACATGGAGAAATCCTGTTGAAAAAAATTACCAACTGGTTCAACTAAGAAGAAACAGATGGCAGTAGAGCGGCGAAAAAGTGCCTACCGGTAGGCACCCCGCGCTGTCGGGAAGACCACCCTGTTTGGGATTCACGTTGGTGATGAAATCACCGTTTTGGGACCCGTGTGGAAAGTGTTAACCACTGATACCCTCTGACGCCCAATTCACTCTTTGAAATGAATAAGGCAACATGGCGCAATTTCGAACTGCAGCTCCATCCATGGAGGCATGCTGGCAACTCAGCAGGTGGGTGGGTTTTGGAGCAGATAGTGTTGCTCGGTAATATCAAGCTAACTTATCATAATATATCAGTTATCTGACTAAATCAAGATCAGCAGCAACGCAGGTGACTTCCCAGTTCGAGCCCTGGAGGGTTAACATGGGAAAAGGATAGTTTCCGACAGAGAGGGAATGCCAAGGTCTCAAGCCTTAACAGAAGAGCGACTCTTGGTGAGAAGCATAGCCAAAAAGATACAGCATTATTTCTGATTTCAATGTCCAAGTTTTCAGTCAACCCACAATAAGCTTGCCAAAGACTAAAGCTGGGTTTACGTGGGCTCAGAAACTCGTGTTTCACTGGGGCCAGTCCACCAACTGCACCCAGCTGAACCCATAGGTCAGTTTTGGCATCAAGTACCTGCGAAGGAGGCTTTGCTGTGGCTAAGAAGCTACCGAAGCTCCTGTATGATACTGAACTTAAAATGACAATGAAATCCACATAGCCCTCTCTGAGTGGTACCACCAAGTATCCGAATCCAAAGAAAGATTCCAACTTCCTGAATCACTCTAGTGCCAGCTTCGTATGGGCAGACGAAAAAATACTTGAAAAATTCACCACATTTTTCAGTTTTTTAAAAACTAACATCGCATATACCTCCAATTCTACGCAATCAACATTTTTAGAAAAAGTAGGTCATTTTTAAACACTTGCAACTATAAATCAAAACTGAAATCATTCGGAACACCCGAAAAAATTGAAGTACTTACCCAAGTACTCATTCCAGTCCGTACTCGTACTCCACAAAGTATCGGGCAGGTACTTGAATAAATTATTGAACAAAGGAAACGTCTTTCCTACATACAATACATCCTTTTTTTTAAGTATGTCAAAAATAATGTAAATGCCACTGTAATGCAATTTTTTGTGAACGTGCCAAAGCACAATTAAGTTTGTTCTTTGTAAAAACCAAAAGCACCTTCTGAGCGCTCAATATTTCCATTTGTTAATATGTATATCGTAGAGACATCAAGACGACCTCCCAGGGTAGTAGAGTAGTTTGTGATGGATCGAAAAAAACTCCCATAGCAAACGAAGGAGAAAATAATCATAATAATTGAACGTGCGGAAATCCAAATTGAAGGCCAAAAGAAAAATTTAAGAGAAACCAAAAGGAAAGGTGAAGAAATGAAGAAAACGAAATAACGAACTTAGGAAAAATCGTTTATATCAACATATAACGTCATGTAACTTATAGCAAATCTATTTAACTAGTCGGTAAATAAATAAAAACAGGAATGTATTTAACACAATATGGACAGTTTATGTATAAAAATAAATATTAACAAAAATAACCCAAAAAAATAAAAAGGTTTGCAATGGGGTCGAAAGGTTATTTGTGTTTCCTTCGTTTTTTTCAAACCGCGAAGAAGTGAAAAATCTTAACATTTTGTTGATGTTGAAATGCAAGTTTCTCTTCTACTGATTTTTTTTCTCACAAATTTGTTGTTTTTAGTCTACTCTAGTTTTGACCCTGGGTGGTTTTGGCTGTCATACGAAGTCCATCCCGCTTTTACGGGTTTTGCGGCACTCGACGAGGCGCTCGGCGAATTTCTTGATTTCGGAGACGATGAAGACGGTCGAGGTGAGGCCGGTGAGGAAAGCCAGATCTGGGGAAAGAAATAATGATAACATTGATGCATGGGGCTGTACGGCTCTGTCAAATCGAGACATCATCCAAAGATTCCAGAACAATGTGCTAAGAACGGTGGTCAATGCACCAAGGTACTTTCGAAACGAACGTCTCCATCATGCGCTTCGGATCGAAACAATAAACGATGCTAAAAAGCGACAAGCTGTGAGACACCTACAGCGGCTAAGATGCCACATCAACGAGGAAGCTGTCCAACTCCTTGATACAAGTGAAATCATCAGAAGATTGAAGCGTACCAAACGACTTGACCTAGCTTACTTGTGAAGCAGTGAAGTGAAACATCCACCATAACCAACAAAAACTCAGTGATGTATCTTAGTTTTGAATATATGTCCATATATTGATGCGCATATGTCCATATGTGCAAAATTGATGCGGATTGCTTGGATTAATAGGGTTACTGAAAACTTGAGCTTAAGGGTCTCAGTCGACCGCTGCTATTTTCTTGGTCTGGTTAGTCTAATCTCTTACGGACTGGCGCTCGGTCGTACCTTTCCACCCCCATTTAAAGGAGCAACATTGCCACCCACCTCCACCTGTCTCAGTCGGCCTCCATTCCTTCCTCGTTCCAGGTTAGTCTAATCTCTTACGAACTGACGCTTGCCCCCCCCCCCTATCCCATTTAAAGGAGCAACATTGCCACCCACCATCCGCTGGGTATCAGTTGGCCCCTGTTCCTTCCTCATTCCAGGTTAGTCGAATCTCTTACGAACTGGCTCTTGGTCGTCCCATCCCACGCCGATTTAAAGGAGCAACATTGCCATCCACCACCCCCTGGGTATCAGTCGGCAGCCGTTCCTTCCTCGTTCCAGGTGAGACTAATCTCTTACAAACCAGCGCTTGGTCCCTGCTCCCCATCCCACCCCCATTTAAAGGAGCAAAATTGCCATCCACCACCTCCTCTGTCTCAGTCGACCTCTGTTCTTTCCTCGTTCCAGGTTAGTCCAATCTCTTACAATCCGGCGCTTGGTTCCTGCTCCCCTTCCCACCCCATTTAAAGGAGCAACATTGCAATCCACCACCTCCTCTGTCTCAGTCGACCTCCGTTCCTTCCTCGTTCCAGGTTAGTCGAATCTCTTACAAACTGGCTCTTGGTCGTCCCATCCCACCCTCATTTAAAGGAGCAACATTGCCATCCACCAACTTCTGAGTCTCAGTCAACCTCCGTTCTTTCCTCATTCTAGGTTAGTCCAATCTCTTGTGAACCAGCACTCAGTCCCCCCTCCCCTTCCTACTGCCATTTAAAGGAGCAACATTGCCACCCACCACCCCTTGTGTATCATTCGGTCGCCATTCCTTCCTCGTTCCAGGTTAGTCTAATCTTTTACGAACCGGCGCTTGGTCGCCCCTACCCACCACTATTTCAAGGTGCAACATTGCCACCCTCCATTCCCAGTGCCTCCCTCTTCTCATAGCTAGTCAGTTCTCATAAACAATTTTTCCCATTTTTCTCAGGAAATAATCATCCAATTTCCATGTTTCTTGTGACATTGTTATTTGTATAATCTACACCCATGCACTTGTTCAATTCCAAAAGTAAAAAGTTGAAAGTAAATTTGAAAATTGAAGGATTTTTGACATTCATTAGTGCATCTACCTAGAGAATTGAAAAGCTGAAATATTGCCGCAGGAATCATCAAAATCGAACAATAATTGCCAAAGATAGGGAGGAAAAATCGTTTATTCACTGACTGAGAAACCTTAATAACTGCATATATACTCGTTTATTGAACATTTTCTCCAAAATATTCAATTTTATCTGACGAAATCTGGGCTTATTAGCATGGAATAAGCCTTAGCCTTGGACTAACCACTCCAAAACATTACGCAGGAGGGATGTTGCGGAGAGAGTGACAAGCGAGTGTCTGGGATAGAGGGGGGTTATCCTCCACCTATCCATCCCATCCCTACTCCACCGAATACGCGGCTGAAGTTTCCATGTTTCTTGAATTTTAGGCAAAGGCTTGAAGCAGTAAGGCGAGGCCCGAGTTTTCTTTGTGAGTTGTGCTGTTGTGATCAGCTACCTCTTCGCATTTCTGTCCATTCACCTCCTTAGCTCAGTAGTAACGAGCTCCGACTCAGAAATGTAAATATAGTTTAGTTGGAACCACTGGAGATGGATCCCTTGTCGAGGTTAGTTAATTTTTAATGATTCAACAATGCTGTACCAAAGAGTAATAGATCGGATAGAGACTGTAATATCGAATATAGGTTCGGAAGTATTGATATTTTGAAATTTCGGGTATCGATACCCATCCCTAATTTGAGATCGCATTTGCTCTCAAGACAGATTTGTGGGACTCCGTAGCCACAGGATTAGCGATGCCTGGAATATAAGGATGAAATTAAGGGGGTCTCAATCAGTCGCCGTTCGATCCTCTTTCCGGGTTAGTATTTCCCTGAATCGCAGGGGCAAAACTCAAAATATTGTAGCTAAATTTGAAGTTTTCAAGGATTTTAGAAATTCATTAGTGCATTGGCCTAGGAAATTGAAAAACTGAAAGATTTCTTCAAAATTGATCAATAATTGCCATAGAAAAATGGGGAAAACAACCGAATAAACGGGTTTTCCATTTTTCTCTGGCAATTATTGTTCAATTATGATTATTCCAGCGGGAATCATTCAGTTTTTCAATTTCCTAGGCCAATGCACTAAGGCATTTTAATAATCCTTGAAGATTTCAAATTTAGGTACAATTTTTAAATTTTTTGCCCCTGCAATTTATGGAAATACTAGCCCGGAACGAGGAACGAATGGGAACCGACTGAGACCCCCTTAAGAAATTCTGACATCCTCGACCCACCCAGTTTTGTAAAACACGTATGGTTTGTTACGACAGACGGAAAACTAGGTATAGTTCGATAACCGTTTTGCAAACTTGCACAATCACACCAACATCTCCTGTTGCGTAGAGTTTTTGGCTTCAAATTATTTCTACTAGATGAAGGAGTCAAGGAAACTCGAAAATCAACAATCCCTTATCAACATCGTCAATGGCAACATCCTGCATCAACCAGTTTTTTGCTTCTCATGAAAAGTTGGGAAATAGTCGATAGGGGATAGAGGTGTGTAAGACAAGGTCATTTGGCGGATTCGAATCCCAAACGGTCACTCATTACAGAGACCAGGTCTTTTGAATCCGTTCACTCAAAAGACCAACAACCAACCGGTCAGAAGTCACAAAAACGAGCGAGTCGAAACGTTGGGATCCAGGTCGTGACTCGAAAAAACGCTGAGTCGAAAAACCGAATGAGTCGGAATAGGTTACAATGAGTAGGCGATTTGAATGAATCGAATGAGCTAAAAGACAAAAACAAATGAAAGATCGATTCGAATCGTATGAATCAGACTTTGAGTGTGTTTTGTCTTTTTAGTCCTCTGTTCATTCGAACGTAATTCTTCACTTGGATGATGGAAGGTTTTGCTTAGAAAACCACTTCCATCTACTTCTTTCTGTTGATACTTACTTGTCATTTGCACTCATTAATGATCCATGTACAAACATGCATGTATATAAATGTACATTATACATCCATTTTGCGGGCAATTAATTTATTTTGTTGGCCTTCTGCCGTCCTAATTTAACCGGAAAACTCGATTGGTGGTTTGATGAACGAATGACCGTGTTTATTTTGATAACCCGTTCAGTTCTGACAAGGTCATTTTGTAGATAAGGTCTTTTCAATACGTTCACTCCTGACCGACACACCTCTAATAGGGGATGTTACTTCTAAAGCGACGATATCATACAAACTGTCTGATATTTTCTGTTCCAAAATTAAACGTTTCTTGTACGGTTTGATATTACAGCGTCTAAACTGATATAAACTGGAGATTTGCTCGCTAATAGATACTTACAACTTAGAATAATATAGTTTACCTCGCCAAGTGAGAGCCTCAGTCTGAAACACGGACATCAGCGGGGGAAAGTAGACAACCATCAGCTGACCGATGACTGAACCGGTGACGGCCAAAAGGAACATTTTGTTGCTGAACAATCCAATCGAAAACACGGATTTCGTCTGAAAAAAAAAAATAAAAAAAAAGTCGTTAAATAAAAGTCCAGCATGAGTTAATGAGCGAATTTTAACAGAAATCTGCTAAGGTAATGGTATAAACGAATATGATTTAGGAGAAACGTCAGGGAACGTTTTAGAATGTTCCAAAACAGATTTCAATAGTCCGTCCTAGAAATTGTATGCCTTTGCAATAGCTTCATTTTCCTAGAAAAATCGCAAAAATACAGTAGGTAGCCTTCTAGATTCTAGTTTATACAGGGTGTCTACGCTTAAGATGGGCATAAGGGTTCGACTTCACGAGGTATTTCCTACAAAAAATGTCTCTTAGCAAATTTTCTTAAACCACTTACAACGCCTTTTTTTCATTTCGAAGTTTTTTTTCGCGTTTTCGACTTACGACATTAAAACTGTCATAACTCCTGTTATTTACCAAGTAAATGAAAATTTGAGGATATCGTTGGAAAGAACGTTAAATTTCCAAGCTACCTAGTGTGAAACCAAAATCTTAATATATCTAGCAATAAACCATATCCAAAAACGCTGAAAATGATTACACAAAGGTTTATTATTTTTCTATATACGAGGGGGACCCAAAAGTAACAGGAATCGAGCTGGAGGCGAAAGACAGGTGTGATTGGCTGGTTGGCAGGTGGGGGATTTGAAAGCGACACATCTCACGATTCAGTGTGCGAAGTTGGGATGCTGTGAGTTTAACGGTTCGTCATTGAGATTTTTTCTAGTGAAACAACTTTTTCCGTATTGGCGAAAACGTGTGATGGCAGACAGCGTGGAGGAACGCGCGGCCGTGAAATTTTGTTTTCCGTTGGGAAAAACGCCGGCTGAAACTCTCGTAATGCTTAAAACTGCTTAAGGGGATGCTGCATTGAGCAAAACACGTGTCTACGAGTGGTTTCAACGTTTTAAAAATTGGCAAATTAGGATTGAAGACTAATCTCGTTCTGGCCGCCGTTCAACGTCAAGAACTGACGACTACGTTGATAAAATCAGCATCATGATTCGCGAAAGGTGGGATTTCGCATGCAGCGGCTGCGGCCAGAGTACGCATCTCCGAGACGCGGCGGCCAGCCGCCCACTACTTCTTCTGTGTATTTCAATGGAACCGATTTGACATGACCGCCAGCGGCCGCAGTCAGAAATTCGGGCCGCCGCGTCTCGGCGGCTCGACTGCTCGAGGGACCAGTCGAGACGCGCCCCTTCCGGCGGCTGTATATGCAAACCCGTTTCATTTCAAGTGAAATTCGGTACATCACGGAGGTGAAGACTGTAATTCACGCAAACCCGTTCATTTCAAGGGAAATTCTGTACATCAGATCTTCTTCCACGAGGGAAGTGATGAAACCAAATTGGTTGAAGTTGAGCCGGAAAAACAGTCGGAACTTCTCTTCATCGTTCTCGAGGTGCAACTGCACTAAAAAAAAGAGAAAGAGCCCTCCTCTTTTCTTTTTTTAAACATTGGACCTATTGGTCTTCTGATAGTACAATTAAAATCTTCCTCCTCTTCTTCATCCATTAATAAACACACCGCGAGTTTCCTTCTTGCCATCACGTTTCCGTTCCCGTTGAACCAAAAAAATAGACTGATGATCGACGGGACGCCGCGTTCCATCGCCGACATGCGAAACTACCCTCTCCCGCGGCCGGCCGCGGCCGCGGGCGGTCGGGCAGTTGGCTGCCGGCGGTCGGGCGGTCGCGTCTCCATGCGAAACCCACCTGAAGACCGTTGTCGAACGGTCGATCAATTGGTTGAGATGTCTGGGATATCTTGGAGTTTAATGCAGAGAATTTCATCGGAGGATTTGTGCATGAGAAGGGTTGCAGCCAAATTTGTCCCACGCCTTCTCACAGACGAGCTAAGCCCCCGCACTCATTGCCCTGTCTGTGAAGCAGTTTCCTACGAAAAATGGCATGACACCGATTGTTTACCCCCCCCCCCCTATTCACCTGATCTCGCCCCCCGCGACTTTTTTTTGTTCACCCGACTCAAAAGGGACTTGAAAGGAAAACGGTTTTCGGCTGTGGAAGATGTGAAACAAAAATCGCCGGATGGCCTCAAGTTCATTCCATTAAATGAATTCCAAAAATGTTTTGAATAAAAGACGCGATTGGAAAAGTGTGTTGCAGTTAGTGGCAATTACTTTGAAGGTGATCAAAATTTGGTGTAAAAATATTGCAAAATGAAGAAGTTATGACGAAATTCACTTTTGGGTTTTGTGTTTACTTTTGGGTCCCCCCTCGTAGATCACTCGTCTGCAAAGATCACGGTTTTGCCAATGTTACCACCAACCAACATGAAGAAAAACATTGATTGCATTTCGGTCAGCTAAAATTTGAACGATGATTAGGCCTCTTTTGCGATTTACATTCGTGTTATGATTTATCGTAAGTCCAGCCGTTAAATTCTCGTAGGGAGCGATTGGTTTGTACTACAGTGCTCCGCGTGGTCTCTAAAAATTCTAAAAAATCAGTACTATCTTAAATTGATGGAAAAACAATACCTTTATATAAAATTTTTTTGAGTTGATGAGTTTTCAAAATTTAACCCTTAGAAGTGACCTTCATCAACCAAAATCTTCGGGGCACAACTAGACCCCAGATGGAGCCTACATACCAAATTTCATCAAAATCGGTCAATGCTAACTGAGGAAAATGCAGCGTACGGTGGACTGACGGCCAGAATTTTATTTGAATTTCAGTGAACAATTTTTTCGAATAAGTCTATTTTAAAAATTTTGAGGTCATTGTACCTACTCGTAATAGCTTCATTTTCCTTGCAAATTCGCTAACAGGTCGATAAGTACCAGTTGTAGTAACCAAATCGTTACAATTTAACGTTAAGTGTAAAGCCTTCACCTAATTTCGATTTATTAGAGAGTTTTTGGTGCCAGAATCTGACGGGCCCCGTTAGGAGGAGTCTAGCGCGAGCAACAGAGGATGCTACCCAGTTGAAGGAAGAAGCCCTTTAACTATGGTCAGGGGGGGAGGGGAGGCGCTCGTGTTGGTGGGCCTCTAGGAACGGGTGACTGTCTGGGGGAACCCATTCATCGTCGCCCGCTGCTGTCAGGAGGCAAATCCATCATCACCCGCAAACTCCGAGCTTTGTGAAGAGGTTCCACGGGCCCGTTAGTGGTTGCCAAAAACTGTCTATTGGAACAATAAGTTGGAGCATCCATAGTGCTACGATTTATTGTTGCTTGTAAAGTGGACTGAAGGGGAAGGGTTTTTGATAAACCCTTCTCAGTAGGCTAAAACAGCATGGAGGTAGTTCACAATACACCTCTTCAGGTCGCAGTGGAGGGGGTCTGTAAATCAGTTCCCGTCAATCCTCCCATCTTCAATTTAACAAAAAATTCTTACTCAAATTGAATACGGTTTGATCAGTAGGTAAAATTAATTTAGCGATGTTTAGGGGAAAAAAATCACCTGAGAGCGACAGCTCAAAGCGTTGAACATGTCAAAGAAAACGAAGCACGTGAAGGTCATTGTGGTATCTCTCTTGGTGATGCCATCAGTACTCATCTGAAATGTAAAATAACTCGTGAGTACAAACTAGATTGAGCAGACAACGTAGGCGCCCCATAGACTGCATTCTCCGTTGATTTGACCAAAGATCACATTTCTTAAGTTACGTAAGGTATCGAGGTCAAAATGTGACATAGTCAACACTGCCGTGCTAAGCCAGAAAGTCGTATCTTGACTTCACCCTACTTTCGGGAAAACGACCTAATAGGTTTCGTGGCGAAATAATTCTTTCGCGGGATTATTTTTTCTCCTTTTACCACAATTATAGGTTTTTCTTAAAAGAAATTAGTAGCCGAATCGATTTCTGGAGACAAAATTAAACATTTTTGAGTGTAAATTGTCAAAAATCGATGATACGAGATTACGCTCTCGTAAACCCGAAGTTACGACTATTCTGTTAATTTTAATTCTTGAAACATTAATTCATTTGAATTAACATTTTAATTCAAGAAACCATTTAACATTGATTATTTTGTCATCCTACTTGGCTCAAAGTCAATCGTATTTCATATCTGTGTTCAGAGTGTAAGAAAAAACTGCTGAATCAATAAAAATAAACGTTTATTCACTTAAGTAGAAACGTAAAGTCACCACTAAATGTTGAGTTTTCAGAGGCAAAAAGTCGTATCATGCAGATTTAATGCAAGAAGTCGTATCGTCGAAATAGGCAAATTCCCGTATGTATTAGTGTCAAGATACGAGTTTTCTTCTTCTGAATCGCTCTGATACAACTAGTTTCTTAGCAAAATCAAGTTAACACGCCTTAACGCGAAAGTCGGGAGGCTTGTTTGAGGCATTTCTAATAGAGATACGACCCTAAAACTCCGAAAATCGATAGAAATCGACCCCCAAAACCCCCAGGTACCAATAACTCAATTTGGCCGAATTTTCACGTTACGACTTTCTGGCTTAGCACGGCAGAACAGTTACAACCTAAATTAAATTTTGAAAGTTCACTTGTGGCAAAAAACAATATTAAGGCTACAAAAAGTTCATTCAATAAGAGAAGAAATACATTAGGACATTCCAGTCTCTGGCAAACATCTACAGGGATACGGTCGTCCATGAGGGCCAAAGATCAATCTGATATTCATTAGTACGGCTCTTAAAAATCCAATATTATTATTATACCGTTGCATAATATAGCATTTCCAAGCCAAATGAAACCTTTTCCAAACCAAATGAATCCTTTTCTAAACCAAATGAATCCTTTTCCAAACCGAATGAATACTTTTCCAAACCAAATGAAACTTTTTCCAAGCCAAATGAAACCTATTGAGTGTAGGTAGGTAGGTAACCACTCAAATTCAACAGTCAGAAATTTCTCAAACTTACTTGTTTCCTATTCTACTAAGGTGAGATCTACTTCGATAATCCTACGCCTAAAATTCATTGAATTTTCATTTTGGCAACTTCTTTGTATGATAGGTACAATTGCATCGATCTGAAATTTGCCGAGTATCTACCCATCTAGGTACATACCCATGTACCTCATTTCACTCATTTTCTCAATTTGATTTGGAAAAACTTTCATTTGGTTTGGAAAAGGTTTCATTTGACTTGGAAAAGGTTTTATTTGACTTGGAAAAGGTTTCATTTGGTTTGGAAAAGGTTTCATTTGGCTTGGAAATGCTACATATTATTTAAAGATTTTTAAAATATTTTATAACATGATATTTAAAGGTTTTTTTAAAACTAATAATGTACATTAAAGTGGGTTTTATAGGTTACTTGAACAAAATTTGGTTATGATCTTAAAGCGACATCTGAGGAGCGATATTTCGCTCATACCGGGATACCAGCTTCCACAGAAGGGATCTTCCAGAGCAGGAATTTCTATGATAGATCAAAATGGCAACGTCTGATTTGCGTATTTGACAGGCGAAAGTATATGATTGTTTCCCACTTGATTCTTATACTGTGAGTTGGACGTGTTGCATATTTGTTTGCACTTATACCTAGGAAGGACCATTGTGATAGGTTAAATAAATCTTTAAACAGTATAATATTCCTATTGCGCGGGTTATCTGACTACCTGTCCAAAAATGCCGTAATTGCAGCTTATCATGCGGTCTTCCACAGCCGTATGAGTTACTGCATTCTATGCTGGGGCCATGCCCCGTCGGCCAAGATTATTTTTGGATGCCAGCGTAGAGCGATTCGAGCTATAACCCGTCTAAACTACAGGGCCGACTGCCGAGCAAAGTTCATCGACTTAAACATTTTGACATTGCCAGGCCAATACATCCTAAGTTGTCTGGTGTACGTATATAAAAACCGCTCCGAATTCCCAACACCTTCTCATAAATATGATACACGAAATGCACGTATCCTATCGCTACCTGCAAGTAGGCTGAATGCGGCAAGAAACTCTATTGGTTGGTGGGGGCCAATATTGTTTAATGGACTTCCTTATAAGATTCTGGTCTGGTAACAGGCTTCACCCCACTCCGATTCCACCTTAATCGCATTGGGGTGACGCAAGATACAACCCTATGCAGGCTATGTGGTGAGGCTGAAGAAAAGGCCTCCCACATAATTTTTGATTGCCAAGCTCTATCAACCCGCAGGTTCCAACTCTTTGGGTCACCCACACCCATGGAGGCATTCCCCTGCACTAATCTAGCCAAACCACTACTGGCCCTTACTAAAGGGCTGGGACTGTTTGACTAGACAATAGAATCTGCGGAGAAGCACAATAAGCCACCAGGCTTCAGTGCTTTTGGGCTCCCCTCACCCTGATCCGCAGATTCAGGTACAATCTACAATCCTTATAAGATTCAAAATTTGGGAAATTTGAGTATTTTTAAAGCTGCCTGTAAGAGTATTCTTTTGAGCATGGCGCCGTATGACCTAGATGAGTACTTTGACAAAATTTTAAATTATACGTTCTACTTAATATTTATGCCGTGCATCTGACGGAGGAAGTTTTATAAAAGTACTCTATTCAAATCATGCTTAATTTTATTATACTAGGTTAGTTCTGGTAGTGATATTTTTCTGTGATAATAGTGTAACTGTATTGTGATGTTAGGATTAGGGTACCTAGGTGCATTTTTAATTTGACTGTGTTTGTAGAGTAATATATTTTATAAGTGTTAATTTTGCTTCCGAGTCTACCAAGGTAGCGGAAGCTTTGTTTTCACTTTTCAAGGACGAAAAAAAAAAGTTCTCCAAAATCAAAATTTCCACTCGCGTTTTGCGTTTTAGACCTTTCTGAACAATTTTGGTTCCGTGTCTGTCTGTCTGTCTGTCTGTCTGTCTGTCTGTCTGTCTGTGTGTCTGTGTGTCTGTCTGTCTGTCATGAATTCCTTGTAACGCGCATAACTATACGAAGTTATTGTCCGATTTCTATGAAATTTTCAGGAATTGTGCGGGTTGGTGTGTAGACGGTCCCCTATGAAAATCATCATCCCCGGACTGATAGAAGCGACTGCGCATGCGCAAACGTGAATTCCTTGTAACGGCCATAACTTCTACATTCTCCATCCGATTTCAATGAAATTTTCAGGGATGTTACAGATTAGTATTTAAATGGTCCCCTATGAAAATCGTCAACTTCGAACTGATAATAGCTACTGCGCATGCGCAAACGTGAATTTCCTTGTAACGGCCATAACTTCCACATTTTCCACCCGATTTCGATGAAATTTTCAGGGATTATGTGAATTAGGTTGTAGATAGTCCCCTATGAAAATCATCATCCCCGGACCGATAGAAGCGACTGCACATGCGCAAACGTAAATTCCTTGTAACAGCCGTAACTTCAACTGTCCCCCAGGGGTCGCGGGTTCGAATCCCAGCCGAGGCTAAGTATTTTTTTGATCCAATCACATACATCTACTCACTTACTTTTTCATCCGAATTTGATGAAATTTTCTAGGGTTGTCCAGATTAGCGTGTAGATGGTCCCCTATGAGGGTAGTGGAAGGTACTTAGAGATTGGTGTTTTGAGATTAACAACTATGCATCAGATCATCTATATAATCGGGTTATGGATACGAGGAAGCTATGTGCCACACCCACTTGGCAGACGTTTTTAATATGCAATTATTGTGGAATTTGAAATTTGTTACTTCTCAGTTTTTATTCTCGTAGTCACTCGAAAAATTGTTTAATGTACCTATTTACCTGTTATTCTGTTCACATCTTGTTGCATAAATACTTAAATTTACCTATTGTATCTACCGAAATGTGACTATTGAAATACCATGATTGGTTTTGTTCAATAAAAAACTTCATTCAATCATTCATACAACTAAAGCATCAAAAAGGTAACTTATAATAAATCCTGAGGCCTATTCACCAATGGCCAACCTCAGCAGCCAGTGCTAAGCAGTTGAATAGGGAATGGGTGGAAATGACTTTACTGATTATGATTTCAAGACAAAAGGTTCATCTAAACCTAAAACATGGCGCGATCGATCATTTTGCACAATGCTCATCGAGATTTATAGCAAATCTTCGATCGATAGTAAATGATTACCTCTCTCTTGAAGACCCATAGAGTTCCCATGATGATGATTGCCGCTGATAGAAGGACGTTGACGATGAGGTGTTTGGTGATCATGGGCTGCTTCACGTTTCGAGGCCCTTGCTTCACGATGTCCTTGTCGACCGGTTCAACCCCAAGACTGTGAATATGGAAGACAGACATTAATACTACACCGGATTAAGTAGGAGAATCAAAATTTTGAGTTTGAAGCATTCCATTAAATGGAATTTAATTCAATGGAATTTTGGAAATTTTCCAATCGCGGTTGATATTGAAAATACTTCGCGTATCATCTACGATTGAACTGCTTTTAGAAGAAAAAAAGGTTTCTATTTCTAATTGTATTTTGATTAGTACTGATATTATTCAAGTACCGGCTCAATTGCACCATCATCAAATCCGAAAAAAATGAATAGGAATTAGAAAGAAAATTTGTAGGGCGATGACATCACGGCAAGGAAGTGATATCACGAATCAATGACAGAAGCTGATGAGAGTGAATTTGGAACACATATAGTGGTAGCCATTACTTTGTAGTTACAGTTGGGTAAGGGGAGGATTAAGAAGGCTGGTCCTCGTTTTATAGTTTACTCGAGTACTTTCGCCGGGTAGGCATCATCAGGAGCTTAACTGTCTAGTGGATGGGGGTTCACTTTTCCCTTGGTTATACATGGTAATAATCATTCGGCTGAATTTCCATTTGTCATAGGGGCTTGCGAATTTGCTGCTTAGGGGTGGGAAATTTGAGATTCTTCTCTTGGTTTGCCTTATTCTTCATTCCAAAATTTTTTGGTATTTTCCTTGTGCATTTTTTGCATGTTGTAGATGTGTGTTCATCCTTATATGGTGCAATTGGGTCACCAGAGCTCTCTGCTTGGGAATTATTCTTTGGCACTATGATTGAAAAACCAAGGAAGGGGTATTATTTAAAATAGCTAGTGGGAAAGTTAACCTTTTCAAACTGGGGAACTTTATAAGGGAACACCCCTAAGCAGCAAATTCGCAAGCCCCTATGACAAATGGAAATTCAGCCGAATGATTATTACCATGTATAACCAAGGGAAAAGTGAACCCCCATCCACAAGACAGTTAAGCTCCTGATGATGCCTACCCGGCGAAAGTACTCGAGTAAACTATAAAACGAGGACCAGCCTTCTTAATCCTCCCCTCACCCAACTGTAACTACAGTGAATTTGGAAGAAACTTGAGAAACTGCAATGGACTACTGGTGCGAATTAAAATGTTTATATCACACCCGAATTTCCGACTTTTCCATACTTAACTGGAACAGTCAAAGATTAACAGTGGGAATTGGTAGAGAGAGGGAACTAGTGCCCTGTACTGGATGGCATGGGTCCATCGGAGGTCTCCAAAGATATAAAGACGAAATTGTAGATGCTACAAACCATGATTTTGGAGAAAGGATTTCATGGATGATTTACACTGTAATGGGGTATTTCAGTCATTTTTTTTTTTTTTTTTTTTTCAAAAGAGTATGGCTCAGGAATAACGGTAATCGGGTCTGTTCGTCGAGAAAATGTTTTTAAAAAATCAGAGAAGCTAAGGAAAGTTGAAGATTTGAATGGTGTGACGTAGCTAGCCAATCGTGACGTAGCTAGCCAACTGTCTTTGAAAAAAGTATCCATACACGGAAACCCTTGAAGGACCTCTTGGATACTACAAAATACTACTCACACACGCGCAGGGCGTAGTCCGCAGCGTAGTCCTTGCCTAGTGTGTGTGCATTTATAGCGGCCCGCCTTTTTCAAACGTGTGATCTCTTTAATTAATTTTTCTACCACATGTTATAGTATCATTGGGCTTAAAGTTGTAGTATATAGGTTTCCAAGGGTGCTGAATCCAAATTTGAGGTCAAAAAACCTGAATTTCCGACCCACCGAAATACCCCATTATGAAGGAACGAATACGAGTTGAAGGGAGGGAGATCCTGGCGAACTGGGGTAACCGTCCATGAGCCTTCTCATCGGTTGCAGATGAGATATACGCCTGATATTATGATGTCAAGACACCAATCCCACAGGTTACTCTTCTTCAGGGTATTCTTCTCTTGATTGATAGCCAAGCAACCATAAAATCCCTTCAAAATCACATCACCACCTCATAACTGGCGTGTGAAACGAAAAGGTCGATAAATAACCTGTTTCTTGGAAACAAGAAAACTTCAATAAAATGGATACCAGGGCATACCAACCAGCCGGGGAACGAACAAGCCGATATTTTGGCAAAAGAAGTTTTGAAGAAAGAATTCATAGGACCTTCTCCGGCGTAGGCCAGGTTTGGTTTGGCTTAGGTACGACGTGACGTACCTATTTTCAATCCGACACCATTTGTCGATAAAGACTTGCGGTAGAATCTGATGCTGGTTGGATATGGTGCGTCCTTATCGACTAAACAAGGATTGGTCACGCCGTATCTAAGCTGAACCGAACCTGCTAGGAACTCTCTACCATGTAGGCAGAGCAGGAAAGTAGACTGCTTATATGACATCCTCACACTCGAGGTAGACTGCATACGACAATTCTACCGGTATTGATGTCGGATAATAGAGAGTTCCTAGGAGATTTTTGATTCGGCATAGATGACGTGAAGTATTCTTCAGGTTGAGGGTACGTCACGCCGTATCTAAGCCAAACCAAACCCACAAGGAACTCTATTGAATCAAGATGTACCTCTGCGCAGGTGGTCCGTCCATGATGATGTTGATCCACAAAATCTGCATGGCGTTCAGTGGGTTGGGTATTCTGAAGAGAGTAGCCAGAGCTATCAAGGATAGAGCTGCTATACTCGTGCTCAGTTGAAACCTCACGAAGTTCCTGATGTTGTAGTAAATCCCTTTTCCTTCTTCGATAGCCGCTCTGAAAATTCACAAGAATCGATGAGTAAGGAGTTGATGATTACGTAGATTCATTCAGACAACTTCCACAGGATCTACGGTTCTACAGTCAGATCATATAATCTTTGGCATTTAATTTAATTTTTAAGATTTAAGTGGCATTTAACAATTAATTTTTAAGACCGTCACGGTTGATATTGCACCTTCACGACTCTAGAAAGCGTAACCAGGTTTTTCTAGTAACAAACAATGCATGATGGTCGGAAAAATAATAAAAACTGTTAATCATTATTAAATGACTAGCTGAAAAGCCTGCTAAAAGCAGGCAAAAAATTGTAGATTTGTAAAAAAAAAAAATTTGGTGTCGCGGCCTGGAATCGAACCCGGGACCCCCACGTTCGGGCGACATATGTACGTACGTACGGTTGGCGTTTTATGTATATAGATAAAAGTTTCGTGCTTACATAATGGTATTGAAGTCGTCATCAACCAGAATCATGTCAGCTGCTTCCTTGCAGACGTCTGTTCCGCTTTTGCCCATAGCGATTCCAATGTCAGCTTTTTTGAGCGCCACACCGTCGTTGACGCCGTCTCCCGTCATCGCGACTATGGCACCCGATCGTTGGTACGCCTGTAAGTTGAAAGCTAAAGTAACATTGGATTGTATTTGGACTGAAATCCTCCTCAGTGGTCTTTACGGAAGTGGAGTAACGCCATTCAATCAATCCAATTTTCCATGAGTCCAATTTTTGATGACAATATCAATTTTGATTCATCCTGCTGTTCGTCATTCACTCAGTAAGACTTGGCCGTCCTTATGCGACTGATTGTCACAATAGATCAAACTTGTGGTCAAAGTGACTAAGGGCCCTGTCCCAATTAATATGCGATTGATCTGGGGTGAAGCAGGACAAACTCTTCAATGAAATAAGATAACCACGTACAAATCCGATTCAGACCATTCTGAATCCGAAGTCGCAAAAAACACAGGCGTATGTCTGTCCGTGCCAATGTCCTGTGTACTCTGGCTAGAAATTATTCGTTTTGAAGTTAGTTGCGAGATAACATGAGCTTGAATAGAACAGTTAGAGATGGAGTAGTCTTGATTTGGGTGGTTTTGCATTCGTGTTTCTAGCGATCGACCTATCATTAAACAGAAACACGAACTTGAAAAGCCTAGATAGGTTTGACGTAGACACTATTATGAACCGTAATAATGATTGGGAGGGTTTAGCATTTGTGTTCTGTCAATTGACCTATCATAAAATAGAAACATAAGAAAAGCCTAGATCGGTTGGGGACTCACCAGATGGACAGTATTGGAGAAAGGGGTTGTTGATTACATTAACGAAATAGTCACAATTTTAATGAGATGTACATTATGGATTTACAGCAAATTGATAATATTTGGCTTCGGTTTTGTTGGGAATAACAACAAATCTCCATGTTCCGTGGTATTCAATCAGCAGCTCTTTTTTGTGTTTTTTAAAAGGTTTGTAACACTAGACATTAAGTGTCGGACCGGCGCTAGTTCTCCCTGGCTCCACAGGGAGCGCAGGTTAATTGGGATGACCGATGTTACCGATAATGGGGTATTTCGGTGGGTCGGAAATTCAGGTTTTTGACCTCAAATTTGGATTCAGCACCCTTGAAAACCTATATACAACTTTAGGCCCAATGATACTATAACATGTGGTAGAAAAATTAATTAAAGAGATCACACGTTTGAAAAAGGCGGGCTGCTATAAATGCACACACACTTTGCAAGGACTACGCTGCGGACTACGCCCCGCGCGTGTGTGAGTAGTATTTTGTAGTATCCAAGAGGTCCTTCAAGGGTTTCCGTGTATGGATGCTTTTTTTAAAGACAGTTGGCTAGCTACGTCACGATTGGCTAGCTACGTCACACCATTCAAATCTTCAACTTTCCTTAGCTTCTCTGATTTTTTAAAAACATTTTCTCGACGAACAGACCCGATTACATTTATTCCTGAGCCATACTCTTTTGAAAAAAAAAAAAAAAAAAAAAATGACTGAAATACCCCATTGGAGCGCAAAAACCAGACAACCGCCAATTTATCGTTATTAGATAAAATTGCATTAATCTGTACATTATTATTATCTATAACTAAGCCCTTTGTATCATTTTACACATTGTACAATGGTACCTAATGATTGTTTTATTACATAACTCTTTTATAACTTCATCTTCACACCTCATAGCCCATGCTTCATAGCTTGCCCATACACTGCGAATTCATTAATTTAGCTGTTTCAACGAAAGAGATAGCTATGAAAATACATAATACGAAACAGTAAAATGAGGCACTCGCAGTTACTCCAGGGAAATATATACATAAATCCAAACAAATCACCAATATTCATGTGTCGTTTGTTTGGTAACTTTTTCATGGTGTGTCGTAGGGAATTGTGAAATTCAAAATGCCTTTTTTAGTCGCTTAGTAAGTACCTATATGAGGAAATAGTTCGATTTTCAAACAAAAGGAGGGCGCAAGTACCCAAAGGAATCAATACTACTTAGAGAGATAAATCCTTTTGTATTGTAGGTACGACAGGTATTTTGTCACTCAAGAGATATTTTCGCATAATGTCCAATTGATGTTAAAGCGTGATTAACAAGACATTTTTTTTAACTACCAACTATTGGTAGGTACTACCTACCACACCATACTGCCTTCACACCTTCACAATCAAGTTTATTAGAGAGAACTAAACGCTTCACACTCGATTCTAAAAACAGAAAGCTTCATATGGAAATTTGATTATTTGATTAGGTTATTACGCAGAAAGCAAAACTGAATACAAATCGAAGAAATGAACAGCGATCGCATTTTAGTCAGAAAAAATTTGAACGGAGTTTAGACCTCTTTTGTGATTTACACTCATGATTCTGTTTTATCGAAGGAAAACCCTTAATTACTTGTAGGGACCGAACGGTTTGTCCTACAGAGCTCCGGGTGGTCTCAAAAATTTTTTAAAAATCAATACTGTTAAAATTGGTGAAAAAACGATACCTTTATTTCGAGAGTTTTCGAGCTAGGACACTGTTGAAAATTTCAACCTTAAATTTTCACCCCTTAGAAGTGACTGACATCAACCAAAAGCTTCGCGGCACAACTAGACCCCAAATCGATGGCATCATATGATAACCTCGTATCTCAATTTTTGCCAAAATGGTTTTTTTGGATTCTCTGAATGAAAACCTCGTATCTCACCCACCTGTAATTCAATTTTTAGCGGGAATTGTATTTTCTGCTCTCTAGCGCCCTAAATGATAACCTCGGTTTTGATCAAGAGGGCTGAGCGTCACTGATAACCATGGTTTCTTATTGCTAAAAATTGAATTACAGGTGGGTGAGATACGAGGTTATCATGTGATGCCATCGAAATTGAGCCTACATACCAAATTTGAACCAAATCGGTCCAGTGTTGGTAAGAAAAGTGCCGCGTGCGGCGTACGGACGGAAATTTTTTTATTCGATTTTCGGATTCTACGTACCTCAAAACGTAAAACATCCAATTTTGAGGGGGATTAAAATTTTTTGTTGTTGCTCGATTCCAAAGGCTTATTATTGAAAATAATAAACCAAAATGTCTATAATTTGCCTCTGCTGCACTGCTGCTCTCTCGGGGCTGTCTTGTCAATCACTCATTAACACCAAATTTATCAGTAACATCGGTCATTCCAATTATCCTGCGCTCCTTGTGGGGCCAGGGAGAACTAGCGCCGGTCCGACACCTAATGTCTAGTGTTTGTAACGGCACTAAAACTTTTTCAGGTAGCGGTGGATTTCAACAGAAACTTTTAACAGTCGCTGAGCTTTAAAAAATATTATCTGCCTACATTGATACGTGAAGTCAAGCCAACAATTTGGTTCTACACTATAGAAAACCGATAAATTTTCGTGGACTCCTGCTTACGAATTGTGAACCTCTAGTTTTTTCTCACGCCAACGTAGACCCCCATCGAGTTTCCCGTGGACTCCTAGGGGTCCATCCGGACCACTTTGGTAACATAAGCACTTGACAATGATATTGATTAGGATGGTTTTGCATTTGTGTTTCTATCTATTGACCAATCACAGAATTGTTGTGCCGCTAAAAATTAACCTCCCTCGACCGGGGATCGATCTCCGACTAAACTACACTTACATTCCTGAGTTCAGCTCTTAACCAATGAGCCAAGGAAGTGAATGGACAGAAATGCGAAGAGGTAGCTAGTCACAGCCGAATGGAAACCTTAGACTGGTGCCTTAGATAAGTTGGGGATATTGGAATAAATTAATAAAAAAGTATCTGAAGAAAAACGCACCTTAACAATCGTCAGTTTGTGTCGAGGGGTGACTCTGTAGAAAACGGAGACGTTGTGAATAATTTGGTCCAGCTGGTACTCAGACATGGAGTCCAGCTCGTCCCCGGAGACAGTTTGACAGTGCAGCGTGTCCAGACCGATCAACTGGGCTGGAAATAGTGAAACACACGATCAGGATTGGCGAATAAATAAAATCCACGACTTTGATGCATCTAGGGACCATCCAAAATAGTAAGAAGAATATATTAGACTTGAGGCGGATATTCTGAGTGATAAGATTCCAAGTCCACCCTCAAACGTCCTATTCAGAAACGAATTTTGGAGATGAGTCAAGAAATCTCTTGACTTCAAAGTGCTGGAAACCCACCTCCAACCGAGAAACACTCGAACCTACCTTCAAGTGCTTTTTTAACGAATTGAAAAAAATTGAAAATGAAGGTATTGCAATGGATTCAAAATTTCAGCACGTTCTTTTTTGAATTGCTCTTCACTGAAATACGTTTTGGAGCATTCTGAAACGATTCCTGAAGATTTTCCGAACATAAAGTGTATTTATGTGTGTATCATCACTCGGATGATAGGTAACTTGAGTAATTCAGCACAATGTGTTTAATGTAAGTAAATTGTCAAAAAGTGTAAATATTGTCCAGAGTGTCGGAGAATTAATCGTCCGCCCAAACAAACACTCAGAAGAAGAGAAACTTGTTCGTCATTCCTCACATTTTATCATTCTTAAGGCCGACAAAACCCATAAACGGTCAGTATGGAATAACCAAAGATGATTTTTGTTAACTCAGTTCTCTCCCAGGTCTTCTCGAAGCCTCGTTGAGAAAAGTTGGAGCTGAGGGCTCCCTCAAGATATGTACAGTTGGATTGTAATTACGAACCCTTCTCCTCGGAATTCCGT
The DNA here is from genome assembly GCA_009739505.2 of Apolygus lucorum. NCBI lineage: Eukaryota > Metazoa > Arthropoda > Insecta > Hemiptera > Miridae > Apolygus > Apolygus lucorum. Next base: position 15,421,595 of record CM019169.2, on the reverse strand, counting down.
CTTTAATCTGTTGTTACAAAGAAACCTTCACTCACAACTCGAATAATTTCTTCGACTACTGGCAGTAGAGATTGGGATTGTTTATATTGGGAAACAGATGGGATAAATTCAACTAAAAAAAAGTAAAGTAAACCACCATTTCAGGTTGGATTTTCGTCCGACTGCCATTCCTGGTGTCGCGGATATCATCAGCTATCTTCCAAAGGAAAGATCGGATTTTGTTCTGATGATTTCGCTCATGGCTTCCCATTGCCTCACCACCCTGGGTTGGGACGAGGGGGGCGATGTGAGCCCCGGGCGCCAAAAAGCGCACGCTGCCGGCGATGAGCCTTGAACCCACGACCCCCGCAGAAGTCGATCCAATGTCCATTGCCAAACTACGACGCCCCAACGACCGTAGCCACACCGGACCCCCACAAACATTGGTATTGTTTATATTGGGAAACAGATGGGATAAATTCAACTAAAAGTAAAGTAAAGAACCATTTCAGGTTGGATTTTTGTCCAACTGCCATTCCTGGCGTCACGGATATCATCAGCTATCTTCCAAAGGAAAGATCGGATTTTGTTCTGATGATTTCGCTCATGGCTTCCCATTGCCTCACGCCCTGGGTTGGGACGAGGGGGGCGATGAGAGCCCCGGGCGCTGAAAAGCGCACGCTGCCGGCGATGAGCCTTGAACCCACGACCCCCGCAGAAGTTGGTCCAAAGTCCACTGCCAAACAACGACGCCCCAACGACCGTAGCCACACCGGACCCCCACAAACATTGGTATTGTTTATATTGGGAAACATATGGGATAAATGCAACTGAATAGATTGCGCCTACCTACAATATGAATGATGATAGTTGTGAGGGTTGAATGGGGTAATTAGAATGAGGAATTTCACCATGTCGGAATTTCTTATTTTTGACCCCAAAATCGGATTTAGCACTCGAAAAACCTCCTAAGGCAAACTTTCAGCCCGAACTTCCTAATTTACGAATAAACAAAACAGAGTAGAAAATACGAATGTTTAAAAAAACCGGGAAAATAACGTCATCCTGGAATAGTTCATTTATGGCCGCTTGAAGCGCTGAGATCGAGAACTCTATAGTCCCCAGATTTAGTCTCAAAAGAGTGTAAAGTCTAATTGAGTCTAAGTGTGATTGTTCGTTAATGTCAAAACTCTTTATAAACATAAAGAGTTTTGACATTAACGAACAATCGATTAACTAAGATGCGTCGATATTACCTATTGCGACGGCAGTTTCTTGGGCGTCTCCAGTGACCAACGTGACTTTGACTCCCATTCCAAGAAGTACGTGGATGGACTCCCTCACGTGAGGGCGAGGAGGATCGCAAATTCCGACGATACCCATGAAGACGAGGTCCTGAAGAGAACTGCCGCTAGCCATACCAACCACTAAACAACAAATTTCAAGATATAAATACGAACTGAATTATGGGATACTCCGAGGAGGGAAGTAAAACGAAGAAAGCTACAAGGAACTGGAAACACATTAACCAGAAACATGGAATAATTAGTACTTCCATGACCACAAAGAAGGGATCGGAAGTACTCATGGGAGTACTAATTATTGTTACAGGAACAATAATTATTGCAATTATTGTTACAGGAACCAGAAACATGGAATATTTAGTACCTCCATGACCACAAAGAAGGAATAAAAACTCGGTATTGAAATTGTTACAGGAGTATTTAATTAACTGCATGGAAGTTATCTTAAAGCACAAAGGCGCTATGTACATCCATCTTCCACATTTTTTTTTTTTCAGTTTCAGAAAAACTCAAAATTAACAAAATTATTATTGACTTTCTCGAAGATTGTAGCTTGAACATTTCTTGAAGGAATTAAAGAGTTTAGTGTAATAAGCCATTATTCTAGGAATTGTGCACTAGTGAAAACTTCTTTTGCGTTTTTTTTTCAAAACTACGTTTTTGGAAATAGCACCTTTGTGCTTTAAGGTATTGTTATGTTGGTCCAATATAGTATTTATAATCACACTGCCTTATGGACTTCAATATTGGCCACCGAGAGGGATCTCAGTTGTGCCAACTCACAAATCTTACAGGAGATATCGTATATATATAGCATTTTCACGTCAAAGTGGAGGTTTTACTCATCAATTTGGAGGTTTTCCATTTCAAATTAGAAGATGACAGAAATACGTGATTTCTTTCTGGGAAAGCAGTAATAATAAAATTAACGCTTGAATAGGCACCTTTAAAAGATTGGTAGTTGGAAGGGATGAATACGTGAAATGGAATGTCTTCTTCATGTTGCACGGAGTAGGTATTTATAGACGCACCGGATTTTGGCTGCCTTCTGAACGAGCTAGAACCGCCGCGTTTAAAATTGATGCGAAACGAACCATTTCCATCATCCTCCAATTTGAAACGTAAATATAATATCCCATATTGATGTGAAAAACCTTCAATTCTGTGTGTAAAACCTCCAATTTTACGTGTAAATGCTATGTGCTATCCACCAAATCTCCTAGAATATCAAAGAGGCAGTTATTTCTGCAGTCGGCTTGGAAAAATCGATTTCAAACTTCGATTAAAATCAATTTTAAGCAGATTTCAATTTTTGATTGAAATCTACTTTTAGTCCAGAAGAATAGTTCTTTGTGATTTTGTTTACTCTATCAAAAGTTTTACCGAATTAAAATAGAACTTTGATACGGTTTTTGATTATGCTATCTTAGAAAATCTATTATTGGTTCCATTTTTCCATCCCTATTCTGCGGTACGTCTTCAAATTCATCGTGATATGTTACGAGATCTCGTAGATCGGTCGTTGGAGTTATAATGTTCAAGATGAGAAATGGGCCGGATTGGACACCCCGAATCCAATTTTGGGCTCAATCCCGGCCATGAATAAAAATGTATTTCAAGTAGCACCTGCCGTGAAATAAAATCATACAAACTCCTAATTGTACCAAAAGTACCAACTGAAGAACAGAAATAAGACGCAGTAAGAAGAAAGAACAATTTATTGAGAAATTAACGGAACTTGCCTCTCAGTCCTTTTCTTCCAATTTCGTGGGCCTCCGCCAAAAACTCCTGCTCTTTCTTGGTGTTGAGACTCTGGTATTGACCTTTCCACGAGTACTTCGTGCACTGCTGGAGGATAATTTCTGGGGCACCTTTCACGAAGAAGATCTCATCTTTGGACTAAGTACAAAACAATGATAATAAGTATTGGATTGATTGATGAAATGCTTTATTTAAAAAAAACATATACAGGGTGTCCCATGTGTAATCGAAAAGTTACGAATATTCTATACGAGATGGTAGTAATGGACTAAAGGTTAGTAGACTAGATTGGTTTATTGGGAGGAGTACGTTAGGGGGAATGAGGGCCAAAAAGGAGTAGGTTAGGGGAAATTTTTTGAACCCGTTAGGTAGCATGACATACGAGAAAAAAAGGCACGATGGGGGCTCTTATTTTAGCCAAATCGAAAATGACGTACTGTTAGCAGATTGAAAGAATGCGGCTGACCTATTTTCCGAAGGGTATACTTGCTAACATAGACGACTATCTGTCCCAAGATGTTAAGTAGCCTGGTAAGTTGGGCTGGGGAAAGGGCCAAGCCTCCGTATCTCACCCCTTTGTAATTGGGCATAGATAGCAACTTGAGTCACAATGAGGTAGATAATTCGGTAGATGAGGTAGATAATTGATAATGATAGTAGATAATTTATTGAATTTGACCCCCGTTCCTATAATGCCCTTATTTTTACATTTTTACGGTAAATTAAGGATAAATGGTCAACAAAAGTGCTAAGAGACATTTTCATACTCAAATTAGTTGTACAGTCGATTTTTGAAGTTTGGTATATCTCAATAGTAAACACCCTGTATTTTACGTCAAACATGAAAGCCCTGGCAGACCTTGAGCAGCCTGTAATAAATAAACCCTTTCACTTCATCATCGGTTGGTAGTCAGCAACCCTTGGGCTCATTTTTCCTGGTTTGAGTGGCAGGTAGAAGAAAAACGATGTTTTTGGAACTGTAATACTCATGGACACCTTAAGCCGCGTCCACACTTGCAACATTCGGCCGCTCCGAACCTTGCTCCGATCCTACTCCGCTCTTCTGTCCCGAACATCCCACTCCGAACATTTCTTTGATGCAGGATGAAAAACCGCCAACCGGGGTGGCAAAACATTCCTTTGAAGTTTTGCCACCCCGAACACGCCAGAGGATCGGAGCAAAGTTCGGAGCGGCCGAATGTTGCAAGTGTGGACGCAGCTTTACCAAGCCATCCGCATTTTTTCAATCTGCAAACAGTAAATCCTCCCTTAGCGTAATCCATCAAACACCGCGTGAAGGTTGCTGAGGTCTCCCATCATCTTCACCAAAGTGGTGAATCGTCAGCTGTGCTAGATAGGTATTAGTATTGCGGGTACGAGGAATGCGCTACCTTTTGCCCTACCTTTGCAAGTTTTGTGTGATTTTAAAGTTTCTTTTCCCCCCATTAATTTATAAGGAATTGAAGGTGTTCCTTCCGTTCTTTTCGAATGGAGTTGCAGGAGCCAGCTTTCAGACTTTGTACTTTTAGAACAGTTTCGGCCTGAACTTCTTCTAGAACCTTCTCAACAACGTGCATGTTTCCTACACAAATTCAAGGACCTCCTTACAGTCACATTCCCCCTAACGGGCTACGGCTAATAGATGGATATATTATTGGTCTATTATGGATCATATTTATATATTAGAAAACCTCACCTCTCCGTATTTTGGGACGCATTTGACTGCCATCATTTTCTGCTCAGAACTGAATGGATATTCTTGCAACCGAATGTATTTGTCACTGATTCCGTACATCCCGTGCTGGAAAAATAACATCATGCTGTAAACTTATCACTTGACCATTATTTGTTACAATTACGTAAGAATCTAAACGGTGAAATCTCATCATAGTAATGGATGCACGAGCAAATCAGTACGAGCATCCTTTAAATTAAATTGCACAATATCCAGTTACAACGTTGAAGTAATTTCCATCAGTAAGGTATTAGATATAATTTTAGAACAATCTCCGACGACAATATCAATCTCATCTGTTCAGACCCTTCAAGAGCGATAACAACCTTAAGCTGGAAAAAAATTAATAGAGCTCAGCACCCAATAGTAGCAGGAATACTGGTGAAATTACACGATTTGAAAGAACAGTCCCGGAAGAACGCGTTGATGGCCTTGCGAAGAGGGGAGCACAGAATGAGGTATAGTCAAGAACGCCCATTTCACAGGGAAGATTAAATCTTTGAATAAAATAATGGTCAAATAAAATTAAAAATAATGAAAATTTTTCATCCCCAAATTAATAGAAAATATAGGCACATGTGGCAAGACGAATGAATACGCACGCTGTGACAAGGGTCAGTTTTTATAAATTTCCATGAACCCAAAACTCCTAAGAATTCTAGGTTTAGATGCTGTGGATTGAAAAGGCACTCAATCATCGAAATAAATCGCCTCAGATCCAATCATGGGCGCAGTCAGGAATACAAATGCAGAATAGGGGAATCCGACACTGAGCAATAAGATAAATGTGGAGAAAACAAAGGAACCAAGTATGCGAGCTGTTGAGCACATCAACAAGAACAACTCAAACCGTGTACAAATATACACAGATGGAGCAAAAAATCAGAATGGCAGTGCTGCTGCAATGTGGTGTCGAAATCATAACTATGCTGAGTCAAAGAAACTACGAGACGCCACAAGCATCTTCCAAGCTGAACTTAATGGTATCGACATGGCTGTTCAGCACACTGATGATCATTCTCCAGGGAGTAAATTCGTAATAATTACTGACTCTCAGGCAGCTATAGTTGCGCTCAGGAATCTACAAAGGGGTCGAGTTATACCAATACCACTAATTAGGACGTATGAGAGCCTAGAAGCCAGATGGGTATCTGGAATGGACATTAAATTGCAGTGGTGCCCTTCACGCGTCCAGGTGGACGGAAACGAGAGAGCCGATCGAGCGAGTGTTTTAGCGGCCTGGGACCAGATAATTGATCAACACTCCTACATGGATTACAAGGACTTATATGATCAGATACGATTGGAAACCTGGGAAGCCTGGAAACAGGAATATTGGTCGATGGAGGAGGGACCTGGAGGCTGGATGAGACGTCTGAAGTTGGATCTCAACGAGAGGGCATGGTTCTCTGAAGCAAGAGATCTAGATGTTAAAACCATAACAAGAATAAATAGAATTCTCATCGGCCATTGCAATAATAGGAAATTCTTACATTTAATGAGAATGGTGAGCGACCCATTTTGTAATCTCTGTGGAATTGCTCAGGTGCAGGATGTGCTCCACTTTTTCCTGGACTGCGCTTTCACAGCAGATGTTCTCAAGGAGAACATGGAGGAGGAAATGGAGAAAACTTACGACCATTACAATGAGAAAACAGTGATGGAGTACTTGGGCGAGGGGTTGAAGGATTTGAAGAGGCTGACCCGATTGTTGGAGGTAATGGACATCCCTATTTAACCAAATCATTCATTCATGAGAAGTAGTACAATAGAGAGTAATGTGGGAGTGGGATGAGTTGGGACACTACATAGTGGAGGGGCGACACGAGAATGGGGAATTCGCCTCACATTTTTTTTTTCGAATGAGGGTTTATTTTTATGGAATAAAACCATAGTGCGCTGCTCGAAAACGCATCCAAAAAATTTGGAGAATTTAAGGAAGATGGAAATTTTAAATGTGGTGGCAATGTGTAAGAGGCAGCCATGTTTGAAACGTAACGGATATTCTACCAATCTGACTTCAAAGGAGGTTCTGTGGCGCTTACCACAGAAGCGGAACATACACGAACTTTTAGCTTACAAGTAGTGCGCGCAAGAGTGCGCCGCGAACTGGCAGGAAGAACCCAGACACAAAAGTGACCAAAAGAAACAATATTACTCACTTTTTTACAATACGATTCTACCTACTAGTTTATCAAGCATTATTAGTCTTCATCTTCTCTTATTTAGTTTCACTTCATTTATTCTTATTTTCAAGATTTGAATCACATTATTCGAATAGCCATTTCACTGGATCGTTTTGTGTGGCGGTGCTAGAACTCTGTCTGTTGTCGGAGTTGTTTTCGCGTCGTTTTTTTTCGTATGACGTCAACAATATTCCTCGATTTTCGCGGTGTTTTGTAACAGAGGCTTCACTTGTTTAGGCATTTTCTCCTACGGGTATTTTTCCCCTTGGTTATTCCTAGTGTTGAACGTTATTCTAGGGCCCTATTATAGGATTTGACTTGAAATTCCAGAATCTAAAATTGAGGCAAATTCCCCATTGGAAGGGATTGGAGAGGCAGAATTGTGAAGAGAGTGGATGGGACTATGTGGGGGTTAGACGGGAGTAGCTGAATAGTGAGGAGAATGGAGAGGAAGCTTCATGACAAACAATAATAAACCAACAAGAAAAACAACATACATGTGACCACGCAACTCAAGATTACGGTCAGCAAACCCAGAGAAGAAGAAGAACAACAACAACAAACCCAATCACTAGAACATCGAACGGAATAGGTTTTTTAACAAAATTATGACCCACCCCTTCAGTATTCATGCTTTGTTGAATAACAAACACATCACAAGGAACTAGTTGCCTTCATGAGGGATGCCAATATTGAAGCGTAAATTATTATTATCTATTCTACGTTTCTTCAAGATACTACTAAGAAAAAAAAGAGTATTGAACTTACTTTCATGGCAGCTGCGAGCAAAGCTCCTTCAGTAGGTTGTCCCAACAAGACTTCGCCGTTTATGACTGCGTTATTACATACAACACCGATCTGTGGAAGTCATTCATTGATATTAGGAGAAAATCGATAATTAGTTAGAGAAACTTGTGTAAAGAACCAACTGGGGAGCGGGAGGAGTGAGCGATACTCCTTGTTCTGGTATTACCCTTTTGGTTTATTATTTCAAATAATGAACCTAAGGAATCGACCAAGAAGACAAATTTTAACCCCCCTTAAAATTTGATGGTTTACGTTTTAAGGTACGTAGAATCCTTAGTTCCCATGGACCGTTTTTGATGAAATTTGGTGTACGGGCTCCATTTGGGGTCTAATTGTGCTGCGAAGCTTTTGGTTGATGTCGGTCACTTCTAAGGGTTGAAATTTTGAAAACGCCCTAGCTCAAAAAATTTCGATATACAGGTATCGTTTTTCCATCAATTCAAGATAGTATTGAATTTGGTATTTCACCATGTCGGAATTTCCTATTTTTGACCCCAAAATCACACAGCACCTCAAAAAACCCCCTACGAGAAACTTTCAGCCCGTACTTCCTAATTTACGAATAAACAAAACAGTGTAGAAAATATGAACGTTTAAAGAAACCAGGAGGATGACGTCGTCCTGTAATATTTCATTTATGGCTGCTTGAAGCGCTGAGATCGAGAAATCTATAGTCCTCAGATGCAACATTTCACAAAACCAGTAAAGTTCGAAATCGAAAAACTGAAGAAAAAAATAGAAAAAGCAAGATGGGGAAAATTAGGTTTCCCCTGTTTTTGTTTGATAACTTTCCTCTTAGATAACACGATTTTGTCATACCAACGGGCAACACTGGGAGGAGACTGTGATCCGAACAGCCAATCATAAATTTTGATTTTCTCCCAAAAATAGCAGGAGACTTATTTTTCGAAATCAACCCGATTTTCATCTGTCCCACACCATTAACTATTCAGAAAAAATGCAAACAAAATTCGGTGAAATTCCTCATTTTTAGAGGTCACGATGTAGGACAAACCGTTCGCTCCCTACGAGAACTTGATGGTTGGACTTACGATAAATCAGAAACACGAGTGTGAATCTCAAAAAAGACAGAATTTCCGTTCAAATGTTAGCTGACCAAAGTGCGATCGTCGTTCGTTTCTTCGACTTGTAGGTACTCAGTTTTGCGTCCTTGGCAACCAGTAATCAAATTTCCTAATGAAGGCATCCACAACTCCCTCTTTCTTCGAACTGAGTGTGAAGCGTTTATTTCATCCAAATTAACTTGATTGTGAAGTAGGTATGTTGTAGATAGGTAGTGACATTAGCAATGCCGTGTTCTTTGCACACGAGTGATCTATATAGAAATAATAAACCGTTGTGTAATAATTTGCTAAGTAATAATTGTTCGAAAGTACTCAACTATTGGGTCGCTGTAACGATTGTTTACAAGTACAATTTAGGTAGGTGACGTACATCAGAGACGTCACACCTTGACCCCTCCGTACCACACATTGGAAATTAACAGCAGCTGTTGTTATTCATGTTCCAGTAGAAATAACAGCTGCTGTTATTTCTACTGGAAATCATTCAGTGCTGCCTCCCGTGGCGAACCTTGTCATCTTAGATTTGCAGTATCTAATCGCAGCAATAATGATGAAACGTATTGTTCAAATGTTGCAATACAGTCTCTCTATTCGTTTAGCATTCTTAGTGACGATTCGATACTTTCGATATTTATTGATATCGATATTTTGTTTCGATATTTCCGATATTTGTATCGATATTTCCGATATTTGTATCGATATTCTTCTTGCGATATTATCGAATATCGAAAGGAAAATATTGATATCGAAAGAAATGAAATATCGGTTAGGATGGTTATATTTCTTTCCACTGTAATTTATCAATTTCTCCTAAAATATGAAAAATAATAAAAACCCAAAAGTAAATAGACGAACGCAACACAAAAACAACAATGTTGAAATAACATGACAATCCACTATGTCCGACATACAGTCCTCATGCTCCATATGGGAAGAGGGACGTTTCGATTTTGCGTTCACCATTTCTGTTTTGTATTAATTTATTGTAATATATTATGTAATATTACAACTCGAACTGGCATTATGTTTAGATATCGATTTAAAAAAAACTATGCAAAAACATATTCGATATTTATATTTTTCTTTCGATATCACTGATATTTATCAAAAAGTATGCTAAAACTTATTGGACATCAGTGAAATCAGTATTATTTTCGATTCTATCAATATCACTGACATTGATAAAATAAAATAATGCAAAAACCTATTCGATATAGGTGAAATCAGTATTTTTCTTTCGATATTCTATCGATATCACTGAAATTAATGAAAAAATATGCAAAAACATATTCGATATCAGTAAAATCAGAATTTTTCTTTCAATATTCTATCAATGTCACTGAAATTGATTAAAAAAATGCAAAAACATATCCGATATCGGTAAAATCAGTATTTTTCTTTCGATATCGATATCACTAATATTGATTAAAAAATTTTGCAAAAACATATTCGATATCAGTAAAATCAGAATTTTTCTTTCGATGTTCTATCGATATCAGCGATATCGATATTTTTCTTCCGATATTTTATCGATATCGATACTGCCTTCCGATATTTTTTCGATGTTAAATGTCGCATCGAAAGGTACATCGAATCGTCACTAAGCATTCTACGAGCCTAGCTGAATAATTACGCTTGGCAGTGGCTTCTTCCTGATGATGTGATACTACTACTTCCATTGAGCTGATGACTTCATCAAAACTTCCAAGAGCGGCTAAAAACTAACCACGCATGTCCCGGGCACCAGCAATATCGCGCTCTTCTTAGTTGATTCACTGATTTCAGATATGAATTATAACGCCAATTACTACACTGATAATCACAAGATCGTAGCAGAAGGCTGGTATCAAGGAATTGTAATGGATGAGGACTTACTTCGAGAAGTCTGTAGATAGAATCTCTCCCAGTTTCCAAATTATCACATTGGTGGATATGTATTTCCCCTTGGTCGTTGTATCCTGCTCCAGAGACCTGAAGAGAAAATATAACTGTATCAAAGTACTCAATGATAACGTCAGTCAGAGAATACAGGGTGGCAAGAAGTGAATCACACTTCCATTAATTTTAAAACTATTTCTATAACAATATATTTTTTACTCCGCTCAGAATCCGATTTTTCTCACTTAAATTTTTTGGAGTTTTAGACCTTCTGTCTTTGGAATATTCACAACTACCTTAACTTGTAAGATAAACTCAGGAATGAGAGTTCCATTGGACCATTGGAAAGGTATACACGATAATTATAAATGTTCTTCATGTTTCCTCTGAGGCCTTATACCCGCCATCTCTGTGGGCTTGCAAGACGGCGGACTTGACTAGGACTATAAATCGATGGCATCATATGATAACCTCGTATCTCAATTTTTGGCCAAAATGGTTTTTTTGGATTCTCTGAATGAAAACCTCGTATCTCACCCACCTGTAATTCAATTTTTAGCGGGAATTGCATTTTCTGCTCTCTAGTGCCCTAAATGATAACCTCGGTTTTGATCAAGAGGGCTGAGCGTCACTGATAACCTAGCATCTTATCGCTAAAAATTTAATTACAGGTGGGTGAGATACGAGGTTATCATGTGATGCCATCGAAATGCCGGTAAGTCCTTTAACACCATTCAATTAACTCTATAAGCACCAATTCAATTACCCTCAACCCAACATCTACTTGGCGGTCGAAGCTCTTCTCCAAATCCAAGTGAACACATACGCGAAAAGTAGCTCAGTCGACAAGGGCCACAAACACCAGCCCAGGTCAAACTAGGCAAAGAAACAAGATTGGATAAACAGGTACATAGCAAACCAGCGAGACACTCACCCCTTGTTATGGCAAGACTTGCCTTCAAACTCGGCCACACTTAGAAGAGCCGACTCCTGACGGTCTGTGAAGATCATCGATCTCACCCATAAAGTTTAAACCACACTTACTGTCTGTGAAGTGGGAAGGAAAATTTGTATATAATGACATCGGGAGACAAGTTTCTCGCCTGGTCTAACTTTCCTTGGCTAGGAGTCACTTGATAAGTTCCCATTGGAAAGAGCGTAAAATTTCCGGTTCGTTTAAGGGAAAACGCAATTGTTTAAAGTCATCTGCATAAGTGAAAAAATATGCCATTTTAAAAGAATTTTTCAGGCTAATTGTTTGCTCGTAATAAATAGCGCTGCCGTTGGGCACTCAAAGGGAAAAAGTAGCCCAGGATCTCTGCTTTCCAACGGCATAATCAGTTTCTATTTTTAAAGGCACTTTTTTTTGTTGAGACAATTGAGTTTTTATTCGAAAAAGGAGTGATTTTCGGCACATTTTGCTAATAATAATAATCTATTTATTCAGTTTCCTTTTTTTAAGGTAAGAATGCGTCGAAATAGTCAATAGGTAGGTATAAATAGAACTTAGAGTGCGGGGGCACGGATGCTGTGGTGTGCCGCGAAGAGCCGGGGGCCCCCAGCCCATCCCGGGCCCACCCACCACGGTGGCGTCCCGATCCCCAAAACGAGCCGGAAACCTCAGTCTGAGGCACCAAGCGGACCTCGAACACCAAGGAGGTCCGCAAGCAAGGCCCCAGCCCGCACCAACACACACCTCCACAACCGCAATCATTCAAAATATTCTGCAACTAATTCTGCACAGCCAAGGTGCAACAACGCTCATACCAATAAACAATAACATTACACTGATGCAGAAATGACTAGATTAGATTAAAATACAAACAATTATTGATAACATTGAAGTGACTGACTATATTATTAAATTGTATACTAGTATCAGAGTGTATCACAGTAAATCACAGTTCGGGAGCGTATCATCATAGCCCTAACATCTGCTTCTGAGTCTATCAAGGCTCACTATTCAAGGGTAAACAAAAGAAAATCTGCCTTCAGATTCCTGTGGTTACGCAAGTCTCTTTTTCCGGTTAAAATCTTGAACCTCTGCCAAGTGGGTGTGGCACATAGTTTCCTCGTTTCCATAACCCGATTGTGAGGGTCAGCGTGCTGATAGTCGATCTCAAATATTCAATACTTTTGACCACTTTTCGAAACTGTCGATACTTTCTTCACGGTTTCGTGTTCTTTTGTTTGGAAACAATTCCCAATTTTGTTTGCTTTGCTTTTGTTTGCAAACAATTTGGGAACAATTTTGGAAATTGTTGTAACTTCACCCACCACGGCCACTCAAGTTGTAATTTACGTCATCATTGAACAAGGCTTTATTCAAGTCATTTTGTTTGGATAGAGCCAAAAGAAGGAAATATCAACTACTTACTCCATAAATTGCATGAATTCAACAATCAATGACATAAAAATCGACAATTCTGACGAAGGTACAATTTTAGTTTCCCCAAAATATATCCAAACTAATATAATTGTATCCAAATGCAAACTAGGTGTAATGAAGCATATTTGCAGTGAACGAAACTTACCTCAGCGAGGTACCCGTCTGAAGTGAGGACGCAGGTCACTGTCATCTCGTTTTTGGTAATAGTACCAGTTTTGTCCGAACATAACACGTTAACACAGCCTGAAATAAGAATGAAGTCGTCATTCAATCGATTCGGTTAATCATGAAGAACATTTTGGAAGCCTTCTTAGCGAATATTATATGTTTGGAAGATCAATAAACAGGTAAGCCATACCATGCAATAACGACCTCCAATTCGAGATACAAAATCAGGATGACGTTTGAAGAAGGTACAGATTAGGGCTGAGTGATGACCATCAGATAATCGATTATTACAAAAAAGGTAGGTAAAAAAGTGGGTACAACGAAATTCAAGTAAGAAATTCATTCACAAGAAGTAATAAGCTTATAAGCTTTTTGTCCTAAATTTTCAATTTATATTTATAGATTTGAATAGTAACAAAATAGATTGATCTTAACCTTGAAATACTAACATGGACCACTACCCAAAGCTTACAATTTTCCAAAAGGCGCTTAAAACTTATAGTATATTCCATAATCTTTTATTTTTCATCTTCTATTTTATTGACTTAGGACATGGTATTGGAAAGATTGAGAGCCGAATTCATCATTAGCGATGCTTTCAAACACTCAAATTTATTAAAGTCCGAGAGCCGAGGCCGAAAATCGCACTTCATTTAGGGATACGATTTGACGACAAATTATGAAAATCTTGTCCATTCTGAGAGAGAAAATTCAAGTCTGCCATTCCAAAACGGTTGCTTTCAAAAATGGCGGCTATGTGAAATGTTCAAAAATCGCGAAAAAATCATCATACCTCCGGGATGGATGAAAACTCCGTGAATGATGGATTAGGTCCAATCATGAATGTTTTCATCAGTCTGCCACTGTTCAACGGCTGTTAGCCCTCGGCAGACTCAATTTTAAAAATTGTACACGTTTTGTGCAAAAATCCACAACGTTTGGGGCGTCCCAAATTTTTACAGCTGGATTTTAAAATTCTACTTACGGTTTTGAGACTTGTCTGTCTGATGATTGATCCCAAAATCAACAAATTTTCATCAATAAATTGACAATTTTGAAATTTGATTCTGCCACTAGAAGACAGCGGGCTACCCAAGGCAGACCATGCTCTATTATTATTTACCACTCATACTTCAACGTGTTGAAATGTGAATCATCCCAAAATTGTCTGAATTTTAAATCAAATTTGACAATTTTTAAATTTAATTCTGCCAGGACTTTACAGCTGCTTAGGATTGGCAGACAAGTCTCAAAACCGTAAGTAGAATTTTAAAATCGAGCTGTAAAAATTTGGGACGTCCCAAACGTTGTGGATTTTTGCACAAAAAGTGTACAATTTTTAAAATTGAGTCTGCCGAGGGCTAACAGCCGTTGAAGAGTGGCAGACTGATGAAAACATTCATGATTGGACCTAATCTCTCATTCACGGAGTTTTCATCCATCCCAGAGGTATGATGATTTTTCGCGATTTTTGAACATTTCACATGGCCGCCATTTTTGAAAGCAACCGTTTTGGAATGGCAGACTTTAATTTTTTATCTCAGAATGGACAAGATTTTCATAATTTGTCGTCAAATCGTATCCCTAAATGAAGTGCGATTTGAACACCAAATAGGAGCCTCTCAGTCGCAGCAACTTTCAGAAAAACGTGCGTTACTCACCAGTACATGACATTGCCAATAATATGGAGCCACTCATTCATATAAACATTGTACGCTAGCGAGGCGCAAAGTTAGTATTTCAGGGTTAAAGCAGAAACGTCCAAAAACGAAATTTTGAGAAAAACTTTTCACTAGTGCACAAATTCCTAAAATAATGACTTATTACACTAAACTCTTTAATTTCTTCAATAAATTTGTAAGCTATAATCAAGGTCAATAATAGTTTTGTTAAATTTGAGTTTTTCTGAAATTAAAAAAAAAATATATGGAAGATACATAGCGCCTTTGCACTTTAAGGTATCGATATGTAGTGCATTTATTGCATAATTCCGTCACATTTTTAATAATTATCAGTTGATTTGTACTCCACGGGAATCGGTGAAAATGTGACCTCTACATTGAACAGTAACTAATGGGTTACAATAGAATTTTTTCAATTTCTGTAAAAACTATTGATCTGGGAATTTTAAACATATTTTACTCGAATTCTACACACCTGAAAACATGAAGGTCGAAAAAAAAAAATCACGCATTTGGGGCGGCCACAAGTGGAACGCTAGGGTAGCTAAGCTACGGAAAGGGTTGGAATCTTCGTTCTCACCTAAAGTTTCAACAGTCGGTAGTTTCTTAGCGATGGCTTTTCTTCGCGCCATCCTCATAACGCCAAGAGCCAATGTGACGGTGACGACGATCGGGAGACCTTCCGGAATAGCTGCGACTGCCAAGCTGCAAACGAGCAAAAATACGTCAATTCTGCAATTCAACTAAACTTTCAAAGGCATTTCCACTGGAAATTTTCCAGGCAGATAAGAGCGACATAATGCGTTCGTAGGGAAAAATGGGAAAATACCTCCTTAGTCCTTTTTGACGACCATTTTTTCCCATAATGAAATTCCGTGCATCGTGTGGTGGACTTTACTGACACTCTAATGAGCCAAATCAGTGTTAATAAACGAAACAAAGTTTAGGTTAGGTACCTAAGAGATTCCCACCACTTGTTTCAAAAAATGTACACGAAAAACGTGACCGAACTGATGAAGTTACGGCCAGATCGAGTTTAATAGAGAACAACACTAAAATCTTAACTCTTAAGGCTTGGAGCCTGTTAGCGCCCATTCAGTAAAAACTTATTCTGTTGGAGTGGTGGTACCATACCCCTTCCCCAAATCACCTCTGCTGAGGGGAGAACACCTGTGTGCTCCCCCTGTCTCTCTCTCTCTCTTCTACCTCTGCTTGTACAACCGCAACATCTCTCTCTTAACTTTCAGTCAAAACCCGCAAATTTTATCTTAAATTTACTAAATCTCTTTAAAATTGAGTATTTCATCTTTTCCTCTCATCAGCTCTGTTTAAATCATAAATATCGCGATTTCTTTCACTTCCCTCGGCTTTCTCCATTTCGCATACCTTTTCCTTCATCAAAATCACCATCTTCATCGTCGAGGAAGCTGTACTACCAGATTCAACGCCCAGGGGCCCCTGAGGTAGGCAGCGCGCTGCCCAAAGGTACGAGTGAATACCATTCTTATTTCCTTTATTCCCACACCTTCTTGTTTAATTTGAAACAAAAACCTTTTTCTTACGATCCTATCAGCCCTATGGATTTAAATTAAGAACAAAACACAGTCCACTCAAATCCGCCGCTTCAGAGCCTTCGGCTAAAATTCAAGTAACATGGAACATGCTTCAGCTGCACTATTCGGCGGAGTAGCGATGGGGTGGAGAATAACCTCCGCGTGACATGGCATCACTAGTGTCACCGAAAACACCTCAGGAACTCCACAGCTGTCCCAAAGTGTCACTGGGGTAACCAAAATTAAATTTCAATTTTATATTTACTTAATGGATAGCAGAAATTTTTTTGTGGGCCATTAGAACTCTCAAAATAGAGTTAGGTATGACAAAATGTCCAAGGAAATCGATGAAAGAATCATGTTTGTCATTACACCATTTTGCTTCCGAGTGTACCAAGGCAGCGGAGGCCTTTTTTTAAATTAATTATAACTTTATTATTTTTCAAAAATATTACAGTTTTGCTAGTTTTCATTTACAGTAGAATAATGAATTTACTCTAATTCACATGAAACATGTGTAAAGGTACAGCCCAGTGGCTGCCCTCAACCAGGTAGCGTTTCAAACGTTAGATAATTTCATCTTAATTCTAGTTGATCTTAATTTAATAAATTGCACATTATAGTAGATTGTCTTTCAATCAACTTTCTTTTCAATCGACGGTTTGTTGGATGTTGGGGGCAGGTTTGCTAGAATAGCTTCTATTAGTGGGTTGGTGTGATCTAGCATGCTGCTGTGTATTTTTGCATATCTTTCTTTGATTAGCGTTGCAACCATAGGGATGTCGAGTTCTTGATGAAGCGTAGTGTTTCTGACGTACCATTCTGCTTCTGTTATAAGGCGGAGTACCCGATTTTGTGTTACTTGAATCTTGTTGATATGGCTTTTGGCTGCTGATCCCCATACTTCGCACGCGTAGAGCCAAATCGGTCTGATTAGTGTTAGGTATAAAAGCCTTTTTGTCACCAGTGAGAGTCCTGACCGTTTATCTAGCAGGTGCTTGAGTTGCCTTGTTCTAACCCGTATTTTGCCGACCAAGTATTTGATATGGACCTCCCATGTCAGCTTTGGGTCTAGATGGGCTCCCAGATATCTGGTTGATGATTGGAACGGAATTTGGGTTCCTCGGAAGGTAATATTTTCTGGAGGTCGTTCACGGCGGAGGGTAAAGAGGATGGCTGCTGATTTTTTTAGGGTTTATACAGGGTGTCCAAGTAACTACGCTCCCCCCCACTTATTTTCTCTAATAGTGTAAGAAAAAAATCGGATTAACGCTATTCTTCATAATTTTTTTGCGTAGAATTCAAAAATGACAAAATTGCGCAGTGCGCAATCGCGCAACCATGCGCAATCATGATCAACTTTTTTTTTTCAAATGAGAACCCCCATTTTTTATTGCAAATTCGGATTCTACGTCAAATTTTATGAACATGTTACTTCGACAACTTTTTTTCAGACGCGCGCAGCCCGCTCAGCGAGCGCTCAAAGATGCGCAACCCAGAGATTGCGCCTAAGTTGAGATGAAGGTACACCTCAAGTGCGGCACAATACTTAGCACTGTTTTTCCACGCTGAATCGCGTGGTGATATCCCTTTCTTGATTTGATTTCATTTCACCGTATCTACAGCCGAAAAAGTCACTTTTTGAGGAGGAAATAATTTATTTTCTTATGAAGGATAATAAATCATCCTGATAAAATGTAAAAAAAAATTGAAATTTTAAAATTGTAAGATAACGGGAAACTTCTACATAATTATCACAAAATTTTGCAAAATGATTTTCAGTTTTCTAAAACATGATTGGATGAACAATGATTGAAACAATTAAGCGATAAACTCTTAATAATAACTCTTAATAAAACTCTTAATAAATTAAGAACTCTTAAATAAACTCTTAATGTAAACTGTGTTGTCTACCTGCACAAAGGAGTAATAATTCGAGAAAAAAACAATACTCAGAAAAGATTCCACGGAAAATCGATGATTTCCTCCTCCAAAGTGACTTTTTCGGCTGTAGATACGGTAAAATGAAATGAAATCAAGAAAGGGATATCACCACGCGATTCAGCGTGGAAAAACAGTGCTAAGAATTGTGCCGCACTTGAGGTTTACCTCCATCTCAACTTTGGCGCAATATCTGGGTTGTCCATCTTTGAGCGCTCGCTGAGCGGGCTGCGCGCGTCTGAAAAAAAAGTTGTCGAAGTAAAATGTTCATAAAATTTGACGTAGAATCCGAACCTGCAATAAAAAATGGGGGTTCTCATCTGAAAAAACAAAGTTGACCATGATTGCGCATGGTTGCGGGATTGCGCACTGCGCAATTTTGTCATTTTTGGATTCTACGCAAAAAATTATGAAGAATAGCGTTAATCCAATTTTTTTTCTTACACTATTAGAGAAAATAAGTGGGGGGAGCGTAGTTACTTGGACACCCTGTAGAGATGCGCCGATCATCACACCAATCTACGATCCTATCAAGGTATGTTTGCATCACGCTTCTAACGACATTACTTGCTGCTCCTACGTTCAAAATTGCTTTATCATCAGCGAAGTCTGCTGTGACAAACCTAGCGGAGGCCTTGTTTTCACTTTTCAAGGTCGAAAAAAAAGTTCTCCAAAATCAAAATTTCCACACACGTTTTACGTTTCAGACGTTCCTGAACCAATTTGGTTCCGTGTCTGTCTGTTTGTCAGGCTCCTCCGCCACCGCTCCTCACACTTTCCATCCAACCCGGAATCGTCCCGTCAAACCGTCGATTAAGTTAAGTTTTAAGAAAAAAATCACGTTTTTTCGCATTCAAACGCGGTTTTCTCCACTAATAAAAATATTGGAAACAATTCTGACCATACCGTTAGAAAGCTGAGTTTTTGGGTCAACTTTTGGGGTTATAGTGGGAAATTAACCGGCAGTTTCATTTTGGCTTACAAACGTTTGAAAAAACTGTACATTTCCGATATTTTACTATTCGGGCTCATTTTTCAACATTTGAATCTTCTTTCATTTAGCTAGTTTTATTTAGCACTAGGGAGATAGACAATTTAACGCTCTTTCCAACGGTAAATTACATTTGAATTTTGACTGAAAAATAAGGCTGTTTTAATGGCGTAAGGTCGAAAATACGAAAAACACCCTAAAAGTGAAAAAAGTCAGATTTTAAGGGGATAAAAAAAAAGTCAACAGACAAAAAAAGTCGCAAATTTGTTGTAGAATCGAACCCTGGCCGGTGGTGCGCCCGAAAGGGTGACACCCTGTATATCCATAACATAAATAATATAATATGGAGGAGAAAATCTTCAAAATTTGGTTTTCACTTCTAAAATTGGTGAAACAGGGCACGAGCTTTTATTTAGAAAGTAAAGCGGGCTTATGAGAGCCAACCTGTCAGCCCATCAGCTGATTTTTTCTACGCTCTGAAACCTTTTCCATGCCAAGGAACGCGGTTTTTTTGGTCCAAAAAACTCATTTCCTAACTTTTTGGGACTAAAGAAGGCTTAGAAGTAGACTTGATCACGATCAAATTCATTGGGGACCAACTCTTTCAGGTTGCAATTTATTGGTGACACTTCAACCTGCAAAATCAGATGAAAATGATAAAATTTGAACTTGTAACAAGAATTCTACGATTCACACAAGAGGAGATAACGATGAAATTCATAGAGAACCTTTTATATCTCAACCTGTTCAATCTAACGATTCCATCGGAATCGAAAAGTAACTTCATATAGTTTTGCGCTTTACATGGATTCGCGGACCCAAAGATAGAGAAATTATTCAGTAAAGTCTAAAACGTGAAATGCAAGAGAAAATTTTGATTTTGGGGGCTTTTTTTTTCGCCTCTCAAGAGTGAAAATAATGCTTCCACTGCCTGAGTAGTCTCGGGAACATTACTAATACATCCTACATTTGTATTAACTGAACGTAGGGCTGCGGCTAGTGTTTTACTGTTGTAAAGGACAAACGTAGGTAAATAGATACCTTCCTCCTCTATTGCTTGACATAGTTATCTTGAAATGCAGGTTGGTGAATAGAAGCCGAGGCCTGACATCAGTATTCCGAGGGAGGAAGGTACGGTTTACCCACCCATTCACAACCCACACGTACATCGCATTCAGCACAACAGTCGCATGAATGAGATTATCTACAAGAGGAGTTAATTACGGGGAGGGCCTCAGCCATTTAAGCAACTGGAAACGGGAGGTCGTAGCCTTAACAAGCCGAATCAGCCAGACATCAAAAGCAAGGGTAATTACCGAGAGACGGGGGTGGGACACCTAAGCCCAGCACTCGAATTAGGGTTCTGGTATTGCATAGGTTCAACGGATACTAGTTTGACAAAGAACTAACTTACAAACAGCCTAAAACCTGCCCAGGTACTTGCTGAGTTCTTATGAAAACGTTGAGTCTTATAGATATAAGTAACTATTATAAATTATGAAGGGTTCGATTCAACAAGGAATTTCCAACAAAAATATTGTCTCCTAGCAATTTTGTTTTAGCCCCTTGTTTTTCAACTTTTTAAATAATGATAACTCCCGTTATTTACCAAGTGAATTCGAATTTGAGCATGTCGTCGGAAAGAGCGTTACATTTCCAAACTACAAAGTAAACCACCAAAATCTTTTTAAAATACAATTTTTTAGAAAAATCAAGTCAAAAAGCAAAACTTTATTTTTTTAAATTCAAAAATCGTGGGCAGCATCTCATTCTTCGGAAAAAAAACTTACCCGAAGCTTTCTAATGGTCTATAATTTTTTAGGCTTACAATGAAATTTGAGGTGTTTGAATGGAAAAGAAGTGCAATTTCAGAGAAAATTGAGGGTTCTTTCACATTTTCAATGCAAAAAAAGTTGCATTTTAAGCAGGATAAAAAAAGTGCTAGTAGGGAACAGTTGTTGCAAATTAGTTGTATCGATTCCTGAAGTATAATTGATGGTTAGTGTAATGTCCTACATCTATGTTCAGTAGTTCTCCAATAAAGTGACGTGTAGGGAAACCCAGAGTGGCATGAGTCATCACCAACACAGGCGAGGCGAGGAAAGGAAAGAACACGTCATCTGACGTCACCTTTTTTCCACTCTCCCCTCACCATATTAACTTGAGTATATAAGCCGCACTCAAGGGTCTTCCTACATTCATTCTTGTCTTACCTACAGCCCATTTCTTCCGAGGAAACGGTTTGCCCCATAAAGGCGCCGAACCTCTAGCTCCCCTTAGGGACCTCTTCAGAACAGTAGGCCTCACTAGGTAAATGTTCCGCCTCCCGCCGGTGAGTCTGTTATCAGACGCCGAGGTTAGCGGATAGATTTTATAAGCACTTATCTGGACTTATCCAGCCACGAGGCGCCGCGGATGGAGTGCTAAAGCCTTGGCTTTAGGGATCAATCTCTCCGTTGAGTAGGATTCAGGCTAGGAACAATTCAGCGCATCGAGAGGACCATCGCACAGTACTGTGAGTTCATGGGTCAAGTGATCAAAAATCAATTTGTGGAGAGTTCTGATAGGGAAGGTTGCTCTGATCATGGATTTCATACTACTTCATATTTCAAGGAAAGAAAATTCCACAATAAATTATATTAGAATATTATGAAAAATATTGAAATTTTAAATTCAAAACAAAAGTAACATTTCACCAATTTCACAAAAGTTTAGGTACCGAACATAGGTAATAATTAGATGTCTTTAGAAGTGCATTACACTGATTGATGAATCTAAATCGTCACTGTCATTAGCGCTGCTGATGCTGGAGAGAGCGCTTCCACAACTCAGTTCCATAGCGTTAGATGTGCTTGGTACAGCATTAGGTATCAGTTTTGTGGATAGTGGTCGTGTCAGTGAAGTTATTCCCAAACAGATACTGGTTAATGACTTCATAATCAATGCGAGGATGTGTTTTATTTTCCTCTCCACACTTTCCTGCGACTTTAATTTTTCAAAAAGCTTCCTATTAGGATTGAAAATTTCATAGAAAAAAAAAGTCGCGGCTTGTCGCGGCAAATTCCAACGGGATTGAGTCAAGGGATGGTGCCAGAAAACATTCATCGAATGCTCTAATTCCTCATTCCTCCTCTTTTTGAGAAATTCACTATTTAATGTTAAGGTTTAAGAAGAAAAATTGGGAATAATTATTGTGACGATTTTACCAAGTGCTTAGGGAAAATTCATACTTCAAAAATTATTTAAAAACGTGAATAAAGCACATACTTATGCCGTGACTCGGCATGAAGAGCAATAAGACCCAACTTGTTGATATGACGGTATCCGCACTCATAATGAGCAGGTAGTTCATCGTTAGCTTTTTGGGTGAAATGAGTTATTAACATAAATTATCGCGGAACTTGCCCTCTGGTGGTCCGTAAGAGGCCTGTGAGGTCAGGAAACCTATTTAAACGTGCTCAAAGACTATCTGAGGATAGGTTCTTGCACTCCTTTCCAATACTAGTAGACGTTCGTTTTTTCGATTTTTTTACACATAAGTTTTTTTACACATTTTTTACACATTTATACTTACTCACAGTACTGTGCATTGCCCTCACTCGACTACACGCAGAACACAACAGTTAGTTTTGGGAAACTGTGTAAAACTTCACCAATAACACTTAAAAGGAGAAAGAAACCCTCAATTTTCGTTGAAAAAACGAGTATTTTTCGCATTCAAACACCGTTTCCTTCCTTAAATTTCGTGGTAACCTTTTCTTTACAAATATTTAAATCCTAAATCAAGGGGCGTTTTAGGCGTCTTGCTTACCTGACACCGATGTTGAACATTTCGAGAATGTTCCTTCCTTGGATCCACCCGATAAGCATGATGAGGCCGATGATGATGAATGAGTAGAAGCTCAGCTGAGTTCCCAACACGTCCATCGACTTTTGGAGCGGCGTTTTGGGAGCTTCTTCCGCCTGCATCATCTTGAAAACTTCGCCAAATTCCGATTTTTCGCCCGTATTCACGACAATACCCTGCGACGGAGAGAAATATCAATTAAGACGAGCGGTTGATTAGTTATTACCTAGGTACCAGGTCTACAACGAGAGTTTATTCCACGATTCAGCATTCTGCTCTCTCAATCTTAATTAGGGTTCAAATATAAGAGATCAGGTAGGTACTGTCGAAGAGGCCTTGTTGATGAAATGGGGTAAGGTGCGTCGGGGTGAGTGCAGAAATGGGGTAAGTGGGGAGTATGCCTTTCAAAAGCAAACATAAGGGCTGACACGAATATCCTTCTTGGGTGTTGTAGAGAACTACGTTAAGTTTCACAAACACCACTAGAGTGTCCTCATATCGGTTGTAACATTCACGGTGAGGTTATGATGTACCACATGTGTTTTCATCTGTGAGGTAGAGGTGATCAACTATTTTTCAACCCGAGTTCAACCTGCCTCTACTTGGGTATTGCTAATGACTGACAAGGTAATTATACACTTTAAATGTTACAGTTTCATCGTACATATGACATTTTGTTTTAACTTTGGTTATTTTGAAAATAAGACCTCCTCTGCACTTTCCCCGTTTTTTCCTCCTATGGGGGGAAGTGCAGAGTAAGAAACATGGGCAAGTGTGGAGTTCCGCACTTCCCCCTAAATGGATGAACAAGGGAAGTATGGAGCGTACACTCAAGCATAATACTATGTATTTTTCATCTACTCTTGTTGTGAACTTGGGCACTTTTAATTTAACTGGGAACTTTTTTATTCGCTCCAGTAAAAAGGGAGAACGAAAGATGACGTCCCGAGTTGGGGTGGAGATGGTTCCCTATGAAAATCATGCACCCACCCACACCCCCCATTGAAAGGTTAGGGCAAGGTACTTTAGGTAGAGATTGATGTTTTGAGATTAACTACTATGCATCGGATCATCTATACAATGTGATTATGGATACAAGAAAGCTATGCGCCACACCCACTTTGCAGACTTTTTAAATTTCGAAGTTTTATGCAAACTTTTGCAATGTTAAGATAACCATTTGTAGTATAAGACTGTAAAAAACGTTCTTATTCGTAAGACTGATGACTTACAGTGATTTAAACAATTTTCAATGAAGATTCAAAAGTTTGAATTTTGCAAGATTTTTATGTGTTTCTCTATACCACGTTTTTAACTTTTCAAAACTGTGTAACTTCACCAATTTCTGTCCGATTTCAACTTTGCAAAAAGCAAAATAATGCCTGAAATGAGCTCTTCCACACACTTCCCCCTTCGCATTTGTAACTCCAACGACATGAGAAATGAAGGGATGCTCTGCATTTACCCCATTTAGGCGGGGTAAGTGAGGAGTACGGACAAAAATTATACTATTGCTCGAAAAACCCACTATAACTTTTAAAAACCTTAAAATAACTACAAAACTGGTAAGAGGATAGTCCGAGGTGTGTAATGAAATAAGGAAAATAAATCTAGCTTTAAAAATGAGTTTCTCAGGATCTACCAAAGTTGAACTATGCAAATTGTACTCTGCACTTCCCCCTACGCACCTTATACAAAATTAAAATAGATAAAATTTATAAAAATAAAAATTAAATATAGATGAACATTATATTATTTTGATGCTATGACTTGCAAACACTACTTACCTAAAAAGCAACAACACAGGTTGTATGTAACTATCATAAAGGTAGTTTGAAAATCGGATATCATGAATATTTGGCAGCGGGGTGCCGACATCATCACAATGGAGTCTTTGGCACCCCAGCAGGTAGAGTTTGTGAATGCTACAATACTATTCAATCGCATTTGCACAGTGAATTATCGAAATTAAAAAAATTGACTGCATCCAATTTGAATAATAATGGAACATTCTGAGAATTTTATTCAAAGCATAGATGGACAGGGAAATTGTTTAAAGCGTGTAATAATAGTATGGATATTACTCAAACCAGGAGAATGGAACAGTTCAGGCATTCGCCACTTGGGAGCGCTTTCACCAATCAAAACCATTTTTGCGCCATTTTTGTCTGACTTGTTTTAAATTGTTTCAGTTTCTCCACGTAGATGAAATATATAAGAAAACATGAAGTAAAGAAATAATTAATCAAGATATGATCACTTTGAAGCTCCTTGATGAGCCATTGATAAAAATTTTCAAATACTATTTAAGGGCAGACTCCATTGTATCATTCTGATGAAGCTCTGGTGTGTCGCATAATCAATACTTTGATGGGTGAATGGAGTGACCATGTTTTCAATGTAGTTTTCGGAGTCTATTATTCAATTTATTATTGTCGGTACATCCACTCTAATAAGATGGGTTGATTAGAATGATAACAGTTAGTTCTCATACATTTGTTCATTTGCTCAACGCCTCAAAGTTATTCACAGATCAAATGAAAAATTAAGTTGGATAACCCAAAAAAATTTCATCAGGTAAGTAGCAATTTCATTCAACTCAATTATAAACAAAACAACTAAGCAAGTTCCTCACATAAATGCATCTACATTTTCAATCTATAATTTCAGCTGGCATAAGTTACCTCGGATTCAATGGGGAATTTGCCTCACATTTTTTTTTTTTTCGAATGAGGGTTTATTTTTATGGAATAAAACCATAGTGAGCTGCTCGAAAGCGCATCCAAAAAATTTAGAAAATTTAAGGAAGATAGAAATTTTAAATGTGGTGGCAATGTGTAAGAGGCAGCCATGTTTGAAACGTAACGGATATTCTACCATTCTGACTTCAAAGGAGGTTCTGTGCGCTTACCACAGAAGCGGAACATACACGAACTTTTAGCTTACAAGTAGTGCGCACAAGAGTGCGCCGCGAACTGGCAGGAAGAACCCAGACACAAAAGTGACCAAAAGAAACAATATTACTCACTTTTTTACAATACGATTCTACCTACTAGTTTATCAAGCATTATTAGTCTTCATCTTCTCTTATTTAGTTTCAAGATTTGAATCACATTATTCGAGTAGCCATTTCACTGGATCGTTTTGTGTGGCGGTGCTAGAACTCTGTCTGTTGTCGGAGTTGTTTTCGCGTCGTTTTTTTCTTTTCGTATGACGTCAACAATATTCCTCGATTTTCGCGGTGTTTTGTAACAGAGGCTTCACTTGTTTAGGCATTTTCTCCTACGGTAATTTTTTCCCCTAGGTTATTCCTAGTGTTAAACGTTATTCTAGGGCCCTATTATAGGATTTGACTTGAAATTCCAGAATCTAAAATTGAGGCAAATTCCCCATTCTTCGAAGGTTCGGCCTGTGAAGGAATGAAGAGAGAGGGAGAGAATGGGGAAGATCATACTTCATTGGTAGGTAGTGGGCATTATTTTCATGATGATAAATACAATGAAATGATAACTTGGTTAGCATCAACTATTTTTGATAAATATGAAATATGAATTTGTAGGGTTACGGATCAAAATTTGAAAAATTAGCGGTAAGCTCCATAACAAACAATGAAAGGAAAAAAGCAACGGCACAAGGGATGATCCCCAAACCGTTTTATTAAGGTCAGTTGAACAAATAGTAACAAATAATTGACAAAGCTGCTATGCAGTAGAGTAAAAATGTACATTAAATATATACTTACATAACATGTATTATATATTTTTTGTTCTTTCAAATTTAAGTACCTAGTTGTAGTTTATAACTTATTTAATTTATTTATAAAAAATTTTTTTTTAGGCTGATAAAGGCAACGTTGCATTTGCCGAAACATGTACCGACAATGATAAATTGAATAATAGACTCCGAAAACTACATTCTAATCAATACTGTTAACCCTAATTGGACCATGGTGTCACTAGTGTCACCGAAAACATCTCAGGAACTCCACAGTTGTCCCAAGGTATCACCAGATTAACTAGAGTTAAATTGAAATTTAAAAATTAATGGACAGAGCGGAATTTTTGAACCGTTTTTTGTAAGTTATCAAAAGTCAAAACATGATGTTATGAAAAATTTTTTTCATCGATTTCTTTGGAAAATTTTTGTAATAACACTATTTCTAGACTTCACCACAAAAAATTCTGCTGTCCATTAAATTTAAAATTTCAATTTAATTTTGGTTTCTCTAGTGACACCTTGGGACGCAGTGGAGTTCCTGAATGGGGGGTGCGCCTTGATTTTTTTTAGATTTTTAATCGAAAGTAGTCTACATCCTGAGAATTTTGGCACCAACCGCGACCTTCTAGCGTGAGTAGATCTGTTTGTATGAGTTTTTAAAGTTTCGACCGTTTATGACGTCACGCGCCCCTCTCGCCTGGGCGGGACCCCCCAGCCCACTGTGACGTCATAAACGGTCGAAACATTAAAAATTCATAGGAAAAGATTTACACACGCTAGAAGGTCGCGGTTGGTACCAAAATTCTCAAAATGAGGTCTAGTTTAGATTAAAAATAACAATAAGCAGTTTTTCCTACCCAGGCGCACACCCTATTGTTTTCGATGACTCTAGTGATACCATGGTCCAATTAGGGTTA
The DNA here is from genome assembly GCA_009739505.2 of Apolygus lucorum. Lineage (NCBI taxonomy): Eukaryota > Metazoa > Arthropoda > Insecta > Hemiptera > Miridae > Apolygus > Apolygus lucorum. Next base: position 15,393,655 of record CM019169.2, on the reverse strand, counting down.
ATCAAGTTGGACGCGTCGAACAATATTTTAGTTGTCAAAGAAATGCGTTCACCTACCTTTCACTGTTGCCTACAACGTTTGAACTATCAACATCAAATACTGAAAATCCAAGTTACCTTGCCGTTGCCACACCTGACGAGGGTGCCCATGAAGCCGATGTTCTTCATCGAGGAGTGACCATTGCTCTTCAAAACAGGAGCTGTGATTTTGGCTGCGGGTTCTGTCTCTCCAGTGAAACTGCTTTCATCGATCGCAAGATCAATCGCCTGCGAAGTGATAAAAATTACATTTCTGATTCCGAACATGTAAGATAGATGATGCTTGATATACGCAGCTAGCAAGCTGCGGAATAAAGGGAGCACCCGTTATTTACGAATCTAACACCATCCGGATTAAAAGCAACAATAAGACGTTTACGAAATCGGATTTGAAGAGCCAAAACACGTTATCACAGATGAAATATGGAATTTACTATAAGAGGGAGAGAAAACTAGGGATCTCTTAGGTTACAGTCTTAAGGTTGAGGAAAACCAAGTACTTGAATGATTTTGGTGGAAGGATGGCACATAGATATGTTAGCAAATTAAGAAACCATTGTATTCGACAATGTATTTATCTATAATTGACCATGTGTATTACGTCTACATAAATCTTAATAAAACCCCGGATTTCAGGTAGTACACTTTCTTCATTCGCACATAACCCATTCGTTTCAGCGATATCCCAAACCCAAGAGACTCTTATTCAAGGGACTTTCACTTGACCCCAAAAAAATTATTTTTTTTCGTGAAACCCTCTCCCAAACCCATTATATGTCGAACCAATTCCCCCAAAATCAGACCTCCCTTCCATTCCACGTTGAAGAAAAAATACCGTTATGGGTGTCACTGATGAGCAGAAGAGCCACATGATTGTGGCAATCAACAATAATCTCATGAAAAACAACTCTGATCGGTGGATTTCTGGTTATACCATCCCAATTTATTAATATAGTATTACTTCATAAAGTGAACGTATAAGATGGTTCTTTCACCTCGAATAACCTGATGTCCGCAGGCACTCGGTCTCCAACGTTGAGATGCACGATATCTCCTGGAACTAAATCCCTTGCGAGAAACGATTCCAGCACGCCTCCTCTTACGCTGAAAAAATATTGTAGATTCAATTTGTGAATTCGGAAACATTGAGTTACAACAAAAACGGAAAAGCATAATAAATTGTAGTAGTTTGTTTTCAAAAGTAAAGTAGATTCCTTTTATAAAGATTCTTAAAGGGCTGATACATTAATATCGATAAAGCGGACACCACTATACAGAAAACAGAACAGAAAAAGACAGACTTGTTATGAGAAATGAATCAAATCCCATCGTTACATCCAACCTATCACTATATCCAACATCGTTATGAATGGAACCCACAGTTCATTGGTTGGGGATAACGACCGTAGAGACTGTTCGTCAGAAGATCATGTTGGTGAAAGATTGGTAGATCAATTAAATTAAGAGATTGAAAAAAGTGGGTCTGTAGATAGCTTGCCACGAAGATCCACGATTGTCTATTACAGCATCCATGCACTGTGGATTAACAATCATTGAGAAAGCATATTATTATAGGTACCTAGGTAGCGAAGGTAGACATAAAATATCCTAATGTGTTGCAGACTCGTATGAAAGCGTTTTTGTATAATTCCAATCGGATCACAACTCCAATTTGAGTACTGTTAGCAGATTGAAAGAATGCGGCTGGCCAATTTCCCGAGGGGTATACCTGCTACCTGTTCCAAAATCTTAGGTAGCCTGGTGAGTCGGGCTGGGGAAAGGGCCGAGCCTCCATATCTCACCCATTCCGGGCATATAGCACACTCGAGTCATGATGAGGTAGATAAATGATAATGGTAGAGGATAATGGATTGAATTTTACGCCCGCTCCCACAATGCCCTTATTTTTACATTTGGTAATTCTGAGCAATTATCCGGTCAACTCCGATATTTCTCATACTTAACCATGATATATGTAGAGTAGTAAATATCAATATTCAGACCGAAATAAGTGTCGGAAAAGGAAAATACATTGTGAAACTTACCTTAGACTTACCGAGACTGGTGCGCATACGCAACACATTGAACGTTTGTGGAGGGAGGTGCGGGGAAGCGTGCCTCGATACGGAAACCGAAAACAACATTTTATCGGCCATTTAGCAGAGTTTATGTTTAAAAGAAAGTACTCTGATTACAAAACAAGAGTGCATCATCTATTCAGAGCAATTGGCCATCTGTATAACGGTGAAAACGAACACCCTAACATCACTCGTGAAGCTGATACAGATAGCGAGTCAGATGACTACTATATATAATTTCACAATATATTTTCCTTTTCCGACACTTATTTCGGTCTGAATATTGATATTTACTACTCTACATATATCATGGTTAAGTATGAGAAATATCGGAGTTGACCGGATAATTGCTCAGAATTACCTTACATTTTTACGGTAAATTCAGGTAGTTATGGTAATTTTAGTGACAGGGTCAAAAACACGAGAAAAAAAAAAATTGAGATTGAAAAAAACTTGGAAAAACAAATGGTTAACAAAATTGATTAGAGATATTTTCATTAACAAATTAGTTGTACAGTCGATCTTTGGAGTTTGGCCCATCTTAATAGTAGAAACCCTGTAAAGAATTGGGAACCACTCCTTTTAGGTCAAACACCAAAGCCCTGGCAGACCTGACCTGTAATAAACCAACCCTTTCACTTCATCATCCGTCAGGAGTCAACAACCCTCGGTCTCATTTTTCCTGGTGATCGCTTAAAATGGGGATCACAAACCATAAAATGTGCTCAGTGGGTAAGAGAATTAACCAACTACTTAATGACATGAAAACTTGTGTAATAATGAGATAATACTGATAACAGACAAAAGGGAGAACAGATACCGGGGAGAAAAACAGTAACGCACTCACGCGGGACTACCTTTCATTAAGGCTAAAGGGGATGACAAGTGTGCGAGAGAGACAGCTATATCGGGAAAAGAGAGAGACAGGAGCTTAATCATTTTCCCAAAAGTTCTCAGCTATCAGTGGACCGATTTTCATTCTGTAAACTTATTTGGTTTCCTTTCGTCGTATTCTAAGTTTGTGCCATGTCAAATTTCTCATAAAATCTATATTCTTTGACGAAACACCATAATTAATCTTTTGGTGATTATGTTTGAGTTGAGGAGTTGAGTTGAGTTGGTGAGATGAATGTTTGAGTTTAGGAGGTGCTGCGCTCAGTAGCGCTGTTGGGAACTAATACAAAATCACAGAGTATACCTCACCACCTGGCTTAAATGGCAGGTAGAAGAAGGACGATGTTTTTGGGACTGTAATACTCATGGACACCTTACCAAGCCATCCGCATTCTTTCAATCTGCAAACAGTATTTGTACCAGTTTTCTGCGCAAAATTCCTTCTTGTTATAATCTATAATCTAGTCCTGAAATCTGGGATTGCGCCATTTTTAATGTAACAAAATCAAACAAACAATGGACGGTGGATGTTTACCAAACTGTTTGCTTCATATCGTAGTTATGATTATCAATGAACAAATTAACTTTTTTAATTAACATTTTTAGATATAAAGGATTAATAAATTGTTTATGACTTACCACGTGCATGACGGCGGTACCAATTTTGTAAGTTCCTCTAACGACTTTTCAGACCTATATTCTTGAATAAACGCTACTGTAACGACTATTAGGATGGCCTGAAACAAAGAAATTCACTGTTCAGATAACGATTATATGAACTATAGATCATAAGACAAAATATTAGTACCACGTAAATTAAAATTTGAGGATGTCGTTGGAAGGTGCTTTAAATTTCCAAGGTACCTTGTAATAACGAAAAATCTTTCAGAAATGAAACATTTTGGTTTATTATTTTCAATAATAAGCCTTTGGAATCGAGCAAGAAAAAAAAATTTTTAACCCCCCCCCCCCCCCCCTCAAAATTTGATGTTTTACGTTTCAAGGTACGTAGAATCCGAAAATCGAATAAAAAAATTTCCGTCCGTCCGCCGTACGCCGTACGCGGCACTTTTCTTAGCAACACTGGACCGATTTGGTTCAAATTTGGTATATGGGCTCCATTTGGGGTCTAGTTGTGCCGCGAAGCTTTTGGTTGATGTAGGTCACTTCTAAGGGGTGAAAATTAAGGGTTGAAATTTTCAAGAGTGCCCTAGCTCGAAAACTCTCGAAATAAAGGTATCGTTTTTTCACCAATTTTAAATAGTACAGAATTTTAAAAAATTTTTGAGACCACCCGGAGCTTTGTAGGACAAACCGTTCGGTCCCTACGAGTATTTGAAGGTTTTCCTTCGATAAAACAGAATCATGAGTGTGAATCGCAAAAGAGGTCTAATCGCCGTTCAAATTTTATCTGACTAAAATGCGATCGCTGTTCATTTCTTCGATTTGTATACAGTTTTGCCTTCTGCGTAACCAGTAATCAAATTTCCATATCAAGCTTTCTATTTTTCGAATCGAGTGTGAAGCGTTTAGTTCTTTCTAATAAACTTGATTGTGAAGGTGTGAAGCCATTATAGTGTGGTAGGTAGTACCTACCAATAGTTGGTAGGTAAAAAAAAGTTGGTAGGTAAAACAATGTTTGTAGGTAAAAAACGCTGCAAATCATTGCTCACTGATCAGATCACTGATCATCTGAGTGAGCTCCGCAGCCATTTTCAATGCTATTGAATGGAAGTGCTCTTCCAGGCGTCTCCAGCATTAGAGGATATCTTCTTCACTCACATCACTGATCAGCTGAGTGAGCTCCAAAGCCATTTTCAATCCTATTGAATGGAAGTGCTCTTCCAGGCGTCTCCAGCATTCGAGGAGATCTTCTTCACTCTTCAGATCACTGATCAGCTGAGTGAGCTCCGAAGCCATTTTCAATCCTATTGAATGGAAGTGCTCTTCCAGGCGTCTCCAGCATTAGAGGATATCTTCTTCACTCACATCACTGATCAGCTGAGTGAGCTCCAAAGCCATTTTCAATCCTATTGAATGGAAGTGCTCTTCCAGGCGTCTCCAGCATTCGAGGAGATCTTCTTCACTCTTCAGATCACTGATCAGCTGAGTGAGCTCCGCAGCCATTTTCAATGCTATTGAATGGAAGTGCTCTTCCAGGCGTCTCCAGCATTAGAGGATATCTTCTTCACTCACATCACTGATCAGCTGAGTGAGCTCCAAAGCCATTTTCAATCCTATTGAATGGAAGTGCTCTTCCAGGCGTCTCCAGCATTCGAGGAGATCTTCTTCACTCTTCAGATCACTGATCAGCTGAGTGAGCTCCGAAGCCATTTTCAATCCTATTGAATGGAAGTGCTCTTCCAGGCGTCTCCAGCATTAGAGGATATCTTCTTCACTCACATCACTGATCAGCTGAGTGAGCTCCAAAGCCATTTTCAATCCTATTGAATGGAAGTGCTCTTCCAGGCGTCTCCAGCATTCGAGGAGATCTTCTTCACTCTTCAGATCACTGATCAGCTGAGTGAGCTCCGCAGCCATTTACAATGCTATTGAATGGAAGTGCTCTTCCAGGCGTCTCCAGCATTAGAGGATATCTTCTTCACTCACATCACTGATCAGCTGAGTGAGCTCCAAAGCCATTTTCAATCCTATTGAATGGAAGTGCTCTTCCAGGCGTCTCCAGCATTCGAGGAGATCTTCTTCACTCCTCACATCACTGATCAGCTGAGTGAGCTCCAAAGCCATTTTCAATCCTATTGAATGGAAGTGCTCTTCCAGGCGTCTCCAGCATTCGAGGAGATCTTCTTCACTCTTCAGATCACTGATCAGCTGAGTGAGCTCCGAAGCCATTTTCAATCCTATTGAACGCAGGAGCTGAAATTTGAGAGGGAAGGTCAAGGGAGAATACAGATGGTGGTAGGTGCTATTGATGGAGAACCAGTGATCTATACAGAAGGATGATCTATACAGAAAATAATAAACCTTTGAGCAATGATTTGCAGCGTTTTTATAAAACAAATCAAAAAGCCAAGTTTATATTTAGTTTTAACCTTTTTCTTCGATTTTTTTTACTCTGAATACCTGTTTATTTCGAGGCGTTTTTTTGGAAAATTCAAGCCCAAATTGTCAGCTCTCCAACGGCCTATCATTTTTGCTTCCGAGTCTACCAAGGTAGCGGAAGCTTTGTTTTCACTTTTCAAGGACGAAAAAAAAGTTCTCCAAAATCAAAATTTCCACTCGCGTTTTGCGTTTTAGGCCTTTCTGAACAATTTTGGTTCCGTGTCTGTCTGTCTGTCCGTCTGTCATGAATTCCTTGTAACGCGCATAACTATACGAAGTTACTGTCCGATTTCTATGAAATTTTCAGGGATTGTGCGGGTTGGTGTGTAGACGGTCCCCTATGAAAATCATCATCCCCGGACTGATAGAAGCGACTGCGCATGCGCAAACGTGAATTTCCTTGTAACGGCCATAACTTCCACATTTTCCACTCGATTTCGATGAAATTTTCAGGGATTATGTGGATTAGGTTGTAGATGGTCCCCTATGAAAATCATCGTCCCCGGACTGATAGAAGCGACTGCGCATGCGCAAACGTGAATTCCTTGTAACGGCCATAACTTCCACATTTTCAATCCGATTTCAATGAAATTTTCAGGGATGTTACAGATTAGCATTTAGATGATCCCCTATGAAAATCACAGAGAATTGTTTTTCATAGAGGGATTCATTCATAGAGGGATGGTCTCCTGTGAGAATCTCAAATCCCATTAATTGCAGGTCATCGGTAGCTCAGAGGATAAAGTCTCGAATAGAGCTCCTAAGGTCGCGGGTTCGAAACCCATCCTAGGCTATGTATTTTTTGATCCAATCACATACACCTACTCACTTAATTTTTCATCCGAATTTGATGAAATTTTCTAGGATTGTCCAGATTAGCGTGTAGATGGTCCCCTATGAGGGTAGTGAAAGGTACTTAGAGATTGGTGTTTTGAGATTAACTACTATGCATCGGATCATCTATATAATCGGGTTATGGATACGAGGAAGCTATGTGCCACACCCACTTGACAGACGTTTTGGTTTCATTTTGAAATTCGAAGACGGAAATGATGTTCGAATGCAAAAAAACCTGTCATTATGGGGAAAACGGTGTTTTTTCCCACAATTTTAAACAGGAAAATGTTGCATTTTAAGCTGGATAAAAAAGCGCTAAGAGGGAAAAGTTGTAACAAAATAGTCGTGGAATCGGTACCAGGAGTATTGCTGATTGGTTTCGGGACACCCAGTACCTATAGCAATTCACCAATAACTACTAAAAGGTGAAAACCCCCTCAATTTTCGCTGAAATAACACTGTTTTTGCATTCAAACACCATTTCTATCCTCATATTTTATAGTAAAGCTTAAAAAAGATAGACTATTGGAAAGCTGATAATGTGAGACGTTTTTTTTCCGAATGGAGCCCATCGAGATGGGAGGGATTCAAAGTAAAAACTTCGATCAAAAGTCAAATTTCGAAAAAAGTTAAAGTTTGCTATTTGTTTAAGATCTAGTTTTAGCATTTGATAGGTTGAAAATTTAACGCTTTTTCCAACGAAACCCTCAAATTTGAATTTACTTGGTAAATAACGGGAGTTATGGCAAAAAAAAAAATCCATCATCAAACAGCAGACCGAGTACTAGTAGATTCACCCATCCTTCGATTCACGATTCCCACCATCCAAGCCCAATTAGAAATAGAATGGAAAAACGAGAATTGAACTCGTCTTTTCCTGACTAATGGCCGAGTCCTTGATGCTTCCAAAACCTTCGGACTTAAGACTCGTTGGGTCTTCAAGATAATAACAGACATTTCTCAAAGTAATTTGCTACAGCTTGGCAGGAGGAGAGTTCGTGGAGCCCTGTGAATCCGTTCCACTTCCACAACATTCGCAAATACGCAGAAATCATGAAAAATAACATGTTCATGAAAAATGCTTATCGCACGTTCTTTTTTCGAAATTTTAAAAACGTCTTGGAGGCTTACTTTTTAGCTAAAAATTTAGTTCAGCTGGGTTAGTCTGCCAAATTGGTAAGAATGGGAGCAAATGGTCAACAAAATTCATGTTTTACTGCTTATGTAGGTTTTGGTGGAGGAAATAAGAGTTTCCCAACAAAATAAATGTTTTGACAATGAATATTCTGGATTTTGAATCAAGATGACAAGGCAACAAGTATGTGGTTGTGTTTTTAAAAACTAAAATGAAATCGTAAGCAGATCATAAGCTCAATTGATCGGGCGACGTTACTTTCTCGTAGGAGTAAAATATGAGAATGTTCGTTGGAAAGTGGAAATTTCAGGAATGAACGATACGTTGATTTGATATCGGGGGTTACTGAATACAATCAAAATCTCTACAAACAGAAACTTTCATCGAACAGAAAATTAAATATCACGAACTACTACGTTGTCAACAACTGACATTCGAATCTGCTTGGATAACAACTTTGCTTAGTCAAAAATAAATTATTTAAAAAAAGTACCTACTCACTGATCACCATTAGGTATATCGGTATTGCACGTTTTCCTATTTTAACGAATAATACCCAAACTACCAGAAGACTTCTACCTACCTCCTACCTACTTGGACCTTCGAGGGATGGAGCATGGAGAGGGAAGGCTACCGTAAGGTCCCCCCCCCCCCCACCTTCTTTCTTTGGGAGCTTGACGATTAGTATCGCCTCAGACCGAATATAAGAAACTATTCCATAAAATATGTTTTATCATTAGATTCAAAAGGTATCTGAATAAAACTACATTTAAATTAAACGAGCAGTATAATGAACGGATAGGAACTTCACGATTTATAGGAGGTTATAACAATGGTCTCAGCTCCCCGATAAGGCCAGTGATGCCAACCTTACGGGCGTAATAACTTAATGTCCACGACAAATGGTAATGCCTAAAGTCTGTAAACTGTAGCCCCTGAACATCCCCCCTTTAAGACTCTTGTCTTACAAAGTTCTGACGGTACCTCGCAGGCCGAACAACGGCTCTTCCCGAGCGGGTTGACACAGCTGGTGCAGGCGTTGGTTTTGGCGGGCGGGCGGCAGAGGAGCCAGAGCCATATGAAGCTCTACTCGGATGACTAGGCTGACTAGGTCGATTGAGTTGACTGGGTCGGCTAGCTTTGGTTGACAGCCTCCCGGCGGGTTGAGCGGGTGTTGTTGGCATCTTCGGAGCTTGGGTAGGCTTGGCTTGGACTGGAGAGACAGGTTGTGGAGCAGCTTGTTGGCTTGTCAAAGCTGCAGACTCTGGACTGGTTTCAGCAGGACACTCCGGAGCACTATCCAGTGATGTGTTTGGCAGTTGGTCAAGGTAAGGTGCCGGGATCAGGTGGTAACGGTTTCTGCGGACGGTTTGCTTCTCGGTCCTGACCAAATACGAACGAGGTTCATTCAGGACGGCGACAACTTGTCCATGTCTCCTTAGGTCGGTGATCCAAACGAATGCCCCGATCATGAGCGGCTCCAGCTCATGACACCGATGACGACGATCGTAATTCCTTTTGTACCTCGCCCTATACTTTCCCTCCGCTTCATGGAAACTTTCCAGGCCCGGCTCAGAGTTCACGGTTCCACGAGTGAACGGCAAGGTGTCACGCAACTTTCGTCCATACAGCAGCTCGGCTGGACTGAAACCAGTCTCTAGCGGAGTATTCCTGTAGGCTAGAAGGGCTTTTTCAAAGTCTACCTTATTCTTTCTCAACAGAGACTTTGCCGTCTTGACTGCTGATTCCGCGGCGCCGTTAGCCTGATGAAAGTGCGGGCTGCTTGTTGATGTGGAAAAACCCCAGTCTTGAGCGAAATGCTGGAACTCGGACGATTGGAGAGGCTGGAACTGTGTGCCGCTGTCTGTGTTGATTTTAACTGGTATTCCATGACGTGAAAATAAGTCCTTACAGACCTTAATCACGTCGACTGTTCGCATTCTGTCCATGCGAGCCAATTCAAAATATCGGGAAAAATGGTCGATGACAACCAAGTACCAATGGCCTTCGAACTTGAAAAGGTCCATCGATATTATTTGCCCAGGATAATCGGGTAAAACAGAAGGCAAAAGCGGCTCGTGGAGGTTTGACGAATGCTGAATGCAGATTGGGCAACCTTTGATCTTCTTTTCAATGTCGCTCGAAATGTGTGGCCACCACATGGTACCTTGAGCGCGACGTCTCGTCTTTGTGATTCCCATGTGGCCCTCATGGAGCTTGTTCAGCATCACATTCCGAAGTTCCAAAGGTATAACCATTCGATTACCTCTCATGAGCATTCCCTCAATGACGCAGAGTTCGTCTTTGACTGAGTAGAACTCTTGAAGCTCCAGTGGCAGATCCCCCTTGCAAGGCCAATCTTTCCTGAGCAAATCCTTCAATTGAATGCACACAGGATCACGCGATTGAGCCTGCAGGACCCCCACTATGTTCTCATCAGTGGTGTTGATATCAGCCAGCGCTATCTCATGGACGTAGGCGTCCACTTCTTCTCCCAATTCCCCGTCTCCTTCGTGATGAGGCACAGGCTGCCGTGAGAGCGCGTCAGCGACAAGAAGGTATTTCCCCGGAGTATACACAATGTCGTAATCAAACCGCATCATTCTCAGTCGAAACCGCTGCAGACGAGGAGAAAGGTCGTCTAAATGTTTCGACTTGAAGATCTGAACCAAAGGTTTGTGGTCCGTCTCGATGGTGAATCGCTTTCCGATCAGGAAATTTCTCAAGCGCTCGCTGGCCCAAGTCAGAGCCAATGCTTCACGCTCTATGTTAGCATAACCCTGTTCCGCCGAGGTCAGGGTACGTGAAAGAAATGCCACAGGGTGTTTCTCACTCCCCTCGCCCTGTAAGAGGCAGGCACCCAAGCCTGAGGAAGAGGCATCACAGGAAAGCATGGTCGGCTTGTCCACGTCGTACAGCCTCAAGCATGGAGCAGATACTAACTTCTCCTTGATTTTCCTAAATGCATCCTCTTGCGGCTGCCCCCAAACGAAAGCATTCTTGGAAGACAGAAGACTCGAAATGGGCTCTAATATCTCGGATTTGTCGGGAATAAACCGGGACAGGAAATTTACCATTCCCATCAGGCGTTGTACTCCTTGAACGTCTTTGGGAGCCTCCAGGTTAACTATTGCTTCAATCTTACTAGGATCAGGTTTGACCCCTTCCTCCGTGAGCACAAATCCCAAGAATTGGACTGAAGATTTGCTGAACTCACACTTTTTCTTATTCAGCGTCATCCCGGCGTCTCGTATCTTTTCCAAAACTGCCCTTAGACACGCGTCATGCTCGGCCTGATTTTTGCCCCACACCAAAACATCATCAACGTGGATGCAACAGTTCTTGCAGCCGGCCAGTATCGATGACAGGCGCTTTTGGAAATGCTCAGTTGCCGAGGAGATCCCAAATGGCAACTTCTTGAAACGGAACCTTCCACAAGGTGTGATGAACGTCGTCAGGTCCTGGCTCTCCTTAGACAGATTCAGTTGCCAGAATCCCGAATTTGCGTCCAGCTTGGAATACACGCGTGCGCCACCAAGCTCTGCGAGAGACAGCTCCGTTCTAGGGATTGGGTGGTACTGTCTCCGAACACTCTCATTTAGCCTCGATAGGTCCACACAGATACGAACTCCTCCGTCCTTCTTCTTGGCTACAACCATTGGCGCGCACCAGTCAGTGGCATGGTCTACCGGCTCAATGACTCCCCTCTTGACCATCTCACGAAGCTCCTCTTCAACCAGCCTTCTCAGCGGAAGAGCTACAGCTCGCGGCGATGAAATCGCATAGGGACGTGCATTGTCTCTCAACTCGATGGTGTAGTCCCCTTCAACACTTCCCAGACCTTTGAACAGGGTTGGAAACTCCTTACCCCAATCAGTCTTTTGGTCCACCATGTAAATTCGCCTGACTAAATTCAGACTGAGGCATGCCTTTCGGCTCAACAGGGCAGCACCAACATCATCCGAAACATAAACCTTCTCAGTTATTTCAGAGTTCTTGTACCTCAGCTTGGCCTCAGCAATTCCCTTAACGTTCAGTCTTTCATGTCTCTTAGCGCTGAACACAATATTTTTGCATCTGAGCAGGGTGAGACCCGGGAGCAGGTGCGATGGTATCATCGTCACGTCCGCAGCTGTATCCAGCTTGAACGAAATACCCCTGGTGGCGCCCCCTATCACGACCTCCAACGTCTCTGACCAATCCCTATCCGAGTTGTCCGTCTTGACACAGCCCACGAAATACTCGTCGCCCCCCTCTTCTCTATCCGAGCATGAGGAGTCCCTCTTTACTTGCCGCACACTTTTACGACCTTTTGGACACCGCCGGGCATAGTGGCCAACCTGTTTACAAAACCCACACCTCGCATTGCTTGCTGGACAGTGAGAACCTTTCTCGTGTTTGTCATGACCACACTTGGGACATTCTTTACCCCCCGACCCGTTGTGCCACTTTGTTTTGAAGGAGGACTTGTCAGCACTCCCCGACCGCTTGTCGAACTTCCGCTTAGGTTTACCACCCCTGACAGCATTCACCGAACTGGGCTCATTTAGATCCTCCTTTTGCCTCAGTAGCTCTTCATGTTGCCGCAAAGCGGTCTTGGCCTTTTCTAGGTTCAAACTTGGATCTAATTGTAACCGATCACTCACAGTTGAGTCCCTCATGCCAATTATCAACACTAACAGGATCAAATCATCGTGTAGATCACCCCAATCACACGTACTGGCTAGGCTGTGGAGGTCTGTGATAAACTTTTCTGCCGGATCATTTCCTTGACGGGCTCTCAGGAACTTGGCACGCTCGTAAATAATGTTGCGCTTAGGGATAAAATGCTTATCAAACTCACCGATTGCCAGATCGAACGTTGTCGGTACGGGATTAAAAGAAGCGAAAACTTCCTCAGCTCTGTGTCCCATCTGATAAATTAATACATCAATTTGACGATCATCTGAAGCCCCATCCAGGCCGGTACCTCGTCTATATCGTTGAAAACGATTTTTCCAACTCGGCCAGTCCATCGGATTGAAGTTGAAAGGCTCAGGCGGCTGCAACGGAAGTGTGATTCTTGTCGCCGATTCACCTGTACCCCTCGCAGTAGGATCAGCGGGCATTTCGGCTTTCGACTCAACACGTTGACACGAAACTTAACACAAAACTCCGTCTACCGACTTTTCACCAATCCCTCGCGTACGTTACGAAATAACTCGCGGAAACTACTCGATTCAGTACGTCCTAGCTGCCACCATGTTTTATCATTAGATTCAAAAGGTATCTGAATAAAACTACATTTAAATTAAACGAGCAGTATAATGAACGGATAGGAACTTCACGATTTATAGGAGGTTATAACAATGGTCTCAGCTCCCCGATAAGGCCAGTGATGCCAACCTTACGGGCGTAATAACTTAATGTCCACGACAAATGGTAATGCCTAAAGTCTGTAAACTGTAGCCCCTGAACAAAATATAATATCTTCGTTCATTTCTACATTTTTCTTTTTCTTCGCCCTCGACTCCTGATTGGAAATTATATAAATCCTATTTTTTTGCTTCCGAGTCTACCAAGGTAGCGGAAGCTTTGTTTTCACTTTTCAAGGACGAAAAAAAAAGTTCTCCAAAATCAAAATTTCCACTCGCGTTTTGCGTCTTAGACCTTTCTGAACAATTTTGGTTCCGTGTCTGTCTGTCTGTCTGTGTGTCTGTCATGAATTCCTTGTAACGCGCATAACTATACGAAGTTATTGTCCGATTTCTATGAAATTTTCAGGGATTGTGCGGGTTGGTGTGTAGACGGTCCCCTATGAAAATCATCATCCCCGGACTGATAGAAGCGACTGCGCATGCGCAAACGTAAATTCCTTGTAACAGCCATAACTTCTACATTTTCCATCCGATTTCAATGAAATTATCAGGGATGTTACAGATTAGTATTTAGATGGTGCCCTATGAAGATCATCACCCCCGTACTGATAGTAGCCGCTGCGCATGCGCAAACGTGAATTCCTTGTAACGGCCATAACTTCCGCATTTTCTATCCGATTTCGATGAAATTTTCAGAGATTATGCGGATTAGGTTGTTGATGGTCCCCTATGAAAATCACCACCTTCGGACTGATAGTAGCCACTGCGCATGCGCAAACGTGAATTTCCTTGTAACGGCCATAATTTCTACATTTTCCATCCGATTTCAATGAAATTTTCAAGGATGTTACAGATTATCTTGTTTTGATGTTCTGATGTTTTGAGATTAACTACTATGCATCGGATCACCTATACAATCGGGTTATGGATACGAGGAAGCTATGTGCCACACCCACTTGGCAGACGTTTTTTTTTTTTTTTAGAAATGAACGAAGATAATATAATTTATGGAATAGTTTCTTATATCCGATCTGAGGCGATACTAATCGTCTCAGTGACAAACCATCAAGCTCCCGAAGAAAAGAAGGTGGGGGGACCTTACGGTAGCCTTCCCTCTCCATGCTCCATCCCTCGAAGGTCAAAGTAGGTAGGAAGAAGTCTTCTGGTAGTTTGGGTATTAATTGTTGAAAAAGGAAAACGTGTAATACCGATAGGTATACCAACTTAAACTTGATAAGGAGGGGTATACAACCCCACATCTTTGTTTGAAAGGCGATTCAGTGGATAGTCTCATTCGATATTCAAGTCGTATCTCCACTAGACAACAATCGGACGACGGATTTATGTTAGTTCTCTAGCCAGCTCTGAAGATACGTACCATGGCCTGGTATTAGCAACAAGGCAGAGTAAAGCACTCTTCCGAGGTTACAGGCTATTCAGGTGACAGAATAGGCTGCCTCATCATCACTAAATTTCCCTAGCAGAGTTACCCCAAAGAGTGCGCTAAGAGTATCAAGATCTACTAAATGTCAATTAATATCAGTTTACACTTACAACTGTGATGCTGACAGCATCGTCAAACTGCTTCATACATATACTGACGAACGCTGAGCCGAGAAGAAGAAGAATCAACGGGTTCTTGAACTGCAACAAAAAAATGTGAGTAATTACTATTAGCAGTCAACGAACATACATCTTTACGAGTAAATTAGTCAGTTAGTGACTAAATTACAAATTAGTGAATAACTACGAAATAAATACATTTTAAAATAGCCAATAGTTTTATTCCAAAAGGTACTAAAGATTAATTTTTATCGAAATTGAGTTAACACTTTCCCAGGGTTTTAAGGAGGTAGTTCTTCATAAAAATGCGATCGTTTTGGAGCAAAAGATAATCTACTCCCTTGAAAAACAAGGATGAATATTCCGTTTAATTTCAAAAGGTACTATATCCAGCACAATGGCGGTCTCTAGTCCGTTTTGTTTCAAAAAGTACTGTATCCACTGCATACAAACGGTGTTGAGTAGAACGTTGTCTATTTCCACGAAAATAATGAGTTACAAGTTAAATCGATTTCGACGGTTAGGTCATCATCAGTAACAAACAATAACTGAAGGTACATCACAAAGAGCATAGCTTATATAGTCACAAGTGAAAGGGAGCTTGAATCCCATTGGTCGAGAAAGTGAAAGTCATACCCAATCAGATAAGTGAAAGGAGAATCCTATTGGCTCAGAGAAGTGAAGGGACCTGGGAGGATCATCAAATGCCAATCAAGGCAGACAAAGTGAATTGATGATTGATGTTACTGATGATGACCTAACCGTATATTGTAGATCGCCTCCCGGGAGGACTGGAGGGTGGCTAGGGAGATCATAACCTTCAACCGCGTGGAGTGGGCAATCAACTCATTCAAACCACTCAAATCACCTGGGCCTGATGGTATCACACCAAAATCCTTCAAGAGGGAGGTCCATCAGTCACTAGGATTCTATGTATCCTCTTCAGGGCGAGCCTGGCTACTGGGACAGTCCCCCAGAGGTGGAACAATGCTAGGGTTGTGTTTCTGCCTAAGCCTGGGCGTCCATCCTACAACCAAGCAAAGGCATATCGACCCATATGTCTAACGTCCTTCATCCTGAAGACATTAGAAAAATTAGTTGACAGGCACTTAAGGGAAACAGTGCTCCTAGTGAGACCTCTACACCCCAACCAGTTCGCTTATCAACAAGGCAAATCCTGTGAAACGGCATTGCACCACCTGGTTTCCAGGGTAGAAGCAACCCTAGCTCACAAGGAGATTGCCGTGGGTATGTTCCTAGACATTGAGGGGGCTTTTGACTGTACCTCAGTGTCCTCCATCATCACGGCAAGCAAAAGGCATGGGGTCAACAACACCCTCTGCAGGTGGATAAGAGCCATGCTGAAAAGCTGATCTGTGGAGGCTGAACTCATGGGTGAGGTGGTGGGGATGCTCGTGGCAAAGGGTTGCCCATGATTTAATTTGTAACTCATTATTTTCGTGGAAATAGACAACGTTCTACTCAACTCCGTTTTTATTAAAATGGTTTTCCACAATCTCATCGAGAGTGATTTTATTCGTATCCACTTCGTTTGATTTCAAAAAGTACTATATCCACTTCATTTGATTTCAAAAAGTACCATATCCACTTCGCTTGATTCCAAAAAATACTAAACACCACGTTTTGTTTCAAAGAGTACCTACTAAGTATATTCATATATCTAATAATTCAAATTTCGCTCAAAATAAATTATTATAAACTTTGAACTAATTTACCTTTTTTTTCAAAAATATTTATTACGATTCAGAAATATATAAAAAATTAGCATCATTGGCTTATAGCACGTTTTTCAGTTCGCTAGGGTTTTTCGCGTTTTTCTCACGTTTGACCAAAATGGAGATAGTACCTTTTGGAATCAAACTCTCAATAGGAAAAACTGTTTATTGTTATTTTTAATCTAAGGTAGACCTCATTCTGAGAATTTTGGTACCAACCGCGACCTTTTAGCGTGTGTAAATCTTTTCCTATGAATTTTTAAAGTTTCGACCGTTTATGACGTCACAGTGGGCTGGGGGGTCCCTCCCAGACGAGAGGGGCGCGTGACGTCATATTATGACGTTATTACCGTTATTACGGTATTACCGTTTATTAAACGGTCGAAAATTTGAAAAATCTTACGAGTATAAACAGATTTACTCACGTTAGAAGGTCGCGGTTGGTGCCAAAATTCTCAGGATTTAGTCTACTTTCGATTAAAAATCTTAAAAAAATCAAGGCGCATCCCCCATTAGGTATAAGAATATGTAGTGCAGTCTTTAAAAGTTATATTAATTTTCACTAGGGTCGTTAGTGCAGAGGCAAATTAGAATGTAAGTTCTCCTGAAAATATAGGTACTTTTCGGAGAAACGTTTTCTATCCTAAAACATCTCACACAATTTCTCCAAATATTTTCTCAACTAATATAATTTTGTACTACTATTTTCTACCAAGTACTTTCCTCAACTGGAAATATAATCTCTGGCGTTGAAGCTTCTTCCATTTTTTTTAACTGGAGAGACCAGCAGTTTAACAAATATCTTAAGAAGCCCAAAATTCGCAAATTTCTATCCTCCTTCAACGATGGAAGTAGGTAAAAATTACCTTGAAAAAGAGGAATGTCATTTTTTGGAAATGAGGTTTTAGTTCAGGATAGCAGATTTGCGATTTCGGTTTCCATCTACTCCAAGAGTTTAATTCGTGAATAATATGAACATTCCTTTATTTCTGTTCAAGTCCTAGGATTCGTGATTTCTCAGTGGATTGGATATTTCCCGTTACTTGGTTTCTTATTATACGTACTACTTATACGTACTACTACTTTCTTATTATACGTACACCCCTACTTATTCTTGTTCTAAAATGTTCCCCAAGTGTGCTGAGCCTCCAAGAGTATCGTGAATCATGGCAAATACTATAACTTTTTTACATTCGTAAGAACTGATAGT
This sequence comes from Apolygus lucorum, assembly GCA_009739505.2. Lineage (NCBI taxonomy): Eukaryota > Metazoa > Arthropoda > Insecta > Hemiptera > Miridae > Apolygus > Apolygus lucorum. Next base: position 15,375,744 of record CM019169.2, on the reverse strand, counting down.
GGAAGACGCAGAACCAAAATCGAGATCAATCTTCCTGTCGTTTTTAGCAAGAGCTCCTGGCGAACTTTTACATTTTTGATAGAAACACTATTAGTTGAAGGTTTTGGTTAGTCGGACCATCCATATATTACAAATCATCCATGTAGCGAATCTGAGACAAGTATGGTTTGTCAATTTACTAGAAAAAGTATGCCTGCAAGACACATTTAACGATGAATCCCTCATTCGTTTGATGTTTTATTTCGCTTTTCTGTATAACCTATTGGTTAATTTTGTTTCCTATTTTCATAAAAATTGATTTAAGGTTATTTTGGCAATGCACCAACCAATAGTACATGCAAGTTTTACAAGTGATTGTACGAATGGCGTGAGGCTACAAAGATGTACAAGGAATTTCCGTCGTATTAATTTCTAACACGGACTCCCACGGCATGTAAAATGAAGCACCACAACGCAAACGCTCTCATTCAAATTGTGCCCAACGGGGTTTAGCAACAAAGGAGGGAAGTTCATAGAGGCTTAGCAGGGATAAGGGATCCGACTATAAATCTGAGCCCAGGTGCGGCTTTTCAACTGTTCCCGAGGGAGGTTACTGAACGTACCTGAGGGTTATCTGTCGGTTTAGGGGCAGGTTTATAACCGACACTTCCGTCAACTTGTCTGCGTTAAATGCGATACAGGATACAGATTTAATATCAAAGGAGAATACTGAAACTTGGTGAGGCTTCACACTACTTTCCTTTTCCTTTCTCAGCAAATTAGGGTTTTTTTCTGGTGAAGAACGAATGAATGAATTGTTTTAATAACCTGGGGTACAGAAGGGCCTTAAGGCTCTCTCTTCCCTGTCCCCAGGAACATTTTGTATTCATTAATAATACCTCATTTCAATAAATGTATGATAAACCAAAAAATGAAACATTTAAAATTCAAAGTACAAAAAATATAAAACAGAAACGTATTAATTTAATCGTCTATTGTATCCCTACAAATAAATCATTATTTATTTAATGTGAAGAGGGTTGTAGGTAAATTGGTTAGCCATACAATCAATTCAATAATCACTTTTAGACCTAAAATCTACACTAAGTGTAGATCTGATGGTTCTAAACATTAAAAAAAACGTTGTAGCTGTTTATTTGGAGCTGTTGTTTCTACAAGTCTTGTAGAAACAACAGCTCCAAATAAACAGCTACAATGTTTTTTTTTTAATGTTTAGAGCCATCAGATTATGTAATAAACTCCAAAACTAAGAAACATGTGATTTATATTATTACTGAAGGGGTTGTAGAATAACGTGATGGAGTTCACGTAACAAGTTCACGTCAAGTTAATAAACTGTAAAATTGTGTTGTGAATTGTATTGTGTGTTTTGTAAAACGATTTAAAAATGTTTTCTTCAAAATTCTCTATGAAGAAATAGTTCTCAAAATAAAACGTAGCCTTCTATAACAAAAATAAGGCACAGGGCCATCTAGAATATTACAGAAATGTCAGTCTTTGAATCATAATATATTAATTTTTTGCAAAGTAATGAACTCGTAATTTAAACTGAATGCTAATAAAAAGTCCCATACGTGCAGCATGACTGACCGAATTTTCAAAGGAATATTCTAACCGATTTTCAGCGAAACTTCTAAGACTTCATCTGCTTGTCTTGAAGGACCCACATGTAAATTGATGATTTATTTTTCGAATTTCATGAACCTCTCAGTCTCACTTTTGTCCTCTTGTTGTTTAGCAGTTTCTTGCCAAAAATATAGTTTTTCCTAGGGTTTACTTTGAATAAGACGTAACATTTTTTAATATTGGGAGAAATACGAGTGAATCCGTTTTTGGCATCCAGTCATGTGTCTTGAGTTCACTCCTGGCTCGCTGTGGAATAGGTCTTGTGAACTCAAGTTCAGGTGTTTTCAAGTCGAAATCCTAGGGTCCGAAATTGAATTTTCTCCATGTTTTTCATTGTAATTGAAAAAAATGTTCTTGAATAGTAAATTATCATCAGTTAAATAATACATTATTATCAGTCACATATTTCCGTAAAAACAACGGAAAAATTACCGAATTTACGGTTAGACACCACACTGCTGACTATGACTCCTCTGGGTTGCTATTTTCGAACTAAATTTAACCTGCCTTTACCCGTTAGTAGGACTCTCCAATGGTACCAACTTGATTGAGCTGGTCTCGAACAGCTCATCAATACCTTTCTTGTGGTAATCGAATGAAAAAAAGACACGTCACGATCAAGGTATACAAAACTACAGTTCACATGAAGAAAAAAGGGTTCCCCCCCCCCTCCATTGAAATTGGATACTGCTATCATACGTATCATATATATATCATCTCATATAATAAAAATGTGAGTAAACTGGGGTGCGAGTGATTGAAAATGTCAGGTAGGTAGGTATCTATGTCAACAAGAGAATATTCCAGATCAATACGGGAACCCCAAGTTTTGAACTCGAGAACAATCAAATAATGCATGACAATGACGTGATATCAGTCTTTAATGGGTAGAGCAACAAAAATATGCTTCATTACTATGACATTTTAAAAAAATTAAAGAAAAAGTCAAATATGCAGAGGCTGAAAAATATATTTTATTGTTTTTAATCATCGACATTGTTATGCATCCTAATTTCAATGTTTCTGACTCGAATCTGTCTTCAATTATGATCTCAACAGGCTCTATCGAGAGACCTTTTGCCAGGTGACGTCAGAGTTGTGGTCAGCTCTCCCGCCAACACAAGTGACTTCGGTATTTACTTTTGGAAATAAGGCTAAACAAATGGAATTTCGAACTGAAAACTAGTACAGGTACGTTTTCAAGTGCGCTAAATTTGAATCTGACGTCAAAAATATGAAATTCCGACCCATGCAACTACCCTATTGAAAAGTAATGGGTTTACTATCACAACGCTGATGTTTACTTATGTACCCCAATACAAGATTACTACCTCTGTTTTCACATTTCGACATTGTTTTGCATCCTTATTTCAATGTTTCTGACTTACAGTGATCTCAACAGGCTCTATCGAGAGACCTTCTGCCAGGTGACGTCAGAGTTGTGGTCAGCTCTCCCGCCAACACAAGTGACGTCGGTATTTACTTTTGGAAATAAGGCTAAGCAAATGAAATTGAAAAACGTACGAAATGAAAACTAGTAAAGGTACGTTTTCAAGTGCGCTAAATTTGAATCTGACGTCAAAAATATGAAATTCCGACCCATGCAACTACCCTATTGAAAAGTAATGGTTTACTATTACAACGCTGATGTTTACATATAAAACGCTAATTATTCTAATTCAAATTTTGAAGTTGTATGTTCCTACTGGTTAAAAATGAGCAATTTTTATTAGTTAAAATCATGTTTATATATATAATGTTTCAGTTTTGAAAACAAAAGACAATAGTTATTTGAATAGAATTAGCTCAATGTCCTATTTGTCATAATAAGATCAATAACATCCCGAACTGATCTTTATGGCTCTAATATTTTATGAAGAGACTGTTTCGAGACTACTTAAACTTAATCACAATCGAAGAATCTTATATCAGTCTCAAATAAAGTTTTGACCATAAAATTCAAAATTTTCCCCTGTATATTCATTATTTTGCTGTGATTATTTGAGTGATCTGTTCGTTTACCGGTCTGTCTATAGTCAATTCCTTGTCTAAAGCATAACTGTACGAAATCGTCGTCCAATTTTGATCACATTTTTAAAGGTTTGTTCTTGAATAGTTCTTTGGGGAAGTAATTTCAAATGATAGGAATCTTTTCAAAATCCCGGCTTCAACTGGAAAATTAGTAATGGAAACTGAAGGGGGGAAGTAAAGCTAAAAATATATCTTTCCTGACAGCACCATTAATTTTCAAGTTCAGGACCGTAAAATTTTTTTATTTGAGTAGAGTCTGAAAAATGTACCAAAAGCATAGTGGAGGTTTGAGAATGATATCTAATCTCAACGGAAGAATCAACTACATTTCAAATGAGGGAAGAATCAACATGGCGTGGACTTAATTGGCGTTTCCATTCTTTTTCTCACTTCATTTATAGCAGACGGCCTTCGGTGTCGACTCGTGTAATGCACTGTTTCCTCCTGTTTTAAGACAATGAACAGACCGACACACCAGTTTTGGACAAGGTCTGGTATCAGGAGTGATAAGGATGGGTTTGAAGATCCTGCGAGATAACTGAGGGCGATGGGATGTGGGAGGGTGGTAAAAAATACATTAGTTCCCCAAAAAATCAATTTTTTTCAGTCAAAATGAATAAAGATGTGTCACCATTTGATTCAAGGTTAACAATCTCATTTCTCTGCTCGAGCCAAGCATAATTGAACATGTAGTAAAGGAGCTGGAGAATAAACGAGAGAAAGATATGTACTATGGCGATTCAGTAAAAAATCAAGTGTCTCCAGGAAGAAGTGGGAAAAGAGGTCCTTTACATAATCGAGTCCAGGAATTGGCAACCAGCAACCATCTTAACAAGGAGAAGACCTGAACCATGATCATAATATGACATATTATGACATTGAAGCCAGGAATGGATTACATTACAGATGAAACGCCTAGTTTCTAAGAAGATCCCCGCGACTCAAAAATATACATTTCAAGAAGGAAGGGAGATGATAGATTACCTACTGCTTCGAGTATCTACCATCTGAGCGCTACACTACAGTAGCTTAGCTGGACATTGATAGGTGTCAACTGGTTATACAAAACCAACCAATACTGTTCATGAATTCTGTCTACTATCATTCACAATTGTAATTTCAACAAGAAATATAATCTTCAACAGTTCTCGTATCGAACTTAGTAGTGTACTGATTTAGTTTTACTACTCCAAAGTACAAAGTTAAAATTGTGACAACAATGATTCTCAAATTCCTTTTCATGGTCAGATTGGGTTCAAGACAACCCTAAAACCCTGGGTTTCATTCTGTTGGAACAATAAATATCGATTATAAGTATAATCATCATAAATATTTATGATTTATAATCTAAAACAAAGTGTTCAACGTGTCGGAAAAAAATTTCTAATTATAATTTTTTAAACTCTTGGGAAGTTATTTCACTAGGTTATGGGCCGATACTGAGTTATTTTATTGGAGTTCTAAATAATTATTATTACATAACCTAGTGAAATAACTTACTAAGAGTTTAAAAAATTATAATTAGAAATTTTTTTCCGACAAGTTGAACACTTTGTTTTAGATCATAAATCATAAATATTTATGATGATTATACTTATAATCGATATTTAGTGTTCCAACAGAATGAAACCCAGGGTTTTTAGGGTTGTCTTGAACCCAATCTGACCATGAAAAGGAATTTGAGAATCATTGTTGTCACAAAAATCATTGTTGTCATTGTTGTCACAACCACACGGGGTAACTTCGGGTGTTTAAGATGAATCGCACCGGATCATACTCGCGAAATTAATTATTAATTTCGCGAGTATGATCCGGTGCGATTCATCTTGAACACCCGAAGTTAATCTCTGGCGTAATGTCGTCCACATCGTCAACGTCGATTCTCCTTCACATAAACCCAACGATTATACAAGTGTAAATTTCCCTCATTGGAAATCACGTCTTCGGACGATTTTGGAGGAAAAACAAGGTTTTGGATGCTCTCGATACTAAGGCCGCGGATCGCCAGAAATTTCAGCCTGATAAACTAAAAGATTTCAAAGAAAAAAGGCTTTCGGCTATTTCCTTAGTTCCCAAGGACCGATTTTGATGAAATTTGGTATACGGGCTCCATTTGGGATCTAGTTTCACTTCTAAGGGGTGGAAATTAAGGGTTGAAATTTTCAAAAGTGCCCTAGCTCGGAAACTGTGTGAATCGCAAGAGAGGCCTAATCTCCATTCAAGTTATAGCTGACCAAAATGCGGTCGCTGTAGGGATGGGTATCGATACCCGATATTTAAAAATATCGATACTTCTGTACCGATACTCGATATTTTAGTATCGATACTGTACTATCTGATATTTTCGGATATCGATACTTTGGATCCGATATTTCTAAATATCGAACATCGATACAGTTCTCGCGGATAATTCAATACAGGGTGTCCAAGTAACTACGCTCCCCCCACTTATTTTCTCTAATAGTGTAAGAAAAAAAAATCGGATTAACGCTAATCTTCATAATTTTTTGCGTAGAATTCAAAAATGACAAAATTGCGCAGTTCGCAATCGCGCAACAATGCGCAATCATGATCAACTTTGTTTTTTCAAATAAGAACCCCCATTTTTTATTGCAGATTCGGATTCTACGTCAAATTTTATGAACATTTTACTTCAACAACTTTTTGTTTTGGACGCGCGCAGCCCGCTCAGCAAGCGCTCAAAGATGCGCAACCCAGAGATTGCGCCAAAGTTGAGATGAAGGTAAACCTCAAGTGCGGCACAATACTTAGCACTATTTTTCTACGCTGAATCGCGTGATGATATCCCTTTCTTGATTTGATTTTATTTTACCGTATCTGCAGCCGAAAAAGTCACTTTTTGAGGAGGAAATCATCGATTTTCCGTGGAATCTTTTCCGAGTATTGTTTTCTTCTCGAATTATTACTCCTTTGTGCAGGAAGACAATACAGTTTACATTAAGAGTTATTATTTATCAAGAGTTTATTCAAGAGTTCTTAATTTATTAAGAGTGTTATTGAGAGTTATCATTAAGAGTTTATCGCTTAATTGTTTCAATCATTGTTCATCCAATCATGTTTTTAGAAGACTGAAAATTATTTCGCAACATTTTGTGATAATTAGGTATGTAGAAGTTATTATTACCGTTATTTTACAATTTTAATAAATTTAATTTTTTTTTACATTTTATTAGGATGATCATTACCTACCCTTCGTAAGAAAATCGATGATTTCCTCCACAAAAAGTCACTTTTTCGGCTGTAGATAAGGTAAAATGAAATCAAATCAAGAAAGGGATATCACCACGCGATTCAGCGTAGAAAAATAGTGCTAAGTATTGTGCCGCACTTGAGGTGTACCTTCATCTCAACTTTGGCGCAATCTCTGGGTTGCGCATCTTTGAGCGCTTGCTGAGCGGGCTGCGCGCGTCCAAAACAAAAAGTTGTTGAAGTAAAATGTTCATAAAATTTGACGTAGAATCTGAATATGCAATAAAAAAATGGGGGTTCTCATTTGAAAAAACAAAGTTGATCATGATTGCGCATGGTTGCGCGATTGCGCACTGCGCAATTTTGTAATTTTTTAATTCTACGCAAAAAATTACGAAGAATAGCGTTAATCTGATTTTTTTTCTTACACTATTAGAGAAAATAAGTGGGGGGAGCGTAGTTACTTGGACACCCTGTATAATGGCTAAAAAATAAAAATATGAAGAAGGTAGGGAGGCTGTTGGGTCTTAACTCGGATAAAATTATATTATTATGGATAAAATGTTCAATCAAATTTGCATTGGGTATTTTCTCTAAATTTTCAAATGTTTTTACATCAAAAGATGCCTAATTCATTATATGCCATAAGCTCACTTGTTGGCGAATTTTCAAGGAAAATGAAGCTATTGCAATTGCCAAACAATTTTTAGAATGGAGTTTTTGAGAAAAAAAGTTATTGAAATCCGTTTTGGAGCGTTCTAATCTCCAGTGTTGACTGTGAAATAACCATACTAGATTTCAATGAAAATTCGCTCATTATCTCGTGCTGTATGAATGGACTTTTTTTTCTTATTCAGTCCAGAGAGCCGAGAGTATTCAAGTTTACTCACAAGTGGTTGCTCCTCTGGGCGATTCTAGGAAGATAGGTTATTGGTACCTGGAGCTTGAGGCCTACACGTGCTGGTTCCTTGAAGTTCCTACCCAGAATCCCAGGGTTTCCACAACACTGCTTGTTGTACTTTGAGCATCTCAGACATTGACAGGGCTGTAAAATCACCAGTTATTTCGAATTTTCCCAGAATATTCGCTCATGCAGGTACCTCCATGCTCTGGTGGTCGGGGGGGTGTCTTTCGCATTAAAAACTAGCCTGATCCCATCTTGGGATTTCTAGGAAGCGTCTTGAGACAATAACGAGACCAGGACTGGACTGTGACATCACAATGGTAGGTGAAACCCTTTTACTACCAGACCCTAGCTCCCTTGAATCAACTAAGTATTGACTCTCATTTTGAAACAAAATAATTCTATGATAAACATTGAATTCGCAGGTGAGTACGTTCCTACTTCTAGGTTTCCCAGTTATGACTTTCAAATTTGGATATTTCGGAATTTTCAACATTTGTCTCTCCAAAAATTTCTATTTTCACAATCAGAACTTTCTTGCTTTGTTTGCTAGACCGATGTCTAGGCTTCAAATTTGTATATATCGTACTTGTAGGTAAGCTAAGAAACAGTGGGCGATATAGCATCTATGAAGTAAAATCACTTAAACCATAACTTTGAATTGCTTTGTTGTTGTTTCGTTAATTGCTAAGAAAAAGTTACTTCCTCATTTTGGTTTATTATTTTCAATAAAAGCCTTTGGAATCGACCAAGAAAAAAAATTTTAACCCCCCCCCCCCTCAAAATTTGATGTTTTACGTTTCAAGGTACGTAGAATACGAAAATCGAATAAAAAATTTCCGTCCGTCCGCCGTACGCGGCACTTTTCTTAGCAACACTGGACCGATTTGGTTCAAATTTGGTATTTGGGCTCCATTTGGGGTCTAGTTGTGCCGCGAAGCTTTTGGTTGATGTCAGTCACTTCTAAGGGGTGAAAATTAAGGGTTGAAATTTTCAAAAGTGCCCTAGCTCGGAAACTCTCGAAATAAAGGTATCTTTTTTTCACCAATTTTGAATAGTATCGAATTTTTAGAATCGATTGAGACCACCCGGAGCTCTGTAGGACAATCCGTTCGCTCCCTACGATAACTTAAGGGTTGGACTTAGGATAAATCAGAAACACGATTGTGAATCGCAAGAGAGGCCTAATCTCCGTTCAAGTTTTAGCTGACCGAAATGCGATCGCTGTTCGTTTCTTCGAGTTGTACTCAGTTTTGCGTCCATAGCAACCAAAATGAAGGAATTCTTTATTTCTTCGAATGGAGTGTGAAGCTTCTATTTCATCTAAATAAACTCCACTATGAAGCGGAAACTTAGATGGTAGGTAGTGACAATGCCAAAATGTGTTCTTTGCTAGCAATAAAAGTACAGAAAAATAATAAACCTATGTGTAATAATTTGCAGCGTTTTATAAAAACTTTGACAAATTCGAAAAATTTCGATGTATTTTGTTTGTAAAATTTTAAATCTCATTGCGTTGTGAAAAAGATAAATAATGAGAATGTTAAATAATGTTACAAAAATGATAATTATGTAAATGGTATGTTGTAAAATATTGATAACGTAGAGTTGTTGAATTCGGAAAATAATATCTTAGTGAACTTGTGTAAAAAAAAAATTTGTCCAAAAAATAATGTTGCGTAATTAAAAACAATAATTTTAATCGTGCTATCAATGATAGGGTGAGTTGGAGCAATAAAAAATATCGATTATCATAGATTGAATCTTGCATTGATACACATTCGATTAAATAAAACCAGTCTAAAGCAAAGTGTCCAATGTGTCGTCTATCTCCCGTCACTTCTTTATGTTTAATAATAATTTTCTTGTTAAACTCAGTTATTTTACTACATTCAAGAAACTGTTTTGGAACTAAACTAAACCCATTTGGGAACGATTTTCCAAAAATAATCTTCCAACAATTACCTCATACGAGTAATAATCATTTCTTAGCACCGTTCAAAATGAACTCTCAGTATGTAATGAATATTTGTTCGAAATAAAATACAATATATTCTAAATGAAAGAGGGTTTACTTCCCAGGTGATGTGTATTCGAAAACTCGCTAAAAATAGCGTATTATTACCGAGAAGGTCGACGGGATGAGGAGACATGAAAAAAAGTCTGTCCACATTCGGTTCTGAAAGGCTCTGCAAATACAGACCGAGTCCTGCAAGATGGATTCCTCATGATTCCCATCTGCGCTTCAATTGGGTGAAGCAGACACTCGACCGGTCTGAAGGTGTAATTATTTATGCGTTAGCTTGGCTAACTGGTGAGAAAGAAATTACGGTGGTATTTTGGACGAATTTTACGAGGCAAAAAGAGCTGAGAAGGTTGAAATTCGTTACACACGTTGCCTGTCAGGTAATAGCTAGAAAACTATTGTAATGAGATATTACAATTTTCGATTCAGAGCAGAGCATGGAGTATTTTGTTTTACATGTATACAACCTACTCTTCAGAATTGCTTCCGAGGCTACCAAGGTTGCGGAAGCTCGGTTTCCACTTTTCAAGGTTGAAAAAACCTTCTCCAAATTCAAAATTTCCACTCGCGTTTTACGTTTTAGACCTTCCTGAACAATTTTGGTTCCGTGTCTGTCTGTGTGTGTGTTGCAACTGCCATAACATCTACATTTCTCATCCGATGTTGATGAAATTTTCAGGGATTATGTGAATTGTGTTGTAAATGGTCCCCTATGAAAATCATTACCCCTGGACTGATAGCAGCTGCTGCCCATGCGCAAACGTGAATTAGATGGTTCCCAATGAAAATCATTGCCCCCAGACTGATAGTAGCTAACGTGTATTTCCTTGTTACAGCCATAACTTCTACATTTTCCAACAATATTCAAATATTGTACTGTTTGACGTGTAGAGTCCCCTATTAGGGTAGTGCAAGGTACTTAGAGGTTGTTGTTTTGAGATTATCTACTATGCATCGGATCATCTATACAATCGGGTTATTGCTACGAGGAAGCTATGTGCCTCACCCACTTTTCTAATTTACATGGATACTCGGACGTTTATGTTTTGTGAAGGACTATAATTGAATTGTCTAAATGTCTGCTTGGAAAGTTAGTTTGGGGTTTTCTTTGCCGCCCAATAACGAAACAGCTAATGATAAAAAAAATATTTGGTTGTTTCTCTTACCTACGTATTCTGAGTTCCATGCCACATTCACGTTTTCCAACACATAAACGAATACTAAAGTTTCCAAAAATACACTAACTATCTAAAAAAGGATTGCATTGTCCCAAATAGGATTGTGACGACTCCTCTGTCTGCATAAATAATGTTATTGTATTAAAGATACATCAACATAAATAAATTATTATACAGGGTGTACACACAACAGGTATGTCGAACTTCAGGGATTGAGTGAACGACTAACTTCTGATCGAATTTTTCCTACAACTTCTCAGAAAAAACTGCGTTCTTTCTACTTCCCCTTCAATACGACTGCAGCAGGAGTACAGAACAAATATTTTTCAATGTTGTATAAAATAATCGTATAAATGAAATACGTAAGCAATTAAAAATAAAGGCTTTAGGACGATAGTAATATCACCTGGCGGCCCAAATTACAATTCAATTTCATTGCAATAAGGTAAATAGTATGAAAGGGAAGAGCTGAGGAAAGTATAGTGAACGGAATCCAACATTGAAAACTAGTGTGCGAGGAAAGGAGGAATAAGGAGAGAGGAAAGTAGTGGCAAGGGAAGTTGTGTGAGGAAGTGCTGAAAAATAACTAATAAGAATTGTAACGTTGAAGGAAAGTAAAAAGAAAGGAGGAGTAGTTGAAGTAATATAAAAATAGCGGAAATGTAATAAATATAACTTTTCCAAGTCAATTGAGAATTTTCCAAACGAATTTGAGAATCCGAACCAAAATGGACACACGATCCCAAAAGTATTTTGTTTTGTGTTTTCAACATAAATCGTATCTTCATGCACAGCTTAAAAGTACAAATCTGTTGATTGTATAAATTTGATGATGAACAAGCTCGTGCAGCTAAAAAAAGCAGCAGCTGAGAACCCTCTTTATTGAATTCTTACTGGGATTTTTCTCAAAAGAAAAAAGTAATTTTTCCTTTTATAAAAAAAATGCGATTTTATACATTTTACAGAACTTTTTTTGTAAAATTATTTCAATCTTTATTAAAATTGAAAAATTGTCGAATTCCCTCTTCTAATTTTGCTTAAAACATTCTAAGTTTGGAAAATTCACAATTCGGTTCGGAATATTCTCGTATTGGTTTAAAAAGTTCTCAATTCGGTGAGGGAATTCTCGATTCGGTCTGGAAAATTTTCAATTCGGTTTGGAAAAATCTCAACTTGGTTTGGGAAATTCTCAATTCGACTTGGAAATACCTATTGAAAACTTATCTGTGAAGGTACTACCCAATTGGCGATACCTAAATGAATCTAAATTTTATTAAATTACGATATAATTCAAATAAATTTCATTTCAATACATGTAGGTAATTACATTTCTATATTCTTCCAATTTCGAATTAAATTTCAAAAGTGCAAAATTTCAATTATTATGAACTGAAAAGTGATCAATTACGTTGTAATTCAATTAGCTCAGCTCTAGTTATGCAACGTTTAAGTTCTTGTGATTATTCGGATGCACATCATGAAAAATTATCAAATTCCAACTTGACTTTGAAGTGAATTTTTTTGTGATTTGTGAGTAAATTTTAATTTGGGTTCAGCTTCAGCTTAGTTTTCAGTTAGGTCTAGATAAATACAACGTTCAAGTTCTCGTGATTATTCGGATGCACATCTTGAAATATTTTCAAATTTGTACTTGAGCCAGTTTAGGAGTGGATCTGCAAAATGTGTGAAAATTTTAGCTTGGGTTCAGCTTCAGCTTTGTTTTCAGTTAGTTAGCACAGCTCTAGATAAATACAACGTTCAAGTTCTCGTGATTATTCGAATGCACATCTTGATAAATTTTCAAATTTGGACTTGAGCCAGTTTTGAAGTGAATTTGCGATTTGTGAGTAAATTTTAATTTGGGTTCAGCTTCAGCCTTGTTTTCAGTTAGTTAGCACAGCTCTAGATAAATACAACTTTCAAGTTCTTGCGATTATTCGGATGCACATCTTGAAATATTTTCAAATTTGCACTTGAGCCAGTTTTGAAGTGAATTTGCGATTTGTGAGTAAATTTTAATTTGGGTTCAGCTTCAGCTTTGTTTTCAGTTAGTTAGCTCTGCTCTAGAAAAATACAATATTCAAGTTCTTGCGATTATTCGGACGCAGATCTTGAAAAATTTTCAAATTTGGACTTGAGCCACCAGTTTTGAAGTGAATTTGAGATTTGTGAGTAAATATTAAAATTTTGCGTTAAAAGAAAATCCGCCTTTTGAATTAGGTAAAAAATTCAAATTACATTCACCAATTTCGCCCACCTCCAGAGGAAAGTAATAAAGAGTGAAATAAGCTCACCTGCTCGAGGTATTTCTTCCAGAGAGGGTCCTCCTCTTTGACGGAGAACTCGTTGTAGCCCGCCAGCTGTCGGCGGAGCTCGGGTTCCCGCCCCCAGAGCCCCGTCCGGAGGTCCACCCGGAGCCGCGCCGCCACCTCCTCCGCCCCCAACCACGAGGCCTCCCCCGTCGTCATCCACATCTTCTCCTCCTCTTCCTGCAACACAAACCAAACCAAGACGAGGTTAGAAGATTCTCAGTACATGAATTTTTGTCATTCTGTATTTTGATGATTCAACTTTGGTTTATTATTCACAATAATAAATTTTTAGAATCAAGTAAAAGTGGACCTAAGAGGTTCAAGAGTTCAACAGCAATGAATGAAACATCGAAACAGCTTCTCCAGTTCATCATTGATGAATGGCCAAGATCAGCATCACCACAGTATACCCCCATGTAGCAGTGGGTAGGGATGGCATATCGATTGAAATATATCGATATACTGATAAAATAATATATCGTCATAATATATATTATGGCTGTATACAAAATGTAATGCCAAATAAAGAAAAAAAAATATCGTCAATGAGATATCGATACCTCCGACATATCGGAGAAAATACATCGATATTTCGACATATTGGAAGATCTCCTTGGAAAAACGTGTTGAAGCACGTTGGTGAATTAAATCGTTTTAAAACAATGCAAACATCCATTTGAAGACATTTATCGAGATATTGGAAGGTCTACTTAGAAAAATCGGTCGAAGTAATAATTATTAACCTATTTTAAGTGAAACTGAATATGAATTATCAAAATTCATAGTTTAAAAACTGAAAAAAGTGCGAGAATGTCATGGTTTTAGAGCACCGTCACTAGCACAGGGTTTTCAGGGTTGCAAATTTGCACAACTATCCTCAAGGGTCGTAACAACTTATAAAAATTGTTGATACCGTCGCCATTGCAATATTGGATCTATAAATTGGCAGGGATATACTGTAGGCATGGTCCTTCAAAATTGAAAATAATTGTGAAAACCTGCTTCATTTCGTAAAGTAGGTAGGTAGTTTTAATCTAGACTCGCCTCCATTACTTTTGGCTCAAGTCAAAATCATAAACTCAATTTTAAATGCTTGCATACGAGTCTGCAATACATTGGGACATTTTCATGTCAACCACTACACAACAAGGTGGTGAAGTAAGGTTGTTAGTTCATGTACCCAAGCATCATAGTTTTCGTGACGATTTTTCAGTTCATGTGCCAAAGGAAAATGTAAGGTTGATGATTGTTCTCTACGCAACACAGTGAGTCTATTTTATTTATTGGTCGCGTGAGCAAGATTTGCTTAGTTTTCGTGACGATTTTTCAGTTCATGTGCCAAAGCAAAGACATGAAAATGTCAAATACATTTTTTCAACCCTCCCTCAAAATGCCGTATTTCAGTCAATTTTTAATTTTTTTTTTTTTGAACTGAAACTTTCAAACGACCCAGCTGAAAAACTTTCAAAATGAAGGTATTGTTTTTTATCAATTAAAAATAGTATAGGACTTTTAGAATCGAATGAGACTACCAAGAGCTCCGTAGTACTAACCGTTCGCTCCCTATGTTGGACTTACGATAAATCAGAAACACAAGTGTTAATCGCAAGATAGGTTTAATCTCCGTTGAAATTAAATCTGACCAAAATGCAATCGTTGTTCGTTTCTTCGAGTTGTACTCAGTTTTGCGTCCTTAGCAACCAATCCCTCAACTTTTTATTTTTTCGAATTGAGTGTGAAGTGTCTTCAAAACAGTCAAGTCTTCAAAATTTTAAAGTAGGTAATGCAGAGGCAATGACAAATCAGTGTTCTTTGCAGGCGAGTGATCCACGCAGAGATATAATAAACCTTTGTGTGATAATTTGCAGCGTTTTTAGAATTGAATGAGACCAGCCAGAGGTCTTTAGGATCAACCGCTCACCCCCTATGAAGCCTCATGAGTTGGACTCGTAATAAATCAGTATTGGAAGAACGATTTGATGCTTCTGCAATATCATGGTTGACAAGCAAGATGACTAAATTCTAACCACATGTTGAGGTTGATGTTCGGAATTCGCTGCGTGTACTCTGTGTTTAATTCAATTTATATTAGGTTAGGTCCCTTCAGCTTCAGAGTTCTGAATTCCGAACATTATGAAAAGCTTCAAGATCGAGTGTCTCAGTAAGGACAATTATGACACGTGGAAATCACAGATGGAAGCAATTCTTGTGAAGGATGATGTGATAGGGTTCGTAGACGGAACAAAACCTATGTCCGGTCATTTTAGCTGATCGTCCCGAAACAGAAGCCGCAAAAGCAGCATGGTGTAAAGCCGACCGAAAAGCGAAATCGGATTTGATTCTGGCTATTTCACCAAGCGAGTTGAAGCAGGTGAAAGACTGCAATACCTCTCGAGAATTGTGGACGAAGTTGGAGTCCATTTACCATTCAACATGATAGAACAGAAGAACAAATCGAGAGGTAGTATTGGAAGAACTGATGCTTCTGCAATATCATGGTTGACAAGCAAGATGACTAAATTCTAACCACATGTTTTGAAAAGTTTCCGAAAAATATATTCGGAAATTGATGTTCGGAATTCGCTGCGTGTACTCTGTGTTTAATTCTATTTATATTAATCAGAAACACGAGTGAGAATCGCTCTTTTTCCTTTATTTTGACGATGAAGCCAAACAAGTAAGTATACATCAAATTTCTAAAAATGAAGACAATAAATGATTTCAACAATTCAAAAGTTTGGGTAAATAAAGTGTCATTATTTATTATTTGACGAGTAATGAGATTTCTTGGCAGATCGATGGAGGTGATGGAAAAAGCGGATTGCGACTAGCAAAAACTGTTCACTGATAGAAATAGGCCTGAACTTCGTTCAAATTTCAACTGATCAAACAAATGCGATCTTAATTCGTTTCTTTGCATCCTTAGCAATCATGAAAGAAATTTGGTAATGAAGGCACCCACAACTCTCGGATGTTACAGCTGGTAGGTACTAAAAACGTTACCGCTAGTAGATAATGAAAAACGTGTGATCTACAAGGAAACATAATAACCGTTGTTTGATGCGGTTTTATGATGTTATACAGGCTGTCCCAGAACCAATCAACAATCCTTCAGGAATCGACTCTACAACTAATTTGCAACAACTTTTCCCTCCTATCACTTTTTTACCCTACTCACAAAATGCCACCTTTTTCGCTTTGAAATTTTTCCCCATGTTTTTGACCTGGCGGCACTATAATGATCATAACTTCCTTATTTTCAAAGAAAATTCAAATTTGATTGATGAAAGGGCGTTAAATTTTCCATATGATGGGCTCTTTACCAGTTCAGAAAAACTGTACACTATGATAGTCTTTCTACCTCATACATGAACATTTTTCAATTTCCGTTTTTTTTCCAAACATTTTGGTGATTTTTCGGCTAAAACACGGTTTTTTCAGGGGCCCCTTAAAACATTCAGATTTCATCAGCATTTCAACGGTAACCAATTTTTTAGGTTTACACATTTTTTAGGTTAAATTTAAGGGTAAAAGTGGTGTTTAAATGTAAAAAAAACTTGTTATTTGACTTCGAATTCCTTTTTCAAGAATAAAATTGACGAAAATTGCCTACGGTTTGTTTCCTACGAATTCATTCCACGTATCGAATGAGTTTAAAGGTTTCCAGGATGGATTAATATCGGACAAACAAAGAGTTGGATTACGTTTTCAGTTGAAACAAGAGATTTGGTCCTCGTCCCGTTCAAGTTACCGACGTAAATATTGATGAAGATAAACCAACTACGTTTCACGTCGAAATCCTGTGATATAGTTCACTTATCAGTTGTCGATAGTAAGTAATCATTTCCAGTTAGATTCGAAGAGCTCGTTCACGATTGTCACGCTGCTGAACACGATTTTCATCGTGTGATCGTTACCCAACGAGATAAGGTGGTACCGTGAGAATTGTAAGCCGCGACTTTCATTCATGATACATCACAAAGCCTAGTAAACGCATTGTGACTGGGGATCGCCTTGAAATACTGGGAGATGGACCAAAGTTATATTCGGAATTCCTTAGTACTTGAGAACGTGACATCATTGTCTTGGAAGGATCAACAATCTACTGCAGTGGTTCCCAAACTGGGGGGCGTGGAGAAAGTCCAGGAGGGGCGTGACACCCAAATGAAATAAATAAAAAAAAATTACAAAATTATTTCCTCAGATTTTTGAAATAAAGTCTTTCTAAGTTTTAAAAATTGTTTTTTTAATGTTTCAATTTCCACGTTTTTTTTAACCAATTTCCACGCTTCCACATAATATTCACTTGACATAATGGTCAAGTGTTTGTAAAAAATTAAAGCCATTGTTTAAAATAAAACATATCATAACACACAAGAGTTCAATATTCTCAAAACCGTCCCAGCAAGGTGCAGACTCAAATATAGTAACACATCGGGGTGCCATCAAGATGTACGTTGAGAAACTACAACTTTGGATACGTAAAGTGTCAATGAACCCCAGCATCTATTCAAGTTTCAGCAAAGTAGAGTCAGTCTCAGAAGAAGTATGTTTTGAGGACGTTTTTGAAGGACCGCTTTTGAAAAACTTGATAATTGACCATTTGAAGAACCTCAAGGAGGAGTTCAGCAGGTACTTTCCTAACTTGTCAGAGGAGTTTTACAAACTATCAACCGACCCGTTCAACATGGACATACAGTTGCTGCCAGAAGAGTTGCAAGAGGAGGGAATAGAAATAAAAAATGACTCTGCTGCAAGATACGATTTTGAAAAAATGGACAAGCCCTCACTTTGGTTAAAGTACTTAAAAGTTTACCCCAGTGTTTCAGAGAAAGCTGTTCGGATGTAATTACCTTTTTCAACAACATACATTACGAAAAAGCGTTTACTACTCTTGTGGCGATCAAAACCAAGTATCGCAACAAACTTGATGTCGAAAGTGACCTACGCTGTGCTTTGTCTGAAACTCAACCCAGGATCTGTCAACTTATCCAGATCATGCAAGCGCACTCATCTCACTAAATTACATTTTATGTTTTGTTTTTGTAAGTAGGTAGGCCTATTGTTTCACCTTCCTTAAATTAAAAATGTATCTGTGTTACAATGTTAAATTTTGTATCAGTAATTATATTCGTTTTTCATGTAATACTTGTTTTAATTTTCACCATACGTACAATTATTGAATCTTTCCATTCTGCGTTACCGCATTTAACAGTGATCGAAAAATCTACCTACTCACCGTATCAAGTAGGCACATACTTGTACAAGTAGGAGTTGGTATGTACGGCACCGTGGAAATAGGGTATTGCAAAATGGAAAGCTGATATGTGTAGGGGGGCGTGGGGGTCTCCAAATAACCAGAGGGGGGCGTGGTACAAAAAAGTTTGGGAACCCCTGATCTACTGTTTTTATTCCCAATTATTGATAAACTTATTCGCTATTTTGCTCCAAATTTGTTCGATTACTCAAATTTGAGTTCTTGGACAGATCAAAAATAGAAGAGAAAAAAACTACGGCCGGTGACCCATAGGTCTACTGTTAGATCATTTAATAATACTTACTTTAAGCCATTTTTTCCCCCCTCAAAATTTTTTTAAATGTTCATTTCGCGACAAATGTCCATGACATTTGTTCAAATAAATAAATAATAAATGAATAAATAAAACTTCGTAACGCTTTCATGAGTGCGATATCGATAGTGACGGTCGGAAAAATAATGGAAATCTGATATAATTATTAATGATAAAAACTTTCCTCTATAGGCAATTTGTCCAACTGACGATGATGTAGTATTGGGACATATCTGTATATTGGAATGAGTAAAAATGATGGATTTTCCCCTAATTACTTCTTCACTAATGGTGAATGGTGATAATAATGTGTGTTAATAAACATTTACTCGGGTGGTCATGGTGCAGTACAGGGAGTTTTCCAAAATCGGGTCTCAATTTCGAGTAAATAGGATTTTTGCTTCTCTTTTAATTGTACCAACAAAACAAATGTTTTAAAACAATAAAATTTAAAAAAAAACACCAAATTGTCTCTGTGACACTGTGCTTTTAAATAGAAATAGACGCACTTTCTACGATTTAAGAATCAAATGTAACTACGCAGGACAATTGCGTAGAATCATCTAGTTGTAGGGTCAGCTGGTAGTACAATCATTGCTAATTCCGAACTTGGACTACGCACTAATCGCCAACTAGAAAAATCGTACGCCAAGTGTGTGTGGCACATAGCTTCCTCGTATCCATAACCCGATTGTATAGATGATCCGATGCATAGAAGTTGATCTCAAAACATTAATATCTAAGTACCTACCACTATCACCAAATCAATCTACACGTTAATCTGCACAATCTCTGAATATTGTTGGACAATGTAGAAGTTATGGCTGTTACAGGGATTTCACGTTTGCGCATGCGCAGCGGCTACTATCAGTCCAGGGGGCAATGATTTTCATAGGGGACCGTCTACACACCAACCCGCACAATTCCCGAAAATTTATCGAAATCGGATGAGAAATGTAGAAGTTATGCTGCCGTGCTAAGCCAGAAAGTCGTAACATGAAAATTTGACCAAATTGAGTTATTGGTATTTGGGGGTTTTGGGGGTCAATTTCTATCGATTTTCGAAGTTTCAGAGTCGTATCTCGACTAGAAATGCCTCAAACAAGCCTCCCGATTTTTGCGTTAAGGCGTGTTAACTTGATTATGCTAAGCAACTAGTCGTATCGGAGTGATTCAGAAGAAGAAAACTCGTATCTTGACATAGTTACTGGAATCGGCCTTAGTATTTCGTATTTCTTTTTATATTAGTATTTCGATGATACGACTTCTTGCATTCTGATTCGGCATGATGCGACTTTTTGCCTCTGAAAACTCAGCATTTAGTGGTGTCTTTTGGAACCTTCTTACTGCTACCTACCCGAATACTGCCGTGCTAAGCCAGAAAGTCGTATCTTGGCTTCACCCAACTTCCGGGAAAACGATCTAATAGGTTTCGTGGTGAAAAAACTCTTTCACGGGATTATTTTTCCTCCTTTTACCACAACTAAAAGTTTTTCTTATAGGAAATTAGTTGCTGAATCGATTTCTGAGGTCAAAATTAAACATTTTTCAGTGTATATTGTCAAAAAACTGTATAACATTTTTCCATTCTTATTGCTTTCGAGTCTACCAAGGTAGCGGAAGCTTTGTTTTCACTTTTCAAGAATGAAAAAAAAAGTTCTCCAAAATCAAAATTTTCACTCGCGTTTTACGTTTCAGACCTTCCTGAACAATTTTGGTTGCGTGTCTGTCTGTCTGTCATGAAATCCTTGTAACCGGCAGAACTATACGAAGTTATTGTCCGATTTCTATGAAATTTTCAGGGATTGTCAGGGATACGACTTTTAGTGCTAGCAAAATCGAGATACGACTTCAAGGCTTAGTATATCTGGGTTAAATGTAAATAAAATAAGAATGGAAAAATGTTATACAGTTTTTCGACAATATACACTGAAAAATGTTTAATTTTGACCTCAGAAATCGATTCAGCAACTAATTTCCTATAAGAAAAACTTTTAGTTGTGGTAAAAGGAGGAAAAATAATCCCGTGAAAGAGTTTTTTCACCACGAAACCTATTAGGTCGTTTTCCCGAAAGTTGGGTGAAGCCAAGATACGACTTTCTGGCTTAGCACGGCAGTATGGATGTGGCCAGGATTTCATGATAGACACGGAATTTCAATAAAAATCTTCCAAGTGCCTGTACTTTTCTTGTTTGTGCAGTAAAACATCAGTAAGACCAAAGAGTTATCCACAGTCATGGTCCTGACCAATGAAGATGTTTTGAGATGTTGTATGGAGGAAAAGTTGAAAATAAGCGATTTTCAAGGTTTTGTTCAATTTCAACGGCTTTGCGCAAACGGAAAACTCGAAAGAAAATATTTAAAAAAATTGCCCCTTCATTTGGAACCATTTCACAATTTTTCCGTACAATTAGATTTTGAACAAACAAAAAATTGTTTTTTGGCTTTGCACATTGCTGTAAAAAGCAGTTTACTCGCCGCCAAGCTGATTATTGACATAATGACATACATTAGGACATTTTGAATCAGTATAATTTCTTTTGAGATTTTACGATGAGTCCAAGTGACAATTTTAAGTCTTCATCAATAATTGCATAATTATGTTAGGTAGGTGCAGAGATTCAAGACAGGAATGACCATCATTTTGCGATGAGGATACTCAGGTTGCATTGTTGAAAGTTTGGATTTATGGGAGAATCATGTAAAACAGACAATTGGATAGTTATTATTTATGAAAATGAAAGCTTTTTGTTGTCTAAATTAGGAAGGTACGTACGTAGCCACTCATTCATCTTTTTCCAGTGAATTCCAATGACACGGAAACCCCACGAAGAGGAGAAAAAAACGCGCTAGAGAAACCGCATTGCGTGACTTTCGGCAAACGGGGTTTGTCTGGCTAATTGGTGACTCCTATTTAGAGCAGCGGATTTGGTTCGAATATTCCATGAGCGTTCTGAAGCGACGAGCGAACTTGTTTTCGCGCGTTCAAATCTGTGGGGAGCGGAACAGGGAAACGAGGTGTTGGAATGAGGGTTATGCGGGTAGGATGTGATCGATGGTACCCAACTACCATCATAAAAAGAACTGGTGTATCAATACCGGAACCAAGTTCATTTCATAGAGTTCAACTCCTATCGATAAACATTCAAGGGGATACTTCCTTCTTAACTTTAAAAGTCAATCTTGAACTATCCTTCAAAATCACAGAGTAATGGAGACAAGTTCAAAATGGACCAAATTTCCTACCCAAAGACTTAATGATCCGATATTATGCTTATTGAATCTTGAATACCGACCGTTTCTATGAGGAATATCCGGAGGAGTCCGACGTGCAATTTTCGCATGCACATAATGAGAAATGGGGGGTCTCAGTCGGTCGCCGTTCTTTCCTCGTTCGGGGTTAGTATTTCCCTAAATCGTAGGGGCAAAAAGTTGAAAGTTGTAGCTAAATTTGAAATTTCCAAGGATTTTAAAATTTGTTAGTGGGTGCGCCTAGGGAATTGAAAAACTGAAAGATGGCGCTGGAATCATCAACATTGAAGAATAATTGCCAGAGAAAAATGGAAAAAACATTACTTTTTCAATTCCCTAGGCCCATGCACTAATGAATTTCTAAAATCCTTGAAAATTTCAAATTTAGCTACAAATTTCAACGTTTTTGCCCCTACAATTTAGGGCCCATTTAGGACACCTGAGGAGGTCTCGGTCAGTCGCCGTTCGTTCCTCGATCTGGGTTAGTATTTCTATCAATCACCAGCGCTCAAACTTTTAAAATTTGAAATTTTCAAGGATTTTCGAAAATTTTCAGTGCATCTACCTAGGGAATTGAAAAACAAAGATTGCAAACTGAAATAAACTTAACTGAATAAAAGGTTTTTCCGAAAAATGGGAAAACCCGTTTATTCAGTTAGGTTTTCCCATTTTTCTCTGGAAATTATTGTTCGATTTTGATGATTCCAGTGCTAATCTTTTAGTTTTTAATCCCCTAGGCAGATGCACTAATAAATGTCGAAACACGTAGAACATTTCAAATTTAGGTACAACTTTTAAACTCTGAGCGCCTAATTGATAGAAATCCTAACTTGGAAAGACACCCGCTTAAAACACAAACATGGTATATTTCCACAAAATAGTGTGCGGTATGAAAAAATATTGTTTAGTAATGACAGAAGGAGGTGTTTGCATTCCAGGGGACGGAGTAGTTCTTTCAATATCAACCGGTAAACGATAAAACATTTTTATTTACCTTCCTACTGCACAAAACAGATTAGTTAGTATGCTGAGGAAGTAACTTAACGTTTCCAGCGTTATGAAAGCCCAGAACTGGATAATTTGAAATTTGAAATCGTCGATAAAAAGGTACCCAACACGTACCCCCCCCCCCCCTCACCGCTGGCCACCATTACACGTCTAGTGTCATTAGAGCCCTGAACTTGAGCAGCATTTGAAAATCCATGATCTTCGATACCCAACAAGCTAATTCGTCCCCACAATTTCAAGCGGAATATCGTAGCGAGCTCGTTATTTTGTTCGTAGCAAAATCGAAATAGGTTTATTACCAGTTTAACAACATGCGTTATGAAGTTCCTGTCGGCAACAGGTCTTGTCAAAGAGTTTTTCCTCTTCCATGGAATCCAGCCAAATTCTCATAACACGTCATGTCGATCTGTAGCCATCGATATATTTTAATTTAAACATTTTTTATTTTCAACTAAAATATTTCTATTCCCATGTACAAAAGTTAACGCATGAAAACTTCATTTTAGACACACAAGAAATTCATGAAGACAAGGACCCCATAGAATTGGAGGATGGCTCCCATCGAATTTCTTTTGTATAAATTAAGTTTTCATGAGTTAATTTTCTTAAAAAATGTACTTCCTTACATTACTACATGGGAATAGAAAATTTTTACATAGGTGCCTAAAGTCAAAAATGTAAAAAATTATAATATAATTTTTTACAAAATCGATATAAGTATATCAAAAATATTATTTTGACGAAAATAATGAGTATTCTCATTGATAAATGAGTTTTATCCGTGAGTCTGAAACCCATCTTTCACATTTTAATGAAAATTGATTAAATTTCAAGGTTTTTTACATCGATAAGTGGATAGTTTTGTATACTACTAGTATCTGAACTTAATTATATGATTTTCAATAGTTACGTGTACCGGTGACGTCATTACACCCCTTCCTCCTAGGCGATAACCACTTGACCAGTGTGACGTCATTGATGTACGCTTCAAAAAATCATAGATCATAAATCTAGTTAAAGTACACTTTTTGAGAATCCACGAAATTATAATTTTCGTTTTACTTATTTAATTGAAATCATTCATCAAATTTGATGAGTTTTTGCAGGCTAGCAAACCCTAGACTAGCATAGTACCCTATGAATTTCTTCACGAGGCCAATTACAGCGTCTGCGCATGCGCAAAAGGAGTTTTCTTCACTACGGAGTAAATTTAATTACCCGATTTAGAGCCCCGGAACACAATCGCGAACAACTTCTCAATTATTGATCACTCGGAAAACTATCAACATGACGGTGAATATCGAGTTTCACAAATTAATCCATAATACTACAATCAGTCATTAATACTCCAACCAAGCCCGTAGTACGTGTGTGTGATTCTTTGGGACACTTATTTTTTTCAAAATTTTACAATTCAATGGATCACAAATTTTTTTGTCAACTACTTTATCCTTCCTTCTGATATTACCGACATGTTAGTGCTTTTCTAGGTTCTAGATTTATGTGAAGTAGTCCCCAAGAGGGTGATACCAAAGTGGTGCGCTTTAGAATACAACATGAGAAGTTAGTTTTAGCACCCACATGATGGAAAACCCCCAAAGGACAAATTCATCTCGTGAAACTTGACGAAGTTCCATGAAAAGCAATTGAAAAATACCGGTAGAAAAGGCAGGTCAAAGAACCCAGTCTCAAAATATGCATTTATCTGATGGTTTTAAGAGGGGACTTTCTTCAGAGAAACTTGTATCATCAAGAATACACGAAAAAAAAGGACCAACTGGGTGTAGCGGAATTTGGAGTGGTGTAGTGGGCGATTTTGAGGGATTCGTCTCCATATAGCTATACAGTCTCTTGCTTGGGGTCGTTTAGCAGAACTCACCCCCTGGCAGTAGTGAAGTTGGGTCGATAAACCATCACATTCGTTAACACGAAACACCCAACATCGGATAATCATCTCCTCAACTCATCAACTGTTTGAAATGCTAGTTAGAGATAATAAACAACAAAAGCTTAACAAAGTTGACACTAGAAGTTCTAAGTTGACACCAAAGATAAACAATGTTGTCTGGTTACCCATGCTCAATCTATAAAATTCCGTGAAAAGAATCAAGGACGGTTGATGTCCACCGGGCATTCAAATCTCTCTTTCAGAACGGAGGAGAAATTTCTAGCTGTATGTAACTTTTTAAAATTCGCGTTTGAAGTTAATTTGAATGCTAGTTTCGCGATGGCTACAAAAAGTGCAATAAATCAAATTTAGAAATGTGAAAATAGGTAGGTAGGTAAGTTATTTTGTTGAATTTGCAATGTTGAGGGTTTCTGATGCAATACACGAATAAATTTAAGTCGTAAGTCGTGAAATTGGAGTAAACGAAAATAGAGCCTCGAGATTTAGATGTATAAATACTTTTTCGTATCAAGATGACGTCAGTGCTGAGGGGATAAAAACCGGTCTTATTCTAGATAAGGGAGATTTTAGAATTTTCCGTAACTGTCAAAAATTCGCAAAACATCACAAACAACATTGTCAAAACGTCGAGAATCAAAGAGTCAGATGGAATAAATTGTACGTTTAGTTCAGATTGAAAGGTTGAACAACAAATACAAGGACAAAAAATATGCGATTTTCACTATTTCTGATGCTATGAACTCACCAAGGTCACCAAGTGAACGGAAATCTAACCTTGAGATTTGGATGATCATTTTGGCATCTCGATGATGTCACTGTGGTGCCGGTTAATTTCGGGAAGAATTCTGAGAATGGGGCTCAAGACATCACAAACAGCCTGCTGAGTGTTTTTGATCAAATTGGCTAGGTCGAAAAAGATGGAGTACTTGGATGCTATGAGCTGCAAGCTGCAGGTTTGGGTTCCAAGTAAGCGAAAACCCTCATAACGCCGAAGTTCAATTTTCTTCTGGCCCAAGACCTCAAGAGATAACACGACCTCAAAACAACACATTGCTCCCAAGACAGCTTGTTGACGAAACTATTAACGTCATATTCGGAATATCAACAAAATTATCTGTGAACAACGCGAAATTACCTGATAAAAGACTTGTGGACTTGATAATATAATTTCAGGAAATTCCAGAACGTTCTATACTTTCGGTTACTGTCAACAGACGTCAATGCACTATGGTTTCTAATTAAACCAAGTCATGATAATATATTGACACTAACTAATAAGTAACGCAACAAAGGTTAGCGAAACTTATCGCAGAGGCAGCATAATTGTACTTGGCCCACTCTTGTACTGCCTGAAAGACCATTCCGGGGGTCATACAATTGATAGGAGACCATCCGGACCCAAAACACAGAAACCCCTAAAAATTGTATAACCATGAGGTAACTTTGTACAGTTTTGTCCGTTACACAATTTGAGGACACAGAAAAGTATGATAGACAAATACGGTACCAAAATTGTTTATTTTGAATAATTTTGAACTCCCAAAAGTGAAAACAATGCTTCTCTTAGCTTGATAGACACGGAAGTAAAAAGTTTGTTGTCTAAAACGTACGAATATACGGGTAATTTATAATTGTTTATACAAAAATTGTTTATTTTGAATCTTTTTGAACTCCCAAAAGTGAAAACAATGCTTCTCTTAGCTTGATAGACACGGAAGTAAAAAGTTTGTTGTCTAAAACGTACAAATATACGGGTAATTTATAATTGTTTATAAAAAAAAATTGTTTATTTTGAATCATTTTTGAACTCCCAAAAGTGAAAACAATGCTTTTCTTAGCTTGATAGACACGGAAGTAAAAAGTTTGTTGTCTAAAACGTACAAATATACGGGTAATTTATAATTGTTTATAAAAAAAAATTGTTTATTTTGAATCATTTTTGAACTCCCAAAAGTGAAAACAATGCTTCTCTTAGCTTGATAGACACGGAAGTAAAAAGTTTGTTGTCTAAAACGTACGAACATACGGGTAATTTATATGAAATAACGAGAGTGGGTTAAGGCCCTTAAACCAGGCTAAAACACCTGTAGAATCAGAAAGTTAGTTCCGCGAAGTTGGGAGAGGAATTTAGGGATCAACTTCGTAAGTAGGAGTCTGAATTAAGAATGATTCAGTGAGAGAACATCTGAATGATCGATTCTCCAAGAACACAAGTAGAAGCGACGTAAGCAGCGGATTCCTTTTGAGGCTTGAAATCAGCATCGATTTACAATCCCGCTATTTCTATATTCTATATATCTATTTCTCACCTCCAATACATACTATTTATACATCCTCTTCAAAAACAAATGGAAATAGGAATATGGATAGATTATTTTAAAAATTAATGTTTTGAAGTAAGTACCTACTTGAATAATTTTGGTTTATTATTTTCAATAATGAACCTTTGGAATCGACCAAGAAAAAAAAATTTAACACCCCCTCAAAATTTGATGGTTTACGTTTCAAGGTACGTAGAATCTAAAAATCGAATAAAAATTCGGCCGCCCGTCCGCCGTACGCGGCACTTTCCCCACTTGAAATTGACCGATATTGATGAAATTTGGTAAGTAGGCTCCATTTGGGGTCTAGTTGTGCCCCGAAGATTTTGGTTGATGTAGGTTACGTCTAAGGGTTCCAAAATTAATTTTGAAATTTTGAAAACGCCCTAACTCAAAAAATTTCGATATAAAGGTATTGTTTTTCCTTGAATTTAAGATTCTATAGAATTTTTAAAAAATTTTGAGACCACCCGGAGCTCTGTAGGACAAACCGTTCGCTCTCTACGAGAATTTAAGTTTTGGATGTACGATAAATCAGAAACACGAGTGTGAATCGCTAAAGAGGCCTATTCTCCGTTCAAATTAAAGCTGACCGAAATATGATCGACGTTTTTCTTCATGTTGGATGGTTGGTGGCTTTGCAGACGAGTGATCTATAGAAAAATAATAAACCATTGTGTAATAATTTGCAGCGTTTTTTACTTAGAAATAATAAGAACAAATAATCTACAGGGGAAGTTTGTTTTCTTCATTACTAGCGATTCTTGCATGGGAGAAAAACTCTCCAATCTTAAATTTTTGATATATTAATTCTGGGATTCGTTTTTTTTTCAAATTTGTTTATTTTGACCTTTCTGAAGGTGAGGAATGGGGAATTTGCCTCACATTTTTTTATTTTATTTTATTTTTTTCGAAAGAGGGTTCATTGTTATGGAAAAAAACCGTAGTGTGCTGCCCGAAAAAGCATCCAAAAAATTTAGAGAGTTTAAGGAAAATGAAAATGTTGGATGAGCGGCAATCTGTTTATGGGGCAGCCACGTTGAAACGTCACGAAATTTTGAACCAATCAGGATTACGTTGCTCCATGAGACCCCTTCTCTCTGGGGTTATCCGCGGGAAAGGTTTTGTAAACAAAGAATCAACTTGAGTTTGTGCATTAGTCCTGATTTCCTACAAGGGACTCCCCCCTCTCGTTATTGCCAATCACGGATTTCCTTGGCAACCTAAATAGAGCATCCATCCATCCATAGTCCTGATTTGTCCTTATTTCAAGTGAAAAATCGTTATGGACAAAGCATAGACTCGGGATCCCACGATTTTTGGAAGTCCTAGTTCCTTTTAAATTTATTTGGTGGAAAAATTCGAAAAAGAATAAGATCAACAATCCCTTAATATCGTTGCAGAAAATAACTTTAAAAACCCAATATATTTCACACGAAACTGAAAAATTGAGATGCATTACCTAGCAAGAAAATGAATAAATTTCCAGCTGGCATGAAGTAATATGTAACCTGCACTATTGATTAAAGATATCTACAGGATAAACCGGTTTTGATAGAAAAAATATTTAGCTGGAGGTCATAAAATATATTCCACTACCTACCGCCAAAGTGCTGGCTTAAGCGATATTCTCGTTGACAAGGTTTTCATAAGCCCAAGGGTGTCTAAGCTTCCCGGTACCGGAATCAAGTTTACCCTTCGGTGATGAAGCAGGGGGCGCTAACATTGTAATCTGAAGGGCTCAGCTCCTTCCAGGGGATCATCTAGTTACCACTCTAGAATTCGGTGATAGTAACAGCAGCAAATTTTCTGCACAGAAATGGAACTTTGACTTTTACCGGTAATGATCCTAGTGATTATAATTTCGTACATTCTCTTACTTTTATACCAAAGCTGATTCATTAAAATTATGGTTAATATTGTTTAATAGAAGAATTGTTTATAAGAGAAGATCAGCGACCATTCATGGAACGGTCTACGTTTTCTTTATTGGCTCTTCGACGCCAATCTCTAAATACTAGGTTCGGCTGTCTGTTGGTTAATCACGCTCGGCTCGAACTGCAATACCGATAATGGGTGTTGCAAAAAAATTACAAGGAACCTTCCTGTCCAGAACTATGAAATTATAAAATCTGCATCACAATGATTGATTGCATTATTCGAAATCTAGCTGGGAGATGCAGAGCCAAACAGGATTTCATCTCGCCATGGATAATTTCGAGAACATTTCTCCGTCTTTCTGTCTGTTTTGTATAATATTTAAGTAACTCGATTTTTGAAAAAAATTTTACTTATTCCATTTTTGAGGCTTACTAGGTAAGCGAGCTCTAAGGTACTTACAGTGCATCTTTCGTATCTTTGAAACTTGGCAGAAGTATACCTATCTACACAAATTCAAGGGACATACTGCATTCTTGATTACTAGCTGCATTGTAGATATTATACTGCTGATTTAAACCTCAAACCCTTAGATTTATCTGACTCGATTCTAGGTTTGTTATGCGAAAGAAGGCTTGTCAGCCTTCCCTAACAAACTAAATAACTCATAAGGGGCAAGAAGTGAATGTATACTACATTTTAGCTTTGTAAGCCATTTCTCCAAAATGACTACAATAATTTTGAAGAATTAAAAAAAATTAAGAATTTTCTAACATATTTCAAAATGAAAAAAAGTTCAAAATTTCACGTATCTACCGACAATTTTGAGACAAGTGCAACCCTAAAGGAATAACATTATTACAGCACATTCATGGGTAACAGGAGTTTCTGTAGTAAGTACCTTGACGTATCCGTAACTGTTTGATGTGTCTAAGCGTGACTTCAGCAAAGACCTTGCTTTTAGAGATAAGACGACCGGAAACGTAACGAATATAGTCACGAAATCACGTTACAAAACATACCAATGGAGCAGCGCGAATTTGTCAATGGTTTCCACGTCCTTCCATTTAGCCCAGTCTACAAAAAACATGTTGTTTAGTAATGCATGCATTCCTGAGGACGCCCCATTGGATTAGGTCAATTTAAACCAGTTGGTGAGCGATAAAACTGATTCACTCGATGTAACTTAATTGGTATTTTAGGTAAGAAAAGGTCTCCCCCTCCCTCACCATTATCCACCATAACATTTCTACCGGTATGGAAGCCTCGAATATGAAGAGCATTTTAAAATCCATGATCTACGATACCCAACAAGCAAATTCGAGTTCACCCCCCCCCCCCCTCCAACGATGCCAGTCTGGCACCAAAGCGGAAATACGTCGTAACTTTGAACTTTCATCTATTAGTTTAGGTAGGCAGCCCAAGTTCACATCCGTATTCACGGTGAAAAAAATAAATAAATAAAAAAACTCGGAATAAGCGGTTTATGGTGTCTTGGCACCATGGTGGCACCACTATTAGTTCCATGGTAATACAGAGAATATTCATGAGAATCCGGAGACAATTGTTTCTCAATTTCAAAGCTTGGGTACAATCATTAAGCTATAAAGGAACCGAAATATTGAAAAATATGATATTTTGTGAATATTATCCTCCTTATGATACACTGGTGAAATAGTGTGCGATTCAGACAATGTCTGAGTCGAACAAAGAAAGAAGAAGTTTTGTTGATTTTCAATAACATTTCCCAGATCAACATTTTTTTATTTTTTGGTTATTGTTCATTTTTGGGAACGAATTCCTTTTATTTCACTTCTTTATAAAATGAGTAGTTTTGCGAGTAAAATGCTCAATTCACGGCCTTAACACGAAAATTTCACTTTTTGGACAAAATCACCTACATTTGAATTGCTGTATCTCCGTCATTATTTAACCTACAGAACTCAAGTTGGTCTCAAACTGTCAAAAATTTAACCTACTTGAACAGTCACTAGGCATAAAATATTGAAAAATTATCAAACTTTGAAGTTATAGTTTAAAAAAACTGAACAAATTTCACGGTTTTTAGCGCTTTACGTCACAAAAATTCCACTTTTTGGGGAAAAATACCTATTTTTGAAATGTTGTATCTTCGTTATTATTCGACCTACTGAACTCAAGTTGGTCTCAAACTGTCGAAAATGTAATCTACTTTGACTTAGGCATAAATTACTAAAATTATCAAAATTTGAACGTTATATTTTTTAAAAATTGAACAAATTTCACGGTTTTTAGCGCTTTACATCAGTAGCACAGGGTTTTCGTGTAGCAACTTAGGGGATCCTAACAAAACCTACCCTTGGGGGTCTTAATATATTTAAATAATCGTAGATTGCAATGTTAGATAAATTGGCTGGGCTAGTAGCTCGAGAAATGTTGGTACTCTCGTATGTGTTCAGCCAAACCTAAATCAAAAACAGTATTCATCAAGTACCAATAATAGGTACAAATAATACTTTCATATTTTTAAACTCCTTTCTAAATTGAGTGATCGTTAATCATTTGACTTAATATCGATACCTTAAAGCACAACGGTGCCATGTCAAAAAATGGAGTTTTGAAAAAACGCAAAAGAAATTATCACCAGTGCACAATTCCTAAAATAATGGCTTATTACACTAAACTCTTTAATTTCCTCAATAAATTTTCAAGCTATTATCGTCAAGAAAACTCAATAATAGTTTTGTTAAGTAAATTTGAGTTTTTCTAAAATTGAAAAAAAAAAAAAAAAAATGTGGAAGGTGGATGGACATAGCTTCTTTGTGCTTTAAGGTATCGATATAATCCAGAACTCGAAAAAATCAGTCAATTACAAACTCAAAATGTCGTCCATAAGAGTACGACATAAATCTCGTACACACACCAATCCGAGATATCTTTTCTTGTAATCGACAAAAAATACTGACGTTCTTTGAGCTACAATTTTAAATGAATCTTCCATTCAAGGCAGAATTCAAGTACTTCAAACAACGAGACAAATAGATGAAGGCTATAATTATAAATTATTATGTCATTACTTTCAATATTCTTAAGTTTTGTTCACACGATTAAAACACTATTGAAACAAATAAATGAAGGAGTGTAATTATCCATGAACACGTACGTTGGTATACGAGGAATATACAAAATTGCACATAATAAAAGATGACCTAGGGGATTTTTTTCTCCACTTTTTTTCTTCTTTGAAACGGAATTTGTGCCAGGCGCGATTTTATTCACACTGAATGGACTGAAATAAAGAACGATTTCTCAGTTGCTATCGGTGATTCATGTGGGAGTTTGAAGCGTGACGGGCTTGCCATGGTATAACGAATCAGTTGATTCAGATTTGATTGTGAGGAAAAGGGAAGATTGAGTTTTAGATTTCGGGATCTTGAATAGTCCTTGGTTTTCAATGACACCCAGTACGCAAATCCACAGAACGTAATTTGGAATAGTGTGCCAAACGGGTGAGGCACATAGCTTCAATATCGTATCCATAACTAATTGTATTTTGGGTGCTACAGATGACGGATGGTAGCACCCGTAATTTGTAATTATCGTGGCTGTCCCAAAACACAATTTTTCATTTTTTACTCCTTTTTTATCATCATAACACTGAATTCTCGCCCCAAAAGTTGAAGAACCCACGAGCGGAAGGTTTATTCAATAGATAAGATATGAGAAGAAAACCTCATTTTCCGATAATTGTAGACAAGGTCATACATTTTGTCCTAAAAATCTTCGAAAATACCATGGTAGGAAAGAAGATATTCTGCCATTGGAAGTGAAAGGTTGTGAAATTTGAAAAAAAATCATATAAAATACATTATAATTATACAAAATATATTAGTTATGAAATTCTAGAAACCCAGAAGCTTGTAAGGGGTTTGCGCATGCTCAGTGGCTGAAATTCAAGGATGACATTCCTCAAAATTTGAGCCCAATTCGGAAGTGCGGTAGCTAGAAATGCTGTCAGGTGGGTTAACTTCTTCATCAGCGAAGGCACGATCAAACCCGTTTTTGACGTTTTTCGAAATCTAAGACGGTTCAAAACTTGAAATTCGATCTTGATGGGACCTCTCACCTCTCAAAATTTATTAGACTGGGAAGCAAAAATACAACATCATGTGGGCACCTTGAAAGTGTTTTTTCAAAAATGCCACAAGTTGAGATTTCCCACGACATTGGTCTGAGAATAAAGTGAGAAAGGAGTTCCTTTTTTAAAATACACGATTCACGTGTCTTCAACAAAGATTAAAGGTTGGGTACTAGACAAACGTAACAATCAATGACCTAGTTGACTCACAAAATAATGTTATTTTTTGTCTTGGTTCTATTTATTTATTCCACCGATTAAGCTCTATTGTTCATTGTGTCAACTGGCGTGATATGCGATGGCAAGAACTAGAAAACCCGTTCTTATCGGCAATCCAAAGTAAAAGGTTCCGGACAAGTTACTAATATTGACTGCTTGTTCGTTTACATTGATTCGCAGAGGTCATTGATAGAAATATCGACGTCCCAGAGAGACAAACATATTTCTCAGCGTTCAAAAAAATAATTCTAGTTCAAGCTCCCAGAAAATTTCTCTGGAGAGTGAAGAAATCCGTCAAATTGCATCCAAAACCTTGAAGATTTTGGATTACAAAAATTGTCTTCTCCTAAATATTTACGCAGCTCCATAATCAGTATGTTGGACATGGTAAAGTGCAATTTCAGGGGTCATTCTCAAAATAAAGTTTCTGTATTCTGATTGATGAAGTTCACACATTCTAATTGGGTAGAGATTCCTGTATTTTTATAAGCTAGAGATATAGGCTTGGTTGAGTTTCTTGCATTCTGATAGGGTGAGGTACGTGCATTCCAATTGGCTAGAGATTCCTACATACTGATTGGAGGTTTGTGTATTCTGATTGGTTGAAGTTCTCACATTTTGGCTTGCTGGAGAAACCTGAATTCTGCTTTGTAGGATGTTCTAGGATAGAGGCTTCGGCATTCTGATTGGTTAGAGGTTCTTGGAAGTAGTTTAGCTGGAGAATTCTGCATCCTAAATTCTGATAGGCTTGAGGTTTCTGAATTCTGATTGACTGAACTTCTCATATTTTGAATGGCTGGAGGTTACATTCTGCTTGGTTCGTAGATGTTGGTTACTGTTGGCTTCTGATTGGTCAGAGGTTCCTGCATCTTGCTCGGCGAGAGGGTCCGGGACAGTTGAGTTGGTATAATGACACTCCAGTGTTAGCCATCATTGGGTGGAAGCTCCTGCTTAATGATTGCTGAATTTCAGGATTGATGGGGAGGCGGGGGGGGGGGGATCTCTCCAGCATGGGTTTTCAATCACTTTACGTCAAGCGAATAAGGAATGGGGTCCAGCTTTCGGTTAATATACAAGGGTCATTTTCCCAGAAAGGGCCAATCGTTGTCCAGAAAAGATTCCGAATGCCCATTTATGATTTAGGCGTTTACAAAAAATTCTCCATAAACTATCAACTTTGTTCTTCTTCGGGCAATCAATAAAATGTGCACATATTCACGCAAAAATATAGAAATTAAAGTTTAAACTGCTAAATGTCCAGTAATCTGCCATGTCCGGGCCCCTAGGTAGTCAACTTTGCTTAAACAATGTGAATCACCTATTAAAGCAGCGGCCTGAATTTATAGTGATTCTTTATGCTTTATTGCTCTAGATATGAAAAAAATGGGTTTTCAGATTTTTTCAGAAGCAAATAAAGCGAGGAGGAAGATAAAATGTGCTTGTCCGGAGGTTTCTGTCTTTAATCTGCCTTTTTTGTGTTTTCGTATTTTGGCGGCTTTTTATCGTTTCCCGCGGTTTTACTACCACTCCAAGAGGTGAGGTTAGTCGTTAGGTTATCAAAGAAAGCGGCGGGAATCGTATTTCTTCTATGTGGAGGCGCGCACAAGTGGTTTCAGTGGCAAAAACGTGGTGTCACAGTCACCGTCTGTCTTTCATCTGCCCTCTGTGAAACGGTAAGAAATCGAAATTATTTTTTTCTTTTTGGTCTCCAGTTCTTGTTTCTACCGAGCTGGTTCCAGCGAAATGGTTACATTTCAGCAGAACAGCACCAGAACGCGGGAAAAGCTGAAAAACCTAAGTGCCGCCCAGGAACTTGTGTCTTTCATCTGCCGGTGATGGTGGCAGATAAAAGACCTTTTGGACTGATGAAAGACTTTTTTCAAGTTGTTAACAATTTAATTTGAATTTTTCGTTGCAATTTAAAAACTTTATATTTTTCGACCTCAAAACTGTATTCAGCAACCGTAAAAATCCCCTGGTACCAAGTTTTGGCTCGAAAAACCGATAAATTGAGATCACTTTGTTACTTTCGGAGGTTTCTAGGTTGCTATAAGAAAAACCGTGTTCCACGTTGGTTTAACCCTTTTCTACACCTGCGTCCCGCCCTGGTTTAATTTTTGGAATAACTCCCAGTTCTCGCTCCTCATGGAGATGGGGTTCCGAGTAGGTATTCTCCTTTACGCGGAAACCACGCCAATAGGTTTCTTTCGATAGGTTTTCTTCTTTAATTTTTAAGTAATTAATTAAGCGTCCCACTGTGTGTTCTTTCGTCGAAATTAAATCAGTTTGGTGTGAGGTTAATCCCTGATTTTTGGCAGAACTTGAGTCGAACTTTAAGTTTTCTGAAATCTTGGGATACTGATTGTCCCTTTCTAGGAAAATGACCCCTAACCTTCTTCAGGGCTCGAAGGATGGTTTACTCAGTTAGCATTACCAAGAATCAATTTGAAGGGGGTTGGTGTAGATCCCACCATAATTATTAAGGATTAAATTTCATAGTACCTATTAAATGTGACAATGAATCAATCACCAGCTTTATATTTGTCAAATTGTTTTGTTTTGAAAGCCGGTGTTTGATTCATTGTTACATTTAATAGGCACCATAAAATTTAATCCTTAATAATTATGGTGGCATCCCCAAGAAACCACCTTCCAATTGATTCTTGGTATGCTCTCAGAGTAAACCATCCTTCGAGTCCTGAAGAAGGTAATATATTGTTAAATATATAATATAATTGTTATATAATATATTGTTGTATTAATTAACCGAAAGCTCGGCGAAGAAGGATTTTATCATTCAGTGAACCCCATTCCCAATCCATTTGACGAAGTGTAATTTGTTGGGTCGATTTACTTAGTTGCTTTTCAAGCACTTCAAGAGTACAAATTCATGTTCTTACGATCGGAGACATTTTCTCAGGTTTGGAGGTAACTACGTTTAATTTGAGTCATGTCCGTTGAGCTCCTGTTATGGTTATCCAATGTATAGCTTAGTTCGTAAACTGACCTCCTGCTGATTAAAAAACTTCATTTTTTGCCATTTACATAAGTAAATTTGTATGTTTATCGTGCTTTTTGGGATGAGTTCAAGGGAGGTTCGTCAGTCAGAATCGTCATAGGCCTTTTCGCAAGGGATCCAAATCATTATTCGATACATGCCTCGGCTTTTGGCAGTTTGCAAAAGGCCGCTCGACCGTATAACCTCCGAAAGGACACAGTGCGTGATAAGAATGAAATTCGAAGAACGTAGACATCAAAGAAGAATTTGATCCTAAATCATTAATTTATCTGCACTTGAGGTTAGTTGTAATTTTAGTTGTGAAAAATTTGTTCGATTAGGTACGTGAAAAAACATGAATGAAAGTGTAATAACTGTTGTGATCAGCGACCTCTTCGCATTTCTGTCCACTCACTTCCTTAGCTCAAGTGGTAGGAGCTCCGATTCAGAATCCCCCATGACTAAAACCATAATATAGTACACCTACTGGTACCAACTCACTGAACTTGTGGTCTTCGTTACAATTAGTCGAAAATCTTGTAGGTAATGTGTAATATAGCTCTTAGTGAAAGACCATTTTAATGTTTTGGTCTCACATTTACAATTTAAATAGAATTAAATGAAGTAGAAACGAATTACCTTACTAAGTCCGTTGCACGTCAGCTTGACGTCGAGTACGACTTCTTCCATTTTGTCTTTTTTCGTCGATTCGACTTTGCCGTTTTCGAGTATGATAATTTTCGGATCATCTTTGGGATTGCTGTTCGGCCGCTGGAAAACATTTCGTTCGATATTTCTCTGTGTTTAACGACGATATGTACTACGAACATTGGTGGACTTCAGATTTTAATTTTCGGAAATACGTCAATAGTAAAGTCACACTCTAGAGATGGTATGAATATGTTGTTAACCAATATTAATTTTTTTTTTTTAATTCACTTTGCATCTTCATAAAAATAGTAGGGTACATTCAGACTAATTTCAATGTTTTGACGTAGGTACACTCATGTACCGATCGATTGTCGAATATTAAACAACATTAACAGGATGGATATTTAGTAAGGTTTGATCTTCCTGAGTACAAAACATGAAAACCACCTTCCCACGTTTTCAGGGTTATCAAAGGATGAGAGGAACCCCAAGGTAATGAAGATGAGCGAGGACTTTGCTGTCAAAGCATAATAACGTCATCAGCAGCGCGGTTTCCTTAAGAGGACGTCTTTCACTAATCCGAAATGTACCTTTGAAGTAGCTATTAGTGATTCAAAGGATAATCTGGATGGTAGACACAAGAGAGGCAGACAACCGATATTAAATGAAATAAAAAGAAACGTCTGCCAAGTGGGTGTGGCACATAGCTTCCTCGTATCCATAACCCGATTATATAGATGATCAGATGCGTAGTAGTTAATCTCAAAACACCAATCTCTAAGTACCTTCCACTACCCTCATAGGGGACCATCTACACGCTAATCTGGACAATCCTAGAAAATTTCATCAAATTCGGATGAAAAATTAAGTGAGTAGATGTATGTGATTGGATCAAAAAAATACTTAGCCTCGGCTGGGATTCGAACACGCGACCCCTGGGGGACAGTTGAAGTTACGGCTGTTACAAGTAATTCACGTTTGCGCATCAGTTTGCGTTTCTATCAGTCCGGGGATGATGATTTTCATTGGGGACTATCTACAACCTAATCCACATAATCCCTGGAAATTTCATCGAAATCGGGTGAAAAATGTGGAAGTTATGGCCGTTAGAAGGACATTCACGTTTGCGCATGCGCAGTGGCTACTATCAGTCCGAAGGCGATGATTTTCATAGGGGACCATCTAAATACTAATCTGTAACATCCCTGAAAATTTCATAGAAATCGGACAATAACTTCGTATAGTTATGCGCGTTACAAGGAATTCATGACAGACAGACAGACAGACACGGAACCAAAATTGTTCAGAATGGTCTAAAACGCAAAACGCGAGTGGAAATTTTGATTTTGGAGAACTTTTTTTTTTTCGTCCTTGAAAAGTGAAAACAAAGCTTCCGCTACCTTGGTAGACTCGGAAGCAAAAAAACTACGGAATTTGATTATACTACTCTAGGTATAAGAAACTCATGAAATATAATTTTGCTTCCGAGTCTACCAAGGTAGCGGAAGCTTTTTTTTCACTTTTCAAGGACGAAAAAAAAAGTTCTCCAAAATCAAAATTTTCACTCGCGTTTTGCGTTTTAGACCTTTCTGAACAATTTTGGTTCATAACTATACGAAGTTATTGTCCGATTTCGATGAAATTTCAGGGATTGTGCGGGTTGGTGTGAAGACGGTCCCCTATGAAAATCATCATCCTCGGACTGATAGAAGCGACTGCGCATGCGCAAACGTGAATTCCTTGTAACGGCCATAACTTCTACATTTTCCATCCGATTTCAATGAAATTTTCAGGGATTTTACAGATTAGTATTTAGATGGTCCCCTATAAAAATCACTACCTTCGGACTGATAGTAGCCACTGCGCATGCGCAAACGTGAATTTCCTTGTAACGGCCATAATTTCTACACTTTCCATCCAATTTCAATGAAATTATCAGGAATGTTACAGACTAGTATTTAGATGGTCCCCTATGAAAAACATCACCTTCGAACTGATAGTAGCCACTGCGCATGCGCAAACGTGAATTTCCTTGTAACGGCCATAACTTCTACATTTTCCATCCGATTTCAATGAAATTTTCAAGGATGTTAGAGATTAACTTGTTTTGATGTTTAGAGATTAACTAATGTGTATCGGATCATCTATACAATCAGATTATGGATACGAGGAAGCTATGTGCCACACCCACTTGGCAGACGTTTTTTATTTGTTTTGGTAGCTATTTTAAGAATAATCATCTTCTTCCAAGTTGGGTGAGCAGTAAAGCGTCCTCACATAGTATAACGTGGACACATACGATCTGTTGATGATGAAAATCATGGGGGGTATCGGTGGTACTTCTCAATGATACGAATTGAACTAACAGTATTCATATTATTCTATTTGAGGAAGCTATACTGCTCATCCAGCTTGGCAGACGTTTTAAGCCATTTTTCGAAGAGCAATGGACTCTTAGCAAAACAGAAACTTAGACAACATTTAGCAAGGAGGAAGTAGCAAATAATGAAAACCTGCGATTTGTTATACCTACCCAAAAATGCAATAGCCGAGTGGATACTCGATAAGTTTATGGTGATGAGGAGAGTATTTTTTGAGGTTTTTGCAGTTGAGAAAATGAAAACTTCTCAGTTGAGGTTTTTCGGGGAAAAAGAATTGACACATCTTCCCCTTTGGTAGCCAGGTAGCGATGGTGCTGGTGGCAAGTACCTGAGGTTCCAGGAATCCTCGTAGAAGAAGCGATTATTTTTCGTGGAATCAACACCGGTAAACAGCAAACTTTGTACCCAGACAGTTCAGAAACTGTTCATTGTGTTTGTGAAGCTTCAAGGAAAGTTCCAGGTAAAGAGAATTGAGACCCTCCAACTCACATAGAACCTACCATTTCATTTCAAACGTTCAAATCATAAGGGGCTCGTGCCATAGGTACCTACATCATGACAATAAAATTCGTTCATTCACTCATTATAATGGTAAAATTATGAAATGAAGAACATGTGAATGAGAGTTCTCCAAGATAAAATATCCTCTTGAATTTTGCGATTTAGAGCTTTTTACACAATTTTGGTTCTATGTAAAACACTTTTGCGCAAGAAAGTTGCGCGCAATCGTGCGCAATTGACACTAACTTCATTTTTTCAAATGGAACCCCCCCTTTTTATTACAGATTCGGATTCTACGTCAAATTTCATGAAAAATTCATACCCACATCGATTTGTTTTATTGCGCGCAACCTGGCTTTTTGAACGCTCTAAGTTGCGCAACTCCACAATTGCGCAAAAATTAGGTTTTGGAGAACCCTTAGTGTGGCACATGTTTTTTCATCATTTTTTAACGCTGAATCACAGGGTGTCATCCGTTTTGAGAAAAACCAAGATTTAAAAGATTTAAGAGGAAAAATTAACATTTCTTTAACGAAAACATCAGTTTTGAGGTCGAAATTATGTTTATTTTTTATTTTCTCACCTCCTTTTGAACCACGGGCTTGGGGCCGTCTACGGTGGCGTTAAAAATAAAAACTGACAGCATGATCATGCTTGAACTGAATAAAATTACCTAAAAACTCATAACGATTTAAAAAGAGCGATTTTTCACTAAAAACAACCGAATTTTTGGCTGCTATTTTGAAAAATTCCAGTCAAATTGAAGTCTCCAAAATCTTGGTTTTTCCTAAAACGGATGACACCCTGTGATTCAGTATGTATGTATGTAATGTACATACATGTATGTATGTATGTGATTCCGTATGTATTTTGCGAAAATGAAGGGGGGTGTAACCTTTTCGTGAAACACCCTGTATATAGAAAAATAATAAACCATTGTGTAATACCTACCTAATTTGCAGCGTTTTTCTCTATGAAGTGGTTTTCCTGAAACATTGGTTTCTCACTGTCTAATTGCCACATTTTGCTCTTTATGGTATTCTTGGGTATATTAACAATTAACCCTCAAAACTGATCAACTTTTCGGACGGGTCATGATTTCGATTTGCACTGGGAGGTAGTGCTTTCAGGCATACCTACTCGAAAACATAAACGTCATTGCAGGTCGGAACGTATACTTTAATGGACAGCGAAACATAATTTTAATTAATTAATAATTCATTATCAAGTGAGGTATTGGCCGTTGAATTGGTATTCGCAAATGAACGTTACACAAGTGCCTGCGCGCTCGATTTTCCTTATTCCTTTTCATCCTCGACGATTCTGTCTCTATCGTGAATGTTGACCCCTACCGATTGCAGGAAGCTGTTCAAACCGACAATTGACGAAGTACCAAACTTCCGCCACGACCAGGGACAGTATAATTTGTTTTCCTAAGCTAGGTCCGTTAGCTTCTACCGGTCGACCATCACTTTTCCCAGCTCAGCGCAAATGCGAGAATGTGGTCGAGAATTCCCCTCGTCGGTATTTCCCATTTTACACAACAAAAAAAGTATCTTAATGTAAAGATTGATATTATCTTACACATGTAAATGAATCCACTACTCAAATATTTAGTAACTAGCTGAAAAGCCTGCTAAAAGCAGGCAAAATCAACGTACCTACCCTGGTTGGGATTTTATGTATTACTTCGAAAATCAATTACTGCAAACCTTTACTTTACAATTACTTTCAAACCAACGGGTAAGAATGTGACAACACACTTTCTTATCGATTAGCACGTACAACTACCCGTAAAAAGGGCTAAATCACTGTTTGGGGCAGAGATGGAATTCTTATTCATAAACACGATTATGAATACAAACCATATCTGCGATTTTATGATTATGAATACGAATACAGGTATGAATATGAATACGAATTCGAATACAATCGTATTCACACTTTGAATACGTTTTTCCCCCTTATTAAATAAATAATACGAATATGAATTGAATACGATTTTTTCTATGATTTCCCTGTAACTCGAATTTTTTTTACGATTTTCCCTGAAAATCAAATTTTTTTATGATTTTCTCCCGAACTCTCGACATACTTATGGCCTAACATTGTCAAAATAATCAATCAAAATTCGAAACGCTCACCAATTCTTATAGGGTTTTTCATGCAGAATCGAATGAGACCAATCCCAGGTCGCTACGACCAACCGAATAGGTAAGTACGACGACATTTCCGCCGAAAATCGTATTTTTTTCAACAATTTGCACTGAAAATCATAAAAAAAATTATGATTTTTACCGGAAATTTCGTCGTACTTTCTATTCAGTTGGTCGTAGCGACCTGGGGTTGGTCTCATTCGATTCTGCATGAAAAATCCTATAAGAATTGGTGGGCGTTTCGAATTTTGATTGATTATTTCTGTACCTCAGAGGTCAACTATCGTATGTCCAAAATTCTCGTTTTCGAGATTTTTGTTTTGTATGTGCATTCTTTCAATTGTATTTTGTATTCTATTGTATTGGTAGGCATAAACAGATTCTACAGAATTAATTTGAGCATGATAAAGTCATCAGAATGAGCCATAGGGATCAAAATAGGTGTGCCCACAACTTCTTTTGGCTCTGCTGTAAAATCGCCAAAATGTCACTTACGATAATCGACCTCTGAGGTACAGATTTTGACAATGTTAGGCCATAAATATGTCGAGAGTTCGGGAGAAAATCATTTAAAAAATTTGATTTTCAGAGAAAATTGTAAAAAAAATTCGATTTTTATAGAAATCATAGAAAAAATTATAAAATCGTATTCAAAATACGAATACGGGGAAAAATCGTATTGAAAGTGTGAATGCGATTGTATTCGTATTCATAATCATAAAATCGCAGATATGATTTGTATTCATAATCGTATTTATGAATAAGAATTCGCCCATCTCTGGTTTGGGGTGCAATTGATTCAGTGTAAATCTCTACCATCTTCAGAAAGTATCAGTCTCGTGATTCTCTTCATTCTTTTACTACACCATCACATTTTTGATTAGACCTTTACCACACTGTTAGAGGAGATAATACGCTAATATTGTTACACATTCAAGTTACCGTTATTTACAAGATGTTATCGTCGATAAGTTCAGTAGGTACCTGTCTAATTACCTAGTCATTTTTCAACTTCGAAAATCAATTACCGCAAACATGCTTTCTTATCGATTATCACTCAAGTATATTCATGTACCCTTCAGAAGTGATAAAAATCACCACAGCAAATGTGATGATCGACCCAACAAACAATTTTATGTCAATTGATCGGGAATGAAGTCTTCAGGAATAAAACTCCTCTTTTGCCGAGCTTTTGGCAAATTTATCACCTTCCTCTGGGCTCAAAGGATGTGTTACCGAGTGAACATCAGATCAGCGTCATCAACAAACTGGTAGTTAACCCATTTCAAGCCGAGGGTAGAAATAACAGAGAAATGGGAGGAGGAGGATGAATTATTTTACAGAATTCTGGCCGAAATAAGGCATCATTTGCTCACCAATCGAGAGCAAAAATGTTCCAAATTGTATGAATTTAAAAATCATAGGATTTGTTTTCTCAATCCTATGAGATTGAGGTCTCAGTTTTCTAAATCGGGATGTTTTATTCATTTCGTTGTTAAAAATCTAAAAAAAAAATCTAGGTAAAATGTAAAAATCTATTTACGGACCAGAATCTGTTTCGACTCATGGCTCAGGACGCTCACTCGCCCTGGATCGAATTTGAGCCACCATAATCACGCTTTCGGCCAAAATGTCTCTTTTTCAACAACATTTCCCAAATCTTATTGAGCTGCCGAATGTCGAAGAAAAATTTTTTTTTTCAAGTTTAGGAACAGCATGAACGAGAAAAAATTCTTCTACAAAGATTTTCCACGAATTCAATATTCAAAAAAATCATTATTATGACGATGCAAAAATGCATCAGTGGCCGGAAACGGGCCACCATAATTGGTGAGAAATAAGATT
This sequence comes from Apolygus lucorum, assembly GCA_009739505.2. Classification (NCBI taxonomy): domain Eukaryota; kingdom Metazoa; phylum Arthropoda; class Insecta; order Hemiptera; family Miridae; genus Apolygus; species Apolygus lucorum. Next base: position 15,331,651 of record CM019169.2, on the reverse strand, counting down.
TGGAGCTATTGCAGGTAAATGAAAAAATGGAAAAAGTGGGGGGGGGGATATTTAAACCTAATTTCCAGTTAGTTATAAATATCAAGTAGAGAGAACTTTGAGCGGACAGTGCTAATTACATAAGTTACATAGGTAAGAAGTTATGTAATTAACACTGTTCTCTCAAAGTTCTCTCTACTCAATATTTATAGCTGGAAATAATGTTTAAAAATTGATGCCTGGGTTTGCAGTCGATGTTTCAATATGGATAGATCCATCTCCAGCTTCTATGAAAGAAACTCATGATCGAGGACACGAGTTTGTAGTGAGCAGTTATGTTGTAGAACGGGTGATTTTTGAAGAAGGTGTTGGTTGTTATTCGTGTCCCTATTAATTTCTATTCGTTTTACTATGAATTATTCGTGTCAAGTTAACCCTTCGACTCCCAGTGGAACAAACGTCCCAGTGATACGGTTATAATACGGTTGGAACCAGATCGTCCTATTCATAAAATACTGGTGGAACACTTGGTCTGAGTCTTCATGTGCCAGTGGGACACCTGTGTCCCACCACCCTCCTCCTCACCTATGTATCAGAAAATCATAACTGGACCAGTTCTCTGGCCGTTGGAACTTATTAAAACACTGCGCCAAATTTGATTTAAAATTTCATATTAAAAAAAATTGGTAGTCAAGGGGTTAAAGTAGTAAATTAAATGATGTTGAATGTAGAAGCATGAACGGAAAAATAGCAAGTGCATATATTTTGAACAAACAAATCAACAGGTGAGGGAATTTGGAATTGTGAATAATAATTTGGAATTTTGAGTAACAGAAATATGAATCAAATATTAAACAAATGACGCTACAACCACAAACACAAGTTCTTATCGATTCTTTCAAGCATATTTATGTACCAAACAAGCCAACTACCATCAGCGTATCTCTTCTCTAAGATATTTTTCTATCATAATTTCGATTAGACCTTGACTTCTCCTTCCAGTGGCTATACACTTTGAGAGGAGTCACCAAGCTTCTAATATTGTTATACAGTCAAGTTATTGAAGTTGATAAGATGTTATCGTAATTACCACATCCCCAGTTCCCCTAAAGTTCAGTATTTTTCTGTCAAAAACCTGCACGGTAATACAAAACATATTTTTCTTCATTCACCAAGAACCAGTTTCCACTGCGTATCATAATATACAACAGTCCATAAAGGAGTGGGACGAAAGTGAAGCCTCAAGCTGAATGTTTTCAAAAGAAAATTGCTCCAATTTTATCTCCACATTCCAGGAAGAAACACGGGGAACAAACACATCATAGTAACATCGCAGTCAGTGTTTTACTTATTCCCAAAAGGTACGAATAATGTGAGCGCATACAACTCAGATTCTTCCCTGAATTAATGGGGACGGTGCATTATTCATGATCTCGGGGAAATGTCAATAATATACCGTTCGAGAGAAAAGAAAAAAAAAACGAGTAAAATTAACGACACGTCACCGTCATACAATATTTGCGATTGTATACTATTTAGAAAGACAGCCTATGTTCGTATGATGCAAAGACTAAAACTAAAGCTTCTCATGACCCAATTTGTGGGTGTCACCGTCTAATTATGGTACGGAGGAGAGGTTTGGAAAAATCAGAACGAAACGAGGCAAAGAAACTTTCAGGAGACAAAAACGTTCTGGTGTCACGTGAATATTCATGACAGGAGTTGACTCAGGTTCCTAGCAAATTGACATTAACGAATGACTGAAAAGGTGCTAATATCCTGTTTGGTGACACATAAACACAATATTACATAAAGGTGGTACCTTTAGTATGTAAGTGAAGTAAAAGTAGAATGGCTTAACGGTTTTTATTAACATTAAGGATTTGGCTTGTGCTGGATATTGATAGCTTGGGGATCCAATAAATGTTACTAAAAAAGATAATGTTGTGATCACGAATTTGAACACGATGTACATTTTAATCGTTTCAGCTGTAAATAACAAGAGAACAAAGATAAGAAACCTTCGTATTCGTGCAACAGTTCAAAAAATTAGGGTCGTACAGAAATTGTCAATGAAAAATCAAAGTTTGGGTCCTTTTAAATCAAAATTTTTACTCGGGTTTCAGACCTCCCTGACTGTCTTTCTAGGAGCCTTGAGTTTACGGCCACGTCTGTGGTCGAATCCATGTCCTTAACAATACGAAATCATTGTTCTATTTAGATGAATTTATTATTAAACTTTGAGAGGATTAGGTTTTGAAAATTTAAAAAAAAACCCTGTGTTGTTGCCTGTAAAGTCGGTATACGGGCGAAAGTTTTACGTGACAACGACTTTGAGTGGTAAAATAATTTTAATGTTAATATTCATTCGTATAGTAGGAAGAAGGATAAAATAAAATTCTTTGTCAAGTTGCACAGAGTAGGTATTTCCTGTAGGTAGTAGGTATTTCCCATGGGTGGGGGGGGAGTGAGTGCCAGGGAAGGGGGGCGGGGCGCTCCCGCTTTTGTGAGCGCCGGGGAAGGGGAGGGGCCGCCCGCCTTTAGGGAGCGCCGAGCTGCACCCCCTCTGTGAGCGGAGCGTAACGCAGTTTCTTGAAGTGTCTCCCGGTAAACCAATTTATAAGACGTTATCACGTCAAAAAATGTAAGGCCTATTTAAGAAATTGAATTAAAAATTTAGACCTCTCTGACTATCTTTCTGACAGCTCCGACTTGATTTCCATGTCTGTCCGTAAGTGAATACATAAATATACGAAATCGCAGTTCAATTTAGATGGAATTATCAAAGTTTGTGAGGGTTAGGTCTCATAAGTCAATTTTAATCGCGTTTCAGACCTCTCTGTCTTTCTGACAGCCATGACTTGACTTCCGTGTCTATCTGTCTGTGGCCGAATCCATGTCCATAACTACACGAAATTACTCTTCGATTTATATTTAATTATCAAAGTTTGTGAAGGTTAGACCTCTTAAATCAACATGACTTGCATTTCGCGTTTCAGACCACTGAAAATCTTTCTGACAGCCACGACTAGACTTCCATGTCTGTCGGTCTGTGATCAAATCCATGTCCATAACTATGAGAAATCAGTGTTCGATTTATATTTAATTATCAAAGTTTGTGAGGGTTAGCCCACAGATCGTGTTCAAGTCTAACGATTATAAAAACTATCACTATAATTGTGAGTTCCATAGTTCTTGAGAATACCCTTTGTGATGCTCTTCAAACAATCAAGTATGCATGAAACCTTACTTGACAGGGCCGTTCACGTAATATTCGAGGGGACACACACAATTATTTCACTTCAAAAATTCGCCCAATAATGAGTAACGTCTCAATACGGTATTTGGAATAATTTTGTTCCAGAATTCACAGAAAAAACATCGCGAAGAACCGCTCGTTTTGTGAATAGATTGGTCCAACCGAGAAGTGCCGTCGGACTTGGAAACATCGTTTGATATTAAATGGTGTTAAAAATGTGAAAGGGAACTGACAGTCACAATAGAATTCTTCCCCAGCCTTTTACGAGAAATTCCCAACAGACGAGACGACAAACCGGGTTAACGACCCAACAAAGCCATTTTTTTTAAAATAAAATTTCAGTAGTGGAATGAAAACCGTTTTTCTCCTCTATCGCAACACAAACGAGAAAAATATCAGGTTCCTATTAAAAATATTGGCGTAAATTCTTTGAACATTCCACCAAGCAACACAATTTTCATTTCTTGTCGTGGGAGTTAGTAAACTCTAAAGGCCAAGATAAAGTCGGATATGACTTTTTATTATAGTAGAATAAAATTTGAATAGATCCAGTTTTGGCTTCGAGAGGAGTTGGTGGCTGGGATAAGAGCTTTGAAGGAAAGACTGGCTTGAAAACAAATTGTTTAGTAATGCATGCATTCCAGGGGACGTCCCATTGGATAAGCATTGGGTCAATTAATACCCGTTGGTAAGCGAAAAAACTGTTCACTCGATGTAATTTATTAAGAATTATGGGCAAGAAATAGTGATCCCCCCCCCCTCACCCTTATCCACCATATCATTTCTAGCCGCGTGGGAGCCTCAAATTTGAAGAGTATTCGAAAAACCATGATCTACGACACCCAACATGCGAATTCGAGTTCACCCCCCGCCAATGGTGCCAGTCTGGCACCAAAGCGGTAATACTTCGTAACGTTGAACTTTCATCTATTTGTTTTGGTAGGCAGTCCGTTGAAGTTCAATTCCGTATTCAAGGTGAAACACAAAAAAAAAACGTCTGCCAAGTTGGGTGGGCAGTATAGCTTCCTCACTCATTGTAACATGGACGTATACAATCAGTTGGCGAAAAAATTATGATTCAAAGAGTTATTGAATACCAAAATATTGGCGATAATATGCGGGATAGGGTTGCAGGTATTAATGTTTATAATAGTGTTGTAAATAGTTGTGGTAACCCACACAATCCCTGAAAATTTCATCGAAATTGGTTGAATAGTTGCGGAGTTTTGGTTGTAACAATAAATTTAAAGTTCGCGCATGCGCAGCGGCTATTGCTTGACCAATTTGATTGAAACTTATAGGGTGTCTCTTAGAAGTTAGTCCTAACTAATTTGAGCAAAATCGGTGGATTAGAAACCAAGAAACCGAGGTTCCAGGAAATTCACGTTTGCACATGCGCACTCGCTCCTAATGGTCCGAAGGTGCTGAAATTGATAGAGGACCGTCTAGGACCTAACCCGCACAATCTCTGAAAATTTCATCAAAATCGGACCACAGGTTAGTATAGTTTTGCCCGGGACAAGGATTGACCACAGACAGACAGACACGGAACCAAAATTGTTCGGGAAGCTCTAAAACGCAAAAAGCAAGTGGAAATTTTGATTTTGGAGGACATTTTTTTTTCACTTCTTTCACGAATACAAAGCTTCCCTACCTTCGGTAGTGAGGAAGCAAAACTTTAAAAAACCGATGAAATATGCGGTTTATGGTGTCCTGGCACCATGGTGGCTCCACTATTAGTTCCATGGTGGGACAGAGAATAAATCATGAAAATCCGGAGGTGTAATGAGAATTTTTCCTCAATTTCAAAGCTTAGATACAATTAGTAAGCTATAAAGGAACCGAAATATTGAAAAATCGGATATTTGGTGAATATTATCCCCCCACCCCCTCCCCTTGTGAACCCCCTTTTTGAGTCGAACAAAAGAAACACTCAAAACGGTTGAAAATTGAGGCCTGGGCAAATTTTACAGGATTGTGCCCGCAAACGCACGTTTTTTGAGCATTAACCCCCCCTTTACCCCCCATAAAATTCAAAATTCGAAATTCCGGCGATGTAGAGCACAACTAGATAGTTTTCCGCGTCGAATAAAAAAAGAACAACGAAAATCGGTTGGAAATTGAGGCCTGGGCAGAGTACACAAAATTCGGCCCAAAAACGCACGTTTTTTTTTACATTAACCCCCCCCTTCCCCCCTTAAAAAGCAAAATTCGAAAATCCGGCGACGTAGCGCACAACTAGATAGTTTTCCGCGTCGAATAAAAAAAGAACCACGAAAATCGATTGAAAATTGAGGCCTGGGCAGAGTACACAAGATTAGGCCCAAAAACGCACGTTTTTTGAGCATTAACCCCTCCTTTCCTTCCATAAAATTCAAATTCCGGCGCCGTAGTGCACAACTAGATAGTTTTCCGCGTCGAACAAAAGAAGAACCACGAAAATCGGTTGAGAACTAAGGCCTGTGCAGAGTACACAAGATTTTGTCACACACACACAGACATTCACCCATGGTTTTTTTTTGCGGATTTGGATTCAGAATGGTCTAAAACGGATTACTGTGTGGTTACTTTTATTTCTGTTGAGTGTTGTCCTCCTTCACCCCAGATCGATCGCATAAGGACGCCCAAGTCTTACTGTGGGACGTCCTAAAAAAGGGACCATAATTCGCCCTGCAAGTGCTTACGAAATCGGAGTTATTGTTCTCTTCCCTGAACCACATAACCACAATGCTATAATAAGTTTGTTTAAAATATAATCCTCAAGCGGATGAAGATCGTTAACTTTTCAACTTATCTTCGGCACATTGCTCTGTTATCGATCAACATTTGATACAAGAATGTTTGACGTATGAGTAAATTGAGTGTGGTTTATATTAGTTGGCTGCAAAATATCCAATACGAATTTTCAGAGATGCTGGTTGGAAACTGTTATTCCTGCGAAAATTGGGGAGTTTATCACCTTTCCATTGTGAAAAAATCTCAAGTACTCATCATATAGGTAATTTAACGTTCTTTACAACGGTGAATCAGATTTGGATTTGCATGGAAAATGAGGAAGTTTACCATTTCAGTGCCGCAAGGGTGAAGACACGGGAAAAATGTCAGTGTAAAAAAAAAAATTGCATTTTGAGGGGGTAAAAGAAAAGTCCTGTGAGGGAAAAGTTGTTGCAAATCAGTTGAAGGTCTTCGAACCTCTGCCATGAATGTTGTGGTCTCTGCGGATGATTCTACCGGAAGACTTTGCATAGCAAAATAGTTTTCAAACCATGAAGATGCAACGAAGAGGTTGATAATGCCATCAATTTGGTGGAACTGACAGTGTTTGAAATCATATAATGCGATAAATTTATCCAGAGATTACAGCCCTTTAAGAGGAATTACTCCCTCGAATGACAGAAGTATAGGCAGAACCCACTAGGTAGTGTCGTCACATTTCTCTCTTCAGGCGATGACACTCTCTTTACCTCTCTTTGCATGTCCTACAGGTACTTCTTAACCCATTTCAAGCCAAGCGTAAAAAAAAACTGAATAATGAGGAGTGGAGGATGAACTGTTTTACAGAATTCCAGCCGAAATAAAGCATAATTTGTTCACCAATCGAGAGCAAAAATACTCGATATTTTATGAATTTTACTTTTTAATGAAATTTGAGAGGCCTCAGTTTTCCAAATCGAAATGATTTTACCAGTTCATTGTATTTGGTAAAATGTAAAAGTCTATTTATGGACCGGAATCTGTTTCAACTCATTCATCCTCCTTTCTGTTTCAAACTCCTTTTCAAAAAATGTCCATAATCGCATTGAGCTCCCAATCGTCAAAGCAAACTTTTTCTGAAAAGTTTAGGAACAGCATGAACGAGAAAAAATTCTCCTGCGAAGATTTTCCACTATTTTTAATATTTACGAAATCATAAATATGACGATGCAAAAACGCATCAGTGGCCGGAAATGGGTTAAGACACTAGAACACTTTGGGTAGAATCCTCTAGGTATGTCTCTAAGGGTATCTTTAAAGAAACTATAATTATCCTACTACACTGGAATTATAGTGTCTACCTCCCTCTACTGAAGGTGCAATATTTGCTTGTCCATGTGACACGTGGACATTATTTTCTATATACATCTATATCTATATCTATATCGTGATGGATGATTATTGACCGTGAGATTATATGGAGGAATCTGTCGATTCTTGAGGTTATTGAGGTGCGGTCGATAGAAACGAAAATTTTCCGACGTTTCGTACGTTTATTCGTACATCTTCAGGGAAACTACAAACAGATAATACAAACGAACTTAAAATTAACAGGATTCGGTAGGATGAATATAAAAGTGTGACTGATTTATATGGATTAGACATGAGAGTGGTTTGTTATAACATATATAAGCTATTGACTAAGAGGAGGAAAACTTATTTACTTACTTGAGTTCTATTGAATGAGACGCAAAAATGTACAATTTATATGGATTTTCCAAATTGTACGAAAGTTTCCGAATTGTACATTTTTGCGTCTCATTCAATAGAACTCAAGTAAGTAAATAAGTTTTCCTCCTCTTAGTCAATAGCTTATATATGTTATAACAAACCACTCTCATGTCTAATCCATATAAATCAGTCACACTTTTATATTCATCCTACCGAATCCTGTTAATTTTAAGTTCGTTTGTATTATCTGTTTGTAGTTTCCCTGAAGATGTACGAATAAACGTACGAAACGTCGGAAAATTTTCGTTTCTATCGACCGCACCTCAATAACCTCAAGAATCGACAGATTCCTCCATATATCTATATCTATACATGTGACATGTCCACACGTAAATTGAAGTGAAGAGTAAATTGACTTGGCCTCTGTTAATGAATTGTCGATTTAGATCCTATCTGATTGTATACTTCTATTTTTAGATATTGTGTAGGTACCAAAATACTTACCTAATCTAACTTACTAAACACTTAAATATCAGTATCTTGAGCGATTTCAACTCCCCATAAATGTTTACTACGATCAACTTGATTTACGATAATTACCAGCGCAGATAATATTTACTGTTTTCCCATCGTAATCACCTTTTCATTCACGTTTAAAAATCATCCAAACTTGACAAGGAGAATGTTCGTTCAATGAATTATTCACATTCAGATTTGAAAATCGCTCCATTTGCAACTCCGGAACTATAACGGTGTGATCTGATTCACCGTTGGAAAGAACGTTAAATTTCCTATATGATGAGTACTTGAGACTTCTTCACAATGAAAATGTGATAAACCCCCCCAATTTTCGCAGGAATAACAGTTTCTTTCCCGGATTCAAACACCATGTTAATCTCCCTCAAATTCCATATTAAACCTAAAAAATGGGTTACATGTTTTAAGCTTTTCAGGGGTTTTTAGAGAAGGCCTTGTTTGAGCAGGAAAAAATTACCAGTATTTGAAAAAAAAACACAGAAAGTGACAAATTTCAAAGTTTGAGGATGAAAGTCTATCCTAGTGTACTTTTTTCTGAACTGGTCAAGAGTGAAATTTAACGATCTTTCCAACGGTGTAATCAGATTTTGCAATTACATGACAGAATGCCCATATATTTATGTTGTGGAGATGTACTATTTTTACAAAAATGTTGCTATTATTTGAAGAATCGATTCCTAAAGTATTGACGATTGGTTCTGGGACACCCTGTATATTGTGAATATAATAGAATACTATTCAGTAGGCGATGAATGCTAGTAGAATTTCGGCAATTTTGCAATTACATGTCAGAATGCCCATATATTTATGTTGTGGAGATGTACTATTTTTACAAAAATGTTGCTATTATTTGAAGAATCGATTCCTAAAGTATTGACGATTGGTTCTGGGACACCCTGTATATTGTGAATATAATAGAATACTATTCAGTAGGCGATGAATGCTAGTAGAATTTCGGCAATTTTGCAATTACATGTCAGAATGCCCATATATTTATGTTGTGGAGATGTACTATTTTTACAAAAATGTTGCTATTATTTGAAGAATCGATTCCTAAAGTATTGACGATTGGTTCTGGGACACCCTGTATATTGTGAATATAATAGAATACTATTCAGTAGGCGATGAATGCTAGTAGAATTTCGGCAATTTTGCAATTACATGTCAGAATGCCCATATATTTATGTTGTGGAGATGTACTATTTTTACAAAAATGTTGCTATTATTTGAAGAATCGATTCCTAAAGTATTGACGATTGGTTCTGGGACACCCTGTATATTGTGAATATAATAGAATACTATTCAGTAGGCGATGAATGCTAGTAGAATTTCGGCAATTTTGCAATTACATGTCAGAATGCCCATATATTTATGTTGTGGAGATGTACTATTTTTACAAAAATGTTGCTATTATTTGAAGAATCGATTCCTAAAGTATTGACGATTGGTTCTGGGACACCCTGTATATTGTGAATATAATAGAATACTATTCAGTAGGCGATGAATGCTAGTAGAATTTCGGCAATTTTGCAATTACATGTCAGAATGCCCATATATTTAAGTTGTGGAGATGTACTATTTTTACAAAAATGTTGCTATTATTTGAAGAATCGATTCCTAAAGTATTGACGATTGGTTCTGGGACACCCTGTATATTGTGAATATAATAGAATACTATTCAGTAGGCGATGAATGCTAGTAGAATTTCGGCAATTTTGCAATTACATGTCAGAATGCCCATATATTTATGTTGTGGAGATGTACTATTTTTACAAAAATGTTGCTATTATTTGAAGAATCGATTCCTAAAGTATTGACGATTGGTTCTGGGACACCCTGTATATTGTGAATATAATAGAATACTATTCAGTAGGCGATGAATGCTAGTAGAATTTCGGCAATTTTGTAATTACATGCCAGAATACCCATATATTTATGTTGTGGAGATGTACTATTTTTACAAAAATGTATTTCATAGCAATTAATTTCCTCATAATTTCTCTCAAGTGTACATTTTTGCTAAGAAAATCTGAGCGTTTCTTAAGAAGAATTTTTGCTGTGTTGCTAAGAAGTGCCGCGTACGGCGGACGGACGGAAAATTTTTTATTCGATTTTCGGATTCTACGTGCCTTGAAACGTAAAACATCAAATTTTGAGGGAGGGTTAAATTTTTTTCTTGCTCGATTCCAAAGGCTAATTATTGAAAAAAATAAACCAAAAGATGAAAATTTCTTCCTTCCTCCATTTAATGGAGGCTATATTGTGACTTTAGTTAGTATATTGACGTATTTCCGGGAATATGTATCTGAAGTACCAAACGACATAAAACCTGTTGGAGGCATACCTTCTCTTTCACGTGTTTCTCTTCAGTGGGTTCAATAACTGCGGGGGCTGAATCCGATTTTTCCAAATTTTCCTTGTTCATTTCCTCGGTTTTCGATGCTTCTGACTGAACGCGTTCCGCGACCTCTGATCCCGCGACGCCTGGAACCCCCTCGTCCTCGATGGTCAAGGCAGGGTTGTCCATCGCGGAAAACAAAGCGGGGAAAACGAAGATCGAGGGAAATTAAAACGGCAAAACTGCGCCAATTCGAAGGAAACTTCGAAATACGAACATGGATTGGCAGGACGCCGTTTTGAAGGGGTCACTCCGCGGGTACGAAAGGGAGACGCCACAGCTCGCTGCACGGGCGGCTTTACCTGACTGGGGCGCTCTGGGACGCCCAAGTGTGAGTTTTGTAGGGGCCCACGGAGAGGGGCGGTGGAGGGGGTATCAACTCTCGTCTTCCCAGGACCTGCTGATGATAAGCTGATAAGAGTCGAGAAGACTCGAACGGGTGGGATCGGCGCAGGGTTGCCAGAAACGGAAATATTTCCGTAATTGACGGAAAATTTCGACCATAATAAAATTAAAAGTCCATTCATACAGCATGAGTTACAGAGCGAATTTAAAAAAATATTTAATTTAAAGCTATGCTTAGGAAAAAAAGTCGTTGTTAACTTCATTCAAGAAGGGGGGAGAGTTCATGGACAGCCTGATGTTACTCTGGCCATTGGTGGCAGTATGGAAGATGAACCACCTGTTCTACAACAGTTGGTTCATTTTTACGTTGCTGTAACAAGATTTTACGTTGCTGTAAAATACTGCGGGAAGAAGTAGGTACCTACCCAGGGCAAAGACTTTCCAAGCCTGACCACAGTAGGGAATCCCCAGTTTCTGCCATGTCAAAAAGGAGGAATTTTGGATTTGGCCCAGCCCACCAGACATTGTTTGGTACAAGAGCTATCAAGTTTTGGGGATGATACATGCACCAAAGGAAGTTTCACCTGGCCTCTTCTTGGTTGATCTCAAAACCTTATCCTAACCGTTTTCCCCATATATCTCCGCATCAGATAGGCCTACAGGGACTATTTTTTGTAATTCTCCATATTTTTAGTCAAGAAATTGAGCAATGAGCTTACATTTTTAAATATTATCATATATTTTTGTTGGTATCATACATTTGAAAAATTTAAAAACTCTAAATATCTTCACGCCACGAATAAAGTCACTCGCGATGAGATTGTGGAAAACCATTTTAATAAAAACGGAGTTGAGTAGAACGTTGTCTATTTCCACGAAAATAATGAGTTACAAGTTAAATCGATTTCGACGGTTAGGTCATCATCAGTAACAAACAATAACTGTTATGTAATGTACAGTTATTGTTTGTTACTGATGATGACCTAACCGTCGAAATCGATTTAACTTGTGACTCATTATTTTCGTGGAAATAGACAACGTTCTACTCAACTCCGTTTTTATCTTCACGCCGATTTGTTAGAACTAACCTCCTGATGGTTCCCTAAAAATCCCAAAATTTTCGGTTCATCCGTTCATCCATGGTTTTGGAATTACTTTTGAATTGAGCCGTATAAATCAGGGTTATATTTTTGTTATAAAAAATATATTTTCTGCGTTATGCTTACTAAATTTCATTTAAAAATGAAGAAGATAAGGTTACGAGTTTTTTTGTGATCACACATTCCCTAAAAAGTTGAAAAATATTGAAATGTTTTCAGAAACAAGCTCGTTTTTGGTTCCTTTTCAAAGTTAACATGATGAGTAACAAAGAAACCAGGGCAAGAAGTGTCAACTGCTTGATATTCGTATATTTTCAAGCTAAAACAAATCGTGGTACATTGTTGTACCCTTATGGGGTACAAGAATGTGCCACGAAAAAACATTTCTCTCTATTCTTGCTTAAGAAATAGAATTTTTGCTTCCGAGTCTACCAAGGTAGCGGAAGCTTTGTTTTCACTTTTCAAGGACGAAAAAAAAAAGTTCTCCAAAATCAAAATTTCCACTCGCGTTTTGCGTTTTAGACCTTTCTGAACAATTTTGGTTCCGTGTCTGTCTGTCTGTGTGTCTGTCATGAATTCCTTGTAACGCGCATAACTATACGAAGTTATTGTCCGATTTCTATGAAATTTTCAGGGATTGTGCGGGTTGGTGTGTAGACGGTCTCCTATGAAAATCATCATCCTCGGACTGACAGAAGCGACTGCGCATGCGCAAACGTGAATTCCTTGTAACGGCCAAAACTTCTACATTTTCCATCCGATTTCAATGAAATTGTCAGGGATGTTACAGACTAGTATTTAGATGGTCCCCTATGAAAATCATCACCTTCGGACTGATATTAGCCATTGCGCATGCGCAAACGTGAATTCCTTGTAACGGCCATAACTTCCACATTTTCCACCCGATTTCGATGAAATTTTCAGGGATTATGTGGATTAGGTTGTAGATAGTCCCCTATGAAAATCATCATCCCTGGACTGGTAGAAGCGACTGCGCATGCGCAAACGTGAATTCCTTGTAACAGCCGTAACTTCAACTGTCCCCCAGGGGTCGCGGGTTCGAATCCCAGCCGAGGCTAAGTATTTTTTTGATCCAATCACATACATCTACTCACTTAATTTTTCATCCGAATTTGATGAAATTTTCTAGGATTGTCCAGATTAGCGTGTAGATGGTCCCCTATGAGGGTAGGGGAAGGTACTTAGAGATTGGTGTTTTGAGATTAACAACTATGCATCAGATGCATCAGATTCTGATCATCTATATAATCGGGTTATGGATACGAGGAAGCTATGTGCCACACCTACTTGGCAGACGTTTTTTTCTTGGTCGATTCCAAAGGTTCATTATTGAAAATAATAAACCAAAAACATCAATGTCAACATCGGTCGCATAACATCGATGACGTGAAAAATCGTTGACTCTCCCATCGATGTTTTTCGATGACGATGTTTCCAGTACCCAACATCGATGTTATCATCGATAAATCAATAATAACACATTCCGACAAGTATTATAAAATACTTTTATAAAAAGCCTTTTGGCTGGGGGTCAAGGAATTTTTTACGACACTTTATTTTTGCCACGAAAAACCAGTAAACAAAATCATAGCTACATATCGGTAGCTATGATGCAAGGTTCTCTAGAATACTGCGATAAATACGAGTATATTACCTACGTGCGACCGGAGTTTTTTGATATTTTCATGTCTTTGCTTTGGCACATAAACTGAAAAATCGTCACGAAAACTAAGCAAGTCTTGCTCCTTGTTTTTTAAGGACTCTGATGGTACATTTCACATAATTTTCAATTCTGGTTCATTATTAAATACTTGTATACCTACAAACGGCTCTTTTTTAGAAAAAAATTCTGTTTATTCATTGAAAAAATAATAGGTAGGAACATATTGTTCAAATAAAATATTTTTCCCACATTATTTCTTCAAAATTCTGTTAATTTGTTGAAAAAGTAATACGTAGGTACATTCATCTTGTGTGTATTTTATTTCATCATTTTAATTTTCAAATTACACCTACAACAATGGACGTATTCATGATCTATTGTTTTTCCCTCTAAGGGAGAAATTTCTTCGTGTACTTTTTGACATAAAAATGTCTTTTGGCTGGGGGTCAAGGAATTTTTCGCGACACTTTCCTTTGCCTCAAAAAATGCAACGCTGCAACCAGTAAACAAAGTCATAGCTACATATCGGTAGCCATGATACAAGGTTCTCTAGAATACTGCTTTCTGTTTATTCATTGAAAAAGTAACAGGTGGTACAAATTATTCAAATAAAGTATTATTTCTTCAAAATTTTGTTTGCTCATTGAAAAAGTAATAGGTAGGTACATTTATCTTGTGTGTATTTTATTTCATCATTTTAATTTTCAAATTGCACCAACAACAATGGACGTATCCATGTTCTATTGTTTTTCCCTCTAAGGGAGATTTTCTGTATAGATTCTTCCTTCTTTCTACTGCAAAGAAGACGACTTTTTCTTTAATAGTACTACCTACCTACCATATTAATCAAAAAAGTTAACGATGGAGTATATTTTGACAGAAAGTACCCATCATCAAAATATCGTGATTCGAGAGTTGTGAAAGCTGTTTCAAAGAAAATTTCGTTCTTGATTACTACAGTACAACTACTGACTGTGTAAGTAAGTAGTATAACTTATGACTACTCGATTCAAAAGAGGGATTAGAAAATAATTAGAAATGCTTTTAAGAAATATTTTTTCTCATTACAGCGAGAAAAACATGAATGTTGCTAGGAATAAAATTGACAATATCGATACATAACATTGCTAACATCGATGTTGCTCGATGTTCGATAATATCGAGACCTCCAGCATCGATGTTTTAATCGAACCAAAAACATCGATGTCGATGTCCCATCCCAATCACCATTCCGGTCGAAAATGAGTTAGCAAAGCTACCTGCGGATTTTTGAGGCGTACTTTCTGAATTTATGCAGTCCTATCCGATGAAAAACACTTTTAACCCCAATTGGACCACTAGGTGTCACTAGTGTCGACGAAAACACCTCACGAGCTCCACAGATGTCATAATGTGTCAGGAGTAACCGAAATTGAATTGAAATTTTGAATTTAATGGACAGCAGAACTTTTAGTGGGCTATTGGAAGTCTCAAAATAGAGTTATGACAAAAACTTCCAAGGAAATCGATGTATAAATTGTCAAGATGTTTGTCATAACTCATTTTGTTTTATTATTTTCAATAATGAACCTTTGGAATCGACCAAAAAAAAAAAAAAAACAATTTTAACACCCCCCCAAAATTTGATGGTTTACGTTTCAAGGTACGTAGAATCCAAAAATCGAATAAAAATTTGGCAGTCCGTCCGCCGTACGCGGCACTTTCCCCACTTAGCATTGACCGATTTTGATGAAATGCAGCGTTTTAGTTTATTATTTTCAATAATGAACCTTTCCGTTTTTTGATTTCCAATCTTAATTAGAAATTAGTTCTATCCATTAATTTTTAAACTGCAATCTAAATCTAGTCAATCTGGTGACACCTTGGAAGGGCTGTGGAATTCCTATGATGTTTTAAGTGACACTAGTGACACCATGGTCCAATTAGGGTTAACGCCGTCTAAAAGCAGGTTGTAGTTACGCTATCCCGGGGAATAACCATTTCATTGAATGGGTGGGGAAGAACTCCAATATTGCGGTTCAAATGTCCCCTAGATAGTTAGGTCGAGAATAATTTGTAATTTTTTCAGCTTCGAAATAATTATAATTGGGATTTTTGAAATTATTATGGTACCTGTAGTATCCTTACTTCCAATTTGATGATTTTTGAGGATGAAATTTTAATTTCTGTGCTGGAGCAATTTTTTTTCTGGACATATTTTTACTCCTGCACCTTTCTGAATGCTCGATTTTTTAAAAACCAGGACTGTTTTAGATTCTATGTCAAAGTGATTGGAATGAGGTCTTCAGGAATAAAACGCCTCCTTCTAAATTACCTATTGTTGTTTTATACTCATAGGATGATTAGGATTTAAAATGTTGAGGAAGAATTTGTTTTTTTAGGGCCTGAGGAAGGTGATAAATTTACCGAAAGCTCGGCAAAGGAGGAGTTTTATTCCTGAGCACTTGACAGATAATTGTTTGTTGGGTCGATCGTCATATTTACCGTTTTAGATAGCAATGGTAAAGTACTGTGAAATTGTAACCTTAATATTGTTTTGGCCGTGGTTCATTACATTCTCATTTGTAAACTTTCAATTGTGTTTTTCTCGAAATCAGCATTTTGGATATTATGGGGTTTTTCCCTGTGCCTTTCATGTGAGTTCATTCTTTCTAAAAGGTAACTTCTAAGTCAATTGTGAATGATTAAGCTAAAAAGAGGTACCTGGATGGGTACTTTAGGTTCGTATGAAATCAGGTTTAAAATAATAAATATGGTTTTTGGTAGGTCAAATGTAGAAACGCAGCCAACCATAGGTACTACCTACTTACTACATACCTACTTCACAATCAAGTTTATTTGGAAGAAATAAACATTTCACACTCAGTTCCAAGAAACAGGGAGTTGTGAGTTCCTTCATTAGAAAATTTGATGACTGGTTGCCAAGAACGCAAAACTAAGTACAATCCGAAGAATCGAACAAACATCGCATTTTGGTCAGCTAAAATTTGAACGAATATTAGGTCTCTGTTACGATTCACACTCGTGTTTCTGATTTATCATAGGGACCGAACTGAAATTGATGAAAAAACAATATCTTTACACCGAATTTTTTTGAGTTAGGCCGTTTTCAAAATTTCAACCCTTAGAAGTGACTGAAATCAACTAAAAGTTTTGGGCACAACTAGACCCCAAATGGAGCCCTTATAACATTTCATCAAACTCGGTCCATGATAAGTAAGGAAAGTCCCGCTAACGGCGAATGGACGGCAAAATTTTTATTCGATTTTCGGATGCTACGTACCTACTTTGAAACGTAAACCAACAAATGTTGAGGGGAGGTTACAATAATTGTAACCTTTGGAATCGACCTAGGAAAAAATTATTTTTTCCTAGGTCGATTCCAAAGGTTCATTTATGAAAATACTAAACCAAAATAGTGTTGGCAATTTCTTTTAGATAAGTTTCGTACTGGGGCTTCATTAATTGAATATTTACGAAGATAACCAGGTACTCATTTGTAGTAATCTACGGATATCATGATTTCAAAAGAATGAAGACTTACTTAATTACTTACGTAAACAGATAACTTAACCGTAATACAATAGTAGATTAGGTAGCTAAGGAGTAATGCAAAGGAAACGAATTAGTTCAGCGTCAAGGTCAATCTAAATGCCAACAATGTTCCGAAGAACCAAAAGTGTCAAATTATCAGTTTTCCAACCCATTTTACCGCACTAATTTGACTATACAGTATTATTCAAAAGAATAGTATTGGAGTAGCAGAGACAATGAAAGCCCAAAAGGCGTTCAAAGCTTCATATGTCGAAATCAGACAGGAAACATAATTCGACATTAATCTGTACATCCAATCTGTACAGCCAACTAGGTAGTACTGGAGGTTCTCGTCTCACCACTAAATTTGGCGCGTAAATACGAATTTGAAACAGAAAGTTAACTCAAAAACGACAATTTTGGAGTTGGCTCGTTGTTGCTGAAGAGTCTTCAAGTTTCACTCTCGATGTTGTTTTTCAGTGTAGAAAAGTATTCACACAAATACCATCTTCTTGTTCAAGTAGACGAATACGAGAAAAGCTAAAATACAGGACGAACCTTGTTTTTCCATAACGGGAGTCAAACTGGCTCTAACTTTGATGGTTTTATGAACAAACGTCCAAATCACACCGGCAGCATTAGTTCATGTATCCTCCGCTAGGGACAGTGAAGCATTTTTCCCTTGAATCAGCTGCATCGCATTATCTAAAGCTTTACCAAATTAGGTAACTGAGCTTATCTCATTTGATTCAAAGGAAAAACGCTTTATTATCCCTAGCGGAGGATACATGAACTAATGCTGCAGGTGTGGGTTAGACGCTCGTGTTTAACGATTTTCTCTAAGGGCCGGTTTATCAGTCACATTTTACCCCCTGGTAAAGCAGATTTATCCGACGGTCATCGGGTAACTCAATCGTACGAGTTTATCAGTCCCCGGATAGCCGTTATCCGTAGTTTAAAGTTAACTGGTCGTCCGAGGACCGGATAAAAAGTCACTGGGGGGTAACTCGATTTATGCAAGGCTTTTTAACCTCAAAGAGTCACTTCTCGTGTTTTTGTTTCCCAGAACGTTCGTTTTTGCAAATTGCGTTGTTGATTGTTAGTGAATTATGCTACAATCGAAAATGGCTGTGTGGGGCTCTTTTTCAGACAGCAGCGACGAAGATGTGTGTTTATGGTCGCATTCCTGCAGTGGGGAAGAAGGCGGAAGGAAGAAAGGCGGCAACATAGATCTCGAATTGACCATTCGGAGAAGTGGGACGATTGCGATTTTTTGATGAGATTTTGATTGGATAAAAGAATAAAAAACCATGTTGGTGTCTGTCGGCGACTTTAGTGGCGTCAGTAAAAGCTCTGCCTGTAAAATTGTCAAGCAGGTGAACTGCCAGGCTATCCGCCCAATTTATCAGAATACCAGCAACCGAGGAAGTATTATTTCAATCTCGGATGGAATTTTATTTAAAAAACAAAAAAGCCAGGTTTCCTGTAGCTATGGAATGCACGCATCTGAAAACTCAGTCGCCAGGAGGGTCACACGCCGAAAATTTTCGAAATCGAAAAGGGTACATACTTCTCTATTAACGTACAAACTATTTCGTCAGCAAATTTGAAAATTCTGGACATAGTGGCTCGGTGGACGGGATCTTGTCATGACCAGACAATTTTCAACAAAAAACAATAGGTTCTGCCGTGCCAAGAAGGAAATAGGTACCGAGATAGAGAAAAGAAAACACAAAAAACAAAGCACATTGCGTCATCCTCTTCTAATTTCTTCTTTTTTCTGATGCAAAACACACTGCGAAAACGATTTTTTATGTGGAGGAAGCTAGATTTTATTGCATGGAAGAAGTATTTCTTCCATGCAGACAGGCCTAACAGACAGTTAATTTTACCAGCCAGTTAATAGTTACCCGAGTGTAAATTTCGCACTGAGAAAACGGCACCTTCATAGTATCCATAAGTTATCCCATCGTTAAAGTTAACAGTGGTATACGTAAACCTCCGTTAACTTTGGTGACTGATAAACCGACCCTAAGTAATATTGTTGTTTGGAAAAATAACACGCACCACATAGAAAACCCTTATTCGCAGAAGTCACGGCTTTCTGTAGATAGACTTGTTAGATATTTTTGAAGTATTTTAATTCAAGAAGTTGTTGAATCTCGAATGAATTAATCTCATGCGAACGCAACTCAGAAATTAATACGGCTAAACCTTGTAATGAGCTCGAACACTTCAAAATGAAATAGGATTTGTTAGAGAGATGAGACTTCTTCTTTTTTGAGGAGTAGCGTCAGGAGAGCAGACGGAAACTCGATTCCATGAAAAGCAATATTGTTCAAGTGAGCTTCAACATGTGCTGCCACTTCCCGACTGCAGCAAAACTTCATAAGTTTTACTTGAAAGGAGCTCACAAAAAAAATCTTTAGAACTTATTATAGAAACAGCTCGGAGGGAGAAGACAAGAGGACAGAATAAAAGTCTGCTCTAGTATGAAAAGGGGAAAACTAGGTCAACTTTTCAGAAAACCTATTAAAAATACATCACAGCTTATCAGCCGGTGAAGTGAAAAAGGTTGTTTCAATATGAAGCTTTAATGGGAAAGTTGGACTTCAGTAACTGTTGGGTAGTTTTCGATAGACTTCGAAACACGTTTCTTAGTTTCGAGAGCGATTCCTGTGAATATCAGCGGACTCGTTGCTGTGTGCAGAAATGTCCACAATTCATTACCAATTGTGAATCATCTTCAGAACCAGTCACCACAAACATACCCCATGAATCACTGTTGATGAACATTTTACGCGATGAAAAGCACGCATCCACGATGATTCAAACGCTGTGAGACGATATAGAGCGTTTTGAAGCGCTATCTCGCAGTTCGGTGGCACGCAAGGTGAATGGGATCAATCAATCAAACGTAAGGCAGTTCAGCAAACAGATACGACAAAAACCGTAACTCAGACACCGCTGGACCAACCATCGTCTGAACAGCGATAAATTCATTTTGCACGTGGATTTGCAAGGTTCAGGGATTCAAGTCAGAGGAACTCGATAACCATCACCAGACAGATGCCCGGGACAAGGAATGGACGACAGACAGACACGAATCCAATGTTAGAACAGCTCTGAATGAATGTGTATTGTTCCGAGTCTACCAAGGTAGCGGAAGCTTTGTTTTCACTTTTCAAGGACGAAAAAAAAAGTTCTCCAAAATCAAAATTTCCACTCGAATTTTGCGTTTTAGACCTTTCTGAACAATGAAGAATTTCACCGAATTCTGTTTGAATTTTTCCTGAATAGTTAATGGTGTGGGATAGATGAAAATCGGGCTGATTTCGGAAAATAAGTCTCCTGTTATTTTTGGGAGACAATCAAAATTTTTTATTTCAAAACCAACCGGGAAAACGGACGTGAAGCGGGAACGCTCGCTGATTGGGCTGTTCGGATCGCCGTCTCCTCCCAGTGTTGCCCATTGGGACGACGAAATCGTGTTTTCTAAGAGAAAAGTTACCAAACAAAAACAGGGGAATCCTAATTTTCCCCATCTTGCTTTTTCTATTTTTTTTCTTCAGTTTTTCGATTTCGAACTTTACTGTTTCGTGAAATTTAGCATCTGAAGACTATAGATTTCTCGATCTCAGCGCTTCAAGCGGCCATAAATGAACTATTCCAGGATGACGTCATTTTCCCAGTTTTTTAAACATTCGTATTCTCTACACTGTTTTGTTTATTCGTAAATTAGGAAGTTCGGGCTGAAAGTTTGCCTTAGGAGGTTTTTCGAGGTGCTAAATCCGATTTTGGGGTCAAAAATAGGAAATTCCGACATGGTGAAATTCCTCATTTTGGTTCCGTGTCTGTGTGTCTTTCTGTCAGTCTGTCATGATTTCCTTGTAACGCGCATAACTATACGAAGTTATTGTCCGATTTCTATGAAATTTTCAGGGATTGTGCGGGTTGGTGTGTAGACGGTCCCCTATGAAAATCGCCACCTTCGGACTGATAGTAGCTACTGCACATGCGCAAACGTGAACTTCCTTGTAACGGCCGTAACTTCCACATGTTCCACTCGATTTCGATGAAATTTTCAGGAATTATGTGGATTAGATTGTAGATGGTCCGCTACGAAAATCATCGTCCCCGGACTGATAGAAGCGACTGCGCATGCGCAAACGTGAATTCCTTGTAACGGCCATAACTTCCACATTTTCAATCCGATTTTAATGAAATTTTCAGGGATGTTACAGATTAGTATTTAGATGATCCCCTATGAAAATCACCACCTTCGGACTGATAGTAGCCATTGCGCATGCGCAAACGTGAATTTCCTTGTAACGGCCATAATTTCTACATTTTCCATCCGATTTCAATGAAATTTTCAGGGATGTTACAGAGTAGTGTTTAGATGGTCCCCTATGAAAATCACAAAGAATTGTTTTTCACAGAGGGATTCATTCATAGAGGGATGGTTCCTGTGAGAATCTCAAATCTCATTAATTGCAGGTTATCGGTAGCTCAGAGGATAAAGTCTTGATTTGAGCTCCTAAGGTCGCGGGTTCGAAACCTAGCCGAGGCTATGTATTTTTTTGATCCAATCACATACACCTACTCACTTAATTTTTCGTCCGAATTTGATGAAATTTTCTAGGATTGTCCAGATTAGCGTGTAGGTAGATGGTCCCCTATGAGGGTAGTGAAAGGTACTTAGAGATTGGTTTTTTGAGATTAACTACTATGCATCGGATCATCTATACAATCGGGTTATGGATACGAGGAAGCTTGTGCCACACCCACTTGGCAGACGTTTTTTTATTTAGGAGGACCTAAATTTTTTGACCAGTTGCACGAATACGCTTTTTTATGTTCAATAGTGAGGGAGCAAAAATTGATACAATGGAGGAAGCGTGAATTTTTAACAGATATTTTCTCCGTTTTAAATTAGGTACCTAAGAGGTAGGTACCATTAAAAAATTATACTTGACATTCAAAACTTTTCATCTGATCCGAAATGGTTCCAAAATGCCAATAGGTAATGAGCTCTTTGGCCATATATTTTAACAATTAAGGTTAAAGTGCCCCGGGGGTACAGAACCTCATCAGACTTTCAATGTCTTAGTATTTCAGTTTTGATGTCGGAATTCCTATTGCAAAAAAAACTTCAACGCCGTTCACAAATTTATTATAATAAAGAATGAAAACACAAACGGTGGATACAGCTTTCGTACAAGTACGCAACCACGAGAGACATTTTATGTCTTATGTTTAATAAATTGCGAGCTTTCCAATGAGTGGTGAACGATTTTTGTGGGGTGGAAAATGAGGAAGTTAGTTTTCCCTAGGAACGATTGGTTGTACGTGAAAATCATCAGAAATGTCCGCGTAACGCTCCCCTCATAACGCTCCCCGCGTAACGATCCCCGCGTGACGATTTTCATTTATGTGCCATAGTAAAGACATAAAATGTCAAAAAAGTCTGTCAAGTAGTGTGGCACATAGCTTTCTCGTATCCATAACCTGATTGTATAGATGACGACTACCCTCATAGGGGACCATCTGCAGGGCCATCCATACAATCCCTAAAAGTTTCATCGACATCGGTAGAAAATGAAGAAATTATGGTTGTTACAAGATTCTTACGTTTGGGCATGCCAAGCGGATACTACAAGTATTTAATCAGAGAGCGATGTTTTTCATAGGGGGTCCCCCGCCAAACCACATAGTCCCTGAAAATTTCTCTGTTTGGACAATAACTTCGCATAGTTTGCCCGTTACAAGGATTTCACGACAGACAGACACGGAACCAAATTGTTCAGGAAGGTCTGAAACACAAAACGCGAGTGGAAATTTTGATTTTGGAGAACCTTTTTTTCGACCTTGAAAAGCGAAAACAAAGCTTCCGCTACCTACTCGGCAGCAAAATTGCTACAAAAAATAATTGAAGAGGTTTCTAGAGAAACTCGAATAAAAGAGAAGAATCGAATAAAAATTTGTTCGTTTGTCCGCCGTTTTGGTTATTGTTACTCACATCTTAGGGGTGAACAATAGAGGAAAACATTTTCAAAACGCCCTAGCTCGAAACTTTTTAAATGCAGGTGAGTATTGATTTTTCACAAGTTTGAAATTTTCTAATTTTCTAAGATATTTTGAAACCACCCAGAGCTCTGTGGAACCAACAGTTCGCTTAACCCTCCACGGACAGATTACTTTTGTGTCTCACTGCGAACAGACTGACCTACAACGTGGCCCTGTCTAAGTTCCCCTTACCCATTTTCACACCACCAAACTCTTTTTCAAGATTCTTTGACTGTTTTGGGTCTGCTTACTAGGTGCCTAACGTCAAATTTTATGCAATTTTTAATTTCAAAGGACAACAAACATTAATTTATTGGTAACTTTGTTGCTGCTTCCTGTGGGATCTTCATGAAAGTAGTTCTATTCGATTCTGCAAGACAAAAATGCTTCTAAGTGAAGAGTAGATACTCAGCTGGGAATATTTCAACACACTCGAACCTGTTAGAACAGTACCTAGACATTATATGATGGAGATTTATATGACATGGTGTGACCTTAGAAAAATTTGAAATGGGCACTACACATAGAAAATGTTACGAAAAGACTGAGGAAACTGCTGTATGTATTTCTTGAACTCCGTAACGTTTTGAACCTAGAAACTATTCGAAGTGTATATTTTGCATTGGTCCAATCTCAACTGATATACGGTATTGTAGCCTGGGGTGGAGCGTCGCAAACATATCTGAAACCACTGATAAGTATTCAGAAAACCATTGTGAGAATCATTGCGCGGTTTTCTTACTTTAGCAGATCAGTTGAGTACCTACTTCGAGAAATTAGATGTGCTTAATTTCCGGAAAATTCGGCTAAGGTCTCTCATTATTTTTGCATGTCAAAACAGTTGGAGATTCGCTCATGTAAAACATGGAAATGGGACTAGAGCAGAGGCAACAGAAAAGTTCCTGGTCCCTAAGATGAACACCGCCTCAGGACAAAAAAAAAACTGGTTATTCACATCTCCAAAAATCCTCAATTTACTTGAGGAGAGTTTGGAAGGCGAGAGTCTTAAGAGATGGATCAACAAAAAAATTAGATCGGAAAACTTTTGCAATAAATTTTCATTTGTATATTAATGGTTTCTAACTTTCGATGTGTATCTACACTTTACTTTAAATATATATTTGTATAACAATAACAATAACACAAAAATAAACAAAAAGCGACATTCAAATAACTGCCAGCGTATAATTTAAAACCAATAGATTTATTGTCAAAGAAGGATCGTCTTATTCAAACTCCCCCACCACGCTACGAGCTCTGCTCATTGTGGGGGGTATATTCAAGAAAAATTATTTAAATTATGTAAATGTTTAAATGTACATCAAGTATAGTTGAAGTTATAATTATTATTTTTTAGTTTTATAATACATACCTGTATGATGTTATTTTCTTTTAAATGTGTGTGTTAATAAAAAAAAAATAAAAAATAAAAAATAAAAAAATATTCACAATAATAAACAGTATTTTAAAGTATCCTCGATTTCCTCGGAAGAAACTGGCTTGACTAACTCCGTGCGCCTAATCTGTCCGCTGAGGGTTGATGAGGATGATTAATTACCTAGGTAGGTAATTAATACCATATCTTCATAGATTTTAAATCTGCCTACGATACTATCATCAGGGAAAAGCTCTACACTGCCATGAGGGAGTTCGGAGTGCCCGATAAACTCTGTAGGATGGTGGAGCTTACCATGAGAAGCACCCATTGCCGAGTGCGAATCCGGGGGAAACTGTCTGAGCTGTTTGAAACAAAGGTTGGACTGAGACAAGGTGATGCCCTTGCTTGCCTGCTCTTCAACATAGCTCTCGAAAAAGTAGTGAGAGACGCACATTTGCAAAGTAATGATAATATATTCCATGGTCCCGTACAGCTTCTGGCTTATGCAGATGACATCAATCTCATGGCTAGAACTGTGAGGGATCTGGAGCGTGCTCTCTCATCGCTAATGTTGGCAGCGGCAAATATGGGGCTAACCATTAATCAAGGCAAAACAAAGTACATGGTCTCCAGTAAAAACTATAATGAAATAAGAACGCCAGACATTCTCCTGGGCCCGTACTGCTTCGAAAGGGTTGATGTTTTTAAATATCTTGGTTCCTCTGTCCACGAAAATAATGATTGTACGATCGAAATAAAATCAAGAACACTAGCTGCTAATCGATGCTATTTTGGACTATTGCCGCTCCTGAAATCCCGAGTACTCTCCAGGAGGGTTAAACTCACCTTGTACAAGGCGCTGCTTCGCCCCGTCCTGTCATATGCTTCAGAAACGTGGGTCTTGACAAAGCAATCTGAGAATGCCCTTAGAATTTTTGAGAGAAAAATTCTTCGGAGAATACTGGGCCCAGTGTTCGACCATGGACAATGGAGACGGCGCCACAATGAAGAGCTCTACCAGCTGTACGATGATTTTGACGTTGTCAAATTCGTTAAGTTGGGGAGATTAAGATGGGCCGGCCATGTTCTCCGATTGGATGATAACGATCCGGCTAAGCAGCTCCTGTTAACTCGCCCGAATGGTACAAGGAAGAGAGGAAGGCCACGATTAAGATGGAGTGACAATTTAGAAGAAGACACAGCACGGCTCGGGTGTTACGACTGGATGACAACGGCACAAGATCGTTCAAGCTGGAAAGATGTCCTAGAGGAGGCCAAGGCACACCCTGGGCTGTAGCGCCATTTAGTTAGTTAGTTAGGTAATTAATAAATGTTTCATGAAGTTTTTTCGTCAATTAAAAAATAGTGTTAAGATATGAATGGTATCGTTAAATGCGCGTTTTTTGTGAAATTGATCTGAATTGTCATATTATTGATTGCCATAAGGACCTAAATCGCTCCCCGCCAACCTACTCCTGGTCCTTAGAAGGTAGCTGGGTCATCTTTACAGAAAAATAATAAACCGTTGTGTAATGATTTGCAGCGTTTTTTAAGTCCACTGAGTGACAATAAAGGTATGAAGCAGGGTAAAAGGTAAAAAAGTCCCCGGAACGAGAAACTGGGAGAAAAATCCCAAGCCCCTAAGAAAAAAGACCCCAGCACATTGTGAAAAGTTCAAAGAATAGAATAAAGAATTTTTTCGGGGGACTTTTTTTCCAGGGACTGAATTTCCGTCATTCACGAAGCACAGAACTCACCTGCGTTTCGTATTCGGGGATCCAAACATCTCGTTTTTCGTCATAAACGTAGCGACACATCAGGAAAAGCGACGTCAGTTCACCGCACGTCATCCCGCGACAAAAACTGACATACCGGAGACTGGCAAAACCGAAGTACGACGAGAAAATGCGTCTGCAGAAGGTTCGGGCGTGCCGCACATACCGATAATCAGAACCGAATGTGGAACACTTTTTTATTTACGAGTAAAAAAAATACGTTTACCGCGAGATTTGAATAGTCTGGGCGACCAGAATATAGTTGGTCTCAAAACAATTTCTCGAGAAAGGGATTCAACAGGTAGTTTCCGGCAACGGTCAAACGTCTACAATCGTCCGTGGACCGTTTTCCGACCGATTAGCCAATTGAAAGATAAGATACCTGTGGATCGGTGAAGCTCTAAAGCCCTAAAATGAACCTATTAATACCAAAGATACGATAATGTGTTGAGCTGGAAGGAAGGTCGTTGTTGTAAGTCAATCAAACGGTCGTGGACATGGAATTATTGTGCTGCTCAAGAATAATGAATTAATGAATAAACCTACTCATAACATCTCTCATTCATCTAGCATCACCTAATTGCACCAAATTTATCGTTGTTCCTGTTGAAGTAATATTGGATATCCAGTCCTTTCCTAACCAATAGTCAAATAAATAACGTTTTATAACTTACTCTTTCAATTTGGATGAGTCAGACAGGAATACTGTACAATTTACTGACTTCAAAACAGTTTTTTCTTCAGAGTTTATACAGAGATTTATTAGCCAAGTTGGACATTAAATTTTGAAAAAAGTATGAAGAAGAATCATCTTTTTGGAAACTTAAACCGAAATGAATATGATGTTGTAAGGACACTTCACTCTAACATTTTAGTTCTCAGAATCTGCTCCATTGGTATTTAAGGATAACCGAAAAACCCTGGGTTCAATGGGGTATTTCTGTGGGTCGGAAATTCAGGTTTTTGACCTCAAATTTGGATTCAGCACCATTAAAAACCTCTTTACTTCAACTTTTTGCCTATTGATACTATAACATGTGGTAGAAAAATTAAATAAAGAGATAACGCGTTTGAAAAAAAGGCCTCCATGAACGCATACACACTACGCCGCGGGCGTGTGTACGTAACATTTTGAGGTATCCAAAGGATTTTAAGGTAATTTTAAGGTATCCGTTCGAGACCGCACGGGATTAGTGGAATCACTCGACCCAAGGTCAGCAAGTTAATACGTCACAACAAGTTACTACGTCACATCATTCAAATCTTCAACTTTCATTAGCTTCCCTAATTTCTTCCAAACATTCTCTCGACGAAAAGACCCGATTACCATTATTCCTGACCCATGCTCTTTTGAAAAAAAAAAAAAAAAAATTAAATTGACTGAAATACCCCATTATGACTGAAAAAATTAGCTTGAGACGATTTCGAGGCAGAGGAAAATAGATTTTCGATATAGCAGAGACTAACGCGACAGGTATTTCATTACCTTGCCAGTTGAAGCAGAGTAGCTATCCACAGTGACTGATGGACTCAGCAACCACAGATTTTCCCCTTCTTGGTAGACGTAGGAACGATCAAGAGCGGTGAGAACTTGCGACATTTTACAAGTATCGAAAAGCTTCACGGTTACCGGAGATCGAACGAGTGAACGATGATAATCCATGATAATGATGAGCGATATTGTGACCGAGTAGACATGAAAACGGGAGATAGGATTGACGACTCAACAAATTACTGCCTGGTCGTTACTACGAGTGAAAAACAGATATTGTCGGATAAGTTGCACAAACACCCCAGTAAAACCGTTTTATCAAACAGGAGTAACCAAATGTTGATTTGCCCTTTGTCAACCTCTAACGCAGCTGATTGATATTCATAGTCATCGCAGGCCACTCAGTGGGGCCAACCTCGTGGGTACCAGAACACAGTGCTCTTGAAACCATTTCTGTAAAGTTTATAGCAAGTAAAAATTGAATACAAATGACAAGAAGTCGACTGGAACACCTCCAAATGTTTCAGACTGCTTCGGAGTTGTGATGTGAACCAAATTTTGTTGAAGAAGGAAGCCAAAAACTCAAATTTCTTTCTCGGCTGGCTCCCACAGTGCAAGCTATGGCCACTTTATCAAGCCAATTTTCTTCCACGTTCTCCTCACAGTCCCGCCACAATCACCTACAGATTCTGTCCTGTCAAAGCCAACCTCTGGCAAATAATCTTCCTCCAGTCATCTGACAGCAACTATTCGAAACTGAAGCTTGAAGCATGTTGGATAGTAGTTCAACAATCAAATTCGAACTTGAGGGTGCAACGTCAAACAAGCATGCCAAACATACTAGACAAACCATGCTTGTCAATCATGTTTGATCATGTGTGGGGGCCTCAACAGCGAACATCAACCTGGCATTAACAGGTTAATATTCCAATAGAGTCAGGCAATCATTAACAAACTGTCAACATTATTATCACTAATACATTAAGTTTAAGGAACTTAATAGACTAATGACGTTGGAAAAGATATCACAGTTTTTCATGATGAACATAGTATTCTCCTATGTCAAACTGTGTTGTCTTCTCTCTAGCCTTACAGTCTTATTCAGCTTTTCAGAACTAATTTATTTGTAATTTTTATGAATCTTCCCCAACAAACTTGATTATAACTACTATAATAATGTGTTTCTTACTAACAAGTACTCTGATCTGGTATTACTCACAATATATCGACCAAGATCATGTTCCTTCCCATCAACCAACTAGTGAAATGTAATAATTATTTTGAAATCTGTAAATGTGAATGAAAAAGACAGACTGAAGGTCAAGACCCCGAGAATTCCCCAAGGCCTGGAATAATGGGTGCCACAGGCCCTTTGTAAGCTCAGGGCTCAGGCTAACCAGTACCCACTCCATCCTGACCTTCTGTCTTGATTACCTCTGTGAAACTCTTTCTATCCTAAAACCCTTCAAAACCTGGTTGAGCTGTTTTTTTCCTCTGCAAGGAATACTTTGTCTTCTCAGTGACAGTTTGAGCAGTTTTTCCTCCTTAAGGAAACGAAGAGCTCCTGGCTATTGGTGGTGAAGCTGTTCTCCTTCAGAGAAGGTAACCGCTCACATTTTCCTAAATAAAGCACAGCTGGGGTTTTATTACAAGAATTTTGCTCTTGTGTACAGGTAGGCTGTTCTCCTCTCCAGAGAGGTACGCGCTCCCTTTGTAGTGAAGGTAGTTCTAATTTTTTCTGTGTGGTACATCTCTATTGAAGCACGTATCTGAAAGTGAAAATCCCAGAAACGCTTCCTTAAAAATTAAGTCTCTCAAAAACGGGATTTTTGGATTCAAGCGGGAAAACCTTCACAGGGCTTGGGCACTGTGGGGTGGGGGCTACGTCAGAGTTGTGGATGGCAACTCTAGGGATAGCAACTAAAATATGCTTCATTACTGTGAAATTAAGAGAAAATTTTGAACTAGCTAGGATGAAAATATATATTTTTGACTGGAATCTGTCTTTGATTGCAGTGATATCAACATAGACCTATCAAGAGATTCCTTTTGCCGGGTGACGTCAGAGTTGTGGTCAGCTCTCCCGCCAACACAAGTGGTGATGGTATTTCCTTATGGAAACATGGCTAAACCAAATGGAATTTCGAACTGAAAAGTGGTATAGGAACGTTTTTAAGTACGCTAAATTCGAATCTGACGTCAAAAAAAAATATATATACATATATTTTTAAATCTCCCCTCAAAGACTAAAGATCTCTCTGACGGAGGGGGCACGCCATAAAACAAAATAAATAAATAAATCAAATATAATGGGGAGGACAGCACCCCATGAGTTCGTGGACACTGCTGCACTACATGATAGGTGTTCATTTCCACTCCGACAGGCACGGCAAAGGGTATCTGCCATCCCACGACTACCCCTTGAACACCGTACCGCTGTTGGCAGTGTTGCCACGCGGATGGCGTATAAATAGTGAGTCATAAATGTAGAGTCAGAGACGTACCTAGTTCTAATCAAATTTAGAATTTATATTTTTTTTGTCTGTTGATCCCTCAACTACCTGAGCTGTGCCAGAACTTGGACGGATAGACTGGCTCGATGAAGGAGCCACAACTTGACATGAAAGAGAAATTTTAATTTTTGTACTTCCTTCTTCCACAACATTGGTTGTATGACAACAGGAGTGCTCGACAATCGAAGTTACGTGGATATTGTATAAATGTGTAATTATTGTCGTATCGTCATTTTGAACAATAAAGTTTCAACATAGTGAAGAAGTAAAGACTTTATTACAATAACGGCCAATAAATGTCCGACTTATAACATCATAAAAACAGATTTCATTTACGATTGTGAGATAGAAACTTCAAATCGAACGGAAAGAGGATGCTGTTGCCGATTACGAATGAAATGTGACTACGGAACACCAACATTCGTTTGGATAATTACGGAAGATACAATCACCACACTATGAAGTGTGCGGGAAGCGGCAGTATCAAATTACCTCCAGCGTTTTAGATACGGATCACAAGGTCTCGAAGAACTTCTCACAAATATTTAAATTGACTACACATCCGATTCGAACCGAGAAGAACATCCGTTCAAGTTTTCGAACAACCAAAATGACTCGATATAATTCTGGTATTTTTTAAATGAACGAAACGCTAGAAAAACATCTAAGAAGTGATGTAGATACAAAGTTCGTTTTGCACCACTCGACTCTTGGGTATCAAGGAATGAAAACTAAGATCAAAATCCCTCGCTATTTACTGTGAAAAAGTTGGTTCGGTGTTTAAAAGTTGCATTTTGGAGATGAAGAGAAAGCGGCCTTCCCTGTATTCCAACTTCTATTTTGTATTTTTCTTCTATTCTATTTGTATTGTATTGATTCTTGTACACTGTTGGATTCTATTGTTTTCTTGTTGTATATCGTATTCTTTTCTTATGACGTATTTAGTTTAGAACTGCTATCAGCTCAATAGGGAATTTATGTAAATTTTTTTCGTGCATAAAATTATTCAGAACTTTCTTAAACTCATTCAGAAAATGGCATAAACCTACAATGCAATCCGTTTTTGAAAACACTGTGGTTTTTGAATTAGAAAACAGTAAAACATGAGTTGATAGCTGAATGACTGTTGTGCTAGAAATACACAGAGTGCGCAGGATGACAAAGATTGAGGAATTTATTTTAAGCACGTTTTTCACGATACAAAAATTATAAGAAGTGATTCTATCACATGATTACATACACAACAATAAATTAATCCTCAAACTGGAGTTACCATTGTCCAACACTCCCCCTCAAAAATAATCCTATCATTTAGATATTTTTGATTCATCAGGACCTAGTCCAAAACACTTGGCACACTCCATATGTTTGGGATTTGGTAACGCCTTCGTTAGAACGTCCGCTGGCATGTTACTTGTGTCCAGGTAACGGATGCTAATCTTGTTTTCATCCAGTGCTTCTCGGACAAAATGGTGACGAATATCGACGTGTTTCGTCCGGGCGTGGAACACAGGATTCTTCGCGAGAAGCATCGCTCCTTGGTTGTCACAGTGGAGAGTGATTGGTAGCTCATCATTGGAGATCTCCTTCAGAAATTGTCTCCAATATATGGCTTCCTTTGTGGCTTCTGTGAGTGCCATGTACTCGGCCTCCGTGCTTGACAATGCAACCGTTCGTTGCTTCCTCGACTCCCAACTGATGCAACTATCAGCGAATTTGAAGGCGTAGCCCGTGTACGATCTCCTGTCGTCCAAGTTCGCTCCCCAATCGGCATCAACATATCCGACAATTCGTTTGCCAGTCTTCTTGAACGTCAGCCCATAATTTCGAGTTTTCTTCAAATAGCGTAGTACTCGCTTGGCTGCTATCCAATGATCCGATCCGTAGCAACAATTGAACTGGCTCAATACACTCACTGTATGAGAGATGTCTGGACGGGTAGCAGTCGCAAGATACATGAGAGATCCCACGAGATTTTGATACGGGATTTTCGCCATCTCTTCAATCTCTTTCGAGGTCTTAGCTCCCATGTCCTTCGTCAGTTTGTTACCAGGAGTGAGCGGAGTTGATGAAGTATTACAGTCGTTCATCTTGAACTTTTCCAGAAGCTCACTCACATATTTCTTCTGGGACATTGTAATTTTTCCATTTTCTTTCTTGAATTCTATTCCTAAGCAATAGCTTAACTTTCCCAGTTCTTTCATATCGAACGCATCTGAGAGTTTCCGTTTGATATCGTCCAACATGTTTCTCGAATTTGATGCAAGAATGACATCATCCACATATAGTGCGAGAACTAGAATGCACGATCCTCTCATTCGATAGTAGACGCATGGGTCAGCGTCTGATGCTTTCATGCCCAATTCCTTCAGCTTTTGGTCCAATTTCTTGAACCACATTCGTCCAGATTGTTTGAGACCATACAAAGCTTTTTGAATTTTGCACACTTTGTTTTCTCGGTCTTGATCAATCTGTCCTAAAATAGTTTCTATTTCTTTGGGTACTTCCATGTAAATTTCTTCCTCGATTTCACCATTCAAATAAGCGCATGTGAAATCTAGTTGTTCAAGTTCGAGATTCATTTCTGCTGCCAGCGCAATCACGAATCGAATAGAACTGAGTCTGGCCACAGACGTGTAAGTTTCGTTGTAATGGGTTCCAGGTATTTGGGTGAACCCTTTGGCGACTAGTCTGGCTTTCCGTCTTTCCACGGTGCCATCCGCTCTCAATTTTGTTCGGAAAACCCATCTTGATCCAACGACCGTTTTTCCTCGTGGGCGATCGACTAGTGTCCACGTCTTGTTTTTCTCAAGTGAATTATATTCATCAAGCATGGCTTTCTTCCAGTCTTCAGCAAAGGGTGACTCCAAAGCTTGTTTCGGTGTTGTTGGGTCATCGTTTTGATTGACTGCTAGTCCACTAATTTCATTCGTGAACTCATCTTCAATCTCCCCCTCGCTGGATGCAGGAATCATATTATATTCCTTCTTGGGTCTCCCCCTTTTTCCTGTTTGGACGATTCTTGGACGACCAGGGCCTCTTTTCATTGTCGGTTGATTTGTTTTCACTGACGATTCGAAATTTTCTTCTTCGTTCTCATTTTCGGAATCCGTCAAGTGTAGTTCCAGTCCTTGGTCCTCATCCTCAAATTCCGTTTCTGCTGGGGTTTCTGGTATGTTGTCTCTGACAATATCACAGACATCTTTTGGTTTGAAGAATTCAACCTCCATTTCCAATTTTCGTTTTTCTTCAGGTATTTCCAAACCTGTCTCGTCTAGCTTGGGATATCCACCTGTGAATCTCACGTCTCTACTTCTGTAAACACTTCGTGTTTCGGGGTCCCAAATTCTGTAGGCTTTCGACTCCGTTGAGTAGCCAATAAAAATTCCTACCTTCGATCTTGGACTGAATTTATGCTTGTCTGGAGATTTGTTCAACCAGTACACTTTCTGCCCAAACGTTCTGAAATATCTTAATGTTGGAGTTTTTCCAGTCCACAGAGTAAAAGGTATTTCTCCATCAATGCTGCTTGAGATGCACCTATTTCTCACGTAGTTTGCGGTAGATACGGCTTCTCCCCAAAAACTCATTGGTAGATTCGATTGGAGTAGCAAGCATCGTGCCATTTCCAGCAATGTTCGATTTTTTCTTTCCGCCAATCCGTTTTGTTGTGGGCAGTAAGCTGTTGAAAATTCATGTTTTATTCCTTCTTTTTTCAGGTGAAGTTTCAAATTCTCACTGGAGTATTCTCCTCCGTTATCACTCCTCAAAACTTTTAGTTTTTGTCCTGTCTGTTTCTCAGACATATTTTTATATTCTTTGAATTTTTCGAATAGTTCAGATTTCTTTTTCAAAAAATAAACTTCACACCATCTACTCTTGTCATCAATGAAAGTAACGAAATACTTAGCACCTCCTTTTGATTGTACTCTGAACGGTCCACAGATGTCAGAGTGTACAAGACTAAGTAGTTCTGTTGAGTTTGATGATGATTGTTTGAAAGGTTTCTGCACTTGTTTCCCTCGTAAACAAATTTCACAAAGAGGTAATTTTTCTTTGGTATTGCAATTGATCCCGAATGCTTTTTTCTTGTTGATTATCTGTTTTAGATCTTGTTCATTCAAATGACCTAATCTCTCGTGCCACTCTTTCAATGACACTGTTCCAGTTGATGCAACCTTTGCCGATTCACTGGATCCTTCAACATAATATAATTTGTCATTTCGTTTTGCAGTCATGATTATTTTACCATTGTCAGGATCGAAAATTTTTGCTCTTTTCCTGGAGAAGTTGACTTGTAGTCCTCCATCTGTTATTTTAGATACGGACATCAAATTTGTTCGGAGATCTGGTACCAACAGAGTTTCATTCAGTTTAACTGTAACGTCTTTCCCCAACTTGAGTCGGATAGTACCAATTGCCTCGATTACTGCTGAATTGCTGTTCGCTAAATTCAACTTGTTAGCGTGAGGTTTCCTCATGTCTGTGAACAAATTTCTATCATTGCACATATGCGACGTTGCTCCTGAATCGAGACACCATTCGAGGTACTCATCATGAGATGCAGCTTTCAACGAAAACTCTGCATTCCTCGATGATTCGTCTGATTTAGGTTCTTTCGCATTATTTGTTTCAGTGTATGACATCATTTTCGTTCTGCACTCGAATGATTTATGTCCCATTTTCTTACACTTGAAGCACTTTGGCACTTTCTTTTTATTGTCGTTTTGAGCTTTTGGATAACTCTTCTTTGCGTAGAGGACTTCCGAATCACTTTCACTGCTCTTTCTATGTCGACGGTTCTCAAACTCTTCCAGAATTTTTATTTTCAACGGTTCTGGTTTCAAAAGTTTTTCTTGAGTTTCTATCGCGACTTTGAATTGTTCATATGAGTCTGGGATACTGCACAATAGTAACACTGACACAACTTCATCACCAACTGAAATTTCCATTTCCTTGAGTTTGTCCAAGATTTGGAAAAATTCGTCGATACATTGTTTAACATCGTCATCTTCCTTCATCCTGAGCAGTATTAGCTTCTTCAGCAACAATGCTATTCTCGCAGGACCTTGGGATGCGTGTACTGACTGAAGTTTGTCCCATACTTCTTTGGAAGTTTTGCAAAATTTTATTTGAAGCAGTTCCGATGGTTTCATTCCTAAGATAATATCTGACATCGCTTTGCCATCCATTGTTTGCCATGTAACATCATTTTCATCTCTCGGCTGTATGGTTCCATTCACATAGCCCCACTCGTCATTTTTCATGAGAACAGCTCGCATTTGAATCTTCCATGTTTCAAAGTTTTCCTTTGTTAGAAGTTCGATTTTCGTTGAAGCCATTTTTGTTTTTCACCGATAGATTCGTTACACAACAATTTCGCCTACACTTTACGTGTGTGCTGCCATAACCTGCTAGAAATACACAGAGTGCGCAGGATGACAAAGATTGAGGAATTTATTTTAAGCACGTTTTTCACGATACAAAAATTATAAGAAGTGATTCTATCACATGATTACATACACAACAATAAATTAATCCTCAAACTGGAGTTACCATTGTCCAACATGTTGTTGAAAGGGCCTTTCAATGCAGCCAACCACTAGATACAGGAACGAAGAACATTCATTAAAAATCAAAAGCACTTTCGAGATATTATAACTTCTTAGAAGAATGCTCCTCATCCTTTTTTTATTAGTGAGCAATATTTGCCAAGGAGGAGGTTTTAGGTTCCTAATATCGAAAATCCCTCAAATTTGGTGGGTTGTTTGGTTCAACCTTCAAGACTTCTAGCGCAGTATAAATTTCATTGCATTTAGATCAGTAGGATCCGCTGAGTTGGGGGAAAACAAAAAAGTGGCATTCCCCTTGGATGGTCCCATATAAATTGTATTCCCGTCCTACCTAAAGTCTGTTCTTGGTCAAACACACTTGATTGTCCTAATACATCAATTTCTCTCCCTGTATTTGCCCAATGTTGCTCAAATTTGGAGGAAATTGATATCAGAATAGCTACCAAATTGGCAAGAGAATTGTGAAAATCGTCATAGAGCGGCAAGAATATTCTCAATTGGGTAGTTGATGGCAAACTTGATCGTGAAGTTCATCTAGTAATTTGATCAACGCAATCATTTTCGAACTAAAGGGTCCTAATACATAGCTAGGGCTGGCGAGGAATTCATTATTAACGAGTGTGGACACATTTTTAAAATCCCTTTTCGTACAACATGAGATAATGAGTAAATTTCCATTTTTTACTTTTAAAACCATAAAAAAAATATTCACTTCATCACCCCGAACTCACAGAGTACCCACATGTAAATTATTGATTTTTTATTTATTTTCGGAACACCACACCGTATGCACAGGGTATGTTTTGAAAAGTTTAGTAGTCCATTTTCATGTTCTATTGGTCTCTACGAACTCACTGAATATTCAGTCGGCTAATATTGAGTTACCACGTTTTTGGGTACGACGAACACACGCTTTCACTCCCAAAAAACAACTTTTCAAACTATTTTTGGAAAATTTTGGATTCCTGGACTGATACCTTTTTCATGCGCTGATATACTACCAAATACTAGTACCATTACTACAATTAACCATAGAATGCTAACATGACCCAACTAGGCAAGCAATGCTAACGTTGAGTAACTTCTGAACGCGTTGTTTCTCGTAAGTATGCAATCTTGTTTTCAAGCGTTAACCTTGATTTTTCGTTGAGATTTTTATTGAAGAGCTCAAAGATGCAGAAGTCTCATTCTATTCAATGGGGGTGTGAATTCAACTCCGAGTCACGGGCCATTTGAAACTAACAAGGAGTAAATTCACTCTATTCTGTGGACCTCATTGCTAACACGGAGTATTTTTTACTCTCTTACCTTTCGAAGAAGAAATAAAGAGAGTGCACCTGGTGAGTAAACGCATGGACACAACTGAAGGGACGTCTTTGAGAACGAATAGCTGAAAATGTGCTACGTGTTGGCGAAATACTTGAAAAATTAAATTATCTCCCAGGAGGAGTAAAATTTACTTCAAATTAGCATTTTAGGGTTAAGATGGTAACTACACAAGAACATCAGTTGAGCAGCCTCCACATGTTGACGCTCTGACTAAAATAAATTACAAAACAATGTTTTGATTTTATGAACCACTCCAGAACCGTTTCACCTCAGAAAAGGCCTAGAATCCTCAAACAAAAAACCATAAAAGGTGTGCTATATCGAAATTACTTTCTTCAATGAGATATTTTTGTTACGAATTAAGAACACATGGTTAGTACATACTCGTATAAAACTCGAAATAAACTCGTATAAAATACTCGTGAGTCCAACGTTCAATCAGTATTCTGTGATAGAAGTAAGTAAGTAAATAGCAAACCAGGATGTTCCTGTATTCTATTGATACCGTGAGGACATCCCATCTTGATACAACTTACGAACCTCGCAAAAAAGAGAATGAAGACAGACGTGCACGAAACCAATAAAGAAGTGAAAAAAAATACAGGAACGAAGGTTTAGGAGGAGGATGGGAAATTCACTATTCATGGAGCGTGAAACGTACAACAGGAGTAGTTGCAAATGGGTAGTTGCCAACGAACATTTTTCAAACGGGGTTTCTCATCAGAGTAAAAGCTCAGGTAAGTGGAAAACGGAGTAGAATACTTAAGGGAGGCCCACATTTGACAAAACAGATTGAAGGAGAGAGATTGAGAGAGCTTTTCAATTAATGGAGAGGCGGAGGCAATCACTTAATTTTAGATAGACGCATACTCGACATTCGCTTACGAAAGTACATCTTAAGAGCATTTTGTTTGTTTTAATCAGGTTGGCATAGAATAAATTATTAAGTGTATATTATATCACTATTTAGTATTAGTGAGAGTTCTGATTATTTATTGAGTTATTATTGAAAATTTAGAATAATTTGGAAAAGAAGGCTAATTTGTTGGTTGATTTTGCTGACTGATTTTGGTTTATTATGTTTCAATAATGAATCGAATCAAAAATGGAATCGAGCAAGAAAAAAGTAATCCCCTCAAAATTTGATGATTTAAAGTATGTAGAATCCAAAAATTGAATAAAA
This sequence comes from Apolygus lucorum, assembly GCA_009739505.2. Taxonomy (NCBI): domain Eukaryota; kingdom Metazoa; phylum Arthropoda; class Insecta; order Hemiptera; family Miridae; genus Apolygus; species Apolygus lucorum. The sequence continues at coordinate 15,293,078 of CM019169.2, read as the reverse complement.
AAATTTCCGTTCATCTTTGCCATTTCTTTTTCACTCAGTCCAGTTCTCGAGGATCGATTTTGATGAAATTTGGTATTTGTCTGTAATAACCGTTCAGTACCAGTCAGTTATGTCTCCCCTCTTTTTTCTCTACTACATTCAGTTATTCCTTATCAAGTGTGTAGTTAAGTCCATCTAGTATTCTGCCCTAATGAGTTTCAACCGTGTGAATAGAAGTTTGTTCAGTTATGTAGAAGTGTATAATTATTTTAGTCGCCTCTAGCCACAACATTGTCTTCATTTGGGGTGCAGCTGTGCCCAAAACCCCAATAATTCGCAAAACTTTTAGAAATTGACCGAGATTTTTGAAATTGGGCAGCAGTTTCTACTCGCCTCATGCCCTTTTTTCTGTCCTCACTGGACCCTAAGGGTATGTGCAGGTATTTTTATATAATTTTTTTTTCTTAGAAAAAACCTTGAAAAGGAAGAAAATTCAGCTCCTAAACAAGAATAGTCTCCAAAAAATTACAGGTGATAAGGAAACTCATCAGTTTACGTTAAAATACTGGATAATGTGATTGGCAAGCTATCGTGAGTTGCCAACATCGTGAAAATCCTTCTCAACTAAAACTCCAGTCATTAAAAAATTTTCCCTCGCCATTATAACTGTAGAAGGCTTCTTTTCACCCCTCCCCGCCAGTGCAACCAACTTCAACACTCCAAAATCCCACATTTTCTGGAGTGTGAATTTACCACCCCAAGCGGTCGTTTTACCCCGTTTCTCCCACGTGATAATACCAGGTCGCTACGATCAACTGAATAGAAAGTACGACGACATTTCCGCAGAAAATCGTATTTTTTCAAACGATTAGCACTGGAAATCATTGAAAAATTATGATTTTTACCGGACATTTCGTCGAACTTTCTATTCAGTTGGTCGTAGCGACCTGGTATTGGTCTCATTCGATTCTGCGTGAAAAATCATATAAGAACTGGTGAGCGTTTCGAATTTCGATTGATTATTTTGACAATGTTAGGTTAGAAATATATCCAGAGTTCGGGAGGAAATCATTAAAAAAGTATGATTTTCAAGGAAAATCGTTTAAAAAAAAATTGATTTTTGGGGAAATCAAAGAAAAAATCATAAAATCGTATTCCAAATACGAATACGGGGGAAAATCGTATTCAAAGTGTGAATAGGGTTGTATTCGTATTCATATTCATATTCATACCTGTATTCGTATTCATAATCATAAAATCGCAGATATGATTTGTATTCATAATCGTATTTATGAATAAGAATTCGCCCATCTCTGTTGGTGACACAGTAAACTGTCAAACTTTCTGAATGCAATCCCTTATTCACGAAAACATTTTATGTTATTATCTTTGGTTTTTACGAATCAGAGGGTTCCTAAGAACACCTTTGTGTTTTTACCCGATTTTCGTTAGTTGGCCCACATCTAATTGAGTACGAAAGGTCCTCCAAGGTACCACATACCTACATGTATTGTAGTCAAAAATCTCGTTCTCTGTTCACTTCGCTCCCCAAGCCTCCCTTAAAACGATCATTGAACGGTTTCGAGCAGGGTGATCATCCTAACCACCACATCCACATCTGTTAGCAGTTTCGTGCTGGTTAGATTCACCCTCACCTCCACTTAGGTAGTCATTTAATGGTTACAAACTGGTCGACGAATTCCAACGCAAAATCTTCCTACCTTTCACTTTCCGAGTAATCTCTAAATCAATTTCATAAAGTAGTAAAGATTTTCATCATTCAACTAAATTCAAGTTTGAATATTTGAGTCAGAAATAGTCTCAACACTACGTTTAGGTAATCGTCTGATTGATAAATAGGTACGGAACAGACGGTTTCAATGGCTCTAATTGAGACTACACACGAGCGGAGCTCATGTTGAAATTAATCATTAAAAACATAATCCCATTATATTCTATTGTTGTTTTACACTCAGCAGTGAGTGCCTGAATACATGGAACCACTTCAGAAGAAATCCGGTTTTAAGAACCCAAACGATCAGTTTCAAAATCAGTAATTTGGTGTTTAATATATCTTGGTAATAATTCCGTTAATGGCATTATCTCGACACAATACACGATATAATTCTCTATCAGGGCTGTTGGCGACGCGTACATGGAAATACGTCCAACATGTCACGTAGGCATGTCGCAATATATAAAATGACTCGATCACGTGATTGGTTATTCGAGTGTACAGCACAACATTTTGTAATTCTAGAATACAAAATTTGAGCAAATCACTATCCGCATTCAGTATTGAAAGAACCATGATGAAGAAGACAAGCCATTTTCTACAGCTGTACCAACAAATGAACTATTCCAAGTAGCAACCTACCTAGAATTACAAATCTACTAGTCATGGACATAATTAATTTATATCACCTACAGACCTCGAGATGAATCTCAATCCTAAAGTAAACTAAGGAGAAAATTAACCACACCATGGAATAACTTACTTCTGGCAGCCCACCCAGAGGTATCAGCCATCATGCTTCGATCCGAACTCACCTGAAAATATCGAGATTCATTATTAGAGTTATAATAGTAGAAAATTATTAATAATTCACATTAGGCGTTATTGGTTTATAGTGCGAGGGATTTGAGCAAAATATTTCCAGAAATCGGCTAAGTACCTACTTAGTACATCTTTGACCTACTTTCATACAAGATCATTTCCCTCCTCCGCGTGGTTCTAATCCTGATTAACAGGTAATAATTATTGGTTCTTCTTCTCCTTCAGTACTTAAATAGAAGGATAATATAGGATATGAATAATAATAATCCTAGAGGATAATATAATATATTATGCATGGATATTATCCATTTGTAATTTCCATATTATACCACTTGTATCATTTATCATGCATTTTCTTCGTTTCCATAGAGGAGTAGGTATTCTTGCGTACTTATAGTTTCTGAGGGTAGAGTAGAACTTCCATCAGATTATTCTATAGGTCTACCATAGACACTCTGCATCCCGAGATAACTACATAGTAACTAACAACTGTTGTTATCATCATGTAAATCCCCCCCGAGCAACATATTTTATCGGGAATTTCTCTCCTCTAAGTGACAAGTTCTCTTACTGCAGCTCGAAATTCATTCCTGAATCAGAAACACAATTAATTTCTTTCGCAGTGGAGCCATCGCACGAACATGAAATTTCGCACCGCTCCAGTTTTCCTGTGAAGGTTTCACAGAGGAAGGTAGACTCGATCGTTAGTTCGCGGATCTGCCACCTGGAGGGCGACACACGAATGCAGAGCTTCTATTGCAGACCTATAGTTAGCTAACTCAATAATATAGATTATATTATATTATAGATAGTACTTAGTACAATACTTAGTACAATATTGTTCCTTAGAATATTTAAACATTTTTGAACCACGGCAATATAACATTTTTATGCAGAGGGGAGTAGAAAGTAGGTGTAAGGTAAGGCCTTAAAATACTTTAAAAATTCAAATACTATTTTGAATGTGAAAGATCTCTTCAGTTTGCGAATTTAGATAGGTACCTACAGCGGGTCGAAACTTCTTAAATGTGGAACTTCAACAAGTCGAAATTTCCTATTTTCGACTTCAAAGACGGTTTCAGCAGCTTGATAACCCCCAACAGCAAACTTTCAGCCAACATAGGTAGGTAAGTACTTCTTAATTAAAGAAGAAAATTTACTCTTTTTAATGCAATTCATGAGAAATTACCCCCAATGGTTTTATTAAATTACCTTCAATGTCTACTCAAACTCTGCCGACGTTTGTAACACCACACAAAAACACACCACACTTCGTCATTATTTGCACAAAATAAACATCAACATAATTAATTGGAAAGATGCGACTAGACAAGATGAGATAAGCTCAGGTATTTGATAAAACTCGAGATAATGCGAAGCTGTTGATACAAGGGAAAAGCGCTTTACAATCCCTAGCGGAGGATAGGCGAACTAATGCTGCCAGTGTGATGTCGCGAGGTTATAGTGAGATTCTGAGTTAAGAAATGGCAGCACCATCATCTCATTTGAGAACGGAACGAGATATTTTAATCCGCCGACGGATTTCTCTTCAACATTACCGTAGAATGGGGTATTTCAGTCTATTTTTTTATTTTATTTTTTCAAAAGAGTATGGCTCAGGAATAACGGTAATCGGGTCTGTTCGTCGAGAAAATGTTTTTAAAAAATCAGAGAAGCTAAGGAATGTTGAAGATTTGAATGGTGTGACGTAGCTAGCCAATCGTGACGTAGCTAGCCAACTGTCTTTGAAAAAAGTATCCATGCACAGAGAAGCGATGAAACCCTTGGAGGACCTCTTGGATACTACAAAATACTACTAACACACGCGCGCGGCATAAGTGTGTGTGCGTTAAGGGAGGCCCGCCTTTTTTCAAACGTGTGATCTCTTTAATTAATTTTTCCACCACATGTTATAGTATCATTGGGCTAAAAGTTGGACTATACATATAGGTTTTCAAGGGTGCTGAATCCAAATTTGAGGTCAAAAACCTGAATTTCTGACCCACCGAAATACCCCATTGTGCATAATTGGTTCAGGAAGTGTACAAATTTTTGACAGACTTCAAAATCGCCTTATATTAGGCGCGAAGGAGGAGGTTCTCTTTTCGGTGTGTCATGGAACGACGATTTTCTTTTGTATGTCTAACACCTCGCAATTCTTTATTCTGGTACCAATCAGCCTGATTCTTCTTGAAATGTACTATAAAAGTATCCATGGTGGCCCCGTTTCAAACGGATTTCATATTACTTCGTTGAAAGTGTCAAAAATTTGTAAAAATAGTCGAAAAACATGGTGGAAGATTAGTCCATACTCACTCAGCTTCCCCTGTAACTTCTGACTGAGTCATTCACGGACCATTTGTTTTTGCACACTGCTCCAAAACAAATCGTTCAAATTTAAACATTTTCAAAAAGTGAGCCACTTGCGGAACCTATTAAGAATACAAATCCGCTTTCGGAATTTTTTAAAACAATCAGCCGTCGGATTCTCGATTCCTGGATTTGAAGTGGGTGCGATCGTGGGCACAAATTCTTTTCTATTATTTTCCTGGCCACCTAATACTATCGACCTCCCCATTTCCAACTTCTTTGAGGTTGTTCAAATTGGTGAAATAGTGAATTGGCATATAGAGCAATATTCTTATATAATTAACTTGAAAGCAAGATTATCATTTGAAACAGCAAGATTATAAGTTTTAATTTGATAAAAATTTAAAGATTTGTAGATTTTCACGAGGTGGCGGATTTTACAACTAAACTTGCTAAATTTAGTCTTAAATCGTTTTACCTTCAACCTCACTATTTACCTTGACGTGCACTTTTCATGTGAATACAATAATGTGAATTATTCACATTATTCAGTAAAATATACCTAAATCGCGTTTCCAAGTTTTTTGATTTTATTACGTCATACTATGCCTTTAAACATTTAAAAAAAGTTTCAGTTGTTTATTGGGACAGCCTATTTCTACAAGTGCAGATTTTAGTGTTAACAAGCACAACGTCGACTGTCTTCATCTAATTTCGCTTCGAGACTGCCGTATAGCTCGTATATTTTTTCTCATACCGAGTCGTAAGATGAAAATCCTTTAAAATCTCATTAATAGCGTCGCCTGTCATTCGGCACCAACTAGATACATAGCGAGATACCATTGTTACGAGCAGAATATCACACGTGGGTTCTGATCATGACGCTGGCAGACCTCCTCAAAGTTTTTCGCTGACAAGGTCACCCCCTATCGTGAGCGCATGGACCTCCAGCGCCTGGGAGAAAAAAATGCTATAGAATTGTAACGACAGGTAAAATGCCGGTTCCCCCACCTGAGTCGCGGAACCTGCCATTACTAAGCGATTCTGATGGTACCACGTAGCTTTGAGTACGGAACAATTAGACAAAAAAACCAATAGTTCACCTAGGCGTCACGAGACAATCAACGAATTCTACCAGAAACTAGTCATGAAAATGACTGATAGAACAGAAAGAGCCGGTGAGTACTAAAACTGTGAACAAATTTAGCTGGCAGTGGATTCTAAAACTTCAGCCCGAGCTCAAATGTTGTAATCGAGCTAAAAATTGTCTTACTGTGGATTTTGCTTTCAAATTGTGTAGTTCTTTCAAAACTCTTTCCTTTAGGTGTAGCAATTCAAAATCTCCTCTACAAAACTGTACAGAATTACAGAAGTTCTTTTGATAGTTTGTTGTTGTTACTCTTTAAATATTTAAAATTACTTTGAGAAGCCTTATGAATTTAAACACCATTGAACCAATGAATAAAAAACGGAGTCAACAAGAAAGTTGTCTATTTTCACGGAAGTAATGAATGAATTTCGACGGTTGGGCCATCATAAGTAACAAGCAATAACAGAAAGTACATCACAGCTTATATAGTGAGGTGAAGGGAGCTTGTATCCCATAGGTCGAGAAAGTGAAAGGCATACCCAATCAGATTGAAGCAGATACGAGCGAAAGGAAAACTTGATTCCTATTGGTTCAGAGAAGTTAAGGCTAAATGTCACGAGGTTTTAGTGAGATTCTGGAATAAGAGATGGCAGCACCATCGGGGCCATTTCGCATTTCGTGGCTGAATGTCCAATTTTAGCTTATGCTCGGCTGGAATATTTTGGGCGCCTGTCATTGACCAGGGGAGAATTCCTTGACCGGTTAAATGGACCTGATTGGTCTCCACTCTGCCAATTCGTAAGAAATGCATGGAGATAAAGAAAATTCCTGGTAGCAGAATTTAATTACATTTAAAATAATAAACCAAAAAAAAATGGGTAAAAGGCAATAATAATAAATAATGATGTAAATAATAATAACAATGTTAATAATGATGAAATAGTAAATAAGAGCAGTAATAAATAAATAAATATAATATAATAATTTGTTAGTATAACTAAAACAATAAAATATACCTCCATGTTCCCTCCTCCAACGTTAAAAAAAAGAAAATGGTGTTGAGTGATATATGTTATTTATGATGAATCAATAATTTGTGTTAGGAATACCAACGGAACCTCTGCTTACGGGTCTTGATGACCCAAAGCATATCATGTATGTGTAATATTGTCCAAATTGTAAAAATAAACATGTCATTCATTCATTCCATCGGGGCCAAATTTCGTTCACTCCTCATTTGAGAACGGATCGAGGTATTTTAATTCCACAAACGGATATCTCTTCAAGATTACCGTGGAGTTGTGGGTAATTGGTTCAGAAAGCGTGGACATTTTTTTGCACACTGCTCAAAAAAAAATGTTCAAATTTTGAACATTTTCAAAAAGTGGCCTTATAGTCACTTGCAGAACTTATTTAAGAGCACGAATCCGTTTGCGGAATTTTTAAACTTTATCATATGCGTCGAATTCTCCAGGATCTGGGAGGATCAACAAATGGACAAAATGAAATGGGGAGAGGGGGTAAGAATGAGGAAATTCTACGAACCGTTTTTATCTTTAACAGAACCCAACGAAACTTCAAGATTATTTTTATTTTTAAACCCCTCGGAAACAAAACCATTAGATGATAGAATTTTGCCAATTCTTCAGACACTAACTTTGTGTAGTTTTACCCGTTACAAGGATTTCATGACAGGTACACTGACAGACAGCAGAGTTGGGCATTAGCTAACTAATTTATTAGCTAGTTAATTTTTCAACTAATAGCTTAATTAGCTTATAGCTTTTTTTAATAGCTAAAAGATAAATTTAGCTATTAGCTGTTGAGGAGCAGCTAAAATTTACAGCTAAATTAGCTATTAGTCGAAAATTTATAGCTAACAGATTTAGCTGCAGTGATTTAGCTGTTCCTCGACAGCTAATATCTAATAGCTTTAGCTGTAGCAGACAACTAATAGCTAATAGCTAACGCTGAAAAAGAAATTATATTTCCAAACGAACAGCTAGTAGCTAATCTAACAATTTCAGTTTTAGATGGCATCAGAATTAGCTTTGGAACATTTTATCGAATGAATTTGGCCTTTAATTAAGCTCAACCCTTATTTGTCTACCCTTAGAAGTGACTGACATCAACCCAAACGTTTCGGGGCACAATTAGACCGCAAAAGGAGCCCATATACCAAATTTCATCAAAATTGGTCCTTGGTAACTTGGTTGTTTGTGATCTGTTACCTGATTAAAGCAGTTCAAAACATGTTTGACACACACACACACACACACACACACACACACACAAGAAAATATTTATTTAGGATCAAATAAATCAAAATTCAAACAATGAATTACAAATTTAAAACATACTGATTTTTAACAAAACTTATCTCAAGGTGATCGAGAATGGGGTCACCCATAACAGTAATACCTAACAAAAAAACACGTTATATTTCAGATTTGGTTTTTAAGTAGCCAGAGAAGAGAAAAGGTCAAATTGGGTTTGTGGTAATATCAGTGGAATTCACTCGATAAAATGTTCCAAAGCTAATTCTGATGCCAGCTAAAACTGAAATGGTTAGATACTAGCTGTTCGTGTGGAGAAATAAATTTTTTTTCAGCGTTAGCTAATAGCTATTAGTTGTCAGCTACAGCTAAAGCTATTAGCTGTCGAGGAACAGCTAAATCTCCGCAGCTAAATCTGTTATCTATAAGTTTTCGACTAATAGATAAATATTTAGCTGTTAGCTTCAGCTAAATCGTAGCTAATTTAGCTGTAGCTTTTAGCTGTTAGCTATAGCTAATTTTCGCCCAACACTGACAGACTGATGTGGAACCAAAATTGTTCAGGAAGGCCTAAAACGTAAAACGCGAGTGGAAATTTTGATTTTAGAGAATTTTTTTTCCACCTTGAAAAGTGAAAACAAAGCTTCTGCTACCTTGGTAGACTCGGAGACAAAACTTGTCTATTATGTTTTGCCTTTGTTTTGTGACTGTCTGTATTTTCCTTCAGTCATAATAATTTGTTCCACGCACTACATCTATACGATGATAACATTCTGATAAAATTACATCGATTTTGCGGATTAGCCATTAGATGGGCATCGACATTGTATCATAAGTACTAGCAAATGTTAATTTCCTGATGAACCGGCTTGATTACAACACGAATAAGTACAACTATCTATCATCAAAATCTGGGATGGCGAAGGAAAATTGGTTCCTGAAATTCCCAAACCTGAGGAAGTTCATACGTAGTCGAGCAGGGCAAACTTGGAAGAGGTGACATTTTTAACTTCTCTCTTCAAATTCGAGTTCACGAAGTTAAAGAAAGGGGGATTTTGTCCTTGAGTGTCAACAGTATTATTTCAATAATGGTTCCATCAAGCTTTCCAAAAAAAAATCAATGAAAAGGAAAGTAATTATTTAAATAAAGGACGCATAACTCGAAGGTAAAAGGGTGATTTGTGTAACCGACGTTCAAGGAAACCGTTGATTGCAAAATTAAACAGATTAAAACAAATGAGTTGAACGAAGTTGTAATTTTAACGAGAAATAATCGAAGAATTACCGAATTCCTTTGATAAAACCTCACAATCTCCAATGGAAACGAATAAATATGTTAATTACCTTCCCATCTATAGTATCCAGGTTTGTATGACAAGTAACTCAAGTTAATAGAGAGTTTTAGCATGCCACAAGCACCGCGAGATTCACGTCACCGTGAGATTCTCCTAGGACGAGCAATGTGAGATGCTAACCTTCATTCTTGGGGATCAACGTGACCCTACAAACCTAGAGTAACGTCAAGCGTCACACCAACTCTGTATTTCTGTCTTGTCGTCTTGTGGCCCGAGTTTCATTTTTGGTGGAAATCATTTCGGAAATACCTAATGGTTCATTTGCAATAGCGATTATTTTGCTGTAGTGTATTACGCCAGAACGATGCTTTTGTGATTCGTGCTTTTTATCATGGAATACCTATCTAATGATCATTCATCAGTCTATGTCCGAATTACTTAATTCGTCCGTCGAAAAATCAACTGCCTATCCACCTAACTTCGAGGTAAGAAATCGTATTAAAATTTATTTATGTGTGATAGGTACATACCTAGTTTACCTACTCATATTACTACCCTCTTACCGGTACTTTCAACTAAGTAGGTACTTGGAGAGAGAAGAGTATAGCTAACTGCCTGCGGGTACTAATTTTTGTTTCAGATTCCGGAAAACAAGTCCCTAGACGTCTTTTCGGAACAAGAATGAATTTGAATGATGAAACCAGAATGAATTTGAATGATGAAACCAGAATGAATTTGAAAATAAATGAATGGAAATATATACCTATTGCTTTTAATATAACATGAGATTTGTTAATTGATTTGCTCGTCTACCTACAAGATAACTTTATGTTACAATTTTCACCTGCCTCTCACCTCACCTATCTACGTTGATCTTGGTTGCAAACAGTATTAGGCAAAAAATATTTTTGCAGTTAAAAGTAGGTAGGATAGTGATAAGAAGAGGATTTCCAGCTCAAATATTTGCGCAAAAAAGTCTCCATTTTTGTGAGTTTCTGCATTTTAGGGAGTAGGTAATTATTTATTATTTAAAATACTATTTTTGCGCTAGCAGGCATATTTTATCGGAAAGTTTACATAACATCAAAGTTTGAAAATTTCCCGAAAATGATGAATTTAGGCTTTTTTATTTCAACATTTCTATTGTTTTTCAATTGACATATTTTTTTGACATTTTGTTGGTACTTAGTTACGTGAAAGAATATTATTACGAGTTTTGTTCAAAATAATCGTAGGTAGGTACCTACCTAGGAAAGCAAAATCATAACGTTGAAATCAATTCGATAACAAATTAAAACGTCGAATTACCACTATTCATGAAGGTTGGAATATTCAATACCGACTATACCACAATTTTTAGAAGAGACACGTTTTCGAACCCTACTTTTTGAAAATTGTACTACTTAGGACAGTTCTCAAATGTTGGCCAACAAACTAATAGTTTCCCTCATTATTATGGACATTTTAGCAAAGGAATGTTTACTTTGGAAAATCTATAAAAAATTATCAAAATAGTTTTCAAAGCTAGGTACCCACAGTAGGTATATTTTGAGACACAATTTTTGTTTTTCCCCAATACCTTTGTTTTCTTCAAAGTGCAAAGAAAATTCATAAGAAGATTATGAATGAATAAAATGTGTATGAAAAAGAGAGGAAGAGAATGATACCTAATGAATAAAGTCAAATAAAAAGAACGATAATGAATGAATTAAATTACGTACAAAATGAGCAATCGTGAATAAGTAAAATGATGAGGTAAAAATTATAACTAGGTATGTAGTTGTTACTGAAGAAAGTTTGTAAAATATGTGCTTTGTCTGAAAGATTGAAGGAACAAATGCCAATAAGGCGAGAAAATGCGCATTTTCCGCCTTTTGATAGGAAGGGGTTATAAGTGGCGTAGGTTATAACATCTCGCGGTACCCGCGGCGGTGTTCTCGCGTTGGACGCTCGTTGAGCGTCGACCGTGACTCGCGGTGCCCGTGAGTCGCGGGCACCGCGAGATATAGCATCCATGATGACGCGTTCGCGGTGCCCGTGAGTGGTCTGCTAAAACTCTCTAATAAGGGTGGGACCATAACTTAACAATGTTCTACAAAGTAATTACACGACATATTTCATCATCTCCACGTGTTTAATGAGTATTTCATTGACGCACAAGAACATTCGACATTCTCATTGATAAAACAATAAGTTAAACAAATAATGAGCCGAATATCAACAAGTGTTGGACTAAACTAATTCCCGAATTTGGTTCAAATTTGATATCCGTCGGAGATGATGATAAACATTGGAGTGTTCAGCAAAGAAATTGATTCGTCAACTTTTATCCACAGGTCCCTGAGATTTTTTAGTCGATTCAGCAGTTAAACAACTCGATTTTTAAAGAAAAACTCTCGTCGAGGACAAAATAAAAGGTGTTATCTAAAATTGTTTTCTTGAAATTAATTAATCATTAGGATTATTCAAAGCTGAAAAACTGTCAGAAAAGGTTGGGTTAGGTAACTTCACAATCTGTCGCCACATTTGACTCAAAGGGGATCAAATCAATGGGTCTCTGAGCTAACCAGGATGACCTCCTGACTGTCTCTTTTACTTCATCTCGCTACTTTCAGGACAAGTTTTGCCAAATTTGTCATAATTTCGACCGAAGTTGAACATAAAAAGGAGAATAAAAAGTTTAGCGAAATAAAAATGTCTTCTTACATTTCATGTTTTAGACCTTCTTGAGTAATTTGGTCTGCAACTTTGCATGAAGAGACAGTCTGAATATGGGTTTTGGAGTTTAAATGGTCACCAATGAATTTCATCGTTTTCAGACAGTATTGTGTAAAATCCTTCAAAAAAATGTTTGTTTCCGAGTCTACCAGTAGAAAACAAAAAAATTGAAAGTGAAAAACAGGGCTTCAAAAGTCAAAAGTGAAAACAGGGCTTTCGCTACCTTGGTCAAGGTAGCGAAAGCCCTGTTTTCACTTTTCAAGGTTGAAAAAAAAACTTCTCCAAAATCAAAATTTCCACTACGTTATAAGTTTTAGGCCTTTCTGAACAATTTTGTTTCCGCGTCTGTCTGTCTCTCATGAAATCCTTCAAACGGGCAAAACTGTACAAGTTATTGATAGATATCGTGACATTTTCAGGAATTATGGGGGTTGGCGTGTAGATGGTCCCCTATGATAAGTCCCGAACTGACAGTAGCCACTGCGAGTGCAAACATGAATTTTCTGGAATTATAAGTTACTAGCTGAAAAGCCTACTGAAAGCAGGCAAAAACAAATCGTAGATTGGTGAACAAATTTTTGATGTCATGGCCTGGAATCGAACCCGGGTTTCTCAGACGTTTTGGCGACATACACGTACCTACGGTTGTGATTTTATGTATTAGATAATTTAACAAAGAGGAGAAACGAAAAGCGACCCAAATGAAAAACTTATAAGAAATTACGGGATATCCCACGTATATTGTCTTCAGCGTTCAGCCCGGATAGAAGTGTTAACCTGAAATAACCTCCTCATATATTATTTCTGCAGTGGTGTGGTTCTGACGCGAGTTGGTATGTTTGCCGGCATGATGGAAATTTGGCATGGAGGAATTTCTCACAAACAGGCAATAAAAAAGGGGAGTAAGTAAGTGTTGAAATTGAGAGAAAGCAGTTTTTGGTGATGAAAAGAGTTGTTTTTGTGGCATGATTGAAACATATTGTTTAGTAATGCATGCATTCCAGGGGACGTCCCATTGGATAAGCATTAGATCAGTTTAACCAGTTGTTAAGTGATAAAACTGTTTCACTCGATGTAATTTATTTATTACTTTAGGCAAGAAATACTGACCCCCCCCCCCCCCCCCACCATTATCCACCTTAACATTTCTAGCGGCATGGGAACCTCGAATCTGAAAAGCATTTTAAAATCCATGATCTACGATACCCAACATGCGAATTCGAGTTCACCCCCCCCCCCCCCCCCCCACCACCTCCCCAACGCCAACAATGGTGCCAGGCTGGCACCAAAGCGGAAATACGTCGTAAAATTGAACTTTCATCTGTTAGTTTTGGTAGGCAGTCCGTCGAAGTTCACATCTGTATTCAAGGTGAAACACAAAAAAAAAACACGAAATAAGCGGTTTATGGCATCATGGCACCATATCCTGGCACCATGGTGGTACAGAGAATAATTCATGAAAATTCGGAGGTATAATGAGAATTTTTCCTCAATTTCAAAGCTTGGGTACAATTAGTAAGCAGTAAAGGAACCAAAATATTGAAAAATCGGATATTTTGTGGATATTATCCCCCCACTCACCCCCTCCCCTTGCGAATTTTGGTACTCTGGTAAAATCATGTACAACTCGGAAGTTATTTGAGTCAAACAAAAAAAGAAACACGCAAATCGGTTGGAAATTGAGGCCTGGGCAGAGTTTACAAGATTATGCACGCAAACGCACGTTTTTTAAGCATTAAGCCCCCCTTTCCCCCTCTTAAAAAGCAAAATCCAAAATTCCGGCGCCGTAGTGCACAACTAGATAGTATTTCGCGTCAAACGAAAAAAGAACCACGAAAATCGTTTGAGAACTAAGGCCTGGGCAGAGTACACAAGATTATGCCCAAAAACGCACGTTTTTCGAGCATTAACCCCCCCTTTCCCCCCCTTAAAAGGCAAAATTCGAAATTCCGGCGACGTAGTGCACAACTAGATAGTTTTCCGCGACGAACAAAAAAAGAACCAGGAAAATCGGTTGAGAACTAAGGCCTGGGCAGAGTACACAAGATTTTGTTACACACACACACACACACACACATACACACACACACACACACACACAGACATACACCTATGGTTTTTTTCGCGGATTTGGATTCAGAATGGTCTAAAACGGATTACTGTGTGGTTATTTTTTTTTTCTGTTGAGTGTTGTCCTCCTTCACCCCAGATCGATCGCATAAGGATGCCCAAGTCTTACTGTGGGACGTCCTAAAAAGTGTATGAGTGTTGGGTGAGAAGCATGATTGTGTATGAGTATGTGAGGTGGAGATGTTTTGTTATGGTTTGAGTGAAAAGGTGTACCTGAAGTGTATGAGAATGTACGTAAATGTGTAACTATGATGAAATGTGTGAGTGTGGGTCAGACCACAGCACTATTTCTTCCTAAGCAGTCCAGGTGTTTTGAGTTCTACTAGCATCAGGTTTGCTTGTTTACCTTAGATGTACCTACTGTTGGGAAGCTCACGGGCAACTTGAACTTTGAAGCAACAATCGAAGCTGGTACATTGAGAACAGGCATGAATGGCGAATTTGAGGTTGGGCTTGTTATTAAATTATAAGTTAGGGATATATGGGTGTCAACAATGTAGATAGTATAGGATGTACTTTTTTAATAGGCTGGAATGCATTTACTAGTGATATGTTTTCACTATATTCTGACTAGGGTCGCTTGAGGCACTGTAACTCAACAACGCCAAATTTTTAGTTCAGATACTTTTCCATCAACGCACTGAAGGTAAATTCATTCGTGGCATCAACGATGGATGAAGGCACTTGCAGGGCTGAGGGGAAAGAACGCAGTTTTATCTATCGTCGGCGCAAGAATGACAAGAGAGAGAAAATGTTCATTGTTTTCCGTCGCTATCTCCCCTTTTGTACCAGAAGGGACTCATTGTTTTTGGGTCTAGACTCGAAGGAAGGGGTGATGTATTGTCGGAGCGTCACCCAACATCAACAATGAAGCTAAATATAACGCTTCGAGCCTCGCAATTAGTGCGAAAAGATGATGCTGGGAAAACTCGACAGCCTCAAGGGAGTCGAGGAGGATCGTGATTTTCTTCTTTAGCCCCTTTTCCACCCAAGTTATAACGTCATTAATTAGGGACACGTTGTACAACGGGAAGGTCATAATAATAAACTAAGAGTTCTACTATTATTATGAATTTTTGACAAGGCAAATGTACAACTGTGCATTTTTGTAATTCCAACTCAACCCTCCTCCACTGAGGTCAGATCATGGACTACTCAACCCTCAGTTATTTGTACTTTTCATTTTTCTATAACCACTCCCACATCTTCGTCCACATCTAGACCCTCAGTTCATTGTGCTCTTGGCCAATTCTGGCCAGACTTCTGTAATCGTTTTAAAATATTCTTCCTCGGAATGAGGAAGCATCGCCGAACAAGAGAAGGTGCAATCTGAGGCCAAACACCAACGAAGATGAATATTTTAAATAGTGCAGCCAGTGCAAACAGGCCATGAACAAATCGCACAATCATCTCTCGTGCACTAGGAGGGGTGTCGTTACAAAAGTATAGATACTTCGTTACTCGAGCATCGTCTGGCATGAGTAACGATACCTAAGTATCGATACTCAAGTGTCACAAAATATCAACATGTCCGATATTCTCAAGGAAAATATTTTTCTCAACTATGTTCATCAATTTCTCACTACCTAGTGTCCAAGCCAAGTGTATTGACACTAGAGAAGTACCTTTAATTATGTATACCATGTGAATATCGTGATTGATCATTTCCTCAATATGAGTTAATGTTATCCTCAGTATAAATTATTCGACAAAATCAGGGCTTATTGACATTTTCATGTCTTTGCTTTGGCATATAAACTGAAAAATCGTCACGAAAACTTGCTCACGTAATTAATTTTATTAATTTATTAATTAATAAATTTATTATTAATAATTAATAATATATTAATAGTTAATTTTATTAATCTTTGGTCGTCCGTTAGAAACACTGGTGCAAAACCATCCCAACCAATATAAACTGTAACGCCCTCGGTGTACCCCATGATTAGCGGCTTTCAGGTGGCTTCGTTGTAAAGAAAAGTGTGCCAAGTGGGTGTGGCACATAGTTTTCTCGGTACTTTTCCGTTATACCCCCCCCCCCCCCCCCAAGTCTGTTTCACAACTTTTGCGACTGTTTCACGCCCGTCCGATGTTTCTAGGCACCGGTAGTGATTCCTTTCACATTTTAATAAATTAATGTACGCTCAGTTTGGGGGAGTAGAGACATCGGTGAATTCTTGGGAAAACAAGGGGGGTTAGAGCCCATTGCCCATGGGCGCTGCGAGCTTGCTTGGGTCCAATACCTTCCCGATGAATTGGTTGGCTTACAAACATCTCTTCCCAAAGGTCAGGAGATAAGGAACGTGAATAATAATTGCGGTACTTTTCTGTTATGTGGAGACAATCAAACGCTAATTTGTTTCAACCAATCCTCACCGACATCGGCAACTTCTAAAAACACGGTAATTCTTTTTGCTTCCGAGTCTACCAAGGTAGCGGAAGCTTTGTTTTCACTTTTCAAGGACGAAAAAAAAGTTCTCCAAAATCAAAATTTCCACTCGCGTTTTGCGTTTTAGACCTTTCTACCTTTTTACGAAGTTATTGTCCGATTTCGATGAAATTTTCAGGGATTGTGCGGGTTGGTGTGTAGACGGTCCCCTATAAATATCATCATCCCCGGACTGATAGAAGCGACTGCGCATGCGCAAACGTGAATTCCTTGTAACGGCCATAACTTCTACATTTTCAATCCGATTTCAATGAAATTTTCAGGGATGTTACAAATTAGTATTTAGATGGTCCCCTGTGAAAATCATCATCCCCGGACTGATAGAAGCGACTGCGCATGCGCAAACGCGAATTACTTGTAACAGCCGTAACTTCAACTGTCCCCCAGGGGTCGCGGGTTCGAATCCCAGGCGAGCCTAAGTATTTTTTTGATCCAATCACATACATCTACTCACTTAATTTATCATCCGAATTTGATGAAATTTTCTAGGATTGTCCAGATTAGCGTGTAGATGGTCCCTTATGAGGGTAGTGGAAGGTACTTAGAGATAGGTGTTTTGAGATTAACTACTATGCATCGGATCATCTATATAATCGGGTTATGGATACGAGGAAGCTATGTGCCACACCCACTTGGCAGACGTTTTTTCCTCATTTTTTTTTCAAATAATATATTTTTTTCCCACAGCTTGAAATTGTGACTAATTCGACGTAAACATGCAATGTAAGTAAGATGGAATGCCTACAAACACCGGATGGGCGTGTTGAAGACAGCCTGGGGGGGGGGGGGGGGGGTATAACGAAAAAGTACCGTTTTCTCGTAATAACCTGATTGTATAGATGATCTGATCCATAGTAGATAATCATCTCAAAACATTTTGATTTCTTTTCTTATTGGGTCGAGCTGAAACCAAATAGTAATGTCCCAAGAGCCTCCTTACCTTGTTCATCTTTTCATTTCTTTCATTTTATATATTTTGGATATAATATTGGATATTTTGGAATGTCAAATCCAAAGTATCGATATCCGAAAATATTGGATAGTGCAGTATCGATACTAAAATATCGAGTATTGGTACAAAAGTATCGATATTTTGAAATTCAGGTAGGAATTGATATGGATATCTTAGTGTGCACTGGAGGTGGCAAAAAGTATCGATTTTTCGGAAGAAAAGAATCGATATTTTTAGACTATTATATTATTTTAGAACGATAGTGATTGCTGTGTAGTGGTTGCCTTCTAACTTCAACATTTCTTTTGATTTTGATGAAATTTTCAGAGATTGGGCTGTAGTTGGTTTCTTATGAAAATCATGGCTCCCAAATTGACGGTAGCCTCTGCGCATGCGCAAACAAAAGGGCTTACTTAGTTGTTCTATGTATTGTTAACATATTTCAGTAGAAATACCATCTTAACCTGGGGCATTTAAGTCTCAGGTTGTCAATTCATATTACTCATGTTTGAAAATTCCTACATATAGATAGATAATAACAACGAGTTGTATCGGTTTGGCGATTAATACAGATTTCGTATGGTTCGTGGGATTCTAGTGACATCACTGGGGGCATTGACTCATAAATTGCAGTTTCCTCAGTTTCTCCGCTCGGGCTGGCGTGGAGACCACAAGGGGTAGGTAGTTCGTATCATCCGGGGAAAGGGGAGGAATTACGTTACTGCAGGGGGATCGATAGGGCGTGTCAACGTTGAAGACAAAGTTTTGACCATCACGGAACAATCGTCTCGATACGGGATGTATGTAGACTACTGCAACGAGCCCCTTCGGTGAGTGGATTCAGAAATAAAAATCGCCCGCAAGACCGTTGAGTCTTGCGGGCTGAGTATCCACGAGGGCCCAAGTTGTACTGAAACGTCAACACGTCAAAAGTTACATATGTCCCCACACCATATCGAACCAGCTAACATCACGGTTGTCAACTATACTGAATTGTTGACCATTTTGTCATACACACACACACACATACATACGGATGTGGTTTTACGAGGATTTTGATTCAGAATGGTCCAAAACTAAACTTAAATTAGTCAATGGTATCTTCCAAAGTCCCTCTCTACTTTCTAGGGTAGGTAAATCTAAACATTCCGAGCTACACCACCCCTCAAAGCCTGTTTCATGTTCCATTTTTTGTTGCGCACAATTACCAAAAGAATCGTCCTACGAACCGTATACCACGTATCGATACTAAGGCGCTATGTTGAAAAAGGTCAATTTTGAGATAAATGGGTCAGTGATATCATAGGACCACACTCATTGATAAGAATACATGATTGAAGCTTCAAAAACTTTGGAAATGGCTTAAAAACGGAAAAACTGACAGGTTCTATGTCCCCTCTCGAAAAATCGTTAATGTCATTCGATACTTTGTCCGTAAGAGGAATGCACAATGGTTCTATATCCCAATAAGATAGCTATAAAATTCAATCGTGTTGTGGACACTGGAGCTTTGTCTGAACATACCTCCTCTGTGCACTAAATTTATGGTACGTGAACTCAGTTACCTAGAGGATGATAGCATGCATGCCACCATGAAGTGTCGAAAAAAACCGTTCGCTTTCTTTAACAACTCGAAGGTTGGACTTATAATAAATCAGAAAATCAAAACTGAATCCCAAAAGATAGTTCACTATAGGATAAGCCTGATTTCCTTTCAAATTTCAGCTGATTAAATGCGAGCATTATTCGTTTCATTGAAATGAGTTTTTTGTTGTACTCAGTTGTGTATCCTCCGTAACCAAAAAATCACCAAATTACGATTTTATTATTGATTGATTATTTATTTTGATTTGATCAGAATAACGATTTTATAGCAAGCATGTAGTATTCCATGCAGACTGATAATAATAATAAACCGTTGTGTACTAATTTTTTAACTTCTGCCCTGTGTTTTTTTAATCGTGGCACATTTGCGATAATTAAGTAAAAAACGCTGCAAATCATTGCTCAAAGGTTTATTATTTTCTGTATAGATCACCCTTCTGTATAAATCACTGGTTCTCCATCAATAGCACCTACCACCATCTGTATTCTCCCTTGACCTTCCCCCTCAAATTTCAGCTTCCTGATGTGAGTCTCCACTCACTGGGGAACCTTTCCAGTGAAGAGACTGGGTTAATTCGTTAACTCCCTTCCGATCCGAATTTGTCATAGCCACCCGCGGCGAGTATTGTCAGATTCGGATCCGTGGTCAGCTCAAAAGGTGACGTCAACCCCCCCTCAACATGAAGACGCCGTCTCCAGCCAGAGCGTCCCTCCCTCGGCGGGGGGAGCCAATCAGAAGTCTCCACCTGGCAGGCGCCCGTCCGTCGAGGGAGCGGAGGGGGACCATCCAGAACAAAACCAACGAGCAGCCCCCTCCACAGGCAGACCCCCTCAGATATTCAGTAAGAGTCACCGTGAGCCCCGCAGCCCGTGAACTTGAGCCTGTTAGAGTCAAACCGCCCCCCAAATACTTTCAAGACGCTTTTCGTACGATCCCTGACCATCGAAATTGCCGTCTCGCGCCGAATTGATCTGGTTGAAGATCCCCTGGATTCACTGGACGTCCGTCGCCACAACCACCACAATCGCCACATCACACCTGGAAGGATACCTCAGGGCCCTGACACGTGTGAGTGAAAACTATAACTTACCTTTAAACCATTGGCCAATGCAGTTAGGACAGTGCGTAGAAGTAATTCTGAAACAGTTGGACAAAAGTCGTAATATTGAAAGTTGTAACTTAAAGCTAAATACTTACCTGCAACATAAAGCTAACCTATACTTACCATACTCACCTTTGTTGAAAACCTGGAACGTTGAACTGATATACTCTGGAAACCTGAAACACAAAGTCAAATTGGAGTTATTAAATTGTACATTTGAAATATTATCTGCAAATCTATCCTATTGAACATTTAATCTTGTGCCATACTTACTTGTGTTGTTGCGCCCATCAGGCTTCTTTTCGACACACCCTTCGGTGTGCCTAGTCAGAAAACCTTTTGATTATTTAATAAATTTACCTTTTATTGTTGTAATTTTGCATTTGATATCTTTTCTCATTTTACCTGGTTCCTCAGTGTGAAAACCGGAGCTTGGTGACGCGTCACACTCCGCCATCTTTTCCAAGGCGTCCCTCAGACACCTTCGTAGGCCCCTTCGGCAGCGTCGCATTTGGCGGACGCCATTTTCTCAATAGGACGCCCTTAAGGCTAACATTTCAGATTGCATCATCCCGAGGAATCCGACTGGCCGCTTCACCGCCTCGTCACAGGTAAATACCACACGCTACCCCTTGTAAATTTAACCATTGTTTCGATATTTGTTTGTCTTCCCCTTCCCACCTGAGCTCGCCACGTTGGGTTTTGTGTCATTCGGTGAACTTGGGATCGGCACGTGGCGTCACAACCTCGTGCTGCTACCAACTACGCCGCGGAACGAAACCTTAACCCTGTCGAACGCAAATCCCGCTTACAACTGGTGTGTCGCCACAATCATCACAACCGCCACGAGTAAGCCGGGACGCTACCTCTGTGGTCATCGACACAATCGCCACAAGTAGCAGGCCTACAAATTTGGTGGCAGCGGAGTGGATCCCGGTGTGAGTAAGCCTCACACGAACCCACTCAAACTCGTAGGCCGTTCGACACGAGCTCAGTTCTAAATTTAGAGTCTATCGAAACAACCCCTGAAAATAAAACACACTGAGACAGGTAAAAATAAAAATAGGTAGGCTGTACATCCATTTATTATACAGGAAAAGTGACATTAGAAGCAGCCTTCCGCACGAAACGACGCGAGAAGACGTCTCTTCTCGTAGTTGTATTTTTCTCGACTTAGACCGATTCACGCCGACAGACTTCTTCGTGCCTAGGTGGTAGTTAGCACAAATCGCTACCATGTTTCTTAATAACCCGACACCTAGCAACAGGGGGACCGAAACCTAATCGTCCTCCGGCACTGAAGCTGTAGAAACAATGACCCAGACAATGAAGGAGATGAACATTCTCCTTCAGCGATACAATAACATAACACATGAAGTAGATAGGGAGGACATACCGCGCTCGGTATTCCTCGAAGTAGAGTCGTGGGACCCAGACGTGACCGGTGCATTAAGTGTTGTGTCGTTTTTTGCGAATTTTGATATGGTGACCACGGGTTTGACCTCGCGACAACGATACCGTTTACTCCGCACAAAAGCGCGTAGAACCGCTAAGCAATTCCTTATCGATTGGGATGACACGCTCGACGTAGACAACGTCTACGAGATCGTCCGTAACGACATGATAAAGTGGTTCCAGAAGGAAAATCCACAACACGCCGCCGCACTCCTGTGGACAGTCAAGCGGAACGCCACAGAAACGCTCCGCCAATTTGCCGACCGAGTCCGCAGCCTCGCCCGGTGTGCCGTCATGGAAGAGGGAGGACAACTCCGACGTCACGAACGCCACGACTGGGTAGAAAGAAAAACCCTGAGCGCTTTCATACGTGGTGTCAGCAAAAACATGAGCGCACTGCTCATCACAAATCGCCCCAGATCGATCCAGGACGCGCTGAGCAAGGCGGAGGAATTGGAGGAGACCCTAGACGACACAATCGACACAGACGAACGTTGGGACTTGGCGGCCATTACCAACGACCGCCGATGTTACAACTGCGGAAGTCCTGAACATTTCGCTGCCCGATGCCCGCGAAAAGACGAACCCCTACAGCGTCACAATCGGCACAGGGAAGAGGACCACCGCCAAGATAAACCCAACGAGCGCCGAAGCGCCGAGAAACCGACCCCACGATATCCGTGTATGTTTTGCGCGGACAAAACACACTTCCCCGTGAATTGCCCATTCAGCCCGAACAAGACCATATTTTGTGACTTCTGTGGCGTCCGAGAACATCTGGAGGAGGATTGTTACAAGAAGAAGCGTCTCCTCCCCGTGTCGCAACCTGTCATGGCGCCGGCACATTCAATGGAGGTCGCCCGTTACAAGAAGCCAATCGAGGAGGCACATGTTCCCGCCGTGGAAGCTCCGATGTCGCGGACTATGAAAATCACCGTGGGACTGGGCCCGGAGGAACGAGAGATGACCCTGGACACCGGAGCTACGCTTTCGGTACTTTCAACACCAGTAAAGGGGATTCCAATTCTCCCAACCCGAGCGATCGCGTGGGGAGCTGATGGAATGCCCCTACATTTCTCCGGGGAACAGCGCGTCGTCACGAGGATCGGCGAATGCGTATTTGAGCACACATTTTTAGTGTTCGCGAGGAGAAGCGCTACGCTTGATCTTTTGGGGCTCGACGTACTTCGAAGGGTGCCCATCACATTCACAACGGGACCGGAAATGAAATTCCACACCCCTAAAGGCGTCATCCGCCCATATACGCCGGTTGACGTACCCGAGGAAATCTACAGCGTGGGGGTGGTGTTGCGGCCCGAGGGGCGGGAATTTGGGACGTTTGTGGATCAAAATGAACGTCATGATCACAACGCTCCTCTCCCTGGCACCCCTTCGGCGGCAACAACTACCTCCGCCACGCAAAAACCATCGTGCGTGGATTACGAGGAACCGGACGACGCTTCAGAGGTGCGGGCAAATCTCGCCACAAATCAACATGGCGCCGGAAGCCTGAAGTTTTGGAATCGGCAGTTCAAGGGCGTTTCTGTCCCTATCGATACACCCGTTGAGCGGTACGACGATACGCATCACTACGAAAACTTGACGAAGGATCCGGTCCACAACCTTCCACTTCCTAGGAAAGTACATTTCGGTGCACCAATTTCACAACATTGTGCAACCCCCACTACGCCGTCCGAATTCCAGGAAGCTGACGACGCAAGCGACAGCACGGACCCCGCACCGGACTCTGAGGAGAAAACATCCCTCGAAAAATGCCTCGATCGGATGCTCCACAACTACCATCGGACTTATGTCGATCACTGGGACCGACACAGTGCAACACAGTTCGCCACAGAGGATCGACACAGTGCCACACAGTTCGACACAGAGGATCGGCACAGTGCGACACAGTTCGACACAGAGGATCGTCACAATGCGACACAGTTCGACACGGTGGATCGGCACAAAGCGACACAGTTCGACACAGTGGATCGGCACAGAGCGACACAACTCGCCACAGTAAATCGGCACAGTGCGGCACAGTTCGACACAGTGGATCGGCACAGTCCGACCCAGTTCGCCACAACCGACCCATGTAATGAACCTTATCCCGATATCGTCGATACCCCTGATGAAACGAGTTCTAACATATCCCTTAGGGAAGAAAAGGCCTGCGCCGGGATTTGTTCTATTATTCCCCCGATTCAAAATTATGAAAAAGAGGTACGTATCGGCACCACGCCAGATGGTCTAGAAGAAGAGGAGTGGGAGGAGCTACCTACCGACCAATGGGAAGTTCCGTTACCCGAGTTCGACGTGACCTTGCAAGAGAAACTACAACATCTCACAACTTCGGACGCGGAACCAACTAGGGAATTGTTGTGTAAATTCCGGGACTTATTTAAGCCACCTACGGGGGAGGGATGTCGCTTGAATGTATCCCACGAGATAGTTACGACTCAACCCACCGTTACACAACAAAAACCCTACCCGGTTCCTCACGCCCTCCGCGACGTCGTTGAAACTCAAATCAAGGACATGTTGTCAAATGGGGTCATTAGCCCGTCTACTAGCCCATGGTGTGCGCCCGTACTACTCGTCAAAAAGAAGACGCCGCCGGGAGAAAAGCAGCTTTGGCGATTTTGCACGGATTTCCGACAGCTCAATAAAATCACCAAAGGAGACGCTTATCCTCTTCCCCGTTTACAAGAGACCCTTGCGATGTTAGGTCAGTGTAAATGGTTCACAACCATCGACTTAATATCGGGTTATCACCAGATACCAGTTCACCCCGAGTCAAGGGAGAAAACGGCCTTTTCCGTATTAGGACGTCATTTTCATTACGAAAAGATGCCGTTTGGACTGAAGAACGCGCCCGCTACATTTCAACGAGTCATGAATGATGCCCTCGATGGAATCCTCGGAGATCATTGTCTCGTTTACCTGGATGACATCATAGTATTTTCCGCCACTCGAGAGGAACACCTCCGGAAATTGACTCAAGTTTTCAATCGACTAACCGAGGCCCGCCTTCAAGTGAACTTGTCGAAGTGCGAGTTTTTGAAAAACGAAGTTCGCTTTCTAGGTCACCGCATCACGCCCGAAGGAATCCTTACCGAGCCCGAGAAGGTCAAGGCCATTAAGGAATTTCCCGTACCTACCTCGGCGTTGAAACTGCAGTCGTTTTTGGGGCTGGCTGGGTTTTACCGAGGGTTCATACCTCGATACTCGGAGCTCTCGGTGCCCTTGACCGACCTCCTCCAGAAGAACCGACCCTTCGAGTGGACAAGTAAACAACAACAAGCGTTCGACGAACTCAAGGTCAAGTTGACCGAGGAAGCCCGTCATGCACACCAGGGTGATCGCCCCAAAGACCGCGATCGCCCCAGTCAGCACAACCGACACAGCGATCTCACTCGCCACGACGATCACACTCGCCACAGCGAACACAACCGCCACAGCGAGCACGACCGCCACAGCGAGCACGACCGCCACAGCGAGCACGACCGCCACAGCGAGCACGACCGCCACAGCGAGCACGACCGCCACAGCGAGCACGACCGCCACAGCGACAACCCCCACCAGGAACCAGTAGTGCGCAAAGCTGAAGAGCCGTCGACACCTGAAGGTCTACCTCCGAAAAGACCCCGAGGAGAAGCGCCACCCGGAACCACTCCATATTCGTTCCGCCAGCGCGACCCTTCCGTAAATTATAAGCAACTCCACTTAGGCCGAAAGACAAACTGACTGACTACTAGGAAAGACTGACCACGACCTTGACACATGGTCCTTCAGACCAACAAGTTTAGCTTGGGTCCCTCAGACCAACCAATTTCAATTGGGTCCTTCAGACCAACAAACTTCACTTAGGTCCTTCAGACCAAGCAAACCGTTACTTCTGCTACCTTCCTAACAAGGCCAGAATAATTTGTGTGAAGTAAAATGAAATCAATTCCTGAGTCACTTTTCCTAGGCAGGATGTTACAGTAGGGCGTTTTATTTGTCTGTTGTAGGATGGCACAAGAACCGCTAGATGAGTGGATAGTGGACGGGGGTCCCCAGTCACCGGACCCCGTGGTTGAATTGATGAGAAAACGCACCGAGCGATTTATCGCCGACCTTCGAGACCAGCCGCCTGGACATGTGGCCACGCCCGCGCCATCCGACGACCCCTATGACGCACTCGAAACGCTGACGAACTTTGTGCGGTTTACGATGTGTGGCGACACACCAACTAGTCGCCACACCTCAGGGAACTCAGCGCTCCTCACAATCCTCCAGATACATAGGTGGATCCCCATCTACCAGAGGATCGTGCAGGAGCGAGACGCACTGCTGGATCGCCAGGCCAAGTGGTTACTGGACCGCCAACAACTGGTCCGGCAACGGGATGCAGCCGTGGAGGAGTCCAAGGCAGCCAACGCACAGGTGGTAGTGAAGCCACCTGCGGCGAAGACCGCTACACCTGAGGCAACCCACCAGTCATCTGCAGAGGCACCTGCGGCGAGGTCTGCGGAGGCTGAGAGGGAGTTGGCTCGCTCCCCGGCTCCGCCCCCCGCTTCGTCCCCCGCCCCGTCACCGTCCATCAAAACCAGGGATCCCCAGCTCGACCCATACGTGGCCTTGACTCCAATAAGAACGCCACCAACGACACCTCTACCACCCCGGCGTGCCCGTGGCAGGGTAAGTTCGTATGCCGAGTCACCAACCCCGGACGTTCCACCAACACCGGGACGCTCCCCTATGACGTCTAGCGATTCCGAAACCGAGAAGACAGAAGTGGTTCCACCTCCGGCTCACCCGAGGATCGTTCTTCGCCTCAGTCGAAAGAAGACGTGCCCCGTCTGCACCAAGAAAGTGCCGCGACTCTTCGTCTTCCGGTGCCCTGGCTGTAAAGAGTTTTGGCAAAGACTTAAGAGCTTCCACAGCCAGGGACGACCGCTGCCGGAGTGCCCCGAAGACCATCGGGCACAGCGCGACCCAGCAAACTGTCGCGGGTGTCGTCGCCACGCCTACGAGCTGGCCATAAGGAAGGCGCGTCCCTTGGCTCCTCTGGGAATACCCAGCGTCGTCTTTGACAACGCTGGCTCCCGGAGGGAAGGGGGATGTGAGTCTCCACTCACTGGGGAACCTTTCCAGTGAAGAGACTGGGTTAATTCGTTAACTCCCTTCCGATCCGAATTTGTCATAGCCACCCGCGGCGAGTATTGTCAGATTCGGATCCGTGGTCAGCTCAAAAGGTGACGTCAACCCCCCCTCAACATGAAGACGCCGTCTCCAGCCAGAGCGTCCCTCCCTCGGCGGGGGGAGCCAATCAGAAGTCTCCACCTGGCAGGCGCCCGTCCGTCGAGGGAGCGGAGGGGGACCATCCAGAACAAAACCAACGAGCAGCCCCCTCCACAGGCAGACCCCCTCAGATATTCAGTAAGAGTCACCGTGAGCCCCGCAGCCCGTGAACTTGAGCCTGTTAGAGTCAAACCGCCCCCCAAATACTTTCAAGACGCTTTTCGTACGATCCCTGACCATCGAAATTGCCGTCTCGCGCCGAATTGATCTGGTTGAAGATCCCCTGGATTCACTGGACGTCCGTCGCCACAACCACCACAATCGCCACATCACACCTGGAAGGATACCTCAGGGCCCTGACACGTGTGAGTGAAAACTATAACTTACCTTTAAACCATTGGCCAATGCAGTTAGGACAGTGCGTAGAAGTAATTCTGAAACAGTTGGACAAAAGTCGTAATATTGAAAGTTGTAACTTAAAGCTAAATACTTACCTGCAACATAAAGCTAACCTATACTTACCATACTCACCTTTGTTGAAAACCTGGAACGTTGAACTGATATACTCTGGAAACCTGAAACACAAAGTCAAATTGGAGTTATTAAATTGTACATTTGAAATATTATCTGCAAATCTATCCTATTGAACATTTAATCTTGTGCCATACTTACTTGTGTTGTTGCGCCCATCAGGCTTCTTTTCGACACACCCTTCGGTGTGCCTAGTCAGAAAACCTTTTGATTATTTAATAAATTTACCTTTTATTGTTGTAATTTTGCATTTGATATCTTTTCTCATTTTACCTGGTTCCTCAGTGTGAAAACCGGAGCTTGGTGACGCGTCACACTCCGCCATCTTTTCCAAGGCGTCCCTCAGACACCTTCGTAGGCCCCTTCGGCAGCGTCGCATTTGGCGGACGCCATTTTCTCAATAGGACGCCCTTAAGGCTAACATTTCAGATTGCATCATCCCGAGGAATCCGACTGGAATGATTTGCAGCGTTTTAAATAGATAGGTAGGTAGTTAAAGAAGTCGATTTTTGGTGATCCAAAATCATATTAAAATTTTGTAATTATTTGACATTTCTAGGAGAATAAAAGAGTTGAAAAACGCTGCAAATCATTGCTCAAAGGTTTATTATTTTCTGTATCGATCATCCTTCTGTATAGATCACTGGTTCTCCATCAATAGCACCTACCACCATCTGTATTCTCCCTTGACCTTCCCTCCTCAGCTCCTGCGTTCAATAGGATTGAAAATGGCTTCGGAGCTCACTCAGCTGATCAATGATCAGAAGAGTGAAGAAGATCTCCTCGAATGCTGGAGACGCCTGGAAGAGCACTTCCATTCAATAGGATTGAAAATGGCTTTCGAGCTCACTCAGCTGATCAGTGATGTGAGGAGTGAAGAAGATCTCCTCGAATGCTGGAGACGCCTGGAAGAGCACCTCCACTCAATAGGATTGAAAATGGCTTTGGAGCTCACTCAGCTGATCAGTGATGTGAGGAGTGAAGAAGATATCCTCGAATGCTGGAGACGCCTGGAAGAGCACTTCCATTCAATAGCATTGAAAATGGCTTCGGAGCTCACTCAGCTGATCAGTGATCTGATCAGTGAGCAATGATTTGCAGCGTTTTTTACCTACAAACATCGTTTTACCTACCAATTTTTTTTTACCTACCACACCTACCTATTGGTAGGTACTACCTACCACACTATAATGGCTTCACACCTTCACAATCAAGTTTATTAGAAAGAACTAAACGCTTCACACTCGATTCGAAAAATAGAAAGCTTGATATGGAAATTTGATTACTGGTTACGCAGAAGGCAAAACTGTATACAAATCGAAGAAATGAACAGCGATCGCATTTTAGTCAGATAAAATTTGAACGGCGATTAGACCTCTTTTGCGATTCACACTCATGATTCTGTTTTATCGAAGGAAAACCTTCAAATACTCGTAGGGACCGAACGGTTTGTCCTACAGAACTCCGGGTGGTCTCAAAAATTTTTAAAAATTCTGTACTATTTAAAATTGGTGAAAAAATGATACCTTTATTTCGAGAGTTTTCGAGCTAGGGCACTCTTGAAAATTTCAACCCTTAATTTTCACCCCTTAGAAGTGACCTACATCAACCAAAAGCTTCGCGGCACAACTAGACCCCAAATGGAGCCCATATACCAAATTTGAACCAAATCGGTCCAGTGTTGCTAAGAAAAGTGCCGCGTACGGCGGACGGCGGACGGCGTACGGCGGACGGACGGAAATTTTTTTATTCGATTTTCGGATTCTACGTACCTTGAAACGTAGAACATCAAATTTTGAGGGGGGGTTAAAATTTTTTTTTTCTTGCTCGATTCCAAAGGCTTATTATTGAAAATAATAAACCAAAATTACTTGGCCAAAAAAGTCCATCATTCTTACACATTTTTTATTTTTTCAATTTATTTTAGAAAAACTCAAATTCAACAAAACTATTATTGGAAGACCTTCTTGAAGATTATAGCTTATAAGAATATGAAGAGTTTAGTTCAACTTTAATAAGCTGTTATTTTAGGAATTGTGCACTGGTAACAATTTCTTTTGGGTTTTTGTCAAAACTCCATTTTGGTTTATTATTTTCAATAATAAGCCTTTGGAATCGAGCAAGAAAAGACATTTTTAACCCCCCTCAAAATTAAACCGCCGCCAAGCGGCACTTTTCTTAGCAAACACGACCGATTTGGTTCAAATTTTTAGTCCAGTCAAATTAGCAGTTAGGGTTTGCATTAATTCCGGACAAAGCGAAACTTTTATGGGTGACTTGTGGGTGCCTATGGAACATGTTTTTAGTATATTCTACTAGATTCTCCTTGTGCTAACTTTTTGGTGCCCGAAAAACCGCGATTTTTCGGCACTTGTTTCAGTTTTTTGCCTATAACTTGTACACGATGCATCCTACGGAAAATTTTACTCCTTCCTTTATTAAACAGGATGAATTTCTGCGTCGAATGACCACCTGAAACGTTAAGATCGGTTCAGCCGTTTGGCCGAAATCGATCGTTGAAGTTTGGCGATTTTTCCCAAATTGGTTGAAAAATGGGTTACGCTCAAGTTTCAAGGCCTGTACATCAAAAACGGCGTATCCAACCAAAAAATGTCACATAATCAAAGTTGTAGAGAATCAAATTTTGTGTAAGAAAAGCATCCCCCCTTCCTCCCCCCTCCCACCCGCCCCTACCAAATGATAGAATAACGAAACAACTTCTGAGTAAACGAAATTATGAGTATTGAAAACGGTGTTGCAATCTAAAATGTCATATAATCAAAGTGAAACGTCTGTTGTTCAACTTACTAAGGCACTGAGGTACTTGTAATACTAGAAAAGGCGAAAGAAAAAACATTCTCCTGGTCCTAACTTTTTGGTGCCCAAAAAACCGCGATTTTTCGGCACTTGATTCAGTTTTTCGCCTATAACTCGTACACGATGCATCCTACGGAAAATGTTACTCAATCCTTTATTAAACAGGATGAATTTCTGCGTCGAATGACCACCTGAAACGTTAAGATCGGTTCAGCCGTTTGGCCGAAATCGATCGTTGAATTTTGCCGCTTTTTCCCAAATTGGTTGAAAAATGGGTTACGCTCAAGTTTCAAGGCCTGTACATCAAAAACGGCGTATCCAACCAAAAAATGTCACATAAGCAAAGTTGTAGAGAATCAAATTTTGTGTAAGAAAAGCATCCCCTCTTCCTCCCCCTCCCCCTCCCATCCGCCCCTACCAAATGATAGAATAACAAAACAACTTCTGAGTAAACGAAATTATGAGTATTGAAAACGGTGTTGCAATCAAAAAATGTCATATAATCAAAGTGAAACGTCTGTTGTTCGACCTAAGGCACTGAAGTACTTATAATAATAGAAAAGGCAAAAGAAAAAACATCTCCTAGATTCTCCTTTTGCTCACTTTTTGGTGCCCGAAAAACCACGATTTTTCGGCACTTGTTCCAGTTTTTCGCCTATAACTCGTACACGATGCATCCTACGGAAAATTTTACTCAATCCTTTATTAAACAGGATGAATTTCTGCGTCGACTGACCACCTTCATTTTTTAGATCGGTTCAGCCGTTTGGCCGAAATCGATCGTTGAAGTTTTGGCGATCAACCAATTTGGGAAACATCGCCAAACTTCAACGATCGATTTCGGCCAAACGGCTGAACCGATCTAAAAAATGAAGGTGGTCAGTCGACGCAGAAATTCATCCTGTTTAATAAAGGATTGAGTAAAATTTTCCGTAGGATGCATCGTGTACGAGTTATAGGCGAAAAACTGGAACAAGTGCCGAAAAATCGTGGTTTTTCGGGCACCAAAAAGTGAGCAAAAGGAGAATCTAGGAGATGTTTTTTCTTTTGCCTTTTCTATTATTATAAGTACTTCAGTGCCTTAGGTCGAACAACAGACGTTTCACTTTGATTATATGACATTTTTTGATTGCAACACCGTTTTCAATACTCATAATTTCGTTTACTCAGAAGTTGTTTTGATATTCTATCATTTGGTAGGGGCGGATGGGAGGGAGGGGGAGGAAGAGGGGATGCTTTTCTTACACAAAATTTGATTCTCTACAACTTTGATTATGTGATATTTTTTGGTTGGATACGCCGTTTTTGATGTACAGGCCTTGAGACTTGAGCGTAACCCATTTTTCAACCAATTTGGGAAAAAGCGGCAAAATTCAACGATCGATTTCGGCCAAACGGCTGAACCGATCTTAACGTTTCAGGTGGTCATTCGACGCAGAAATTTATCCTGTTTAATAAAGGATTGAGTAACATTTTCCGTAGGATGCATCGTGTACGAGTTATAGGCGAAAAACTGAATCAAGTGCCGAAAAATCGCGGTTTTTTGGGCACCAAAAAGTTAGGACCAGGAGAATGTTTTTTCTTTCGCCTTTTCTAGTATTACAAGTACCTCAGTGCCTTAGTAAGTTGAACAACAGACGTTTCACTTTGATTATATGACATTTTTTGATTGCAACACCGTTTTCAATACTCATAATTTCGTTTACTCAGAAGTTGTTTCGTTATTCTATCATTTGGTAGGGGCGGGTGGGAGGGGGGAGGAAGGGGGGATGCTTTTCTTACACAAAATTTGATTCTCTACAACTTTGATTATGTGACATTTTTTGGTTGGATACGCCGTTTTTGATGTACAGGCCTTGAAACTTGAGCGTAACCCATTTTTCAACCAATTTGGGAAAAATCGCCAAACTTCAACGATCGATTTCGGCCAAACGGCTGAACCGATCTTAACGTTTCAGGTGGTCATTCGACGCAGAAATTCATCCTGTTTAATAAAGGAAAGAGTAAAATTTTCCGTAGGATGCATCGTGTACAAGTTATAGGCAAAAAACTGAAACAAGTGCCGAAAAATCGCGGTTTTTCGGGCACCAAAAAGTTAGCACAAGGAGAATCTAGTAGAATATACTAAAAACATGTTCCATAGGCACCCACAAGTCACCCATAAAAGTTTCGCTTTGTCCGGAATTAATGCAAACCCCCCCCCCCTTTTTTTTGGCTAATTTGACTGGACTATTTGGGCTCCATTTCGGGTCTAGTTGTGCGGCGATGCTTTTGGCTGATGTCAGTCACTCCTAAGGGGTGAAAATTGAGGGTTGAAATTTTCAAGAGTGCCCTAGCTCGAAAACTCTCGAAATAATGGGTATCGTTTTTTCACCAATTTTAAATAGTCTTGAATTTAAAAAAAATTTGAGACCACCCAAAGCTCTGCAGGACAAACCATTCGCTCCCTACGAGTACTTAAGGGTTTTTCTTCGATAAAACAGAATCTCGAATGTGAATCATAAAAGAGGTCTAATCTCCGTTCAAATTTTATCTGACTAAAATGCGATCGCTGTTCATTTCTCCGATTTGTATTCAGTTTTGCTTTCTGAGCAACCAGTAATCAAATTTCCAAATGAAGCTCTCTATTTTTCGAATCGAGTGTGAAGCGTTTAGTTCTTTCTAATAATCTTGATTGTGAAGGTGTGAAGGCAGTATGGTGTGGTAGGTAGTACCTACCAATAGTTGGTAGGTAAAAAAAAAATGTTGGTAAGTACAAAACGCTGCAAATTATTGCCCAAAGGTTTATTATTTTCTGTATAGATCACCCTTCTGTATAGATCCCTCTCTACCAACCATAAGTACCTACTACGTCTAGGGCATTTTTGAAGATTTCAACGCCAACCACCAACCAAATGGAAATGAAGGGTTGAAATTTTCAAAAATGCCCTAGAGGTAGTAGGTACTTATGGTTGGTAGGGAGGGATCTATACAAAAGGGTGATCTATACAGAAAATAATAAACCTTTTGGCAATAATTTGCAGCGTTTTGGACATAAGTCGTCTTAAAGGTGTCCCAATGGTTAATTCATTTCTCCAGGACACCGACTTTGATTTCTTCTCTGATGGGCTGCCTTGACTGAGGTTAGGATAAGTTTTACCTCCAGCCTTGACATCCGTTTTGGGATTCTTTGTGCCTTTTCAGTTGATTTTGTCAAATTATTTAACATTTCAAACTTTTCCTTACAATTCAACACCATTTCCAACTATTGTATTGTGTTTATTGTGCTTTTGAACGACAACCCCTGTAATTAACGAAAGCCGTAATTGAATAAATAAAACGGATATGTATGTGGTTATTTTTTTCCCCTCTGTTGAGTGTTGTCCTTCTTCACCTGGGATTAATCGCATAATGACTCCCAAGTCTTACTGTGGGACGTCCAAAAATTGATCATGTGAATATGAAACTAGGTAAATAATTGTATTTTACTTATGTCTGCAAGTTTGAATGGTTTCAAGATAGAACGAAATATCGGTAAAAATATGGTAGGTATGGTACCTAAAGAACGAAGGGGTTTGTAAAGAAGAGCTAACCTCCCCATCCAATAATTCGGCTTTGGGCTTTTGTATTATCTTCCGAGGATAATACACTCATCATGAATTCAATTACTGATGTAATCGATAAAAATCGATTGCCAGTAAGTCAACAGCACTCGCATCAATCTTCCCCAAGGCAAAACCTCCTCGTGAACACTGTCAATTCAACCAACCGTTATCTCTCAATTTATCTCTTCGGAGTTCCATCGTATTACTGGCATGTAACGTTGATGTAGTCAAAACAAGAGCTAAACTTCGGATGGAACCTTCGTGACATGTATATTTTATCAAACTAGAGAAGGATCAGACTGCAATTGAACCCTTGTTAAACCAATTATTACCACAACTTCTGTGACGGATTTTTTTCATTTATTTTTTTGAAGGATTACGCTCAAGAAAGATTAGAATGGAAGAAATGAATAATAATGCTCAAAAAAGTCTGTCAAGTGGTTGTGGCTTTCTTTAACCCGATTGTGTAGATAATCCGATGCATTGTAGCTAATCTTAAAACCTCAATTTCTCATTATCTTGCACTAGCTTAATGGTTGAACATCCACACGCCGATCTGAACAATCCCTGAAAATTTCATCGATTTCGGATGCGAAATTTAGAAGTAATGGCTGTTACAATGAATTCACGTTTGCGCATGCGCAGTGGCTATGATCAGTCCCGGGGGCGATGATTTTCATCGGGGAACATTTATTCGCCAACTCGCACAATCTCTAAAAATTTCATCAAAATCGGACAATAACAAGGTGGACTTCATGAGAGGTAACCAAATTGTTCTCAGGAAGGTCCAAAACGTCAAACGCGAATGGAAATTTTGATTTTGGAGAACATTTTTTATTCCAACTTTGAAAAGTGGAAACAATGCTTCCGCTACCACGGTAAACTCGGAAGCCAAATGTTTTTTAGAACTGGTGGTTGGAGGTTCAGGAGGAAAATAGCTTCTACGATTGCTTCTCCTAAGAGCGACTGTTGGAACAATTTTCCCGAGGTTGGAAGTTACTGCTGTATTTTACGTGCTCGAAAGGTTTTCACCGCATTCTGATGTTATATTCGTCCATATTCATAACATCCTAAGTACTCGATGTCATTAAGTTTCTTTCAAGTTTTTGAGTGACATGGATTAGTTTTAATTAGCACATGACGCAGCTACGTTGTCCAACTTTAACTGAGGAAAAGCGAGTTCATTTTCGTAAATATAGGTAGCTGATGAGCAGTTCTCAGTCAGTTACTTAGAGGGGATAGTGGAAGGAGATCAGAAATGGCTTCCAAACACATCTTTCTTCATACATTCACATTTAACTCAAGTTATTTGGAAAAATTCTGATGTTATGTAGCTATCAAAGATTCAGATTTTTATGTAAGAAGTGATTTTGTTATTTTTTCAAAGGTAATTCCTAAGTTTTCAATCCATACGAGCAAATATATACTCAAATAATAAAGAAAAGTGGACCAATCATGGGAATACAGAACCCCCTATCAATCAGAATGTAGGCGCTTCATTCCAGGAATAATAGGATATTAATAATGCAAAAACCTCACGATCAAAATGCTGAAACCTACAATCAATTAGAATGAGCGAAGTTTTTGTTAAACACGAATTTCAGAAATGACCCCGAAGTACATCTCATACCAACAAAGGAAAGAAAGGTACATTTTATCTACTATAACTAGTAACTAAAGGTTCATGAAGAAATTCAAACGCTTGCATACGAGTCTGCAACACATTGGGACATTTTATGTCTTTACTTTTTCCCGCTACCTAACTATAATAACATGCTTTCTCAATAATTATTATTTGCTGACGTGTAACAAACTCTTACCACGAATGTTGTTTACAGTTCTTTTAACTCAGGGGTATATATCAGAACATTCCATAAATACAGCGGTTTTGGCAGTAGGTATATAATTTACGCATAAATTTGGGGCTTTCTAACGAATGGCCAACGATTTTTCTAAGAACACGAATGACGAAGTACCATTTCCCTAGCAACGACTCAATTGTAAGCGGAAATCATCAGAAAACCAATCTTAACGCTTTTTTAGTTTATGCGCCAAAGTAAAGACATAAAATGTCAATAAGAGAGAATCAGGTTTGATTAATATAATCACTGGACTTAAGATAATACTGGAAGCAAATCACGTTGTATGCAACATATTAGGACCATTAGGGATAAAGATATAGAACTCCAGGGTTGAATGATCATGACCTATCACCCACCCCTACTGCTGACTCAAAACATTGAGTTTTGTCGAATTCTGAATTATAGAAGTGACTTACTGATTTAAGTTCTGTGAAGGTATGACATACATTGCACCATTACAGAATCATATTTAGTCTTAGAAGAGATATTCAGGGCTTGCTCTACCTGATTTTGCTCAAATGAGATGAGACTTTTTCTATCGTTAGAATAGCTCGGTATGTTTGTGAAGCAACTTGATGAAATGGGGAATTTGCCTCAATTTTAGATTATGGAATTTCAAGTCAAACCCTGTAATAGGGCCCTAGAATAACGTAACACCAGGAATACCCAAGGGGAAAAAATTACCGTAGAAGAAAATGCCTAAACAAGTGAAGCCTCTGTCAAAAAACACCGCGAAAATCGAGGGAGACTGAGGGCCGCCGGCTACGTCACCACCTCGGGGTTTCCTTCCGCAAAAACAGATGGAAACTGACCGAATTCAACAGCTGTGCTCTGGCGAAGCGTAAAAGAAGTATCAGATACTGCTTCGAGCTGAGATTCTCAGCAAATAGCATCAAAGTAACAATAATAACGGCAAATAGTATCAAAACAGGTAGCGTTGTAGGGACACTTGTTATTACACAAAACTCCAATAATTTGATTCAAATAATGAAACTAACTAATACAGAAACAAAGGGTCAGTTCGGAGAGTTAGTCCGGAACCAGTTCGGAACCAAACCGGAACTGAAAAGAGGAAGGGGATAGAGGCGAATGGACCCCTCCGAACCGTTCAGGACTGCCTCTCCGAACAGACCATAAATAAGAGAAGATGAAGACTACTATAATGCTAGACAAACTAATAGGTAGAATCGAATTGTATAAAAGAGTGAGTAAAATTGCTTATTTCTGTCACTTCATTATAAACCATAAATGATTCACTTGTCTGGTACTGGCGTAGTTCACTTAGTATAGAACTATACGAATACTTGAGACACCACATTTTGGACAGGGAAAAAATTATGATTGCGCGGAGGAAAGGAAGGAGATCTCAATCACAGTACTATGTAGATACTAACTGGATTAAGAGAAGCAAAAGATTAAGGTGCATCTCAAAGAATCGACAAGAGAGCATTCATGATAGAACTCTTCAGTGTAGAATGTGAAGGTATCACAAAGATAAATCGATTGAAATGTACCAGAGTGAAGGCGGACCACAAATAATAACGACAAGTTTTGGAGCAACGCGGTGACAGGGAACACAATACAGGAAAATATTGCGAAAGCGCCGGGAGAGTGTTCTCCTGTAGGGAAGGACGATGAATGGAGGAATGGTCTAGACCGGCTGACGTCGAGCTCGTTCGATACAGCTTTAGTAAGACTCAGACCTGCACACTTCAGATAAGACATACAACAGTACAGTCGACCCCGAGTTGCCCAGGGTAAGCGAAGCGTTGCGAGACTACGAGGTAAACGAGCGATCCTCAGGAAATCACTTTCTGTAGGAGAAATGTCCTTCGGAAATTTTTTTTGATAATTTTATCAGCTCACAATTAAAATTCAAGCAATGTGTCTGGTTAAGTCAATCAGAAATTGTAGGGGTCAGCTGTGACCGAGCGAGCTACGGCATGTGTCTCTAGAGACGAGACTCGGACCGGTTGCAGGGGCCGTGAGTTCGGGGCTCGCCTCGTGAGCATATTTTCGGGCAAGTCGGTCACAGTTCCCACTCGTCCCAACCCAGGGTGGTGAGGTCAATGGGAAGCCATGAGCGAAATTATCGGAACAAATTCTGATCTTCCTTAGGAAGACAGCTGATGACGTCCGCGACGCCAGGAATGGCAGTCGGACGAAAATCCAACCTGAAATGGTTGTTTACTTTACTTTACAATCAGAAATTGAAAGAAGATTCAAGTTCGGCCCAGTCAAAACATGTTTTTCACAGGAAAGTTTTGTTTTTTTTTCGATTTTTTATGTTGTTTGAGAATGCTGACGAATCTGAGGTTTGCCACCAAAATTTTAGGGACGGAACATCCCCGCCTCGAAATTTGTTGGTTTACGTTTCAAGGTATGTAGAATCGGAAAATCGAATACAAATTTTTCCGCGTGAAATTTAGGGCTCAAAATTGGTTTGATTAATTCAACTCCGATTAAAATTCAGACCCGATTAAAATGAGAAAAAAGCAGTGTTTTTTCTAAGGACCCCTCAAAAACTTCAAGGTTTTTGGCAGCTTGGCGGCTTATCGATATTACATTCAATTTCAGGATGATAAAAACGTAAGAATGAAAAGTGTCCCAGTCACGAGAATAAAAATGTAATATCACAAACAACATCATAGGTCACTCTCGATTCTTCTACTTTCTTAATTGCAGATGAAAAGAAAGTATGTAGAAATTGGTAGAACCCAATTTTCTATGAATTGTTCTCATCAGTATCTGATCAATTTTATCTGTATTTATAGACCAATAATCGCCTTTGTTTAAGTATCATGAGTGTCTATAGAGTGTACCTGATAATGTGGTTAGTTCATCAGGAGGATTCAACAACTAATTTGCAACAAAAAATGCCCCTTAATATATTGATGGCTCATCGCCAAAATGACGAATCGGATACACCCCCTTGAGGCCAAAGAGACGAAACTGACATTATTGACTTACTTAATTCAGCGGTAAAATAACGCATTTCCACACAATAATTAAATGTAAGAAAATTGATGAATACTCTTACGAATCTGGATTGAAAGAACAAAACTCCGAATGTCCAAAGTGATATGGAAAAATACTATGAACAGGTTGCTCAAAACTGGCAGAGCCATGAGGTCGGACCAGGGCGAAACTACGGTATTGATTACTCGGCTAAATAAACTACTCCAGTTGATTAATAATAATAAATAATATATAAATATATTTAACAAGTATAATAGTATTCTTTACTCAACTTAAAATCTAACTTTTCTCACATATTAGGATTTTTGTACCACCAAAATAGTAAGTCTCACTTAATTCAGCAAGTTTAAATCTGAGGATATCGTTGGAAAGAGCGTTAAATTTTCTTTTCTCCTTGATGTCAAACCAACATTTTATTTATGGTATTCATTTCGTGATGAAACTTTCTGAACAGAGAATTTCCACCAGAATGAGAAATTCAAATTTTTTACCGGCTATAAATGTCCTACTTTGAGGAAAAACTTGAATTTTAATCGAAATCGGCGTTCTGGCTTGGGATTGAGAGTTCCAGAGAGGGGAGGGAGGGAGAATTCTTCTTACAAAACGAACCAAAATAGGAAGAATTTCTCTATTTTTTCAATATTTTCCTGAATCAACGATTTCTTACTAAAGCCGGATTTTACCAACTAGTAGAGTTGTAGGGGCTCAATAGGAACACGGTATGTGAAATAAGAAGTCAAATAGCCAATATGATCGGGAAAACCCCGTTTTACTCACCTAATAGAAATAGTATTTCAATACATCGCCCAATCTTCATGTAACAATTGAGTGAGGAAGCTAAACTGCCCACCCAACTTGGCAAACTTTTAAAATAAAGTTAGCTTTTATACACAGAATTACCGATAATGGAAACGACTGAACCCGTGAAAAGACGTTCAGCGATATCGACAGGAGTTTCAAGCCTGAGTAGAAAAATTACCTTGGTTACGAATCGCAAAGTAAACACAACAAACGAAAGAGGTACCTGGCAGAACTCAATTATATGACTCAACAAAACCTTCCACGATATTAGCGCTCGAAGATGGACACTGGCGTGGATCTTGACAAGAAATCAATATCCGCTTTCTTCAGAATGGAAAGCTCAGAAAGGACTGTCTTGATCGAAGCTGATTGGAAACTAATTCGAGCAGCAGGTCAGACAAATTTGGGTAGCCCCAAAATCAAAATTTCCTCTTGTAACTGGTGTTTCAGAGCTTTCCGAATAACTTTATTACTTAGGTCACACAAAATTATCCAACATTCGAAATTCTCAATTTGATGAGTGGGTAAGAGTTGATATTGAGGTACAATCGCAATCTAGCGCGTATTTGGAAGATTAATTTAGACATTTAGATTTATTTATTTAGAGATAAGTATTTAGAAGTATTTGGAATATACGTCCACAATGCGGTCCAATTTCTCTCGGAATCGTCAAAAACGTGAGTGTCACACACGAGAACAAAGTAGTCACAAAGAAACTCGAACAAGAGAAATGTCCAACTGAGGCCACTTTGAATGACAAAAGGATTCGTTCAGGCGAGCTGGGTGTAACAGGGCAGTGGAAATGATGGAACATCACTCAGAGCCGAGTCCGAATTGTTTTCAAGTGTTCTGTATGATTACGACGAGCTCTATCATTAGTTCAACTCGTGGTTATTTTAGACAATTTTGTAATTCATAGGAAAGAAAACGTGAGTTTATTAGAGATTTTAAACCTCTAGTTTATTATTTTCAATTTAACAACCTTCGGAATCGAGCAAAGAAAAACAAGTTTATGCCCGCTCCCCCAAAGCTTGCAAAATTTGATGGTTTGTTTCAAGGTATTATGTGGTATCCAAAAATAAAAATGAAATAAATAAAAAATGAGAAAATCGCCCTAGCTTGGGAGCCACAATTTTTAAGTTTTTTTTCTTATACCTCTGCGGGACCAACCGTTCGCTATTGAGAATAATTAACCCTAGAATGGAAAGGTCAGCTTGAGGTCTTTAAAAGGAAAGATGGAGTAATTTTTACTCCCAGTAACAAAAATACTCCATCTTGTTCTCATTTTTTGTTTGAACGTGATAGATTCGGAGAAAATAACAACGAACAA
This sequence comes from Apolygus lucorum, assembly GCA_009739505.2. NCBI lineage: Eukaryota > Metazoa > Arthropoda > Insecta > Hemiptera > Miridae > Apolygus > Apolygus lucorum. Next base: position 15,251,969 of record CM019169.2, on the reverse strand, counting down.
CGATGTAAACTTGTTTTGTAATTATTTTTCACGCGAATAATATTTTTTAATAAAAAAGTCTGCCAAGTGGGTGTTGCACATAGCTTCCTCGTATCCATAACCCGATTATATAGATGATCCGATGCATAGTTGTTAATCTCAAAACACCAATCTCTAAGTACCTTTCACTACCCTCATAGGGGACCATCTACACGCTAATCCGGACAATCCTAGAAAATTTCATCAAATTCGGATGAAAAATTAAGTGAGTAGATGTATGTGATTGGATCAAAGAAAAAATTACTTAGCCTCGGCTGGGATTCGAACCCGGGACCCCTCTATGCGCTACCCTCTGAGCTATTGAGGCCTAGTAATGTAATGAATAGGATTTGAGATTCTCACAGGGAATCATTCCTCTATGAATGAATCCCTCTATGAAAAACCATTCTCTATGATTTTCATAGGGGACCATCTAATACTAATCTGTAACACCCCTGAAAATTTCATTGAAATCGGATGGAAAATGTGGAAGTTATGGCTGTTACAAGGAATTCACGTTTGCACATGCGCAGTCGCTTCTATTAGTCCGAGGATGATGATTTTCATAGGGGACCGTCTACACACCAACCCGCACAATCCCTGAAAATTTCATAGAAATCGGACAATAACTTCGTATAGTTATGCCCGTTACAAGGAATTCATGACAGACAGACAGACACACAGACACGGAACCAAAATTGTTCAGGAAGGTCTAAAACGCAAAACGCGAGTGAAAATTTTGATTTTGGAGAACTTTTTTTTTCATCCTTGAAAAGTGAAAATAAAGCTTCCGCTACCTCGGTAGACTCGGAAGCAAAATAATATATTTCACGTAACAAGGGATGGCAATAACCTCCACGAAGTAGGTAGTATCTATTATTAGCCGTACTAGGTCCCTACAGTATCTATTTTCACTCATACTTGGCTAAACACAGTAGAAACTTCGGTCTTACAACAAAATAAGCAACAAATTCCAACATACCATAACTAATCCAGTTATCCCATAACCAGAACCCTCCTCCTCCCGTTTTTCCTGATCAGTTATTCCATAACTGATCTTGGCAAGATTTGGCTTCATGATTAGGTACCAAAAATAATAGGTTTCTCGCAGCCTTTGCAAAATGTGGCGAAAAGAGCAATAATTTTCTTTTTCGGGGTTGTAGTTGTAGGCAATAGGGCTAGGTGATCTTGAGTGTGTAAGGGCGAAAGAATCAATCCCAAATTCTATTAGAAGAAACAGCACCACTTGCCACGGTAAACATCCTTACTGAGGCATATTATGATTTTGGTGGTGCTACCTGAGCCCACTCAGTCCATACAACCTACTCAACCCAGTGAGGAGTAACGTTTACTCCGAATTTATATTGTAGGGTTAATTTATTAGTGAATAAATCATTATTGACCTTTTTCATAAATTTAGAAGTGTTCAAATTGTAGAAGCAAATTGGAATTTTCAGAGCTCAGAGCGATCAATCATGGTTAAATCAGAGTTGATCGAGAAATTAATCATTGTTACTCGTGACCTGCCTACCAGCCTCCTGACACCCCCCCCCCCCCTTACTCCAACCATTCTTAGGTTCTTTATTGGACGCTCCTTAGACTCGCCAAGGTACCTAAAACTGGGCCTGTTTCTTAGAATAGAACTTAAGTCACTCAGTTGTACTTCCTTACTAAATACCAAATTTCTTAATGAACGCACCCACAACTTTAGAATTAAGATGTTTTCCTGGTAGGAACATGCTGTCAAGGTAGGCACTAGTAATGGAAAACCGAAGGGTGATCTTTTCAGAAAAATAATAAACCGTCATGTAGTAATTTGAAGCGATTTTTTTTCTTTATTTGCTAAGAGAATGCAGTTTTTTACGCTCGTTAGCGAGGAAGCGTGTCGAGAAAATATCACAGTTCACGTTTCAATCGAAGGTCAAACCCGTAGAGATACAACTCAGAGCCTTGAGGATGGAGGTACTAAAAATAACATGTTTTTGAAGTCTGCGGCTTCATAACGCCGTACCTAGTTGTCCTCAAGGAACTTGCATCTTTTCTTACAATCCGGGATGATTATTTCTGACTGTGCTTTCACTTTTTCGTTACGGCCAGTTACTAACCAACAGTGATGAGTGGTGAGGATGAGAAGATGAAAAGTAACCCTCTTCAGACGTCCACCGTATAATACTGCTATCTTCCACGCTTCGAGGGTCATATTTTTCCAGTTAGCTAGACGCACGTGAGAACTAGCCTCATGCGAGCCAAAATTTGCAAATTCCAGACGAAACTATAGCTTGTTTGACCAAACGCGATAAGATTTACATGGTGTGCAAACTTTTCGTGTTTCATCATTATCTCTATAGAAATACACTTCTTCAACTAATTTTCAACCAAAGTTCCTCGGAGTACCTCCTTGTTTTGGGAAATAAGTTGACTTCAACACCGTTACTTGGCACGTAGCATAACTTGGAACTTAACAGAGAATGAAGTTGGAAAGAAATATACGAATATTCAAGACGAGACTCACTTAAATTTTCTGAAACGATACTCAGAAAGTTTTTGGACTCAGAATGTAATAAAATTATGCTTTTGAACTCAATGTTTGAAGAAAACTGAAATAGTAGGTCCCAAGAGACATTTCAGTTTTTTTTAAATATTGAATTTGATAATAATCGCAACTCTAGAGGCGTTTTTGAACCAAAACTCAAACTCTCCAACAGTTTTGTTAAATTTGATTTGAGAGGAAAATACTTTCTAACATCCCAAAACACGAATATTTTGATACTTATACATAGTTGAGTCGGATGATGATTTGAGTGTTTGTGGTCGAAACGACCCTAGGTTTTCAGGTCCTCTTTGTATAAAAAAGTCCATTCATGCAGCATGAATTAATGAGCGCATTTTCAGAGAAATCTTTTTTATACTATTCAGGGGTTTCTTTTTCCAAAACGGATTTCAGTGAAGACATTTTTCGAAAAAGTCCATTCTAAAAATTTTGAGGCCATCGCAATTTTTCTTGAAAATTCGCTAAAAGGCGACGTAGGTATAACGGCTATAACTCCACGAATTTTCATGTAAATTCAAATCTGATTACACCGTTGGAAAGAGCGTAAAATGTCCGATTTTTTTTAATTGAAAAAACGGTCAAAACTGGATTTGAAACGAAAATTTGTTCAAGTCTTGGAAATCTCAACTTTTTTCAAACGCTCATAGGTTCTGTAATTCGGCACGTGAAGTTTTGCCAGTAGGCCTAAAAGAAAAACAGAAACTTATGTTTGAACGCGGAAAAACGTGATTTTTTTAAGACGATTTGAAAGGCTGACTATGGGAGGGTTTTTCCAGTTTAAAAAAATTGTTTTTTTTCATCAAAGAAATGGGGAAAATTACGCTCTTTCCAACAGTGTAATCAGATTTGAATTTGCATGCAAATTTATGTTTTATTGAGATAAGGTCGAAAACACGAAAAAATCATGAAAGTGAAATAACTCACAAACAAATTCTCTAAAAAATTACTATGAGGGATTTTTTTGCTGGAAATGAGCTCTAAAATAGATTCCTGGCCTGTGGCCGTCACGAAATGTAACACCGTGTATTATAAGACAAATGTGTAACGTTTGATTAAAATGTGTCATACGAAAGATTAATAAGCGGTCCACTTCTCTGTTTTACATATTTTAGCCTGAAGATGCTGGCAAGTGTCCAGTGAAACTGTTGCTAACAATTAAATAACACAAAATCTGTCGCCTTTCTTTTTTATATAAAGGTCCTGAAAACCAAGGGTCGTTTCGACCACCAACAGTCATTTCAATACTTGTTACTCAGTATATGGTATTTTCTAGTCTTCTTGAGAATGGCTAAGAGCTGGTAGAATCTGGTGTACGCGAATCGGAGTATTGAGTGGCACAGAAAGAATGAGGAAATGTAGGTTTGCAAAGTTAGGGAGCTTGAGATGAGCTGGACATATGCTTGTGGACTGCAGGAGGACCAGCTATGAAGCGACTAGTAACGAATACATGTGGAAGCAGATCAAAGAGAATTCCCAGGCAGAGACGGATCGACAATGAGGAACCATTCAACTAAGATGAAATAGGAGGACGTTAGCGAGAGATAGAGCTCAGAAAGGAACGTCTTATGTATACAAAAATTAGAATTACTTTAAAAACAGTAATGACCAAAAATAATGAACTTAGGCGAATATCTTCATATACGAAGACTGAAAGAAGGTAAAAAATCAGAAATGAATGCTAAATCCTATCCTCAAATCTTCAGTGCTTCCTTCACCTGCAACCCTATTCAGATTTATTCCTAAAACAATAAGTTTTATCTGTAAGTTTTATATAAAAACTAATTGAAAAAATGACAATTGTTTACTATCAATTGCTGAGTTCAGTTAAATTTCTTTCTTCCTTCGGGAAAAATTTTCCAGCGAGCGTCTTCAACAGTTGAGAAAAACTATTGCACTATTTTGATCGCGAAGGCTGTACATTTTGAAGCAAATGTTGAGGCGGTTTCAATGCCGCATTGGTAATCTTCATCAGCAATATTTTATCCAAAAAATTTTCTTCGCTAAAAAAAGACAAAAATTTACATTAGTGCCCTATTTTAAAACTATATAGGGATTTTCACCACATGGATTTACAAATTTCACCAGTACGTAACTCCGGTTTTGCACCTGGTGGGAACATGCTCAACCCTCGTAATAGGTGATGGTATTGGTGGTATTGATTATGAACTCAGATCTCGACCTTCCTGAATTATTCATATAAACGGATGAGTCACGGCTAAATAGAACGAATCTTCGTAATGTATTTGAGTTTAAAGATTAAAAAAAAGTGAATGGTTTGAAAGCGACCTGAGAGGGTCACGTAAATGGAGGTCTGTCGGCGTTATTGACCCCGTTGTTGGCAGCACGCACGTCCCATCAGTTGGATGGTAATGTTTTCCCGTTGCTCCACCTGCTACGTGCAAATAAAACCGCATATGTCGTTCCAAACTGTGCTGCTTACAAGTTCAACTTCAATCTCAAGCTCAAGGTTTTGAAGTTAACCGATTGCCAGAAAACACCCAAATTCTGAATATGGAAGATCAAACAAAGCAATGCTCTGAGACGTGCTCAACTGTTGAGTTTTCTGAATTATGCATATGGTTGCACAGATTACTAAATCTCGGCATAAAGACGAAAATAATATGAATTGAATGACGAATAATGACGAATAATCTATGAAAAAAAAAATGAAAAAAAATGTGTTTGTTTTTAGTAGGGAACCCTTGTGCACGTGCTGTAGGACGCAAGAACTCATATTCCCCAAAATTTCATCTCTCATTTTCCGATTCAGAGAGTGGGAGACCGTTAATATTTTATACAAATTTAATAAAATAAACTCAGCCGTAGTCTCTCCCCAGAGGTACAAGTTGAGTGCACCATATTCGCCAAAGGGGTAGCCTGGGGGAGATGGAAACCGATAAAGACCCGAGATCAAGTAATGAGAGATTCTGATGGGAAGCTCTGGTCGTCTTTCACTCTCAAAGGTTCGTTTTCCAAACTAAATTTGATCAGTTTTGATACTTGTTTCTCAGGCATAAGATCGACTTGATGGGCGATTACTGATCGGTAATACCTGTAAATAACCACTTCCTTCTTATACCTCCAAGTAAGCAGGAACCGCTTCCTAGTGAATGTTGAACTTGACGGGCGATCTTGGATCGGGAACGCCAGTTGAACAAATATCCTGTCCTCTACGAGTAGTGACCGCCTTACCTACGTGTCCAATGTAGATGGATTGTAAAGCTTGTAAAGCTTTTGGATTGTAAAGCTTTTGGCTTTGAGATATAGACACTATACGTTGAGGAGCAGAGCTGTCCGCAGTGCAGCGCTGGTGCAATAGATGACTCATACCATTTCGTATGTAAGTGCACGGCACTAATTGGCGTAAGGACGAAAATTTTCAATGTAGCAGAAATCACACGAAATGGTTTCGAAGAATTGTTAAGGAAAGGCGACCCATTGCTGGTAAGGTTCTGTATCATAGCATGGCCCTTGAGGTACAATCAAGGAGTACAACCTATTGTAGGGGTAGGTAAACTTTTATGTACCACAAAATATGTTTCTAATTCAATTTTAAAGTATTTACGTTCAATTTTGAGAATATTGTTGTCAAATAAGATATGGTATCAAATTCGAAGGCGCGGACTCACCTGACGTCCCTTAAATAGGGACATGGCTAATGCATACTCCTGTTATTTTGTTGTAATTTGTTGTTACTTCAATAAAAGCATGTTCTCTCCCTTTCCCCCTCTCACCCTCCCCTCCCCCGCAATACGTGTCCAATTTTATGGGCGATCTCTGATCGGGAACACCTATTGGGCATTTACCTACCTTTACTTAACAGCTAATAGGTACAGGAATACATTTCCTAGGAACACTTGCTGCATACTACCAGACTCTAAAACCAAACTTTCGTCAACTGACCGTCAGGGGTCAAATTGTACAAATACCAATATTATATTGGGAAAGTAAAGAAGACATTAATGCGAATTATTTTAATAGCTACCTTACTCAATAGCCCGCTGATTTATGAAGGATTCAGGTGTTTCGGTCGGTGCCAAATTCGAATTCAGCACCCTAGAAAACACATAACTTATTTCCAACCATAATTTTGCAAAGAAAGGCTATACAAGGAATGAGTAGATTTCTCGTGCCCCTAAACTACCCCTAGAACAGCATTTTTCGAGAAAAATCGGACATAACAACTGTCGTTCAGTTGTTTTGAATCAACCTTACGTCTGAGGACAATTTCTTATAACGAGTAAACTACTTGCAAACGAACATCAAGATTCAATTTTGAGAATTTTAATTCCTGAAAGGTCTAATCATCGCAAACATAATCTCCCTGTGACACAGATTTGTCACCATTCAGCCTAAAAGTCAGTCTCGAGTTGGTTGCTAGCCGGACCAATAAAAATCCAATCATAATCCCCAATCTCCAATTAAAATTGGAGTGTTATAGAATCATGAAAAGAGTGAAAGAGGTAGAGAAAAGGCGCCTAATTTTAAGAAGGTTCCTAATTTTGGAGGTATCTGTCCAACTACCTCAGATATCTTGCTAATCACCCATTTAATCATTTCGTCTTAACCAATTTTAATTTCCACTGATTACTAGGTACAATGTTAATCAGGGGAAATTAATGGCTCAGAACCAACAGAATCGGCCATCATTGGCTGTAATTCCCAGGTGTCCATTCTGTTTTGGTTTATTATTTTCAATAATGAATCTTTGGAATAGACCAAGAAAAAAAAAGTGTTAACCCCCCTCAAAATTTATTGGTTTACGTTTCAAGGTACGTAGAATCCAAAAATCGAATAAAATTTGGCCGTCCGTCCGACTACTGAGTGCTGATACAATAATGTGATGTAAATATTTATGTACAATACCATCAATTGTAGTGGTCAAATATAAATTGTTAATGGTATATGGGCTCCATTTGGGGTCTAGTTATGCCCCGAAGCTTTTGGTTGATGTAGGTCACTTCTAAGAGTTGAAGTTTTGAAAACGCCCTAGCTCAAAAAAATTCGATATAAAAGGTATTGTTTTTCCATCAATTTAGGATAGTGTTGAATTTGTATAACTTTTAGAGACCACGCGGAGCCCTGTAGGACAAACCGTTCGCTCCCTACAAGAACTTGAGGGTTAGACTTACGATAAATCAGAAACAGGAGTGTGAATCGCAAGAGAGGCCTAATCCCCATTCAAATTTTTGGCTGACTGAAATGCGATCGATGTTTTTCTTCATGTAGGTTGGTGGTAACAATGGCAAAGCCGTGTTCTTTGCAGACGAATGATCTATATAGAAACATATTGTTTAGTAATGCATGCATTCCAGGGGACGTCCCATTGGATAAGCATTAGATCAGTTTAACCAGTTGTTAAGCGATAAGACTGTTTCTCTCGATGTAATTTATTTATTATTTTAGGGAAGAAATAGTGAAACCCCTCCCCCCCATTATAAACACACACTTCTAGCACACTGGCTCTTCTGGCTTCTGGCACTTCTAGCGGCATGATAGCCTCGAATCTGAAGAGCATTTTAAAATCCATGATCTACGACACCCAACATGCGAATTCGAGTCCCCCCCCCCCACCACCACCACCAATGGTGCCAGTCTGGCACCAAAGCGGAAATTCGTCGTAACATTGAACTTTCATCTATTAGGTTTAGTAGGCAGTCCGTCGAATGTCACATCCGTATTCAAGGTGAAACACAACAAACAAAAAACACGATATAAGCGGTTTATGGCATCATGGCACCATGTCCTGGCACCATGGTGGCACCACTATTAGTTCCATGGTGGTACAGAGAATAATTCATGACAATCCGGAGGTATAATGAGAATTTTTCCTCAATTTCAAAACTTGGGTACAATTAGTAAGCAGTAAAGGAACCGAAATATTGAAAAATCGGATATTTTGTGAATATTATCCCCCCACTCACCCCCTCCCCTTGCGAATTTTGGTACTCTGGTAAAATCATGTACAACTCGGAAGTTATTTGAGTCAAACAAAAAAAGAAACACGCAAATCGGTTGGAAATTGAGGCCTGGGCAGATTTTACAAGATTATGCACGCAAACGCACGTTTTTTAAGCATTAACCCCCCCTTTCCCCCTCTTGAAAAGCAAAATCCGAAATTCCGGCGCCGTAGTGCACAACTAGATAGTTTTCCGCGTCGAAGAAAAAAAGAACCACGAAAATTGGTTGAGAACTGAGGCCTGGGCAGAGTACACAAGATTATGCCCAAAAACGCACGTTTTTCGAGCATTAACCCCCCCTTTCCTCCCCTTAAAAGGCAAAATTCGAAATTCCGGCGACGTAGTGCACAACTAGATAGTTTTCCGCGACGAACAAAAAAAGAACCAGGAAAATCGGTTGAGAACTAAGGCCTGTGCAGAGTACACAAGATTTTGTTACACACACACACACATACACACACACACACACACACACACAGACACACACAGATACACCTATGGTTTTTTTCGCGGATTTGGATTCAGAATGGTCTAAAACGGATTACTGTGTGGTTATTTTTTTTTTTCTGTTGAAAAAACTTCACCCCAGATCGATCGCATAAGGACGCCCAAGTCTTACTGTGGGACGTCCTAAAAATAATAAACTTTTGTGTAATAATTTGCAGCGTTTTTTCCTTAAATCTGTTAACAGAGTCATTTTGGACAGGAATTCCATGCCATTAGATAGTATTTCATTGGTGGTGGGATCTTGTTTCTAATTTGGGATGAAGATTTTCAATATACCAAAATCATTATGGCTTATTGTATAGTATTCAACGAGCTTTTGTCGTTTCATTTTAGGTTTGATATTTTATTTAAATTATGGATGGAGGAATAGAAGATTAAGACCGCGTGAATTGAAATTCAGGTATCCTCTGAGTGTCGCATATTAGGCGACTATTTTTCAAGTAACCTGAGAAATCACGTTTTTGCCTAAAGTGCCTGTCAAATGCAATTTATGACTTTTTTGAATGATAAAATGGAGTTCTAATAACACTGCAATAAATTGTAAAAGTAGGTAACACTAGTTTGGCGTAATTTCTTCATGTTTCGAACAGGAAAAATCACTGGTATGATTATATCCATTCCACTCATTGTTATAGAAGCGCTAACAGGAAGTAATATTCCATTAATCGGTGTTCTGCAACGTGCACATTGCAGCTGGAAGAAGCTTCCGTGTCATTTCCCTTCTAAGCTATTTTATTAAACTGTATACATCTACTTTTCCACCAATCATGGACCGTATCCAACGAAATTTTATGTCATGGAACTGAATTTTTTGTCTCACGGTAACTTCATTTAACACGGTGTAATGATTTCAAAACAAAAACATTGATTTTCCAGTTGATTGGCTTTTAACGCGTTTTCATTATTTCAGTACCTACAATAAAAATAGATATACTGTTTTTCTTGCTCCAACGGACCCATCGTAAAATAACCGTTTTCCATGGAGGTAAAAGTTGAAGAACTCAATTCACATTCATTACTACGAAAATCTTCGAAAAGCCTCTTCTTCCAAATTCAAGCTATTCGCAATGATACGAAAACCTGCCAGATATTCACAGGCCAAAATATGGTACGCTGGTGGACAGTTCTCGAAGGGTTGGCAAAAGTGAAAGAACTCAATTAAGTTCCATTATTATGACAATCTTCGAAAAGCCTCTTCTTCCAAATCCAAGCTATTCGCAACGATACGAAAACCTGCCAGATATTCACAGGCCAAAATCTGGTACGATGGTGGACAGTTCCTTCAAGTTGACACCATCAAGGTGGGAATAGTTACTCGTTGGAACATCTTGAGAACCATTCCTTCCCCAGAAATGAGAAATTCAGACCCATAACAGCCAAAGAACAGAACGAGGAAAGAAAAGGTAATTTTTCAAGTGACGAAAGAGATCTGATCGTCGGAATTAAACAGTTAACCTCGAAAACTACGGTTTTTGTTTGCCCATCATCAATATTAATTTAGCAAACATCACAACAAACACGTAAATAAACGACGTAAATTAATTTTGCACATTTTAAAGGAATAGTTAATGTACTACGTAGATCCTGCTCAACCGATCATCGTCAAAATTTTGAATGGGGTGCTGAAAGTGTCAGTTTTTCGACCTTCTATCGTGCTCGTCTTCGTCTCAATAAACTTGTTTCTTAAACCCGACTCGAGCTTTTCCATTTACTCTGCCTTAAAGATCTATGTCATCTAGTTAAAGATAAAAATCAAACAAACATCATAGAAATTATTGATCAAATTGTGAACAGATATAATTAACGAGGCTCAGTGCGAATCATGCACAATTTTCAACATGCAAGTTGTTAATATTTGAACACTATCAACGGAGAGAATAGGAGAAAACCATAACATCTAGTTAACAGATAAGGATGGGATATTATTTATTCACACTAGTTATTCAATGTTTCAGGCACACACGCCTCGTTCATTATTTAGTGTGAGAATATACTCCAACAGTTGTGTACATATGAATGACGGGGCATCACTTTCAAGAAATGTCACGAAATAAAAGTAGTGTCTTTTTGTCACATTAAACTATCTGGTACATTCATAGATAACTTTTTTCCTTCTAATCATTCGTAGGGAAAATTGTCCTTGCAAACATGGATCATATAAACGGTGCTTTGCAGATTTCTCATGACATTATGTGAATGTTCTCATTGACCGGGTTCTTTCTATTACCCTGTGGCTCAAGGCGGAACATGAAAAACGTCCTTTCGTTGACAACTCGGACTGCATGTGAACAAATTCCATAACTCCTATCCATCTTTAGACGTCATCAACCCAAACCATTCATGTGAACTCTTGCTACAGTTTTTTGAGGCTTCTCCAGACAGTATAAGCGTATCACCATGCCTTCCTTATATACATGGATCATACAAACAGTGCTTTGTAGAAGACGATTTATGTGACTCTGTTGCTAATGGTGAATATAACACAGAACTCCTTCTTTCATTTGCAACCTCAGACTCAACGTGAATACGTTCCATAATTCCTCCATTCCATCTACAGACTCAACCCAAATCATTCTCGTGAACTCTTGTTGCAGTTTAAGGCTTCTCCGGGCAGTATAAGCGTATCACCATGTCTTTCCTTGCATACATGGATTATACAAACAGTGCTTTGTGGAAGACGATTTATGTGACACTCTTGCTCAGAGCTAATGGAACACGGAACATGTTCTTTCAGTGGCAACCTCAGACTCCATGTGAACACTTTCCATAATTCCTCCATTCCATCTACAGACTCAACCCAAATCATTCTTGTGAACTCTTGTTGCAGTTTAAGGCTTCTCCAGGCAGTATAAGCGTATCACCATGTCTTTCTTTGCATACATGGATTATACAAATAGTGCTTTGTGGAAGAAAATTTATGTGACACTGTTGCTCAGAGTTAATGGAACATGGAACATGTTCTTTCAGTGGCAACCTCAGGCTCCATGTGAACACTTTCCATAATTCCTCCTTACCATCCAGTTTGTATCAATCCGACTCATACCTGTGAACTGTTGGTTTTTACATATTTCAAAGGTTGCTAGAAGTATTCTAGCGCTGCTCCAGACAGTAAAAGGATACCATCACCCTTCTTGTCTTTCTGTTCTTGCTTACATGAATGATAAAAACAATGCCTTGCGGATATCTTTTAATGAAGAGACGAGGGACCATAAGGCATGGTGTGAGTGTGATCTCATTTCTGTGACACTGTTGCTCAGAGCTAATGGAACAGGGAACATATTCTTTCAGTGGCAACCTCAGACTCCATGTGAACACTTTCCATAATTCCTCCATACCATCCAGCTTGTATCAATCCGACTCATACTTGTGAACTCTTGGTTGTTACATATTTCAAAGGTTGCTAGAAGTATTCTAGCGCTGCTCCAGACAGTAAAAGGATACCATCACCCTTATTATCTTCCTGTTCTTGCATACATGAATGATACAAACAATGCCTTGCGGATATCTTTTAATGAAGAGACGAGGGACCATAAGGCATGGTGTGAGTGTGATCTCATTTCTGTGACACTGTTGCTCAGAGCTAATGGAACAGGGAACATATTCTTTCAGTGGCAACCTCAGACTCCATGTGAACACTTTCCATAATTCCTCCTTACCATCCAGTTTGTATCAATCTGACTCATACCTGTGAACTCTTGGTTGTTACATATTCCAAAGTAGAGGAAGTTAGAAGTATTCTAGCGCTGCTCCAGACAGTAAAAGGATACCATCACCCTTCTTGTCTTTCTGTTCTTGCATACATGAATGATACAAACAATGCCTTGTGGATATCTTTTAATGAAGAGACGAGGGACCATAAGGCAACCTAACAAACCGAACATGTTCTTTCAGTGGCAACCTCAGGCTCCATGTGAACACTTTCCATAATTCCTCCTTACCATCCAGTTTGTATCAATCCGACTCATACCTGTGAACTGTTGGTTTTTACATATTTCAAAGGTTGCTAGAAGTATTCTAGCGCTGCTCCAGACAGTAAAAGGATACCATCACCCTTCTTGTCTTTCTGTTCTTGCTTACATGAATGATAAAAACAATGCCTTGCGGATATCTTTTAATGAAGAGACGAGGGACCATAAGGCATGGTGTGAGTGTGATCTCATTTCTGTGACACTGTTGCTCAGAGCTAATGGAACAGGGAACATATTCTTTCAGTGGCAACCTCAGACTCCATGTGAACACTTTCCATAATTCCTCCTTACCATCCAGTTTGTATCAATCCGACTCATACCTGTGAACTCTTGGTTGTTACATATTTCAAAGTAGAGGAAGTTAGAAGTATTCTAGCGCTGCTCCAGACAGTAAAAGGATACCATCACCCTTCTTGTCTTTCTGTTCTTGCATACATGAATGATACAAACAATGCCTTGTGGATATCTTTTAATGAAGAGACGAGGGACCATAAGGCATGGTGTGAGTGTGATCTCATTTCTGTCACACGGTTGCTCAGAACTAATAGAACACGGAACATGTTCTTTCAGTGGTAACCTCAGACTCATGTGAACAATTCCATAGTTCTTCCTTACCATCCAGTTTGTATCAGTCCGACTCATACCTGTGAACTGTTGGTTGTTACAACATTCTATGGCTGCTAGAAGTATACTAGGACTGCTTTAGACAGTTAAAGGATACCATCACCCTTCTTGTCTTTCTGTTCTTGCATACATGAATGATACAAACAATGCCTTGTGGATATCTTTTAATGAAGAGACGAGGGGCCATAAGGCATGGTGTGAGTGTGATCTCATTTCTGTGACACTGTTGCTCAGAGCTAATAGAACAGGGAACATGTTCTTTCAGTGGTAACCTCAGACTCATGTGAACAATTCCATATTTCCTCCTTACCATCCAGTTTGTATCAACGAAATTCAAATCTGCGAACTCTTGGTTGTTACAAAATTCTATGGCTGCCAGAATAAGTATTCTAAAGCATATTTTTGGGCCAAGTGCCACCAAAAATCGCATACCTCATTCTTTTACGGTAATATTTATCGACTAGGAAAAGAGCGTGGATCCTCGTGAACATCACCATACTGTATCCAAAAGGATGGCTCCTTTTCATACCAAGGTCCTTTTCATTTATTTATTTTCTTTCGTATCACTCGATACTGATCCAACCGGTATGTTCTCTAAGCCTACACAAGTGATATCGATACTTTAAAGCACAAAGGCAACATACATGTCCATCCACCTTCCAAATTTTTAATTTTTTTAAATTTTAGAAACAAAACACAAAATCAACAAAACTATTAATGACCTTTTTGACGATTATAGCTTGAGATTTTGATGAAGAAACTAAAGAGTTCAGTGTAATAAATCATTATTTTAGGAATGAGGTATTTCAGTCAATTTTTTTAATTATTTTTTTCTTCAAAAGAGTATGGCTCAGGAATAACGGTAATCGGGTCTGTTCGTCGAGAAAATGTTTTTAAAAAATCAGAGAAGCTAAGAAAAGTTGAAGATTTGAATGGTGTGATGTAGCTAGCCAATCGTGACGTAGCTAGCCAACTGTCTTTGAAAAAAGTATCCATGCACAGAAACCCTTGGATACTACAAAATACTACTCACACACGAGCGCGGTGTAGTCTGCGGCGTAGTCCTTGCCTAGTGTGTGTGCATTTATAGCGGCCCGCCTTTTTCAAACGTGTGATCTCTTTAATTAATTTTTCTACCACATGTTATAGTATCATTGGGCTTAAAGTTGTAGTATATAGGTTTTCAAGGGTGCTAAATCCAAATTTGAGGTCAAAAACCTGAATTTCCAACCCACCGAAATACCCCATTGTGAACTGGTGAAAACTTCTTTTGCGTTTTTCTGAAAACTCCGTTTTTGGACATACTTTTGGGTATCGATATAATTCAAGAACGTCAACCTGTGTATTTATCAAATATTACCTACTGAGTCATTCAAGATATCGGTATTGGACGATTACCGATTTTATTTTATAATGATCTCAAGAACGTAAAAAAATTGGTAGCTGAGCGTGGATCAACTTTATAACGCTCTTGAGATCGTTACATCCTGTAGATTAGAAGTAGAATACACCAATATAGATGGACCAAGGTCAATCTCACTTTGTCGTTAATATTTCAGAAAATTTGATAAAACGATGAATCACCGCAAAAATAAAACGTTAAAGAGAAAATAAGGCAGTTAGGAAGTAGGTAATTAGTTGAAGAAAAGTGCGGTCCGAGACTTGTGGAGATTTAGTTAGATCAAGGAAGGTGTTAGAACGAGTTTTCCATTTTCCAACCACAAATCAACTCGCAGGAAACTTGCCTTTTCCAGAAGTGGTGCGAAAGTTTCGACGCTCCTTTGCTTCATCAAGTGCTTTCTCCGCAGCTGCATCACGAAAATCCGAACGCGCTTCCGCAGAGCGGCGAACCCGCTGTCGATCATGTCTGGAAATCGGAAAAAACCGTCAATTCGAGGAGTTTCCCGGGCCTTCGCGAGCGGTTCGCGAAGATTCGCCGAACGTTCGCGGCGACTTCCAGGTCGACGGATCTGAGCCGACTAACTGGAAGAGGAGGCAGTTCGGATGCCTCGGCCGGTTTGAAGCTTTCACCGTTGGCTCGTCCGATTCTGCCGACCTTCCGAGATCTACGATGCTCCTTTCTCCCACTTTGGCATCCGTCTAAGCCACGACAGAGGGGGATGACCGAGCCGACCCGACTGAATCCCGAATTCGTTAGAACGAACTGTTGATGTTTGTTAATGAATAAGGATTTTTCAAAATCCAAGTTTCATACTTGTTTCATTCCAACCGGTACATCGAAGCAGAACCATTTCACAAGATGCACCCTCAGGCAAGGCCCAAGTCATTCATAGTCCCAAACCCCCATCAGATAGGTTGTCGATTGTCCAATCGCCTCAATAAAGTGACAAGCCTTTAATATAATATAATACCTATTAAGAATTTCAAGAGAGTGAGCTTATCAAACACGAACTTTACCACATAAGTGACTTTTTGCTACCGAGTCTACCAAGGTAGCGGAAGCTTTGTTTTCAAGGATGAAAAAAAAAGTTCTCCAAAATCAAAATTTTCACTCGGACCTTTCACTTAGACCTTTCTGAACAATTTTGGTTCCGTGTCTGTCTGTGTGTCTGTCACAAAGTGGATTTTTCGAAGAAAACCTTCGTTTTTCGTAGGTACATAAAATGAGCATCATTTGTAGATATAATCGCGAGCATAAAGTAACACTTTTGAACACAACAAAAACACTGAATTTCTGGCTGATTGAAGTTTTTGTTGAGTTCAAAGGTGTTACTTCATGCTCACTACCACATTTACGAATAATGCGTATTTTATGTACGAAAAACGAAGGTTTTCTTCAAAAAATCCACTTTCTAGCAGTCAGAACCATTCGGAAGTATCACTATTTTATTCAGCGTAAAAAATTACAAAGGAAATGATACCAAAATCGTCAAGCCATCTTGAGGTCGAGGGGGACCATAAACCGCTTAAAACACTGGATTTGCTTGTAAAACACACGTTTTCTGGCATTCAAACTTAATTTACTCTTCCAATTTGAATGTTAAAAAGAAAAATTGATAGACCGTTGAAAAGCTCACAATTTGAGCATGTTTTCTCCGAAGAGCACCCATCGAAAAGGGCAGGGATTTAGAGTGAAAACTTTGGTCGAAGAAAGTCAAGTTTCAAAAAGTTTTTAGAGTTAGCTTTTTGACTTGATTTTTTGAAACTATTTTATTGCTGAAATATTTTGATTTTGCACTAGGTAGCTTAGGAATTTAACGCTCTTTCTAACGGTGTAGTCAGATTTGAATTTTCAGGAGAAATAAGGGAGTTATGACCATATCAGTGCCGTAAGGTCGAAAACGCGAAAAAAAACTCAAAGTGAAAAAAAAGGAATTTTGAGTGGCTTAAAAGAAAATTGCTATGAGACATTTTTTGTTGGAAATACCTTGTAGAATCGAAACCTGAAGTTATGTCCATCGAAAGTGCAGACACCCTGTATAATCGGGTTATGGATACGAGGAAGCTATGTGCCACACCCACTTGGCAGACTTTTTTTTTACTATGAACTCTTATACTATTTATTGAGAATGGAAAATATTATTTATCCTATGTTTTAACTGCTATTTATTCAAAATATTGTCATTATATACCTAGTACTCTCGCTTGTAAAATATTTATTACCTATTTTATGCTTAGTTATCTGGTTATAACCAACCTGCGATCTTAAACTGACTGATTTTATACCTCAACTGTCACATTGGGAATGACTTTGATTGTGTATACAGGGTGTCTCTTGTTAAGGACCGAAAAACTTGGAGAGTCGATTCTACAACTAAACTGAATTAGAAAATGTCTCTTAGCAATTTCGTTTTAACTCCTTGTTTTTCCCATTTAAAGATTTTGTACATGTGTTCGACTTATGTCTACCAATATTACCATTACTACCTTAATTTACAGTAAACATGTAAAAATAAAAATGCCCGTTGGAAAGGGCATAAAATTTCCCATCTCTCCAGTGTAAACAAAAAACAATTTTCGGGGTCCTGTTGGGTGAAAAATCAAGTCTTAGAGTAATTTTTGTCCAATTGGCAAAATGTATATTTTTCTTTTTTTTCCTTATGGGTTTTCACGAACCTCGTCACTAAAAACTTTGCAAAGATCTCAGCTTTCCAATGGTATAATCAAAAAATATTTTACAATCGAATTTAAGGGAGAAATTTGTATTATGAACGCGGAAAATGTGCATATATTTTTTTCAATGAAATCGGGGGGAACTCAGCGCTTGGGAGAAGCGGCGGCGGTGTAGTTCTTGCGTCAAATCGTGGAGTTCGTTGAAAAAATGCACGTTTTTCCGCGTCCAAACTCAAATTTCTCTCTTATTCGATTGTAAAATATTTTTTGATTATACTATTGGAAAGCTGAGATCTTTGCGAAGTTTTTAGTGAAGAGGTTCGTGAAAACCCATGGGGAAGAAAAACCTTAACAAGAAAAAGAAAAAAATATGAAATTTTGCCAATTTGACTAAAATTACTCTACAACTTAATTTTCACCCCTTAGGTTCCCGAAAATAGTATTTTTTTTTGACACTAGAAAGTTGGGAAATTCTACAACCTTCCCAACGGTGCCTTTATTATTACATGTTTACGGTAAATTAAGGCAGTTATGGTAATTTTAGTAAATATAAGTCGAACACATGAAAAAAATCTTAAAATGGGAAAACTTGGAAAAACAAGGGGTTACAGTTTGGTTCTCAGATTAGAGATTGATGTTTTGACATTATCTACCTACTAGGTATGCATCGGATCTTAATATATATACAATTGGGTTTTGTATACGAGGAAGCTATGTGCTAGTACGAATAAAATCACTCGCGATGAGATTGTGGAAAACCATTTTAATAAAAACGGAGTTGAGTAGAATGTTGTCTATTTCCACGAAAATAATGAGTTATTTTCGTGGAAATAGACAACATTCTACTCAACTCCGTTTTTATTACTATGTGCTAGACTCACTTGGCAGACTTTTGACGTCAACAAATTCTATAATTTATGTTACTCTTTGTAATCAAGCTACACTGACCACTCAACTCGACAAACTTTTGTAGGTTTAAAAAAGTTCAGAAGCTGTCCTATTAACCTAAATATAGGATGTTTGGAATTAAAATGTCGTTTACCAAGAAATGGAGTTGACAAATATTTGCGTATAGTAATGACCATAAAATTTAAGTCTGAAGACCGAGTTTTTTCGATTTTTCCAGTTTGTTAATTTCACAAGAATAGAAATAAACAGACTCGAGTCATGACACCGTTGCGAGCCGAAATGACAACGAGCACCGCTAACGAACTTTGATAAGCCGTGATGCGAACGCACAGAAAGCTGAATACTAACTAAGCGAGTCGCGTGATGTACGAGCACATGGCAGATATCTGCTTTGTTGACCCGCTGGAAGGAAAGAAGACGGCTTGTCTCAAATAAATTATGTAGCGTCTCCGTTTTACGTACCGCGAATGACCAGATCGAAATACGCGTCGTCGTTGCGTCATAACGTCTATCAAACATTGAATGAACCCGATCATCCACGGAGAACGCTGAAATTGGTCACGAAAAAAAGATGGCTGCCAAGTTGAGTGGGAATTGTAGCTTCTTCAAATGGAATAACTTAACCGTTTAGTTTGTTGGAGTACAAATGTGTGTGACACACAGCTGCTTCAGATCCACTGGGTAGACGATCCAATAGTAGAAAGCGTAAGAACTAAAACAGACAACTAATCAACCAAAGTTGGAGGAAATCTGACAGCTACGTCTGCAGGTCTCCACCTTAGTGTCACCACCCGCGTCTTGCTCAGCATTTATTTGAATCGGTAGTTGGAAAAAGAGATTATTAAAAATCTACAAAATCATATCTACAAGTATTCAAGTTTTTAAATACTCAAAACTTGTAATATTTATAGGTGCTGTTATGAAGGGGTTTTATTTTAAATAGGCAACACTTCACTACGAAAACGAAACAATTTTTGAGCGAATAGCAGCGAACAGTAACGAACAAACGCAAACAATAAGATAGGAAGAGAGGGATGTCGGGCGCTCGTTGACCAACGAAAACACACGAGTCCACCCGAACCCTAGACAAAATCTTTCAGCAAATTTAAATTACTTCCCACAATAGGAGGCAAAATCAACACGAGTACAGAGCATTCCACCGAATCCGGAAGAATGTAGTGGAAATCATGCTTACGGTTTGGAATTAACTTTTGAGCTTGCCTCAAGAGCGATTAAATTCGTTGAGAACCATCAAGACGATTCTATTTTTACTTATACTTAGTGTCATTTTTGTGACATGAGTATCAGATTGGACTGACAGGTAGAAAAACAAAAGTTTTTGACGGGTGCTTCCAAAATGCGGGAAAATGGCTAAAAACATTGTTTTGATAAAATTACTGACCAACGGCACATTATGCCCACTTGAGAAATTTCTAGATTTGAAGATACTCATTTCAAAAAATTCAGGATCCCTTTCACCACGATGGGTTAAATTATCAACGGAACGAAAATTTGCGGGCTTCATTTCAAGAAGAACAGAAATTCCATGCCAGAAAATCATTGCAATAAGTAGGTGTACTTATGAAGCATTAAATGCTTCATATTGTAAATTTTACATTATGATGATTTTCACGATCATATTGATAGTTTAATAAATTGGCAATCATCAACCCGATTGTATTAACGTTAAAAGTTGAGACTGCGTCCCAATGATTCATAAGCTAGGCGTATTGAAGTCAGTCCAACATACCTAATGAATAAAGTATAGTGGATTTCGTTTATAAAGATCCTCGGCATACAGGTTTCCTCCTGGATCCTGTGACAGTAATATCGTTATAAGAGGACATCACTACACCCAGAATAGAAAAAATAGAGTTGGTAAATAAATCAAATAAAGCAAATAAATAAGCTAATATAAGCAAATAAATCAAATCCCATTGTTACATCCAACCTATCACTATATTCGGCATTGTAATAAACGGATTATACTGTATTATACATGAACCTCCACTCACTTCTTCCTAAGCTTCAGTGCAGTTGTAATTTTTTCCTTATATTTCAACGCAAGAGGGAACCTCCACAACTATCAGAAGCCGTGTTCTAGATGATAAATCTATTTTTGAGAAACGATGACTCAACTGTTCTAATGTAGTGAGCCAAACGACTTGGTATTTTCAACGTTTCTGTAAGTAAAGAGTAAATTACCACAAGAAACAATTATTTAAGATGGAAACTTCTGAATAACGACTCTTGAGACCGCAAGAAGCCAATTTGATTTGAAATACCATTTCTAAAACCCCAGCGGCTGTTGTGAAGCGCTTTGTGGTGACAATTTACTAAATTATTACGTCATGATCGATTTTAATAAGGTAAATCTAGATAGAGTTTATAATTCATTGTAGCAGTGGGGATGTTAAAGAATGGAAAAACGGGAAAGAGAACCCGATTGGTCCTTTGAGATCGACTTGAGCTCGATAGCCAAAATCGCAAAATCGTAAGGGCTGATTTCTATGGATCTATTTCCACCGACTTTATCACCTAAAATTTCATTACTTGGAAGTTTTGGCTTATTTGATAAACATTTAATACCGATTAACCCTAATTAGACCAAAACAATTTTTCATCGATTTATGGCAAATTTCCGGTAGTAACTTCAGCATCAAACTTCCAATAGCTCACAAAAAATGCAGTTCTGCCGATTAAATATTAAATTGTGATCAAAATTTAGTTACTCTAGTTACACCTTGGGACCGCTGTGGAATTCTTAAGATTTTTTAGTTGCTCCAGTGACACCATGGGATTGGCGCGCCGTTTACCGTATTGATTTGGTGTCACCTGTGGTACCATGGGCGGAGGGATTCAGTAATCAAAATATAGAGGACAAAAAATGCGCCTTTCAACCACAAAAAAAAAAATTAATCACAGACGAATAGAATTTTTTTCACATTTTCACAGCAAAGTTCTTCAATTTTCTAAAAAATGAAACTAAGTAATGTTTTCAAAAATAAAAAAGTTGCCGTTGAGGTGACTATGCACCAGTGGTTTTGATGGTCCATATCCTTACTCAGACTTCAAGAAAATCCGTTGAAATTTGGTGTCACTAGTGGTACCATGGTCCTATAAGGGTTAACAGGACGTTTCTTTTTGTTTTCCGAACGTTACAAGCGTCAAGTCACGATGGTGTTTGCGAGAATCACATACTGCATCATTTACTGTACTCCTGCTGTAGTCATATTGTAGGACTATGTGGAGAAGGAAGCAGAAAGGACCCATTTCTCCTTTACCATTCACTTCACTCAGGCAAGCGCTCTCGGGGCAAGATATGGCCCCTTTTTCAAGCCTAAAGTAAAAAAACTATTTATTCGAAGACCAAAAATTAATAAAATTGAACCGCACATAATCACGGTTGCGAAAACCAACCGGTCAAAAATATATTGTTAAAAATTTTAACCTTGAAAAGGTTTTAGCGATGGGACCCCCGCCGAAAAACGACAGGAAAAATCGACAGTAAAAAGCGACAGGAAAGTAGCGCTATGATTTATCATATGCTTGACAACCTGATGTTATTATGAATAAGGAGGTATCTTAAATATTACAGTGGAAGAAAGATAAAGAGGGAGAGGGAGCAAAAACCTTTTCAAGGTATGTCACATTTTAGCCATTAGGCTCTAAGCGGAAATCATCCGGGGGTGCAGGGGGCGAAGCCCCCGCCGAGGCGCGCAGCGCCGAGTTTTTACTTGATTATTACTTTTTGTCAATAAAAACAACTGAAAATGAGCACTCAAGACAGAACTGAACAACACACCCAACTAACACACAGACTTAACATCAAAGGAGAGAAAGAAAACAACCTAATATGTAGATCCTGCCCGCTATCTGTGATACGAACGAATAATTGTCATGGAAATAGAAGAAGGTGTGTTTTTGAGATTTTTTGTTTTGTATATTTAGAATGTAAAATTTTTTCAAAATTATGCTTAAAATGATTTATTTAATGGTTTTTTCAGTGAGAGATGCTTTCAAGCTTGGCAGGGTTAGAGGATTAGTGTTTGTGATGGATGGAGGATACAGTATGACTGCAGATTATTAAACATTGGTAGGTTGGTTGTTTTGTTTCTATTCTTTGATGTTTTGTCTGTGTGTAAGTTGGATGTATTGTTCTGTCTTAAGTGCTCATTTTTTATTGTTTTTATTGACAAAAAGTAAGTAATAATTATGTAAAAAATGTAACAATATGTTTTTGACCGGTTGGTTCTAGCAACCGTGATTATATTACAATTATGTGTGGCTCAATTTCATTATTTTTTGGTCTTCGAATAAATTGTTTTTCTATTTTGGGCTTGAAAAAGGGGCCATAGCTTGCCCCGAGAGCGCTTGCCTGAGTGAAGTGTATATAAAGGAGGATTGGTTCTTTCTGCTTCTTTCTCCACATAGAGTAGAACCGTATAGGTCCACCGTCCATATTTAAAAAAAATTATATTCAATTATCCTAAATAGTTTGAAAGCTTTTAATAGAATTCAAATTGGTCTATACTAATCACAAGAAATAAATTGTTGCAGCTGTTTTAAAAACTTTTTATTACCTACTTACTATAGAAACGAAAAATGAGGAAACAAGTTTGCTGCTGTAGAATACTGAGCCCTCAGAACATTACAACTCGTGCAGATTGGCCTTAATATACATTTTTTGGAGTTCACATTGGCTCTTTTCACTTTGACCTTGAACGCATTTTCAATTAGCCCCATCAGCCAAATTAGCCCTTTGAGCTCTGAGGTGTCGATAATATAAACTGGATGCATATTGTATGTATATGACATTTCAGTTTTTTTTAATGTTAAAACAATGAGCTAAATATTTTATGCTTTACTAATATAGAAATATAAGTAGAACGACTAAAAACTTGCACGACGTCAGTTCGCTGCGTTATCTTAAGAGGACCAAATTAACTATTTCCGCTCAGACAATGACACGCGTAATTGATTAACGTTGCTGAAAAGGACGTTGGAGAGAATGGAACGAATGCAGAACATATTTGAACATTTTTGTTCAAGTTTTGACAGCCTTGAGCAGGAGACAAGTGAAATTATTTCATTCATGAGACATTAAGCGTTACTATAATGAGTTTTGCGCAAAGTTGAGTGTTTCAACAAGATGAATTTGTATTATAGGTATTTGATAACAGCTCTGGACATCTACAGCCAGAAGTTTTGCTTGGAAATATAGCGAGTAATATCATAGTTTTGACGAGGATTTGGCCCGGGCATGGATACAGCTGGTTTTCACATACTGCCAATACGCGTAACACTGTTAAGCTGGATTCACATGGGATGGAAGAGAGCGGAAACGGAAAAGACGGAAAGATGAGAAAACCAGTGGAGGGGGTAGCTGGAGTCGATGGAAGGTTCACATGGATGATGGACGAAAAGGACGGAATGATAACCTTCCTCCTGGAAGCCTGAAATGATAACCTCTCTCTGATCTGTAATCTCTGTTGACTGTAATTTGAATTTGACGTTCAATTCCTCGTTGAAATTAATTTTGTATTAAAAAACAGAAGAAAAAAATTTTTTTTTCTTGGTCGATTCCAAAGGTTCATTATTGAAAATAACAAACCAAAAGAGCAAGAAAAGGACAGCCCAACAAACAAATGAATCGCGAGCGTGGAACCTCGGGGTGCTCGATTGTTGATTGCAACAATCAATTGTTTTTTCCAACAATCAATAGTTTCGATGGTTTTTTTCAACAAAGGAGTAATATTGCTCTACGAATTTTCAATTTGCCCACATGCTCATTTATTTTTGCGAATGCCAGCTGAACAAGAAAATCCACAGTTGGGATTCTGCAATAATTCTGGGAATACATTATCTCAACTTTTCAACATATCTATCATATCAAAACAATTGATTGTTGGCTACTATCGACAGTTGGCCACCCCTAGTGCAACCTCCACTCGTGGTTATCATTCCTGAAAGGGCGGAAGACGGACGACGGTATAAAAATTCCTTCCGCCGACGGGTTCCATCAAGATGGCGGCCACCATCCTCAACCGGGGAAAATCAGCCAATCAGATTGTGATATTTCTTTCAGTCTTTTCCGTTTCCGCCCTCTTTCGTCCCATGTGTTACCTAGGTGTGTCAAAATCCTACCCATCTAAACTACTGTTATCTTAATAACGAAGAAACCCGAATAATACGTTAGAGGCAATGATTGCTTGTAAACAACTTGCATGATAAACAGATGTTTCGCTTCGTACCATTTTCTTATGAAATTCCATGCAAGCAGCTTCCGTACCAAAAGATGTAAGTACCGTTTTTACACCAAAAGATGTAAGTTGTTTTTAAATTTTAAAAAAATTCTTTTCCAATCATCACCTGAAAATTTTAAGCAGTGATTTTGATGATCAGCACATTTACAAGAATACAAAGAAAAAGCAGAACAGGACGCGCAATCTGACAAGAACTAAATGATAGAGCAAGAAAAATGCTTCTCGGTCAATAGCTAAAAGTATGATTAAACTGCTTTTTATGAGTTTTTAATTCAATAAAGCGAACTAAACAACTAAAAACTTCATCTTGAACCTGGTGGAATTTCGGAGGTGCGAAGCAAATCAAGAATGGGGGAGAGAGACATAATAGGAGAGATTCGACAGCACAATAGACGAGGGAGCGAATGATAAAGAGAGGGGAAACAGTGGAATCGATATCAACCCTTTTCGTGACCTATATTCCCTTCTTATAGACATCCCTCAGAGTAGATTTGCCGATTGAGATATCTACAATTCAAAGGAGGATTCATGGAGAAGATACGTGGGAATGTAGGCTTGCCAGAGACCTCATGCACAGGTGATCGGCGAGGAATGGAACCATTCAAAAATTGAAAACAAACTTGGAGAGAATAAAAATACTCTTTTTTCGACGACTATGTCAGGGTATTTGGAAAACCGTCAAAATTACCGCGAAAATCATATTTTATATAGGTAGATAATAATTTTCTCACCAACGAATTCTACAAGTTAATGTTTTCTGCCTTGTACCCCAACCAACGTGGCAGACTTGTGTTGTTTAGAGATTAGTTGTATACTGTCTTGAACGATATACTCGTACCTCCAGCATATACTCAATAACAACATATACTCGTAACAATCCTGCATAACATAATATAGAACAAGATAAGTTCCAACTCCAATATACCATTTCGTTAGTTTTACGAAATTCCCACCAAGTTTACGTCACCCGGTAAACAGAAGAGTAATAAGAACGATAAAAGTTTAATATGACAGGACGGACATGTGTCATATTCAAGAACCTTTTGCTTCCCAGTCTTACAAAGGTAGCGGAAGCATCGTTTTCACGTTTAAAGGTCCTCACGTTTTACGTTAGACCTTTCTGAACAATTTTAGTTTCATGTCTGTCTGTATGTCCACTGTGACGTCATAATAATTCGAAACTTTGAAAAATCATAAAAAAAGGTCTTCTCACGCTAGAAGGTTCGGTTGGTGTCAAAATTCTCAGAATGAGGTCTAGTTTAGATTAAAAATAACAATAAACAGTTTTTACGACCGAAGCGCACACCCTATTCTCTTCATCCTTCTCGTCCACCCCCACCTTCCTCATCCGGCATTGGACGTCCGCCCCATTAACAAAAACAAAAAAAAATCGTTTCTCCTGTGAGTTACCACTTATGTGTGTTACTACTGACTTGAAAGTAACAAATCCAACAGTCCCAGCGAGGCTGCCTGAGTAATTCCAGCTCCGTGGGGCCAACTGAAGAAAATCTAACTAGCATGGTTACGAGTTTTTGATTGGCAAAGCGTCACTCTTTTTCATGACGGTGTCACAAATCAGAATGTCCACGCCATAAACCACCCTTGTTAGAAAGCAACATTACTTGGTTTGACACAGGCAGGCTTATTGGTCCTGACATTCATTAGCTATCTCGTAGGTGTCTGTAGGTAACCTAACCTGTAATTTCCACAGTTACTGAGTGCAAAATAAATATCTACCTAAATACACTCTTTCGAAGAGGAATCTTTCAGTCGATATATGAAGCTCTCCACAAAACCAATAAGCTTCCCGTATAATTTGATCAAACGAGACCGTAAAGGGGCAAAATATGTACGAGGAAAGAAGAAAATTAGTTTATGGAAAAAATAACGCTACCTCACCGATCTTGAGATATAGTTTTCGTATAAACCTACATGATAACCCAAGAAAAGATTGGATTTTTTTACAACGCTAAATTGGATTACTAAGGTAGGAGCAAGAGGAATTCTGACGATTGTTTTCATCGATTGGGGGAGAGGAATTCGCAATAACCAGGGTCCAATAACACCGCAGCCCTGCTTGTGTGAACTATGAGTAGCATGCTAGAAGGGTGAATTCCATCTACCAAGCAGGGGCAGCAGTTTACCTCTAATTTGCAAACCGTATCTCTTGAAAATGTTCGAATAATTCCGACACAACCGCGTGAGAGCGGCCAAATTCCGAAATCGCCAACTCCGATGATAGCGAATAACCTCTTCTATGTGGGGTATTTACCTCGAATATATAATCTAGCCAATAAATATCAAAAAGTTGACATTTAACGTTTTTCGTAAGAAGAAAAAAACATTTTTTCCCTCAATTCTGTACGTAGGAAACGGGAGGATAGTAGGATTCTTGTAGATATGAGAAGTTCTGGTCTTCCAAAATTTTGCGTTTTAAAGATATTTGAACAACTTTTGTGCAGTTCCGTGTCTGAACTCAGTCCCCAAGCTTAACTAAGCAAAATCAATATCCGGTTAAGGCTAAATGGGGCGACAGTTGTGCAATATGCGGGAAATATCAAACTATATCCTAGAATATCTTCACAACCAATCAATCGATTTTCAACTCTAAACGCATACGTACTTGATTTGTCTCAACGATCCTAAAAGGCCCATCACGAGAAAACTTAAAAAAAAAAACGCTGCAAATTATTACCCAACGGTTCATAATTTTATTTATAGATCACTCGCCTGAAAAGAACACAGATTTGCCAATGCCTACCAACCATATTTATTTTGAAGAAGTAAACGCTTCACACTCAATTCGAAAAAATAGGAAATAATTTCTTCATAAGGAAAT
Source organism: Apolygus lucorum (assembly GCA_009739505.2). Classification (NCBI taxonomy): domain Eukaryota; kingdom Metazoa; phylum Arthropoda; class Insecta; order Hemiptera; family Miridae; genus Apolygus; species Apolygus lucorum. The sequence continues at coordinate 15,224,253 of CM019169.2, read as the reverse complement.
TTTAAAACTGGTAGCCAAGGAAGCAAAACTGAGGACAACTCGATGAAACGAACAACGATAGCATTTTGGTCAGCGATTCTTTTGCGATTCACACTCGTGTTTCTGATTATCGTAAGTCCAACCCTTAAGTTAATTAAAGTTTAATTAAAAATTCAATGCAATTTTTAATTGATGAAAAAAAACATACCTTTATATTAAAAGTTTTTCAGCTAGGGCGTTTTGAAAATGTCAGCCCTTATTTTGCAATCCTCAGAAGTGACTGACATCAACCGAAAGTGTCGGGGTACAACTAGACTCCAAATGAAGCCCATTATACTAAATTTCATCAAAATCGGTCCATCTTTTTTATTAGATTTTTGCATTCTACGTACCTTGAAACGTAAAACAACAAATTTTGAGGGAGGTTAAAAAATTGTTTAATAACAATCTTCTTTTTAATAATATTTGTTTAAATAATAAACTAAAATTGTATTTTTTTTGTTTAAAAATATAAATGTGAACGATTTTTCCCCCACAAAATGCTGAGAGTATCAGAGTTCTGAGAAGGTTCCTATAAAAATACAAGTATATCTAGTTTAAGCTCCCTTTGTTTTACTTCATTTTTGGATGCGAAAACCATCGAAATTAACAAGTACATTAGGGTTTTGAGAGGTGAAGAAGGTTATCTTCGTTCTTCGAGCTTAAATCTTGAATGAATAACCCGAATCGGATGTACAGGTATCTATGAACTAAAATACTGGTATTTTACATCTCCGCACGTCATTGATAGAAAACCACCGAAATTTGAATTTTAAAACCTGCATCAACAAAAACAATCAGAATTATGAACCTATTAGGAGTACTTATATTAGCGAGGTCTTTCCAGTCAATCATAAGGATGCTGAATCACCGTTTAAAAGAGATTGAATCATATTATACCGGAGTGACTTCTTGAATAATTCTCAACACGAGAGAGAATTGCGAATAAAGCTAAATCTAGTGCTGGTAGGAAGGGTTTCATGGAGAAAGAATGAGGTAAATTAGCTCAGAGCATGTAATATTATGTATGCCTCTTGAAGGCTTTTAAAACGACTAATGAACTGTGAAAAGGCGACACTAACTAACACCGCACTGAACCCAACTGAGGAAAAAAGGAGGGCATTATGCTGGTCGAAGAGTCAAGCGCTCCAAATGCTCAATCAGGTGATAAGTTGGAAACTTCAGGTAGGGAAAACTAGCAGACTAGAAGGCTTTCGCTTATGAACCTCTACATCGTACGAGCTGCACTGTTTTATTTATGTACGTAACGTTAACAGTTTAAATTAAGGAGAAAGATCTTTGAAATGGAAAATGAAGATTTGAAATAAAAAGGCACGAACAACGGTATGAAATCCTACAAACAGCGAGGCACCAACCTAATCCCACACATAGTAACATCTTCAATCTCCACGATAAGCAGAGATAACGAAGTGAAAATCATATGAAGTACTGCTTATAATTAGAGCTCGGAAAACATGCACGAAAATTTCCCGAAAATATGCACCGGAAACTGGAAAAATATGCAAAATATGCATTTGCCCTTAAAACTGCATACGACTTTGGAATTTCAGTATTTTAAGATAATTAATTAAGTAATTTTAAGATTTCCACATTATTTCAGCTTTTTTTTCTCCTAGAAAAAAGTTATGAAGCATCAGGTAAAGTAAACAAGCTATTCAAAAAATCAGTTATACATTTTTTATTTACTTTTATACATTTATACGAACTTGGTATAAAATGTGAAGATGAACTACATAATATATTGGACAACAATTACACGCTCCAAATTATCAGGTGTAAAACAGTGTCTCCTGTCACTTAAAATTTCTTTCAATGCAGAAAACGATCTCTCTACATCGCAAGATACAATAGGCAAAAATGTAAAAGTGGAAATCTCTTTTGGAGAGTAGGGAGAGTCCCATGAGCTGTCTTCCCCTTTTGAAAATTTTCGCGATTTGAACCACTGAAGACCACCCAAGATTTTTCGATAGGACACCCTCCAGTTTATCCTTGACGGCTTTCCAGTTGTTCCATGCCAGTGGGAGCTTTTTTCGAGCAGGTCGGAAACAGCACCTACGGCAGAGCAGAGATCCATCCCCCTGGTCTCCAGGTGGTTTATCAAATGGGGTAGGTATGGTACTAAAGTTGGCATTTATAAAGGCCAAACGATGGGCTATCTGCCTGTCCTCCTGCTGGGGTGATGTGAGTGAGGGGACAAAACATTCCAACATTCGATTTCGAATATTGTCAACTTCCAGCACTGACTTTAAAAAAATCCAGAATACGCAAAAAAAACTGGTAAAATATGCTGCAAAATATGCAAAAATCCCCAAAATGACCAAAAAATGCAAAAATCCCCAAAATGACCGAAATATGCAAAAATATGCAATTTTAATTTCAATTTAAACCACCGTATACCCTTCAGAAACCTTCAAAACGTTCAAATACAAAGATATACTGCATAATAAAAGATATGCAAAATATGCAAATTCCGAGCTCTACTTATAAAATACAAAAATATGTGGAAAGGTGCTTGAATCCTAATGGTGAAGAAATTGAAGGGGAAAGTGAGCTCACGCAGTGGTGGGGGTGCAAGGGATCTTGAATCTTATTGGCAGTGAGAAGTGAAGCTGGTGAAGGGAATAACCAATCAAATTCAACACCAAACAAAGTGCTCATAGGCTCAAACAGTGGCGGAGAGTGGGAATTCAAGCAACCGCAGGAATGAACCTATCAATGGTGAAATGTTTAACTGTTTTGTTGAAACAGAATCAATTCAAAGTGATCATCAAGTGGTTATTTCATCCATAGACACGACATTTGAAATGACTGATGTGAGCCATTCAAACAAATGGGGCTCTCTGAAGGTGGAGGCGCACCCAAGTGGCAAATGCTGGAACCCTCAGAACTCGGAACGAGGGCAGCAACGGACTCGTACTTTTGTAATGGAACTTCACCGCCAAAATGTCAAACTACTTAATTTTCAGATTACGTCCATCATCAACGCATTCAGTAGTGTTTTCAAATCACATCATCTCAGCTAATGCAATTAATGGATTTTTCCTATTGTTAATCACACACCTCATTACTTCTTTTTGAACTTACCAAATTTTAAAGTATTATTGGTTACTAACATCCTACAATTAAGGAATTATACAAAAATTTCTTTAGAATGAAAAATTAAAGTTAAAATTTTATTATAAATAATAGAATTCACGCGGACTTTGTTCCAAGGTTAAACTATCAGGTTCAGATCAAAATTCATTACTAGAGAGAGAAAAAAAGTGTTTCACCGATAGGAGAATAACGAAAGCGTCGGTAATCTAGCAAAACAGAAGAAGGTTGGGTTGGTGAGACCTGAAAGGGTTCGTTGATCATATCAGGTGAAGTGGGCAGAATCGATTGAACTGGTTCCATGATGAAAACGTCCACGCGCCTCCACTTTTCAAACCTACCAAAACACCTTTATTTTTCTAAGAAAAAAGCCCTTTAGCACTGAAGCACTTTGCACCCAGATGAAAGTGAAGTTTTATAGTGGGCAGCTCGGTCGCCGTTCGTTCCTTGTTCCGGGTTAGTACCTATTTCTCTCAAGAACCGGCGCTAAAAGTTTAATAGTTGTAATAAATTTGAAATTTTCAATTCAGTTAGTGAATAAAAGGTGGCAATCTTCAAGCTTTTCAATTCCCTAGGCAGATGCACTAATTAATTTCGACAATCCTTGAACATTTCAAATTTAGATACAACGTTCGTTCCTTGTTCCGGGTTAGTATTTCTCTCGAGAACCGGCGCTAAAAGTTTAATAGTTGTAATAAATTTGAAATTTTCAATTCAGTTAGTGAATAAAAGGTGGCAATCTTCAAGCTTTTCAATTCCCTAGGAAGACGCACTAATGAATTTCGAAAATCCTTGAACATTTCAAATTCAGATACAACTTTTAAAGTTTGAGCGCCGGTGATTGAGGCAAACGATAAACCGGAACGAGGAACGAACGGCGACCGATTGAGACCCCCTTCATTATTTTTTGATATCCATTCTTTGAGCAACCACGAAGATTATGAAAACGAAACATTATCTGATAAAGAACTACATCGGCCGATAACGACAGACAAGTTAGGTGGGCAGTACAGCTTCACTCAAACAGAATTAACACGGAGAAACCCAGAATTTGGTTCATGACGGCAAACTACACAGGTCTACCATACTCCAGGAGTCAATTCTACAACTAATTTGCAACAAAAAGTTCCTCCTAGACCTTTTTTAAAGGCTTTGTTTCCGAATCATCTCAATTTTAAATTTTTTCGTGATTTTGACTTTAGGTCATTAATTTGTTCATAAATCCTATAATTTGCTGAGCAAATTACAATTTGAGGAAACTGTTGGAAATTTCATATCGGATGCATACCTTACCTCTTTTTAAATTAAGGTGTGAGACATGAAAAAGTCTCTGAAAAGACAATTTTACCTAATGGGGTGTGCGCATGGGTTGGAAAAACTGTTTGTTATTTTTAATCTAAATTAGACCTCATTCTGAGAATTTTGACACCAACCGCGACCTTGTAGCGTGAGAAGACCGTTTTCTATGATCTTTCAAAATTTATGACGTTTATGACGTCACAATGTGCTGGGAAGCCCCGCCCAGGCGGGAGGGGCGTGTGACGTCATAAACACTCGAAACTTTGAAAAATCATAGAAAAAGATCTACTCATCCAAAAAGAGAACGGCTGGTGTCAAAATTCTCAGGATGAGGTCTAGTTTCGATTAAAAATTAAAAAAAAAATCAGGCGCGCCCCCATTTGGGAAACTTGAATTTTTGGTTTATTATTTCCAATAATGAACCTTTGGAATCGACCAAGAAAAAAAATTTTTTAAACCCCCTCAAAATTTGTTGGTTTACGTTTCAAGGTACGTAGAATCCAAAAATCGAATAAAAATTTGGCCGTCCGTCCGCCGTATGCGGCACTTTTGCCACTTAGCATTGACCGATTTTGATGAAATTTGGTATGTAGGCTCCATTTGGGGTCTAGTTGTGCCCCGAAGATTTTGGTTGATGTAGGTCACTTCTAAGGGTTGAAAAATTAATTTTGAAATCTTGAAAACGCCTTAACTCAAAAAAATTCGATATAAAGGTATTGTTTTTCCATCAATTTAAGATAGTGTAGAATTTTTTGAGACCACGCGGAGCCCTGTAGGACAAACCGTTCGCTCCCCACGAGAATTTAAGGGTTGGACGTACGATAAATCAGAAACACGAGTGTGAATCGCAAAATAGGCCTAATCTCTGTTCTAATTATAGCTGACCAAAATGCGATCGATGTTTTTCTTCATGTTGGATGGTTGGTGGCTTTGCAGACGAGTGATCTATATAGAAAAATAAAAAATAATAAACCATTGTGTAATAATTTGCAGCGTTTTTCAATCGGAAATAGAACTATGAAAACCAATTTTTTGACATTTTATGTCTTTACTATGGCACATAAATGAAAAATCGTCACGCGGAAATTTCTGATGATTTTCACGTACAACCCAATCGTTCCTATGGAAAACTGACTTCCTCATTTTCCACCCCACAAAAATCGTTCACCACTCATTGGAAAGCTCTCAATTTATTTTACATAAGACATAAAATGTCTCTCGTGGTGGCGTAGGTACTTGTACGGAAGCTGTATCCACCGTTTGTGTTTATGTTAGTATTTACTATAATTTTTTTTTTAATGCAAGAAGGTAAAAACTGTGCCAAAATCTCAGCTTTCCAACGGCCTAGCCATTTTTATTTTTAATTGGGACTTATTATAGAAATTTGTGTTTGAACGCGGAAAAACGAGAATTTTTTCAACGAAATCAGTGCTCTGGCGATCTGTGGGTGGGCTGCGCAGTGGATAGCGGGGCTTCCGGAAGACTTTTTCAATGCTCAAACCTTGACTCAAAAAAAAGGTAAGGCATAGTCTCGATAGGAAATTTAATGCTCTTTCCAACAGTCAAAATCAAGAGAAAAAAAAATTTAAAAATGAAATAATTCGGAAACAAAGCCTCTAAAATAGTGTAGGAGCTTTTTGTTGCAAATTACTTGTAGAATTGACTCCTGCAGTATGGCAGACCTGTTTGCTCTTACACCCTTTGCAGTAGGATGATGGTGAGGCTGCAGTTTTTGATTGTCATGCCTTCTCATAATATCCTATTTCAAGGGGTTTTCCCCAAAAATCGCCTAAACCCCCGTTTATTTTATTTATTGACACCCAAAATCGATGAAAAAAATGGGTCCAAAAATGCCAAACATAATTAACCAGAAATGAACTATCAAACCTACAGATTTTCAAATCCGTGTTCCCAGTTGTGAGACAATGTGAAATCAAAATCCTGGTGGTGGCTCTGAAAACTAAACCCAGGGCGCTATTTAGCAAGGATTTCAAGGATGCTGGGTATATTAGAATCTGAGGTAGAAGGGAGCACAAACAAAGTGCAAAATTTGAAATATCTACCTTCATAAAAGCGGAATCTTCTGAACAGGCGACTCCAAGAAAAAACGAATCCACCGAGCAGTAGGTTGTGTAATGCTGGAAAACTCGGGATTTCACGGCATCGAACAAAAGGTTGCGGCGTCGGTACCTAAACTACCAGTCAAAGGCAGCGCAAATGTCGTAAGGCGAGAATTTTTTAAACTGATTACTATAAACGCCATCAGGGATTGTCATAATATAATTTTATACCTAGTTGATCGTCCGATGGAGGAGCAATAATATTCTGCACGGCGCTGTCTTAGATGAATTTGAAAAAAATAAATTACGGTTTTTCAATACACAAAAGGTTAAAAAAACAACCATTTCAGGTTGAATTTTCGTTCGACTGCCTTTACTGTCGTCTATGACAAATCAAGTTACAAGAAATTAATTTTGAATAATGAAATGGTATGAAAATAGTTACGATTTTCAACAAATCAAAATCGGACGGCTTCTCAAGATTTATAGTTTCGACAACAATAGGTAGTCAAGATTTTTACTACGTAGCTTCGAATAGGCAACTGTGAAAGGTAAAAAATGACTACTTTTCTTACAATAACATTTTTTTTTTTTTTTTTTTTTTTCCCTACGCCGAGCGTTTACGGCTCTTCGGCCATTAGCGTTTCGACCGAATACCAGGTTTTATAGGTAAAAATGGCTATTTTTCTTACAATAACATGAATAATTCATGATATTGTAAGAAAAGTAGGCATTTTGACTGTTCAAAGTGTACTTAGTGTAATTATTACAATAACAGACCACATAATCTGGTGATTAGGTCAGTTATTTTATACAAAAAACGAGAGTGAAAGGTTTAAAGTTAACATACCTATTGTTTAGCAACGCATGCCATTTTCATTTCAGGTTGGATTTTCGTCCGACGGCCATTCCTGGCGTCGCGGACGTCATCAGCTGACTTCCTAATATAAGGGAGGATCAGAGTTTGTTCTGATGATTTCGCTCATGGCTTCGCATTGCCTCACCTGGGTTGAGACGAGGGGGGCGATGAGTGCCCCTGACGCACAAAAACTCACGCTGCCGGCGACGAGACTTGAGCCCACGACCCCCGCAAAAATCGGTCCAAATCCCACCGCACAACAGCGCTCGTCTCAGCGAACGTAGCTACACCGGACCCCCTTCACTATATTCATAGCTGAGTTACTTGCATCAATTTACTGAATTCAATTTGGAATTACTGCATCCCATTTGAGAGGCATTAGGTCAATTTAAACCAGTAGATAAGCGATAAAACTGTTTCGGTCAATGTAATTTATTAGTATTTTGAGCAACAAATGGTGGACCCCCCCCCCCTCCTCATCACCATAACATTTCTAGCGGCAATGGAGACTCGAATTTGAAGAGCCACTCACCACTAATTAGTTCCATAGTGGTACAGAGAATAATTCATGAAAATCCGGAGGTTTATTGAGAATTTTTCATCAATTTCAAAGCTCGAGTACGATGGGGAATTTGCCTCAATTTTAGATTCTGGAATACCAAGTCAAATCCTATAATAGGGCCCTAGAATAACATTTAACAGTAGGAATAACCAAGGGGAAAACATTACCATAGAAGAAAATGTCTGAACAAGTGAAGCCTCTGTCAAAAAACACCGCAAGAACTGAGGGAGGCTGAACACGTCACACACTGGAGTTCCTACCGCAAAACGACACGAAAGCTGAATGAATTCACACTACTGTGCTCTGGGGAAGCGTAAAAGAAGTCTCAGCGAATAGTATCAAGGAGCAACAACAGGTAGAGTTGTAGTCGCCCTCGAGACCACATGAAACGATCCACTAGAATGACCACTCAAATAATGTGATTCAAAATATGAATAACGAAACTAACTAATATATAGAAACTAAATAAGAGGAGATGAAGACTAATAATGCTTGATAAACTAATAGGTAGAATCGTATTGTAAAAAAGAGTGAGTAAAATTGCTTCTTTTGGTTACTTTTGCTTCTGCGTTTTTCCCTCCCTCAGTCACGCACTCCTGTGTTGACCACAGAAGCTATAGTTTCATTTACGCTCTCAGAGGTAGCACTACTGTCGTGGACACAGATCCCCCTATGAAGTCAAGATTGGTTAGAAGGCCCGATACATCACAACATGGCTGCACCCATATACAGATTACCGCTACAATTTAAAATTTCCATCTTCCTCAAATTCTCTAAATTTTTTGGATGCTTTTTCGAGCAGCACACTATAGTTTTCTTCCATATCAATAAACCCTCTATCGAAAAAAAAAATGTGAGGCGAATTCCCCATTGGTACTCTATAACGGAACTGAAATCTTGATCTGTTAAGAAAAAAAAAGTCAATTTCTCTCTCGTGTTTTTGACCTCCCGGCACTCTGATAAAATACCTTCATTAAAATCAGCCAGTTATAAATGGTTCGTTTCTTTGATTAGAGTTTTATGTCACTCAGCTGGGCTTTTTAAGTTAGAAAAGTTGTTGCAAATTAGTCATAGAATCGATTGCAGAAATATTGCTGATTGTTTTGGGACTTCCTGTTCACCAATAATCCTTAGAAAAAAACTACCAAAATGTTCATCGAATGAAATTGACAACTTTTGAAGTTTGAGGTAGAAATACTATCCTATTTTACAGTGTTTCTGAACCGTTCTAGAAGTCATCAATTGGGAAATTTTACGCGATTTCCAACGGTGTAGACAGATTTGAATTTTCATGGGCAATAAGGAAGTTATGACTGGGATGAAAATTCTTAATATTCGGAAGTTCCCTTCGCCATCCGAATCGGAAGATTCGGTAATCTTAAAATTATCGAAAATAAATTTATTAAGGATGTGTAACAGTTAACAACTGGTAAAAAAGACAAGACACTCAAAAACGTGTACTAAGCTGGAGACATCAATTGGTAATCTTGTGTGATAAGAGTGAAAAGTCTACTGCGCATGTCTCGAACTAAAAGTTCTGAAAAAATATAGAGCCACTTGAACTGGTTCTAAAAGGTTCTGGACTCCTTCTCCGGACAATGAACTTGCAGTTCTGGACTCCTCAGAAACAGCTCTGAGTTTCTCCAGACAGGCAATAATGGGCATGTCCAGTTCAGAGCCCCTTGGGACTGCTTCTCCGGACAAACCTTAACAATGAAGGAGACCTTAACATGGTGTTTTTCTCATATTTCTAAACCATAGGTCTGATGCTGTACTGAAGTGTTGGGTGAGAAAAAAGTGTCCCAGCCTCGAAGGGTGGATCGTGCATGAAAATAGACTGGCACTGAATGCGTTAATCCTCAACACTATCTTGCCTCTTTATTCCATTGTTTCTGACTTGAATAAGTTCTCTATTACAGTGATCTCAACGAGCTTTAATGAGAGATTTATTTTGCCAGGTGACGTGAGTTGTGGTTTGCTCTCCCGCCAACACAAGTAAGGACAGGAAATCCTAAGGAAATACGGCTAACCTAAATGGAATTTCGAACTGAAAATTGGTACAGAAACGTTTTCAAGAGTGCAAGATTTGAATCTGACTTCAAAAATACGAAATTCCGACCTATGCTAACTACGGAACAACCCCAATAGACAGTCCCCAATCACACTATGATATAATACCTCAATCCTACCTATTGTCCTATTGTCTTCCATGACAATTCCTTTCATGATGGATGTATTCGTCGTGAGAAATGGTCGTAGGTGTGTGTTCTGTGTTGGTCCAGGTATTTCCCTGGAATGGTTCCAACGGTTACAAGAATATCAGAGACAACTTTCAGGCAAACCAGTCCAGAAGATCCCTTCCCAGTCCAGAGCTGAAGGGAAACGATATCATGATTCAACATCTTCTTGGTTCCTGGGATCGACAAGGGCGCTTCCCGGTAATGGCTGAGTTTTGGTTACTGCATAGAACCGTCACAAGTTGAAACTACTTGGTTCCACAGTCATGTTACAGCTGTACCGACACACCTCTAAACAGTGGAACAGTGGAATTCGGAATGTAAGGACTTCCAATGGAACCAACTGTTACTACTAAATTGCTACTACCATTGCAACGGTTACAAATATCAAATGTCATCTCTCTGGTCAGCTGTGACCAAGCGAGCTACGGCATGTGTCTCTGGAGACAGGATTCGAACCGGTTGCAGGGGCCGTGAGTTCGAGGCCCGCTTCTACGAAATTTTTTCAGGCGAGTCGGTCGCAGTTCCCCCTCGTCACAACCCAGGGCGGTGAGGCCAATGGGAAGCCATGAGCGAAATCATCAGAACAAGTTCTGATCTTCCCTTAGGAAGACAGCTGATGACGTCCACGACGCCAGGAATGGCAGTCGGACGAAAATCCAACCTGCAATGGTTGTTTACTTTACTTTTTTTTGACAGTCCTGTTACAGCTGTACCAACACACGCACTGGTTAACGGCCCTACCCTTACTCTGGTACCGCGGGTGGGGGGTGCCCCAGGCTACCGGCAAACAGACGAAAATCAAAGTGCCACCTGTCTGCCCCCCAATTGGTCGGATTCGCGGGGGTCGTGGTTTACAAAACTCGGGCTGCAGTGCGGGCTCTGCAGAGCTGGGTAGGGTTCCGAGGGACATGGCCAACACATTGACCTGGCACTCGGATCCCGGCATGTGAGTTTTATGAATTACCAAAAACTAGGGTGCCGGGCCCGCTAAGTCTGGAAGCATGAGCTAGAACATGCGGCTTCTACCTGTAAGAAGTAACAGGGATATGCAATTACGCATTGACACTGATTGTGTGAACAATCCCTCTCGGGAGGAGCTTTTCCTCCGCTGCTTGCAGTGGAGGGGAGAGCATAAGGCTCAGCCTCAGTCCTCCTTTAAACTGATTTCCACTTTGGAAAGAGGCAAGACATTCAATGTACCGACACACCTCTGAACAGTGGAATGTGTGACTTTGGAATGTAAGAACTTCCAATGGAACCAACTGTTACTACTAAATAACTTACTGTAACCATTGCAACGGTTACAAATATCAAATGTCATATCTCTGAGGAGAGTCTAGCCCCCAGAAAGTGTTGTGTTTCAGCGCTACCTACCGCCACTTCAACGAACTACCATTTCTGATATCTTATCAGGTGATCACGCTCGCGAATGCATCACTGTCGCTCCTCTAACTTGCATTTATCCCAAGATTACATGTAGCAAAGAAGAACAACAAAACAATTGAAAACAACACAAAAATGCAATATCAAGTTCCTTTCCCTCGCAATTTAAAAAGGCAGGGAAGTAAAGCCGCCAAACTTAGAAATTAGAGAGTGGTAAAACCAAGGTGGTAAAATCGAGGTGAGCCTACTTTTCAGAAATGCCACTTGACCACACTCACATCAAGCTGAAAAAGGATAATAGTTCGCTGAAGTGGCGGTAGGTAGCGCTGAATCCTGACAATACTTTCTGGGTGCTAGACTCTCATATATCTTTGGCACAGAGTAACGGAGACAAGTTAACAGAGAAGAAAGCCAACGTTAAAATGGTGGGCAAGCATTTTTGAGGCTGCCTCAGTTGCGCCATCTACTTTCAGCAAGGATTGAGGAACTACTAGGGAAGTGGTGGGGGGAGAGGGCACACTCTTCATACCGCTTCTTTTCAAATCCTTTCGAATGACCAGAAATTGATAACTTTTCGTTTCATCGTCATTTAGATTTGCAAAAATCACTTAGAAAATCCAACTGAGGCATAAGGTATTATCCAAGTTGCCCTTACAATTGCTGTTGTCCCTATCGCCAGTTGTTCAAATGTTGAATCGACAACTGCCACCCATAGAAACGTTTGAAACCCAGTGTATTATTGAAAATCGGTCGATTTTTTTTGTACATATCGCGAATATAACTAAATTTTATCAAATTAATTACTTAGATGCGGCCGGTAAAGCACCAAGGAGAAAAATATGTGATAAACAAGGTGACTTGTTGTGATGAGGTTGGGAACGAGCACTGGGCTGAAAGCTGAATGTGGGAGCCCGAGAAGCGTTCTGATTGGTGGAGCTCCAGGACATAGTTATAGCTGAAAGCAACAGATAGTGTTCATGATCACTTGTTCCCAACCTCACCACAACAAGTCACCTTGTTTATCACATATTTTTCTCCTTGGTGTGTTACCGGCCTCATCTAAGTAATTAATTTGATAACATTTGATATGTTTGCGATATGTACGAAGATATCGAGCGATTTTCAATAATACACTGGGTTTCAAACGTTTCTATGGGTGGCAGTTGTCGATTGAACATTTGAACAACTGGCGATAGGGACAACAACAATTTTTAGGGGAACTTGGAAAATACCTTTCGCCTGGATTTAATTTTCCAAGTAATTTTTACGAATCTAAATGATGATGAAACGAAAAGTTATCAATTTCTGGTCATTCGAGAGGATTTTAAAAGAAGCGGTATGAAGAGTGTGGCCTCCCCCCACCACTTCCGTAGTAGTTCCTCAACCCTAGCTGAAAGTAGATGGCGCAACTGAGGCAGCCTCAAAAATGCTTGCACACCATTTTAACGTTGGCTTTCTTCTCTGTTAACTTGTCTCCGTTACTCTGTGCTCAACACTTGTGAGATTTTTATTCAATTGAAAGAAAAATTCAGCTTCGAAATGCCCTGTAATACAAATTTATGAATCCAAATTGTTGAGTAGTACAATTCGTCAATCACACTACTACATTCATGCCTAATGTAAAACCCTAACCAACATGGATGAGGAAAAAAAACCGAAACGACGTGACGTCAAATGACTCGCCCAGATAACCACAAAGAAACAGTCAACTCCGGACGGTCGATGTCAATATCGACCTCTACTTAGGTGATGTGATTGGCTTACCTCGATAATTTATCGGGAGATAGACAATGGATAAATCTGGGAGAATGATTTTGGAGTCAACAAAACACTTGACACTTCGTAAACAAATCTCATAGCATCTCGATGGATTCTATTCACCCGTTCCGAACGAACCTAACCTCGCGCCATAGAAGATTCCGACGCCGAACTGGAAGCTGCAACTAATTCATAAACGCGACCGGAAATCTCGACAAATCCATAACGAACGGGCGAAATTAGACCGACGGAGCCACGAACATCCGAACGAAATTCCAAATTGAAAACGTCAACTCGTCGATCACGCCAAAAAAAGAAAAAACACGGTTATAGAACAATGATGCCAACACCAACCGGTGTGTTGGTTCGTTGTTGTTGTTAGTCGAGGTAATTCCATGGAGGAATGTCAGCTTTTCTCATCAATATTATTATTCGCAACTTTATGGGTTAAAATTATACGTTTTGCGATTTATTTTATAGTTTTCTCAATCGAACTTACACTACAAGATACATGATAGTGTAAACAAAATATTCGTAATTTTTGGAAATCAAAACATATAACCCTTAATTTCCCAGTTGATCGAAAAAATTGTTTTCAGTTTTTTTGTGAGTTAAATTTAGAAGTATTTTGTCAAATTTATGAAATATTTGAGCAGAATGTTCCTCAAAAGCCCTATTACAGTCTGTCAGCCCAAGAATTATCTTTGCCCAAGGGCCACACTAGCGCTACCTTCGTCAGCAGAATATGTCTATTAACCCAATTTTTTGGAGTAGTTGGGGTCTGTTATTTCTCATAAATTACAGAACCAAGGAATAGGGTGGAGAAGGTTCCTGATGTGGAAACCGAACTCTACAAGGTGAGAAATTAGGGTAGAAGGTACCTCGAAGTCTGCCAACTCGAGAATGATATTGGTTTTTCGTTGATTTATTATGTTTTTACTATCACTTTTTCTCACACAATCGATAGTGGGAGTATCAAGATAACCAAAGGCTATCAGTTTTGGCTTATAAGTAGGTAAACTGTTGCAGGTAAAAATCGGACTTCCAAAAAGATGCTTCATGATATTAAGGGTTAAGACATTTAGGTGTAAAATATTGTACATTTTCAAAACTGCAATGAATAACTTTAAAAATTGTTAGATATTTGCTGATTTGATTTTATACATTGAAATATTAATCATTACAACGATTATTATTAATCATTGTTATCATAACTATTACTATTAGGTAATCGTTGTTTTATTATATACTAGCTGAAAAGCCTACTAAAAGTAGGCAAAACGCTTCTTCCGACTCTCCCCGCATCCCACTCCCTCCGGCTCCTCCCGCCTCCGATTCCCCCCCTCCCGCCCCTCCGACTCGTCCCGCCTCCCACGACCCCTCCGTGCATACGTACGTACGTATGTACGGTTGGCGTTTTATTATATTAGATATTTTTTTATTTAAATAAAACATCTTCAAAACTGCAATGAATAACCTTTAAAATTTTACAAATTGTTAGATATTAGACGATTTTATTTTATTAGGCCTTTGATGTTTAAAGAACAACCTTTAGCTACAGGTTTAACCCTTGCTTTCCCACTTTTTCTAAAAAATTGTTTTTTCGGATATTTTTCAAGATTTTGATCTATTTTGACCAACCAAATGTAATAGATTGCTAGTTTTGATTCACATTTATGTGAATTTTCTCAATTTGATGAGAACTGGATGGTATATTTTAGGTGGTGGTGGGGTGATGGCTATCGTTATTCTAAAAATAGATACTTAGAATAGGTTCTATCCAATTTTGACTGGACGGAACCAGCAGCTTTTCATTCTAAATCAAATAAATAAACGAAACGACACAACTAAAATTGCTTGCCCAATAAGATAAGCCCAATGTCTTCAGTAGTATCTTAAAAGACATTGAAAAATCAAATTTTTCTGCTATTCTTGGATACTTCCAGCCATAACTTTCATTTCCTCAACATCTTGGGTTGTTTTTTCTGTAATATTAAAAATTAAATCTGGCAGAATAGTTGGTATACTTGTTATACAGTAGATATATATCTGATCTACTTCATGACGCTGACCTTTACTGTTCCCCAGTTCATGGTAGAGGTAGATCTGATCTTAACACGATATTATCTCAAAGATGTTTTTTCGGGGTTTTTATACACAACAGTTGAAGAAGGTAGCTAAATTATATCGGTTTTGACTTGAAAGTGGTTGAAAGTGTTGCAGAATGCTTGAAAAATCGGACTTCCGAAAACATACTTCAAGACATTAAGGGTTAAATGGAGTATTCAGAATGGAATTGTTTAATTTTTCATTTTGCTGAAGACGTCAAGAATGAAAATATGGCAAACTTAGAAACTGCGTTGGTTGATTTCAATACATATTGACATTTTCATGTCTTTGCCCTGGCACATAGCACAAAAAACTGTCACGAAATTGCGTAACGAAATTGTGTTACAGTGCCTTTATAATGATTTCCACTTACAACGACCCCGTTGTTAGGTTTGTTCCTTTTCTACACTTTTTAACCCACAAAAATCGTTCACCACTCGTTGAAAAGCTCTTGATTTAACGAACATTTTCATGTTCTCCATAACATATTGACTATACGAATAGCGGAGCTATGGGCTTAACTGTTCTCATATTTTGTTTACAAACTAATGATCGTGAGTGTAGAAGATAATTAATCCGGAATCGTCTATTTTATTGAAATTAGGTACCTACCTCTTAATATTAATAATTGTGTCAATTTGTAACATAATATATAGCATTTCCGAATTGAGTTAAACCTTTTCCATTTAGATTTAAACCTTTTCCATTTAGATTTAAACCTTTTCCATTTGGATTTAAACCTTTTCCATTTAGATTTAAACCTTTTCCATTTAGATTTAAACCTTTTCCATTTAGATTTAAACCTTTTCCATTTGGAATCTAAATGGAAAAGGTTTAAATCTAAATGGAAAAGGTTTAAATCCAAATGGAAAAGGTTTAAATCTAAATGGAAAAGGTTTAAATCCAAATGGAAAAGGTTTAAATCCAAATGGAAAAGGTTTAACTCAATTCGGAAATGCTATATCTATGTTATTATGTTAATGATTCGTTTCACATTCTGACAACAACGGAGGGTGGGTTATAAAATCCTATAGTGAGGTAAAAAGCAATAGGTAAAGACATGAAAATGTCCCAATGCGTTGCAGACTCGTATGCAAGCGTTTTCAATTGATTTTTTTTTTTGGCGGGGAGGTAAAAAAATCGTTGAGATCCACATGATATTGTAAGATACCTGAAGGGTCTTCAGATTATGTGGGATTCAAACACACCTGTGGGAAAACACCTATTTTACAAATTGTCTGGTATTTTGAAAATGTAAGTTAACAGAGCAAACGCAGGTGAACAAAGAGTGTTAAGAATACAATTTTCGTATCTGGAATAAAAATGTTCAGACATTAAATTTAGATTAAATGTTAAAGAAAAAGAGACCAATCAGGTGTGTTGCTTCGTTGTTGTTGCTGTCGTGGGATTTCCTTGGAGGAGTGTCCGTTTTTCTCATTAAAATTATGATAAATAATGGGAGAAAGCGACACGTTTTGCGATTCACTTTATAAAATCGAGCTCACACTACGGGTTACGACGGAATGTTAGGAATGAGATTTTCCCTAAATTTTTTGGAATTGAAACATTATCCAAAACTGCGTTGGATAATTTCAATATTTCACATGTCTGATTTTTGAAATAGAATGTTTACAGGGGGAACTGTGCAGATAAGCAGGGGATGTTAAGAACACAATTTTCGTACTTCGAATAAATTATTCAAAACATAAGCGTTTTGTCCAAGACCTTGAGAGTAAAATGTGTCGCAAATTTTCAAAATTGCAATGCATTTTTTTCAATTTTAGAAAATTGTCAAATATATTTTTTTTGTTTTTTTTTGTAGGTAATTATTTTCATTATAAGTGAATTTATTCAGTATTGGGGTAAAACGAAGAACGTTTTAATAGAATCAAACCGAATGAAATTGAAATACCTATTCAACATTTTTAGAAATCGTAGCAATTTTACAACAAAAATGTGGTTAACGAAGACTGGAGTTCCTATAATGTAAATAGAACGCTGCAAATTATTACAAAAGGGTTTATTATTTTTTATTTATAGATCCCTCGGCAGCCAATGAAGCATCGTTACCTATTTGGTTATTGGCTAGGGAAGCACAATAGTAATATAAAACTCAATTTGTAGAAGAAAAAAATAATTCAACTTTCAGGATTTGAACGTAAATTAGACATATTTCCTTGAGTGAACAACCTTTTGCGATTCACACTAGAGTTACTGAATCATTTCAAGTTCAACCCTTAAGACCTCATAGGGTTGGCCCTAGAGGACTCTGGGTGGTCTCATTCGATTCAATATGGACAGTTTTTGAGCTAGAGCGATTTGAAAATTAAAACGCCTTATTTTCCACTCCTTAGAAGTGAATTACAATTATTGTCATAGAAAATTATTGTCATATAGTTATTATAACTATAACCTTTGGGACACAACCAGACCCCAAATGGAGCCCATTTACAAAATTTCATCAAAATCGGTTTTCGAATTCTACATAGGTACCTTGAATCGCATGTAATTATGAGTGGCGTGGTACATTTTTTTTTCTTGCTCGATTCCAAAGTTTCATTATTCAAAAAGTCCTTTCGTGCACACTGAGTTGATGAGCGAATTTTCATAATTTTTTTTTCTTTTTACAGTTTCTAGCCAAACGTCGCTTCAGAATGCTCCAAAACGGATTTCAGTGAAACATTTTTTTTTTTTTTTTTTTCGAGAAAGTTCATTCTAAAAATTTTGAGGCTATTGCATTACCTTAATTTTTTTGTTTGAAAACTTGCTAATAATAAACCAAAATGGCACGAGTCTGAGCTATTATTAGGTTTTGGAATTGTATAGTATCATAGCATTTACATGTCAAATAAATCCTTTTCCAAACTAAATTAAACTTTTTCCATACCAAATTGAACATTGTCCAAATCAAATTAATCCTTTTCCATAACGTAACAATGTATTTCTGTAAATTACCTAATCTCACAAAGTAAGTATATTATCAGAACATCATCTTGGAAATTCATTTAAAATTTGAGTAACTTTTCAAGGAAAAAGCAGTAGGTAGCGAAGATTAGAGAGAAATAACATTGGGAAGGAATACTCATCAGCCTCATCTTTGTGAGCTGAATACAGACGGACAGACAAAGACAGGACAGAAGATGAATTTCGGAAAAAAGGAAAGAAGATATACCTACTTCGGACAGAACTAAATTAGGTAAAATGTAAAAATCTATTCATGGACCGACATCTGTTTCGATTCATGACCCAGAACGCTCACTCGCCCAGGGCCGAATTTGAGCCACCATATTCACGCTTTCGGCCAAAAAGCCTCTTTCAAAAAAATTTCCCAAATCTCTTAGAGCTCCCGAATGTTGAAGACAATTTTTTTTGAAAAGTTTAGGAACTGCATGAATGAGAAAAATTCTTTCACAAACATTTTCCAATATTTCAGTATTCAAAAAATCATTATTAGGATGATGCAAAAATGCATCAGTGGCCGGAAATGGGTTAAGAAGGAATACTCATTCGCCTGTGAGGGGAGTCACTCAAGTTTTCCGTGGAGTTTTAGCGTTTTTCCGTAGATTTAGCGTGAAAAGGGTGGAAATCGCTGGACTGTTGATTTCAGTGGTTCGTGAGCGCAGCTGGGGAGGTTGGAAGGTTGTTGGTTTCCAGGCGTTGGAAAATGGGTCGGGGAAAAAGGATCAATAAAATTGGAGGTAGCGAAGGGCGCCCTCGTGTTTTCCGTAGGGCCGACTTCGACTTTCTCTTTCCCTTTAACTTTCTCCGGAATTTTCCTTCGTTCTTCTTACCTTGGACTGTTGCGAGGCGATGCTCTCAGAATCTTCTATGAGGTTCCTCCGGTCCTTCTCGCCGGAACCCATCGTGAGCTTCATGGCGAACCTTTGGCCCGCAGGGCCGTTTTCCGCGGTTTCGAAGCGATTCCGGGGGAAATTTTCCGGATTTTTTCTACTTTTACTGGATCGAGGAGGAAAATGCGGGGGGAAAATCGAAATTTCAGTGGTGCTGAAAAGTGGTTTCGATTTGTGTAGTTTAGAGGAGGAAGTTCATTCAAGATGAGGGAAACTCCGGGTGACGCGATCGTCGGGAGATGACCATCGTTCGTCGGGCCGCGGAGGACTGGCAGTGTCCGGGGGTTGGTCGCTCGTCGGAGGCGGCAGGGGGTGGGAGAAATGGGAGGCGCTGGGCGGAGGAGGCGGTGCGTCAGCTGATTTCCTCTCTGCTCGGTTACCCGTTGACCTGCTTTCCCCAGATACCGGCCTGCCCACCCCTCCGGTGCCTCTCGGGGGATGAGGGGACCACCAGTAATTGGAACAGGTAGCTACTCACAGTGTTTCCCAGGAACACTAGGTTCACCTAGGTTATACCCCCACTATTTCAAGAGAATCATCGAATAGTTTTGAGAAGCAAATAAGCACTTCACTGATCCGCGAAAGCTCTTAGAGGTTTCCATAATAAATTAATGTGCCATTTCCAGGAGAAATAAAACTGTTTTCAATTCAAATTGACCCTTTTCCAAATCAAATTACCTTCCTCCAAGCCAAACTAACCCTTTTCCATATCAAATTAACTTTTTTCCCTATATCAATTAAACCCTTTCTCAAATCAAATTAAATTCTTTTTCCCTATCAATTGAACCCTTTTCCAAATCAAATTAACTTTTTTCCATATCAATTGAACCCTTTTCCAAATCAAATTAACTTGTTGGTTTATTATTTTCAATAATGAACCTTTGGAATCGACCAAGAAAATTTTTTTTTTAACACCCCCTCAAAATTTGATGGTTTACGTTTCAAGGTACGTGGAATCCAAAAATCGAATAAAAATTTGGCCGTCCGTCCGCCGTACCTACGCGACACTTTTGCCACTTAGCGTTGACGGATTTTGATGAAATTTGTTATGAAGGCCCCATTTGGGGTCTAGCTGTGCCCCGAAGATTTTGGTTGATGTAGGTCACTTCTAAGGGTTCCAAAATTAATTTTGAAATTTTGAAAACGCTCTAACTCAAAAAAATTCGTTGTAAAGGTATTGTTTTTCCTTCAATTTAAAATTTTATAGAATTTTTACAATTTTTTGAGACCAAGCGGAGCCCTGCAGGACAAACCGTTCGCTCCCTACGAGAATTTAAGGGCTGGACGTACGATAAATCAGAAACACGAGTGTGAATCGCAAAAGAGGCCTAATCTCCGTTCAAATTATAGCTGACCGAAATGCGATCGATGTTTTTCTCCATGTTGGATGGTTGGTGGCCTTGTAGACGAGTGATCTGTATAGAAACATAATAAACCATTGTGTAATAATTTGCAGCGTTTTCCATATTAATTGACCCTTTTCCAAATGAAATTACCTTCTTCCAAGTCAAATTAACCCATTTCCATATCAAATGATAGGTACTACTTTTTGCAAGAGAGAGACGAATGTGGCAATGACTGTAGAGGTGGCCATTCACTAGCGCTCCATCCAGCCAAAGTGGTTGTGGAATGGGGAAAACCACTGCGATTTCGATGGAGCGGTCGGCTGGGTCGGATATCTGGGCTGGCCAAAATCCAACGCTCTGCGCCATTTGGCGGGCCCACCAATCTCACGTGAATGGGGAATCCAACGCTCCGCGCAATTTGGCGGGCCTGCTTTCTCACGTGAATGGAGAATCCAACGCTCCGCGCAATTTGGCGGGCCTGCCAATCTCACGTGAATGGAGAATCCAACGCTCCGCGCAATTTGGCGGGCCTGCCAATCTCACGTGAATGGAGAATCCAACGCTCCGCGCAATTTGGCGGGCCTGCCAATCTCACGTGAATGGAGAATCCAACGCTCCGCGCCATTTGGCGGGCCCGCCAATCTCACGTGAATGGGGAATCCAATGCTCCGCGCAATTTGGCGGGCCTGCTTTCTCACGTGAATGGAGAATCCAACGCTCCGCGCAATTTGGCGGGCCTGCCAATCTCACGTGAATGGAGAATCCAACGCTCCGCGCCATTTGGCGGGCCCGCCAATCTCACGTGAATGGGGAATCCAACGCTCCGCGCAATTTGGCGGGCCTGCTTTCTCACGTGAATGGAGAATCCAACGCTCCGCGCAATTTGGCGGGCCTGCCAATCTCACGTGAATGGAGAATCCAACGCTCCGCGCAATTTGGCGGGCCTGCCAATCTCACGTGAATGGAGAATCCAACGCTCCGTGCAATTTGGCGGGCCTGCCAATCTCACGTGAATGGAGAATCCAACGCTCCGCGCCATTTGGCGGGCCCGCCAATCTCACGTGAATGGGGAATCCAATGCTCCGCGCAATTTGGCGGGCCTGCTTTCTCACGTGAATGGAGAATCCAACGCTCCGCGCAATTTGGCGGGCCTGCCAATCTCACGTGAATGGAGAATCCAACGCTCCGCGCAATTTGGCGGGCCTGCCAATCTCACGTGAATGGAGAATCCAACGCTCCGCGAAATTTGGCGGGCCTGCCAATCTCACGTGAATGGAGAATCCAACGCTCCGCGCCATTTGGCGGGCCCGCCAATCTCACGTGAATGGAGAATCCAACGCTCCGCGCAATTTGGCGGGCCTGCCAATCTCACGTGAATGGGGAATGAGGAATTTCACCGATTTCTGTTTGCATTTTTCCTGAATAGTTAATGCTGTGGGATAGATGAAAATCAAGCTGATTTCGGAAATTAAGACTCCTGTTATTTTTGGGAGACAGTCAAAATTTTTAATTTCAAAACCAACCGGGAAAACAGACGTGCAGCGGGAACGCTCGCTGATTGGGCTGTTCGGATCGCCGTCTCCTCCCAGTGTTGCCCATTGGGACGACAAAATCGTGTTTTCTAAGAGGAAAGTTATCAAACATAAACAGAGGAAACCTAATTTTCCCCATCTCGCTTTTTCTATTTTTTTCTTCAGTTTTTCGATTTCGAACTTTACTGTTTCATGAAATTTTGCATCTGGGGACTATGGATTTCTCGATCTCAGCGCTTCAAGCGGCCATAAATGAACTATTCCAGGATGACGTCATTTTCCCGGTTTTTTTTTAACATTCGTATTTTCTACACTGTTTTGTTTATTCGTAAATTAGGAAGTTCGGGCTGAAAGTTTGCCTTAGGGGGTTTTTAGAGGTGCTGAATCCGATTTTGGGGTCAAAAATAGGAAATTCCAACATAGTGAAATTCCTCATTCCAACGCTCCGCACCATTTGGCGGGCCCGCCAATCTCACGTGAATGGGGAATCCAACGCTCCTCGAAATTTGGCGGGCCTGCCAATCTCACGTGAATGGGGACTCCAACGCTCCGCGAAATTTGGCGGGCCTGCTAATCTCACGTGAATGGGGAATTCCAACGCTCCGCGCCATTTGGCGGGCCTGCTAATCTCACATGAATGGGGAATTCCAACGCTCCGCGCCATCTGGCGGGCCTGCCAATCTCACGTGAATGGAGAATCCAACGCTCCGCGCCATTTGGCGGGCCCGCCAATCTCACGTGAATGGGGAATCCAACGCTCCTCGAAATTTGGCGGGCCTGCCAATCTCACGTGAATGGGGACTCCAACGCTCCGCGAAATTTGGCGGGCCTGCTAATCTCACGTGAATGGGGAATTCCAACGCTCCGCGCCATTTGGCGGGCCTGCCAATCTCACATGAATGGGGAATCCAACGCTCCGCGAAATTTGGCGGGCCTGCCAATCTCACGTGAATGGGGAATTTCAATGTTCCGCGCCATTTGGCGGGCCCGCCAATCTCACGTGTATGGGGATTCCAACGCGCCGCGCCGTGCCAGGATTCACCATTCACTATCACGCCAACGCTCCAAACTGTGGAACTTCGTGAAAACTGTTAACCTAAAAACGCTGAAAATTATTACAAAAAGGTTTATCACTTTTCTCTATGGATCACTCGCCTGCAAAGAACACAGCTTTGCAATTGTCACTACCTATCAACCATATTTTCCCTTCACAATAAAGTTTATTTTGAAGAAATAAAGTCTTCACACTCAATTCGAAGAAATAGGGAGTTATGGGTGCCTTCATCAGTAAATTTAATTACTGGTTGCTAAGGATGCAAAACTGAGTACAATTATTCGAAGAAACGAATTATTCACGCTCGTGTTTCTGATTTATAGTCCAACCCTTAGGTTCTCATAGGGAGCGAACGGTTGATCCGACAGAGTTCTGGGTGGTCTCATTCGATTCTAAAAATTCAATACTATTTTAAAATTTTGAAAAAACGAAACCTTTATATCGAAAGTCTTTTTACTTGGGCATTTTGAACATTTCAGCCCTTATTTATCCCTTACAAGTGACTGACATCAACCAAAAGCTTCGGGTTACAACTAGGCTCCAAATGGAGCCCCTATACCAAATTTCATAAAAATCGGTAACAACATCTTCATTAGAGCCACATTTTTATTAGTTTTTTGGTTTCTACGTACCTTGGAACGTAAAATAACAAATTTTGAGGGAGGGTTAAAAAAAAATTTCTTGGTCGATTCCAAAGGTTCATTATTTGCTTCATTAAGGCTCATCATAGTTCATCCCTGTGGCTAAAAATCTCAGGGTAGCCACTAGCCTATCATGAGAGATAATAAATTTCCTGATGGGTGTATCTTTCTTTTGAACCAGTGGAGTCTCAAATGAAGTTGGAGATGGTACGACTCCTCATCCATCCTAAAATAATTTTTCCAGGTTCGAGAACTAGGTCATTCAATAAGTTCACATTAGTGAACTGGTTTCTTTGAGAAGCCATTGTTTCCCCCATTTACTTTTGGGTTTTCTCTTCTTGATGTAGAAAAAAACGGCTGAGTATCGTTGTCCATGACGAGATTTTACGTATGCGCCACAGGTGACTACACAACACTTTGGGGTCATATCAGCACTGTTGGCGTGGCATGGCGTGATGGTGAATGGCTACGCCATTTGGAGTGCTAGTGAATGGCAAATATCCAGCAAATATCCATTGAGTAAGCATCTATATACATAAAACGCCAACCGTACATAATTACGTATTCACGGAGGGGTTAGAGGGGGAGTGGGGAGAGTCAGCGGAATCGGAGATGGGAGGAGTAGGAGGATTTGGGGGCGGGAGGAGTTGGAGGAATTGGGGCGGAGGAGTCGGGGACGGGAGGAGTAGGAGGAATCGTTTTTGCCTACTTTTAGTAGGCTTTTCAGCCAGTAACTTACAATAAATGACATTTTGTAACGCATGTTTACTTAATAGAAACACTATCAAATGCAATCGCATTGACGTGATTGTGGTGAAACTTGGTTGAAACCATCGATCGTAAAAACATCGGTTCTAAAATATTGATGGAGAAAACATCGACTAGGCATAGGATGCAAAACATCATTGTTCGATAATATCGACCACTGATGTTCATCTCTACGGGGGAGTAGTGAGGTGACTGTCAGATTCGGACAAAATTGGACAGAATTGAGTTTGCGCCTGAAAATTTGACTTTATTTGGTTTTGGGTCGTGACGAGTGAAATTGTGAACTTTGTCCTTGGCGAAGAGGTCGAAATTCAAAAAAGCGCGGCAAACCATCGACCACGAAGAAGGAATGCTTCCTTCTTTACCTCCTCAATGTGCGTGAAACCTCCCAAACGAGAGTCAGGTTAGAGTGCTTTTCTCGAGTCATTTCTGCCGAAACGCCGTTTCATTTCACAATTTGTATTCTTCGAGTGATTCGCCAATTCGTGTTGTAATTTATAATTGTTTTTTTTTCTTTTAAATACAATCACCAGTTTAGTCAATATGCTCGGCTACGATATGTTCATGCAGGGTCAGGCTGCGTCGAAAGATTCGACTAAAGACAAGTACGAAGTGCACATCAAGAAAGCCCCTGGCATCTTCAAACACACGATGTAAGTTTGTTTCCTTGTTTTATAGTATTTTCTAGCTGCATTTTCTTTCCCTCGAATGAACGACGGTAAATGTAGGGGCTGCAAATACTCGACCTCACATTCCAAGAGAGTCACAGACAAGCGAATAAAACTGCCACCCCATTCAGGAATTAAATTTAGAGCCTAATTTATTGTATACGTCCAACATTTGAATAAAGATGTTGGATAAAGGTTAAGAACTTGCGTAGCACGTCAGAAAATACAAGGCAGCGAGGCATGATTGAGAAGTCACCTCTACAATTAATTTTTGAAAACTCATGAAGGTTTGAAGTTGTTCTTATCGACCTGATTAGCCCTAGAGTAGTAGACTTCCCTGACGTACAGTTATTAGTAGACTAGGTACGTAAAAATGACGTGTGAAACTAAAAAAAATATTTTCAAAACAAAATGGTCATATATTTTCCATTCATTCAACAAAAAACGAACATAAACTCATTCTTCTAAGTATTTATACATATGTTGAGTATATAAAATAATGTTTTCTAAAGAGAAGTTATGATTACCAGAATGGGGAATTTGCCTCACATTTTTTTTTTTTCGAATGAGGGTTTATTTTTATGGAATAAAACCAAAGTGAGCTGCTCGAAAACGCATCCAAAAAATTTAGAGAATTTAAGGAAGATGGAAATTTTAAATGTGGTGGCAATGTGTAAGAGGCAGCCATGTTAGAAACGTAACGGATATTCTACCAATCTGACTTCAAAGGAGGTTCTGGGGCGCTTACCACAGAAGCGGAACATACACGAACTTTTAGCTTACAACGATTAACACAAGAGTGCGCCGCGAACTGGCAGGAAGAACCCAGACACAAAAGTGACCAAAAGAAACAATATTACTCACTTTTTTACAATACGATTCTACCTACAAGTTTATCAAGCATTATTAGTCTTCATCTTCTCTTCAAGATTTGAATCACATTATTCGAGTAGCCATTTCACTGGATCGTTTTGTGTGGCAGTGCTAGAACTCTGTCTGTTGTCAGAGTTGTTTTCGCGTCTTTTTTTTTCGTATGACGTCAACAATATTCCTCGATTTTCGCGGTGTTTTGTAACAGAGGCTTCACTTGTTTAGGCATTTTCTCCTACGGTAATTTTTTCCCCTTGGTTATTCCTAGTGTTAAACGTTATTCTAGGGCCCTATTATAGGATTTGACTTGAAATTCCAGAATCTAAAGTTGAGGCGAATTCCCCATTGTATCACATTCAAAACTCGATTTTTACTCTGGATAATATATTATACTCGATAAAATAAATGTTTTGAAATGAATATATTAAGTATGCTTGAAATATTCTGAAAGAGAAAATGAATGAAAATTTGAGAAAAAAGAGAAATATCTTGCTACTTTGAGGTGTGGAGAAAAGGTGTGCTTCATTCTCGAATTTTTCGTAACATAAAATTTATGTATAACATTTATGTATAACATATTATGTGTTATATTATATTATGTGTTATATAACATATTATTATGTGTAACATTTATGTATAACGTGTTATTCTATAACATTTAATGTTATAGAAAAACGCTGCAAATTATTTCACAAAGGTTTATTATTTTCCTGTATAGATCACCCTTCTGTATAGATCCCTGCCAACCTCAACCACCAACTAAAGGGAAATGAAGGGTTGAAAATTTCAAAAATGCCCTAGTAGGTAGTAGGTACCAATGGTTGGCAGGGAGGGTTCTATACAGAAGGGTGATCTATACAGGAAAATAATAAACCTTAGTGAAATAATTTGCAGCATTTTTTACCTAGGTACCAACTTTTTTTACCTACCGACTATTGGTAGGTACTACCTACCACACCATACTGCCTTCACACCTTCACAATCAAGTTTATTACGAACTAAACGCTTCACACTCGATTCGAAGAAATAGCGAGCTTCATATGGAAATTTGATAACTGCTTGCTAAGGAGATACAGCATCATCTGGCCTGAATATTACTCATTCACTGAGTAGGTAACATTCAGGCCAAATGATGCTGTATCTACATAAGAGAGTCTAGCCCCCAGGAAGTGTTGTCGGGTTTCAGCGCTACCTACCGCCACTTTAACGAACTACCATTTCTGATATCTTATCAGGTGATCACGCTCGTGACCGCATTACCGTCGCTCCTCTAACTTGCAGTTATCCTAAGATTCCAATTTAGCGATGTACATGGACTTAGTCGACTCGAGAACATTTAGTTTTGAGTTTTACAATTGATTCGAATGCACTAGTAGTGAACTTGATGTGTGTCTAAAAAGAAATAACAACTAAACAGCCAAACTTAGAAATTAGAGAGTGGTAAAATCGAGGTGAGCCTACTTTTCAGAAATGCCGCTTGACCACGCTCACATCGATCTGAAAAATGATGGTAGTTCGCTGAAGTGGTGGTAGGTAGCGCTGAAACCCAACAATACTTTCTGGGGGCTAGACTCTCCTTATCTATATTGGAAGCGCTCGCCCCCATTACAACAACAGCCAGGTATGACATACTCGCTTCTGACTATGGAAAGTCGCTAAGCAACGATCATGAGGATTAAACAATAAGCCATGAATAGTAGACTCACGCAAAAATCGCGTTTTGAGTTTAGTTGCTTAATAGAAGACATACGTACATCAGACGTGATGTCAATCCCCCCTTTTTAGTAGAGTACGTATCTTTGACGTGTAGGCATTATGGAAAACCAAGATCCTGCCGGGAAGAAGTGGAGATGAGGTCTTGATACCACAAAGGTCATTTCACTGCTAGGTACCGATAGCACTGGAGGAGGCCCATTCAAGAAGGGCTTAAGGGGGATTGTAGGGGTCTCATTTCCCTACTCATTACGTAATTTTTACGTAGTCTATCACTCTAGGGTTAGACCAATGCGGTCATCAGAAGTTTAGACCAAAGTATTTGGTTTTATTCATGTTCAAGCTCAAGGTATTCGCCGACATCCAACCACTCATTCCTAAGTCGTAGCTTTGGCGAACAATTCGTTCCAATCATCAGACGTACTCAATTATTGTCGACAAAGAGATAGACCCTTCCAATTGTACACCCCGATTATTTTTCTCTATACTGCTCACTTGGCGCTCAACGTGTTAACCGCGATTTCTCCTGTTTCATGTTCTTGCATTTCAATGGGATTGAGGACGTCACTCGATAAAAGTCGCTTGTTTCAGGAACCCCATGGTCACAATGTCCTCAGCTGTTGGCATTAAATTCGACGGTGGTGTTGCCGTCGCTTCAGACGTCGGAGGTTACTACGGAAAAATGATGAGGTGATGATCTAAAACTTTTTTCAAATTTTAAATATTTCAGTAGGTATTAAGGAACTTTGCAGGTATTTCCTTACTACTGTTATTTACATGTTAAATTTTCTACAGTTGGGTGTGTGTCTTACCACGATTCGATGTACCTTTCGATAAACTGAAATAATATCTAAAAACGCTGCAAATTATTACACAAAGGTTTATTTTTTCTCTATAGATCACTCGTCTGCAAAGAACTCGGCTCTGCCAATGTCACCACCTATCAACCATAGATACTACCTACCTTACCTACTACGTACCTACAGCGATCGCATTTTGGTCAGCTAAAATTTGAACGGAGATTAGGCCTCTTTTGCAATTCACACTCGTGTTCCTGATCTATCGCAAGTCCAACCCTCAAGTTCTTCTAGGGAGCGAACGGTTTGTCCTAAGGAGCTCCGCATGGTCTCTAAAAATTATGAAAATTCAAAACCATCTTAAACTGATGGAAAAACAATACCTTTGTCGGAATTTTTTGAGCTAGGGCGTTTTCAAAATTTCAACCCAAGGAAGTGACCGACATCAACCAAATCGCACCGCGAGTCCTTGTGAACTCGCGTTTTACAAAAAGCGCCCCTTTACCTCATTTTTTGAAATTGCACTGTCGGAACCGCAAAGCCAATCTACACGTTGGTGCTACTGGCTTCTCGATACCTCCTTCCGTTACCGAAAGAGAGAAACAAAGGAAAAAGTTGATAACCGAGGGGCGCTTGATGAGACCCTCAGTTGGTCGGTAGGAACATGTCATGTTCGGATAGGAGGCCAATAGGCGTTTTACAAAAAGCGCCCCTTGTGCCCCGAGTTTCCTGTGAAATGCCTTCTTCTCAATAAAAATTATACAATTTTTTTCTCAAAGAGTCTAATTTGAATGGGCTCAACTTGATAAAGCAAGAAAACACAAGACGCGCTTTTACAAGTTCCAACGTTTTTTTGGTTATTTTACGTCTTTCTCCCTGTATTATTGGTTGGATCCGATTCAGTTCTTAGTTCCATAGATAGTACACTAAATTCTCAACAGATTGCGAAAAAAATTAAAAATCTAGCTAAAATAGCAGTAACACAATTGAGTTGGGAAAAAAGTAAAATCTTCAAGCGTGTTTTACTCGTAATTTTAAAACTTTGATAAGCGCCCCTTGTACCCAAAAGCGCCCCTTGAGAACTCGCAGTGCGAAATGATTCGAGGCACAACTAGACCCCAAATGAAGCCCATATACCAAACTTCATCAAAATCAGGTCCATGGGAACAAGGAAAGTGCCGCGTACGGCGGACGAACGGCCAAATTTTTATTCGATTTTTGGATTCTACGTATCTTGAAACGTGAAACAATAAATTTTGAGGGGAATTGAAATTTTTGCTTCCGAGTCTACCAAGGTAGCGGAAGCTTTGTCCACTTTTCAAGGACGAAAAAAAAAAGTTCTCCAAAATCAAAATTTTCACTCGCGTTTTGCGTTTTAGACCTTTCTGAACAATTTTGGTTCCGTGTCTGTCTGTCTGTGATGAATTCCTTGTAACGCGCATAACTATACGAAGTTATTGTCCGATGTCTATGAAATTTTCAGGGATTGTGCGGGTTAGTGTCTAGACGGTCCCCTATGAAAATCATCATCCTCGGACTGATAGAAGCGACTGCGCATGCGCAAACGTGAATTCCTTGTAACGGCCATAACTTCTACATTTTCCATCCAATTTCAATGAAATTTTCAGGGATGTTACAGATTAGTGTTTAGATGGTCCCCTATGAAAATCACCACCTTCGGACTGATAGTAGCCGCTGCGCATGCGCAAACGTGAATTCCTCGTAACAGCCATAACTTCCACATTTTCGACCCGATTTCGATGACATTTTTAGGGATTACGCGGATTAGGTTGTAGATGGTCCCCAATGAAAATCAAGGCCTTAAAATTTACAGGAGCCTCTGCGCATGCGCAAACGTAAAATCCTTGTAACAGCCATAACACTTACATTTTTCATCCGAATTTGATGAAATTTTCTAGGATTGTCCAGATTAGCGTATACATGGTCCCCTATGAGGGTAGTGAAAGGTACTTAGAGACTGGTGTTTTGAGATTAACTACTATGCATCGGAACATCTATATAATCGGGTTATGGATACGAGTAAGCCATGTGCCTCACCCACTTGGCAGACGTTTTTCAAACGTGTGATCTGTTTATTTAATTTTTCTACCACATGTTATAGTATCAATGGGCAAAAAGTTGAAGTATAGAGGGTTTCAATGGTGCTGAATCCAAATTTGAGGTCAAAAACATGAATTTCCGACCCACTGAAATACCCCATTCTATAGTCAATTTTCTGAACTACACTACGAAACTCTCATACTCGTGATTTGATTGCAGGTTCCGAAACGTCGACAGATTCATCAAAGTCAACAGCAACACTCTGATATTGGGTTCAGGCGATTATTCAGACTTCCAATACATCAAAGACGTTGTCGAGCAGAGGAGGTAATTGATAATTTACCTGTTTTACGGTATCACATTTTGATTTGTTACGTTTGTAGGCCGAATGTAATAAATCTATCTTTAGTTGAGTTCCTAAGAGGTTTTTTGTTTCTGCGCGTGATAATAAAAAAAATGTACGTTTAAATGGAATCGCTTTGAAGATATAAAAACAGGCGTCTGGATCCCCAGCGAACATTACGGTTTGTTTCCCGGCAATGGCAGTTATCGTCAGTGTCTAGACTAACGTCTGGTTTTTACCTCCCTCGCTTGAAACATTGGGCGGATTGATGATTGAAGCCACCTAAAGGTATTTCTTCTTCTGATACCAAATGTTTCCGTATCGCCAAAAAATTTTCAATGGTCCAACCAGCTATCGTAGTCCGTTGTCAGTAGCTATCGTAAGTTCGAGGTCACCTCAGGCGCTGCCAGGGTGCCCTTCATGGCCTAAAAGATGGAAAGACTTCAGTTCCAAAATTTTCATAAATGATCGTCTCATAGGCCCTGCGGCTGATTTTCGCCTAACTGACTTCGCCTTCGTCTTCCCTTGAATTATTTTCCTCCGTTTTTATTAATTTTATTAACGATTGCTTGACAGTAGAAACAGCTTTTCAACGGAATAATCTAAAAAAATTTACAATTGAATTGCCATTCCATTCACTCATGCTCCAGTTTTGGTCAGGTTTCACTTGCTTCAGAAAACCTTAACATTGGATAGAAGAAGACAAGATTAGAGGTTGATACGCTGATCAAAAATTTCAATTTACTACAAGTTTGAGTTTTTTTTTTTTAAGAAAAAAATTGAGTTTGATTCCAAAAGGTACTAAAGAACATTTTTATCGATATTGAGTTAACACTTTCCCAGGGTTTTAAGGAGGTAGTTCTTCACAAAAATGCGATCGTTTTGGAGCAAAAGATGATCTATGATGATTGACTATTGCCTATAATTCTGTGTAATTGAAGGGCTGACTTTTGAACCTTGTTATTATGTTAATGTTGACTATTAATAAGATATTTTTGTGACGTTGGATGAGAGATTGAAGTGTTCATTTTAACTTAACTAAGTAACTCTGACAATGTGATACTGGCTTGGGCGGCTTTGGCCTCGTCCGGGGGTGGTCTCCTAGGTGGATGGTCGCGGGTCTGAAGCTGGCCGGGTGCCTCGGTTTGAGGTGCTGGTTTGTTTTGTGATACGGGACACCACCATGGTGGGCGGGGCCGGGGCTGCTTCCGGCCCCGCTCCGATTATAAGTGAAACGAGCTATTTCAACGCATTCTTGCCTTGTAAAAGGAGTTTGAATAAAGATGTTATTATTATTATTCCCTTGAAAAACTCTTATCCGTTTTGTTTCAAAAAGTACTTCATCCCCTTCGTTTGATTTCAAAAAGTACTAAACGCCACGTTTTGTTTCAAATAGTACTATATCAATAAATCTGATATTTCAAATCTCGTTCAAAATTATTTTAAACGTTGAACTAATTTACCTTTTTTCCCTAAAATATTTATTATAATTTAGAAATATAGCATTTCCGAATTGAGTTAAACCTTTTCCATTTAGATTTAAACCTTTTCCATTTAGGTTTAAACCTTTTCCATTTGGATTTAAACCTTTTCCATTCAGATTTAAACCTTTTCCATTTAGATTTAAACCTTTTCCATTTGGATTTAAACCTTTTCCATTTGGATTTAAACCTTTTCCATTTAGATTTAAACCTTTTCCATTTAGATTTAAACCTTTTCCATTTGGAATCTAAATGGAAAAGGTTTAAATCTAGATGGAAAAGGTTTAAATCTAAATGGAAAAGGTTTAAATTCAAATGGAAAAGGTTTAAATCTAAATGGAAAAGGTTTAAATCCAAATGGAAAAGGTTTAAATCTAAATGGAAAAGGTTTAACTCAATTCGGAAATGCTATATATAAAAAATAACATCATTGGTTTATAGCACGTTTTCCAGGTCGCTATGGTTTTTCGCGTTTTTCTCACGTTTGACCAAAATGGATATAGTACCTTTTGGAATCAAGCTCCTCAATTGGTCTTTATAATGTAGTGACTGAAGAATTGTTTCAAGCAGCAGCAGTTCCCTAAATTGAGCACTAAGGGTGTAACTAAAATGAGGGCTGATTGTATGCATATACGGGGTGTCTACAAAACAGCTGTAAGGAATTCAAGGGGTCGATTCTACAACTAATTTCCAACAAAAAGTGTCTCTTAGAATTTTTTTTAAACGCCTTGTTAACCGACTTTTTTCACTTTCAATTTTTTTTCTCGTGTTTTCGACCTTACACCATTAAAACGGTCATAACTCTCTTAAATTACACTCAAAAATTAAAAATAAGGATATCGTTTGAAAGAGCGTCAAATTTCCTATCTCCCTGATACGAAATAACAAATTTTCAGTTGAATTACACGGGGAATAAAGCAACCTAAAAAGTGAACTTAGTAAATTTTTGAAAAAAATCCTGTTTTTTAACGCATATAAATCTCCAAATATTACCAGGTAAAGTTCTGTTGCCGGAAAGCCTAAAAACTGCGCCAGAATCTCAGCTTTCCAATGGTATAATCAAAACATAATCTACAACCGTATTTAGGGGAGAAATTCGTGTTTGAACGCGGAAAAACATGCATTTTTTCAACGAAATCGGCGCTGTGGCCTCCTGTTTCCGGAGGCCTCGCGGTCTACTGCGGCTCTCAGATCGACTAGGCGGAGCGCCGATTTCATTGAAAAAATGCACGTTTTTCCGCGCTCAAACACAAAATTTTCTCCTAAATTTGGTTGTAGATTATGTTTTGATTATACCATTGGAAAGCTGAGATTCTGGCGCAGTTTTTAGGCTTTCCGGCAACAGAACTTTACCTGGTAATATTTGGAGATTTATAGGCGTTGAAAAACGGGATTTTTTCGAAAATTTACTAAGTTCACTTTTTAGGTTGCTTAATTCCCCGTGTAATTCAACTGAAAATTTGTTATTTGGTATCAGGGAGATAGGAAATTTGACGCTCTTTCCAACGATATCCTTATTTTTAATTTTTGAGTGTAATTTAAGAGAGTTATGACCGTTTTAATGGTGTAAGGTCGAAAACACGAGAAAAAAAATTGAAAGTGGAAAAAGTCGGTTAACAAGGCGTTTAAAAAAAATTCTAAGTGACACTTTTTGTTGGAAATTAGTTGTAGAATCGACCCCTTGAATTCCTTACAGCTGTTTTGTAGACACCCCGTATATTTCACCCAGTCTGTGATTTTGCTGAATTTTGTGATTCCAGTATCAGTGAACAGATTCTGAACGACGACTTCCAAATGGACGCCCGTTCTCTCCACTCCTGGCTCACGAGGGTTATGTACAACAGGAGGTCGAAGTTCGACCCTCTCTGGAACAACCTGATGGTGGCAGGCATCGACCACGATAACAAACCGTAAGTTTTGTAATAGAGTTTTCTGCAAACTGATGGCCACTAGCTCGTTGATAGGCTTACGGCTTTGTACGAAAGAACGCGCTGAGTATCAGCGCAAGTCTACCACGCTTCTTAACTCTCATTCCCGAAATTTCTGTTTCGAGCACAGACCGGTAACTGAGTTTACCTACTTTTTCCCAGTGTACTGAATTGTGCTTAACCAGGCAAGTAGGTTTTCTTATGGTGAGTGAGCAGGTAAGTCTGAAAATTTGGTTGCTCGTAACCAAGTAAGTATGGAAATTAGACTGCACGTAACCAGGCAACTCGACAATTTTTAAAAAACCATTGAATTTACCATTAAGATGTAATTTGAGGGGCAGTTCGAGCAATTATTTCGGTTTACGATACTTTCGTGAAAAAATGGCAGGGTTGAGTATCAATTATTTTGGATTCCTGAATAGGGTGTGCGCATGGGTCGGAAAAATTGTTTATTGTTATTTTTAATCCAAACTAGACCTCATCCTGAGAATTTTGACACCAACCGCGACCTTCAATAGCGTGAGAAGATTTTTTTCTATGATTTCTACGTCACAGTGGGCTGGGGGTCCCGCCCAGGCGGGAGGGGCGCCTGACGTCATAAACATTCGAAACTTTGAAAAATCGTAGTAAAACATCAACTCATCCAAAACTAGAATGGCTGGTGTCTAAATTCTCAAGATGAGGTCTACTTTCGATTAAAAATTTTTAAAATATCAGGCGCACCCCTCATTAGGAATAAAATTTGAAACTTTAAAATGCTCTCCTGTAAAATTCCATTTTTTGTACTTACCTGGTTCCCCCCCGCCAACCATTTCTTCTTGCGAATTTTATCATTGAGGTGTACAAGTATTGTGATCAGCTACCTATCCGCATTTCTGTCCATCCACTTCCTTGGCTCAAGTAGTAGGGGCTCCGATTCAGAATTGGAACGATAGGAGATCGATCCCCGGTCGCGGGAAGTTAATTTTTGATCATTCAACATATTGCCTATTTCTGAATAGAGTAAGGAACACAATGCACTGGTATTAAATGTGTAAAATCGTGAAAATCGACTAGTGGAAAAGTGGTGTACTGAGGTGAACCTTGCCAGGAAAAGGGTTCCCTTTTTGGTTTATTATTTTTAATAATGAACCTTTGGAATCGACCAAGAAATTTTTTTAATTAACGCCCCTCCTCCCCCAAAATTGGTTGGTTTACGTTTCAAGGTACGTAGTGTCTGAAAATCGAGTAAAAAATGTTCCACCCGTACGCTGTCCGTGACACTTTCCTTATGGTCTGTTCAGAGAAGCAGTCCAAAACCAGTTCAGAACCAAACCGAAACTGGAAAGGGGAGGGGATAGAGGCGCTAGGACTCCTCCAAACTCCTTGGGGCTTCTCCAAACCCCTCTTAACCGTTCAGGACTGCTTCTCCGATCAAACCTTTAGTTCCCATGGACCGATTTTGATGAAATTTGGTATATGGGCTCCATTTGGGGTCTAGTTGTGCCTTGAATCTTTTGGTTGATGTTAGTCACTTCCAAGGGTTGAAAAATAAGGGTTGAAATTTTGAAAACGCCCTAGCTCAAAAAATTTTGATATAAAGGTAATGTTTTTCCTTCAATTTAGATAGGTAGTATTAAATTTTTAGAATTTTTGAAGACCACGCGGAGCTCTGTAGGACAAACCGTTCGCTCCCTACGAGAACTTGAGGGTTTGACTTATGATAATCAGAAACACGAGTTTGAATCACGAGGGAGGCCTAATCTCCTCTCAAATTTTAGCTGACCAAAATGCGATCGTTGTAGGTACGTGGTAGAGGTGTGTCGGTTAGGAGTGAACGTATTGAAAAGACCTTATCTTCAAAACGACCTTGTCTGAACTGAACGGGTTGTCAAAATGAACACGGTCATTTGTTCATCAACCCACCAATCGACATTTCCGGAAAAATTCCGAGAACAACGGCAGAAGGCCAACAAAACAAATTAATTGCCCGCAACATGGACCTATAATGTATTTATATACAACCATTTTTTTACATAGATCATGAATGTGTGAAAATGACATGGAAGTATCAACAGAAAGAAGTGGATGGAAGTGGTTTTATAAGGAAATCTTCCATCATCCAAGTGAAGAATTACGTTCGAATGAACTTAGGACCAAAAAGACAAAACTGAAAGACCAAAAGCACTCAAAGACTGATTCATCTTTGATTCGTTTTTGTCTTTTACCTCATTCGATTCATTCAAATCGCCTCCTCACCTACTCATTGTAACCAATTCCGACTCTTTCGGTTTTTCAACTCAGCTGTTTTTTCTAGTCTCCATTTGGATCCTTATGGACGTTGTTTGTTTGGTAGGGGTGTGTCGGTCCAGGCATTTCCCTGGAACGGTTCCAACGGTTACGGTGACAAAGATGTAACCGTTCCAAATTACCGGTACAGTTCCATTACCGGTACAGGCGATCAAATCCCACTCACATGGCATGGATGAAGCAGGCAGTCAAATCCCTATCGTCCTTCTTCCATGCTTATGATCTCAACTTGCAATACAATAGCATCATTTTCCTTGACAATTCGCTAAAAGGAAGGAATTTGAACAAGTGTTACAAAAGAGGCAATTTATTATAACTAATAGTTACCAAACAATTCAAGGAAAGAATTATGACGTTGCAGTTTAAGAACTTAACATGACAATAATAAATTAATAAAACTGGAGACAACTTCCATGCTAACCTGACAGAAGATAACTTCCCGCTCAAGAGCCATTCCATGAACCATTCTCAGTCCATGGAAGTAGTAAGGGCGCTTCCAGGTACAACATGGAACAGAACTGAGAACAAGATCCATGCTTACCGGTCCAGAGCCATTGAACCATTCTCTGTGATATCTTATCGGTCCGGTTACATCCTTACCGGTCCAGTTCCATCCTCACCAATCAGAATGATCAGATTGATGAGATGATTGATCAGATCATTCTGATTGGTGAGGATGGAACTGGACCGATAGAAAAGATTCTCTTCCCGGTCCAGAGCCATCTTAAGATATCTTATCAGTCCGTGGAACTGGACCGGTAAGGGTCGAGTTTT
Source organism: Apolygus lucorum (assembly GCA_009739505.2). Classification (NCBI taxonomy): domain Eukaryota; kingdom Metazoa; phylum Arthropoda; class Insecta; order Hemiptera; family Miridae; genus Apolygus; species Apolygus lucorum. The sequence goes on along the minus strand of CM019169.2, from coordinate 15,186,735 downwards.
TGTCACTGCGTGGAACCGTTCCAACCTGATACTCGGTTCCACAGTCCCGGTACAGCTGTACCGACACACCTCTATTGTTTGGTTCCAACGTTCCTACTCGTTCGGTTTACCGACTTGCTCGTTTTTGTGACTTCTGACCGGTTAGTTGTTTGTCGTGTGTGTACGTAATGAACGGATGAACGGATTCAAAAGACTCACTCTCTGTAATGAGTGACCGTTTGGGATTCGAATCCGCCAAATGACCTTGTCTTACACACCTCTAGTACGTGGTAGGTAGGATCTCTGGTTGGTAGTTGGTGATAATGGCAAAGCCGAGTTATTTTCGAGTTGTTCTCATTTTTGCGTCCTTAGCAACCAGCAATCATATTTCCTTAAGCTTGGTTCACATAGGTGCGTAATGACCGTAATCCGTAGTGCGTAATTGGATGCTATTGGCTGGAGCCAATTGAGGGGGCGGGACTGATCTTTGCGGATGTAGACTTTTGGAGGTGAGTGTATCGTTTTGAAAAATTGGATATTTTACACATCACGGATGAACTTCGGTAAAATTCGGAACAACCTCTCTTCGTTTGTTCACAACATGTTTATTGACTCGGTCTCGTTTATTGTGAAAACAACCAGAATCATTGTTTTGGTTTGGAAAAATTCTGCACAGAACGTACTGCGCGCTTCTGCGTAATCGCGTAATCATTCTGCCATGTGAACGTTCTTTTCTGCATTACGCACTTTCTGCATTACGGAACATCCCCACTTCTCTTTTTGCGCATTACGCATTACGGACTTTATGCACCTATGTGAACCCAGCTTAACAGTTAGAGTAACCTCAACCTGTTTCTTCGAACTGGGTGTGAAGCGTTTATTATTCTTCCAAATTAACTTAATTGTGAAGTAGTAGGTAAGTAGTAACTACGGTTAGTAGGTGCAACTACCAACCGTGTTCTTAGCAGACGAGTGATCTATATAGAAAAATAATAAACATTTGTGTAATAACTTGCTGCGTTTTCAATCCGTAACCACATTGTCTTGGTATCCATACCTATTGTACTTGTATTTGTACATTTAATATTGTTAATTTTTTGTAAATTGAAGTTCTTCTTAGAATGATGTATTATGTAGAATGTAAATTGGGCGTGCCTATAAATAAATAAATCGTGATGTATCTCAGGTTCATCGGCAACGTTGACATGCTGGGTCTCTCCTTCGAAGAAAACATAGTTGCGACCGGGCTGGGGCTGTACATCGCTGTTCCCATGATGAGAGCAGCTGTGGAGGCTCGAGGGGATCAACCCTTGGATAAGGCTGGAGCTGTTGAAATCCTCAAGAAGTGCCTGGAAGTCCTGTACTACCGCGATTGTATTTCTTACGACAAGGTAAGCTTTAGTGCTGATCGAAATATTCAGTGAAACTGTTGAAATACACGAGGTGTTTCATAGTGGACCACTCTTTCTATCTCCGTTATTGTGGTGAAATCAAAAACTTGTCTAAGTAACCTCCCCTTAGGGTAAAAGCACCAATTGTTGACTCTATTAGAAAGAAAACTCATTCAATTTTGCGTCCTACAAAAGTGTTCAAGAAAATGGAAATGTTAAGTAGTCATTATGAGTTGTGAGTTCCTTGTGAACGTTTTGCACGTATTGAACTTACCAAAATACTTTTTTATTATCACAAGCGAATTTTTTCTAACATGGTATTTGGCCCTCAATGTTGACACATTTGTATGTTGACATCTGCAGTTTCTAATGTTGACACCCATTTAAATATTGAAAAAGGTGATGTCAACATTAGTCAATGATGTCAACTACTAGTAGGAGCAGCTTTTTGGCACAAAAAAAGGGCTCACCCTGAAGTAATACTGTACAAGTGGTTCCAGGGTGAGTCCTAAGCAGAGGGAGTGGGGTTTTAGTTGGTAGGCCCAATGCATGGGGAGTCCAATACTGTTGGGGTGAACTTCCCCTTCGGTCTTGAAGAGTTTCTCCACTTCCGTAACCAAAAAAAAAGGTTCCTCTACTTTACATTTTTTTTAAATCGAAAGTCGTGATATTCTACAAAAACGTTCAAATCCGAATATCACCTTAGCAACTTAATCAATAGTTCCCCTAATGTTGACCAACTTAAGCTGGGTTCACATAGGTGCATAAAGTCCGTAATGCGTAATGCGCAAAAAGAGAAGTGGGGATGTTCCGTAATGCAGAAAGTGCGTAATGCAAAAAAGAGCATTCACATGGCTGAATGATTACGCGATTATGCAGAAGCGCGCAGTACGTTCTGCGCAGAATTGTTTCCAAACCAAAACAATGATTCTGGTTGTTTTGTCAATAAACGAGACTGATTCAATAAACTTTCTGTGAACAAATGACGAGAGTTTGTTACGAAGTTTACCGAAGATTGTCGAAGTTCATCCGTTATGCGCAAAATATCCAATTTTTCAAAACGATACACTCAAGCTAGGTTCACATAGGTGCGTAAAGTCCATAATGCGATATGCGCAAAAAGTGAGGTGAGGGTGTTCCTTAATGCAGGAAGTGCGTAATGCAGAAAAGAGCGTTCACATGGCTGAATGATTACGCAGAAGCGCGCAGTAGGTACATTCTGCGCAGAATGGGGTATTTCGGTGGGTCGGAAATTCAGGTTTTTGACCTCAAATTTGGATTCAGCACCCTTGAAAACCTAAATAATCCAACTGTTAGCCCAATGATACTATAACATGTGGTAGAAAAATTAATTAAAGAGATCACACGTTTGAAAAAGGCGGGCCGCTATAAATGCACACACACTAGGCAAGGACTACGCCGCAGACTATGCGGTGGGCCTGTGTGAGTGGTGTTTTGTAGTATCCAAGAGGGCCCCCAAGGGTTTCTGTGCATGGATACTTTTTTCAAAGACAGTTGGCTAGCTGGCTGTGTTGGCTACGCCACACCATTCAAATCTTCAACTTTCCTTAGCTTCTCTGATTTTTTAAAAACATTTTCTCGACGAACAGACCCGATTACCGTCATTCCTGAGCCATACTCTTTTGAAAAAAAAAATAAAAAAAATTGACCGAAATACCCCATTGTTTCCAAACCAAAACAATGATTCTGGTTGTTTTGTCAATAAACGAGACCGAGTCAATAAACTTTCTGTGAACAAATGACGGGAGTATGTTACGAATTTTACCGAAGATTGTCGAAGTTCATCCGTAATGCGCCAAATATCCAATTTTTCAAAACGATACATTCAGCTCCAAAAGTCGACATCTGCAAAGATCAGTCCCGCCCCCTCAATTGGCTCCAGCCAATAGCATCCAATTACGCACTACGGATTACGGTCATTAAGCGCCTATGTGAACCAAGCTTTAGTTTCTGTAGTAGCTTGTTCAACAACCTAACATTGCGCTCGTTTTGATATTTTAGATACGGATCGCCACCATTACTAAGGATGGGATTGAAATCTCGGATGAAACCCGTCTCCCTTCCAACTGGGAGTTTGCAACGAAGATTGAGTAAGTTTTACCTGCAAATAAGTACTGCTTCACTCCTAAGAGCAAACTGCAACGTTTACTTACAATAAAAACGAACCTATCAATATGGAGCAGGTAGGTATGTTGTGGATGGACAACACTGTCACTCTCCCAGGGCCTATATTTCCTGTCATAGGGCCGCCCCCTTCGTCATCAGCAGTTAAGTGACGTCCTTTTCCTGCCGCCCTGTGAGAATGACGGTGTTGTCCTGCTCCTTAGAGAGTTTTTGCTTCACACGGGCGCACCGTGGGAGGCACCGTCCGTGGAAATAACGCGGTCCAATGATGACCGAAAAGGTACGAAGTTTCTGAAGTTGTCGCGGTGGCCGTGTGTTCTCTAAGCCCGCCCGTGTGAAGCGTTCTTCACACGGTCCCCTCCCGCGGTCCGATTCCTGCCACAGCAAGATGCAACCTTTAGGTAGGTTGCACACTGATAACAGTTATTACATTGCTTTGGTTTTGCGAATCGCAAGATTTCTTTTACTTTCTTCTTCAATTCTTGCCATAATACACTTTAAAAATGAGTACCTACCTTCCATTGAAACTACTTTAGGTTATTACAGAGCACTGCAGTGGAACTTCAATAGAGGTTTATTTAACTCTGTACATAAATATACCGGGTGTCCCAGAAGTTATGGTCCACCCTTTTTATCTCCGTTGTTTTGAGGGGTAGACAAAAACTTCAAGCGATAACCCCCCTTAATTTTTTACGAGAAATTCAACTATCACACTTTCGCGCATTGCGCACCTGCGCAATCGTGCGCAACGCACACCAACTTTGTTATTTCAAATGGGAACTCCTATTTTTTATTGCAGAGTCGGATTCTACGCAAAATTTCATGAATTTTAGACCCATCAACCGAGTTTTTTGGTAGCGCACAACCCGCCCAGTGAGCGCGCAAACATGCGCAACCCCTGGATTGCGCCAAAATTGAGATGGAGGTAGACCCCAAGTGTGATACATGTTTTTTCATTAATTTTCGACGCTGAATCACGTGGTGGTATCCATTTTCGGATTTTACTCAAATTTCTCGAAACGGCGGCTGAAAAATAGGTAGTTGAGCCTGTTTTATCGTCAGAATCTGACTGCCGGAGGGATGGCAAGTCGATACAAGCTTCAAAGTATCTCATTTGTATTAGGCAACTATCCACTTATTCCAAAGTAAACAATGTAAACAAGAAATCAAGGAATAAACCCCTGAATGCCTGCTTGCTCTCAAATGATTTAAGTCGCGATTTCTTTGAGTAACCATTTTCAATTACTAATTATTTTAAAATTACAACTCGATCCACATTGAGAGTTAAATGACCGATAAATGGTGAGTTTTGATTAGAAAAATTTATTATTCCGGCAATAGTCGCCATAAAATCAAGTCTAATAATATAAAACGCCAACCGTACGTACGTACGTACGTACGTATGCACAGAGGGGTTGAAGGGGTCGTGGGAGTGGGGAGAGTTGGAGGCTGGAGGGGTTGGGGGCGGGAGGAGTCGGAGGCGAGAGGAGTCGGAGGAGTTGGGGGCGGGAGGAGTCGGAGTGAGTGGGTGGAGGAGAGAGTCGGAGGAATTGTTTTTGCCTACTTTTTGTAGGCTTTTCAGCTAGTTGAATAATAAAACGGATATCATACCCTGATTCGGGGTTGAAAAATAGCGCTGAAGCATGTTGCGTGCGATGAAAAAATTCGTTCAAGGGATGAATTGTTTAAGAAATTTGACGCAGAATTCGAATTTGCAACAAAAAATGTGGTTTCCATTTGAAATAACAAAGTTGGTGTGCGTTGTGCACAAATTTGAGGACACCCTGTAATAAAAACTACTCATTTTTCGGCCGCCGTTTCGAGAAATTTGAGTAAAATCCGAAAATGGATACCACCACGTGATTCAACGTCGAAAATTAATGAAAAAACATGTATCACACTTGGGGTCTATCTCCATCTCAATTTTGGCACAATCCAGGGGTTGCGCATGTTTGCACGCTCACTGGACGGGTTGTGCGCAACCAAAAAACTCGATTGATGGGTCTAAAATTCGTGAAATTTTGCGTAGAATCCGAATCTGCAATAAAAAATAGGGGTTCCCATTTGAAATAACAAAGTTGGTGTGCGTTGCGCACGATTGCGTAGGTGCGCAATGCGCGAAAGTGTGATAGTTGAATTTCTCGTAAAAAATTAAGGGGGGTTATCGCTTGAAGTTTTTGTCTACCCCTCAAAACAACGGAGATAAAAAGGGTGGACCATAACTTCTGGGACACCCGGTATGTATAGTTCCCCATGCGAAAAGTAATTTTAATATGATAAACATTGCCTAACACACATTGAATTTTGAGGTCCGAATTTAATCACGAATGATGTTGGTAGTTCATTGATCATAATTTCATTTGATATTTCACTAGTGAAAGAAAACTGATCGTGAAACACCCTGTATACTACTACACCTACCAATAATACCCAGAATATTGTTTGGTCGGAAAAAAATGGAGACAGGATTATATAAAAACCTATAAAAATATTTTTTTGAGGATTTGTGAGGGTGAGGTCATGAGTAAGGTATCGCTTTCTTCTAGAAGAATGATAAATTTAGGATTGCAAACAACTGAAGGGTAAATGTGAATAGTCGTTTAGAATTCCTCAGAATGGAACCAACTGAGTTGGTTCATCACTCAGATTTGGTTACAGCGTTTTCCAAAATCTCAGATAGAAATCAATCACAAATAATTTTAACTTTAGGCGTTCTACTACAGATATTGCATTCTCTCAAAGTAGGAAATTACGCGGCATTAATTCAAATTTGAGAAGCAAATTCCAATAAAATTATCACCTGATTTACAAACTTGAAATAACTTTGATGCTTGATCACTCAAAACTAGGTTTTTGTAGTTGGTTTCATTCTGTGGCGTCCACTTCAACATGAACGAAAATGGTGGCGAACATGTCACAGACAAAATGGTGGCGGTATCAGGTTATGATAACAGAATCCACGGAGCGTCCCGTTTCCATGGTAATAGTCACAGTCCCGTGGTAAAAAGGAGTGGGGAGGTTAGCATCAACTCCAGTTTTCCGTAGCTTCACGTTCATGGGAGCTCGCCACCGTGTGAAGCAAAAACTCTCTCTTGTTATTGTCAGTAAACGTTGCAGTTTGCTCTTCACAATAAGCGACTGGAGTGTTCTCATTAAGTAGAAGGGTAACTCGATAAGTCTTCACAATTCAAAAAATCAAAGATGTTTTATTTTTTTTAAATGTACCTATACGGTTAGTTTTAGTATCAATGATTAATTGAGTTAGAATCTTCAAAATCCATGGATCTTACCTATGAACTGCTATCGCATTGGAGATGTTACTTATTGAGTGATCCTCGACATTAACCCGTTGAACGTGGAAAAAAAACGCGTTAGTCCCCTGTGGCGGAGAAATTTTTTTTTGCTGAAACGCTACAGCAGCAACATAATATGTTATATATCGGCCCTATACCTGGTAAACCATGTAAGTCGAGTTTATCAAATTTTACAGGGGACACTAAAAACTAAATAATTGAGTTTTCATTCCACGTGCAATAAGTTTTTTCGTTCCATTCCTTAACTCAAAAAGGTGGCAATATTATAACCTAAGTATTGTTTTTTACTTCTGTTTCAGGGGATTTTAAAAACGGTCATCTTTAACGCAAATCACCATTTTATCTCTACAATTATTATAATTTCCTCGGTTTCGATTTATTATTAAAAAGTTTGTATTTGTATACGAATCTCGTTTTTATTTACCACGTCATCTGTGTAATACTTGTAGTTTAAAACAAGATGTGACAATCATACTGTCCATACAATCATACAACCAGTGTTCAACTTGACTACTGATAACTGCAAAACGTTTTGCACTTGTCAGACCCAATCTAGATGAATAGTTTTTCGAAATGCTGTAAATTATGTTGCCTTCAAAACAAGGTTTATAATTTAATAATTGTTCACCGACAATTTATGACATTTTATGTCTTTACTATGGCACATAAATGAAAAATCGTCACGCGGGGAGCGTTATGAGGGGAGCGTTACGCGGAAATTTCTGATGATTTTCACGTACTTGTACGAAAGCTGTATCCACCGTTTGTGTTTTACCTAGAAGAATGAAATATTATTTCAAATTTTCGACCGAGTCCGACATTTGGAATTTACAGTTTTTTTGGGTTTCCAGCACTGATGTTTGTCATTATAGTTTAAGTACAGCTTATTTTAGTGTATCAATAAATGGCTTCATCGCTTCTTCAAAAAGTTCATTCATTGATGGTCAGTCAATGAGGAATTTCACCGAATTCTGTTGGCATTTTTCCTGAATAGTTAATGGTGTGGGATAGATGAAAATCGGGATGATTTCGGAAAATAAGTCTCCTGTTATTTTTGGGAGACAATCAAAATTTTTGATTTCAAAACTAACCGGGAAAACGGACGTGAAGCAGGAATGCTCTCTGATTGGGCTGTTCGGATCGCCGTCTCCTCCCAGTGTTGCCCATTGGGACGACGAAATCGTGTTTTCTAAGAGAAAAGTTATCAAACAAAAACAGGGGAAACCTAATTTTCCCCATCTTGCTTTTTCTATTTTTTTTTCTTCAGTTTTTCGATTTCGAACTTTACTGTTTCATGAAATTTTGCATCTGGGGACTATAGATTTCTCGATCTCAGCGCTTCAAGCGGCCGTACATGAACTATTCTGGGATGACGTCATTTTCCCGGTTTTTTTAAACATTCGTATTTTCTACACTGTTTTGTTTATTCGTAAATTAGGAAGTTCGGGCTGAAAGTTTGCCTTAGGAGGTTTTTCGAGGTGCTGAATTCGATTTTGGGGTCAAAAATAGGAAATTCCGACATGGTGAAATTCCTCATTCTTCTTTGAACCCTGATGAAGGTTATACATTGACCGAAAGCCTGGCGAAAAGGAGTGAATTTTTTATTTTTATTTTTAGGAATTGTTTTTTCTCGAAGGCATAATATGCCTTCATGGGAAGAACGCACCTTGTCCCATTTTGTAAACTTTTCAGGAAATAATTTTTTCCGGCAAAAACCAAATATTAGTTCGAATTTGGTCGATACAATTAAAAAAAAGGGATTTGTATCTCAGCGTACTGTAGAATGCGGTGGTACAATCAAAACTACTGCAAAAAGTATTTTAAAACTCCATATTGCTATCCAAAGTTGCAAAGGTCCATCTGTACAGAGGAAGAACGCACCATGAACGTGTATTGCTGGTTTTATTCATAGTATCCTGCCATAAGATTTCTTTCTTTATCAGGGCATAACGGTTTCGTGACATTTTAATAATATACTCGTATATAATGATTTGGTATTTTCAAAAGTTCACTCACGAAGAAGTTTTGCAAAATATTTTAATAGAATAAAATCCAGGAAATTCATTTTTGTTCTTGCAAAAAAAGGAGTAGGTATTACAAAAAAATTAAGGACATTAACATTGATTTTGAAAGAATTTTTCATTTAATAAAATTTGAGGAAACTGATGTTTGTATTTTTAAAATCAAGGCAAACCCTTTGTTCTGAAAAAATTACCAAATACCAATTACCGTGTTTTCATTTTTTGATCTCCAATTTCCTGAAATAGGACAGAGCGCTGGAACTGCATCAGATGTTGGAGGTCCTGGTCTCGAGATTTTTTTTTTTCTTTCAAATCGATATATTTTATTAAAATATTAGTAACATAACAACTTAGCATTTGTGCCCATCAAGCTAAATTCTATGCATACAATATTAAATATTGTAAGTGTAAAAGTGTAAATTTTACACTTTTTAGAGTTAGCAGCCCAATGGCTGATGCTCTAGAAGAGAACACCCCACGCACTACACTGTGTCATGTCACAAGTTCATAGGGTTTTTTTCTATCCAGTCGCCGGACGGCATTTGTATTGTCTAGGAGACGGAGAACTTCGGGGTTTGTATGACCATGAAGCCGATGTTCGTGTTTAATAGCATGTTGCTTGATCGCTTCGCTGACGGTTTCCATTTTAAGATCACGATGGAGGTCGTCGTTGCGCACCATGTTGCCCATGTTGCTATTCTGAATGTATTCTGCATTTTCATGACTTTCTTAATGTTGGCTTAATTTTCATACTCTTTTCGAGTACGTTGACTCTCTCAATCAGGAGTTTATTGGTTACTTTTTGTTCGTTAACCATTTCGAATAGCAAGGTGAGCATCTTGTCAACCGGTGAACTGATATGTTGACTGCGCACAGCATCGGCATAAGATACCGTTGATTTTTTACTAGTACCAAATTTTTTCAAGTTACTATTTTCTTGATCTTTTTTTGATAATTGACTCGCTTCAGGCTTCCTAATCTTGGAGCCTTTTGTCTTATCTTTCATTTTCTGTAGCTCCCTGGCTACCTCACACCCACGATAGTTCACTGGATGCGCATCTCCACAATTGACGCATTTTGCCGGTCCTTCATTGTGGGAGCAGCTCGTGGCTTCATGCTTTCCTGCACACTTCACGCACCTTGCCTCTCTCTGACAGTAGGTTTTTGTGTGGTTGTACCCCTGACATTTTTTGCACTGAGGAATAAGGTTTGAGGTCTTCCTCAGTGGCTCGATCTTAACTCTGATGTTAAGAATAGATTGGATCTCGTTCTAACTTACCAATCTCTTCAGTATTTTCGAAGCTGAGAATAAAGAGGGGAAGATTCCGTTTTACCAAAACGGAATCACCTTTATCATCTAGCTCCCTGGTTTTTTTAATGAGATTAACTGCCTCGATAATTTTGTATCCTTTTCCTTGAAGGTCAGATACAATGTCCTCTGTTAGACATGAGTGGTGCAACCCTCTAGCAACTACTCTAAGGGGCCGTTCATTTTTATTCTCGTAGGTGTACCACTGGAGGCTCTGTTCATTCAGACCTTTCGTGAGTGCACGGTACGAGTCACTATCTTTGGCAAAAATTTTCCAAACATTGTTTGAGAGTGCCTTAATGGTGCACTCCTTGGTGGTTTCCGCACTTTTGATTACATTTTGAATGGTATCGTAAGCAGCAACACCAGTAACTGTTATGGGAGGCGGCGTTGACTCTTTTTTAACTATTTTTGGCTGGACTAGGGAAGGTACAGCATTACTTTTACTTGGTTTGGTTGAACCAATTATTATTTCCGGAGAGGAGGTTGCTTTACGCTTCTTTTTATTTCTCTTGAGGATACATTTTGTTTCTCGTTCGATGACCTCCTCGTCCGTAGAATATTCATCAGGCTTAACACTACGGGGTTCGTTATTTCCTGTTTGCATAGCGTTGATTTTAAGATCAGCTAGTTTCAAGTGATCACAAAGCGAAATAATTAGGTTGTACAGCTCACCAAATGCTTTGTTGACATGCTCATCCTGGATTCGGAACGCCGCGGTAGAGGTTCGGTGTTGCATAACCTCTAGCTTTGCTTTGTCAGCTATCGCGGCGAGTGATTCGCCGTCGCTTTCCTCGTCCATCACTATACCATTGCAGGCACGGCGAAGAATTAGGTCACTAAATGTTTACTTTTCACGGGAGCTCCGACTGATGTTAACTGCTCGGAGGTTCGCGAACCGAAATTCATTTTCCCCAAGCTTCTCCTTCCTCGTGGTTGGCTGCTGCTGAAAGTTTTTCCTGGGTTTTCCCGGTTGTTTCCCACTTTTCCTTCCTGGTTCCCTTTGAGCCACGATTGCGGAGATCCATTGTCCGTTGTACGATTCATTCACTTATTGGTATGAAGAAAATAATATTTATCGCCGCTAACAATCGAAAATAATACTGTGAAACCCAGGAAAACCGCATGAATGCGTGAATCACAGAGATCCATCAGGTAGGGGAATACGACCTGGGGGAGGGAGCCTGAAAGTTGGCACGTTCTTCCCCGGTTGCGCTCGGCTTGGTGCATTCTTCCCCTGTACGGTGTTTCGTTTCTCGCATTTTTCTCTTATATTGGATCGTTGTTGCCCATTTTGGTTGTCACCATCGAGTCCGCCGTGAAAAAATCTATAAGGAACCGTCATAACCTATTTTTCGCAAAAAATCGACTAGGTGCGTTCTTCCCCTGTGATCTTCATATTGAACCTAATGTGTGACCACATTTATCACCCAGAGGATACCACACTGGACGATGGTCCATAAGGGACTGGCAGAACAATAGATGAAAAAATGAAATCCGCCCCATAGTGGAGGAGACTAGCGTGAGCAATGAAGAAGCTACCCCGATGAATGAGGAGGCCCATTTAGCTTTGAACTGGGGGGGGGGGGGTGCTTGCAACAGGGGCCGCTCACAACAGGGACTCTCAGGAGAACCCTTCTATTGCCCCCCACTGTTGATATCTGGCAAGGTCATGGTCCCCTGAGGACCCCAAGCTTTGTAAGGAGGTTCCACGGGCCCTTGTAGTGGCCTGCAAAAATTCTCTGACAATGGGCCCACCTCTTTTCCAGCTGGCTTAGGTACTTGCCAGGAGAGGTTAGCAACGGGATTGTGCGCTCTAGGTTAATGTTGCTTGTTGGCAGCAGAAACTCTCTGCTCAACACTAAGAAGTTCTATAAAATCCAAAAAAAGAAGCTATTTCCTACAAGTACTCTGATTCGTTGAGTACATAATTTTTATTACAATGCTGATGAGTCTGCCCAGTTCCAAATTGCCTTCAAGGACTCCTTCATGGATTCGACGTAATCTTGAGGGGAGACGCGGCAGGCCCTCTTGGCCGCCCTGGGCCGTGGCTGGTTGGTCGAAACGGGTGTAATTACTTGGTCAGCGGTTTCCATTTCGCTGGTGCTCGATCCGCAAGCGGCCGAAGTTTTACACGTGGTGGAGGAGGGCGGACACGTATTCGATGTTCCGGAGGAGGGAGTGGGAGGGCGGTTGGATGAGGGATGACTCATAGAGGGAGGACCGCAGGTTGTGGTACCACAAGTGGTGGTGTCACATTCATGAGTCCCTGGACCACAGGAAATCTCCTTCAGCTCCTCAGCTCTGAAATGGAAAACAAAAACAGCAAATGAATGTGAGAGAAAAAGTGTCATTCGTGCAGCATAAGTGAATGAGCAAATTGTAAAAAAAAAAAAAAAAAATGTAACAGATTTTTGAGCTGTGGAGAGGCAGCACTCATGTTCTTCCAGTAGGAAACGAGGGCTTTTTTTCAAATTGCACTCGTTGGGGGCAAGCGTTTGAAGATTAGCATGAGTTCGTCGAGTATCCGACTTGAACAAATCCTGCTGACGACTTCTTCCATTGTTTATGGCTGGATTACCTAGGTAACCCTTATTTGAACCAATGGGTCGATAAAATGAGCATTATCAGGGGAGAGCTGAGAGTCTATTTGGTGATTGCGAAATCGATAATCAAAAAAATCGGAGCAACTCAATGAAATGTAAAAATATTGATAAAATGCAAAGAAAAATAGATTTTTTTAAGCATACATCGATTGTCGATTTTCAACACAAAGCTGGATATCTCATTCAAATGGGCGAAGCAGGGCTGGGTTTCTTTGTTCTTGTTGGGAATCCATCGTGGCAAAGAAAGCAGGGCGAGATGGATGGATCAGTGGATGGTAGTGATGTGCGAAACGGTCACTTTTAGGTAATAGGTGACAGTGACAGGCCGGTAATAGGTTCCAGTAATAGGTGACTTTGTAATAGGGTGACAGAGAAGCGCATCCTGCTACTGCGGCGCTGCTCGGTGTAAAGTGACTCGTTACCAGCAGTGATTCCCATAACTCGAGTTCTTGCCCCAACAGATGCAACTAGCGTATCGGTCTCTTATTTCTAACAACATTGGTTCTGTTCGTTGAAAAAAAAATTAGATGCCTCCCATCATATTAAATATGGTATACAAATTTTATATATTAAGTTTTACCGATTCAGGCACCTAGTATGAGACACTCAGCAACCAGATTAATATGTTTGGAGCTCAGAAAGAATTAATTTATCGATCGTGGTCACAGTGTCATCATAGTCCTCTGTTGTTCGGTAAAATGGAATAAATAAGAAAAAATAGGATTTATCACAGTTGTTCATTATTGGTAGGTAACATACATTTTCACCTCAATACTATCTTTAATTGAAACGAATGAAGGAACTTGAGCAAATAGGAAAAATTATTATTACGATTTGTTTTCTTTAATTTGTAGGTAATGGTAGTTTTGAAACCACAAACTTGACCACTTGGCAGTTTTTTTGACCTTTTAATGAGCGTAAAAAATGACCATAATCGGAACGATTTCGGTTTTTTTATTCATCTCAACTAATCACAAAACAATGAAACTATCGAAAAACATCGAACTAAACGGGCAGCACGAGTCAAACTAAAGGCGAGAGTCCTAAACCCGGGCCACGGAAAGTACCTACGGCGTGAGGGACGAGAGACAACTGATCACCTGATCACACTACACAAATGGTGACGGAGTGACCAGTGACGATGTAGCTCCAACCACAGAAAGAGTGACACCGTGACAAGTAGCGCCAACCGCCCATGAAGTGACAACCAGCGCCAACCACTATGGAGTGACGAGTAGTGCCAACAGCACTGGAGTGACAACGCACACAGTGACAATTCAAGAAGCTCTGAAGGGGTCAAAGTAAAATAATTTGAAATAGTGATCCGGAGCAGGGAGGAAGGAAGCGTTATTTTACCTGCTGTCACTGCAAGTGAGTTGGTAATAGGGTCAGCTCCGTAATAGGTGACAAACGGAACTGTGACTCTCCGGTAATAGGTGACTTTAACCAGTGACGCGATTCCCTACCCACCTCTAGTGGATGGATGGAGAGTGACGTCTACACACCGGGTTGCGTCAATTGGAAGACAATAGCCAGGAATAGTGACGAATGGCGGAGGGTCCTTGGAGGAACCAAGATCTACATCGGGTAGCGCCAGTTGAATAATAAAGACTAATTAGTGTCTTGAAGTCATGACAGCTCACTACTGAATCTGGAAAGACTGCCTACGAGAACTCACTGGCCAGCGGAGTCGACTTCTTGATGTCTCGTCGTCGTCGGTGGAGATGTGTGAGGGCACGTTGTCGTCTGACAAGTCGTCGAGCACGTCGTCAGTGGCGCGTTGGAGACGATCGGAGGACACGAGACGGCGCCAGTGACGCCGCAGGGGTCCAATTTGGACATTTCGAAGGACACCCAGTCCCTCTTGATGATGTCGGACGCTTTCTCGCCGATCATCATCGTCGTCGCTTGAATAGGCCCTGCGACGATGTGTGGCATGATGGAGGCGTCAGCTACTCGAAGGCCAGCCACTCCATACACCTGCGTAAGGATAATTTAACGTGAATAACGCAAAATCGTTCAACTTCTAACAAAATATTGTAAGAAAACGGCTAATTGTAATAGAATCAAGAAACTTAGCACCATTGTTACTTTTGACCTAAATGTGGTGAGGGTGGGGCAAAATACCTTAAAATCCTTTAAACTTTCAAATCAAGCTACTTTGTCAATATTAACAATTAACAATATTAAATAATTCGAGATGTAGACACCGAATAAGACATTGTGTAATGATTAGCAGCCTTTTCTAGTGACAATTCGATGTACCTTTCGATGCGATATTCAACATCGAAATAATATCGGAAGGCAGTATCGATATCGATAGAATATCGGAAGAAAAATTCTGATTTTACTGATATCGAATATGTTTTAGCATAGTTTTTCATCGATTTCAGTGATATCGAGAGAATATCGAAAGAAAAATACTGATTTCACTGATATCGAATATGTTTTAGCATATTTTTTCATCAATATCAGAGATATCGAAAGAAAAATACTGATTTATTAACTGACTAGCTCAAAAGCCTACTGTAAGTAGGCAAAAAAGATTCCTCCGACTCTCTCCTCCACCCGCTCCCTCCGACTCCTCTCGCTCCCAACTCCTCCGACTCCTCCCGCCCCCAACTCCTCCGATTCCTCTCGCCCCCAACTCCTCCCGTCTCCGATTCCGCCGACTCTCTCCACTCCCACGACCCCTCCGTGCATACGTACGTACGTACGTACGGTTGGCGTTTTATATTATTAGAATATCGAATATGTTGTAGCATAGTTTTTTATCGATAGAATATCGGATGAAAAATACTGATTTCACTGATATCAAATATGTTTCAGCATATTTTTTGATCAATATCAGTGATATCGATAGAATATCGAAAGAAAAATACTGATATCGAATATATTTTTGCATAGTTTTTGTCAATATCAGTGATCAGGATAAATTATCGAAAGAAAAATATTGATTTCCCTGATGTCGAATACGTTTTTGTATCTTTTTTTTTTATCGATATCTAAACATAATGCCAGTTTGAATTTTACTCGTGAAAAGTTGTAATAATACATAATATATTATAATAAATTAATACAACACAGAAATGGCGAACGCGAAATCGAAAGGAAAAGAAGTGATAACGATGTCTTGTCCCTCTTCCCATATCGATTATCGAGCATGAGGACTGTAAGTTGGACATAGTGGGTTGTCATGTTATTTTCAACATTGTTCTTTATTTGTTGTGTTCATCTTCCATTTCTATCTACATTGGGTTTTCAATATTTTGCATATTTTAGGGGAAATTGATGAATTACAGTGGGAAGAACTATAACCATCACAACCGATACCATAAAACCGTCAAACTTTACCCCACCAGGGTTAACTTTACCCCAAAAAGTGAGAATCTTCAATTGTGACGTAAACGTGGTAGGACTTAGATAAAAGTTAGCTATTGTGTTTTTGTTATTCTCCACATCCCAGAGAATCGATGCGGCTTGCGATGGCGCCTTTATCCATGTTATCAGCTGTGATCAGTCATAGTTTCCTGTTCAGCTGTGTTTGTCCTGTTTCTCGTGCTCCAAAATTTCTTCCATATGAGGTGTTTGGAGTGAATTTACCTGGCAAGCCCTCATCATATCACTTTCAATATCTTATTCTGAACAAAATACACTAATCAAATTCTCAAAAAAGTGTTTTCTTAGTTATGCCTTTGTTTACCAAAAATTTGATGGTAACTTTACTCCAAAAACCGGGTATCTTTACTCCACTATAAAGTTTGGGGTAAAGGTAGCCCCACTCATATTTTTCTTATTTAATCTCGAAATATATTTGAGTTTTATAATTTTCGCAGTGTTGAATGTAAGGTTTCTAGTGTATCTTATGTCAGAAGTTAAGAGATGGGGAGAAGAAATAAGAAAAAGCTTGGTACGCGCCCCTACCGAAACTTTACAACTGAACACCTGCATTATGATATGAACATAAACGTGCTTTGGTCTCATAAGTTGTGATTTACCATATTATTTACTCGAGGGTTAACTTTGAAATTTACCATTGCAATTCATTCGAAAGTTATCGAATGTGAAACAGACTTTTACTGTGATTTTGTTAAGTCATTCGTTTATCGTTTATTTTCCTTTAATATTTCTTTACTTGTAGAAAGTTTTGCTCGATTACCTACATAAGTCTGTCAATACTGGAAGACTGAAATTGTGATCTCTTAACCAGAAATATTGCATTTCAAGCAAATTCGTTGAAATAAATGATGAATAAATGATCTTCGGAATTTATATTTTTCTTAGGTATAACTTGTATTTTTCAAGCTAAAAAGTTCAATTTTTCAGAATATATTTGTGATGGATTGATGAAAACGAAGACTGAAACCCTGATTGAACCAGATTGAACGTTTTCCATTTCACTTGCATTATCATCAGATTTACTGACATTGTTATTTTAAACAATTTTTATTATTTGAAACTCGAAAACACAGTAGTGTCGCCACAAGCTGCTCGTAAATCCCCTCGTGACAGGTTTTGAAACTATTGAGAGAAGAGAGGGGGCACCTGTTAAGCCCTCCTTCAGTTCTGCCCGAACAGTTATCGTTGTAGCTCGCTTGAGTGTAACCTTTGAGGTGTCATGTGATCATTTCGATATCAAATTTGTAGTAAATACTGTCCGAGGGGGAGTATCGCTAACTCGAGTTCCGTTTCTGAAATAGTACAGTTTCGTCAGGTAATAAAATTAGTTTACAATTCGGAAGTGTTGTTCCTTTGCAAATACCATGTCTTCCGACGAAGAGGAAGGTCAGCTTCGGGAGGAGGAACCCACCATAACATCAGAAGATGGGATAAACAACTTACGTGCCGGATTTAGTGAAAATCGTGAATTCAATAGTGGCTCTGTGAACAATTATTTCGTGAAAACGTCGGAAACGCTCGGGATGTTTGTGAAAACTTCGGTCATTCAAGTCTACGTCCGCCATTTTCAGGACGAGTCGAAAATACCTCGAGGGGGAAAACCCTCCACCGGACCAGAGAGGATGGACGAGGCGAGGGGGGCACACCCTTCCAAGATCACGCACTTCCGAACGCGATGTTGCCGAATTTTTACGAGTGCTGACGAAACACGAGTGGAGATCGTCGGAGACCTCCTGTTCCTCCACCCCCCTCACCATACGCTCATGACAAGTATTATTTCAGGAATGAATTACACAATTTATTATTTGAACAAGCGAGAGTTATGAAAGAAATGGCTGACAAAATCTCTTTGAATCAAGAATTACCTCTTCAAAACGCTGCCCAAATGATTAAACCTCTTCTTTCTCATCTCCTCAAAACTTCAATCTTCGCTGTGGGCATTGTCAACGAACTGAACACAAAGTTTTGAGCGTCACACATCAGTGTTTGAGACTACCTCAGCAAGTCACCTATCAAAGCAACCCATCACCAATGCAATTATTACTTGCTTTGCCTGCAACCAAGGAGGATACATCGCACCGAACTGTCCCAAGAAGAAGCAGTTATCAAGACCAGGCCCGGGAGAATACAGAAGTCTGATGCCCAAGCCAGCAGAGAAGCACGTTGGCCTATGCGTTGCTAATCCAGAAGGCACTTTTACTTACCGAGGTGATGTATTCCACTATTTTTGGTTTATAATTTTCAATAATGAACCTCTGGAATCGACCAAGATTAAAACAATTTCTAACCCCCTCCTCAAAATTTGTTGGTTTACATAGAATCCAAAAATTGAATAAAAATTTGGCCGTCCGCGGCATTTTTTTTTTAGTTTCCATTGACTGATTTTGATGAAATTTGGTATATGGACTCAATTTGGGGTCTAGTTGTGCCCCTAAGATTTTGGTTGATGTCGGTCACTTCTAAGGGTTAAAATTTTGAAAACGCCCTAGCTCAAAAAAAAAAAAAAATTGGTATAAAGGTATTGTTTTTCCTTCAATTTAAGACAGTATCGAATTTTTGAGACCACGCGGAGCTCTGTAGGACAAACCGTTCATTCCCTATGAGAACCTAAGGGTTGGACTTAAGATGAATCAGAAACACGAGTGATCTATGTAGAAAATTTATAAACCTTTATGTAATCATATTCAGCGTTTTTCGTCTCAGGATCAGAATGCTCTCTCCTTCGTATGTCCATTAGTTCTAAATTACAAGGCACTTCCTTTAACAATATAGTTCATTTGCATGGAATAGGATCTGCAGTAACCATTTCTAAATGCCAAAAACGAGTTTTAATTACCACCAATGGTCGTGATACCATGTTTTGTTTCACATAGTGGCAGATAGAGCTGTCTTCCAGTGCCCATAATTTTGGGGCGAGAAATTCTTGTGACAGATTATTATATGGAGATTATCCCAAATACGTGCAAATTGAGGAAGGACATCCTCCTATCATGTCTTCTACTACTGAGAATATTTTACTGGACACTACTGGACTTTTTATGAATGAAATTCGTGTTAAATCGAGGACACAATTCTTGGAATTGAGTCAAAGGTTTTATTGGATAATGATATTAAGAGAGATAAGCATTCTGGAACTGATAACACTTGCAAATCTAATTATGAATTTTCTGATTTTTGATAGATCGATGTTCTCTGGATCGGTTTACAAAGGATGTGGTTGTGTTGTTCAGTGAGATCCCAGGCTGTCACACCATAACCGTTCCATTCTTTGATTTACCCACACATACAGACTCATTATCAGAAAATCGTCAAGTTTCACCAGTAAATGATGTGAATTTCAACGAATTACACACAGATATTCCTATTAGTCAAAAATCAAAACTCGTTAATATTTTACAAAAATATTCAAAATTCTTCATCACAGGAGTTGTAACCACACGCATTACCACTGGAACATTTAAAATTCTTCTCATTGATTCAACTAAAACAGTACAACAACGTCCTTATAGACTCAGTCCTGTTCCTGTACAATGTGAATTAGTTCGAGAGCACATAAAAGAACTTGAAGATGCAAAAGTAATTTGTCCTAGCTCATCCCCTTTTTAGTCCAATAGGTACTTCTTGTTCAGAAAAAGACTGGAGGTTTTCGGATGACTGTTGATTTTCGTTCCTTGGATTTGAACACAGTCCCAGAACATTTTCCTTTGCCGTTGATTACTGATCAAATTGCTCGATTTAGTGGAGCTAAGTATTTCACCATCTTGGATGCTGCCTGTGGATTTTATTAAATTCCTGTTCAGGAAGACTCCATTGAAAAACTGTCTTTTGTAACACCAGATGGACAGTGGGAATTTTTGGTTTTACCTTTTGGGGTACGTAACGGACCAAGTGTCTATCAACGAGCTATCATGAAAGCTTTAGGAGTCTTAGCACATGATTATGTCACATGCAACATGTACGATAATTATGTTGATTTCTGCTAGCACTCCGAGTGAGGCATTAGAACGCTTAGATTGTATTCTGGGAATATTAACAGCTGCTGGTTTCTCATCCAATTTCTCTAAATGCTCATTTGTTGTAACTAAAATCAAATATGTAATTTATGAGATAGAGAACGGAGAGTTGCGACCCAATAAAACTAAAGTTGAAGCTCTCACAAATTGCGACCTCCCACAACTCTTTGTACACTTCGCCAATTTCTTGGTCTAGCTTCAAATTTTAGACAATTTGTGCATAATTTTGCACAGTTAGCAACCCCTTTGTTCCAATTGATGACAACAAAGGATGGAAGATCATGAAAAGGTTAGACAACATTTTATTGGCCTCCTAATTGCAGAGCCAATGTTAACCATTTTCAACCCTTCTTATCCAATTGAATTGCATATTGATGAAAGTTCTTTAGGTTTTGGATCAATACTGATTAACATCATTGATGAAAGCCAAGACCTGTTGCATACTACAGCTGTTAGTGTCGTCTCCTCCGCTGTTTCAGTGGTTAGGCCTGACTTATTTTTGCGCCTACTTGTGAATTAAAATTATTTGCAGTAAATCTCTTATGTCCTGCCTAGGTACTAAGTTTCCTAACAATCCTAGCTGGGGATTGGGTAAGCTGAAGTTTAAAGACGTATGACTGACCTGGCGATCCTCTTGGGTCCAGATAATCTTTAGAGATTTGTCCCATACGAAACTTTGTCAGCATGTGCGTCTGACAATAGCAAAAGAACCACTCTATCAGAATCACGTTACTGAAGGGTTTTTATTGAATTAATGGGAACAAGAACTTGTAGAAAAACTATTTATTCAAATAACGAAAGGTACGAGAGCGGTAAGTATGACTAGGCAGATAACGGACAACAAAACTAGTAATTAGAGTGGGGGAAACTTCTTCTTGTTCACTTTCAAATGTTTATTCACCCGAACAACAGTTACCACTCTTAAGAGCTGAAGACCCTTGTTGTGGTTCATGCCGCAATTCATTCTCATAACTATTTACAAAGCTACCAATTCATTGTAGTAACTGACTGTGCTTCGCTTCGTGCAACACAGAATAAACAAGAACTAATACCACGAGTCCAAAGAAGGTGGTCCTTTTTGCAAGGTTTGAAAACCCATTGATGACAATAATGATAGTACTGTAACTTCGGAACCAATTATTGAAAATCCAAATGCAAATTCTTTGTTAATCAGCACCCTCATAGAGCAGCAACACCAAAAACTAAGACCTCATGGAAAACATCGTATATTGATCCTGATATTCAAAACACTTATGAAATTCATGGAAGAATTTTGTGTAGGAAAGTACAGAGACATACACGCCCAAGATATCTTCACATTGTACAACATTCACTACGTTATGCTGTTGTCAACAATGTACAAGAGTCTCTTTTCCATTTTGGATATGAAAAAACCTTAGAAGCATTCTATTCACTAGCACACATGAATTTCGAGATACTGCTACTCGATTGATGCATAAGTCGATTTGACAGCATAAAGCTTGAGGAAAACGATTTGGTTTTTGCACAGATGGAGGTGAGGAATCTAATCATATTGGATAACGCTTATCGAGTACCGTTTAAATTGTTAAAGTTTTACCAAATGACCGCTACTTATTGCAGTATGTTTCTGGAGGATCAAGGAAGTACTTGAAATACCCTCACGAACAGTTGCGCAAGGCTCCTAATTTTGATGGCTCTAGCACTATCCCTGATGATAGCAGGGATTTATCGAAGTAATTTTGACTTTCTTGACTGTTTTTGTTCATAGTGGACTACCCACTGCTCTTCCAAGGTGACTGTGGATTCGCCCAGTCTTGTTATTTTGTTGAATGTGGATTATTCCACCTATGTTGACTTTGGATCCCCAAGTCTTCTCAGTGATCATCATGTTGAATGTGGACTATCCCACCTATGTTGATTTTGGATCCCCAAGTCTTCTCAGTGATCATCATAATCATTTTCTCAGTCAAGTATGAGTCTAATTTTGGAATGTGGGCTGGAGTCTACCTTGCTTGGCACCCTTACGTTGGCTGCGTCATAGTTGGACCCTTGTTCTATGTCCTTCCCTTTACGTGGTCTACGTCTTACAGTCATTACTTTTCTGATAGTGTGACTGTCAAGCCCAAGTGAGATAGACAACCTTCCCAAGCAGTTCTTTTGAATGAGTTCCTTTTGAACGAGTTGCTTTTAATGATTCCTAACGACTGGATTCACCTGGCTCGAATATATTGATCAAAGGATAATTCCTGTACCTCCTTGCACAATTTGTTTGTTACTTGGAATTGTTTGTTCATTGAAATTTTCCTCGTGCCTCCAACCTCCACTGTGCATGTGCATTAATTTACTTGCCAGTTCTAAGCTGTTATTTTGAATTGTTTGCCTGAAGGGGAAACCCTTCACTTATGGAGACGGGAGTAGGCTGATATTCTCTTCACTAATGGGCTGTGTCTGGTCCCCTAGGTGAACTGAGCTCCCGAGGACGGAAGCAACGTCAGGATCGCCGTGTGATGGATTGATGAAAACGAAGACTGAAACCCTGATTGAACCAGATTGAACGTTTTCCATTTCACTTGCATTATCATCAGATTTACTGACATTGTTATTTTAAACAATTTTTATTATTTGAAACTCGAAAACACAGTAGTGTCGCCACAAGCTGCTCGTAAATCCCCTCGTGACAGGTTTTGAAACTATTGAGAGAAGAGAGGGGGCACCTGTTAAGCCCTCCTTCAGTTCTGCCCGAACAGTTATCGTTGTAGCTCGCTTGAGTGTGAACCTTTGAGGTGTCATGTGATCATTTTGATATCAAATTTGTAGTAAATACTGTCCGAGGGGGAGTATCGCTAACTCGAGTTCCGTTTCTGAAATAGTACAGTTTCGTCAGGTAATAAAATTAGTTTACAATTCGGAAGTGTTGTTCCTTTGCAAATACCATGTCTTCCGACGAAGAGGAAGGTCAGCTTCGGGAGGAGGAACCCACCATAACATATTTATAATAATATTATAAATACTTGATATTATCAAGTATTTCTGGGGTAATGAATTCAATCCCGACTAGTAACATTGCACCACTGCCCGTTTCTGTAGCGATAACCGTGAGTTTTTCAGAGTGGAGTAAAGATAGACGCACTCGTTGGTAACTTCACTCCAACATTTAAACAATTAAATAGGGGGGTTACAATTATCTGATCAATGTGCTCGACCACTCAAAATGTTCAGGAAGCCCTGAAGATCAATTCACTTATTAAAAAAATCAATTTAACCCATTTCGAGTGGGGAGAAATTGAATTTGGAAATGTTTTGGAATAAATCTTGGGGTAAAGTTTGACGGTTTTACGGTATTTCATTTCTTTCGATATCAATAATTTCCTTTCGATATTCGATAATATCGCAAGAAAAATAACGATACAAAAATCGTAAATATTGAAACAAAATATCGATATCAATAAATATCGAAAGTATCGAATCGTCACTAGCCTTTTCCCTACGAACGCGATTTCCTTGCTGTTTGGTGTGACCCCGCAAAGACCCGCACGACTGAGCGGTCTTGCGGAGCTGAGAACTCCGCGCCTGAATTGGAAGACTCAAGTTCGGCGACCTACTCTGAGATGAGGATCGACCACAGCGGCAGCATCTTCGGGTGGACCCATCTTGCAGGTCCCGGCGTGGTTGTGCATCGTCGTCACCAAGCTGATGAGCACGCAGCTCCAGTAGTTTTCCGTGTTGAAAATCTCAAAAGCGCATTCGGGAATGTCGAGGCGGTGGATTTCGGCGAAAATTCTTCTGTACGCTGAGGTGTCCCCAAGTCGGAGTGCAAACCTAGAAAAGTAAATAACATATTTGGTTAGAAAATCCATGGAAAATCCAAGATCATCGGTTATCTGGAAAACGCTGCAAATTATTACACAATGGTATATTATTTTTCTATAGATCACTCGTCTGCAAAGCCACCAACCATCCAACATGAAGATAAACATCGATCGTATTTCGCTCAGCTACAATTTGAACGGAGATTAGGCCTCTTTTGCGATTCACACAAAAGTGCCGCGTACGGCGTACGGCGGACGGACGGCCAAATTTTTATTCGATTTTTGGATTCTACGTACCTTGAAACGTAAACCATCAAATTTTGAGGGGGTGTTAAAAATTTTTGTTTCTTGGTCGATTCCAAAGGTTCATTATTGAAAATAATAAACCAAAATGATCAAGGTCACTTTTTTGCGAAAATGAGATCTTGGCATCAATGGACTAGTCTGGAACTCACATACATGATTAGCACATTCAATTAACTCCTGCATAAGGATATTTTGAAGGGCCCGTAATCCCTAGGGAACAAGAAAAAAATCACCTCTTTCCCCATTTTCTTCAGTTTCCTGGTAAAAGTAATCAAGTACCACTATTTGTTTTTATCAGTAAACCAGTCGGCGAATAAACGATAAGTGGAAGGTAAATAATGACTTTTACAGACGTCCAAAAAAGAACTCCTTGTACAAACAAGAAGACGAAGAAAATTAAGTCATATTTTATTCATTTATTTATTTTGATTTTTTTCATTCATTCATTAATTTTTTCTTACATTTCAACAACATACATTTTCAAGAATAATGGTAATGTCAATTCTTGATAATTTCAATAAGTTCAATTTTTGATAATTTCAATTTTACATTAAATTGTTATTTTAATTCAAGTGTCAATAAAATTACTTTCTGCTCTTTTATTTTTTATGGCAATATCCATGATTTACCTATTTTTACGAGCACTTCTCAAAGAACTTCTTTGTTCAATTTTTCTTTGAATCTTTTTTTCCCCATATGAAAAAAGCTTAAGCATTCACTCATTTTTCGACAAATTAAAATGTAGTGATCTTAACTTAATGTATCGATTTACTAATCTCTACAAACCAAAAAGGGGCGTGCAGCTGTGGAAAGAAAGGTTAACTTATGCCGATTCTGTACTTGATTTTTTTTCTGTAAAAAACTTGAAAATTGACTAGATAATTTTTTCCCAGCCAACGCTGCTTCTGATGGTTTGAAAAACTCCGAACCTCTCTGGCAAGAAATTTACTTTTTGCGACTTTAGTTATTTTCCACGCAACCGATGTTCAGGCCCAAATAGTCTAACATGTTGTTATGAAGCTGTACATAAGTAGATGGTGACAGTGTAGTGAAAGTGATCTGTGCCCTGTGTCCCTTGAGTTCAACAAGACACCGTCCAATTCAGTCTTGCTCCATCCTTCATATGCGCCACTATTGCCTCGCTTCTTCACTGCCTCTCTCATTCCTTGCCACGGTCGTCAGCATCCCAAAAGGAATCATTGAGTTTGGGTCTTCAGTATCCCGCTGCAGGAGGAATCAACAGACCTGAATTGCCACCTGGACATCGGGAGCACCGTGCCAAAAGCTTCAATACGCTCAGGACATACTTCTCTCAGTCTGCATAGATACGCGTGCTTCCTGTCTACATCTCAAACGGTCAGATCTACCAATATTAGTACTTGCGAACTGTCTTTATCTGTTCAATCCCTATATATAACATATAATTAGAAGGAGCTCCTAACTATCTGTCAATGTTTCTATCTATCAATCAACTATCTATCAATTTCTTGTTTTTTAATATAACCTTGGTGCCAGAAGTAATTGGATTTTCTTCAATTTAAAATCCCCACCTCTGGTAATCCAAACATTTTTGGTAGCAGAGCGTGGTTGAGTTGATGCTATAAAATTCACAGTAAATTCATATCAGAATAATTATAGTATTCATTCACAGATTCACTGTATTTATTTGATTTATTGGCACATTTTAGCGCGCTGTATCAATTTTTTGTTCAACCTGATTTAGGTTGGCAATACTAAATTATTTGCTCTCAAAGGAGGGTACAGTTAGGAGATAAGTTGGAGATTATCAAGCTTCGTTGTAAGATAAGGTAATCTAGGTTCAAACGCATGACCTGAAAGTGAGAGTTTGCCTATTTGTTATCTTCCTTGACGTGTTGTCATTACGCACCTGTCTCTTTAAACTGACCTTGAACTTGAATCCAAACATCCTACTGACCTAGTTTACCCCCTCGACTCCCTACGCTATCCTTGTTATTCCTCTTGATCAAAACGAGAATAATGGGCGAGAATACTAAACGTACAATTGCAAAATTGAAGAGAACTTTGTCAAATGCAAAAGATGAAGTAGCCTCAATGTTCGAGCCACAGCAGTAGATACCCATAAGGTGCTTCTATCTGGCGACGCTATCGGTCGAATCACTTCCTCCCCCACCTGAGTAGCCTAGTCCTCTACCACTTCTGCTCTTCTTCTCGTGCCCCACGAATCTCCTTGTGCGTTACCGCAATTTTACCGAAAGTTTAGATGAAATTTAGTTGTCTAAAATCGATAATTTTCCTCTCTTTGACCGCTATTTTTAAAGTCATTTTAAGTGGTTACCCACCAGTATTAAATTCAACGTTATTTTCAACCATTTGTACACGGATTGTGAACGTAATCGAGTAACACGGTCGGTTTCCTCCTTCAACGGATCTTCCAGAACAGGAAAGACGCCCCCAGGCCTGGGGAAACACACCGCGGTGCATCGTCTGGTGAGTCATCAGCCCTAATATTTCATAATCCGTGATTTTTCTATACAGTCTGCTTTTCGAATTATATTTTACCAGCCCCGCTTAGATTGACGTATTTTCCAATCTATGAGCGTGTGTGTTCTGCGCACACATGAAAATGGTCCGATTCGACCGAATCTAAATTATATAATTAATCAGAGTCGATTAATTATCCCTTAGAACGACTTGAGAATAGCGGTAAATAGTTCTTGTAAAAGGAAGTAGATTACCACGTTTCTGGTAATAATAGATCACCTTTCCCTAGCTCAAGGTCACTCTTACCTCAAGATTGCCTATTAATCGACTTCCGATAGGTTACGCACTTTGCACCTTTCTAGATAAGCGAACACGACTCCGCAATAATTTATTCATTTAAATACGAGTTGAGTAGGTACCTCTGGCAATCTGCGTACTTCAAATATATAACTCGTAAACATTGTACATGACCGTATGCCATTAGGTAGTAGCTTCAATTTAAATTTACTAATTATATTCGATTGCAAATAGGTAGGCATTTCATACAAATTTTTCATAATTGAAAGTCAAGTTTACGACTTTGGGATTTCTTTATTTTCACATTGCGATTAAAAGTAAATATCGTAATAAATGTATTATTTATTGTAAAGTTTTCAATTTGAAATTTGATCTCTTTGGGTTATATTAATTTATAATTAATTTAATTTTTCCTTTGTCTACCTTTCCTCTCCTAATTCCAAAAATGACTGGAAATGCAATCCCCGCTACGCCTGACAACATACTCCGTACTCTACGTTTATTAAGACGCAAGCGTGAAGTAAATTTAGCTGAACTTCAGGAAACCTTCAATTTGATTGAATCTGTGGATGCACAGAACTCCGAACTCTTTTTAGCACGTAGTAATACGCTGCATGGACTTCGACAGGAATTTCGTGCAATTCAAGATGAACTTATTGTTGCGAATTTGGATGCAGCGGAAATTGATCAAATTCCCGTAGAATCTGTGTCAAAGGAATTTGACGATAAATACTTTAAAATTAAAGGTTTAGCGAACACCTTTACGCGAATTATTAATAGTGCATCTAATCCAAATAATGCCAGTTTTAATTCGTCTAGAATGTCATGTTCTAGCAATGGTAACCACCAACTTGCTAAGTTACCGAAAATTACCATTCCTACTTGGAATGGAAATATGGATACGTTCCAAAATTTCTTTTCGCTTTATAAATCACTCATTCACGAAGGTGACTTTTCTCCTACCGTAAAATTGACTTATTTACGGTCGTTTTTGTCTGGGCAACCCCTCGCTTTGATTGAAAATTTACCGTTAGCTGATGAAAATTATATTGCAGCATACAATTTGATAAATTCAAAATATGGTTCAAAACGTATTAGAGCCACTTATCACTTGAAGAAATTATTTGAATTTTCTCCACTTTCAAGTGATTCAGCGAAAGATTTGCAATCTTTCTTAGACGTCTTTCGTACAAATTTAGAAGGGTTTCAAAATTTGGCCCTTGATAATTCGTATGATTTTACAATGTTCATATGGGGCATGCGATGCTTATCCCCTAACATGAGAACTCTTTTTGAACGTTCCCGTTCCAAAAATGATGACTATGAAACGGAAGACATACCTACTTATGATGAACTAATTAAATTTGTTGATGACCAATGTGTCATTAAAGAACAAAATGCACAATTTGTTGTCACTAATAAAGTTCAAAAACCTGTTGCAAATTTTAATAAACCAAAATTGGCACAGTCTTTAATCGTGTCTACTGAGAATTCTATGTATAGAAGGTAGGTATACCTACCTCTTCCTCGGCAATTTGTGTGCAAAATCAAGGTGCGTGCTCTCTGTGCAAAGAGAGTCACTTGTTCAAAAATTGCCCTCAATATACCAAAGCTTCTATGGACGAAAAACTTAAATTGCTTCAAAAATTGAAAAAGTGCATGCGCTGCCTTGGCAATCATACTGTGGCTTCTTGCATATCTAAAGGCCGTTGTAAAATTTGTAGGAGTTCGTGTCACCATGAATCTATACACTCAAATAAAATGAGGGACGTTTCGTCGAACTCTACGTCATCTTCAGCACCTGAAGCTATTAAAACTGAGCCCGTAGCCGGCAGTAGTAAATCGTTAGTAGGTATAGTTTCAAATGCAAAATTAAACAAGTCTCATGTGAAGTTTTCTAAAAAGACTCCTGCTCAAGTACATACCAATAAAGTTGTACTTTTGGGTACCGTTCAGGCCTTTTTGAAAGATCGACTGGGCAAATGGAAACCAATCCGTTTAGTTCTAGATTCTGGTTCGCAGGTGAACCTTATCACTTCGGATTGCGTTCAGCGATTAGGTCTCAACGTCATACAACATACCACCCCTCTAGTAGGAGCACTTCAAAGTTCAATTGGTGTCGCCAATGGTATGGTGTCGTGCGTTGTTTCCTCAGGTCGACCTAATAGTGAACCTTTGATAACTCAAGCAGTCGTGGTTACTAGTGTCTGTACCAATCTACCTTCTTGTTCTCTTGGCGAGGAACTTTACTTACGATTTTCACATCTGGACTTGGCTGATCGTGCCTTCCATGTTGAAGGTAAGATAGACCTCCTACTGGGAGCTGAAGTTTATGCTTCCATCTTTCAATCAGGATTCGCTATTATTCATGGTTCACCTTCTGCAATCAAGACTTCGTTTGGATGGATCGTTATCGGTGCACTACCAGTTGAAAATGAGAAAGCACCCTCGGAGTTTGTGACTGGATTAGTTTGTGGCCTGACTTTAGATGAGTCTGTCCAAAGGTTTTGGGAACAAGAGGACGTTGCTTCAGCCAACATCAGTAACCCTACAGACCTTCAAGTCGAGCAACATTTTTTCCATACACACACCAGGGATACTTCCGGAAAGTACGTTGTTCGTCTTCCGTTCAACAACTCCAAAGATGACGTTCTCTGGGGTTCATCTCGAGAAATAGCCATTAAACGCTGGTATAACCTTGAAAAAAGATTGCGTTCTGATGAGAGTCTTCGTGCTGCGTATCACCAGTTTCTTCAGGAATATCTACGACTTGGACATATGGTCCCAGCTACTGCTCCTGGGAAATTTTATATACCACATTTTGCTGTGGTACGGGACTCGGTCTCCAGTCCTGTTCGCGTCGTTTTTGATGCTTCTTGCAAAGATTCAGGTGGAACTTCGCTCAACGATCGTCTTCATGTTGGACCGCCACTGCAGAAGGATATTTGTGAGGTTATTCAGCACTTCAGACTTCACTCCATCGCAATCACTGCTGATGTGAGAATGATGTACCGCCAAATCCTCCTGTCACCTGCAGATTGTAATTACCAACACATTTTTTGGAGACCATCTGAAGCTGAGCCTCTTGGTGAATACCAACTACAGACTGTGACTTATGGAATGAAGCCAAGTCCCTTCCTTGCTCAAAGAGTTCTAGTTCAGCTTACAATGGATGAAGGTCTAAAGTATCCTTTAGCTTCTCAGGTCATCAAGGACGCTTGTTACATGGATGACATTTGCTGTTCTGTTGGTGACATTTCTCAAGCTGTTCAACTACGGCCAGAGCTGACTTCGTTGCTGAGCCTCGGCGGGTTTGAGCTTAGGAAGTGGGCGTCCAATTGCAGTGAAGCTCTCGACGGTCTTCCAGAAGATCACTGCTCCTCATTGTTGCAGTTCAGGTCAGAGGCGACCTCTTCACTCCACATTTTGGGCTTACAGTGGAACCCAGATTCCGATACATTCACATATATGCTGGAAGTTCCATCTGAAGCAAATACCAAGAGAAGCATCCTCTCCAAAGTCGCTTCCATTTTTGATCCCCTTGGATGGATCGCACCAATTGTGTTTTGGGCCAAAGTTTTCCTCAGGGAATTATGGACCCATCCATTGGACTGGGATACCCCGCTACCAGAGAGTTTAGCTACACGGTGGGCGGCATTTTCTCAACAATTGCCATGCCTAAAAGATGTCTCTATACCTCGTCTGTGTGTCACACCATCAGCAACTTCCCATATCGTCATCGGGTTCTGTGATGCTTCCGAACTTGGATATGCCGCATCTTTGTATCTTCGCACATCTTCTGCAAACAATGTGACTGTGCAGCTACTCAAAGCAAAGACACGTGTAGCACCTCTCCATGTCCAAACCATCCAACGTCTAGAGTTGAATGGAGCCGTTTTGTTGGCTAAGTTGGTCCATTCCATGACTTTTTTGTACAAGAAGCTCCCTATTGAGCGTACAAATCTTTATACAGATTCAGCGACGGTGTTGTGTTGGCTTCATACGCCACCTCACCAACTTAAAACTTTCGTGGCTAACCGTATTGTAAAAATTTTAGATCTGTCTCAAGTTGAGCAGTGGCATCATGTGTCTTCACATCAAAATGCAGCCGATTGCGCATCGCGTGGGTTATCCCCTTCAGAGCTGATCCATCATCCCATTTGGTGGTCAGGACCAGCATTTCTCATGAGGCCAATTGAGGAATGGCCTTCATCTGAATCGACTTTACCTTCAATCAAGGCGATGGATGAAATGAAACCTACTCCGTCTGTTTCCTTAACTACTACTGTCAAAGTAGCACCGTTGAAGAAAGTTGACAAATATTTTATTAAATTACTAACAACATTTTCTTCATTAACTCGTCTTCGTAGAGTGATGGCATGGATACTCCGCTTCATTCTCAATTCCCAGCGAGAGAAGGTCAACCGTCTCGTTGGTACCCTCAGGGTTTTGGAGCTGACCAATGCCCTCAAGATATGTTGTCGCGTGACTCAAGCACAATACTTTGCAGTCGATTTGAAAGCAGTGTCTAAAGGTCAACCGTGCTCCAAACCTCTGCAACATCTTCTTCCCTTCATTAGTGAGGATGGTTTGCTAAGGGTGGGCGGTCGCTTACAGCATTCGTTGCTCCCTCCTTCCTCAAAGCACCCTATCATTCTTCCTAAAGAAGCTCATATCAGCAGTCTACTGTGTGACTTTTATCATTTGCAATTACTTCATGCTGGACCTCAGGCTGTTCAAGCTGCGATTCAGAAAGAGTATTGGATTCTTTCTCTTCGATCTCTTCTACGACAACGCATTTGGAAATGTCTGCCTTGCTCAAAAGCTCGTGCAAAGCTTCAACACCCCATTATGTCTGACTTACCGCCAGAGAGAGTCACTCCGAGTAGAGCATTTTCTGCAACTGCTGTTGACATGGCTGGACCCATCATGTTGAAGGAATCTGTTCGGCGCAATGCAAGGTCCATAAAAGCATACATTGCTGTTTTCGTCTGTTTGAGCTCCAAAGCTGCACATCTAGAGCTAGTTGGTGACCTTTCAACTGATGCTTACAAGGCTGCCCTGGATAGATTTGTCTCTCGACGTGGTTTGTGTTCTTCCATTCATTGCGACAATGGGACTAATTTTCGTGGGGCCCACAACGACATGCTAGAGATTCGACGCTTCCTAGAATCATCAGAAGCTGATTTTCAAGATTACCTCTCTATCCGCAATATCTCATACCGCTTCAACCCTCCTGAGTCACCTTGGATGGGTGGTTTGTGGGAAGCGGCTGTAAAGTCGACCAAGAGACTTCTATCCCGTATTTCGACTAACCGGTTGCTAACTTACGAAGAGATGGCCACCCTTCTCTGTAGGATTGAAGCTGTGCTCAATAGTCGCCCTCTTTGCCGTATGACATCAGATGCTGGAGACAATCCTGATTTCCTGACTCCAGGTCATTTCTTGATCGGAGCACCTCTGTTGAGCCCCCCAGAATTGGACCTCACTTCGCTACCGAACAACCACTTATCCCGCTGGCAAGCTGTTCAACGTGCAACTCAGGAATTTTGGCACAGGTGGTCCAAAGAGTATTTGAATACCCTCACTGTCAGACCCAAATGGACCATTCCTCGACCTGCAATGTCCATTGGTGATCCTGTATTCATTATGGGTCAAAACTCTCCACCCCTTCAGTGGCCATTGGGGATTATTGAAGAACTGCATCCAGGCCCAGATGGTGTAGCTCGAAAAGCCTTAGTTCGCACAAACTGTGGAACTTACCTTCGACCTGTAGCCAGGCTTGTAACCCTGCCTCCTGCAGATCCTCCTGATTCCTCTTCCTAATTCCTATTCTTTGGGGTTTGGGGGGGTTTTATATTATTTTTGTTTTTTGTTTTGGGATTCTTGTTTATAATTTTTTAATTTTGGGTTAATTTTGGGTATGATTTATTTTTGGGTTTTTTCGAAATGGCATTTCGGGTGAGCGGAATGTTCGAGCCACAGCAGTAGATACCCATAAGGTGCTTCTATCTGGCGACGCTATCGGTCGAATCACTTCCTCCCCCACCTGAGTAGCCTAGTCCTCTACCACTTCTGCTCTTCTTCTCGTGCCCCACGAATCTCCTTGTGCGTTACCGCAATTTTACCGAAAGTTTAGATGAAATTTAGTTGTCTAAAATCGATAATTTTCCTCTCTTTGACCGCTATTTTTAAAGTCATTTTAAGTGGTTACCCACCAGTATTAAATTCAACGTTATTTTCAACCATTTGTACACGGATTGTGAACGTAATCGAGTAACACGGTCGGTTTCCTCCTTCAACGGATCTTCCAGAACAGGAAAGACGCCCCCAGGCCTGGGGAAACACACCGCGGTGCATCGTCTGGTGAGTCATCAGCCCTAATATTTCATAATCCGTGATTTTTCTATACAGTCTGCTTTTCGAATTATATTTTACCAGCCCCGCTTAGATTGACGTATTTTCCAATCTATGAGCGTGTGTGTTCTGCGCACACACTCAATACATTCAGTTGCTTTGAAGACCAAAACAGATGCAGCTAAATACCTACCCCTTTTTAAAGGTATGTTTACTGTTTTGGAAAAATATTACGGCTACTATGAAGATGCTTATAATGATCTTGCAGTCCTCGCTGAAGAAGTTGAAGACTTGGAGTTCCCATCGGATTCGGACAGTAGTGATAAAACTCTTATGAGAAATTCGTACTATGAGATTAAAACTATTCATGCTCGTCTAACTGAACCTACCCCCGGTCCTGCTGCTGCTTCTACTTCGATGCTCGAGTCGACTACAACAGTTGTTCATGAGAATACCACTTCTCAGTTGCCCAATATTAAATTGATTTGTTTTGATGGTGAAATTTTACAATGGCCAAAGTTTCGCGATGTTTTCGTTTCAGTCATTCACGAGGATAAGGTTCTCACTCCTACGAAGAAGTTCCATTATCTCATTACTAATCTAAAGGGCCCAGCACTCTCTTTGGTAAATAAATTCCAAATTACCGAACAGAATTATCCATTGGCGTGGGCAGCCTTGTGCGAAACTTATGACAAGCAAAGGCTTATCGCTCAAGCCTACCTCAACCGTATTCTAAATTTTACTCCAATGCACGGTAAGCCTTCTCTTGACACTCTCAAATCATACATGACGTCAGTGTGTGATAGTATCTCTGCATTTGAACTTCTTGGAATTGAAAATGAATCAAAATTCTTATTGTTTCATTTAGCTTTTAGACTCTTAGATCATGGTACGAGAGAACGATTCCAGCACATCCATCGAGACACTGAGTTTCCTAAGTTCGATCAGCTGTTCAAATTTGTTAAGGATTATTGTTTTTCCATGCAACTTACTGCCGATACCAACGCAACCTTTGAAACCCCACCGTCATCTTCAGGACATAAACAATATAACTCCTCTAGAAATAGGGGAAATGACAACAAAGGTAGTTTCAAGACTAAAGGAAAAGCGAGTTTGGTTGTACAATCGTCAGGAAATAACCAGATTCAACGGAAACAACAAAACAGTTCTTACACCCCCACTCCTTGTTTCATATGTAAGGAAGAATCACATGGGCTGTTGAGTTGTAGGAAATTCTGTACCGCAGACGTGAACCAACGGATCGCATGGCTTGTTAATTATAACGGTTGTCGCAACTGCCTTTCCAGGACTCATCAGTTAAGTTCATGTAAATCTAGATGGGTATGCAGATGGTGTAAGCAGCGCCACAACACCATGTTATGTACCAATGTTGAAGGTCAAAGTAATGTAGCTACTACTCAACCCTCGAACAATACTGATAGTTCAGGCTCGTATTGTGCATCTCCCGGTTCTTACGCAGTCACACGTACAGAATCACAGGTAATCCTTGGAACGTGCATTGCTGAGATACTTCACGCCAGAAATGCTTATCAAACCGTACGATTAGTAGTAGACACTGCTAGCCATTATTCATTCATGACTTACAGATGTGCTAATCGATTAGGATTGATTCACAATAAATGCGATTACAAAATAACAGGTATCGGCCAAAGTCTTGAAGGAGCAAGGAACTTCGTGAATTGCGAGTTGAAACCAGTTAACAAATCAGCTCCTACCTTTCCATTGAAGGCTTTGTTACTGAAGTCTATTACGTCACATCTGCCAACAGTTTCACTTCCACGTCAAAGTTGGATGAAATACTGTAAATTTCCTCTTGCTGATCCAACTTTCTTTGAGAGCAAACCTATTGATATTTTGTTGGGTGCCGATTTGTTCGCCGAGATATGGCTTGGTAGCCCGATTGAATTGGATCCAAATTCTCCCAAACTGTTCCCCACTGTGTTCGGACATGTTGTGATCGGAAAATTTACCACAGGGTCATCTGAAACTGAAACTTCTATGGGTACTTCGTTGATTACTACTAGCCCAATAACAATTGACGATATTAATTCAAATTTAAATCGTTTTTGGGAAATTGAAGAACCGAAACCAGTCAAGGTCACTGACCCAGATGACGCCTATTGTGAAGACCATTTCAAGGCTACACATTATCGGTTAAAGGATGGCAGCTACGGTGTTCGTTTGCCTTTTCGTACAACCCCTCCAGAATTTACTAATATATCTACAATTGCAAGTCGACGGTTTCGCAACCAGGAAAACCGTTTGCTAAAAAATGATGGACTTCGTGAAAGTTATCATGAATTCATGAAAGAATATGAACAGTTAGGTCACATGACTGTTTCTAGAAACCATCCATCCTTCATTATTCCACATCATGCCATCTCCAAAATTGACAGAAATCAGGTAAAACTCCGAGTTGTATTTGACGGTTCTGCGCAATCAACCAATGGGTCCTTGAATGAATTTCTCATGGTCGGACAGAAGTTGCAGACTGACATACGAGATATTTTACTGAATTTCAGGATTCATAAATATGCATTAGTAGCTGATATTGTCAAATGTTTTCGTGGTATATGGGTGCACCCTGATGATCGAAAATATCAGACAATTTTCTGGCGATACAATCCCTATGATGCTCTTCAAGTATTTGAATTGAACACAGTAGTATATGGCCTCACCTCGAGCCCATTTCTCGCAAATCGTGTGATTCAAGCCATAGTGGACGATCATGGTTCGGAATATCCCGAAGCTAGCAAAGTACTTCGGAGGGATATATACGTAGATGACGTGGTAAGCGGATGTGATAGTATTGATGACGCTGCAACTCTACAGAAGCAATTAATTGGTTTACTAGGCAAAGGTCAATTCAAGCTTAGTAAATGGGCAAGCAATTGTCCAGAACTTCTGAAAAATGTGTCTGATACATCCGAGCTACCTGTCACGATAATTTCCAAAGAAGATTCATCTGTGAAAATTCTTGGACTCCAGTGGAGCCCAATTACCGACTGCTTTAGCTACAATTTGGAACTGCCTACTGTCAAACCCACAAAGCGGTCTATTCTATCAACTGTCTCAAAGATTTACGATCCTTTGGGATTCATTTCACCTCTTGTCGTGACAATGAAGCAATTTCTTCAAGAATTGTGGAAATTGGGTGTAGACTGGGACGATCCTGTGCCTCAAGTCCTCGCTACCAGATGGGAAATAGCCTTGAACCAGTTACCCGTCTTATCTAACCTGAATATTCCGCGTTTTGTGCGACCTGGTACTCCCTCAATGTATCAGATTGTGGGCTTTTCTGACGCCTCTGAAACAGCTTACTGTGCAGCCATCTATTTGCGAGTCATCACGCAAGAACAAATAGTGAAGGTTTCCCTTCTCATATCTAAAACGAAGCTAGCGCCTCTTAAGAAGCTTACGATTCCGCGATTGGAGTTATGTGGTTGTTTCCTTTTGGCTAGACTGTATCGATCAATAGCTGAATACTTGAGCTTACTGCAGCCTTCTGATCTCAAGACACCATGCTTCTTCACAGACTCAACTATTGCTCTTGGTTGGTTGAGAACTCCTACCTACAAACTGAAGACTTTTGTGGGCAATCGTGTGAGTGAAATCTTACAAATAACTTCGGCAGACGAATGGCACCATGTCTCATCAGAAGATAATCCAGCTGATGCCGGATCTAGAGGATTTCTGCCAGACCAACTTCTCAACAGCACGCTTTGGTGGATTGGACCGTCTTGGCTTTCTAGACCTCAAAGTACCTGGTGCTTATCAATACCTACAATCCAGTTTGATATGTCTGAAATCAAAGCAGAGAAGGTAGCTCTGGTCACCATAAACTCGTCTTTGAACCTTCCTTCCAAATTTATAGTGGATATAATCTCAAATTTTTCTTCGTTCAATCGCTTGCTCCGTTCTCTTGCGCATGTTTTACGTTTTGTAAAGAACATTCGATACAAGAATGAAAGAATCTCCGGACCACTCAAACTCCAGGAGATAAATTCAGCACGAGTGCGTTGCGTTAAAGCGGTCCAAGCACATGTCTTTTTTGACGATGATTTTTCAGAAAGGAGTCAGTCGAAAATTATGAAGAAATTTTCCAAGTTGAACCCGTTTTTTGATTCTGCAGGGATCCTCAGGGCGGGCGGCAGATTGTACAATGCTAATTTGCCTTACAACCATAAGCACCCGATACTCCTCCCTCATGAGAGTCACTTGTCCAATTTGATTGTGGATCATTTCCATAGGATGTACCTACATCCAGGGCCTTCGCTCCTGCATGCTGTTGTGCAAATGGAATATTGGATCCCTTCGTTGAGACGTTTAGCTCAGCAACGTATTTTTCAGTGCAGGAGGTGTTATAGACTCAAAGCTAAAACCTACGTGCCAAAAATGGGGAATTTGCCGGCACACAGAGTGCAAGCTGCTCGAGCTTTTATGAAGACTGGTGTGGACTTCTGTGGCCCTTTCTATATGAAAGACTCTCGCCGAAGAAAACCTCAGATATCTAAGGTATATCTCTGCATATTTGTGTGCATGGCCACGAAAGCTATTCACATAGAAGCAGTCACCAGTCTAGCAGCAGACGCTTTCCTAGCATCGCTTGACCGTTTTGTATCACTGCGAGGTATGCCTACGGATTTGTACTCTGATTGTGGTTCAAATTTTGTCTCAGCAGCAAGACAATTGAAAGAGTGGTACCAGTGGTTTGTCAGCGAAGGAGCCCAATCACAAATCACAGAAAAAACGTCTGTGCGTCGAATGAATTGGCACTTTAATCCGCCACACGCTCCCCATTTCGGTGGAATTTGGGAAGCCGGTGTAAAGTCGGCCAAATCGCTGATGTTACGCACCATCGGTGAGACAGTTCTCACGTATGAAGAGCTCTCAACCCTCGTTGCAAAAATAAGTGCAGTTCTTAATTCAAGACCCTTATGCCCTCTCTCTCCTGACCCATCAGAGTGTGAGTATCTCTCGCCTGGTCATTTTCCTATAGGTGAAGTACCACTCGCTATTCCAGAACCTACTCTCATGGATGTATCCATTAATCGCCTTGACAGATGGCAACTAATTAAGCGTATGTCTCAACATTTCTGGGGACGGTGGCATAAAGAATACCTTTCCACCCTCCAATTGAGAAACAAGTGGTCTAATGATGGACCAAACTTGAAAGTTGGTGACTTAGTTTTCCTAAAAGAGAACAACCAACCCATCCTACACTGGAGCCGAGGACGTGTAGAGAAGATCCATCCGGGAGTGGATGGTAAAGTTCGAGTTGCAACTGTGAAGACTTCCACATCTACATTCACTCGGCCAGTCTCCAAGCTAGTACCTTTGTTGTCTCCAGAAGAAGACCAAGATGAGCATTATGATCCTCCAGAAGAAGAGAAGAAGAGACATCTCGACTGGATCAGAGGTGCCAACCCTTCTGTAGATGATGAAGAAGACACCTGATGGTAGTTCTCTGCCACATTTTGGCAATGACAGGAGCTCAAGCTCCAAAGGTTCCTTTCCTTTTCCTTTTCCATTTTCGTTTCATTAAAATTGATCAAAGGTCAAAAATTTCAGTAAATTTTGGCGGGCGGAATGTTCAGGCCCAAATAGTCTAACATGTTGTTATGAAGCTGTACATAAGTAGATGGTGACAGTGTAGTGAAAGTGATCTGTGCCCTGTGTCCCTTGAGTTCAACAAGACACCGTCCAATTCAGTCTTGCTCCATCCTTCATATGCGCCACTATTGCCTCGCTTCTTCACTGCCTCTCTCATTCCTTGCCACGGTCGTCAGCATCCCAAAAGGAATCATTGAGTTTGGGTCTTCAGTATCCCGCTGCAGGAGGAATCAACAGACCTGAATTGCCACCTGGACATCGGGAGCACCGTGCCAAAAGCTTCAATACGCTCAGGACATACTTCTCTCAGTCTGCATAGATACGCGTGCTTCCTGTCTACATCTCAAACGGTCAGATCTACCAATATTAGTACTTGCGAACTGTCTTTATCTGTTCAATCCCTATATATAACATATAATTAGAAGGAGCTCCTAACTATCTGTCAATGTTTCTATCTATCAATCAACTATCTATCAATTTCTTGTTTTTCAATATAACCTTGGTGCCAGAAGTAATTGGATTTTCTTCAATTTAAAATCCCCACCTCTGGTAATCCAAACAACCGACGATTATACAGGGACCATGTTAAGGACTGAAAAACTTCGGGAGTCGATTCTACAACTAGTTTAAGTGTGAAAATGTCTCTTAGCAATTTTGTATTAACCCCTTGTTTTTCCAAGTTTTTCCATTTTGGTTTATTATTTTCAATCGAACCTTTGGAATCGAGCAAGAAAAAAAAATTTTAACCCCCCCTCAAAATTTGATGTTTTACGTTTCAAGGTACGTAGAATACGAAAATCGAATAAAAACATTTCCGTCCGTCCGCCGTCCGCCGTACGCGGCCCTTTTCTTAGCAGCACTGGACCGATTTGGTTCAAATTTGGTATATGGGCTCCATTTGGGGTCTAGTTGTGCCGCGAAGCTCTTGGTTGATGTAGGTCACTTCTAAGGGGTGAAAATTAAGGGTTGAAATTTTCAAGAGTGCCCTAGCTCGAAAACTCTCGAAATAAAGGTATCGTTTTTTCACCAATTTTAAATAGGATTGATTTTTTAAAAATTTTTGAGACCACCCGGAGCTCTGTAGGACAAACCGTTCGGTCCCTACGAGTACTTGAAGGTTTTCCTTCGATAAAACAGAATCATGAGTGTGAATCGCAAAAGAGGTCAAATCGCCGTTCAAATTTTATCTGACTAAAATGCGATCGCTGTTCATTTCTTCGATTTGTATACAGTTTTGCCTTCTGCGTAACCAGTAATCAAATTTCCATATGAAGCTTTCTATTTTTCGAATCGAGTGTGAAGCGTTTAGTTCTTTCTAATAAACTTGATTGTGAAGGTGTGAAGCCAGTATGGTGTGGTAGTTAGTACCTACAAGGTGTACCTAAAAAAAGGTGGTAGGTAAAAAAAATGTTGGTTGGTAAAAAACGCTGCAAATCATTGGCCAAAGGTTTATTATTTTCTCTATAGATCACCCTTCTGTACAGATCACTGGTTCTCCATCAATAGCACCTACCACCATCTGTATTCTCCCTTGACCTTCCCTCTCAAATTTCAGCTTCCTGCGTTCAATAGGATTGAAAATGGCTTCGGAGCTCACTCAGCTGATCAGTGCTCTTCCAGGCGTCTCCAGCATTCGAGGAGATCATCTTCACTCTTCAGATCACTGATCAGCTGAGTGAGCTCCGAAGTCATTTTCAATCCTATTGAACGCAGGAAGCTGAAATTTGAGAAGGAAGGTCAAGGGAGAATACAGATGGTGGTAGGTGCTATTGATGGAGAACCAGTGATCTGTACAGAAGGGTGATCTATAGAGAAAATAATAAACCTTTGGGCAATGATTTGCAGCGTGATGATATGTGTTCGAGCTTATGTCACTAAAATTACCATTACTACCTTAATTTACCGTAAAAATGTAAAAATAAGGGCACCGTTGGAAGTGCCAAATTTCCTATCTTTATAGCGCTAACAAAAAACTATTTTCGGTGTCCTGATTTGTGAAAAATCAAGTCGTAGAGTAATTGTAGTTGTAGTCAACTAGACTGTAAAATATTTATTGATTATATCATTGGAAAGCTAAGATCTTTGCGCAATTTTTGGAGATGAGATATGTGAAAACCCATGGGGGAGAAAAAACAACCAAAAGAAAAAACGTGAAAATTTTCCAATTTGACAAACAGTACTCTACGACTTGATTTTTCCAAATCGGGACTCCGAAAATAGCTTTTTGTTGGCGCTATAATGATGGGAAATTTGACACCCTTTCCAACAGTTATCAATCAACTGATTGGGAATGGGGTCCTCAGAATCAAACTCCTCTTTTGCCGAGCTTTCGGTGAATTTATCGCCTTCCTCAGGGCTCAAAGGATGTATTACTGTGTGAGCATCACATCAGCGTCAATCAAAAAACCAGCTAGAGATTCCACTATAGTTGGTGGGAAATGAACTTGGGAACTATTGCTGGTAAAAAAAAAAAAAACATGATGTTTTAAATCTCCAAGACTCCTCTTTTAAATCGAAGTTTTTCGGGGATAGAGTAAATTTGTCTCATAATTATTACTAAAATCAAAATTTGAACATTTAATGTTCATTATTATAAGTTGCAAGGTATTACTCACACACATTGACAGCTAAATGAACAACCACTAACTTTAGCTAAATGGTATTCAAGAGTAACCAAGCGCTCAAATCTTAGAAATTAAGACACGTTGGAAAATACAAGGTCATCGCTGAACAATAAAACTCACCTTATACCGTTGAGCATAGTGATGAAGTCCTGCATTTCAGCCAAGTGCCCTGGCCGTATGATGGGAGGATCCATGGGATTACTACTTCGCAGTCTCACTATCCCTCGACTTCTGGGTTTCAAGAGCACCGGACAAACCTGGTTTGAAAATGAATTATGATGGAAATTACCTCTTATTTGTCATCAATGTATATGAAACATTGTCGAAATATACGGTACCCACGTAGAATGAAATCGGTACAAAAACAGTAGGTTCCTCCAACATGGATGTTATGAACATTCAAAAATAAAGGGAACTGAAAATGAATGGCTTGCTAGTGAGGCATACTGAGAGACACTCTAGAGAGAAAACTTGGGTACTTTATTCTATTATAGAATGAACTATAATAGTTCAGCACATTGAGGAATGCCAAATCGGCGACCCAAAGCCTGCCCTCCAGCCACAGCAGGCAGTGAGTCATGAAATGGGAGTAATTTGCTCTGAACTCTCTCCAGTTGGAGCTTGAAAACATCGTAAAATGGCGACAAAACCATCGGCATGACAAGCATTAACTAACAGGCAGCTTTTGCCATGAACATTCGTGAGGTCTGAATGTTTCGGCTTTATGAAACCCAAGATACCACGTCATAAAACATATAATGTTTTAAATAGGTTATGATTAAGGTGCTACAAACAATGAAAAATCTTAGTAAAACGCTGCAAATTATCACACAAAGGTTTATTATTTTTCCATATACAGGGTGTCCAAGTAACTACGCTCCCCCCACTTGTTTTCTCTAATAGTGTAAGAAAAAAAATCGGATTAACGCTATTCTTCATCATTTTTTGCGTAGAATTCAAAAGTCCATTCATGCAGCATGAATTAATGAGCGAATTTTCAAAGAAATCATTCAGTTGAAGGTGTGGTTAAGAAAAGGAACAATGGTGTTGCAATTTCTTTTACAATTTTTTTTTTTACACGATTCTTGGTTTTTTTGATTTTTATTATAGCTTGCCCACATACTGTATGCACCGGGTATGCTTTGAAGATCTTAGGAGACCATATTCACGTTCTACTCGTCTCCACGAACTCATTGA
The DNA here is from genome assembly GCA_009739505.2 of Apolygus lucorum. Classification (NCBI taxonomy): domain Eukaryota; kingdom Metazoa; phylum Arthropoda; class Insecta; order Hemiptera; family Miridae; genus Apolygus; species Apolygus lucorum. The sequence goes on along the minus strand of CM019169.2, from coordinate 15,143,889 downwards.
GTACCCACACGGGTATAGTTAGCTTTTTCGATTTTCAGTATACCATACCAACATACTGTATGCACTGGGTATGCTTTGAAGATCTTATGAGTCCACATTCATGTTCTACTCGTCTCTACGAACTCATTGAGTACCCACACGGCTACTGCATTTCTGGGTACAACAAATACACGCACGTATTCATTATATATATACTCCTGCTCAAAATTAGCGCACCACCATCCATTTTTTCGTTTATCTCTTTCCTTCTTCCCTTATAAATTTTGTAAAGAGTAAAAAGAGTAAAGTAAAGTAAGCAACCATTTCAGGTTGAATTTTCGTCCGGACTTCCATTCTTGGCGTCGCGGACGTCATCAGCTGTCTCCCTAAGGGAAGATCAGAATTTGTTCTGATGATTTCGCTCATGGCTTCCCAAACATCACCGCCCTGGGTTGGAACGAGAGATTGCCGATCGTCTAATACAGAAAACTTTCTGCGACGACCAGACTCGAACGCGCGTCCCCGCTAGACGGTTCTCATCTTATCACCACAGTCGGGTATAAATTTTGTATCCTGGACTGGCCACCAAGGAGCCTAAACATGAATCCGATAGAGCATGTTTGGGACATGCTGAAAAGAAGAATTCGAGCCAGAGATCCACCATCAGACAATCTTCAGCAGCTGGAAACAGCAGCGAAAGAGGAATGGGACAATATCCCCAGGAAGGTATCCAAAACTTGATTAGAGGCATCGGTCGAAAGCTGCAAGCCCTCATCCTAACTAGAGGAGGTAATACCAAGTATTGAAAAGCTAAACTGGCATAATTCAAACCTTTTTTTCAATTTTTATAATTTTACCACAAGAAGTACATTTTTCTATAATTCATTAAAAACATATTTTTTTCTCGAATTTGTGCCTTTTTTGGTTACATTTTTTTTCTGAGTTTGCAAACAATGTGTGCAAATAGATAAAAACTTGATAAAGGAAAAAATAAGGGGGCAAACGAAGAAATAGATGGTGGTGCACTAATTTTGAGCAGGAGTGTATAAATAAATACATAATTTTCTTAATTAAGGACAATTTTCATTTTTGAAAAACGCATTGATATCAGAAATTTTGTGCTGAATCCGAATATACCATATATTACATGATTGTGAAAGTAATAACCACAAAAAACGGAAAAACCCAGTTTTTTTTACTTTTTTTGAAATTTGGACCACTTTGGATTGTCCAAAGTTCTGGTTAACGAACTTGACCTGCGGCACAATACTTAGCACTGTTTTTCTACGCTGAATCGCGTGGTGATATCCCTTTCTTAATTTGATTTCATTTTACCGTATCTACAGCCGAAAAAGTCACTTTTTGAGGAGGAAACCATCGATTTTCCGTGGAATCTTTCCCGACTATTGTTTTCTTTTCGAATTATTACTCCTTTGTGCAGGTAGACAATACAGTTTACATTAAGAGAAACTGCCGTATCCAGTTGATGCGTGATCTTGTTCACGGTACATTATCAATGTGATGATAATTTGCAATGCGAACGACAAAAAGTTCAGAGATCCTTTCTGATCGTGTCATTTATCGAAAGTTCTGATGAATTGGGACGGATGTATGTTTTCTCCTGTCCGCAATGCAACCGATTTTCTCCAAGGAAGAAAAACGTGACATGGTGTCGATTTATTTTGAGGTAGGACGAGTATTAAGAAGAAGCGTTGCAGTTTATCAGGAAAGGTATCCAGATCGAGTGGTTCCAACGCGGTTCACGTTTGCTCGAGTCGTTAGAACCTTCAACAGAGTTGGAGCTGTTGCAGAAAGTCGGCCACAGGTATGGGTACGACGATCAACGACCTTTGACAATGAATTGGAGGTTCTTCTGTATTTTACAGAGACACCGAACGCTTCGATTCGAAATTGTGCTCGCGATCTCTTTCTAAAGAAAAGTACAGTTCATCTCACCTTGCGCCACTACAATTTTAAGCCATTTAGATCGCATGTCATTCTTGGGCTTCGCGACGGCGATCGAATTCCTCGCAGAAATGGACAATCTTATCGTAGAAACAGCAGACGTGCTGCAAACAATTCTGTGGACTGATGAGTCCAAATTCACTAACAACGGTTTGCTAAACCGCTGGAATTTTCGAACCTGGTCCACAGAAAATCCATATACATCATTTCAGTCCAATCACCAAGTATGTTTTGGTGTTAACGTGTGGTGTGGCTTGGTCGGAAACCAATTAATTGGCCCATATTTTTATGAGGAAAACATAAATGGGGATAGATTACTATCGTTATTCCGACCTCGTTCTCGTAGGGTACGTACGGTTTGTCTTACAGTGCTCCGGTCGGTCTCAAAAAACTCTAAAAATTCAATACTATTTAAAATTGGCGAAAAAACGATACCTTTATTTCGAGAGTTTTTGAGCCAGGGCACTATTGGAAATTTCAACCCTTAATTTTCACCCCTTAGAAGTGACTGACGTCAACCAACAGCTTCGCGGCTCAACTAGACCCCAAATGGAGCCCATAAAACAAATTTCATCAAAATCGGTCCAGGGCTGCTGAGAAAAGAACCATCAAATTTTGAGGGGGGGTGTTAAACTTTTTTTTTTCTTGGTCGATGCTTCATTATTGAAAATAATAAACCAAAATGCTGAAAAATAGTTAAAGAACTTGAAATAAAAGAATTTGATGTTATAGTCAATTCATCGATTGCTACTGTATCTTGGAAGCGCATCAACTGTATCTTGGAAGCGCATTAAGCGCATCAAGCGCTTGGAAGCGCATCAACTGTATCTTGGAAGCGTATGAGGAGCGAAGGGTGTGTCTTGGAACGTTTTTGGACACCGAAATGGCTTTTGATAAAGTCTGGCATCCAGGATTACTATCAAAGCTTAAACCTCATCTCCCTGACATGTACTTCCGTATCTTGATGTCATACCTGACGGGACGAACCTTTTCAGTGAGCTGCAGAGGGGCTGTTTCCAGCTCGGCTGGTATTGAGTCGTCTGTTCCTCAGGGCAGTATCTGGGGTCCGTTTTTATACCTAATTTTCACCAGCGACTTCCCTACATACGAAGATCTCACCCTAGCTCATTATGCTGATGACGTAGCTGCATTATGCAAGGCCGAGGACCTCCAGCAAGCTGAAGCCACCATACAATGCTTCATTCAGCAAGTAGAAAGTTGGTGCCGTAAATGGAGAGTCACAATGAACTATAACAAATCTGTCGTAGTTAATTTCACCCTCAGACTCAGACAGCCCAACCCTGACATTTTCTTGAACGGCCAACTAATACCGGTCGAAGATTCGGTGCGCTTATCTTAGACAAAAAACTTCTGTGGAGAGACCATGTCAACCAACTTGTCGGCAAAATAAGAACCAGAATACGGCAACTCAAAAGCCTCATGCATGTAAACTCTCCACTTAGCTTAGCCACAAAGCGCCTCATGTATTTGTCATTGATACGTCCCATCTGGATGTACTCGTGCGGAATATGGGGTTCCGCTGCAAATATGCACATTAAACGTCTACAAACACTGCAGAACAGGGTCTTACGTATGATCACGGGCGCACCATGGTTCGTCCGTAACTCCACCTTACACGCCGATATGGATATCCCAGAAGTACATGCCATTCTTCGTGAGGCGTACACAAACCTGCATTCTTCGATGAGAAACCACTCCAACACGCTGCTAGTTGATCTCTCCAATTGCACCCCACTTCCGCGAAACCAACGACGTTTAAAACGAAAGAGACCGCAAGACTTCCTTTCCGAGAGCTGAATTTGTACAACCTCTTATTGTCGAACTTGTTATTTAATTTAAACTGCTGTTAAAAACTTTTGCATGTAGGACAATCAATGGATTGGAACCTTCATTCATTTTGCATGTTAATTAGGTCTACTACAGGCCTACTATATTACTATTTATCACAATTGTAATGTTATAATAATAACAATAAAATTTACATCATTTAAAAAAAAAAAAAAAAAAAATCGATTGCTACTGGTAGTGTAGGAGAGCACCGCCAAGAAACATGAATGCTCAATAAACTTACAAAAAGCATGTCGAAGTCCTTATTGAGGTCGTGAATGTTCTTGATGAGCTCGCTACCAAAGTTTTGGGCGAAGGCGAAGAGGGAGGCCATCCTGCCGAAGCCTCGCGGTATGAAGAAGTGATGTATCATCACATCCGGGTACTCATCTTCAGCGTCGGCCGTCGCAATGAATCCCACCACTTCCGATACTTTGATTGCCCTGTGAATCCCAATATTGTCAGTGATATTTCGATGTATTTCATCAATCTTGACATTGACTGGGTTATAGTTGGTGGGCGTTGCGTTGTCATACCTACTCGTATTTTCCAATAAACCGTTTTTAAGGTTCTTACCGTTCAGACACTTGTACCCACCATAATATGGTATATTATACCTTCCAGTATAACCACGTTTTCTCTTATAAAAATCCATTTTTTTTTTCAAAAAAGTTCCACCTAAAACATGAAAACTGACTATAGTCAGTTTTCATGTTTTAGGTGGAACTTTTTCGGGGTGTAGTTCGTTATCCGCCCCCATTTTGTTCTCTCTTTTGCAAGCACACCCGACCACCTTTTTCATTTTTTGAGGAGTGTTCCGTAAACTACATTTCATTTTCTTGAGCACAATCGTGACGAATTATAATTTTTGATTGGTTAGGATTGGGAAATTAGGTGTTGAAAAAAGTGGGGGCGAATACCGAACTATTTCTCTAGTGAAAAAGTTCGGTATGCGCCCCCACATAGTTAATAATGGAAAACACAACATTTTTGGTTTAAATAATTCATTTATTAATATGATTATTACTTGTGACACATATTGTGGTGTTGTATTATTCTATGGTTGGGTCATACAAATTCTTGATGCAGTCCAAAAAATGCTCAAATGGATCTATGCCCATTGACTTCACACATCTCCTCCACAAAAATTCGCTTCCACCCTATCGCTTCTCGAACGTTGACCTACGGTCGGAAGTGATTTCACCGCTTCAGTCAACATCGTTTTTAGTTTATTTATGAGCATCGCGTCTCAACCTCTTGACTTTCGATCAAAGTTATTCTCTGCCTCACCAGTTATCTCTCCCAAGAAAACGTCCCAGGCCGAATCAATGCAATTCGGTCGTGGGGGCGGTTATCGAACTTTTCCTCTAGGGAAATAGTTCGGTATACGCCCCCACTTTTTTCAATGTCTAGTTTCATTGCTTGGAGTATTTGAAAACATAAGTGCGGTATATTATTCATACAGTACATGAAATCTAGTTTACGGAACACTCCTCAAAAATTGAAAAAGGAGGTCGGGTGTGCTTGCAAAAGAGAGAACAAAATGGGGGCGGATAACGAACTACACCCCTTTTTCGAAAAAAATGGATTTTTATAAGAGAAAACAATATAGATATTGATGATCGTTGACTGAATTATACAGGGTGTCTACACTTTCGATGGGCATACTCGTAACTTCAGGGTTTGATTCTATAAGGTATTTCCAACAAAAAATGTCTCCTAGCAATTTTCTTTTAACCCACTCAAAATTCTATTTTTTTCACTTTAAAGTTTTTTTTCGCGTTTTCGACCTCACGGCACTGATATGGTCATAATTCCCTTATTTCTCCTGAAAATTCAAATCTGACTACACCGTTAGAAAGAGCGTTAAATTACCAAGCTACCTAAAGCAGAATCAAAAATTTTCAGCTATGAAATAGTATCAAAAAATCAAGTCAAAAAGCGAACTTAAAATTTTTTTTTGAAACTTGACTTTCTTCGACCAACGTTTTCACTCTGAATCCCTGCCCATTTCGATGGGCGCTCTTCGGAGAAAACATGCTCAAATTGTCACCTTTCCAACGGTCTATCAATTTTTCTGTTCAAAATTCAAAAAAAAAAAAAAAAGATTAAAAGAAGTTTGAATGTCAAAAAACGTGTGTTTTACAAGCAAATCCAGTGTTTCAAGCCGGTTTATGGTCCCCCCCCCCCCCCCCGATCACAAAATGGCTTGACGATTTTGGTATCATTTTCTATGTAATCACGAGTATTTACGCTGAATCCAATGGTGATACTTCCGAATGATTCCGACTGCTAGAAAGTGGATTTTTCGAAGAAAACCTTCGGTTTTCGTACATAAAATACGCATTATTCGTAGATATGGAAGATACCATAAAGTAACACCTTTCTACTCAACAAAAACTTCAATCAGCTAGAAATTCTGTGTTTTTATTGAGTAGAAAGGTGTAACTTTATGTACGATGCGAATTTTATGTACGAAAAACGAAGGTTTTTTTTTCGAAAAATCCACTTTCTAGCAGTCAGAATCATTTGGAAGTATCACTATTGGATTCAGCGTAAATAATTACATAGAAAATGATACCAAAATCGTCAAGCCATGTTTTCTCCGAAGAGCGCCCATCGAAATGGGCAGGGATTTAGAGTGAAAACGTTGGTCGAAGAAAGTCAAGTTTCAAAAAAAAAATTTTAAAGTTCGCTTTTTGACTTGATTTTTTGATACTATTTTATTGCTAAAAAATTTTGATTTTGCTTTAAGTACTTAGTTTGGTAATTTCTTTTACTCTTTCTAACGGTGTAGTCAGATTTGAATTTTCAGGAGAAATAAGGGAAGTTATGACCATATCAGTACCGTGAGGTCGAAAACGCGAAAAAAAACTTTAAAGTGAAAAAAATAGAATTTTGAGTGGGTTAAAAGAAAATTGCTAGGAGACATTTTTTGTTGGAAATACCTTATAGAATCAAACCCTGAAGTTATGCCCATCGAAAGTGTAGACACCCTGTATTGCGGCCATCTACACCCCAATCCGTACAATCGCTGAAAATTTCATCGGAATAGGAAAATAACTTCGTGTAGTTTTGCCCGTTACAAATATTTCATGACAGACAGACAAACACGGAACCAAAAATGTTCAGAAAGGCCCAAAACGTAAAATGAGAGTAACTTTTTTGAAAAATGAAACAATATTTCAGCAACCTTTGTAGACTCGGAAGCTAAATTATACATCACATCATCGGTGTTAACAGGAAATGATACAATTTCGTGTAGGGAACTTCAAAGCTACCTGTAGCGGCCGGTTCTTCTGGTCGCGTACTCGTAGGTGTCGTCCAGCTGTGAGAGCCCAGTCGGTTTCTGCGTCGTATAGTTGAACGTGTAGACCGTGCCTTGGAAAATCGGATGATCTTGAAGGTTGCAACCCACGTTCAAGTTGGATATAACGGGAATTCCTGTCACAATGCAACATGAGATTTAATCGATTTTGGTTTATTATTTTCAATAATGAACCTTTGGAATCGACCAAGAAAAAAAACATTTTTAACATCCCCTCAAAATTTGATGGTTTACGTTTCAAGGTACGTAGAATCCAAAAATCGAAAAAAAAATTTTTAACACCCCCTCAAAATTTGATGGTTTACGTTTCAAGGTACGTAGAATCCAAAAATCGAATAAAAATTTGGCCGTCCGTCCGCTGTACGCCGTACGCGGCACTTTTGCCACTTAGCATTGACCGATTTTGATGAAATTTGGTATGTAGGCTCCATTTGGGGTCTAGTTGTGCCCCGAAGCGTTTGGTTGATGTAGGTCACTCCTAAGGGTTCCAAAATCAATTTTGAAATTTTGAAAACGCCCTAACTCAAAAAATTTCGATATAAAGGTATTATTTTTCCTTCAATTTAAGATTCTATAGATTTTTTAGAATTTTTTGAGACCACGCGGAGCTCTGTAGGACAAACCGTTCGCTCCCTACGAAAATTTAAGGGTTTATATTAAAATATATATATATATATAAATCAAAACACGAGTGTGAATCGCAAAAGAGGCCTAATCTCCGTTCAAATTAGAGCTGACCAAAATGCGATCGATGGTTGGTGATTTTTATTTTTTTATTTTTTGATTTTTTTTTTTTTCTCTTCATATTGGATGGTTGGTGATTTTGTAGACGAGTGATCTATATAAAAATAATAAACCGTTGTGTAATAATTTGCAGCGTTTTTTGTCGTTGTACACAGTGGGCATTGACAATTGTCATAATAATAAAAAATCTTAAATATACAACTTTGGTGAGACGAAGCAAAATTAGTACCTAAATAAATTGAAATAACAAATTTCAATGAATGTTGGTAATAATATTAAGGTGAAGTACTCTAAAGTGCAACCCTGCGAAGTTGAATAAAACGGCCGTAGCCTAAGCCCGTACGTCACAATGGCCTAGCCTGGAGATACACTTATATATAGGTAACATAAATACCACACAAAACAGACCAGGACTAAAACAACAACACAAGAATGACAAGAAGAAGAATTAAAAGGGGACTATTTACCAATATCACAGAGTATTTACTTAACAAATTAATCACAAAGTTGCATCACAGAGTTCCACCTAAGTTAAATCATGAACGAGCGCGAGTACTTTAAAACAATATTCCTCGGGTTCAAAAAAAAATAAATAAATAAAAAAAATCACTCGCGTATCTAATACTAAATAGACAAATAAATACATAATATCACGTCGAGTCGACTTTTTAGAAAGTACTAATTTTACAAAAATATTCAATAAAGTAGAATGGTGCCATAGATACGAGGATAGATTTGCACATTCTTTTAAAAGGTATGAAATTTGTGCTTACTTCCCTAGCCCTCATAGGGAGAATATTATAAAATTTGCAGCACCACCACCCTATCGAATTTCGGGCTACATTAAGCCTGCATGAGGGAAAGCAAGCAGGTCAATACGGCGTGTATGGTATGTATGAGCTGGCTTTGAAAATTCCTGGGGGTGCTTGGCAACATACAGTAGACATTCTAGGATATATTGGGCCGGTAATGTTGGTATTCATAGTTCCGAGAAGAATGGTTTACAATTGAAGGGTCACGGGGAAAAAGGATCAAACTCCATTTTTTGGCCGAATTGAGATAGTCACGCCATCGTGTAGCTTGGGAGGAGTAGAACCGAGGGGTTGTTTCACTTTGTGGAAGAAAGATCGCATTCATTCTTTTTAAAGCTAAAACAAATATGGGGCTCCGGGGGAAAAGGATCAGATTCCGCACGCTCGCAGGGAAGAAAGATCTGAGTCCGATTTAATGACCCCTTCCCTCGCCTTTACATGTGTTGTACGGCATCACACCAAAGATTCATCAAGCACAGAAGCTCCTACTTCTGAAAATACCAGACATGCATTAATAGCGTCTGTCTGCGATGACTTCAAACTTTGTTTTTCGATTTTCTCGGAATTAGGAAAAGAGGAGTCTGATCCTTTTTCCCCGTGACCCTTCAATTGCTACGATAATGAGCCCGTGCAACTGCACGTACAGCTCTACGCTGAGAGGCGAAAACCGCAGATGCTGACGTCGAATGGCCCCAACACAAAAGACTGTGAAAAACTGCGTGGTAAGCAAAAATTACAGCATCTTTGCCCAAATAGTCGTGAAGTCTCCGGAGTAGAAAGGTTACACTTTTTAAATGTTTCACACGTTGTTTACAATGAACATTCCAGTATAATTTTGGGTCCAAGCGGACTCCCAAAACATTAACATGTGGTAAATTTGAGTTGAACATTGAAAGATGGGACAACATGAGTTTCCTTATTGTGGGACAACATGATCCAGATTGTGAGATCAACATGAATAAATAGTTGTCTAGAAGCTGTATGTTTTATCTAGAAAATAATAACAGGGTGTCCAGCGATTCCCCGAAAAAAATTCCCTGAGCTTTCCAGGGTTAATGAGTAAAGTAAAACACCATTTCAGGTAGGATTTTCGTCCAGGCGTCGCGGACGTCATCAGCTGTCTTCCAAAGGGAAGATCACAATTTGTTCTGATGATTTCTCTCATGGCTTCCCATTGGCCTCACCCCCATGGGTTGGGACGAGGGGGGCGATGAGAGCCCCGGCCGCCGAAAAACGCCCGCTGCTGGCGATGAGCCTTGAACCCACGATCCCCGCAGAGATTGGTCCAAAGTCCACCGCCAAACAACGGCGCCCCAACGACCGTAGCCACACCCCCAGGGTTAATATTCGTCTTTTTCCCGGGTTATAATTAAACTAAAATATAAATTAATGTGACCTTAAATTCTCAAAATTAGGTTTTCAAGCATATTTTGAAATGAAAAAGCACTAAAAAACGTCTGCCACGTGGGTTTGGCACATAGCTTCAATAAACCGATTGTATAGAAAGATAATAATAAATGTTCAATTTCTCCCTTGCGAGGGAAAAACATTAAATCATGTTTAATGTTTTTCCCTCGCAAGGGAGAAATTAGATTGCCGATCACTCAGCTGATCAGTGACCACTCAGGCGCCTTCAGCATTCTCCATTGACCCTGCTTCTCAAATTTCAGCTTCCTGCGTTCAACAGGAGAGAAAATGGCCTTGGAGCTCACTCAGCTGATCAGTGACCATCTTGATACAACTAGACCCCAAATGGAGCCGATATAACGTGGTAACTAAGAAATCGGTCCGTGGTAACTAAGAAAAAAAAGCGTTGCAGATTTGCGTGTCGGAATTCACAGAATGACCCCCAGCCCTAAAACATTAAACATGTTAATAATAATAACATCTTTATTCAAAATCCTTTCACAAGGCAAGAATGCGTCTAAACAGCTCGCTTCAACACTTCAATCTCTCATCCAACGTCACAAAAATATCTTATTAATAGTCAACATTCACATAATAACAAGGTTCAAAAGTCAGCCCTTCAATTACACAGAATTATAGGCAATAGTCAACGTCATAAAATAACCAATTATGTAGAATAAAAACAAATAGTGACTAGATTGTGACTTTTTTCGTGATGACTAGATAATTTAAAATTAACCTCAGATAAACAAAGTGGCTAAATTATTGACTTACAGACTTGCTTACACATATTCCAGAGCACCTCATATCTAGTTTATAAAAGCAAGCGTGAGTACTGTTATAAATTTCCTCCGCTGCCGATAGATTCATACTTACTTGACTAAACTACATCTACTTAAATACGAGTATAACACCCATGTCACACAGTTAAACAGTTTACATGTTCTCTCATATCACTTTCCAAGTATACTTTGATGCTGTAGAAAGGATTCAACGTCAGGAATTTCTTGAGCACTCGTTCAAATTGCATGTATTTCAACTCCCTGATCTTCAATGGGATTGCGTTGTAGAGCTTTAAAGATGTGCGGAGGTACTGGTTCTGTGTTAGCGATAGTCTATTAGAAGGCAGGTCCTTCTGATTCTTACTTTTAACGTCATATAGTAGATGATAGATGATACGATGATATAGTGATATATAAGATATACCTAGTGATAGATAAGATATAGTGATAGATAAGATATAGTGATAGATAAGATGATACGATGCATAGTAACTAATCTCAAAATTACAATCACTAGGGTAGTCCCTCGTAGAGGACAATATACACGCCAAACCTCACAATTCCGGAAATCTTCGTCAAATTCGGATGAAAAATTTAAAAATAGTGGCCTTTACAAGGATTTTACATTTGCGCAAGCGCAGAGGCTGCTGTTAATTCAGGGGTGATGATTTTCATAGGGGACCATCTACACGCTAATACGCACAATCACTGAAATTTTCATCAAAATCTGACTATAACTTCGTTTAGATTTTCCCGTTACAAGAATTTCATTCAGACGGACACGGAACCAAAATTGTTCAGGAAGGCCTGATACGTACATTTTGATTTTGGAGAACTTTTAACACAGAATGTGTTAGCCATGGACTAACTAGCCAAAAAAGCTAACGAAATCTAGGACGACAACTTGGATATCGATGATACGGATCTAAGGATCGTGTAACCTGGTGTAACCTATGAAATATTTTGTTATGACGTGGTGATTATACAGGGTGTCACCCTTTCGGGCGCTCCACCGGGCAGGGTTAGATTCTACTACTTTGAAACAAACTTTGAAAAAAGTGAAAATTTTGGAAATTTAACCAATTTTTTACTTTTGACTTATTTTACACCCGTTCGTTTCATTTGAAATTTTCTACAACCCCATCAGGGAGATAGGAAATTTGACGCTCTTTCCAATGATATAATCAAATTTCAATTTACTCCATCAATTAAGGGAGTTATAGCCATTTTAGTGATGTAAGGTCGAAAACACGAAAAAAATCTTAAAAGTGAAATAACTAGAAAACGAAGCCTCTAAAACAAAATTGCTGGGAGACATTTTTTGTTGCAAATTAGTAGTAGAATCGAACCCTGCCCGGTGGTGCGCCCGAAAGGGTGACACCCTGTATAAGATTATGATTTAGTGGGAGGAAAGTCACCGGTATTAGTGAATCATTACTCGACCTTGAACGCCTGGTTATTATGTGTACCTAGTCGAGAAATTATGTGAAACACGTGAGCTAAAACACATTCTGAGTTTCAATAATTTCGTCCGAAGTATGTAAATAGAGGTACCCGGGGGTCCAGGGGGCTTGTTTTTTTCAACCTTTTAATATGAAACCAAGGTTTCCGCTAACTTGGTAGACTCAGAAACAAAATCTCATAATGAAAATGAATAAGGAAACCAGAATCAGACTAGTTGAGGAGAAATATAGGGTTAAAATTCATTAGCTGCAGGTGTGCTTTTATGAACTCTTTTAGCAAATTTTCGAGAGAAAATTGAGCAACGGCATTATAAATTGTAAAAAATACCACTAAAACCGCACTTGAAGAGAAAAGTTAAGTCTCAGACTGTCGGAACTTTCCACAAAAATGTTTGGCGCTCAGGCTTTTTCCAGGTTTTTTTCGAAAGAAAGATGAAATTTCCAGTTTTCCAGGTTTCACCGGTTTTCCAGGTCGCTGGACACCCTGAATAATGAAACAAGTCTTTCGAACGCGTTAAAAAGGACCTGCGTCATTTGATCTTGGAGATTTTTGAGCGTGATGAAACAAAATTCAAAGTTTCCAATAGAAGAACGAACAGATACTTACCGAACTCAGCCAAATGTTTTTCTGGGCCGATGCCGGACAGCATGAGTAGTTTTGGAGAGTTGATGGCACCCGCACTGATAATAACTTCCTTGCTGGCCAATACTTGCCTTGGAGTGGTTTCATTCCTGTACAAATATTCCACCCCGTACGCTCGTTTAGATTCTGAAAACAATTTTCCCCTGGTTATTTTCGTCGTTAACAGTTTTTAAACTCAAATCCAACCACGAGAATAAAAATAGTTCACGTAAAGTTCATAAAAATCACTCGCGACGAAGTTGTGGAAACCAGTTTCAATGAAAAATGCAGATCAACAAAGTTATTAACCTTGCCAATCATTGATTTCGTGGAAATGGACAACGTTCTACCGAATCTGTTTGAATCCTATTCATTAGTTTGATTCGTTCTGGAAAAAACACCATCAACTACTTAATTATGGTAACTACAGTAATAAATAATGAACAAGTATTCTCGAGAAGTAGTCAGTTTTAGGTACCTTCTGACATCCTTCAACCAGTATTGAGTTAGTCCTTGTCCTTACGTGCATAGTCAACATCGAAATGAATTAAACAGGAAGGCAGAGGAATTTATTTTCAATCTTGTTTGGTGTTGGATAGATGTTAGAAGATAACGAAATTGATGAGGACAAGGACTTTTTACATGGTTACCTAATTATAAAGTAGGTAGGTATAGCTAGTGATATGAAGAACCATTGTGTAGTAATGTGCTAGTCAGTAACTATCGCTTTACTGATAGTAATCACATTTCCATACCTAGTAAGTAGGTATACCTGGTGATATGAAGAACCATTGTGTAGTAATGTGATAATATCAGATCAGATTCCCGGTTGTCTTGGTCCAAGCATATTGAAGCAGTGGCCCCCAAACTGGCGTCGTCAAATTTTATGCTACGCCGTTTGTCTGGGGTCGTTTCGCACCATGTGCTTCGAACAGTGTATTTCGCGTGCGTACACAGTAGGCTCTCATATGGAGTCCTGTTGTGGGGAAATTCTGCTCATAGTATGGTAGCATTCAGAGCACAGAAGTCTTCAGTACGCGCCATCTTTCACCTGAAGACATCTCAGAGCTGCCGCGGTTATTTTCGGGAATTAGGGACATGGCACAGTCAATCTTTATGTGGCATCAATCTTTATCTGGCACAGTCAGCTCTTTATGTGCTAAGCGCCTTCACTTATGTACGGGAAAACATTGAGCATATTCCCCAACACTCAGACACGCACTCTTATTGCACTCGGAGGCGTAATGATTTGTGTCCGCCAGCAGTCCGTCTCACCAAGACTTGGTGACCAAGTCGTTGTCAGGAAGTCCGTTACAAGTGGGGTCTAGGCTCTATAACCTCCTTCCGGTGGTGCTGCGCGAGATGCCTGTCGCAGCTTTCAAAAGAAAAATTAAGGCAATACTAATTGATGCCGAGTTGTACAGTGCGTCGAGTTTTTGTCTGATCAATTTCGACAAGTATTTGTAATACGAACTGCTACTCTAATTTGTTTTTTTATTCTTGATGTTTATTAATCTTAATGAATTGTACTCACTGACGATTGTATCGCCTTGCAGGCTTTTTACTTAATAAAGATTATTATTATTAATCAGTAATTATTGCGTTATCGATTTTAATCACATTACCATACCTTCATGAAGCTAATAATCATTTTTTAAAAAAAGTTTCAGCCACTTTGAGGTGGTTAAGTACTCACCAGGATCTATAAGAATTTTAGTGACCAGGGTGTTCTTTGCTAGGTAGAGGTTCGGTCTGTTTCGGCAAGGGGCCAAATACGCTTTGGCGGCGCTCATTCGTTCGCCATCGAAAAGAGTTCCGTGAAGTTTGAAGAATCCTTGGCCGCTGTATGCGATCGGATCTTTAGCTTCGTCGAAACCCACCTCTGATGCCGCCTCCACTAAGATTGTTCCCATGTCAGAGCTGAATATCATAAATCAATAGGTAGGTACTTTAGGAACAAATACAAATAGGACATGTGTGGATGAACCAATTGCCTACGTATGTGCTTTTGCTTGCTCAGCCAGAAATGGGTACTTTTCCGTTATACCCCCCCCCCCCCCCAGTCTGTTTCGCGACTTCTTCACGCCCGCCCGATGTTTCTAGGCACCGGTAATGATTCCTCTTCACATTTTATTAAATTAATGTAGGTACGCTCAGTTTGAGGGAGTAAAGAGACATCGGTGAATTCTTGGAAAAACAAGGGGGTAAAGTCATTGACCACGGGCGCTGCGCGCTTGCTTGGGTCCAATACCTTCCCGATGAATCGGTTGGTTTACAAACATCTCTTCACAAAGGACAAAGACAATGCCAATCAGCTAATTCATTACTCGATACCTATTTTTGCGAATTTATGTGGAGGCAATCAAATCACAACCACGTCAATTTGTTTCAACAAATCCTCACCGACATTGGCAACTTCTGATGACTCGGTAATTCTTTTTTAAAATATTATAATTTCTTCCCACAGGTTGAAATTGTGACGAATTCGACGTAAATATGTATTGTAAGTACCTAAGTCGGAATGCCTAGAAACACCGGGCGGGCCTATTGAGGACAGACAGGGGGGGGGGGGTTGTAACGGGAAAGTACCCAGAAATGTAAATTCAAATCAATGAAAGGTAGGTAATTGACGATATCTGAACCCAAACAACTACAGGGTAATTCTGACGGGTTTCAAAATGGAATAACCCAAAGAATTTTCAAGCAATTTAATAAAAAGTATTCATTCAAAAGAGGAAGATTGGAAATTTGTAATACGTATTGAACAAGCAGAAAAAAGTTACACAGAAAATGATATCGCTTAAATGATGACCACCGTTTTCCCTGACAGTGCACCGTGACGGTAAATTTCTGAATTCACAGAAAGAGATTTTCCATTTTTTACAGATTTTTTCTGGTTACATATTGTCAGAACGATATGTGACCATGATACGGGATTTCTTCATTTCTGAATTACGTCGACTACGAAATTCCTCTTCGGAGAGTTTGGTTCCAACAAGATGGGGCCACAAGTCACAGGTCATTCCATGGCCTGCTCGCTCTCCCGATCTGTCACCACGCGATTTTTATCTGTGGGGATACCTGAAGGGAAAAGTGTATCTTAATAAACCTCAAAGTTTGGCTCAACTTTGAGAAAATATTGTACGAGAAATTCGTGCGATCTCTCGAGAGACTTTGGGAATAACCGTCTTGATCAGTGCAGAGAAAAAGGTAGTCGTCATTTAAGCAATTTTCTCTGTGTAACTTTTTTCTGCTTGTTTAATACCAATTAAAAATTTCGAATCTTCCTCTTTTGAAGAATACATTTTTGTTTAAATTCTTGAAAATTCTTTGAGTTATTCCATTTTGAAAACCGTCAGGATCGACTGGCTCACCCTGCATCATCACTCTTTTCAGACACATAATATGTATCTGAACCATAGTGGTGCAACTCCAAAAAATTGAAAATAAAGTTACGCCACAAAAAATTATGAGAATTCTTCCTCTTTCGAGAGCAACATCGACGAAACTTCGATTCTCAATCTCTTCGCCAGAAAGCAGCAGGAATCCAAGTTTCGTCGATGTTGCACGTGAAAGAGGAAGGGATTTTGACCTTATGTCATTAAATTGGCAATTAATACTTTAATTTGCCGTGACAATTTGCAGATACCTTTGGAAGGAGCATTAAATTTCCTATCTTTCTTATACCGAATACATTTTTTCAGTTGAATTTTACGGGGGATAAAGCATCTTAAAAAGTGAACTCAGTAACTTTTTGAAAACTTTTTTTTCTCAACGCCCGTTATGTCCACAATGATTAGAGGTAATGAACTATTGCCAGTAGTGTATGACAATCGACCCGAAGTAAATTATGTCAAGTTTATTGGGATTTGGGTCCAACAGCAAAATACTCCTCTTTCACCAAAATTTCGAAAAATTTATTTTCTTCATCAGGGCCTATAACATACAATATACAATAATCAAGAATAAAGCTTCGACATGGCTAAGAATATAAAATATTCCAAATTTTTCCTTCAGTGTTCCTGGTTTATACAACCTCTTCATTCCCGACCGTGGTTTGATGTTCAAACCTAAACTCATCCTCTGAGTAAGTTCCCCATAAAAAAGTAAGACATATTTCATATTCTTAGCCATGCCGAAGCTTTATTGTTGATTATTGTATATTGTATGTAATAGGCCCTGATGAAGAAAATAAATTTTTCGAAAATTTGGTGAAAAAGGAGGATTTTGCTGTTGGACCCAAATCCAATAAAGTTGACAGAACTATTGCCGGTAAGCCTAAAAACTGCGCCAGGATCTCAGCTTTCCAACGGTGTAATAAAAAAATATTTTACAATCGAATTTAAGGGAGAAATTTCTGTTTGAACGCGGAAAAACGTGCATTTTGTTTTTAACGAAACCGACGGTTTGACGGGGAGACTCCGGAGTCTTCACCGCCGCAGCTCCTCCAGAGTCGTCTCCCCGTCAAACCGTCGATTTCGTTGAACCAAATGTACGTTTTTCCGCGTTCAAACAGAAGTTTCTCACTTCAATTTGATTGTAAAATATTTTTTGATTACACCGTTGGAAAGCTTAGATCCTGATGCAGTTTTTAGGCTTACCGGCAATAGTTCAATATCTCTAATTATTTGGAAATTACGGGCGTTGAAAAACAAAAAGTTTTCAAAAACTTATCAAGATCACTTTTTAAGTTGATTTATTCCCCGTAAAATTCAACTGAAAAAAAAAAAAAATTATTTGGTATCAGGGAGAATGTAAATTTAATGCTCTTTTCAACGGTATCCTCAAATTGTAATTATCACAGCAAATTAAAGGAAATATCACCAACTTAATGACATAAGGTCGAAATTACGAAAAATAAATCATTTAAAATTCAAATAACTCGGAAAAGGAGACATTTTTGTTGCAAATTAGTTGTAGAATCGACTCTCTGAAGGAATGAGACCTGTTCTGTAGACACCCTATAAAACAGTAGTTTCTAAATGTAGCGTAATATCAAAATTAGTCGGTAAATTCAATCCCTGAATATTAAGTCAATTCAATTAAGTAAAAACCTCAATACTAGGTATCAAATTTATTCGAGATTTGGGATACACCAAATACACAATACCACTGCGTATTGTGAGGAACTTCCTGTGAGGCCAAGGATAATAAAGTCATATTCCATGACACATAATTTAACAAAAGAATGTCTTCTTAGAAATGTGAATGCTACGAGCGCCTCCTGTTTAAAACTTAGAAATCAACATATTTTCCGACTTACATGGAATTGAACCTTTCTATTCCAACGTAGCCTCCTACGCCATGGTATCGACTAAGCTCAGGGCACTGCATGATATCTTTGTCTCTGAAATCCTCCATTTTCTTGAAATAAGGCAGCACATCCGAACTACACCAATCGGTATTACCTATTCAAATGAGAATCCACGTTTAGCTTTCTCAAATGCAGTAGGTAGGTAACTTCTATAACCAAAATCCATGAATTAGAGATTGTAGAGTACCTACACAATTTTTAGGTAAAATGTTTGACTTAAATGTAAAATTTTAAATTGTATTCCCCTTCAGTGTTAATAATGAAAGCCAAATCAAGAGATGAAAGAGCTGACAAAATTCCGAAGGTGTTCATCGTCCAAACGAAATTAACATTGTAAATATTCTTGTTACTGAATCTTTATAATCAGCGTGTACCTGATCAGGGTGTCCAGCGATTCCCCGAAAAACAATTCCCTGAGTTTTCCACGGTAAACTATCGATAATTTTCAGGGCTCTAAATCATTAAAAATATAAAATAATGTGATACTAATTTCTCAAAATTCAGGTTTTTAAGGACATTTTCAAATAAATAGGCATTAAAAATATAGTAGCTTATCTCAAAACATCAATTTGTAAGTTCCTATCAGTCGGGGCGATGATTTTCATACACTTCAATTCGCACAATCCCTAAAAATTTCATCGAAATTTGATGGAAACTGTAGAAGTGGCTATCAGTCAGAGGGTGATTGTTTTCATAGGGGATCATCCGCAACCAAATTAGCTGAATACCTAGAATAACTTTGAATAGCTTTGCACATTAAAAAGATTTCATGACAAACACAACGGCGGCGTCGATGCTTGGATAAAGTCGAGAATTAACACTAAATTCATCAAAACTTGAAGGTTTTGTAGGTTTGCCTTCAAAGGCTTGTTTTTACTTTCGATTGTTTCAAAATGTCGAAAATGAACGTTGAAATCATCGAAACTTGTTCGTTTACTCGAGAGAAATGACCACTTCAAAGGCTCGTTTTCACCTTCGATTGTTTGAAAAAGTCGAGAATGAACGTTGAAATCTTCGGAACTTGTTGGTTTACTCGAGAGAAACGACCACTTCAAAGGCTCGTTTTTGCCTCCGATTGTTTGAAAAAGTCGAGAATGAATGTTGAAATCTTCGAAACTTGTTGATTTACTCGAGAGAAACGACCACTTCAAAGGCTCGTTTTTGCCTCCGATTGTTTGAAAAAGTCGAGAATGAATGTTGAAATCTTCGAAACTTGTTGATTTACTCGAGAGAAATTACCACTTCAAAGGTTTGTTTCCCCTTTTGATTGTTTGAAAAAGTCGAGAATGAACTTTGAAATCATCGAAACTTGTTGGTTTACTCAGGGGAAATGACCACTTCGAAGGCTTGTTTTTACCTTCGATTGTTTCAAAATGTCAAAAATGACGTTGAAATCATCGAAACTTGTTGATTTACTCGAGTGAAACGACCACTTCAAAGGCTTCTTTTCACTCCTATAGTGTCGATTTAATTGCATGTTTCTCACCAAACAAATATAATCAGACAGACCTGGAGAAGAGGATTCCTTAGACTCAGGCCTTCCCAATGGCTCAGGAAATTGTCTCGCAGCCTCCAAATAGGAGAGGACTCGACGTGGTTGTATGGCAACGCTGGGCGTTAATGACAGGGATTGTAGTCAAAGAGAAGAGGTTTCTGTTTGTCTTACGTCTTAAACTTTAGTGATACTTGAAGTGGATACTTACCAATAGAGCACCAGTAGTCGAAATCTCCAAGTTGTGCTCTGTGGTACAGCATGTAACTCATCAAGGTTGACCCGCCAAGTCCCTTCCCTTGCGGCCAGCTGGCTTGATGGTCGTTCATACTTCTGTAGAGCATCTCTTCAGGCTCTGTCATGAACTTCCAATCGTAACATGATCTTTAAGAGCATAGAATGAGTTATTGTAACAGCAGGGTTAGTTAGTCAGGAACTGTCTGGTAACTAGTTAAAAACAATAGTTGTGTTCTAATAAGTCATACACATTGTAAAATACCAAGACTGCCGCTTCGTCTATGACATAGCCAAAAACTAGAGCAGAGTTGGTTGTAGGGAATTCTCACTTCTGCAAAGAGTAGTAAAACATGGGGATGTCGGCCGACATGGGAGGGTTGCCTCCAGCCTCCAGGACGAGGACGCGCCAATTTTCAATCTCGCTGAGGCGATTTGCCAAAACTGAGCCTGCTGCTCCAGCACCGACGATGATAAAGTCGAACTCCAGGGGTTTCCCATAGCAGGTTTGAGACTTGAGGTATGGAGCAAAGTCCATCGGGTAGTGGCAAGGTGACCCGAGTGAGCACATGGACAACAAAATGGTGTTCACCATTGTACGGAAGACCACTCCTGCAACAAGAATGTTTCTGCTTTACGGTTTGATTCAAAGATTGAAACTCAGAAGAGAAGACCTTCAATTAGCACGTCCGTCCTGAGCATATCGAGCTTGATGGAGGTCAAGTACGAGTACCTACCCTGTTTAAGACACCCTCACCTCCAGTGATTGCCAATTTAAATTAGTGAATATCAGGCAAATTTCCTGAGGGGCATTTCACAGATGTAGTTTCACCCATTCGTTGCAGTTGGTTTGAAACATTTCAGGAATGGTGGACACAAGACGACCATCTTGCCACTCGATTTAGTTTATAGACTACTCATGTATCTATTTGAATGTGCAAATGATGGTAAATTGTAATTCTAGATAGGATGGAGTGTTATTCAAGATCCTGACTTCCTTGAAAACTCCGAGGAAAGGTCATTTTGCTAAAAATGAGTTTTCACAGCTCACAGCTTCTCTTAAAACTCGCCACACGTATCTAAATATATTTTAGAAATTTTAATAATAATTCATCCGTAGATATCACGAAGTTAAAGAAACACCCAAAATAAGTAAACAAAATACACATAGTCGAACTAAGTAGAAATGCGAAAATTAGTAAGCACTTAACTACATAATCAAAATTCCACAGCTTGGAAAATAATTTCTGTGGGAAGGAAACTAAAAGCTTGTACACTTTTCTGAAACAGAATTTATCTGAGCATTCTGACATAAAACATATTGGTGCTAATTATGTAAAGTCACGGAAAAAACTACAACCTTTTTCAAGGGTACGACTTTGATCGGCAAATCAAGGATATGATATATGTAATCTTTCTCCAAGAGCAAATCATCACTGATTGCTGTTAGAGCTCAAGTAGTACTATCTAAGCAGTAGTACAATTATTGCCTGCTCTACAGTTCAATGGGGTGTGCGCATGGGTCGGAAAAACTGTTTATTGTTATTTTTAATCTAAACTAGACCTCATTCTGAGAATTTTGACACGAACCGCAACCTTCTAGCGGGAGGGGCGCGTGACGTCATAAACATTCGAAACTTAGAAAATTCATCTACGAGTTTGGATCGATAAATCCCACATTTTTGGCCGCACTGGGCCACTTTTAGCCAATAATTTCCAGCATTCAGCAGCCGAATAATGTTTTGAGTGTCCAGCTGTACCGCTTCGGAAAACACCCGAAACTCTGATAGCACGGAGCACACTCCTAGAAAGTGGATGATGTCCTCGTTGGTTCCCATATTACAGAGAGAGCAGGTTCGGCGAGAGCCCTCTGATCTCCGGTGCACATCTTCGTTGAGAGCAAGAAGTGCACCTCTGAACTTCAACACCCAGCGTCGAACCCACAAGGGTTTTTTTTCACAGTTCCCTCGCTTGCCTGTTGCAGGCTTCTCTCCTATGCTACGCTCTAGCTAGCTCCTCTCTACTCCTCCCATTCTCTATTCAACTCCTTGGTCTTAAGGACTGCCGTGATAAAGTTAACGACGGCGTCCCACCTTTCCTTTGATTCCAGCATCCTACCCACAATGGTTTCCGGTTCCACATCGCCTATTTCTTCCTGCAGCTCTCTCCGGAGTTCTTCCCATTTCGCACAGACGAAGAAGGTATGGTACGCGTCGTCCTCCTGTCTGTTGTAGCACAGCGCACAGATGGGGTCCCTCACTTTCCCTATTTTCCATAAAAAGGCTCTGTAGTATCCATGTCCACTGAGGAACTGTGTCACATAGTATCCTACTTCGCCATGCTTCCTCTCTATCCAATCCCTTACATCCTTGATCAAGCGTGCTGTCCATCTTCCTCTGTCCTCCACTTCCCATCTGTCCTGCCATTTCCTCAACGTGTCCTGTCTCTCTTCCTTCTTAACAGTTGCCCTTCTTTCATCTTCCTTCCGTTGATAAATTCTATGCCGCTCCTCGGCCATCAGGTCAATCGGAATGACCCCGGCTATTACCTGTGCTGCGACTCCAGACACCGTCCTATATGCACTGCAAATACGCAGTGCTCCTCTTCTCTGAACGGACTCCATCCTCGCTCTGTACTTTTGGAAACGAAGTGCCTCAGCCCACACTTCAGCCCCATACAACAATATCGCCTCCGCAGTCCTCATTAGGAGTCTACGCTTGGAGGGGGAAGGGCCGCCTACGTTAGCCATGAGCTGGCTCAATCTTCCCATCATTGTCGCAGCCTTATCGGACACCCTACAGATATGGTCCAACCCACAAGGGGTGCCCACAGGGCAGTGGCTACTATTATCAATTTGGGGGCCGTGAATATCATTGGGGACCAGCTACACCCACGCATAATCCCCGAGAATTGCATCGAAATCGGACTATAACTTCGTATTGTTTTGCCCGTTACAAGGATTTCATGACACACTTCCAAAATTTTTCAGGAAGGGAAAAAAACGTAAAACGCAATTGGAAATTTTGATTATGGAGAACCTTGAAAAGCAAAAATGCTTCCGCTGCCTTTATAGATTCGGAAGCAAAAATGACAATGTAACCGAAAACAAACTTCACCCTGATTCAGCATACCAACCTCAAACAATTCTAGATGAGTTCCAGGTAATAGTTATGAGTGAGAGTTGGCCGATGGTTGAGCTTACCAGCATGTCCGGATGTGTGGCCAGGGCATGGATCATCAATGAATTCACCTATAAACGAGGTGTCATTGAGCTGCTCGAAAGTAGCCATTTCTCTTCTAAACTCGCTAAATGAGCAGATCTAACAAGCTTTGAACGGATAAAAATCTACCTAACGACTTCGAAGATAACAGAAACTAACGCGCAAAAACATCAACTGAAACGAATGATTACGGTAAACTTTTATCGTATGATTGATCCTACTAATTATAACTATTGAAAGGAACAAGTATGCGTCAAATTGATTACACCACACTATCATGATGTTACATTCGTGTTGTATTTCATTCTTTGAAGCACCTAACTAGAATTAAAGACCGGGATTCCTCTCGACTGCAATGAACATTGGGTCCACGTAAGAAACCTTCAAGCCTTAGAAAGAATAGCGCGGAAAGACAGGGAAGCCATTAGAAGCCAAGAAGTCGTTGCCCTTTAGCCATCTAAAGGGCCCCATTCACGTGTATTCCTGGAGTCGCCGCCGCATCCCTACAGGTACTCCCCGAAGCCACCGCAGTAGTCCATTCACCTGGCTGCCAAAACCTCCTGACTCCAACCACCGCTGGGCCTGCTTCCAACCACCGCTTGCTCAGATGACTAGAAGTGAGGAAAACGGTAGGGCTACATGCTGTACTGGTGGGAGTGCAACCGGGCATCGGCCTCACTTCAACCATTCACGGGGCTGCTGAGGATTAACTGGCCGCAATTTTCGAGCATGTTCAGGGGCCCATTCACGTGTACGCCTGGAGTCGCTGCCGCGGGAAATCTTGAGGTCTGGCGGGCGTCCGCCGCTCGGCAGGTAATCGAACATGCTCGAAAATTGCGGCCAGATAATCCTCGGCGGCCCTGTGAATGGTTGAAGTGAGGCCGACGCCGGGTCGCACTCCCACCAGTACAGCATGTAGCACTACCGTTTTCCTCACTTCTAGTCATCTGAGCAAGCGGTGGTTGGAAGCCCGCCAATCGACGGAGTCAGGAGGTTTTGGCAGCCAGGTGAATGGACTACTGCGGTGGCTTCGGGGAGTACCTGTAGGGACGCGGCGGCGACTTCAGGAATACACGTGAATGGGGCCCTTTCGATTACCTGCCTAGCGGCGGACGCCCGCCAGACTCCAAGATTTTGTTAACCATTCACGGGTAGTTTTCCCCTTTGACGGCGGCTAGGCCCGCGGCGGCGACTCCAGGCGTACACGTGAATGGGCCCCTTAAGCAAAAGAGATCTGTAAGTCGCATAGTGGCAGGCAACGCATCACAATGGTTGACCGTATTACCGTTGGCAGGGGACAAACTAGATCTCTCTTGCAGCCAGTTCACAGATGCACTCGCACTGAGATATGGGCAGGAGGTGCGAGGTCTTCCTTCCTCCTGTGAGGGCTGCGGAGAGGTAATGGACACCACCCACGCTCTCAACTGTCGAAAAGGAGGACTGGTGATCCAAGAGCACAATGCAGTACGAAATGAATGTGCAAGACTTGCAACCCTTACCTGGGGGAGGGTCGGCATTGAACCCGTCATGAGAGAAGCTGAAAATGGAACGACCGCCCTCATTGCAGATATCATGATCCCTGTGATGATTTGGCTGTGGGAGAGAGAGAGAGAGAGAGAGAGAGAGAGAGAGAGAGAGTGGCGTACTTGGATAACCGCATAATAAATGCCGACGCCACCTCTTACTCTTCCCAGGACTGGATTTCAATTTCAAGAGATGCTGCACGAGCAAAACACAGAAAATATGACCAGGCAGCTGAAGACCTACGAGGTTCTTTCACCCCTTTAATACGAGGGTAGTTCGGAAAGTAAGAGTACTGGTGCTCTCACGGGATGGGGCAATTTTTTTTCCCTAAGTTAGCTGCAATGCGTTGTAGGGGGGGGGGGGGGGGATCTCCTGAAGAAATTGAGAGGTCAACCACCTCGCTAGTACGAAAACTCTGGTATTGGTGAGCGTTTGCGTGAACAATGTCAATTCAAAATCCTGCCAAGTGCGAGGTGCGCGCCGCATTTTGGAGAGATTTGAAGTGGAAGGTGAGGTTTTTCTGGACTCCATCGTGACAGGGGATGAAACTTGGGTAGCTCATTACACTCCTGAGACAAAAATACAATCCCAACAGTGGCGCCATACCACCTCACCGTCGACAAAAAAATTCAAAAGCCAAATTTTGGCGAAAAAAATCATGGCTTCGGTTTTTTGGGACCGAAAAGGCATCATTTTGATCGAATATTTGCCACATGGAGAAACCATTAATGCGGAACGATACTGTGAAACCTTGAAGAAACTCAGAAGGGCAATTCAGAACAAACGAAGAGGGATGCTGACGAAGCGAGTCTGCTTTTGCATGACAATGCGCGACCGCACACGGCGAACCTCACCAAGGCTCTTTTGGACTCCTTCGGTTGGGAAATTTTAGACCACCCCCCTTGCTCCCCCGACTTGGCGCCTTCTGATTACCATCTGTTCACTTCTCTGAAGATGCACCTTGGTGGGAAACATTTTTCAACCGACCAGGAGGTTCAAAAAGCTGTCACAAACTGGAGCAAGGAGGTGGCGGGAAGTTTTTATGACGAGGGGATTGTAAAGCTCATTTCACGGTCGCAAAAGTGCATTGATCGAGAATGCGATTAGGTGGAAAAATAACTTAGATGTATGCCTGTACTACCCTGTTTTTTTTTTTTTTTTAATAAAATTTTTGCAAAGTCTGGAAAAATCGAGTACTTTTACTCTCCGAACTATCCTCGTATGTTCATGCGAGGGAGTGTTACATAAAGAATTTGAAAATTTCGAAAAACGTCTCACCCACACGCTGGCAGAAAAGTGGGATAAGCCGATATCCGTGGTTGCTGGGTGGGTTCGTGCAAAAGTGCAATTCGCGATAATACGAGCAGTATCCTTACGGCTCCAGGAGAGAAATTAGGTGTCTAGGCCTCGAGGATGGAGCGCCTCTTCCTTTTCTAAAAGATTAGTGTGACGACGCTTCGCCATCATTCTACACCGCCCCCGTCCAAAAATGAAACGTCAATCAAATTTAATTTCAAAACTGAAAAAAATAATATTGTTAAAAAAAAAAAATAGAATTAAGTTAGTTAAGATAGTTAATTAATTAAGTTTGGCACCTGAGTACCTTTTGGTCAGTTTTTCTGCTTCGACTATATCCCAAATATTCTCTACAATCTTCAAATCTAACTGCGCGAGAATATAATTGAATTAGGTAGTTTTATTTGTTACGCCACGAAGTTGAAATTGGGCTTCAGCCTGAGCTAACCAAATGTTCATTTTCAAACTTTGAAATACCCATGTAGGTAGGTAACTACAAAGGTCGTTGACTGAATTATTTTAGAATAGGAACCATCGTGTGCGTTTTGACGGACAGGTAGTGCATTGAATATTTCACCGTTAACCCTTTGTGGTAGGTACCGACATTTTCCCCAATACCTTTTCTGAGACTGGCTTTGTACAGCTTGTCTTTGTGGTCTCCCTTCCAAAACCTCCCTTAAGTTCCTACCTCTTCGTCAGCAACTTGACTCACTCTAGAACCCGCTCTGATAAGTTCAACACCTCTTCTGTACTATCTATATAGTAAACCTTGTGTGATTTTGGCAGTGAAACCGGATTGTATATTGAATTTACCATTTTGGATTACGATTATGTACTGACGCGTTGGACAATTGTTTCACGATTTTAATACACGGCTAGTAAACGGATTCGTACTGTGTGGTATACCTTATTTTTATCCCGGTTCTAAACACCAAATTTCTGTTTTTTTTTTTGCCAAAAAGGAGGTAATTCTATGGCGATTGCAATTGCCTCTTGATTCTCTGCCAGTTGGCCGGCAGAAACATGTCCACCCTCAGACATGGCGAAATAGAACAATGTTAAATAGAACCTGGTTATGAAAACTTATGAACGATCCGGGCACAATATCTTTCTACGGTTAATCAAAATCGGTCTACCAGAACTTTTTTTTTCAACTATAAAAAACTCAGCCAATTTTCAACATGACAAGTTAATGAGTCTCAAGTAACTAAATAAGGTAATACTGTCTTGGAAATCAAAGTGACATCATGATTTGTCAATGAATTATAACTACAAACCTTCTTTTCTACCACTCTCCTTATCCACATACCAATTTCGAACAGTCGGGTGAATCCATAATATTAGGAAACCATAATAATAGGACGATTTTTCATAAGCTTTTATTTACAAGGTTTTTACAACACTGTTTTTCATGTACAAATATTATACTCGATACCAGCGAATACATAGATAGGTACTACGATTATGTACATACTATGTTTAATTATTACATGAACCCGGTTGCAACCTTTGGAAAAATCACTGCTCTTCAGATCTTATAAACAGGGAATGCTACAGAATAGGTACCTACAACAAAAATTGTATGGATCGAATTTGAAATTATTCTTAGTTTTAGTAGGTATATGATGAATTAAACAATTGACGTGGACGTTTTATTAGTTGAAGAACAATTCAAATATGATTCAGGTTTCTCTGTAGGGCTTCAGACACTTGGCACTCCCGATTGGAACTAGACTCGAGGCAAACTAGTGTAGAGACGTTTTTGATAAAGATCCAGAGAAAACTGCTTTCTTGAAAAAAAGGACGTGAAAGCTCGGAAGATCAAATGTTCAGCATTTCAACTGTGATGTGTTGTCTACGACTAGCTTCTCCACTGATTCTCTGTCATTCAAACTTATTTGTACTATTCGCACCTTCGTTGCTCGGTCTCTTCTGTGTGTCCTCCCGTGTTGAGAGAGCAATGATAATAATGGTCTTCAAAAACACAATCAACGACTAAAATGCGCAGTTCCCGACACTGTTATATGTTGGGTTATCAGGAGAGTATTTAAAATAAAAAGCAAGGAGAGTGGAACCGAGAAAAACTGTTATCAAACGAGCAACGAACATAAAACCAATTCCAGTCCCGGACACACACCAGGTTGGCCGACATAGGTAATAATACTATGAAACCTCTACACTTTTTCTAAGGAAAATTGACAGATTAACTAAAGAATGTCATAGTATTATTATGTTGGCCAACCTGGTGTGTGTCCGGGACTGGAATTGGTTTTATGTTCATTGCTCGTTTGATTACAGTTTTTCTGTTGGAGATTGTTAAACTTGAAAACCTCCATGATCGTGCTGTGTTCATCTCCAAAATAGTTATCGAATTTCTCCAAAAAATGTCCATAAGTGAGCTCATGGCCGGGAAAAGAGTTGAACAAAGCTATGGCATTGTCGCCCATTACAGTGAGGAGAGTGGCAACTTTCACTTGTGACGGCAAATTGTTCTTACGAGCAGCCATCATGTACAGCTGGAATCGTTGTTTCCAAACCTTCCAAGTGATATCCATATTAGCAGTGAGCTGAAAAGGTGGCGGAGGCCTGAATTTGCTGAGAGACGAGGTTCCAGACATTCTGAGAGGGAGAATGGAGATGGGAGCAGAGAAATATTGAGGCCAAAACTGATTTTAAACGAAAATTGTGTTAACACCTGACACCATGTTATATGTTGGGTAATCAGGAGAGTATTTAAAATGAAAAGCAAGGAGAGTGGAACCAAGAAAAACTGTAATCAAACAAGCAACGAACATAAAACGAATTCCAGTCCCGGACACACACCAGGTTGGCCAACATAATAATACTATGAAAGACACCTCACCTGATGAAAAACGCTCACACCCTTAGACATGGCTGGACGGGTCACGATGTTCTACTAGGGGAGAAGTGCAGTCTGCCGCGATCATACGAACCCACTCTCAGCGACTCCACCACTCGCTTCGAATAAATGAGGCATAGAGCCGTCCACAAAGAGCGGGACGTCTGACAAGCGAGAAGACGTGAATCTCCCCTTTCGAAAATTTCGTGTCTTTTCTGTTTACCCCTGAGTGGTTTCACGTACTCTTGAACTCTCTCTTCAAAGTTCTTTTCAACTTTCCCTCACGGTACTTGTTCGCTATTGGTCTCGTGGTTGTATTTAGCCTTAGATGGAGTTTACCACCCACTTAGGGCTGCACTCTCAAGCAACCTGACTCTAAGGAGAGGTTCACCCAATACCAGCATCGGCCAACTACGGGCCTGGAACCCTCTCGAGACCGTCGCCTCTTTCAAGATGGACTTGGACGCGGTGCAACAATATCGGGTATGCGAACCCTCCCAAACACCACATGTCCCTGAAGGCTAAGCCTCCGGGACTCAGTGCTGGGCTTTTCCCTGTTTGCTCTCAGCTACTAAGGGAATCCTGGTTAGCTTCTTTTCCTCCGCTTACTAATATGCTTAAATTCAGAGGGGAGTCCCACCTGATCTGAGGTTGGTTCGTAACGCGTATTATTACATTAATTAACCTCATAGGAAGCGTACGGTTGGTCGTACAGAGCTCTGGGTGTCCCATTTGTTTCTAAAAATCGTCTGAATTTTCAATTGAAAAAAAAACAACAATTCTTTATATTGAAAGTTTTTTGGCAAGGGCGTTTTGAAAATGCCAACCCCCACTTTTACACTAGGCAGTATCTGTAGAGGAGGTGGTAACTCCCGCTAGGCGCGCTGGTAGTAAACGTGGTTTCTCGTACGTCCAATGCTCTGATTAAAATTACCTTGGAGAGATTACATCGGGGATTCTTCTTTATCCTCACGTGCCGGGAAAAACATATCAATATCCACCCAGTTAGAGTATTGATACCCTCCCAAGCCCTAAATAAGATTGTCGATATCTTCCCAGAAGAAAAATTTCAAAGAAAAGAAACATTCGGAAAACATTGTGTTCTATATTTTTACATCACAATCAAAATCACAAGTAGGTGCTCGTTAGGAATAATAAATATAAGAAGTAATAAAAAGATCAGTAATAAATTAATAATCTTCTTGTCTTAGACTGCTTGGGTGGATATCGACGATCGCCCATCACATCAACTATTTTCGAGTGTCATTGATAATTTTCAACATTAATTAATTATGTTGGTGAGTTGGATGATATGTCTTCTGCCTGATATGAGATAATGTCGAAAAGAACCTTTTTTCCATTACAAAACCCAAAAAACCCCAAGTCGTTTGACCCACCAATAGAAAATATGTAAAAGTTGGCACTCGTAAAAAGTTGATATGATCTCTCCAAGGTAATTTTTAAAACTCTGTGCCCTACAGCAACCTAGTTCTGAACCATCATGTCCCCTGACAATACATTCTCGTTCAACTTACTTAGGTGTTCAGTCAATTCCCTTCAACATTCCATTCGGCGACATTTCAGTCGATCGCCGTTCGTTCCTCGTTCCAGGTCAGTATTTCGCAAAATTGAAGGGGCAAAAACTTTAAAAGTTGTACCTAAATTTGAAATTAAAAAAAAGTTTTAAAGGATTGTAGAAATGTATTAGTGCACGGCCCTAGGGAATTGAAAAACTGAAATA
Source organism: Apolygus lucorum (assembly GCA_009739505.2). Taxonomy (NCBI): domain Eukaryota; kingdom Metazoa; phylum Arthropoda; class Insecta; order Hemiptera; family Miridae; genus Apolygus; species Apolygus lucorum. The sequence goes on along the minus strand of CM019169.2, from coordinate 15,113,257 downwards.
TTGCCGCTGGAATCATCAAAATCGAACAATAATTGCCAGGGAAAACACAATAGCTTATTATTTTTCTATATAGATCACTCGTCTGCAAAGAACACGGCTTTGTCATTGTTACCACCAACCAACAAAAGAAGAAGAAAATCGATCGAAAGTAGATATAAAAATAATAAACCAACAGTCGTTGTGATGGAATCAACAAATTTATCAGTGAAAGCACGATTCGAACCCGGAAATGCCAGGGTGGTAGACTAACGCGCTACCCCTGAACGCGCTACAGAGAATTCTCCCTTACATTCTCGTAGGGAGCGAACGGATTGTCTTACAGGGCTCCGCGTGGTCTAAAAAATTCTAAAAATTCTACTCGTATACTATCTTAAATTGATGAGAAAACAATAGTTACCTTTATATAAACATTTTTGAGTTAGGGCGTTTTTAAAAATGTAACCCTTAGTTTTCAACCCTTAAAAGTGACCTACATCAACCAAAATCTTCGGGCACAACTAGACCCCAAATGGAGCCTGCATACCAAATTTCATCAAAATCGGTCAATGCTAAGTGACAAAAGTGCCGCGTACGGCCGGAACATTTTTTATTCGATTTTCGGATTCTACGTACCTTGAAACGTAAACCAACAAATTTTGAGGGGGGGGGGGGGGTTAAAAAAAGTTTTTCTTGGTCGATTCCAAAGGTTTATTATTGAAAATAATAAACCAAAATGGGAAAAACCGTTAATTCAGTTATGTTTTGCCCATAAAACGTAGCTAAATTTGAAATTTTAAAGGATTTTAGAAATTCATTAGTGCATGGGGCTTGGGATTTGAAAAACTGAAAGATTGCCGCTGGAATCATTAAAATCGAACAATAATTGCCAGAGAAATATGGGAAAACCCGTTTATTCAGTTTGGTTCGATTTTGTTGATTCCAACGGCAATATTTTAGTTTTTCAATTCCCTGGGACCGAGCACTAATGAATTTCTAAAATCCTTCAAAATTTCAAATTTAGGTCCAATTTTTTTGCCCCTTCAATTTTGCGAAATACTAAGATCGAACGGCGACAGACGGAGACCCTTTGATCCCTCGTTCTTCCAAGTTTTTTTTTCAATTTCAAGATTTTCCCCGTGTTTTTGACCATATATGTTACGAAATCGGTCATAACTCATTTGCTATGTAAATTCATATTTGAGGATAAATAATTTTGTAATTCTCTACTGAATTCCTTAACATTGCGAGTCACATCACCGTCAAGACGAGGTTGACAATCATTCAGCCATGATTCCACCACCAACTCTGTGTGGTCACTATTTATCTCCAACCACGAATTTACAGACCCATGCGTCATAGTGACCTTTAAATTTAATAAATAAACAATTTAGACTTACAATTATGAAATTCCTCTTCGCGTATCTCACATGTCTCTTCTGCATGTGTTGTTGTTGTTCTGTACATACACCGGCAATCACTTGGCCTCGGGTAGTTACGCGATAGTGAAAAAGGTACACAATGATCCCATAAAATGATCATGAATGAACACGTCATGTATAATACCTACTAAGGAATTATTGATATTTTTATACTATCGATTCACATTGAAAATGTTCTAGTTGTATAAAATTTACACTAATAAGGTAGTATTTAGATACAAATTATTCATTCGTGAAAAAATGTTTAACCATATTACCAGAGGGAACACTATAAACTCAGTAATTGAGTGTGGACAACACTTAAAACTTCCTATCTTTGGAACATCTTTGGTTACTACCAACACTATAATCTAAAATTTATTCAAAATGTATTTACCTACATGTAGGGAAGAAACATTACAATTATTTACGACGAGCCCACAATTCCTAACTTTCACAAAATTCCACTGAAACCCAAAGACGACATTTCTACTCCGAATATTTCACATTTAGATTCACACAATTCTGTACTAAATAGATGCATATTCGTTCTACAACGTTGGCCGAAACAGCTATTCTAACGCGTCTACGATACAAAATAAATACAAAAATAATTAGTTTTTCATCAGTTCTCAAAAATATGTTTACAATTTCTCATAGTTATTTACAATATTCTGAAAGAGGTGGTTCATATCAGTTGCAACCGGTTTGACAGCACTTTCGACGAGTTCGTGAATAGGAAACTTCACTGAAATGTAACGTTTAAGAGAAGGCGCTCTTACGGACGTATTTACGTGAAATATAATGTATAAATGTAATGAATAATTGACATGATTATAGTATATATAAAGGTTCATTGTAGTGGTTGGAAGGTCTGGTTTTTAGATTAATTTTCTTGCGTTCTTATCGAGTCAAGTTTAAACGAAAAGAGCGAGCTCCAATTTTTATGTCGGAGGTACCTACCCGAATATGACAAGTAGGTGTGGCATATAGCTTCCTCGAATTCTCAACCCGTTTGCATAGATGATCAAATTGAAAGAAGATAATCTCAAAACGTCGATCTCTAAGTACATTCGCACAACCCCTGAAAATGTAATCAATTTCAATGAGAAAAATGTAGAAGTTATGGCTGTTACATACTCTCTACTTAAACAACCCTACTAATTATAAAATACCAAAACATTTAAAAAACTGTTTTTAATTTACTTATTTCCCAAAGACATTTAATAAGCGGAAACATACATAAAATTATTTACTTGAAGTTATTAAAGACGTCAATGTAGGGGAGAGTGGGGTACCTTCAACCAATTTTGAACGGAAAGAATCTAGAGCCAAGGGCATAGGTTTTTGTAAAATTTTCTTCACTCACAGGAAGGCTCACGTATCTAGGTAGTACTATGAATCGTCATGGTCGAATTTTGTTTTAGTACATAACAGAAAACGCAATTAATTTTATATCATATGTCGAGTGTATCGATATATTTCTTCCAAGGTGATGTTAGTAACGTTTCAATTGACCTACCTACTTACTTCGACAAGTTTTTCCAAGTAGATCTTCCGATATATCGAAATATTGATACATTTTCTCCGATATATCGAAGATATCGATATCTCAATGAGGATATATCATTTGATCAGTATATTGATATATTTCATTCGACATGCCATCCCTAATGATGAAAGCCACGGTGATGCTCGTCTTTTTCCAGGAGATTGGAGGCGACCCATCCTCATAGAGGTAGAAAATAGAGAGGAAACGGCCTATGACTGCCTACGTTGGGGTTTGGTTGGGAAATGAAAGTGAAATCAGTGCATATCATGGAGCTTTGATGGAATATTATGGCATTACAGGGGCTGGAAGTGAAAACGGATTTTTTTGCAGTACAATATTTTGCCTTGTTGGAATTCCACATTTCATTTTCAAACAAAGAATGACGTCATGCTTCAAAAGAAGCTTCTAATCACTTCCTTCAACGTGTGCTTTGTGGTATTGGAGGACATTCATGTTTAGAGTAGAACAACCTGTTCAAAAATTAGTAAACTGTATTTTTTTCCAATAGAAGCACATAGAGGCTACTATCTATCCGAGAGCGATGATTTTCATAGGAGCCCATTAAAACGCCAACCCGCACAATTCCTGAAAAATTAATCGAAATCGGACGATCACTCTTAAGGTCGTAAAGTCCCGTTATAAGGATTTCGTGACAGAGAGACACAAAACCAAAATTGTTCAAAATTCAAAAATTAAAATGCAAGTGGAAAATTTGTATTAACCTTAAAAGTGAAAATAGTGCTTCCGCTACCTTTTAGATTCAGAGGCAAAATGTTGCCCTTACAAAATTGTTACCTAATTGCCTATGTGGTCAATTCCTCGTGTCGGGCGAACTATCAAATTTTCAGAGTGAACCTTTAGACGGTCTCTCATGAATTTCATCAATATCAGAAAAAATTTACGCGATCCAATCGCCCGAATTTTTTTCTAAAAATTAAAGGAAAGTAGGGAGTTGGGCACAACAAAATTCATGACGATCCGGACACGCGAAAACGTGAAAAATCACAATCGTGTTGCTGATCAACACTTCGGAGTACGGTCAACATGATCGTAAAAAGGGTGATCTTTAATACTGCCCTTCACTCTTTTAGAAATTTAATGAGTGATTTCTATACGTCAATTCCAAAACGATTAATGAGCCTTAAATTGTGCTTAAGTAGGGTTTTTCATCGAATAAAAAACAGGAGGGCTGTACTAAAGTTTTTGACGAGCACAAAACTTTAGTACTCCCCCCCCCCCCGCCTCCTCACTGGCTATTGGTGTTACCCACCAGTGAAAATTGAAATGTTTCATGCCTCTCTTCACCTGGCAAATTGCATATGAGGAAATTTACAAATAAATTGTTTAAAAATAAAAATAAATAAATAAAATAAATTAAGAGATAGGAAATAATCAACAATATTACCAGAGGAGTGAAGGAACATCAAAATTCTTTGATCGAAAGTTAAAGAGGTTGAGAAGCGATAGTGAACCGAAGTCCATTAGTTCTCCATAGTAATGGAGTCCATTACAACCATGTATAACTAAGTACCTAATATTTATAAGTCCATTTTGGAAAATAAATGGGTGCCCGATTGAGTTTTTTGTTTTTATTGTTATTGTCCTCTTGCTATTTCCGTGGGGGGCTTTACTAAAGTTTTTGTATAGTGTAAAACTCAAGTAAAACCGGGCACCCCATTTTCTTATCCGATAATAAACCCCTACCTAAGCAAAATTTAATTGATTCTCCGTTGAAAGCTAATTAATCTGCGGGAATTGACGTTTTGAAATTAGTCATTAAATTTCTAAAAGAGTGAGGTTTATGAGGAGAAATCTGAGTTTGAAAGTTTGGGACAGTACTAAAGAACACCCCTTGAAAATTAAGTGTGAGGAAGCGTCACTGCCCACCTAAATAGGTGGGCAGTTCTCGTTAATAGCTCAATATCTTCATCGCAAATACGCTAATATAAAGGACGATCGAAAACCAAAAACGATGGAAATGCGATCCTCAGTTTATCCCAGACTTCCTACTGTATCAGTTTTGTACGAAGGGATGTTTCGATGTAGACGAAGTTCGACGGCCGAGAAGAATATGAAAAAGTTGACAACCGAATCGCATATACTGGACACGAACGTGTCTCCTCGTATGAATATAGATGAGAAGTCGCCTTGTCGTCGAGGTAAATGGTTGTTATAAACACCCTCAGGATAACGGACGGGATAGGGGATGAATATTCCCTCCGCGTTGAGCCACCATCAGCGATCCAGAACGTGGGTTTATAAGAGAAAAAAGTCTGTAAAGTAAGGTGAGAAATTTGCTATCTTTCAACTTCCCTCCATTCAAGGAAGTCGCGTCCATGGAATGTTTTATGCCTCTGTGCATAAAATGGAAAAGGTAGCTGCCCAACATGTTTGCATTGTCAGAAGAGAGAAGACGGCGATGGGCTACATACCATTTTCAAATGTATCAAATGGGCGGCTGAAACAAACAGCTGCTATCAGTGCTGGGGTTAGCTTCCCAAAGTTCAACACTAGAAGCTGCTGTCAGCAATGTTGAATCATCAAAAATTAACTTCCCTCGACCGGGGATTGATCTCCTATCATTCCGATTCTGAACCGGAGCTCCTACCACATGAGCTAAGGAAGTGAATGGACAGAAATGCGAAGAGGTAGCTGATCACAACATCCCCCCCCCCCCTTCCGTTAGGAAATCTTAGGTACTTCGTTACCTAGTCAGGGAGGTGAGGTGCAGCTTTGGTCGGCGTTTTCCAACCCAGTGAGAACGCGCTATTTTTGACTGGCTTTGGAGTTTTTTTGTTATTGTTCCTTATTGACGGGGCGGGGGATGTGCTGACCTCAACATTTGTCCGAATAGGCGGTGGCTCGACTCGTGTCTTGGGAGGGAGTTGTTTTGATGACCCAATCTTAATGAATTATTGTTGCTCTGATAAATGCTGAGGAGACCATTCGGGCCCGGTAAGACTGCGCCACACTGGTGAATCATCCAAAATTAACTTCCCTCGACCAGAGATCGATCTCCTATCATTCCGATTCTGAATCGGAGCTCCTACCACATGAGCTAAGGAAGTGAATGGACAGAAATCCGAAGAGGTAGCTGATCACAACAGCAAGATGCTGGAGTCTTGTGGCAGTGAACACAGAGAGTATCCTGACAAAGAAGACGTTAAAACGGGAGAGAGAGACCTGGTTCGTCCCCCCATCCAGAACTGATGACGCGCCAAAGGACTCAGCCTGAAGTTTTGAATTAAACGGTTCCAGGCTGAGCTTCCAACGTCGTAGAAAAGGTTTTTTTTAGTGGGTTCGAATTCCACATAACCTTGTAGACCTTCAAGGTATCTTACGAGATCCAACTCTACCTGTGGATCTTGTAGATTATCTCACCTGTCTGCCGAAAAAAAGAGAAAAATTTAAGGAAGTCGGTACAAGCTGGGGACAGAGTTGGGCAAAAATTAATTCTGAAACTGAAAACTAAAAACTAACTGGAACTAAAAATTGAAACTATTAGTTTCACTTCGACTTTCGAAACTAACTTTCGGAACTAAATTAGTTTTAGTTTCAACTGCTGAAACTAGTTTCGAAAATCGAACTGAAACTAGTCGAAAGTTGAACCGAAACTAAAGGAGTTTCATCTTTTATTCGTAGTTTCGGAACTAAAAATGAAATTGATTTTTTTTTTCTCGCGTTTTTTACTGATTTGAAGGGGATGTGTGTTTGTGTGTGGTTCAACGAAATATGGGTGCTGGGTGCGAACAAGTTCATTTTTTCAGGGTCGTAGAAGAATAGATCCAAGTTTGCTCCCCTCCCCACATTTTGAGTTGAATATCAAACATTTTCAGAAACGTGTCGAAGAATTGAAGGCGATGAGTCATTCATTAAGTCCGGAGGGTTAAAATGAATATTTCATTGGATTGACAAAACTGTTCGAAAAATGGAATACAGAACAGAAGAGTCCTTAAGAGAGGATTCTTAAAGAACTGGCAAATACGTTATGACGAGATTTCATTGATGAAAGGATATTACCACCACTGCGTCCAGCCAAAAATCAGTCGACAGACATGGTTTTCGGACTGGAAAATGTCGAGAAAGCGTATAATATAGCTAATTCGACTGCGAACCGGACACGGGAACAACAGAAGGACACTACCTATATGACCGAGCGGAAGACCAACTCTGTACCCACTGCAACATTTTAGAGGACATGGAGCATATAGTAGTTGAGTGTGCTCTCTACGAGGAGGAGCGTAGAATTTTTTTGGGAGACCTCCTGCAAGAACGATCCCTAACCTCCGTGCTAAGTGGTCTGCGGAAAAGTGATTACTGCCAAATTATTAATTTCCTTGAGCAATCAAGCATTGTATTGTGACAACTATGTTATGACCAATTCATTGAGTTATCTACACACTGTTATAATACGTATCTGTGCCAACTAATGTGTGACATATGAAGAATATATTGATGGCAAATGGGTGTATACCACTTAAGCCAAATAAAGAAAAAAAAAAATGTTTTATAAACTCAAAACCGGTCTGCTGTAAAATATTACGTCATTGCCTTACACATTTCTATAAAAAATTAAAGTTTGTTGCAAAAAGCAGAAATTTGAAATGTTCGAAAAGTCATGAAATTGTCGAAAAAAAATGAATCAAAGTAATGAGATTATTAATTTTACGATTCAGTCTTTGGATTATAAATTTTACTTCCGAACACATATCCCCTTTTAAATGAGTATAAAACGGGAGGAAAAAAAATTAGTTTAATTTTTAGTTCCGAAACTAAGAATAAAAGATGAAACTACTTTAGTTTTTATTCGCAACTTCGAAACTAACTTTTGGAACTAAATTAGTTTTACAGTTGAAACTAAAACTAATTTAGTTCCAAAAATTAGTTTCGAAAGTCGAACTAAACACTAGATTAGCTTTTAGTTTCAACTTTAGTTCAACTAAATTTTTATTCGAATAATCCCAACTCTGGACAGTCCCGGATCACTGAAAATTCTCTGCAGGACAGGTCTATGATGAAGGTTTTCAATAACTATTTTGAACACATTGTTCGGATGCAGGTCGGCGACAGAATATTATGTGTTCACTGCCAGTATAGCTTCAATTCACGGGCCAGGAATAAATCAGAGAAATTCTCTATCGCTGGCATTTCAATTGTCGTGTATTAGATTTTCGCAAACATTAATAGCTCGTAAATTCAATAGCAGCTAATTATAGCTCATGGCTACTTACTGCCTCACCTCCTTCAGTTGAGGGGGGGGGGGGGGTGTCGTGAACTTACATATTCTTACCATAAGAATGATGTTTCCGAAAATCTCAGTACGAACAATAAACTTTTATACAAGAAAAATAACGTATTAAATAGTCTCATGGGCGGTTCACCAATGGCCCGACAAAAATGATCAGGACCAGCGATCCTACCCACGAGCGTTCACCAATCCAGATAATCTCCCGAGCAGAACACCAGCTTTAATTTCGGCGATCTCACGGGAACCGGTTCTTGATAGATGAAACGCGACCGCCATGTTTACTGAGAGAACACTTTCAATAATAATCTAACCTTCTCGCAAGCACTGAGAGTCCTTCTAATTCTAGTTTTTGGTTGTTAGGAAGTCGATCATAAAGCCAATTCAGGCGCGGAGTCTCTGTGGGGCTCAGAATAAAAAATATTCACCCGAATAAAAATATGCACCTGAATATTTCATCCTCGCTTCTTTATAATCGGTATCCACGTGGGGTGCTCTCGGCTGTGTATCCCGCTACCATTGTTCGACAAGGGGGAGAATAAAATTTAAAAAAAAAAAAAAAAAAAAAAAACAGAATGAAAAATACAACCTATCCCACCCAATACACACATCACTGAGGTTTTATTCTACTGAGGTCGTTTTTTGTTTGTGACAGCAATTATTTTCACGGTTTCCTCCTGCGTTTCCCACTTCCGGAAATAACAAAAATTGGCTTTAATTTGTTTCCTCTCTGCCCCATTTTTTTGTATACACTTCCTATTAATAAAATTAAAGTACGAAAATAACCATTTCAGGTTGGATTTTCGTCCAACTGCCATTGCGGACGTCATCAACTGTCTTCCAAAGAGAAGATCAGTGTTTAACCTGATGGCTACTTACTGCCTCACCCTCTTGAGTGGAGAAGAGTTCACCAACGACTCTACTCGAGAAAATACTGAGACATGTGATTCCGCGCCACAGGACTCAGCCTGAAGTAATGTGTTGAATGGTTCTAGGCTGAGCTTCCTACGTGGGAGAAAAAGGTGTTTTTTTAGTGGGGAATCCCATATAACAACGTCCCTAACGAGATCCATCTCCACCTGTGGACCATGTAGACAAAAATTTAATTGCTTCATGTTTGTTAGTCAACTCCAAGTATTAAATTCGCCATTCCTTCAATAATTATTCGTGCATGGTTGAAAATCAATAAACATAAACCTCGAGTTTCTTCACAACTTCTTGAATTCCCCAATTACCTGCTCACATAATTGAATTGACCAGTGGAGAAGGGAACTAAGAGCAAAAAATAGAATTTCTTTTAAATTGTAGATTTGGGTTCTCCTCGGCAAGACACATCATGTGGTGGTGAAAAGAACTAAGTTCTCGCGTCAGATTGTCACATATTCGTCTCCACCCCCGAGCGTTTCGTGGAGAAAAGAACTAAGTGTGTAGTTAGTGCCCTTCACCACCTGATTACAGGTCTCCGCGGGCATTTCCGTTGATCAAAGTACATCGTTTCTCTTCAATAAACAACAAACTTATTATACTAAGCAGTTTCGTGAACTTTTTCACCTCAGTCTGCTTTCTCCTACATTGAGGAGAAGCTACGTATGTGCTCCTAAATATTGTTTTGGCTTGCGGTTTCTTAAATGGGTCCAAAACGTATAAGAGATGAATCTGGACATAAACGTCAAGTAATTAAGAAAAACTGACTGCAAGGCCTTCAGTACATCAGTTATAGTGGAAAGAGTGTGCCTCCTCAAGTAACTGGACAGCCCTGTTCGTAAATACCTACCACAATATCATATCTTAGTCACCCAACTTTTTAGGACGTCCCCCACAGTAAGACTTGGATGTCCTTATGCGATCGATCTGCGGTGAAGGAGGACAACACTCAACAGAAAAAAAAATAACCACACAATAATCCGTTTTAGACCATTCTGAATCCAAATCCGCGAAAAAAACCATAGGTGTATGTCTATGTGTGTGTGTGCGTGTGTGTGTGTAACAAAATCTTGTGTCGTCTGCACAGGCCTTAGTTCTCAACCGATTTTCCTGGTTCTTTTGACATGGACATGTCTAAGTTCTGGGGGTCATTCCAAAATTTTCGACATACAAAACAATGCAACGTTTTTTTTTCTGATGCTGTTGAACGCAGGCAGCTGAAATTTGAGAGGCAGGGTCAATCGATACATACTTCTATACATCATCAAAGTTGATGATCACTGATCAGCTGAGTGAGCTCCAAGACCATTTCCTCTCTTGTTGAACGCAGGAACCTGAAATTTGAGAGGGCGGGTCAATGGAGAATACTGAAGGCGCCTGAGTGGTCACTGATCAGCTGAGTGAGCTCATCATTTAAATTGCCATCATAAGACATATCCATGTACAGATGTATCTGCATGCAGTGTAGATACTCTGGGTTTTTTTTTGTTCAGCGCGGAAAACTATCTAGTTGTGCACTACCTCGCTGGAATTTCGAATTTCGCCTTTTAAGGGGGGAAAGGGGGGGTTAATGCTCAAAAAACGTGCGTTTTTGGGCATAATCTTATGTCGTCTGCTCAGGCTTTAGTTCTCAACCGATTTTCGTGGTTCCTTTTTTGTTCGACGCGGAAAACTATCTAGTTGTGCACTACGGCGCCGGAATTTTGAATTTTGCTTTTCAAGGGGGGGAGGGGGGAAAGGGGGGGAAGGGGGGGTTAATGCTTAAAAAACGTGCGCTTGCGGGGGTAATCTTGTAAAATCTGACCTGGCCTCAATTTCCAATCGATTTGCGTGTTTCTTTTTTTGTTTGACTCAAATAACTTCCGAGTTGTACATAATTTCACCCATGTACCAAAATTCGGAAGGGGAGGGGATGAGTGGGGGGATAATATTCATGAAATATCTGATTTTTCAATATTTCGGTTCCTTTACTGCTTAATAACTGTACCCAACATTTGAAATTGAGGAAAAATTCTCATTATACCTCCGGATTTTCCGACGTATTTCCGTTTTGGTGCCAGACTGGCACCATTGGAGGGGGGGGGGGGTTAGACGCTAGAAATTTCATGGTGGATAATGGTAAGGGGGGGGATCACTATTTCTTGTCTAAAGTAATAAATAAATTACATCGAATGAAACAGTTTTATCGCTTACCAACTGGATAAACTGATCTAATGCTTATCCAATGGGACGTCCCCTGGAATGCATGCATTACTAAACAATAAGTTTAAAAAGATGGCCAACTCAGGAACAAGAAGATGTAGAACAAACGTGAGAAAAAAAATGGAGAAAAATAAAGAAAATAAAATCGAAATGACAACCTACGTACATAGTATTCAATAAGTTTACAAATTTATTCGTTCAAATAGATATTTTGTCATATATTGCTACCACAGCAACACTGGCTAAGTGACATTTTGGCGATTTTCAGGTTTTGACGGTTTCTTAAGTAATTTTTCGTGCTGGATCGATTGGTGAAGTCGGTTTTTGCTATTGGCAACACTGACCCCGCTGTCACGAAAAAGGCAACACTGACTAAGTGATTTTAGTTTGGAAACAGTGGCTATCTACATGTTTTTACCTTACAATCTATTACCTCGTGTGACCACGCCATTGGTTTTCATGATGATTAAATGGAATAATTTCTACTTTTTCACTCATTTCGGGAAGAATGAAGTTCGATTATCAATATTTGAGCATTGATTTCATTGAATTCGGTTGAAACATTTGGTTTTGAGGTGATACAAGTTTTTAGTGCAGATAGCTTATGTTGTTGTGCACTCTTGATGTAGTTAGCTTCTGTTATTTAAAACCAGTTTTTTCGCTCTCCTGAAAAGTTGGCAAAAATTAGATAGCCAGTGTTACTGTGGCAGCGACGATATTCGGTCTTAATTTTCTTCATGCCCAGGTAATCAAGTGATAAAAGGCACTAAGTTCCCAAAATTTAATATTTTTTTTTGGTTATCCCCCTCTAAATTTTGCGGCAGTTCAATGCTGTCTGAACATCACTTTCATTGGTCTACCAAAAGAAAAAAAAAAAAAAAAAAAAAAAACTGGGCCAAAATCGAGCGCTTTAGTTAAACTAGGCAGTTTTTTGCTTCTCCTGAAAAGTGGGGTTTTTTTGCACTTCACCATTGGACAATTCAATTTTGATGTGGGTATTAATGCCTACCGATAAGCGAATGAGCGCATTTTCAAAGAAACGTTTTAATCTACCAACCGATTTGGTTGATGAATACTCTTTTTAACCGGAATACGTCCTCAACAGACTACAGGAATAACCACTTCTGCTAATTAAATCCAGAGGCGGAGTTTTCTCTCAAAACATCGTATCGGCATTTTTATCTGCAAGTGACCTTTATGAGAAAGCTTTTTACAACAAGGACCTACAAATCTTTTCATTATTCCTCTCTCAGCTAATACATTTCTGTTGTTTCGTTGCTTATTTGTTTTTCACGCGGGATTATTTACTCGCCTCACACCAGTTTGTAAGTGAAGAATTTCTTTTCCTCTTCGTTGTATTTCTAAACGGAACTCACTCCTCCTTTTCAAATTACTTACGTTTTAACGACGGTATAATGGTTATGAAGAAACCCGTCCCACCCTCTTCGACTAAAAACCTTTCCGGGGAAGAACGTTACTTTTCAACGTCATTATTAGAGATGGAATCAGAATGGCTTAGAATTCCCGATAACACGTTGTTCGTTGGAAACAGGAGAAGAATATAAGAGCATAATCTTTGAAGTCTTCACTTTTTCAGGCCGTACCAAATAATCATCATGAATTTTACCTGCAAACTTTTTTATGTAGGTACTTATATCACTTTCCCTTAATGTAGTAAGGAAAATCTACCATTGACTTTGAGATTGATCAAGTAAAACTAGATAACTTCAACAATCATTCCAAACGGAATCCCAAGATGAATCAACTTATTTGAATTTTGAACTTTTATAAAGTACAATCAAGGGGGTGTCTTCTGAGAGCATCGCGAGGCCTCTGTAATTCATCTAAATGTCGTAAAACTGAAGCTAATGCATGTTCTTTAAGAACGTTTACAGTGAAATATTGTAAACTAAATCCTGGAGTTTGGCACTTTTTCACACATACAAATTCATCTGTGACCCATTCCATTGACAACTGACCGAAAACATAGTTGTACCGAAATGTTGATAATTTGAAACAAAAAACAGACTTCGTTGAAACATTTTGGAGCATCCAAAGTGCCAAAATAACTTTAAAAAACTGTTTTGGTTCTTCACGTACTGAAGATAGGGAAGCTGTTATCACAGAAATGTTGGGTCTTCTAAATCACCACTCTTCCTTTGCCTTTCGGAGCTTTTGAACAACATTTTAACAAAAGCGAAGAAAAGGTACAAAAGTAAGTAAACAAGCATTTCAGGTTGGATTTTCGTCCAACTGCCATTTCCTGGCGTCGTGGACATCATCAGGTGACTTCCAAAGGGAAGATCACAGTTTGTTCTATGATTTTGCTCATAATTATTGCCTCAACACCTTAAGAGGTGAGGGGTTCGCTGACGAATCGACTCAAAACAATGTGATCTCGCTAGCGAGCAGTCACCCATCCAAGTACTAACCAGAGTCGGCCTAACTTCGATGATCTCATGGGAGCTGGTTCAATCAACTAACGACCGTTGGTTTTTAACTATACGAAAATTAAAACACAAACGGTGGATGCTTTCGTACAAGTACGCAACCACGAGAGACATTTTATGTCTTATGTTTAATACATTGAGAGCTTTCCAATGAGTGGTGAACGATTTTTGTGGGGTGGAAAATGAGGAAGTTAGTTTTCCCTAGGAACGATTGGTTGTACGTGAAAATCATCAGAAATTCCCGGGTAACGCTCCCCTCATAACGGTCCCCGCGTGACGATTTTTCATTTATGTGCCATAGTAAAGACATAAAATGTCAAAATGATCCGATTTTGATAAAACATCGAAGTTAGTGCGAGTAAGCTTGAAGATTTCCAGTTCCTACCAATAGTAGCTTCTGCACTCACATCAACGTGATTTTCCTCTACAGTTAATTTCTCACGATTTGATTCCGAAATCATTTTGACCTCAAGGTGATTTGTTGATTGATTTCATCACGATCCGACCAGAGGAGCCACATTTTATGAGAAAAATTGTCACCATAATCGCGTTGTTTATCAACTCAAAAACCATCAGTTCCGTTTCGGGTAATCTATTAGTGGTACCAACTGCTCAATAATACAATCCAGCATTTCTAAACCGACTAATTCTACATCTACATCCATATTACGAGTATTTTATAAGAGAAAGTTATGCAGCCCACCAACTTGACAGACTTTTATAACGTAAAGGTCGATGGGAGTAAGAAAACCTCAGTAATGAAGGATGAGGAGCTAAAACTGCAACATGGCCTCACAAAATGAAGAGGTAAAGATGTTTCCCTCCACATGAAGAGATCTTTTCCAAAAGTATGCCAAATTTGTGCCAAATCTTTGATATTTTCCAAATTGATCTTTTCCAAAAATTGATATGATGAAAAATGATTGATCTTTTTTTTCCAAATTGATCTTTTCCTAATTTGTGCCAAATCTTTGATACCTACTGGGAATACTAATTTCATATCTATGAAATATCTATATATATAAATATATATTCTTCATCCGTAACAATAGAGTTACTATAAATAACAACGGGGATTTTTTTTTCTTTGGGGGGGGGGGGGGGGGGGTCATAGGTTTTCTTCCAACAGTGGAATGGCTGCCCCGTCCTCCAATTCAAGTGGCCGCACTTCCCTTCGGGAACCTCGTATTCGCTGAGACACTGCTCGAATGATGGCGAATTGGATTTTTGTCTTTATCCATCCAACAAGTTGTGAAAACGGCTTTCTCCATTTATTTGCTAGTGAGTGGGATGCCCGTTTCATGAATATTATGAATTCTTTTTGCATGGCCCCATCACATGAGCAAACCAATGGTGTGAAAGACCCGCGGCAGTCTTCGGCGGCTTGATCATACTTCACGTGCTTTGCATTGGCAGCTATTCGAGCAGTCGTTTCCCAGTCCTGGGAGAGGTAGGAGACAGCGTGAAATTGAAATTGGTTCTACCATTCATAAAGACTATGAATTTTTATCAATCGGCTCCTATTGTTTAGTTTCAGAAGTAGTTGCTCGTAGTAAACTTTTCAATTCTAGTTAAGTATGTTTAGTTCTTGCAATGCAATAAATATTGTAGTTTTTGAAATAATGAGAGAACTGGAATCATTATGTATGATCCCTAAGTGCGAGATTTTTCTAGTAATGTTCATTTTTCAAAAATGGACAACAAATATAGTTTTCTCGTATAAGAGCGCCTTCTTTCTATTGACTAAGACATGGAAAACTACATACAATAAATTATGGCGAACAAGCTATACGAACAAATAACACAGTTTCTCTTCTACGCTAATATTTAAACATTAGCAACTTTCATGGGCGATCAGTATTTCCGTTTGAGCCACGACATAGTCCACATTTCCCTTACATCTCATCTCACACCAAAGGAACTTGGGGAGGTTCTGAATACACCTGGGCCATATCTCGCCTGGACAGGTAGAATTATTTGGACAGGAACTTTGAGGCTTGACGGAGTCGAAGGAAGTCTTAGGCGCTGTTCACATCAAGCACGTTGACTTTACAAGGCAGTAGCTGAAACACAAAAATATCATGTAGATTTTCATTTACATTAATGAAAATTAATACCAACTCATGTTCATAATTAATTATCCATTAAGATATATATTGCTTCCGAGTCTACCAAGGTAGCGGAAGCTTTGTTATCACTTTTCAAGGACGAAAAAAAAAAAAATTTCTCCAAAATCAAAATTGTCACTCGCATTTTGCGTTTTAGACCTTTCTGAACAATTTTGGTTCTGTGTCTGTCTGTCTGTGTGTCTGTCAGTCTGTCATGAATTCCTTGTAACGGGCATAACTATACGAAGTTATTGTCCGATTTCGAAGAAATTTTCAGGGATTGTGCGGGTTGGTGTGTAGACGGTCCCCTATGAAAATCATCATCCCCGGACTGATTGAAGCGACTGCGCATGCGCAAACGTGAATTCCTTGTAATGGCCATAACTTCCACATTTTCTACCCGATTTCGATGAAATTTTCAGGGATTACACGGATTAGGTTGTAGATGGTCCCCAATGAAAATCAAGGCCTTAAAATTCACAGAAGCCTCTGCGCATGCGCAAACGTAAAATCCTTGTAACAGCCATAATACTTACATTTTTCATCCGAATTTGATGAACTTTTCTAGGATTGTCCAGATTAGCGTGTAGATGGTCCCCTATGAGGGTCGTAAAAGGTACTTAGAGATTGGTGTTTTGAGATTAACTACTATGCATCAGATCATCTGTTAAAAGCGGTATGAAAGGTCAGTCGTAAATAATACGGAAACTTCACTTTCACTATTTATTGAGTTTTAAGAAAAACTGATTAAATATTTTAACAAGTGATATAGGCACTAAATTACTTGATGAACAGTAGGTACAACTTCGACGGTGTTTGCTAGATGAATGTCTCCTAGCTCCTAGGAGGGTAGGCAGTTCAGAGGGAGGTGGAGTCGGGAAGGGTTGAAAACCCGTTAGAAAGCATAGAAAAGATTGAGGGAGAGAAAGGTAGGTCGGTAGGGGTATCTGTGCCTATTGTTCTTCAGTACTCAAGTAGTTAGTTCCTAAGTACTCAAAGGGTTCAGTGACTTCTGGATTCGGAATTCCCCAAAACTGGGAATAAACATCATCTATATAATCGGCTTATGGATACGAGGAAGCTATGTGCCACACCCACTTGGCAGACGTTTTTCAACTTTTTTGAATTTGAAAGTATGTAATTCGGTTTTGAGAATTTTGGTACACTACCTCAGTTTTGAAGAAAAAATCACTTAGTTCCCTCATTCTCAATTTATTGAATATACCGACTTCTGGAGTTTTTCATGACTCTTTCGAGCATAGCAGGTGTTATGTCTAGCGCGAGAGAGAAAAGACACTTTATTGAACATTGTAGAAGGAATAAAGGTGGACAATGACTCCAGTAGTTGTAGAAACATAATGGATTTGCCAAAGTTCAAATTGAGATGCCAAAAGTTCAAATTGGTATGCCAAAAGTTTGCCAAAAATTGAAATTGATTTATGCCAAAGGGTTTTCATTTTTGAGGGCGTGAATGTGTTAGGTGTTAATCTTGTGGGAGCCAAATTGCTGCTCCGTCTTCCAGTGCAAGTCCTCGGACATGTTTCCTTGGGCCTCTTAGCCTCATGGAAACCGCTCGACGGAGAATTGAGTTTTCACTCGCATCCACATCATCACTTGAGCGAAGGATTTGGAACATTTATCGGCAAGCCGTAGGGAGGCATTCTTGAGAAAAGCGTCCCACTCTTTATGCAATGCTCCATCGCATGAAATGAAAGTCCCTCTCAGATCTTCGGCTATTCTGTCGTATTTTGCATGTTTGGCTTGGGCAGCATGGCGAGAGATGGTTGGCCAGTCCATGGAAGTGTAAGAGACTGCGTCAGCGTTTATAACGCGGGTATCAACAAAAGCAGGATAATCCATTAAGATAATTACATTCTTAAGAAATCGTTGCAATAGCGACACTTCCGGGACATGAAAGAACTATTGCAAGACTGATCCTAGCAATCCTGTTCACACACTGGATCTCTTGGTCATAGTTGGACGTCGAATCAGCAAACCGCCCAACAGAGACCACCTGGGGTGCGAAATCTTAATTTCAATGCTTTAATGAGAGGACGAAAAACCTTGGCCCCGTCAACGTCATTCGTCAACACGAATGACGAAGATAAAGTTCCGTAGCAACGACTTGGTTGTAAGAGGAAATCATTCCAAAATTTCCTGGCACATCGCTGTCTCCCTAAAACGTGACTCTTTTTGCCAGTTAGCTCAATGCTAAAGCATGTTCCATGCTAAGATCTCCAGTGATTCATATGAGCCCAAAAGGACGGTGCTCTAGCATGAACTACAGTTGAGAAATTAATCCTCATTGAACCAAAAAATTTAGTCATGGGGTTTTTTCAAAATGTTTGTCTTAACTTAATTTTTAGATTCCTTTCGATATAGATTTAAATTCTACTCTGTTAATTAAAATTGCAATATAAATTTAGTTACTCCGGTGCCACCTGAGGACAGCAGTGGAATTCCTAAGATCTTTGCGGTGACTTTAGTGGTACGATTAGGTCCAATTAGGGCTAACAATCGCTCACACACAGCAGATCTGGCTTCCAAACACTCATCGAGAAACCACGTAGGTACGAAATTTCAGCGTTCTACTGTGAACTGGAGGTTAGTAATTTCTCGCAGCCTGAATTCCTACCGATCACCTCAAATGACCATCAAAGTACTGGTCACAACGTTCGCTAACAAACTCAGTGTTATTAATTCCAACAGTGGTTTCTATCCTCGCGAGTATTCTCTTCCGGCGGGAGAACTGTAATTGTCATCAGTGCGACGAATGGGTGGGCAAAACGAGTATCGCCAGATTCGGAGAATTCATTTGAGACGACGCTTCAAAACATTATTAATATAGTAAAACAAATTTATGTGAATTCGAGCGGTCGCATAATTTTGGTTTTTGAATAAAATTGAAACTGTGTGTTTACGAGATTGAAAGAAAAAACTAATTCATTTACGAGAGTTTATGAAAAATGGAATGAAAAAGTATGAGTAAAGAATGAGATAGAAAGTAATGGGAATTTAGTGGAGCTATAAGAGTAATAAGGCAGATGAGGGAAGTTCCCGCAGGTTTAAATTTATTCCATTTAGAATTATAAGCCAGAGCGACAACAATATGGTGTACTCCTGGGTAGGAAAAACTGTTTATTATTATTTTTAATCTAAGGTGGACCTCATTCTGAGAATTTTGGTACCAACCGCGACCTTCTAGCGTGTGTAAATCTTTTCCTATGAATTTTTGAAGTTTCGACCGTTTATGACGTCACAGTGGGCTGGGGGTCCCGCCCAGGCGAGAGGGGCGCGTGACGTCATAAACGGTCGAAACTTTGAAAAATCGTTGAAACAGATCTACTCACGCTAGAAGGTCGCGGTTGGTGCCAAAATTCTCAAAATGTAGTCTACTTTCGATTAAAAATCTAAAAAAAATCAAGGCGCACCCCCCATTAATTGATGGAACCTTTCCGTTCATTTTAATTTTTTGTCAGAACCTTGGTACGATCCTTGACAATCCCCCACTACCAGGAAAGTATCATAGAAGTACTGGATATTTTTTTATTAGGCCTTATTACGAAAGGTGCGAGAACTTGCCCCTGTAACCCTCAGGGGGTATTTTGATTCTTAGATTTCGTTTGCTGCCACCACCTGCTTAGCAGGACAAGCATAATTTCTCAAATGTATGAAAACTGCTTTCTAGAACGAACAATTCTTTAATCAAAGAGAAAACAAACAAAATAAATCAACTTTCTTCAACTAATTACAAAATATCATGAACATGAAAAACATTAAACCTTCCAACACCTACTATAACTTTTACTTTCTCTTCTTGTATGAATAAACAAAGCAAAATTGAACTCTCTCTCAAGTTGTCATAAAAGTAAATACAAATACAAAAAAGATTCTCAAAATACAAAAAATAAATTGGGAGCTCACATAGCTAATCCACTGTTTCCTAGAGAAAACTTCTGTCTCTCTCTTCTCTGATGGTCACTCGAAGTAGGTAACAGGAGGAGGGGGGAAAAGTGGTGCACCACTAAACGTTATTATGGGCCACAGACACACAATATCTTGTTCAACAGACTTCCAGGCAAAAGGACTGGATCAAAAAACTCAAAACTCTCTTCCGGGTGGGGGAAATAGGAACCAGAGAAAAGGTGGGGGAAACAGGAACCAGAAGAAGGTGTGGTTGGGCCCGAGGTAGACACATTGTGTGGATGAAGACCATGGAGTATAGGGTTTCACCCCCACCAACACTAAGTAGAAATTTGGTACACTTAGAGAAGGAAAAAGAAGAGGAAGAAAAATTAGTTGCTTCGAAAATTATTGATTGCATTATAATGCAGAACCACTGAGAGATCACCCAAACTGGACAAAGAATTTCACGATCATATCGTAAGCTTTCGCAATCATCAAATTGATTAGTGGCTCACGATCATTTTGGATGAAATCTACCAAAAAATCTTATGTTAATCCTAATAGACAAAAGAGAAGTGAGAAATATATTCTGGGAAGCTAACACGCACCAGAATAGCCTGAACAATTTTTCGAAGAGGCCAGTTAATTCCAGATTTATGACCGGGACAAAGGATTGACCGTAGGCAGACCGAAATACGACATAAAGGAACCAATTTGTCAGAAAGCTTGGAAATAGCAAAATGCAAGGGAACATTTCAATATTGGAGGGCTCAAATTTATTTGGCTTGATACTCGAATTCAAACCTTCGGTGGTGAGAAAGAGAAAATTAGAAGAGGTATCCCTCAAACATTGCTCTTTTGTAAAAATAAAGATGTGACCATTTGAAAATGGCCGTTACAAGGAATTCACGTATGCTTGCTTACGAGTCTGCAACACATTGGGACATTTTCATGTCAACCACTACATAGCAAGGTGGTGAAGTAAGGTTGTTAGTTCATGTACCCAAGCATCAAAATAAGAAAACAGTTGAGTGTTCTCCACGCAACACAGTGAGTCCATTTTGTTTATTGGTAGCATGAGCAAGTTTTCGTGACGACTTTTCAGTTTATGTGCCAAAGCAGAGACATGAAAATGTCAAAAATTAAATCGAAACTGGATGGAAAATGTAGAAGTTATGGCTGTTGCAAGGAAATACAAGTTTGCGCATGCGCAGGGGCTACTATCATTCCGGGGGTGATGATTTTCATAGACCATCTACAAGCACACTCGCACATTCCCCGAAAATTTCATCGAAATCGAATGGAAAATGAGGAAGTTATAGGTGTTACAAGTATTTTACGTTTGCGCATGCGCGGTGGCTACTATCAGTTCAGGGTGATGATTTTCATAGGGGACCACCAACACTCCAACTCGCACAATCTCTGAATACACACGTTTTCGCATTCCATTAAAATGTCATTGATGTCGGATAATAAGTTCGTATAGTTTTGCCCGTCACATGGATTTCATGACTGACACACAAACAGACAGACACGGAACCAAAATTATTCAGGAAGGCCTGAAACGTAAAACGCGAGTGGAAATTTTGATTTTGGAGAAATTTTTTTTTTTAATCTTGAAAAGTGAAAACAATGCTTCCGCTGCTCGGAAGAAAGAGATTTTGTCGACAAGGATCGAAGTCGACGAAGAATCCAAATTCACCTCTCAGATATGTGTGATAATTCAAGCACAGGAAAAGGCATTAGATCAAGAATTTAATTGTTCTTCGCTTCAGCAACGCACAGATAAGCCTAACTACTCGAATAAATAGTTAGAAATCCGGTAGGGGGTTGTAAATTTACAAGCCGAAGATTACCGCACAGAGCTGAATCCAATAGTTAGTTATGTTAAATCCGCAAGACTCCTCCGTCGTGCGGGTGAGGTAGACCTTCCTTGTTACTCACTCTTCCAAGCGTGAATTCGCTGACAGGATGAAAGCAGAGAGCCATGAATCTATGAATAATGAGTTTCAAATAAGCGACGTCAGCTACCTCATTCATCTCCGCATCGATTAAATGCAGATCAATTTCCTATTTCCTATTCTACCTTCTGTAGCAATCGAGTGATTAATGCAGACTCGATTCAATTTGATGGACCCAAAGAACATTCCGTACAATCGTATCTCCTCAGTCTATGGAAGTAGTGGAAGAGAAGGAATAAATCACATGTCTACAAGTTGTAATACCAAATTTTGCGCACCTGTAAGACCACAGGTCTATAAAACAATCCCTTCGGAATCCGTCCAGTCGTTCGAGCGTGATTGAAGGATGGAAAAATATACCTACACTGAATCAGACAGACTATGCACAACAATCATACTGTAATAACGGGATAAGACGGATATAGCTGGTGATTTATTACTAAATTTTGATCAGTTAAAGCAAAAAATGGTGTGGTAAGGAGTTCGGCTAGCGGTACTAGGATATTCGACACAGGAATATTCGCCGTAGGTTAGGATGATAAAAATTCTACTCAGGACCTACCTGCCCGTGGACAGCTCATCAAGAAAGAATATAAATAGGAGGTTTCAATTTACAGCTATGCAAGCTCCACTCAGTACCTGTCCCATACGGTTAAGGAGGTCTCAGTCGGTCGCCGTTCCTTCCTCGTTCGGGTTAGTCTAATCTCTTACGAACCGGTGCCAATTTTTCTCAGGAAATAATCATCCAATTTCCATGTTTCTGGTGGCGTTCTTCTTATTGTTATAGTCTCTACATCCATGCAATTGTTTAATTCCAAAAGTAAAATTCCTGAAGTAAAACGCTGCAAGTTATTACACAAAGGTTTATTATTTTTCTATATAGGTCACTCGTCTACGTACCTTGAAAAGTAAACCAACAAATTTTGAGGGGGTTAAACATTTTTTTCTAGGTCAATTCCAAGGGTTCATTATTGAAAATAATAAACCAAAAATAAGTAGGTAAAACGTTGTACTTAAATTTGAAAGTTTCAAGGATTTTCGAAATTCACTAGTGCAACTACTTATTGAATCAAAATTATTTTTATTATATTGTCATGGAATTGAAAAATTAAAAAAAAATAATTTCATCCTCGAAAATCGTCAAATTGGAAATAAGGTATATGATAAAAATATCAACATTACATTTCGGAGCTGGAAAAATTACAATTTATTCAGAAGGAAATGTAGGAAACATATCGTACCTAACTACGAGGTACTAAGAGGTGGGACTAACTCGTACCTAAGAGGTGGGACATTTAAACTGCAATCATGGGGTTCTTCCCCACACGCGCTCTGAATAAAGTGGTTATTCCCTGGTAGAGTATAAAGATAAAGGTGTTTTTCACCGGAAATGACTGTATATTCAGAAAGTTCACCACAAAATCAAGATGGCGTTGCTTACTCATTTTCGACCGGGAAGGCGATGATGAGGGTTTTCCCCTGTACCCTTAATATGATTGCATTGGTCTCATTATGAATGCAGATGGATTTCATGGAAAACGCGAGTGGAAATGTTGATTTTGGAAAACACTTTGTTTCCAACATGAAAAGTGAAAATTCATTAGTTCATGGGTGATGAGCCTTGAAATTAGAAATGCTTGCATACGAGTCTGCAACACATTGGGACATTTTCATGTGTGTTTTCTTATTGTCAACCACTACACAACAAGGTAGTGAAGTAAGGTTGTTAGTTCATGTACCCAAGCATCAAAACAGTTGATTGTTCTCTACGCAACACAGTGAGTCTATTTTATTTATTGGTCGCGTGAGCAAGTTTTCGTGACGATTTTTCAGTTTATGTGCCAAAGCAAAGACATGTCAAAGAAAATGTCAAAAGTAAAGTATTGCCGCTAGAATCATCAAAATTGAACTGTTTTTTTTTGTTTTGCCAGAGAAAAAGGACAAAACCCGTTTATTCACCATTGACTTGAGGAACAATGTATATTATTGAAATTTGTAGGTAAACCTGAACACTTTTCAACACATGTTCTTGTCACTTTTCCATGAGAATTCGTAAGGAACCATCTTGGAGCTAGCACCCAATTTACGAGCAAAGTTTTTGCAATTCATCGAATTTACTGTTACCAATTTTGATATAATGCTTTCAAAGGGGAATTCCAGAACGTATGTGGAGTTTTCAGTTGACCCAATTTCCGATATTGGTCTGATTACAACTAATTAGAATTTCCGATATTTCGAGAGGGTTTCCCACATTAGGTGAGAGTTGCTTACAGAGCTAAAAGCCACGGATGGTATGAAATAGCGGCGAACAGCCACAGCTGAGGCATCGACCAAATCGGAAACCTCAGCACCAACTCGTTAAGAACTTATAAGCCTGCTTGGACCGCTAAACCAATAAATTACGGAGTAATGATCGCTTTCAGTATACATATTACTCGAGTTTCGACAGAGTGCAAGGTAGAAACTTGTGCTTAGCGTTGCTTTAATTTCTGTTCGCAAGTCGTAAACATTTGAAAGTTGGTCGGACGCTTTCCATGAAAAAAAAAACAAGAAACATCCTGCCAAGCTCTTCTTCCCTCACCAACCAATAAGATCAACCAGTTCTCTTCTGCAATGTTGAATGTAGTTTCCACTCCCAAAACTAAAACTTTTCAAAAAAAAAAAAAAAAAATTCATGTTGCATGGTTCAACTCATGGTATAGGTACAGCTGTTGAAATCCCCGTCTGTTGAAATACCCGTCCGCGAAGAACACGGCTTTTCCATCAAGTTTATTTTGACAGAAAGTTCCTGCCATCGTTACCCCAAAGTTGTAGGTGCCTTCAATACAAAAACATTTTATTTTCAAATCTTCACACAGTCTCTCTCGACGTAGCGCATTTGGGTTTATTATTTTCAATAATGAACATTAAATGTTCCAAATTTTGGAATCGACCAAGAAAAAAAATTTTAAGCCCCCCTCAAAATTTGATGTTTTACGTTTCAAGGTACGTAGAATCCGAAAATCGAATGAATCGCAGCACTTTTCTTAGCAACCCTGGACCGATTTGGTTCCAATTTGACGTATGGGCTCCATTTGGGGTCTAGTTGTGCCGCGAAGCTTTTAGTTGATGTAGGTCACTTCTAAGGGGTGAAAATTAAGGGTTGAAATTTTCAAGAGTGCCCTAGCTCGAAAACTTTCGAAATAAAGGTATCGTTTTTTCACCAATTTTAAATAGTATTGAATTTTTAAAAATTTTTGAGACCACGCGGAGCTCTGTAGAACAATCAGTTCGTTCCCTACGAGTACTCAAGGGTTTTCCTTCGATAAAACAGAATCACGAGTGTGAATCACCAAAGAGGTCTAATCTCCGTTCAAATTTTATCTGACTAAAATGCGAGCGCTGTTCATTTCTTCGAGTTGTATTCAGTTTTGCTTCCTTAGCAACCAGTAATCAAATTTCCATATGAAGATCCCTATTTTTCGAATCGAGTGTGAAGCGTTTAGTTCTTTCTAGTAAACTTGATTGTGAAGGTGTGAAGGCAGTATGGTGTGGTAGGTAGTACCTACCAATGGTTGGTAGGTAAAAAAATTTGGTAGGTAAAAAAAAAAACGCTGCAAATTATTTCACGAAGGTTTATTATTTTCCTGTATAGATCACTCGTCTGCAAAGATCGCAGCTTTGCCGTAGTCACTATTTATTTATTTATTTTTACCTACCAATTATAGGTACCTGCTAACTACGAGAGTTTTAGAGCTAGGGCATTATTGAAAATTTCAACCCAAAGCTTCGCGGCACAAATGGAAATTAAGGGTTGAAATTTTCAAAAATGCCCAAGCTCTAAAACTCTCGTAGTTAGTAGGTACTTATGGTTGGTGTGTAAAAAAAAATAAATAAATAAATAGTGACTACGGCAAAGCTGCGATCTTTGCAGACGAGTGATCTATACAGGAAAATAATAAACCTTTGTGAAACAATTTGCAGCGTTTGTTGGAGTTGGGACCTGCTGGTTCGTTCACGATGGTTGAAAAGAAATATCGGTTTCTTTTGATTTGTTTTTTGTGGAAAAGAAAGAAAAGGTGAATGAAATAAATTTTATTCGAACAAACGTACCTTGAAACGTAAACCACCAAATTTTGAAGGGGAAGGGGGTTACAATTTCTTTTCTTGCTCGATTCCAAGGTTTATCAACAAGAGTACAGAAAACAAAATATTAATTTTCATTTCCTATGTATTTGGAACCAAGACTGATTTTCTTTAAAATATTGCGATGATAAGATTTAGTCACAAAGAGGTTTTGTAATTATATTGATGTATTAATTTTGTGAAATTCAAAACTTAGAAGAGAGCAGAGCGACAATTTCGAGTTCAGTTTATTATTTTAAATAATAAACTTAGAAATCGAGCAAGCAAAAATAATAATACTTATTATAATAACCACCTTGACTTGATGTATATTGTATTTGACGTACCTACCTAGTTGATATACGTCCGAAGTGACGTTGTTCGAGTGTGGCTGACGGACAGCTGCCTCCTGACGTTGCTTTTCCGACAGCACAGCGCCTTCACGAAGCTCTCCCTGAAGTTCTTTGACATGAAGCCGTACACGACTGGGTTGACACAACTGCAACGTCAATCACACACGTTAAATATTACCCAAAACATGAATTTAGCACGTTTTAGTATCCTAATTTTGTCTAAATTCTGAGCGTTTGGTGAATGCCCCAAAATAGAATAGAATAGAATAGAATAATAGTTTATTCTAAATACAATATAAAATGGCATATAAAACAGAGAGTAAATAAACAATTTCTTTCTGTCCACCAACCAAATAAGTTCACAAGAACTTGTGGCGGTGGAGCTGGTTTCAGTCTATAAGACCACAAAGTCGACTACTAACTACCTGTACTCGTATATCAATTTAATTTGACAAACAAATTTAAAAAAAAATTAAAAAGAAAAAGAAGGCTCTCTACAGTGCAGATTCCTTTATTCTGCTCAGAATCTCTCTCTTAAAATGTACAAAACTAAAACTTTAAAACTTAAAATGTACTAAAACTTTATAATATGCATTCTTTTTTGCACGTTCGATTCTAAGTTTAGGCAATTGAATATGCGATGAAGCTGCTGTACGTGTCTGCATGACTATGCTTCTATGCTCTGGCTAAATTCCAGTTTTATAAACAAGCAAGCACGATTGAAATAAAAACAAAAACAACTGCCTTACATTGAAAATATCTAACTCACGATGCAGCAGGATAATAGGATATCGTGGATCCCTACGAAGCGCTACTCTAAGTATAATATTCTGCGTAACCTGCACAGATCCTTATAATGCCTTACTAGCACTTCCCCATACGAAAATACCATACTTGAATAAAGAAAAAACTAAGTCAGAATAAATAGTTCTCAACTGCGCAAAATCAAAATGTATCGATCAAAATCTCAAAATCAAAATCAAAATGTATCGATTCCACCACAATTCACAACAGTGGTGAAACATGTCACTCCCGAGGGACATTGCTTTATGAAGAGTAGAAAGTTTACTTCCCACGAGTAGGTAATAATAAGCGTTGAAAAACAGTCACCTTCTTTTTTATCATTCTAAAGAACGTTTGTCAAGATGTGAGAGCAGCATTACTTCTCAATGTAAGACACAATGGGCATAGTAGAACTGACTGGTGTGACGAGTCATTATTATATTAATGGAAATTTCCCAGTACTATACTCGTACTTTATTTTGACGATTGTGTTGATAATTTGTGAAAAATGTAATATAATTAAGTAGGTGAAGGGCGTATAGGTATCAAAAATGGATCCGCCATGTTATCTATCTGTGTAACAAGTTTGATTGGAAAACATCGTGTACTTTAGTTGGTAGCCTTGTTTTATCAACGTCTATTATACTCCCTCGAGGACATAAATTTTCTGAGATAACAATGAGGTCCAGTTTTCTCTTTTAATTGCGCAGATTTGTTTTGTTATATAATATTTATCGAGTATTCAGTGAGAGATTCCTGGAAAAAAGTGAAATGAATGATTTGATGGAGACAAAATAATGTTGAAATGGTGAATGATAGATTAACTGTTGTCAGAAGAATGATATTTTTGCTTGATTTATTAGCGAGATGAGTCGAAATGATGTTCTTCAAAGTTACCCACAAAAACCAAACGTTACCAAGTGCCTTAGTATAGTAAATTTCTCAAAGGATCTCTAGTTTTTCAAATTTAGGTACCGTAAAACGGGGTGTCTATGGTACAACCATGATTTTTGAAATTCAAAGTTATATAGCGAACTGGAAAACCGAGGGAAAGACTGCGCCCAATTTTTTTACATAAGTGAGGATCGATTGAAAAATAACCTCCTTGGTCCAAATCTCTTCTCCATGCATAATCTCGCGCTTGGAAGGTAAGAATGATAAGAAGTGACAATTTGTTATTCGGTTGTTGGCTGCAAAAGTATGTTGGGGTTATATTGCAAGCTTGTTGGAGTAAGTAGATTTGATGCATAAAACATCTCATTGTGAGTCGATCTATGTTTAAAAATATTTGAAATAGATTCATGGTGAATTTCGAATTTTTTTATTGTTAAAAAAGAAAACTGTTGCTGAGGTAGACAACCATTATTTTTGTGGTCAATCTGTGATAAATCAGGTTGAGTTTTTCAAGTCAAAGTAAAAAAAAAAAAAATAATAATAATAATAATAAGTTATCCTTGGCGACATAAGTGGTACGATTGAGGAATGTACAATTTTCTAAAATTTAAGTCGTACTTTGTACACTTGAATTGTTCTCCTTTGTTTTGATTATGTTTGAATTTTAATTGAATTGAATTTGACTTTATTGTACTTGAATCATTCTCATTGTCATTTGCATTTTGGCTTATGGGACCTTTTTCCTGCTCAGGGTCAATATTTTGTCGTGAGATGTAAAGTGGAATAATGACAGAATTAAGTTGAAAAGGTATGGAGAAGGGACAGTATTTCAACAGCTTGCAGCGTGTTTGACGTTTGTTTTCTCTACATAAAAACGTCAAGAGCCCAGCCTACCCGACGCCCTGAGTCCATTGAAATGGTCGGCTACAAGTTCCCAGTTCGCCCTCAGTTCAAGTACCTTGGTTCGATGGTGACGGAGAATAACGACATCTCTGAGGAAATAAAAGCCCGGATGGAAGCAAGTATACGATGCTTTTGGTCGCTCAGTAAGGTCTCAGGTTCAAGGCTCTCCCAAGAAAAGCAAAGCTGAAGGTGTACAAGACTACGATTCGGCCTGTGGTAACTTATGGCTCTGAATCGTGGGTCCTCACACAGGAATGTCCTCACACTTGTATACCTAACGCACGTGCCATTCTTGTACCTTCTTCCTGAATTGTGAATGCCTTTAGCCAACACAAACAAAATACATTTCATTTTTCACCTCATTATTCGAAACCCAGGTCAGTGATTAAGAACGGCCACTTTGATGATGAGGAAGCCAAAGTTTCAACCAATGCAAACATGCACATTTACTTTCGATTCAACGTCGATTATCCCATCACTGGTTATTGTTGTTGATGTAGCCATGCAATGAATGGTTTCATCAAATATCTGGCTTGAATGCTTCGTCTTCCAATCCTATCAAGCGCTACAAAATAAAGATGACAGCAATTAGGGCGAACGGGCGGGAACAGTCGTTAAAACTAACGAACCTAACGAAGCATTTTTGGGCAAAGAGCAATCTGGAGAATTTAATTTCGATAGAATCGACTGCTGCGTGGGAGGAATTCATTCAAGAGAAATCTCTTGTGAATTTCCGACATGTTTCATGTTTATAGTAGCAGTTAGATTTGAAACTTCCAACTTATGGGGGTACAAAGTGCAGCTTATTGTTAATGAGGAATCTCTATTGGGTAAAAGTGGAAGCAATTTTCTTGCAGCTGCATTTGGGCGTGACTGAGAGCTTGTTTACATTAGCCCTATAATTGCCTATTAGGTACTAATGTAGGGCAACAGTTTGCCAGACACACAGATCTGGAAAGCTAAAGCGTTCTCACGCATTTTGTCACAAAGGCAATAAATTAACAAAGATTAGACATGAGAATCAAAACAATCGTCGATCACAAAACAGCAATAAATATTTTCCTCCAATATAACAGAAATTCCGGTGAATCAGAGCACATTTTATTGTTATGGACTCAACAATTATTGGAAATTCATCAATAATATTCATTTTATCTGAGCCATAGAAAGAAAAGGTGCAACGATTTATTAATTTTCTATGTAGAGCACTCGCCTGAAAATAAAACGGTTTTCCATTGCAGGTATAATTTAATAATAGTTGATCGACTGGGAGGTTTCATTCATTTTTAAAAATTGAACACTATCTTAAATAATTGATGAAGAAAAGTCTTGAATCATTCAATAATTAGTTAATTGATTATTCTCATTATGCGACCGGTTGGTACCTACTACAAAACTCTAGGTAGTCAACAAATTCTTTAAAATTTGGAAAATTTCAAATTCAGTGTAATTTAATGAAAAAAAAAAACACTTTTTGTTGTTTTCTTTCTGAGTAATTGAGGCTCTTTTACTACGAGCTATTTTTATTAATTATTTTACTTTCCGTACGACTCGATACCGCTTCGATAGGTAGCAGAAAACACACCTACTTTTCTTCACGAAATAAAAAAAAAAAGATCTTTCTAAGAAGATTGTAATTGTGTAATAATTTGAAACGTTTTGTTTTTCTTGTTCGACTCCAAACCAAAATTGCGTAATTTTAAACATTAATTAACAATCAAAACATCTAGATATTATCCCAAATGAACCATAAAAATTTTCGAATCCACATACCTATTGTGTTTTTAGCTTCACAAATTAAGGAAACCGAAACGCGCGAACTTTCAAGTTTCAACTTCAAGTAAATTTTACCTTCAATAGGGCCGTTATCAATCCCTTATCACTGAAGGATTAGCCGATGATGGATGAATGTTCCAATTGGGTTGATAAGGAAATTGCGATTAAGGCAAATCACATGATGACAAAGGGAAATTCAAGAGTGGAAATCACTTGTTGAAAAAAAGAAGCCAGTAAAAGCCGAGGAAATGAAAGGATCAGCTGGTTGGAAGCCGCGTGAATACGCAAAATCTCTTATCAGGGTTACATTGTGAGGGTTCACAAGCGATTGATGATGATGCAGTGATGTGGTCCATCTTACGTTGTTCGCCAACACTCTCATGTTATTATTGCCAAGGGTGGCTTTAAAGTTGTTTGTCTTCCCTTCCCCGTCCGGAAAAGGAGGTTTAGATTCATTATTTATGAGAGCTACTTTCTGTTTTATATTACTTTCGTCTCAGAAATTGCTTTCCAACAAGACATAATTTTGTATACATTATTTATAGTACGTAGACATAGCAGGGGTTGACTTTTTTTGCTGGACAACTTCATAATTTATATGAGCTAAGAGAAGAGTGATTTGGATTGTCGAGTTTTTCATTTCTCAGACGAAATCCTTTCAGGGGCCGGAAGGTGAGTAACAATAAATTACCTGAAAACGCCGCAAGACTGGAATAATAACAATAAGAAGAGTAGGAATACCAAACTGATGGTCTTCCATGTAGGTTTCAACTTGTCGGGTCGAGATGAAATCAACGATTCGTAATGTTGGGGCAAGTCCCAAACTACCATCCAAGTTTGAGGACAACCGGCAGAATTTGTGACATCTACTTGTTCAGTCCTACCTAACAAGAAGAACCTACTCGGTCACATGGAGGATTCAAATTCAAATTCTAATTCAAATTATCAAATTCAAATTCAAAAGTTTTTATTTTGCATATTCTAAAAATAGGCAATACAAACGTCAATAATTACAAAATTTTAAGTTCAATTAGGGCAGTGCCGATCACAAGTGGGTGAAGGGAGCGCGGGCAAGGGCCCCCCCCCCACCCGCCGGCCGGCGCCACCCGACCGGCCCCAGGCCTCACCCACCATGACGGCTCCCCGCATAAGGATACCCACGAGGGAAACAGCTGCCACGCAAGTAACCAGCCGCCCCCAGCGCAGGACATCCCCACGGATCCCATTCCCAACAGGGAAAAGAGAACAATGGAGCCGCCCCCAGGACCGATAAGGCGACACCGACCAACAGGAGAGGAAAACCCACCCATACACTCATTCATTCAATTAATACATTCACACCACTAATAATTAATTCTTAAATACAAATGTATAACAAAAAAATACGAAGACAAAAAATATCACAGATCAGGCACTACCACTATACTTACAAAAAAATTCCTCTGCTAGACAATTAAAGTAAACTAAATCTAAATAAACCCTATTATACCCTATTATTATTCATTCAATTCTTTTGAGTCGTCAATATACACATTAAAAAAAGTTAAACAGACCATTGACTATTAAAAAAGTCGCTAACTGAATACAGTTCAGCCTGTAAAAGTTTCATTTTCAGTTTCCGTGTAAATGGTTTCTCCGAGAGGTTGCGGATATCGGTGGGTAAAGCGTTAAATAATCTTGATCCGATCTGGTAGGGATCACATCGCTGGACCACGCTGAGGCGGGTAAACGGGATAACAATATCTTTGCCAGTTCTTGTGGGATACCGATGAGAGCTTGACACCGTCGAGGTGAGGCAGATTTGACTTTGTAATAGTCAAAACAGCAAGGACAAGGAGCAGACAATCGACGCTGGGGTCCCGCAAGGGAGTGTGCTGGGCCCATTTTCTTTCACATACTGTCGGAATGTAACTCACCACCAAAAATCATCATGAACGGAACAAATGTACCTGAAGCTGACCACGTAAGATATTTGGGACTGAAACTCGACAAGAAACTCACCTAGCACGAGCATTTGAACACTATCATAAAGAAAGCTCGCACAAGGATGCATGGCTCAAGCCTCTACTCGCTAGCGATGTTCTAACCCTTCACACGAGGAGATTTCTGTATCTCTCCCATCCGGCCCATTTGGCAATATGAATGCCAGATCTGTGGATCTGCTTCACATAGCCAAATAAAAAAAGTTCAAACACTTTAAAATCGAATCCTCGGATTAATCTCAAAGGCACCGTGTACTTTCGAAACTCGACCCTCCACTCTGATCTTGATATGCCAACAGTAACTGAGGTTCTCGGGGAAACGGGCTGTGTGAACAGTCAACCACCCGTTCGTGACCAAAGAAGGTAGAAGATAAGGAGAACTATTGATCTGATTGCTACTTGATCTGCGCAATATTCCATGCGATAACACCACCAAAGATACATTACAACTTACTCTGTCATCCATCGAATTCAAACTATGTTTATTGTATTAACTATTTCTTATTTATGAATGTTGTTAACCATGTTATCACTGAATGGACATGATTTTTGAGACGCGTATCGATGGATACTCACCTCTCCTCTTGTTCCAAGTGAATTAGACTCTGTCTACTTACAACGCATTTGAGAAAATGTGCATTGTACAAATAAAGTTTACTTCAGATTTTGAAGAAAAAGTCTGCCAAGTGGGTGTGGCACATAGCTTCCTCGTATCCATAACCCGATTATATAGATGATCCGATGCATAGTAGTTAATCTCAAAACACCAATTAATAATCTGTAACATCCCTGAAAATGTCATTGAAATCGGATGGAAAATGTAGAAGTTATGGCCGTTACAAGGAATTCACGTTTGCGCATGTGCAGTGGCTACTATCAGTCCGAAGGTGGTGATCTTCATTGGGGACCATCTACAACCTAATCCGCATAATCCCTGAAAATTTCATCGAAATCGAGTAGAAAAAGTGGAAGTTATGGCCGTTAGAAGGAATTCACGTTTGCGCATGCGCAGTGGCTACTATCAGTCCGAAGGTGATGATTTTCATAGGGGACCATCTAAATACTAATCGGTAACATCCCTGAAAATTTCATTGAAATCGGATAGAAAATGTAGAAATAATGGGCGTTACAAGGAAATTCACGTTTGCGCATGCGCAGTGTCTACTATCAGTCCGAAGGTGGTGATCTTCATTGGGGACCATCTACAACCTAATCCGCATAATCCCTGAAAATTTCATCGAAATCGAGTAGAAAAAGTGGAAGTTATGGCCGTTAGAAGGAATTCACGTTTGCGCATGCGCAGTGGCTACTATCAGTCCGAAGGTGATGATTTTCATAGGGGACCATCTAAATACTAATCTGTAATATCCCTGAGAATTTCATTGAAATCGAATGGAAAATGTAGAAGTTATGGCCGTTACAAGGAAATCACGTTTGCGCATGCGCAGTCGCTTCTATCAGTCCGGGGATGATGATTTTCATAGGGGACCGTCTACACATCAACCCGCACAATCCCTGAAAATTTCATTGAAATCGGACAATAACTTCGTATAGTTATGCGCGTTACAAGGAATTCATGACAGACAGACACACAGACACGGAACCAAAATTGTTCAGAAAGGTCTAAAACGCAAAATGCGAGTGAAAATTTTTATTTTGGAGAACTTTTTTTTTCGTCCTTGAAAAGTGAAAACAATGCTTCCGCTACCTTGGTAGACTCGGAAGCAAAATTTTGAGAAAATCACTTTTTCAAAATCAAATTTTCAAGGTACGAGTTTTCGAGACCACGAAACGGTTTCAAATTAATTTCATCGAGTGTTTGCTCGAGCAAACGTGATTTTACACCAATTTATCATCAGTGATTTGACCAATTTTGAAAATCATAGAAAAACGCTGCAAATCATTGCTCAAAGGTTTATTATTTTCTGTATAGATCACCCTTCTGTATAGATCACTGGTTCTCCATCAATAGCACCTACCACCATCTGTATTCTCCCTTGACCTTCCCTCTCAAATTTCAGTTTCCTGCGTTCAATAGGATTGAAAATGGCTTCGGAGCTCGCTCAGCTGATCAGTAATCTGAAGAGTGAAGGAGATCTTCTCGAATGCTGGAGACGCCTGGAAGAGCAGTTCCATTCAATAGGAGTAAAAATGGTTTTGGAGCTCACTCAGCTGATCAGTGATCTGAAGAGTGAAGAAGATCTCCTCGAATGCTGGAGACGCCTGGAAGAGCACTTCCATTCAATAGGAGTAATAATGGCTTCGGAGCTCACTCAGCTGATCAGTGATCTAAGGAGTGAAGAAGATCTCCTCGAATGCTGGAGACGCCTGGAAGAGCACTTCCATTCAATAGGAGTAAAAAAGGCTCTGGAGCTCACTCAGCTGATCAGTGATCTGAAGAGTGAAGAAGCCTTTGAGCAATGATTTGCAGCGTTTTTTACCCACCAACATTTTTTTTACCTACCAACTTTTTTTTACCTACCAGCTAGGTACTACCTACCACACCATACTGGCTTCACACCTTCACAATCAAGTTTATTAGAAAGAACTAAACGCTTCACACTCGATTGGAAAAATAAAAAGCTTCGTATGGAATTTTGATTACTGGTTACGCAGAAGGCAAAACTGTATACAAATCGAAGAAATGAACAGCGATCGCATTTTAGTCCGATGAAATTTGAATGGAGATTAGACCTCTTTTGCGATTCACACTCATGATTCTGTTTTATCGAAGGAAAACCTTCAAGTACTCGTAGGGACCGAACGGTTTGTCCTACAGAGCTCCGGGTGGTCTCAAAAATTTTTAAAAATTCAATACTATTTAAAATTGGTGAAAAAACGATACCTTTATTTCGAGAGTTTTCGAGCTAGGGCACTCTTGAAAATTTCAACCCTTAATTTTCACCCCTTAGAAGTGACCTACATCAACCAAAAGCTTCGCGGCACAACTAGACCCCAAATGGAGCCCATATACCAAATTTGAACCAAATCGGTCCAGTGTTGCTAAGAAAAGTGCCGCGTACGGCGTACGGCGTACGGCGTACGGCGGACGGACGGAAATTTTTTTATTCGATTTTCGTATTCTACGTACCTTGAAACGTAAAACATCAAATTTTGAGGGGGGGTTAAAATTTTTTTTTTCTTGCTCGATTCCAAAGGCTTATTATTGAAAATAATAAACCAAAATTACCAAATCGAAATGATTTCTTAATCGTGTTACAGTTTGTCAAATAGGAAAACCATTAATACGAACGTAAAAATCATGACAATTTCGTTTTTCTAGGAATTTGTGGTTGGCACAGCACTGAGGTGGTCTCATTCGTTTTAAACGTGGTCTATTTTAAAATTTAAGGTGGTCTCAGTCGGTCGCCGTTCGTGCCTCGTTCTGGGTTAGTATTTCACGAAATCGAAGGCGCAAAAGCTTAAAAAGTTGTGCCTAAATTTGAAATTTTAAAGGATTTTAGAAATTTATTAGTGCACGGCTCTAGGGAATTGAAAAACTGAAAGATTGCCGCTGGACTCATCAAAATCGAACAATTATTGCCAGAGTAATAAGGGAAAAACTTGGGAAAAACCGTTTATTCGGTAGTTTTTCCCATTTCTCTTTGGCAATTATTGTTCGATTCTGATGATTCCAGCGGCAATATTTCAGTTTATCAATTCCCTAGAGCCCATGCACTAATGAATTTCTGAAATCCTTTGAAATTTAAAATTTAGGTACAACTTTTTAAGTTTTTGCGCCATCAGTTTGACGAAATACTAAGAACAAACGGCGACCGACTGATGCTGTCTTTATCGATGAAAAAAAGGTCGGTGAACGTTCATCAAATAGGTAATTTATCCTCACAGGAAGCGAACGGTTGGTTCTACAGAGCTCTGGGCGGTCTCATTCGATTCTAAAAAAATCGTCAGTATTTTAAATGAATGAAAAAACGCTGAAAATTATCATACAATAGTATATTGTTTTTCTGTAAAGATTTCGGCCCTTTAAGTGAACGTTATTTGCAATTCACACTTATGTGAACATTTGCAACCCGGTTTCCTCTAAAATAATAAGGTTTCTACTTAATAATAAGTTATAAAACACCTTCTACACTACACTTATCAATCCCGAAAAATTTCTTCTTTCAAGTTCAATTCCAGAAACTGTTGTCAACAAGAAGTTTTGTAGCAGAATGCACAGAGACGTCCGTCGCCCCTAGAACTTGTGAAGCATCCCAGGACTCAGCCCGAACTAATGTGTTGAACGGTTCCGGGCTGAGTTCCAACGAGGGAGAAGAGGATGGTTCCTTCGAGGGGCTCAACAAGGCCACACACCTACCATCAATATAGAAGGTGCTGGTTAGAGATTTATCGCTTGGAATTTGTTGTTTCCAACCTCAGAATCCTATTAAGCACCCTCAAATACCCCGATTTTCAGCTACGAAATCCAATCACTGTAGAAGAAAAGAACGAGAGTAGAAGCATCCTATCGGAAATATCTCCCTTGTGATCGTCCATTTCTGTCGTAAATTCGTTTTTCGAGCTTTTTCTTTCCTTCGTTTTTCCCTCTTCGAGTTATTTACGACCTCTCATATTACACCTTTTTGAAAAGCCCTCCTTTTGAACTATAATTTGGGATCGTCTAAGAAACCTGACAAAGCTCACAAAGGAAAAGAAATGAATAGTGTCAACCAAGTTGGGTGGGCAGTATAGCTTCTCGCAGAAATAACAAGGACGTATAGAAACAATTGGTATAAAATTTCACAATTGTTTTTTAAAATTAAGAAGCTCTGAAAAAATCCGAAAATGGAACTCGATTATGAAGTTGTCTGTGTTGATGACATGTACCATGACTCCTACTGATCGAATTTTGATGAAATCTACGTGTTCTCTTCTTGGACCAAACTACCCTTCAAATTTGAGAAAAATGTCTAGAGAGGTTTTGCGTGCTTTTTGTTCAATTGTGGACCGTCTCGAAGTTAAAAACTCCATCAGCCTTGAAATGTATTCAAAATCGGACAATGAAATCTTGTAGTATTTATGCTTTGGATAAATATTGACCAAAGAAGGGCAGATTTGGATCCCAAGTTATCAAAAAACCCATGAAAATTACGATTTCGGAGGACCTACTCCTGTTTGATCTGGTTCACGAATCTTCGATAGTGAAGAAGTAATGATCCTGTATTTGCTGGATGAATATTGCTGCTCTCCATATGAAACTTGCGGCGATCTGATTAAATACTTCGTATTTCTCTTACTCCTGCTATTCTCTCTCGAATGGTTGAAAACGCAGAGCTACGAGCACATTCATTAAGCGTGGGTGTGTTCGGATGAAGTGCGGGAAGAGTCAACTCAACTTAGGGCGCGATGAATCACCGAACCCTCTCCGAGTGGGTCCTCAGTTGAAATTTCAGGAGTTTGAACAACCCACGATCGTTTCCCTTCGCGAATGGGTACGGGTGGGTGCGGGTACACCCACTAGAGAGAAGTATTCGCTGTAGTGGGCTGAGGCGAGAAGTGTCTTGCGAGTTCAGGTGGGAAAAAGAAATGATGAGAGATAGAAGAATTTGAGATAAATCGCTAGGTATTTTCAGCAAACGACCAGTGCACTAACGAAATGGTTTCGCCAGCGGAGATTTTGACCATTCCACGAAAGACTTTCATCCGAGGATCAACCGGAAGTGATGAAGTCAATGCGGTGGCAGCGAGGGATTCTGAGATGAGAGCGACTAGCGTCTCCCCAAACTTTTTGCCTGTTTATCTTTTGTTAATTTTTTCTCGAAATCCAATCACATGAATGTTATTAGAACAAGACAACCTAATAATCATTAAACATGATTACATTTTTAAATTAAAAAAAAACTCGGCGCTTTGCGCCTCGGCGGGGGGCTCCGCCCCCCTGCACCCCCCGGTTTATTTCTTTTTCCATACTCTGTATGAAATCATAGGAACACAGAATGTGTTTTTGCGATGCTAGTCATCCGTTAAATAAAAAACAACAATAATAAATGTGGAGTCTTTGGCAATAATAAAATAAATAATTGTTAGACATTTAATTTGGTCTAAAACCCTATAAATGTTATATAAATAAATATGTAACTACAAGAAAAATACTATATAAATTGAGAGCTTTCCAACGAATGGTGAACAATTTCTGTGCAATGAACACTGCGGGAGTTCTATTTCCTTACCAACGGCTTGGTTGCACGTGAAAATCATTATAAAAGGCGCGTAACGGTTTTTTCTGTCGCTTTTTCGTGACGATTTTTTTTCGGTAGGTCATCGCAAAAACACATTCTGTGTTAAAAATTATCTTAAAAATAATAATTTAAGTAGGTTAATTTTAATCGGTCCCTTGTTTCAGTGGACCAGTGTAAGTTGGGATAATCGGAAAATCAGAGTCCGAGAGAGAAAATGAGACCAAAACAATGAAAAATATTACACAAAGGTTTAATATTTTTCTATAACGATCACCCGTCTGCGAAGAACCCAGTTTTTTCCATTAATATTACCTACCATATTACCGCGCAGGGTTAACAGCCAAGTTTAGTTTTACAGAAAGTTCCTACCAGCTAAACCTCGCTATCCCTAAGTTGAGGGTGCTTTCAATTGATTCAATTTTTGGTTGTTAAGGGAGGAAAAGTGAGTGAAATCAAAGTGTATTCGAACAAACAAAAAAAGATCGCATTTCATGGGAACTGGGCAAAGTACCCCGTACGACTGCCCAAAAATGAACGTTTTGGTTTACTATTTTCAATAATGAACCTTTGGAATCGACCAAGAAAAAAAAATTTAACACCTCCTCAAAATTTGATGGTTTACGTTTCAAGGTACGGAGAATCCGAAAATCGAATAAAAACGCTGCAAATCATTGCTCAAAGGTTTATTATTTTATGTATAGATCATCCTTCTGTATAGATCACTGGTTCTCCATCAATAGCACCTACCACCATCTGTATTCTCCCTTGACCTTCCCTCTCAAATTTCAGCTCCTGCGTTCAATAGGATTGAAAATGGCTTCGGAGCTCACTCAGCTGATCAGTGATCAGAAGAGTGAAGAAGATCTCCTCGAATGCTGGAGACGCCTGGAAGAGCACTTCCATTCAATAGGATTGAAAATGGCTTTCGAGCTCACTCAGCTGATCAGTGATGTGAGGAGTGAAGAAGATCTCCTCGAATGCTGGAGACGCCTGGAAGAGCACCTCCATTCAATAGGATTGAAAATGGCTTCGGAGCTCACTCAGCTGATCAGTGATGTGAGGAGTGAAGAATATCTCCTCGAATGCTGGAGACGCCTGGAAGAGCACTTCCATTCAATAGCATTGAAAATGGCTTCGGAGCTCACTCAGCTGATCAGTGATCTGATCAGGGAGCAATGATTTGCAGCGTTTTTTACCTACAAACATTGTTTTACCTACCAATTTTTTTTTACCTACCAACTATTGGTAGGTACTGCCTACCACACTATAATGGCTTCACCACACCTTCACAATCAAGTTTATTAGAAAGAACCAAACGCTTCACACTCGATTCGAAAAATAGAAAGCTTGATATGGAAATTTGATTACTGGTTACGCAGAAGGCAAAAATGAATACAACTCGAAGAAATGAACAGCGATCGCATTTTAGTCAGATAAAATTTGAACGGCGATTAGACCTCTTCTGCGATTCACACTCATGATTCTGTTTTATCGAAGGAAAACCTTCAAGTACTCGTAGGGACCGAACGGTTTGTCCTACAGAGCTCCGGGTGGTCTCAAAAATTTTTAAAAATTCTGTACTATTTAAAATTGGTGAAAAAACGATACCTTTATTTCGAGAGTTTTCGAGCTAGGGCACTCTTGAAAATTTCAACCCTTAATTTTCACCCCTTAGAAGTGACCTACATCAACCAAAAGATTCGCGGCACAACTAGACCCCAAATGGAGCCCATATACCAAATTTGAACCAAATCGGTCCAGTGTTGCTAAGAAAAGTGCCGCGTACGGCGGACGGCGTACGGCGGACGGACGGAAATTTTTTTATTCGATTTTCGGATTCTACGTACCTTGAAACGTAAAAAAAAAGAAAAAAAAAAAAACCTCTCCAGTTCTTTTCACGAGAGCTTCTATTCAGATTACACTGAAAGAGGCTAGAACTCGGTTAATGTTGCCCCCAGGACCGCGACCCTTGTAGCATCATTCCAACGAAATTCTCTGCGAGGTTTAGAGGCCTTGTCGGTCGCATAGCACTCCCGTTAGCATAGCTCAGCGGGAATTGATCTCAGTCGGAGTAGCTGAAAGATATTTCACGGCTTCAACACTTCCCTAGTGTTCCAGTCTAGGCTACATTTATTGAGGGGGAAAATAATGACCCAAAGCGAGAAGAATTAATTCTTTTTTTTGTGTCTGAACCGAAACGCTCTAAATTATTGGTAATGCGAAGACTACTTATAAACTTGAAGTAACTAACGGGTAAATTTGAAAAGTAAAGTAAATTGTGATGTCATGTGGATGAATGATGAAATAAGATTTTAAAGAAAAAGAACAGATGTTTTAATGATAACTTATAAATATCCATGGAATACCCCGTGGGGTGTGACAAATCCCAGTCATACTTCAAAGTTTGTTTTTGACATGGATATGTCTTCTGGCTGGGGGTCAAGGAATTTTTCGCGACACTTTCTTTTTGCCACAAAAAATGTAATGGTAGCTACATATATGTAACGGTAGCTAAGATTCTCTAGAATACTGCGATATATTACGTGCAATTGGAGAGTCTTTTTTTAGAGAAAAAAAAATCTGTTTGCTTGTTACACAAAGTAAAATAGGTAGGTACATATTATTAGAACATATTATTCATAAAATTGGGGGTGTATTTTATTTCATCATTTTAATTTTCAAATTACACCTACAACAATGGACATATCATGATCTATTGTTTTTCCCTCAGAGGGAGAAAGATTAGGCCTCTTTGGCGAATCACATTCTTGTTTCTGAGTTGTCGTAAGTCTATCCCTTCTAGTAGGGAGCGAACCGTTGGCCCAGAGCTCTTTCACTTCGAATTCTCCTCTCGCCCTCTCCTATATCAAAGTTTATTGGAGAGGTTGGGGTGTGACAAATCCCACCAAGGCGACTACCCTCATAGGGGACAATCTACACGCTAATCTGGACAATCCTAGAAAATGTCATCAAATTCGGATGAAAAATTAAGTGAGTAGATGTATGTGATTGGATCAAAAAAATTCTTAGCCTCGGCTGGGATTCGAACCCGCGACCCATGGAGCTCAAATCAAGACTCTCTCCTCTGAGCTATTAAGGCCAATCATCCCGGGAATAGTTCCAGAAACAGCCACCACGTTGCGCTTCAAAATGAACTCAAACGTAGTTCTCGTTTTTCTCCTCGCCTGTTCATCCAATTTTCAATCTGAAAGTTTTATTGCACTCAGCACACACATGTGAATGGCGCTCAACCCTTAACTTTTGTTAATTTCTTTAAATTGTACATTTTTTGAAATTTTATAATTTTGAAATATTTATTTTGGGCTTTTAGGATAATTTTTTCGAAAAAGTGGGATAATAGCGCACAACGGCAATTAAGTGAGAGTCTATAAAAATTGCAATTTTGAAGATATTGTGTGCAGCGCGATCGTAAAGCGTCGAGGCGGCGAAAGCTAAGACTTCAAAAAAATCGAAGGCAGGCGAGGAATGCGAGGGCTTTCAGAGACCCAAACACGGAAGAGTTCGGGGTCAGAAGTTAATCAGGTGCGTTGACAACAACATGGGGTGGTCGGGCGGGTGGTACTTGGAAAAATCACCAGTCTCGAAATGTTTCTTGATGAATTGCCTTTTTTTCATAATCTACTTTTTTCGCTCAAGGTATCTCTGAGTAACCCAGTGATAGTTCTTACATTTGATAGTGCTATTTTTGACTACTTTCTTTCCTGTAATTTATTATGTTTTCTTGTATTAGCTATGAGCGTCGAAGTTTATGATCCATAATAATGGGAAATGCATCAAGACCTCTTCGTCCAAATCAAAAAAATTTTCAACTACATTTTTTTTCGTGATGATACAAGCGTTAATTTGGAAAAGTGAGCTTATAGCGCTCAATCGAAGTATCTACAAAATCTACAGAATTTTATGATTTGAAAATCGGGATTGCAGCGTCGGTGTTCTATTTTCTCTTTCTAGAATTTTCTATCTTTTAGAAAATTCTTTACACTTTTTTCAGTTTCGAGCAAAAAAGTAAATTTTATTTTAACTCGCAACAGGTCAAAAATTATCACTTGTTAACAAATGATGAACATTTTGTTGTCGTAACAAATTCAAATAATGGGGGGTGCGCCTTGATTTTTTTAAGATTTTTATTCGAAAGTAGACTACATTCTGAGAATTTTGGCACCAACCGCGACCTTCTAACGTGAGTAGATCTGTTTCTATGATTTTTCAAAGTTTCGACCGTTTATGACGTCACGCGCCATGTTACAAGGATGGTAGCGCATCCGCAGAGGGTACTCACTATCAATTTGGGTGCCAAGATTTTCAAAGGGGGTCATCTACACGTCAATCTGAACAATACCTGAGAAATTCATCAAATTCGGGTGAGTCAAGGAAATTCACGTTTGCGCATGCGCAGTGGCTACTATCACTCCGAAGGTGGTGATTTTCATAGAGGACCATCTAAATACTAATCTGTAACATCCCTGAAAATTTCATTGAAATCGGATGGAAAATGTAGAAGTTATGGCCGTTACAAGGAATTCACGTTTGCGCATACGCAGTGGCTACTATCACTCCGAAGGTGGTGATTTTCATAGGGGACCATCTAAATACTAATCTGTAACATCCCTGAAAATGTCATTGAAATCGGATGGGAAATGTAGAAGTTATGGCAGTTACAAGGAATTCACGTTTGCGCATGCGCAGTCGCTCCTATCAGTCCGGGGATGATGATTTTCATAGGAGACCGTCTAAACAGTGTGTAGTACACACCAATCCGCACAATCCCTGAAAATTTCATCGAAATCGGACAATAACTTCGTATAGTTATGCGCGTTACAAGGAATTCATGACAGACACACAGACACGGAACCAAAATTGTTCAGGAAGGTCTAAAACGCAAAACGCGAGTGAAAATTTTGATTTTGGAGAACTTTTTTTTTCATCCTTGAAAAGTGAAAACAAAGCTTCCGCTACCTTGGTAGACTCGGAAGCAAAAATGAAATGAAAACGCGATTCCGCGACACCACTGACCACCCAACTTGGCAGAGGTTATTTGGTTCACACGTTTTCTAAACATTGAGATAGGTAATCCAAGAAAACCACGTGCATGCGAGTATAGAGTACGTACAAACGCTAAGTAGTGCTGGATTACCTTGAGTTAGTACGTGTTATTTTCATGATTTTTCAAGAATGATGTGAGTTTGGGTGTTGCCTACCCTGTGAGTTTCATCAAGTTCGAATCAGTAGTAACCACTGTCGTTCGCAAACAAATTCTTGTAACAAATTATTAGCAAATTGCCCCCAAATTGATTGCACCTTATGTGCATGCTAACGTAAATTCCTTGCCGTAGGAACCCATAACTTCCACAGATATCTTAGGATTCCGTAGGATAAGTAGGGATGGGTGTAGGTTGGACCGTGGAAGTTCCGCTATAAATTTCTTCTCCGTCAAAATAATCACATAAATCCAGCATTCAAATCTCGGATACATCTAAACAAAAGTTTCTTACTACCTAGCCATACATGAAATGAATACCTACGAAGAAGCTATGTACCACTTCCACTAGGCAAACATTTGGAAACACACCGATTAGATTGTAAAAAGCGTGATCTTCTGTGGCCCATTCA
Organism: Apolygus lucorum; assembly: GCA_009739505.2. NCBI lineage: Eukaryota > Metazoa > Arthropoda > Insecta > Hemiptera > Miridae > Apolygus > Apolygus lucorum. Next base: position 15,068,904 of record CM019169.2, on the reverse strand, counting down.
CAAACTACCAGGTAAATTTGAGTAAAATCGTGCAAACAGCTGACAGCGCACCCGTTCCTACCTAGATGGAATTCAGAGAAGATAGTCTCGAGGCTGATGCGCAACAATCGTGCTAATTTAATCTATATCGGATCTTGTTTCCTCATAGTTCAGCCCGGAACGAGGACAAGACAGACGTTTACCATTGATAGACCCAGAACCAAAGTTGTTCAATGAGCTCTAAAACGAAAAGAAAGGGAAAATGTTTGTTTCTGATGTTTTAAATGAAAAATATTATGACCACAAATTTGGTCCGGAAACATCTAGTTTTATATTCTGTGTTGGTACGGCTAAGATTACGAGAGTTTCATAGAATATTTCCAAGGGAAATGCCAGTGTTAGTCACCTTGATTTTAGAAGGAAGGTACCTACCTAAAGGAAGTACCTACCTTACTTACCTAACATCAATCTCCAATCAAAATATGTTCTTTTTTTTTGGTAATATAAACAATTTTTATTATTCTCGTAGTTTATTTTATTATTTCTATTATGATTTATTATTATTTTAAAAATATTTTCATTATTATTATTTTTATTATTATCTCAATTTTATTTATTCTTGTAGTTTCGCAAGTAGGAAGGAAATAAGTACGTAAATAAATGGTTATAACATGAAAAGGTAGGTAGGCTTCTGATTACCGTCAGACGAACTGACATACCTACCTACACCAAAATTATTCAGGAAGTTCCAAAATTCAATCAATGTGAGAGGAAATTCAGAGCGAAGAAACGAGCAGACTTGAAGTCACAAAATCGTAATCAGAAAGAACTAACAAGAATCGGGGTCCGTGTTGTGAGGGTTGCGGAGGGGAAGGTGACAACAAGTCTAGAGTCCAGAGGCTCAGCTGCTAATCACCGCTCCCTTCTTAGAAATTCCTTTGTTCTTCACCGCCGACGCTTTACGACCAATATATTCAATAAATTTCAAATAAAAAAATATTTTCGTACTCAGGTGAGTTAGAGGTTTGGCGCTATAACCGCAGATTTTGAAAAATGTGAAATGATTTTCAAAATTTGAACTTTAAAATTCTGAATAAAATTGAAATTACAATTTTATTTTGAAAATTTTAGCAGAGCGCCATTTGGAAACTAATAATGAGTACATTCCCGTTTTCAAAATGAAAATCGCTTGAACTGGTGGAGAGAGAAACTGGAACTACGATTGCCCCTTTTTCTACAATCTCCGGTGCTGCCATCTGGTGAAAAAAAATCTTATTAAAATCGGGGATGATTGGCCTTGAAATTGTCATGAATAAGATTTGAGATTCTCACAGGAGACCCGCCCTCTATGAATAAATCCCTCTATGAAAAACAATTCTCTATGATTTTCATAGGGGACAATCTAAATACTAATCTGTAACATCCCTGAAAATTTCATTGAAATCGGATGGAAAATGTAGAAGTTATGGCCGTTACAAGGAAATTCACGTTTGCGCATGCGCAGTGGCTACTATCAGTCCGAAGGTGGTGATTTTCATAGGGTACCATTTAAATACTAATCTGTAACATCCCTGAAAATTTCATTGAAATCGGATTGAGATTGTGGAAGTTATGGCCGTTACAAGGAATTCACGTTTGCGCATGCGCAGTCGCTTCCATCAGTAGGGGGATGATGATTTTCATAGGGGACCATCTACAACCTAATCCACATAATCCCTGAAAATTTCATCGAAATCGGACAATAACTTCGTATAGTTATGCGCGTTACAAGGAATTGATGACAGACGGACAGACAGACAGACACGGAACCAAAATTGTTCAGGAAGGTCTAAAACGCAAAACGCGAGTGAAAATTTTGATTTTGGAGAATTTTTTTTTTCGTCCTTGAAAAGTGAAAACAAAGCTTCCGCTACTACCTTGGTAGACTCGGAAGCCAAATTCTCCAAAATCAAAATTTCTACTCGCGTTTTACGTTTTAGACCTTCCTGAATAATTTTGGTTCCGTGTCTGTCTGTTGGTCTGTCTGTCATGAAATCCTTGCCACAGCCATAACTTCTACATTTCTCATCCGATTTCGTTGAGATTTCCAAGGGTTGTGCGGGTTGACGTGTAGATGGTCCCTACCATTGCCCCCAAACTGATAGTAGGCACTGCGCATGCGCAAACGTGAAATCCTTGCCACAGCCATAACTTCTACATTTCCCAACTGATTTTTTTTCCCATCTGATGAAATTTTCAGGAATTATGCGAGTTAGGGTGGAGATGACCCCCTATGGAAATCATGATCCCACAAATTGAAAGTATTTTTGTACGCATGCGCAAACGTGAAATCCTAGTGATAGCTGTAATTGACCATATATACAATCGGGAAATGGATACGAGAAAGCTATGTGCCACACCCGCTTGGCAGATGTTTTTCTCTGTTTTATTTTGGTAAAAGGTGTTTTCTCGTAAGTTTTTTTTTTTTTTTTGTGTGAAATAATTTGCAGCGTTTTTTTCATGATTTAACTTTTCACTAAATCAAGGATGTCATAATATTTGTATAGAACGTGAAAAATTCTTGTAGAAGGATATTATTCCGGGGTTCGAGCGTCTTATAAAAGCTTAGGAATAGAACTAGAGGTTGTGTCTTGAGAAGTAACCGGGTTAGAGACGTAGCGTTAAATGAAATTACCGGGAATAATGTTTATCTTCGAAATCTAAAAGGGCAGTCACATATCTAACCACGTTAGAGCGGTCTCATCAATGAAAGAGGTGAAGAAAGATCACTTTCTTCAAGTCGCTCGGCTTCGTTCTTTCTACCCACTACTGTCCAGCTTACTGTAGGCTATTTTTGGACTGCAGATTTCATCACATCCTCAGAGAAAACCTTAGAGAAAGGATGACAAGTTAATCCACCCGCAGTACAACCTCGGCTCAAGGGGATTACATGCTAGGTCCCTTTATAAATAGCTTTCCGATAGAACACAATTCACCCTAGAGCGATTCGTCGGTTAAACTTCCGACATTTACCTACCGCTATCCGTCCATTTATAATCTGCCTCGAATATCTCAAGATGCCAAGGAGTGTGAAGATAGGGATTTGAGCTTGAATATTGTGATTTTATCATTTAGGTATATTATACAAAACTTTTTGCATGTCATTGACTCTTTTTGAGTGATTTGGATGAGGGCGGCTGCTAAATAATTGAAAATTTGCCTGGAATACATTCACAAATCCTTATCTAGGAGCAACTGTAAGTGTAACAGTGAAAATTCATCTACATGATCGCCCACGGGTTCTCAATCATGTTTCTGTTTGTCAACTATGAAAACTAAAACGTCTGCCAAGTGGGCGTGGCACATAGCTTCCTCGTATCCATAACCCGATTATACAGGGTGTAACGGTTAAGGTCGTACCACCGGCCAGGGTTCGATTCTACAACTAATTTGTGACATTTTTTGTCTCCTGACTTTTTTTTCTTAACCCCCTTAAAATCGGACTTTTTCCACTTTCAAGATGTTTTTCGTATTTTCGACCTTACGCCATTAAAACAGCCATAACTCCCTTGTTTTTCAATCAAAATTCAAATGTAATTGTACCGTTGGAAAGAGCGTTAAATTCTCTATCTCCCTAGTGTTAAATAAAACTTTTTAAAGAAGACTAAAATGTTGAAAAATGAGCACAAATAGTTAAATCTCGAAAATTTTTCGTTTTTTCAAACGTTTGTAACACTAACTGAAACTGCCGGTTAAGTTCTCACTGTAACCCCAAAAGTTGACCCGAAATCTGAGCTTCCCAACGGTATGGTCATAAAATTGTTTACAGTAGACTAATGGTGTAAAATCCTCGTTCCCGTGCCAAAAACCGTGGATCTTCCAGTAAAAATCGACGTTTCGCGAAAATCAGCAATTCTACCCTAAAATGAGTTAGGCAGCCATCTTTTCGTACTTTGTCTCACTGAGTCAAATGATGACACAAGACTTATCGAAAAAGCAGTCACTGATATCTTGTCCAATTCACTTTTGATTTGGTGATGATTTTCATAGGGGGCCATCTACATGCCAATCATAGAAAATAACATCAACTTCGGATGAAAAATGTAAGTGTTATGGCTGTTAAACGATTTTACTTTTGCGCTTGCACAGAGCCTACTGTCAATTTTGAGGCCTTGATTTTGATTCATCTTTTGAGGCCTTGATTCATCTAAATCGGATAAAAAATATGGAAGTTTTGGCTGTAACAAGGAAATCACGTTTGCGCATGCGCAGTGGCTACTACCAGTCCGAGGGTGATGATCTCCTTCGGGGACCATCTACAACCTAATCCGCATAATTCCTGAGAATTTCATCGAAATCGGATAAAAAATTTGGAAGTTATGGCTGTAACAAGGAATTAACGTTTGCGTATGCGCAGCGGCTACTATCAATCTGGGCGTGATGATTTTCATAGGGGACCGTCTACACGCCAACCCGCACAAACCCTGAAAATTTCATCGAAATCGGACAATACCCCAGACAGACAGACACGGAACCAAAATCGTTCAGGAAGGTCTAAAACGTAAAACGCGAGTGGAAATTTCTATTTTGAGAACTTTTTTTTTCAACCTTGAAAAGTGTAAACCGCTTTCTTGGTAGACTCGGAAGCAAAAAACACTACCTAGGTACTGATTCGGTTTTCAACAAAATATCGGAGAAAGTACTGAAATACTGTTAAGTAATGACCTAGGGAAGTGGTCAACCTTGGATTGGCATTTTAAGGGAGCGATTTTTTGAAGAATATCGAGAGTCCGTGACGTCACGATGGAACAACCAATAGTTCAACTCATCAACCCAAGCTGCACGAATAAAGCTCTTTTCTTTTTCGAAGGCTCTTCATCGTGATGATGAAACATGACACAAGCTAGACGTTCTGTCTTTTATATAGGCTTAGTGCCGTCCGGATATGATAAATTATCTATTTGAACCCCCAGCGACGGAATCATCAGCTACCAGCCTGCAGATATCAATGAAACGGTTTCTAATCAAGACTCAATAAAGCACCCCCAGCAAGGTGCGTCTAATCTCGACGACGCTCATAATCAATTGGAGAGCGTTAATCAACCTAAAAAGGCCCTCAAGGGAAGTGGAGGGACTATTAATTTTCACATTGATTAATCACAGTTGAACAAAAGCCTCTGTGATAATATCTTAAACGTTGATTAATGACCGTTGATTGACCACTGATCCAACTTGGTTTCCTCAGAAAGTGAGTAATTAACCGGTCATTCCGATGAAATGACGACGCAACGGTGGCATTGGTATTATATTTCTGTTCTAACCATTTATGTTTGACTTCATCAGAAACTGAATGCATTAAAGGGAGGCATTTTCGTAATGCTGAGTGAAAAGTTTGTTATTATTCCGCGTTAAATTATTCATTTGAGAAACTACGAGTAGTTTGAGGACTGACCCAGAGTTTGGCGATACTTCGGCCGCAGTTCCAATACTGAGAATCGGTTATCTGACTCGTTGTCATCGGGTTCCATTTCAAGTTTAATGAATAAAGTTCGGTCCAATTAGCATTCAGATAATCCCGAGTTCAAATGTTTACATAGATGATATTACATCTTTTGACAGAAAACTATGAAAATGATTGAGATGGGTTGGATCATTGAACCGTGATACGAGTATAATATATAATACGAGTACAATATATAATTGCATATTATGCAATTAGAATATTGATATACATTGTCCTAGCAGACCTTCTCTCTTGAATAATATTCATGAGTATATTATACAGTATATAAAGTACATTCAAGAGTATATTATACCCTATTAAGAGTATATTAAGTATATTCAAGAGTATATTATACCCTGTATATTATACAGGGTGTCTACCGTGGATGAGTACCATATTTCACCAGATCGATTCTACAAAGTATTTCCAACAGAAAATTTCACTTAGCAACTTTGTTCAAACCCCTCGTTTTTCCGAATATTTTCAATTTCATGATTTTATCGTTTTTTTTTACCTTGTATCATTAAAAGTGCCATAACTCCAGTTAATTAATGAGTAAATTCAAAATTTACGATATCGTAGGAAAAAGCGTTTAATTTCCAAGCTACTTCGGAAACTTCTAAATTTCATTTTTCAGCTGCTGAACCCGGACAGTTCAAAAGAAACGAGCGACTTACAATCGTATCCGACCCATCGTATTGCACCTTTGTGGGAATCTCTTGGTTCAAATTATGTTTTAGAAAAATTAGAAAACGCTGCAAATTATTACACAAACGCTTATTGTGTTTCTGTATAGATCACTCTCACTCACCCATTGTACCTCCATATTTTTGCTCCACAATCAAGTTTAATTTTGAATAAATTAAAGCTTCATTTTCAAGTCAAATAAATGGAAATTTGATGACTCGGCTAAGGACGCAAAACTGAGTACAACTCAAAGAAACGAACAACGATCGCATTTCGGTCAGCTAAAATTCCAACCGAGATTAGGCCTCTTTTGCGAATCACACTCGTGTTTCTGATTTATCGTAATTCGAACACTCAAGTTCTCATAAGGAGCGAACGGTTAGTCCTACAGAGCTCTAGGTGGTCTCCTTCGATTCTAAAAATTCAATTCTATTTTAAATATGAGAGAAAGCAATACCTTTATATCGAGACATTTTGAGCTAGGGAGTTTTGAACATTTCACCCCAAATTTTTCACCCCTTAGAAGTGACTGAGATCAAGCAAAAGCTTCGGAGCACAACTAGACTCCAAATGGAGCCCATATTTTTTAGGACGTCCCACAGTAAGGCTTGGGCGTCCTTATGCAATTTATCTGGGGTAAAGTTGGACAACACTCAACAGAAAAAAAATAACTACGCCCTGATCCGTTTTAGAATGAATCCAAATCCGCAAAACAAAACCATAGGTAAATGTCTGTGTGTGTGAAAAAATCTTGAGTCGTCTGCACAGGCCTTAGTTCTGAACCAATTTTCGTGGTTCTTTTTTTGTTCAACGCAGAAAACTTTCTAGTTGTGCAATAAGTTGCTGGAATTTCGAATTTCGCCTTCTAGGGGGAAGGGGGGGGGCGGCTAATGCTTAAAAAACTTGCGTTTGCGGGCATTATCTTACAAACTCTGCCCAGGCCTCAATTTCTAACCGATTTGCGTGTTTTTTTTTGTTCGACTCCAAAATCTTCCAAATTGCTCCTTATTTCACCAGAGTATCAAAATTCGCAAGGGGAGGGGGTGAGTGGGGAGGATAATATTCACAAAATATTCGATTTTTCAATATTTCGGATCTTTTATAGCTTACTAATTGTACTCAAGCTTTGAAATTGAGGAAAAATTCTCATTTTACCTCCGGATTTTCATAAATTATTCTCTATAACACCATGGAACTAATAGTGGTGCCAGGACACCATAAACCGCATATTTCGTGGGTGTTTTTGTGTTTCACCTTGAATACAGGCGAGGGGGGGGAGACCACTATTTCTTGCCTAAAATACTAAATAAATAAAGAGAAACAGTTTTATAGCTTACCTACTAGTTTATATTGATCTAACGCTTATCCTATGGGACGTCCCCTGGAATGCATGCATTACTAAACAATAAGTTTGGATTCTACGTACCTTGAAACGTAAACCAACAAATTTCTAGTACCTAGAGGTTACAATTTTTTCTTGGTCGTTTCCAAAGGTTCATTATTGAAAATAATAAACCAAAAGGGACCCAAAAATTCCTCATACATTCAGTGATGCCATAATACCTGGGTCAAATCCGTTATTGCGTCAGTTGTGGAAGGTTTCCATTTTCTCCCGAAAAAATGCAAAATCGGGAAGGAACAGTTTTGGAATTCACCACCTCAGTTCGACAGTAATGTGAAGAATAAGCAGAGTATTGAGCCGAACAGGTTAAACTTGCCTGTTGAAGTAAGCCATCAGATGGAAAATAGTCTTGCAGTACTTGACAGGACCAGGTTGCAGTGTACTGACGACGTCGAAAGCCATCAGCACGTTAAGGATGAGCAAAGGACCCCAGCAGATGACGAAAATGATCACTACAGCCACCAACATCTTGATTACCTGAAATTAAAGAAGAAACATTGAAGCAATCATTTCTTAACCAATTCAAAAACAGCCAAGTTTTGATGGGCAGCGTAGCTCCTTCACACATAAGATGACTCGGACATTGAAAAAAGTTCATTCATGAGGCATGACTTAATGCGCGAATTTTCAAAGAAATCTCTAATGCTACGTGAGAGAGTAGTCAGTCTTATGGGGGAGGCTTATTGAACTTATCGCTAAAATTATACAATAAACCCCCTTATTAAAATTTTTTAAACCAAAAATACTCCTTTCGAAACCTCGAACTCATGAAGTAGATAACCACCCGTAAATTATTATTGTTTTCCTATTTTCAATATACCATACCAACATACTGTAAGCACAGGGTACATTTTTAAAATGCACAGGGTACATCGTTTTAAAATTGCAGTACTCCATATTCATGCTCTCCTCGTTACCCCGAACTAATAGAGTACCCATAAGAATTTTTTCGAATTTGGTTTATTATGTTCAATAATGAACCTTTTGAATCGACCAAGAAAAAATTTTTATAACATCCCCTCAAAATTTGATGGTCTACGTTTCAAGGTACGTAAAATCCAAAAATCGAATAAAAACGCTGCAAATTATTACACAACGGTTTATTATTTTTATATAGGTCACTCGTCTACAAAATCACCAACTAAGTATCCAATATGAAGAAAAAAAGAAAAAAAAGAAAAAAAAAAACAAAATCACCAACCATCGATCGCATTGTGGTCAGCTAAAATTTTAACGGAGATTAGGCCTCTTTTGCGACTCACACTCGTGTTTTGATTTATATATATATATATATTTCAATATAAACCCTTAAATTTTCGTAGGGAGCGAACAGTTTGTCCTACAGAGCTCCGCGTGGTCTCAAAAAATTCTAAAAACTCCATAGAATCTTAAATTGAAGGAAAAACAATACCTTTATATCGAAATTTTTTGAGTTAGGGCTTTTTCAAAATTTCAAAATTGATTTTGGAACCCTTAGGAGTGACCTACATCAACCAAAAGCTTCGGGGCACAACTAGACCCCAAATGGAGCCTACATACCAAATTTCATCAAAATCGGTCAATGCTAAGTGGCAAAAGTGCCGCGTACGGCGTACGGCGGACGGACGGCCAAATTTTTATTCGATTTTTGGATTCTACGTACCTTGAAACGTAAACCATCAAATTTTGAGGGGGTGTTAAAATTTTTTTTTTCTTGGTCGATTCCAAAGGTTCATTATTGAAAATAATAAACCAAAATTTGGCCGTCCGTCCGCCGTACGCGGCACTTTTGCCACTTAGCATTGACCGATTTTGATGAAGTTTGGTATGTAGGCTCCATTTGGGGTTTAGTTGTGCCCCGATGATTTTGGTTGATGTAGGACTGTTCTAAGGGTTCAAAAATGAATTTTAAAATTTTGAAAACGCCCTAACTAAAAAAAGTTAGAAATAAAGGTATTGTTTTTTCTTCAATTTAAGATTCTATAGAGTTTTTAGAATTTTTTGAGACCACGCGGAGCTCTGTAGGACAAACCGTTCGCTCCCTACGAGAATTTAAGGGTTTTACGTACGATAAATCAGAAACACGAGTGTGAATCGCAAAAGATGCCTAATCTCCGTTCAAATTTTAGTTGACCGAAATGCGATCGATGTTTTTCTTCATGTTGGATGGTTGGTGGCTTTGCAGACGAGTGATCAATATAGAAAAATAATAAACCATTGTTTAATAATTTGCAGCGTTTTAGTATAATACCTACCATACCAATATACTGTATGCACAGGATATGTTCTAAACATTTTAGTACTCCATATTCATTCCCTCTCATCTTCACCCCGACTCACAGAGTTCTCACACGTGTATTGCTATTTTTCCGATTTTCAGTGTACCCACCATACCAACAGTATATTGGTACTAGCTGAAAAGCCTACTAAAAGCAGGCAAAGACTATTCCTCCGACTCTCCTCCCGCCACCAACTCCCTCCGACTCCTCCCGCCCCCAAACCCTCCGACTCCTCTCGCCTCCGACTCCTCCCGCCCCAACCCCTCCGAATCCTCTCGCCCCCAACCCCTCCGACTCCTCTCGCCCACGACCCTTCCCGCCCCAACCCCTCCGACTCCTCTCGCCTCCGACTCCTCCCGCCCCCAACCCCTCCGACTCCTCTCGCCTCCGACTCCTCCCGCCCCCAACCCCTCCGACTCCTCTCGCCTCCGACTCCTCCCGCCCCCAACCCCTCCAGCCTACAACTCTCCCTCTGCCACGACCCCTCCGTGCATACGTACGTACGTACGTACGGTTGGCGTTTTATATAATTAGATGGTATGGAGTTCGGGGATAGTATAGAGCATAGATATGGAATACTAACATTTTTAACATGTACTCTGTGCATACAGTAGGTATTGTATACACAGAGTACATGTTAAAAATGTTAGTATTCCATATCAATGCTCTTCTCGTCACCCCGAACTCCATACCATACCAATATACTGTATGCACAGGATATGTTCTAAAAATGTTAGTACTCCATATTCATTCTCTCTCATCTTCACCCCGACTCATCGAGTTCCCACACATATTGTATTTTTTTCGATTTTCAGTATACCTACAATACCAACATTCTGTATGAACACGGTATGTTTTGGAGATGTTAAGAATCCATATTCATGTTCTACTCTTCAATATTGGAGCATAGTTGTATCTCTGTCGTACCAACTGTTCGAGTAGAATAAATAATATAGGTAGTTCATTATTTCTACAATATTACTGAGCAAAGAGAAAGCCGCGACCTTCGCAGATGTGGCGAAGAATGAAGGAAATAATAAAACCGTTGAGTAATAACTTGCAGTGTTTTTGTTGAGTTTCACGAGTTACGGACAGTAAGAGGAAAAGTGAAGAAACGACCTGTTTTACCTGCTGACGAACACAGTTTCGCCATGTAAATTAATAAAAAAGAAATTTTAATATAAAATAGGTATAATAATGGCCAAAAAAACCAAATTGCCTATAGATTTTGGTTTATTATTTTCAATAATAAGCCTTTGGAATCGAGCAAGAAAAAAAAAATTTTAACCCCCCCTCAAAATTTGATGTTTTACGTTTCAAGGTACGTAGAATACGAAAATCGAATAAAAATATTTCCGTCCGTCCGCCGTGCGCCGTACGCGGCACTTTTCTTAGCAACACTGGACCGATTTGGTTCAAATTTGGTATATGGGCTCCATTTGGGGTCTAGTTGTGCCGCGAAGCTTTTGGTTGATGTAGGTCACTTCTGAGGGGTGAAAATTAAGGGTTGAAATTTTCAAGAGTGCCCTAGCTCGAAAACTCTCGAAATAAAGGTATAGTTTTTTCACCAATTTTAAATAGTATTGAATTTTTAAAAATTTTTGAGACCACCCGGAGCTCTGTAGGACAAACCGTTCGGTCCCTACGAGTACTTGAAGGTTTTCCTTCGATAAAACAGAATCATGAGTGTGAATCGCAAAAGAGGTCTAATCTCCATTCAAATTTTATCGGACTAAAATGCGATCGCTGTTCATTTCTTCGATTTGTATACAGTTTTGCCTTCTGCGTAATCAAATTTCCATATGAAGCTTTCTATTTTTCCAATCGAGTGTGAAGCGTTTAGTTCTTTCTAATAAACTTGATTGTGAAGGTGTGAAGCCAGTATGGTGAGGTAGGTAGTACCTAGCTGGTAGGTAAAAAAAAGTTGGTAGGTAAAAAAAATGTTGGTGGGTGAAAAACGCTGCAAATTATTGCTCAAAGGCTTCTTCACTCTTCAGATCACTGATCAACTGAGTGAGCTCCAAAGCCATTTTTACTCCTATTGAATGGAAGTGCTCTTCCAGGCGTCTCCAGCATTCGAGAGGATCTTCTTCACTCTTCAGTTCACTGATCAGCTGAGTGAGCTTCAAAACCATTTTTACTCCTATTGAATGGAAATGCTCTTCCAGGCGTCTCCAGCATTCGAGGAGATCTTCTTCACTCTTCAGATCACTGATCAGCTGAGTGAGCTCCAAAACCATTTTTACTCCTATTGAATGGAAATGCTCTTCCAGGCGTCTCCGGCATTCGAGGAGATCTTCTTCACTCTTCAGATCACTGATCAGCTGAGTGAGCTCCAAAACCATTTTTACTCCTATTGAATGGAAATGCTCTTCCAGGCGTCTCCAGCATTCGAGGAGATCTTCTTCACTCTTCAGATCACTGATCAGCTGAGTGAGCTCCAAAACCATTTTTACTCCTATTGAATGGAAATGCTCTTCCAGGCGTCTCCAGCATTCGAGGAGATCTTCTTCACTCTTCAGATCACTGATCAGCTGAGTGAGCTCCAAAACCATTTTTACTCCTATTGAATGGAAATGCTCTTCCAGGCGTCTCCAGCATTCGAGGAGATCTTCTTCACTCTTCAGATCACTGATCAGCTGAGTGAGCTCCAAAACCATTTTTACTCCTATTGAATGGAAGTGCTCTTCCAGGCGTCTCCAGCATTCGAGGAGATCTTCTTCACTCTTCAGATCACTGATCAGCTGAGTGAGCTCCAAAACCATTTTTACTCCTATTGAATGGAAGTGCTCTTCCAGGCGTCTCCAGCATTCGAGGAGATCTTCTTCACTCTTCAGATCACTGATCAGCTGAGTGAGCTCCAAAACCATTTTTACTCCTATTGAATGGAAATGCTCTTCCAGGCGTCTCCAGCATTCGAGGAGATCTTCTTCACTCTTCAGATCACTGATCAGCTGAGCGAGCTCCAAAGCCATTTTCAATCCTATTGAATGGAAGTGCTCTTCCAGGCGTCTCCAGCATTCGAGGAGATCTTCTTCACTCTTCAGATCACTGATCAGCTGAGTGAGCTCCAAAACCATTTTTACTCCTATTGAATGGAAATGCTCTTCCAGGCGTCTCCAGCATTCGAGGAGATCTTCTTCACTCTTCAGATCACTGATCAGCTGAGCGAGCTCCAAAGCCATTTTCAATCCTATTGAATGGAAGTGCTCTTCCAGGCGTCTCCAGCATTCGAGGAGATCTTCTTCACTCTTCAGATCACTGATCAGCTGAGTGAGCTCCAAAACCATTTTTACTCCTATTGAATGGAAGTGCTCTTCCAGGCGTCTCCAGCATTCGAGGAGATTTTCTTCACTCTTCAGATCACTGATCAGCTGAGTGAGCTCCAAAACCATTTTTACTCCTATTGAATGGAAGTGCTCTTCCAGGCGTCTCCAGCATTCGAGGAGATTTTCTTCACTCTTCAGATCACTGATCAGCTGAGTGAGCTCCGAAGCCATTTTCAATCCTATTGAACGCAGGAAGCTGAAATTTGAGAGGGAAGGTCAAGGGAGAATACAGATGGTGGTAGGTGCTATCGATGGAGAACCAGTGATCTATACAGAAGGTTGATCTATACAGAAAATAATAAACCTTTGAGCAATGATTTGCAGCGTTTTATTTGAATTTTACATAAAAAATGATCGGGGAAGGAATGAACAATAGGGAAATAGGAAGACGGAGATAGCACCTGCCAAGGTCCACTCCGTATTCAAAAGCAAAATGAAAGAGTTAATTTCAAGTAAATGCAAATATTAAGGGAGATTAACCCGAGACCCTTGTTATCAACATAACGTATAGGTATGTGCGTTATTTGGGTTATTAATTCCGAAGTGGTCTGATTTTTAACCAGATTTCCTCATATTTAAAAGCTATCGTTATTTGCAAATGGTTATCAATCTAATAATTGAGCACCTGCCCGTTGAGTACCAACTGACGTTGAAAGATAGAATATTGTTAATGAAAGAAAAACACAACCTCACAGCTGAAGATTGATAAGGAGGTCTTCAAAAACGGAAATCATTCCCTATTTTGAGATCAGTTGGCTGTAGTTTATCGAACTGGGTCCAGATCCACGACATGGACATACGAGGTTGGTACACAGTTCTATAATACAGTTCTTTAACTAGTACACGTTTAGACAAATTTAGAAAACAATAATTTTCATGGTTGCTTATTTTATGCAATGGAGAAAATCAAATGTATAGACATAATTGAAAATTGATTGATGGGTAGAGAAGACAATCGAGAACAACTTTTTAATGCATTACTTATATTAAAACGAATGGTTTACAACCTATCAATTAATTTTCAACTACATCTCTGAAAATACAGGAAAAACTGGGTAGTCTCATTCGATTCAAAAAAATTCAATACTATGGGTTTCACGGTTGAGCTTATCGTGCTAAACGTGTTAGTAGTAAACTTGTTAAACAAAAAAAAAAAAAAAAAAGCGTGAACAATCGACTCTTGTTAAACGTGCTAAAGTCTCATCACTCCTTCTTCTTCGATTAGGTGGCTAGACCGCAGCCAAGAGGGTTATATGGTTATTGTGTGGAACGATTCGGTGGAGGAAGTGTGAACAACAAGGGGAAAATGCCATAAATTCGGTAAAAATGTAAAAAAAACTCGGCGCTTTGCGCCTCGGCGGGGGGCTCCGCCCCCCTGCACCCCCCGGTTTATTTCTTTTTCCATACTCTGTATGAAATCATAGGAACACAGAATGTGTTTTTGCGATACTAGTCATCCGTTAAATAAAAAACAACAATAATAAATGTGGAGTTGACATTAACATGACAACCAATAAACATATCACCAGATGTTTTTTCTGTCGCTTTTTCGTGACGATTTTTTTTCGGTAGGTAGGTCATCGCAAAAACACATTCTATGTTAAAACACATCTACTATGTCCAGTATTGTATTATTATTATTCCATGACAAAGAAACAAGCAAGGTTTTTTTGACCACAGAGTACAGGGGACAACTTTTATACTACCTGTAGATTGTTTACAGATTTTTTACATTTTCACTGAAAACTTGAGAATTACTCACTGCAGTCATGCCGAAGAATGGTTATAAACAAGAACTTGTTGATGAAGTAGTCAAGAAAACAGTTTTTCGAATTTTTCCTTCACTTTCATTGCGTCCAATTGCTCCTCCCAACCACTTTTCTCTTCCCTCCATACCTCCATGAGACCTTCATACCTCCAACTCAAATAACTCACAAAATAACCGAGACAAACAAACAGACTCCAACTCAAAAAACGCTACAAATCATTAGGTACTCAAAGGTTTACTATTTTCTGTATAGATCCCTCCCCACCAACCGTAGGTACCTACTACCTACTAGGGCATTTTTGAAAATTTCAAACCCAACGCCCTCGCAGGTAGTAGGTACTTATGGTTGGTAGGGAGGGATCTATACAGAAGGGTGATCTATACAGAAAATAATAAACCTTTGAGCAATAATTTGCTTTTTTTTTACTTACCAACTTTTTTACCTACCAACTATTGGTAGGTACTACCTACCACACCATACTGCCTTCACACCTTCACAATCAAGTTTATTTAAACTGAATACAAATCGAAGAAATAAACAGCGATCGCGTTTTAGTCAGATAAAATTTGAACGGAGATTAGACCTCTTTTGTCATTCACACTCGTGATTCTGTTTTATCGAAGGAAAACCCTTAAGTATCTACTCGTGAGGAGCGAACGGATTGTCCTACAAAGCTCCGAGTAGTCTCAAAAATTGTTAAAAATTCAATAGGTACTATTTAAAATCGGTGGAAAAACGATTCCCGTATTTCGAGAGTTTTCGAGCTAGGGCACTCTTGAAAATTTCAACCCTCAATTTTCACCCCTTAGAAGTGACTGACATCAACCAAAAGCTTCGCGGCACAACTAGACCTAGGGATGGCAACGATATATCGATATATTACGTTTGATATATCGATATATTTGTATCGATATAGAGATCCGATAATATCGGTCAATATCGATGTATTTACCGATATATCGCGACTTATTTTCAACAAGTAAAAATTAAATATTGAAATGAATGGATGAGAAAGGACGCCTGAACATTTAAAAATATCAAGTAATTTTATTCTAAATTTCGTAGGTACCTACGTGATGGGTTGATTTCAGACTGTAGACTTCAGCTCAAGCATGATTCTGTACATAGTTGACACCTACAGTGGCTCTCAAGGCTCAGTAAATTACTTGACTTGAGCCAAAAGTAATGGAGGCTTGTTTAGATCAAAGCTACCTACTATACGATGTGAAGCAGGTTTTTACAACAATTATTTTCAATTTTGGAGGGTCAAGATTGTCCACAGTACCCTGTCAATTTATAAATTAATTTAACATTGCAATGACATTTTCAGTTTTTGAACAATGAATTTCGATTATTCATACCCAGTAACTTCTGAAAGTAGGTTAATACTTAATTCACCCGGTTTTCCCAAATAGATCTTCCGATATATCGAGTACATCGATATATTTCTTCCAAAATTATGTTAGTAACGTTTCAGTTCACCTACCTGCTTACTTGTTTAAGTTTTTCTAAGTAGATCTTCCGGTATGTCGATAAATGTCTTCCTAAATGATTTTTTATTGTCTTAAAACGTATTAATCCACCTACCTACTTCAACACTTTTTTCCACGTATATCTTTCGATATATCGAAATATCGATACATTTTCTCCGATGTATTGGAGGTATCAATATCTCATCAAAGATAAATCGTTTGATCTGCATATCGATGTATTTTATTCGATATGCCATCTAGTCTAGACCTCAAATGGAACCCATATACCAAATTTGAACCAAATCGGTCCAGTGTTGCTAAGAAAAGTGCCGCGTACTGCGGATGGACGGACATTTTTTTATTCGATTTTCGGATTCTACGTAGGTACCTTGGAACGTAAAACATCAAATTTTGAGGGGGGGTTAGAAATTTTTTTTCTTGCTCGATTCCAAAGGCTGATTATTGAAAATAATAAACCAAAACTAACGATGAAATTAACTAACTCACAAGTAAACTCACTGAGGAACAGCAGGCAATTTGTCGGACATTTTGAATTTTGATGAAAAACCAATACATTTTAAAAGTTTTTGAGCTAGGGCGTTTTTAAAATTTCAGCTTATTTATCACCCTTTAGAAGAGACTGAAATCAACCAAAAGCTTGGGGCACAACTGGATCTCAAATGGAGCCCATATAACAAATTTCATCAAAATCGGTTCCTGGTAACTAAAGAAAGTGGTGGGGGGGTTAATTTTTTTCTGGGTCGATTCCAAAGGTTCATTATTGAAAATTATAAACCAAAATGGTCTTTTCTCTATATTTCTACAGGACTTCTAGTCATCGCGGCAGTCTTGGCCTGTGGATCTGCTGCAAACACTACAGATTGCAACGGATCCGAATACGACTATCCTCTCCCCGGCAGCTGTTGGAGGTACCAGCATTGCTCAGCGGGAAGTAATTCACCTCAAACTAGATGGTGTTTCCCGTTGTTGAGGCGGTTTTCTCGAACTGATTTGAGGTGAGTCATCTACAGATTCGATAAGTGATTTGTCATCGAGCATGAACGAACGAAAACTGCTCCGATTTTGAACTGTGGTTTCGTGGATAGTATTTATCTACCTAAAGTCAACCCTTTTACGAGGTGTAATCATTCCAAATCATTGTTCTTTTTCGATGAAATTATCAGTTTCCCTCGATCTTGTTGCTTCCGAGTCTTTCAAGGTAACGGAAGCTTTGTTTTCACTTTTCAAGGTCGAAAAAAAAAATTTTACAAAATCAAAATTTCCACTTGCGTTTTACGTATCAGACCTTTCCATAACAATTTTGGTTCCGTGTATGTCTGTCTGTCTGTCATGAAATCCTTGTCAGACCCATAACTTTTACATTTCTCATCTGATTTCGATGACATTTTTGGGGATTGTGCGGGTTGGCATGCAGATGAGAATGATATGAGAATCATCACGCCCGGACTGATAGTAGCCGCTGCGCATGAGCAAACTTGAAATCCTTGCCACAACCATAACTTCTACATTTTTCATCCAATTTCGAAGACATTTTCAGGAATTTCGCGAGTTGTGGTGGAGATGGTCCCCTTTGAAAATCATGGCCTCCAAATTGAAGTATTATGTGCGCAGCGCAAAAGTGAAATCCTTGGAACAGCCATAAATTGTAGATTTTCCAACAATATTCAGTGCAAGAGAGAGTCTACTTTGAGAGTCTAGAGATTGATGTTTTGAGATTAACCCATTCGATGCGGGAAAAAAAGAGCCCCATCCTGAAAATTTTCACTTCGATAATAAAATTTCAAATTTCTAATTTCAAATTTCAAAAGTTTTTTATTGTTGTGGTACAAAGTGTATAAACAATCGTCAAACAAGAAAAAATAACAAGCTCAATATACACGTCATTACATTAATTCATTGGTAATAAATAAAATAAAAATGTAGGTATATAACATAAACAATCTAATCTGTATGAAGAAGTAAATGATGATCAGAATTTGATGCCGAAGTAGTCGCGCGGATCATGCAACTCCTCATCGATCAGAAGGAGTTTCAGACGTGTGGATAGTTGCTCTTTCGGAAGACTTTGCCACATTCCAGGTAAAGAGTTATAAAAGCGTACGCCATTATGGATCGGGTTCGTCTTCTGACTTGTAGTCAAACGGAATGATGGGGGGCGCAGCTCGTGACGATGCCTAGTTTGGTAGCCATGAACATCCGACCCGCAATGAATGTCACTTAAGTTTTCACGTACATACATTAAACATCTATGAACATACAGACCCGGAACCGTCAGGCAATGCAACTTCCTGAAATAGCCTCTGCAGCTCTCGTTATATCCCAAATTGAACAGGGTCCTGATGGCTGCTTTTCGCTGCTTAAAGATACATATCCAATTTGGTGAACTACCCCTCAATGCAATCATATATGTCACTCGGCTCATGAACAGAGAGAAGAACGCCGAGCGCAGGACAGGGAAAGATACTGCCGTGGAAAGCCGACGGAGGGCAAAATTACTTGTTGCCAGCTGTGATCGCAGTTCGTCAATGTGGGTATTCCAACACAACCGATTGTCCATTCGAAGCCCCAGAAAACTGGCGGAGGACTCCAGTGGACCATTCAGACGGAATCGAAGGTCTTGTGTTTTAGTGGTGTTGAGCACCAAACTATTCGCGTTACACCATTCTACGATCAACGCGTCGCAAAAGTTGAGCCCTTCATCAAGTGCAGCATCACTTGTCCCGGTAGCTAGCACGGTCGTGTCATCGGCATTTAGGTGTATTTCGCCCTTCAGTTCATCAAACTGGTAAGCCAGATCGTTTGCAAATAAGAGAAACAGTGTTGGGCCAAGAATTGAACCCTGCTTCACTCCGCTTGAGATTGGTGCTGCTGTGGAGACCCCACCACTATAAAATACCGTCTGGCTCCATCCTCTCAAGAAACCTTCGAAGAAAGTAAGGGCTGAATGACCGAACCCATAATAATTTTCAATTTTCATGTTAGATGTTTGACTTGCAATTACGCGAGGCAGGTCAAAACTGACAACCCAACGGTCGGGACAATTTGAAGGGGGGCGCTCTAATGGGGTAGTTGCATGGGTCGGAATTTCGTGTTTTTGACTTCAGATTCTAATTTAGCGTACTTAAAAACGTATCTACACCAGTTTTCAGTTCGAAATTCCATTTAGTTTAGCCGTATTTCAATAAAGAAGTACCGTACTTTTTAGTGCTGGCGGGCCACTCCTCTTACGTCATCCCTAAACGAGAATCTCACGATAGAGTGCGTTGAGATCACTGCCATTGTGGACAATTCGAGTCAGAAACGTTGAAATATAGTTGCAAAATAATGGTGATGATTAAAAAAACTTTGAAATATATTTTTCAAGCTTTACATGTTTGAATTAATCGTTTGAATTGAAAGTTTTGAAGCATATTTTGGATGTTTTTCTTGTTGCAACGTTGGCGCCATGGACCTAGGTCCACTATGGATACTAGTCCATGCTTGGCCCCCTTCACACCCGTGACGTAGCCCCCACCCCGCAGCGTCCAAGCCGTGTGTAGGTTTTCCCGCCTGAATCCGAGAATCCCGTTCTTTGAAAATATCTCTAAATTTTTAGGAAGCGTTTCTGGGAGTTTTATTTGCAGGTACGTACTTCAATAGAGATTCTCTACACAGAAAAAATGAAAAAAAAATATCATGCAACTACCCCATTGTTAGGCATGGCATCATAATATCGTCGGCTTACAGGAGAAAGGAACTATGTCAATTTTTCGATTTTCGGGTTATTGCGGTTCCTACAGTAATTATTCACGATCTTTCGATTGGTGTGGTCTATTTTCGTGTCAGATCAACAGGAAACCAGGGAAACGCAGCTACAAGAAGCACTAAGTCATAATGCAGTTGAATATTTACATGAGAAAGGCATTAGGAAGATTGTTTGGAGAAGTGTGCCTTTCACCTGTCAAAGCTCAAGCCGGTAGTAAACGGAGACTGGACGACAGTGCCTCTCCTGTCGATAATATTGCGATTTTCGTCAAGTTTGCCATTCATTGCGGGAAAATGCTTCGATTGTCGTAGTAGGTAGGCAAATAATACTTTACAGATCATCGAACAAAAATTCATGGAATGTGGCCATTCATACATGGAGGTAGATTCCATGCACAGTTCAATAGAGACTTCCAAAAATAAACATGGATGTGTTTTCCAACCATGATTGGGAAAACATTTTCAAACTGGCGAGACGAAAGAATCCGTTCACAACGAAGGAGATGGAATTCAAAGACTTCTTGGACCTAAAAACACTTGTAGCAACATCCATCGATTTTGATTCTCAACGTTGATTTATGGTTTTAAATTCTACAGCATAAACTAAAACATGTTAAAGAGTCTAAAGCCGGGGTTTCAGTAATCTGCGGATTTCTAAGCTGAAGATAGCCCGATTTTGAGGCACTCCCGACTTGAAATGCGTTTTTCTGAAAATGGGACTTTCGGACATAGTGCCTATCTCTGTTAAACCGACGATATGATGTCATCGTAATATGATGCATCGTAATATGCATGCATCATATTATGATGCCACCCGCATGGGACGAAAACCGCCATGGCATCATAATATATGATGCCATCCGCACTGAATGGGTGCATCGGATCATCTCATACAATCGGGTTATGGATACGAGGAAGCTATGTGCCACACCCACTTGGCAGACGTTTTTGCTTCCGAGTCTACCAAGGCAGCGGAAGCTTTGTTTTCACTTTTCAAGGACGAAAAAAAAGTTCTCCAAAATCAAAATTTCCACTCGCGTTTTGCGTTTTAGACCTTTTTGAACAATTTTGGTTCCGTGTCTGTGTATCTGTCTGTCTGTGTGTCGGTCTGTCTGTCCGTCTGTCATGAATTCCTTGTAACGCGCATAACTATACGGTGTTATTGTCCGATTTCTATGAAATTTTCAGGGATTGTGCGGGTTGGTGTGTAGACGGTCCCCTATGAAATCATCATTCCCAGACTGATAGAAGCGACTGCGCATGCGCAAACGTGAATTCCTTGTAACGGCCATAACTTCACATTTTCAACCCGATTTCGATGAAATTTTCAGGCATGTTACAGATTAGTATTTAGATGGTCCCCTATGAAAATCGACACCTTCGGACTGATAGTAGCCACTGCGCATGCGCAAACGTGAATTTCCTTGTAACGGCCATAACTTCCACATTATCCATCCGATTTCAATGAAATTTTCAGGGATGTTACAGAGTAGTGTTTAGATGGTCCCCTATGAAAATCACAGAGAATTGTTTTTCATAGAGGGGTTCATTCATAGAGTGATGGTCTCCTGTGAGAATCTCAAATCCCATTAATTGCAAGGCTTCGGTAGCTCAGAGGATAAAATCTTGATCTGAGCTCCTAAGGTCTCGGGTTCGAAACCCAGCTGAGGCTATGTATATTTTTGATCCAATCACATACACCTACTCACTTAATTTTTCATCCGAATTTGATGAAATTTTCTAGGATTGTCCAGATTAGCGTGTAGATGGTCCCCTATGAGGGTAGTGGAAGGTACTTAGAGAGAGGTGTTTTGAGATTATTTACAATGCATCGGATCATCTCATACAATCGGGTTATGGATACGAGGAAGCTATGTGCCACACCTACTTGGCAGACGTTTTGCTTCCGAGTCTACCAAGGTAGCGGAAGCTTTGTTTTGACTTTCCAAGGACGAAAAAAAAGTTTTCCAAAATCAAAATTTTCACTCGCGTTTTGCGTTTTAGACCTTTCTGAACAATTTTGGTTCCGTGTCTGTGTGTCTGTCTGTCTGTGTGTCTGTCCGTCTGTCATGAATTCCTTGTAACGCGCATAACTATACGAAGTTATTGTCCGATTACGATGAAATTTTCAGAGAATGTGCGGGTTGGTGTGTAGACGGTCCCCTACGAAAATCATCATCCCCGGACTGATAGAAGCGACTGCGCATGCGCAAACGTGAATTCCTTGTAACGGCCATAACTTCAACATTTTCCATCCGATTCCAATGAAATTTTCAGGAATGTTACAGATTAGTATTTAGATGGTTCCATATGAAAATCATCACCTTCGGACTGATAGTAGCCACTGCACATGCGCAAACGTGAATTCCCTTGTAACGGCCATAATTTCCACATTTTCCAGGGATTATGTGGATTAGGTTTTAGATGGTCTCCAATGAAGATCATCACCACCGGACTGATAGTAGCCACTGCGCATGCGCATACGTAAAATCCTTACAACAGCCATAACATTTACATTTTTCATCCGATTTCAATGAAATTTTCAGGGATGTTACAGATTAGCGTGTAGATGGTCCCCTATGAGGGTAGTGAAAGGTACTTAGAGATTAGTGCTTTGAGGTTAACTACTAGGCATCGGACCATCTATATAATCGGGTTATGGGTACGAGGAAGCTATGTGCCACACCCACTTGGCTGACGTTTTTGATTTTGCTCAAATTATGGACGAGGGAAGTTTGGGGCCGGGTCCTTTTATAATATACATTGGTTTCATACGATCAATAGGAGCCATAGTAAACGACAAAACTGAAAAATCATCAACATCATCACGAACGACCCCACAATTTTTCCAGTTTTTTTGTCAAATAACCAGCAACATGATCGTAATAATCAAATTTCGTATTTTTACCTACTCAACAGGTATTTGCACACCAACTAATTATAGAAGCCCTCATTTTGGAGGCTCTACTCCGTTTCGATCAGTGTAGAAGGGCTCTTGCTTACTGGAATAATTTTCAAATTATACTGCTGGAATTTAATATTTTTGTATGATACAATATTCAGTAAGTTTATATTGATTCGATTTGTTTTCTAGATGTGAATGGGCCTGGGAAGTAGATTGCGGAGCTTCACCGTCTCCACCACCACCACCACCTACACCACCACCTCCGCCACCTCCAACAGCTGCACCAACTCAGCCACCTACACCACCACCTCCGCCACCAACAGCTGCACCAACTCAGCCACCTACCCCACCACCTCCGCCACCGACAGCTGCACCAACTCAGCCACCTACAGCAAAACCTACTGCACCACCTCCACCACCACCTCCGCCACCAACCGCTGCACCAACTCAGCCACCTACAGCAAAACCTACTGCACCACCTCCACCACCACCTCCGCCACCAACCGCTGCACCAACTCAGCCACCTACAGCAAAACCTACTGCACCACCTCCACCACCACCTCCGCCACCAACAGCTGCACCAACTCAGCCACCCACAGCAAAACCTACTGCACCACCTCCACCGCCACCAACCGCTGCACCAACTCAGCCACCTACACCACCACCTCCGCCACCAACAGCTGCACCAACTCAGCCACCTACAGCAAAACCTACTGCACCACCTCCACCACCACCTCCGCCACCAACCGCTGCACCAACTCAGCCACCTACAAAAAAATCATTCATTGATAGAGCCTATCAACACATACGCGACAAGATTCCACATTTTCCACCTCGTTGAAAACAAACATTTGCTGTTAAATATGTTTGCCTTAAATGAAAGGATATGCTACGACTCTCAATACCCACAAATAAAATCATTATGATTTCTGTGAAAACTCAATTATCAGCTCCTATGTTGGTGTTCATAACCATCTCTCTAAGGATTGTTGTTGTAAATGATGGAGGATGGATCTCTGTTCATTCCTATCTGTTGTCAGATAAATATCTTTTTCTACTATGAAAAAGAATATCTCTCGCACTTTGCGGCGATCAAAACATTTATAATTCAAAATTGTATGGGGCCAAAACATGTGGACAAAATCAATAACAAACTTGACAACACAACTGGAGGAGTTTCATAACAGATTGTTATATCCACATCAAGATTTCATTGTATGTTATAGAATCATGATTTTCCGTTAAGGTATTATTTTGTTCTCAATATGAAAGCCTGTAACAGCCTTGATAGCTGCGAGCCAGGATCAGGTAGTAAAAACGCTGCAAATTATTACACAATGGTTTATTATTTTTCTCTATTGATCACTCGTCTGCAAAGCCATCAATCATCTAACATGAAGAAAAACATCGATCGCTTTTCGGTCAGCTAAAATTTGAACGGAGATTAGGCCTCTTTTGCGATTCATACTCGTGTTTCTGATTTATCGTACGTCCAACCCTTAAATTTTCGTAGGGAGCGAACGGTTTGTCCTACAGAGCTCCGCGTAGTCTCAAAAAATTCTATAGAATCTTAAATTGAAGGAAAAACAATACCTTTATATCAAAATTTTCTGAGTTTTTTTGGGAGTTTTCAAAATTCATTTTGGAACCCTTAGAATTGACCTACATCAACCAAAATCTTCGGGGCACAACTATGGAGCCTAATTAAGAGATTATGGAGCCTTAATTAAACAAATAATTGGAATTCAGAGTCAAGGAAAATGTTTGAAAGAAACAACTTATGATAAAATAATAGACAATTATCTATAAACAAGTGATTAGTAGGTATTTAGGTACGTACTCAGTCGAGATCTTCTCTAAAAATGCCAACAAAATAGGTAATTCACAGAATTTTCATTCCGTTAATGTTCTTCTAACAACATCGCGATTTGCAAAAGGTTTCATTCTGCCTGGAAATGGAGAATTAAGTAGGTACCGTCACCGGGGGAGATTCGGGAGGGTTTTCACTGTAAATCGTGTAGCCCAGCCTGTACAGGACATTTAGGAAAGAAGGGACCTCAGGCTATTCACCTGTGTATCGGAATCGAAATACCCTCACAGGAAGGCGAATAAATGTTTTTTTCAAAGGTACCTACGTCCCAACTCTCCTCAATCCGTAGTGACAATGGACCGGACCGAAGTGACTATCCTTGTTTTCGTCAATTTTTCAATTCTAAATTATTTAAAGGAGACTTGAGACCAATGTCTATGTTTTAAATAAGGGAAATGGCCATCATTGTGGAAAAATATGGAAAATACATTACACAATGGGATTTATTAAATTTGAACTCTTATTTCTTTCCAGTCATTGTGTATGAGAACGGGAAACCTTGGAACGTCTCGCCATCGGGCGAGCGTATTCTACGAAAGAAACCTTCTCGTTAGGGTTGAACAATGGTGCGGGTCGATAATAGGAAAGAGAAGGATTACAAAAGAGATCTAGAAACCAAGAAAAATTGATAAACTGTCAAAGAATGTTGAGTCCCGACTCGTCTCATGAAATGTGGTGTCAACTCTTTCACTTCAGCAAAACCGCTGATACCTAACAGTCAACAAAGTGGAGGAGAATACTTGGAATTCTCAGATTATTCTCACTGAGCAGTATATAATATGCTTAAATAAAAACTTACAACAGATGATCGGCGTCTTTTGCTCTCATGAATTTTAGGGGCCCCTTTGAGAAACATGTAAAACAATGATAATAACAACCTGTTGATGGGAGGCACGTTGACGCGCTTTGAGGTGATAGGTAGCACTTATAATTTACATTGGTAAGGTATCAAATGTTGAGACAGAATGAGGTTACTAAGTTGACGGTGGCGCTCGCAGTGGCTACATTCATAACTTTTTGCATAAAATCTCAACTCCCCCGTCTCCCTCGGTGACGGTATCTAGTCGGTGTAAACCTATAAGTTGTATAAGATGTGTAACATGATTTTCAGGATCATGTTCCAAGAGTTTGAGATTGAAAAACTTCAACATGTCTGAGACTGGGTTCCCAATTGAGTAGGGGAAGGGCGGGTAAAACCGGGTACCTAATATGTTTTCATTATTTTGACTCTCCTGTAATTCTTATTTTGCCAAATATGAACTGGTTGTAATTATACACAACTAGACTATTGTGTCCTGTTCCGGATATGAAGAAATTCGGTCTAACTTTTTCCAAAATTCAAATTTTTTACGAAATCCCAAAATTGCTATTTTTGAGGAAGGGGTGGGTAAAACCGGGTACCTTTGATAAAAGTCAAAAATATGACCAAAGAAAATTCTATTATGTAAAAATCATCAAAAAATGAGGAATTAAATACTTCAAATTTGGGGAAATGTGACAAAAAATCACTTCATATGAATTTGTGGCACGAGATCAGTGCAGAAGGCGCAAACAAACGGTTTGCCTTCGTCGGGGTCGAATCCAGAGCAGCTGTCGTGTGCTGTTTCGCTGCAAACTGAGCAAATTGACCAACTGTCACCCAGGGCTATTTTGGAGATGTGATGGTTGCAGTGCACGCAGGAATCAGCATTGCCATCGTCGTTGTCGTCGGTTGAAATAATAAAACCTAAAAGAAGGGCATTCATTGAGTTGAAGATGGGGTCATACCGGGTACCCGATTTAACCCCGTCCTTTGGTACCCGGTATGACCCCACCGATGGTCTTCTACCAATATGGCCGCCACCACAAAAGGAAAGCGTTCCTATGCACTGCAATTAAAGCAAAACGAAGTTTAATGATATCTCAACACATTCTGACACTTACCGTGGGAATTCCCGACGACAGGACCAAAGTGGGTAAAAGTGAAAAACGGCTCTCGATAATTTTCAATTACAAGTATCGGAAAAATATTCGCACAAACGTAATCGACGGCCTTCTTTGATGTGGTCTAACAGTGCTCTGCTCCACGAGGTGTGGGGATTAACATATTATTGGCAGGCGGCAGGTAGCAGCACATACAGGGGGGTTAAGTAGGTACCCGGTATGACCCCAGTACCCGGTTTTACCCGCCCTTCCCCTAGGTTCATATTTTATTACTGCGAGTAACTTGAATTGTGGGCATTGTCTGTTATGACAAATATATACAAAAATAGCGGAGCTTTCTCAAAATGTTGATATTTGCCGGAATATATTTAAAAAGGGGGCTCACTCTGCCTGATACTGTGAGTACAATATGAAAACTACTTAGAGCCTTCGGCCAAAATTACAAAACATGAATACGCTTTAGCCTAGAACGTCAAGTATCGGTCAGCCATCGATGGGACGATAATTATGAGTGTGTATTATACCAGGGCGCTAGCGGATATCACTCTCTAGCAAAGGATGTTTATCGGTATCGCGCTACTTTCGTTACAATCTCATATTAGGTACAACGTATTTCGGCAGCTAGATCCCAGCTATACAGCATATTAATGCCAATTCCTTGGCACAGTGTGTTTAAGAACAATAAAAAAAAAACGCTGCAAATTATTACACAAAGGTTTATTATTTTTCTATACAGGGTATAAGCCTAACTGGTCTGCCATACGGTACCAGTCGATTCTTCAACTAATTTGCAACAAAAAATGTCCCTTAGCTATTTTTTTTAACCCTTCGTTTTCGAGTTATTTTAACTTTACACTTTTTTTTCGTGATTTTGACCTTATGTCATTAAATCGGTCATAACTCCTTCAATTTGCTGTGTAAATTACACTTTGAGGATACCGTAAGAAAGAGCATTAAATTTCCTATCGGATAGATGCCTTAACTTTTTTTTAGTCAAGGTTTGAGACATGAAAACGTCCTCTAAAAAGAGAATTTTACGTAATTTTGGAAACCTCGCATTTTTTTATTTCAAATTGAACTACGAGAACCCATACTTTTTCAAGATGCAAGAACAGTGAAAACTACGCCAGAATTTCAGCTTTCAAACGGTATAATCAAAACATATTCTACAATCGAATTTAAGGGAGAAATTCGGGTTTGAACGCGGAAAAACGTGCATTTTTTCAACGAAATCAGCGCTCAGGCCTCCTGTTTCCGGAGCCCTCGCGGTCTACTGCGGCGCCGACCCACCCACTTCCACAGTCCGACCCCTCAGCTCGACTAGGCGGAGCGCCGATTTCGTTGAAAAAATGCACATTTTTCCGCGTTCAAACCCGAAATTCTCCCTAAATACGGTTGCAGAATATGTTTTGATTATACCATTTGAAATCTGAGATTCTGGCGCAGTTTTCACTGTTCTTGCATCTTGAAAAAGTATGGATTCTCGTAGTTCAATTTGAGATTGAAAGAATGCAAGGTTTCCAAAATTACGTAAAATTCTCTTTTTAGAGGACGTTTTCATGTCTCAAACCTTGACTCAAAAAATAGTTAAGGCATCTATCCGATAGGAAATTTAATGCTCTTTCCAACGGTATCCTCAAATTGTAATTTACATAGCTAATTAATGGAGTTATGACCAATTTAATTACATAAGGTCAAAATCACGAAAAAAAAGTTCAAAGTTAAAATAACTCGAAAACGAAGGGTTTTAAAAAAAATTGCTATGAGACATTTTTTGTTGCAAATTACTTGTAGAATCGACTGGTACCGTATGGCAGACCAGTTAGGCCTACACCCTGTATAGATCACTCGTCTGCAAAGAACACGGCTTTGCCATTGTTACCACAGTTAAGTGAGGAGAATGACGACGAAGGTTTTTAAAAAGACAAAAACCTTAATTTTAACGCACACAAACGTACTATGACACAGATATGAACCAAATGAACAATGTAGGATTGCCCTCTGGGGCTATACAGGGTGTCTACACTTAAGATGGGCATAACTTCAGGGTTCAATTCTACAAGATATTTCCAACAAAAAATGTCTCAGCAATTTTCTTTTAACCCACTCAAAATTCCTTTTTTTTCACTTTGAAGTTTTTCTTCGCGTTTTCGACCTTAAGACACTGATATGGTCATAACTCCCTTATTTCTCCTGAAAAATCAAATCTGACCACACCGTTAGAAAGATCGTTAAATTCCTAAGCTACCTAGTGCAAAATCAGAATCTTTCAGCATTGAAATAGTTTCACAAAACCAAGTCAAAAAGCAAACTTTAAAAATTTTTTGAAACTTGACTTTCTTCGACTAAAGTTGTCACTCTAAATCCCTACCCATTTCGATGGGCGCTCTTCGGAGAAAACATGCTTAAATAATCAGCGTTCGAACGGTCTATCAATTTTTCTTTTAACATTCAAATTGGAAGAGTAAATGAAGCTTGACTGCCAAAAAAGGTGTGTTTTACAGGAAAATTCAGTGTTTTAAGCGGTTTCTGGTCCCCCTCGATCTCAAGATGGCTTGACGATTTTGGTATCATTTCCCATGTGATTTTTTACGCTGAATCCAATTGTGATACTTCCGAATGATTCCGACTGCTAGAAAGTGGATTTTTCGAAGAAAACCTTCGTTTTTCGTACATAAAATACGCATTATTCGTAGATATGGTAGTGAGCATAAAGCAACACCTTTCTACTCAATAGAATGTAGTGAAAATTTAAAAAATTTTAAAGTTTGCTTTTTGACTTGATTTTGTGAAAATATTTTACTGCTGAGAGATTTTGATTTTGCACTAGGTAGCTTAGGAATTTAACGCTCTTTCTAACGGTGTAGTCAGATTTGATTTTTAAGGAGAAATAAGGGAGTTATGACCACATCAGTGCGTTAAGGTCGAAAACGCGAAAAAAACTTCAAAGTGAAAAAAAAGGAATTTTGAGTGGGTTAAAAAAAAATTGCTGAGACATTTTTTGTTGGAAATATCTTGTAGAATTGAACCCTGAAGTTATGCCCATCTTAAGTGTAGACACCCTGTATATACATGTAGAGGGTGATAACATGAGTCCAAGGGTTTTTTGGGTGGACAATCAGTGAGTCATAGTTGAGGTAGGTATTTTATATAACTCCACCAAACCAACTTGAAGAAAAAAATCGTTCGCATTTCGGTCAGCTAACATTTGAACGGAGATTAGGCCTCTTTTGTGATTCATACCCGTGTTTCTGATTTATCGTAAGTCCAACCCTCAAATTCTCGTAGGGAACGAACGGTTTGTCCTATAGGGCTCCGCGTGGTCTCAACAATTTTTTAAAATTCTATACTATCTTAAATTGATGGAAAAACAATACCTTTATATCAAAATTTTTTGAGCTAGGGCGTTTTCAAAATTTCAAACCTTATTTTTCAACCCTTAGAAGTGACCTACATCAATCAAAATCTTCGGGGCAGAACTAGACCCTAAATGGAGCCTACATACCAAATTTCATCAAAATCGGTCAATGCTAAGTGGGGAAAGTGCCGCGTACGGCGTACGGCGGACAGACGACCAAATTTTTATTCGATTTTCGGATTCTACATACACCCATATGTAGAATCCGAAAATTGAATAAAAAATTTAAAAAAAATTTCTTGGTCGATTCCAAAGGTTTATTATTGAAAATAATAAACCAAAAGAGTGGATAAGAGTAGGAAACGTGATTTTTTCCGGAAATGCTATTTTCTGAAATCTTCGATGATCATACCGTGACGTGATGTTGTGGCGACAACAAAGAGATCCTAGTTCCTCCACTCTGTTGGAGGTGGAAAATGAAGAAGAAGTTCGAAATTAACTTTCTGACAGCCTTGAGATTGTATTAAGATAAGAGGGCTTTTTGTTTTCGTCTTGTTTGGTTCAAGTGATACCGGCTGTTTTCATTGCTTTATTTTCGATAAAGGAAGACCAACAAGTTTTTTTTAGAAGGCAAAAAACGGGGGGAATGAAGAAGAGCTTGGCAGCCTGGAGGATCACTTTGCCAAGGAAAGGCGGGCTTTACGGCGCGGGGCCCTACCATGATAGATACAGATAGTATAGTGGCATGTGGCCCTCCTACACTTCTACGTGAATTTTTTTCAACCGCTTCCCGTGGCTTGTTTTTTGTAATTTTCTTTTGATCGATCCGAAAGATAATAAATAAAACGCTAAATTATTTCACAAAGGTTTATAATTTTTCTGTATAGATCACTCGTTCGCAAAGATCGCACCTTTGCCGTTGTCACTTTTTTCCTACCAACCAAAGGTACCTGTGTAGTAGGTTCCTACCTACTACACATACTGCCTTCACACCTTCACAATCAAGTTTATTTGGAAGAAAAAACGTTCCGAACTCGATTCGAAGAAATAGGGAGTTGTGGGTTGGTACATATGAAAATTTGATTACTGGTTGCAAAGGACGCAAAAACTGAATACAACTCAAAGACTAGACCTAGGGACAGCACGATACCACGCGATATAACGGAGTATCGATACTTTTTTGGTATCGATACCGATATTTGTATCGATACTTTTGATGCAAAACTCAAACCGATATATTGTTATCGATACTTTTGCCTAAAATATCGGAGGTATCGATACTTTCTTGACGATATTATCAAAAATTTTACCAAAGTAAATTGGTGAAAAAATACCAAATAAGTAACTAGAAATTAATATCATAATATGGTATTATTATTATGGTATTATTACAATAAATTATACTGTCTGCTATTCTAAAAAAAAATTTATATTGCCTTTCCTAAATTATTAGGGTTTTTGTTTGGATTGAAAAATCATCGGTGGGTTGATTTGAAATATCGTTGGTATCGATACTTTGAGCCGATATTATCGAAGTATCGATATTTTATAATATCGGTATCGAAAAGATATCGGGTATCGATACTTCTTGAAAAATATCGTATGGAAAGGAGTATCGATACTTAGGAGTATCGTGCCATCCCTAACTAGACCTTAAATGGAGCCCATATACCAAATATAATCAAAATCGGTCCATGGGAATTAAGGAAAGTGCTGCGTACAGCGGTCGGACGGAAAACAACAAATTTTGAGGGGGTAAAAATTTGTTTCTTGGTCGATTCCAAAGGATCATTATTGAAAATAATAAACCACAACAAATAGCGATCGCATTATTTAGTTAACTGAAATTTCAACGGAGATTATACCTCTTTGGTGATTCCCACCCGCGATTCTAATTTATCGAAGGAAAATCCTGAAGTTCTCGTAGAGAGCGAACAGTCTAAAAATTCAACACTATTTCAAATTGGGGGATAAAACCTTCATTTCGAGAGTTTTCGAGGTAGGGCACTCTTTAAAATTTCAACCCTTAAATTTCACCCCTGAAAGTGATTGAAATCAACCAAAAGCTTCGGGACACGACTAGACCCCAAATATACCAAATTTCAACCAAATCGGTCCATAGTAACTAAGAAAAGTGCCGCGTACGGCGTACGGCGTACGGACGGATACCTTGAAACATAAACCATCAAATTTTGAAGCGGGGTTAAAACTTTTTTCTTGCTCGATTCCAATGGTTCACTATTGAAAATAATAAACCAAAATAGACCAATGTTTACAAAAAGTCGATTTTTTGGTACAAAAATATTCAAACCACCCTAGTAATTATCAACTTCCAAAAATTGTAAGGGAAGTGATTCATAAGAGTCTAGCCCCCAACAATCCTTGTCGAATTTCAGCGCTACCTCCCGCCTTCCTGATTACCATAACGACCATTCTAAAGATTGTTGTCTCGTAATTGTTTTCGTTTCTCATATTTCTATAACATGAATTAGTGAAGATTTTGGAGATCAGCTTTGAAATTGAATGACTTTGGGCACGTTTTGCAACATAGAACAACACTTGGCATCATTTTCACGTCCATAACTGTTCAGAGAGAAACGAAAACGAATATGAGAACCGACATCAACTACGAGACAACAATCTTTGAATGGTAGTTATGGTAATCAGGAATGGAAGTTCGTTGAAGTGGTGGGAGGTCGCGCTGAAACACAACGGATTGTTGGGGGCTACACTCTCATAACTGGACCGTATTATACAACATTCATCTAAGTCGAATTTTGGTCAAATTGAGATAACTTCAGATTTCTCTTCTCTGGAGGTATCTTTATAACCTCCAGTTGTTATTACTGAAAAATTTCAGCTCATGGCCCAAGAATTATCGACAATTTGTTATTTCATAAGTTTCATCACTCACATCCCTGTTTCGCAATAACCATCTAACTCTGGGTGGGACTTACAAGCTAAGATTCCAGCTATGCAACAAGCGCCTAAGTCGACTTGGATGGTAGTTTTCTCTGAGTTAGATTTTCGCTAAAAGCGTCGGAGTCGTGATTGGTGACTGTTTCGTTGTTTGTCACAGTAAAAATTCTCTGTAGGCGTTCATCATCTATTGGCTGCTTATTTCATTTGTTTGATCTGCTGTACCATGTTTTGCAATGAACGCAAAGCTCCCAGGAAGTGGGATGGGATTCACTTAACTTCATGCGTCGACGATCTAATTTTATTAGATCATGTGGGGGGCAAAATCGGAGCATTAGGACGGTCGTAATTTTGCTTCACATTCTTCACTCGGAGGAGTTTAGTTTAAATATCATTACATTAAAATATTTACTCTCAGGTCATAGTTTCCTGCCGAATTCGGTGATGTGGAGTGCTAATTAAAACTCCAAGTCAGACTATACACTCTTGACGATTATGTTAATGTAATGAAGGCTTGCAGAAAGAAAAACAAATTTGTAGTAAACTAGATCGAGAAGAAAGACTTCTTTCTGTCGTCATCGAAGGATAGGTACGGTTTAGAAGACATGGAAGAGCCGGAGGAGCAAAATGTTTCCTATCTGAGTTCCAGAAAGTTGTACGATTATGTTTCTTTCTTAAATTACAATTTTTATGATTTTTAATTTTAAAAAAAATTAAAGAAATTATGATGTCATAAATTCGGCAATAGTAATCTCCAGGCAGGAAGGGAAAGAAGAGCCTATTTTATCGCTTAAATGGTTATTGCATAAATGGACCACTCTATAAAATCGTTTATGCAGTTACCAATTTATCAATATTAAGGACTCAAAATTTCATTGGAGGGGATTTAATTTTGATTTTTCAAGGAAAACAGACCGTACTGGTTCTTTACAAATAAAAAAAGTGCAGTGAAATAGCACTATGTAAAGTGGAGGCAGCATTTTAGGAAAATATGCGTTTCCCAAAATCAGCTTTTTTGAACTTGGATGGTTATTGCTTAACACGGTCCAACTGATTCGACCTGGCTTGAAGCGAAATTCTGTTCGCAAAATTTTCTTTAAACAAGGATTCGACAAGGATGTCGAGTTAGTCAGTCATAAACTGACTAATCCAAGGAAATACCACTCGCTTCAGCTCCAATAAATGAATTATCTCGTAGGTATAGGATGGCGTCACTGCAATAAATAGGAAGGCATCCCAATTTTCACACTGTTTTGAAGATCCCGTGACTAACACAAAAGTCAGTCAAAAAACAAATAGATACTTTTTTCCTCCTTAAAATTGCACTGAGTGCTGATAATGAAACGGATAACACGGCGTCAGGAATTGCAGATAACAGAAGATTTCGGCGGAGAATTTTATTAATTTGGCGCTTCAGACCGTTGAGGAGCCACTTATCCGTAGTGCGTTGCGGAGAACTACAACAAGGATGAAAATAACAGGTAGCAAATTTTTGTATACTAGCACGTGCGGGCTCGTCTTTCTGTTACTTGGTGCTTGGATCTTAGATGCTTGATGTTTCAATAATGCTCTTAAAATTTAAAATTTCTATCGACCTGGGGAGAAGAGGAGCTACCCAAATTTCATCGCTTTAGGCTAATAATATTGCAATATTATTGCATAGGGAAGTTACCTTTATTCACACAGGGTACGGCAAACTTTACTTTTTTCAAAAATGAATAAAACGCATTGTATGAATCAGGAAGTTTGTAATTTGGTATTTACAATGTAGATAGTATCTATCTGTGTGTATTAAACACAGTTTTGAAGATAAAATCACTTAGGTGACGTCCCCAATTCTCAATTCATTGAATATACCGATTTCTGGCGTTTGTCATGACTTTCAAGCGTAGCAGCGTTATGTTGGACATTCCTTCCTGATTTCGTTCCTTAAATCATGAAGGATTCTTGGACGGTTCACATGAATACGGGATTTCAAAAAACGCCATGAAAAAAATCACAAGAACACGATTGAGGAATTTCGCCGAATTCTGTTGGCATTTTTCCTGAATAGTTAATGGTGTGGGATAGATGAATATCGGGTTGATTTCGGAAAATAAGTCTCCTGTTATTTTTGGGAGACAATCAAAATTAATGATATCAAAAAATAACCGGGAAAACGGACCTCTTCGACGTGAAGCGGGAACGCTCGCTGATTGGCTGTTCGGATCGCCGTCTCCCCCCATTGTTACCCGATGGTACGACGAAATCGTGTTATCTAAGAGGGAAGTTATCAAACAACAACAGGGGAAACATATATTTGCCTATCTTGCTCTTTATATTTTTTCTCTACAGTTTTTCGATTTTGAACTTTACTGGTTTTGTGCAATGTTGCTGGTGACTATAGATTTCACGATCTTAGCGCTTCAAGCGGCCATAAATGAACTATTCCAGGTTGACGTCATCCTCCCGGTTTTTTTAAACGTTCATATCTTCTACAAAGTTTTGTTTATTTGTAAATTAGGTTTTTACGGAAGTAAAATTAGGAAGTTTGCCTAAGGTGGTTTTTCGAGATGCTGAATCCGATTTTGGGGTCAAAATAAGAAATTCTTACATGGTGAAATTCCTCATTGGGAGACCTGGCCTTTGCAAATCGTCCCTGATTGAGATGAGGCGTTCTGGGAAGTGTTCCCTCAAAACAGCCATCTTGTTGTTGTTGGGTGTTACAGGATTTTTTTCGGACATTTGGCTCCAACAAGACGGTGCAACAGCACAAATCGCAAGAGCACATCGATGGCCGTTTTGAAGGAACATTTCCCAGAACGCCCCATCTTAATCAGGAGCGGTTTGCAGTGGCTGGGTCTCCCACTTTGTACTCTTGGGATTTTTTGTATGGGGTTTTTTTTGAAATCCAGTGAACCATCCAAGGATTCTTCAAGATTCAAAGAACGACGTTAGGGAGGTATTTCCAACATAATGCTTGCTATTATTGAAAGAGACACGACAAACGCCATGGCCAGGAATCAGTATATTCAATGAATTAATATCACGTCACCTGTGTGATTTCATCTTCTAAACGAAGTAAAACAAAACTTTAGTAGTGTACATACATTTGTAACAATATAGGTTGAATTTCAATCTGTACAACAAATGTGAAATACACCTTATTGCTCATATTTGAGTCAGGGGAGGGTGTGACGACCCTTCCCCTTCAACCAGTGATTAGATTAATTAGCCGGCCTGTAGAGAGTATCGTTTGCCTATTTCTATGAATCGCTTATCCCCAAAGGCGTGGCTACAACAAATCGGGAACAACCAAATCAGATTGTCCCTTCTGTAAATGTAGGATCGTCACACATTGTAAAAACCAAATTACAAACATTCTGATTCATTCAGTGCGCTTTAATCAGTTTTGAAAGAAGGAAGTTAATTTGCCACACCCTATATAACAGCGGTTGTAAGGTCTAAAGGAAGTCCAAAGATTTGTTTAAGGTAAACTACTTAAGAGCCCCACATAATCCTGTATAATGGTAAGCACACTATGAAGCATTGCTTATCACTCTATGATAAGCAGGAAAGGAGTTGACTACATCAATCGCGTAGAAACCGATCTGTATTGGTTTATTATTTTCAATAATGAACCTTTGGAATCGACCCAGAAAAAAAAATTAACACCCCCTCAAAATTTGATGGTTTACGTTTCAAGGTACGTAGAATCCAAAAATCGAATAAAAATTTGGCCGTCCGTCCGCCGTACGCGGCACTTTTGCCACTTAGCATTGACAGATTTTGATGAAATTTGGTATGTAGGCTCCATTCGGGGTCTAGTTGTGCCCCGAAGCTTTTGGTTGATGTAGGTCACTTCTAAGGGTTCCAAAATCAATTTCCAAATTTTGAAAACGCCCTAACTCAAAAAATTTTGATATAAAGGTATTGTTTTTCCTTCAATTTAAGATTCGTTAGAATTTTTAGAATTTTTTGAGACCACGCGGAGGTCTGTAGGACAAACCGTTCGCTCTCTACGAAAATTTAAGGGTTTATATTGAAATATATAATATATATTATATGTATAAATCAAAACACGAGTGTGAATCGCAAAAGAGGCCTAATCTCCGTTCAAATTAGAGCTGACCAAAATGCGATCGATGGTTGGTGATTTTGATTTTTTTTTTCTTCTCTTCATATTGGATGATTGATGATTTTATAGACGAGTGATCTATACAGAAAAATAATAAACCATTGTGTAATAATTTGCAGCGTTTTTTCCCAGTAGTGTTCAGTTGTGTCCAAGAGGCTTTTTACCATACTTCACCGTCCTAGGAAAAGTAGCAGGGATGAGGAGTTTTTTTCAGCAATTTTTCACATCAAATCTCCTTCCAAAATGTAGCTATCAGCTTAGACAGCTGATTTGTCTGGACTATATGTTCGCAAGGAAGATACCCAATATGATGTACAGGGTGTCCCATGGGTTCGGGAGTCGATTCTAGAAAGAATTTGAGTAAGAAAACGTCCGTTAGCAATTTCGTTTTACTTAACCCCTTGTTTTGACATTTTCATGTCTTTGCTTTGGCACATAAACTGAAAAATCTTCACAAAAACTTGCGACCAATAAATAAATAGACTCACTGTGTTGCGTAGAGAACAATAAACTGTTTTCTTATTTTGATGCTTGGGTACATGAACCTTACTTTCACACACATGAAAATGTCCCAATGTGTTGCAGACTCGTATGCAAGCATTTAATATTACTTTAAAATAAATTTTTTTGCTGTTATTTTATCAAATTTAAAATACAATAAACAAAAGACCTCATCCAATGCCTCAGTATAAATACCGCAACAAAATAGATACTCAAGAAGGGGTGAATTGTATTAATACTACATATCGTCGCTCCTCCGCCAAAACCACGAATCTTCAGAACCATCCTCCGTCAAAACCGCGAATCGACAAAAAATCGAAAATTGAGCTGAGCATCACAATAGGCCACTTTGGTGAGTGGGTACCTATCCTAGTAATTTCATCTGTAACCCCACCGGAAGGTGTTTTCCCACATGGTTCATTTTTCGCGAATCAGCTAAACTACGATTTTCTCCTCCGCGTCTCCACGAATCTGCCAATTCGCGTGTTTGGCGGAGTAACTATGGAAACAATTCATTGTTTCGTGAAATCATAAAAACCTACACTTGTTGACCCATGCAATAATTTTATCTACCTAATAGTTCTTCTCATCCAATTGCCTCGTGTTTTTGCCAATTCGCGTGTTTGGCGGAGTAACTATGGAAACAATTCATTGTTTCGTGAAATCATAAAAACCTACACTTGTTGACCCATGCAATAATTTTATCTACCTAATAGTTCTTCTCATCCAATTGCCTCGTTTTTTCCCAATTTAGTCTAATCGCTTGCTCACTGCATTATACGAATGAAGGTTTTTAAATCCTTGAAATGATAACCTCCGTTCGGATGATGTCCGACTCTTGTGGAGGGCAGAACAAAAATACGGTAATCGCTGCGATGTGCATTTTCGTTTTGCAAAAAATCCAAAATTTGAAGTCAATAAGGCACTCTTTTTTTGAACCAGGGCACAGTGAGATGGAGTGCGATTCTATCCACGCTAAAATAGAAAAAAAATCCAAACACGTCCCTGTTTACGTACCTGAAGGGTGGACCCAAATTATAAGAGGTGCCAGAATCAACTCTCAACTATTCACCGTCAACAAAATGACCTCTCAAGATTTTATGGATTTTAAACCTCTCGCAGAAACCCTCAAAAACACGTTCCCTCGGAGGCAGCTCTGTTTGATCGAATTCAGTAAAGCCGATTCAAATGATGGACCCCTGATCACCGGACGTTACAAGACTAGCTATCGTGGCGACTACATTGAAGTGGCACTGACATCACCAACTTCAGGGCCCAGAGCAAAGAGATCAGAAGACCCTTCCAGCACGGCAGCGCCAGACCAACTCCCCTCAACATGCTTACAAGCAGGAGCTTCCTATTGCGTCAAACAAATACAGAGACCTCATAAAGATGTGTACAGATCTGACCATCCCCCAACAGTACCACGATTTTTATAGGAACTTGAAACATACGTCGACGACCAGAGATGCGCTCCCACAGCCCGACGAGGAAGAGTGTGATGGCTCAGACTGATGGCTAATTTCGACGATTTTATCATTTTCAACCCCTTCGACCACGATGTATTTAATTTTTTTCTGTGTTCTCTGTTTCTGTGGTTCCTTTGCCTATTAAAAAAAAATTAAATGAGCAATTTTAATTGTGAGTGTGGCTCCCTGATACCGATTAACTCATTTAGGAACTTACTACGCCAAAATCACGAATCTGACTTTCTGTACTAAGAGGTTCCATAAGTAGATCGTACTTGTTTTCAAACCAATCCACCTATTTCTCAGTTAATCTGCACTACCTTTAGGTCGTGTAAACACCACAATAACAGAAAATTCTTCAACCAGGGACCACAAAATTTTATCGTGAACTTTGAAAAGCTTCTAGCCCAAAACTAGGTTTTTTACGATTCGCGGTTTTGGCGGAGGAGCGACGAATTATTATTCGAGTATTAATAATATTATTATTCGAGTAGATAGTACCTAATTAATGTTTGTAATCCATATTAGATATTGATATTTTGTATTTATATATTATTGTTTACTCAGTTCTTTTTTTCTTGTAAATAACTGTAATCCGTGGATCACAAGAGTAATTACGTCGATAAAAACCAATTCAAGTAGAATGTGGTCTATTTCCACGAAAATAATGAGTTACAAAGTTGCATCATCAGTTAGGTCATACCTAATCAATAACAAAAACAAGAACTTGTTTGTCGAAATCGATTTAACTTTGAAACTCGTTAATTTAATGAAAATAGACTTTGTTTTACTTGTCTCCGTCTTTATTGAAATGGAACAACTTCGTCGCGAGTGAATTAGGCTGACAAGCAAGATAAGTAGTAGTGACGTCATAGGAAACACGAACAATGTATATTTCTAGCACATTAACTATCTATTTCAACGTGGCTGTATTTTTCCAAATAGTTGAAGGGAACGGGTAGGTACAACGCACAAACAACAAAAGGGTAACTACTGTTTGGAAATATTTTTTAATGTGTTTTTTTTTTAATCGAACATTCAGTTCACCTATTTGCAAATAATAATAGAAGGTTGAGTGTTTATTTTCAGTTTTTTTTTCATTTCGATTGTGAAGATATTTTTGTTAGGAAAAATAAGCGGGTGAATAGCTGATAGATATATTATTCTGTTACTACAAACAGAAATTAACCCTTTTCCGGCCACTGATGCATTTTCGCATCGACTTTTTTTTAACCCATTTTTGGTTTATTATTTTCAATAATGAACCTTTGGAATCGACCAAGAAAAAAATTTTAGCATTCTCTCAAAATTTGATGGTTTACGTTACAAGGTATGTAGAATCCAAAAAACGAATAAAAATTTGGCCGTCCGCGGCACTTTTGCCACTTAGCATTAACCGATTTTGATGAAATTTGGTATATAGGCTCCATTTGGGGTCTAGTTGTGCCCCGAAGATTTTGGTTGATGTAGGTCACTTCTAAGGGTTCCAAAATCAATTTTGAAATTTTGAAAACGCCCTAACTCGAAAAATTTTGATATAAAGGTTTTGTTTTTCCTTCAATTTAAGATTCTATAGAATTTTTAGAATTTTTTGAGAACACGCGGAGCTCTGTAGGCAAACCGTTCGCTCCCTACGAGAATTTAAAGTTTGGACTTACGATAAATCAGAAACACGCGTGTGAATCCCAAAAGAGGCTTAATCTCCGTTCAAATTTTAGCTGACCGAAATGCGATCGATGTTTTTCTTCATGTTGTATGGTTGGTGGCTTTGCAGACGAGTGATCTATAGAAAAATAATAAACCGTTGTGTAATAATTTGTAGCGTTTTCTCGTTCATGCTGTTGCTATACTCGTCAAAAAAAAAATTCTTCGACATTCGGGAGCTCGATGCGACTTTGGATTTTTTTTGTTGAAAAGGAGGCCTTTTGGCCGAAAGCATGATAAAGGTGGCTCTATACGATCCTGGACGATTGAGCGTTCTGGGCCACGAGTCGGATAAATCACATCGATTTGGATGACTGAGGCCTCTTAAATCCCATTAAAATGTAAAATTTATAAAATTTGGAGTATTTTCGCTCTCAATTGGTGAGCAAATTATGCCTTATTTCGGCCACCATCTTGTAAAAGAGTTCATCCTCCTCCTCTCACTTCTCTGTTATTTCCACCCTTGGCTTGAAATGGGTTAAATTTTTTTCTATGGACTGTAGAGGAAATGAAAGGGGTGAGACACCTTCGTTGGGCCACCCTATATCTTATATTCTCTCTTGGCGTAATACTTGGTATATAACTAATTTTTCGATTTAATTGAAATTTTTACAATATGAATCAATATGAATGATTTTCGGGTTCAACTTATCTTGAAAGTAAACCAACAAATTTTGAGGGAGGGTGGGAGGGTTAATTTTTTTCTCTTGGTCAATTCCAATGGTTCATTATTGAAAGCAATAAACCAAAATTGGGGGAAGTATCAACGTTTCACTCCATTGAATAAATTATTCTTAGTACCTAGGGATCTTATGGTCTTACGTGACAGACACTTTTAAACCAATACCTCCGTTAAAACGCATTCTTTGTTAAAATTTGAATTATTTTGGGAACTGTTTTGATTCATATTATTAAAGGTTTCCAATTGTTTTTAGTTTTAAGGTTTTTTTCCTATTTACCTTTCTCACTAAAATTACCACAACTACCTTAATTTACTATATAAATTTAAAAATAAGGACACTGTTGGAAAGGGCATCAAATTTTCCATGTTTCTAGTGCCCACAAAAAACTATTTAAGGGATCCTTGTGGGCGAGGAATCAACTCGTAGAGTAAATTTTATCGATTTTGTAAAATTTGCTATTTTGCTTCCGAGTCTACCAAGGTAAAGGAAGCATTGTTCTCACTTTCCAAGGTTGAAAAAAAAATGTTCTCCGGATTCAAACTGGTTAATTGCGTTTTAGGCCTTAATCAACAATTTTGTTTCAGTATCTGTCTGTCTGTAGACTATAGGGTGTCACCCTTTCGGGCGCACCACCGGGCAGGGTTCGATTCTACTACTAATTTGCAACAAAAAATGTCTCCTAGCAATGTTTTGTTAGAGGCTTCGTTTTCGAGTTATTTCACTTTTAAGATTTTTTTCGTGTTTTCGACCTTACATCACTAAAATGGCTATAACTCCCTTAATTGATGATGTAAATTACAATTTGATTATATCATAAGAAAGAGCGTCAAATTTCATATCTCTCTGATGGGGTTTTAGAAAATTTCAAATGAAACGAACGGGTGTAAAATAAGCCAAAAGTAAGAAATTGGTAGTTTCGAAAATTTTCACTTTTTTCAAAGTTTGATTCTCGAAACGTCGTGGACGGATATTTCCATGCTGTAAGCCTAAAAGTTGCATGTGAATCCCAGCTTTCCAGTGGCCTAGTAATTTTTTTGAAACATCATTTATTCAGTTAGAAAATTACCTTTTTTAGGGCAGAAACCGTTCATTTTCGGTTGTAAATCGGTTTTTTTTTACCAGAAATGCTTTCCAACTTAATAAATCATTTGACATAAAATTTTACGTACTTTTTGACGCCGAATCGAATGGTAACACTTTCCGATCTCCTCGACAAACAAATAGTACTTTTCAAGCCTTTTCCTTCAGGCAAAGGGCTCAATCTCGTTGTTCGTTTTATTCAAAATAGTCATTAAGGGAGGTCTGGGTTATTAATGACTCGCACTCCTTCCACTTTGTTGACTTACCTAATTTTTGCCCTCTGTCTTGAAAATGTCGTCCCGATCATTTGAGGAATGCTTTATCTTTTTGATAGATAAAGGGTTGGGAGTCGAGGACTCAGTTGTTGTACCCTGTTTGCTTGAAGGGCTTGAAAAGTACTATTTGTTTGACGAGGAGATCGGAAAGTGTTACCACTCGATTTAGCGTCAAAAAGTACGTAAATTTTCATGTCAAATGATTTATTAAGTTAGAAAGCATTTCTGGTGAAAAACGCCGATTTACACCCGAAAATGAACCTTTTCTGCCCTAAAAACGTCGTTTTCTAACTGAATAAGAGGTGTTTAAAAAAATGACTACACCGTTAGAAAGCTGGGATTCACATGCAACTTTTAGGCTTACAGCATGGAAATTTCCGTTCACGACGTTTCGAGAAACAAACTTTGAAAAAAGTGAAAATTTTCAAAACTTTATCAATTTTTTACTTTTGGCTTATTTTACACCCCTTCGTTTCATTTGAAATTTTCTACAACCCCATCAGGGAGATAGGAAATTTGACGCTCTTTCCAATGATATAATCAAATTTCAATTTACTCCGTCAATTAAGGGAGTTAGAGCCATTTTTGTGATGTAAGGTCGAAAACACGAAAAAAATCTTATAAGTGAAATAACTCGAAAACGAAGCCTCTAACAAAAAATTGCTAAGAGACATTTTTTCTTGCAAATTAGTAGCAGAATCGAACCGTGCCCGGTGGTGCGCCCGAAAGGGTGACACCCTGCAGTTACAACAAGAGGTAAAAACAAAATTGCTAATAGACATTTTCTAATTCAAATTAGTTGTAGAATCGCCTTCCAAAGATTCGCGGTTCTTATCATAGGACACCCCGCAATAATTGCATAATTCACGGTATAAAAGTATTTTTAGGACGTTATACGACAGCTCACCAAAATTAACACTCCGATGGTCGCGCTGGGATCTGAGAGATCCACTGACGGACTTTGGTCTGTTCCCAGCCAACCCTTCAATGAAGGGGGCTCCCTCTCCCAGTACCTTCTTTTCTTGAGTTGCTTTTGGACTCCGTGTGATCATGGAAGTCAGCAGGTCCTCCCGTGTGGTGCAATCTTCATTCGGATCTGATAGATCCACATGGCCGAGCATGTAACTTTTTCTAATTTCCCTTTTTTTCTCTTTCTTGTAGTAATTTTACACATTGCATGAAACTATTTCGTTCGCTATAATGTTTTTGCCATTCTACATTAAATGAAAATAAATAAACAATGAAAGTCTG
Source organism: Apolygus lucorum (assembly GCA_009739505.2). Lineage (NCBI taxonomy): Eukaryota > Metazoa > Arthropoda > Insecta > Hemiptera > Miridae > Apolygus > Apolygus lucorum. The sequence goes on along the minus strand of CM019169.2, from coordinate 15,024,706 downwards.
CAAATACCTTATGCTAGTTTGTACAAACGATATGTACTATTGTTACTTATAAGTTACCGCCTTTCGTATTTTTCATATATACAAAAAAAAAAAAAAAAAAAATCAATAATTCAATAATTGTGATGAGTTTTACTAACCTTCCATACAACACGATGATGGATTTTTTTATATTCGTAATTTGATCTAAGTAACGATTATTCATTTAATTCCTATTCTATTCAGGTAGGTACCTGTTTTTTGTAAGGATGCAACTTTTTTGCCATGTATTATATTGTATGCATACATTATATTGTGTACCTGACTGCTATTCACAGAGAAACTTACATTTGATTTCGAGATAAAGTCATATTTTTCAGTCATTACTTTTTTCCTAGAAATACACCTTTTTCTGCTTGTAAACTATCATTTTCACCAGAAAATAGGTCAATTCTACTTTACTACGTTTTCTGGCTCCTAAAATATAAACATATTGTTTAGTAATGCATGCATTCCAGGGGACGTCCCTTTGGATAAGTATTGGATCAGTTTAACCAGTTGGTAAGCAATAAAACTGTTTCACTCGATGTAATTTATTTATTACTTTAGGCAAGAAATACTGACCCCCCCCCCCCCACCATTATCCACCTTAACATTTCTAGCGGCATGCTAGCCTCGAATCTGAAGAGCATTTTTAAATCCATGATCTACGATACCCAACATGCGAATTCGAGTTCACCCCCCCCCCCCCCCCCCAATGGTGCCGGGCTGGCACCAAAGCGGAAATACGTCGAAACATTGAACTTTCATCTATTAGTTTTAGTAGGCAGTCCGAAGAAGTTCACATCCGTATTCAAGGTGAAACACAAAAAAAAAAAAAAAAAAAAAAACACGAAATATGCGGTTTATGGTGCCTGGCACCATGGTGGCACCACTATTAGTTCCATGGTGGTACAGAGAATAATTCATGAAAATCCGGAGGTATAATGAGAATTTTTCCTCAATTTCAAAGCTTGGGTACAATTAGTAAGCAGTAAAGGAACCGAAATATTGAAAAATCGGATATTTTGTGAATATTATCCCCCACTCACCCCCTCCCCTTGCGAATTTTGGTACTCTGGTGAAATCAAGTACAACTCGGAAGTTATTTGAGTCAAACAAAAAAAGAAACACGCAAATCGGTTGGAAATTGAGGCCTGGGCAGTGTTTACAAGATTACGCCCGCAAACGCACGTTTTTTAAGCATTAACCCCCCCTTTCCCCCCCTTAAAAAGCAAAATTCAAAATTCCGGCGCCGTAGTGCACAACAAGATAGTATTCCGCGTCGAACAAAAAAAGAACCATGAATATCTGTTGAGAACTAAGGCCTGGGCAGAGTACACAAGATTATGCCCAAAAACGCACGTTTTTCGAGCATTAACCCCCCCTTTCCTCCCCTTAAAAGGCAAAATTCGAAATTCCGGCGCCGTAGTGCACAACTAGATAGTTTTCGCGACGAACAAAAAAAGAACCACGAAAATCGGTTGATAACTAAGGCCTGGGGAGAGTACACAAGATTTTGTTACACACACACATACACACATACACACACAGACATACACCTATAGTTTTTTTCACGGATTTGGATTCAGAATGGTCTAAAACGGATTACTGTGTGGTTATTTTTTTTTCTGTTGAGTGTTGTCCAACTTTACCCCAGATCGATCGCATAAGGACGCCCAAGTCTTACTGTGGGACGTCCTAAAAATGGGGGTCATTTTCATTGAAAAACTCCATCACTTCCAGATGGAGCCGCGTCCACACTTGCAACATTCGGGCGCTCCGAACCTTGCTCCGATCCTCCGATCCGAACAACTCAACAAAATCTCACCAAACATCGCAGCGCTCCGAACCTCGCTCCAAACCTTGGGAGGGCGATCGGGAGAATCGAGCGCTCCTCAGTCATGGCATCTCAACTTCAAGTGGCCGCAGCTGCTTATATAGTGATGGATTCCATTTTTAAAAAGAAGAATAGAAAATAGCGTCGGTGGACCACAAAGTTCTATTTAAATCTTGATACAACGTAATACACGAGAATGAAGTAAATACGAATGTACCTACTGAACTTTAATATTGTTAAAGAAAGTTTTTTGATCTTGTCTACAAACAATCCATAAAATGATTTAACTATTTTTAATCTACAAGAAATATCGTGGTCATTTATCTAATCTTCCAGTCACGCAGTGTGCACTAAAGTGCAAATTTAAAAAAAAATGATGTTGAAAATTTAGAACATTTGATAGGGAATTCGGAAATTAACAGCGCTTTGAGCTAGTTCAATTCTTTCCAAATTTAGAGATAGATTATACTATTGCCAGTGCCCATGCTCCTTGGTATTTTCGACTTCTCCCTGCGCACTCCTGATGATAGGCTTTCCTTTTTTTTGTTCTTCCTCTGGTTTTCCAACTTTCTTGGATTTGGCGTCCCGCTTCCTAACTTTATTGAAATATTGGGGGTTTTTAGGGTCCCACAACAACCCTCTTGCCTTGAAATCATCAATCAATGAAAAAGTTTCTTGCTTTGTCCACTCCATTGTGACAGCAAATGCAGAGTGAGGAAATGAAAAATGCACGGCACTTCAAGAAATTATTGAGGAGAGGGAGAACGTTCGGGGGAGCGGAGCGGCGCATCAAAAACCCCGTCCACACTAGGCTCACCCCGCTCCGATCATTCCTTTGATGCAGGATGAAAAACCGCCAACGGAGCGATCGGACTGCGCTCCGCTCCGCCGATCCTCATTCCTTTGAAGTTTCGCCGCCCCGATCCTGCCAGAGGATCGGAGCAAGGTTCGGAGCGGCCGAATGTTGCAAGTGTGGACGCGGTAACTTTTGGGGCGCGACCTTCGGAGTGTTAACTATATGTATACGACCACGATGGATTCGCTTCCACTTTGTACCCGAATGCGAACAATTATTTACTTTTACAGGGCTTTTGATCACGTTCGGAGCTTTTATTGCCACTGGCTCAGCGAAAGCGATCGTGGGGTCAGCTTCCGACAGCTCAATCTGCAACGCCGTATGGTCCTACGACTACCCCCGCTCAGATAGTTGCTGGAAGTTTTCGGAATGCCGGATTGGCAGCACAACACCACGTTCTAGCTGGTGTTTCCCCTTCATAAGAAGATTCTCTCGAACAGATTTGAGGTGAGTAACTTCAGCATTCGAATAACATCTAATCGTTTTGGCCTAATTATAAATAAGAACATCGGAATTTTACTTGTAACGAAAAGTAGGATGACGGAATTGAGCATCTAATAATATGTTGGTAGGTACCTACTTACGCTATTAAAAGTAAGAAAAATTAGTCAATTCAGAAATATATAGGTAGCTTTCCCTTGTCAAATTCAAGGTTTTCCAAATCTATTTCGAGGTTTTTTAATTCCAAATTCTAGATTTTCCACTTCGGATTCAAGATACTTGAATTTGAAATGAAGACATTTAAAATGATAAATCATTAATTTAATTTAAAAACCTTAAATTAAAACTTTGAAAATGAAATGGAAATCCTTAAATTCATTGTTCTGATTTGTTTTTGATAAAATCCTTTACTTTGAAATAGGTACATATTTAAAAAACGTTAAATTAGAAAACCTTGAATTCACTGTTATGATTTGTTTTTAATTTAAATCCTATAGTTTGAAATTGTTTTTAAACGTTAAATTAGAAAACCTTGAATTTGAAATGGAAAATTTTGGAATTTAATCACGAGTGTGAATCACCAAAGAGGTCAAATCTCCGTTGAAATTTTAGCTAACCAAAACGCGATCGTTGTTCGTTTCTTCGAGTTGTATTCAGTTATGCTTCCTTAGCAACCAGTAGTCAAATTTTCCCAATATGAGGCTCGCAATTTTTCGAATCAAGTGTGAAGCGTTTACTTCTTCCTAATAAACTTGATTGTGAAACTGTGAAGGCAGTAGTAGGTACATATGAATGGTAGTTGAACAAAAAAACTGCAAATTATTTCACCAAGGATTATTATTTTCCTGTATAGATCACTAGTCTGCAAAAATCACATCTTTGCCATTGTCACGATTCATTCATTTTTTGTTTTTTACACACCAACCACAGGTACTTACTATACCTACTAGGGTATTTTTGAAAATTTCAACCCTTCAAGATTTATAATTTCTGCAACCGAATGGGCTGGGATTTGTCTTTATTCGCAAGTATTCAAGAAATAGGAGTATACTTACGATGATTCAATTAAAAATTTACGCAAAATTTTCTACAAAAGTAGTTAGTTCATAAAATAATTTTTTCAAGGAAAAATTATCAATGAACTGCACTGAGTAATACACAAATTTTATACACATTCTTAATACTCAAATATATTATTAAGTACATCATTAACTTCTTCAATTTGTCCTCCACTCTGATTTAAAATTGACGCCACGTCTGCATGCAAACCTTTATCTAGGTGCGAATGGTTCTGGGAAGTGGACTGTGAAGCCCAGCCTCCGCCGCCTCCAACACCGCCTCCGCCTACCGTTGGGCCTTCAACAACAACTCAGCCTCCAACAACTCAGCCTCTTACGACTCAACCTCCCACTACTCAGCCTCCAACGACTCAACCTCCCACAACTCAGTCTCCCACGACTCAACCTCCCACTACTCAGCCTCCTCCGACTCAACCTCCCACAACTCAGCCTCCTACGACTCAACCTCCCACAACCCAGCCTCCTACAACTCAACCTCCCACAACACAGCCTCCCACAACTCAGCCTCCCACGACTCAGCCTCCCACGACTCAGCCTCCCACGACTCAGCCTCCTACGACTCAGCCTCCCACAACTCAGCCTCCCACGACTCAGCCTCCCACAACTCAGCCTCCCACAACACAGCCTCCTACGACTCAGCCTCCCACGACTCAGCCTCCCACGACTCAGCCTCCCACGACTCAGCCTCCCACGACTCAGCCTCCCACGACACAGCCTCCCACGACTCAGCCTCCCACGACTCAGCCTCCCACGACTCAGCCTCCCACGACTCAGCCTTCCACGACTCAGCCTCCTACGACTCAGCCTCCCACAACTCAGCCTCCCTCGACTCAGCCACCCACAACACAGCCTCCCACGACTCAGCCTCCCACGACTCAGCCTCCCACAACTCAGCCTCCCACAACTCAGCCTCCCACGACTCAGCCTCCCACAACTCAGCCTCCCACAACTCAGCCTCCCACGACTCAGCCTCCCACGACTCAGCCTCCCACAACACAGCCTCCCACGACTCAACCTCCCACAACTCAACCTCCTACAACTCAACCTCCCACTACACAGCCTCCTACAACTCAACCTCCCACAACTCAGCCTCCCACAACTCAGCCTCCCACAACTCGACCTCCCACAACTCAACCTCCCACAACTCAGCCTCCCACAACTCAACCTCCCACAACTCAGCCTCCCACAACTCAACCTCCCACAACTCAACCTCCCACAACTCAGCCTCCCACGACTCAACCTCCCACGACTCAGCCTCCCACTACCCAGCCTCTTACAACTCAACCTCCCACAACTCAACCACCCACAACACAGCCTCCCACGACTCAGCCTCCCACGACTCAGCCTCCCACGACTCAGCCTCCCACTACCCAGCCTCCCACAACTCAACCTCCCACAACTCAACCTCCCACAACTCAGCCTCCCACAACTCAGCCTCCCACAACTCAACCTCCCACAACTCAACCTCCCACAACTCAACCTCCCACAACTCAACCTCCCACAACTCAACTTCCCACAACTCAACCTCCCACAACTCAGCCTCCCACGACTCAACCTCCCACGACTCAGCCTCCCACTACCCAGCCTCCCACAACTCAACCTCCCACAACTCAACCTCCCACAACTCAACCTCCCACAACTCAGCCTCCCACAACTCAACCTCCCACAACTCAGCCTCCCACTACCCAGCCAACCCCAGCTCCGACATCAGCTCCATCGTGGTGGTGTTTGCATTGGGGAATAGGCTGTTAGTGAACTATCAGTACCGATAAAAAGGTAAAGTGCTGCTCTGTGCTGTTGGGCACAATAAATAAAATAGACTGACGTTTTAAAAAATGTTTTCTCATCATTCTCAAAATAAAACGTACCTATTACTCATTTAAAAATAGGTACTCGTAGTTGTCCAAATAAATGTTAATAATAACTGGTTATCATACATCACCTGCGTAACACATCAAATTCATCACTGTTGTAGTTTACTATCATTGTCACACAGCCAATACCACCTGTCATTGTCATAGACTTCGTGTAATAAAACTCTCTGTTCAATTTCTCCCTTGCGAGGGAAAAACATTAAATCATGTTTAATGTTTTTCCCTCGCAAGGGAGAAATTAGATTGCCGATCACTCAGCTGATCAGTGACCACTCAGGCGCCTTCAGCATTCTCCATTGACCCTGCTTCTCAAATTTCAGCTTCCTGCGTTCAACAGGAGAGAAAATGGCCTTGGAGCTCACTCAGCTGATCAGTGACCATCTTGGTACAACTAGACCCCAAATGGAGCCGATATAACGTGGTAACTAAGAAATCGGTCCGTGGTAACTAAGAAAAAAAAAACGTTGCAGATTTGCGTGTCGGAATTCACAGAATGACCCCCAGCCCTAAAACATTAAACATGTTAATATCTTGTTAATCAAATTATACAGTCTAGTGTTGGAAGATCGGCAGTGATAATTTTTCTTCTAACTACTTTTCTTGCTACGGAATTACTTTAGGCTCGCAATTACAATAAATTTATGTAGTATAAATGAGTTTCGATGATCGCAAAGACATTCATCAACATACTTTTATACATCTCCGTTACGTAATTTACCACAGGATGTTATTTTTATTTAAAAAAAATGGATCTCAATGCACTCTCTTGATAATCGCACTCTAAGAACTATCACATTTTTGAATGTTCAATGCAAGAATTATTTGATAATCAAGTAACAAAAAGACGCATCAATAAGTATACAACAATTAATTTGTTATGAAGTCATTTGGACTAGTGCCTATGCCAGGTTAGTAATATTAAAATAAATTCAGGAGATCAAGCAGTATTAACACCCATCAAAAGGCAATTCGTCGCTGTTATTTATATATGTTGGTATTATTTTGGCCCCAAGTGGGGCATGTAAGTATAAATGTACCAATTTGTTACCTCGTCAATGTATACGATCTTCCCTCTCAACCCCTCGTTGTAATTACCTACCAGGCCAACTAACCTAGTTAAGGTACGATGGTGTGTTAGACTCCGCTCTCTGGGACCGCGGAATAATTGCGGGTCCGGCGGGACAGGGCCAGATAAGGGATTCGGAGGCAAACGAGAGAGGTTCGGATTTCCCCCGTTTGAGACTCCTTAATTGATTCCACGATAAGTTCGGCTAGATAGGTAGAATTACGGACTCTTGCTACTTTTAGAGGGCATGAGTTTAACAAACCTTATAATAGAAAATGGTTCCTTATCAGTTCAGTAACTTGGTAATAGTTAAATGAGTCGTTCACGCTTTATAAGTACAACTTATAGAACCACACTAAAACAGAGGAATGAGCGATTCCGGCTATTTTATTTCATTTGTTGAACTGAAGAACCTCAGAGAAGATGCTGGCGAGGGGCATCCGATGATAGGAAGAGAGCAAGACAAGATGCGATAAAAGTGCACTCTCCTAGTTATGACATCACATGAAATCTACTGCTCAATTTTACTGCCTAACTAAAAGGATTTTCCAGCTAAAAATTGGCAATTGGGGTTTATAAGGGTACTCTAAACCCGAAATTCAGTTGTTGAATTTTGCATTTTGGCCTCAAATTCGGATTAACCATCTACATTTGCGTCTTCCACAAAAACCTTGCTTCCTCACTTCTAAAGGAGTTGAGAGGGATCCGAGACTTGATTCTGGGCTACTTATTCATGTTTAATCACGTACTGATGTTAATTCCAGCATTATCTTCAATCTCGACCTTCTTTCTTCATTTTTTAAGACAAACAATGGTTAAAAGAAAAGTTTTGAAGTTGTCTTGTCTCTCGAGTGAACCAACAAGTTTCGAGCTCAACTCATTTATTATATTAGGTGAAGGTCAAAATAAATTTAAAATGAGAAAAAATAGAGAATAAATATTTTTTGGCAGCAGGTCGTTCAGCACAATTTCTTTTTTTTTATTAGTAGTGCAGCGAATCTTTATTGAAGAACATATTGTTGAGAAAAACTCCCAGGAAGGCCTGCTAAAAAATTGGAGTCTTTCAAAATAGGGTATTGACGCCGAAAGACAAGACAACATAAGAGTTATCTATTCCGTCGATCGACTGAAAAAGTCGAAAAAGAAGGTCGAAACCATCGAAACTTGTTGGTTCACTCGAGAAACGAGACATCTCCAAAGGACTATTTTCACACTCGACTCAAAACGTCGAGAAAGAAGGTTGAAATCATCGAAACTTGTTGGTTAACACGAGACACAAGACATCTTCAAAAGCCTAATTTCACCTTCGATAGACTGAAATCAAAACCCTTTCTGTCGATTCAGAACTCGTTACATAGTGACCGATATGCCTTGTCTTGATCCAGTCTTGATTTTGATTAAATTTGCGGGATCCGTGATAGTTGGCTCACAGTTGGTCCCCAATAGAAATCATCAAAATCGGCCCAATGGGGGCGTCTGTGCTCACCCAAATGTGATTTACATTAAACATAAATTATTTTCTCAAGATCTTATGAACCAATTTTGATCAATAATTAAAAATAGGAGCTTGGGAGGATTGTTTTATCACGATCCTATCAAAAGGAGGCACAGTTGGTAAAACGAAAAGTCTTCAACATAATCAAGAATAACTTCTCATTTGTTAACCTTTTTTGTTATTCAAGGTGAAGAAGTTTACAGCTCATCCAACTTATTGTGCTCCTTATTGCATTGCATTTAATTTCAAGATTTTTCCAATTCATAGTTTTCGACCTTTTACTTCCAACACAATAACAAGTCTCTTAACCATTGCAGCACCGGTGGCTTTAGTATATTGCAAATTCTTTTACAGGCATTATTTCCGGTTTTCTATCTTCCTTTACGTCTTTTTATGATCTCTTTTTATGAGTTTTGTGAGTAAAGCTAATACCTTTCACCAGGAACTCCGGGGAACCCCAAGGAGCAGGTTAGCAGGTTAGCATTGTGAAAGAGTTGGCTGTTCTTCAAGCAGCTACTTTTAAAACGCAGGAGACATTGAGACCTTAACTTTAGAAACATGCAACATGTTTTAGCTTGATGGAACGATATTTGAGGTTGACCCGGGGTAGCTCATAGTGGGAAGTTGGGGATTAGCCCTCGCGTTCTTAGTTCCAAGGAAGGTCAATGTGATCCATGTTATAAACTTTACTGTTTCAATCAGGCTGGAACCAACATTGAAGATATACTTCCAAGCGCGCAAACTAATATCTGAAGTACACAGGGTGTCTACACTTAACATGGGCATAACTTCAGGGTTCGATTCTACAAGGTATTAAAAAAAAGGTCTGCTAGAAATTTTTTTCTTTTAACCCACTCAAAATGCCTTTTTTCAACTTCGAAGTTTTTTATCACATTTTCGACCCTACATCATTAAAACTGTCATAACTCCTGTTATTTACCAAAAAAAGAGAGAATATTGTTGGAAAGAGCGTTGAATTTCCAAGCTATCTAGTGTAAAACCGAAATCTTTTAGCTATAAACCATTTCTAAAAAATCAAGTCAAAAAGCAAAATTTAATTTTCTTTGAAATATGACTCTTTTTAAATTGTATTTTCACTTTTAATCCCGGGCTATTTCGATGGGCACTCTTCGGAAAAAAACATGTTCAAATTGTCAGCTTTCCAACGGTATATCAATTTTTCGTTTTAAAATTCAAATATGAAGAGTTGATCAAATTTGAATGCCAAAAACCGTGTGTTTTACAAGAAAATCCAGTGTTTTAAGAGGTTTATGGTCCCCCTCGATCTCAAGATGGCTTGACGATTTTGGTATCATTTCCTATGTAATTTTTTACGCTGAATCCAATGGTGATATTTCAGACTAATATATTTGTGAGCGCATGTGCAGGAGAGAATCGTTTTCGTTTTTCAATATTCATTCAGGCTAGTTGTATTCTAGAAACTTTTTATTGTTTACATTCATTTGTTATCAACGGTGGTTTGCCCAGTTTTAGGCAATTTTCACAGAGATTAGCCTAGCAGCACATCATTAAAAGAGTGAGAAAAAAAAACTCCTATGAGAGATACTGAGCGATGGAGTCGATTCCACAACAGATGGGGATCAATGAACACATCAAAGTCACGATGCTCGGGTGGCGGAAGTCATTCGTCAGCCTGAATGGACACCTCGCAAAGGCTCCTGGGTGCTCCAAAAAAAAGGATGGAATGGCAGCCGGGACCACTACCCAACTGATGGATTTCCAAATTTCTTTGAAAGTTTTTTTTTTTTTTTTGAAAATTCTATCATTAAGGGCATTCAAGTCATCGTTTAAACGGGGACACAGCTAAGCTTCGCTTAATTTTGAAACACCGTTTAAACCACAGATCCCGTTTGGCGGGTGTACATAGTCCTTATCAGCTCGGTTTAGGAAACTGGAGTTTAGGAATCCAGAGACGACGAAGACGAAGAGAACAAAACGTCATGGAACTATAAAGGTTCCATGTTGTTCCATGATCGTCACTGCTCATTTTCGATGAATTTCAAGGCAGAAGTTAGAATAAACATCAACTTCACATAAATCAGGATAACCTAAAACCTCAATTTGAGTTTTGGTAGAATGAAAATACGGGCGACTTTTACTTCAATCGACTCAAAAACCTTCATTTTTGTGTTTCTATTTATTGTAATGCACTAGTGGTGAAAGAAAGGAGTGTCGAAAAATAAATAAAAACAAACCAACTATGAAAACGACGTATTAACTTTCATGATCGACCCAAGAGTCTTCCCGTCCAAGAACAGCGGTTTTTCGAAGATGTGGTGAGTATTTTCGTCATGTTAATTTTATAGTATTTCTTATCATTAAACGAAATTTTGCATGCCGAATACTTGCGACGGTAATGTGCAAGTGAGTAGTGATCACTATTATTTCTTTGACTAGCAAGCAACTTGGTTCCGAATATTGGTTGATGTACGTAAATAATCATAACGATCGGTAGAATACCTTCATGCTGCGTGAAAGGATTTTTTGGTTTCGGTCTTTAAATCGCTGGACAATTTATTGTTCCGGGGATAATTTTCGTCCAACGATCCCACGACCCAATCAAGCAATCTCAGTGGGAGGAGGCACTCCTAATCGATTTGTACTTATTTGTGATTCTCAACGATGGGAGTACGCTTAATTGTCTTAAAACTGTTTCCTGGTGGCGCCTAATTGCATTGCCTTACTTAGAAGCCCAAACTTACTAAATAATTTGATTGAGCTCGGAAATTCACCTCCGGAGAGAAAATTCCTACCTACCTGTAGGCAGGGCCGAGTGAGTTAATCATCTATTCATCGAAGGTCCCCGTACTAACTTGATGATTGAATTAGCTGGAAAACAAGGAGGTTAGGGCCTCGAAAATTGGGTGTTCCGGTACTGAAAATTAATCGTTATTCAACGACCTTTCAATAATTTATTTAATCAAAGGCCGAAAGTAGACCTCAAGTGTGGCATATTACTTAGCACTGTTTTTCTACGCTGAATCGCATGGTGATATCCCTTTCTTGGTGTGATTTCATTTTACCACATTTACAGCCGAAAAAGTCACTATTTAAGGAGGAAATAATCGATTTTCTTGTGAAGAGTAATGAATCAATCCCAATAATGGGTAAACAACATAGTAAAATTTATAAAATTGTAAAATAACAGGTGCTTTCTACAAATCACAAAATTTCGCAAAAATTTACAGTCTTCTAAAATATTTTAAAATAATTAATAATAAATCGATAAGTTGATTCGAGCATTGAAAACTGACGATTTCCAACTCAAAAAGTGACTTTTTAAGCTATAAATTCGGAAAAATGAATTCAAATCAAGAAAGGGATGACACCACGCTATTCAGAGTAGACAATACAGTGCTAAGTAATGTGCCAAACTTGAGATCAAGCCTTCATCTCAATTTTGGCACAATCCCTGGGTTGCGCATCTTCTAGCGCTCGCTGAGCGGGTTCCGCGCAGTAAAAAAAAGTAAATGTTAAATGTAAGTTAAATGTTCATAAAATTTTACGTAGAATCCGAATCTGTAATAAAGATTGAGGGTTCTTGTTATGACGGCATGTCGGCGTGTGAAGGCGAATGGCTTCACGTCGGCTTGACGGTTTTTATTGGTCCCTACTCAACGAAGACAAAGGACGGGACAGCAATTTCTGCCCGGCGCCTGTTACCGCCGACCGCGTGCAGGAGTGCTTAAGGACTTCAGCTCAGCTACGTACCTCGGCGCGATTGCTCGCCGTCCGGAGGGAGGCAGCACATTTACCTAGGCCTAGTTGGGGGCAGACAACTACTAGGTGAAATGGGAGCAGAGGCCGGCGTGATTAGCTTATCGCCTACCGAGACCTCCGAGGAACTGTGGGCTTCTGAGAGAAGGCGAAATAGAGCAAGAAATAATCAAGTTGAGTTTTCGAAGACGAATGCATGAAGGGGAAGCCTTGAGTACTCCTTTTATATTGGTTAAACAAGGTAAGGGGAGAGTGGAGGAAGGTGACGTCAAGTGACGTGTTTGTTCCCCGTACCTCACCTTACCTACCTGGCATGATGAGTCAGTCAGGGCTTCCCTTGTCCTTTATTGGAGAACTAACATAGCTAAGAGTATGAGTCATTACAGTTCTTATTTGAAAAACAAAGTTGATTTCGGTTGCGTATGGTTGCGCGATCGAGCGCAACGCAATTTTGTCGTTATTGAATTCTAGGCAAAAAATTATGAAGGATAGCGTTGGTCCGATTTTTCTACGTCCACAACTAGGAAAAATAAGTATAAGATGACTGTCAAAATACAGTAGGTTGAATTTAACAATTGAATCTCATTTGGAAAATTTGTAAATTACAACGAAAACACGCAAACATAGATTCCTGGAAGATGGCGGTACCTAGTTTTGCAGATATAATTTTTCCTTCCTTGGTAGATCTTAGCAAATACTCGTTCTCCAACAAACCAATTACTCCAGTCTTTCTTAGTGGTCATCACTGTGGCAAACTTCTTTGAACGAGTGAATAGACTTTTCTTTTTGTCCGGTTCAAGCTCTCTTCAATTTAGCGCAGCGAAAACAAAGATCAATACGAGAATGACCGGTGTCTCCTCTAACCGTGGGGTCAATCAAAATGTCTTCAATCTCTTGCTATCACATTTCACAGGGTTGTCGAGTGATGGATGGGTTCAAGAGGTGGCGTGTTCCCTTCGACTCTCCTGCTATTTGGATTGTAACACTTGGACCACAAGAGCCTTTCAACGTGTTTTTCGCTCCCACGCATTGATCGTAAGTCAGAGCTGAGCTGAACTAAGATGAAAGTGAAAACTAGATGAAAGGCTCGCGAACTGCGATATTTTATTTGACCCGAAAGGTTCCGGCGGGAACAACCTAACAAAAAGGAGTTGGAAGTAAAACTTTTCCCGAACAGGGATGGCAAATCGAATGAAATACATCGATATACTCGATGTAACGGAAGATCACTTCGAAAATCAGTAGTCACGAAAATAAAAACGTTTTAAGACAGCAAATTATTACCCAGAGGTTTATAATTTTTCTGTATAGATCACTCGCTTGAAAAGAACACTGCTTTGCCATTGTCACCACCTACCAACCATAGAAATTAGGCCTCTTTTGCGATTCAGACTCGCGTTTCTGATTTATCGTAAGTCCAACCCTCGTAGTTAGCGTTAGTTCTCGTAGGGAGCGAACGGTTTATCCTTCAGAGCTCCGCACGGTCTCTAAAAATTCAATACTATCTTAAATTGATGGAAAAGCAATACCTTTATATCGAAATTTTCTGAGCTAGGGCGGTTTCAAAATTGCAACCCTTATTTTTCAACCCTTAGAAGTGACCCACAAGCTTCGGGACACGACTAGACCCCAATTGGAGCCTATATACTAAATTTCATCAAAATCGGTCCATGGGAACTAAAGAAAGTGCCGCGTACGGCGGACGGACGGAAAAATTTATATTCGATTGTCGGATTCTACGTACCTTGAAACGTAAACCAACAAATTTTGTGGGGGGGGGTTAAAATTTATTTTTGTTGGTCGATTCCAAAGGTTCGTTATTGAAAATAATAAACCAAAATCGAATAAAATTTGGCCGTCCGTCCGCCGTCACCTACAGTTTGAACGGAGAGGTCTTTTTGCGATTCACACTTGTATTTCTGTACGGCGGACGGACGGAAAATTTTTAAATAAATTTTTGGATTCTACGTACCTTGAAAAGTAAGCCAAACAATTTTGAGAGAGAAAGAGAGAGAGAGAGGGGGGGGGGGGGGGGGTTTGACAATTTTTTTCTCTTGGTCAATTCCAAAGGTTCATTATTGAAAATTATAAGCGAAAACATCATTTGGAAGAAATTTATCGATATACTTGAGATATCGGAAGATCAACTCGGAAAAACTGGTCGAGGTGAGTATCCAAACCTCACACAATTTTATGGTTTACGTTACAAGGTATGAAGGGATGGCAAATCGAATGAAATATATCGGAAAAACTACTTGGAAAAACTTGTTGAAGTAAGTAAGAAGGTGAATTTAAACGTAACTAACTTCATTTTGAGGAGGGGGGGGGGGGGTCACCGATTCCCAAAGTTAAGGTTTATTAATAAACCAATAGTGTTAAAAGGCCCCTGGATAATTGATTTTCAGGATAAATTTCATTATAAATTCAAAATAATGTTGTGAGCTTGAGGGTAGCTATTCACGCTCTCATATCAGGAGAAGATAACGAGGAACGGACGAAAAAAGTGTTGCAATCAACCCAAAAGTAGAATTTTGGATTTTAATATTCATAGCTATCAAATGAACGTTCACGAACCTTTTGATCACCAGCCTCTTTGAGCCGAAAACGCCTCGCAATTATAATGAATTATTGTAAGCCGTCCAGATCCCGTGCCGCCCCCAGGCTAAAGAATAACAATAGCTTCTGAATAATTCCTTCTAGGACATTCGTTTTAACGGAGGAAACCGCTCGAGAGAGGGCGATAGAGAAGATGGAAGAGGAATTGGTGTGAATCTCCCCTTGCATTAGCCCACCACTGACAAAAGGGGCAAATCCGCTTTGGACGGACGACAAAGGATCCAGAGGAGACTAGAGCCACGTCAGACCGAGACGACTTTCGAAGAAATTCACGCAAGATATTTCGAATGACGGTTGATCAAGTATGAGAGCCAAGATAACAATAATTGTAGATCAGATGAATTAAACAGTGAACGCGCATTCAACAATGGGGTATTTCGGTGGGTCGGAAATTCTGGTTTTTGACCTCAAATTTGGATTCAGCACACTTGAAAACCTATATACTCCAACTTTTAGCCCAATGATACAATAACACGTGGTAGAGAAATTAATTAAAAAGATCACACTTTGAAAAAAAGGCGGAACGCCATAAATGCACACACACTACGCTGCGCGCGTGTGTGAGTAGTATTTTGTAGTATCCAAGAGATTCTCCAAGGGTTTCATCTCTTCTCTGTGCATGGATACTTTTGACATTTTATGTCTTTACTTTGGCACATAAGTGAAAAATCGTCACGAAAATTTGCTCACGAAAATTTTTAATGATATCCACTTACAACCAAGTCGTTGCTAAGGAAATTTATCTTCGTCATTCGTGTTCGTAGAAAATTCGTTCACCATTCGTTGGAAAGCCCTAAATTTATGCATAAATGATATACTGCCATAACCGCTGTAATTATGGAAGAAACTGAGATATAACCCTGAGTTAAAAGAACTGTAAACAACAACAACAATTATTGTTGTTCTCAATTACTCTCTCAACATTGTTCTCAATAATTGTTTATTGACGTGCAACAAACTCTTACTGCAATAATTGCAGAACAATGTTATTATTATAGGTAGGCAGCGAAGGTATAGATAGGTAGACGGGTGAAGGGTGACGGGAAAAGGGGGGAGGGAAAAAGTAAAGACATAAAATGTCCCAATGTGTTGCAGACTCGTATGCAAGCGTTTTTCACCAATTTTTTCAGAGTTTTGGCTAGCTACGTCACGATTGGCTAGCTACGTCACACCATTCAAATCTTCAACTTTCCTTAGCTTCTCTGATTTTTTAAAAACATTTTCTCGACGAACAGACCCGATTACCGTTATTCCTGAGCCATACTCTTTTGAAAAAAAATTGACTGAAATACCCCATTGTTGATCATCTGGGTGGTATCATTCGTTTTTTGAAGTGGATCATTATTAAGGTGATTAATTTCCCAATTAAGTTGAAGATTGGCACCACAGAGCTCTAGAACTAATACTTGTTTATTATTAATTAATCAGGACACATGGGCCTAACGAACAAGCCCCCGAACCTACCTTTGGTCCGGAGGCAGTTGGTTCTCTCGTAACCCTTACATACTGAGGGTAGGGCGAGGTTAGTCAGAAACACGAGTGTGAATCACACATGAACGATCGCTCTCAAAAGTGAGACACATTTCAGCTGATCAAACGAAATCTTTTCTTGTTTCTCCAAATAGAATGTTATGTCAACCATTTGTGTTTCTCTAACAACCACGAATCAAATTTTGTGTAGAAGGCATCCACAACATTGGAATATCTATGTTTTTCCGGTTGGGATGCTTTTCTTCACGGAGGGGTAATTTATGCAGAAAAATAATGTGATATTTGCACCGTTTTTTCCTGCTTGATTCTAAAAGTTCATTTTGGTTTACAATTTTCAATAATGAACCTTTGGAATCGACCAAGAAAAATTTTTAAAAATTTGGCCGTCCGTCCGCCGTGCGCGGCACTTTCCTCAGTTAGCATTGACCGATTTTGATGAAATTTGATATGTGAGCTCCATTTGGGGTCTAGTTGTGCCCCGAAGATTGTGGTTGATGTCGTTCACTTTTAAGGGGTGAAAATTAAGGGTTAAAATTTTGAAAGCGCCCTAACTCGAAACATTTCGATATAAAGGTACTGTTTTTCCATCAATTTAAGATAGTATTGAATTTTCAGAATCTTTAGAGACCACGCGGAGCTCTGTAGGACAAACCGTTCGCTCCCTTCGAGATTTCAAGGGTTGGACTTACGATAAATTAGAAACACGAGTGTGAATCGCAAAAGAGGCCAAATCCCCGTTCAAATTTTAGCTGACCGAAATGCGATCGATGTTCTCCATCATGTTGGTTGGTGGTAACAATGGCTAAGCCATGTTCTTTGCAGACGAGTGATCTATTTAGAAAAATAATAAACCTTTGTGTAATAATTTGCAGCGTTTTGAAAATCTTCTTCTTCTTCACTTTAAGGAGTAGGCTTGCAGCCTGTTCCGTCTTCACAATAAATAACAAACAATAACAAAACAAACCTATACCCATCTTTGTCTTCGTTGGCCTCTATCCCGGTACCCTCGTGGTCTATACAGCAGCACCTGTTTGGCCAACCGGGAGTCATCCATCCGGTCGATGTGTTGTAACCACTTTTCCCTGCCTTCCGCAATCTTTTCATTCACCGAATAGACTCCCAGCTCCTGCCTAATATGTTCATTGCGTATTTGGTCGGAGAAACTTCATCTCTGCAGTCTGAATTTTCTGCTTGTCTCGCTGCGTAATCGTCCAGGATTCACTCCCATAGGACAAACCCGGGGTTGGTTGCCATCACTTAGTAAAATTTGAGTTCGGTTTCTTCCCTTACTTTTTTACCGAGAGTACTGTGAATGGTGCCGCACATACGCTGGTATCCAATCTTCCAATCTTATTGGCGATATCATTCTCGCGTTCAAAGCTCAGGTCACATCCCAAAAACGTAAAATGAGTTACTTGTTCCATTATTTCATTGTCCACTACTATTTTAGACTGTACTGGGTATTTTCCGTGAAAGGCCATTATGTTAGTTGTGCTGGGCGATATCTTCAGGTCATATTGCCTACAAACTTGGGACAACAGAAACACGGACCGCTGCAGTTCGTCCTCAGTACCCCCAATTACTACCTGATCATCTGCAAACAACAACGTACTGAGAGCTGAGCCTATTGGTTGCAAGATAATGCCTGGAGTCGTAAGCTGGTGTTTCCACTGCCGGACCACTTCATCGATATAAAATTTGTATAGTAGCTGTTTATCACCTGCTCTTTTTAATATTTAATATTAAAAAGAGCAGGTGATAAACAGCACCCTTGTCGAACTCCCTTATTGATCTCTATTGGTCCGACTAGTTTCCGCCCAGTGTTAATAAAGATCTCCGTTTTATCACAGAGGCTCTTGATCACTCTAATGAGCTGTCTAGGATATCTTCTTCGCTCAAGTATGCTCCATAAAGTGGATCCACTTTATGGTTTTGAAAATAATAAACAAAAAAATGTTGCCCAAGAAACCTATCTTAGACTTTATTTACCTCTGTATTTTGGTAGGTTTTAACTGAATGCCCTTATTTGTGAATGATTTATCCGTGTTAGGATGAGTGGGAGGGAAAATAAGCCCAGATGAGACCTTCACAAGGAGGCAAGAACAGCTCAGGTATCACGAACCTCCACAACTAACTATTTTGGCGCGGGGAAGGAAACATCTCTGTGCCCTTATTCATAATATAATATATTATGAGCTCCAGCAAAAATTACTTCCGAAATCATGGATAAATGGATGAACCCAAAATTCTGGGATTTTCAGAGAACGCTCAGGAGGTCATTTCTAACAGATTAACGAAGAGATATTTGAGTTTTCAATTTTTTCAAGTGTACGGTAACAACCAACAAAAATACCTACCTATAATATAATACCTATAATGTTATCATATTATGATAACATTTTAAAATCTGAAATCTTGCCTAAAAAGATGAAAAATTACATAAAATTGCCCCTATAGGTCAATCAAATACATGAAAATAATGGATAGGATCTCCCATCGACGTGATCCATGCCTCAAAACAAAACGTATATTAATAATTAATATACGTTTATTTATATTATTATTTATTATTATATTAATAATTAATATAGTTATTATATTAATGTCACTTTAAATTCGGAAAATCTGAGAATATTGCAAAATAATGGGTTTGATAAAAGATCACAACACAACACAACAGAAAACTATAAAGAAAGAATAATAACGTATTAGGTAAAACAACATTAGAAAACATAGGCGCCAAACAATACAAATTCGATAGCGATAAAGGTGCAAAGTACCAATGCAAGTATCAACGTCTTATTGTCTCTCTACTTTCTATATTGACAATTTTAAAATGCGTTATATCAATTTATTTCCATCCAAAATCCAACATATTTTTGATTTTTTATTCAAATTTGCGTAATTATAAGCATAAATATGCAGATTTTGTATAGAATAGAAGCAATTAATAAGACTGAAATAAAAACTCATGCAGGCCAAAAACAAAAATGAAAGGAATTTGAAACATACCTGCTTCTCGCTCTTGTAACTCGTGCTCTAAAATAATAGACTACGTGTTAGAATCAACTAAGTAGGTAAGTACATAAATAAATCAGATGCAAACAAAAAAGCAAATAATAAATTAAATTCACTGGTGTAAGAGAAATAAGACAGGAGAAAGCACTACGAAGAATGTTTTATAGAGAAAAGCATATTACTTGTGATTTAAGAGTGTGTAGCGTAAGATGAGACTTTGTGAGTAATGCATTAAAAAAACCACCTGGTTTTAATACAAATTTATTGATCATGAGAAGAAGGGGGTTGGAAAAGTCTATCTCATAATAGTGTTGTTGTTTGGAAATTTGTCAATAATATCAACAAGAAATTCCATTTCGGGAAGACATTATTGGTTTCCAACCTCACCCAGGAGGCTGCTGTTTACATTTACAAACAATCTACAGATTATTATTTGATAAACCCTTTTTTTAGGAGAGTAGAAGTATTTTATGAGTGGTAAGAATAATTCAAGTAAAGTAGGTACCTGTTGTTTCAAGGTGACGTTCTCTTCATCCAATCTCACTTTGGTCGTCTTAGTTTTGATTTTGGTCGTCTTCTTTGAACTCAGAGGGAAGCTCTCGAATGTGAGATTTCTGCGAATAATGAAACAAAAGCGGATAAAATGAAGAGGTCTCGAGATAGTTTAGTTTAGTTCCCTCAGACGTTCATCGTGATTATCAGTAGTTTCTGCGCGTGCGAAACCGTAAAATCTTTCTAATTAATTTATTCATCACTATGAGTTGAGCTCTATATTTCATTTTATCAAATAACTATATCTATTGAACATTCAAACCCTGAATACCTCTAAACATCAAACAGCAAATATGTAGATCAACCCAACAAAGCACACTCGTCTTCTTTGAACTCGGAGCGAAGCTCTCGAATGTGAGAATTCTGCGAATAATGAAACAAAAACGGAAATAATAACGAGCTCTCTTTCGAGATAGTTTACTTAATGAGCGAATTTTTGTGGAAACATTAGTTTAACTATTTTTAATTATCTTTGAACTAAAAAAAAAAATCTTTCCTTGAAGCGAATTATGAGCTTATTTCGAATATACTACGTATTATTACACTAGATTACAAAATTTAAGGGTGGTCTGGCTGCCTCGTTCTTTCACCACTTTTCGGTATTTGGTATTTGGTGCGCTGAATCCGAATCTGACGTTAGTTTTGGTTTATTATTTTCAATAATAAGCCTTTGGAATCGAGCAAGAAAAAAAAAATTTTAACCCCCCCTCAAAATTTGATGTTTTACGTTTCAAGGTACGCAGAATCCGAAAATCGAATAAAAAAATTTCCGTCCGTCCGCCGTACGCCGTACGCCGTACGCCGTACGCCGTACGCCGTACGCGGCACTTTTCTTAGTTACCATGGACCGATTTCGATGAAATTTGGTATATGGGCTCCATTTGGGGTCTAGTTGTGCGCCGAAGCTTTTGGTTGATGTAGGTCACTTCTAAGGGGTGAAAATTAAGGGTTGAAATTTTCAAGAGTGCCCTAGCTCGAAAACTCTCGAAATAAAGGTATCGTTTTTTCACTAATTTTAAATAGTACTAAATTTTTAAAAATTTTTGAGACCACCCGGAGCTCTGTAGGGCAAACCGTTCGGTCCCTACGAGTACTTGAAGCTTTTCCTTCGATAAAACAGAATCATGAGTGTGAATCGCAAAAGAGGTCTAATCTCCGTTGAAATTTTTTCTGATTAAAATGCGATCGCTGTTCATTTCTTCGATTTGTATACAGTTTTGCCTTCTGCGTAACCAACCAGTAATCAAATTTCCATAATCAAAAGTCAATGGAGAATACTGAAGGCGCCTGAGTGGTCACTGATCAGCTGAGTGAGCTCCAAGGCCATTTCCTCTCCTGTTCAACGCAGGAACCTGAAATTTGAGAGGGCGGGTCAATTGAGAATGCTGAAGGAGCCTGAGTGGTCACTGATCAGCTGAGTGAGCTCCAAGGCCATTTCCTCTCCTGTTGAACGCAGGAACCTGAAATTTGAGAGGGCGGGTCAATTGAGAATGCTGAAGGCGCCTGAGTGGTCACTGATCAGCTGAGTTAGCTCCAAGGCCATTTCCTCTCCTGTTGAACGCAGGAACCTGAAATTTGAGAGGGCGGGTCAATGGAGAATGCTGAAGGCGCATGAGTGGTCACTGATCAGCTGAGTGAGCTCCAAAGCCATATCCTCTCCTGTTGAACGCAGGAAGCTGAAATTTGAGAGGGCGGGTCAATGGAGAATGCTGAAGGCGCATGAGTGGTCACTGATCAGCTGAGTGAGCTCCAAGGCCATTTTCTCTCCTGTTGAACGCAGGAAGCTGAAATTTTAGAGGGCGGGTCAATGGAGAATGCTGGAGGTGCCTGAGTGGTCACTGATCAGCTGAGTGAGCTCCAAGGCCATTTCCTCTCCTGTTGAACGCAGGAACCTGAAATTTGAGAGGCAGGGTCAAAGGAGAATGCTGAAGGCACCTGAGTGGTCACTGATCAGCTGAGTGAGCTCCAAGGCCATTTTCTCTTCTGTTGAACGCAGGAAGCTGAAATTTGAGAGGGCGGGTCAATGGAGAATACAGTTGGTGGTAGGTGCTATTGATGGAGAACCAGTGATCTATACAGAAGGGTGATCGATACAGAAAATAATAAACCTTTGAGCAATGATTTGCAGCGTTTTTTTGTTTATGTCGGATTTTCAAGATATAGCTAGTTTTAAGATTTTTCTAGTTCTCACTTTTCTTCATTTTTTAGTGAGCACTCATCTTGCTAAAATCTCCTCAAAAAGTACTCAGACTTATAGGACATGTCATGTAGAATCCGAATATCTACTTAGTTTTTAAGTAAAGTTGTGTTAAACCCCCAATTTTTCACAAAACGTATCAAAAAACACCGGTTCTCAACGTTTTTTCTTCGGGTTTTCCCTTACATTTTGCCACTTGAAAAATAAAATAAAGGCTACAAAAAATGTCCAACAATAGTCCGCCATCATGTGAACTTCCCAATACCCTTTGTACCGTTCTTCCATGGTTTTCATATCTTGGTGGAACCTGTGAGGTGGAGGAATAACCAAACATTATACCAACTATTGATTCATCTTAGCCTTCATGAAACAGATTCACACCGTTCACTTTTCTGCAGTTTATTGTGTTTCGTTTGTAAAACTGAATTAAAATCACTTAACAAAACAAGAGTTTCCCAATGAGGAATTTCACCGATTTCTGTTTGCATTTTTCCTGAATAGTTAATGGTGTGGGATAGATGAAAATCGGGCTGATTTCGGAAAATAAGTCTCCTGTTATTTTTGGGAGACAATCAAAATTTTTAATTTCAAAACTAACCGGGAAAACAGACGTGCAGCGGGAACGCTCGCTGATTGGGCTGTTCGGATCGCCGTCTCCTCCCAGTGTTGCCCACTGGGACGACGAAATCGTGTTTTCTAAGAGAAAAGTTATAAAACAAAAACAGAGGAAACCTAATTTTCCCCATCTCGCTTTTTCTATTTTTTTCTTCAGTTTTTCGATTTTGAACTTTACTGTTTCATGAAATTTTGAATGTGGGGACTATGGATTTCTCGATCTCAGCGCTTCAAGCGGCAGTCTTTTTTTAAACATTCGTATTTTCTACACTGTTTTGTTTATTCGTAAATTAGGAAGTTCGGGCTGAAAGTTTGCCTTAGGGGGTTTTTAGAGGTGCTGAATCCGATTTTGGGGTCAAAAATAGGAAATTCCGACATGGTGAAATTCCTCATTATGATTTACTCCCCCTATGAGTATCTATTTTCGATCTTACTCTTAATAGGTGACAAGTATAAAAAATTTAGAAGAAAGGAAAATCCATTTGAGGAAAACAGATTTAGGAACGCACATACTTATCTCGAAAAATTAATTAACGGTTTTTGTGAATTCTCATCTCAGTGCCATGAAAAAGCTCATTCCTTCGATATTAATGGGTTTAGGAGGCTGCGATTGGTCTCATTCTCCTCTGGGGTGTCCCCCTACAAAGTAAAAGCCCGAGAACATTTTTTGTAGCCTTTATTTTATTTTTCAAGTGGCAAAATGTAAGGGAAAACCCGAAGAAAAAACGTTGAGAACCGGTGTTTTTTGATACGTTTTGTGAAAAATAGGGGGTTTAACACAACTTTACTTAAAAAATAAGTACATATTCAGATTTTACATGAAATTTCCTATAAGTCTGAGTACTTTTTGAAGAGATTTGAGCAAGATGAGTGCTCACTAAAAAATGAAGAAAAGTGAGAACTAGAAAAATCTTAAAACTAGCTATATCTTGAAAATCCGACATAAACAAAAAAACTAACGTCAGATTCGGATTCAGCGCACCAAATACCTTAAGAAAAGTGGTGAAAGAACGAGGCAGCCAGACCACCCCTAAATTTTGTAATCTAGTGTTATTGAATATACTCGTATTATTATTGAAGCAAATTTTGAGCTTATTTCGAATATACTTTATTTTTTTATATAGGTTTTCCAAGTCAGATTGAGAATTTTCCACATCAAATTGAGAATTTTCCAAACCAAATTTAGAATCTTCCAAATCAAATTGAGAACTTCCCAAATCAAATTGAGAATTTTCCAAATCAAATTGAGAACTCAGAATTTTTTGACTCAGGTACCTTGCATATTTGCCCCTCTTCCACGTCTCTGTCTCTGCGGTGCATCATTTCCAGTGTATTCAACATCGTTCCGTGATTCTTGCGTATCACCGCTCTGACTAGATGAATCTATAGGACGATTAATACCTCGCCGGCGGTTTTCTCGAACAAGCTCACTGTCACTTTCTCTCCCGGGATCGTTCATCGTTGAAATACAGATCGCAACTAATAAATGGGTCAACGAACGAAGATGTTTGCGAATCCCCTCCAAAAAGGAACATGTTGTTTATTGTTTAAAGCCGTCTGGACGAAGGTAGGTAGCGACAATGCGAGGGAAGGGGCTGCAGACGGGCCAAGTGCAATAGGATAGATAACCTATATGTGGGTACCAAGTTAAGGCCTAAACGGCTGGACGGATTAAAAAAAATTGTTTTTAATTGTTCAGCAACTTTTGGATTGTGCTATACTAATGTATAATCACTGTTCGTATGTAGTTTCGTCGTTAGAAATGGAAAATTCTCAATTTGATTTGGAAAATTCTCAATTTGATTTGGAAAGTTCTCAATTTGATTTGGAAAATTCTCAATTTGATTTCGAAAGTTCTCATTTTGATTTGGAAGATTCTAAATTTGCTTTGGTAAATTCTCAATCTGACTTGGAAAACCTATATTTAAGATGATGAAATCCAAAAACAATTTCTTTTGAAAGAGAAATAACGAAATTTTGGAACCATCTTCAATTTGGCTCCTATTCTAACGAGCTTTGATAAAACCTTGTAGAGGTGAAAAAAAGTCCTCCTAAATTGAAATATTCGCACCTATATCACGTTTTAGACTATACTGATTAATTATTAATCCATGTTTGTGTTCGGAGAATCCTTGCAATGGGCAAACATATATAGTGACGTAACAGTGCGATTTTTAAGGATTTTGAAAGTGGGAGGTCTAGAAGATTCCCAAAAAATTGTATCAGTGCTACCACTGAGTAGGTGCCTGCTAATCATGATGAAACTGTCCGGTTGGTTCCCTCTGACTTTCGTCTGACTTTATCGTGGTCATCAGTAGCTTCAGCGCATGCGCAAACGTAAAATCTTTCTAATTATATTGATCGAAATGTCATTGAATGATGTGAGTTGAGCTCTATATTTCATTTTAGTCAAATAACTATTTCTATTGAACATTCAGACCCTGAATACCTATAATTTTTCGTTACCCAACATTTCGAGTATCCTTAAACTTGAAG
Source organism: Apolygus lucorum (assembly GCA_009739505.2). NCBI lineage: Eukaryota > Metazoa > Arthropoda > Insecta > Hemiptera > Miridae > Apolygus > Apolygus lucorum. The sequence continues at coordinate 14,999,317 of CM019169.2, read as the reverse complement.
ATCTAACCAATCATTTTATGAATATGAAGAGGCCATGTGCCACAACCACTTGGCTTACGTTTTATAGCTGCTTGGGTCAGACATTCCTATTGGTCTCAAGTAGTAATACGGTTACAATAGTTTTATGAATATCAAGAGTATCTTCATTTTTCTCTATTATTATCACTTGCTGAGGTACTTGCATTTTATCCAGTACATCCAGAGTGAATAGTAGATAGGAAGATTAGACAAAGATAGTGAAGATTCGTCTTCAGGGGAAATCAACGGACGGAAAGCCGTTCATTCATTGAGTCTCAAGTTTTCCAATTATCTTCTTCGTTGAAAGACAGAAAAAAAGAGAATTTCCCGGAGACGGTTTATGCTGTTCTTGAACCTTCGGGACAGCCATTTGCATCACAACGCGAAGAGAAATGACCCATCGTGATTTTCCGTTGATATATTTTTCGAGAGACAACGGTCGAGGTTTCTCCAGATTTAGGTTTTTTATTCAACTTCTAATGGGAACCGCTACTTTGTGGAACGATTCCTTCTCCAACTGTCAGATAAGTATGGTATGGGGAGTTCATTAAAAGTTGGAGGGCAGATCTTCACTTTGTCCGAAAGGGGAGGAAGTGACGGTTTCAACTTTTCGCTATGCCTTAATCTGATAAATCGGATGACACTCATTTCGGAGAGCGAATGACTTCAATTCTTTTGTCTTTTTCGTTTAATATAAAAGTATCAGTATTACCTGCCTGGGGCAAAACGCTATCTACTTTCAAATATCAGCAGCACACCTTTCAAACAACAACAGCACTACTTTCACTAATCCTTTTGCTTCCGAGTCTACCAAGGTAGCGGAAGCTTTGTTCTCACTTTTCAAGGTTGAAAAAAAAAATTCTCCAAAATCAAAATTTCCACTCTCGTTTTACGTTTCAGAACTTCCAGAACAATTTTGGTTCCGTATTTGTCTGTCTGTGTGTCTGTCTGTCACGAAATCCTTGCCACAGCCATAACTTCTACAATTCTCATCCAATTTCGATGAAATTTCCAGAGATTGTGGGAGTTGGCGTGTAGATGGTCCCCTATGAAAATACTCACCCTCGGACTGATAGGCCGCTACGCATGCGCAAACGTGTATTTCCTTGTTACATCCATAGCTTCTTCATTTCCCATCTGATTTCGATGAAATTTTCAGGAAATATGCGAGTTGGGGTGATGGCCCCTTATGAAAATAATGGCCCCCCAAAATGAAAGTATTTTGTGCGCATGTGCAAACGTAAAATCCTTGTAACAGTCATAACTTCTAAATTTTCCAACAATATTCAGAGGTTGACACGTAGATGGTCCCCTATGAGGGTAGCGCAAGGTACTTAGAGACTGATGTTGTGTGATTAACAACTATGCATGGGATCATCTAAACAATCGGGTTATGGATACTGATAGCTATGTAACACACCCACTTGTTTTTTAATTCGCGTTGTACGGGTGTGCATGTACCAGCATACTGGGAGGATTTTGGGGTCGAGATTAACAAGGGTCAGGGTCTTGTGTCTTGAAATATTATATCTTGAAAATGTGTATGTCTTGAAATTTCTAAATCTTGATTGTTTTCAAATTTTCATATCGGAGTCAGTGAGAAATTTTATTAAGTACCTTTTATTGTAAGGTTTCTGTTGTATACAGGGTGTCCCATATGTTATCCGCCAAACTTTGGGAGTCGGTTCTACAACTAATTTGCAACAAAAAATGTCTCCTAGCAATTTTTTTAACCCCCTTAAAATCCGACTTTTTAGACTTATAAGATATTTTGTGTTTTCGACCTTACAACTTTAAAACCTTTAAATCCCTTAAATTGAACTCAAAAATTTAAAATAAGGATACTGTTGGAAAGGGTGTGAAATTTCTCAATAGATGAGCCGTTGACAAATTGAGAAAAACTGAACGCTACAGTGGTTTTCTTACCTCAAACTTTTAAATTTGTCAATTTCTGTTTTTTTTCAAAAATTTTGATGATTTTTCCCCATGGAAACAAGGTATTTGCCAGAGAGGCTGAAAAGCTTAAAAAATTCTCCGTTTCATCAGCTTTTCAACGGTCACCCAATTTTTAGTTTCACTGTGGAATTTGAGGGAGAAAATGGCGTTTCAATGCGAAAAAACGTGTATTTTTTTCAACGAAATCGACGGTTTGACGTGGGGACGTGGTGCTTGGGGGGAGGATTCCTCCCGTCCAACCGTAAATTTCGTTGAAAAAAATGTACGTTTTTTCGTATTGAAACGCCATTTTCTCCCTCAAATTCCACAGTAAAACTAAAAATTGGGTGACCGTTGGAAAGCTGATGAAATGGATCAGCTTTTAAGCTTTTGAGCCCCTCTGGCAAATAACTTGTTTCAATGAGGAAAAATCATCAACATTTTCACCAAAAACAGAAATTGACTATTTTTCAAGTTTGAGGTAAAAATACTACTCTATCGTTTTGTTTTTCTCGACTGGTCAACGGCTCATGTATTTGTTTATGCTCTTTCCAACGATATCCTTATTTTTAATTTTTGAGTCTAATTTAAGGGAGCAACGACCGTTTGAATGGTGTAAGGTCGAAAACACGGAAAAAATCTTAAAAGTCAAAAAAGTCGGATTTTAAGGGGGTTAAAAGAAAATTGCTATGAGACACTTTTTGTTGCAAATCAGTTGTAGAAACTACTCACGAAGTTTGGTGGATAACATATGGGACACCCTGTATAATACTGTCGTGAATTAAGAGTCTATGTATTTCTGAAATTTCGTTGACTGGCTGTTGTCGTATCGTGTCATATTTTGTGCATCTCATTAAGATGTGTTCCAAGGTGTCAATTTCGTTACATGTGTTACAATTTGGAGATTCCACCGCGCCAATTTCGGGAATTCGCGCGCTGATAGGGTAACACCCGCTGAGCCAACTTGAGCTCGTGCTTGGTTAGTGATAGGTGATCTACACAGAGAGCTCGGTTAAGCAGATTATGCACGCCTCCAAAATATTTTGCTTGCTTCTCTGTTCTTTCCTTTTCATATAAAATTTTCCAGTCGCCTCTTGCCTCTACTCCAGCTTATCTTTTTAAGTCTTCCTTCTGGACTAGAGTTACCAGCGTAGGTGCTTCATTCGGTGCTTTCCGAACAATTTCGTCAACTATTACCTTTCACCTTCATCTCATTACCCTTCACACCAGCATGATCACACCCATGTGATCGAAATGTCCACGGCCGATTCTTCATATTGCAACAAGTTCTCGAGGATGTCTACAATCACACAATTTTGGTTTATTATTTTCAATAATGAACCTTTGGAATCGACCAAGAAAAAAAAATGTTAACACCCCCTCAAAATTTGATGGTTTACGTTTCAAGGTACGTAGAATCCAAAAATCGAATAAAAATTTTGCCGTCCGTCCGCCGTACGCCGTCCGCCGTACGCGGCACTTTTGCCACTTAGCATTGACCGATTTCCATGAAATTTGGTATGTAGGCTCCATTTGGGGTCTAGTTGTACCTCAAAGCTTTTGGTTGATGTAGGTCACTTCTAAGGGTTCCAAAATCAATTTTGAAATTTTGAAAACGCCTTAACTCAACTAATTTTGATATAAAGGTATTGTTTTTCCCTTCAATTTAAGATTCTATAGAATTTTTAGAATTTTTTGAGACCACGCGGAGCTCTGTAGGACAAACCGTTCGCTCCCTACGAAAATTTAAGGTTTTATATTGAAATATATATATATACAGGGTGTTTCACGAAAAGGTTACACCCCCCTTCATTTCCGCAAAATACAGCGAAAAAAATTCCAATCAACGCAATTCTTCATGATTTTTTGTGAGGATCTCAGGAAAAATACTTTTGCGCAAAAAAGTTGCGCGCAATCGTGCGCAATTGACACTAACTTCATTTTTTCAAATAGAACACCCCCTTTTTTACTACAAATTCGGATTCTACGTCAAATTTCATGATAAAACCATACCCGAATCGATTTGTTTTATTGCGCGCAACCTGGCTTTTTGAACGCTCTAAGTTACGCAACTCCGCAATTGCGCAAAAATTAGGTTTTGGAGAACCCTAAGTGTGGCACATGTTTTTTCATCATTTTTTGACGCTGAATCACAGGGTGTCATTGATTTTGAGGAAGACCAAGATTCAAAAGAAAAAATTAACATTTCTTCAACGAAAACATCAGTTTTGTGGTCGAAATCATGTTTATTTTTTATTTTCTCACCTCCTTTTGAACCACGGGCTTGGGGCCGTCTACGGTGGAGTTAAAAATAAAAACTGACAGCAAAATCATGGTTGAACTGAATAAAATTGCCTAAAAACTCATAACGATTTAGAAAGAGCGATTTTTTCACTAATAACAACCGAATTTTGGCAGCCATTCAGAAAAATTCCAGTCAAATTGAAAAATGGATGACGCCATGTGATTTAGCGTTAAAAAATGTTGAAAAAACATGTGCCACACTTAGGGTAGGTACTCCAAAACCTAATTTTTGTGTAATTGTGGAGTTGCGCAACTTAGAGCGTTCAAAAAGCCAGGTTGCGCGCAATAAAACAAATCGATTCGGGTAAGAATTTTTCATGAAATTTGACGTAGAATCCGAATCTGTAATAAAAAAGGGGGGGTTCCATTTGAATAAATGAAGTTAGTGTCAATTGCGCACGATTGCGCACAACTTTTTTGCGCCATTGTATTTTTCCTGAGATCCTCACAAAAAATCATGAAGAATTGCGTTGATCGGAATTTTTTACGCTGTATTTTGCGAAAATGAAGGGGGGTGTAACCTTTTCGTGAAACACCCTGTATAAATCAAAACACGAGTGTGAATCGCAAAAGAGGCCTAATCTCCGTTCAAATGAGGAATTTCACCATGTCAGAATTTCCTATTTTTGACCCCAAAAATCGGATTCAGCACCTCTAAAAACCCTTTAAGGCAAACTTTCAGCCCGAACTTCCTAATTTACGAATAAACAAAACAGGGTAGAAAATACGTATGTTTAAAAAAACCGGGAAAATGACGTCATGCTGGAATAGTTCATTTATGGCCGCTTGGAGCGCTGAGATCGAGAAATCCATAGTCCCCAGATACAAAATTTCATGAAACAGTAAAGTTCGAAATCGAAAAACTGAAGAAAAAAATAGAAAAAGCGAGATGGGGAAAATTAGGTTTCCTCTGTTTATGTTTGATAACTTTCCTCTTAGAAAACACGATTTCGTCGTCCCAATGGGCAACACTGGGAGGAGACGGCGATCTGAACAGCCCAATCAGCGAGCGTTCCCGCTGCACGTCTGTTTTCCCGGTTAGTTTTGAAATTAAAAATTTTGATTGTCTCCCAAAAATAACAGGAGACTTATTTTCCGAGATCAGCCCGATTTTCATCTATCCCACACCATTTACTATTCAGGAAAAATCCAAACAGAAATCGGTGAAATTCCTCATTAGAGCTGACCGAAATGCAATCGATGGTTGGTAATTTTGATTTTTTTTTTCCCCCCTTCATATTGGATGGTTGGTGATGTTGTAGACGAGTGGTCTATATAGAAAAATAATAAACCATTGTGTAATAATTTGCAGCGTTTTCTATCGCGTTTTCTAACGCTGCTTCTTTTGACCTACTGTACGAATAGCTTCCTGGGGGTCTGATGTGACCGTCAACCCTTTGTGTGAAAAGTCAACCTGAAATGGTTGTTTACTGTACTTTAGTACCTACTTTAGTTTCACTTTTACACAGCTTCCTTACCTTCAGTTGTCAGCCAAAGGTCAACGGTGACCATATAAAGTAACCACTCCCACAGAAAACCCCGTAGGTACCTGCTTCGTTTTTTCTGTCGTTTTCGATGGCAACCTTTTTTCACAAAATCTCCATCCGTTGTAAACCATAACTCACTGAAACGCCCACCTCCTGTGTGAAGAGACGTCTCTGTATAGCTGTACAATATCAGTACAATCAAAGCCGATCCTCCCTTTGCTGACAATTCCGACTTCAAAGCCCGTAGACGCTCGACTGAATTTAAGCATGGGGTTTCCGCAGGACCTCACCGCTTGACGGAAGTCATGCTTGCCTTTGAACCAAATGGTGTACATTTTAGCGGTTACTGTGGTGGGTCTAGAAATGAATTCTCGAACTTATTCGTGAAATCATTATTACTTCAATGTGGTCTTGTAAATAAAACGATTCAAAAAGATCAACATCATTCAATATTTCATCCTCGCTAGATATTGCAGGGTAGCATGGTAACACCGAGTAAGAGCCATTGCGGACTCTAGTTTTTAGGGTAGATATTTGTGTGTAATGTATAGTTACGAATTAATTATTTATTGAAGAATTGTTAAATTGTCCCTTGTTTGCTCTTTATAGTTTTAATTCTAGTTATAAATAATATTTATTTAATAGAAAAAAACAATGTTGAACTCATCTGTCGATCCCAATAGGATCAAGATTATCAACATGATAATTCATATTATATTTTAAAATGTATATGTTTTCTGAATAAAGCATGTTTTCTCTCTTTCAATATTTCGTATTTTTTGTTACACTGAAAACCTTTCTTCTTTCTCTTCTTCTCCCCACTCCCAACTCCCACGGGATACACGAGACTCCGGAAGGTCAAAGAAGTTTGAATACAAGGGTTGAAAGTTTGAATACAAGGGTTGAAGAAGTTTGTACAAGTTTGAAGAAATCTAAGGGTACCAAGTTGTACCTTTAAAGGGTTATTATTGGTGAACTGATATAACATATCAGTACATATTATGTACGAGGTGTCCCGAAAATAATCAGCAACACCTACTTCAATCGGGAATCGATTCTACAACTAATTTGTAACAACTTTTTCCTCGTAGATTTTGTTTCTTATCTCACTTTAACATGCAACTTATTTCACTTTAAAATTATGAAAAAACCCTCGATTTTCACTGGAATAATCTTTTTTTTGCATTCTAACACCATTTACGTCCTCAAATTTAATGACAGACCTAAAAAGAATGTATTGTTGAAAAGCTGACAATTTGAGCGTTTTTTTTCGAAGAGCGCTCATCGAAATGGGCAGGGATTTAAAGTAAAAACTTCGATAAAAAACCAATTTCGAAAAAATTTTAAAATTAATTCTAAAAGATTTGGGTTTTTAAGGTAGCTTGAAAATTTAATGCTCTTTCCAACGATATCCTCTAATTTAAATTAACCCGATAATTAATAGAAGCTATGAAAGGACAGTGTTAATGTCATAAGGTCGAAAACTCAAAATTGTAAAAACATGGAAAAACAAGGGGGGTTACAACAAAAGTTTTTCGTTGGAAATATCTTGTAGAATCGAAACCTGAAGTTATGACCAACTTCAGTGTAGACACCCTCTATAATATACCTATTGTAGAAGTGTAAAACTACAGTAGGTAACAGCTGAAAATCATTCAGATGAAGTATTTGGATTTCGGGAATTCAAAATGTTTAAAAAGGAGGTTATTTCCAACAAATTGGAGTCCTTACATTTCTGTGGTAGCGTATTCAAACTTCTTTGACCTACCGAAGCCGCCGACCCCTTCAAACATTGTCGACATTTTTTTGTTTTTAATCATTAATCAATTTTTGTGCAATATCCTTGTAAAGTTCAAAACTATTTGAAGTTTTCGTCCGATTTTGATGAATATTTCAGGGATTATGAGGGTTGACAAGTAAACGGTCCCCTATGAAAATCATCGTCCCTGGATCAATAGTAATTGTCATTAGCTATACATAAATACATAAATTTACTATGGATTGCGGAAAAACTAGGTTATTAATAATTTTGTATCGCAAACAGGAATTGGTTTAAGGAAGTCGCTTCTCTCACCTGGGAGGGAAGTAGGGATGGTTATCGTTACAAAAGTATCGATATTTTGTATCGATACTGTATCGTATACAAGTATCGATATCCCAAGTATCGTTGGGCATGAGTATCGATATTTTAAAATATCGAGTATCGATACCTTCGAAAAACAATTTCTTCAACAATTTTCATTCATTTTTCACTATCAAGAATCCAAACAGAGTGATTTTCTCCAAGATATTAACGTTATTTGTGCAACCAAAGAGTAATGACCCAAAAGCCTCTCTACCTTCTTCATTTTTTAGCCATTATGTTGAATTTTCCGCGAGAACTGTATCGATATTCGATATTTAGAAATATCGGATCCAAAGTTTCAATATCCAAAAATATCGGATAGTTCAGTATCGATACTAAAATATCGAATATTGGTACGAAAGTATCGATATTTTGAAATATCGAGTATCGATACCCATCCCTAGAGGGAAGCTCATCAAGCTTCGCACCTCGATACAAACACGTCCATAGTTACCAGTATTCGAGTCACAAAATTCGTGGGTAACCGCTTCAATATTCTTATAAGTTACTATTAAGGTCAAAAAGTTACTATTTTGGACATCGACTAAAAATTCGAGACTTTAAACTGCTCAAATAGCTCAGCAGATGGGAGGCGTCTGTACTTTTTGAGAAGGGCTTAATAACTTATAAGGCATTTTTCATCAACAATAGGAGGTTGCAGCTCGATAATCCCTGCTCGATAATCTGTCATAAAGAGCTAGTCCAAGACCGAAATTTCTATGTAAAGACATGAAATAGAAGTACGTTGGTTCTATGACGACATCCTGTAATGAAGCGGTACTAAAAGCTTATTTCGACGAATTCTCCTATGAGGGATCTAAAAAAAAGGCTCACCCTTTAGCCGACGTCATGTGATATCGTCTTTGGGCGACTTTGCAGATTTCCCGGCAAATGGCGGAATACGTGATGGTCATGACGCACACTGGAATGACGAGCACGATGATGAGCATGTACACCTCGTGCATCTTCCTGGCGAGCGGCCACTCGAGATTAGTGACGCACCAGTATCCCTTCTTGATGTAGCCAACCTCCAAGTGAACCTGGAAGGAAAGGAGAAAGGAAATAATATTGTGGTGAAGTTAAATGCATTACTATAATTGCTTCCAAAATATACCAATGTAGCGGAAACATTGTTTTCACTTTTCTAGGAAAAAAATTTCATAAAAATCAAAGTTTCCACTTGTTTTTCAAGTTTTGACCACCCTGAACCGTGCTGGTTTAGTGTTTGTGTGCCTGTCTATCATACAGGTCGGTGTATCCTCAAATCCTTGTAAAGTTCAGAACTATAGGAAGTTTTCGTCCGAGTTCGATGAATATTTCAGAGATTGTGAGGGTTGACGTGTAAACGGTCCCTATGAAAATCATCGACCCTGGATAACTAGTAATTGCCATTACCAGGTAGAAGCCCATCTATAGACCTTTTTCGATATGGCTGTTTAACTGTTCTCACAATTTTCTTCATGAAATAAATATCTTGCTATGAGGAGGCAGCTTCCTACGATTGCCCAGAGTATAATCAGGTCATATACTAGGGACAAATTAGAGATGTAGAAATTGAATATGCAAACCCTCTTTCACTGGTTTGATTGCAATGTAATTCAAACCTGAAACTGTAATTAAAATCTGTCCACAGTTTTGCGTAACTTTGGAACTGACTATGTAAGCAGATAAATAAACTGACGGGTGGCTACTATACAAAACTTGTTTTGAAACCTCTGAATGAAAGATGCGATAGGAAATCGTAATTATGGAGTTCTCAAACCAGCGCGAATACAAAGCTGGTAGGGTATCCACGGTAGAGATGAAGCAATAACACGTTTGATAAATGAATTGAAAACATATTCCGCTCGTTATGTTATAAACGACAAGCCTGATCCTCTTTCACTCTCCTCTTCCATCTGCTTAGTTGTCAGACCTTCATCCCTTACGACCCGGCAGGAATACATTTTTACCACCCAATTTCCTTTCTTCGGCGGTTCTTGTTAAGTCCTTTCAGCGAACATCTGACAATACATGGCCTCAATATTGCAACCTTGGAGCACGTTTAACCTTTGAAATAAGGCAAATTCAAAGAAGCCTATAACTTTAGGCTCCTCCTGGTATATACTGTCTTGGTATTCCTCCTGGCATTTCACTCTACCTAAACGACTAAAGGTAAAGAAATAAGTTATTTGGATGATGTTGAAAGTTGGGATTGATTCACGAAAGAAGCCGAAGAAAGCTAAGCTTTCTGTTCTGGTAGGAGAACAGAAAGCTCTAATTACTGGCAGGTAGAAACGATCACATTGTTTATAGTGATGGATTATAAAGATCAGATGACGATGACGTTTTCAGGAAACCAGCTAAAGTCCTGAACACAACCTTTGAAAATTTCTTCAAAAACGAAGAGGAGTTATGCTTAAAGTTATTTCACGTAGGCGCATCCGTAGTGGCTCCAATGATCCAATCAATATGAAATGGGTACGGGAGCCGTTCATTGTCCCAAACACACAATCTCTGAAAGTTTTATTTAATTCAGATAGAAATTGTGGAAGTTATGGGTGTTAGGGTGAGGAGGCATGCAGAGTGTTTCCCAATTAATAGATCGAGTCGGATTTCATCCTTAGGGTCTCATGCACAGTCCTATGAATAGTTTTGCTCGTTACCAAGATGTGTGGACACAGAGACCGAATGATAAAAATAAATGAAACTAAAATTGTTCAGGAAGGTCTAGAGCGTACAACGAGAGGGGATATAGGGGTTTTACTAGGACACTTTTTCAATTCTTGTAAAGTGAAAATAATCCTTCCGTTATCTTGGTATGTTGATATATTCGGAAGAAATAAATAGGTACCTATCTACCTGCTCAGTTGTACAGCTGTTATTATTTTCAATATTAAACCCTTGGAATCGACCAAGAAAAAAATTTTAACCCCTCAAAATTTTATGGTTGATACTACGTTTCATAGTACGTAGAATCCAAAATCGAATAAAAATTGTATTCGTCCGCCTGCCGGACGGAAATTTGGTTTATGGGCTCCATTTGGGGTCTAGTTGTGCCGCGAAGCTTTTGATTGATATTGTTAAAGAGTTGCCATTTTGTTATTATTGATCCTGGGTGTTTTTAAACACATGTTTATAAACCTAAATGAAATGTTAGAAAATAGTTTGAGAGTCAGTGTGCATGTCCGAATAAAAGTAATATTTTATCTCTGTTTGTGGAGTTTTTCTTCTGCACTTGAACTTTCTTACAATATCTTTTTCGCCTTGAAAATTGAAAACCCAGAAATTTCTTTTGGCAGAAATTTCCAAAAAGCTCTAACTCAAAAACTTTCAAAAAGAAAAAAAAGGAATGGTTTTTTAGAATCGAATGGGACTACCCAGAGATCTGTAGGATCAATCGCTTGTACTAGACGTTATTGGGATTACTAACCTGGCTTCCCAAGAGAACTTAAGGGTTGGAACTATGATAAATCAGAAACACGAGTGTGAATCGCTAAAGAGGCGTCATCTCCGTTCAAATTTCAGTTGACCAAAATGCGATCGCTGTTCGTTTCTTCGAGTTGTACTTAGTTATGCGTCCTTAGCAACCACGAATCAAATTTCCTAATGGAGGCACCAATAACTCTTCATTTTCTCGAATCGAGTGTGAAGCGTTCATACAAACTTCTTTGTGAAGCGAAAATATGGTAGGTAGGTAGTGACAATGGCAATGCTGTGGGAGTTATACAGGGTGGTCCTTAATGAACGTACCACCCTTTCAATTTCGTTGGTTGTGGAGAAATCAAAAAACTTGTCGAAGTAACTCCCCTTATTTTTTTGTAAAGAATTCAGGAAAAATACTTTTGCGCAAAAAATTGCGCGCAATTGTGCGCAATTGACACTAACTTTGTTTTTTCAAATACGAACCCCCATTTTTTATTGCAGATTCAGATGCTACGTCAAATTTCATGAGAAATTCTTACCTGAATCGATTTTTTTCATTGCGTGCAACTGGTACTTTTCGCGCGCAAAGTGACCAGGGTGCGCAAAAGTGAGCTTTTTTTAACCCCAAGTGTGGCACATTTGTTTTCATTATTTTTGACGCAGAATCACGTGGTGAGGTCCTTTCTTCGATTTCATCGTTATTTTTCCAAATTTAGAAGGAAAAATAATGTTTTTGGACTTTATTTTCCCTCCCCCTTTCGCGACACGTGCTGGGACCGGCTATGGCAGGATTAAAAATAAATTGCTCTCCTCTAAATAGGTAGGAACTACTTTACTACTTTAATGTAAAAAAAAAATCAAAAAGCTAAAAACCTTTAAAAAAAATTAAAATTTACTTGTTATTTGTCTGCAGGTAAAAAGAGGTGATTTCGAGCAGTTGCTGTGATTTTTTACTTGAATATTACTATCTTAGTTTTTTATTACTACTTTTTCGGAGATTTTGTTACTTTTAATTTTTTTTTTTGAAAATTTTGAGATGAGAAGCTTTTTTTTACATTAAAGTAGGTAAGTACCTATCTACTTTCCAATATTTTGTTTTCTAATTTAGAAGTGAGGCATTTATTTTTAATCCTGCCATAGCCGGTCCCCAGCACGTGTCGCGGAAGGGGGAGGGAAAATAAAGTCCAAAACATTATTTTTCCTTCTAAATTTGGAAAAATAACGATGAAATCGAAGAAAGGACCTCACCACGTGATTCTGCGTCAAAAATAATGAAAAAAAATGTGCCACACTTGGGGTTAAAAAAAACTCACTTTTGCGCACCCTGGTCACTTTGCGCGCGATAAGTACCAGTTGCACGCAATGAAAAAAATCGATTCAGGTATGAATTTCTCATGAAATTTGACGTAGAATCTGAATCTGCAATAAAAAATGGGGGTTCGTATTTGAAAAAACAAAGTTAGTGTCAATTGCGCACAATTGCGCGCAATTTTTTTGCGCAAAAGTATTTTTCCTGAATTCTTTACAAAAAAATAAGGGGAGTTACATCGACAAGTTTTTTGATTTCTCCACAAACAACGAAATTGAAAGGGTGGTACGTTCATTAAGGACCACCCTGTATAATAATATTATAACTCAAAAGTTCTTATTATTATTCTCTTATTATAACTCAAAAGTTTTTCGTCTCCAGCATCTCCTCGATCTCCTTCGTGTGCGACTCGTTTTCTTCGACTAGAGCGTTCGACTTGTGGGTTATCAATTTGGTTTCCTGTGTATACAAAACACAACAATAATTATTTGACCATCAGAACAGCAAATACCGTCGCTACTCAAGAAGCAACATCCCCTATCGACCATCATTTCCATACTTTTCAGGAGAAGCAAAAAACTATTTGAACCCGTTTTTTTTTCTTTTTTTAAAGGGGTTAGGTATGTGTCATTTGTAAAACTTTCGGGAAAACGCAAAAAACTGTCCCAAGTCGTCAAAACTATCAAAACAACCCATTTTTTGAGACATTCCAATACAGTTAAATAGGTACTCTACAATCCTCCAGAATGTTTCAGATTTTTTCAGCTAGGGGAAGTGTATCAAATTGCAATTTGAAATGCTCTCACATACCCCCTTTTTAAAAAATCGATTTTTCAGGACTGAAATCATTTAAATAAACAGCTTTATTCATTGAATGAAACATATTTTGATGAAAATAAGTACATAAAACATCATAACATAAAAGAAGTATATGATCAGTTTATTCAAAATTAAAATCCAATCAATCAAAATCAAAATTTCCACTCGCGTTTTACGTTTCAGACCTTCTTGAACAATTTTGGTTCCGTGTTTGTCATGTCTGTCTGTCTGTCATGAAATCCTTTCCACAGCCATAACTTCTACATTGCTCATCCGATTTTGATGAAATTTTCAGGGATTGTGCGGGTGGGGGTGTAGATGGTCCCCAATAAAAATCATTACCCCCGGACTGATAGTAGCCGCTGCACATGCGCAAACGTGAAATCCCTGCCACGTTAACTAACTTACACGGTAACTTCTATACTTACATCTCATTTTCGGATAAAATTTTCAGGAATTATGCGAGTTGAGATGATGATGGTCCCCTATGAAAATCATGGCCCCCAAATTGAAAGTATCTTATGCGCATGCGTAAACGTGAAATCCTTGTAACAGCCATAACTTCAACATTTTGCAACAATATTCAGATATTGTGCTGGTTGACGTGTAGATGGCTCACATCCCCTTTCAAAAGACATCGGAAATGTCAACCTGTTTTTTCTATGGGAAGCGTCAATGATACGAGGTTCTTTTTAATCGCAATCGATGCAACCAAGTATGGAGACCCAGAAAATAAAGAAAGTGAAAATGGCCGAAAATGTCACATAGCCCCTTTAAAAAAAATGGGTGTTTATTTAGTTTTTATTTTTTTATTTTCATTTCATTTCGTCTCGTCTCGTCTCGTCTCGTCTCGTCTCTAAGGAGGTATCTTAAATATTGACAACCTGATGTTATTATGAATAAGGAGGTATCTTAAATATTACAGTGGAAGAATGATAAAGAGGGAGAGGGAGCAAAAACCTTTTCAAGGTATGTCACATTTTAGCCATTAGGCTCTAAGCGGAAATCATCCGGGGGTGCCGTTTTTTTTTTCGAATGAGGGTTTATTTTTATGGAAGTTTATTTTACGGAAGTTTTTTTTATGGAAGTTTTTTTTTATGGAAGTTTATTTTATGGAAGTTTTTTTTTCGAATGAGGGTTTATTTAGTTTTTATTTTTTATGGAAGTTTATTTTTTATGGATTTATTTATTGTTTATTTAGTTTTTATTTTTTTATTTTCATTTCATTTCGTCTCGTCTCGTCTCGTCTTTATTTTATATCGTCTCGAAGTTTATTTTACGGAAGTTTTTTTTATGGAAGTTTTTTTATGGAAGTTTATTTTATGGAAGTTTTTTTTTCGAATGAGGGTTTATTTAGTTTATTTAGTTTTTATTTTTTATGGAAGTTTATTTTTTATGGAAGTTTATTTTTTATGGATTTATTTATTGTTTATTTAGTTTTTATTTTTTTATTTTCATTTATTTTGTCTCGTCTCGTCTCGTCTCTAAGGAGGTATCTTAAATATTGACAACCTGATGTTATTATGAATAAGGAGGTATCTTAAATATTACAGTGGAAGAAAGATAAAGAGGGAGAGGAAGCAAAAACCTTTTCAAGGTATGTCACATTTTAGCCATTAGGCTCTAAGCGGAAATCATCCGGGGGTGCCGTTTTTTTTCGAATGAGGGTTTATTTTTATGGAAGTTTATTTTACGGAAGTTTTTTTTATGGAAGTTTTTTTTATGGAAGTTTATTTTATGGAAGTTTTTTTTTCGAATGAGGGTTTATTTAGTTTATTTAGTTTTTATTTTTTATGGAAGTTTATTTTTTATGGAAGTTTATTTTTTATGGATTTATTTATTTATTTATTGTTTATTTAGTTTTTATTTTTTTATTTTCATTTCATTTCGTCTCGTCTCGTCTCGTCTCGTCTCGCCTTTATTAGCGAATTTTCAAAGAAAATGAAGCTATTGCAATGGCCTCAAAATTTTTTTATATCGTCTCGAAATTTATTTTACGGAAGTTTTTTTTATGGAAGTTTTTTTTTATGGAAGTTTATTTTATGGAAGTTTTTTTTTCGAATGAGGGTTTATTTAGTTTATTTAGTTTTTATTTTTAATGGAAGTTTATTTTTTATGGAAGTTTATTTTTTATGGATTTATTTATTTATTTATTGTTTATTTAGTTTTTATTTTTTTATTTTCATTTCATATCGTCTCGTCTCGTCTCGTCTCGTCTCGTCGTTTTTATGGATTTATTTATTTTTTTTTTATATTTTTTTATTTTCATTTCGTCTCGTCTCGTCTCGTCGTTTTTATGGATTTATTTGTTTTTTTTTTTTTAATTTTTTTTTTAATTTTTTTATTTTCATTTCGTCTCGTCTCGTCTCGTCTCGTCCCGTCTCGTCTCGTCTCGTCTCGTCTCGTCGTTTTTATGGATTTATTTATTTTTTTTATTTTTATTTTTTTATATTTTTTTATTTTCATTTCGTCTCGTCTCGTCTCGTCGTTTTTATGGATTTATTTATTTATTTATTTTTTTTTATTTTTTTTTTTTTCATTTCGTCTCGTCTCGTCTCGTCTCGTCGTTTTTATGGATTTATTTATTTATTTATTTATTTAATTTTTTTTTTATTTTTTTATTTTCATTTCATTTCGTCTTGTCTCGTCTCGTCTCGTCCCGTCTCGTCCCATCCCGTCCCGTCCCGTCCCGTCTCGTCTCGTCTCGTCTCGTCTCGTCTGTATATTATACAGAAAAACTTTTGAGTAATAATTTGCAACATTTTTTTCAAATTCATTGTTGACATACCTAATATGTCAACAATGAATATTGTTGACAGTACATTATACTGGGTCTGCGGTGCTGGAAAATTTCTCTTCAGTCAAAATCATTCCGACGTGAGTATTATTCACCAATCGATTTGGAGTGAAAAGGTACGAAGACAATGAAACCGTCCTACTCAACTTTCATTATCATGACCAGGTAGAAATAACTCGTATAATGTCCTACAGCCTTTGATTTTATTCGAGAGAAAATAACTTTTTTTTTCATAGTTAATTATTCCCCTTAATAGATGAAAATTCGAGTGGGTTGATAGGAACTAATACACAATTAATTAATTTCCCTATCGTTCATCAGAGCGTATATACTTTTATTCTTCACTATCAGATTGCTGGTTTCGCACATTCAGAGACAAAACGAATTCTTTCCCATATATGCCGATTTTACAGAATATTTTGTCATTCTCTCAGAATCCTTCTCCGCATTTGATTGCTATGAAATTCACCATAATTATTCTGAAACATCTTCAACAACATGCTCTACAAATTGGAGAAAATTGTTGAGTGAAATCGTAAAAGTTGATATCCCGGCATTTCCCAACCACCTAAAAACTTTTCAATTCAAAAATGAAAACGCTGCAAATCATTTCCCAAAGGTTTACTATTTTCTGTATAGATCACCCTTCTGTATAGATCCCTCCCTACCCACCGTAAGCACCTACTACCTACTAGGGCATTTTTTGAACATTTTAACCCCAACCACCAACCAAATGGAAATGAAGGTAGGTAGTAGGTACCTACGGTTAGTAGGGAGGGATCTATACAGAAGGGTGATCTATACAGAAATAAATGAACCTTTGGGTAATGATTTGCAGCGTTTTTTTTTACCTACCAACTATTAGTAGGTACTACCTACCACACCATACTGCTTCACACCTTCACAATCAAGTTTATTAGAAAGAACTAAGCGCTTCACACTCGATTCGAAAAATAGAAAGCTTCATATGGAAATTTGATAACTGTTTGCTCAGAAAGCATAACTGAATACAAATCGAAGAAATAAAATGCGATCGCATTTTAGTCAGATAACATTTGAACGGGGATTAGACCTCTTTGGTGATTCACACGCGTGATTCTGTTTTATCGAAGGAAACCCTTCAAGTACTCGTAGGGAGCGAACGGCTTGTCCTGCAAAGCTTCGAGTGGTCTCAAAAATGTTTAAAAATTCTATTCTATTCAAAATTGGTGAAATAACAATACCTCTATTTCGAGAGTTTTCGAGCTAGGGCACTCTTGAAAATTTCAATTCTTAATTTTCACCCCTTAGAAGTCACCTACATCAACCAAAAGCTTCGCGGCACAATTAGACCCCAAATGGGGCCCATATAACAAATTTGAACCAATTCGGTCCAGCGTAGCTAAGAAAAGTGCCGCGTACGGCGTACTGCGGACGGACGGAAAATTTTTATTTTTATTTTTATTAGTGCCGACGATATTTCTACGACTTGAGTATTTCTGGATTTCAAGTCTTTTACAACAAAAAGTAACTACCTGATTCTCAGGCACATTCTTCAGCGAACGGTTTGTTTCCAAGCTTTATGGAATGAGCGATACCTATTCAAATTAAACTTCACAGTCGAGAGGTATGCTCGCTCTCCCCTCGAAGCTCAGACCTCGAAAATTCTAGGTAAATTCGGGTTCTTGGTACCTGGAGACGAAAACCTTCACGTGCAGGTACCTGCTCAGGATTCCAGAAGTGAAAGTTTCGGCGACCCAAAAGGCTGGAAGAGGATTTACACTGTTCCCAGAAAATCGAGTAACGCCTAACCCAGTAACGTCGGCCATCTTGAAGTTTCTAGGTAAAGTCTTAGGATAATACTGAGAATTATTGCGTTGGGACCACAACTCCACATTTCCTCATGAACTCCTGTAGTAGGTATCTGTTTCATATTTTGAGGCTATTTTGCTAGATAAATATTTATTTCCATATTTTCAGTACATATAATATGTTCATACACATAGCATAGGTCGAACAAAGCTTTTTGGTAGCATACAACATTCGTAAAATATTAACACATAGGCAAGGTATGAAGAATAGTTATAATAAGGCAAAAAAGGAAACAATAAAAAGCATCGAACTCTGTGAAAACCTACGTGGATCTTAAGTGAAATAAGAAATTTATGCAATGGAGTATTTCGGAGGGAGGAAAATTCAGGTTTTTGACCTCAAATTTGGATTCAGCACCATTGAAATCCTATGCACTCCAAATTTTTGCCCAATATTACAATAACATGATGTGGTAGAAAAATTAATTAAGAGATTACACGTTTGAAAAAAAACGCTGCAAATCATTGCCCAAAGGTTTATTATTTTCTATATAGATCACCCTTCTGTATAGATCACTGGTTCTCCATCAATAGCACCTACCACCATCTGTATTCTCCCTTGACCTTCCCTCTCAATAGGGATGGCAACGATATATCGATATATAAAATATATCGATATGTTACGTTTGATATATCGATATAGAGAACCGATATTATTGGTCAATATCGATATATTAACCGATATATCGCGACTTGTTTTCAACAAGTAAAAATTAATATTAAAATGAATAAATGAAAAGGAAGCCTGTACCTGTAAAAACATCAAGTAATTTTATTCCTAATTTTGTAGGTACCTACGTGATGGGTTGATTTCAGACTGTTGACTTCAGCTCAAACATGATGGTTTACACTACAGTGGCGCTCGAGTCTCAATTATTTGACTTTAGCCAAAAGTAATGGAGGCGCGTCCAGATTAAAACAATAGCAAGCAATTTATAAATTAATGAATCATTGCTACGGTGAGGGTATCTATGATTTTTAATATTATGTTTTAGGACCCCTGAGGGTAGTTAATCCCCAAATTTGCAACCCCAAAAACAATTTGCTACTGACGTAGTGCTCTGACAACCATGACATTTTCGCACTTTTTCGACTAGGTATGATGATTTCGATAATTCATACCCAGTAACTTTTTAAAGCAGGTTGAATACTTACTTCAACCGTTTTTAAAAGTAGATCTTCCGATATGTCGAGTATATCGATGTATTTCTTCCAAAATTATATTAGTAACGTTTCAGTTCACCTACCTACTTACTTCAATTAGATTTTTCAAGTAGATCTTCCGATATATTTCACTCGATTTGCCATCCCTACATACCTTGTAACGCAAACCGTTAGACTTTTGAGAGGGTTAAATACTAACTTCAAAGAGTTTTTCCAATTAAATCTTCCGATTTGTCGAGTATATCGATAAATTTCTTTCAAAATGATATTTGTATTGCTTTAAAAAGTTTTAACTCACGTATCTACTTCAACAAGTTTTTCCAAGTTAGATCTTCCGATGTATCGAAATATCGATTTATTTTCTCCGATATATCGTAGGTATCGATATCTCATTGACGATATATCATTTGATCAATATATCGATATATTTCTTTCGATATGCCATCCCTACCTCTCAAATCTCAGCTTCCTGCGTTCAATAGGATTGAAAATGGCTTCGGAGCTCACTCAGCTGATCAGTGATCTAAAGAGTGAAGAAGATCTTCTCGAATGCTGGAGACGCCTGGAAGAGCACTGATCAGCTGAATGAGCTTCGAAGCCATTTTCAATCCTATTGAACGCAGGAAGATGAAATTTGAGAGGGAGGCTCAAGGGAGAATACAGATGGTGGTAGGTGCTATTGATGGAGAACCAGTGATCTATACAGAAGGGTGATCTATAAAGAGTTTAATAATCCTTTGGGCAATCATTTGCAGCGTTTATACATGCAAACAAAATTTCAGCTCAATCGGAAAGTGGATCAAATTTAACTTGCAAGATTGGATTGCAGACTGCGGGACAGGTGAAACTAACTAAAAGCTTGTAATAAAATACATCTCGCAGCTGCAGAATTATCATAAATTCGGCAGTGAATGAACTCAACGTCAAACTCGAACAATCACGATCCTAAAAGCCTATGTCTCTTTTTGCCCTAACCCGGTTAAAGCTGTAGAACGTGATTAAAACTAGCCAGGACCTCCGTTCTCTCCTAAACGGATTTCGGAGGTTTATGGTGATGTATCCCTGACGACCGCAATAACGGCGAACGTGCCCGTAGGTGGTTTTGTCACTAAGCTAATACAAAGCGTTTTGAGAGCATAAACAGTTTCAGAGCCGTTTATTGTGCTCTTCGCTTCTATAATTGCGCTATAAATTCATAATGAGCTACAGTGAATCCGGCAGATCTTCTGTGATGAAAATGCGTGTACTTCCGAAACGATATCTGCGGTATTTCACCGATATTGTATATGACTCCCATTCATAATCGTATAAGCGAATGAATTGCGACTATAACTGGATATATATATATACATGCCTCACGAAGATTAGGACCCATTTGTTGAGTACTCCGACAAGATTATCATTTGTTTATTGCAAAAGCTAGTCAACCCCATCCTAATGTGTAGGTAAACACATTATTCAAGACTTGAAAGTTCGAAATTAACAAGTACCTATTTCCATGGAGAAAGACCATTCAACAACCAGAGAACAACATTCAACAATAGACCAAGTACACCAAATTATAGGTGAGATCAATGTTTCGAAGAGAAGACAATTTTTTCAGCAGTATTCTTGGACTTCTCTCGCACAAGGGGAAAGCAAAAGTATCCAGAGATCTTCCTACCCCTCAGCATAGTACCATACTCCCCTAAATGAAAGCAGGAGTACCACAAGGAAGCGTGCATGGATAATTACTCTATCTATCGCACAAAAGGGACCTTCCCAAATCATCAGGAGCTACCACAACAACATTTGCTGACGACACAACAATCCTAGCAGTTGGTACTACGGTAGAAGATGCCTCGAGGAAATAACAGGATGGTATCCTCCACCAACATTCATCGCTAGACCAGAAATTTGAGAGTAAACTCAACGAAGCTCTGACAACGCACGTAAATTTCACGTTAAAGAACCCAACCCAACATTTATGGAAATAAACTCCCAGACAGTGCCATTACGAATACTGCTAAGTAATTAGGCTTGACCTTGGATATCAAGCTTTGCTGGAAAGAACATAATATTATTATAATAAATGTTATTAATTAATATTATTAATAATAACGTAATATTATTAACATAATATTGTTAGAAAAGAAAACAAGAAATTAATCTAAAATTCGAGATGCTACATTTGGTCATTTGAATAAATTCACAAATGCCTGATTGCGATTTTTAATTTTCGTCTTGTTCTTCATTATTGTTAAGATTCGTTAATTGTTTAAGGCTTTCATCATTTTCTACGTCGTTTTCCGGCTTATTTGTCGACGAGTTCCTACGATCCCTCTTTGCCTTCTGCTAATCATTCAATGCCCATACATAACGAAGGGAAACTTGCTAATTATTAAACTCATTTGTACCTAGTTACAGTTCATGAAAGTGACATGATTAGTAGTATTGGAGTAGGTAGAGATCTATTAACTACAAAATGATTATACAGGGTGTCTACAAAACAGCTGTAAGGAATTCAAGGGGTCGATTCTAGAACTAATTTCCAACAAAAAGTGTCTCTTAGAATTATTTTTTTAAACGCCTCTTTAACCGACTTTTTTCACTTTTAAGTTTTTTTTTCGTGTTTTCGACCTTACACCATTAAAACGGCCATAACTCTCTAAAATTACACTCAAAAATTAAAAATAAGGATACCGTTGGAAAGAGCGTCAAATTTCCTATCTCTCCAATACAAAATAACAAATTTTCAGTTGAATTACAAGAGGAAAATAAAGTAAATTTTCGAAAAATTCCCGTTTTTCAACGCCTATAAATCTCCAAATATTACCAAGTAAAGATCTGTTGCCGGAAAGCCTAAAAACTTCGCCAGAATCTCAGCTTTCCAATGGTATAATCAAAACATATTCTACAACCGTATTTAGGGGAGAAATTCGTGTTTGAACGCGGAAAAACTTGCATTTTTTCAAAGAAATCGGCGCTCCGCCTAGTCGATTTGAGGGGTCGGACGACAGCAGTGGGAGGGCGGGCGCATTTCGCTGAACGCAACATTTCGTTGAAAAAAAATGCACGTTTTTCCGCGTTCAAACACGAATTTCTCCCCTAAATAAGGTTGTAGAATATGTTTTGATTATACCATTGGAAAGCTGAGATTCTGGCGCAGTTTTTAGGCTTTCCGGCAACAGAACTTTACCTGGTAATATTTGGAGATTTATAGGCGTTGAAAAACGGGAATTTTTCGAAAATTTACTAAGTTCACTTTTTAGGTTGCTTTATTCCTCGTGTAATTCAACTGAAAATTTGTTATTTTGTATCAGGGAGATAGGAAATTTGACGCTCTTTCCAACGGTATCCTTATTTTTAATTTTTGAGTGTAATTTAAGAGAGTTATGACCATTTTAATGGTGTAAGGTCGAAAACACGAAAAAAAACTTAAAAGTGAAAAAAGTGGGTTAAAGAGGCGTTTAAAAAAAATTCTAGGAGACACTTTTTGTTGGAAATTAGTTGTAGAATTGACTCCTTGAATTCCTTACAGCTGTTTTGTAGACAACCTGTATAATGGTTCAAGTTACTAGATATGTACATGTCCCCGGTTGTAACAATGAAGATGGTTCAAAAAAATGTGTTCCTACGATTTAATCAAGTAGGTAGGTATGAATTCACACCCTTCTAAAGTTAATATGCCATTCTGAAACGTTCACCAAACTGGGTGGGTTAAAGCTTCCTCACATTGATCGATATGTGTATGAATATGATCAACCACCTTCAATCCCAGAGAAACTAGGAAAATATGATCACATTATTTTTTCAATTGTATAACCGATTTTGTGGCGCTCAAGCCGTCAGAACGAAATATGGACTGACAGAGCCAGTGTAACTAACAAAAAGTGCGAAGAATTCGTTTGACACTCCAACGCGAAAAGGGAAATCGGAATATGCAATGAGGGAATATTAAGATTCTCGGCGTACGGCGTCGACAAGAGAGCTCCCGAATCCAGAAATCTTCATTGAGGCTGTTGATTCAATTACGACACCTCGTTGAATACCTTAGAACACCTTCTCTTCCGCATCCTTGCAAATCTCTCGATGATTAAAATCCGATAGACTCAACTCAGGAATATCCAGAAACTCCATACTGCCAATTCACAGATTGAATTACAAATTGAGATTACGGCTAGTGACGATTCGATACTTTCGATATTAAATATTAAATAAATAAATAAATTCAATAAAATTTATTTAATAAATTTTATTTATATCGGTATTTTGTTACGATATTTCCGATATTTGTATCGATATTTTTCTTGCAATATTATCGAATTTCGAAAGGAAAATATTGACATCAAAAGAAAATAAATATCGGTTGTGATGGTTATATTTCTTCTCACTGTAATGTGTCGATTTCCCCAGAGATATGCAAAGCAATAAAAAACCGAAAATAAATAGAAACGGAAGATGAACGCAACATAAAAACAACAATCATGAAGATAACATGATAGGACAAACCACTATGTCGGACATACAGTCCTCATGCTCGATATGGGAAGAGGGAGAAGACATCGTCATCACTTCTTTTCGTTTCGATTTCGCGTTCGCCATTTCTGTTTTGTATTAATTCATTATAATATAATGAATTAATATGAATATTAATATTAATACAAATATTAATATTAATATTAATTAATATTAATTAATATTAATTAATTAATAATTAATAATATTAATATTAATAATTAATAATTAATATTAATTATTAATATTAATATTAATTAATATTAATTAATTAATATCAATATGAATATTAATGAATGAATTAATACATAATATTATTATGTATTATTACAATTTTTCACGAGTAAAATTCAAACTGTCAAGATGCAAAAAAGAAGCCTAAAAGATGCAAAAAGAAGCCTCTAAAAACACAAACGGTGGATACAGCTTTCGTACGAGTACGCAACCACGAGAGACATTTTATGTCTTATGTTTAATAATAAATTGAGAGCTTTCCAATGAGTGGTGAACGATTTTTGTGGGGTGGAAAATGAGGAAGTTAGGTTTCCCTAGGAACGATTGGTTGTACGTGAAAATCATCAGAAATTTCCGCGTAACGCTCCCCTCATAACGCTCCCCGCGTAACGATCCCCGCGTGACGATTTTTCATTTACAAATGTGCCATAGTAAAGACATGAAATGTCAAAAACATAATGTTTTTTGATCACGATAAATTATTGAGAGAAAAACATTGATTTCACTGATACCGAATATTATTCGATATCAGTGAAATCAATGTTTTTCTTTCTATTTATTTTTATTTATCGTGATCACTGATATTGATGAAAAACTATGCGGAAACATATCAGATATCAGTATTTTTCTTTCGATATTCTATCAATATCACTGATATTGATTTTTGTAAATATGCAAAAACCTCCTCGAAATAGGTGAAATCAATATCACTGAAATTGATGAAAAAATATGCAAAAACATATTCGATATCAGTGAAATCAGTATTTTTCATCCAATATTCTATCGATATTACTGATATTGATTTTTAAAAAATGCAGAAACATTCGATATCATTGACAATGTCATCAATATTTTTCTTTCGATATTCTATCAATATCAGTGATATCGATATTTTTCTTCCGATATTTTATCGATATCGATACTGCCTTTCTATATTATTTCGATGATAAATATCGCTTCGAAAGGAACATCGAATCGTCACTAATTACGGCTATCAAAAGCTGTCTCGTTCGACATCCTGAGGACTGTTTATTTTGCTTACTTTATGAGCAGAGCATGCCATGGTGTTCCCTTATGGGGAAACTCTGTCCATAGTGGAGCTGTGTTCCGTCTGCAGAAGGCTGCTATTCGAATCATATTCGGCCTGAGTTATAGGCAGTCGTGCCGCGGATATTTTAGGCGGCTGCAGAGTCTTAACATTGCTGGGCTCTATGTATTTCACGTGTTAGTTCTCACGAAGAATGATCTAGAACGCCTACGACGACGATGCAACCAGATCGCGTAATGCCATACGACCTCCGCTGGCTCGTCTCTACCTCCCTTCGTACTAATCCTCTTCAACAGGGAGTTCGCTTGTATAATCGACTACCTGATCGGATTCGGGCATTACCGGCTGATCAATTTGGAAAGAGCGTGAAGGAGGTATTGATTGAGGCTGAATTGTCTACTGTTTTGGATTTTTTTAAGTTGGAATTTTGATACTACTTATTTGTTTTGGTAATTATTTATATGACAATTTTGTTTTATGTTCCCTTAATTTAGTACTCTGACTATTGTAATGCCATCTAGTGATTGGTTCTACAATAAAAAACATTTTGACTTGACTCGACTTGAACAATGCTGCAACTTATTACACAACGGTTAATTATTTAACCATTTTTCAGAGGTCTGGATGGTCTCATTCGTTTTCAACACTTGTGCACTATCCTAAATGAATGAAAAACGTCAGAAATTATTTATTCACTAATTAAATAATTAATTATCCTCAACTCAAATTATCGCTAACGGTTGGTCCCACAAAGCTCTGGGTGGCGACAAACATTCTAAAGAATCCTCGATATTTTACATGAATGAAAAAGAAACCTGTTCACTTGAAGTTTACAATCTAGGGGGCTTCGAAAATGTTTTTCCCCGGTTTTTACCCCCTTCCCTCCCATCACAAGTGACTAACAAAACTAAAACCTTCAATGCACAACTAGACTCCAAACGAAGCCAGTATCCCAAATTTCATCAAAAGTTCGTTTCATTTTCAATAATGAACCATTGGAATCGAACAAAAAAAAATTATAACTAATTGGAACCAAAATTGGATGGGTCACGTTTCAAGGTACGGTTAAAATCGAGTACAATCATTTTTCCATCTGCACGCCGTACGCGGCACTTTGTCGTGGACCGATTTTAATGAAATGTAGGGATATCGACTCTGTTTGGTTCAACCAAGTCCGGGAAAATGCCGCCGAATTGCAAGCCCATGTTCCCGACATCATAACTTTTTTTTAAACTGGACGGTTTCTAAAGTTCAAGCGCTTGAAATGAAGGTTGGGATCTCAGAAAGAGATCCGCCTTGTCGGATTCTCGATTTCTCATCGGCCAAAGAATAAATGACCACTTGAACAGAGCAACTCCCTACCCTCCACTTTGAAAGGTGATTGATGCTCTTAGTGGCATTTTTCTTGCAAAGTCGATCGCTAGAGATTGCTCTAACTTGAAGAATAAAAAAAAATCTAGGAAAACGGTGCATAATTCGAGGAGCTATGATGTCGGGAAAGTAACGTTGATTCCTTATGGGAGCAGAAAACGTGGCCAACTGGGCAGCCCGCTCTTAAGGAATTGGGATAGATGGGGGGAAGGGACGCGGTTGTTTCTGGGCTAGCTGAAGGACACTACTAACACGTGGGTCTGATGAATTTCACAACATTTTTTCATTTAACAATGGTTGATCGGGTGGGTGGTTTTATTCGTTTTAAACAATTCAACACTATCTTAAATTGATGAAAAAGGTCATGAAACTAAGTGAATTAATGAAAGAAGGTCATGAAATTAAGTAATTAATTTACCTCATTAATTGTTGGTTGTGTCAATAATCAGCTCAATCCTCTCATAAGTTTCATACTTTCAGTTCGCTATCGTAAAAAAGACCCAGTGGTTCGACTCCGATTTTGTTTGTGTTTGACTCGGTTTTTTCTGTTTTGAATCTTCGCCAGACAACTCTACAAAGCTCCCAAAAAAGATAAGACTCGTTCTCTTCCCAGGTATGGAATAACTAGGTATTATATTCGTACATGATTGATTCCAACCTATTTCTATGCACCATCAACCCATCTCCCTTGCAAAGGCCGCCAGAATTCGCGTCCAGTGGATGGGCGGCTTAAGTCAACCCACTCACATGGTTGATTTCCCATTCAACTGGAGCAACTTTACACTGCCGCTGGCCGCGTCACGTTGACGCCGAGAATAAAATCTCAGAATTCTCAACTTTTTTTTTATGTGAAAACTTTTGAAAAAATATATTTTAGCGAATTTTCAAAGAAAATGAAGCTATTTTAATATATGTTGCTGCTGTAGCGTTTCGGCGAAAAAAAATTTCTCCGCCACAGGGGACCAACGCCTTTTTTTCCCGCGATCAACGTGTATTTTTTCTAGCGTGCAATCGGTATTTTTTTTTAAATCGGTATTTTTTCATGAATCAATAAAAAAACATATCAGTAGAGCGACTTTTCGCGCTATGGCATTTTGAAAACGTTTTCCCTTACTCTTTACCTATCAGAAGAGACTGAAAATAACCAAAACCATCAGGACACAACTATACCCCAAATAGAGCCGACATTCAAAATTTCATCAAAATTAGTCAACGGGAACTGAGCCGCGAACGGCGTACGGTAACATTAGTACCTATTCGATTTTTGGATTCGCATATCTTGAAACGTATATCATCAAATTTTGAGGGGATTCCAATTTTTTCTTCTTGCTCGATTCCAAAGGTTCATTAGTGAAAACAATAAACCGAAAACACGTTATTTCGTTATATTCGTGTATCAGACACAGTAACTACCTTCGTGTACACTGATACAGGTGATCTCTCCAGAGGTTGGAATATCTACGAACATCTCCGATTCGTTCAAAGAGGCTGAAAATAACCAAAACCGATCAGAAGAGACTGAAAATAACCAAAACCATCAGGACACAACTATACCCCAAATGGAGCCGACATTCAAAATTTCATCAAAATTAGTCAACGGGAACTGAGCCGCGAACGGCGTACGGTAACATTAGTACCTATTCGATTTTTGGATTCGCATATCTTGAAACGTATATCATCAAATTTTGAGGGGATTCCAATTTTTTCTTCTTGCTCGATTCCAAAGGTTCATTAGTGAAAACAATAAACCGAAAACACGTTATTTCGTTACATTCGTGTATCAGACACAGTAACTACCTTCGTGTACACTGATACAGGTGATCTCTCCAGAGGTTGGAATATCTACGGACATCTCCGATTCGTTCAAAGAGGAATAAAGGAAGTAATTTCAAAACAACCCCAATCGGCTGTCCGGTGATACGTGAACAATTCCAACACCGCCTAGCCTTTCTCCGGAGGGGGAAAAGGAGGAAAAGTTCTCACCACTCAATATCCTCCGCAAGAGCTTTTCTATAAATGAAAATCCCTCCCAGTTGATTGTACCCGGGTCTATTGAAGTCCCTCAGGTATTGGCAGATTTCTCCACGTGCTCCGGTTCTAAGGTCAGTAGGCACTAATTTCTTCGATTATAATTGAATCGCTTGTAAATCATCGGAGTTGAGTTGAATGAATCAAGTACGGTAAGAGTGGTTTTGGACGAATGATGAATCAGAAACACGAGTGTGAATCGCATATGAAGTTTATAGACGGAAGTGAGGCAAATTTCACCTGCACAATCAAATCTTTCGCAGACGGGTGATCTTAACAGAAAAATAATAAACCATTGTCTAATAATTTGGAGCGTTTTTCCACATTGCATCGTCCGGTGACTATAGTTTTGCTTGACCACAGATACTATTCTAGTATACCCGAAAAACTGTATTTTCGCATTCTATGCACATTCACGATTTGGCATTTTTGAAAACATTTAGTGACAAGCAGTGTTTTCAAAACATCCAAGTCTACGATAAAATCCAGGGTGACTTTTATCACATTAACAATGAAACTATAACTTTCTAATTGTGATTAATTCATAAACAATATAAAAATCTTTCAAATATCGACAAGATGAATATCGTTCGAAGGATGAATATTATCAAGAGAAACAGGGGGTGCGCCTGATTTTTTTTTCAAATTTTTAATCGAAAGTAGACCTCATCCTGAGAATTTTGACACCAGCCGTTCTCTTTCTGGATGAGTAGATGTTTTTCCATGATTTTTCAAAGTTTTGAATGTT
The DNA here is from genome assembly GCA_009739505.2 of Apolygus lucorum. Lineage (NCBI taxonomy): Eukaryota > Metazoa > Arthropoda > Insecta > Hemiptera > Miridae > Apolygus > Apolygus lucorum. Next base: position 14,970,178 of record CM019169.2, on the reverse strand, counting down.
TATGACGTCAGGCCCCTCCTGCCTGGGCGGGACCCCCAGCCCACTGTGACGTCATAAACATTCGAAACTTTGAAAAATCGTAGAAAAAGGTCTTCTCAAGCTAGAAGGTCGGGTTTGGTGTCAAAATTATCAGAATGAAGTCTAGTTTAGATTAAAAATAACAATAAACAGTTTTTCCGACCCATGCGCACATCCCATTGGCTGTCACGATTGAAGTGCGTACGACAGTTTTTGCTCGATCAAAGTAGCTAAGAGAGGCCACGTTCTCAAGGTACTCGCTGAGATCCCATAGACGGTTGGAACTCCGTAGGATGACAAAGCTGGTAGTGAATCGATAACACAAACACACAGGCAGATATCCTTACTAGCAAGTTATTACGCGATTTTAAAAACTTACTTGAAGGAATAAGATGGGAATGGCAAGTAGAAACGACGACACCCAAGTGCTGATGATGATTTTTCGTGCCTGTCGAATCGTGCAGACGTACTTCGCTTTCATTGGGTGAACAATCGCATAGTATCTGGAACATAGGAAATTAAAAATGATAGACAGAAAAGTGCACTTGTTGTGATTTGTCCTTAATATTTTACACAAATCTATATTTTACATAATTTAATATTTTACATGTTTAAATTCGTGAAAAGTATAAAAAGTACATTGCCAAATAGGTGCGGCACTTAGTTTTCTCGTTTGATCCGGAAGTAGAGGATAATAAAAACTTCATTATCCCAGAAATCTTCAAATTCGAGCCTAATTTTACTGAAACTTCCGGGTTTTTTGCCTGTTACAAGGAATTTTGGACACAGACATTGAACCAAAATTGTTTAGGAAGATGAAAACGTATAATGAAAATGGGAAATTTTATTTTGAGGACCCTTTTTTTCATCTTCAAAAACAGAAGACAATGTTTCTGCAATCTTTTTGGTCGTTTCTGAGAGATTTTTCTCGGTGTTTGTCCTCGTTTTATACCGGAACCTATAAAATGAGAACATTTTGATTCTGGAGGGTATACAATACAAATATTTTAACATTTTCAATAAAATACGACATGGATTTTGCTGCTTCGACTGGTTTCACGTTGTCGCGGTTATAATCCCCTAGAAAAATTCTATTCACCCTCGATGACATAAAATGGAGATGAAGACCAAGTTCTCTCTCTAACTGATTTTCTCTTTCACTTTCCCGCATTACTATTTCAATTCAAATCCACTCTTTCACCATCCAACGTCATTTTCATCTACAAGTTTCCGTCTTCTAAGGGTTTGAAGGAAATTGTGTGAGGCAAAAGAAAGACTCTCCCAGAAAGACCTAGATTGAATGCAGAAAGACGTGAGCGTGAGATTTTTTTGTTATAAATTGCTCTTGTGGAACTATCTATCTTGTGGAGCTTCATATATAGAAGATGAAGTACAAAACGAGCTTCGTGGGGTATCACATCTATTCACTTCTCCCGATCCTAACCTTCCCGGACTCCTCTTACTGATATGAAGGGAACCATTACGTCAGCCAATGAAAGTATATTCGATATAGATGTTGTATTGACGCGGACTGGTTGGTTTTGATGACTCAAACGAAGGTTGCATACACTAAGGAAGCATCTGAGTATTGCGTTTTAGGCAATAATAAGGAAAACTGCTATCCTGAATCGTCAGAGTATTGTTATATTCGAGACATGAGGTCTTGAAAATACCATTGCCCATAGCTTGTACTGTACCCTGGCTAAAGAGGACGGGGGTCTAATATGATTCTGAGATAAGAGAAAGCAGTAATGTCGCATCAAACTATCTTTCATTTCAGTTTACCTATCTAAGTTTGAGTGAACAATTTTTTCCAAATCTAGCTATATGAACGTCAGAGCAAGTCAACCTTATAAATGAGCCCCTGAAAAGCCAAGTAGCATAAGTCATGGAAATCTGTTTTTGAGATAAAGCATTTGTTGCGTCCAGCTTACTGAAAAACTCCCAAATTTATGTTGCCCATTGAACTTGTGATGCCTTCTCTTGGGCTATTCTCGAAGCGCTAGACTTGTGCCACTAGGCCAATAAACGAAGCTGAATGTTCATATTACGTTTCCGCACTTATCTCCGTTTCATCCGAAATTTGACTTACGCCACTTGGCTTTTCAGGGGCTCAAATGATGATGAGGAGATATCACAAAATTTTCTCCAATATGCATATGGATCATATTTCTGAATATTTATCAACTAATTTGTCCGAGCTCCCATTGAATCACAGTAGGTTGATATCATTCGCGAATGACTCTATTCTAGTATGCTCGGGAGATGACAGGAAGGACTAAGAGCTCGACTCTCAGAAGGCATTGGACCAGGTTGCTGAATGGTACGGAAGTAAATCTTCGACTCTAATTTAGTTTTCTCACCGGAGAAAACTGACTTTATGAGGGAGTTGCGAAAACCTGATCGATGCAGAAAATGATGAAGGTACAATGAGTCTAAGTTTTTCCATGTTATGGTCCAAAATAGGAATAAAATTGTAGTTAGGATTCCTTCAGAATTTCCAATAATTGAGATAAATGCCTTCCATTGCCCATAGCTTGTACTATACCCTGGCTAAAGAGGACGGGGGTCTAATATGATTCTGAGATAAGAGAAAGCAGGAACGTCGCATCAAACTCTCTTTCATTTCAGTTTATCCAAGTTTGAGTGAACAATTGTTTCCAAATCTAGCTATACCAACGTCAGAGAAAGTCAACCTTACAAATGATGAGTAGTTATCACAAAATGTTCTCCAATATGCATATGTATCATATTTCTAAGTATTTATCAACTAATTTATCCGAGCTCCCCGAAAACCTGATCGATGCAAAAAATGATGAAGCTACGATGAGTCAAAGTTTTTCCATCTTATGGTCCAAAATAGGAATAAAATTGTAGTTAGGGTTCCTTCAGAATTTCCAATAATTGAGATAAATGCCTTCCATGGCCCAGTTCACACATTTACCCCCACTCCACCATAAATGAGACGTTTTCTTTTCTCGAACATCTGCGAAGGCCATTATAAAGGAGTAAGACCGTTATAAGTCTACCGAACTTAGTATGGCAGCATGTTGTGGCGTGTTGGGGCTTTTTACAGGCTAATAAACGTGACGGCTCACTCAGGATACGAAAATTTATCGCGGGCAACTGAGGGAGCTCTTATCTCGCTCGAAATCCTCGAAACAAAGCACTTGAATTTTCTCCTCAACATTTTCAAGCTCAATTTATGTGCTACAATTGCCAATCTAGACTTTCCTTCTTCTTCTACTTCACGCTACATTTTTGACCGACTGCATTTAACGTCTAGTTTGAGAAACCTCAGGCCTCCCGCTCTTGCACTGAGTACCGGCATGGGAGGTTACTACCTTTTTCAATGGTACCGGAGACAAGAAGAAAGCTATAAGTTAAGGGGGTCTTAGTCGGTCGCCGATCGTTCCTCGTTCCGGGTCAATATTTCACGAAATTGAAGGCGAACAAACTTTTAAAACTGCACCTAAATTTGAAATTTTAAGGCTATAGTGGACGGCCACTTAGTGCGATTCTCCAAAATCAGATGGCGTTGGTGGTGGAGCCAAAAGTAATTGAGATTATCCTTCGAAAGTTACGAACTTTTTCTCAATTGGTAAACGTGAATGTGCTCATAATTATAAATGAAGCTGTTATGGTAGTTTTTTGATATTCCACTTCAATTTTGATCAATTTCTTGTATCTCTTTATTATTAGGTTGTTGTGGAGAAGGAAGTAGAGGACGTCTATATACTTTTTTCAACATTTATTTGGCAAGCGCTTTCGGAAGGAGAAGTAGCCCTGTCTGATCAATTTTCTCTATTTTGATATGAAATCTGTAATGCCTGTGATAAGAGAGATAATAAGATTGTGTTCCTGTTAAAATTGAAAAAGTTCTCCTGTCTGTGATCCCCTCTAGACATTTTTTTAATGTTAATAAGTTTTAAATAATTTTTAGATCCTGCCAGTTTTTGTTTTTCAGTTTTTAAAAAGAATAAATGTTATAGAAATGGACGAAGTTAGGGTTTTTTTTTTTGAGAGATTTCCTATTTTTGTATGTTTATACTCGTAGTTGGTAGAAAGTTCTTTAAAATTATGTTGAAATGTGTTACTGGTTTTCCAGTGAGAATAGTTTTCAAGATGGGCAGAGATGAGATTTTGGTGATTGAGGAGGGATGGAAGATGGTGGGAGTATAATTGCAGAGTGAACATAGGTAGGTAGGTTGTTTTGTTTTCTTTCTATTGCTTCCGAGTCTACCAAGGTAGCGGAAGCTTTGTTTTCACTTTTCAAGGACGAAAAAAAAAGTTCTCCAAAATAGAAATTTTCACTCGCGTTTTGCGTTTTAGACCTTTCTGAACAATTTTGGTTCCGTGTCTGTGTGTCTGTCTGTCTGTGTGTCTGTCTGTCTGTGTGTCTGTCATGAATTCCTTGTAACGCGCATAACTATACGAAGTTATTGTACGATTTCGATGAAATTTTCAGGGATTGTGCGGGTTGGTGTGTAGACGTTTCCCTATGAAAATCATCATCCTCGGACTGATAGAAGCGACTACGCATGCGCAAACGTGAATTTCTTGTAACGGCCATAACTTCTACATTTTCCATCCGATTTCAATGAAATTTTCAGGGATTTTACAGATTAGTATTTAGATAGGCACCTATGAAAATCATCACCTTCGGACTGATAGTAGCCACTGCGCTTGCGCAAACGTGAATTTCCTTGTAACGGCCATAACTTCTACATTTTCCATCCGATTTCAATGAAATTTTCAGGGATTTTACAGATTAGTATTTAGATAGGCACCTATGAAAATCATCACCTTCAGACTGATAGTAGCCACTGCGCTTGCGCAAACGTGAATTTCCTTGTAACGGCCATAACTTCTACATTTTCCATCCAATTTCAATGAAATTTTCAGGGATGTTACAGATTAGTATTTAGATGGTCCCCTATGAAAATCATCACCTTCGGACTGATAGTAGCCACTGCGCATGCGCAAACGTGAATTTCCTTGTAACGGCTATAACTTCTACATTTTCCATCCGATTTCAATGAAATTTTCAAGGATGTTACAGATTAACTTGTTTTGATGTTTAGAGATTAACTACTGTGTATCGGATCATCTATACAATCAGGTTATGGATACGAGGAAGCTATGTGCCACACCCACTTGGCAGACGTTTTTTTAATGTTTGTCTGTAGGTTAGTGTGTGTATTTTTCAGTTCTTGGTTGCTTACATTCTTATTGGTTTTTATACATTTGTATTCACTTTTCAAGGACGAAAAAAAAAGTTCTCCAAAATCAAAATTTCCACTCGCGTTTTGCGTTTTAGACCTTTCTGAACAATTTTGGTTCCGTGTCTGTCTGTCTGTGTGTCTGTCTGTCTGTCTGTCTCTCTGTGTGTCTGTCATGAATTCCTTGTAACGCGCATAACTATACGAAGTTATTGTCCGATTTCGATGAAATTTTCAGGGATTGTGCGGGTTGGTGTGTAGACGATCCCCTATGAAAATCATCATTCTCGGACTGATAGAAGCGACTGCGCATGCGCAAACGTGAATTCCTTGTAACGACCATAACTTCTACATTTTCCATCCGATTCCAATGAAATTTTCAGGGATGTTACAGACTAGTATTTAGATGGTTCCCTACGAAAATCATCACCTTCGGACTGATAGTAGCCACTGCGCATGCGCAAACGTGAATTCCCTTGTAACGGCCATAATTTCCACATTTTCCACCCGATTTCGATGAAATTTTCAGGGATAATGTGGATTAGGTTGTAGATAGTCCCCTATGAAAATCATCATCCCCGGACTGATAGAAGCGACTCCGCATGCGCGAACGTGAATTACTTACAAGTAATATAATACAATATAATAATACAATATAATAATACAATATAATATTACATTACAAGTAACAGCCTAACTTCAACTGTTTCCCAGGGGTCGCGGGTTCGAATCCCAGCCGAGGCTAAGTATTTTTTTGATCCAATCACATACATCTACTCACTTAATTTTTCACCCGAATTTGATGAAATTTTCTAGGATTGTCCAGATTAGCGTGTAGATGGTCCCCTATGAGGGTAGGGGTAGGTACTTAGAGATTGGTGTTTTGAGATTAACAACTACGCATCTGATCATCTATATAATCGGGTTATGGATACGAGGAAGCTATGTGCCACACCCACTTGGCAGACGTTTTTTTCTTGTAGGCTTGAGAAAGGGGCCATAGTTTGCCCTGAAAGCTCTTGCCAAATAAATTTTGAAAAAAGTATATAGACGTCCTCTGCTTCCTTCTCCACAACAACCATGAAAATGACTACAGCGGGAGAGTACAGAACAAATTTATTATTAGGTGTTATGAGGTAAATCATGTCCAGCCCATAATTCTATACCATTACCATGAGCATTCAAACCAACCCCAATAAAATCAAACGATTATTGGCGACGGCTGACGAAATATAAAATTATCTTGAATAGGTAAATAGGAAATTAATTTATCGAGGGCATAAGAATGAAAGACTTTTCCCTCCATGAAAGGCGCCGCCTTCAACCCTCCAAGCTACCTGTTTGTCACCCTCCTTCAAATTACGAGTTTCGTTTACCTGAGACCTTTTAACAAAGTACTATCTGTTTCACCTTTTGTAGTAGGAAGACCACTTGAAAGCTTGCTTTTATGTTCACCCGCTCCTCTCGCCCTCCATCCAACCCGTTTGGAAACCTACGATTTTGAAGATGTTTTTACTGAAAACCGCATTGAATTCCCAATACAGGAAATGGGTGAAAACCTCTCGAGTATTTCGTTAAAAAACATGAAAGTTGCTAAGTTTTAAGTTTGGACTAGAAAAAATCTAAATAGACGCGAGGTTAAAATGTGTGTTGTAGCTCATCTGATGGGAAATGTAGTCAACGGTGTAATCAGATTTGAACTTCCACGAAAAATAAGGGAGCTATATGCATTTTAGCCATGCGACGATAGTAAAATCACGATACCAGCGGTGTTTACTGTTTGATTGATTTGATCGATTATAGAGAACCTCAAATTTGTAAACTAAACTACATTAAATCAACAGAGTAATACCAACTGCAATCAACCTCACCGTCTCTTGGATTCCAGGTACAGTGATTGCCTGAACTAATTGTTGCTTCTAATTGGTCACAATATTGTATTATGCATAGAACCAGCTCCCTCTGCGAAATACGGCTCTATCCATCCAGTTTGCAACTGTTAATTACTGTATGCAAATTTTGCAAAAGAGGCGTTTGCAACGATCTGAGTTTTCAAAAACGCTACAAATTATTACACAATGGTTTATTATTTTTCTCTATGGATCACTCGGCTTCATAGAAAACGTCTTTTCCGTTATTAAAAATCACCAACCATATTATCGTGCAAGAATTATAAACAAGATTTGGATAGGAAGTACCCACCAGCACAACATCGTTATCAATAACTATGAGTGCTCTCATTTTCATGACAAAAGTTCGTTCTTGGTTGCTAAGGAAGCACAACGGAGTGACATGAAACCCTATTCGAAGAGGGGGATCCTACTTTGGGAAACTCACTAAAAACACGACTACTTTTTGGAAGAAATGCTACTATTTTGGGGAAACACCTCAGCACAGAAATGTTGAGTTTGGGGAAACGAAAAATGAGCTGAAAAGGTAGAAATATACTGAGTTCTTTGGCCAGTAAATAATCATCACATCATCGGAATGGATTTTCAATGGGGTGCATCTTTAAACCACGTCGTCATCATTATTCAAATTATACCGCCTACTGATTCCGTCCAGGTAAATCACACGCAATTGTGTGATGTTTTCATCATAAGATTTTGGGAGTATCGGCATACGTTTTTGTCCAGCAGTTATATGTACTTTGTCAGATTCTTCTTGCATAAATTGACGTTGAATGGAGACATCCTTCACTGCACTTCACGTGAACCAGCACACGTGATATCGAGCACAGTTATAAGTCTCGGCGATTTTTCTCCAATATGATCAATGTCCTTTTCCCCAAAATAGTCGCTGTCAACACGGCCTTTCACTGCCTGTTTCCCCAAGTAGTCGCCCCCTTCGAAGAAACTAACAGAGGTCGGATTTTTTGATCAGCACGAACGGGAATTTGGCCTTCAGTGAATATCCATTTGCGTTTCACACTCCCCATAAGAATAGATCTTGGATAAACCATTAGACCAAAGCATGGATCTTCCAGTTTGTGAACTATGGAAGTTGAATTGTTCTACATCCAGCTCAGCAAAGTCATGGATGAAGATTGTTGATTAGCCCTCGAAAATTCTGAATTACTTTAAATTATAGGGGATCTTTTTTCTCTCCAGAATACAGACTGAGACCAGTGCCCTTGTGGTCCCGTCTCCCTGAGAAGCCCCCCCTAGGGCCATCATTTACCTATTCTGCCGTCCAAAGGAAGAACGTCCTAAGTCCATTTTTTGCATTTCGAGAAAAACGAGGTTTTGTGAAGTTGCCTGCGCCATTCGTCTCGTTGCAGATAAAAAAAAATTTTTTTCACGAAGCACTCACAAATGTGTTCCTTTATTTTGTACTCCATTGACAAGCACAGAAATAATATGATTAGGGTAATTATTGGGTCATTTATGCCCAATGGAAGGACATAGGACTCTTTAGCCTAGCAACCTAGGACTTAGGACAGCTTGACTCTGCTTGATGCAAGGCTAAAATGTCCTAAGTCCGTGGTATTTTGTGTGATAATTTTTTTATAATGATAATGGGTTTCTGAAATAAACATTTTTGAGTTTTGGGTTTCTGAGATAAACATTTTGAGTGATAATTTTTAATATAATGATAATGGGTTATTGAAATAAACATAAAACAAGTGGGTGTGGCACATAGCTTCCTCGTATCCATAACCCGATTGTATAGATGATCCGATGCAAAGGTAGTAGTTAATCTCAAAACACCAATCTCTAAGTACCTTCCACTACCCTCATAGGGGACCATCTACACGCTAATCTGGACAATCCTAGAGAATTTCATCAACTTCGGATGAAAAATTAAGTGAGTAGGTGTATGTGATTAGATTTAAAAAAAAAATGCGCAGTCGCTTTTATCAGTCCGGGGATGATGATTTTCATAGGGGACCATCTAAATACTAATCTGTAACATCACTGAAAATTTCATTGAAATCGGATGGAAAATGTAGAAGTTATGGCCGCTACAAGGAATTCACGTTTGCGCATGCGCAATGGCTACTATCAGTCCGGAGGTGGTGATTTTCATAGGGGACCATTTAAATACTAATCTGTAACACCCCTGAAAATTTCATTGAAATCGGATGAAAAATGTAGAAGTTGTGGCCGCTACAAGGAATTCACGTTTGCGCATGCGCAGTCGGTTCTATCAGTCCGGGGATGATGATTTTCATAGGGGACCGTCTACACACCAACCCGCACAATCCCTGAAAATTTCATCGAAATCGGACAATAACTTCGTATAGTTATGCGCGTTACAAGGAATTCATGACAGACAGACAGACAGACACACAGACACGGAACCAAAATTGTTCAGAAAGTTCTAAAACGCAAAACGCGAGTGAAAATTTTGATTTTGGAGAACTTTTTTTTTTCATCCTTGAAAAGTGAAAACAAAGCTTCCGCTACCTTGGTAGACTCGGAAGCAAAATCAGTATTAATTTCAATCAATCGTGTAATTAAATCAATTGTGTAATTAATGAAACTTTTTGAAAATAAAAATTTGGTTTTGGAGCTAATTAGCTCCAAAACCAAATTTTTATTTTCAAAAAGTTTCATTAATTACACAATTGAAATGCAGTATAATATATTCATTGGATATTAGGAATAAACTCTTGTTTTGACTGTAGACAACTAGAAAATCACAGTTCTTCGTTTTATTTAAAGTCTATCTGTTCAGTCTCAATCGAATGCTACACAGAGATCAGAAAACCTTGCTGTGTTGTTACCGCTGAGAGTGACTGAAGCAGTGCTACTAACTGTCGCTAAACTGACATCATCGAGTGAACAACGTAGGTAGGTACTGTTTTTCTTCAAAACTAGGACTGTTTAAGCAAGTCCAGGTCACAGAACTAAATGATTCGTACAAAGCTTTAGCGTCCTATGGTCCACTTCTACTAAACTAGACTGTCCTATGTCCATGAATTTTTTTCCTCTAAGGACATTTTAGCCTAGTACGCCTTACTTAGGACATTTTAGCCTGGGATGACTAGCAAAACTCGGGAAATGGACTTAGGACAAAGTGATTTTTCTCTACTTTCCCATCGACTTACGACGTTCTAACCTAGCTCAAAAGATGCGTCTGATCGAGCTCTACAAGATCATGTCCCTATCTCAAAAAGTGAAAAAAAAAACTTAGGACGTTCTTCCTTTGGACGGCAGTATTATGAGTACCAATTGAAAAAAGCTTCTGTGGAAGCTGGGAAAAGTAGGACAAACTTTTTTTGATGTAACGAGAGCGCCATCTCATGAGAATGGCAATACGAGTAGAAAGCCCTTTAGCCTCATGGTGACTTGATAAACTTTTTGCTTCCGAGTCTACCAAGGTAGCGGAAGCTTTGTTTTCACTTTTCAAGGACGAAAAAGAAAAAGTTCTCCAAAATAAAAATTTTCACTCGCGTTTTGCGTTTTAGACCTTTCTGAACAATTTTGGTTCCGTGTCTATGTGTCTGTCTGTCTGTGTGTATGTCATGAATTCCTTGTAACGCGCATAACTATACGAAGTTATTGTCCGATTTCTATGAAAATTTCAGGGATTGTGTGGGTTGGTGTGTAGACGGTCACCTACGAAAATCATTATCCCCGGAGTGATAGAAGCGACTGCGCATGCGCAAACGTGAATTCCTTGTAACGGCCATAACTTCTACATTTTCCATCCGATTTCAATGAAATTTTCAGGGATGTTACAGATTAGTGTTTAGATGGTCCCCTATGAAAATCACCACCTTCGGGCTGATAGTAGCCACTGCGCATGCGCAAACGTGAATTTCCTTGCAAAGGCCATAACTTCTACATTTTCCATCCGATTTCAATGAAATTTTTAGGGATGTAACAGATTAACTTGTTTTGATGTTTTGAAAATAACTACTATGCATCGGATCATCTATACAATCGGGTTATGGATACGAGGAAGCTATGTGCCACACCCACTTGGCAGACGTTCTTCATTGTCTTGACGATATAATGTTTGAGAGATATAGTCAATGCAACAAATGTTGATGGATGAATAGAAAAACCACTATAATTGCTTGTTGTTGAAGGGTGTTGAGAAAGGATGATAATATCATAGTCTTGTTCAACTATATTATAGTCTTGTTCGTGGTCGAAACGACTCTGGGTCCTTTTTGTGAATAAAAAGGGAAACGTCGATTTTCTGTTGTTTATCTTTTTCTAGCTACAGTTTCGCAGGGGCAACTTGCCAACATCTTCCGGCTAAAACATTTGAGAACAGCAGATCTGCTGTTCTCAGCAGATCTATCTCTTAATTAGTGTCTAAAACTATGGTCACTATACACTAGACATACGTTACACCTAAATCATGAAATTTACCTTATCAGTTTTATGTAGAATGTACACTTCTTGCTTGTTTCGTTATCCAATAGAGAGATAATTGCTTGTCAAATCCTAAACCAACAATCACCATCAATTGAATACCTATTGTTGCTAATGGATTCCCACCGTCTGCACATGTTGAGCATACTCAATGTTTGCTCTTTATTTTGAGATTACAGGATAGAATTGGTATGGATGTATGTGTTTGGGGGTGGTTGTATCGCACAGAGTACCAGAGTTCGACGAGTATCTTATGTCAATCAGAAAGCCCATAACCAAAAGCGTTCGTTGTACTTTATTCATACCAATGACAATTTGCTTCGAACAGGCTGGGGTTTGGGGACGACCTAACTTACCCAGTTCTGTGCAATGTGGCGTGCCCGGAAGGTTTGGAACTATTACAGAGTTAGACTTTCGCTCTCAAACCTTGTTGTCAGACAACTTGCGAGGGCAACTTCGTCTCGCGACTTCAATTTCGTGTTTGGGGAAGTTGACTTGAGTGCAACGTTGCGCAGTTGTAATGAGGTTGTTCCTTGTTCCGAAGATGTTTCGGTAATGTACCAACTTGATGGTCCTCTCTCCCCTTTGGTCATACCTTCCTACTTCTAGTTCACGTGAGAAGCCAACCTAGGTTATGGTCTTTACCTAGGAACTACTTAACCGAAAGTCTCGTTGTGTTCGGCATAAACTTGACCAAAAACTTGCTCCACCAGTCGTCGATAAATCTTATAATAATTATTAAGAACAAATATCATAACTGACAAAGTGTTAGAACTTTTATTAAAAATTGTACCGTTACACACAAAAGTAAGAAGGAAAACAAAAAGTTTAGGGTATTTTGAAGTCAGGATACAACAATTTTGAGGATTGTCTACATTGAATGAAGGGCCAACAACGAATTGAAGGATGATCGTCTATGGATTTGAGTTTGGCCTGCTAAGAATTAGATGATGGTTCTCTAATAATAATGGTTTTTGTAACTCACTCCTTTCTTCATCTCTTTCCCACTATGTATATTGTATGTTCCCACATGTATATTTCCCTCTGTTTCTCTCACACACTGTATACAGGGTGTCCCATGTTAAAGACCGAAAAACTTCGGGAGTCGATTCTACAACTAATTTTAGTAAGAAAGTGTCTCCTAGCAATTTTTTGTTAGACGCTTAATTTCCGAGTTATTTTAATTTTAAAATTTTTTTCGTGTTTTCGACCTTAAGCCATAAAAATGACCATAACTCGCTTAATTTACGAGCAATTCAAAATCTAATTACACTGTTGGATTGGGCGTTAAATTTGCCATCTTTCTAGTCGTTAGACAAAAAAAGATGTAAGGTCGTGATGGGTGAAAAATCAACTTGTAAAGTCATTTTTGTAAAATTGTCAAAATTTCCTACTTTTTCTTTTGATTGTTAAGGGGTTACTTCCGCATGATTTTTCACGTACCTCTACATCAAAAACTGCGCAAAGATCTCAGCTTTCTAATGGTATAATTTGTTTCAATTTTACTCCGCTAATTGGGGGTGAAAAGTACGTTTGAATGCTGAAAAACGTGGTTGCGCTCATGGAAATCAAGGTTTCCTGGTTCATTGGGCCTCGGGCAGGTTCGACGAATTTGGGGTGGAATTCTACGTCATTTTCAACGCTATTAGACTGATTCCATCACCGTTGGTATGTGAAAGCTCAGTATTGAATTTTGGTAGGTCCGAATCTTTTTTTTTTAATTTACTTGGTATTTATGCACAAATTGAATGTTCAATTCTCGCAACCTTCTCGATTGTATGAAAAAAGAGATGTCTCATAAAGAATAGCGTGTAGATGTGGAATAAAAAATGAAGATAAATAATGATATTTTAGAGAAAGTAACGCTGTGCAGCTAAAGCGTTACCGTTGCAGAAACCGTATATGAAAATCATGTCCCTGTATTCGACATTAGTGAATGGGGCCATTGCGACTGATCGGTGTAAATAAATGAAATAAAGGCTTGTTCATCAGAACATGAAGGTGAGACCGCATGCTTTTTCCTACTCCCTTCAACTTCTTTATCAGACCTCACTGTAGACATCTTAGGACCTTTCTCTTGAAAACAACGTCAGACGTAAGTTTCGAATACCAACACTTTCCTTGAAGCTAATCAAGAAGAACAACAACATAAACACGATATGAAACACACGATTTGAATCACAATTATTTCGTAATTTAATCCTGTATAATAATGTGCAAGGGGAGTTGCGAGAATTGAACATTCAATTTGTGCATAAATAACAAGTAAATTAAAAAAAAAAAAGATTCGGACCTACCAAGATTCAATACTGAGTTTTCTCATACCAACGGTGATGGAATCAGTCTAATAGCGTTGAAAATGACGTGGAATTCCACCCCTAATTCGTCGAACCTGCCCGAGGCCCAACGAACCAGAAACCTTGATTTCCATGAGCGCAACCACGTTTTTTACCATTCAAACGTATTTTTCAACCCTAATTAGCGGAGTAAAATTTAAAAAAAATTATACCATTGGAAAGCTGAGATCTTTGCGCAGTTTTTGATGTAGAGGTACGTGAAAAATCATGTGGAAGTAAAGCCTTAACAATCAAAAGAAAAAGTAGGAAATTTTGACAATTTTACAAAAATGACTTTACAAGTTGATTTTTTACCCATCACGACCTTGCAAAAAATTTTGTTTAACCACTAGAAAGATGGTAAATTTAACGCCCTATCCAACGGTGTAATTAGATTTTAAATTACTTGTAAATTCAGCGAGTTATGGTCATTTTTATGGCTTAAGGTCGAAAAAACGAAAAAAATCTTAAAATTAAAATAACTCGGAAATTAAGCGTCTGACGAAAAATTGCTATGAGACACTTTCTTACCAAAATTAGTTGTAGAATCAACTCCCGAAGTTTCTCGGTCCTTAACATGGGACACCCTGTATAACTCTTTTACATATACATTATACTCAATTTCTCTCTCTATCTTTCTCTCTGATCTCTCAAACTACCACTTATCTCAAGACTAACCTCACACATATCCATGGCAATATGATGCTTGGATTTTGCACTGTCCCGTGCAATACAATTATAATAAATCTGAGTACAATGAAACTGTTTAGAACATAGTAGACTTTATGCGTACGGTCAAGGATTTCACAGTTGCGCATATCCTGATGAACCCATACATTATCCCAACACACTGAAATCCTTGTTAGGCCTTCACTACACAACACGAGAAATGAGTGGAATTTTCTAAAACGAAGGCCTGAAACGTGAAATGCATTCGAAAATTATGATTCTGGAGAAACATTTTTTTCTTTTCATTTCCCAAAAGTGAAAACATTGCTACCGCTACTTCAGGAAACTTGCAGGAAAAGTTTTGAATTTCGGCTTGTCCAATCAATACTTTCATATAAAAATATAGATACCATAAAATTTTAAAAAATTGTGCAGACCTTTCCACGGACATGGCAGTGAGAGTGAAGACGGAGCAAATTGCAGAGACATTTTGAGCGTAGTGGATGAGTTTGCACATGGTCCAGCCGATGTCCCACGTGAACGAAAACAGCTTGGCCAACTGTAAAATGGAGACAGATTTTCATATTAACCGTTGAAAACTAACACGTTTTCATTAAACATTGAATTGATACAGCGAAGGAGAAATTTCGTCATTTGGAAGAAATAGAGACGATAAGCACAAAACGGTATTTTTCTGTAAAGAGATTTTGAACAGCTGTTCTGCGTTATCCCAGGCGAAATAATTGTCGACAATAAGCACCACGTCGAAGGATTCCCTAGAGCGTGACTTCCTACTATACGATAGTGCCTTTACCCAAAAAAATTAATACGTGTAATCCTCTCCAGGGTTGAGTAATTTTCGACTTTAATCGCCACTTTAATTATAGTTCCAATATAATTGTACTTGAAACAGGTTTAATTGTAAACTCCACTTCAATTGTTTTAGGCCAGATTGCTTCTTCCAGTATCCGTGAGGAGTGAAAACACCTGTTAAGAACATCACACGGCTATAATTTTCTCGTTTCCCATTGAACCGAAATTCGCCACATTTTGTTATACGATTCGCCGATTCATTTCAACATTTTACCATATGAACCAAACCATATAGGATTAGCCGATTCAATTAAACTTTTTACCATTTAATAAGTAATATGAATCAAAACAGTTCCCAAAATAATTCAAATTTTAACAAAGAATAAGTTTTGACGGAAAGAGCCATAAGATCCCTGGGTACTAAGAATAATTTATTCAATGGAGTGAAACGTTGATACTTTCCCCAATTTTGGTTTATTGCTTTCAATAATGGACCATTGGAATCGACCAAGAGAAAAAAAATAACTCTCCCAACTTCCCCCAAAATTTGTTGGTTTACTTTCAAGGTAAGTTGAATCCGAAAATCGAATAAAAAATTTTCCATCCGTCCGCCGTTTTCCAATATAAATATCCTGGTATGTCCCTCGATTTCAATCAGCAAGAGGAGATTCTGATGAACTTAATTCACTTTCCACTACAGCTCTACGCCTTCGCCCAACAACAAATATAGAACTTGAGCTAAAATCACTAACACTAATTCAAATCGAACAGTACAGGAGGAAAGAAGGGAAATTCTGGACGCTCAAGAGCGTTTGGAACAGCCAAGTTGTATCACTCCCGTGTGATAAGTATCACTCGGGAGGAATTCACCGGTGATGCCCACCTCAAGATAATAAGATAATAATTGTATTCTTATAACAGTTTGTATACTACAAATTTTTTTTTTGAAAGGGGCTATGTGACATTTTCGGCCATTTTCACTTTTTTTTATTTTCTGGGTCTCCATACTTGGCTGCATCGATTGCGACTAAAAGGAACCTCGTATCATTGACGCTTCCCATAGAAAAAACAGGTTGAAATTTCCGATGTCTTTTGAAAGGGGCTATGTGAGCCACATAACCCCTTTCAAAAGAAAACTTACTCACTAGCTATGTGGTCGACCTGGAGTTTCGAGACTCAAATAATGAACTGTCAGGTCGGTTTATAATAATTATTATGTCGTTAAAGGGAGGGGGGTTAAATTTTGTTTCTTGGTCGATTCCTAAGCTTTTTTATTGAAAATAATTAACCGAAATCACTTCCTTTTGAATCTCCACCTTGCCCTAACTAAGGCAACAATTTCAAGTGGGTGTGGCACGTAGCTTCCGCGTATCCATAACCCGACTATATAGATGACCACAGATGCATAGTAGTTACTCTCAAAATACCAATCTCTAAGTACCTTCCACTACCCTCACAGGGGACCATCTAGACGTCAACCCGCACAATATCTGAATATTACTGCAAAATGTAGAAGTTATGGCTGTTACAAGGATTTCACGTTTCCGCATGCGCATAAGATACTTTCAATTTGGGGACCATGATTATCATAGGGGACCATCATCATCCCAACTCGCATTATTCCTGAAAATTTTATCAAATCAGATGGGAAATATAGAAGTTATGGCCGTGGCGAGGATTTCACGTTTGCGCATGTGCAGCGGCTACAATCAGTCCGGGGGTAATGATTCTCATAGGGGACCATCTACACCCCTACTCGCACAATCCCTGAAAATTTCATCAAAATAGGATGAGAAATGTAGAAGTTATGGCTGTGGTAAGGATTTCATGACAGACATACAGACAAACACGGAACCAAAATTGTTAAGGAAGGTCTGAAACGTAAAACGCGAGTGGAAATTTTGATTTTGGAGAACATTTTTTTCAATCTTGAAAAGTGAAAACAAAGCGTGCGCTACCTTGGTAGACTCGGAAGCAAAATTCGACAAAAGCGAACAATTTTTCCATGTGCGAGGCATAGATTTCTCCCGTGCTATCGTGATTCCGCTCTCATCAAAAGAAAAGTGCGCTTAGTAGATCGGCTACACATCTTTCACCCCAAAAATCGTCCCCAAAATTGTTATGACCTACAGCAATGCTCAAAAATCCATTCTGTGAATTGCCGGACTCCCATCAACCCATTCATTTCCGTTAGCTCACCTAGAGAGGTTGAAGAATTACCTACATTCCTGAAGAACATTTTTAGCATTTCATGTTGGCCAAATAATAAACTGATCATATACACATTTTATGTTATGATGTTTTATGTACATATTTTCATCAAAATATGTTTCATTCAATGAATAAAGCTGTTTATTTAAATGATTTCAGTCCTGAAAAATCGATTTTTTTTAAAGGGGGTATGTGAGAGTATTTCAAATTGCAATTTGATACACTTCCCCTTGCTGAAAAATCTGAAAAATCCTGGAGGATTGTGGAGTAATTAGCTGTGTTGGAATATTTCAAAAAATGGGATGTTTTGATCGTTTTGACGACTTGGGACAGTTTTTCGCGTTTTCCCGAAAGTTTCACAAATGACACATAACACCCCCCCCCCCCCCTTAAAAAAAACGGGTGTATTTAATACAACCAAATACAAGTCATATTTTAGGTGATTTAACTTTATTATTTAAAGTTGGTTATTTGTCATGATCAGGCACTCTGATAAACTTCATTGTTCATCTTGTGCGATAATAAGGTTGGTAGGTTTTACCAATGGAAAATCCGTGCTCTTTACAGACGGCAGAAAATTAATCGACGGAGTTGAGAAAAGTTAAAATGGTAAGGGATTCATCACTCATTCAGCTGATCGAAAACCCTAGAAGGCACTCCAGCTTGTCAAACCTTCGAACCAAGTTTTATGAGAATATGTTGTAAATAAATTTTGAGAGTGGATGTCAAAGAATCCGAATTGAAGCTGGTTCAATTGCTCATACAGCTGATCCCGAACTGCATTTCGTCCCTATATGGCGTACCTACCTCTATTCCTGATTTATAAGGTTGTTTTCACACAGGTACCATCCTTACTATTCTTAACCCTTAATATCCTGAGGTCTCTTTCAGGAAGTCCGATTTTTCCTGCAATAGTTTATGCACTTTCAAAACAAAACGGATAGCCGTTGAGGTGATATCGATTGAGTAAGAAAATGTTATAATAAAAACTAAATAATTCTCGATTTGACAGACTTTATAGGGCCTTCAAGGTACTTTCTACCCTCATTTCTCATCTTGTAGGCTAATAGTTGAATTTCCTCGTCAGAGATGACGCCACTGTCAAAGCAGCATAAATTCCTCTATGAAGTGAACCTTCTCCACCTCATTCCTTGGTTCTGTACTTTATGAGAAATAAACTGACATCCACCAAAGATTTTTCCAAGTTTTCTTCTTCTACTCCAACAAGATGGGGCTTATAGACAGATTCTGCTGACGCAGTTAGGACTAGTGTGACCCTTGGAAAGATCATTCTTTAACTGACAGACTGTAATCGGGCCTTCGAGGTACCTTCTGTTCAAATATCCTGTAAAATTTTCAAAACATATCTAAATTTGATGAAAAAATCCGCAAAAACAATTTTTTTTACAAGTGGGAAATTAAGGATTAACCACTGCAAATGTCATATCAGCAATGTGAGGCATTGAGCTGACTTAACTCCTATTCGTCCTAGACACAGAGTACTGGAGACAAGTCCTAGACCACAGATATTTGGTACACAGCCTAACGAGAACAACGAGAAGTGATGGCAAGAAAGTTAACTCTAATGGATGACAGACCAGAGCACTGAACGTCAATACTTACATCCCCTACAATCACTCAACAATCAACTTTTATACTATTTTTTTAGTTACATAAATGACCCTACAAGAATTATAACTTCTGTTCATGCATTTTTTCTTGTTAAACTGTTCCAACTATTTACTTCGTAAAATAAATTATGTATCTTTCTATCTAACCTCCCAGCAAATCTTAAAATAAAGGGAGATCCCCACAAAAAACACCCTGTGTAGATACCACGCTTTTTATGTTTTGTCATTTATTCACCTATAGCGTTTTTTGGAGGAATGAAGGAAACATCAATGATTGCTTCATTCCCTCCATCAATACATTTCACTAAATAAATCTATTAATCACCGACCAGCTCTCAACTAATAACAGATACTAATTAAAAACCCCATTCCTAGTGTGGGAATTAAACTACGGGCGGTAGAAGGGAAATTATTCCGGATGATTCGGGATGGCGACTCTCTTTGCTCGAGCGGTGTTTCAATATTTTAAAAGCTATTTTGCGGTGACAGTGGAAATAAAAACGCATGACTCTGAAGGTGCATAAATTCTGGATGATTAAGCCCTAAACAATTTACTGCCCACGAGTGAAGGGAAGGCTAACGAAGGGAGGGGGGAATCTCTTAATAAATTATCTATTATAGTCTTTCACGAATAGTCTTAGGTTGTGGCAATTTATGGAGGAGTCTCGTCCCTAGGGGTTCTAAAAGCCCAGGGAAATAATGAAGACTTATAGCCTCTTTCATGGATACTCGTTGGTCATGAATTCAGGTGGCGAAACTGCGGCATCAGAAATTGGGAACGACCCCCATAGAAACAACGTTCGCACAGGTGGTTATTTGCTTCTATTGGATTACAATTGTCAATTATGAACCTTCGAAATCGAGCAAGGACATTTTCAACCCCCTCCCCTCGCCATAACAATTTTAGTGATTTACATTTCAAGGTACAAAACATTTGTTTTGTTGAATTTGAACGATATTTGTAAACGGCATTTTTAAACGATATTTTCATCCATTCCCAAACGTCCCCCTCATCGGAAATCATCATCTGCAACTTCCCGATGGTGGGCTCAAATCATCATCATTTATCATTTATCAGCGTAAATTTCTGAGAAAACAGCGTTTAAACGCGGAAAAATTTGTTGTTGAAATGTTGAACTTCACAAAATTGCCACAATTTTTACGTACTCAGCTCGCGTAAAAACTGCTGACTGCTTTGGGAGGAAAAACTTTTTTATGCTCTTTCCAATGGTATCTTCAAATTTCAATTCTATTAATGTTGAATCTTACCGCCATTTTTTACAAATTAAGATCGAAAATGGAAAAAAATGAAAATGAAAAAGGGAGGGATTTTGAAAAAATCACATTTTTTCCTCCTCACACATACCTATTAAATATTGAGTAAATTTTGTTTCCTCTCCTTTGTAATGTATATGTATAGGTGGAAAAAAATGCGAGTCCTCTGAAACCAAAATCGAAATATAACATACCGCGTATTAACAAAATATGTCATCACATTTGGTCTTCAGGAAGAATGAAGGATAAATATATGCCTCTCCAAACACTCAACAAGTCTTAAAGGCGGTGGGGGTATCAACAAGTTATTGCCAGTAAAAGTTTTTATGTTTTGTCCAGTTATAAAAAACGTCACCTGTTCGTCAACTCCAATGTCCCAACAACACAAAAAAGGTGAGAGAATCACTTGTGAGCTTCTCATTTTTCACGTTGACTAGCATTTTAGAACAAAAGAACACAATTAGATGATAAATTATTTAGGTAACAATATATAAGATTATAATTAATTTTTGAATTGAGCAATTGAGCCCATGAAACGAGTTTTAAAATATTTTTTGTCTCTCCAATAATGTAGGAAAAAAATAAGATGTGTAAAGATTACTCTCTAGCTACCTACTGAGTATTGAGATATCATTTTTGAGAGTATTCGAAACGTTGGATCGAATTTAATTGTTTGCATTTACCTCAAAATGATGTAAGAATACATCTTATATTTCTGGATTTGGTCGAATTGATGTATGAATTGAACGCTCATGACCATTAAGGATCGAGCAAAATTGAGCCGATTCGCGTAAACTGAAACCCAGGGAGAGAGAAAATTTGAGATATTGAGAAATTCAGAACATTTTTAGATAGTTTTAAATCATTTAGTATCAATATTTACTATATATTAATTATAAAAAATGTAGTAATATATATACTACATTTTCAATAATGAACCAAAGGTTTCCTGAGAGTGAAGTTACAGTTTTCTGAATACCTAACTTAGAATTTCTTAATACAAGTTTATTCTAACATATTTAGGTAAGTACGGTAAGACTATGATTCAAATGTTAAGGTTTTTCTTACAATGTCTTACGTTTTAATTATTTTTATTGCTTTGTTCCATTTGACTACATAATTATTTCAAGAGTATTCCTAGGGCAAATGAGAATGATTCAAGTGTACAAATTATGATTTATAGTATTAGTTTACAAAATTTGACAGTCCACGATCGTATTACTAATCGTAGACAAGGATAACTTTTTTTTCACTTTGACTTGAAAAAACTTAACCTGACTATCACAGATTGATCTAAAAAGTAATGGATGTCTTCCCTCGGAACAATGTTCTATTTTAGCATTCAAAAGAAAACGTTCCTCAAAAACTATTTCAAATATTTTCAAACATAGACTGACTCACAGTGAGTTACTTTCTGCATAAAATGTACTTTCACACTCGAAAAAGCCAGCAATTCAACCCCAGCAACACACCTTTCCAATCACCAACCGATTCGGTGACAAATTTCCACTTCTTACCCGTCTTACCTACCAAGCGCGAAATTTTGCATAAAGAAGGGATTGGGCTGATGGAGGTTATTCCTAAATCGATCCTCTTTCTTTGGTTACTACGTACATTTGAATTTGAAAATTGGGGTTGCATCGTACTCATCTCCCTGTGTCACATAGACGATCCATTGATTTCCTAAAATTTGATTGCCATAACATGATAATATTAACGATTGATAACAGAAATTACAATTCGACGTCCCAGTCAAAGCGGCTCCGCGAATATCCCGCCCGTCCAGCTCTGGAAAGAGACAAATATTTTTCCATCTCGAGACTTCGAGTGGAGTCGCGAGGGACATTTGGTTCGTCGAGGTTGGCAGCGCTTGTCGACTGTGAAGAAAGCGGGCTCCGTCATGGGTGGCGAAGGCCGATGTTTCCGAAGCGCAGACAAACAAGACGAGATAACCAGCAAGCAGCCTGGCGGGAGGCCCTGGAGAATCCCCTTCAACGCAATCCAGCGCTCCCATTGGTCCGCAGTGACGTCACCCGTCTACCGACCTTCTTCCACCACGTTCTCATCGTGATCCCGACAGTCGTCTTTGAGTCGCACAAAGACTCGGGCATTTACTACTCCGTTACTCGTTGTTTTTTTTATTAGGTACCGTTCGTTTGTCAACTTCGAGTCACACACAATTCCAATCAGATTTTTTTGTTCTTTCCACTCAAGTATAATCATAACGCCTGAATAATAAACAACCAATTAGTTATGAGTTTGAAGAACTTCGATAAGGAAAAACTGATTAGCCTAGTGCGAGCGAAGCGGGCCATATGGGACAAATCGCACCCGCATCATTTCAATAAAGGGATTCTTCACAAGCACTGGCAAAACATCTCAGCTGAACTACAATGTCAAGGTAATGAACCAAAAAAATTGGTAGGTTTAATGTTCTCGAACAGACTATCAATCATTAAAATAGAGAGCCTTGAAACAATAGTGGGGGTAGTTGAATTTGTATGAAATTGTTGTTGTATTATGATAGGTAAGTACCTAATCGACTCGTCTGCTCTTTGACTCCAATCTCTTGTATTATCTACCTATTTCGTTAAATATTCCTCCCAATTTGAGGCATTTTAAAATTTTACTTTGTCGTTCTTGGGTTTTATTCAGTCCAAGCCTCATTCAGTTTTCAACAGTTACTTTCATCAATCTACTCACAATATGGTTTATGATCAAGTGCCAGGAAAGGAAAAGGGAAGGAAACATAAGTGGGTTATGGCTAGTAAGTTAAGAAGGTACTAACGTTTTACGAAATTATCCTTAACAAAGATTTCTTGTTTGAATGAATGATAATGAAACTGCGATTTCGGTTTAATAATACACATATTGGTTTATTATTTTCAATAAAAAGCCATTGGAATCGAGCAAGAAAAAAAAATTTTAACCCCCCGTCAAAATTTGATGTTTTACGTTTCAAGGTACCTACGTAGAATCCGAAAATCGAATATAAAAATTCCCGTCCGTCCGCTGTACGCCGTACGCGGCACTTTTCTTAGCAACACTGGACCGATTTGGTTCAAATTTGGTATATGGGCTCCATTTGGGGTCTAGTTGTGCCGCGAAGCTTTTGGTTGATGTAGGTCACTTCTAAGGGGTGAAAATTAGGGGTTGAAATTTTCAAGAGTGCTCTAGCACGAAAACTCTCGAAATAAAGGTATCGTTTTTTCACCAATTTTAAATAGTATTGAATTTTTAAAAATTTTTGATACCACCCGGAGCTCTGTAGGACAAACCGTTCGGTCCCTACGAGTACTTGAAGGCTTTCCTTCGATAAAACAGAATCATGAGTGTGAATCGCAAAAGAGGTCTAATCTCCGTTCAAATTTTATCGGACTAAAATGCGATCGCTGTTCATTTCTTCGATTTGTATACAGTTTTGCCTTCTGCGTAACCAGTAATCAAATTTCCGTATGAAGCTTTCTATTTCTCGAATCGAGTGTGAAGCGTTTAGTTCTTTCTAATAAACTTGATTGTGAAGGTGTGAAGCTAGTATGGTGTGGTAGGTAGTAGGTACCTACCAATAGTTGGTAGGTAAAAAAAAAGTGGTAGGTAAAAAAAATGTTGGTTGGTAAAAAACGCTGCAAATCATTGCCCAAAGGTTTATTATTTTCTGTACCTATATATCACCCTTCTGTATCGATCACTGGTTCTCCATCAATAGCATCTACCACCATCTGTATTCTCCCTTGACCTTCCCTCTCAAATTTCACCTTCCTGCGTTCAATAGGATTGAAAATGGCTTCGGAGCTCACTCAGCTGATCAGTGATCTGAAGAGTGAAGAATATCTCCTCGAATGCTGGAGACGCCTGGAAGAGCCTTCATTCTTCAAGAGCCTTCATTTAATAAAGGTTTATTAGATCTCAATTGTGTAAACATATCTGCTGGGGCTGAATACCGTGTGGTAAATTTAGCTAATTTAGCTAAATTGACTTTTACTTTACATCCTACTCAAGTGAGAGAATGGAAGGATTAATGAGGGTCAGCTGGGGAGTAGAACTGTTATCGACTTTAGATGAGGTGATGGATTATCTAACCGTCACGGTGTGCTACCGTTATTAGATGGGTATTTGGTGGATAGGATAGAAAACCCGGCACATGGAACCGACTAAGCTCGTATAATTAGGTAAGGGAAGCATGAGATAGATGAGTAGTAGGTGTGCTAAGATATCGAGTAAATTTCTCAAACTAGACTGGATGCAGTGACCTCTGGATTTATTTTATTTATTTATTTATATGCTATGATGAAGGTCTATTCTTTACTCGTGAAAACTGTTATCCTAGGAGAAAGTCATATCAGAGTTCAAACTTCTTTTGTATGTGAAATTCTTCACCACTTATGATTTCCTCTTCATTCGATTTCACCCGTTCCCTTTTCGGGATCTTTCCTTCGTGCTTTCTGTAAAATCTTCAGATTTGTTTACTCACAAGTAGTTAAACTTATTGGCAATACCTCCAGAGTTATTAGGTAGATATATTTGTGTTCTTTAAAATATCGGCTTATGCTTCCAACACTCATATAAACTAATTCAGATATCATCCTCATTATTATGCGTTATCATCAAATTAACATATTGATATAATGGGAATTTATTGTTATGTTTCAGAAAATATTGTGAAAAGACAATGGAAGTATCTAAGACAAGAGTTCGGACGACAGCTCAAACGGGCGGCAACAGCTGCCATTGCTGCTCCAGAGGAAGAAGACATCACCTCCTGGCCTCATTACTACAGCATGCTTTTCGTCATAGATCAGTTTTCCTCGAGGAATTCCGAAGATATGGACGAATCTCAGGCAATGACGCCGAATATGCTGATGCCCAAAATGGAGGCGTTATCTTCAGGGGAGAGCGACGACGACCAGGACTATCCCAAAGCTCTGCTCCACGTCGAAACTGCGTCTTCAGCAGGCTCCGAGGTCAATTTGTCCGCACAACCCAAACGCCAGGAACTGACTTTTCAGCCCAGCCCGGCGCATTCCGCACAACCACCCGCGTCCAGGATGTTGTCAGACTCTTCCGCTCAAACTCAGTCACACTCCACGGAGAAGCCTCAAAAACACCTACCGATCGAGTATCATAGAGACGACGACGTAGCATTCTTCGATTCTATTCTCCCTCACGTGAAATCACTGAAGATGGAAAAGAAATTCCAGTTCAGGATGCAAGTCCAAAAACTACTTTATGATATGATGTTCCCTCCACCATGCACTGAAGACTCAACATCCAAAACTTCTGACGGCTATTTAGCGCGAATTGTTCCAATTGACAAATAGCGACGGAGTGGTCTTTCTTGGTAATTTAATACCAACGAAAATAATATTAATTGTAAAGGACTGGTAAATTGGTATCTTACCCACACGTAATTCAATAAATTTGAAAAAGTACAATAAGTATGTTGTAACTAGATGTTTTTAAAAATTTGTGTACAAGATTTTTTCTACATAATTACATGGTATGAAGTCGGTGTAAAGCGTTTTCAGTTTATTCCCAACGCCCTTCTTATCTTTCATTATAATCATTGAGACGAATCTGTGACTTTAGAAAGGCTTATAGGAGACTCAATGTAAATATTTTCGTTTTTCTGTACCACCCTCAAGACCCTCCTCATAAACAAGAAATTTTGCTTGGAACGCAGGGTTTTTAAGTTACTAGAGATTTGCAGGATCTAAATCCAAGCATTCCAAACAGCTGCCATTCAAAAATTGATCGATAAACATCTAAAAAGTATGCCAAGTGGGTGTGGCACATAGCTTCCTCGTATACATAATCCGATTGTTTAGAACATTATACATGATCCAAGTACCTACTACTAACCTCCACATTAATTTGATAATCACATCCATCAAAATCAAATGGAAACTATAAAAATTACAGGTACTTATTAACGATTTCGCGTTGGCACGTGCACAGTGGCTACCCATGTTCCAATCAAGATGAATTTTTTAGGAGACCATCAACCCTTTAACCCGCACAATCCTGTCCTTTATTGCTGTTAGAAGGATATTACGTTTGCGCATGATTTCCATGGGGACCATCTGCAAACCCTGCAAGTGTCATCGAAATAGGACAGGAACCTTCCTTGGATCCTTCACTAGGATTTGTGGACACACAGAGCGACAGATAGGCAGACACAAAACCAAAATTTTTCAGGAAGGTAGAAATTTGATTTTTTTAAAGTCTTGTTTGATAAACAAACAAATTTGAAGGTTTACCTTTCAAGGTATGTAGAATCCAAAAATCGAATACAAAAGTTTCCGTCCGTTTGCAGTACTTTTCCCAGTTCCTTGGCCGATTTTGATGAAATTCGGTAGATCGGCTCCATTTGCGGCCTAATTGTGCCCCTAAGCTTTGGTTATTGCCACTCAATTCAGAGAGGTGAAAAATAGGATTGAATAGTTCAAAATGCCCTACACAATTCAAAACATTATAAATAAATGAATTGTTTTTTTTTTCAATAATTAAAATAGTATTGAATTTTTAGAATTGACTGAGACCACTCTCTTTAGGACCAACAGTTCACTCCCCATGAGGACTTTAAGAAATATAAGTATGTCTGATAAGTGAAACACGTGGAATCGCAAATTTTCACTGATGTAAGTAGGCCAAATCCCCATTCAGATTTTAGCTGATCTACCTTTGTTCATTTCTTCGAATGGAGTTTCGTGTCTCTCAGTTGTTTTCTTAGAAACCAAGAATCAAATCCCATTATGACGGCTCCCCGATTAGGATGCTATTAGGGATGGTATATCGAATGAAATATATCGATATACATATCAAATGATATATCGTCAATGAGATATCGATACCTACGACATATCGGAGAAAATATATCGATATATCGGAAGATCTAACTTGAAAAACTTGTTGAAGTAGATAGGTACATGAGCTAAAACGTTTTAAAGCAAAACAACATCATTTTGGAAGAAATATATCGTTATATCGGAAGATTTACTTGGAAAAACTCTTTGAAGTTAGTATTAAATACTAAGGTAAGCCATTAAACTTTTAAGAGGATTAAATTTCAATCCTCTTAAAAGTTTAATGGCTTACGTTCAAGGTATGTAGGGACAGCAAATCGAGTGAAATATATCGCAAGATCGATTTGGAAAATCTTATTTAAGTAAGTAGGTAGTTGAATTGAAACGCTACTATTATCATGTTGGAACAAATATAGCGATATACTCGACATATCGGAAGATCTACTTCGAAAAACGAAGTAGATTGAAGTAGTATTGAAGTAGATTGAAGTAAGTATCTAACCTGCTTTAAAAAGTTACTGGGAAAAAGTGCGAAAATGTCATGGTTGTCAGAGCACTACGTCAGTAGCACAGGGTTTTTGGGTTTGCCAATTTGGGAATAAACTACCCTCAGGGGTCCTAAAACATAATATACAAAATCGTGGATACCCTCGCCATAGCCATGTTCCATTAATTTACGAGTATAAAGTGCTTCAACTCGTATAAGTATGTAGTTTCAATCTGGAAGCGCCTCCATTACTTTTGGCTCAAGTCAAACAATTGAGACTTGAGTGCCACTGTAGTCGCTGCTGTAGTTGAGCTGAAGTCAACAGTCTGAAATCAACCCATCACCTAGGTACCTTCGAAATTTGGAATAAAATTACCTTCTTGATGTTTTTACAGGTATTTACAGGCGTCCCTTCTCATCTATTCATTTTAATATTTAATTTTTAGTTGTTGAAAACAAGTCGCGATATATCGGTAAATATATCGATATTGTTCGATAATATCAATTAAGTATATCGATATATCAAACGTAATCTATCGATATATTTTATATATCGATGTATCGTTGCCATCCCTAGATGTTATTCATTACTTTCTGTCTAACAGATTGTTGACTTAGCGCGATAATATTGAAGATAGGTAAGCATAGCCGTGTTTTTTCCAGTCGTGTGATCTACAAAGAAAGATAATAAACCAGTGCATAATTATTTGTAGAGTTTCTTGTGTAATAAATCCAAATCTGAGATCTTTGAACAACAAGGTTAACTGCAAAATCAATATGAAAAACAAAAAATTTCAAATGACATACAATATCCTTCATTTTTGATTTTTTCGCGCGTTAAACGAATAAACTAATAACTATTTTCTTGAAAAGAAAACCTATATCACAATAACGTAAGGCCCTGGTCTATAGACTATTCATCTTATCAGTGCAACTCATTGGAGTGAATACATTTGTTTCTTCTACGTGGCTCTCAAACGAATCAGAGAACCGTGTGGGTGGATTTTCCATTTAGATGACTTTATAAACGAAGCTGACCTGGTACTAGGAAATTTTCATCTTGATAGTCTTACACGGTAGGTACGTCTATAGTTTTAATGAAAACTTGTACCTAACATAATCTCTAAGTTCGCGTTGGATCTGCTTGATACGGTTTCTCGAGACTACAAAGATACGTACCTACTACACTGTTCCTGTAGCCTCAAATTGAATCTATGTTGTTAGTACTTTGTGAAACTTCAAGAATTCAATTATTTGTCGGGCAAGGGATTTCATTATTGCCTTCATCCTACGTGAGCTAGTTCAGGTAAATGAAATTTCTTTCACTTACCGCTACTTCCCATTCACCAACGAACTCTACTTAGGGAAGATGAAACTACTCCTGTACGTAATTCCCAGCTGATTCCTTCCAATTCCTGCCACTATGTTGTCCCAGATCATAGTATTTCGATACCGCAAAAACTTCTGGTTTCAACTCAACTGTTCTTCTGTCTGAAGAAGAGAAAATTTATGAAATAGTAAAGATTAATGTCAACTACTATATTTATGATTTTACTTCACTCTTTTTCTTTCATCGACCTAAAAATTTATTAAACCGAATTTAGCGTTCTCACCATCGAAGTTGAGGAAATTTTGTATTCGTGCAGTAGGTCATGATAATTTGGGCTCTCTATAGTAAAACTTTTACTCGATTTTTGCATTTCAGAGGTTTCTGAGAAATTTCGGTTTGGTGTCTGTCTTTATTAGGCATTCTATGTGCCTACGTTATTCAGGAGCAAACGAAGAAAGAGACGTTTTTTTGTGACGCACGTACAGGTTCTACACAATTTCCGAATGTTTTATCTCCGAGCAAAGATACAGAATTATTGTTAGCACAGAATTATAACAAAATTAGGTATACAGAATTATGCAGAATGGTACTGAATTATAACGAACTGTTCAGAATTATACAAAACATTTTATCTCCGAGTGAAGATACACAATTATTGATAGCTCAGAATTATATAAATGGAGCTTAATGAAATCAAGTTTATTAGGAAAGCTTGCATAAGAGTCTGCAACACATTGGGACATTTTCATGTCAACCACTACACAACAAGGTAGTGAAGTAAGGTTGTTAGTTCAACCCAAGCATCAAAATAAGAAAACAGTTGATTGTTCTCTACGCAACACAGTGAGTATATTTTACTTATTGGTCGCGTGAGCAAGACTTGCTTAGTTTTCGTGACGATTTTTCAGTTTATGTGCCAAAGCAAAGACATGAAAATGTCAAAAATTTCTCGCGATTTCGCCATACTGCGTAATGAAATTCTAATGTGGTAATGTAGGAACTACGTGTTTGCTTGATCACAAAGCAAAGCCGCGTTATCGACTAAATACAATTACGAGTAGTCGTTGCAAAGTATCGTG
This sequence comes from Apolygus lucorum, assembly GCA_009739505.2. Classification (NCBI taxonomy): domain Eukaryota; kingdom Metazoa; phylum Arthropoda; class Insecta; order Hemiptera; family Miridae; genus Apolygus; species Apolygus lucorum. The sequence continues at coordinate 14,939,972 of CM019169.2, read as the reverse complement.
GATTCTATTTATCGTCTCAAGAACCAACGACCATTACCTGGTTTAATGAACTGGTTTCAAGACCAATCGGCTCGGGAAATTATTTGTATGGGTGACTGATGGGCGGGATAGTAGATTCTAATAGTTTCCCCACTTTAAGGATGTGGGAAAATAATTAGCCATGATCTAAATCATCAGAACGAATATTCTGATCTTCCCTTTGGAAGTCAGCTGAACACCTCAACGCCAGGAATGGTAGTCGAAATAAAATTCAACCTGAGGTGGTTGGCTTTACTTACTTTCTTACGGTCTCAAGATTAAATTAATACGCAATCAATCGAGTTAGATCCAGCCCAAAATTTGTAGTGAGAATCCTCCAAATGTTTGATTCTAATTACGTTTTCATTCGTGACAGAACAACAATTACTCTGACGCCTGATTCATGATTCGATAGAACGATTACTTCCTCTCTATCGAATATAGGTTTTCCAAGTCAGATTGAGAATTTTCCAAATCAAATTTAGAATCTTCTGAATCAAAATGAGAACTTTCCAAATCAAATTGAGAATTTTCCAAATCAAATTGAGAACTTTCCAAATTAAATTGAGAATTTTCCATTTCTAACGACGAAACTACGAACACTGATTATCTTTTAGTATAGCACAATCCAAAAGTTGCTGAACAAATTGGGTCATGGATAAGATGGTTCAACTTCCAAAGGCAGCTGCTGGAATTCCACTTCACTAAAAGTGCCGTTCTTTAATTTCATCTTCAATTTTTTTAAGAATGAGTTTGAATTTACAGTTACTTCATAATTTTCATAATTTTAATATGAACTTGAAAAAATAAATGAATCCTTTCCAACTTGCATTACTCATCTTTTTCGTCTCTTCTACAAAATACTATACCTGTGTCAAAAAATTCTGAGTTCTCAATTTGATTTGGAAAGTTCTCAATTTGATTTGGAAGATTATAAATTTTGTGTGGAAAATTCTCAATCTGACTTGGAAAACGTATAGATAGCTTATTTCAGACAGCGATCCTGTAAGTACTTACTTTCATACAAGATCACTCCCCTTACCCTCATTGTTCAAATCCGAAGATCTAATAGAAACCCTATTGATAGAAAACTCTATTGATACTTCTCCCCCCCTTATAGATACAAGTCTCATTGATTATAGGATAATATATCTATCTTTCCTCATTCAATTTGTATCTACCATTTATCATCCCTAGTCCTAGGTTGATCTCCACCAAGAAATAGTTATTCAAACGAAACGTATAGTTTTCTTGGGGTAGTACATAATATCGCCACTTTAATTATTCCAATTAATTAACTCGGTTTTCCAAATCTCCTAGAACAATAAAGTTTCACATTTCGCACATCGAGTAGAGACTACTCCGCACATATCCTTGCGTCCGAAAATAATAGTGGTTTGCCATTGTGTAATATTTCGGTCGCCTTTGGTTAGACAGTGAATTGAGCGGAAGTAACGTTGACGCCGATCTTATCCCCGAAAAAAGGCCAGCCTTTCAGGCTAATCGCGGCTAGCCGATGTAAGTCTCAGCACATTTTCAAGGCGAGATAGGATCTTGATGCCACGCCTCATATACGCCGTCAAACGATCAGTCAAACAAATCATCAACGCCACAGCGGGAAGACTTGGACCTCGAGATCTCCGCGTTTCTTGTAAACAGTTCAAGGAAAACCCTCATTTTCTTTCCGCAACAGTCAATTTTACTGGATTGAGTGCAAGGCCATCGCATCAGCAATAGAACTAAGGCTGCAGCTTGGGGTGGGATTTAGTTCGAGAAATAGGTATCGGAGGGACCACAAATATTTTATTCAATTCAACGAAGAGACAACGCATTAAATGGGACCTCCAATTGAGAAAACCAAGACAGAACGTTGATTTCAACCCAACTGTCTTTTCGACTATTTGACCAAATTCAACGAAGGAACAAAGCGGAGAGTGGGATCACCCTCTCGAAAAAAAAAACAACTCGAAACGTCAATTTCAACTGCCTTATTCGACTATTTGATCCAACTCAACGAAGAAACATATTGTTTAGTAATGCATGCATTCCAGGGGACGTCCCATTGGATAAGTATTGGATCAGTTTAACCAGTTGTTAAGTGATAAGACTGTTTCTCTCGATGTAATTTATTTATTACTTTAGGGAAGGAATAGTGACACCCCCCCCCCCCCCCCCCACCATTATAAACCATATCACTTCTAGCGGCATGATAGCCTCGAATCTGAAGAGCATTTTAAAATCCATGATCTACGACACCCAACATGCGAATTCGAGTTCAACCCCCCCACCATCGCCAATGGTGCCAGTCTGGCACCAAAGCGGAAATACGTCGTAACATTGAACTTTCATCTATTAGGTTTAGTAGGCAGTCCGTCGAATGTCACATCCGTATTCAAGGTGAAACACCAAAAAACCCAATAAATATGAGGTTTATGGTGCCCTGGCACCATGGTGGCACCACTTTTATTTCCATGGTGGTACAGAAAGTAATTCATGCAAATCCTTAGGTATAATGAGAATTTTTCCTCAATTTCAAAGCTTGGATACAATTAGTAAGCAGTAAAGGAACCGAAATATTGAAAAATCGGATATTTTGTGAATATTATCCCCCCACCCATCCCCTCCTCTTGCAAATTTTGGTACTCTGGTGATATCATGTACAACTCGGAAGTTATTTGAGTCAAACAAAAAAGAAACACACAAATCGGTTGGAAATTGAGGCCTGGGCAGAGTTTATAAGATTATGCCCGCAAACGTACGTTTTTTAAGAATTAACCACCCCTTTCCCCCCCTTAAAAGGCGAAATTCGAAATTCCGGCGCCGTAGTGCACAACTAGATAGTTTTCCGCGTCGAAGAAAAAAAGAACCACGAAAATCGGTTGAGAACTAAGGCCTGGGCAGAATACACAAGATTATGCCCGAAAACACACGTTTTTTGAGCCTTAACCCCCCCTTTCCCCCCCTTAAAAGGCGAAATTCGAAATTCCGGCGCCGTAGTGCACAACTAGATAGTTTTCCGCGTCGAAGAAAAAAAGAACCACGAAAATCGGTTGAGAACTAAGGCCTGGGCAGAGTACACAAGATTATGCCCGAAAACACACGTTTTTTGAGCCTTAACCCCCCCCTTTCCCACCCTTAAAAGGCAAAATTCGAAATTCCGGCGACGTAGTGCACAACTAGATAGTTTTCCGCGACCAACAAAAAAAGAACCACGAAAATCGGTTGAGAACTAAGGCCTGGGCAGAGTACACAAGATTTTGTTACACACACACATACACACATACACACATACACACATACACACACACACACACACAGACATACACCTATGGTTTTTTTCGCGGATTTGGATTCAGAATGGTCTAAAACGGATTACTGTGTGGTTATTTTTTTTTTCTGTTGAGTGTTGTCCAACTTCACCCCAGATCGATCGCATAAGGACGCCCAAGTCTTACTGTGGGACGTCCTAAAAAAGCCTAGAATGGGACCACCCTTCCGTAAAAACCAATTCGAAACGGCAATTGCAACGGTATTATTCGACTATTTGATCCAATTCAAAGAAGAAACAAAGCGTAGAATGGGACCTCTCTCTCGAAAACCATCTCGAAACTTTTATTTCAGCTTACTATCTAAGAATTTTATTCAATTCAACGTAGAACCAACGCATTAGATGGGACCTCCAATTGAGAAAACCAAGACAAAACGTTGATTTCAACTGCCTTATTCGACTATTTGATCCAATTCAACGAAGAAACAAACCTTGAATGGGACCACACTCCCGAAAAAACCAACTCGAAATGGCAATTGCAACAGTATTATTCGACTATTTGATCCAATTCAACGATGAAACAAAGCATAGAATGGGACCACCCTCTCGAAAAAACCAACTCCAATTTCAACTGTCTTATTCGACTATTTTATTCAATTAAACTAAGAAACAAACCATATAATAGACCTCACTCTCGAGAAAACGGACTCATAATTATTTTGTATTAAGCAAACTGAAGTTTTTTTCGTGATAAGGATGGCGGTTATAGCAGCTCTTGTGATGCATTATTCTTATACATTCGTTTTTCATGTTTCATTTGGGATGTATGTGAAGAAGGGTTTTTTTTCTCTGTACGAATTCAGTGGGCCTCTGGTATGGAATTTTCAAGAAACGCCGTGGAATCCCCTGGAGCTCGCGATAAATGGGCCAGGTCCCGCGGTTTATCACTTAAGTGCTTTCTGTCACTACCTACGCCATCTGGGCGTCACATTCCATTAACCATATTCCACATTGTACTTCCCTGGTCTGCATGGAGTCGTCGTCGTTGCAGAGATCAACGTCTGTTTTCTCAAGGCTTTGCGCAGATTATATCGAAAGTAGAACCACTGAGACTCCGACAGACCAGATCAACGGTAATTCACCTCAAAGGGGCCAAGTATCCCATAAACATGGGTATGTGGTAAAAACGGAGTTGAGTAGAACGTTGTCTATTTCCACGAAAATAATGAGTTACAAGTTAAATCGATTTCGACGGTTAGATCATCATCAGTAACAAACAATAACTGAAGGTACATCACAGAGAGCATAGCTTATATAGTCATAAGTGAAAGGGAGCTTGAATCCCATTGGTCGAGAAAGTGAAAGTCATACCCAATCAGATAAGTGAAAGGAGAATCCTATTGGCTCAGAGAAGTGATGGGACCTGGGAGGATCTTCAAATGCCAATCAAGGCAGACAAAGTGAAAGGGAGCTCAAACATTGGTGAGGGTAACATTGTGAAGGGGAGACCAAGGAAGGAACCTATCAACGGTGAAACATGTTGAGGGACCACCTCATTCAGACATTTACCAGACCTATCACTCTTAAGAATCTCGAACTCTTCAAGCACATCCAACATACCTCCCTTCGGGCAAAAATGAGGAAATTCTATGTACCGTCCGTTCGTTAGATCAGAACTAGCGTCATGATTGGATTCTCTTAGGTGATTCGCAAAAGCAGAATCACCTTTGCTATCCCTGAAATCCTTCTCATGCTCTTTTATTCTTTCCCTAAATTTCCTACCAGTTTGACCACAATACTCAAGCCCACAAGAACATTTCAGCTTATAAACCCCACTTTTATCTTGAACGCTAATTTTATCTTTAACAGAACCCAACGAAGCTTTAAGATTGTTTTTATTTTTAAACCCTACTTTGAAACCTCTAGATGATAACATTTTGCCAATTTTGTCAGAAATCTTTCCATAATAAGGTATACTTATCCACTTCTTCTCTTCTAATACAACTTCTTTAGCCAAATTAGAGACCCCGTCTCTACACTTTTTCTTAAGAACCTTATTCCATATGGAATCAATGAGACATCCCCATATCCTATTTCCCCCATATGTTTACATTTTTATTATTCGTATGGGTATGTGGGTTATAAAATAGAGTAGCTACGAAGGTTTCAGGTGAATAATCTACTTATAATAAAGATGAATAGGTATATATAAACGTCGGTTTGAAGGATAAAGACACTCAGAAAGTCAGATTTTGAGAAAAACTCAATCCAAGTTAGGAGAGTCTAAGAATTGGGCCAACTTCAGCTCAAAGATTCGCGGGTAACTGAAACGTCGACTATAGACTCTTTGAAATGCATTAGCTAATGATTCAATAATTCAAAACCATAAAACAACGCTGTCAACCAATTTAAAACATTTCTGACCAAAAGGAACCCGACTTTAGTGCCTTTCTCCTCACTATTCTCACTGAAATTCAAAGGGATTTCTCCAGGGATTGTCTCTACTGTTCCATCTACTGGCGAAGAGAACTGGAGCATAGAACTTATTCCAAGACTGGAGGAACAGGTCAGTCACCATTTTCACTAGGTACCAGCCACTATCAATCCGGTCCTAGATCGCGCAAAAATATCATTTTTAGAGAGCTCAAGTCTTTAGGTGTATAGTAGGCTAGTTTAAGTCTTGTTTTTACGAGTAGTAGAAGACAATTAGGAATAATATAATAATTGTGATCAAATGGGATAAGTTTATTTCGTTTATTACGAATTCCTAAATTCTCCCTTAAACCAGAGGATTCAAATCAAAGGAAAAACTTTTTAAAAGTTTGATTCTAAGCATTAAAATGAGATGATATATGGGGGGGGGGGGGTTCCGATAACTAGAAAATGCCGGTAGTCTACCAAGTGGGTGTAGAACATAGCCTTCTCGTAATTTAAAACATGTTGCAGCGGGCAAAAGTACTTATAAGAAGTTATTCTGGGAAAATTGAGGTACAAATACTGAATTTAATTCTATTGGTAAAAATGTTTGATGTAGATTAGGAAAACGCTACAAATTATTACACAACGGTTTATTAATTTCCTTAAAATATAACACGTTTGCATAGAAAGGCGCTTTGCCATTATTAGTGCTCACCTTTTGATGGAAAATACCACGGTACCAGCAAAACATCATAATTCCAAAGTTGTGTGTGCCTTCATTACGAAATTTGATTTTCAGGTTTCAAGGAAGCACAACTGGGTGACTTAAATTCTGTTCGAAGAAACAAAAATAATCAAGTTAACTCGCTGGCACCCTTGAGTTCTGATAAATTTCACAATAAACGCGCATTTAACAATTTTTTATTGTCTAGGTGGTATCATTTGTTTCGGGAAATTGAAAACTATCTTCAATGGAAAAACGTCATGAAAATTATCTAATTAGGTAATTAATTATGTACATTTGGCAAACGGATGGTCAAAATAAGGCTAGGGCGTTTTGAAAACGTTCTCCCTCCACTTTTTAGTTATTACAAGAGACTAACAATAACCAAAAGCTTCGGAGTACAACTAGATCTCAAATGGATCCAATATTCCAAATTTCATTAAAATCGGTGACGGAAAGTGCCGCGCTCGTACGACGGACGGACGTATGAGTTTTTCTCGATTTTCGGATTCCTTCCTTGATCATCAAATCATCAAATTTTGACGGGAGGGGGTTACAACAATATTTTTTTTTTTAAATGTTGCATTTTTCCTACTCGTCTGTAAAGAAACGCAAGTTTTTCGAACCTTTTGTAAAAGTAAGAAATAGTCCAGTCAATTTTTTTTTTTTTTTTGATAATCACCAACGTTTAGCCTATGATAATATCATAATATCGGCATATTATGCCGGTAATAGGGCTAACGTCAGAAAAACGGGAAATTTTTAGATAAATTTTAAGGGGAACGTCTTTAAGAAAATAGTTTTTAAGCACAAAAAAAAACGCTGCAAATTATTACACAATGGTTTATTATTTTCCTATGTAGATCACTTGTCTGCAAAAAACACGGCTTTGTCATTGTTACCACCAACCAACATGAAGAAAAACACGATCACATTTCGGTCAGCTAAAATTTAAACGGAGATTAGGCCTCTTTTGCTATTCACGCTCGTGTTTCTGATTTATCCAACCCTTAAATTCTCGTAGGGAGCGAACGGTTTGCCCTCCAGGGCTCCGCGTGGTCTCTAAAAATTCTAAAAATTCAATAATATCTTAAATTGATGGAAAAACAACACCTTTATACCTAAATTTTTTGAGTTAGGTCGTTTTCAAAATTTCAAACTTTATTTTTCAACCCTTAAAACAGAGTACTGGAGACAAGTTACACAGACCAGTGCTTAGAAGTCACCTACATCAACCAAAATCTTCGGGGCACAACTAGACCCCAAATGGAGCCTACATACCGAATTTCATCAAAAATCGGTCAATGCTAACTGTGGAAAGTTTTACGTTTTAGTTTCCTGAACAATTTTGGTTACCTACGTCTGTGTATCCGCAAATCCCCGTAAAAGGCAGAACTAATCGAAGGTACTGTCCGAATTTGATGGCATTTTCAGGGATTGTGCGGGTTGGCTTGTGGATGGTCTCATATTACAGAAATGTAAGTTCAAAATCTCTGTCAAAGTCAAAATTGAACGTTTATATATTTTTTCGAAAATCACCAGTTATCAGAATTTATGTTTGGTCGTAAAAAAATAGAGTCGGGCTTTCGGGGAAAACTACGCCAGGATCTCAGTTTTCTAACAGAATAAAAATTGTTGGAAAAGTACCTGTTGAAATTCGAGTGGAGTGAAGTTGGAGATTCAGTGGATGATTTTAGCGCAGTTTGGTCACCAATAACAACATAATCAGTCCGAACGGTATTTCGAAATGGTCATCACATCACGGAAAGTTAATCCGGCCTAATAAGAAATAATATTTTTGCACAATTCACGCCAAGGAATCACAACGAAGGGAACTTACGGGTTCCAGGTAAACGACTGACTGATTGTTATCTCGCCATTGGGGGTAGAACGAGGGCTGGATGACACTGCGCATGCGCAGGACAGGTTTGCTCACAACAGTTCAGAGCTTTGTTTCCTGGAAGTTGGGAGGACGACTGCTAATCTGTTCTTCCCAGAAAGCTAAGAAGCCTGAAAGCCAACTGTCCTTTGTTTTGTTTGAATTTACCCATAAGAAACCTGTTGTAATCCAAACTGATTTTTCATCTAATTCTTGGTCTTATCAGAAAATTGTGTTTCACTGTGAACCCAAGGAGTTTACACATGATTTTTGGGACATGTTACACGTAGCTCTTGGGGTACAAATGAACCCCAATTCATAAAAGACGATTATCTTGTGTCATCTGCCAATTTTAAATGAAACTATTCTTGCATTTTTTCTTGTTTAACTGTCTACCTAAACGATACAAAATTGCTGGAAATAAGAGGTCTTCAATGAGTGACTCTTACCCTGTGACGTTAACGGTTCATTTAGTCATGTACCTACCACAATGTGGTATACCATGTCATGGTATACCATTGCATGTATCCATATCACATGGTATATCATTGCATTTGTCAAAAAGCGTATTGTATCTTGCCTCTGAATATTTTCTATTCAGAAAAATTTAATACATTAAATTGTATTAATATTTAATATTAATACAATTTAATGTACCCATTCGCATAACATGTTCTTGCTTATAAGCTTTGAAATTGTGTAAATTCAATGAAGATTAGCTTTTGCTTTTGCTCTTCCCATTCGTACTCCAGCTTTCTTACGACTAGCTTGTTTGCGTTCTTACTGCTCTCTTGTCTTGCTTTTGCATTTCCAATCATAATTCGAGTCATTCAATATTTTATTGAATAAACTAGTATCAATCATAAAGTCACTGTTTCGTCTACATCTTTTCGATCCTTAAACCTTCGTTCAACAGTGAGTTCGTTTCATATTGTATAATGCATGATATTGGTTTTTCCGTTTGCACTCAAGTAGATTGGTGATCTCAAATAAGTAGGATCGCTCGTTGAAGCTTACAGCCGATAAAAATATTAGGATTAGAAAGGGGGAGGGGGCTCAAGAAAGCAATCGTCCTTTTTTTGATATTCCTGTTGAAAACCGATTTCAAAATCATTAAATATGATTTTTCATTCAAACTTCGGAATAAAATTTGTTCGGTATGTAATGATCTGAGTTTACTACAGTTTATGAAAGTTTGCAATATCCTGAGTTGAAGGAAAAGAGTGTCATCCAAATCCTATAAGTTGTTTTTTATTCCACCAGCCCAAAGATGATTTTTGTGATGCGCTTCAACTCCTATCCTGCAACTTCTGAGCGTTCCCTTCTTCGCAATACAATAGGTCAATGTGTAATATTTCTATGTTGAGACAAACTATGTTCTCTACAATTTGAGAGAAAGTAGGTAGAAAAAAAACATGACCTTTATTATTTGGATGGTCACCAATATCTATATTAAACCGACTATGTAACTAAATACTGTTACGATAGGTCAGCCTGTTTGCTATAGACCATCAAAGCTACAACGTAAAATGAAAGCCTAATAATAAGTGAGTTACGATGAAAATAACTAATGAAATCCTGAAATACACAAATATTGTCAAAGTTGGCAAAGGCACGAATTTGATTTAAAAAAAAAACGCTGCAAATTATTACACAATGGTTCATTATTTTATTATATAGATCACCCGTCTGCATAGAATTCCGCTTTGCCATTATTACAACCTACCAGTAATAACATCGCTATCCAAGAGCTGTGTTTTCATCACGAAATTTAGTTCTTGGTTGCTAAGGGACTGAGTGACATAAAACTCTATTGTAACAAACCGATTTTAACCGGCTAACTCTATTCAAAGAATTTGATCTTATTTTAAGTTTAACCGTTAAGTCCTCATAGGGAGCGAACGGTTCTTCTAAAAATAACAGCTGGAAAAACAATACCTTTATAACGAGAGCGTTTGAGCTAGGGTGATTTGAAAATAACAACCCCTATTTTTGGACCCTGGAAAACATCGATATCGATAACATCGTAAGGTAAAACATCGATGTTTTTTGCAAGCGGTAAATTTAATTCACTTTTCAACTAAATAGAATCAAGGGAGAAAACCTGAAGAGGCTGCTCTTCCTCCATTCATAAGGAGAGCATGTTTTCTTCTAACGTGATTTTATTTTACTGGATACCTACCCCATTATAATTGTTTTCATTTGTGATTAATTTTTCCGCTTTTTCATACAATTCAATTTTCATTTTGATATCCCAATACCTTTCCAATTTCAATTATTGTTTCAAGCATAAAGAGATTTTTTCCTATTGTTTTCCTGTTATACAGGGTGTAACGGTTTAGGTCGTACCACCGGCCAGGGTTTGATTCTACAACTAATTTTTGACTTTTTTTGTCTCGTGACTTTTTTTTCTTAACCCCCTTAAAATCTTAAACTAAGATGTTGAAAAATGAGCTCGAATAGTAAAATCTCGAAAATCTCGGAAATTTTTCGTTTTTTCAAACGTTCGTAACACTAACTGAAACTGCCGGTTAAGTTCTCACTGTAACCCTAAAAGTTGACCCAAAATCTCAGCTTTCCAACGGTATGGTCATAAAATTGTTTACAGTGGACTAATGGTGTAAAATCCTCGTTCCCGTGCCAAAAACCGTGGATCTTCCAGTAAAAATCGACGTTTTTCGCGAAAGACATTTTTGCTCTAAAATGAGTTAGACAGCCGTCTTTTCGTACTTTGTCTCACTGAGTCAAATGATGACACAAGACTTATCGAAAAAGCAGTCACTGATATCAAACCACCCTGTTCATAATAACACTAGGTTTCGAACATCAGATTAGTTATCTGATCAGTGATCAGTTCGTGACCTGCCTACACATCTATTTGTATCATAGCAACTTTTTCCAATCAAGAGTATGCCGATATGCTGCTGGTTTATGGTTTCACAAACCAAAACGCCAGTGAAGCTGTACGGGAATACCAGCGGCGGTTCCCACACAGGCGCGTAGCTTCCAAAAACGTGTTTTCAAGGGTATGTAACCGGCTGACTATGCTGTTCATGTCTTGTGTTCTGTGCGTGTCACTAACAAAGGGGATTTATGTCATTTCTATAAGTCTTGTGTCATCATTTGACTCAGTGAGACAAAGTACGAAAAGATGGCTGTCTAACTCATTTTAGAGCAAAAATGTCTTTCGCGAAAAACGTCGATTTTTACTGGAAGATCCACGGTTTTTGGCACGGGAACGAGGATTTTACACCATTAGTCCACTGTAAACAATTTTATGACCATACCGTTGGAAAGCTGAGATTTTGGGTCAACTTTTAGGGTTACAGTGAGAACTTAACCGGTAGTTTCAGTTAGTGTTACGAACGTTTGAAAAAACGAAAAATTTCCGAGATTTTCGAGATTTTACTATTCGAGCTCATTTTTCAACATCTTAGTCTTCTTTGAAAAGTTTTATTTAACACTAGAAAGATAGAAAATTTAACGCTCTTTTCAACGGTATAATTACATTTGAATTTTGACTGAAAAACAAGGGAGTTATGGCTGTTTTAATGGCGTAAGGTCGAAAATACGAAAAAAATCTTAAAAGTGGAAAAAGTCCGATTTTAAGGGGGTTAAGAAAAAAAAGTCATGAGACAAAAAAAGTCACAAATTAGTTGTAGAATCGAAACCTGGCCGGTGGTACGACCTTAACCGTTACACCCTGTATAGGGTCTAGCACCCCTGCCATAGCATAGAGATTGATTCTACAAGTAATTTGTGACTTTTTTGTTAAACCCCCTTAAAATCCGACTTTTTTCGCTCTTAAGATTTTTTCGTGTATTCGACCTTGTATCATTAAAATGTTAATAACTCTTTCAGTTTACTAGATAAACTCAAATTTGACAATACCTTTGGAAAGAGCGTTAAATTTTCTATCTTTCTAACGGAGAACCAAAGTTTTGTGAATGGGTAAAACGGGTGAAAAATTAACTTTATTAACTAAGAGGAAAAATTGTCAAATCTTGAAAATCTCAACTTTTTTCAACTGCTCATAAGTCCCTGCTTTCCAGTGTGTAAATGCTTGCCTGTAAGCCTGAAAGTTGCACCAAAAGCTCGCCTTTCCAACGGTTTAGTCATTTTCATTTTTGAAGTAGGGGTTTTTTTTGACAGAAATTTGTGTTTGAGGGCGGAAGAACGTGAATTTTTTCAATGGAATCGACGTTCCAGCTAAGGCGATTTGAGGGGTTCGCCTACTTCAAAAATGAAAATGACTAAACCGTTGGAAAGGCGAGCTTTCGGTGCAGCTTACAGGCAAGCATTTACACATTGGTAAGCAAGGACTTATGAGCGGTTGAAAAAAGTTGAGATTTTCAAGTTTTGACAATTTTCTCTTTTCAGGTTAATTTTTCACCCGTTTTGCCTATTTAAAAAACTTTGGTTCTCCATAATTAAAAACTAAATGAATAAATAGTTCTTTCTAATAGTTTTTTCATAATTGGTTCCAAAGAAAGATAGAAAATTTAACGCTCTTTTCAATGGTATCGTCAAATTTGAGTTTATCCAGTAAATTGAAGAAGTTATCAACATTTTAATGATACAAGGTCGAAAACACGAAAAGAATTTTAAAAGTGAAAAAAGTCGGATTTTAAGGGGGTTAAAAAAAGTAAGGAGACAAAAAATATCACGAATTACTTGCAGAATCAATCCCTAGGTTTTGACAGGAACACAGGTGTTACACCCTGTATAAAATGATGAATGAAAGATATGAGGTGTTCTTCTAATTTCAAGTAAATTCAATGTAGTTATCTGGTCTGGAGTTTGGATTTTTTTCTGGTTTCCTGGCAGTACCTAGTAGGTCAAATTTATCTCGACATATCGATATCATCAGACCAAACCATCGAGTCTAAAACATCGATGTTTTAAAAACATTGAGTGTAAAACATCGATGTTACGAGAAAAACATCGATGTTTCGATATTATCGATATCGATATCCCATCCCTAGATTGAACGTGTTCTTGCATAAAAATGAGATGATCTAAAAGTTTTATGATGAGAGAGTAGTACCCTTGCTCTGCCAAGAGGGCGTGGCACATAGCTTCCTCGTCATTCATAACATGGTTGAATAGGCGATCTTATATTAGGTTGTCAGATCTACTAAGCATCCGATCAAATATGAAGAAAGTCGAACAGTTAAGCGACGAGAGGGTTGTAAACCAAGTGTGTGTGGCACATAGCTCATTACATGTTCACCATGTTCACATAGCACAAAGCGTCATTTTCAAAATGATTCAAATGATAGGGTGATTGTGAGCTTTATGGATCAGCAAGAAAACTTTCAATACAACACAATTTACCGATATATAGAAAGTGGGATTGAATGCATACGAGTAGGTTCTCCCAATCGTGGATTGGACGACTCTCCAACAAATAAACAGATTCCGGTACTAATTGGTTTCGCCGTAGTATTAGGGGTGCCACGTATGCTTTGTGCTTGAGTGTTCAATTAAACCACCGACCAAGGCAGAAGGTAGAGGGTTAATAATACCTCATAATCCGACAAGCCTTGACCGAAGAGGTTTATTGGTCGAACGGCCCCCTTCAGTCAATTCAACCGGACATCCTACCTGAGCTAAATGAGACCATTCGAGTTTTGAACTCGAATTCACTGTGGTAGCCATCGCAATTAATCCTATTCGATCATGTTCTAGCACACTCGTATTGCAATGATACATCAATATATTATACATCCACCTGCGAATATATTTGTTGACATCGACGTAGAATATAGAAACTAAATTGGTGCTCGAAACGCGAATTGTAGTTAGGAACTACAAAGAGCACTGCATAGCTATGCAAATTAGCACTTCGGCTGTGGTATGATTTAAATTCTTGTTGAGAGGGATACCTGCCTATTAGAGATTCACGAAAGTTACACCCCCTGGGACTCCTTTTAGGCATCCTTCTCAAGATTTAGCTAAGTACTACCTCTAGGGAAATGCACGCCTTTCAGACATGTGAATTCAAAATAGGAACCAATGCCATAAACGTACCAACACCTTGATAAAGAAATGCTAATTTACCTAACAGTTTAGAAAATGACTGGTAATTGAGAAATAGTGAATAAAAATGGAATACTGTGATTGATATGCAATATTTTATTTTGAAAGGAAGCATAGGAGCTACGTTAGTGAAATTGCTAACAAGGGGCGACAATATTTACAAATTCGTGGCAATTTTCAGGTACTGAGCTCAATCACTTAAACTGAGAACCTCTGCTCTAAAAGGACAGAAATCACGTATTTCTGGAAGTTGTTTTGGGTTGATTATTTTCAATAATGAACCAATGGAATCGACCAAGAAAATGTTTTTTAATCCCCCTCAAAATTTACGATTTTGATGAAATTTGGTATATGGGCTTCATTTGGGGTCTAGTTGTGCCCCGAAGCTTTTGGTTGATGTAGGTCACTTCTAAGGGGTAAAAATGAAGGGTTAAAATTTTCAATAGTGCCCTAGCTCGAAAACTCTCGAAATGAAAGTATCGTTTTTGCACTAATTTGAAATAGTATTGAATTTTTTTAATTTTTAGAGACACTTGGAGCTCTGTAGGACAAACCGTGCGCTCCCTACGGGTACTGAAGGGTTGGGCATACGATAAGTCAGAAACACGAGTGTGAATCGCAAAAGAGGATTAATTTCCGTTCAAATTTTAGCTGACCAAAATGCGATTGTTGTTCGTTTCTTCGAGTTGTACTCAGGTTTGCGTCCTTAGCAACCATTAATCGGATTTCCTAATAATTAGGGCAACCTCAACTCCCTGTTTATTCGAACTGAGTGGGAAGCGTTCATTTCTTTGAAATAAACTTGATTGTGAAGTAGGCATGAGAAAGGTAGGTAGTATCTATGGTTGATAGATGGTGACAATGGCAAATCCGTGTTCCTTGCAGACGAGTGATCTATATAGAAAAATAATAACACTAAAACATGACTAAAACATTAGGGCTTTTTGATTATGTTATCAGCAGAGCCTCTTGGTAACTGTATCTCAGTGTGTATATTGCTTCCGAGTCTACCAAGGTAGCGGAAGCTTTGTTTTCCCTTTTCAAGGACGAAAAAAAAAGTTCTCCAAAATCAAAATTTCCACTCGCGTTTTGCGCTTTAGACCTTTCTGAACAATTTTGGTTCCGTGTCTGTCTGTCTGTGTGTCTGTCATGAATTCCTTGTAACGCGCATAACTATACGAAGTTATTGTCCGATTTCTATGAAATTTTCAGAGACTGTGCGGATTGGTTGATCCCCTATGAAAATCATCATCCCCGGACTGATAGAAGCGACTGCGCATGCGCAAACGTGAATTCCTTGTAACAGCCATAACTTCCACATTTTCCATCCGATTTCAATGAAATTTTCAGGGATGTTACAGATTAGTATTTAGATGGTTCCCTATGAAAATCATCACTTTCGGACTGATAGTAGCCACTGCGCATGCGGAAACGTGAATTTCCTTGTAACGGCCATAACTTTCACATTTTCCACCCGATTTCGATGAAATTTTCAGGAATTATGTGGATTAGGTTGTAGATAGTCCCCTATGAAAATCATCATCCCCGGACTGATAGAAGCGAATGCGCATGCGCAAACGTGAATTCCTTGTAACGGCCGTAACTTCAACTGTCCCCCAGGGGTCGCGGGTTCGAATCCCAGCCGAGGCTAAGTATTTTTTTGATCCAATCACATACATCTACTCACTTAATTTGTCATCCGAATTTGATGAAATTTTCTTGGATTGTCCAGATTAGCGTGTAGATGGTCTCCTATGAGGGTAGTGGAAGGTACTTAGAGATTGGTGTTTTGAGATTAAATACTAGGCATCGGATCATCTATATAATCGGGTTAAGGATACGAGGAAGCTATGTGCCACACCCACTTGGCAGACGTTTTTTCCTTTTCTTAACCACAGCTTTAAAGATTTCTATGAAAATTCGCTTATTAAATCATGGTGCATGAATGGACTTTTTGCAGTTGGTTCAGTCTTGTTCCGATGTACTTGAATGTTAGACTTCAGGAATTATTTTTTAGAATGGGTCTTCTTGACAAACGTTTTAAAAAATATGCTTATCTAAATTTTTCGGCCAAACTTTCTTCTCAAAAATTTGATAAACTGGCGTTTACCCAGCACTGACCCGAATTCGAGAAACCTTCGGGCCACAACCATTCCATTTGAAAGATATTGAAAAGGAAATTACAAAACCGTTTTATAGTTTCTAAATAATTTTGAGGTAATTATAATGAATCTCGTCCTAGTGATTCATCCGTTATTATTGAATGGTAAAAAGAGGATAGTTTCGCAGGAGTTTACTTAGCTTGCCTGCCTAAAAGGAAATGTTGAAAAGCGGCTACTAACAGCAATTAATATCCATCAACCGACTATCGCGATCCAATGCTATCAAAGCTGGAAGAGCGATAGACCAAATAAAGTTACAGCACTTCCAGCTGTTGAGATAACTTTGCTCAATAAATCATTCCAATGAAACCAACAAAGGGCGAAACTTTCGCACTGGTTCCCGGTTGAATGAAATTGCGGTACTTTGGTGGTACAAGAAACAGAGGGCAACATCAATCAAAAGTCGTCTTGCAATGTCTCAATTGACCATCCTACTTCCTACGAAGCATTCAAATTGAATCTGACTGTTTGTTAACAAAACTTGAATTTTCGACGCATTTTCTGAGAGGGAATGAGCACATCGATATCCGGCGAGCAGGTAAGGTCGAAATCAGAGGTTGGCCAGGCGACAGGAGTGGCTGAACCAGGGAGTGGAAACACCAGAGCGCTCTCGTGTGCGCGAGCACATTCTCTTGTAATATTGTCATCTTGTGTTATCTAATTGTTGTTAGCGAGTGGATTTTAAAATGTAGAGTAACATCTCGTACGGGTTATTGGTTCTTGAATGGAGAAGGAGGCAAAACCTCTGAATTAGGGTTGACTTGAGATAAATTTTTATCTAAAAAGAATGTAATATTCAGAATTTACATGAACAAAATTCCAAGACTAGAAAGCACCTCTGTTTTTAAAAAGGGCACAAGGGCTATTTCCAATAACTATAGGGGATGTTGAGGAGATGAGAAGGAGGATACCACCACCATGATGGCCTACAGCACTCACCTTTCAGCAAACAATACCAGCCACCAACTCCATGAGACCTAGTGCACCCTACTTCTGTGGCTTTCCCACTCTCCCACAGGCAAAGAGTGGGAGACCGCCCTCAAGCATTGGAATCCAACGATGGGAAAAAGGAAAATCGTCGATAGCTAACATCCGCTTCTCGATGCCTGCAAGTATTTGGCAGCTCTTTAAAACTTTAAAAACGTGCTCAGTTTTGCTACCTGTGTCCACTGTTCTCAGACCCCCCCATCAGCAGCCATACTAAAGTGAACGCATACTAAAACTGTGCCAGTCTGTGAAGACATTGAGACTCAAGTGTTGTGCCACCCCATCAACCATCCAACCACGACGACGGATTTATTTTTTAAGTATATTTAGTATATACTTTGTTGACTTACCTAATTTATGCCCTCTGTCTTGAAAATATCGTCCCGATCATTTGCGGAAAGCTTCATCTTTTCGATAGATAACAAGTTGGGAGTCGAGGACTCAGTTGTTGTACCCTGTTCAACCAAGAAAGGGCTTGAAAAGTACGATTTGTTTGTGGAGGAGATCGGAAAGTGTTACCATTTGATTCAGTGTCAAAAATTACGTTAAATTTCATGTCAAATGATTTATTAAGTTGGAAAGCATTTCTGGTGAAAAACGCCGATTTACACCCTAAAATGATCGTTTTCTGCCCTAAAAACGTCATTTTCTAACTGAATAAGTTGTGTTTTTAAAAGAATGACTACACCGTTACAAAGCTGGGATTCACATGCAACTTTTAGGCTTACAGCATGGAAATTTCCGTTCACGACGTTCCGAGAAACAAACTTTGAAAAAAGTGAAAATTTTCGAAACTTTACCAATTTTTTACTTTTGGTTTATTTTACACCCGTTCGTTTGATTCGAAATTTTCTAAAACTCCATCAGGGAGATAGGAAATTTGACGCTCTTTCCAATGATGTAATCAAATTTGAATTTACTCCATCAATTAAGGGAGTTATAGCCATTTTAGTGATGTAAGGTCGAAAACACGAAAAAAAATCTTAAATGTGAAATAAGTCGAAAACGAAGCCTCTAAAAACAAATTGCTAAGAGACATTTTTTGTTGCAAATTAGTAGTAGAATCGAACCCTGCCCGGTGGTGCGCCCGTAAGGGTGTGACACCCTGTATAGTTATGCCTACTGTAATATTTATGGAAACATTTTGAATTACCTGTTTTAATTATTTTGACTAAATTAAATAACTCGAACATTTCACACGTTTTTAAAGAAATGTTTCAAATAGTTTGCAGTTGAAAAATGGGAGATTGTAACGATAGTGAAGATTTCGGTTTTCTATTATATCTCAAAAGTTTAGTTTAGAATAAGAAAGTAGGGGCTACCTGTTTCAAGTCATCTAGGTCCCTTGGCCTACTGAGAATTATTTGTGTGGCTCAGAGGTCCTCTAGCCAATTCAACTTCTTGGAAAGAATGGAGGACTGAGGATTTTCGCAGAAAGTCTACCGAGGAGTGCTTTAGCAGGTACACAAGTCTAGCAGGTACATAAGTCCTTTCTTATAACTTGCTGTAGGTCGGTACAGGCCAAGGGGAGGGGATTCCAAGAAACTTGAGTTTCTCACAACTGAAAGCCTTCAGTTCCCATGGTCTGTACCTACTAACCACAGAGAAAAGAAGAAAAGTTAGTCTATACTGTCTTTGAGTTAGGTACATTCGGTACATTGTCTCTTCCATCTTTATAAGTTGAGGTACACACTTTAATAATCATCTACATGCAGAATGATCAAAATTAACTTTTCTTTAGCAGGAAGTGGCAAAACTATCATTAGGAATAACAAAATCTTGCAGCAGATCGATTTCAACAGATCTTTGAAACGCCTCAGTTCCGTGTAGATCTCTCTGACTGTGGTCAATTCTTTGCCCCTTGCATAAATGCACAATTATCAGGGTACGATTTACTGAAAATAAATTTGGATGCTTTATTTTTCAGCCCAGTTAGGCACCTGAATTTCCCGTGTAGGTACACATAAGCTACCATAGTGCTTAATGAAAATATATAAATCTTAATTACTTAATTACTTAATCTTAATTACTTAATGAAAAAACCATACCTTTATTTCGAGAGTTTTCGAGCTAGGGCACTCTTGAAAATTTCAACCCTTAATTTTCACCCCTTAGAAGTGACTGACATCAACCAAAAGCTTCGCGGCACAACTAGACCCCATATACCAAATTTGAACCAAATCGGTCCAGGATTGCTAAGAAAAGTACGGCGGACGGACGGAAAATTTTTTATTCGATTTTCGGATTCTACGTACCTTGAAACGTACCTAGGTAGTAAACCAACAAATTTTGTGGTTAAAATTGTTTTCCTTGGTCGATTCCAAAGGTTCATTATTGAAAACTAGCTGAAAAGCCTGCTAAAAGCAGGCAAAAAAATTGTAGATATGTAAAAACTCGGCGCTGCGCGCCTCGGCGGGGGCTTCGCCCCCTGCACCCCCGGATGATTTCCGCTTAGAGCCTAATGGCTGAAATGTGACATACCTTGAAAAGGTTTTTGCTCCCTCTCCCTCTTTATCTTTCTTCCACTGTAATATTTAAGATACCTCCTTATTCATAATGGCCTTGGAGCTCACTCAGCTGATCAGTGACCACTCAGGCACCTTCAGCATTCTCCATTGACCCGCCCTCTCAAATTTCAGCTTCCTGCGTTCAACAGGAGATAAAATGGCCTTGGAGCTCACTCAGCTGATCAGTGATCACTCAGGCGCCTTCAGCATTCTCCATTGACCCGCCCTCTCAAATTTCAGGTTCCTGCGTTCAACAGGAGAGGAAATGGCTTTGGAGCTCACTCAGCTGATCAGTGACCACTCAGGCACCTTCAGCATTCTCCATTGACCCTGCCTCTCAAATTTCAGCTTCCTGCGTTCAACAGGAGAGAAAATGGCCTTGGAGCTCACTCAGCTGATCAGTGATCACTCAGGCGCCTTCAGCATTCTCCATTGACCCGCCCTCTCAAATTTCAGGTTCCTGCGTTCAACAGGAGAGAAAATGGCCTTGGAGAATTTGATGAAATTAATAATTTAATAATAATAAATTTTAATTTATTCGTGCGACATACGTACGTACGTACGTACGTACGGTTGGTGTTTTATGTATATAGATAATAAACCAAAAAAAAAAATAGGATCGTAGTTTGAAAATTTAACGTCTAAACCCCATAAATTTGGTTCATATTGATTTATTGAAGTGATGAACTTTTTGAAGTGAAGAATTTATTGAAGTGATGAAAATATTTTGGTGAAAACGTTAGTCGCCCACACTTGTGAGAGGCGTTGACCACACATCCAGCTTTTAGAACTTCCCAATCCAGTAAACTATAGTACGAACACTAGGTACCTATTATGGTAGGGAAATACAAATAAGGATAAGACACCACCAAACTCGAAAATACACGAACGGTCGAATACAGTCCCACACAATCATTACACAGCTGGGCAGCTTATAATTCAACGGAAAACCCTTCGTACAGTTGGAGGAGCAGAACAGTTCTCCCAAATCGGATTACCGTTTTCCGGAACAACTTTCTAATCCGCCACCTTTCATCGCCATTAGAATTCTCCTTGTGTCACAATGGAAAGAACTTCGTGGTATTTCGGCAACCATATCAGCGTTTATCAAAGTTTTGCCACCATTCCAGTTTCCAGTTCGTCGGTTGTTCAGAACTGAAGATTTTTGGGATTTTTTAAAACAAATTGAGGATTTAATCATGATCTTCGTTCCTCGCCAATTTTGCAATTATTTAGACAAAACGCTGCAAATTATAACACAATGGTTTATTATTTTTCTATATAGATCTGCAAAGCCACCAACCATCCAACATGAAGAAAAACATCGATCGCATTTCGGTCAGATTTAATTTGAACGGAGATTAGGCCTCTTTTGCGATTCACACTCGTGTTTCTGATTTATCGTACGTCCAACCCGTAAATTCTCGTAGGGAGCGAACGGTTTGTCCTACAGAGCTCCGCGTCGTCTCAAAAAATTCTAAAAATTCTACAGAATCTTAAATTGAAGGAAAAACAAACCTTTATATCGAATTTTTTCGAGTTAGGGCGTTTTCAAAATTTCAAAATTTATTTTGGAACCCTTAAAAGTGACCGACATCAACCAAAATCTTCGGGGCACAACTAGACCCCAAATGGAGCCTACAAACCAAATTTCATCAAAATCGGTCC
Source organism: Apolygus lucorum (assembly GCA_009739505.2). NCBI lineage: Eukaryota > Metazoa > Arthropoda > Insecta > Hemiptera > Miridae > Apolygus > Apolygus lucorum. The sequence continues at coordinate 14,918,299 of CM019169.2, read as the reverse complement.
AGTGTTGCTAAGAAAAGTGCCGCGTACGGCGGACGGACGGCCAAATTTTAATTCGATTTTTGTATTCTACGTACCTTGAAACGTAAACCATCAAATTTTGAGGGGGTGTTGAAAAAAAATTTTTCTTGGTCGATTCCAAAGGTTCATTAGGCATTGAAAATAATAAACCAAAATGGAGGGCAACTGAAGTAGCAAACCTCATTCCACAGAGAATCAGATGTGGACTTTTCTCTTTCATTATCGAAGAAGGAGAATGTCGTGGCCACCTCCTGAATTTCTAAATTTTTCCAAATTAATCACCAACTGAAGGTGTTTGTTGTACTTCAAGAGCCAGGAGTCCACTAGTAATGGTCGAAACCTCTCTTCGTGTCTCTTCTATCTAGTTATTGTCCTCTCTCTACTTTAATGTTAATAACCGGAACACTTCGGGGGGCGATTCTACCTCTAATTTAAGTAAGAAAAGGGCGCAAAACTGAGAACAACTCAATGAAACGAACAACAATCGCATTTTGGTCAGCTAACATTTGAAAGGAGATTAGGCCTCTTTTGCGATTCACACTCGAGTTTCTGATTTATCATAAGTCCAACCACCGTTCTCATGGGGAGCGAACGGTTGGTCCAACAGAGCTCTTGGTGGTCTCATTCGATTCTAAAAATTCAATACCATTATAAATTGAAGAAAAAACAATACCTTTATATCAACATTTTGGTTTATTATTTTCAATAATAAGCCTTTGGAATGGAGCAAGAAAAAAAACGTCTGCCAAGTTGGGTGGGCAGTATAGCTTCCTCACTCATTGTAACATGGACGTATAGAATCAGTTGGCGAAAACTCGGCGGGGGCTTCGCCCCCTGCACCCCCGGATGATTTCCGCTTAGAGCCTAATGGCTTAAATGTGACATACCTTGAAAAGGTTTTTGCTCCCTCTCCCTCTTTATCTTTCTTCCACTGTAATATTTAAGCTCACTCAGCTGATCAGTGACCACTCAGGCACTTTCAGCATTCTCCATTGACCCGCCCTCTCAAATTTCAGCTTCCTGCGTTCAACAGGAGAGAAAATGGCCTTGGAGCTCACTCAGCTGATCAGTAATCACTCAGGCGCCTTCAGCATTCTCCATTGACCCGCCCTCTCAAATTTCAGCTTCCTGCGTTCAACAGGAGAGAAAATGGCCTTGGAGCTCACTCAGCTGATCAGTGATCACTCAGGCGCCTTCAGCATTCTCCATTGACCCGCCCTCTCAAATTTCAGCTTCCTGCGTTCAACAGGAGAGAAAATGGCCTTGGAGCACACTCAGCTGATCAGTGATCACTCAGGCGCCTTCAGCATTCTCCATTGACCCGCCCTCTCAAATTTCAGCTTCCTGCGTTCAACAGGAGAGAAAATGGCCTTGGAGCTCACTCAGCTGATCAGTGATCACTCAGGCGCCTTCAGCATTCTCCATTGACCCTGCCTCTCAAATTTCAGCTTCCTGCGTTCAACAGGAGAGAAAATGGCCTTGGAGGTCACTCAGCTGATCAGTGATCACTCAGGCGCCTTCAGCATTCTCCATTGACCCGCCCTCTCAAATTTCAGCTTCCTGCGTTCAACAGGAGAGAAAATGGCCTTGGAGCTCACTCAGCTGATCAGTGATCACTCAGGCGCCTTCAGCATTCTCCATTGACCCTGCCTCTCAAATTTCAGCTTCCTGCGTTCAACAGGAGAGAAAATGGCCTTGGAGCTCACTCAGCTGATCAGTGATCACTCAGGCGCCTTCAGCATTCTCCATTGACCCGCCCTCTCAAATTTCAGCTTCCTGCGTTCAACAGGAGAGAAAATGGCCTTGGAGCTCACTCAGCTGATCAGTGATCACTCAGGCGCCTTCAGCATTCTCCATTGACCCGCCCTCTCAAATTTCAGGTTCCTGCGTTCAACAGGAGAGAAAATGGCCTTGGAGCTCACTCAGCTGATCAGTGATCACTCAGGCGCCTTCAGCATTCTCCATTGACCCTGCCTCTCAAATTTCAGCTTCCTGCGTTCAACAGGAGAGAAAATGGCCTTGGAGGTCACTCAGCTGATCAGTGATCACTCAGGCGCCTTCAGCATTCTCCATTGACCCGCCCTCTCAAATTTCAGGTTCCTGCGTTCAACAGGAGAGGATGTCAAGCATATTTGTCGTCAAGCATATGATAAATCATAGCGCTACTTTCCTGTCGCTTTTTCCTGTCGCTTTTTACCTACTGTCGATTTTTCCTGTCGTTTTTCGGCGGGGGGTCCCATCGCTAAAACCTTTTCAAGGTTAAAATTATGATTCAAAGAGTTATTGAATACCAAATATTAGCGGTCCACCGTCTACGACCTAACCCACACAATCCCAGTGATCACTCAGGCGCCTTCAGCATTCTCCATTGCATGCGCAGCGGCTATTGCTTAACCAATTTGATTGAAACTTATAGGGTGTCTCTTAGAAGTTAGTCCCTAACTAACCTCCAAATTTGAGCAAAATCGGTTCATTAGAAACCGAGAAACCGAGGTTCCAGGAAATTCACGTTTGCGCATGCGCACTCGCTCCTATTGGTCCGAAGGTGCTGAGATTTATAGGGGACCGTCTAGTACCTAACCCGCACAATCCCTGAAAATTTCATCAAAATCGGACCACAGGTTAGTATAGTTTTGCCCGGGACAAGGATTGACCACAGACAGACCGACAGACAGACAGACCGACAGACAGACACGGAACCAAAATTGTTCGGGAAGCTCTAAAACGCAAAAAGCAAGTGGAAATTTTGATTTTGGAGGACATTTTTTTTTTTTCACTTCTTTCACGAATACAAAGCTTCCCTACCTTCGGTAGTGAGGAAGCAAAAAATTTTAACCCCCCTCAAAATTTGATGTTTTACGTTTCAAGGTACGTAGAATACGAAAATCGAATAAAAAAATGTCCGTCCGTCCGCCGTACGCGGCACTTTTCTTAGCAACACTGGACCGATTTGGTTCAAATTTGGTATATGGGCTCCATTTGGTGACTAGTTGTGCCGCGAAGCTTTTGGTTGATGTAGGTCACTTCTAAGGGGTGAAAATTAAGGGTTGAAGCTTTCAAGAGTGCTCTAGCTCGAAAACTCTCGAAATAAAAGTATCGTTTTTTCAGCAATTTTAAATAGTATTGAATTTTAAAAAATTTTTGACACAACCCTGATCTCTGTAGGACAAACCGTTCGGTCCCTACGAGTACTTGAAGGTTTTCCTTCGATAAAACAGAATCATCATTTTATCGGACTAAAATGCGATCGCTGTTCATTTCTTCGATTTGTATACAGTTTTGCCTTCTGCGTAACCAGTAATCAAATTTCCATATGAAGCTTTCTATTTTTCCAATCGAGTGTGAAGCGTTTAGTTCTTTCTAATAAACTTGATTGTGAAGGTGTGAAGCCAGTATGGTGTGGTAGGTGTAGTAACTTTGGTATTTATTGCACAAGTAAGATTACATTTACACACAAAATTATAGTAATAATGATATTTCAAGAATCAATCGGAAAAGTTAGCGTTGCTCGGTTGCCCAGCAATGGCGCGTCCTAGTCGACCGCTTGATGTAGTTGGCTTGTTTGAGAGTAGGATGCTACATCTTCTCCCCCCTTAATTGAGCTCTGCCCATAGACCTGCATCACTCTTGGTCGTAGCTGATCCGCGTGCTTCCGCTTCTCTGAGTTCCCCACTACAACGATGTACGACAATAAGCCAGTCTTCCTCTTGATTACACCTTCCACAAATGTGTGCTTCAAAGGGTCTTCAACCCACACTGCATCCCCCTCTACGAATTCTCGGACTCGCGCTTTCCTGTCATGATTCAGTTTCTGGTTAACCAATGAGTTATCAATCCGTGACTCCAGGCTTGGCTTGAGTAAATCCAACCTGCTTCGAATCACTCTACCATAAAACAATTCTGAAGGGGAGCGGCCAGTAGTCTTCTGAGGCGTTATTCTGTACGAGAAAAGGAACGTTTGGAGCCTAAGATTGACATCCTTGATGGCACTCAGGCTCTTCATCCTCGTTTTGAAAGTCCTCACCTCCCGTTCCGCAAGTCCATTAGACTTTGGATGGTAAGGAGTGGACGTGATGTGCTTTATTCCGTTACTATCGCAGAAGTCTTTAAATTCGAAACTAGTCAGTTGAGGACCATTGTCACTGACAATTGTTCTTGGCAGTCCTGTTCTTGCAAATAGCTCCCGTAGGATCTGTATGGTTTTCGCCGACGTGATTCTCTCCATCGGAAACACCTCCAACCATTTCGTTGATGCATCCACCACCACTAGCCAATATTTGTTCAGGAATGGCCCACAAAAGTCTATGTGAACTCTGGACCAAAGTTCATTTGGGACTGTCCAGGAGTACAAAGGCACTTCCTGTTCTCGAGGCCGATTTTGTTGGCATGTGGCACACATCTGTACGTGAACTTCGATGTCTCTGTCAACATTCGGCCACCAGACGTGACACCGAGCCACCGCTCTCATCCCTGTGATCCCAGGGTGCCCCTCGTGGAGGACACTAAGTACTGCTCTCCGCAATGTGGCCGGAATGATGAGACGCCCATGCCAAATCAGAAGATTTTCTTCATATGACAGTTCAAAACGTTTCTCGAAATATGTGTATATCTCCTTTTCTTCGATATCTGTTTTACACTGGGGCCACTCATTCTGAACGAATCTGACTACTTTTGACAGTATGGGGTCCTCTAAAGTCAGTCTTTTTAAACGGCTTTTACTGAGTGCAATATCCTCCAATCTGATATGCAATAGTTGATTTCCATATTCCCTACCATCATTCTCAGGATCAGACAATTCCGTGTTCGGCAACGGTAATCTCGACAATGTATCCGCTGGAACGTTGTTCCTACCAGCTTGATACTGGATCTCATAGTCAAATGCCGACAGTGTGAGGGCCCATCGGGTTAGACGATTCGCTGCCAATTTCGGGATTTCTTTGTGCTCTCCTAGAAGATGAATCAGAGGTTTATGATCTGTTCTTATTATAAAATGTCGTCCAACTAAGAATTGTCTGAATTTTGACAGTCCAAAAATGATGGCAAGAGTTTCCTTATCCAGTGCAGAGTATCTCCTTTCAGCTGCTGTAAGTGTCCTGGAAGCGTAATAAATGGGTTTCTCTCTATTATCAGGGTACTTATGTAACAGGACGGCGCCCAATCCACTATCACTGGCGTCAGTTGATAAAATTACTGGTAATGAAGCGTCATAATGTGCTAAGCATTCAGATAGCAACAGCGAATTTTTAACCTGCTCAATAATTCGAGATTCCCTAGGCGTCCATTTCCATTTCATCCCCTTGCACAGCAATTGATGAAGAGGTGCACATACAGACTGTAGGTTTGGAACAAACTTGCTGTAATAGTTCACAGAACCCAATACTGCTCTTAGCTCTTTGGTATTTGTAGGGTCTGGCATGTTCTGGATAGCTTCTAGATGCTCCCTAGTAGGCCGTATCCCCTTTTTGTCGATTCGATGGCCTAGATAATTAATTTCCTCCTGGAACCATTTGCACTTCTCCATTTGCGTTCTTAGCCCTGTTTCTTTGAGTCGCTGCAACACTTGCCGTACTCTCAACAAATGCTCCTCCCTTGATGGACCTGTAATGATGATGTCATCCAGGTAGTTGGCAACTCCAGGAATTCCTGACAAAATTGACTCCATTGTTCGTTGAAACAACCCTGGAGCAAATGAAACGCCAAAAGGTAGTTTTCTATACCGAAAAAAACCTTTGTGAGTTGAAATCACCAGATACTTTCTCGACATTTCCTCCACTTCCAGCTGTAAGTAAGCGTCCCGTAAGTCAATTATGGAAAATTGCACTGCTCCATTGAGTTTTGTGGCCAATTCTTCAAAAGTGGGAATTGGATGAAAGTCAGTGTGAATACAGGGATTGATGGTAACTTTAAAATCGCCACATAATCTTAATTTCCCATTTGACTTGGTTGCTACCACAAGAGGGGAAGCCCATTCAATCGGAGTATAGGTTGGGTCCACCTCTTCCAGAATTTCCGCGTCAACCAATCTCTTCAATTCGTTCTCCACTGCTTCTCTCAATGCAAACGGCACCCTCCTTGGACGGAAAACTTTCGGAACCACATTATCTTTTAAATGAATTACAGCTTTATGATTACGTATTGTGCCGGTTCCATCTTTGAATACTTCCGAGAATTCCTTAAATAGGTCTTTCATGTCTTTGTCTTCTTGTTGAGCAGAGTGAGTTTCCAACCTTGCAGTTCGTATCGTAGTCCCTGGAGGAAGAGGTATCCTGAAGGCCAAAATCCAATTCATTCCAAAGAGTGGTGTATCACTCACCCTGGTCACTACTACTGGAAGTGTCAGACTCTTGTTGATCCCCCCAACTTCTATCGTGGCCTCTCCCAGAGTTTCCACAGCATGTCCCGTGTAAGCAATAAGATTAGGTGTTTTCCGCAAAGGTGGAGATCCAATTGTCTTCCATACTTGCTCGTTAATGACTGATTTGGATGCTCCGGAATCGAACAACATTTCCACGGGTACACCATTCAATTTTACACTAATATATGCCTCATTGCCTCTCTCAACTTTTCTAATGAAATTTTCCGTTTCAACTACGTCCTCTCCTCCTTCTGACTCATCTGATGTGTCTTTGTCCCGAACTTGGTTTGTAGACCACTGCCTCCTCCTTATTTTGACTTTGCCGGTTTTTATGCACACCTTTGCGAAGTGCCCAGGCTTTTTGCAAAAATTGCATTGTGATCCTTTAGCTGGGCACATACTAGGGTTGGCATGTATGTCATCGCCGCATTTATAACAATGTTTACCCTGAATCAAGGTGATTGTAGCAAATTTTTCCAACTTGGACTTCGCTGGTTTATTGATCAAGGAACCTGGCAAAACCGGGTTTACCTTGAGTGTTTTGCTCCTACTACCTTGCTGAGACACTCTTTGCATGCTCTCTTGTTGGAACTTTGCATTCTCCAAAATTTGAGCCAGTGTTTCTATATCCCCAAATGTGCTTTTAACTGATGGAAATTTTCGCAGTACCTCCTGCTGCCAGCTAGGTTCATTAATACCAAATACAAATTGGTCCCGAAGGCGTTCCTGTAAGGTGGTACCGAATTGACACCTATGGGCCTGTGCCCTCAGACGTGCAATAAAATCTGTCACCGTCTCTGATTCGGCCCTAATAACCTGCGTAAAAGTAAGTCTCTCACAGAGTGACATATCTTTCCTACCATAGTTTTTTTCCAACACTTTAATGAGGTCGTCGAAGTCTATCTGTTCTAACTGCTCTGGATAAAAGCAGTCAACTAGTACACGAAACGGTTTAGAGCTAACCTTGGCTAATAGATAGTCTTTCTTCTTTACCTCATCGTACACTTTACATGCTCGAAGAGCATAACTAAACCGGTAATACCAGTACTCCCACTCCTGATTATCAGCATCAAAACTATCCACGTCAAAATCCTTGAACTGGATGGATTTTGACGGACCTTCGGTGTTATTGTCATCATCATGAATAAGGCGCTGCTTACCTTTTTCCTTCTTTCTCGTCGCCATTCTGTAGTAACTTTGGTATTTATTGCACAAGTAAGATTACATTTACACACAAAATTATAGTAATAATGATATTTCAAGAATCAATCGGAAAAGTTAGCGTTGCTCGGTTGCCCAGCAATGGCGCGTCCTAGTCGACCGCTTGATGTAGTTGGCTTGTTTGAGAGTAGGATGCTACAGTAGGTAGTACCTAGCTGGTAGGTAAAAAAAAGTTGGTAGGTAAAAAAAATTTTGGTGGGTAAATAACGCGGCAAATCATTGCTCAAAGGCTTCTTCACTCTTCAGATCACTTATCAGCTAAGTGAGCTCCGAAGCCATTTTTACTCCTATTGAATGGAAGTGCTCTTCCAGGCGTCTCCAGCATTCGAGGAAATCTTGTTCACTCCTCAGATCACTGATCAGCTGAGTGAGCTCCGAAGCCATTTTCAATACTATTGAATGGAAGTGCTCTTCCAGGCGTCTCCAGCATTCGAGTAAATCTTCTTCACTCCTCAGATCACTGATCAGCTGAGTGAGCTCCGGAGCCATTTTCAATCCTATTGAATGGAAGTGCTCTTCCAGGCGTCCCCAGCATTCGAGGAGATCTTCTTCACACCTCAGATCACTGTTCAGCTGAGTGAGCTCCAAAGCCATTTTCAATCCTATTGAATGGAAGTGCTCTTCCAGGCGTCTCCAGCATTCGAGGAGATCTTCTTCACTCTTCAGATCACTGATCAGCTGAGTGAGCTCCGAAGCCATTTTCAATCCTATTGAACGCAGGAAGCTGAAATTTGAGAGGGAAGGTCAAGGGAGAATACAGATGGTGGTAGGTGCTATTATTGATGGAGAACCAGTGATCTATACAGAAGGGTGATCTATACAGAAAATTATAAACCGTTGAGCAATGATTTGCAGCGTTTTGCTTCCTCACTACCGAAGGTAGGGAAGCTTTGTATTCGTGAAAGAAGTGAAAAACTCGGCGCTTTGCGCCTCGGCGGGGGGCTCCGCCCCCCTGCACCCCCCGGTTCATTTCTTTTTCCATACTCTGTATGAAATCATAGGAACACAGAATGTGTTTTTGCGATGCTAATCATCCGTTAAATAAAAAACAACAATAATAAATGTGGAGTCTTTGGCAATAATAAAATAAATAATTGTTAGACATTTAATTTGGTCTAAAACCCTATAAATGTTATATAAATAAATATGTAACTACAAGAAAAATACTATATAAATTGAGAGCTTTCCAACGAATGGTGAACAATTTCTGTGCAATGAACACTGCGGGAGTTCTATTTCCTTACCAACGGCTTGGTTGCACGTGAAAATCATTATAGAAGGCGCGTAACGGTTTTTTCTGTCGCTTTTTCGTGACGATTTTTATTCGGTAGGTCATCGCAAAAACACATTCTGTGTTAAAAAAAATGTCCTCCAAAATCAAAATTCCCAATTGTATTTTGCGTTTTAGAGCTTCCCGAACAATTTTGGTTCCGTGTCTGTCTGTCTGTCGGTCTGTCTGTGGTCAATCCTTGTCCCGGGCAAAACTATACTAACCTGTGGTCCGATTTTGATGAAATTTTCAGGGATTGTGCGGGTTAGGTCCTAGACGGTCCCCTATCAATTTCAGCACCTTCGGACCAATAGGAGCGAGTGCGCATGCGCAAACGTGAATTTCCTGGAACCTCGGTTTCTCGGTTTCTAATGAACCGTTTTTGCTCAAATTTGGAGGTTAGTTAGGGACTAACTTCTAAGAGACACCCTATAAGTTTCAATCAAATTGGTCAAGCAATAGCCGCTGCGCATGCGCGAACTTTAAATTTATTGTTACAACCAAAACTCCGCAACTATTCAACCAATTTCGATGAAATTTTCAGGGATTGTGTGGGTTAGGTCCTAGACGGTGGACCGCTAAATAAAATTCTACGTTGAAAATACAATTCGAATACAAAAGGATTTTTTCGCCAACTGATTCTATACGTCCATGTTACAATGAGTGAGGAAGCTATACTGCCCACCCAACTTGGCAGACGTTTTTTAACTAAGGCGTTTTTGAAATTTCAGCCCTAGTTATTCAATCCTTAGAAGGGTCCGACATCGACCAAAAGCTTCGGGGCACAACTGGACCCCAAATGGAACCCATATACCAAATTTCATCAGAATCGGTCCATGGGAACTAAGGAAAGTGCCGCGTACGCTGAACGGCGGACGGACGGAAAAATGATATTAGATTTTTGTATTCTACGTACCTTGAAACGTAAACCAACAAATTTTGAGAGGGGGGGGAGGGTTAATTTTTTTTCTCAGTCGATTCCATAGGTTTATTGTTGAAGATAATACACAAAAAATCTCAAACCAATTTTGTTATTCCAAGTTTTTTGTCAATTTTTGACATTTCATGTCTTTGCTATGGCACACAACCAAATTTTCGTTATGTCACGTTACGTTACGTGACGAAATATGCTCAATGATTATTATGATTCGTAGAAGTGAGGTAGGTAGGTACCTATATGATTATAGCTGAAATTTGGCTATATGATTATTATGATTTGGCTGGTAGACTCCTTAGGACGTGAACAATAAGGTGCACAGGGTTTTGATCAGCTGAGTGGCTCCTGAAGCTAACTTCTTTCCTATCAACCCTAGGAAGCTGAAATTTGGCTGGTAGCCTCCAATTGGTGCTAAAAACCGTGAACAATATGGTGCACAGGGTTTTGATCAGCTGAGTGGCTCTTGAAGCTAACTTCTTTCCTATCAACCGTAGGAAACTGAAATTTGGCTGGTAGCCTCCTTAGGACGTGAACAATAAGGTGCAGAGGGTTTTGATCAACTGAGTGGCTCCTGAAGCTAACTTCTTTCCTATCAACTGTGGAAAGCTGAAATTTGGCTGGTAGCCTCCAATTGGTGCTAAAAACCGTGAACAATATGGTGCACAGGGTTTTGATCAGCAGAGTGGCTCCTGAAGCTAACTTCTTCCCTATCAACCGTAGGAAGCTGAAATTTGGCTGGTAGCCTCCTTAGGACGTGAACAATAAGTTGTACAGGGTCTTGATCATCTGAGTGGCTACTGAAGCTAACTTCTTTCCTATCAACCGTAGGAAGCTGAAATTTGTCTCGTTAGGACATGAACAACAACGCTACTGGAGTAGGTGATGTAGTCTGGCTCGAATACACAGAAGAAAATGTCCCAATGTGTTGCAGACTCGTATGCAAGCATTTATGATTCTTAGAAGTGAGGTAGTTAGGTACCTATATGATTATAGCTCCTAAACTTTTCCATTTAGGTTTGTTTTGGTTATCTTTTTCGTAGCCATTGTGGAACACCAAAATCTTGAAGTATATGGAAGTATTCACTCTAGCATCCAAATTTGAAAACAGTTGAGTGTTACCTAGGTAATCAATGCTACCCAAGCATCAAAATATGAAAATAGTTGATTGTTGTCTACGCAATCAATGGTTAGTGGGGTTAATGTACTGTCATGTAGAACATATAACATACCGTTCTTTTACTACCCACGACGATATATGTATGGATGTAAATAATAAATAAAAATATGAGTTTAATTTTTGTTTTCTTTATATTGAAAAAAAAATGTAATTCACAGAGGAAGACAAGATTGCTAGAAGATGGAAGGGAAGAAGGAGGGAGGGGAAAGACATGAAATGTCCTAATGCGTTGCAGACTTGTATGCAAGCGTTTGTGTGGACATTACCATCGTAATAATAGTAAAATATGGTATAATTCGGATTTTTTTTTTTCGTGTTGTCACTCTTATATCACTATTCGAGGGCGTCAGAGCAACACCCCACAACGTCATTTTGACAACTTTTCAGGAGAGCCAAAAAACCACTTCCCAATGATTTGCTGCTCTCAATTTCACGCAATATAATTATACTTGAGCTCTCTAGATTCAGAGAACCTTCCTCTATAGACTTACAAGAGAATATTAAGAAAAAACCTTGTTTTTCTAAAAAATGAGACGTTATGGGGTATTGACCGTCAGAGCTGTGACAATATGGGGTGTTGCTCAATTGAAATTTCGCAGCATTTAATTTACTGAAATATTTCAGAATGTCCGTAAGGACTGTTCTTGCTGCAGAAATATTAAATTATTTTATTTTTTTAGTTACAATGATTACCAAGGAGTACTTTTTTTTTACAGAGTAGGAGGTCTTAAATGAGCTAATATACAAACTGTTTCCACTGCGACCAACAAGACCTAATGTGGAGTGCCTCCACGCTGTGTTAGCCCTTTACTGTTTACTGAACACCCCTTCTCCCCACTTTTTGGCAAAGCAGAGAAGATCGGTGTATGCCACCTTAGAGATCGTGTCAGGAGCTAAGACATCACTTCCGAAGATTGTGTATCTAGCTCGACCCAGTGCTTCACAGTGGCACATGATGTGTTTGGCATCTTCCGTTTCCATGTCACAGAAGCGGCAGATGTCCGAAGTGGGCAGTGACCTGTTAGCAGACTCACAAGTATTCTGAAATCCTTCTTAGGCATAGCTATAAGTTCTTTAGCCCATTTCTTAGAGAACGTCACAAACAGTTTTGCCTGTCTCAGGCCCGGGAGGTTCTGCCAGTATTCTACTCGCTCATTCCTTTCCCAGTTGTTAACCACATTCCGTAAGCAGCTTTTGGTGGTTCCCAGGAATGGTTCCGGCCCAATTGGCAGGGACTCTGAGCCTCTTTTCGCAAGACGATTAGCAGTTTCATTACCCTCATGTGAGCTGATTCCCAACAGCTCACTGTTTCCCATCACAGGCCCCACAGGCCAGTAAGCCCTGATTGCCCTCTGGAGCCAGCAAATGCTATTATTATTATTATTCCTCACTGACCTTATTCAAAAGTGCTCTGAACAACACCAAAAGAGCACAAAAACACCAATCTTCACGAACATGGAAGTAGGAGAGAGCCAAAATCACCAATCTTCACGAACATGGAAGTAGACTGCTCAGCATCCATTCAAGAATCGGAAGAAGGACAACTTTTCGCCTTGTCAGGTTGGCGCCCCTGATCAAGACAATGAAAAGCTCTAGTCATCATCATAATTAATCAGATCCCGTTAATCCGCCTTGCCAGCAGCCTGTGAAGTTATCTCCCCCCGTCCGTGAAGCGCTCATTCCCTATATCGCGATACGTCTAACAGTGTGGTATCGACCCTCCTGCCTCCCCCCAGAAGCACTTAGAGAGAAGTAACTTCTGGTATCGTCCTGCCTCCCCTGGATTCCGTCGTGTCTCCAGTCCATTCCCGGCTACTCCCCCTGCATCTTCGCCTCTCCGTGAAACCTGGACTCGCTTCGGTACCCCAGCACGTGAGTGAACTAAAGTGTATCTATGCTAGATTGGCCAATACTAGGTAGATAGAGTGAGAAGTGACTCAAAATACTAACAGAAACTAGTCAAGTAAAAGTACTAACACCATTCAAAGCTTGTGTATCGTAGTAGAACTATTAAAACTAACCGTATTGCTTGGTATTGAAGACTGAACTAATTTACTTTTGAACTGTATTGCAACTGTATCGCCCTTCTGGCACATCGGATCATTGGATCCGATAGAACTTTCTGCTCATTAAACGTACCGTATCTCTTACCTACCTTTTTCCTTCTACACCTGCACCCCTGGTTCTGAGTATCACGAAGTGTATCGAATTAGGTAGTTAGAGTCATTGAACAAAGAGTAACGTAAAATCCTTTTATTTCTTGCAACATATCGATACAGAACGCCCTTCAGGCACAATATAACAAGTAAACTTTCAAGGTATCGTAACTGGAACGCCTTCGCCTGTTCGCCTCACCGCTCGGGAACACCGCTACCAACAGAACCAGTTAAGTACCAATTTTCGTAACTAATCATAAGTTTCCCGATAGTTTTGTTTTAGGATCGGGGTCGATACCCTTCAGGTGAAACCCCCTTGTAACATTAGTGAACTCACATACACAGTAAATACCCCCTGCTTCCCCAATACGTGTAACTGCTACCACCTCCGGCTTACAAATTTGGTGGCCCGCGTTGGGATTTTTGCGAGTCGCTATTCCGTAGTTGTATATCGGAACGGTATCGGACCGGTATATCGCTCGGAGTCGCGCAGGTTCGCCCCGCACGAATCCACAAAACCTATAAGCCGGAGTATCGCTAACACTTGTATTTTGCCAGTAGAGTCCTATCGGGAACGAAAACAGAACCAGGGTGTAGTGGTAGGTATTGTAGCGCATCGATATACTGTAAACCAAAGAAAAGTGACACCCTTGAATACCACATACTCACCTTGTACCACACCTGTATCGTTATACAGAACACCTGTGTCGTCACACAGATACACTTACTACATACCGAAACTTGACTGTAACGACCCCAGAGCTGACCGTGTGTGACTGTGCTGTGTTCACCGTATTGCTTGTAATCAATAGTGACAATGTCGGTATCGGATCCAGATGACATGGAAGAACCCCTACCTTTTAATAATAAGGAGGCGGTCGATACCCTTACTGAAACAATGAAACAGATGAATGTTTTATTGATGAAGTATAACGAGACCACCCGTGAAGAAGACCGGAACGGTATTCCACGATCCCTACTCTTGGAACTGGAACCGTGGGACCCTGATGCCACCGGATCGCTTAGCGTCGGATCGTTTTTCGCGAACTTCGATGCGGTAACCGGCGGATTGACCCAGAAACAGAAACTGAGACTCCTAAGAACCAAAGCTAGGGGTACTGCAAAACAGTTTCTTATTGACAGAGACGATACCCTCGATTGTGACAATGCGTATGACGTAACCCGAGACGAGATGTTGACATGGTTCCGGCGCGAAAACCCGCAACAGGCCGCTGCATTGCTGTGGACGGTCAAGAGGAACTCTTCGGAGACACTCCGCCAGTTCGCGGATCGCATTCGAAGTCTGGCTCGATGCGCCGTATTGGAGGAAGGGAACCACCTAGATCGACATGACCGAAACGAGTGGGTCGAAAGAAAGACTCTCAGTGCGTTCATTAGGGGTGTCGGCAAAAGAATGAGCGCCTTCTTGGTAATGAATCGACCCACTACACTCCGTATCGCCCTAAAGAGCGCCGAGGAACTCGAGGAGACCTTAGCAGAAACTGATGAACCAGAGGAACATTGGGACCTTGCTGCCGTAACTAGCGACCCGAGATGTTATAGTTGTGGAGGAACCAACCACTTCGCGGCCAGGTGCCCGCGTAGAGACCAACCCGCATCGAGACGAGAACAAAAGTATGGAGAAGACCGCCGTAACCAATGGGGTCGGGAACTGCCGATTCGGAAGAACGATGGCAAACCGGTGCCCCGATACCCCTGTATGTTTTGTGCAGGGATGGATCACTTCCCGGTGGATTGCCCCAAGAGCCCCCAGAGAACCATCTTCTGTAATTTTTGTGGAACTCGGGAACATCTTGAGAATGAGTGTCCAGAAAAACGGAAACTCCTCCCTGTATCGCAACCCACCGTGGAACCGAGCCATGTAAATAAGCTGTGTGTGACGTCCGTGGAACGCCCTATGGTAAGAACCCTCAGGATGGAGGTAGGTCTCGGACCCGAGACTAGAAACATGCTTATCGATACCGGAGCCGCTATATCGGTACTCGCCTCTCCTGTATCGGGAATACCACTACTACCAACCAAGACAGTGGCATGGGGACCGGATGGAGCCCTCTTGCCCTTCGCCGGAGAACAGTGTCTCGATGCCCGTATCGGGAAGTATCGGTTCAAGCACACGTTCCTAGTATTTGCCAGGAAGGGAGCCGATCTTGATTTGCTTGGTTTGGATGTATTGAGGCAGGTTCCAATAACTCTAACAACAGGACCGGACATGGGTTGGAAGGGGAACACACAACACGACATGAAGACCAATAGTGTATCGCCCAATGTATTGGCGGGTGTATCGGCTACCCCGATCACACAATATGGCATAGGAACTCTTAGTGTATCGCCTAGTGTATCGAGGGGTGTATCGACTACTTCAACCACCCAATATGACAATGGAACCCTTGGTGTACCGCTCGGGGTATCGCCCGGGGTATCGCCTGGGGTATCGCCCGAGGTATCGCCCGGGGTATCGCTCGGGGTATCGCCCGGGGTATCGCTCGGGGTATCGCCCGGGGTATCGCCTGGGGTATCGCCTGGGGTATCGCCCGGGGTATCGCCTGGGGTATCGCCCGGGGTATCGGCGGGTGAATCAACAACCTACTTTCCACAATGTGACATGACGATTGAGGGGGAATCGCCCAACGTATCGACAGGAGTGTCGGTTGCCCAATTTTTGCTACACTCTCTAGCGAAGGATGGCGGATCGGCCGATGTGTCGGCGGATATCTCGGCGATACAGGACTACAGAACCTCATCAAATGAACCCTCATTGGACCACCTCAGTGACAACCTCAGCCAGAGCGCCCCCGACGTGAACGGAGGAAGGCGCAAAAGGGCTCATGAGGAACTGATCGACCACAAATCTGAAGATGACATCGTAGTTCAGGCGGAATGGTCACCTGAGCTCGTGAGTTCCGACCTAGACGAATGGGAACGAATACCTACGGACCAGTGGGATGAACCACAACCTGACGTGCACTCTCTAATTCAAACAAAACTCGTCCATTTGGATGAAGCGAATCAAGAACGAGCGATGGGAACCCTCGTCGACTATCAAGATCTTTTTCAACCCCCAACTGGAGAGGGTTGTAGTCTACAGGTTGCCCACGAGATCACAACGACCCAATCAGAGGTGACGAATCAAAAACCTTACCCCATACCACATGCTCTTCGCGGCGTTGTAGAAAAACAATTGAAGGATATGCTCGCGTCGGGAGTGATCAGCACTTCTACTAGTCCCTGGTGTGCCCCCGTGCTGTTGGTGAAGAAAAAGACACCCCCAGGTGAAGAGCAGAAATGGAGGTTCTGCACGGACTTCAGACAGTTGAACCGCATCACCAAAGGCGACGCATATCCAATACCCCGACTACAAGAAACCTTAGCAATGTTAGGAGGAATATTTACTAATGGAAGACGACGGAGGAATCGCAGAACTCATCGATATAATACCTCCCCCTAAAGAGGAAATGACACCAAAAACTGAAGGAGTGGGACAACCCGGTTCCACCAACCCGGGAACCGTCGGAAGTCCAGCTACCCCTCTCGACATTGATACCTTGCCCTCTACCAGCGAACTATGTGAACGTTCCACCGTTCCCCCGAATGATGCTCCGGAGGAATGGAGTCCCAATCTTGTGGTGCCTGGACCGAGTACCGCCGAACCAGTCGTCGAAGCCATGATGGAAGAGGAAGAACCAATAGAACCTCCTCCCCGCTACACGTTCCGACAACGAGTACCGGTGGACTACAGTCAGCTCCACACTGGAAAACGCTCGACACACTGACAGACTACTAGGGAAGGACAGAAACATAGACAAAACACAAAACACATAAAACACATATAACACAAAACACATAAAACACATATAACACAAAACACATAAAACACATATAACACAAAACACATAACAAACAATAAAACACACACATGCAAACATAAAAACTAGCACACAATTAACATAAAAGGTAAAATGACCATGATCACGGTTAGGAACCCGTCAGGTTCCTGATACGTTTTAGGACCCTTCAGGTCACCGAGTATCAGAAAACCCTTCAGGTTACCTAATATCTTAGGACCCTTCAGGCCACCTTGGTCAAGATAAATAAATAAATAAATCCCAAAATTGAGACACGATCTTTTGAGACACATCGCTTATCAAGCCTGCATGCAAACGGCCACCATATCTCATGAATAAATTGGGGAAAGAATGGTGATGGTATGTGAAGTACAAGGTTGCACTTTTCCGAGGTCGGGAACTATTAGGAGCTTATTGTCTATTGTAGGATGAATCAGGGACAATTAGAGGATCCGGAAGACAGGGAGTTTCCACCACCCATGGAAGAAAGTGCCGCCTCCATTCGTCAGTTCATCTTCCAGAAGAGACGGGAGTACGCCATCATTCCCCCCACGGTTATGGACACCCCTGAGCCCAAATGTTATCCCGAGCGCACCCTAGCTTCACTGGCCACGTACATCCGTTGGATGCAGGGAGCGGAGTTGTGCGAGCCTCGTGCAGCTGCTGCTGACGCCGCCATCTTTTCTCTTAAACGAGTGGCCCGTTGGATGCCGGTTTACCAGCGAATCGCCCAAGAGAGAGATGTGCTGTTGGAGGAACGCCAGGAGCTTCTGGCCGAGATTCGTCGACTGAAACAGGCATCACTTCGTCGGGAGTCAACCGATGTGGTGCCGGTGGAGAATGCCGTGGAGCCACCCGCGGCGAGGACCCCGTCTCATTCTGCCACTTCTCCAGACCACGAAGACTCGCCACCTCCATCTCCCTCATTGCAAACCTCCCAGAGCCAACCAGCCCAGGAATGCGCCAAGGAACATTCCCAAACGCCTGCTGCTCCAACCGACCCGACCGAGGAGACCACTTCATCCCAGGCTTCTACGTCAGAACCCCCGACCACCGTCATTGAAGCAGATCCCCCACCACCGATGGGATCCTCACCGTTCAACTCCGGACCGGAGTTTTCCACCTGGATGGCCTCACCCCTTCGTTTGCCGCGGTTGAAACTCCGCCGTTGCCGCACCACTCAGGATCCGCAGTCATCGACCCCCCGACCGGACCGGTCGTCGGCAAAAGCAGGGCCGTTGACTTGTCCCGTCTGCCAGAAGCCATGCTCGGCTCTTCTCAAGTTCCGATGCGCACCTTGCAAGACCTTCTGGCAGCGGCTTCGGAAGTCCTTCCTGGCGCAGCGAGAGCTTCCCACGTGCCCACCGGACCATCAGGAGCAACGCATCCCCAGAACCTGCCCAGGATGTCGACGTTACATGTATGAGACAGGTCTGCGACGTGCTTATCCATCGCAGATCCTGCCCATACCCAGTGTTCTCGTTGAGAACCCTGGCTCCCAGAGAGGCGGGGAATGTGAGCTGATTCCCAACAGCTCACTGTTTCCCATCACAGGCCCCACAGGCCAGTAAGCCCTGATTGCCCTCTGGAGCCAGCAAATGCTATTATTATTATTATTCCTCACTGACCTTATTCAAAAGTGCTCTGAACAACACCAAAAGAGCACAAAAACACCAATCTTCACGAACATGGAAGTAGGAGAGAGCCAAAATCACCAATCTTCACGAACATGGAAGTAGACTGCTCAGCATCCATTCAAGAATCGGAAGAAGGACAACTTTTCGCCTTGTCAGGTTGGCGCCCCTGATCAAGACAATGAAAAGCTCTAGTCATCATCATAATTAATCAGATCCCGTTAATCCGCCTTGCCAGCAGCCTGTGAAGTTATCTCCCCCCGTCCGTGAAGCGCTCATTCCCTATATCGCGATACGTCTAACAGTGTGGTATCGACCCTCCTGCCTCCCCCCAGAAGCACTTAGAGAGAAGTAACTTCTGGTATCGTCCTGCCTCCCCTGGATTCCGTCGTGTCTCCAGTCCATTCCCGGCTACTCCCCCTGCATCTTCGCCTCTCCGTGAAACCTGGACTCGCTTCGGTACCCCAGCACGTGAGTGAACTAAAGTGTATCTATGCTAGATTGGCCAATACTAGGTAGATAGAGTGAGAAGTGACTCAAAATACTAACAGAAACTAGTCAAGTAAAAGTACTAACACCATTCAAAGCTTGTGTATCGTAGTAGAACTATTAAAACTAACCGTATTGCTTGGTATTGAAGACTGAACTAATTTACTTTTGAACTGTATTGCAACTGTATCGCCCTTCTGGCACATCGGATCATTGGATCCGATAGAACTTTCTGCTCATTAAACGTACCGTATCTCTTACCTACCTTTTTCCTTCTACACCTGCACCCCTGGTTCTGAGTATCACGAAGTGTATCGAATTAGGTAGTTAGAGTCATTGAACAAAGAGTAACGTAAAATCCTTTTATTTCTTGCAACATATCGATACAGAACGCCCTTCAGGCACAATATAACAAGTAAACTTTCAAGGTATCGTAACTGGAACGCCTTCGCCTGTTCGCCTCACCGCTCGGGAACACCGCTACCAACAGAACCAGTTAAGTACCAATTTTCGTAACTAATCATAAGTTTCCCGATAGTTTTGTTTTAGGATCGGGGTCGATACCCTTCAGGTGAAACCCCCTTGTAACATTAGTGAACTCACATACACAGTAAATACCCCCTGCTTCCCCAATACGTGTAACTGCTACCACCTCCGGCTTACACTCATGTCCAGGAATCCAGAGTAGGGTGACGTGGTTGTCCTGGGCCACAGTTTTAAGGGTATTCAGGCATTCCCAGACCAGCTTTGAGGTTATAGTGTATGAAGCAATGGCCTTCAGGGCAGCCTGACTGTCTGACAAAATGTACACTTTGATATGCTTGTTCAGCATTTCTTCAGTGCACAGTTGAATTGCATGGACCTAAGCCTGAAAGATTGTGGCATTCGTCCCGAGAGACTATATAAGGCTGGCCGAAGGGCCTTTAATGCCTATGCCAGATCTTCCACACATGACTGATCCATCTGTATACCACACAAGAGAGCCCGGTGCAAGGTTGGGCACCCCCTTCTTCCAGTGGTCTCTATCATTAATGACCACCTTGAAAGGTATTTCAAAGTTTTGTTTTTCTATCATAAGATCAGAGACTGTCAGAGCCATTCCACCTTCATATTTCTCAAGAATTTTGTGGTGGTCGGCCCTGGATCCCAGTCTTATGTATCCTAGCCGTAGCAGCCTTGAAGCCCCTAGGAAGGCCACTGAAATATTTCAGAATGTCCGTAAGGACTGTTCTTGCTGCAGAAATATTAAATTCTTTCATTTTTTAGTTACAATGATTACCAAGGAGTACTTAGGATAACATTTAAAAGAAGACACATTTTCCACGTAAATAAATGAACATCTTTATTTTAGTTAACCAACACGTTGGAGGGGTGATCCCTCTTTTTCCTTTTGGTTCGTTCTTCCATAGAAAAAGATCTATTGATAAACACAATATAGTTAAATTTAACAGGAACAAACAACAACACTTGAAAAGTCTTCAATAAATTCAACAATTCATCTTCCGATAGGTACCATCTCGTCCAAACCACTGCACTCATCCTAATTCTCTTCATCTTCCGAACTAGGGAAGCATTCACTTGATGTGTCAACTATATCCATCTCGTTCTTTTCTGAGAAAGCAGAGAAGAATCCATAGTTGTTAGTCTGAGCCTCCCACTAAAATTATAAAATAATGTAACATGCTTCTGCCATTTACTTTCAACTTCATTTGTATAGGTAAGTAACCAGACAATTATTTCAGCCATCAAGTTCCTAAGCTAAGCTAAGAAAAGGTCTGCCAAATGGGTGTGGCACATAGCTTCCTTCTATCCATTACACAATTTATAGATTTAAGAAAGATTTTATAGTAAGGTATGGATGAATGTATAGGTTGAACAAAAATTTGTTGTGGTTGATTCCAAAGGTTCATTTTTGAAAAACTTGTTTTGGAAACGACAATTTTGTTAAATAATTATTGTTGGAGCGTTCTTAAGGGTAGAGGGTAGGTATCTACCCACCAAGTTTTGGTTCAGAAACCCAGGAATAACTCAGTAAGTCTGATGAATATTCAAAACCAAGCAGGCAGTTATTCCAGAATGCAAAATAAGCATGCAATAATTTTCAATAAAAACCAAAGTCTTTCTCTGTCGCAAAGTCTCTCTGTGTCAAGTTTTTCAGTAACCTTATCTGTAAAACAATACCCCAAAACGTCATAAGCTAGTTGTGTCAACTCCCCACTTTGTCATAGTGCTTTATTTTATCAAGAAATCATCGCAAAAATGGACCGATTTTAATAACCAAGTTGATTAATATTGAAAGAAACTATCCAAGTTCTCTTGGAAACAACAAGAAAGCAATAAGTCATGCGAAAAATGAAGAAAACTTACCTTAAATAACAGCCGTGTGACGCGGTTGTCAATCCTCACGAAAACACCTGACTGAACTGACGTTGTGGGGTATTACTGACGTCTTGACGATATGGGGTATTCACTTGGGAGCGATTTACGCGTTACCTACCGATTTTTAAATTAAACTACTTAGTGCTATCAGTAGCCACGAGATAGCCACGTCCAATGGTGTATCTAACTCATTTTCGCCAAAATTGACGATGTGGGGTGTTGCTCTGACGCCCTCGTATTATAACTACCTACCATCACCACCTTAATTTACCACAAAACGGTTTAATCAAGAAATATTTTACAATCGAATTCAGAGGAGAAATTGGTGTTTGAACGCGCAAAAACGTGCGTTTTGTAAAAACGAAATCAACGTTTTGACGCCGGGACTGCGGGGTGGATGAAGGGTGGAAAACGCTCTAGCTATTAATTTTTCATTAGTTTACATCTCTTTCTTATCAGAAACCCGATTCTGTACGGATCAGAGAGTGATTACTCTCCTGTTGAGCTGATTTTGTGATTGAGGCACTTCCTAGGTAACTTGGTTCTATGCAGATCAGAAATCCAATTCCCTTCAAATTTCCAGGCCTCAAACCATCATCCACTTTACCTTCATGGATAGCGTCAGTAACAGTAAGAAATAATCAAATTCAGACAGTCAGATCTACACAAGTAAACTTTTCTGTGAAGTAGCTTTATTCAAAATTTACAGTCACAACATTATGTAACAGTTTGTTCAGTGAGGTAAGGAAGAAGAACTGTTTCTCAGACTGATAGAAGATTTCATTCAGAGCTTGTCAACAATCTACCACAATTCCCAGAGACAAGAGAAAAACCGAGCCAGCCGTAGAGGATTCGTTGAAAAGTTGGAGAAACACAGGGAGATAGGTCTGGGCCAATTTCACTCTTCCGTTCCTCAGGATTACAACGACCTTTGACATAAGGCCAAGAGCGAAAAGCCCCTGGCGTCTGGAATGGGCCGACGAGATGTGACATCCTCGAATTGAAAACTTTCTGACGGAGAGGAACTCCTATGTTAATCCGTTACTTTTGTTCAAAGGTAGATGATTACTCGAACTTCGAGCCACGGAGTTCCAGAAGCCTTCATAGATGGAAAGCCTGTATGTTTTGGTTTATTATTTTCAATAATAAACCTTTGGAATCGACCAAGAAAAAAAATTTTTTAAACCCCCTCAAAATTTGTTGGTTTACGTTTCAAGGTACGTAGAATCCAAAAATCGAATAAAAATTTGACCGTCCGTCCGCCGTACGCGGCACTTTTGCCACTTAGCATTTACCGATTTTGATGAAATTTGGTATGTAGGCTCCATTTGGGGTCTAGTTCTGCCCCGAAGATTTTGGTTGATGTAGGTCACTTCTAAGGGTTCAAAAATGAATTTTGAAATTTTGAAAACTCCCTAACTCAAAAAATGTTGATATAAAGGTATTGGTTTTCCATCAATTTAAAATAGTATAGAATTTTTATAATTTTTTGATATAAAGGTTTTACGTACGATAAATCACACACGAGTGTGAATCGCAAAAGAATCTCCGTTGAAATTAAATCTGACCGAAATGCGATCGATGTTGTTATTCATGTTGGATGGTTGGTGGCTTTGCAGATCTATATAGAAAAATAATAAACCATTGTGTAATAATTTGCAGCGTTTCGATATAAAGGTATTGTGTTCTCATCAATTTAAGATAGTATAGGATTTTTAGAGATCACGGGGAGCCCTGTAGGACAAACCGTTCTTTCCGTACGAGAATTTAAGGGTTGGACTTACAATAAATCAGAAACACGAGTGTGAATCGCAAAAGAGGCCGAACCTCCGTTCAAATGTTAGCTGACTGAAATGCTATTGATATTTTTCTTCAAGTTGGTTGGCGGTAACAATGGCAAAGCCGTGTTCTTTGCAGACGATTGATCTATATATAGAAATATAATAAACCTTTGTGTAATGATTTGCAGCGTTTTTTTATAGTTTATTTCGGAGGATTTTGATGGAATTTGAGGACAGGGTAGCACATTTGAAGGGTTGAAAACTCGAGGGTTGCATGTAGTGTTTCACAAACGTTGAGAAAGGCTGCAAATTATTACACAATGGTTTATTATTTTTCTATATACATCACTCGTCTGCAAAGCCACCAATCATCCAGCATGAAGAAAAACATCGATCGCATTTCGGTCAGCTTTAATTTGAACGGAGATTAGTCCTCTTTCGCGATTCACACTCGTGTTTCTGATTTATCGTACGACCAAACTTCAAATTCTCGTAGTGAGCGAACAGTTTGTCCTACAGAGCTCAGAATGGTCTCAAAAAATTCTAAAAATTCTATAGAATCTTAAATTGAAGGAAAACAATACATTTATATCAAAATATTTTGAGTTAGGGCGTTTTCAAAATTTCAAAATTCATTTTGGAACCCTTGGAACTGACTTACATCAACCAAAATCTTCGGGGCACAACTAGACCCCAAATGGAGCCTACATACCAAATGTCATCAAAATCGGTCAATGCTAAGTGGCAAAAGTGCCGCGTACGGCGTACGGCGGACGGACGGCCAAATTTTTATTCGATTTTTGGATTCTACGTACCTTGAAACGTAAACCAACAAATTTTGAGGGGGGATTAAAAATTTTTTTCTTGGTCGATTCCAAAGTTTAATTATTGAAAATAATAAACCAAAAAGTCCCTAAGTCCAGTGGCGTGGCGTCCATAAGGCCACTCTGGGTCTAGCCCCAGCCAGATTTTTACCTCAAAGTTGAAAAAACTCCCATCAAAAAGTGTTCTCCCCAATGTAGAAAAAAATCCCTAGCAGAAAGTTTTTTTTCCCAAAGCTCACTGATGATCCATGCAAGCATGGATCTTTTACAAGTGCAAAATAATTCTACACTGACATGACATTGTCAAATATCTATGGAGGAAATTGAAAGAGGAAGTATGAAAGAAGTTGGTCACCCGAGGCCATGGAGCTAGGTATCCATGCCTACTACTAGGTCCATACCCAAGGCTGTCTCCATGGCCTCCATGTGTTGCGAAAGACCGTCGAAGTCATTAAAGGGAATATGACTATAGAAAAGCATTCAAGAGACATTTCGACTAATCTGTAGAATTTTTTTTAGACAGTTTTTCTATGATCTCGTCTTCATAATTAAGAAATTATATGCTTTTCGTTTAAAATTTGAACATTCAATGTTTTAGTAACAAATTAACATTTAAAAAAAATGCTTTCTACTTCAAAAATGAAATTTTTTTCATCACTGACAGGAATGAAGTTGAAGTGTGATTGGTCCCGAGTGGGTCCTTTGCTTGACGCAAAAGTATGTAGGTATATGTAATCCTAGGGTCAAGTTTATGTATTTTCTGGTTTGGTGCCCCACCACTTTTGGAGGTCACCCAACGCCCTTGCCTAAGTCATCAAAAATGAGGGTTTAAAACGGTAATCCAACAATATGTCGATGTATTTTGAACATAAACGAATACAGAGTTTCCCTACCTTCGGTAGTGAGGAAGCCAAATACCCACTTACGCTTTGAAACGGCGGATCTGCCACAACAGTTTACTCGAAGCCGCACGTCAAGGACGCGGATTTGATTGGTTTGACAAACCGGCTACAGCGATCGGAAGGTAATTCCTCTCGTAATCACTCGGATTTTCGAGGTCGTCGAGACCCCCGACGATTTGAAGACGGCGCACCGTGTGATTACAAGCTCACTGATGTCACGAGTGCGAAGAGGAAATTTTAGACTGTCGATTTTGATTCCTGATTTGGATCGAAACGTACCTTCACGTACGTGGGAGTGGAAGACTTGGTTGGAGCGTTTCCGTAAACGAGTTACCACAGCCAAAACCATCCGCCTAGGGATGGCAGAGAAGTATCGATTCTTTAAAAAAAAATCGATTCTTTTAAAGAAAACTTTGATACCTCTAAATTTTGTTCTGAAGAATCGGAGAATCGATTAAAAAAATGCAAGAATTGGTCCGATTCTATTCAACAGCTTGTTGAGGAAAATAAAAATCATCTATGACAATCACAATCACTACCTACAATCAATAACCATCATAACCACAGAGAAGGAAAATACAGGAAGATCATTGCTTATCCCTGTGACGTTCCATTACTACCGAATGAGGATTCTCACGGAAAACAAATATTAATTACTCGAAATTAGCCCCTGGTGTGTATAAACCCTCTGATGGACTCCCAGTGTATAAATGGTCTGACAGACACGCAACAACTGTAAAGTTGTTTATGATACACACGAAGGGTTAATTAATGTATTTTTTGTCGTACTAACATTTTATTAGTTAACCCTTAACTGCACACAATTTCCTATTTTCTTGAAAAAAAATGAATTTCATGTATTTTGGCCCCCTGAAAACGAAAATGACAAGGAAAAGTCCCTAAATTACATAGTTTGACCGATAATCCCTAATTTATGCCCTTATCATATATGATAGAACGTGGTTAAGCAGCCGAGACGATGATTTCATATGTGATATAATGCGAGTAAAATTTTTGAAAGAAATACGTATGACCAAATAGATTTTTCGCATACTGCTATTTAAAAATCACATTTATAATGCTATAAGAAAGCATAAATGCTCATTTGGAGTTTCTATCACCTATTTAGAAACTTAGTAGGATTATGGACAAAAATCTAGTGATATATTATACATAAGACATTTTTTCAAAGCATTTATTATGATAATTTGTACGTATGTAATTTTAAAAAAAGGCCTGCAGGCAGCAATAAATTTTCTCTTATCATTGGCCAGACTATAGACAAGAAAAGTTGAAGACTAAACAATAAGTAGACAATTTTTGACAAGGTGGCTTCGGCTTCTTGTGACATCTCCACTTCTTCTGACAGCCCCATGACGATTTCTTGAAATTCATTTGGCAGAGAAGGGTCCATAATGAATAGGTTGTCAAAAAGTCATCAGGCTGGTCTAACTCAACATTATCATAATCCAATTCATCCACATCTAATAAATCATCTTCTCTTCCAATTGGTATTTCAAGGAATTTTTGTAGTTCATCATTATGCCATACTAGCTGAAAAGCCTACTAAAAGCAGGCAAAAACGATTACTCCGACTCTCCCCGCCCCCCGCTCCCTCCGATTCCACAGACTCTCCCACGACCACTCTAACTCCTCGCGATCTGCGACATGCATACATACATGCATGTACATACGGTTGGGGTTTTATGTAATTAGATTCTTTTGGTTCCATCTCTGTCCACATATGTGAAGTGGTTAGGAACCATTTCTGAAATATAGTAGGGATACCTAATGTTAAATTTATGCTGACGTCAAATAAAAGTTATAAAATCATCAAAAACATAAAATAAAATTATATTTAAAAAAACATCATGTGCAGCAAGTGGCTTGTATCACGTTTGAACGAGATGGTAATGCAGTGGAGAAGTCCACGTTCTATCATATATGAAATTCACCCAGGTCCTCCTCCTTCACGTTCTATCATATGAGATATCAAAGCAAAAGCGCAGTTTCCATAAACACTGGAAACTTGATCGATTAGTTCTTTTCATATTTCATTTCTACATATCTTGAGACAGCACGTAGTATTTTTTCAGCCGAAAATCTTCAAAAATGTTGTTGTAAGAGGCACAGCAAAACAACACTTCTCACGCGTGTTGTCAACTCGTGATTTCTGCTGATTTGAAAGAAGTTATAACCTTACAGGAGGGGTTATGGATATTCTTTGATTCTTATGAGATCTAGCGGTAGTTGACTAAAGTAAAAATACCACAAAGAGCTCGAGAAGACCAATAGAATGCTCTTGAGCCTCGTTTAAAGTTCCATATTATATATGATAGCTGGTGCAGTTAAGGGTTAAAACAAAGTAATTAGGCTTACTCTCAAGTAGTCTTGGGGGTCCCAAGGAGTCTAATTTGGACAGAAGTTCAAAAACTATGATCTACGATACCCAATAAGCGAATTCGAGTTCACCTCCTTCGTGCTCCTGCAACGGCGCCAGTCTAGGTAGGTAATCCGCAGAAGTTCACATCCGTGTTCCGTGTTCCACATTCAAGGTGAAACACACAAAAACCCACCGAATATGTCGTTTCTGGTGTCCTGGCACCACTAATTTGTTCCATGGTGGCACAAATAATACTTAATTCGTGGAAATACAAAGCTATGTTGATAATGTCCTCTCAATTTCATAGTTTGGGTACAATTAGTAATCTATAAAGGAACCAAAATATAGAAAAATCGGATATTTTGTGAATGTCTCCCCCCCCCCGCTCACCCCCTCACCGTGCTAATTTCGATGCTCTGGTCATTCAGTCATCTGAACAGAAAAGAATTTCGCAAATCGGTTGGAAATTAATGCAAAATTATGCCCAAAAACGTACGTTTTTTGGTTGCCTTTGTATGAAGTGTCTGAGGGTGGTTTTCAGAAACTAGGGAACAAAGTACTTTTCGTGGTGGTTAGATCACAGCTGAAGGTTTGCAATGGAACCTTCTATATAGGAAGGACAGGGTACTGAGTGCCTGGGATATTCAAAATGATCACTGCTGTCACAATACTTCATTGAAATTTCCCTCGTGTCTGTCAGACACTCTATACACACAAGGAGTTAGTAAATCGGCATCGATAGGTACTAGCTACCTACCAGCTGCAGGTAGTTGGATTTTAAACTTTGTTTTTTGACATTTTATGTCTTTACTTTGGCACATAAACGAAAAAGAGTTAAGGTTTTCTGATTTCGGCTTACAACCGAGTCGTTGCTAGTTAACTTGATCTTCGTCGTGTTCGTAGAAAAATCATTCACCATTCGATAGAAAGCCCCAAATTTATGCATAAATTATTTACTGCCAAAACCGCTGTAATTATGGAAGAAAATGAGATATACCACTAAGTTAAAAGAACTGTATACAACATTCGTGTTAAGAGTTTGTTACACGACTACAAACTATGATCATTGAGAAAGCATATTATTAGACCGATTTGGTTCAAATTTGGTATATGGGCTCCATTTGGGGTCTAGTTGTGCCGCGAAGCTTTTGGTTGATGTCAGTCACTTCTAAGGGGTGAAAATTGAGGGAAAAAACGCTGCAAATCATTGTCCAAAGGTCTATACAGAAAATAATAAACCTTTGGGTAATGATTTGCAGCGTTTTTTAATTATAATTTTATCTGAATAAAATTAATATATAATAATAAACTAGAATAAATAGATAGAATAAATAGAATAAACCAGAATATACTTAATTGATTTTTCCTGTAATCATCCAATTATCGAAACAAAATAGCGCTCGCTTTTGGATAGAAAGTTTCACACCTACTATTCATTATTGAAAATAATAAACCAAAAAAATGTCTGTAGGTACGTTCAAACTATCATCATTTCAACTCATACTTCGGGACATTGAGAAAACAAACTGTACAAAACCGCACTTACCCAAAAAGAAATGAAATTAATACTCCAATCCAATCTTTCTCTCTATAAAAGCAGTAAGTAGTTCTATATTTTGTCTGAGGCAAAACGAAAACCAGTGCAAGTAGGCTTGAGGTGCTCCTCTTGGAGAATGGTATTTTTCTCAAAGCCTCCAGCAAAGATTGAGTATCCTAACGTAAGTATAACTAGCTATAAGTAGCTGATGACCATAACTTCACGAAAAACATCGTTGGAGCTACTGGAGTTTAGGTAAAAATAATCTTGGATGAATGGCAACATTGTATGACTTGGAGACTTGGCACTCCAGCACTTTCCTCAGCTCCAACCAGTGAGAATAGAAGAACAACGTACAACAATAAATTGCTATTTCTATACTCAGTGGCTCCCACTCTCAGTTTTCCTAGAAAACCCATACAAGATTGACAAGTGCCAACCACCTACCAGTCTTCCCAGAAGAAGAAAGTTGGAATTGAAAACATTTAACTCTCTAATCCGTCAGGAACTATACTTTGAACCCTGTTTTGTTCTTTTTTCCATCGACTCCGAGTACTTGAGTTCTCAGGAAGGCTCTCCGACCAGCTTAGTCGAGTTCTTAGAAAAGTCTGATGAACATCACATGGACTCTGACTGATGTCTTGAAAAAAGAGAACCGATAGAATATACCTGGACGAGCGCTTTGTTGTCAGATCTACCTGATATGCCTTGCCTCAGAGTTTCCTCATAATTCCCACAAAAAATAAAAATACCCTTCAGAAAATATTATCAAAAATCCCGATACCAATTCTGCAAAATGTCCTCAGAGTTGGATATGTTTTAAAAATCTATGTCACGGAAAAGGTGTTTACCTTTTGCGTAAATAATGATAACCTACAAAAAAAAAAAAAATAATAATAATAATAATAAATGTAATACATAATTTTTTTCCTGTAATTTCTCTTCATGAACTAGGGAATAGAATGACGTCATGAATTATTAGGATAAGTTGAGGTTGTGTTGGTTGTTGAATATACCTAATTGTTTTCCCTAAGCTAATGAAAACAATCGGTCCGATTCTCGAATTTTTGGATCGATTCTCCGATTCTTCAGGGGGAAAAAAATAATCTAAAAATATCGATGGTTTTTTCAAGGGAATGCATTTTTTGCACCCTCTAATTCTATTCTACATATTGCAATCCGCGGTCGAGGTAGGTATTTTCTGACATGAATCCTTTTCAATAAATAAACTTGTTTTCTGCCTTCCTAGCTATGTTTCCAGTGAAGAGGACGTCTTAAAGACGAGAAGTCGAGAATCAGCTCCGCTATCACCAGAGCAAGACGGAAGCTGAATATTCAACCTACTGCAACCTCAACCCAGTCAACCCTATTCAACCTACTGCATTCACAAAGACATTTAATATTTTCTGACAATTTACGACAATACAACTTTTTACCGTTTAGTACTTTCTCCTTTCTATGTTACTGTTTGTCAGAGTCGCATAGGTAGTTAGACGTAGCGAGTCATTGATCGTCTCGTCACAACCTAATGACTCTTGTCGTCATAGTCATGAGTGAATGACCAAAAATAAGAACCACCACCACCACCTCAACCTGTCTTGGTGGAATTAATAATTCATTACGTCATTCTATAATCCCCATTTATGTAATTGATGGGAGGTTCATGAAGCGAACGTCTGCCATGTGGGTGCGGCGCATAGCTTCAAATCTCATAACATCAATATTTAAGGGGGTCTCAGTCGGTCGCCGTTGGTTTTTTAGTATTTCACCAAAATGAAGGCACAAAAACTTGAAAATTTGTACCTAAATTGGAAGTTTTAATGGATTTTAGAAATTCATTAGTGCACGGCCATAGGGAATTGAAAATCTGAAATGCTGGAATCATCAAAATCGAACAATAACTGCCAAAGAGAAATGGGAGAAACTACTTTCTCTGGGAATGATCGTTCGATTTTGATGATTCCAGCGGCAACATTTCTGTTTTTCAATTTCCTAGGGCCGTTCACTAATGAATTTCTAAAATCCTTGAAAATGTCAAGTTTAGCTACATTTTATGGGAAAAAATAATTGAATTAACGGTTTTTCCCATTTTGCTTCCTCACTACCGAAGGTAGGGAAGCTTTGTATTCGTGAAAGAAGTGAAAAAAAAAATGTCCTCCAAAATCAAAATTTCCACTTGCTTTTTGCGTTTTAGAGCTTCCCGAACAATTTTGGTTCCGTGTCTGTCTGTCTGTCGGTCTGTCTGTGGTCAATCCTTGTCCCGGGCAAAACTATACTAACCTGTGGTCCGATTTTGATGAAATTTTCAGGGATTGTGCGGGTTAGGTCCTAGACGGTCCCCTATCAATTTCAGCACCTTCGGACCAATAGGAGCGAGTGCGCATGCGCAAACGTCAATTTCCTGGAACCTCGGTTTCTCGGTTTCTAATGAACCGATTTTGCTCAAATTTGGAGGTTAGTTAGGGACTAACTTCTAAGAGACACCCTATAAGTTTCAATCAAATTGGTCAAGCAATAGCCGCTGCGCATGCGCGAACTTTAAATTTATTGTTACAACCAAAACTCCGCAACTATTCAACCAATTTCGATGAAATTTTCAGGGATTGTGTGGGTTAGGTCCTAGACGGTGGACCGCTAATATTTTGGTATTCAATAACTCTTTGAATCATAATTTTTTCGCCAACTGATTCTATACGTCCATGTTACAATGAGTGAGGAAGCTATACTGCCCACCCAACTTGGCAGACGTTTTTGACGTGATAACGTCTTATAAATTGGTTTACCGGGAGACACTTCAAGAAACTGCGTTACGCTCCGCTCACGGAGGGGGTGCAGCTCGGCGCTCCCTAAAGGCGCTCCCCTTCCCCTCCCCTTCCCCGGCGCTCACAAAAGCGGGAGCGCCCCGCCCCCCTTCCCTGGCACTCACTCCCCCCCCCCACCCATGGGAAATACCTACTACCTACGGGAAATACCTACTCTGTGCAACTTGACAAAGAATTTTATTTTATCCTTCTTCCTACTATACGAATGAATATTAACATTAAAATTATTTTACCACTCAAAGTCGTTGTCACGTAAAACTTTCGCCCGTATACCGACTTTACAGGCAACAACACAGGGTTTTTTTTCTGTCAATTATTGTTCGATTTTGATGATTCCAGCGGCAATAATTCAGTTATTCAATTCCCTAGGGCCGTGCACTAACGAATTTCTAAAATCCTTTAAAATTTCAAATTTAAGTACAACTTTTAAAGTTTGCGCCTTCGATTTCGTGAAATACTAACCCGGAACGAGGAACAAACGGCGACCGACTGAGACCCCCATACCATGCTCTACCCGATATTTCTAAAACATCCAATTTTTCTGATGGTTGGGTAATTCTCCTTTTTTTCTAGAACTTAGATAGTTTTGAACATACTTATTATACCTAAAAAGTGATGCTTATTGGGGAATTTTCAAAAAAAATTAAACTTTAGCAATAGACTCAACATTTTTATCATTGATTTTTTTGTGTGAAAATTTTCACATTGAAATTCGTTTTGAAACATTCTAAAACGTAAAACGATTCCAGAAGTTTTCCTTGAAAAACATGTGTATTTAAACATATAACGATAAGACTTATCGTTACATATTTAAATACACACGTTTTTCAAGCAAAACTTCTGGAATCGTTTTAGAATAGAATTTTATACCTCGTATAAATATGATGAATGAATACATTCCTGATCTGATAGGAAAACAGGAGTCACATGGTTTTCTTGAACTTCTGAAGAAAAACAGTTCAGCGGCAGAATGAATGAACGTGATTACCATTTCGCTCTAATCCTTTCGAGAGATGGAAGGGGAAGATTATTTCGAATCAACTCAACCCAGGTAAACCTGCATCAGAAATTACCATGTTTAAGGGATTAAGGTTAGGCTCTCATTCAGAAACCTGAACGAAACCACCCTTGTAAATCAACCGTTCCCTCCCACGACTGGAATACCTAATCGGAGTAGAAGAATTACGGGTTTCATAGGGTCTCAGATTATTTTTTCTGAGGGCCGTGAGATCCTTTAGAGCTGGGCCTGATGACGTGGCATTAGTTCAAAACGCCGCAACAGGGGATTTATACCTTAAAGCTGGGCTATCAACTAAAGCAAATAATCTTGCCAAGATGGGTGAACAGTATAGCTTCCTCGAAAACGATAACGTGGACATTATATGAATATGAATGGACATTTATATGTCGGTGTGGCAATTGAGATTCAAATAATTTAAAATTGAGCGCTATATTACATCAAGAAGTGGTTTGAGGACTAAAGTATTTTAGGCAACAAACAGTGGTCTCACCATCCCTCCCCCCCTCACGATCATTCACCATATCATTTCTAGCAGCATGGGAGCCTCGAATTTGAAGAGCTTTTCAAAATCCATAATCTACGAGACCCAAAATGCGAATTCGAGTCCCCCCCCCCCATCACCACCACCACGAATGGTGCCAGTCTGGCACCAAAGCGAAAATACGCCGTAAAGTTGAACTTTCATCTATTAGTTTTGGTAAGCAGTCCGTTGAAATTCACATGCGTATTCAAGGCAAAATACAAAAAAAACGCTGCAAATTATTACACAATGGTTCATTATTTTTCTATATAGATCACTCGTCTACAAAATCACCAACCATCCAATATGAAGAAAAAAATAAAAAATAAAAAATTAAAAAAATAAAAAAATTTTTAAAAAAAATCGAAATTATCAACCATCGATCGCATTTCGGGCAGCTCTAATTTGAACGGAGATTAGGCCTCTTTTGCGATTCACACTCGTGTTTTGATTTATATATATATATTTCAATATAAACCCTTAAATTTTCGTAGAGAGCGAACGGTTTGTCCTACAGAGCTCCGCGTGGTCTCAAAAAATTCTAAAAATTCTATAGAATCTTAAATTGAAAGAAAAACAATACATTTATATCAAAATTTTTTGAGTTGGGCGTTTTCAAAATTTCAAATTTGATTTTGGAACCCTTAGAAGTGAAGTGGCTTGGGTACAATTAGTAAGCTGTAAAGGAAACGAAATATTGAAAAATCGGATATTTTGTGAATATTATCCCCCAACTCCCCCCCTCCCCTTGCGAACTTTGATACTCTGGTGAAATAATGAGCAATTAAATTGCTCAATTGTTCGACGCGGAAAACTATCTAGTTGTGCACTACCTACGTCGCCGGAATTTCGAATTTTGTCTTTTAAAAGTGGAAAAGGGGGGTTAATACTAAAAAAAAAAAAAAAAAAAAAAAACTTGCGTTTTTGGGCATAATCTTGTGTCGTCTGCCCAGGCCGACTTGTCTGCCTTTGTTCGACCAAATTTTTTCCAAATTTTGGAAGATTTCTGAGTCGAACAAAGGCAGACAAGTCGGCCTGGGAAGACGACACAAGATTATGCCCAAAAACGCAAGTTTTTTTTTTAGTATTAACCCCCCTTTCCCACCTTTAAAAGACAAAATTCGAAATTCCGGCGACGTAGGTAGTGCACAACTAGATAGTTTTCCGCGTCGAACAAAAAAGAAACACGAAAATCGGTTGAGAACTAAGGCCTGGGCAGACGACACAAGATTTTGTCACACACAGACATACACCTATAGTTTTTTTTCGCGGATTTGGATTCAGAATGGTCTAAAACGGACTAGTGTGTGGTTATTTTTTTCTGATGAGAGTTGTCCAACTTTACCCCAGATCAATAGGGTGTGCGCCTGGGTAGGAAAAACTGTTTATTGTTATTTTTAATTTAAACTAGACCTCATTCTGAAAATTTTGACACCAACCGCGACCTTCTAGCGTGTGTAAATCTTTTCCTATGAATTTTTAAAGTAAGTTTCGACTTTTTATCACGTCACAGTGGGCTGGGGGGTCCCGCCCAGGCGAGAGGGAAGCGTGACGTCATAAACGGTCGAAACTTTGAAAAATCATAGAAACAGATCTACTCGCTAGAAGGTCGCGGTTGGTGCCAAAATTTTCAGGATGTACTCGTAGTCTACTTTCGACTAAAAATCTAAAAAAAATCAAGGCGCATCCCCAATTGCACAAGGACGCCCAAGTCTTACTGTGGGACGTCCTGACAAATAGACCACGACCAACCAATGCAAGCGACCCTTGCGCTGATGTGGAAAAACCAAAAATTAGACAGAAGAACAGCGTTGTGGACGGATCTTAGAGTACTATAAGAGTTCGTCAATAAGTATCTGAGTATTTCATTTTGAGTTTGCCTGGTAGTGATGAACTCGAGGAAGGAGAAATCGCGAAGTACTGTAGGAGAGATAGATCTAATATGACATAGGTAATTATAATGTGAATTGAGCATTGCCTCTGGTGGAAATACTATAATATGAAAATGAGTTTTTCAAGACCATGCTGTTGGTTCCTTGAGTTCAGCATCAACAACACGATTGTGAAGTCATTCTCAATTATGTTGATGACATCTGTTCCGTTTGTGATGACATCCTCGTTTCGGACATGATTCATGGTCCGACTTTTATGAAATTTCCACGGTAGATGCCGGTTAGCCTCAAGACGGTCCCCTACGAAGTAGAAAGCAAAAAAAGTAAGGTAAATAACCATTTCAGGTTTGCTGTTCGTACGACTGCCATTCCTGGCGTCGTGGACGACTGTCTTCCAAAGGGAAGATCAGATTTTGTTCTGATGATTTCGCTTATTTCGCCCATTTTGGGTTACCTTGATTTCACTAAAATTTTGGGAGTACCGGGCTCTAAAAGAATAATCATCGTTGTCGTGAAAGATTGTAAAATCATTACCGGGAGCGAATTAACCAACGTGTCGAATTATGTTGACAAACTGTTGTTGTTTGTTGGCGAATTTAAGCCAGTAACATGATCATGATTACCTTGATTTCAAGAGGTGGTCGATGTTATGAATCGGCTTAAAAATCACAAGTCCCCTGGAGAAGATAGAATCACAGCCGAACTCTTGAAAAAGGGAGGCCATGATCTGGCTGAAAGACTGCATGCCCTCATCTGCATGATTTGGAAGAAGGAAGAAATGCCGAACGACTGGAAGACAGGTTTAATTGTCCCGGTATTTAAAAAAGGCGACAAGCTGCAGTGCAATAACTACAGAGGAATCACTCTACTAAACGTCGCTTATAAAATACTGTCTGGCGTAATCCTTAAAAGACTCAGTGTAAACTAGGAAAATCTGTTGGGTGAATACCAGGCCGGTTTTAGCCAGGAAAGAAGTACCACGGATCAAATTTTTGTGATAAGGCAGGTACTAGAGAAGTGCTATGAGTATAGCATCGACCTCCATCTCCTGTTCATAGATTTTGTTCAGGCTTTCGATCGGTTGTCAAGAGAAAAACTTATCCAAGCTTTGATCCATTTTGGTATCCCCCAAAAGTTGGTCAATCTTATTGGTATGACCCTACAAGACACCAAAGCAAGAGTGATGATTGGAAATAAAGTTAGCCGAGCTTTTGAGGTTTGTGGTGGAGTCCGACAGGGCGATGGGCTGTCAGCAGTGCTATTCAATTTAGCCCTACACAATGCAATCAGCCAGGTAGAGCCAGGTGGATCTATATTTTATAAATCAGTACAATTATGCGGTTACGCGGATGATATTGCCATAATTTCTAGAAACCTGCGAGCCTTGGAAGATATTTATTCCAGATTGGAAAACCTGGCTGCACAGATGGGGCTAATTGTGAGCCCATCTAAGACCAAATATATGGCAGTGTCCACTGATCCCGCTAGAAGATCCATGGACGTATCACTGAATGGTACAACTTTTGAGGGCGTGCAAGAGTTCAAGTACCTTGGCACAACCATCACAGGTAAAAATGATATATCCAGTGAAATCCAGCAACGCCTCAACGCTGGCAATAGAGCCTACTTCAGCTGCATCAAGCTATTCAAATCGCGCCTTCTCTCCAGACAGTCCAAACTAAGACTGTATTACTCACTTGTAAGACCAGTGGTAACGTACGGAGCTGAGACGTGGTCACTTACAGCCAAGGATGAAACCTCTCTCCTAGTCTTTAAAAGAAAAATCCTCAGGAGAATATTCGGTGCAAGGTTTGCTGAGGGAGAGTGGAAAATCCGCACCAACAATGAGCTGGACGAGCTGATTGACCATGGGAACATTGTCCGTTTTATCAAAGCCCAGAGGATCCAATGGTTTGGACATGTACAAAGAATGGATACCAGCAGGATCCCAAAAAAAGTTTACAATCATAGAATGGATGGGACCAGAAGAAGAGGACGTCCCCGGGTGAGATGGTGAGACGGGGTGCACGAGGACCTAAGAAAGCTCCGGATCAGGAATCCAGACGAAGCCGCGAAGGATAGAGCTTCATGGAGGACAGTCGTACGGGAGGCCAGGGTCCACATAGGACTGTAGCGCCAATGGAAGAAGAAGAAGAACATGATCATGAAGTTCATACAGCGTATTGAGGTATTTAGCAGATACTAGCTCAATAAGCATCATTTCATCAACTAATTCATGATGCCCATATAAGGAGCAACACAGCTTACCGAATTGGGCTCCTTTAAAAGGAGGGGGTATTTTGGTCTTATCCAAAGGAGTCCTTTTGTAATAGGATTAATCTAGAATTTTGACTAGGATTTCGATTTCAAGGATAAGACCAAAATACCCCCGAAAAGCCATCGTTCGAGGCGGGAATCATAATTTTGAGAGAATGATCTCTTTTGTCATCAAATGACGCTATGAGGGCGTCATCGTTTTATATCTTGCTTGTCGTTTAGCCGAAACTTCATTGAGATGGATGGCTTAGAAATCGATCAGGCTTAACCCTGTAGGCACGATGAACAAGTGTTTACTTTCTTCTGATAACTATTACGGGTTGCGTTTTCCCTCTGAAATCTCTTCCCACCAACGTTTTTCAATTTCCATATTAATTAGATTTATTTTGCACAACACCCTCCATCTTGGTTCATTACTTCTCAGCTCGTTTCGGCGAATAAGTTGAGTCTTCTAATCCACTTAAGGTAGTTTTTTCACGAAGCCTCCAAAATTGAATTATGATGGTATACCCTTATCTATTTTAGGAAAATAACAGACATAAAGATCAAGAAGATTTTTTTTAAATTTCCTTTGTATTCCGTGGGTTTGTGATAAATAAAGGTATAAACGAAAAATATTTTTGGTAAGAATGACAATCTATAGCTATAAACGATCAACCATCACTAAATGAGCGTTAATTGTGAAATTAATCAGAAATTTAAGAAGCTCCGTGGAGCCACAAAGCCCCCCTGCCCCCTCGTCAGAAGGGTCTAGTAGACCGTTCTCTTGCCTAGGCCGAATAATAAGTCAGAATCACGAGTGTGAGTCGCACATGAACGTTGACTATCGGAAATTAGCCAAATTTCATATATTTCTATTAGGATTCCAACCAGCAAAATTTCTGTATAGTTCAATGAAAAAGGAAGGAAACTTTAGAAGTTACGAAGTTAGAAAGAATTGAGTACACAGACACGGGGCCAAAATTGTTTAAAATGGCCTAAAAGTTGACATTTTGATTTTGTGGAAGGACTTTCTGTCAACCTCCAAAAAATGCTTCCACTACCTAGGCAGCCTCCTACATGAAAATCAATTTCAGAACTTCAACATGAAGTTCACGATCTGAGACACGTTCTTATTATTAGTTTCAAATGTTTCCACCACGTTGCGATTCAAAATTAATGAAACGAATGCCTCAATCTATTTTAATTCTATAAAGCTAATTGTGAATGTTTTCATCAAATTTGTTAATTATAATTTTTGGTGGTCTTTCCATGGTTTTAAGCATAAGGTCAAGAGTAGGCACCTACTGAAATTGATATCTCAGTGAACCATCTAAATGCCAGCCCCTACTTTCTTTTAATTGTGGTATCAAATCTTGCCATATGTTACAAACTGAACATGGAAGACACTTTATTTTCAAGTAACCGTTCAAACAACGAGTATTTTAACCCTTTCACAAACAAATACCTATACTTATGAAAATTAACCATGCTCAAACTACAGATACAGCTCAGGGCCAGCAGATATCCGATCCACTCGGATACCCAAGTGTTGTATTTCCAGCTTCTCCGTGCTGATTCTGGTTTATTATCTTCAATAATGAACCTTTGGAATCGACCAAAATTTTTTTTTTAAACACCCCCTCAAAATTTGATGGTTTACGTTTCAAGGTAGGTACGTAGAATCCAAAAATCGAATAAACATTTGGCCGTCCGTCCGCCGTCCGCGGCACTTTCCCTACTTGGCATTGACCGATTTTGATGAAATTTTATATGTAGGCTCTATCTGGGGTCTAATTGTGCCCCGAGGATTTTGATTTGTGTAGGTCTCTTCTAAAAGTTGAAAAATGAATTTTGAAATTTTGAAAACGCCCTAACTCAAAAAATGTTGATATAAAGGTATTGTTTTTCCATCAATTTAAGATAGAATAGAATCTTTAGAATTTTTTGAGACTACGCGGAGCTCTGTAGGACAAACCCTTCAAAAGTTCAGAGTAGGACGTACGATAAATCAGAAACACGAGTGTGAATCGCAAGAGAGGCCTAATCTCCGTTCAAATTATAGCTGACCGAAAAGCGATCGATGTTTTTCTTCATGTTGGATGGTTGGTGGCTTTGCAGAGTGATCTATATAGAAAAATAATAAACCATTGTGTAATAATTTGCAGCGTTATCTCTGTACTTCAGATAGGTGCATAGAGGGTTAGTATACTCCTCCCCCCGCCTGTTGATGGGCTGTAGGGAGCGTCGGCTAGTGCCTTGTTACACCCCAGAGGGCGACTAGAAAGAACAGTTTTCAGATATTAGACATTCTGAGTCATTCAATCATTCCATTTTTACAAATATTTCCCGATATACGATCACATTCGCAAACTAATTGGAGGGCACGAAAAGATGCAAGGATATTTTGACCACAACTGTATTTTCCTTGTGGCTCAAGGCACCTGAAGATATCGGAAAGCTGTGGTTTTGATTTCCACCAGAGGCTAAATTTTCCACCTGAAAATTTTTCCACTTTTTCAGAATCAACATTACCAAATAGGTAATCCTAATCACCCATCCAAAGGAAAATAACTAATAAAAAAAATTAATCAAATAATAAAACGTCTGCCAAGTGGGTGTGGCACATAGCTTCCTCGTATCCATAACCCGATTATATAGATGATCAGATGCATAGTAGTTAATCTCAAAACACCAATCTCTAAGTACCTTCCACTACCCTCATAGGGGACCATCTACACGCTAATCTGGACAATCCTAGAAAATTTCATCAAATTCGGATGAAAAATTAAGTGAGTAGATGTATGTGATTGGATCAAAAAAATACAGTTGAAGTTACGGCTGCTACAAGTAATTCACGTTTGCGCATGCGCAGTCGCTTCTATCAGTCCGTGGATGATGATTTTCATAGGGGACTATCTACAACCTAATCCACATAATCCCTGAAAATTTCATCGAAATCGGGTGGAAATTTTGGAAGTTATGGACGTTACAAGGAAATTCACGTTTGCGCATGCGCAGTGGCTACTATCAGTCCGAAGGTGATGATTTTCATAGGGGACCATCTAAAACGTAATCTGTAACATCCCTGTAAATTTCATTGAAATCGGATGGAAAATGTAGAAGTTATGGCCGTTACAAGGAATTCACGTTTGCGCATGCGCAGTCGCTTCTATCAGTCCGGGGATGATGATTTTCATAGGGGACCGTCTACACACCAACCCGCACATTCCCTGAAAATTTCATAGAAATCGGACAATAACTTCGTATAGTTATGCGCGTTACAAGGAATTCATGACAGACACACAGACAGACAGACACACAGACAGACAGACAGACAGACAGACAGACACGGAACCAAAATTGTTCAGAAAGGTCTAAAACGCAAAACGCGAGTGGAAATTTTGATTTTGGAGAACTTTTTTTTTTCGTCCTTGAAAAGTGAAAACAAAGCTTCCGCTACCTTGGTAGACTCGGAAGCAACAAGTACGAGTCAACAAATACCTAAGTATAGTATAGTATAGTATAGTATAGTACAGTATAGTAGTATAGTATAGTTTAGTATAGTATGGTATAGTATAGTATACAAAGTATAGACAAAATTGAATTGGCAGTTCGGACACCAACTTTTTACATTTCCGATTTTTGATGAATATCATACAATGATGAGTCAAAAGGGGAGTACTTTAATAATTGTGATGCAAAAAGTAATATATCGATGGCATCATATGATAACCTCGTATCTCAATTTTTGGCCAAAATGGTTCTTTTTGGATTCTCTGAATGAAAACCTCGTATCTCACCCACCTGTAATTCAATTTTTAGCGGGAATTGCATTTTCTGCTCTCTAACGCCCTAAATGATAACCTCGGTTTTGATCAAGAGGGCTGAGTGTCACTGATAACCATGGTTTCTTATCGCTAAAAATTGAATTACAGCTGGGTGAGATACGAGGTTATCATGTGATGCCATCGATATCATGTATTGATCGAAAATAAAGAGAAACGCAAATATGCAGCTTACTTGATCCATACAAGGAGATACGTATTTTGACATTCATTTGATTTATAAAGGTAGTTGCGGTAATTCATAAATCTAACTTTTCATCTGGTTGAAAGAAGAGTCAAACATGCAGAGAGAAAATCGTCCACAGTTGGTTACCTCAAGCGTGAGTTTCAAAGACTAAAGACCTGTCTTTTTTATTATGGAGCAAGAACATAATATGGTTGATCGCAGAGACACGTCAATACGTGATATTATTTCTTTTTTAGGACTTTTCCGTACTTGTAGTAGTGAGATAAATCCTGGTTTCGATGTCAATAGAGAGTACACTCAACTGAAATGGGAAAAAACCAACATACAAATCGACCGCTAGACCTTCCAAACCTTGACCGACAAGCA
The DNA here is from genome assembly GCA_009739505.2 of Apolygus lucorum. NCBI lineage: Eukaryota > Metazoa > Arthropoda > Insecta > Hemiptera > Miridae > Apolygus > Apolygus lucorum. The sequence continues at coordinate 14,876,461 of CM019169.2, read as the reverse complement.
TAAGTACTTTCTACCAATACAGCGTGTGTGTGGAGAGAAAAGAAGAAGGAGAAGAAAAATTCGGAAGAAGCTGGAAACCGAATCACCTAGCAAATTGGATCTGTTTTCTTGCAGCAACTCACATCTCACCACTTGTTTTATGTTTTGGCGGCAGAAATATGACCTCCTGGGCTCCACTGATTGTCCGTATTGATACTGAGGAGGGAACATTATTAACGAAAACGGGCGCCCTAGTTTCCTATGACATTCTACAGTTTGTAGGCTGGTGTTTCGCAATTCGATCATTGATTAAAAAGCAGAGAATAATCATAGGTTTGCGTCGGGACGCCCAGTCCGTTCCTAATTTTTGAACCAGTACGACTTGATATTTGACAATCGAGGTTCTCGTGTCAAGGTTGAACCGTGAGCTTGCACGTGTTTCAAATAGCCAAAAGAAAGAAAAATGTTTATGAATATATTTCTATCTTAGGTAAAAAGACTTCTTTAAGTACAAAATAAATAAATATTTTTAACCTATGGTGGGGATGAACCCTCGAGAAACCAAATGGGTGTATACGGAAGTTCAAGAAGTGATTTTCAAATTTCAAATAAAGAAATGTCTGTAATTAATGTTTTTGCATATAAGAAAAGAGGTAAAGGAAAATGAGGTACTGTTCAACCAAATAATGTTATAAGTAGGTAAATAAAGTTCAATAGGCGGTAAGTACAAAAATGGTCAGAATTTTCACAAAATATTGTTAGCCTTGTAAAAACGTACTAAATTTTGCCTCAGGAATATCGAAAAGATCTATCTTTTAGTACGAGTACATGTTGCTTCCGAGTCTACCAAGGTAGCGGAAGCTTTGTTTTCACTTTTCAAGGATGAAAGAAAAAAGTTCTCCAAAATCAAAATTTTCACTCGCGTTTTGCGTTTTAGACCTTTCTGAACAATTTTGGTTTCGTGTCTGTCTGTCTGTGTGTCTGTCCGTCTGTCATCAATTCCTTGTAACGCGCATAACTATACGAAGTTATTGTCCGATTTCGATGAAATTTTCAGGGATTGTGCGGGTTGGTGTGTAGATGGTCCCCTATTAAAATCATCATCCCCGGACTGATAGAAGCGACTGCGCATGCGCAAACGTGAATTCCTTGTAACGGCCATAACTTCTACAGTTTCTATCCGATTTCGATGAAATTCTCAGGGATGTTACAGATTAGTATTTAGATGGTCCCCTATGAAAATCATCATCCCCGGACTGATATTAGCTACTGCGCATGCGCAAACGTGAATTCCTTGTAACGGCCATAACTTCTACAGTTTCTATCCGATTTCGATGAAATTCTCAGGGATGTTACAGATTAGTATTTAGATGGTCCCCTATGAAAATCATCATCCCCGGACTGATAGTAGCGACTGCGCATGCGCAAACGTGAATTCCTTGTAACGGCCATAACTACGACATTTTCTACCCGATTTCAATGAAATATTCAGGGATGTTACAGAGTAGTGATTAGATGGTCCCCTATGAAAATCACCACCTCCGGACTGATGTAGCCACTGCGCATGCGCAAACGTGAATTTCCTTGTAACGGCTATAATTTCCACATTTTCTACCCGATTTCAATGAAGTTTTCAGGGATGTTACAGAGTAGTGTTTAGATGGTCCCCTATGAAAATCATAGAGAATTGTTTGTCATAGAGGGATTCATTCATAGAGGAACGGACTCCTGTGAGAGTCTCAAATCTTATACATGACGAGGCTTCAAAAGCACAGAGGATAGAGTCTTGATTTGTGGTCTAAGGATCGCGGGTTCGAATCCCAGTCGAGGCTAAGAATATTTTTGATCCAATCACATACATCTACTCACTTAATTTTTCATCCGAATTTGATGAAATTTTCTAGGATTGTCCGGATTAGCGTGTAGATGGTCCCCTGTGAGGGTAGTGAAAGGTACTTAGAGATTGGTGTTTTGAGATTAACTACTATGCATTGGATCATCTATACAATCGGGTTATGGATACGAGGAAGCTATGTGCCACACCCACTTGGCAGACTTTTTTTACCTGCACCACTAATGTTATGACTGCGTGTCGGAGCGTGAAGGCGATTGGCTTCCTTCGGTTGTCGATTTGATTGGTTCCTACTCAACGAAGACAAAGGACGGGACAACACTCGATGCCCGGCGCGGGTAACCGCAGACCGTGTGCAGGAGTGTTAAGATCGCCAGCTCGGATACATTCCTAGGCGCGATTGCTCGCCGACCCGGGGGATGCACCACATTTACCTATACCTAGTTGGAGGCAGACGACGACTAGGGTAAATGGGAGTAGAAGCCGGCACGATGAGCTTTATCGCATACCGAGACCCTCTGATGAACTGTGGGCTTCAGAGAAGAGGCGAGGTAGCTTGAGAAATAAACAAGTCGAGTTTTCGAAGACGAGTGCATGAAAGGGAAGCCCTGAGTCCTCCTTTTATATGGACTTGACAAGGTAAGAGGAGGGTGGAAAAAGGTGACGTCAACTGATGTCACTGTTCCCCGTACCTCACCTTACCCACCTTGCGTGGTGTGAGTCACTCAGGGTTTCCCTCGACCTTTATTGGAGAACTACCCAGTTAAAAGTATGAGTCATTACAGAGGTCCCCCAGTTCGTACAATAAAGGGACTAGTTGAAAATTGATCACAGACATTAGAAAGTTGAGTGATTTGAAAAACATTCGTAAAATTACATAGTTGTTATGTACCTTGAAAATATGACGTATAAAATGATTGATTGAAAACAGAACCGTAGGAGAATCTTGAAGACGAAGTTCTGCGATGATGCGAGATGAGCATTGTAGAGGCGAATGATGATCCTTCCAGTTGTAGAACGATGACGAGTTGAAAGACATCCATCAAGTTTGGCCAACGTTGTGTGGGGTACCAGACAGGTGCGTTACCTCAGCGAGTCGGGTAAAATAGCTTCCTGTATATGGCGAATTTGAAAATGCGAAGGCCAATTTTAGTGAGTGGAGTGTCTTGAACGGTCGATGTCTTCTAGAAGGTTGAGAGGGTCCCCTGTAGCATGAGGTCCCCCTGATGATGGCGCATTTGGCGGAGAAGCAGTGAAGGCTTGAGGTCCCCCAGTGGCCGATGCTCGGTGAGTGCCGTGATCCTCGCATGTCGAGATGGCTCGAAAATTTCGATGAGCCGTTGTTTGAGGTCGTCGTATGGTGTCACAAGCTGGGCTTGTGTTAAATCCGCCGCTTGAACTGCAACATCGTAGGGCAGTAGAGGGATGGTGCGGGTGAAGCGAGCGCGCTGCGTGTTTACATGCGCGCCGGTGAAAGCTGCGTCGAGCTGGATAAACCACAGCCGGGGATCCTCTCGGTAGAACGGCGGAAGAGTGAGCGGTATTGAGACTTTCGTGGCCTCGGCGAAGTCCGGTGCGGGCGGCGGTAGCGGTGGGTCCATAATCCTCGAGTTAGCTTCGTGTTGAACAGCGAACCAAAAACGTGCTGGGTCACCAATGTTATGACTGCGTGTCGGAGCGTGAAGGCGATTGGCTTCCTTCGGTTGTCGATTTGATTGGTTCCTACTCAACGAAGACAAAGGACGGGACAACACTCGATGCCCGGCGCGGGTAACCGCAGACCGTGTGCAGGAGTGTTAAGATCGCCAGCTCGGATACCTAGTTGGAGGCAGACGACGACTAGGGTAAATGGGAGCAGAAGCCGGCGCGATGAGCTTTATCGCATACCGAGACCCTCTGATGAACTGTGGGCTTCAGAGAAGAGGCGAGGTAGCTTGAGAAATAAACAAGTCGAGTTTTCGAAGACGAGTGCATGAAAGGGAAGCCCTGAGTCCTCCTTTTATATGGACTTGACAAGGTAAGAGGAGGGTGGAAAAAGGTGACGTCAACTGATGTCACTGTTCCCCGTACCTCACCTTACCCACCTTGCGTGGTGTGAGTCACTCAGGGTTTCCCTCGACCTTTATTGGAGAACTACCCAGTTAAAAGTATGAGTCATTACAACTAACATACCTATCTCATCACGTACCTATAACATACCTATACATCATAACATACTTATCTCATATCTATATGAGGTAGGTAGGGTATGTTAGTGGTGCAGGTAAAAAAATCTACTAACAAAATAGTTTTGATTTTCTTCTTTTTGTACATAGTAGTATTTTCGCTAAAATGTACCATTTTCGAGATGAATGCACGAAACTGAAAAAGCCCAAAATTGTCGAGATTTTTGGCGTTTCTTTTAGCCTTAACCTTTAGCGAGGGGGCAAACTTCAAATTCATATTCAGTGAACCAAAATACTATTAAAATACTGCTGAGAATTTGGTTGCACAACCAAGTACAACTCGAAACTTACGGATAACTATTAGGCCTACGAGTATTTCCTCCAGTGAACAGTCTTTTCTGATTCAGACTCAAATTTCTACTTATAGGAATTGAACGGTTGGTCCTACAGTGCTCTGGGTGGACTCATTTGATTCTGAAAATTCAATTCTATTAAATATATGAAAAACCAAAACCTTTATCTACAAAAAAAGTTTTTGAGCCAGCGTTTTGAAAATTTCAGCCTCTATTTTTCATCCCTTAGGAGTGACTGACACTAACCTAGAAGCTTAGAAGCACAACTGGACCCCAAATGGAACCCATGTACCAAATTTCATCAAAATCGTTCCATGGTAACACAGGAAAGTGAGTATGGTGGGGGTAGCACAATCTTCATTTCTGGAGTTTTAGGGCCTCGAACGTGGCAGTATCCTAAATAATAGATACACCATAGCTGGCGAAGAAGTAAGTAGCATGATAGAAAAACGTGTGTTATTAGATTCATTCATTTTTTAGGACGTCCCACAGTAAGACTTGGGCGTCCTTATGCGATCGATCTGAGGTAAAGTTGGACAACACTCAACAGAAAAAAAAAATTTCCACACAGTAATCCGTTTTAGACCATTCTGAATCCAAATCCGCGAAAAAAACCATAGGTGTATGTCTGTGTGTGTGTGTGTGTGTATGTGTGTATGTGTGTATGTGTGTGTGTGTGTGACAAAATCTTGTGTCGTCTGCACAGGCCTTAGTTCTCAACCGATTTTCGTGGTTTTTTTTTTGTTCGATGCGGAAAACTATCTAGTTGTGCACTACGTCGCCGGAATTTCGAATTTTGCTTTTTAAGGGGGGGAAAGGGGGGGTTAATGATCAAAAAACGTGCGTTTTTGGGCATAATCTTGTGTCGTCTGCACAGGCCTTAGTTCTCAACTGATTTTCGTGGTTCTTTTTTTCATCGACGCGGAATACTATCTAGTTGTGCACTACGGCGTCGGAATTTTGAATTTTGCTTTTTAAGGGGGGAAAGGGGGGGTTAATGCTTAAAAACCGTGTGTTTTTGGGCCTAATCTTGTAAACTCTGCCCAGGCCTCAATTTCCAACCGATTTGTGTGTTTCTTTTTTTGTTTGACTCAAATAACTTCCGAGTTGTACATGATTTTACCAGAGTACCAAAATTCGCAAAGGGAGGGGGTGAGTGGGGGGATAATATTCACAAAATATCCGATTTTTCAATATTTCGGTTCCTTTACTGCTTACTAATTGTATCCAAGCTTTGAAATTGAGGAAAAATTCTCATTATACCTCCGATTTTCATGAATTATTCTCTGTACCACCATGGAACTAATAGTGGTGCCAGGACACCATAAACCGCATATTTCGTGTTTTTTTTTTTTTTTTTTTTTTTGTGTGTTTCACCTCGAACACGGATGCGAACCTTGATGGACCGCCTACTAAAACTAATAGATGAAAGTTCAATGTTACGACGTATTTCCGCTTTGGTGCCAGACTGGCACCATTGGCGGGGGGGGGGGGTGAACTCGAATTCGCATGTTGGGTATCGTAGATCATGGATTATTAAATGCTCTTCAGATTCGAGTTTCCCACGCCGCTAGAAATGTTATGGTTGATAATGGCGAGGGGGGGGTGTCACTATTTCTTCCCTAAAGTAATAAATGAATTACATCGAGTGAAACAGTTTTATCGCTTACCAACTGGTTAAACTGATCTAATGCTTATCCAATGGGACGTCCCCTAGAATGCATGCATTACTAAACAATATGTTATGAAAGATGAATTCACCAAGACTTGAGGTGAATTCACCTTGACTCTTATCTACGTCACTTTTCAGGCTGAATCGATTGGTGATTTTTCATTAACTCACGATATTTTTGAATATTTTTTTAAATTCACAGCTCATTATTTGCTAAAATATTTGTATAATGTAGGTAAAAATTCACAAATTTTTTTATCAACAACTTTTTGTACGGTTTATTGAGGGTAGTTCTGGTTATGTGGAGTAAACATATTGAAACCAATTTCATTGAAAAGTCCAGTATTTTTTTTGTTTCATACAAAAACAATTTTTATTTTTATTTACGATTTCTCGTTGCTTCTTTTCAGTCGTATTCTGTCTTTGTATCTTGTTCGGTACTGAATCTTCGGTCGGAAATTTATTTGATGTACCTACTCTGGCCTTCTGGACAATGGAGGTACGATGCTGCTCCTCGATATAATAGTCCCGTATTATGGAGAATTGCATACCCACGCCCTACCCGTTCTGACCTCAGCAGTCCCATCATATTTTGTAAGTTTTTTCCTAAGCTGCATTCCAGTCTCGAGTTCTCTTTTTCTATTCTCTCTCTAAATGCTTTAGAATTCAATATTCAGTTAGTCTAAATGAATCAGGGGTTTTACTGTTCAATAAATAACCAATTATAACCAATGCATTAGAGAATAACCAATACAACCAATTATTAAACCAAGCCTTACAAACCGCGGTGCAGACTTTCACCCTATAACACTCAATTTCCACCCAAAACACTTACTTCTGCCTTCAAACGCAAGTTACTTCCTTAATTAGTGCAGTGAAATTTGAAATAACTTTACGATTGAGAAGCTGAAAAGTTATTATTATTGTCATTATTATTTCGGATACCAAAAGCCAACTGAGAATGAGTAATTCTTTGGATTACACCAAACGAAATTCTCTTTCTTTTTCTTATTTTCCAGCTTTGGAATCCTGTTCCAAAAAGATTGGTCTCCACAGTGACGTATTTATTCTTAATTGCATGTAATAATTTGAGGGAATATTGATGATTTGTAAGTCAACAAAAACTGTTGATACATCGATTTCTGACTCTTCGGGTCAAAATCAAGTCGGACTTGTAGTTTTAATCGCCCTCAAAGCTACGAAACGAAGTGGTAATATCCTGACGGTCATCGTAACAATTCCGAGAAGAGCTCGACGTGTTTTTTATTCAACGATCGCGTCATCGAAAACGGAAGGTTTTTGTGTCAATTAATGTTTCGCATCTCATCCACGGAAGTAATATGCGTGGAAATATTCTCAAATGCTAGACGTGGCGACCTGTTTTTAATCTCCTTCATGACGATACTCTTCTTTTTCATTAGCGACTCCGAACAATTAAGTCAGCCTGGATGACGCTTTATGTATCACAGGCCTTATTGGATTCAGCAACAGCTATTCGAGATGGAACCTCGCCAACATTTTATGGTCCGCCCAATTGTCTTTGGGGTGGAAGTGCGTTAGAAGGTTTTTATTTTCGTTTTCGGACGTTTATTGCTCAGCAGAGGTTTCATCAACAAGTTTGTGGCCCTACATCTGCATGGAAAAAACATCGTATAGTAATGAAGGAACGTTGTTCCAAATTGAATGAATGGAACATTTTATTACATGCATGATGCCTAACAACATAATATTGTCTCTGAAAACATTAAAGTTCCCTTTAGATTCAAAAGCATCACTTTCGTCACTACACACTGTGGAGTACATAAAGACTATTAGGTTTCTTAAATTCTCGTAGGGAGCGAACGGTTTGTCCTACAGAGCTCCGTGTGGTCTCAAAAAAATTCTAAAAATTCTATAGAATCTCAAATTGAAGGAAAAACAAAAATTTCAAAATTTATTTTTGAACACTTAGAAGTGACCTACATCAACCAAAATCTTCGGGGCACAACTAGACCCCAAATGGAGCCTAGATACCAAATTTCTTCAAAATCGGTCAATGCGAAGTGGGGAAAGTGCTGCGTACGGCGGACGGACGGGCAAATTTTTATTCGATTTTTGGATTCTACGTACCTTGAAACGTAAACCATCAAATTTTGAGGGGGTGTTAAAAAAATTTTTTCTTGGTCGATTCCAAAGGTTCATTATTGAAAATAATAAACCAAAATTGTCTTGACGAGCGGAGCGGTATTATAGCTGTAGTGAGGGTACACAATACTGTGGGAAATAGAGTAAAGGTTGGCAGTTCGATCACGTCCCGTAGGCATTATTACGTGAGGGAGATTGGAAAACGCTGAATGTCCTCAGGAAAAACATCTTTCGATTGATTCGAACGATTCATGAAGGCAAAGAGAGTTTTTTCCTCCTACGTGGAGTTTTATAGAAGTATCCATGCATCGACACGAATAAAATTATATTGACTTACTAAAATAATAGAGAGCTTAGTAGTGGCGTTGGTACAGCGAGTATCACGATTGTCCAGAATTCAGTTCCAAAACTGGGCCGGGTTCATTAATGAGGCAAAATTGACAGATTTACATATTGTGGATGCTCTTTATACCCCCTTATAAAGGTCCACAGGCAGAGCCATTAGTAAAGGTGTGTAACCACTCTGGCTCAAGGTGAAAAAAACTCAACGAAGTAGGTACCTGATTTTCAAGTATCTTATCCTAATTTCAAAATTGTTAAGGCTAAAGGGGATGACCCTCCAGTGTGACTCTCTCTTAGGACATGGCGCTCGCGTCGCATCAAAAGTTTTCCCAGTTCTTTCATCAATTAGAAAACGGGGATCCTGAATAAGTAAATGAAGGTTTCCAACATTGAAGGGGGTGCGCCTGATTTTTTTTTTTTGAATTTTCAATCGAAAGTAGACATCCTGAGAATTTTGACACCAGCCGTTCTCTTTTAGGATGAGTAGATCGTTTTCTATGATTTTTAAAAGTTTCGAATGTTTATGACGTCACGCGCCTCTCCCGTCTGGGCGGGACCCCTCAGCCCACTGTGACGTCATAAACATTCGAAACTTTGAAAAATCATAGAAAAAGGTCTTCTCACGCTAGAAGGTCGCGGTTGGCGCACAATTCTCAGAATGAGGTCTAGTTTAGATTAAAAATAACAATAAACTGTTTTTTCGACCCATGCACACACCCCATTTTTACCATACGTATTATTTTCATCATGAAAGCGCACAATTCGGATTATTTATGGTGTTGAGTAAAAAATGAGTTAGCTTGGATAATCATTATCAGTGATACTAATTGATGAATGATTGGTTAGAAATTAGATTCTTGCATAATTGGGGACGGAAGGAGAAAGCGAAAAATATCGCACGCATATTGGTTGTTAGGAAATGGAGTATGAGGTTGGTTGCCTAGCAACACTAGTTACCCTCCCATTCAATCCAACCCCCCTTGACCACCACGGAATGGATCAGTAACATAGCTAGTGATTTCACTTCCACATCTACCAACCAAGTTGTGCTGAATAAACAATTTTAGCAAGTGTGATGATCGACCCAACAAACAATTAGCAGTCAACTGATTGGGAATGGGGTCCTCAGAAACAAACTCCTCTTTTGCCGAGCTTTCGGTGAATTTATCGCCTTCCTCAGGGCCTACAAAAACAAAAACAATATTCTCCCTCAACATTTAAAACCTGATCTTCCTATGAGTAGAAAACAACAAAATTAAAATCTTAACAATGCATTTAAACATTACATATACAAAAAATTTCTTTCACTTACTCAAAGGATGTATTACTCCCCTCAAAATTTGATGTTTTACGTTTCAAGGTAAAATCGAATAAAAAATTTTCCGTCCGTCCGCCGTACGCGGCACTTTTCATAGCAACACTGGACCGATTTGGTTCAAATACGGTAAATGGGCTCCATTTGGGGTCTAGTTGTGCCGCGAAGCTTAAGTTGATGTCAGTCAAAAAGGTGAAAATGAGGGTTGAAATTTTCAAGAGTGTCCTAGCTCGAAAACTCTCGAAATAAACGTATCGTTTTTTAACCAATTTTAATAGTATTGAATTTAAAAATTGCGCCTCGGCGGGGGGCTCCGCCCCCCTGCACCCCCCGGTTTATTTCTTTTTCCATACTCTGTATGAAATCATAGGAACACAGAATGTGTTTTTGCGATACTAGTCATCCGTTAAATAAAAAACAACAATAATAAATGTGGAGTTGACATTAACATGACAACCAATAAACATATCACCAGATGTTTTTTCTGTCGCTTTTTCGTGACGATTTTTTTTCGGTAGGTCATCGCAAAAACACATTCTGTGTTAAAATTTTTGAGACCACCCGGAGCTCTGTAGGACAAACCGTTCGGTCCCTATGAGTACTTAAGGTCTAACCTCCGTTCAAATTTTATCTGAACGATATATCGATAATATCGGATTGCAACGATACATTGATATATTTCATATATCGATATATTACGTTTGATAAATCGATATATTTATATCGATATAGAGAACCGATAATATTGGTCAATATCGATATATTGACCGACATATCGCGACTTGTTTTCAACAAGTAAAAATTAAATATTGAAATGAATGGATGAGAAGGGAAGCCTGTACCTGAAGTAGCAGCAAGTAATTTTATTCCAATTTTTGTAGGTACCTACGTGATTGGTAGATTTCAGACTGTTGACTTCAGCTCAGACATGATTGCTTACATAGTTTACACCTACAGTGGCTCTCAAGGCTCAATTACTTGACTTGAGCCAAAATTGTTGGCGGCTAGTCTAGATTAAAACTACCTAGGTAAGTACTATACGAAGTGAAGTAGATTTTCACAACAATTATTTTCAATTTTGAAGGATCATGATTATCTACAGTATACCTACCCCTGTCAAATTAAAAATTAATTCAACATAGCAATGACATTTTCGCACTTTTTTTCGTTTTTAAACTATGAATTTCGATAATTCATATCCAGTAACTTTTGAAAGTAGGTTAATACTTATTTCACCCAGTTTTTCCGATCTATATTTCTATATTTCTATATATATTCTATCTATATTTTTTTCTATATTTCTATATTTCTTCCAAAATGATGTTAGAAACGTTTCAATTCACCTACCTACTTACTTCTTCAATTTCTTCCAAGTACATCTTCCAATATGTCGATAAATGTCTTCGTAAATTAATTTTTTATATTTTTAAAACGTTTTAATTCACCTACCTACTTCAACACGTTTTTCGAATACAATCTTCCGATATATCGAAATATCGATATATTTTCCCCAATATATCGTAGGTATCGATATCTCGTCTATATATCAACGATATATCGACGATATATCATTTGATCTGTATATCGATATATTTCATTCGATATGCCATCCCTAACCAAAATGCTGTTTAAAATGCTAACCAAAATGTTCATTTCTTCGATTTGTATTCAGTTTTGCTTTCTGAGCAACCAGTAATCAAATTTCCATATGAAGCTCTCTATTTTTCGAGTCGAGTGTGAAGCGTTTAGTTGTTTCTAATGAACTTGATTGTGAAGGTGTGAAGGCAGTATTGTATGGTAGGTAGTCCCTACCAATCTATGGTAGGTAAAAAAAGTTGGTAGGTAAAAAAAAAAGTTGGTAGGTAAAAAAAGTTGGTGGGTAAAAATAACGCTGCAAATCTTTGCCCAAAGGTTTATTATTTTCTGTATAGATCACCCTTCTGTATAGATCCTTCCCTACGAACCGTAGGTACCTACTACCTACTAGGATTGCAACCCTTCTTTTCCATTTGGTTGGCGGTTGAAATTTTCAAAAATGCCCTAGTAGGTAGTAGGTACCTTCGGTTGGTAGGGAGGGATCTATACAGAAGGGTAATCTATATAGAAAATAGTAAATCTTTGGGCAATGATTTGCAGCGTTTTTGTTTTTGTAGGCCCTGAGGAAGGCGATAAATTCACTGAAAGCTCGGGAAAAGAGGAATTTGTTTCTGAGGACTCCATTCCCAATCAGTTGACTGATGGTAAACAATTTTATTGAGTGATATTCATCTCTAAAGAAACGTAACTGAAAAAATGGGTTTTCCGAAATTCGGTGGCAATTATAGTCGATTTTGATGATGTCAGCGGCAATCTTTTAGTCTTTCATTTCCCTAGGCAGATGCACTAATAAATTTCAAAAATCCTTGAAAATTTAGGTACAACTTTTAAACTTTAAGCGCCGGTTCTTGAAAGAAATAGTAACCCGAACAAGGAACAACTGAGACTCCCTTAATACCTGAAGTGAGTTATTACATGGTGCAATAAACATTTCAAAAAAAATCTGGTTCAAGGAATCTGGTGGATTGTGTTCATATAATGGCGGTGCTCCTGGCAGACCCTAGTAGTACTCTTCAAGAAAAGATTTACTCGAACGATACGAATTGAATCAATCGCAACATTCATCGTATACTACACGTGCAAGGACATCAAATCCAATAAAATCTCTCCGAGTGGCAATAGAAAGGATAATGATTTCGTATTTCAACTCCGCATCATTCAATTCCTCGGGAAAGAAGTTTGCAAAGGTAGATTTGAGAGGAATGGTAAGATTGACGGTTCAACTTTCCCACGGCAATCCCATAAAGTTATTATATTACCTTCCGTTATGCATGAAAAGAAAAGAGAAAAGAAAAGAAATCTATTTACTCTCGGATTTAATATCAGGCAATAAGAAACACTCGAGAGAATCACGACGAGATTATTTATTGTTCTTGAAGATAATATTCGATACAATCCGGGATTTACTATTAAGTGTTTCACATTTGATACGAGTATTTGAACTGGTTTAGCAGCTGACTCATTCAAGAGAACCGGGAAGAAGAACGAGAGTGGCCGATGTATTGTAAAATGAGGTTTGAAGCTGCTATTGTGCAATAGCAGTACGAGGATCATTAAACTATTCAGTGGTGGCGCTAATCGATCGTGGTATAATTATGTGTAAACATAATTATGGAAAATACCGTTTTAATCATACTAGTATATACCGAATAAACGGTATCAGTGCACTAAAACTCTAGAAGGTAAAACTCTAGAAGTTGAGGAATGTCCGAAAATCACTAATAATTTCTGTTTTATGGACCAGCTTAGCAAATTATTAGCTATTATATTCAATTATAGTGAATTATATCAAATTTGTGTGCACTTTCCTTATTCACCATGGACCGATTTTGATAAAATTAGGTATAAATGGGCTCCATTTGGGGTCTAGATGTGCCCCGAAGCTTTTGGTTGATGTCAGTCACTTCTAAGGGTTGAAATTTTGAAAACGACCTAGCTCAAAAAATTTTGATATAAAAATATTGTTTTTTCGTCAATTTGAAATAGAATTGAATTTTTAGAATCGAATGAGACCACCCAGAGCTCTGTAGGACCAATCGTTCGCTCACTATGAGAACTTGAAGGTTCGACTTACGATTGATTCAGAAACTCGAGTGTGAATCCCAAAACAAGCCTAGTCTCCGTTGAAGTTTTAGTTTTAGCTCTTTAGTTGAATTTTTTTAGTTTTATCGCTTTTCGTTTCTTCGACTTGGACTCAGTTTTGCGTCCTTCGCAACCGGTAATCAAATTTCCTAATGAAGGCACCCACAACTCTTAATGTAGTGGGTACTTAGATAGTGACAATGGCAAAGCCGTGTTCTTTGCAGACGAGTGATCTACATACACAGAAATAACAAACCTTTGCGGAATAATTTGCAGCGTTTTACATCATGTTTTTGAGAGAAAATACGGGGAAAACTTTCTCAAAATTCCCACTTTCCAACGGTATAATTTAAGAAAAGTTAAAATCAATTTTTACGCGGAAACGCGTGAATTTTTTTCAACGAAATCGACGTTGTTGGGGAGCCATGATGCCCCCCTTCCGTCTACCAACCCTGGAATCCTCCTGTCAGAACGTTGATACGTTAATTTAGGAAACCTCCTTTGAACATCATTTAAAAGTAAACTTTTGACGTAATTGTTTACTTCTGCTTATTTTCTTGATCTAGAATATTCACCTCAAACCCTACCAGCGTTAGTTTAGTTCAGAACGTGATTCAGTACAATTTTTTCTCATTTGAAAATGGACCAATCTGTAGGTGTTGAATCGCTGCTGAATAACTTGGTGTAAATAATCAAAACATATATTTTTGTCAGTATTTTTTTCATTTTCTTTTTACCAGAATGTTTATTTATGGGATAAAATTGTTTTGTTGTAATTTGTTCAAGTTATAACTTCACAAGAAGTGGTTTTACATCAGCGATGCCATATGGCACCGCTGGTCTCTCAGGGGCTCTTAGTTGCTGTCTCATAGCTTCTACATTTCTTATCCGATTTCGAAGAAATATTCAGAGATTGTGTGGGTAGTTGATGTTTCGAGATCAACTACTATGCATCGGATCATATATTCAATCGGGTTATGGATACGAGGAACCTATGTGCCTCACCCACTTGGCAGACTTTTTTTCATTGAATGGCTGGCCTGAATTTTCTGTTCAAGAAGCCCTTGATGTAGGTACCAATTGGTGATATCCCTGATGGAATTAACCAATACACCCGATGGAATGTTGAACCACCTGAGCCAAATGTACTGACTGATGAAGAGTCAGGCGATTAAACAAGGTGTAGTTGCTGGCCACAGCAAAATTATTCAGATTTTTGACAATCGCTGCTACTGGGATCTGAAATCTGACAAGAATTGCGAAATTTTTAGCAATGCTGGGCGACGAAAGTTTTTTTTAAATTATACAACGTCAAGGAGACATTCAGAATCGTTTGTGAGGTACCTACAAATACCGTCTTCTTGAGTGTTGGACGACATCCTGTTTGATCGCAGGGACCATTATGTCGTGAACACCTATCATAGGTGTCTTTTCGTCTTTTCATAATGAAAAGAAGAAAAGAAGTGGGCTGGCTTCAACTGGAAGTCCCAGACTAGAACAATGTGCCACAAGTCCTATGTGGGCTTATAAGTGGTTTGTTCTATGTTATTTTATCGAAATTTTGAATGTTCCATAACAATATTTCTCTCATAGGATTTTCAAATGTATCGTTTTGTGGTAAAAAATACAAAATTGACTAAATTATGTTATTATGTTCATGTGAATATTGTTATTCCTTCTATTTACTACCAGGTAACAGTTTATTTTTGTTGAAAAAACTTATATCCTTGGTCTTCACATGCACTCCATCGGACGTGTCATATCTTACCAGCGGTGCCGTATGGCACCCATCAATTTCAGTAAATTGGCTATTGGCAGAATTTTTTCAATACTTTACCCGTGTTCCTGAGGTCAAAATTAGTGAACTTACAAAGTTTTGTGTGAAAATTCGATCAAAAAAAGATACGGTTTCAAATGGGTTAATTTAATAGAAGAAAAAAATCACGTTTTTACACTAAGTGTAAATACTTATCGAATTTAAATATTTGTGATTGAAAGTCTTTCAATCACAAATATTTAAATTCGATTATAAAAGATTTCTTGCTTATACACCGATGAAAAGCGGAGATGCTGAATTTTTCCCGTAGAGTGTCTCTGAAAAACAGTATCCTAATACATAAAACCCCAACTGTATGTACGTAAGTCGCCCACCCACTCGGGGGCGGGAAATACCTACTCCGTGCCGCCTCCGCCCTTATAGAAGGCGAAAAAACCCGGTGTTTCAGGAAATACCTACTCCGTGCAAGTTGATGAAGCCATGCTATCCATCCCTTCCAAATGCCATTTTTCGGAGGTTTCTGTTGAAATAATTACTTGCTCTGAAGTCTCTAATTTATTGCCTCTGTTAGTTAGGATTTGCTTCATCGCACGTGACAGCCTCTGCTGCAGAGCAGCACGAAGGCTCTTACAAAGAAAAAATATAGAATAAAAATAAAAAGAAATATAGAAAACTATAGAATAAAAAAAAAGAATGTTACTTTCCACTTTTTAACCTGGGTTCGATTCCAGGCCGTGACATCAAAATTTTCTTCTAATTTAATGAATTACCTACCTGTTTACCCATGCAGTCACAGTGTCACCAAAAACATCTTAGGAATTCCACTGCTGTCCCAAGGTGTCACCAGAGGTAATGACAAAAATTTTGAAAACATTTTTCTCGATTTTGAGACTTATAATGGCCCACAAAAATTTCTGATGTTCATTAAATTTAAAAACGCAATTTAATTTTGGTTACTTCGGTTAGCTGTGGAGTTCCTGAGATATTTTAGGTGATACCATGGTCCAATAAAGGTTAAATATGGGTCAAAAAAGATGAAATTTTAGAAAAATTATCGAAAATTTTGCTTTGAGCTCTTTTTTAACCCATCTTCTCAAATCTCAGATCTTCCCAAATTATTATACAGGGTGTCTACACTTTCGATGGGCATAACTTCTGGGTTCGATTCTACAAGGTATTTCCAACAAAAAATGTCTCGTAGCAATTTTCTTTAAACCCACTCAAAATTCTATTTTTTTCACTTTAAAGTTTTTCTTCGCGTTTTCGACCTTACCGCACTGATATGGTCATCACTCCCTTATTTCTCCTGAAAATTCAAATCTGACTACACCGTTAGGAAGAGCGTTAAATTATCAAGCTACCTAAAGCAAAATCAAAAATTTTTTAGCAATAAAATAGTATCAAAAAATCAAGTCTAAAAGCCAACTTAAAAAAAAAATTTTTTTTTTACTTTCTTCGACCAACATTTTCACTCTAAATCCCTGCCCATTTCGATGGGCGCTCTTCGGAGAAAACATGCTCAAATTGTCACCTTTCCAACGGTCTATCAATTTTTCTGTTCAATATTCAAAAAGAAAGAGTAAATGAAGTTTGAATGTCAAAAAACGTGTGTTTTACAAGCAAATCCAGTGTTTCAAGCCGGTTTATGGTCCCCCTTAATCACAAAATGGCTTGACGATTTTGGTATAATTTTTTATGTAATTATTTACGCTGAATCCAATGGTGATACTTCCGAATGATTCTGACTGCTAGAAAGTGAATTTTCGAAGAAAACCTTCGTTTTTAGTACATAAAATTCGCATCGTACATAAAGTAACACCTTTCTACTCAATAAAAACACCGAATTTCTATCTGATTGAAGTTTTTGTTGAGTAGAAAGGTATTACTTTATGATATCTTCCATATCTACGAATAATGCGTATTTTATGTACCAAACCGAAGGTTTTCTTCGAAAAATCCACTTTCTAGCAGTCAGAATCATTCGGAAGTATCACCAATGGATTCAGCGTAAATAATTACATAGAAAATGATGCCAAAATCGTCAAGCCATTTTGTGATCGAGGGGACCATAAACCGGCTTGAAACACTGGATTTGCTTGTAAAACACACGTTTTTTGACATTCAAACTTCTTTCACTCTTTCTTTTTGAATGTTGAACAGAAAAATTGATAGACCGTTGAAAAGGTGACAATTTGAGCATGTTTTCTCCGAAGAGCGCCCATCGAAATGGGCAGGGATTTAGAGTGAAAACGTTGGTCGAAGAAAGTCAAGTTTCGAAAATTTTTTAAAGTTGGCTTTTAGACTTGATTTTTTGATACTATTTTATTGCTAAAAAATTTTTTATTTTGCTTTAGGTAGCTTTATAATTTAACGTTCTTCCTAACGGTGTAGTCAGATTTGAATTTTCAGGAGAAATAAGGGAGTGATGACCATATCAGTGCGGTAAGGTCGAAAACGCGAAGAAAAACTTTAAAGTGAAAAAAATAGAATTTTGAGTGGGTTAAAAGAAAATTGCTAACAGACATTTTTTGTTGGAAATACCTTATAAAATCGAACCCTGAAGTTATGCCCATCGAAAGTGTAGACACCCTGTATATATACAGGGTGTCTACCATTTGGATGGACCAAACTTCAAGGATCGATTCTACAACTCATTTGCAACAAAAAATGTCTCTTAGCAATTTTTTCTTAACCCACTCAAAATTCTTTTTTTTCCACTTTAAAGTTTTTATTCGTATTTTCGACCTTGCAGCACTAAAATGGTCATAACTCCCTTATTTCTCATGCTACTTCAAATCTGAGTACACCGTTGGACAGAGCGTTAAATTTCCTATCCATTCAGTGGGAAACCCAGTTTCTTAAAGCCATTTGTAAAAGTAAAAAAATAAATCAAAGTCAACATTTATAATTTTTTTCGAAAATCGCCATTTTTCATGCTAACGATTCCCCCGTAAAAAATACCGCTATCGTGGTGCACTCAACGGGAAAAACTACCCCAAGATCTCACCTTTCCAACGGTATGTCAGTTTCAAGGTTTAAAAGGAAAGTTTCTTTGAAAAAAATTAGTTTTATGCGAAAAAACGTGCTTTTTTAGGCATATTCCGCTAGAGAGTCGACCAAGTATTATTGCCTACACTTTTCAAGGATTGCAATAAAAAGTCCACCAAATTACATTTCTACTCGTATTTTACGTTTTGGACCTTCCTGAACAATTTTGGTACCGTGTCTGTCCATCTGCCAGTCGGTCTGTCTGTCTGAAAGTCCTTGTAGACGGCAAAAGCAATACGAAGATACTGTCCGATTTCGATGTAATTTTCGGCGATGTTCTCCATGTAAATCAAAGTCAATCATTAAATTTTCAAAATCAAATTCAAAATTTTTAATTTCTTTCAAAATATAAATTACCATTTTTTGGTTTATTATTTTCAATAACAAGCCTTTGGAATCGAGCAAGAGAAAAAAGTTAACCCCTCTCAAAATTGTTTTGTTGTTTGCCCGTAATAAGTAGCGCTATCGCGGGGCCACTCAATGGCCAAGACTACCCCGGGATCACATCTTTTCTACTTTAAGAATCAGTCTTTCGTTTAATTAGAATAAATATCATGAAATTGACTTTCTGTAGCAGAAGAATAACTTGAAGAGCTTCATTGACAATAATACTTTTTTTTAAAACAATTATTGACTTTCCACTCCGATAATGAGTGTCCTTCATTGTACCTACCAACACTTTCTACCAACGTTACAATGACAATTTTTTTCTGCTAATTGTTCTTTAATTTTATTTTAGTTCCATTTTTAAAATCAAAATGAACGGTTTTTCCGTTGAGTGACCCGCGGTAGCACAACTTATTCCAGGTTAACAATAAACCTAAAAAATTCAAATTTCTAAAAAAAAATAAAATTTTTGAATTTGATTTTGAAAATTGAATGCTTTGACTTTGATTTACATGGAGAACATCGCCGAAAATTACATCGAAATCGGACAGTAGCTTCGTGTTGCTTTTGCCATCTACAAGGACTTTCAGACAGACAGACCGACTGTAGGATGGACAGACACGGTACCAAAATTGTTCAGGAAGGTCCAAAACGTAAAATACGAGTAGAAATGTAATTTGGTGAACTTTTTATTGCAATCCTTGAAAAGTGTAGGCAAGAATACTTGGTCGACTCTCTAGCGGAATATGCCTAAAAAAGCACGTTTTTTCGCATAAAACTAAATTTTTTCAAAGAAACTTTCCTTTTAAACCTTGAAACTGACATACCGTTGGAAAGGTGAGATCTTGGGGTAGTTTTTCCCGTTGAGTGCACCACGATAGCGGTATTTTTTACGGGGGAATCGTTAGCATGAAAAATGGCGATTTTCGAAAAAAATTATAAATGTTGACTTTGATTTATTTTTTTACTTTTACAAATGGCTTTAAGAAACTGGGTTTCCCACTGAATGGATAGGAAATTTAACGCTCTGTCCAACGGTGTACTCAGATTTGAAGTAGCATGAGAAATAAGGGAGTTATGACCATTTTAGTGCTGCAAGGTCGAAAATACGAATAAAAACTTTAAAGTGGAAAAAAAAGAATTTTGAGTGGGTTAAGAAAAAATTGCTAAGAGACATTTTTTGTTGCAAATGAGTTGTAGAATCGATCCTTGAAGTTTGGTCCATCCAAATGGTAGACACCCTGTATACAGGGTGTAAGCCTAACTGGTCTGCCATACGGTACCAGTCGATTCTACAACTAATTTGCAACAAAAGATGTCCCTTAGCAATTTTCGTTTAAACCCTTCGTTTTCGAGTTATTTCAACTTTAAACTTTTTTTCGTGATTTTGACCTTATGTCATTAAATCGGTCCTAACTCCATTAATTTGCTGTATAAATTACAATTTGAGGATACCGTTGGAAAGAGCATTAAATTTCCTATCGGATAGATGCCTTAACATCTTTTTGAGTCAAGATTTGAAACATGAAAACGTCCTCTAAAAAGAGAATTTTACGTAATTTTGGAAACCTCGCATTTTTTCAATCCCAAATTGAACTACGAGAACCCATGCTTTTTCAAGATGCAAGAACAGCGAAAACTGCGTCGAAATCTCAGCTTTCCAATGGTATAATCAAAACATATTCTACAACAGTGTTTAGGGGAGAAATTTGTGTTTGAACGCGGAAAAACGTGCATTTTTTCAACGAAATGTGCCATTAGTTGTGCTCTTTCCAAATGTGCCATTACTTTTATATTTTTTCAGTAAATACAGATTTTTATGGTAATTTTAGAGATATAAGGTCAAAAACAGGAAAAATACGTTTAAAAAAAAACACTACCATGTAGTATTGAATCATTTTTGTAGATAATTTTGGACAGTTGACGTATTTAGAAGAAAAAATACATTAATAGGAAAAATAAGTTTAAAAAACGCTACAAATTATTACACAATGGTTTATTATTTTTTATTTTTCTATATAGATCACTCGTCTGCAAAGCCACCAACCATCCAATATGAAAAAAATAAATAAAAAATAAAAAAAAAATTGAAAAAAAATTAAAAAATTGAAAAAACCTGCACCCCCGGATGATTTCCGCTTAGAGCCTAATTAATGGCTAAAATGTGACATACCTTGAAAAGGTTTTTGCTCCCTCTCCCTCTTTATCTTTCTTCCACTGTAATATTTAAGATACCTCCTTATTCATAACAACATCAGGTTGTCAAGCATATTTGTCGTCAAGCATATGATAAATCATAGCGCTACTTTCCTGTCGCTTTTTCCTGTCGCTTTTTACTGTCGATTTTTCCTGTCGTTTTTCGGCGGGGGGTCCCATCGCTAAAACCTTTTCAAGGTTAAAAAGAAATTACTAACCGTTGATTGCATTTCGGTCAGCTCTAATTTGAACGGAGATTAGGCCTCTTTTGCGATTCACAGTCGTGTTTCTGATTTATCGTACGTTCAAACTTTAAATTCTCGTAGTGAGCGAACGGTTTGTTCTACAGAGCTCCGGGTGGTCTCAAAAAATTCTAAAAAGTCTATAGAATCTTAAATTGAAGGAGAAACATTACCTTTATATCAAAATTTTTTGAGTTAGGGCGTTTTCAAAATTTCAAAATTGATTTTGGAACCCTTAGAAGTGACCTACCTCAACCAAAATCTTCGGGGCACAACTAGACCCCAAATGGAGCCTACTTACCAAATTTCATCAAAATCGGTCAATGCTAAGTGGGGAAAGTGCCGCGGACGGCGGACGGACGGCCAAATTTTTATTCGATTTTTGGATTCTACGTACCTTGAAACGTAAACGATCAAATTTTGGGGGGGTGTTAGAATTTTTTTTTCTTGGTCGATTCCAAAGGTTCATTATTGAAAATAATAAACCAAAAAACACTTTACGATGTAGTTTTAAATCATTGTTGTAGGTATTTTTGGCCAGTCTTCGTATTTGGATGCCAATATTAAGTAGCCAGTTTGAGGTCAACGATGGTGTTCCACTTTGCGAATGGATAATCACATTGTCACTTTCACGCGGTGCCTGTAAACATAATTTTCGCTCGTTCCCACCGACCGCGTTATTAATTATGCGGTCGGAATCGAACGGAAAAAAAACCACTCTTATGAGGGCTATAAAGCCGTTGAGACGGGCGTGTGTGCCGTCTGGCAGCGGGGCGGTCGCACTTCCGAACTAGAGGTTGTGAAACGGCCGAATACAATTCTTCTGTCCCCCACCTGATCGAAGGATAAGTGGTCGGGATAATTAGATGTATACAAGGGCGTTGACATTGGCCTACAAGACGACCGATTACGTCAGACTTTCGGGCTTGCCCCGTCATCGAACTAGTGTAGACTGTGGAGCAGGTCCCTAAGATGAAAGATTCAACTGGTAAGGAGTGGTGAAAAGTTGTGAATTCTTCCAATGTTTTAGCCCTAAAAGTATAAACATGGCTTCAGTAACTTTATGGTATGTTTCATAATGAATAGATGTCCTCAGAGAAATCGTTATTCCACGGCGAAAAGACATATTTTTATACAGTTGGCGTTTTACGGGTTAGATAATGAACGTTTAGAATCGACCAAGATAAAAATTTTAAACCCCCTCAAAATTTATTGGTTCACGTTTTCAGGTACGTAGAATCCGAAAATCGAAATGCTGCAAATTAATAAACAAAGGTTTATTATTTCTATATAGATCACTCGTCTGCAAAGAACATGGCTTAGCCATTGTCACTACCTACCAACCAGCTCTATTCGAAGAATTAGGCCTCTTTCGCGATTCTTACTCGTGTTTCTGATTTATCGCAAGTTCGCCCCTTAAGTTCTCATAGGGACCGAACGGTTGGTCGTAAAGAGCTCTGGGTGAGCTCATTCTATTCTAAAAACGCTGCAAATTATTACACTTAGGTTTATTATTTTTCTATATAGATCACTCGTCCGTAAAGAACACGGCTTTGCCGTTGTTACCATCAACCAACATGAAGAAAAACATCGATCGCATTTCGGTCAGCTAAAATTTGAACGGGGATTAGGCCTGTTTTTCGATTCCCACTCGTGTTTCTGATTTATCGTAAGTCCAACCCTTAAATTCTCGTAGAGAGCTAACGGTTTGTCCTACAGGGCTCCGCTTGGTCTCTAAAAATTCAATACTATCTTAAATTGATGGAAAACAATACCTTTATATCCAAATGTTTTGAATTAGGGCAATTTAAAAATTTCAACCCTTAGAAGTGACCTACATCAACCAAAATCTTCGGGGCACAACTAGACCCCAAATGGAGCCCATATACCAAATTTCATCAAAATCGGTCAATGGTAACTGGGGAAAGTACCGCGTACGGCGCAATAGTTATAGTTCCAAATTTCATTTCCCACCAGTTACGGTGGCATCTCTAGCTACTGGTTGGTTGATTGGCGCTGATGTGATATTCACACTGTAACACATCCTTTGAGCCCTGAGAAAGGCGATAAATTCACCGAAAGCTCGGCAAAAGAGGAGTTTGATTTCTGAAGACCTCATTCCTAATCAATTGACAGTTTGTTGGGTCGTTCATCATATTTACTACTCTGTATGAGCGAATATTCGAAAAAATGAAGCTATTGCAACAGCTTCAAAGTTTTTAGCATGAAAATTATGACGATTGTCTTCCTTGAAATTCGTTTTAGAACATTCTTTAACGAAGTTTGAAGTTCAAAACTTTTTTATGTGTATAAATATGTATTTACGAGAGGATTTGTCTACAGCATTCCATATAATTATGTGAAGAGTGATGAGGATGATGAAGGAGTTATTTCTCCAACTTTTCGACTCTTTATTTGCTCTCGCCGGCTAAAATAGACAAACGTCCAAAGAATGGGTGCACACAGCTTCCAACAGTTTCACTACTTTGATTTTCGTCAATGAAAAATCCCTCGTCAAGAAATTATGAGGTAGAGAGTTCCTTATACTTTCAGATCTGCGGAAGTTTTGATCCGCCTTCACAGAGGTGAATTGAACAATATGGAACCAGTGTTTCGCAGAAACAAAGAAAAGGAGCAAGAGAATATTTTTATTAAATTTGGAGACATGAAAATAAAAACCGAGAGAACGCCAGGCCTCGGTAAACACGCAGCTCCCAAGTTGAATTCATAATGAGATTTTCTGCGTAGATTCTATCTTTTGGCTTAGCATTAGTGCATTTTTTTTTATTCCGTAAGTTTTTTTTTGCCGTCCATCCCTCGCCAAATCCAGTCGTGAGGCGAAAAAAAAAGTTCTCACGTTCTCTATGTTCGGGGTTATTCTGGAATGTTCGCCCATGTTCCCTGACACCGACCATATCGTCAAAATGAGATTTATACTCTTATTTTGTGCAAAATTTGTGTTTTTATGAGAATTGGTACCCAACAATGGACGCTGATATGCAGTCTTCTACCTAACCTTTGAAAGACAGTTTTGCACAAATCTAATCCTAATTGTGAACGCAATGGAGGGTGCTGAAATTGATAAATTGGTAAATCAATCAAAACGATTTATGCCATTTTGATAATATTTACATCCAACCACAAATATTGTGAGTTGGACTTTGATGTTCCTGATCTCAGAATCAGATTCAGCACCGTCTAAAAGCAATTGACCCCTCAGTTAATTCTGACAACCATAAGATATTCTGACTGATTCGAAAGTAGCATGCGAGGAAATATCACGCATACATTTTGGCCAGGTTTCAAACTACTTGGTCTACGATACAGCCAAATTTCTCCTTACACTGGAAAATCATGAGGCGGTAACGATACAATGGATACCGGGGCATGTAAATTTACTGGGGAATGATAAAGTTATTTGAAATCCCTTCTACTAGTATAACACAGAAACCCTACCATAGTTCAACAAAGCCAACATCATGATTATCAGACTAGATTTGTATTGATGGGAAATGTTGTTGCACCATGGCCTGCTCTTATGCTCACAACAAGAAGTCCAAACCATATAATTTATATGGTCCTTAGAGTTTTGGATTCTCCCCTAAAATCCCCACTATTATGTACGCGTGTGGCATATAAAAAGAAAATATATGAATGGTTAGTGAGGCTGGGTAGGGAGAGGGCGGAGAGTATAGTTAGGAGCATTTATGTTTAGGATGGTATAATTCCAGATGGTAATTTGTGTCGACGCAATGTTTATTATTGACGTATGTATATTTCAATTGATGTATGTAATGTTAAGTTTCAAATTAGTTGATGTAAGTGAAGTATGATTTATGTATAGATGCAGTTGATCTATGTAAAGTCAAGTTCGAAGTTGTTTGGCGCTACTCTTGTAGGGCGATACAGGCTCAGCCTTCTGCCCTGCAATAAAGTTGTAACAATTATCCATGTAAAACAATTGTGTGTGGTTTATGCAACTGTAAATAAATAAATAAATCAATAAAGCCGATGAAGCTGCAAAACGCGGAGCCTCAGGTGAGTGCCAACCTCTAACAGTGCTAACCCCACTCCCAGATGCATTAAACTGGCGACAAATGAGTGGCAAAAATGGTATAGTCAGTATTCCCTGTGACGACCCTACATTTAAACGGGACAAACCAATTGGTTTGTTCCCGATTTGTTGGAGCTACGCCTGTAGAGATATCCGATTCATAGAGATATGAATCGATATCCTATTCAGGCCGGCTGATTAATCTAATCACTGGTCTGAAGGGGTAGGGTCGTCACACCCTCCCCTGACTAATTATGAGCAATAAGGTGAATTTCATTCTGGAATTCATCCTATATTGTTACATGGTAGCAGAGCGAGGTTCGGTGGAAATGCACTGAATTTATTTCATCATTTCCCCTCCACTTTTTCTTGGGTATCCCAGAAGGAATTACCCAAAGAGATATCCAGAAGGAATCTCTATATTATTAAATTATATTATTAAATTCAATCCCTTATTAAACTTCGCCAATCCGGCAATTAAATTCAATCTCTTGTTAGCATTGCCAATCTGGCATTTTATTAATTTCAATTTCGTTTTTCTTTTATATAAGCCTTTTCTAAGTTTGCCATTTCAATCATTACACTTTAATGTTTCGCCGTTCGTATTCTTTATCGAGTTTGCTTTCTCCTCAGTTCCATTGATTTATTCTTTTATGTATAAATGGCCCATTCGTGGCATAAATGACCCATTCGTGGCATTCTTCTTCTTCTTCTTCTTTTTGAATAGTACCATCACGATGGAGGAATTCCCTTGAAGCTTCCAGATGTCCTTTCCTAGACTTCATACTATTTTTCAGTCCCTTTGACTTTTTTCAAACATACTTCTGTTTGAAACCCAGAAGTATGTTTTAGGGAGAGGAGTGTGACGACCCTACATTTAAACGGGACAAACCAATTGGTTTGTTCCCGATTTGTTGGAGCTACGCCTGTAGAGATATCCGATTCATAGAGATATGAATCGATATCCTCTTCGGGCCGGCTGATTAATCTAATCACTTGTCTGAAGGGGTAGGGTCGTCACACCCTCCTCTGACTAATTATGAGCAATAAGGTGAATTTCATTCTGGAATTCACCTATATTGTTACATCCCTCGAAAAAGAGACATATCACTTCTACATCATGGACCAAATATCCAAAAAACCCAAATTCTGAAGATGCATCTGCCAAGAAAGGATGTGGTGCAACTCATACGCGCCCGAACTGGCCACGGAAAAATTTTACCGCAGTCTCCATCTCATCAAACTAAGGGACCCCCCATACGAAAATCCAAATCCCCAAATTAGAAAAATGTCCACTTTGTGATGAAGAAAGACTTCAATTCAGCCCACTTGGAGACCAACCATTAGAGGAGTATTTTTTGCGGGTGGCCACACATCATGACCTGGGGAAATTGGCCCACTTAAAGAAGAATTCGGGGATAATACTAGTAGTGCTTACTAATAGTACTTTATACTAATAGTACTTTGGAGGAAATGAATTTCAATTTTTTTCTAAATTCAAGTGAAGAATTTATGTTATAATTATGTTTCATATGAGAACAAACTGATTATACGTTACTGTTTTATTGTAACGCAACCAATAAATAATAATAAAAATGTTCAAAAATCCCTAGTTTAGAAGAAAATAGCGAGAATGGATAGGAATTAAAACGAAATGACGTCAGAGCTGAACAGTCTTTTTCTGTTCCCCTGTGCGGGAGCGAAATGAAGATTTTTCAGCTCTGAAGTCAATTCATTCCAAAGCGCCTTTTCCTTCCCCCACTTCACTCACTTCCGGTCATCTACCAATCATCCCCCTTTTTGAGAAGCTTCCCGTTCGAACTATGAATATATTCATATATATCCAAATGAAGAGATTTAATTCTAACAATTTTCAGTGAAACGAAGAACAAAATAATTTTTCTTTCAAAGTGATACCTGCCAACATAAATACGAGTAGATTCTTAATGGATTAGTTGGTCTGCTGAGATCTAGGCTCTCAAAGACGTGGTACCGAGGGGTTTTGGCTAGAATTCGAATAAAAACACAAAATATTATAATTATCTACAAGACATATTTTTCAAAAGGATATTTGAACTTGTTTCCTAAGGAGAAAAAATACCAGACTGGATAGGGCCCAATGTAAACAAGTTCTAATTCAACACCACAGAGACTTTTACAAGTTTCAAAATAAGATCAACTCAAAGTTGAGGGATGATAAAACTAGAGAACTGTTCTGTTGGTGAGTCTCTCGAGAAAGGTGAGAATGTTTTCTGGAGAATTTGGAGAGCAAAAGAAGAACTTGACCATTTCATGGGGGCCAAGGATGGTTGGGCGGAGCAGGAGGGGAAGTGTTGCTAGGCAACCAATCTCATACTAAATTCCCTAACAACTAATGAGCACAGGCTATTCGCTTACTCTTTCTTTCATACAAGATCAAATTTCTAATAATTTATTCATCTCTTATTTTTGACATTGATCATGCAAGGGAGCCAATTTTTTTCCAACACCTTAAATAATGGATATTGATTGAGATTTCACGAAAAAAAAAAGAAAATTGTATAGTTAAAACTCAATGAAGCGGTCCTTTATTAACTAGTTCTGAGTACATCCCCGTTCTCCAATTCAAAAAAAACTTTCGTAG
Source organism: Apolygus lucorum (assembly GCA_009739505.2). NCBI lineage: Eukaryota > Metazoa > Arthropoda > Insecta > Hemiptera > Miridae > Apolygus > Apolygus lucorum. The sequence continues at coordinate 14,848,654 of CM019169.2, read as the reverse complement.
AAGCTGGGAAAACTTTTTATGTAATGAGAGCGCCTTATCTGGGAATCACACTTGAGGACCGTTCCCTCTAACCTGCCCCAGATAGCCGAATGCCTTCAGCCATCCTCAGATATTTCTGGTTCATTCGTTACTAAAAATTAACACTATCTGAAATTGTGAAATTCATGGAACATTTATTAATTTGGTACCTAACTAATTATCTTCATTAGCGAACGGTTGAACCTACAGAGCGTTCGATGAGAGGGAAGGGGTTGCATTCGGCTCTACACAGTTCTAGAAATTTTGAACAAATGAAAAACGAAGGTTTTCGTGCTTTGGATAAACAAAATTCATTCTTGCTCGATTTCTTCAAAATTCAAAATTCCTTGCTGCTCGGTCCATTATTGGAAATAATAATAAAAAAGTTATTTTGATATTGTTGTGGCTCATTTCAATTTAAACAAACCGCGAAGCTTTAGGGGCGATTACTGAGCATTTTCACTGGACCCGCGCACGGCATCGTGGAACCGCGGTTACCGGGACACCAACTCGCGGCCGCGAAACAGCCCGCGAGATCCGCGAAATCCCATCCCGCTCACGAGAAGACACCATTCACTTTCCGACCGTCCGCATCGTCTCAATCTCAATTCCACACAAACATTCATTCTCTGTCATTATATTCAATCAGTGTACAGTTCAAGTTTTCAGCAAGTACCTTTTCGAATAAAGAAAATTGTATTCCAAACTCCTGATACTCCTAGAATTTTACAACAGATATTAAGGATATCTTGTCAAATATCGGGACTGGGGCCATCCAGAAAAAACGCTGTTATCCCCTAAATTTCGGAAAATATATTTCCTTCATCAGGGCTTTACGGTAGTCATACTCGAGGAGAGAGCACCCACCAACTCATACTCTATATCCGGTTCTCATTCAGTTTGTAAAGGTCGAAAACTTTCAAAATAAATAAAGCATCAGGCTCTCAACAATAACAAAACAATAAATTTCAAAAATGTTTAGGCGTATAAATAGGTAATAGACAACAATCGAATTTTGGAAACAAAACTAAACTACTGATAACAGTATAAACAGATGTTATCAGTAGTTTAGTTTTATTCCCAAAATTTGATTAGGTATAATCAAATTTTATCAAGGTATTCTATTTATAGGCCTAAAAATTTTTGGAATCTATTGTTTTGTTATTGTTGAGAGCCTGATGCTTTATTTATTTTGAAAGTTTTTGACCTTAACAAACTGAATAAAAACCGGATAGAAAGTATGAGTTGGTGGGTGCTCTCTCCTCAAGTATAACTGCCGTTGAGCCCTGATGAAGGAAATACATTTTCCGAAAGTTAGGGGAATACCCTAAGGGGATAACAGTGTTTTTTCTGGATGACCCCAGTCCCGATGAATGGCAAGATATTCATACCGTGGGTCGATACACACAACATCTGATGTTAAGGATGGAATCATGAAAATTGGTAATATCACAAGATATTTTTGGAATAAGTTGAATATTTCATTGGGCACAATGGTTGCAAAATTCTGACTATTATGAGAGTTGCCTTCAAAATGTACATAAGTGTCTACCACAGGTTGGGAATCTAACGGAAACATTCAAGTCGAGAAGCGACTCTACCCATAAACGTACAGACGCACACATACAGCTGGAGTCCAAGTCGAAGTGTCAACATCGCCTGACAAGAATCAGGTGAGGCCATTTCCTGTTTTTTTTTTAAATCACTTTGGTGAAAAGTTTGTGGTTTCAATGGAAACTTTCTGACCGCTGGATTTCAAAATTTGAACAAAATGTAAGGTCTCAAAGAGCATTTGATTCAGCATTTCTGCGGAAGTGCGTTGTCGATCCTTGAACCTGTGGAAGGACGACTAATCATTCGCAGCAGACGGCAATTACAGAAGAATGATTAGGCCGTTATCTCCTAACCTGATCGGCCTTGAAAACCCGCTTCGACCGAATCATTGTGAATGAGACGCGTGCTATAGCACATTCTAGCTCGCACGAGGCAGATGTAAAAGGATTAATCCCACGCAAAGTACAGAAGAATAGGTGAACGTACTCGTGCTTCGTCAGAATCGACAATCATAATGGTTGTCATAATGGACCTTCTAAGGACTCGAAAAAATCAAGAACTTTAAGTCTCTTTCGTATTCACAATATCGCAGATAAAAGAACTTTGTATTAGTGCAGCCGATCAAAAACAAAAAAAAAATTAAACCTTCCAAATCTTCTTTGTTTATTATCTCAACAAGCCCGAGCTTGGTGCAAATTTCAAAGTTGATCAGTACAGTTTCTTTCGACATAAAATTTCTTATGATCTAACATCTTAGATTTTAGAGGGTTTATTAATTCTATCATGATCCTATCATTTAGTACCACGGTTCATGTGAAAAAACGCAGATATGCAAACTTATACACAACAGTATTATTTTTCTGTATAGATAAGTCGTCTGCAAAGAACACAGCTTCATCAGACCCTTCTAAGGACCTGGGGTCGATGACAGGTAGTTGGGTAGGTAGGTATTACCTAATACCTATCATACTATCCCGCAAGATTCACTATCAATTTAATTTTGACAGAAAATATTCACCAACAAAACATTGTTATCCAAGTGTTGAGGTTGCCACATCACAACAAAGTGACGTGAGACACTAATCACGAAGTCACGCTTCTCGCTCAGTTTGAGTTGTGCCTTCATCTGCCAAAAATTGAAGAGGTTGATTTGGCCTCTTTTGTGATTCACACTCGTGTTTCAGATTTCAGTCTGAGTACAACCCTTAAGTTATCATGGGCACCGAACGGTTGGTCCTACAGAGCTCTGGGTAGTCTCATTCGATACAAAAAATTCAATACTTTTTTAAATGAGTGAAAAAATAATTCCTTTAAGTATATCAAAATTTGTTGAGCAACAAATTTTTTGCAAATTTTTGGGGAATTAAAATTTTGTTTTCTTCGATTCGAATGGCAACAATTTCATATTATTGAAAATAATAAACCAACATCGCATTTGACCAGCTGAACGGAGATTTGGTCTATTTCCTTCTGTGAATACTCATTTGCGACTAACATTCATGTTTCTGCTTTATAATTCGTCCTAAACTTGAAAAACTTAACCCGTGATTGATCTTGCACTGTGCTTGATCCTTCCAGATCAGTTGTGCTTCAAGTTTTTTGCACCTGAATTGATTGATATGTAGATCTTCCAAGTTGGAGTGTACGTTTTTAACCAACCCTAAAACTAGGATCCAAGCCACCAGAAAGTTTTACGAAAATCGGACAGTAACTTCGTATAGTTTTGCCTGTTACAAGGATTTGCGGACACACAGACACACAACCAAAATTATCCAGAAAGGATTTTGATTTCGGAGGATTTCTAGGTTTTAAGTAAATAAACACACCGAAGATCGCGTAAAAAGTAGGAAAACACAAAGTAATCTCTTCTCTAGTGTTGTCGTCACTTTTTTCTTGGTGGTGGTTGTTGTCGCCGCATAGGATATCGCGACAGACACAACTGAGAACCTTTTTTATCCTTGACAAGTGAAAACAATCCGCTTCCTTGAAAGACTCGGAAGCCAAATTTGAAAGGGATGGAAGAGAATTGTGAAGGAATGATCGAACGCGGACACATATTATCCTGCAATTGCTTACCTCACGTCACGGTAGAACCATTTGTCTTTCGGGGTGCAGTCACTTGTACAATTGGATTGAAGTGTAATCAATCCTCTACTCGGTAGAACTGAGGTCGTGAACGTTGTAAGTACGATTGCAACAACCACTCTGAACCATGGATGACACAAATCACATAATCCGCAGTATCTCTTTGTCGTGTCTCCAAGGAATGTTGTCTTTTACAAATAACGGTCCCTTTTCCTCAGGAATCAGGTCACAACGGCCAGCTTGTCCTTCCCCCGGGAAGACTAGAACCCCCGGAATAGGGGAACAGGATATAAGACTAATTCCTGCGGGAAAGCGACATACCAACCTACAAACTTGCAAGAGATCTTTTCTCTCAACAACCTATACTGTTGAGGCAACTGTTAGTATCTTATAGTATTATCTGGGCGACGACCAACGACCAACGACCAACAATCAATGACCATCAATCAACGACCTTGACCAGGGGGCGAACTGAACTCCTCTTCTCCTCTTCCTTAATACATGATATCATGTACATTCTGGATAGAGCTTCAGTCCACCAGTATCTCCTGACCGGTCAACGTAAAACTCTTTCCCCCGAATTTGATTGAAGAATTTGTATTCTGTACACCTGGTGACGACCGTGCAACGGCGGAGTCCTCAACCAAGGCCTTGGGTGCAGCACGTCGGAATCGCTGACTTACCTACCTACTTCATACAAGAAGAAGAAGGACAGGTATTGTTTCGTTTTTGATACCTATCGTCGAAGGTGCACGTTTTTGGGCCCATCACGGATACGACCTCCATCTGCTCCAGTTTTTCTCCATATTTTCGATAAAAAATAAGAAAAGACATTATTTTTGGTACATAGGTATCTATTTATTATTATTTTGTTTCTTTTACATAATTTTACTCATGTAGTGAAAGATATTCTTCCGTGGGCCCACATTACATAGGTACATTTGTTCATTTCCACTGCCAAAAATATAGTTATTCAGTTGGTTTCAATTTTTTGTTTTTTCTTTAATTTCACAAATTTTACAGTCCACTAAATTTAATAGGAATCATTCACCAAGGCTAAACATAAATGTAAAATTACCTTTGAATGATCCAACATATACCAAAACTCAAACCTCAAAAAGGACTTAGAACACTCAATCTTACTCATCAATCTTACTTATCTTAGTATCTTGGACTTACTCAATCTCCTCCAAATCAGAGTAAATTCGTTTAGGTAAGCCGGTTTCTATATAGACCAAAGGCCTTTCCCTCAACAATTTAGTAAGCCGGTTTAGATAAAACCGGGGGCTAAATGGTTCAACAACTTCCTTCAAAATTAAACGTACGAATTCTTCTCCCAAATTCAGAGTATAAACTTCTCGTATTTTCAATCCTTCAATTTCAATTCCGAGTCAGTAATTTCACAAATCATAACACTCTTCTTCGAACAGGAACAGTAGTTATGAATCAGAAAATTCCTACGGTTATTCGCCAAAAAACCAAGCACCATTGGGGTTGTTCACAGCCTGAGACCAATGGATTGTCTGATGAACCAACGGATTGTGCTATTTTTCAAGCCGAATATTTTCGGAGAGGTGTTGTGAGTTGCGTATCTATCCCATGAGATTGACAGGAGGCGATTGACCTGTTTCCACAATTTTCGGCGGTATTTTTAGGCACTGCAGCCAGCCTAAACAGCTTCGAAGGGAAACAATCGGAGCACGAAAACAGTCAAAGCCTTCACTACTGAAAGAGTTTTTCAGAGCATTTAAAACTGCCCAGTCGGGAGGGCATTATAGTTTCCCGCAATAATAACCATGAACGTACATCTGAATATTTCGGTTTTAAAACTATTGAATTAGGACGTAGTGCTCGAATTTTGGACGGCTGGACAGACTTGGATGGAAATGTTTGCATCGTGCTCATTACAATCTCAAATCAAGGTGACTTGTAACCGTTGCCCAGGAAATTGTTTGATAGTCTGTATGTACTTGGGAACCTATTCGAGCCAAACTACCCAACCGATCATCACCAATATGGGCACAGTTTTGCTAAAAGAGAGTAGACCATTTTAGAGTATTGTACAAAGTTGTGCTCAGCTTTTGAACGGCTGGACAGACTTGGATGGAAATGTTAGCATCGTCCTCATTACCATCTCAGATCAAGGTAAGACTTGTAACCGTGCGTTGCCCCGGAAATTGTTTGATAGTCTGTAGGTATGTTCTTTCGATCCCATTTGTGCCAAACTACTCAACCGATCATCTCCAATATTGGAGCAGTATTACTGAAAGAGAGTAGACCATTTTAGAGTATTGTGCACATTAGTGCTTAACTTTTGAACGGCTGGACAGACTTGGATGGAAACGTTTGCATCTTCCTCATTATCATCTCAAATCAAGGATCGACTTCTAACCCCGGAAATTGTTTGATAGTCTGCATATACTTGTCTGTATGTACTTAGGCATTCGTAGTATTACTTAGCATTCGTGCCAATCTACTCAACCGATCGTCACCATTATTGGTACGGTATGATTGAAAGAGAGTAGACCATCTAGATCATTATGAGCAGTTGTGCTCAACTTGTGAACGGCCGTTTGCCGATTTTTATGGGAATTTTTGCTTCGTGCTCATTATTACCTATTTTCTAAAGGGAATCCCAGAAATTACACCTGATTTTTTGCTTCCGAGTCTACCAAGGTAGCGGAAGCTTTGTTTTCACTTTTCAAGGACGAAAAAAAAGTTCTCCAAAATCAAAATTTTCACTCGCGTTTTGCGTTTTAGACCTTTCTGAACAATTTTGGTTCCGTGTCTGTCTGTCTGTGTGTCTGTCATGAATTCCTTGTAACGCGCATAACTATACGAAGTTATAGTCCGATTTCGATGAAATTTTCAGGGATTGTGCGGGTTGGTGTGTAGACGGTCCCCTATGAAAATCATCATCCTCGGACTGATAGAAGCGACTGCGCATGCGCAAACGTGAATTCCTTGTAACGGCCATAACTTCTACATTTTCCATCCGATTTCAATGAAATTTTCAGAGGTGTTACAGATTAGTGTTTATATGGTCCCCTATGAAAATCATCACCCCCGGACTGATAGTAGCCGATGCGCATACGCGAACGTGAATTGCTTGTAACAGCCATAACTTCCACAATTTCTACCCGATTTCGATGACATTTTCAGGGATTACGCGGATTAGGTTGTAGATGGTCCCCAATGAAAATCAAGGCCTTAAAATTTACAGTAGCCTCTGCGCATGCGCAATCGTAAAATCCTTGTAACAGCCTTAACAGTCGCGTGTGAGGTGAGGATCTCAAATCCCATTCAACCAACCCCTTTATAGATCAGTTAGCAATGCACTGGACTCCCACCCAGGAGTCCCAGGTTCGACTTCCAGTCAAGCTAAGAAATTTTTTGATCCAATCACTACCGCACTTACATTTTTCGTCCGAATTTGATGAAATTTTCTAGGATTGTCCAGATAAGCGTGTAGATGGTCCCCTATGAGGGTAGTGAAAGATACTTAGAGATTGGTGTTTTCAGAAAAACTACTATGCATCGGATCATCTATATAATCGGGTTATGGATACGAGGAAGGTATGTGCCAAACCCACTTGGCAGACTTTTTTTTTTTGCCCGGGAGTAACTTATTTTTGATGAGTTTGAATCCAAAATGTATATTCAATACGATAATTTTAACTGCTATGTAATTTTATTGCTATATTATTGTAAGGAGGGTGATAGAATTCATGGAAACCTTTTAGATTAGTCTCATTTACTACAATTCAGCGAGACCTTTAACTCGTGAGACTTCATCTGTGTTAAACAACAATTGAACATCTTTTCTTCAATCAATTTTTATGAAAAACTGGTTTTATCCTTGATTTTGTATCTTTAGGATGACCTAATTGAGTCTTCCGATCTATTCCCATCAAAAAAGAACGTACTTATCCAGTTCAAAACCGACAATTTGAAAGTATAGTGCTTCCTGAAAGTTTAGGGACACCCCTGATTTGACACTCTCACTCCAGTGTCCCTAAACTTTCTGCTACCTACCTTGGTAAACATGTTTCCTTGGTAGAGCATGGAAAACGAAACATTTTCGTGAATAAAATTCTCCCTAAGTGTTTTTTTTTTAATTTTATGAGAAAAAACAGTTTTTATGCTAACGGCAAATTTTCGCTATTTTTTGGGACAAAATTCTACTATTTGGAAAATTATTGAGATATTGCATTTTTTTGTTTTTACTCCTGATTGAATGCACTTTTACGTGGGTACAAAACTACTTACCATATACATACATCATTGTAATTTCAACTCATAAGATTGATAGAAGGGACTCCATGGTGAAGTTTTCACAACCTTGAACAAGTGACTTCATGCCCACACTTTTTAGATCAAGAATGCAAAAGCCTATAACCCACAAAAGTTGACAAAGAAATACCAGAGGGTGAAAAGTTTTGTGTCCACGTAAATTAAATTAGGAGTAAAACTAAAAAATGCAAAATCTCAATTATGTTCCAAATTGTAGAATTTTTTGTCCTAAAAAACAGCAAAAATTTTCCGGTAGCACAAAAAACTGTTTTTTTTTTTCATTTAAACTTGAAGAAAACACTTAAGGAGAATTTTTTAACGGAAATTTTTCGTTTTCCATCCTCTATCAAGGAAACATGTTTACCAAGGTAGGTAGCAGAACGTTTAGGGACACTGGAGTGAGAGTGTCAAATTAGGGGTGTCCCTAAATTTTCTGGAAGCACTGCAAGTACCTAGCTCGAATTTAATTCACAGCTTGGAATTGAGAATTGCACTACATTTCTAGAAGACGAGAATATAGAAATTCTACGGCTCATCAATTGCTATTCGAGTGAAGGAAGACCCTAAGAATGTGCGTCCACATGGATAATTCATGAAACAGGGTAGTTCGTGGGAAGTTGTTTTCCGTTATCCTCCCTTCCAACGTGGAATGGATTGGTTTGGCTTCTAGGTGGCTTCCTACGCTACAGTTCAAGTCCGTGAATTGGTATATCGAGGGTGAGTGGGATGTTGCAATTGGATTTCATACGCTCCTCGTAGTATAAACGTTTTACCTACCTTATTTACCTTATACCACTGTATATATTATTCTCGATACGAAACAAGATTGTCACGATCTCGTTTGGTGATTTACCGAGTCGACAAACAGTAGTACGCTTGTGAAGTAGTTCGCGATGATTTTCATTATTCTACTCCTTCGGGTCGGATTCTGATGAAATCAAAGTCCAACCCCAAATCAGTCTTCAAATTTCAGCAAATCACGTAAAATTTGTTTCAGTAAAATCACGTTTACACATCATGCTCACGACGTTTGTTCGATGTTGATTTCAATTTCAAATTTCATCAAAATCGTCGTAGTAATAACTAGAGTTGGTTTATACAGGGTGTCCAAGTAACTACGCTCCCCCCACTTATTTTCTCTAATAGTGTAAGAAAAAATCGGATTAATGCTATTCTTCATAATTTTTTGCGTAGAATTCAAAAATGACAAAATTGCGCAGTGTGCAATCGCGCAACCATGCGCAATCATGATCAACTTTGTTTTTTCAAATAAGAACCCCCATTTTTTATTGCAGATTCGGATTTTACGTCAAATTTTATGAACATTTTACTTGGACAACTTCTTTTTTGGACGCGCGCAGCCCGCTCAGCGAGCGCTTAAAGATTCGCAACCCAGAGATTGCGCCAAAGTTGAGATGAAGGTAAACCTCAAGTGCGGCACAATACTTAGCACTGTTTTTCTACGCTGAATCGAGTGGTGATATCCCTTTCTTGATTTGATTTCATTTTACCGTATCTACAGCCGAAAAAGTCACTTTTAGAGGAGGTCAATTTTCTTAAGAAAGGTAATGAATCATCCTAATAAAATGTAAAAAAATAAATTTTTAAAATTGTAAAATAACGAGAAACATAATTATCACAAAATTTTACAAAATAATTTTCAGCCTTCTAAAAACATGATTGGATGAACAATGATTAATTGTTTCAATTAAGCGATAAACTGTTCGAACTGGGCTCCCCCTTTAGAAACGTACGCCCCTACTCTGAGCAAAAATTTTTCATCGATAGCGTTTGCGACAGTTTCCCGTTATTTTACAATTTTAAAAATTTATTTTTTTTTATATTTTTATTAGGATGATTCATTACCCTTCGTAAGCGGAGAAATGAAATCAATTCAAGAAAGGGATATCACCACGCGATTCAGCGTAGAAAAACAGTGGTAAGTATTGTGCCGCACTTGAGGTTTACCTTCATCTCAACTTTGGCGCAATCTCTGGGTTGCGCATCTTTGAGCGCTCGCTGAGCGGGCTGCGCGCGTCCAAAAAAAAAAGTTGTCCAAGTAAAATGTTCATAAAATTTGACGTAGAATCTGAATCTGCAATAATAAATGGGGGTTCTTATTTGAAAAAACAAAGTTGATCTTGATTGCACACTGCGCAATTTTGTCAATTTTGAATTCTACGCAAAAAATTATGAAGAATAGCGTTAATCCGACTTTTTTTCTTACAGTATTAGAGAAAATAAGTGGGGGGAGCGTAGTTACTTGGACACCCTGTATACCTACTTGTGAGACGAGGAAAAACCCGCAGATAGAGCGATAGACAGGCGAAACGGAACCAGAGTGGTTCTGGAAGCCCTGAAACTGAAAATTGGAGCGACATTTTTGATTTTCCGGAACCAACACGAGTCAAGCTCCCCTAGTGAGCGGGCTATGGTTAGGTGAGTAGTAACTGTGTACCTATATTTTCATTTTCCGGCTAAATTGCATACAGTGACCGGATCTGTTTTCACAAGCCTGTTCGGTTCTGGTAAAGGGTAAAGTTTAATTGGGTAGTTACCTCTGGAAAGCTTTCTTTGAACTCTACCTGCCCCACAAACATTTTGGTTCTGAAAACTTGAAAGGGACTCATTATTCGAAACCATTCGAACTCAAATTTACAAGAACCCTTTACTTAGGTCATAAATTATTTGCTCATCGTTCTACGTACTACTTCGAATTATATTCGATAATATTTGATAATTCCGTGAGGTGTTTTAGTAATTAATTAATTATTTTGGATCACAAAGTACGTATTTATAACGAGGTTATCTTATGAATGAAATACGTGAAATCTCACAAACAGTCAATGATTCGCAAAAGCACGTTCTCGAATGGCAATCGGTCGAGATAACCAACGTGTCAACTTGCTCGGTTGAGTGTGCTGCTCTCTCAATCTAGACATGATATCATCTTCAGGGCTTAAAATCGACCTAACTCAAAATGACCAAAACTTGAGATGTTACAGCAAGTCCATGACCAGTCCGATTAGTCTCAAACGAGAAGAGAGCTGATCAGAATTCGTTCGGATTTTGATCAGTATGAACCGACAAAATCGATTTTCTGCAATACTTTTCTTTTCAACATTTGAGGATAGTTTAGTTTATTCAGATGTAACAGCCTACAATAAGGCAAACAACAGTCATATATTACAATTAAAAAAAACCAACGAATCCAGCCAGGAAGGGTGTGAGAAAAATATTAAAAAAATAATAATAATAATAATACAACTTATGAATTATGAAAATTATCCAGTGGGTGGAGGCTGCGCAAGCGGGCCCCCATAGTAGGATTGACCAAAACTTGAGATGTTACAGTTGATCAGAATTTGTTCGGATTTTAACCAGTATGAACCGGTGTCCGACAAAATCGATTTTCTGCAATACTTTCCTTTTCAACATTTCAGGACAGTAAAAAGTAAAAGTAGGATTCTCATATTATATGAGAATCACTATAATAGTGGACAGTAAAAAGTAAAAGTAGGATTCTCATATTATATGAGAATCACTATAATAGTGGTAGCCATTACTTTGTAGTTACAGCTGGGTGAGGGGAGGATTAAGAAGGCTGGTCCTCGTTTTATAGTTTACTCGAGTACTTTCGCCGGGTAGGCATCATCAGGAGCTACAATCGAATTAAAAACCAACTTGTACATCTTAGTAGGTAGTTTAAGTTGCATATTATTGCTATTATAAGTATTCAAGTATAAAAAGTATTTTTCAAGTGCATTTTGGTTTTATTAACCTTTATCGTTAGAATATTAAAAAATTTTTTATAAAAACAAAACACATATATTTAAGATTAATGTTTAGATAGTCTATATGATGATAGATAATCATGTGGTCAATGTGGTTGGTGCATACCTTAACTGTCTAGTGGATGGGGGTTCACTTTTCCCTTGGTTATACATGGTAATAATCATTCGGCTGAATTTCCATTTGTCATAGGGGCTTGCGAATCTATAATTTGGAAATATGGTATGTATTAATTTGAGGGGTTATTGAGTGGATAACTCTTATTGGGGTAATTGATGAATTGCTACTCACTTGCTGCTTAGGGGTGGGAAATTTGAGATTCTTCTCTTGGTTTGCCTTATTCGTCATTCCAGAATTTTTTTTGGTATTTTCCTTGTGCACTGGAAGGGGGTTATAGGGTAATTATTGGTATATTATGTATAGTTATGTATAGTTTAAGGTTATTACTTGAGGTTAAGTTTTTGTTTTGAAGCTTACTTTTTTGCATGTTGTAGATATGGTCATCCTTATATGGGTCACCAGAGCTCCCTGCTTGGGAATCATTCTTTGGCACTATGATTGAAAACCAAGGAAGGGGTATTATTTAAAATAGCCAGTGGAAAACGAATGAAAAACGGAATGAAGAATAAGGCAAACCAAGAGAAGAATCTCAAATTTCCCACCCCTAAGCAGCAAGTGAGTAGCAATTCATCAATTACCCCAATAAGAGTTATCCACTCAATAACCCCTCAAATTAATACATACCATATTTCCAAATTATAGATTCGCAAGCCCCTATGACAAATGGAAATTCAGCCGAATGATTATTACCATGTATAACCAAGGGAAAAGTGAACCCCCATCCACTAGACAGTTAAGGTATGCACCAACCACATTGACCACATGATTATCTATCATCATATAGACTATCTAAACATTAATCTTAAATAGATGTGTTTTGTTTTTATAAAAAAATTTTTAATATTCTAACGATAAAGGTTAATAAAACCAAAATGCACTTGAAAAATACTTTTTATACTTGAATACTTATAATAGCAATAATATGCAACTTAAACTACCTACTAAGATGTACAAGTTGGTTTTTAATTCGATTGTAGCTCCTGATGATGCCTACCCGGCGAAAGTACTCGAGTAAACTATAAAACGAGGACCAGCCTTCTTAATCCTCCCCTCACCCAGCTGTAACTAAAAAGTAGGATTGAGGAAAGTAAATATATATTATTAATAAATTACTTTAAAATAAGATGAATCCTTTTCTCTCTCATCCTGCATATTTTCCTTCCTTGTTCTTTCCCTACCAATTTACTTGGAAGAATCCTATGATCCCTCCTAATAGATCCTCCTTCATCATTTCACATAGAGTGTTATAAAAATAAAACTAGATTCACAACAAAACAAATTAAAATAATCAAAAATAATCGGTTGAAAATTACCTTGACTGGAGTGCAGACTAGAACGAGGAGAAGATCAGCCGAAGCTAAGGATGCCAGAAACGTATTCGTGATGCTTTTCATGCGTCTGTATTTGGATATGGTGATGATAATCAGCAAGTTCCCCGAAATGCCGAGTATCAGCGTGATGGCGTACACGATGGTCGTGGGTATCAACTCGTTCCAGTTGAAGTTATTGACCGAGTCCAAGTAGTCGTACTCATAATCAGTCTCATTGATGGGCGACAGCTGATCTCCCAAAACCGTCGTGTCAGTGCCGTCCATCTCGAAGATCATCGAAGACCACGCACTCACATCACTCGTAAAATCGACCTGAAAACAAAAGCTTCTATCAGCCACGCAACAGCTAGCACTTGATTTGGTAGTAATTCGCCGGTTCTCAACCGTCTTGAAACCGGAAATTGATACACACGTCTTAATTTATGTTTTAGCAAAAATGTATTCTAATATTTCACTAGTCTTTTATTTTGATCTAGATATTGAAGAAAATCGAAACAATGAGTTAAGAGAAAAATAATGCCATGCCAGAAGATATTTTGATAAGTTTGACATTTTTATGGATAGTTTCATATTTTGGACATTTTAATAGTTTGGACATTTCGATACAATGGATATTTTGATAGTTTTAAAATGTTGATAGTTTGGATTTTTTAACAGTTTTTTCAGTGTGATACGGGGGATATTTTGATAGTTTGGGCATGGTGATAAATTGGATTTTTTTACGGTTTGGACATGGTGAAAAACGCTGCAAATCATTGCTCAAAGGTTTATTATTTTATGTATAGATCATCCTTCTGTATAGATCACTGGTTCTCCATCAATAGCACCTACCACCATCTGTATTCTCCCTTGACCTTCCTTCTCAAATTTCAGCTCCTGCGTTCAATAGGATTGAAAATGGCTTCGGAGCTCACTCAGCTGATCAGTGATCAGAAGAGTGAAGAAGATCTCCTCGAATGCTGGAGACGCCTGGAAGAGCACTTCCATTCAATAGGATTGAAAATGGCTTTCGAGCTCACTCAGCTGATCAGTGATGTGAGGAGTGAAGAAGATCTCCTCGAATGCTGGAGACGCCTGGAAGAGCACCTCCATTCAATAGGATTGAAAATGGCTTCGGAGCTCACTCAGCTGATCAGTGATGTGAGGAGTGAAGAAGATCTCCTCGAATGCTGGAGACGCCTGGAAGAGCACTTCCATTCAATAGCATTGAAAATGGCTTCGGAGCTCACTCAGCTGATCAGTGATCTGATCAGTGAGCAATGATTTGCAGCGTTTTTTACCTACAAACATAGTTTTACCTACCAATTTTTTTTTACCTACCAACTATTGGTAGGTACTACCTACCACACTATAATGGCTTCACACCTTCACAATCAAGTTTATTAGAAAGAACTAAACGCTTCACACTCGATTCGAAAAATAGAAAGCTTGATATGGAAATTTGATTACTGGTTAGGCAAAACTGAATACAACTCGAAGAAATGAACAGCGATCGCATTTTAGTCAGATAAAATTTGAACGGCGATTAGACCTCTTTTGCGATTCACACTCATGATTCTGTTTTATCGAAGGAAAACCTTCAAATACTCGTAGGGACCGGACGGTTTGTCCTACAGAGCTCCGGGTGGTCTCAAAAATTTTTAAAAATTCTGTACTATTTGAAATTGGTGAAAAAACGATACCTTTATTTCGAGAGTTTTCGAGCTAGGGCACTCTTGAAAATTTCAACCCTTAATTTTCACCCCTTAGAAGTGACCTACATCAACCAAAAGCTTCGCGGCACAACTAGACCCCAAATGGAGCCCATATACCAAATTTGAACCAAATCGGTCCAGTGTTGCTAAGAAAAGTGCCGCGTACGGCGTACGGCGGACGGACGGAAATTTTTTTATTCGATTTTCGGATTCTACGTACCTTGAAACGTAAAACATCAAATTTTGAGGGGGGGTTAAACTTTTTTTTTTCTTGCTCGATTCCAAAGGCTTATTATTGAAAATAATAAACCAAAATTGGAAATTTTGATAGTTTATAATTGGTAGTTTGGGTATTTTGATAGTTATATTTTTTGTAGTTTGGATACTTTGATAGTTTTTACAGTGAGATACAGGGGATTTTTTGATAGTTTGGTCATGGTGATAAATTGGATATTTTTATAGTTTGGACATGGTGATAAATTGGATATTTTGATTGTTTAAAGTTGGTAGTTTGGCCATTTTTATAGTTTATACGAGTACATTGTGATACAGGGGATATTTTGATAATTTATAAATGTTGGTAGTTTGGGTAATTTGATGGTTTGGACATTTTGATACATTGGATATTTTGATGGATTGGATCTTTTGATACATTGGATATTTATTTTTGGATTTTGGTACTTTTATAGTTTGGACATTTCGAAATATTGGAAATTTTGATACTTAGAATTCTCAAGAATTGTGCTGGACATTTTGATACATTGGATATTTCAATGGGGACGTTTCGATACTCTGGATATTTTGATAGTTGGTAGTTTGAATATTTGATGGTTTGGACATTTTGATACATAGGATATTTTCATAATGTTGGTCATTACGAGACACTGGACGCGTTGATCTATCGAACATTTTTTTTTATATTGAATAAGTTTACAAATTATGTTGAACATTATGGTACATTGTATAGGTACTTTTATAGTTCGGACATTTCGAAACATTGGAAATTTTGATACTTGGAATTCTCAAGTATAGTGCTGGACATTTTGATACATTGGATGCTTCGATATGTGGGGACGTTTCGATACTCTAGATATTTTGATAGTTTATAGTTGGTAGTTTGAATATTTTGATGGTTAGGACATTTTGATAGATGGATATACTCATAATGTTGGTCATTACGAAACACTGGATAATTGATCTGTTCGGACATTTTGTTATATTGAATAAGTTTACAAATTATGTTGAACATTTTGAAACATTAGCTAGGTACTTTTATAAATTGGACATTTCTAAAAATTGGATATTTTAATAGTTTTGGACATTTTTTACTTAGAATTCTTATGTATTGTGCTGGACATTTTGATACATTGGATATTTCAATGGGGACGTTTCGATGCTCTGGATATTTTGGTAGTTTGAATATTATGATGGTTAGGACATTTTGATAGATGGATATTCTCATAATGTTGGTCATTACGAAACACTGGATAATTGATCTGTCGGACATTTTGTTATATTGAATAAGTTTACAAATTATGTTGAACATTTTGGAACATTAGATAGGTACTTTTATAGATTGGACATTTCTAAACATTGGATATTTTAATAGTTTTGGACTTTTTTTAGTTAGAATTCTTATGTATTGTGCTGGACATTTTGATACATTGAATATTTCGATATGTGGGGACGTTTAGTCTGGATATTTAGAGAGGTTAGAGATTTTGGTACCCGTGCAAACATATTCAAATATCTCAACAGATATCCACCAGCTTTGGTTCGTTGGTGCAGAGGTAAAATGTTATTTTAATACGAGTATTATATGCAATTTTAAACGTTCTGAACCGCTGTAGATGGGAATTTTCGCATCGAGTTCATTAACGTCCTGAATGAAGGATTTGCGACTAAGGGCCTAAAACTGATCAAAGGCTGTCTGAACATGTCTGAAGGCTCAAGACAAGTGACAACTATAGGCTCAATCCCTCCCACGACCCAAACTTAGCCACGAACAACACAGCCTATTTCTGGAATCAATCTTCCATATTATCAATCCATTCGGGAAACCCTTTTGAAATTTTCGAACGTTTGAAACGACTCGATGGACCATCGCGTGATTTCAGCAGAATTGAAATTGGTTGGAAAATCAACGTCGAGGGTTTTTTCTGTTTGTTCACTAGGTCGGCAGTTCCTTCCCTCTTTTCTGCCCCCGAATAAACGTTGAGCTGCGGTCAACCGACCGGTAAATTCGAGATGGCCGCAGGCAACTAAAGTCAGACCAGCTGGAATAACCAGGTAAGGTTGCACATCGCCGCTAACAGGAAGGAAAGCGAATAGGAATAAGTAGGTATCTTCCCTCCTTAATTGAACTTCCGACTCCACTGTCCGGACAGAACGACAGTTTATACAGGGTGTAAGCCTAACTGGTCTGCCATACGGTACCAGTCGATTCTACTACTAATTTGCAACAAAAAATGTCCCCTAGCGATTGTTTTTTAAACCCTTCGTTTTCGAGTTATTTTAACTTTAAACTTTTTTTTCGTGATTTTGACCTTATGTCATTAAATCGGTCATAACTCCATTAATTTGCTGTGTAAATTACAATTTGAGGACACCGTTGGAAAGAGCATTAAATTTACTATCGGATAGATGCCTTAACTTCTTTTTGAGTCAAGGTTTGAGACATGAAAACGTCCTCTAAAAAGAGAATTTTACGTAATTTTGAAAACCTCGCATTTTTTCAATCTCAAATTGAACTACGAGAACCCATACTTTTTCAAGATGCAAGAACAGTGAAAACTGCGCCAGAATTCCAGCTTTCCAACGGTATAATCAAAACATATTCTACAACCGAATTTAGGGGAGAACTTTGTGTTTGAACGCAGAAAAACGTGCATTTTTTCAACGAAATCGGCGCTCTGGCCTCCTGTTTCCGGAGGCCTCGCGGTCCACTGCGGCGCCGACCCCCCCACTGCTATCGTCCGACCCCTCAGATCGACTAGGCGAAACGCCAATTTCGTTGAAAAAATGCACGTTTTTCTGCGTTCATTCCCAAATTTCTCCCCTAAATACGGTTGTAGAATATGTTTTGATTATACCATTGGAAAGCTGAGATTCTGGCGCAGTTTTCACTGTTCTTGCATCTTGAAAAAGTATGGTTTCTCGTAGTTCAATTTGAGATTGAAAAAATGCGAGGTTTCCAAAATTACGTAAAATTCTCTTTTTAGAGGACGTTTTCATGTCTCAAACCTTGACTAAAAAAAAAGTTAAGGCATCTATCTGATAGGAAATTTAATGCTTTTTCCAACGGTGTCCTCAAATTGTAATTTACATAGCTAATTAACGGAGTTATGACCAATTTAATGACTTAAGGTCAAAATCACCAAACAAAAGTTTAAAGTTAAAATAACTCGAAAACGAAGGGTTTAAAAAAAAATTGCTACGAGACATTTTTTGTTGCAAATTAGTTTTAAAATTGACTGGCACCGTATGGCAGACTAGTTAGGCTTACACCCTGTAGAGTTGTAAGATCTAAAATTTAAGAATACGAAGGTGTGAACTACTTTCTGCTAAGTTCAACTTAGGGCTATGGTGGAAGGCCACTTAGTGTGATTCTCAAAAAATAGATGGCGTTGGTGGCGGGATTAGAAGTTTTTAAGGTTTTCCTCCAATAATTATGAACTTTTTTTCAATCGGAAAATGCGAATGTGCTCTGATCTTATAGAAGAAGGTAGCTCTAATTGTAGTTTTTCCATGTAGTATTCCACTTCAATTTTGATAAATTTCTATCATCTACACCCCAACCCACATAATCCCTGAAAAAGTCATCGAATTCGGACAATAACATCGAATAGTAGGGCACGTTACGTAGATTTGCTGACACAGACTGACTCGAAACCAAAATGGTAAAGGAAGGTCAAAAACATAAAACGTGAGCGGAAATTTTGATTTTAGAGAATCTTTTGTTTTAAACTTGAAAAGTTGAAATAAAACGGAAAAGCCAATAGCCTGATGGCGTAGAATAAAAAAAAACCTTGAAAAGTTACCTATATCAATGCTTTCGCTACCTTGGTAGACTCAGAAGCAAAAATAATAAGGTTTCAGCGTTTCGGACACATATCTCTAAGTTCAGAAAATTTCTAGTGATCGGTCTCTTTTCAATGAAATTCAATGTAGATTTAGAATCAGAAATGAAAACGGCGGTTCTCATTCGGAAATTAAAACCAACAAATGGCATACATTTTTGATAGGTTTGTCACCATCAAAATTAATTAGTTTCTTGTGTTCCCCCTCAGATAATACAGATGAAGAGAGAGAAAGTTTACTGAGTTCAACAGATTATTCAACAGTCGGATTCCATTCCAACAGGGAAAGAGTTCCAAATTGGCTCTGGGAAGTCGTTTTGTGTTGCGGTTCAAAATGGCCGCCCTCAGCAGGCCATAATTATTCATGAGAATCCGGTTCTTCCAGCAAACACGACCTTTTCGTGAAGTGTTATAAATATGAGAAGCACTCGCAGAGATGTTTTTGATGGGATTCCACTCTTCTCGCCTTCAAGATTCCGTATGACACGTTATTTCCCTTAACAAAATCCCCACTTGGGAAAACCGTGTAATTCGGTGCAAACACCGAAAATACACCCTGTATTCCGCCGAGAAATACAGGGTTCAACGTTTTAGACTTCTTCCGTTTGAAAAGCCCTGAGAAACACGGTTTCACGAAGTGTGTCAGTAGAATCGGGTGGAGGTGAGAGTAGGTTTCAAAGTTTCTATCCCCGAATACGGTCAGCTACTCAGCAGGGGTATTTTAGTGGAATTTAGGGATACCATTCAACCGAAATCCTTTCGCTCAGGTTTCAAAGATTCCTACAACAACCATAGTAGTATAATTTGACTCATAGTCCCTCGACGCTGCCTCCCAAGTTAGTTTGCAGTGGCACCACGTAATGTTGAAAAAAAAAAAAATGCTCTTCAAAATCAAAATTTCCACTCGCGTTTTACGTTTTAGACCTTCCTGAACAATTTTGGTTCCGTGTCTGTCTGTGTGTCTGTCATGAAATCCTTGTAACGGGCATAACTATAGGAAGTTATTGTCCGATTTCGATGATTTTCAGGGATTGTACGGGTTGGCATGTAGACGGTCCCCTATAAAAATCATCACCCCCGGAATGATAGTAGCTGCTGCGCATGCGCAAACGTGAATTCCTTGTAACGGCCATAACTTCCAAATTTTCCATCCGATTTCGGTGCAATTTTCAGGGATCATGCGGATAGGGGTTCCCCTATGAAAATCACGGTCGATGTCCCCTATAGATGGACCCCTATGAAAATCACGGCCCCCAAATTGACAGTAGCCTCTGCACTCGCGCAAATGTAAAATCCTTGTAACAGCTAAGTATAACTCCTACATTCTTCATCCGAATTTGATGAAATTTTGTAGGATTGTTCTAATTGGCTTGTAGACGGTTCCCTACGAAAATCATTGCCTCCAGACTGATAGTACTCACTGCTTATGTGCAAATTATTCCTTGTAACAGCCATAACTTCTACATTACTCATCCGAAATTTTAAGGTTCATGATCCGTACACGGATTGGGCTGTAGATGGTCCTCTATGAGGGTAGTGGAAGGTACTTAGAGATTGGTGTTTTGAGAATAACTACTATGCATCGAATCATCCATACAATCGGGTTATGGATACGAGAAAGCCATGTGCCACACCCACTTGGCATTTTCTAATAATATCATTTATTAACCTATTAAAATACCTACTTTCCTTTCTCAAGTGTGTTCAGAAAAGTAACTTCTTCCATGTGGAGTGGGCAGTTTAGTTTCCTTATTTACAGTGGGCATTGCAATGAGATTAGCCCACATCTACCAGAATCTATTATGATATAACTCATACTACGATAATCGGGAAAAATAATAGTTTTGCGCACATCACTTCTTGTTATGAAAGCAGTAGAAATCGTTTTATGTGGGAAAAGTTGGTCATCGGCGGGACTCGAATCCACAAATTTCTGGTCAGTAGACAGTTGTCATTAGGCCACGAAAACCACCTGGGAAGGACAGTTGCAGGTCGTAGGTTCAAGTCCCACCGGATGTCATCTTTTCCCACCTAAAACATTTCCCAAAATTTTCATAATGAAAATTTAATACACTTAAGGAGGTCTGATTTTAAGGTCAATCTATTTGCTGAAAAATTCTAACACTTATTCCGAAGAACTATCGTGACAGAAGTGCTGATCAACGATTTGTCGTCAGCAAACAATATTATCCAATCTGATATTACAGAAGGCACATCATTACCTAATGAAAATATAAAAACATAAAGAGCCCAAAATTGACCCTTGCTGGAGATCTACCCTGTAAATAATAAATCCTATCTAATCTGTCGATATACTAACGCCTGAGGTTGATATTTCAGGTAAGTACCGAGTAATTATATTGCCCTTCTATCGTCACCACACTTTCAGTTTCCACACCATAAAATGGTAACTTTCAATTATGAGAAATGTTGGGAGAGAAAGAATCATTTCTACAGTAGCCTTAAGGGGGTCTCAGTCGGTCGCCGTTCGTTTTTAGTATTTCACCAAATTGAAGGGGCAAAAAGTTAAAAAGTTGTACTTAAATTGGAAATTTCAAAGGATTTTAGAAATTCATTAGTGCACGGACCTAGGGAATTGAAAAACTGAATTATTGCCGCTGGAATCATCAAAATCGAACAATAATAATTATTGCCAGATAAAAATGGCAATTATTGCCAGATAAAAATGGGAAAAACTCCTGAATAAAACGGTTATTCCCATGTTTTTCCCATATTCATCTGGCAATTATTGTTCGATATTGATGATTCCAGCGGCAATTTTTCAGTTTTTCAATTCCCAAGCCCTATGCACTAATGAATTTCTAAAAGCCTTGAAAATTTCAAATTTAGGTACATTTTATGGGAAAAAGATAACTGAATTAACGGTTTTTCCCATTTTTCTCTGGCAATTATTGTTCGATTTTGATGATTCTAGGGGCAATATTTCAGTTATTTAATTTCCTAGGCCCGTGCACTAATGAATTTCTAAAATCATTTAAAATTTTCAATTCAAGTACAACTTTTTGCCCCTTCGATATGGCTAAATACTGAACCGGAACGAGGAATGAACGTCGGCCGACTGAGACCCCTTCAAGGATCCTGTAGTTTGAACCAATTTTTGAGCTCCATATCAGCTCTTCAGTGTGTGTGTGTGTGTGTTCAAGGACATTACAAGAGACTTTGCCGTAGGTACTTCCCTAAAACCAGAAAGTTTGGAATTATCTAAGCACTGGATATAATTTACTTCTTTTCATAATTTTTATTATTAACAAGCTTGTAATTAGGATGTCACCAATGTACTCTTGATGTATCCCCATTTATTTCGTATCAGAGGAGGCTTCTTCAGTGGCCCCTTGATTCCTACTCTCACACATGTTATGATAGGCATGTTATGATTGATTAAGGGAAATTCTTGGGTAGGATTGTAGGATTCTTACAATTTAAAGCAAGCCAAAACCTGACAATTCATATGTTTGTTCTGAATAAAGCTTCGTTCTGGCGATTTTCTTTCAATGAAGAACAATCTAAAGGAGATACATACAATAAGTTCGATTGTAACTTGAAACTTCTTCTTCCTGTTTCTTCGTGAAGCTTCAAGTTTTCATCAGTCATTAATTTTGATTGAATTCCGTTTGCCACGGACGAAGAAGCGGTTCTAAGTTCCTCAAGGAAGTATAATCGACTCAAGACATGGAAGGAAGTTGAAGGAATCCAGTGAAATTAATTGAGTTCAATTGTCTGAGTAAGTTCTTATTTAGTATCAACCGGAGTCGTTCTCAGAGAGCAGTATTGGTACAAAGCGGTCTTAGGTACATACGGAGGTTTCTAATTACGGAAAGGAATCCAATTCATATTTCTCTGTTCGACAATATCAACGAACAGAATAGAAGGTCTTCAAGTTCAAGAAACATCTTTCAACTACATCACAATGCTACTATCTTACTCTTTCATATAAATATATTGAATAATATTATAATTTGACAAAAAAAAACACTATTTTGAATGTTGTTGGGGGTATTGACCCAAAACTGATAACTGTGTTTTTCAGCTCAGGTTCAATTCGCGAGGTACCGTCAATAATGAGTTGTTCGTTTTTTGGATGTGGATAAAACTCCAATTATCAGAGGCAATTACAATCGAATTCAAGATACCTGAGTCTCTTGAGCTGTTAAACGTGATTAGAAATCAAAGTTTAAATAATTAATGATATCACTCTTTGGTTTTATAATATAAAAGGTAGATATTATCTACCTTATACGTCAAATTTTTCAAAGCTAAACTCATTTTTTCCAAAAAAAGGAAGTTCCTAAAGAACGGCAACTTAAAATCCGAAATTTTGCATGCTATGTTGAATTTAATGTAATGATAGAAGAATTATAAGAATCATAATAAGAATCATAATTTGAAGAAAAATACGATTTCTCTAGCGTATTCATTTATTCACGAAATTAAGTTTTGTTGAGGCTCTTCAGGTCTGCTGTCTGGAAGGTCTCAGAAGAGCCCAATCTGCAGTACGTGGAAGTCCTAATATTCTTGGTACCGTCTGTTCCGTAATCTCCTTTTGGAACTTGGAACTAGAAGAGGAAGAGAGTGAGAACTTTTTTGTTTTGAATAACATGCTGCTCTTGGAATGAAATTACTTGGAAACTAATTGTCTCCAATTTCTGTGAACCCCTAAGCCTCTCCAAAATCCATATTTGGTCACGGATATCGCGTCCGAGTCCATCGAGGTAGCGGGAGCATTTTTCTCCCTTTTTAAGGTTACAAAAAATCTGCCAAGTGGATGTGGCACTCAGTTTCCTCGTATCCATTACTCGATTGTCGTATAGACGATCTGATGCTTAGTTGATGATCACAGAAATCCAATCCCCAAGTAACTACCACTACCCTCCAAATTTTATGATCACATGACGACTACATTTATAGGGAACCATCCAGAATCGCAATTACACAACCCTTAAAAATTCCATTAAAATCAAATAGAAACTGAAGAAATTGTGTTTTTTTAAGGATTCTACGTTGGCGCAAGCGCAGTTTCTTCCATTGAATTGACCATGATGGGATTCACAGGGAACGACCTAGAGTCTCATCCGTACTATTTCCTTGAATTCAGAAGGAAAATGTAGAAGTTACTGCTATTACAAAAAAAATTTACGTTTACGCATGCGCAAAATATACTTGGAGGCTATGATTTTCATAGAGGACCATCTACACATATCGGATCCAAAGTATCGATGTCCAAAAATATCGGATAGTGCAGTATTGATACTAAAATATTGAGTATCGGTACGAAAGTATCGATATTTTGAAATATCGAGTATCGATACCCATCACTAATCAGTGCTCCTCTGATTTCCAATCGGATACCAATTGACGCATCGTTGCAGTCTCAAACACTATTTCTTGGCTCGCAGCTTTCTTTACCTAATCTTCTACTCTCCTTATTGTACATGGGTCACAGCATCCCGTGACGCCTAATTCGTCTGTTCAACATCGACATTTCATCCGTGAGTACCTACATACTTACCTATGTCCCAGAGCCTACCTCCCAGCAATGTGCTAACAGATGTCTTGAGGAACATTTGTCGTTTAAAGTGTGGACATCCAAGGCAGACCTATTCCAGAACCTCTTCAACAGCATCTACCTTGTATACCTACTATCTACCTCTATTTCTTCTACTGCATCTCTACCAGCTCTTATTCCTGTCGCCTCGACAGCTATAGGACTCGTCTTGTGCATCAGGACTTTGGTTCTCAACTCGTCCGGTCAGCCCTATCCTATTTATCTATTTTAGATTCCTATCATTCAAAGACAGTATCTAAACCTATTGCATGATAGGTACCTACCTACTTACCTGAAATCTATGTTTAAAAGGGAGCGCTCCACCTAAGTAGGAATTTCTTACTACGTACTGCAAATATATACATCCTATTGCACGTACATATTCATTTATTTACCATTTACGCCAGATCCACCTCTGGGCCTGTATCAAGGCCGCTTGATATAGTTTCTCTGCTTTTCATCATTCTATCTTTCTCATACAAACGTGTAGATGGTTCTCTATGAAAATCCCCCCCCCCCTCCCCACCCAGATCGATAGTAGCCCCAGCGCAAGCGCAAACGAAAATCCTTGTAAATACCGTAACTTCTACATTTTTCAACCAAATGGGGTGTGTGCCTGGGTCGGAAAAACTGTTTATTGTTATTTTTAACCTAAACTATACCTGATTCTTAGAATTTTGACACCAACCGCGACCTTCTAGCGTGAGAAGACCTTTTTCTATGATTTTTCAAAGTGTCGAATGTTTATGACAGGTCATAAACGACCGGTACCAGGCTGTCCGTGTCGAAAACTCCATTTCAGAATTTAGGAATCTCGCTGTTTCTGTAATTCAGGGTAGCGTCCTAGGACCTACATTGTTTCTGATTTTTATCAATGATCTACCGCAGCACACGAAAAATTTCAGCGTTTTGTTTGCGGATGATTCCACGGTGTTGTGTGCCATGTGACATCAGCACGTTGAAATTGAAGTGTGCCATGTCTGTTGATGTTATTTCTAACTGGTTTAAATTGAACGGCTTGGCCGTAAATGACAAAAAGACTCAACAGATCTTCTTTGGCTTGAGGGATTTGTCCTCTATAGATAGAAATCCGGTTCACATGAACACATTAGGGGTCTTGGTGGATCCAAAATTAAATTGGAAGGACCATTGTGATAGGTTAAATAAATCTTTAGACAGCATAATATTCCTACTGCGCAGGTTATCTGACTACCTGTCCAAAAATGCCGTAATTGCAGCTTATCATGCGGTCTTCCACAGTCGTATGAGTTACTGCATTCTATGCTGGGGCCATGCCCCGTCGGCCAAGATTATTTTTGGATGCCAGCGTAGAGAGATTCGAGCTGTAACCCGTCTAAACTATAGGGCCGACTGCCGAGCAAAGTTCATTGACTTAAACATTTTGACATTGCCAGGCCAATACATCCTAAGGTGTCTGGTGTACGTATACAAAAACCGCTCTGAATTCCCAACACCTTCTCATAAATATGACACACGACATGCACGTATCCTATCGCTACCTGCATGTAGGCTGAATGCGGCAAGAAACTCTATTGGTTGGTGGGGGCCAATATTGTTTAATGGACTTCCTTATAAGATTCAGAATTTGGGAAATTTGAGTATTTTTAAAGCTGCCAGTAAGGGTATTCTTTTGAGCATGGCGCCGTATGACCTAGATGAATACTTTGACAAGATAACAAAACTTTAAATTATATGTTCTACTTAATATTTATGACGTGCATCTGACGGAGGAAGTTTTATAAACGTACTCTGTTCAAATCACGCTTAATTTTATTATACTAGGTTAGTTCTGGTAGTGATATTTTTCTGTGGTACTAGTGTAACTGTATTGTGATGTTAGGATTAGGGTATCTAGGTGCATTTTTAATTTTACTGTGTGTGTTGAGTAATATATTTTATATGAGTGTTAATTTTTTAATATGTAATTATTGTTGAATTTGAAATTTGTTACTTCTCAGTTTTTATTCTCGTAGTCACTCGAAAAATTGCTTAATGTGCCTATTTACCTGTTATCCTGTTCACATCTTGTTGCATAAATACTTAAATTTACCTATTGTTCCTACCGAAATCTGACTATTGAAATACCATTATTGGTTTTGTTCGATAAAAAACTTCATTCATTATGACGTCACGTGGGCTGGGGGTCCCGCCCAGGGAGGGGCGCGTGACGTCATAAACATTCGAAACTTTGAAAAATCATAGAAAAAGATCCACTCATCCAAAAAGAGAACGGCTGGTGCCACAATTCTCAGGATGAGGTCTACTTTCGATTAAAAATTTAAAAAACAATCAGGCCCATTTGATGAAATTTTCAGGGATTTTGTGGTTGTGACACCTGACGGTCCCTTATCAATCGTGATCTGATCATTGTTGGCTACTGCGCATGCGATTACAATGGGATTTTCAAGGACTGAGTGGTTATGACTCTGGATGAATCTAATATGCATCGGATATATCTATGGATACGAGGATTTATAATTAGTTTTGGAACTAAAATTTTAATATTGATGCTACATAGTGGTACTGACTATCCTTGACTCGGAGACGTTCTTATAGTCTTTCAAAGATTTGTATTCGAGGGTAGAATGGCTCTGTCCGAGAACCCCTTGAGGAAAGTAAAAATGTAATGGCTGCTGAATTATGAGGGTGGGAGGTAAGTACATACCGAGACCTGCTGGATCCGATGTTCAAATTGAAAAGCACTACAGCTCCCCCAAGAGACCAGGTGCTTGTTGTGAATCTTATTAAATCTCATAGTAACGTGGGTGGTTCCCGCCGAAAAAAAAGTAACACCTGGTTCAGAAGCGAAAGAAAGAGAGAACGGACGAGTTTTTAATATTCCGCCACCTGCGACAATATTGACTCGGGCGAATAGCGGCTCGAGAAATTAAATCATGCCGAGTCGTGTGTACTTCGATTATGTTGAAATGTTTGACTGATACAAGTTTGACGAGGATTAATCTCGAAAACAAAGACCACACTGACGACCAGGGTGGCCACGCCGACAGGCTATGTCGGGAAAATTGGAAACCTGAAAGACAAGTTTGTCACAGAAAATTGAAATCTGAGAAATGGAAGACAACAATAATGAAGTGATGAAATTCACATGTTCATTTTGTATGAAACCAACTACTGAATGTTTTCATGTTTTGTTCTCATTAAGAATAAAAGCAGTATAAATCAATAAATTCCCAAAGAAACATTTTAGATTAATTTCAGCATTTTTGACTTCATATTTGTTTACTTCATAAGGTAGATATTCCTATTGGGCTTAAAAAGTCATAAAAAGTGATAAATTTTATTTTGCTTCCGAGTCTACCAAGGTAACGGAAGCTTTGTTTTCACTTTTCAAGGACGAAAAAAAAAGTTCTCCAAAATCAAAATTTTCACTCCCGTTTTGCGTTTTAGACCTTTCTGAACAATTTTGGTTCCGTGTCTGTCTGTCTGTCATGAATTCCTTGTAACGTGCATAACTATACGAAGTTATTATCCGATTTCTATGAAATTTTCAGGGATTGTGCGGGTTGGTGTGTAGACGGTCTCCTAAGAAAATCATCATCCTCGGACTGATAGAAGCGACTGCGCATGCGCAAATGTGAATTCCTTGTAACGGCCATAACTTCTACATTTTCCATCCGATTTCAATGAAATTTTCAGGGATGTTACAGATTAGTATTTAGATGGTCCCCTATGAAAATCGTAGAGAATGGTTTTTCATAGAGGGATTCATTCATAGAGGGATGGTCCCCTGTGAGAATTTCAAATCCTATTCATTACATTACTAGGCCTCAATAGCTCAGAGGTAGCGCATAGAACTGTCCCGGGTTCGAATCCCAGCCGAGGCTGCGTATTTTTTTGATCCAATCACATACATCTACTCACTTAATTTTTCATCCGAATTTGATGAAATTTTCTAGGTCTGTCTAGATTAGCGTGTAGATGGCCGTCCGTCAGCCGTACGTGGCACTTACCACAGTTCGCAAACCGATTTTTATGAAATTTGGTAGGTAGGCTCCATTTGGGGTCTAGTTGCGCCCCGAAGCTTTTGGTTAATGTAAGTCACTTCTAAGGGTTAAAATTTTTTGAAAACGCCCCAACTCAAAAAAATGTTGATATAAAGGTACTTACTTATTGTTTTTCCATCAATTTCAGATAGTACTGAATTTTTAGAATTTTTAGTGACCATACGGAGCTCTGTAGGACAAACCGTGCGCTCCCTACGAGAACTTAAGGGTTGGACTTACGATAAATAAGAAACTCGAGTGTGAATCGCAATAAAGCCTAATATCCGTTCAAATTTTAGCTGACCGAAATGCGATCGATGTTTTTCTCCATGTTGGTTGGTTTTAACAATGGCGAAGCCGTGTTCTTTGCAGACGAGTGATCTATGTAGAAAAAATAATAAACCTTTCTGTAATAATTTGCATCGTTTTCGAGTCTGAGTTGACCGAATCATGCATCCCATCCTCGTCGCCAAAATGAAACACGGCACAGTCGTAAATTAGTGAAGTGAAATAGTGTCAAAGTAAGTCAAAATAGTGGTAGTTGTGTTTGTGAAATCATGGCTGAATGGTTCAAGCCGCCAGGTCAACTTCGCCTTGACGGTGATGTTACTCGTAATTTCAAGGAATTTAGTAGAGAGTTGCAAATGTATTTCACTGCTACTGAAACGCACAAAAAATCTAATGAAGTGCAGGTAGCTAGGTTGCTGAATCTAATTGGACCTGATGCCAGACGTGTTGTAGATTCATTGGACAAACCAAAGAAGACAGTGGCTCAAATTCTTGAGATTCTCGCACAAGAATGTTTGCCTGAACGAAATGAAGTTGTAATTCATTTTAAATTTTTTAAACGAGTGCAAAAGCCTCATGAGCCGTTTGATGAGTGGTATCGGGGGTTGCGTGGTTTGATAGCTGATTGTGGTTTTGGCGTAGCCGAGGAAAAAATTCTGTCGGTGGACAAGCTTCGAGTTGCCTCCAATTTTCGATCATCTGGTACAGGACAACGGATGAAGTTTTCTACGTCTTCATCTTGACAACAGAATGACTCCTCGCGTTCTCCTCGACCGGATAGTTTCTCTGATAGTAAATACATTCGTGATTGCCGTTATTGTGGACGAAATCACCCGATTAATGCGTGTCCAGCGTATGATAAGAGATGTGCTTGTGACGTTATAAGAATTATACAAGTTTATACCAAAAGTGGTTGCTAATTTAATTAAAATATACCAAATAAAACATGCTGAGGGTATATGATTCAAAAACGTTAGCAATCACTCTACTCATGTCTACTGACTCATCAAATACAAATTGTTTCATGCAAATAGCGATTGAAAATTCGGAGTTTCCTAATCTTCGATAGTGAGGAAGGAAAATGATTTAGGAATCTTAAATATTCTTGCACTTGATGCTACTCAATGATTGATGACAATATGTCATCATTAATCACTCAAATAATTTCGCATTTCAATAATTTGATGTTAATATTCCATTTTTAGCCTCGTACCAAGCTCTTAAAACCGAAATTTCTATTCAAACTGGTTTGCTTTTAAAAATATCCTGATTCGTCTCCGTCAGGCAGCGAAGGACCCTTTATTCGAGTGAAACGACGGAGGAAAGCCGAGGTATTTTTTAATATAACTTGATTTAACGTTATCATATTTCAAAAGAAAGAATCGAGATTCCCATCTCGCCCAACTTGTAACCCCACATTCAACCGTTTTAGCCGAAGACATCCTTCATAAAAGGGTTGGTAGTACATGCAATGTTTCAATGATATTTAAAACATTTTTGCCCGCGAGTTTCGAATTATGAGATTTGAAGCCCTGTAATCAATTTTCAGAAGACGCAATCTTCCTTTTAAAGAATTTCAATAAGATTTATCTTTCAAAATCTCGTGAACAAATTGGATCATTGCGTGTTTTTCTACTTGAAAATCCATTCAACTCCCTTACTCGTATTTCTTTCTGAGAATAACTTCGTTTTAGGGGCTGTTGAGTTATGCTTTTCTCTTTTTCAAGCTCTGAAAATTTCATCATTAACGATAAGATCGCTATTTTGGTTTATTATTTTTAATAATGAAAATTTAAAAATTTGTTGGTTTACGTTTCAAGGTACGTAGAATTGAATAAGAATAAGAATCGAATAATAATTTTGCCGTCCGTCCGCCGCACGCGGCACTTATCTTAGTTACGATGGGCCGACCTCCATGAAATTTGGTATAAGCTCCGTTTGGAGTCTAGTTGTGCCCCGAAGTTTTGGTTGATGCCAGTCACTTGTAAAAGTAGAAAAATAAGGGCTGAAATTTTCAAAACTCTATAGCTCAAAAACTTCCAGTATAAATGTATTGTTTTTTATCAATTTAAAATAGTGTCGAACTTTTTGAATCGAATGAGACCACCCAAACCTCGGTAGGGCCAACCGTTTGCTCCCCATGAGAACTTTGGGGTTGGACTTACGATAAATCAGAAACACGAGTGTGAATCGCAAAAGAGGCCTAATCTCCATTCAAATTTTAGCTGACCAAATTCCGTACGTTTTTCGTTTTTAGGACGTCCCACAGTAAGACTTGGGCGTCCTTATGCGATCGATCTGGGGTGAAGGAAGACAACACTCAACAGAAAAAAAAAATAACCACACAGTAATCCGTTTTAGACCATTCTGAATCCAAATCCGCGAAAAAAAACCATAGGTGTATGTCTGTGTGTGTGTGTGTGTGTGTGTGTGTATGTGTGTGTGTGTGTGTGTGTGTAACAAAATCTTGTGTACTCTGCCCAGGCCTTAGTTCTCAACCGATTTTCCTGGTTCTTTTTTTGTTCGTCGCGGAAAACTATCTAGTTGTGCACTACGTCGCCGGAATTTCGAATTTTGCCTTTTAAGGGGAGGAAAGGGGGGGTTAATGCTCGAAAAACGTGCGTTTTTGGGCATAATCTTGTGTACTCTGCCCAGGCCTTAGTTCTCAAACGATTTCCGTGGTTCTTTTTTCGTTTGACGCGGAATACTATCTAGTTGTGCACTACGGCGCCGGAATTTCGGATTTTACTTTTTAAGAGGGGGAAAGGGGGGGTTAATGCTTAAAAAACGTGCGTTTGCGTGCATAATCTTGTAAACTCTGCCCAGGCCTCAATTTCCAACCGATTTGCGTGATTCTTTTTTGTTTGACTAAAATAACTTCCGAGTTGTACGTGATTTTACCAGAGTACCAAAATTCGCAAGGGGAGGGGGTGAGTGGGGGGATAATATTCACAAAATATCCGATTTTTCAATATTTCGGTTCCTTTACTGCTTACTAATTGTACCCAAGCTTTGAAATTGAGGAAAAATTCTCATTATACCTCCGGATTTTCATGAATTATTCTCTGAACCACCATGGAACTAATAGTGGTGCCACCATGGTGCCAGGACTTGGTGCCATGATGCCATAAACCGCTTATTTCGTGTTTTTTTTTTTTTTTTTTTTTTTTTTGTGTTTCACCTTGAATACGGATGTGAACTTCGACGGATTGCCTACCAAAACTAACAGATGAAAGTTCAATGTTACGACGTATTTCCGCTTTGGTGCCAGACTGGCACCATTGTTGGCGTTGGGGGGGGGGGGGGTGAACACGAATTCGCATGTTGGGTATCGTAGATCATGGATTTTAGAATGCTCTTCAGATTCGAGGCTCCCATGCCGCTAGAAATATTAAGGTG
Source organism: Apolygus lucorum (assembly GCA_009739505.2). Taxonomy (NCBI): domain Eukaryota; kingdom Metazoa; phylum Arthropoda; class Insecta; order Hemiptera; family Miridae; genus Apolygus; species Apolygus lucorum. Next base: position 14,816,413 of record CM019169.2, on the reverse strand, counting down.
GATAATGGTGTGGGGGGGGGGGGTCAGTATTTCTTGCCTAAAGTAATAAATAAATTACATCGAGTGAAACAGTTTTATCACTTAACATCTGGTTAAACTGATCTAATGCTTATCCAATGGGACGTCCCCTGGAATGCATGCATTACTAAACAATATGTTTTCGAGTTGTTCTCAGTTTTGCACCCTTAACAACCAGTATTCAAATTTCATAATGAAGGCACCCGCAACTCCCTATTTCTTCGAATTGAGTGTGAAGCGTATATTTTTTAAAATTAAACTTGATTGTGAAGCGAAAATATGGTTGGTAGGTAGTGGCAATGGCAAAGCCGTGTTCTTTGCAGGCGAGTGATTTGTACAGAAAAATAATAAACTTTTGAGTAATAATTTGCATCGTTTTGATATCACTCTATGGGTGGGTTTTACCGCACTGTGATAATCGAGGACTTAAATATTCTTATTAGTCATCAAGTTAGTCAATTCAGATAAATAACAAAAGTGGTCATGGTTGACTATGAGCACAGCGTCTTATTAATACCTAATTACAAAAACCAATTTTAGGTAAGTACGATTTCATCGAACCCACAACCGACCGGAAATCCTACCGCAGAATTTTCTTTTCAGCCAATCTTCTACGCGTCATGTATATCAAATTTTTTACTGCATGAAAGAGAATGCAACGCTATCTCGTTGGTCATCGGCGTACGACCGGGTTTTAAAGGATACTCGCATGATTGCGTTATCCCATTAATGTTTTGAAGCAGGATTCTGCGGGATATGAAGCATATCCCGTTAGATAGCGCTGATACGACATGCTCCATACAAACAACATACGTATGGTTTTTATTTTGCAATCATTCGTGAGGGAGGATTGATCTGAAGTTAGATCCCTATTCGCTGGATGATGTTTGTTTTTTCTTTTCGATTTTGAACCTATCTGGTTATTCTGCTTTGACTCACACATTTAAATATCGAAAATGTGAAAAAGGCGAAGCGTGAATGCAAATATTTATTGGTATTGGAAATGAAGTAATGTTATTACTTCCAATACCAATAAATATCTGCATTCACGCTTCGCCTTTTTCACATTTTTCACATTTTTCCATACATCATAAGTTACAAACATTGAAAGTAACATAGCATTATCGTCCTATGGAACATATTTAACATAATTTTCATACGTCATAAACATTCGAAACTTTGAAAAAATCATAGACAAAGGTATTCTCACGCTAGAAAGTCGCGGTTGGTGTCAAAATTCTCAGAATGAGGTCTAGTTTATATTAAAAATAACAATAAACAGTTTTTCCGACTCATGCGCACACCCCATTATGATTCCAGCGGCAATCTTCTAGTTTTTAAATTCCCTAGGCAGGTGCACTAATGATTTTCAAAAATCCTTGAAAATTTCAAATTTAGGTACAAATGTTAAACTTTGAGCGCCGGTAATTGATAGAAATACTTACTCCCTTGAATGGTTATTTTTATTGTTTTCATACGTGTACGATGAAAACGGTGGATTTTTGAGAAAAACAATAAAAATAACCATTCAAGGGAGTAAGTATTTCTATCAATTACCGGCGCTCAAAGTTTAACATTTGTACCTAAATTTGAAATTTTCAAGGATTTTTGAAAATCATTAGTGCACCTGCCTAGGGAATTTAAAAACTAGAAGATTGCCGCTGGAATCATAATGGGGTGTGCGCATGAGTCGGAAAAACTGTTTATTGTTATTTTTAATATAAACTAGACCTCATTCTGAGAATTTTGACACCAACCGCGACTTTCTAGCGTGAGAATACCTTTGTCTATGATTTTTTCAAAGTTTCGAATGTTTATGACGTCACAGAGGGCTGGGGAATACCGCCCAGGTGGGGGGGGGGGGGGGCGTGACGTCATAATCATTGGAAACTTTAAAAAATCATAGAAAAAGATCTACTCATCCAAGAAGAGAACGGCTGGTGTCAAAATTCTCAGGATAAGGTCTGCTTTCGATTTAAGATTACAAAAAAACGCTGCAAATTATTTGCAAATTATTACACAATGGTTTATTATTTTTTATTTTTCTATATAGATCACTCGTCTGCAAAGCCACCAACCATCCAACATGAAGAAAAACATCGATCGCATTTCGGTCAGCTAGAATTTGAACGGAGATTAGGCCTCTTTTGCGATTCACACTCGTGTTTCTGATTTATCGTACGCCCAAAAATTCAAATTCTCGTAGTGAGCGAACGGTTTGTCCTACAGAGCTCCGAGTGGTCTCAAAAAATTCTAAAAATTCTATAGAATCTTACATTGAAGGAAAAAAATACCTTTATATCAAAATTTTTTGAGTTAGGGCGTTTTCAAAATTTCAAAATTGATTTTGGAACCCTTAGAAGTGACCTACGTCAACCAAAATCTTCGAGGCACAACTAGACCCCAAATGGAGCCTACATACCAAATTTCATCAAAATCGGTGAATGCTAAGTGGCAAAAGTGCAGCGTACGGCGGACGGACGGCCAAATTTTTATTCGTTTTTTGGATTCTACGTACCTACCTTGAAACGTAAACCATCAAATTTTGAGGGGGTGTTAAAAAAAAATGTTTTCTTGGTCGATTCCAAAGGTTCATTATTGAAAATAATAAACCAAAATCAGGCGCACTCCCCATTGCCGCCGAAAAATGGGAAAACCCGTTTATTCAGTTAGGTTTTTCCCATTTTTCGTCGACAATTGGACGGCATTAACCAGAAGGGAACCAACCACAAGATATGGCAAAATGACTTGGGAACACTTGAGAAGGTTCTACGCTTTCAACAAAAAGGAGATTGTTTTGTTGTGCAAAAAAGAGCGCCGGTAATTTATAGAAATTTAACCCGGAACGAGGAACGAACGGCGACCGACTGAGAACCCCTTAACTTGGTTTTGTAACAATTAATAAGCGAATTTCGTAATGAAGGCACCCACAAGTTTGGGATAAGGATTTTTTGCTGAGTGTCACTTTCAGTCAAAATAAACTTGATTATTTAATGGAGGAGAGGTGTTCTTTACAGACCGGTGATCTGAAAAGAAGAATAATGAACCGTTGTGTAATAAATTGCAGCGTTTTCCCCTCATGATCACTTCATCTTTGATCAGTAATCTCAATGAGACAATAGTATGGCATTTCTAACTCTGATTTCGTTAAAAGTGAACCAAAGCCGTTTTCCCCCTTAGTCTTCAATTGTATTTATCATTTTTGCTTCTGAGTCTACCAAGGTAGCGGAAACCTTCCTGAACAATTTTGGTTCCGTGTCTCTCTGTCCTTGCCACAACCATAACTTCTACAATTCTCGCTCGATTTCAATGAAATTTTCAAGGATTGTGCGGGTTGACGTGTAGATGGTCCCCTATGAGGGTAGTGAAAGGCACTTAGAGATTGATGTTTTAAGATTAACTACTATGCATCGGATCATCTACACAGTCGGGTTATGGTTTCGAGGAAACTATGTGCCACACCCACTTGGCAGACGTTTTCTTCATGGTCAGTTGGCCACTAACCGATGCCCTCCAAGTTCCCTCTAAGCCCTTGTATTTTATCATTTTTATCGGCAAAAAACCCAGACTTCTTGACATCTAATTTAATTATTCTCGACTAAGATAGTGATCTTTCACTCCTACTCACGATTTATAGGGGGCCAAGCTACGCCTGAGGTGCCTGGCGTTCTTTCGCGGATACTGTGGACGGTCGCCCCATCTTGATAACTCGGTGGACTCACCTTTACGTTTCGAACCAAGCGGGTCCCTTAGTTTATTTTTCGAAATGAGATTTAATTGTTATCCACGTGGAGGTCTAACGTTTTTAAACAACGCGGTAGATTATTACACAACGGTTTATAATTTCTCTGTAAAGATCACCCAACTGCGAAGAACACGGCTCTTGTAAGGGCCTGGTGAGGTGGTAAAGGGAGGGGGTACGGGTCTTCTTGGGCTAGCTCACAGGAATACTAACTAATGGGTGTTAGTAATCAGATAAATTTCACAATAATTGCTCATTTAACTATTTGAAATTGAACGCTATTTATATTAGTAGTAGAAGTAGTAGTAGACAACCATTATTAAATAATGGATAAATTTTATCCTTATTAGCAAACGGTCGGGTCTACTGCGGTGGAGTCAATAAATTCTTATACTAGTTTCTAAAATAATGATCCCTATGTTATAAAATACCTTAAAAAACCTGAATGTATAAGGTAAATCAAAAGGTGCCTATTATGTATCTCTCTTGGTTCGGCAGCCGATCAAATAAGGTGAAGATACATCGAGAAGGGAAACATGATTTCTAGTCTAATTGACAACATTACATAAAGTAACGTCCCCTGGCCTAGAGCCACCTTTCCTCCTACTTTATGGAATAAGGATTTGTATTTTACCAATTGAGCAGCGTATACCTTTTGGGCAGTATATTACGACAGGGTCATACTCGAAGTATGATAAGCGCCTGACCAATTCAACCCAAACATTCCAATTCTAATTCGTACATCGTCATTCCTTCTCCTCTTGTAGCTCGTTCCACTTTTTCACAATTGACTCGAAATCGATACCTACTGGCTGTCAATTGATTGTTGAGCCACACAGTGGAGAACAAACGTTTCATTCATGATGCGTCGTTTACGCTCCGTAGGGGGTACAGTCGATGCGAAACATGGATATTTCTCTCAACTAAAATGATTCCCTTTCACGCTAAAATTCATATCAAAGGACCTGCTGTTACGGAAGCCCACATTGGAACCAGAAATTCCAACTAGGATTGTTAAATGTTCATTAGTTCCACGCATATAGCTAAATTTCCTAAAAGGCTTAATCGATAATCATGAAATTTGGTAAATTTATTTAACGGTTGAACTGATTTCAATAGGAATTCTTGCATCTCTCTCTCGGATATCGATGTCATAATCAATTTTGGTTTATTATTTCTAATAATAAGCCTATGTGATCGTATCGCAAAAAATTTGTATAACCCCCCCTCAAACTTTGTCACTTTACGTTTCAAGGTGCGCAGAATCCGAATTTGCAATGTCCGTCCGCCGTCCGCCGTCCCCCGTCCGCCGTCCGCCGTCCGCCGTCCCCCGTCCGCCGTCCGCGGCACTTTTCTTAGCAACACTGGACCGATTTGGTTCAAATTTGGTATATGGGCTCCATTTGGGGTCTAGTTGTGCCGCGAAGCTTTTGGTTGATGTAGGTCACTTCTAAGGGGTGAAAATTAAGGGTTGAAATTTTCAAGAGTGCCCTAGCTCGAAAACTCTCGAAATAAAGGTATCGTTTTTTCACCAATTTTAAATAGAACAGAATTTTTAAAAATTTTTGAGACCACCCGGAGCTCTGTAGGACAAACCGTTCGGTCCCTACGAGTACTTGAAGGTTTCCTTCGATAAAACAGAATCATGAGTGTGAATCGCAAAAGAGGTCTAATCTCCATTCAAATTTTATCGGACTAAAATGCGATCGCTGTTCATTTCTTCGATTTGTATACAGTTTTGCCTTCTACGTAACCAGTAATCAAATTTCCATATGAAGCTTTCTATTTTTCGAATCGAGTGTGAAGCGTTTAGTTCTTTCTAATAAACTTGATTGTGAAGGTGTGAAGCCAGTATGGTGTGGTAGGTAGTACCTAGCTGGTAGGTAAAAAAAAGTTGGTAGGTAAAAAAAATGTTGGTGGGTAAAAAACGCTGCAAATCATTGCTCAAAAGATTCTTCATTCTTCAGATCACTGATCAGCTGAGTGAGCTCCGAAGCCATTTTCAATCCTATTGAATGAAAGTGCTCTTCCAGGCGTCTCCAGCATTCGAGGATATCTTCTTCACTCCTCAGATCACTGATCAGCTGAGTGAGCTCCGAAGCCATTTTCAATCCTATTGAATGAAAGTGCTCTTCCAGGCGTCTCCAGCATTCGAGGAGATCTTCTTCACTTCTCAGATCACTGATCAGCTGAGTGAACTCCGAAGCCATTTTCAATCCTATTGAACGCAGGAGCTGAAATTTGAGAGGGAAGGTCAAGGGAGAATACAGATGGTGGTAGGTGCTATTGATGGAGAACCAGTGATCTATACAGAAGGGTGATCTGTACAGAAAATAATAAACCTTTGAGCAATGATTTGCAGCGTTTTTACCCGGGCTTTGGCCGGGAAATCGTTCGTTTGTTTGTCAAAAGATGAAAAGGTTCAATCAATCTGCATGTAATGTGATTATTGATTGAACGGATCACTAGGTTTGTTGCAAGTGGTTGATGAAAAATACCCAAGTCAAAGGTTGACATGCAAATTATTACACAACGGTTTATTATTTCTCTATTGACGTCACCCGTCTGGAAAAGATCGCATTTGATCACCTGATATCTGCTTCACTTCACAATTCACACCAGTTTTTAGGACGTCCCACAGTAAGACTTGGGCGTCCTTATGCGATCGATCTGGGGTGAAGTTGGACAACACTCAACAGAAAAAAAATAACCACACAGTAATCCGTTTTAGACCATTCTGAATCCAAATCCGCGAAAAAAAACCATAGGTGTATGTCTGTGTGTGTGTGTGTATGTGTGTGTGTAACAAAATCTTGTGTACTCTGCACAGGCCTTAGTTCTCAACCGATTTTCCTGGTTCTTTTTTTGTTCGTCGCGGAAAACTATCTAGTTGTGCACTACGTCGCCGGAATTTCGAATTTTGCCTTTTAAGGGGGGGAAAGGGGGGGTTAATGCTCGAAAAACGTGCGTTTATGGGCATAATCTTGTGTACTCTGCCCAGGCCTTAGTTCTCAAAAGATTTTCGTGGTTCTTTTTTCGTTTGACACGGAATACTATCTAGTTGTGCACTACGGCGCCGGAATTTTGGATTTTGCTTTTTAAGAGGGGGAAAGGGGGGGTTAATGCTTAAAAAACGTGCGTTTGCGTGCATAATCTTATAAACTCTGCCCAGGCCTCAATTTCCAACCGATTTGCGTGTTTCTTTTTTTGTTTGACTCAAATAACTTCCGAGTTGTACATGATTTTACCAGAGTACCAAAATTCGCAAGGGGAGGGGGTGAGTGGGGGGATAATATTCACAAAATATCCGATTTTTCAATATTTCGGTTCCTTTACTACTTACTAATTGTACCCAAGCTTTGAAATTGAGGAAAAATTCTCATTATACCTCCGGATTTCCATGAATTATTCTCTGTACCGCCATGGAACTAATAGTGGTGCCACCATGGTGCCATGATGCCATAAACCGCTTATTTACGCGTTTTTTTTTTTTTTTTTTTGTTTTGTGTGTTTCACCTTGAATACGGATGTGAACTTCGACGGACTGCCTACCAAAACTAACAGATGAAAGTTCAATGTTACGACGTATTTCCGCTTTGGTGCCAGACTGGCATTTGGGAACTCGAATTCGCATGTGTGGTATCGTAGATCATGGATTTTAAAATGCTCTTCAGATTCGAGGCTCCTATGCCGCTAGAAATGTTAAGGTGGATAATGGTGGGAGGGCCAGTATTTCTTGCCTAAAGTAATAAATAAATTACATCGAGTGAAACAGTTTTATCACTTAACAACTGGTTAACCTGATCTAATGCTTATCCAATGGGACGTCCCCTGGAATGCATGCATTACTAAACAATATGTTTGACTCATCATTCGTCCAACTTACGGAGTAAAAGGGGACAAAACTCCCCGACGATGGCCCTAACAGCCCTTTCAATGGACAAGAGGTTGGTGGGGGTCCTATCGGACAGGCTGTTACACGGTTACTAAACTAAGTGGGTCAGATAAATTTCACAATAATTGCTCATTTAACAATATTTGATTAACTGGGTGGTTTCATTCGTTTTCAATAATTGAAAACTATCCTAATTCCATGAAAGAAATTAATATTATCCTGTATAAGCAATCGGTTGGTCCTATAAAGCTCTGGCTGGTGTCAAAAAATTCTTTAAAATGTAGGAAATCTTAAATTAATGAAAATGATCAACAGTTCCCTAGCTCGAGGACTTTTGATGACGTTTTCTAAAGTTTAATAATGTTAATATTCTAATTGTTAATAAATGTTCATAACGATTAGTTTCTGAATAGAACTTATCTACTTGATTGTGGATATTTCCCTCCATTTTATATAATTTATTTAAGAGGGAGAGATTTATTAAAGAGCCCTTTCAAACGACAAGGGGCTGGTGGGGGTCCTATCGGACATGCTGCTATACGGTTACTAACACGTGGGTCTGATAAATTTCACAACAATTGCTCATTTAACAATATTTGATCAGCTGGGTGGTTTCATTCGTTTTCAATGATTGAAAACTATCCTAATTTCATCGAAAAAAGTCCGGAACATTCACAAATTATGTTATTAATTATCCCCTATAAGCGATCGGTTGGTCCTACAAAACTATGGGTGGTGTCGCGAAATTCTTTAAAACGTAGAAAATCTTAAAATAGTGAAAATAAATAACGATACCTGAATATCGAAAGTTCTCGAGCTAGGGACTTTTGACAACGGTTTCCAAGGTTTATTGTTTATTGACGTTCAACTTTAATAAGTACTTAATTTTGCAGATCTCTCTCCATTTTATTTTATGTATTTATTTATTTTAATTTTTTGGAATTCGTCAGTTCTCCGATTATTTAGTTTTTGTTACTCTATGTAAGGAACCTATAATAGTAACCGTCTTCTTAACATCTAAATAATTACTGGTCAAACTGATTTCACCAACATCCGTCGACGAGGTGTTTCCTTGAAACGTTCTTCTTCACGATCAACGAGATTCGTAGTGGAATTATTCCGTCTGTGTCCTGGCGGCGTTTGACATTCATCAGAACTGAGGGAAATGTAAATTAGCTGTTTCATTCTCCCTTATTTAAATTCATTGCAGCGCCTCAAATGGGAGACTTATGTATTTTTGAGCAGAAAATTGTCATCCGCTGTCTTCCCTCGGCTGAAAATGCTGACCAACAAATTTAATCGATTAAATTTGCAACTGTAATTGCCTAGAGCAGTTGATAAGTACGAGAGATGGAACACTGAAACGTTCTAAAGTCTATAAAAATGTCCAGGTTTAAGATGAGTAATTCCTTCGTTGAAGAAATAACGTTTTCTTACTACACGCTTTTGTGGAAATTTTCCAGGCATGTGCTTAGGAGATCCTTGGACGGTTCCCTATGAATTGTTTCGCCCCGGGCCAATATTAGCATCTGTGCACGCAAAAAGAGATTTTCCTTTAACTTTATCTCACTATTTACTAGAGGAATAGATATTTACCCGATTTTGCTGGCAAATTTTGAGGGTAGTTCGGGACTGGTCTAAGGACGATTGCTTCAGTAGGAACCACGGCGCGCGTGAAGAAGCAACAATTCATCACATGACTGCGAACCACTTCTCAACCGTAATGCAATTTGTCATTTTGGAAAATTGTCAAAATGATCGGGAAAAACATGTTTCATTCTTTGACGTAACGAATTATGAGTCCGTGCGATACAATGTGTGTAAACTACGTTGCTTCCAAATATTTGATCAGACTTACTATTAAACTCAACGTTTCCCCTTCGATGGAGTTCAAAAAAATCGAAGCCCGTCATTGAATGATCAGGAAATAATATGTGAGCTGATATTTCCTGCTCATTCAATTTGTGAATGGAGGTCTGTAAGTAACCGGGAATAAACGGCGGGGAATAAACGGTCCTAATTGGCCATCGGAATTGGCATCACAAATTTTGTCTTCTTATAAAAGGTGCGCTTTGCAATTAGGTCGACACAAATGTTCTTTCTTTATAGGAGGGGGGGGGGGGTATTTGGCTTAACAATTGTCGGTGTGTAGATGAGGCTATTAGGCTCATTCACGCCAACCTTCTATTTGGAACAGAAAATGAAAATATAAAAATAATAAATCTATATGGAGATCATGAAAGAGTGATGAGGAGCGCCATATTGGATAACTTTTATTTGCATTATTATTGGAAAACATTATTAGAAGCATTATTATTGCTTCCGAGTCTACCAAGGTAGAGGAAGCTTTGTTTTCAGGTTGAAAAAAAATTTCTCCAAAATCAAAATTTCCACTCGCGTTTCACGTTTCAGACCTTCCTGAACAATTTTGGTTCCGTGTCTGTCTGCCTGTGTGTCTGTCATGAAATCCTTGTCACAGCCATAACCTCTACATTTCTCATCCGATTTTGATGAAATTTTCAGAGATTGTTGTAATTGGCGTGTAGATAGTCCCCTATGGAAATTATCACCCCCGGACTGATAGTAGCCGTTCCGCATGCGCGAACTTGAAATCCTCATCACTTCTACATTTTCCATCGGATTTCGATGAAATTTTCAGGAATTATGAGGGTTGGGGTGGAGATAGTCCCCTATGAAAATCATGGCCCCCAAAGTGAGTGTTTTGTGCGCATGCGCAAACGTGAAATCCTTTTAACAGCCATAACTTCTACATTTTCCAACAATATTCAGAGATTGTGTGTGTTGACGTGTAGAGTCCCCCTATAAGGGCAGTGCAAGGTATTAGGAGATTGATGTTATCAGATTAACTACTATGCATCGGATCATCTATACAATTCGGGTTATGGATACGAGGAAGATATGTGCCACACCCACTTTTTAGACTTTTTCTAAATTTTATTATTAGAAATATTATTATTATTTATTTATTTATTTAGATCGGGGTCTGAAAGGACTTCGATTGTTGGGGGTGAGGCTGGTGGGACGAGGATAGATCGTCCAGCTGATGAACTCCATTTTCTAAAAACCTAGGTTCTGGGATATCAGAACTGTCAGGGTGCTCTTCCTATCGGTCTGTTATTCCGTGGAATGTGAGAGAACCTTGTTATTTTTCAAGTTTCATTTTCCTTTCTAAATAAGAGTTCGATCTGAATGCGCCTAATAACCTCACCTCCTCACATCGATAAATCGCTTTCCATTCACCAACGTTCGATCGTGCTGAATTGATGATTGATGATTTCAGTAGTACCTATATAGAGAGCGTCCTTTTGTAGGTTCCCTTTGAGCCCAAAATTGAACCAAACAACCAAACCGGTGATATCCTCCTGTTCTCTCCAGGTTTATTTCAAAACGTTCACGAAGCGAGCGATATCAAAGCGACGTTGGGAGGCAGAGTGATTACTCGACGGAGCAGAACCGATTTGAGAGGGTAGCTAGAAACGATATTTCGAGAAAAAGACGATATTTCCGGTTATAGGAGCTGGATTGACGTGAGATAAGGCAGTCATTTCATTTGGAATGTTGTTGAAGAGGCTCAAGGATATTGAATGTCAGTGAAGTAATATGGCAGTAGAACTGCGAGCCAAATATCCAACTCACTTCCGAGATTTACAGCATAGTATTAGATTCAGTTAATTTGTAAAAATTTGTTACTAGCCGGTTACCCGTGCGTTGGACAGGCTTACGGTAGATAAGCACCAGTTATCGCCAGGGGCAACTTTAGGACTCAGAAATTATCTTTCCTGTGATCCTGATCAATTCGGCACTAGGTTTTTCGATGCCCTTTCATAAGACCTTGCACAACCAATATTCCGACAGCAAATCAAAGACTAGTGGTGGAATCGTACTGTGCCTAACTAAACTAATATGATTTTAATTTATTTTCAATAATGAACCTTTGGAATCGAAGAAGAAAAAAATATTGTTACCCCCCTCCCCCACACTCAAATTTTTTAAATTTACGTTTCAATGTACGTAAAATCCAAAAATCGAATAAAAATGTTTTTTTTTTTTAAATGTCAACCCTTAATTTACATTTGGATTCCAAAATGAAGGGTTGAAATTTTTAAAATGCCCTAGTAGGTAGGCCAGTAGGTACCTAAGTCTGGTAGGTAAAAACAAAAAAAAACGTCTGCCAAGTGGGTGTGGCACATAGCTTCCTCGTATCCATAACCCGATTATATAGATGATCCGATGCATAGTAGTTAATCTCAAAACACCAATCTCTAAGTACCTTTCACTACCCTCATAGGAACCATCTACACGCTAATCTGGACAATCCTAGAAAGTTTCATCAAATTCGGATGAAAAATTGAGTGAGTAGATGTATGTGATTGGATCAAAAATATTCTTAGCCTCGACTGGGATTCGAACCCGCGATCCTTAGAGCACAAACAAGACTCAATCCTCTGCGCTATTGAAGCCTCGTCTCTCTCACAGGAGACCGTTCCTCTATGAATGAATCCATCTATGAAAAACAATTCTCTATGATTTTCATAGGGGACCATCTAAACACTACTCTGTGACATCCCTGAAAATTTCATTGAAATCGAATGGAAAATGTAGAAGTTATGGCAGTTACATGGAAATTCATGTTTGCGCATGCGCAGTGGGTACTATCAGTCCGAAGGAGGCGATTTTCATAGAGGACCATCTAAATACTAATCTGTAACATCCCTGAAAATTTCATTGAAATCGGATTGAAAATGTAGAAGTTATGGCCGTTACAAGGAATTCACGTTTGCGCATGCGCAGTCGCTTCTATGAGTCCGGGGATAATGATTTTCATAGGGGACCATCTACAACCTAATATGCAACATCCCTGAAAATTTCATTGAAATCGGGTGGAAAATGTGGAAGTTATGGCCGTTGCAAGGAAATTCACGTTTGCGCATGCGCAGTGACTACTTTCAGTGCGAAGGTGGTGATTTTCATAGGGGACCATCTAAATACTAATCTGTAACATCCCTGAAAATTTCATTGAAATCGGATAGAAAATGTATAAGTTATGGCCGTTACAAGGAATTCACGTTTGCGCATGCGCAGTCGCTTCTATCAGTCCGGGGATGATGATTTTCATAGGGGACCGTCTACACACCAACCCGCACAATCCCTGAAAATTTCATCGAAATCGGACAATAACTTCATATAGTTATGCGCGTTACAAGGAATTGATGACAGACGGACAGACAGACAGACACACAGACAGACAGACAGACAGACACACAGACAGACAGACACGGAACCAAAAATGTTCAGAAAGGTCTAAAACGCAAAACGCGAGTAAAAATTTTGATTTTGGAGAATTTTTTTTTTCCGTCCTTGAAAAGTGAAAACAAAGCTTCCGCTACCTTGGTAGACTCGGAAGCAATAAATAAAAAGTGACAATGGTGACAAGCTATGATCTGTGCAGAAGAGAGGTCTATACAGGAAAATAATGAACCTTTGTGTAATAATTAGCAGCGTTTTTTTAAACCTACCAACCGTAGGTACCTACTACCTACACCTACTACATAATTACCTTCTCACCTTCACAATCAAGTTTATTAGGAAGAAATAAACGCTTCACACTCGATTCGAAAAATAGGAAGGTTCATATGGGAAATTTGATTACTGGTTGCTAAGGAAGCAAAACTCAATACAACTCGAAGAAACGAACAGCGATCGCATTTTACTCTCATAAAATTTTAAAATTTTAACGGAGATTAGACCTATTTGGTTGTGAATCACACTCGTGTTTCTGTTTTATCGAAGGAAAACCCTTAATTTCTCGTAGGGAGCAAACGGATTGTCCTGCAGAGCTCCGCGTGGTCTCTGAAAATTCTAAACATTCAATACTATCTTAAATTGATGAAAAAACGTTTCAAGGTGCCCCGAAGCTTTTGGTTGATGTCGGTCACTTCAAAAGGTTAGAAAAATAGGGGTTGAAATTTTGAAAACGCCCTAGCTCAAACAAGTTTGATATAAAAGTATGGTTTTTCCATCAGTTTATAATAGTATTGAATTTTTAGAATTTTCAGAGACCACGCGGAGCTCTGTAGGACAAACCATTCGCTCCCTACGAGAACTTAACTTAAACTTTTTTTCCTCATTGTTCTCTAAAATCAACAAGGTTGGCGTGTAGATGGTCCCCTATGAAGGTAGTGCAAGTTATTTAGAGATTAGCTACTATGCAACGGATCATCTATACAATCGGGTTATGGATACGAGGAAACTATGTGCCACACCTGTTTGTCAGACTTTTTTTTCATTCTTCCAAATTGAAGGTTCAAAGGAGAGGTTTCCAAAAAGGTGCGAAGTGTAGGGATGGAAATGAAAAAGTCTCCTCACGCTGATACAGTCATTGTGACATGAACTTGTCGTTTAGCACTGAGTAGGGATTTGCGGCATCGCTCCAAATACAATACGAACCATCATGAAAAAATATCCAATTTCAACTCACAACCACCTCTGGTTACCGCAATCGACACCTGCAAACAAACATCTTTATAAAAATAATAGAGAACATTCGAAGGAAAATTCACGTCAAAACCTCGTAACCAGGGAAATGTTACTCGGTCGGTTTTCCACATACACAACTCATTATTCTCTCGCTGGAAAGCTCTCGGTTTATGCCAACATTTTACGCTGCACACAAAATAAGGTAAGCATATTCTATGAGGTAATGCTTTTTTGCGCACAAAATTTTGGATTGACCCCCGCGATAAGACTTTATTCATATCAAAAGAGTGTGACGTCATTGGTAAACTACATCCTCTCGCTCCCAGGATATGTCATCTAGCTTGAGGTCCTTGAAAAACATATTGTTTAGTAATGGATGCATTCCAGGGGACGTCCCATTGGATAAGCATTAGATCAGTTTAACCAGTTGGTAAGCGATAAAACTGTTTCACTCGATGTAATTAATTTATTACTTTAGGCAAGAAATACTGACCCCCCCCCCCCCATTATCCACCTTAACATTTCTAGCAGCATGGGAGCCTCGAATCTGAAGAGCATTTTAAAATCCATGATCTACGATAGGTACCCAACATGCGAATTCGAGTTCACCCCCCCCCCTCCTCATCCAATGGTGCCAGTCTGGCACCAAAGCGGAAATACGTCGTAACATTGAACTTTCACCTGTTAGTTTTGGTAGGCAGTCCGTCGAAGTTCACATCCGTATTCAAGGTGAAACACAAAAAAACATATTGTTTAGTAATGCATGCATTCCAGGGGACGTCCCATTGGATAAGCATTAGATCAGTTAACCAGTTGGTAAGCGATAAAACTGTTTCACTGGATGCAATTTGGTTTATTAGTTTAGGCAAGAAATAGTGACCCCCCCCACCATTATCTACCAAAACATTTCTAGCGGCACGGGAGCCTCGAATCTGAAGAGCATTTTAAAATCCATGACCTACGATACCCAACATGCGAATTCGAGTTCACCCCCCCCCCCTTCCCTCACCAATGGTGCCAGTCTGGCACCAAAGCGGGAATACGTCGTAACATTGAACTTTCATCTATTAGTTTTAATAGGCAGTCCGTCGAGGATAATGTCCGTATTCAAGGTGAAACACAAGAAAAAAACCCACGAAATATGCGGTTTATGGTGTCCTGGCACCATGGTGGCACCACTATTAGTTCCATGGTGGCACAGAGAATAATTCATGAAAATCCAGAAGTATAATGAGAATTTTTCCTCAATTTCAAAGGTTGGGTACAATTAGTAAGCAGTAAAAGAACCGAAATATTGAAAAATCGGATATTTTGTGAATATTATACCCCCACTTGCCCCCTCCCCTTGCAAATTTTGGTACTCAGGTGAAATCATGTACAACTCGGAAGTTATTTGAGTCAAACAAAAAAGAAACACACAAATCGGTTGGAAATTGAGGCCTGGGCAGAGTTTACAGGATTATGCCGGCAAACGCACGTTTTTTAAGCATTAACCCCCCCTTTCCCCCCCTTAAAAAGCAAAATTCAAAATTTCGGCGCCGTAGTGCACAACTAGATAGTTTTCCGCGTCGATGAAAAAAAGAACCACAAAAATCGGTTGAGAACTGAGGCCTGGGCAGACGACACAAGATTATGCCCAAAAACGCACGTTTTTTGAGTTTAAACCCCCCCTTTTCCCCCCTTAAAAGGCAAAATTCGAAATTCCGGCGACGTAGTGCACAACTAGATAGTTTTCCGCGTCAAAAAAAAAAAGAACCAGGAAAATCCTTTGAGTACTAAGGCCTGTGCAGACGACACAAGATTTTGTCACACACACACACACACATACACACACACACACACACACACAGACATACACCTATGGTTTTTTCGCGGATTTGGATTCAGAATGGTCTAAAACGGATTACTGTGTGGTTATTTTTTTTTCCTGTTGAGTGTTGTCCAACATCACCCCAGATCGATCGCATAAGGACGCCCAAGTCTTACTGTGGGACGTCCTAAAAACCACGAAATATGCGGTTTATGGCATCATGGCACCATGTCCTGGCACCATGGTGGCACCACTATTAGTTCCATGGTGGTACAGAGAATAATTCATGAAAATCCGGAGGTATAATGAGAATTTTTCCTCAATTTCGAAGCTTGGGTACAATTAGTAAGCAGTAAAGGAACCGAAATATTGAAAAATCGGATATTTTGTGAATATTATCCCCCCACTCACCCCCTCCCCTTGCGAATTTTGGTACTCTGGTAAAATCATGTACAACTCGGAAGTTATTTGAGTCAAACAAAAAAATAAACGCAAATCAGTTGGAAATTGAGGCCTGGGCAGAGTTTACAAGATTATGCACGCAAACGCACGTTTTTAAAGCATTAATCCCCCCTTTCCCCCTCTTAAGAAGCAAAATCCAAAATTCCGGCGCCGTAGTGCACAACTAGTTAGTATTCCGCGTCGAACGAAAAAAGAACCACGAAAATCGGTTGAGAACTAAGGCCTGTGCAGACGACACAAGATTTTGTTACACACACACACACAGACATACACCTATGGTTTTTTTCGTGGATTTGGATTCAGAGTGGTCTAAAACGGATTACTGTGTAGTTATTTTTTTTTCTGTTGAGTGTTGTCCAACTTTACCCCAGATCGATCGCATAAGGACGCCCAAGTCTTACTGTGGGACGTCCTAAAAAAGTGTAAGTCGACACGAAAAAGTGTAACGTAAGTCTGAGAGACCCGGGTTGTATTCCAGGCCGTAAAAAATACATTTTTTTAAAATTCCGATAGCTTTCAATTTGGTATGTTTAATTTTAACAAATTAGATGTTTATATATAATTTTGTAGTTTTTATCTTCTAGCCCACATCTTTCCATGTTATTTTCAAGTGTTAACCTTCATCTAATTACTTACTTAACCCTTAACTTGGCAATGTGGCTTTAAAGAAACATTATACTCTTGCCTTTATTTAAAGAGCTCTGGACCGTGGGTTCCAAAACCCCTTCCCTGCCAAGAGGTGGCAACGTTGCAAGGTGCTCACCTTGCGGTGAAAACCCCTGTGGTGAAACCTTGCGGTGAAAACGTTCACAACCCTTCATGGTCAAAACCCATCATCCCTCTTCCTTCTTCCTCTTCTATCAACATACAATTTAATTATTTATCGTTCGGTGAACATTTTTTGTAATTTAAATTCGTAACGTACTAATTATTCTGATGAAAATGAGTCCAAATTTCCTGTAATTCGGCGAAGAGGGCGTAATTCGTTTGGGTGGATTGGCCGGGAGAGGGCTGCTGAGTTTTAATCGTACCTGCCTCGAGTTTATACTCGATATGTTCAATTTTTCTCGCTGATCACGATTTTGGTGATGGGATGATCGAAATAATTTGTGAATCAAGTGTGCATTTGCAAAAGAGGGTAAACTGTTGGGGGGCTGGGGGGGTTCACGGGCGGAGGGGTCGCGTAGGTATACCTCGACCTTCCGCTGGGGCTCGGATTCTTGCAGCGATGCCGAACCTTCGGGGCCTTCAAAAATCCCAGAGCTCTTTAAATAAAGGCAAGAGTATAGTCTCCCCACGTCGATCATAAAATCCCAAAACGTTCCATTGGTTCAATTCCGGTTATTTGAAGACAAATCTCGCAAAACTACCTCATTTTCTTGTAAATTTGGGTGGGAACGTTTTTTCTAACCCAATTTGTAGAATTTATCTTACGAAGGTTCTGGTTATATCAGTATCTTGGCACTGAATCTTAGAAGCATCATCCGTATAATGGGCCGATCAATCGATATCTTGGCAATGTAGCTTTAAACCTACAACTTCTAAATTGACTATTGCCGATTGCCTGAGGCCATAATGTTTTTAAAAGTATTTTCCCCTTGTTTGTTATCGTATTTGGCATCAATAGTGAAGAAAATGGAGCGATTGGTCGACCTGTAATTTTCCTGCCAAATTGAGGGTTAATGAGGAAAATAATACCTAGACATCAACCCCATCAAGGGAGAAATTTATATTTCCAGTATGATCGTACTAAAGTCCGTCTTTTTTCTCATGATATCACGCGGTTTTTACGTAGGTACTTCCTAGATCAATCCATGATTAATATATTCTCCCTCTACTGGGCGACTGCTAATGCAGAGTTTCATGCTCGGGGAATGTTATGTTGCAGAGAAAATATGAGGAAGTTCTTTCTCCGGGAAACTGGCGTCATAGCGGTATACGGGTTATCGTTAACCTGGTTAGCGTTTACGGAGTTTATGAACTGTTTATCGGCCCACACGCCACGAGGAGACTGTGATATATGTTTCCTCGTTAGGTTCATCGCGTTTTACTACCTCTGACATCTTGATAGTTCCAATGTTATTCTCATTTTATTTCGAAAAAGTGAATGTAAACCACATTTGATAGTGAAGACGAAGAGCTTCATTGAATAGTGAGTCTGAATATCTTTGGTTTTGGAGGTAGAGTTGAGTGGTTCTATCTATAGAGTTGCTCTCTCCCAGCATGAATCAAAAGCTTTTGTTACTTCGAGGAACATCCGAAAAACAAACCTATTTTAAATTTCGTAATACGTTGAATGTTCGGGACGAATATTGAGAATCGAACTTGAAACATCCAAATACCAAACACACACGGATTCAACATTTTTCTTGAAATTAAAGGATTTATAAAACGTAAAATACAAGTGAAACTTTTGATTTTCAAAAAATTCTTTTGTCTTTTCCATTTGTGATATATTGCTTCCAAAATCTTATATACATATAAGTTTCTACATGTAGACAACGAAGCTTCCGTAGCCCACGTAAAAAGCAGAGGTGCTATAAGGATAGGCTCGAGATACATGCTTATCCATGGATTACCTCAAGGTAGGGATGGCATATCGAATGAAATATATCGATCAAATAATATATCGTCAATAAGATATCGATACCTTCGATATATCGGAGAAAATATATCGATATTTCGATATATCGGAAGATCTATTTTAAAAAACGTGTGAAGTAGGTAGGTGAATTCAATCGTTTTAAAAAATCATTTAGGATGAGATTTATGGACATGTCGGAGTATCTACTTGGAAAAACTTGAAGAAGTAAGTAGGTAGGTGAATTGAAAAGTTACTAACATCATTTTGGAAGAAGTAATATCAGATATGTCGAGTGCATAGATTCTATGTACTCGACATAATATGTCCTATATTATAGGAAGACATATTTGGAAAAACCTGGTGAAATATGTTTTAACCTACTTTCAAAAGTTACTGGGAATGAATGATCGAAATTCATTGTTTAAAAACTGGAAAAAAGTGCGAAAATGTCATTGCAACGTTAAATTAATTTATAAATTGACAGGGGTATACTGTAGACAATCATGATCCTTCAAAATTGAAAATAATTGTTGTGAAAACCTGCTTCACCTCATATAGTAGGGAGTTTTAATCTAGAAGAGCCTTTATTACTTTTGATTCAAGTCAAGTAATTGAGCCTTGAGAGCCACTGTAGGTGTAAAACATTCATGTACACAATCATGTCTGAGCTGAAGTCAACCCATCACTAGGTACCTACCTACAAACAGGAAACAAATTTGAAATAAAATTACTTGATGTTTTTACAGGTACAGGCGTCTCTTCTCGTCGATTCATTTCAATATTTAATTTGTACTTAAAAAAAAAGTTGCTTACTTGAAAACAGGTCACGATATATTGGTAAATATATCGATATTGACCGATAATATCGGTACTCTATATCGATATATCAAACTTAATATATCGATATATTTCATATATCGATATATCGTTGCCATCCCTACCTCAAGGTAACAAGTGAACCGGGCCTCACGAGCGGGCCTCATATTTTCTAACATCATAATTATCAATAAAGTTAGTATTAATAATTTATTTATTTATTTATTTATTCAGATGTACCAGCCTACAATAAGGCAAACATCAGTCATAAACATAATACAAAATAATATAATGGTACAGAAATAAAAGAACCAACGAATCAGGCTGGGTTTAAATAACAGGAAGGATGAGAGAAAAAGTAAAATAAAAAAATAATAATTCAACCTATGATTGGTGAAAGTTGTCCAGTGGGTGGAGGCTACGCAAGCGGGCCCCCACCCGCCGGCCGGGCGCCACCCGACCGGCCCCGGGCCCACCCACCATGGCGGCTCCCCATACCAGGCACCCAACGGCCACGACGCACAGCACAAATACTGAACGCCACCACCGCCAGATAAACCCTGCACCACGATCTCTGGCAAGTAGCCGAGAACGAGGCACCAAGGAGACCGCCCCCGGGACCAACCAGGCGACAGCCCAACCAACGAGGGAGGACATCCACAAACACACACTCATACATACAATAAATACAATCACACCACTGTTAGACATTGAAAACTCAAAATATCACAGATAACTACACAAATATCACAGCTGAAAATATAACATAACGACAAAAAACAACTAGACAGAGTACTTGTATAAAAAATTCCTCTGCTAGATAAGACGACATAGGTACCTAATATTAAAAAAATAGAGAAAACTTGATTCGAGTAACTTTAGATTGATTCGTTGGTCTTAATTTAATACAAAAAAATCTAGTATATTTATACAGGTTTATTAACCCACTCAATGTTGTAAAACTCATCAACAGAATAAAGTTCGGCTTGCACAAGATTGACTTTAAGCGTCCTGATAAATGTCTTTTCCGGAAGGTTGCGGATCTAAGCGGAATAAGTTAAAGTTAGTATTATATATTTAGGTTACTTAGTAAGTATACAGTTGGTCATCAAGGACGAAATCAACAACATTAACCCTTTATTTCCCCCTTGTTCGAAAAAAATTGTTTTTTCGGATATTTTTCAAGATTTTGGTTTAAGTTGACCAACCAAATGGCACAGAATTGCTAGGTTTGATCGAGATGTATGTGAATATTTTAATTTTCTTAATTTGATGAAATTTGGATGGTATATTTTCAGGAGGGGGGGGGGGATTAAAAACAGATACTTATAATTTTACGTTCTATCCAATTTTGGGTGGACGGAACCAGTTGCTTTTTATTCTAAAACGAATAAATAAACGAATGTTACAACTAAAATTGTTAGATATACCCCCCCCCCCATCAATAGTATCTAAATGGAATATTGATGCAGAGATTTCCAATAATACTCCATCCGACCCCTCTGCTCCCAAGGTATTCAAAAAAGGCTTGAAGGATGTTTTATTTAGTGAAACCACCAAACGTAAACATAAAAAGAGATGGTGGAGACGCCACCATAATAGAAGATTAAAATTTTATGGTAAAATGAAAAATTAATGAAAACACCGGCTTTTGGTACAGAACAATAAATTATACAAGTATAACGACTAGCAGCTAACAGAGAATAATAACTTAGATAACAATCTATTTTGTTATTTATTGTTAACTATTGTTATCTAAGTTATCATTTTCTATAAGCAGCGAGTCGTTTTATTCGTATAATTTATTGTTCTGTACCAAAAGGCAGAGTTTTCATTCATTTTTCATCTTACCATAAAATTTTTTGATCTTCCATAAATAACCCCTTCAGACCCCATGGGTTGTATACAACCCATAACTTTGCAGGCTTCTCTATCCTTTGCAAAACGGTTGACAAAGCTCGCAAATGTGTTTGTGTCTTCAGACGCAATTCGGGAAGACGATAGATAGATAGATAAAGGGGTTAGGGATAGGTTAGAGATAGGTTTGGGATGGGCTTGGGATGGGTTGAACCAATCATCTCGATGGTACACTTGTGCCTAAATAGAGTCGAAATTGCCCCAGCCAGTTCCACTCAGTATAAACCAGTATTTTCGCCGGACTGTGAGAATAAGTATAGCTTAGTTAGCTCAGTACTCAGCTTATTTAGTTTTCAGTAGTTTCTACTCCTTGATTTGTGATTTGGAATTTTTCCCAGATTATGATTTTTAGTGCCTCACTTATGTGGGCTATGAATGTCGATTTTTTCAAGCTGGAAGTTTAATTAATAAATAATTCATTTCAATCAAATTTTTATTATTCACTCACACGAATATTTTGTGATTGATGGAACCTCTCAAATTTTGGGGTATTATACAACCCACTTTATTACTCAATGACCCAATGAAAATAAAAATCTGAAAAAAATCATGAATCATCCCTAGGCTCCCCTTAATCGGTTTCAATCACCAAAATATTTAAGTACCTATATCTTGGTCAGATTTAAATGGGGACCGGAGGGGTTAAGGTGGCGCCTCCACCGTCTCTCTTTTGTATTCAAAAAGACACCATTGACAAATCGAAATTATATGCTATTCTTGGATACTTCCAGCCACCACTTTAATTTCCTCAACCTCTTAGGTTCTTTTCTGTATGATTTAAAATTAAATCTGCCAGAATAGTAAGTAAGTAAGTAAGCAACCATTCCAGGTTGGATTTTCGTCCATCTGCCATTCCTAGTGTCGCGGACGTCATCAGCTGTCTTCCTAAGGGAAGATCAGAACTTTTTCTGATGATTTCGCTCATGGCTTCCCATTGGTTGTTATAATAAGGTATTTGCACTTGAAACTGACCTTTACAGTCCCCCAGTTCATGTTAGAGGTTTTTTCCGGGTTTTTTTAATACAATAGTTGAAGTATCAAGGTAGCCAAAAGAATATTGATGTTGTCCTAAAAGTGGTAGAATAGTGTTGCAGAATGCTGAAAAAATCGGACTTCCGAAAAGATACTTCAACACATTAAGGGTTAAGATGACTACCATCTCACACTGTTCCAGAAACAGCCCTTTACTAGGCCTGATGAGCACTTATCGTGAGAAAATATTGCGTTCGGAGTCCAATGTGAGGTGGAATGTGTCGTCGGCACGCATGTAATCATCAAAATGACAGCCCAAGGAATCGCCAAAATGTAGACAATTTTTTTTAGGATTAACCACTCCCCTGAGTCGGTATTTTCGATTAATCCGTCGGTAGGACAGGGAGTTATTCTCTGCTCTCACGAATTGTCAATTAACACGTCCACTAGACTAAATCACTGGACTTGGCCTCAATTATACTTGCCACACGATTGGCAGTCCTCATAATGGCGTCACTTCGATAGTTTTATACTAACTTACTCCCTTGGCATTTCTTCTCTTTTGGTTTATTATTTTCAATAATGAACCTTTGGAATCGACCAAGAAAAAAAAGTTAACCCCCTCTCAAAATTTGTTGGTTTACGTTTCGAAGTACGTAGAATCCGAAAATCGAATGAAAATTTTGCTTTCCGTCCTGCTGTGCTCTCATCTGGTTCTCAGATTGTATCGAGGCTAAAAGCCCATGACAATCTTTTCCTGGCTCATTCTGTAAAGGCTTTCTTGCCTCGCACAATAGGTACATCCGCCGTACTCGGCATTTTCCTTAGTTCCCATGGACCGATTTTGATGAAATTTTAAAAACGCCCTAGCTCAAAAACTTTTGATATGAAGGAATTGTTTTTTTCTTCAATTTGAAATGGTATTGAATTTTTAGAATTGAATGAGACCACTCGGAGCTCTGTAGGACAAACCGTTCGCTACCCGTGAGAACTAAAGGTTGGACTGACTGTAAATCAGAAACACGCGAGTGAATCGCAAAAGAGGCCTAATCTCCATTGAAATTTTTCATGTAGTAAATAGGTAGTACTCTCTTAAGTAGTAAACTCTTATCAAAATCGATCTATCAACAATCATGCACTGTTTCCAAAATGCTTATTTCTACCCTTAAGCATGCTGTATAAAAGTACACAGTATTTCTATTAAAATATTCAGTCATTTGTAAGTTGAGCAGAATTTCACAGCTTCGCATAATTAGATACCATAATTACATAATTAGAGTAGTATATTCCTTTTCCCACAACAAAAAAGTTTTGCTTATGCACCGGTAAAATATATTTTTGAAAAATGGGACTTTTTTTTGTATTTTTTTGTTGAAATAGGTTTCCTTGAATCTGATGATAACTGATTTATATGAGAATAGATTTATTCAAAGAAGCACACGACGAGAAAGAGAAGGCTCAGGACATATAATACTAGGAAATAAAATATTGTGGCAGTTGAGAAAAAACCAATGCCTACCAGAACGCAGAGCATCGGCTGGATTCAACAATTCTTGTTGTCCTATTATTCTGTTTAAATAATAGTGAAGATTATATTCGTACCCCATTTTGAATGTATAAAACATCATTATCAGGAAATGAAATATTTTTCACAGATAAATATAGTTATTAAAATAAAATCTCCAGTCAACGAGTAAATTGGGATAAATGTAGGTTAAGGTCGGAATGAATACCTATTTATTTACATCAAAGATCTCCTCGACAAAGGCAATAACTAACCATCTGAACTTTAGAAACAGAAGGAATATTGAATTTGACGATCAAGGTTGGCCAATCAATATTTGAGATACTGCGGAACTCGCCTTGAGGAAACACTGGTCAGGGTCGACGACGAATTAAGGGCAACTTTACTCTCTTTATCTGCTCCACATACCGATAGCTCTCCAACTTAGTATTAGGTTACCTAATGTGATATTTCTATAGATTTCCTATTTGATTGCCGAGGTTTCGACACCTCAAGATTGCTCGTTGATGTATATTGGTACTTATTCCAAACAAGCATATCCTTTTTCAGGGAGCAGATTTTATACTTCAATTCTTATTACAATATCATCAAAATTTCATCAAAACCGGACAAAACCGAAATTTTTCAGAATTTTGACTGCCTACTGTACACACGAAAGTCAAGACAACGAGTATCAGAATGGTGCTTACTTTCAAATGAGTTTACCTTAACACCCAAATTCAAGAAACGCCAAAGAAAAATACATAGTGAATTGGATAAGTACTGTATTATTGTTGACAAAATCAATATGCATGTTATGTAATTATTTTTACGTTTTTATGTACCCACCATGAACGATAGATACCTACGAGGTCTGATCAAAAAGTTCCGGAACTTTCTCAATAACTTTATTAATACAATTTTTTTTTAATTTCAAATTTTGTCCCCTTCAAAGTACTCTCCTTGGCTACGTATACACTTCTCCCAGCGTTTTTTCCATTGGTCCATGCAGTCGGAATAAGCCTCAGCCGGGATGCTCATCAGCTGCTCCAGCGATTTTTGCTTCAGGGCGTTTGTGGTGTCAAAACGCTGTCCTTTCATCGGGTATTTGAGCTTGGGGAACAGGAAGAAGTCAGGGGGGCCAGGTCAGGTGAATAGGGGGGCTGGGGAATGACGGTCATCGCGTTTTTGGTGCAAAACTGGCGAATTAGTAGGGCGGTGTGACAGGGCGCGATGTCATGGTGAAGCACCCACTCGCCGCTCGCTCACAGTTCTGGCCTCTTCCTCCTCACAGCTTCGCGTAATTTTCTCAGGGTTTCCAAATAACGAAATCGGTTAATTGTCTCACCTTCTGGCATGAATTCGTGGTAGAATTGGAATCGAAGAAAACTGTCGGCATCACCTTCACGTTCGACCTGACCTGACGAGCTTTTTTGGGTCTTGGAGAATTTGGCTTTAAATCGCCGATACCAATCATAACACCTCGAACGACCCATAGTTTCATCCCCGTAAGCCTCAGTCACCAGCTTGAAAGTTTCCGTAAAAGTTTTCCCCAGTTTAACACAAAACTTAACACACACTCGCTGCTCCTGTTTCGCGTTCATCGTAAAAATCGCCGCACACCAAAATCGCGCTTCACGAGAAATGCGATAACTTCGAAACTAAGAAGGTTATCGCAATGAAAAAAAACGAGGTTACTCATGAAGAGTAACCCTAACAGCTGAGACCATCGGGAAGTTTCTGGGAGCCCCCATTCGCGCGCAATTTGAAAAGTTCCGGAACTTTTTGATCAGACCTTGTACTCACATAGATAGAATGCAAGCAACTGAAGTTTGTTTGGTGGGTTAGACCTGGTCACTTGGTGTAGGCAGGGACCCAACATTTTTTTGGTTTATTTTTTTTCAATAATGATCCTCTGGAGTCGAGAAAAAAAACAAAATTTAAACCTCAAAAAAATTTCAGTGTGTCCGCCATACGCGGCATCTTGCCTAGTTACCATGGACCGATTTGATGAACTTTGGCATATAGGCTCCATTCGGGGTCTAATTGTCCAGCAGTTTTTCAGCAAGGAAGTGGTTGAACGTATATTGTAGAAGAGAAACATCTATCTCACTCAAAAACCGGGAGGAGCACGAGGATAATCAACAAAAGATACATTTTTTATTCTATCCTAATTAAACTGTGGATGGGGTTTTCCTGCTCCAGCATAAACTGACTACTGGGCTGTAAGAACGAGGTGCGATCCTACTGTTGCCACTGTGACCCTGAAAAAATATTTATGAGTTCATCAGGAGACATCTTTTTTTTCAATTTACGTTTTTTAAAGTAAGTCGGTACTACATAATACGAGATGTGTTCGACGCAATTCGCATACGCCGTCAATTATTGGATGAGACGATGGACCCATATAAGGGATCCAAGGCCAGAGCGGGAAAGCAATACTGACCGAAAAACCCACTAAGTGGGGCATCAAGTTACTTTGCAATCTGCGGCTCCGATGGCTTCGTTTACGACGGATGTAGATTTCGATTAAATTGTGGAGGGCCTAGGATTCTCGGCTTAAGTGGTCGTGGCGATACCTAAATATTTATACGCCATTCATTTCGACAACTGCTTTACCTCTCTACTGCTGATGGTGTACCTGAGAAAATACCTTGGCATTCTTTCTCTTGGAAAAGTCAGAGAAAACTTGGATGCCCCAAGTACTAAGTAATGGTATGTCAACAAAGATGTTGCTCGTTGCTTCAAACTACATCGCTAATGATCGAGGTGTAATCAATAAATGATGTAGAAAAACCAAGTAGAGAATTGACGTGCCTTAATAAAGGAGTAAATTCGGCAGACATGCTCATCTCATTGTATCGCGTTGCCTACGGGAGCCACAAATAATACCAGTTGGTCATTTTTTCCCAGATGCTGGAAGTATGCTTGAACGTCTAGTATGCGAGACTAACAGTTAGTCGAAGAGTTACTCTTGGATTATTTATCGAAGGAGTGGAATTTCAGAATGCGAAGAAAGAGAAGATAAATGAAACATTGGCAGAAGTGAAGAAAATTTGCCACTTGTGAAGCCTTCGAAGTTGAAATGTTTCAGAGAGACTAGATACGAGTATAGCAGTCAGCCTTTGGTACCAATGCAATGAGGCCTCCAGGTAGGCGAGTCAGCGATTCTGCTGGTATCATGCGGAAAAGTAGAACGCTGCAAATCATTGCCCAAAGGTTTATTATTTTTTGCATAGATCACCCTTCTGTATAGATCCCTCCCTACCAACCGTAGGTACCTACTACCTACGAGGGCATTTTTGAAAATTTTCTACGTACCTTGAAACGTAAAACATCAATTTTTGAGGGGGGGTTAAATTTTTTTTTCTTGCTCGATTCAAAAGGCTTATTATTGAAAATAATAAACCAACAATAGGTCTACCTACTGGATCAAGCCAACTGATACTGGGGAAGATACTTGAAGCATGATCTAGCGGTGAAACGCTAAATTACCATCTTCCTCGAAAATCACCCTATCTTCTTCGCAGAAGAAACCTCCAGGTACCGTCTGTGAAGGTGTGAGGTACAATCAATCACTATGTTGTACTGTTTAGTTGATTAAATCAAGTCAGTCGTTTCGTAATTCTTAGCATTTCATTTCAAAAACCCTTTACAGTCCACTTGAGCTATTGTGACCCTATTAGATAAGACTGATCATTTCTCATCAAAGACGACTGGAGGAAGACTGGGTATGGGTATCTGAAAAGACTGATACCGTGGTCAAATTTTATACCTGCGCTTCCCAGGAATGTTTCTAGTTCTCAAGTTATCAACGATTTATCTAGTTCCTAATTTTTCAAAATCTCAATAATGACAGAACCATGTTACCTATCATTTCAGTTTTTCAGGACAAATTTCTTGTTCAGATTTGTGATTCAAATTTTATCTCAAGTAATATGAGTAAAGGGCAATGGCTGAGGAACGTACTTGGGACAGAGGGTTGAAAAATCAATATAATTTAATCACACAAGGATGTTTTTGATTTGTTTCTTCGTTATTCCGAGAGTATTTAGCACTAAGTAGGATAAAAAGTTTGGTCTGATATAGTGACATCGAATTTTCCTTCCCGAGTTCAGGGAGTTTTGAAACTATAATGCACATGCATCTGGCAAATGTTTTAGATTCATGCGCATTTCATAATTATCTAACTAATAAAAAATAGTATCTCCTAAAGAAGAGATATTGAGATTCTGTTGAAAAGGAAACTGGAGGGCGAGAAAAAATTGAGTCGTGAAAATATAATTGGTTGTTTCGTTACGCCCCATCCCATCGGGCCAACTGCCAGACCCCCCATTAGTGGCAGCGTTTGATCTGCGAGGGACAGGAGGGTGTCTTCTTTCACGTCGCTGGTAAAAATAAACAGACACATCCTGGATCCGCTAATCACACCGAGCGATGTTTACTCTGTCATTCGCGTCTCTGTTTCATCGCAGAGTGCATTTCTGTGTAACACATTCGGAATAATCTTTGTTTTGTTTCCACAGATTTATGAGGCGGGAAACCTCTAGGACTACACCTCAAATCCGGGAATCTGTGCTCATTTTTAATCCGATTGTATCTGCGGGTTCCTATACCCTAAAACATGTTTTCACTTTCCGAAGACAAAAAAGTTGTAATCCAAAATCAAAATTTCCACTCTCACTTCCCTTCGTACGTCCTTCCATTTTTACTTTTATGCTACGAAAGTAGTGGACGCTTTATTTTCACTTTTGAAGATTGAAAAAAAAGTTCTCCAAAATCAAATTTTCCACTTGCGTTTTATGTTTCTGACCTTCCTGAACAATTTTGGTTCCATGTCTGTCTGACTGTCATGAAATCCTTGGAACCGCCATAACTTCTACATTTCTCATCCGATTTCGATGAAATTTTGGGGAACTATGCGAGTTAGGGTGGAGATGGTCCCCTAAGAAAACCGTTGCCTTCAAATTGAAAGTATTTTGTGCGCATGCGCAAACGTAACATCCTTGTAACAGCCATAACTTCTTCACTTACCAACAATATTCAGAGATTGTGAGGGTTGACTGTAGATGGTCCCCTATGAGGGTAGTGCAAGAGAGAATCCACTTAGAGATAGATATTTTGATATAAACTACTAGGTATGCATCGGATCATCTATACAATTGGGTTATGGATACGAGGAAGCTATGTGCCACACTCACTTGTTTTGTTACGTCCCTGTGTGTGTGTTCACACAGCCTTACGCACAAATTAAAATAAATTACTGTCCGATTTTGTTGACATTATCAGTGATCGTTTCCCTATTAATTCCATCGCTGACTCCAATGGATCTTGGCGCATGCACAAAACTCAAATTCTTACAACAGTTTCATCCAAATCTGATGAATATTTCAAAGCTTGTGATGATTGGGCCCAAGATGGTCTTCTTCAATTTCTAAAGCAAGAAAACCCCCGAAAATTGCTTCAAAATTGATCACAATCATATTAGAAAAGAAATAATGTACTAATAAAGGAGTCTTTAGTGAATCTTTATTAGTAGGTACGACCTACTCCTGTAACATTTATATCCTCTTCTAGTTAACTGATTTTATGAACGATGAACCGAAATGAACCCCTCCCGAGTAAAAACTACAAAATTATCTCCATTATTTAACCCATTTGGCAACCTGTGATCTATATATAGCATTATCAAACTGAATTAAACCTTTACAAACTGAATTAATCCTTTCGCAAACTGAATTAAACTTTTCGCAATTTGATTTAAACTTTTTGCAAACTGAATTAAACCTTTCACAATTAGAATTAAACTTTTCTCAAACTGAATTAACCCTTTCACAATTGGAATTAAACCTTTCGCAAACTGAATTAAACCTTTCCCAATTACAAGTAAACCTTTCATAAAATTAATCCTCTGCACCAAACATGATCAGAGGACATAAGAGTGAGTGAAGTCCCCAAAATAATACCTTATCTGTGGACGGTCAATATCTTCCCTGTGGATGGTCAATTACTCCCCTATGGACTGGCAAACTTTCATTGACCTTCACTGTGTAGAGTCACCCTTCCCTTCCCGTCAACATTCTCCTCATAAAAGTGTTGGTAGGTTTTTTTTTTTTTGGTTTTGTGAGGAACATTGTTGTGGTGATGAGCGATAGCGATTCAAATATTAGTTCAGTGAGTATTGCTGAATATTGCTGAGTATTGTGAGTATTGCTGAACGCTCGAAGGAGGGACGGTCGAATTCCTTGAAAATCCCATTGAAAATGGACATGTATATATCTCGTACTTCCTGCTGCAGCTACAGGCCAACCCCTCCACTGACCTTCCCCATTCTTGAAAAATCGGACTATTCGTGTGATAGTTTACTTTAGAACATTGACTTATATATGGATAGTTCAACGTGTTTATTTATTAGTATTTTTGTTTATTAATAATTTATTAAATTGTTCGTTCATTGCGAAAAGTTTAATTCAGTATGCGAAAGGTTTGATTCTATTCGTGAAAGGGTTAATTCTAATTGCGAAAGGTTTAATTCAGTTTGCAAAGAGTTTAAATCAAATTGCAAAAAGTTTAATTCAGTTTGCGAAAGGTTTAATTCAGTTTGTTAAAGGTTTTATTCAGTTTGCTAATGCTATATCACGATTTGAATGAATTTTCATTCTTACTGGAGTAGGTATATCTAACATTTAGAAAACTCTTGATGGAAAATAAGTCCACAGTGACTGTGGATAGAATTTTCATACCTCCCACGGGTTTACATCAGAAATTTCATCTCAACTATGATGGAATTGTACTTACCTAAAAATATACTAAGGCCACGATAATTCACAAAATTCCATGGTGTCCCAATTTTGTTAGATTCTGATGGGTCTGCCTACATTTAACATTTTTACCGCCCTTACGAGGTGAAACTTGATAGCAAACGTTTTTACTAAGAGCAGAGTTTAACTCCTTAAAAGCTACACTCACGTTTTTACAAAGAGCAGAGTTAAACTCGTTAAAAGCTACACACATCGATTGTTTCTAAATGTTTTGGAAACGCGAAGCCCTAAACTGCTATGGCCCGAGTTTGCTACTCATTCCGACATGTTCGCAAACTTTTCAATGGTATCAGTGATATATTATGATTTCTTTTTGCCCACGTAATACGTTATTGATTTTTTTCTTTATTAAGAACTTGTGAATTGTCTCAAATTATTCAATTTTCGCCACAGATCCCTTCTCCTTTTTTTTGCCAATAACATTTTCACGTTCCAACAAATTTCTTCAACCACTCTGAAGTTTCCAATCGACCTAATGGATTTCATTCTTTCTCGTCTTCACCGTTTTCTGAAGAGGTTCTTTATAAATAATGCAGCAGCTACCACGAGTTATATACGTTTGCGTAAAAATTTCCAAGTGCCAAATGGCTACAAAATTGAATTTGGCTTCTTTTCAGGGAAATACATTTATTATTTAGAGACTAGGCAATGTCCCCTGCTTCCACAATTAGTTGATGAGAAGTATTTTCGTCGTTCGATGTTTTACGTCCTCACGTTCAAATGTAGAATGGCTTCGCATTCGTTGGTTCCTCCAACATTTTCACTCTAATTTTGCTAATTTGATCATAGTAGAGGACCATCTACTAGGGATGGGTATCGTTATAAAAGTATCGATATTTTGTATCGATACTGTATCGTATCCGAGTATCGATATCCCAAGTATCGTTGGGCATGAGTATCGATATTTTAAAATATCGAGTATCGATACTTTAGTGTCACAAACTATCAATATCATCCAATTTTTTCAAGAAAAATAGTTTTTTCATAAACTTTTATTCATTTTTCACTCCAAAAGTCCAAGCAGAGTGATTTTTTCCATGATATAAACGTTATTTGTGCAACCAAAGAGTAATGACCCAAAAACCTCTCTATCTTCTTCATTTTTTGCCATTATGTTGAATTTTCCGCGTGAACAGTATCGATATTCGATATTTAGAATTATCGGATCCAAAGTATCGATATCCAAAAATATTGGATAGTGCAGTATCGATACTAAAATCGAGTATCGATACTAAAATCGAGTATCTGTACGAAAGTATCGATATTTTGAAATATCGAGTATCGATACCCATCCCTACCATCTACACGCCAACCCGCACAATCTCCGAAAATTTAATCGAAATCAGACCTCGTGTAGTTTTTTACAAGGATTTCATCACCGATAGAAACGCAGACAGACAGACACGGAACCAATATTCAGGAAGGCCTAATAGTGGAGATTTCCTTTTTTCAACCGTGAAAAGTGAAAAAATGCTTTTACCACCTTGGTAGATTCAGAAGCAAAATACTACATACCTACTTTTTTTCCTTTCTAATTTACTCATCATTTTTAATTTCATGGGGGGCTCTCTCCACCCCAACTCGCATAATTCCCGAAAATGTCACCGAAATCAGATGGGAAATGTATAAGTTATGGCTGTAACAAGGAAATATGTGTTTGCACATGCGCATTGGCTACTACCAGTCTGAGGGCAATGATTTTTACAGGGGACCATCTACACAAGAACGCGCACAATCCCTGAAAATGTCATTGAAAATGGATGAGAATAGTTACGGCTGTGGCAAGGATTTCATGACAACCAGTCAGACAGACACGGAACCGAAATTGTTAGGAAGGTCTGACACGTAAATCGCGAGTGAAAATTTTGATTTTGCAAAACATTTTTTTCCAACCTTGGAAAGTGAAAACAAAGCTTCCGCTACCTTGGTAGACTCGGAAGCAAAATAATTTTAAGCTAACCTAATTGTCAACTAGTATTCATGCTTGTAAGAGGCGTCAGCATACAGGTGATCTATGAAATAGTTCTCCTAAACCCAATTTTTGACGTGACAACGTCTTATAAATTGGTTTGCCGGGTGACACTTCAAGAAACTGCGTTGCCGGGTGACACTTCAAGAAACTGCGTTACGCTCCGCTCACGTTATGCGCTCACAATGAGAGCGAGTGAGAGGCACGCGTCCCTTCCACTTCTCTCGCTCTTTCTCTCTTCCGCCTAAGAGCGAGAGAGATAGGCATACACACCGGTTCATGTCTTGCGCTTCTATTTAGGCGCCTGCATACAATTTTACACGTTGCCAGTTAATTGTAAAACGATTGTGTAGTGATAATGTGAAGGTAGTTTCGTCCATCGCAACAATTCAAACAGCAAAGGTAAATAATTTCAGACTGATAATATAACATGATGAAATAAATGACGTTTATTTCGTTTCTCAACCAATAATAATTTGTTTAAATTTTGAATTTCTCTCTTCGAGCTCAAATAAAATTTTGTTAATATGAAATTCAGTGCGAGATTATTTGTATAAATTCATGTTTTAAATATAGTTCTTTGTATAAATAAATGTTTTAAATTGTTACTATTATTTTATCCTTCTTCCTACTATACGAATGAATATTAACATTAAAATTATTTTACCACTCAAAGTCGTTGTCACGTAATAAAACTTTCGTCCGTATACCGACTTTACAGGCAACCAATAATTTTTGGAGAGCTCTGTGCAGCAGCGAGCTTTCGGGCGAAGTAACAAGGAATTCGAAGAAGCTGCTCAGGATATTATCGGAATCTCTTTCATGGTTTGATTGGACTGAGATCAGCGTGTAGGTATTGTTCGGATAGGTAATTAACTACTGAATCTTGTAACGTAGACAACAGTCAAAAGGTAGCCAGTTCGAAAAAGCTTGGAAAACAAAGAATACAACTGAAGATCCACCTTCAACCTCCACAAGCATCGAATCTGATTTCTTGGACACTCTCCCTTTACACTTGGAGGCACTTAATCGGATTGGCCTTGTAAAAGGTGGAAAATCAGGTTTCAGATGAGATTAATTCGAATGGAGGCGATCATTTCCAGAGGTAATTTAATAAGAGGTTAGCCGAGGGTAGGAATGTCTTCACGAAATGCTTCTCCTTGCAATTAGTGGGGATTCAACAACACAGGTAGCAAAATAGCTCATGTGCCTTTGAACTTAACGTTTTGACCGCTTCTGAGAACATGATTTGGACGATTACGCGTTTGTTAGCTAAGCTGTAGTAATTATCACGCCACAAAGGCGATCCGTTTCCTCGAGGAATATGTCTTTACTCTCCACGGACGTTGATGAATCGATATAAAACAATAATGCACGAATCGAAGCTACCAACAGGGTCTGATAACCCATTTGACTCGAGCTGACATAATAATTTTACAAATAGCTTTCATTAACTTAATTCGTATAACAACTAAGTGACGAGCTTGAGAATCGCCTTTCTGGTGGGCAAACATGAAATGATGTGATAGTACATTAAATATATGTGTTGGCATATATGTATATATATGATATATATTGGGATCAACATTTAAGGAACTCGTGTGTAATATGTTAATCATTTCGAAATTATCAACGTACCTATATAACGATATATATGACACTACGGACGATAACGTGAGTAATTCTTTCGCAAAAATTTCTAATTTTTCCTAAAATATTCATAATAACAAACGAAAAGACAAGTACGTTTAGCCAGGAATTTTGGACAACCGTAAGAGGTTCAAATTTCAAAAAATAAGTCTAAAAACGTGTTTTTAAGGTTTATTGTACCTAATCATAGTACCTAATACATTATGGTATACTTGGATACAGCCCAAAATTTCTGATATAAGCACAATTTCGCTAAGTATAAATTTACAAATTTTGTAAATATGTACTACCTATAAACAATTTATATAAATCATGATACCTGTATAATAAAGATAGGTACTTTCGCATTATACGGGCGCCACTTATATACAGCGCGCTGCGGCGGTTAGGTCTCTTATTTTTGATCCACAAATTATCGAAGAAGTGCCTACTACTGGTTAAGTGCTTTCTATTGCTGCCTTTACCTTACTCCGACCGTGCAATAGGATCTCAAAAATATGTACAAAATCAAGCAATAAGTAAGTTATCATGGCCCATCTCAGTTCAGCTACTTTTCAGGAAAAGCTGAAAACTGTTTTTTTTAAACTACATTTGTCACTTTAGTTGATTAAAAAAAAGGTTTTCCTTCCTTACAAATTAATTATTATTATTAAGTAATTATTTAATTACTATTTTAAACGAAAGTTTTTGAGATAGGCCATTATAACTTACTATTGTCTGATTTTGTCCATGATATTTTTGGTGATAGCAACAACTCAAAATTAAATTTTTCCTTAGACAGGCAGTGATCGACGTGATGCGTCATATAGGTATATTAAACATAGTTAAGTAAATGCATGCATTCCAGGGGACGTCCCATTGGATAAGCATCAGGTCAATTTAGTAGTGGCGCCCGTATAATGCGAAAGTACCTTAAGATATTCTATAATAATGAATGGTATGTATATTATTTGTTGTACCAAAAAATGCAATAGTCGAGTGTGCAGTGTCAGTTTTTGGAGTCGAGTACTTAGTACATGAAAATGGACTCATAACATATTCAAAACACACTCTGTGCATACGGTAACTGAAAGTCCACAAAAATAGCTGCAAATTATTACCAAAGATTGATTAATAATCTATACAGATCACTCTTCTGCAAAGAACACGGCTTTGCCATTGTCACCATCTACCAACCTTAGGTACTTCCTACCTACCACTTCTCAATCAAGTTTATTTGAACCCTTCATTTCCATTTGGTTGGTGGTTGGCGCTGTGCTCATAGTCAACTCTGACCACTTTTGTCATATTGACTAACTTGATCAGTAATAAGAATATTTATGTCCTCGATTATCATAGCGCGGTAAAACCCATACCTAGAGTGATATCAAAATAATGCAAAATATCACACAAACGTTTATTATTTTCCTGTACAGATCACTCTTCTGCAAAGAACACGGCTTTGCCATTGTCACCATCTACCAACCTGTTTGGTTGGATCTACCATCTATTTGGAAGAAATAAACGCTTCTCACTCAGTTCGAACGAACAGAGAGTTGAGGTTGCCCTAATTATTAGGCAGTATAATTACTATGATTATTGAGAAATGAGGTAAAACTATGAACAACTCGAAGAAACGAAAAACGGTCGCATTTTGGTCAGCTAAAATTTGAACGGAGATTAGGCCTCTCTTGCGATTCACACTCGTGTTTCTGATTTATCGTAAGTCCAAGCCTCAAGTACTCGTAGGGAGGGAACGGTTTGTCCTACAGAGCTCCGGGTGGTCTCAAAAAATTTTTAAAATTCAATATTTTAACTTGATGAAAAAGCAGTACCTTTATTTTGAGAGTTTTCGAGCTAGGGCACTATTGAAAATTTCAACCCTCAATTTTCACCCCTTAGAAGTGACTGACATCAACCTTCGCGGCTCAACTAAACCCCAAATGGAGCCCATATACCAAATTTCAATCAAATCGGTCCATGGTTGCTAAGAAAAGTGCCTCGTACGGCGTATGACGAACGGACGGAAAATTTTTTATTCGATTTTCGGATTCTACGTATCTTGAAACGTAAAACATCAAACTTTGAGGGGGATTAAAAAAAAATTTTTTTGCTCGATTCCAAAGGTTCATCATTGAAAATAATATACCAAAATTGAATAATTCCAAAAATTTCCAACCAATTTTGGGAAAATTGCCTCATAAATTACAGCTCCCTATTCGCCGCCAACGGGACCTCCACTTTTGAATATTCATCACGTTATCAAGCAATTTTCTGGAAGTTAAGTATACCCAATCACGCGCAGTTAAATATGTACCTGAACAAGCGCCTTTTAGTACGATTTCCTCATTCCTTCTCGCATCTCGTAATTGACCTGTGAGCAGTGTGATTCGATCATAAATCGAAAATTACGATTCCCACGCCACGCCGGTGAATTTAATAACGGTTTATTAAGTGGCGTTAAAAGACAGAGGTAATGATGGCGGAAATAATCTTCTCTTAGCAGAGCCTTGGGTAAAACTCTTATATTGACACTTAATTTCTCGGTAATCTCCCAAGTTCACTTTTGAGACTAAAAATATGACTGTTGATGAAATTCCAGAGGCACATCGAGAAGAATATCGATCGAGTTCGATGTTAATTTATTTAGATACAGTAAAATAATCACTGTCACGCGAATTCACGAGTCTCACTCGCGCAGTATGAATGAATGAACGAGTTTTTGAAAAATACTTTTTTACTTCAAATTAAATATATTATATTCTTATACGAAATTTCATGCTGATTCCGAATAATATGTGGTATATTATACCACATAGCATCAAGAAAGCATTTTACACCAAATACCTCACAAATACTTTACCCATCTCCACATACTCTTACTTACGGCTTGTCCAATGTGGATGACTACAGAGCGCGACCACTTCGATTGCTCATTTTTTCGTTGGATTGATTCAAAATTTCGAGGTAGATAGTTGAAATCAACATTTTGAGTTAGTTTTCTCGAGAGGAAGGACTACTTTGAAACCTCATATTTTCGTTGAACCGATTCTACATGCTATACAGTTGAAATCATCGTTTTGAGTTGTTTCTGTAGGGAGAGGCATGTCAACTTTGAAACCTCATATTTTTGTTAAATCGACTCAAAATCTCGAGTTAGACAGTTGAAATCAACCATAGGAGCGGAGTACCTGATGAATACAAACATGAGCCAGGTACGTTGGTGTTTTAGATTGAGGGGAGGGGTGCTGTTTCTCAACAATGTGCCATGGAGACAAGGTGCCGCAAGAAGGTGTGCTATGAGTAACAGTGGCGAGGAGGAGGACCTTTTTCACTTCTTGGGGACCTGTAGGGTGCTCTCTGAGTGGCGAGCAAAATGGTTCTCTAGAAGCCAAATGTCTAGACAAGATTGTTTAGTAGAGCTTAAAACCCCAAGTACTGAGAGACTGGCTGGATATGCAAGAGAGGCATGGAGATATCGTAGATTCCTAATTCAGGAATTCAATAATTGAACAGCTTTTTTTTCCTTTTTGTTAATTTAAAATTTTGGTTTCAGGAAGTTGTAATTTATTTTGATAAGTATGACATGAATATAAGTATGAAAAATAATTTATAATATACAAATTTACTACCTTGCACAGAGAATTAACATTAATTTGTAGTGTTAATAAATAAATTTTAAAATAGAAGAAAAGCGCCAAACCAGTGGACGGCTTAGAGCCATCACTGTATTAAGATTTTATGTTATTTGTTTTTTCATCAGAGTTCAGTGAATAAATCTTTTTATGTCTATCTATCTATCAGTTGAAATCAACGTTTTTAGTTGGTTCTCTCGAGAGGCCCGTACACTTCGGAAGCTCATTTTTGTTCATTATCTATATACATTAAACGCCAACCGTACGTACGTACGTACGTCGCCCGAACGTGGGGGTCCCGGGTTCGATTCCAGGCCGTGACATCAATTTTTTTTTACATATCTACAATTTTTTTGCCTGCTTTTAGCAGGGTTTTCAGCAAGTTCTTAATAATGTGCCTTCGGAATCGACCAAGAGAAAAAAAATGTTAACCCCCCCCCTCCCATTCACCCTCAAAATTTGTTACGTTTACGTTTCAAGGTACGTAGAATCAGAAAATCGAATAAAAACTTTTTCCGTCCTTCCGCCGTGCGTGGCACTTTCCTTAGTTCTCCCCTAAGGACCAATTTTGAAATTTGGTTTATAGGCTTCATTTGGGGTCTAGTTGAGGTTGTTCCTAATAAATTTTGGGTAGGTACGTATTTAAAGTTGAGTCACGTGAAAAGATAAAACCCATGACAGTCTTGTTTGCACTTTATGTTGCTCGGTCTGTTTTATTTAAATGGAAAGCCCGACTGTTCAAGTCCCTGTTGCCTCTTCTCGTATACGATGCGAGACAAGAATGCCGAAGCCGTTCTTCCTCTTCCCGAAAATTGCGCTAGAAGGTACAGTCATAATGGGAGATCATCATTTCCCCTGAACTCTCACTGCGTGAATCATGAAGATAAGAGAAGCACTCATACATGAATACAGAATGCTCTCCGAGAGTGGAGAGAATACTTCTTCTTATGGTTTATATGTAGGACGGGACGATAGGATGTTTCTCATCACATGGTTCATGAATTTTGACAATTGTACATACGAAAGTCACGACATTATGAATCTCATTTCATCTCAACATCTCTCAACTCAGAATGATGCTAACTTATGAACGAGTCCATCTGAGCGCGAATACATAACTAGTGAGCGAACCATTAGTGAGCGAACAAAAATGTCGTCCCATGATACTTGAAATTGAGAAACTTCCTCCTTCATTGTTTTCAAAGTTTCGAAATCGGTCAAAAATGAAACTACAGGGACCCTACTGCAGGGGTGCTCAAACTTGAACTGCTGGCGATCTACCTCAATATTTTTAGACTACATACGATCGACTCTGAGAGACTGCAAGTGTGTGTGATGCAGGGTTGTACATACACGATACACCCTACCTACCTAGGTAGGGCGTACCGTAGCATATATAGATATTAGCTTTCTGCACAATATAGGTACATTATTTTAGTCAAGGTTTGGGTTAGGTTTAGTTAGGTTCTTCTCTACAATATCAATGAAAATATATCGATATATCGGAAGATTTACTTTTAAAAAATTCCGTTGTTGCAACGACTTGGTTGTAAGTGGAAATCATAAAAAAAAAAAAAAAAAAAAAAAAAGCTTGCATACGAGTCTGCAACGCATTGGGACATTTTTATGTCTTTACCTATTGCTTTTTACCTCACTATAGGATTTTATAAACCACCCTCCGTTGTTGTCAGAATGTGAAACGAATCATTAACATAATAACTATCTATAGCTATTTGTTGTATTTTTCAAACCTCACAATGCGTTGCTGTTGTTACATATTATGTTACAAATTGACACAATTATTAATATTAAGAGGTAGGTACCTAATTTCAATAAAATAGACGATTCCGGATTAATTATCTTCTACACTCACGATCATTAGTTTGTAAACAAAATATGAGAACAGTTATGCCCATAGCTCCGCTATTCGTATAGTCAATATGTTATGGAGAACATGAAAATGTTCGTTAAATCGAGAGCTTTCCAACGAGTGGTGAACGATTTTTGTGGGTTAAAAAGTGTAGAAAAGGAACAAACTAACAACGGGGTCGTTGTAAGCGGAAATCATTATAAAGGCACTGTAACACAATTTCGTTACGCAATTTCGTGACAGTTTTTTGTGCTGTGTGCCAGGGCAAAGACATGAAAATGTCAAAACTCATAGTTATTCAAAATTGCGAGTTTATTGGTTGTTACAAAACAAAAGAGTTACATATGGTGTTAAACTTGAATAAAGAGTGGCTTTGGATGTTGAAGCGTGGCACTGCATGTCCTCAGCATACTTTTCATAAGATGGTACGTAACCACTGAGTGCTAATCGCAAGCATGATGACATATGATCGTCAGTAAGTCGATTGCGATATTTTGACTTAATTATCTTCATTTCAGAAAATGCAGACTCGCACAAGTAAGTTGACCCAAAAAATGCCGTCAGTTGAAGGGCGATTTGCCTTACATTCGGATATTTATCTTCAGATATAAAACACCAGAAATTTGTATCAGATGCTGTAGCTTTGAGATGTATATATGATATAATCTGCACCAACTCATTTTCAACAGAACATGAGTTCATATTAAACTGACTTGCTATTTCAGTAGCTAATTCCTCAATGTTTTTACATGAAAAAGGATAACTCATAAATGATGCTATATTTTCTAATTTAGTGCAATCATAAAAACGCATTTCGAATTGTCCCAAAATATTTGATAATTCAGCCTCATACGTATCATAATTCAAATTGCAAATTTGCAATTTGTATCATTTTCAAATTGCAAATCCTTGCTTTCAAAGACGGACAAAATGTACTGTGTACTGTCTAGTCTAGAAACAACACGGCTTTTCTTTGAAAAGTGCCGCGCGTTCCTTTGATAAAGCCACCTTTTGCCGCAAGCAGTGTTATTTTATTACGTAATACATTTTTGTAGTTTAGTTACCTACCTACTTATTAAAATTTTTTTCTTCTCGAGATCTACCCAAAAAGCACTCGCGATCGACTGGTCGACCGTTTGAGCACCCCTGCCCTACTGCTTCTTAGATGGTTAAGTATTCGTCTAGTAGGCCAAAGAAAATGTGGGGCCTCCAAAATCAAAAAAATATTCACTTTATTTGCGTTTCAGAGCTTCAAGTGTCATCGGTTCCCTGTCTGTCTTTGGTCAATCATTACCTTATGTAGGGTAGCGTTACCTATGTAGGATAGAAACTGTTCTGAACGAATTATGTCAACATCAGACAAACAGTAGCGTATGCGAAAACGCAAATAACGCCAAATTCTAACGTACTTACTGCCAGTTTTTCTCAATATTTGATGGGAGTTTGGGGGTTGGGCTCAAGAAGAACTCACTTACTTCTACCATGGAACAATAGGAGTCATGGATTTTGTGAAAATGTGAAAAAGGTTCATTATTGAAAATAATAAACCAAAAATTCAAACAACGATTATCTGAACGTGTTGCTGATTGTCGTCTCAGATAACAGTCAACCCGATCGTGAAAATAATATTTCATCTCGGAGAATGTATCGTGGTTCCTACTGCTTAACAATGTAATTAAGCATTTCTACATCAACTAATTCTATTTTCGTCTATTTCATCATGATAGATTAACAGGACGTTTTCATTTTGACATTTTCATGTCTTTGCTTTGGCACATGAACTGAAAAATCGTCACGAAAACTTTGATGCTTGGGTACATGAACTAACAACCTTACTTCACTACCTTGTTGTGTAGTGGTTGACATGAAAATGTCCCAATGTGTTGCAGACTCGTATGCAAGCATTTAAATTTGAGTTTATGATTTCGAATCGTCTGTGAATTTTTTCGTCATGTCACGCCACAAGGAATTGCACCTTCGAAATTTCTTCACGTTATTGATGTTCGCGAACGTCACATCACAATATAAATAAATAGGCTAGAAAAATAGTAATTTTTTGTGGGAAAAAATGGTGTAAAATTAATCATTATTATATGATTTGACTGTATTTTCTATGTGAGGAAGTTTCTCCAAGATACTTGGAGTATTTTCTACTGTATTTTCTATGTGAGGTGTTTCTCCAAGATACTTGGAAAAGATATTGACCGACTTCAAAAACTGAGTAAGGTCCATTAACTCTGCTCGTATACTGCATACATGGCTGACCTCTCCTTTCAAACCATCGATATTCATCGGTCAAGCTTTGCCGCTAAATATGATTAATTATATTTCACACCCTCGGACAGGCTGGAGGCAGTTTAGTATAAATAGCTTATCAGATGCTACTGTTGCGGGAGCGGCCTGGCCGGTTGCTCAAGGGATAATGACTTCATAAATTATCTGAGAAGGCGAGTGAGCTCCAGAAAAGGGATCCATTGGATTAAGTATAAATACTCTTTGATGTTATGATCGTAAGCCTTCTGAACGCATTTTTTTTAACAAGCTTTTATTATTTGTTAATAAAATAAGTTAAAAATAAATTACCTCTAATAAGGAATATAACACTTTATCACAGTCCCGATTTTATAAATGAAAGCGTTTTACATTGTGATAGCAAGAGGAAAAAGAAGATGCTAAATGTAAAATAATGGAAATAATCATCCAATTTTCTTAAGTTCCATTCTTCTTATTTTTATAATCTCTACACCCATGCCTTGTTTAATTTCAAGAGTAAAAAATAAGTAAAAAGTTGTACCTACCTAAATTTGACAAGGATTTTCTAAATTCATTAATGCGTCTACCTAGGGAATTAAAAAACTAAAATATTGCCGCTGGAATCATCAAAATCTAAAAAAAGGGGAAAAACAGTTTATTTTATACTTTAATCGATTGAAGGTATCGTTACCTTGGTTGACAAGAGAATTTATATGAATTACAGAAAACTGACAGGTTGATGCAAAAATGTATTATATTTTTTTAAAGCTAAAGTCCATACCAGCAAGAATCGTTAAATTAACGACTACCTTGTAAATCCCATTCGTTCTGATAACGTCGTAACAGATTATCGCGGAAGGAGAATTTTAATTTGTAGTACACAACCGACGAGCTAAACAGCAGCAACTGAACATCACGACGACGCAATTCCAATGACATTCATTCTTGAGTGATTTATTTTCATGAGCTCCCATCAAAATGTCCAGCGGTAATGCCCTTGAGAGGTTCACCGAGGAACTGCCAACTAAGCGCGGTGTTTTTATCAATGTTTTCTACTCATGGCTGATGACAGGCAATCGTTTCTTAGGTTGAAAATTTTCCACGTTATTTTCACTCATTACATTGTCTTTATAGATTGGAGAACATTTTAAAAGTTTTGTTGGAGTATTCAAGAGATAAATTTCAATGGGATCGTTATTAGCGTTGGAAATTAATGAGTCCAAATTGATACTATGTATAGGCAATATATGCTTTCCTGGCAAGTTTTCTACATTTTACTGATCAACACCATAGAAACTTCGAAATATGTACCCACATCTAAATAGAAGTTTCTATGATGTTGATCAGTAAAATGTAGAAAACTTATATTATAAGTTCATTTCTCAATTTTATTGTTCGCAAGGGACTGTACGGCAGTTAATTTTATTGTTCTCTTTTCTTCTAGTCTAACAAGCAATGTTTTCACTGTTTAGAGTTGAATGGACCGATTTTGATGAAATTTGGTTGATAAGCTCCATTTGGGGTCTAGTTTTGCCCCGAAGCTTTTGGTTGAAGTCAGTCACTTCTAAGGTTAGAAAAATAAGGGCTGATATTGTCAAAACGCCCTAGTTCAAAAACTTCCGATATCAAGGTATTGTTTCTTCATGAATTTAAAATAGTATTGAATTTTTAGAATCGAATGAGACCATCCAGAGTTCTGTAGGACCGACCGCTAACTCATTTGCAGAATTGCAAAAGAGGTCTAATCTCCGTTCAAATTTTAGCTGACCAAAATGCGATTTTTGTTCGCTTCTTCGAGCTGTACTCAGTTTTGCTTCCTTAGTAATAAAATTTCCTATTGATGACACTGAAATCAAATTTCTTCAAATTGAGCGTGAAACTTTTTTTAAAGAAAAAAAAAATTTGGAATTTCTTCAAAATAAAGTTGATTGTGAAGCAAACACATGGCTGTAAGGTAGTGGCTCTTTGCAGGCGAGTGATCTGTACAGAAAAATTATAAACCTTTGTGTAATAATTTGCAGCGTTTTTAAAAACGAATGAAACCACCAAGCCGATCAACAATAATAACTATTAATTGCTCCTTTGTAGTGAAATTAATCAAGACACTTGGGCCCTGCAAATCCAGCCCTTACATCCCACCTACTCCTGGTCCTGTAGAAGCCAGTTGACCTCAAGTTTACTCAGAGGGATGGACGAGGTGGGTCAGGAACACGAGTTTGAACCGCACATGAATGTTCGCTGATCAAAAATTTTTTGATCAGCTGAAAGTTGAAACTTCCGACATTTTAATGCGACATTTAATGCGACAGTTTAATGCGACATTTTCTCGTTTCTCCGAACTAGGGGTGTGTCGGTCCAGCAATTTCCCTGGAACGGTTCCAACGGTTACGGTGACAAAGATGTAACCGTTCCAAATTACCGGTACAGGCGATCAAATCCCACTCACATGGCATGGATGAAGCAG
This sequence comes from Apolygus lucorum, assembly GCA_009739505.2. NCBI lineage: Eukaryota > Metazoa > Arthropoda > Insecta > Hemiptera > Miridae > Apolygus > Apolygus lucorum. The sequence goes on along the minus strand of CM019169.2, from coordinate 14,771,554 downwards.
GCAGTCAAATCCCTATCGTCCTTCTTCCATGCTTATGATCTCAACTTGCAATACAAAAGCATCATTTTCCTTGACAATTCGCTAAAAGAAAGGAATTTTGAACAAGTGTTACAAAAGAGGCAATTTATTATAAATAATAGTTACCAAAAAATTCAAGGAAAGAATAATGACGTTGCAGTTCAAGAACTTAACATAACAATAATAAATTAATAAAACTGGAGACAACTTCCATGCTAACCTGTCCAGAAGATAACTTCCCGCTCAAGAGCCATTCCATGAACCATTCTCAGTCCATGGAAGTAGTAAGGGCGCTTCCAGGTACAACATGGAACAGAACTGAGAACAAGATCCATGCTTACCGGTCCAGAGCCATTGAACAATTCTCTATGATATCTTATCGGTCCGGTTCCAACCTTACCGGTCCAGTTCCATCCTCACCAATCAGAATGATCAGATTGATGAGATGATTGATCAGATCATTCTGATTGGTGAGGATGGAACTGGACCGATGGAAAAGATTCTCTTCCCGGTCCAGAGACATTTCAAGATATCTTATCAGTCCGTGGAACTGGACCTGTAAGGGTCGAGTTTTTGTCACTGCGTGGAACCGTTCCAACCTGATACTCGGTTCCACAGTCCCGGTACAGCTGTACCGACACACCTCTACTCCGAACAAAATTTCATGTCAACCAGTTAGGCCTTCCTAACAACCAAGAATACAAAGAACACCCACAACTTTGGAATAACGATGTTTTGCTAATACGAACTTTCTGACAAAATAATCTTGATCGAGTACCTACTATTAATGAAAAATCTGTGTTCTTTGCGGATAGGAAAATATTATGCCGTTGTGTGATAATTTGCAGGTTTTTTATTTATAAGGTGAATATCTTATAGGGGTTTATTATATTGAAGATATACCGACCGTAAACACCTTGAACGATGCGTCAAACCTCGCTATCAGCCTCGCACAGCGCCCTGTCGTCGCCTATTTCCCCTCCCCAATAGTTTGATTAATTGCGATCCATTTTTTCTCCCATTCGAAAAGAACCGAACTCCTCTTTGAAAAGCAGAGTCTCCCTAACAACCTGATTTGGCAGGGATTCTCGACGGCTTCTCGTATAACCACCAGCCTTGCAAAACGTCACCGATACCCCTCAGACCCGGAGAATCATCAATATCCGATTATTCAACCTTTCCGCTCCAGTATCCAACCATCCCCTTTTTGCCGCCCGTCCTCAATCACCCCGCACTGCATAATATGAAACTATACATCTAGGCTATGGAAATCCTGTACAGAGCTCTCCATTCCACTTCTAATTTTGCTGATCGAGGTTGCTCTCATATCGTGTATTCCCGGCTTGTTGATAATTCCAACATCCTATCCTGTTTACAACTCAGACCAATGACACTCCGATAGACAGACATGGAACCAAATTCGTTCAAATACCGTCAACTGGTACAACTTTCGCCACCCCGTTCAACAATGTGCCACAAACGTTTTTCACAGTCACCTAGCGATTCCTGGGATGAAGCTATTAATTCAGGAAAAATCACAGGGGCAGGGCAATAGTATAGGCACAGGTTAACCAACTCAACAAGCTTATCAGTGGACTTCAGCGACAGTGATAAAATTGTATCTGTTCCCGGTTTTTTTCGTAAGTTGAATCTGTCCAAAAAGTCTCCTTTGGGTACCCCACTAGCGTTTGGTTCACGTTTCTGGTAAGTTTATATTTTCAAACCTATAATATCAGCAACGAATTGCCATAATTGCCTTTTTCATGAGTGTGTTATTTCCTTTGATATTTACAGGAAAGTAAAAAATGGGACAAACAGGGTACAACTTTGTGCCACCAACTTTTTCCCGTTTATGCATTGATATGTAAAGTGTTCTGTTCTATTTTTTGATCACGTGGACGATCCAAATGTCCCAGTTCACGAATCAAACCAAATTACGGAACCCAAACCTTTTAGGGGGAGATCCTAACCATTTCCCCAATATATCTCCTCATCAGATAGGCCTACAGGGACTATTTTTTGTAATTCTTCATATTTTTAGTCAAGAAATAGAGCAATGAGCTTGCATTTTAGATTTTAAAATGTTATCATATACCTATTTTTGTTGGTATCATACATTTGAAAAATTTAAATACTCCAAATAACCTCCTGATGGTTACCTAAAAATCTCAAAATTTTCGGTTCATCCATGGTTTTGGAAGTACTTTTCAATTGAGCCATATAAATCAGGGTTATATTTTTGTTATAAAAAATATTTTTCTGTGTTATGCTTACTGAATTTTATTAAAAAATGAAGAAGTTAAGGTTTCGAGTTTTTTTGTGATCACACACTCCCTAAAAAGTTGAAAAATATTGAAATTTTTTTAGAAACAAGCTTGTTTTTGGTTCCTTTTCAAAGTTAACGTGATGAGTAACGAAGAAACCAGGGCAAGAAGTGTCCACTGCTCGATATTCGTATATTTTCAAGCTAAAAAAAATTGTGGTACATTGTTGTACCCTTATGGGGTACAAGAATGTGCCACGAAAAAAACATTTCTCTCTATTCTTGCATAAGAGATAGAATTTTTTCATGGTGGCATTTGATACTTGGAAAGTAGAGGTACGTTGGGTAAATTGTTCAATAATATACGATGAAAAGTAAAGTATTTAGACGTAAAAAACCTCAAAATTGGCACAAAGTTGTACCAGTTGACGGTAACTTCAAAATGAAAAAAGCAAGAGAAAACGAATCATGATTTTGATCCAGAACAAGGAAACCCGTCCAGCCCTCCTCAAAATCGTGGTTTTACGTCTCAAAATAAGGTAAAAATCCAAGATACACTCAAAAGCCAACATGGATCGTAAAATCGTGAATTGAACAATTATCATAACATGAAGAAACAATTATCGTTGACTTCAATGGATTCACAGATTCATTTTGAACTTGTTGGACCGTTTCGGACGGCAGATAGGCTACCACGGGCGCCACAATAGTCGGGCCAACAATACTGATGATTAGGCAAGACCCCCTCAACAATGGATAAACCAGACAAGCGATGATCTTGAAAACGACAGCTCCTTCCTCTTTTGTCAGAAGGAGAAGTTATGCCCTAACTATTCCTAAGTTTGGATGGAAAATCCGTCAGAAGCAGTTTAACTCTTCGCAATACAATTCGACCTACAAATCGAAGTTGCGCCGAATGTCTTGATATTTCGCGCGAATTATATTACTTTATTATCAACGTATTTCAAGAGCAGATCCTCTCATACAATCATCATTAAGCCTAAATCAGCCTCAATAGGAAAGTAAATTAACATTAGCTAGGTTTGCATGGAGAAGCCATCCAAACCACCCACCGCCATCCGTTGTCACTAGAAATCTAATTCAAATAAGATTTCGAGGGTGAAGTTCCAACAGTGCTCAAGTCGTTTTTTCCAATTTTACAGGTGACGCAAAAAACATTATTATTTCTACTCCTAAGCCATAATTGCAAAGTTCCAGGTGTCAATTTACTATTGAAGAGCTGCTCTTTGCATTTAATTGAAATTTTCGTTGAAATTATTGCTTGTTCATAAAATAGTTGACTTGGGCTAGGTTGTCTGAAACCTTTGATGAGTTGGGCTAGGTTGTGAGAAATTAAATCGAACCTATAATAATGATAATAATAATAATATTAATGTTTCATTCTTAATTTATTTTCCACCAAGCCACCAATATTGGAAAAAATAAAATAATAGAAATTAATCAAGGATTTCAAGAAACCACCTTTTATAAACAAACAGCCACGAAACTCACAATGTATTACTATAAGGTAGGAAGATACTGAACCAGAGCCATGGAAAAAAAAAAATTGAAAAAACTATAATGAGAATTACAAATGAAAAACAGTCTTAGGAAAAAGCTTAGAAAACAGCATTACACGAAATTTTCAATAACTTTGTTTCACGACTTAATCATAGTCACATTCTAAATTACAGTTGTCTCTGTTTTTGAACAAAAATAATTTTCAATATTTTTCTTATACAAAAATCCTTTTAAAAAATTTTTGTTTTTCCAAATACTTTAAATTGATAAAAGACTAGGAAGGTTGAATAATGAAAAAGTCTTATAAAAAATAAATGACAACGCAGAAAGTAGAAACAGAAAGAATGTTTGATTTTTTGTAGTTTCAGATGTTGAGATCGATTGACAAATTAGTTTTCATTTGGGTCACTGGTTTCTTGATTCTGTCTATCAGGTTCGTCAAAAGTGTTTCTGTACTAGGATAGCCAAATTCTTATTGTTGACCAATTCAAATCAAAGGTACTTTCAAAAATTTTTCGACAGACAGGAAATCCCTTAGCTCCAATTTGCAAATTGTATCTGTAAGAGACTTGACGTTTAGAAGATGAATCTTCTTTTTTCTGCCTAGGCTCTAGAATGTCTATTCAGGAGCATACATTTATGTACGTTTACTTCTCTCTCCAATCATTACCTTCCAGAAGTTTATGAATATTATCTCATGTTCTTGCTGTTGTATTGTCGTACAACGCCTTGAGATATTGTTTTTTTTTTTTTTTTTTTTTTTACAAAATTTTGGAGAAATGAACATGTTGGGCCCATGCGTCTTCCATTACGATCTACATCTTGAAGAATAATATTGGAGTCAATCAGTCACCGTGATACCTTCTTGACATAAATGATTGCAAAGCTCATTAATCGGGATCATGAGGTCATCTTCACTCAACTCCTCCGTTTCCAAACATATTAACATTAGGTAAAGTAAAATGGTGTGCAAAATAATGGAATAATAATGTAAATAGTTTATTTTATAACGTCAAACCATAAAATCTAAGAAAAAGTGTAATGCGAATAAAGCAGTGTTTTGCTTCCCAACAAAGCCTAAATCAAACATAGGTTGTTAAAAACCCAGAAACTGTTGTAACAACAGTGCCTAACTCAAAGATTTCTTTTTTTGGAAGATTTCTTGGCTAGAACAAGGCACATCTGAACAATTTATCGTTCTATGCATGTTGGTTATATACTAATTTAACGTATTCAACCATAAAACTTTGAAAAAGAGGACAACAAATTATGTTACTTCCGACACAGATTGTAGCTGAGAGACCACATTTTACCATTGAAATGAGGTGATTTGGGCACTGTTGGCTTCACATTTGAGTTGAGCAGTGTTGCCTTTCTGTGATTTTGAGGCGTTAATGGAGGGATTTTCTTAAAACCAATGTTACCAATCGATTCGGCGTAAAATTTTGAATCCATTGATGTGCCTAACTCAAAATGCCAAAAAAATGACTTGGGCACTGTTGGAACTTCACCCTCGATTTGTTCTATGGCTTCCTCCATCAAAGATAGGGTAAATATGTTTTTGTGCAACAGGTCAAAGTGAGTGTTCCAAAACCAACATTTTTACTCTCATTTTGAACAATTTTGGTTCCATGTAAGTAAAGTAAACAGGTTGGAGTTTTGTGCCATTCCTGGCGTCGCGGACATCATCAGCCGTCTTCCAAAGGGAAGATCAGATTTAGGTTTCATGTTTGTCTGAGGCAAAGACTTTTTTTTGCGTCAGAGTTGAGGAAAAAACAGAAACACGTTGTCACAAGCGAAACTAAATGATCTGATTTTGATGAAATTTTCAGACTTTCATCAGACGTGTGTCAGTAGGTAGGATCCATAAACTATGCAACTTGCCGGAAAACTTGACGACTTCGATTCAACTTGGAGGGTAACTAGAAGATGGTTCCCGATTTGTTGCTGATAATTTCCAGAATATTTTGAGGAAATTGAAAGAAATTCTGACAAGTCGGCCTAAATCATAAATAAATCTCTATCGTGTTGTTGTTTTAAATAACCGAAACCAGTTCCTAACTTGATCGAGGAGTTCACGATTCAGTATCAAAGAATTTAGGGAACCAATTAAAGCTCGTCTCTGAGCAAACATTTCGGATCCAACAGATTCTTTGTGTCCATGTTATTCTTTGAGGAAGCTTTACTGCCCACCCAACTAGGCAGACGTTTGTGTTTCGTGGGATTGTAAGTTCACACTTGTTACCACCGGGGGATAATTGGACGAGAAAGTTGCCTTTACGAGTCTCTGGCCTCTTTACTGTAAAGCCACTGGTGGAGCCAATAATACACCCGAGAGAGATGGAAAAACAAGGAGGGGGAAAGGAAGATAAAGAAAATAAATCTGTTTTTCTATATCCTGTTTCCTCCAAAACCACTCTCGGTTTCATCAAAATTATTAACATCATCGAAAACGACTTCTTATTCGTGTTGCTCGAAAATATATTATTAGTGAAATATTATTATCTCCACCTGCAGTACAGATTTGATACTCTGATGAAATGTGTTTCTGTATTTGTAAAATAATTTTCGTCAAAATTTAGCTCTGCTATTATATTGGTTTATTATTTTCAATAATAAACCTTTGAAATCGACCAAGAAAAAAATTACCCCCCACCACCATCACAAAATTTGTTGGTTCACGTTTCAAGGACCGCAGAATCCAAAAATCGAATGAAATTATTTTTCTTCAACGTGGGCTGATTATGATAAAATTTAGTTTATGGGCTCCATTTGTGGGTCTAGTGAGGTCTATGGGGTCTAGTTGTGCACCGAAGTTTTTGATTGGTGTCAGTCACTTCTAAGCCCAATCACGTAATCCTATTGTGAAATTAGAGTTTGCATCTGTCATGGATGTATCCACCCGGGCACTCCATGTCGTAGCCTTTTACTTGTTCCATCTTATTAGTTAGTATCCATTGTCCAGTTGTATTGTATCCATATTGTGTCGAGTCATTCCTTTCGTATTCGAATGTTGTGTGCCGTCTCTTTAAACCAAGTTATTAATTACAAGTATTAGTAAACTAATCAGTGCGTTCTCATTTACGATTCCCGGTCCACAATTAGTTTGTTAGGTTATCGGGCTCCAGTTATAACGCGGAATCGTAAAAGTGATTGGTGATATTGGTAAGAGTGAAGTGTTATCGAATCTGCCATGGCGTGTTCAAACTCTTTCGGTCATCTGCCGGTATTGACTTCGACGAACTTCACAAACTGGCTATTCAGGGTCCAAGCATTATTAGAGAAGGACCAATTAGCAGACTGCATAAGGCTGAGATTAGATAACAGTGCAGATGAGAAGACGAAAATGGCCTTCAGGATCCAAGACTCCAAAGCGAAATCGCTCATCATCCAGTGCGTTTCTGATAAGCACTTGGATATAATCAAAGAATCCCAGACTGCAAGTGCTATGATCGACGATCTAAGAGCGGTTTTTGCACGATCGTCAACGTTCTCAAAACTAGCACTATGGCGAAAGCTATTTACCTTCAAATGTAGTCTCAAAGAAAATTTGGAAGATTTTTTTCTCAAATTCGAGACAGTGATCCGAGAATTAGAAGCTCTTGGTTCAAAATTTGAAGAATCAGACCGAATTTGCCTGATGTTGCTTGCTCTTTCGTCCGACTATGACACAGTGACAACAGCTATTGAGACTCAGCCTACTCTCAAGCTAGACTTCGTGAAATCTCGATTGCTTGACCATGAGATGAAATTGAAAAATAAGGAAACCTCTAGTAGCCTAGAAGAAGCATCGTTTCATGCTGGTGAGTCTGGTTGTCATATTTGTGGTTCTAAGTCTCATTGGAAAGACAAGTGTCCTAAAAATAGCAACAAATTTGGACGTGGAGGCAAACGTAGGGGTCGTGGAAGTAATAAAAGTAACTTTCGATCTGATAGAAGCACCTCGTACTCGAAGGGATCTGCTCATGAAGCTTCATCTGAAATATCGTTCATTGCTTTGAACTGTCCGGAAGGGAAAATTTTCAGTAATCAGATATTCATTTTGGACTCAGGTGCGTCTCAGAATTTGATAATGTCTGAATTCGAGTCTCTTATGACAGATGTAACTCTCCTGGACCATGAATATAGGATTAAAATTGCTAATGGTGAGGATATGGTTGCCAAGAAATCTGGTAAACTTACGGTTAAAATTCAAGAACATATCATTACCATAAATGGGTTGATTGTGCCTGGACTTCAACACAATTTGTTGTCTGCAGCAAAACTCACATCAAGAGGACATCGTATTGTTATGACTGGAGATCATACTACGATCAGTGGAAAAGGTTTCACACTTGTGTGTAGCTCAGTGAATGGACTTCCTGTGCTTCATTTTTCAACAGTTAGTGGACAGTCGATGGTTGCACAAACTACTGGTGATGTATGGCATAGACGATTGGGCCATGCAAATAAGGATTCAATGAAGACCCTTGGACTCCCAGTAAACCCTGGAAAGTGCTCCGTATGCGTTGAGGGCAAGGCGAAGAAACTACCTTTCAAAAGTCAAGAGAAGAGGACAACTGATGTAGGTGAGCTAATTTTTAGCGACGTGTGTGGTCCCATCAATCCTCAGACAGACAATGGAGAAAGATATATGCAAGTAATTGTTGATGACTTTTCGAATTTTGTAGTAGTGAAATTGCTCAAAGTTAAGGCAGAGGCAGGTGCAAATTTGATTACCTTTGCTCGGGAACTTGAAAAACAACTTGGAAAACCAGTTAAGCGAATTCGTACTGACTGTGGTGGTGAATTTAAATCCAAGGAATTGACGGATTTTGCTACCAAAAATGGAATCTTACTGGAATACACTATTCCTTACAATCCTCAGATGAATGGAAAATCTGAAAGGATGAATGGTACTCTATTGGACATGGTGAGAACCAAACTGGTGGAATCACAAATTCCCAAGAACATGTGGGGCGAAGCGGCTCGTGCATCAGCCTATGAGCTAAATCGTCGTCCGACCACATCGCTGAAAGGTTCTGCTCCATCGAAGGTGTATCAGGGGCGATGTGATTTGTCCAAATTACGAAGTTTCGGATGTCGCGCTTGGATTTTGGTTCAACCCAGAGGCAATAAGTTGGATCCTCGTGCAAAAAAGGGTGTGATGATAGGATATTGTGGGGGCGGATACAGGATTTGGCTTCCTGATTCTAATGAGATAGTTCGTGCCAAACATGTTACATTTGACGAAACTGTCATGCCCTGTGCTAATGTACAAGGAAACGCCAATATACCTATCTCACATGTAGACCAAAATGAAGACCACCCTAATGACATCGTTGAAGTGGATTCTCCGAATGATATGAAAAATCAGTCTCCCAAGAAAGAAACCCAAACCGAACAAGAAAATCGGACTGCAGGGTCTCCTGTAAGAACTTCATCTGGAAGAACAGTGAAGACACCTAGTCATCTTTCTGACTATGAACTGTACACAGCTTACTGTATGTTGACGTCTAATGCAAGTGATGAGCCGACAACGTTCAAACAAGCAGTTATGTCTGAAGAATGGCAAGAGGCAATCGAACGAGAGTTGAAATCTCATGAGGAACTTGGTACTTGGTCACCATCCAGTCTACCTCCGGGCGAAATCGCAATTGATACTCGATGGGTATTCAGAAGGAAGGAGGACGGTACAAGTAAGGCGCGTCTTGTCGCTAAAGGATTTCAATTACCACCGACAGAAGAGAATGTTTATTCTCCAGTGTGCAGGATGCCTACCATTCGTTTACTTTTGTCAGAAGCAGTCAAGAATAACTGGCCAATTAGACAAATTGATGTGCCTGTTGCATTTTTAAATGGTATCTTGACAAGTAATGTGTATATCAAGAAACCAATGGGTGTGAAGAGCGAATGTCAAGTCTTCAAACTAAATCGTGCTCTTTATGGTCTCAAAATATCTCCAAAGTGTTGGAACACTCGCTTCAATCAAGTGATGGAAGATCTAGGATTTGTGAGATCAAAATACGATTTTTGTCTCTATCGTGGCAATGACGTATACCTGGCACTATTTGTCGACGATGGACTTATCACAGGAAACGCTAAAGGTGTGGAAACTGTTATAGCAGCACTAAAGAAGGAATTCGACACTAAAGACCTAGGTGAAGCTAAATGTTTTCTAGGCATGGAACTCCAACGAAGCAAAGATTGTTTGACAATTAGTCAAACGAAGATGGCTCTCAAGATCGTAGCTGAATTTGGTATGGAAACCTGTCGGATCATAGACACTCCTATGGAACCTGGATTCCAATTTGGCGAAGAGAAAGTTGAAGGTGAAATCCCGTACCGACGCCTGATTTGCTCCTTGATGTACTTGGCAGTGACGTCACGACCAGACTTATCTTTCTGTGTGTCGTTGCTCAGTCGTGTTTTGGACAAGCCAACAGCTGCATCGTGGAAAGCCGCCAAACGTGTAGTTCGCTACTTGCGTGGAACTTCTGATTTCTGTTTACGCTTTCGTAAGTCTGATGATGGTCTTCGAGCCTACAGCGACGCAGATTGGGGTGGAAATCACTTAAATCGAAAGAGCATCAGTGGATTTATTGCGTTTCACGGTGAAAACCCTATTTCTTGGTTTTCTAGAGGACAGAGCTGTGTGGCACTCTCCAGTTGCGAGGCGGAATATATAGCCTTATCTCAATCAGCTCAAGAAGTTCAAAATCTCAAAGGAATCGCGAGTGAATTTGCCTCTAGTGAAGAATGTGTAAAAATCTTTGTAGATAACGCGAGTGCAGTGTCCATGGCAAAATCGTTTGAAAATTCTAAGAGGGCAAAACATATAGATATCCGTTATCACTTTGTAAAAGATCTTTATACTGAGGGCGAAATTGATATTGTGCATGTAAATTCTGAACACAATATCGCGGATGTTTTTACTAAACCATTATGTAAAGAGAAATTTGTGAAATTCAGGAATGCTATAAAAATTGTCAAGAATTAATTTGTAAACAAATTTAATTATGTTGTCTGTTGAAATTTTATTATGTTTTTGCATTTTGGAAGTAGGTCCCTTGGTAATTTCGTTGTTTTATTGAAAAATTTCTGTATTTTGCAAGTGTCATTTGGGCGATTCTATGTTTACATTTGTTATCAGTGATAATAGGTATCAGTTGTTTTTTGATGTAAACATGTAATCGAAGGGGGATGTCATGGATGTATCCACCCGGGCACTCCATGTCGTAGCCTTTTACTTGTTCCATCTTATTAGTTAGTATCCATTGTCCAGTTGTATTGTATCCATATTGTGTCGAGTCATTCCTTTCGTATTCGAATGTTGTGTGCCGTCTCTTTAAACCAAGTTATTAATTACAAGTATTAGTAAACTAATCAGTGCGTTCTCATTTACGATTCCCGGTCCACAATTAGTTTGTTAGCATCAACCTTGGGATTAAAAAAATTAGCGTTGAAAAAAAAAATCGGGGTTGGGTTACCTTGTAGGAATGGGTATCGATACCCGATATTTTACAATATCGATACTTCTGTACCGATACTCGATATTTTAGTATCGATACTGTACTATCTGATATTTTCGGATATCGATACTTTGGATCCGATATTTCTAAATATCGAATATCGATACAGTTCTCGCGGATATTTCAACATATTGGCTAAAAAATAAAAATATGAAGAAGGTAGGGAGGCTGTTGGGTCTTAACTCGGATAAAATTATATTATTATGGAGAAACTGTTCAATAAAATTTGCAGTGGGTATTTCCTCCAAATTTTCAAATGTTTTTACATCAAAAGATGCCTAATACATTCTATGACATAAGCTCACTTGTAGGCGAATTTTCAAGGAAAATGAAGCTATTGCAATTGCCACAAAATTTTTAGAATGAAGTTTTTGAGAAAAAAAAGTAATTGAAATCCGTTTTGGAGCGTTCTAATCTCCAGTGTTGACTGTGAAAAAACCATACTAGATTTCAATGAAAATTCGCTCATTATCTCATGCTGTATGAATGGATTTTTGTTTCTTATACAGTCCAGAGAGCCGAGAGTATTCAAGTTCTCACACAAGTGGTTGCTCCTTTAGGCGATTCTAGGAAAAGATAGGTTCTTGGTACCTGGAGCTCAAGACCTACACGCGCTGGTTCCTTGGAGTTCTTACCCAGAATCCCAGGGTTTCCACAACACTGCTTGTTGTACTTTGAGCATCTCATACATTAACAGGGCTGTAAAATCACCAGGTATTTAGACTTTTCTCAGAATATTCGCTCATGCAGGTAGTACCTACATGCTCTGGTGGTGGGTGGTGGGGAGGAGGTCTTTCGCATTAAAAACTAGCCTGATCCCATATTGGGATTTCTAGGAAACGTCTTGAGACAATAACGAGACCAGGACTGGACTGTGACATCACATGGGTAGGTGGAACCCTTTTACTACCTGACCCTAGCTCCCTTGAATCAACTAAGTATTGACTCTCATTTTGAGACAAAATAATTTTATGAAAAACAATGAATTCGCAGGTGAGTACCTGCCTACTCCCAGATTTCCCAGTTATGACTTTCAAATTTGAATATTTCGGAATTTTCAACATTTGTCGCTCCAAAAATTTCTATTTTCACATTCAGAACTTTCTTGCTTTGTTTGCTAGACCGATGTCTAGGCTTGAAATTTGTATGTATTGTACTTGTAGGTAAGCTAAGAAACAGTGGGTGATATAGTACCTATGAAGTGAAATCACTTAAACCATAACTTCGAATTGTCTTGTTGTTGTTTCGTTAATAATTAACGAAAGGCTACCTATCGACGGAATATACCGGACCGATAAAGATCTGGTTTATTGATGAGTGGAATTGGCGATATATAAGTTACCCTTTAGACATCCAGCTTTCAAAATTTAAAAGGGAATAAATTAAATTAAATTAGTATTTAATACAACCTAAATTTGATTCATTGTGTTACTCAATTCTAAACTTAAGAGAGACTGCACAGACGAGTAGAAATATGATACTGGTAGTAGTGCTAGTACATTATCCTTATTCATTCGTACACTTGGTACGAAGTAGGTAGAAATTAAAAAAAAAAATATGTATGATCTCGTTTGGATGTTGAACTCAAAACAGATAGGTTGTGGTAGTTGCTGATTCAATGGACTTTCACGGGTGGTATACGCCTCGTAAATTGACTACAGTATCTCTTACATGAAACAAATATACAGACATTATGTGTCCAAAATTTTGACCACGCATTCTACAACTACCTACTTTCAAATTATTGCTAAGAAATTAAAATCGGTAGCTTCAGGCCACAAAGTATATTTTGTAGCTTTGGTAGGTACTGGTCAATCCCAATCTGGGGTAGGTATCACTTCTTCTATATTCTTCGATATTCTCATCGATACACGAGGTCACCTGGAATGATAGTTTATCCTGCTTATGTGAGCAGCATGGGGTATTTCGGTGGGTCGGAAATTCAGGTTTTTAACCTCGCATTTGGATTTAGCACCCTTGAATACCTGTAAACTGCAACTTTTAGCCCAATGATACTATAAAATGTGGTAGAACTACCTAGATGGTTAGATTATTAATGCTTGCATACGAGTCTGCAACACATTGGGACATTTTCATGTCAACCACTACTCAACAAGGTAGTGAAGAAAGGTTGTTAGTTCATGTACCCAAGCATCAAAACAAGAAAACAGTAGATTGTTCTCTACGCAACACAGTGTTTATTGGTCGCGTGAGCAAGTTTTCGTGTCGATTTTTCAGTTTATGTGCCAAAGCAAAGACATGAAAATGTCAAAAGTTACTTCCTCATTTTTTGGACTAGAGTAGCGTGATTAGTAACGTAATGAAATACCTATTACATTTTTTGATCACGACCCCCAGCTAAAAGAATATTTACAAATAAATGTAAATGTGTAAAAAGGCTTGGACTCTTGATGGTAAGAAATGAATAAATAGAGAAAAAAATATTTTCCTTTTGAATATTAGGTAATATTGACATTTTATGACCCCAAAGTATCGATACTCGATATTTTGAAATATCGATACTAATGCCAGACGATGCATGGGGTATCCATTCTCTAATACGATACAGTATCGATACAAAATATCGATACTTTTGTAACGATACCCATCTCTATAACCTTGATAGAATTGATTATTCATTTAACCTCGATGAACTTCATGGTTGCCATGGATACCGATGCTTTGAAGTTCGTTTCACATCCATGTTGCTCATGGATACTTGAACATCAGACAGTTCCACGGTGTTCTACCTACTACATTTAACACCTAAACGTGCATTCAGCTTCAGCAATGCTGTCGTTCAATTCATCAAGCAAAATGTAAACAAACTGTCCCGAATCCCACTTTCGCGATGGTTCATTGATATGTAATTCGAATGTCGAAAAACAACGTGATTATTAATTCATTATTAATCGGAATGAAAAGTCGCGAGAGAATCCGGGAGTATAGGTCTAGTCAAAGGTTTTTTCTGTAGTCTGTATTCCGTGTTTGACTTTACCTTAAATACGATTACACATTCTTATTATTTATCTTTCAATATTTGTTTGCACCGTATGTGTTCGTTCCTACTTCAGATGAAATAAAACTACTTAGTTTTAAAATCAGTGATTTTTTCTGGTTTCACCTACATACCCAGTTTCTCAAATTGCAAAACAGAACCTACAGAAATTGATAAGGCCGCTGTATCCAAAAGGTAACTTACCTTCTACCTATCTTATGAATTATATTCATCTGTTCTCTGTTCGAATAATAGATCAACTATTTTACCTACTGAAGACATATAGGTAGCTTTGGTCATTTGAAAGACAATGGTAGACAGCTTTTGAGGCATTTTTCGTTTCCAGTTGAATTTTTTGAACAATGGTCAGATGTTTAAATACTGGATCATTTCAGTGCCCAAGCGATATCTTGTTATTTACTGTGAATAATAAATAATGGCTATTTAATTGGGGATACAAGGCGAAATCCTAACACAATCCACATCTTGATTTGAATTTAACTCAAAAATTTGAATTCGTCTAGGTAAATTGTGGTAAGATGTCATCCAAATAAGGTAAATCCTCAACACATTTCACCATTAATATGTTTTTTTTCCTGCCCTGACATGTAATGTACCCTCACCCCCTTCGTTGTCTGCCTTGAATGGCATCGATTGATCATCCAGTCCCTTTTACATTTCTGAACAAGGACCTCTTTCGCTTTCATGGACCTGATTGGCGGTATCCTTCACTTTATCGACCGATGGGATTCGAGATCCCTTTCACCTGCGACTATGCCAGCCTTCTATGTGTATATCTTAAGTTCTTGTTTGATGATAATGGTAAGCAATAAAAGTTTAAATCCATTCAACTATGTAACTCTCGTTTTTGTGAAATATACAATTTTCAACTTACTATTTTTTACTGACCTTGGGGCAGATTTAACTTAGGAACTTACCAATGATGTAGGTACGCAAATATACAAGTGGAAAAATAGGTAGTTTTACCTTCGGAGGCGACAACACACCGCTAAAACGAACAGGAGGATAGAATTGATACGCGAGTTAATTCGAATAGCGAGCGACAAAATGACGATAGTCCGCATCATGAAGGAATATGCAAATAGGATCAAAGGCCAAGGTTGACGTAAGGTTTGTTTGATCCAGTGTATAAGAGAGGATCGCCTCAGGAACAATGGCAGATTGTCGTACCTTCTGTATGAATGTGTGACAAACTAACCATTATCGTAGTCGTACTTCATCTTGTTGACGTGGGAGGCGTCATTCTTTGCATCCTCAACCAAATAAGAAGGTACATGGGAATGAAGAAGAGGTAGTCATAACCTAAGCCAATTAGGGATATCCAATTCTCCAAAATTAATCGGTTTTGATTTAATATTTTCTATAAAAAAACGCTGCAAATTATTACACAATGGTTTATTATTTTTCTATATTCATCACTCGTCTGCAAAGCCACCAACCATCCAACATGAAGAAAAACATCGATCGCATTTCGGTCAGCTAAAATTTGAACGGAGATTAGGCCTCTTTTGCGATTCACCCTCGTGTTTCTGATTTATCGTACGTAAAACCCTTAAATTCTCGTAGGGAGCGAACGGCTTGTCCTACAGAGCTCCGCGTGATCTCAAAAAATTCTAACAATTCTATAGAATCTTAAATTGAAGGAAAAAATTCCTTTATATCAAAATGTTTTGAGTTAGGGCGTTTTCAAAATTTCAAAATTCATTTTGGAACCCTTAGAACTGACCTACATCAACCAAAATCTTCGGGGCACAAGTAGACCCCAAATGGAGCCTACATACCAAATTTCATCAAAATCGGTCAATGCTAAGTGGCAAAAGTGCCGCGTACGGCTTACGGCCAAATTTTTATTCGATTTTTGGATTCTACGTACCTTGACACGTAAACCATCAAATTTTGAGGGGGTGTTAAACTTTTTTTTTTTGTCGATTCCAAAGGTTCATTATTGAAAATAATAAACAAAAAACCCTTAGAATCGAGAAAAACAATTGGACCCTCCCCTGCTGATTGGACAGGGCTTTGGGCTAATTAAGTAAACATTTCGAATATGAAAACTAATCACTTTTAATGAGCACTGATCTTGGTCGTTCATCGAATACGAGAGATAGAGAGAGATATTGAATGGATAGAATAATACTTGTTAGGATCCATGACGGACATAATTTCTATCACACCCCCTCAATGAGATGACAAAACGCTGCAAATTATTACACAATGGTTTATTATTTTTCTATATAGATCACTCGTCTACAAAATCACCAACCATACAATATGAAAAAAAAAATCAAAAAAAAAAAAATCGAAAAAAAAATCGAAATAAAAAAATCAAAATCATCAACCATCGATCGCATTTTGGTCAGCTCTAATTTGAACGGAGATTAGGCCTCTTTTGCGATTCACACTCGTGTTTTGATTTACAGTATATATATATAGTTCAATATAAACCCTTAAATTTTTGTTGGGAGTGAACGGTGTGTCCTACAGAGCTCCGGGTGGTCTCAAAAAATTCTAAAAATTCTATAAAATCCAAAATTGAAGGAAAAACAATACCTTTATATGAAAATTTTTTGAGTTAGGGCGTTTTCAAAATTTCAAAATTGATTTTGGGACCCTTAGAAGTAACCTACATTAACCAAAAGCTTCTGGACACAACTAGACCCCAAATGGAGCCTACATACCAAATTTCATCAAAATCGGTCAATGCTAAGTGGCAAAAGTGCCGCGTACGGCGGACGGACGGCCAGATTTTTATTCGATTTTTGGATTCTACGTACCTTGAAACGTAAACCATCAAATTTTGAGGGGGTGATAAAATTTTTTTTTTCTTGGTCGATTCCAAAGGTTCATTATTGAAAATAATAAACCAAAATCGAATTAACATATGTCTATGCCGGTCATGGCTGAGGCTACTACAACAAATAACGGATCAAAAAGAAGAAGAAGATAAAAGTGGGGTTATCAATAACAGAGATAACCGTCTTGCAATTTTCAAGAGACAAACAGTAAAATTTTTAACAGCGAAATTTATAAGGAAAATTACACAATATAAAAGAACACGTACAGGGAGGTAAAACATGAAAGGAACTATCCCATGAAAAGAACTATGAAATAGAATAAAACTTCGAAACTTTTCGGACTTTTCACTTCCTAACGGTTTAGTTAGTAGATCTGCAATATTTTAATTTGATGCAATATATATTCGATATTAACTACCCTTCTTGCACATAGATCCTTAATGAAGTGATGCTTGATTTCTATGTGTTTTCCGCGCTTACTATTCGTGAAGGTACACATCATAGAGATCGCACAGATATTATCTACTCTCAACACAACATCACTTATTTCACATCCGAGAACAGAGAGCACACCACGCAAATTCACAAGTTCTTGGGCAGCGGACCCAGCGGCTATGTGCAATCTGCCCCCATTGTAGAGAAGGCTAAACAGTATTAAATACTGTAGGCATTCGAAGAAATAAATTTTGTTTCTTCGAATGCCAGGCAATAGGATTTCCAGCATGAAAACAAATGAACCCACTGGTGCTCTGCTTTGTTTGTCCTTCCAACCATGCTCTACCAAGGCGAGTTAAGGGCCTTCATGAGTCAAAAAATAGGTTGACCAAAAAAAAAAAAATTTTGGTACTGTTAAAATCTCCGTTTTGTACAGATCAGTTTGATATGCAACACTATGGGGTTCCAGAAACCAAAGGGGTCCCAAATTGAAAGTAATAAGCCGTAAGAGCTGGGCAGTCTGCTGAGCGCTAGATGCCTCCTACTGCCTGACAGGGTGGGATTCACGAACATGGAAATGAAAATTCACTTCTGAAAAATCAATTAGTTATAATTTTGGTAACTTCATACAAGAGGTGAAACGCAAAAATATTTACGTATGTCATTGTCATAAGTTAGTGCGCACCAGAAGCGTAGGAAGGGCCAGCTATCATCGACTTTTTTGAAGTTTTCATCCAGATTTTTTCGTGAACTTCTTCGTTTTTGCCTCTTTTTGAAAACTTTAGAACCACTTCGAGGCATGATATTGTTATACCTAATCGAGAACACGGAAAAGTCAATATACGAGGATGAAAACTACAGTAGCGATGTTCAAAAGTAACAGAATAAAAATGCGAAAACACAAGGAATGCAGTCACGCTAAAATATCAAGTGACTGCAATTTATCACTACCTGAACCTCTGAAACCTATCCTTCTTCTTCTTCTTTTTATTTTCATTCACAAGTTGATGAAAAGCAATGAGTAGAACAAATCTCGGCATCAACGCCGCGCGCGCTGCGATAAGAAGCCAGAGCTGAGATCAGAGACTCGAGGTAGGTAACTTCTTTCGCCGTTTTATCAAAACTATGTTTTCGCGCAGGTTAGGAACATTTTCTTCGGCTGAGTTCAACTTATCGAATTGATTCTTTTTTGTTCTTTAGAGGAACAGTTGCTGAATAGATTGACATTTTTTCAACCTCAAATCCGGTTTTTTCTAACCTCAAAACAAATGAGTGTGAATTCAAAAATGAGGGTGTGGGAACCTTCGTCCCATAAATTGAATTGCTGAGTGGAAAGGGCAAAAAAATGTCAGTTTGGAGAGGGGATGTGACTGTACAGAATAAAAAAAAATCATGAAATTACCTCGAGTGATTGTCGAGAAAAGGTACATCAACGATCATACAAAATTACATTGACTCACGAAGGCCCACTGAGTTTGTCTTGATCTTGACTGAATTGATTTCAGACCACTGAGTTTTCACAAGATCATTTTAAATTAAAACTTGAACCGGACGAAAGAAAACTTTTCGCGATTAACAGGTCCCAAAACCTACTAATTGGACAGGGCTTTGGGCTAATTAAGTAAACACTTCGGACACGATAACTAATCACTTTTAATGAGCACTGATTGTATACGATGAAGACAGAGAGATTGAGAGAGTTATTGAATATAGTATAATACTTTTTAGGATCCATGACGGACATCATTATTATCTTTACACCCCCTCCAAAATTAATAGTTTGGGTTTCAAGGTTCGTAGAATCTGAAAATCGAAATTAAAAAAAAATACAGCAGAGGGATGAATTTATTTTCACCCGATTTTGAGGGAGGTTAAGATTTTTTCTGGCTCGATTAATAATAAACCAAAAATGTATGCCTCACGCGGCACTTTCCGTAGTTACCATGGACCCATTTAGGTGAAATTGTTAAGCAATTATTTAAGTGTGGGTGCTCTGAGTTCGGGGCGACGAGAAGAATATTTTTGGAGGTTTCAAAAAATATTTAACCAAGAGGTTAAACGTATAATTTTGACGATTTGTGGGTAGCCACACCCACAAGGCTGGCTACCCTCTCATACAGCTAATATTTCGATTTTCTTAACCATAAAGTTGAATAATTCTTTGAAAATTCGCTCAATAACTCATGCTGCATGAATGGAATTTATTTTTCTTAAATGGAAACAATGTTTCCGCAACCCTGGTAGTGAAAAACCGTCAAAGATTGTTTGAGGAATAACGAATATTCCGAGACAGCGAGACTACAAATAATCATGACCCACGAATATAAGCGAGAAATAGATAAGCGAGAAAGCGAAAGGCCATGCCAATAATCCAACCTACTCTTTAAAATAAAATAAATGATAAAACTTTAACCAATAAAGTCTTTTAGAAAAAACTTCAGCTAGGTTCGAGAAAATGGCTTGGAAGGAGATAAGTAGTTTACGAAGATGCTGGACTCCTCGAAATAATTGTTCTCGCAGTACATCTAGATTTTTCCAACCTTCTCGTTCAGGGTTGAAATTCTTCCCAAGGAGTGCCTCGTTCAACAACGATATTCAATTTCCTTCTTGTCACGTTCTAATTAAAATTAAGTTTAATTACTTTCTTCTTATATACCCGCTAATTCATTCCTCCTCTTTCGCTCGTCTTATTTGTTCAAACTCAGGCTTCCACTCGAACTGTTATTAGTAAAGTTGGATATTTGAGTGTATCTCTAGAAGCCCCGTTTTGCGTTCGATCAAATTAGATGTGGAGGTGAAATGTGAATGTTAAGTAGGTACTCGATGGAAGTTCTCAGTTGACTCATGAAGGGCAGGATGGACAAAAGCAGTTGAGCAGGTAACTTGTTAACGGTAACGGTAACGTTAACTTGGAAACGGTTCAAAAGGACTTTTCGATTCTATTGAAATGAAGTTGCGAATCCGAATCTTGAATGGCTGGCAAAGTGCGTAAGACAATAACGATGTAAACAATCATGTACGAACATTCTTGAAACTGAATAAGCCTAGATGGAAAGCGTGGAAACAATTTGAAATTCATTCGACGTAAGTTATTGTGAAATATTATAATGAACTTGGTGGAAATTTGGGCAGAAGTTCGTTCAGACGAAACCTTTGAATGGTAGGTATCTTCATGTATTATAACTGCATAACTGATCCGGAGGAAAAGGATTTCTAATAGGAATGATGCCAGAAGTTCAGGCTCACTTTACTCAACCTCTCAGAGTATGTAAACAATAATACTCCTTCAAGAATCTCGAATCCTATTAAGGTTTGAAGTGGTTTCTAAGCTTCCAAGTGGACGAGACATTCAAGTGCTAAATAAAATAATTCACCATTGAGATCCGCTCTTTCACTTTTGTACTGTAAGATATAGGTAATTAAAACTTGCCTACTTACTCGAATAAGAACAAATATCCGAGTCTTCGTCAAAATAATTGTAATATCAGTGAATTATTTTTACAAAAGTTTAACTGGTTTTTTCGAAAATCAATGTGATTTGGGAATGATGAAGAACTGGTTAATTTGAACTCGATTGTTGAGGATGGTTAATAGCATGAAAACTCGGTTTCTTCAAGAAAGAGAAGCAGTTGAGGAGGTCTCAGTCGGCAATTATTATTCGATTTTGATGATTCCTGCGGCGATCTTTTAGATTTTCAATTCCCTAATCACATGCACCAATGAATTTCAAAAAACTATGAAAATTTCAAATGTAGGTAAAACGTTTCACTTTTTCTAACTTTTGCAATTAACAAGTGTATGGGTGTAGATACTATAGATATCAGAAGAATGCCACAAGAAACATGAAAATAGGATGATTATTTCCTGAGAAAACTGTGAAAAACTAATGATGGAAAGTGACCAGCTATGAGAAGGCTGGGGTATGGGGGAGGGTGTTCCTTCATACGGTGGGTGGGGGAAGTTACCGAGCGCCGGTTCGTAAGAGATTAGACTAACCCAGAACGAGGAAAGAACGGCGACCGACTGAGACCCCTTTACAATGTCAGTTTGATTCCAACTCGATGGAGTACCGGTTAATTTGAATTCGATGTTTTAGGATAGTTAATACCAAGCTCACCCGCATCTTTCAGAAAATTAAAGGTAAATAAATAACAATGATAATTTGAACTTGACGAATGGGTTAATAAATTAACTCTTTAGCATGTCTCTTTGCTGCGCAAGACAGTAAAAATGAGTGGAAGAATCTGGTAGATGGCATTAGGACATGCCTCTAACTTAAGTTGACATCCTGGAGCTCTACAGCTCTCCTTTGGGCTATGCTATTATGACTTCAGAATTATTATTTGGAATTCTATATACTTCAGATTCTAATTCAAATTTGGAATAATATTAATAGAAGATGAAAGTTACAGAATTTCAATACAAAAAGCGCCGCAAATTATTACCCAAAGGCGTATTACTTTACTCTAAAGATCACCCGTATGCGAAGAACTCGGCTTCTTTCGGCCCTTAAGGATCTAGGGTAGGTACGGGGAGGGGGTGTGGGTCTTCTTTGGCTACAACTCAGATGAATTAAATAATATCGTCTGGGAAGTCTCATTAGTTTCTAAAAATTGAATCTTAAATCTCACTATCTTAAATTGGCAAAAAAACTGCATAGAACATTCATTGATTAGATAATTAATTACTATCATTAAGGAACGGTTGGACCTACAGAGCTCTGGGTGGTGTCATTTGACTCTGAAATTTCTTATAAATTAGAGGCGGGGTTAACATATAATATTATTGTTTTTTCTTCAATTTAAAATAGTGTTAAATTTTTAGAAACGAATGGGACCAAGTAGAGCTCAGTAGGACCAACCGTTTGCTCCCTTTGAGAACATAAGGGTTGATGTTACGATAAATCAGAAACCCGAGTGTAAATCGCAAAAGAGGTCTGTTCTCC
The DNA here is from genome assembly GCA_009739505.2 of Apolygus lucorum. Taxonomy (NCBI): domain Eukaryota; kingdom Metazoa; phylum Arthropoda; class Insecta; order Hemiptera; family Miridae; genus Apolygus; species Apolygus lucorum. The sequence goes on along the minus strand of CM019169.2, from coordinate 14,749,047 downwards.
GTTCAAATTTTAGCTGACTAAACTGCGATCGTTGTTCGTTTCTTCGAGTTGTACTCAAATTTCCTGATGAAGGCAACTACAACTCCCTATTTATTCGAATTGAGTGTGAAGCGAAAATATTGTTGGTAGGTTGTGGCAATGGTAAAGCTGTGTTATTCACAGGCGAGTGATCTACCCAGAAGATAATAAACCTTTGTGTAATAATTTGCAGCGTTTTTCTTACGCGATTCCAAAGTTTCATTATTGAAAATAATAAACCAAAAGTTAACATACAAAATTAACAATTTTATTACAAGATAGACAAGACAAGAAATTGTAGATATATTGTGGTATTAGGTTTTCCGTTTGTACTTTTGTAACTATGTTGCTTCAAACGGATAATTCATCAAACCTGATGCTTTCCATAAATCAGCCTATAACGACGAAAGAATCGATCGGTTCAATTCGCCCACAAAGCTGCAGTTGAACCTCACTGTGGCACGTGCAATCAACAAAGCGGATATAATCGGCCGAGGACCGAAGAAGAATTAGGAAAAACCCACTTAAGCCTCAATGGATCGTCAAGTCCTGCTCTCAATGGAAAAGACGCTCTGAGGCCTTTAGGAAGATTTCCGATCCCGAGGTTTTTTCTTACGCTGTTACCTACCCCGTCTTTTCCCATTTCCTTCTCGTGGAATCCCCTTTCCCCAATCTTCGACCTTTTCTCCTTTAAAAAAAACTCCGATTGAGAATTTATCGAGTTTTTCCGGCAAAGGTGCTTTCTCTGTTGACTTTGGGAGGTTTTTTTTTGTTTGTTTGGGGTCGAAACCGATGAATAAAAACTAGATTTCTCCCTTTCTGAAGAGGATCTCGGGGCACACAAAGTTACGAAGTGGCGAACAGGTCCAACTTCGGCAACTATGGCTTCTGGTTGTTGGAAAAGTATTCAAATATTAAAGCGAAACATGAGATTGTTTAGACCAGAAACCCCTTTTATCCAGGAACAACTTCCAATTTCGTTCCACAACATCAATTAGGTACGCCCAAAGAAACGTGAGAAACTTTCAACGACGGATTCTCCTTCCTGGTAGATCTACTCCTATCTAACTTACCACTCAGAGAGAAAAAAATGTCCAACAACTGGGTATGACACAAGGATTCCATGTATCCATAACCTGACAGTATATCGAACAATGCATAGAAGCTAATCTCAAAACAATCCATGAGAATTTCATCGAAATCAGATGGAAAATTTAAGAGTTATGGCTGTTACAAGGTTTTTCGTTTGTTCATGCGCAGAGGCTACTATCAGTCCGGGAGCGATGATTTTCATAGGGGACCATCAATACGCAGACCCGCACAATCCCTGAAAACTTCAGCGAGATCGCTGAAAAAGTTTTTGTAGACTCTCATTAGGACTTTTCAACACCTATAAAAATCCTTGAGATGTCATCAAATTTTCGGAGGGATTTGGGAGAAATACGAGTATCTCAGAGAAGAGCTAAAAACTTACTCTTACACTCATTAGAATAAAAAATGAGAAAATTGACACATTTTAACAAGGTGTATTTTAGAAAATCAGTTTTCTGCCTGCTGTAATACTTCCTTCTTCGCGGAGCTCTTCTGAGGTGTACAAGATTGTTTGAGTTTTTGTGTGATTTTCGAAAACGTGAAGATATTTGTGAGATGATATGGAAACTGGACGATGAAGAGGTTTATCTGAAAGTTTTCGCACGACAACAATTTGAGTTGTATCTTAGTAACAACAGGGTGGACTGAGGGAAATGAACAGGGTCGGCCAAAGTTTGCCAAAAGTCCTCCTGTACGATGTCATTCTACAGACCTCCATCACGGCAGACTACTAGTCGTCTGGATCCTTGCAATCGGGTAATTGTCATGAGGAGATGGAGAAGGACAGTAACACCGCCGTAAAGTTGATGTTGAGACACAATACGCTATAGCATGGAGAAAGACGAGAGGGGTACTTCAACGGTCCATTCGGCTAATGGAATTGTCGAACCTTCCCTTAGGAATAGACAGAAATGTTGACATTGTACAATGTACTTACCTAGGTACAATCTTTTCCTCGGTGTATCACGTGAATCTTTTCTGCCAACCTCAAATGGCCATCACTGTATGTTATATGACAAACCGTTCGCTCCCTACGAGAATTTAAGAGTTGGACGTACGATAAATCAGAAACACGAGTGTGAATCGCAAAAGAGGCCTAATCTCCGTTCAAATTTTAGCTGACCGAAATGCGATTGCTGTTTTTCTCCATGTTGGTGGCTTTGCAGACGAGTGATCTATATAGAAAAATAATAAACCATTGTGTAATAATTTGCAGCATTTTGGTATCTATTTGATTATTCATTATCCTAACATGTACGGAATATTGCCACAACCTGAGGCTTACTTATTGAAGAAGATAATATATTATCATTCATTTAAGCTTTCAGTTTTTTGAGTTTGGGCATTTCATATTCAGCAGCCAGGCTCGTGATATTCACCGGCTCACCTGTGCGAGTTGTCACTACTCACCAGGATTGTTTCCTGTCACTGGTGCAAGATAAGAATAGTGACAACGAGAGAGCGCGCCAATCTGCTGCATCCTCCACTCATCAAATAGCCATAAATCCAGAACATCAACTGTATGCAGCTTATGGATGGTTGCTGCAGAGCCCCAAAACAATTAGGGAGTTAGCCAGTAAGTCCCCGTGCAATCTTCCTTCACGCAAGAACCTGCTCTGCTGCACATTCTGGTCTGGAGATTTACAGCCTAGCACTGACAAAGTCATCCCCAATTTTAATTTTTAGTCACGAAGAAAACAAACTCATAAGGCCGATACGTTAATTTGAAAGTTAAAAATTCAGTTGATTTCAAGTATCATTGGCCTGCGGTGTCAGGTTGCAATGCTATGCATGCGGTTCATGCCAGTCACAATGTATGTCTAGCTGACACCTTTGGTTTTCTTTTCAGTCAAAAAGCCTTTATATGGTTTGTAGAGTCAAGTTGAGTTGTTTTGAGGAGTCAGGTCACGTCTAGTGACACGTTTCAGTATAAATCATTTTCATACCTCAAAATACTTGTTATGTTGACTCTTATCTGATTGCGTTCGAATTTTAGACTTCCCTTGAATGCAAAATTTCTTGTTTTTATCAATTTCACCTTAAAAGTAAGAGAGAGGTACAGGTGAGTTCTACATAGCAGGCTTAAATTTACGTTCCATGGTTAGACGGGCTAACGACTTATTTACAGCACATCCCATGAGCACCTCTTGAGACAATCAAAATTGTTTATAGCTCTCTTCACTTTAATCTTATATCATTATCTCAATCTTTATATTCTTGGTTGTTGTGGAGAAGGAAGCAGAGGACGTCAATATACTCTTTTCAACATTTATTTGGCTAGCGCTTTCGGGGCAAACTATGGCCCCTTTCTCAAGCCTATATTCACTCTGCAATTGAGGAGGGATGGAAGATGTAGGAGTAGTATTGCAGAGTGAATATAGGCTTGAGAAAGGGGCCATAGTTTGCCCCGAAAGCGCTAGCCAAATAAATGTTGAAAAGAGTATATTGACGTCCTCTGCTTCCTTCTCCACAACAACCAAGAAAATGACTACAGCAGGAGTACAGAACAACATCAATCTTTATAGGTGGTTGTGAGGCAGATCCGTTTTGGGAAGAACTACCAAGTCCTCCAAGTAAGAGGTGTTCCACCGATCAAGGAAGAAGGTTCTCTTCTGTTCTATGCTTAGTGACATTGTGTAGGGAGAAACTGTTTTATTTGCCAGAGTCAAATGATGGACAGAGCACCACTCCAAAATAAACTTGAGGCTGTACTGCAGTGAGCAATAGTCTATGATCGACACTCCATATACCATACGATATTATCTTATGTTGCAAACGAATTTGCAAGATCGGACTGGACCAACGATGATATCTGCCAGTTGAAAACCTTTCAATCCAGGTAAGGAGTGAGCCATGGACATTTGAAGTGAACAACTGAGTGATTACGTATGACAACTTTCGGGAAACAACATTTTTTAACAGATTGATTGTTCTGTGAGATTGATGAGAAGATGAACGGTGGCATTTGTTTCATACTACATTAGGAATTCTATAAACACAGCCAAGGTATTCGGTACAAGCTAGCCCGAGACGTTGGTGGAATGTTTCAAGCAAAAATCCCGACCTGAATCATTGTGTTGAACAAGCAGCAAGCCCAATATTCTATACACCTTTTAGTTGAACGACCAATAATTTATATACTTAGGCTGTTGAGCTGGTATAATGAACCGTTCCCTCGAGATCACCCAAGTTAAGGCCAGTCGGCTCTGGAGATTTTCTGGGTTAGTGAACGCTCGAGTTGGGTCGTTGGTGACCCCCTCTCCACATATTGGGGGGTTAGCAATAAGTACTTACTGTTTCCTGTTTCGGTGTGTTTTGAAGTTTGTCGACAAGTATTCCGAACAACAATGTCCGGAAGGTACAGCAGTAACGTACGAATTTCAAATCACAAGTATTAAGTATTTATAGGATACAGCAGAGACAGAAAATTAGTAATTTGGCGGGGTGATCGAACCTGAAATTTCTAACATAGTCATCAGGGAAACGATGGTGGAAGTAAATTTGCGTTGACAATCGATGTGAACCCCTTTGGGGGAATAACCTCAGCCGGAATTGAAAACTAAGAGGGACTAACGGAGGTAAAATGTCAAGCTTAATGAAAATACAAGTACATACGTATAAATAGCTACGTCAATCGACTGGCGACGCTGTTCTGAAGAAAGATAGTTAATTTGCACTTCGTATGGAAACATTCACAAGGTTGTGTGGCACGTATTTATGCGCAAAGGGCTCTTCTGATTTCTGCTTTATTCACTTATAAATTGTATTCTATTATAAACGAAGATGGCAGATTTAGTACAATTCCTAGGTAGACGAGAAACTATCGACGTTGAATTTATTTTGGCTAATTATTGTCAATAATGAACCATTGGAATCGACCAAGAAAAAAATTTTTAACACCCCCTAAAAATTTGATGGTTTACGTTTCAAGGTACGTAGAATTCAAAAATCGAATAAAAACGCTGCAAATTATTACACAATGGTTTATTATTTTTCTATATAGATCACTCGTCTACAAAATCACCAACCATCCGATATAAAAGGAAAAAATCAAAAAAATGAAAAAAACAAAAACAAAATCACCAACCGTCGATCGTATTTCGGTCAGCTCTAATTTGAACGGAGATTAGGCCTCTTTTGCGATTCACACTCGTGTTTTGATTTATATATATATATTTTTCAATATAAACCCTTAAATTTTCGTAGGGAGCGAACGGTTTGTCCTACAGAGCTCCGCGTGGTCTCAAAAAATTCTAAAAATTCTATAGAATCTTAAATTGAAGGAAAAACAATACCTTTATATCGAAATGTTTTGAGTTAGGGCGTTTTCAAAATTACAAAATTGATTTTGGAACCCTTAGAAGTGACCTACATCAACCAAAAGCTTCGGGGCACAACTAGACCCCAAATGGAGCCTACATACCAAATTTCATCAAAATCGGCCAATGCTAAGTGGCAAAAGTGCCGCGTACGGCGTACGGCGGACGGACGGCCAAATTTTTATTCGATTTTTGGATTCTACGTACCTTGATTCATAAACCATCAAATTTTGAGGGGGTGTTAAAATTTTTTTTTCTTGGTCGATTCCAAAGTTCATTATTGAAAATAATAAACCAAAATTTGGCCGTCCGTCCGCCGTACGCGGCATTTTTGCCACTTAGCATTTACCGATTTTGATGAAATTCGGTATGTAGGCTCCATTTGGGGTCTAGTTGTGCCTCGAAGATTTTGGTTGATGTAGGTCACTTCTAAGGGTTCCAAAATCAATTTTGAAATTTTGAAAACGCCCTAACTCAAATAATTTTGATATAAAGCTATTTTTTCCTTCAATTTAAGATTGTATAGAACTTTTAGAATTTTTTGAGACCATCCGGAGCTCTGTAGGACAAACGGTTCGCTCACTACGAGAATTTAAAGTTTGACGTACGATAAATCAGAAACACGAGTGTGAATCGCAAAAGAGGCCTAATCTCCATTCAAATTGAAGCTGACCGAAATGCGATCGATGTTTTTCTTCATGTTGGATGGTTGGTGGCTTTGCAGACGAGTGATCTATATAGAAAAATAAAAAATAATAAACCATTGTGAAATAATTTGCAGCGTTTTTCATTTTTTAACTGAAAAAATGTATCTTTTGTAAAAATGTATTTATGTTTTGTAAGGTACTGTAAATAACAGGGGGGTTCATTGGTTTTCTTTCAACGATGCATGCAATGGCCGCACCATCCTCCAATTCGAGTGGCCACACTTTTCTTCGGACACCTCGAATTCGAAGGATTTGGATTTTTGTTTTCACCCACCCAACAAGTTTTGAAACCGGCTTTTCCATTTAATTTCCAGTACGTGGGATGCCCGTTTCATGAATCGATGTTGAATTGTTTTCAATTTAGACCCGCACGTAGGTACTCGTTATTATTATGAGAATTCCCGTTTCCAGGAAAACAAAATTAATAGTAAATAATTTGTCAAAAATATTACACTTGAGAATACGTTAAAGATGAAATTTCATACCCATCGTGTGACATATCAAGAGGAAAAACCGCAATAATAACTTGCAGTGACGGAAGAAAGAAAGTACGGGATATGCGATTCCGTGCACTGTCTTACGCTGCCGTTCTGTTGTTGACTGTCAAAACCAAAAATGAAGCAAAAGAAAATGCATCAGAAGACCTTTTAAATAAAAGTGCGATCAATAATAAGTACAACAATATTACATTATGATTGGTGTTCATGTGTTTCCTACGTTTGTAACTCTTCTCATTAGACACAATTTGTTCATGTTGAAGGTAAAGAATCGTTGTTAACCAGCCACAAACGGATCAAAATTGAACACGACCGCGCTGGATATCTCCAACACGTGCATGAACGCGCTATAAATGAAAGGATCATCGATGGCACCCCAGCTTCACCCGGCGAGTTTCCTTACATGATTTCAATTCAAGGTGCCACTCATTACGAGAGTTGGTGCGGTGGCAGCCTGATCAGCGCTTTACACGTCCTTACTGCTTGTCACTGCATCGCACACATCGAGTACGATTCAAAGCCCAGGTATCAGAATATTATGTCAGATAACTTGTTAAAATGAAGCATAATAACGTGCAATGGCAGCCTTACGCCAGATTTAGGTAGACACCATAAGATGGATTGAAATGGTCATTATCGACCCTTCTAAGATTTTGAAAAGATGACAGACAAGTTGGTTACTGGTCAGAAGTTTGTTTTCGTCCAGGAAGGGTGTTTTTAGTTCAGTTCAAAGTTTGTGTAGGAAAAGTGAAATTCTGAAAGTGCTTCATACCTACGACATCAAGTAACCCAAATAGGTACTTAACCCCTATAGGTTCACATTATTTCTGACGGAAGAACAATTTTTCCTCTACCATTTGATTTCCATGTGACCTTGCAAAATTTCTTTTTTTTTTTTTTCTTTCTGAACTTCCCTCAAAGACAAATTGTCTTTTTTGACGGAGGGGGCACGCCATAAATAAAAATAAATAAAAAATAAATGAAATATAATGGGGAGGACGCCCAGGACTCACCCGACGCTGGCCCTAGGGATAAGGGAAGATGAGGAAGGTGGGGGTGGGAGAGAAGGATGAAGGGCCTCTATAAAACGACCACCAGTTCAAATATGAGCCGAGCAGGACACGGGTGGTGATACTACGGAGTACGCCTACCGAGATGCCCAACTCACGCAACTCCGTAGCACTTTTCCCGCACCACACACCGCGCCATGACAAGGTCGCAGCCATCACCCTGATGTTGTTGGGTGCCACAGCTCCGACACTGCTTGCCGTAAATCATTCGTGTCATATTTCCTTATCTTGGCCCGCCAAGTCTGCTCCATGTCCAAGCTGCCATTGACAACTTGGACATCCAGGATAATGCAAGACTGGTCGGGCTTGACGGCAACAATGACGGGCTTCTTACCCTGGTCACTTGGCATGTGATACAATCTCTCTCTCTCAACATCCCAGCCGCTAGATGACAAAGCACCTGCTATCTGCTTGGCGACCGCATCATGACGTAGGATGCGGCCCCCATGAGTTCGTGGACACTGCTGCACTACATGATACAGGTGTTCATTTCCACTCCGACAGGCGCGGCAAAGGGGTAGCGTTGTCCCGCGACTACCTCTCGAACACCGCACCGCAGTTGGCAAAGATGCCTCGTGGAAGGCGTGAAAGTGTCGGTAGTTGCGGGCCCCAATGCCCTCCGAAGCCCAATCTACCCATTGGGAAGAGACAGGGCTTTCGGAGCACTGTCGGAGTTCTTTACCATCTACTGACTCATGCAGCGCAGCAGCGAACTCAGCAGACGAACTGGGTTTTGGAGCAGATGGTGTTGCTCGGTCGCACCAAGCTAACTGCTGCCTGACAAAATCAAGATCAGCAGCTGCACGGGCGACCTCCCAGCTCGACCCTTGAAGGGCTAGCAGGCGTCGGCGGCGCAGTGAAGGGATACATGCCGAGAGAGACACAATGCCAAGCCCACCGGATTTGACCGGTGCATGAACATAGGCACTTGGGACACCAGGTGGGAACTTCAGCCAAGAGCGCACAGCAGAGCGAACTTCTCGATCTAATTGTAGCTCGATAGCTGATGGCCCGTTACCTGGACTGTTCCATCCCAACTAAAAACTAGGAGAAAAAAATAGCATAAACTTGATGATGAATAATCGACCCTTCCTTTTCTTCGAGGTCTATCATTGTAACTGGTTCCAGAGCAATGCTGGACACAATCGTTTGGGCAGAGAAAGAAACAGGTTTTGAAGTTACGGGTCGCCCATGACCCATGGGACCAGAAGGGGTTAAGGGGGTCTCAGTCGGGCGCCGTTCGTTCCTCGTTCCGAGTTAGTATTTCACGAAATCGAAGGCGCAAAAACATGAGAATACATTCTACGTGCCTTGAAACGTAAACCAACAAATTGGGGGGGGGGGGGATAAACTTTTTTTCTTGGTCGATTCCAAAGGTTCATTATTGAAAATAATAAACCAAAAAACGTCTGCCTAGTGGGTGTGGCACATAGCTTCCTCGTCTCCATAACCCGATTGTATAGATGATCCGATGCTTAGCAGTAAATCTCTAAGTACCTTGCACTACCCTTTTAGGGGACCATCTACACCCCGATCCGCAAAATCCTTGAAAATTTTGTCGAAATTGGATGAGAAATGTAGAAGTTATGGCTAGTTACAAGGAATTTACGTTAGCGCATGCGCAGCGGCTACTATCAGTCTGGAGCCAATAGCTGGGCATACACGAGCAGTATTTCCGACGGTTTGACGGTCTATTTAGGAAACCTGCAGGTTTGGAATCTACGTTAGTGGATGAGAAAACTCGGTCCAAAACTGACGGTTCAAGTTTAAAAGTTTTTTCGAAAAACCTGCAGTTCAAATTTGTAAGTCAGTGGAGGGAAAAACCGCAGTCCGAAACTGACGGTTCACTGCTGGCCTCGTCCATCCTCAAACCTGGCATACACGAACATTCCAATCCAGCGGTTGGGTACCTGGTAAGGACTGAGTTTTTGTCACTCATGGTACCGATAAGTTGATACTCAGTTCCACAGTCCTGGTACAGCTGTACCGACCCACCTCTAGTCAGTGGAGTGTGGCTATTAGTTCTTGTAGTCTTCACGTTCTTCAGCTTGAAGTTCCTTCACGAGTCCCATATGGCTATGGGCATTTCTTCGGGAAATCCATTCCTTCTCCCACTTTTTGCTATCCTTTTTACGAGATACTAATACGCTCAAGGCGTACATGCCACCTGCAGCAGCTACGAGTTTTTTAGTCCTTTCTTCCATCTCCGACGAGGGTATAGTAGGTGCACTGAGATAAAACCTCTACTTCTGGCCTCTGGACTGTCCAACACGCTGAACACTCCAAAACCGACGGTTTTCCGCCGAAAAAAACTGTGACTTCTCCACTAACGAACGGTTATGGACGTAAGGACGAGTTCCCCAACTTTTGAAACTCTACGTCAGTGGAGTACAACGGTTCAGGAACCGAGGGTCTAGACTGTCAGTAAAGACCGCAGTTTTAAAGCGGCGGATCAAGACTGCCATCGACCACTAACGGACAGGTCGGATTTTTGAAGAAATCCGCGCGCCTGGACTGTCAGAAAAAACGACGGTTTTGGAACGACGTTACAAAACCGCTGGATTGGAATTTTCGTGTATGCCAAGCTGAAGATTTTCACAGGGGACGATCTACACGCCCACAATCCTACAAAATTTCTTCAAATTCGGATGAAAAATGTTGGTGTTATAGTTGTTGCAACGATTTTACGTTTGCGCATGTACGCTGAGACTACTGTCAATTTGGAGGCCGTGATTTTCACAGGGGACCATTTCCACTTCATCCCTGTGTATATATATCTATATACATTTTTACCCAAGTACTTGTATGGTACTTTTCTACAGTCAATTTTTTAAACCTAGATCTCTAGATCTTTACATTTCTACACCTTTTTCCTATTATTACCAGAAGGTTCATGGTAAGTACATTGTAACAATAATCATTTACATAGAAAAATTTGTTAACTACAATTCCATTCTGAAAATTATCGTTCATGGCCTCCAGCTTGCCATGGATCGTCTGGATTAGAAAAATTGCAGGCGATGAAGAACCAATGATGTATATTTTACTTAGCAAAATATTTTTTATAAATACGTGATCATTCTCAAATCACTTCTCCCCGTGAGTACAAACTAAACAAGGCAACATCGCCATAACCAAGCCCGACCAATCACCCCAAGTGTAACCTCTCGATTCGCGAGAAAGTACTGTTCGCAGATAGAAAGAATGCGGCTGGCCATTTTTTCAAAGGGTGTACCTGCTAACATAGACGACTACCTGTTCCAAAATCTTAGGTAGCCCGGTGAGTCAGGCTGGGGAAAGGGCCGAGCCTCCATATCTCAGACCTTCGTAAATTGGGCATTGAGCAACTCTAGTCATAATGAGTTAGAAAGCCCCTCCACTCTGCCAATTGTTAGGAAAGAATTCCATCTCGATTGTGATTTTACTTGTCCTTCAGGTTTACTCTTCATTCGCCTTTAAAATTTGAAAGAAGCACCATCCTTTACTGGAAATAATTTTTTGTAGGAAAATGGGAAATTTGGCGCCCTTTCTAACGGTGCCCTTATTTTTACTTGTTTACGGTAAATTAAGGTAGTTCTGGTAATTTTAGTGACATGTTCAAGAACACGAGAAAAAAAAAATTGAATTTGAAAAAAAAACTTGGAAAAACAAGGGGTTAAAACAAAGATGCTACGATACATTTTCATACTTAAATTAGATGTACGATCGACCCTTGAAGTTTGGTCGACACCCTGTATAGAATTGGGAACCACTGCCTTAGAGTACGCGAAAGGTCTGTAAAAATCAATCCTTCGACTTCATCATTAGTCGGTAGTCAACAACCCTCGGTCTCATTTTCCCTGGCTTGAGTGGCAGGTAGAAGAAGGAGGATGTTTTTGGGACTGTAATACACAAGGACACCTCACCAAATCATCCGCATTCTTTCCATCTGCAAACAGTACTAGTACAAAATACGGTTCTTACATTGACTTGTTTTCTGGGATGTCCTCCGCAGGCTGAAATCTCATCATGATATATCTCTTCTTGCTGGAAATATAGATGTGTCCAAGAAATACGATGGTGTGAGACGTAAAGCGAAGAAACTGGAATATCATCCAAATTGCACAAAGCTACGAAAAGGTTTCCAATGGGACATTGGTATAATCACTGCGGAACGCAAATTTCCTGTGCAAACTGCTTTTGTTGACGTCATCGATATTCCAGACTTCAACGACACCCTCCTCTACGTACGTTCCAAATAGTTGTATCGAGTTAATCGTTCTAGATAGGATTTGACTGAGTTTGGCACAACCAATAGTCGGGTTGTGATGATACTGGACACAGTACACCAACAACAATAAGTCCGTGAGTAAGTTTCAGTCAAATCCTGTGCGAAACAGCAGCACACCCAACCAGCCCACAGTCAAGCAAAACTATTTCAAAAGCCCAACGCCATGGAAGGCCCTGACAAGAGTTTGGATTCCAGCACCTAGACTAATGGCGATCCTCTGCTGGGTGCTCAAACTCTATTCATCCCCTTGAGTTTTGGGACGGATTTTCTCGAGCTTCCCTGAGGGAAAAATTTGGATCTTCCAAAATCAAAATTTTCTTTCACGTAGTTTCAGAACTTAGTGAACACTTTGGTTATCAGTCTGAAGTGAAAATATATACTAATCGACGATGTTATGGCAACATGTCTTATGAACGTGTCGGTTGTCCCATTTTAAGGACCGGAAACCTTCGGGAGTCGATTCTACAACTAATTTAAGTGAAAAATTGTCTCTAGCAAGTTGTAACCCCCTGTTTTTTCATTTTTTCGTGCTTTCGACCCTGTCATTAAAATTACCATAACTACCTTAATTTACCATAAACATTTAAAAACAAGGGCACAAAATGGAAAGGGCGTCAAATTTCCCATCTTTCTGGTGCCTACAAAAAATTATTATCGGGTTCCTGATGGGTAAAAAATCAACTCGTGAAGTATTTTTTGTAAAATTGGCTAAATTTTTCATTTTTCTTATGGTTTACTTCCGCGTGGTTTTACGGGCGCAAAAAGCTCAGTTTCAAATGGTGTAATCACAAAAATATTTTCCAATCGAAATAATGGGAGAAATTTGTGTTTGAACGTGGAAAAACATGATTTTTTTTTCGTCGTTTTGACGAGAGGACTCAGTGGCTGAATGAAGATTGAAGTCTTCCTCCAAGTGAAGAATCCTCGGGAACTTCCGAAGACTTGTCCTTCCTGTCAAAACGTCGATTTCGCTGCAGAAAAAAAAATCATATTTTTCCGCGTTCAAACACAAGTTTCTCCCATAAATTCGATTGCAAAATTTTTTTTGATCACATGATTGGAAAGCTAAGATCTTAGAGCAGTTTTTGGTGTTGAGGTACTTGAAAAACCATATAGAAGAAAAACTTTAACAAACAAAAAAAAGGGAAATTTCGCCAATTTGACAAAAGTTTACGAGTTGATTTTTCTCTCATCAGAATTTCACAAATAGCATTTTTTTGCACTATAAAGATGGGAAATTTGACGCCCTTCCCAACGGTGCCCTTATTTTTACAATAAATGAACGTAGTAATAATGTAATTTTAGTGACTTTAGGTCAAAAACACGAAAAAAATTTAAATTGAAAAAACTTGGGAAAAACAACTGATTAAAACAATGTTGCTAGGAGACATTTTCTTATTTTAATTAGTTGAACAATCGGCTCCCAAAGTGTTCTGGTACTTATCATGGGACACCCTGTATATGGGCAAATGGAGATAATCGGAAGCTTATTATTGGTAGTCTTGGAATAGCAAGTGTGTGTTTGTTATCAACAATATCACCATGTTGTAGTTACAATACAACTGTTATTGTGGACGGCAAACCAGCACATGAGCTCCTCTTTTCGGTAAGTTTAGTAAAGGAAATAATATAATTGTCCGGCTCAATATCTTCTGATTATAGTATTACCTATTTATACGCCCTTTTCTCGGCGGCCACAGCTAGCTCAGTGGAGTGGGGCCATCGACCTATTGGTTACCTACCTATATTCTAGAATTTAATAGTTTGTTGGGCGCCACTCCTCTGTTTATACTTTGAAACCCCTAGCAAGAGGAGGTGCGTAGGGTTATTGAAGGAGTTAGAATTACAACCCCAGATAGATGGTTTTCAAACAAACAAAAAAAGATTCATTATACGGAAAATACCAATATTTATACCTGGGCCTGGTGTCCCTATATTATGACCTAAACAATACCCTATTATAATTGTCTACTTATTAATAAGTCTCTAGTTATATACGTATAGCTTATTCAAAATCTAGGCTTAGAAAATACGTGACTGTAGTGGTGTAGGTGGGAGAGAAGCACCACATTTGAAGTAGGTCGTAGAAAGGTCCAATACCAAAGAAAAGAAGGCCACAAGCAAAACAAAGAAGGCCCCAAAAGAACCCTAGAACGAAAGGTACAGATACTTTAAGAATAAAGAAAACATTCATAAGGAACAGACTCACTTCATAGGTGCAGATATGGTTACGTAGGTAGGTATTATGGTTTCCATGAAATAATATTTCATGGAAACCATAATACCTACCTACGTAACCATATCTGCACCTATGAAGTGAGTCTGTTCCTTGAAGGAGTTGTTATAGTGAAGGGAGTCACTATATTATATTATAATATAGTGACTCCCTCACCATTCATGATATTCTGGGGATTGCACCCTGAACCTATGAATCGAGAGATAAGTGCTGTGCAGCCGCCTTATCAGGGATTAGCTCGGTCCCGCTAGGTGTCTTAAATGCAAAACAAGTCACCCTGTTACCTATTGCGTAACATTAGATAGAGTACAATAAAAGGTTTTATTCCTATGGATCTGCGTTTGATAATTTCGTCTGAGTAACCAAGCAACCTTGATACGGCAGAATAAGTGATAGGTACCTTCATATATCATGATAGGGACATATCGTTGTTGATCATGGAAGAAACGGTATTGATAGCTTTTTATAGCTCCTGAAAAGTTGCCCCAAACTTGATACGACGACATGTCGCCATGACATCGTCGATATCGCCTTTTTTTACGCTACATTATGAGGAAATTTCGAAATATCAACGCTTAAATCTGCTTCTTGGCAATCAATGAATGCAATGCCATTATCGGGGAAATTACATCATGAGTATTAATAATTAGTACCAAAGTAATTTTATCCGTACCCATTGATCAAAAAATCTTTTGAATTCATATCATTCTAGTCTATTCCAAAGATGATGGTAAACGAAGCCCCCTGCTATAGCATAGGCTGGGGCCGTGTAGTAGAGACACCACGAAATTTGAGTCACATCCTGTTGAAAGTCAAACTTAAACTTCAGCCTGCAGATATTTGCTATGAGCTTCTACTAACCGAGGCATTAAAAACCAATTCAGGTAAGCACGCTCTAATTTATTATTTCAATACCATCTATACCAACTTTCTATAACTTCTACACCAGTATTACTAAGTTAATATTGTATTAATGGCTTGAAAAGTACGAGTACCTAGGGTGACTCGCCCAGTGAATGAACACCCCCCAGTGAAGGAACGGTATCAGGTTATTTGGGAGTAATAAGGCTTGTGATGCACCCTGGTGATAACGGTGTTTTTCATTAGTTCCATCAAAATATCATAGATAGCAGGGTGAAGCAGTAGATAAAAAGAAGTCTGCCATCTTCTTCGGTTTTGATGTTATCAACAGGTCAGTCTCCAAGAACGTCTCTGGGGGTAACAACTGGAGTTGGCCATTACGTGGGGGCTTAGTGTTTAGAGGAAAGTAAAATGCTAAATTAGTCAATGTCATGCTTTATTATTGTAGCTGATATGTTTTTCTAGAGAGAACTAATTGGGTAGAAGGGAATTTTTTTGATTATGATATGTTTTTTTGGGTGTTCATACTGTGGGAGCTAAAATATGACCTCCAATCAGTAAATGAACGACTGTTCATTCACTGGCTGGAGGGTTATTTCACGGTTTTAAATCGAATGGAGGCTTCCCCAGTGAAGAAACAACTAAACTGCTGATTTTTTGCCTCAACTTGTTTAAATAACTATCATGTTCATTCACTGGAATTTCAGGGCTCATTCACTAGGAAATAGAGTTCATTCATGGGGTGAAATACATTAACTCCTTTATTGTGGAAAATTAGCTATAAAAATCATCTTTTCTCGTCTTCTCCCATGCTATTCTTGTTCCTTGTATAATTTTAAACAACATCAGACAAATTCAAGTAGTGTAGTACTGCAACTTTAAGAACTATAGACATTAAAGTTCGTCACTAGTGTGCTAAGAGCTTGATTATATTCACTTGAGTTTTTGCTTTCACGATACCTAGATCGTCGGTACAGTGAATCGGTTCAAGTGTGTACCTTGGGAGAGGGTAGGAAAGATGCTTGCAAAGGAGATAGTGGAGGACCGCTCGTCTGCGATAACCACTTAGGTTCGTATTTTCATTGAATACAAAAATCTGTTAATATCATATTTGTTACTGTAAAATTCAGGCGGGTGATAATTATTAAGACTCCCCAGTAAATTATAGCACTTACTAGAGTCGTAGGTAAAAGTCCGAATTCTTGATGCGATTCGAACCGAAACATTTTGAATGAAAATCGGTAAATAGATTAATGAAAACTAAGTCACTCCAATGTAACTTATGTAACTTTCTCCATATCGTAAAAGAAGATTCAAGGATTCGGCTGGTTTTTCAACTCTTCTTGCGAGATTCGTTTTGAGGTAGTTAGCAACCCTGCCTGTACTCATAAACAACAAAATTAAAACACACTTTTTTACGTTTTTCAATTTTTTTGATGCTTCCAGTTTCCAATTTAATCTCAATATTTAGTTCAATTATCGTTTAATTTTTTTAGTTTAACGCTATTTTCAATAAATTAGGTGAATTTTGATTATTTTTTATTTTTTCAACATCACACAATTGACCAATGACCATTAAAAAAGCTCGAATTATTTTTTTTTTATTCCAAAACTTTTTGTTTATCAATGCTGCCTGATAATTCTAAGATTCGGAGGTAAATTTCGGACTTGAACCAATGCTGCCGGTGAATCTTAGAACTTAACCCATTTCAAGCCAAGGGTAGAAAAAACAGAGTGATGGGAGGAGGAGGATGAACTATTTTACATAATGCTGGCCGAAATAAGGCATCATTTGCTGAACAATCAAAAATGCTTCAAATTTTATGAATTTAACATTTTATGGGATTTTAGAGGTTTCAGTTTTCCGAATCGATATGATTTATCCATTTCATTGTTAAAAATCTAAAAAAATCTAGGTAAAATGTAAAAATCTATTTATCCCAGAACGCTCACTCACTCGGGATCGAATTTGAGCCACCATAATCACGCTTTCGGCCAAAAAGCCTCTTTAAAAAAAATCCCAAACCTCATTGAGCCTCAAAGAATGCTTGAACGAGAAAAAATTCGTCTACAAAGATTTTTCACTATTTCAGTATTCAAAAAAATCATTTTGACGATGTAAAAATGCAACAGTGGCTGGAAATGGGTTAAGAGTAGATCCGAAGTTTTACCGCCTTTTGATATTTCACCAGAAATTATCAATTAATTCGACAAAACCTTCCTCAATCAATTGCTGGGAACATAATTAAACTGAAAACTCGCATTGTTGGTTGATAATTTTGCATCATGTAGAGTTATTTATAAATTAATACCCAGAAAATTTATATTTTGTTTCGTGTTTTTTAGGGTCCACAATTTTGATAGGGGTCGTTTCCTGGGGGATTGGCTGTGGCCGACCAGAGGTGCCCGGGATTTGGGCGAGAATTGATGTTGCAGAGCGCTGGATCAGGGAAATCATTGCACAGGGTGCTGGCCATTCCCCGGAAGTCTTCGCTAACTATGCACTTTTGGCTGTAATTATTAAAACTGTTCATTCCGCACTTTCATCGGGTTGTTTGTTAAGGCAAGATCATACCAGATTAGAAGTCGCCAAATTTCAACTGTGCTATCAATGCGAATTAGAGACCGTAGCAACCAGAAAGGTTGAATTGGACACATTTTGATAAGTTATGACTCTCAACACTTTCAACGCGAGTGTTCACTTGGCCGAACTGACGCTCTGGAATTCAAATCGCCCGAGGAATTCCGTCTACCGGGGTAGACACCCGCAAGCGACGTTCGACTAGTGTATGATAACCCTCAATGTACCTTCCTGCATCTATATCAACTTTTGTCTAACTGAATAATATAATAAGTCTTAGTACAGATGCAAAATAATTGCAATGATCATTCTCTTATGAGATCTGGAGTGACAAATACAAATATGAGGGTATGATACCTAGGTCCAGAGAAAACTCGCTAGTGGTTTGATAATGAAAGGTTGTAAGCATTTGAACAACATACATTTGTATTTGTTGGAGAATGACCATTTGCACAACATACTTACCATTCAACGTTATGTTCATCAGTAACAAAATGTTACAATAAGCTTTCACACGAAAACTACACCGATCAAAAATATAAATCACCAGTCATATCGCTGATTCATTAAAATAAAAATTGCAGCAAATGTACTTGCCAGAAACATTGGGTACCAAAAGTTTAACCGCCAACAGTAGAACAAAAAACGTCTGTCAACTGGGTGTGCCACATAGCTTCTTCGAATTCATAACCCGATTGTATAGATGATCCAATGCATATTAGCTACCACCAACACCCCAATCCGCATAAACCATGAAAATGTCATAGAAATCAGATGGGAAATGTAGAAGTTATGGATGTCACAAGGAAATACATTGCGCATTGGCTACTATCAGTCTGGGGGTAATATGCACCCTAATCCGCAAATTGTAGAAGTTATGATGGGGACTTCATGTTTGCGCATGCGCAGCAGCTAATATCAGTCCGAGGGTGATGTTTTTGATATGGGAGCATCTACATGCCAACCCGCACAATCCCTGAAAATGTCATCAAAATCGGACAATAACTTCGGATAGTTTGCCCGTTACAAGGATTTCATGATAGACGGACAGACACAGAGACGGAAAATGAACCAAAATTGTTGAGGAAGGCCTAAAACGTAAAACGAGAGAGGAAATTTTGATTTTGGAGAACTTTTTTTTTAACCTTGAAAAGTGATTAAAAAAAATCTTCCGTTACCTTGGTAGACAAGGAAGCAATAGATGCTAAAATCAGACCTTACAGCCACAACTCGGGTAGACGCCATTAAAAAATCGCCAATGACGGTTTGAAAATTTGTTTCTTAAAATTTCATAAAGAGGGTGATAAGAGACACTGGCGATTCAAGGGGGTTTATTCGGCTACCTTCTGATAGGAACTGAGTTTTGATAAATGAAAATCGACAGTAAACTTATACACGATGGAGAAATGAAATAATTTATTTCTACTCGCCATTGTTGAAACTTCTATAACTCAACATTCTCGTTTGACGAAGTTGAGGCACAGCAGAGAGGAAATTCGTACGAGAAGAGCGGTTCTGTATAGCTTACGAACCCTCAGAAACCGCCTAACGTATTTCAAATGATTAATTGAACTCCCAGGGCGTTCGTAAAGGCAAAGTTAACTCCTGCAGGGTAACATTAAATACAGTTTCAGATGAATACTGCATAGCACTGATTATCTCGATAATTTCGTGGCTGATGGAAAGGTCGTTTGCTTGTAGGAAAACCTCGTAGTCTTCTTGGGCTTCGCACTCCACTTCCAAACCTGAATACAACTCTCCCCTACAATAAAAATGATTTACCTTCTTTTATTCATATTTCGCGTTTAAGAACTCTATCCAAACAAATTGTGATCGGCGTTTCTCGATAGTTCTGAACTACATTTAAAAAACGCTGTAAATTATTACACAATGGTTTATTATTTTTCTATAGATCACTCGTCTACAAAGCCACCAAACATCCAACATGAAGAAAAACATCGATCGCATATCGGTCAGCTTTAATTTGAACAGAGATTAGGCCTCTTTTGCTATTCACACTCGTGTTTCTGATTTATCGTACGTAAAACACTTAAATTCTCGTAGGGAGTGAACGGTTTGTCCTACAGGGCTCCGCGTGGTCTCTCAAAAAATTCTAAAAATTCTATAGAATCTTAAATTGAAGGAAAAACAATACCTTTATATCAAAATTTTTCGAGTTAGGGCGTTTTCAAAATTTCAAAATTTATTTTTGAACCCTTAGAAGTGACTTACATCAATCAAAATCTTCGAGGCACAACTAGACCCCAAATGGAGCCTACATACCAAATTTCATCAAAATCGGTCAATGCTAAGTGGGGAAAGTGCCGCGGACGGCCAAATTTGTATTCGATTTTTGGATTCTACGTACCTTGAAACGTAAACCATCAAATTTTGAGGGGGTGTTAAAAATTTTTTTTCTTGGTCGATTCCAAAGGTTCATTATTGAAAATAATAAACCAAAAGGGGCGGCATTAGCAATATTCTTGGGGGCCCGACAAAACGTTTGCCTTTTATAACCCACGGCTTCCGACTCCCAACGGATTCTTTGAATATCCCGAAGTTCAATCTAGAATTTGCCAATGAACCAGTTTTTTTTTCTGATAGTCAACGTGAAAATAGGATTTTTATTGTTCAATAATTTTTTTTTCGTTTCATAAAGTTTTTATAACTACCAATTTCCAACTTTGCCTCTGGACCTGATTTTGCCAAATGACCCAATGTCTGTAACCATTAGGGAGGAGGGTGTTGAAACCCATCCTGTTTGTATTTATGTCAAAAGGCTACTGAAAGATGATATGACATGCCAGTCTCTCCACTGAATCACGTCTACTTTACATGCAGTATTGCTATTGCAGACGCATTAAGATAAGTAGCAGGTAGCGCCGGGTGATGTTTCTGAGAAGTTATCACCGTTTGGCAAAGTCATCCGAAATAAAAATCACACAGAAGAAGTTACTCGTATTTGATTCAGGAATTGTCGGTGACTAATGGAACTTAACATTTTGAGAATTACAATAGGTGTGGTGATGACTAGGGTTCTGATTCAATTGCGAATAGAATTATTTATGAGAATGTAGTCCCATCAACCAAGAAGATGAATAGTGAACTCGAAGAGTATCTGCACAACTATAACTGCCACTCATGAAAACACATTATAAGGAAGAAAAAGTGTTACTGAGTGAAAACCAACTTCCCATAAGCATTGTGTGCTTTATGGTTTTAGTTTTGTGTACTTTTTGAACCAATGGATGGATGAAGATAAATTCGTTAACAGCTAAATCCTATTGAACAAACAAAATAGCTCCACGGTAGCACCACGGAAGGGGAATCAATTTTGGAAGTTCCCTTTGCGTGATACAAATATTTATTGACATAGATCCACAGGCTAGTAACGAATCCACGGAGGTTCTACGAAGCAGCTCGACTAGTTATATTATAATTGTGTAAAAAACACGAAAAACTTAATTCTGCTTGTTCTTCATGACAAGTTAAAGAGTATCACTAGTGATATTGCTATCTACAATTTCGGATAACAGATTACGGCCTCAGGATATCAAAAACACCTGTGACGTGACCCCCTCATAAATGTACATATTTCATAAATAAACCACCAGCCGCCTGCTTTCGTCCCTCATCTTTCTCTGGAGGATACAAGGAAAACAAACTCGAGGTACCACCAGCAACCCTTTCTAGTCTAAATTCTAGTCTAAATCTTGCTCACTCGCTCCCTTCTTCCAAGTTCATTTAACAGTTTCGGGCTAGGTGGTCCATTCTATCTACTTAACCCATTTCAAGCCAAGGGTAGAAATATCAGATTAGTGAGAGGAGGAGGATGAACTGTTTTACAGGATGGCGGCCGCAATAAGGCATAATTTGGTCACCAACTGAGAGCGAAAATACTCCAAATTGTATGAATTTTACATTTTAATGAGATTTAAGAGGCCTCAGTCTTCCAAATCGATATGATTTATCCAATTCATTGTTGTTGGTAAAATGTAAAAATCTATCTTATGGACCGGAATCCGTTTCGACTCGTGGCCCAGTACGCTCAATCGCCCAGGATCGAATATGAGCACCATAATAATTATGGTTGATAATTATTATCAACAAAAAATTTCCATAACAGCATCGAGCTCCTGAACGCCGAAGAATTTTTTTGACAAGTTTAGGAACAGCATGAACGAGAAAAAATTCTTCCACGAAGATTTTCCACTATTTTCAATATTTTAAAAAAGAAAAAAAAATTCGATGCGAAAACGCATCAGTGGTCAGAAATGGGTTAACACACATCTACACATGGTTTTATACCGATTAGATCTACTCTCTCCCTCACCTGCGTCGTGTTAATGGTTTCGGGCTGGACGACTCTGTCCACCATTCTTTTTCACTCATGTGCCTAATTAAATTACAAATTTAAATTCAGAATCAAATTTTTATTTTGTCAATTTGAGTCTTCGACATCCTTCTTCACTTCTTGAAACTTTAGAAGTGATTTCCAACGAATGAAAGGCGGGTCACTAGATCAAGTGGAACCTCTGCTAGATTGAACCATGCTGACAAGTATGGTGTGTTTCACACTATGAGTGTGTGTTGCCAGGAATAATATCACAAAAGTTCAAGTAAGACGTAGGAGATCGTCTCTTAATGTTTGAAAATAAGAAAGTATGATGAAAGTATGAGTAAAAGTGCGATGAAAGTATGATTTAGTGGCGCGGGAGAACACGGGGTTACTCGAGTAGGGCATCGCGGCAGGTGTACTCTGTGGTATCACTACCAGCGTCCTGATGGGCTCATAAACTGGTGGTCATTTCATAAGTACATTTCATATTGTACACGTCCTTTTATTCCTCTAACCCAAACCCTCACATTTCTCATCTTCTCTCATCTCTAGGGCCGATGAGGGGTGAACTCTGAGCGTCCTCATTAACATTCGATTTATCAATTCATATTGCTTCAGAGTCTACCAAGAGAGCGGAAGCATTGTTTTCACTAATCAAGGTTGACAAAAAATGTTCTCCGAAATCAAAATTTTCACACGCGTTTTACGTTTTAGACCTTCTTGAACATTTTTGGTTTCGTGTCTGAGTGTCTGTCATTAAACCCTTGTAACGGTCACAACTATATTGCCGTGCTAAGCCAGAAAGTCGTATCTTTACTTCACCCAACTTTCGGGAAAACGAACTAATAGGTTTCGTGGCGAAATAATTCTTTCGCGGGATTATTTTTCCTCCTTTTACCACAAGTGAAGGTTTTTCTTAAGAGAAATTAGTAGCCAAATCGATTTCTGGAGTCAAAATTAAACATTTTTGAGTGTAAATTGGCAAAAAACGATGATACGAGATTACGCTCTCCTAAACCAGAAGTTACGACTATTCTGTTCATTTTAATTCTTGAAACATTAATTCATTTGAATTAACATTTTAATTCAAGAAACCATTTCACATCGATTATTTTGTCATCCTACTAGGCTCAAAGTCAATCGTATTTCATATCTCTGTTCAGAGTGTAAGAAAAAACTGCTGAATCAATAAAAATTTATTCACTTAGAGTATAAACGTAGTCACCACTAAATGTTGAGTTTGAGGCAAAAAGTCGTATCACGCCGATTTAATGCAAGAAGTCGTATCGTCGAAATAGGCAGATTCCCGTATCAGTGTCAAGATACGAGTTTTCTTCTTCTGAATCGCTCTGATACGAATAGTTTCTTAGCAAAATCAAGTTAACACGCCTTAACGCGAAAGTCGGGAGGCTTGTTTGAGGCATTTCTAATAGAGATACGACTCTAAAACTCCGAAAATCGATAGAAATCGACCCCCAAAACCCCCATGTATCAATAACTCAATTTGGTCAAATTTTCACGTTACGACTTTCTGGCTTAGCACGGCAATATACGAAGTTATAGTCCGATTTAGATGAAATTTTCAGGGATTGTGTGGTTAGCGAGTAGAAGGTCCCCTATGGAAGTCATTACTGATAGTAGCCACGTGAATTTTCTTGTAACAGCCATAATTTCTACATTTTCCATCCGAACACAATTTTCAAGGAATGTGCGGGTTGGCGTGAAGATGTCAATCATCACCTCTGGGCTGATAGTAGCCACTGCGCCAAACGTGACTTTTCTTGTAATACTTACCCATAACTTCTACTTTTTTCATCCGATTTCAATTAATTGTTCAGGGATTATGCCGATCAGGGCGTAGATGGTCCAGTATGGAAACCATTGTATAATATTATATGCCTACATCAACGTTGGTGGCTCAATTTCGAAGGAAGGGATGACGTGGTATCTTTGGGAGACCACATGCGTCGCAACATGACAACTAATTCACCTTCTCGTATAGTGAAATTCAGGGAGCTGACAACTTCAATACCTGCGTTACAGACACGTTGAGTAGGGATGCTGAAGGGGAAGGGGTATTGTGGTCGTAGCAGATTAGATACGAGAGGTAGCACCACCTGTGACCAGGGTTGTTCCCTCTGGTATGCAACCCACCTCAAGATCTGAAATTCTAAGGAACATTGAGCACATTACTTTGATCCTCCAACGAAGGTGCCGTACTTAATCACCGTCTAAGACGCTTAGCTATGTCTTGTTTGATTAGAGCTGATCTTGAGTAAAGGAGACGTTGTTCACCCAGTCTGTTTGTATAGACAATGAAATATCAACGGCTAAATTATTGTTGAAAACAGCAATGACTAATGCTTGGAGTGAGCCTAACATCGAAACAAAATTCTTCGGGGAACTTTACAACTTACACGTGTACTTTAGGCTGTCTATTTTGCTATCCATTTGGGAACCAAGAAATTCATACATGATCATCTACATCCAAACCATCATAATCCATGAAATTCTATAAACATATTGTTTAGTAATGCATGCATTCCAGGGGACGTCCCATTGGATAAGCATTAGATCAGTTTAACCAGTAGGTAAGCTATAAAACTGTTTCACTCGATGTAATTTATTTATTACTTTAGGCAAGAAATAGTGATTCCCCCCCCCCTCACCCTTATCCCCATAACATTTCTAGCGGCATGGGAGCCTCGAATCTGAAGAGCATTTTAAAATCCATGATTTACGATGCCCAACATGCGAATTCGAATTCACCCCCCCCCCCCCAACAGCCCACCCCTCACCAATGGTGCCAGTCTGGCACCAAAGCGGAAATACGTCGTAACATTGAACTTTCATCTATTACTTTTAGTAGGCAGTCCGTCGAGGTTCACATCCGTATTCAAGTGAAATAAAAAAAAAACACGAAATATGCGGTTTATGGTGCCCTGGCACCATGGTGGCACCACTATTAGTTCCAAGGTGGTACAGAGAATAATTCATGAAAATCCGGAGGTATGATGAGAATTTTCCTCAATTTCAAAGGTTGGGTACAATTAGTAAGCAGTAAAGGAACCAAAATATTGAAAAATCGGCTATTTTGTGAATATTATCCCCCCACTCACCCCCTCCCCTTGCGAATTTTGGTACTCTGGTGAAATCTTGTACAACTCGGAAGTTATTTGAGTCAAACAAAAAAAGAAACACACAAATCGGTTGGAAATTGAGGCCTGGGCAGAGTTTACAAGATTATGCCCGCAAACGCACGTTGTTTAAGCATTAACCCCACCTTTCCCCCCCTTAAAAAGCAAAATTCAAAATTCCGGCGCCGTAGTGCACAACTAGATAGCATTCCGCGTCGACGACACAAGATTATGCCCAAAAACGCACGTTTTTTGAGCATTAACTCCCCCTTTCCCCCCTTAAAAGGCAAAATTCGAAATTCTGGCAACGTAGTGCACAACTAGATAGTTTTCCGCGTCGAAAAAAAAAGAACCAGGAAAATCGGTTGAGAACTAAGGCCTGTAAAGACGACACAAGATTTTGTCACACACACACACACAGACATACACCTATGGTTTTTTCCGCGGATTTGGATTCAGGATGGTCTAAAACGGATTACTGTGTGGTTATTTATTGCTTCCGAGTCTACCAAGGTAGCGGAAGCTTTGTTTTCACTCTTCAAGGATGAAAAAAAAAAGTTCTCCAAAATCAAAATTTTCACTCGCGTTTTGCGTTTTAGAACTTTCTGAACAATTTTGGTTCCGTGTCTGTCTGTCTGTCTGTCTGTCTGTCTGTGTGTCTGTCATGAATTCCTTGTAACGCGCATAACTATAAGAAGTTATTGTCCGATTTCGATGAAATTTTCAGGGATTGTGCGGGTTGGTGTGTAGACGGTCCCCTATGAAAATCATCATCCCCGGACTGATAGAAGCGACTGCGCATGCGCAAACGTGAATTCCTTGTAACAGCCGTAACTTCAACTGTCCCCCAGGGGTCCCGGGTTCGAATCCCAGCCGAGGCTGTTTTTTTTTTATCCAATCACATACATCTACTCACTTAATTTTTCATCCTAATTTGATGAAATTTTCTAGGATTGTCTTCTAGGTTGATTCTGGATTGGTGTTTTGAGATTAACTACTATGCATCTGATCATCTATATAATCGGGTTATGGATACGAGGAAGCTATGTGCCACACCCACTTGGCAGACGTTTTTTTTTTTCTGTTGAGTGTTGTTCTCCTTCACCCCAGATCGATCGCATAAGGACGCCCAAGTCTTACTGTGGGACGTCCTAAAAATCAGAGCCTAACTTCATAATATGAAGTATATTATATGAAGCTATATTATAGCTTCGCCGGTTACAAAGATTTTAGGACAAATACCGAAAGACAAATACGGCTTTTCTATTAATAGTACCTATACCTACCTGCCATATTATCGCGAAAGGTTAACAACACAGCTATTCCAGTACCAACTGTATGTGCTTCCCTAGCTACCAACGACCAAATTACGATGATTCGCTGGTAGGTTATTTCTGTTTCAATATACCTTGAAACGTAAACCAACTAATTTTTGAGGGGGGGTTCTTGGTCGATTCAAAAGGATTATTGCAAATAATAAACCAAAAAATAAACGAAATAGTGAAGCGGACGAAAATATAGGTACTTGATTGGCAGGTAGCGACAATGGCTAAGCAGTGTTCATTACTGGCGAGTCGCCTACAAATAAAAATAATAAACCTTTAAGTAATAATTTGCAGCGTCTTTCATTCGATACTCGGATTTTGAGAGGGCGGGGGGGAGGTTATTGAAATTAAACCAAAATGCGAAAAATTGTTCAATACCAAACTGGTCAGTGGACGGATGAAGTAAGTCTATTTAACCTTCTTCTAATTCATGTAGTCCTAATTCTACTTACCAACTACCCATTTGGTATCTAATAGCAATAACTAGAGCTCGGCAATATATGCGAGATAAAACCTCAAAATATGCACGTAGATGCCCAATATATGCATTTGTACATATGCGCGAAAAAATCCGAAAATATGCCTTCAAAATATGCGCAAGATAGTTGAACAATTGAATAGTAAGTGGGAAACAAAGTCTTTTCAATACATAATTACTTGTATTTATTCAATTTTGCTTCCTCACTGCCGAAGGTAGGGAAGCTTTGTATTCGTGAAAGAAGTGAAAAAAAAAATGTCCTCCAAAATCAAAATTTCCACTTGCTTTTGGCGTTTTAGAGCTTCCCGAACAATTTTGGTTCCGTGTCTGTCTGTCTGTCGGTCTGTCTGTGGTCAATCCTTGTCCCGGGCAAAACTATACTAACCTGTGGTCCGATTTTGATGAAATTCTCAGGGATTGTGCGGGTTAGGTCCTAGACGGTCCCCTATCAATTTCAGCACCTTCGGACCAATAGGAGCGAGTGCGCATGCGCAAACGTGAATTTCCTGGAACCTCGGTTTCTAATGAACCGATTTTGCTCAAATTTGGAGGTTAGTTAGGGACTAACTTCTTAGAGACACCCTATAAGTTTCAATCAAATTGGTCAAGCAATAGCCGCTGCGCATGCGCGAACTTTAAATTTATTGTTACAACCAAAACTCCGCAACTATTCAACCAATTTCGATGAAATTTTCAGGGATTGTGTGGGTTAGGTCCTAGACGGTGGACCGCTAATATTTTGGTATTCAATAACTCTTTGAATCATAATTTTTTCGCCAACTGATTCTATACGTCCATGTTACAATGAGTGAGGAAGCTATACTGCCCACCCAACTTGGCATTTTTGTATGTACCTACATTTTTGTACAAAATTATTTTATACAATTATTACAATAGTTTTACTCAGTTTTTAGACAAAACATTTAATTGTTAAAATATGTTAGCTTGTACTACCAAGTGCTTTTCCAAATTTTCAGTTGTAAAAGATTTTCTCAAATCGTGCAATAATAGTTTCAAACGGGAGAACGACCGCTCCACATCTGCTGAGACAATTGGTAGATATTTGAAAGACGCCACTTCTTGAGGAGTGTATGACCAATTGCTGGTGTTGGGTGAGTCGCCTTCCAACACAACGACAGTTTTCCAGCCAGGATTTCCTTTGAGTACACACTCTAATTCTTCTCGAACGGTTTCACCTGTCTTTCCGGGCCATGATAACGCCTCCTCATTAGAGGAAATAGATGACAAAACTGGAAAATATGGCTTTTGTCAAGAAATGCCCATTATATGCACTTATACCAAAAACTGCGAATATATGCAAATATATGCAAGATAAATTTAAATTTGGAGCGACAAAATGGCTTGAA
The DNA here is from genome assembly GCA_009739505.2 of Apolygus lucorum. Taxonomy (NCBI): domain Eukaryota; kingdom Metazoa; phylum Arthropoda; class Insecta; order Hemiptera; family Miridae; genus Apolygus; species Apolygus lucorum. The sequence goes on along the minus strand of CM019169.2, from coordinate 14,720,750 downwards.
TATGGCATATTTGGGCTCCTTACAGCTTGGGCATATCGCAAAAAAAAAATATGCAAATATGCAAAATGCCGAGCTCTAGTAATAACATACCTTCCTACCTACCCATTGGTCTCAAATAGAAATAACGTACCTACCTACCAATGTTAAGTTTCATTAGGCGAGTTACTGTTTCAAAAGTTATAGTTTCAAAAGGCCTTACAATCACCAGAATGAAAATTTGCTTCCGTTTTTAGCCTGAAAATCTGTACACGTTTCTAGGGAGATTTGGACTCATACCTTGATAAGCTAGTAGTGAAATACAAGTAGTGGAGATTCGATAGATGATTTCAATGCTGTTGGTCACCAGTCACAACACAATCACTCCGACCGTGTTTCGAAAAGGCCTTCACAACGCGAAAAGATAATCGACGGCCTAATGAGAGAGAAAATTCGCACAAATTCACTTCAATCTGGATTGTGGAACCAAAATCCACCCGCATTCACCCCGGCCTACACAAAGAAGACAGATAGTCCAGGAGCCCAGGGCCAAAAACGTGACTGATTTCATTACTTGTGTCACATATATAAAACCAAAATATCCAACCCCCTGAGCAAATAAATGTTTGTCTGCCATGTCAAAACCAATGGAATAGAAAATGGCGGCCATGTTAAGTACAACCAATTTGAAGAAATCTGACTGATTTCAATACTCATGAGACTTAAATATTCTCAAACGGGAGTGCCTGTTGAGTACTTTACAGGTTGTCTGCCAACATGTAACCTATGGGAACTTAGCGGCAGACGGGACTTAAGTTCCGGGCTTAAGGGACTTGAAAAGTGACTGATTTCAATACTCATGAAACTTGGTTCTTCTGAAACAGGAATGAATATAGAGAGGTTTGGAGGTTGTCTGCCGTCATGTAACCTATGGGAACTTAGCGGCAGACGGGACTTAAGTTCCGGGCTTAAGGGACTTGAAAAGTGACTGATTTCAATACTCATGAAACTTGGTTCTTCTGAAACGGGAATGAATATAGAGAGGTTTGGAGGTTGTCTGCCGTCATGTAACCTATGGGAACTTAGCGGCAGACGGGACTTAAGTTCCGGGCTTGAGGGACTTGAAAAGTGACTGATTTCAATACTCATGAAACTTGGTTCTTCTGAAACGGGAATGAATATAGAGAGGTTTGGAGGTTGTCTGCCGTCATGTAACCTATGGGAACTTAGCGGCAGACGGGACTTAAGTTCCGGGCTTAAGGGACTTGAAAAGTGACTGATTTCAATACTCATGAAACTTGGTTCTTCTGAAACGGGAATGAATATAGAGAGGTTTGGAGGTTGTCTGCCGTCATGTAACCTATGGGAACTTAGCGGCAGACGGGACTTAAGTTCCGGGCTTAAGGGACTTGAAAAGTGACTGATTTCAATACTCATGAAACTTGGTTCTTCTGAAACGGGAATGAATATAGAGAGGTTTGGAGGTTGTCTGCCATCATGTAACCTATGGGAACTTAGCGGCAGACGGGACTTAAGTTCCGGGCTTAAGGGACTTGAAAAGTGACTGATTTCAATACTCGTGAAACTTGGTTCTTCTGAAAGGGGAATGCATATAGAGAAGTTTGGAGGTTGTCTGCCGTCATGTAACCTATGGGAACTTAGCGGCAGACGGGACTTAAGTTCCGGGCTTAAGGGACTTGAAAAGTGACTGATTTCAACACTCGTGAAACTTGGTTCTTCTGAAAGGGGAATGCATATAGAGAAGTTTGGAGGTTGTCTGCCGTCATGTAACCTATGGGAACTTAGCGGCAGACGGGACTTAAGTTCCGGGCTTAAGGGACTTGAAAAGTGACTGATTTCAATACTCGTGAAACTTTGTTCTTCTGAAAGGGGAATGCATATAGAGAAGTTTGGAAGTTGTCTCCCGTCATTTAACCTATGGGAACTTACAGGCAGACGGGACTTAACTTCCGGACTTGAGGGACTTATGAAAATGACTGATTTCAATACTCGTGAAACTTGGTTCTTGTGAAAGGGGAATGCATATAGAGAAGTTTGGAGGTTGTCTGCCGTCATGTAACCTATGGGAACTTACAGGCAGACGGGACTTAACTTCCGGACTTGAGGGACTTAAGAAAATGACTGATTTCAATACTCGTGAAACTTGGTTCTTCTGAAAGGGGAATGAATATAGAGAAGTTTGGAGGTTGTCTGCCGTCATGTAACCTATGGGAACTTACAGGCAGACGGGACTTAACTTCCGGACTTGAGGGACTTAAGAAAATGACTGATTTCAATACTCGTGAAACTTGGTTCTTCTGAAAGGGGAATGCATATAGAGAAGTTTGGACGTTGTCTGCCGTCATGTAACCTATGGGAACTTACAGGCAGACGGGACTTAACTTCCGGACTTGAGGGACTTAAGAAAATGACTGATTTCAATACTCGTGAAACTTGAAAATGACTGATTTTTACGCTAAAGAAAATTTAATTTTTCTAACAGTGATGAGTATAGAGAGCCTTGCTGGTTTCCTCCCTCCTGTATAACTCCATTTTCTGCCATTATTTAACCACTGGAAACTTAGCAGCAGACTGGTTTTAACATTGTTGCTTGTTTGAACTAGTAAGTTATTCTCAAGAGATCATTAATTGCTTTTTTCTTTTTCACATGTTCAATTCGAATGTTTCTCCGTCTGAATTATTTTTCCATTATAATATTTCTTACTCATTGTATTGGGCTTGCCCGTATTAAATAAATAAATAAAATCAAATAAAATAAGAGTTGTTTTTCTTCAATCGGGAATCAACTTTATTTACTCAATGTGTCCTGCTCTACAAATAAGAAATTGTTTTGTATCCAAACAAATACGTAGTTTAGAACAAAATAACTTCATTAATATGAAGTTTGTAAAACATGGTTAATACAATGATTTGCAAATTGTATATGTTGGACCACGTAAGAAATCAATGAACTACCGCATTATAGAATACATAAAATTCTCAATAATAAAAACTCAATCATCTTCGTCACTTGAATAATTCAATCTATAATCATTATAGATAATTATCATTATTATCAATAATTATCATTATTCTATAATTATTATAGATGTCACTCAGATCGTGAAGTGATGACTCGTCTTCCCCAGCCTCAGCACCTAGAGATGTTGCTCCTTGTGTTTCCCCAGTCAACACCACTTCAATAAGCTTTTCAGGAAGTGCGTGCCCTACAAACCAACATATGTTGTATTTTCCTTCCTCCAAAATCCATCCGTAATCTATTGGGCAAATAGGTGGCGGATGAGGGAGGTGCAAGTTACTCCATTGCTGTGAGATGTTTTTGGCCCTGAGTACACATGTTCATTCAGAACCCGTTTACATGGCGACAAATTGGAGCCATCTATACCTTTTGGAAAGAGCAGACGACCTTCTTCGTATACTCTTCCATAAACAACTGATGGCTTAACTCGTTTATATTAACAAAATTATTCTTACTGTAGAAAATACAAACAAGTTTTTCCATTTCGGAGAGAGTGTTGTTGTGACTGAAAGAAGAAATTATCTGTTCCAAGTTGGATACGAACAAGCTCAAATGGTTTTTTCTTCCAAATCCTGAAAAATGAAGAAGTATAATCACATCCTGTAAGTGCGTCGAGAACAGGCAATGCCTGGCACATCGTTTGCCCAAAAGATCTGGCAATTGATCGCATAGTTGACTAGTGGTATATTCTTTACGTGAACAAAAGAGAAATATGCAAGCAATTCTGAAGCATACGAATCGAGGTATTGTGCTATGGCGTGAGTAAACTAGAATCATCCCACATGGAAGCGGACTCAAGGAATGTTTACCACCTATTTACTGTTACCCAGGGGAATGTAGTGATTAAATCTTCTGACACAGACGTCTTGATTATTTTACTACAAATTTTGCATCATATCAGCAATGAAGTAAACGTCTAGGTGGAAACTGGTACCATAACTAACAATGATCTCACATTCGTCAACGTGAGATCAATTGCCAGATCTTTTTGGCAAAAGATGTGCCAGGCATTGCCTGTTCTCGACGCAATTACAGGATGTGATTATGCTTCATCATTTTTCAGGATTGGGAAGAAAAAACCATTTTAGCTTGTTAGTTGTGATCCAACTTGGAACAGATACTTTCTTCTTTCGGTCACAATAACACTCTGTCCGAAATGGAAAAACTTGTTTGTCCTTTCTACAGTAAGAAGAATTTTGTTAATATGAATGAGTTACGCCATCAGTTGTTTATGGAAGAGTATACGAAGAAGGAAGATGTTTCTGCACCCCTGCTCGTTCCTAAAGGTATAGATAGCTCCAATTTGTCGCCATGTAAACGGGTTCTGAATGAACATGTGTACTCAGGGCCTAATACATCACAAAGCAATGGAGTAACTTGCACCTCCCTCATCCGCCACCTATTTGCCCAATAGATTACGGATGGATTTTGGAGGAAGGAAAATACAACATATGTTGGTTTGTAGGGCACGCACTTCCTGAAAAGCTTATTGAAGTGGTGTTGACTGGGGAAACACATGTAGCAACATCTCTAGGTGCTGAGGCTTGGGATCTCTTCACGATCTGAATGACATCTATAATTCAAGTGACGAAGATGATTGAGTTTTTTTTATTGAGAATTTTCTGTATTCTATAATGCGGTAGTTCATTGGTTTCTTACGTGGTCCAACATATACAGTATGCAAATCACTGTATTAACCATGTTTTAGAAACTTCATATTAATAAAGTTATTTTGTTCTAAACTACGTATTTATTTGGAAACACAATAATTTCTCATTTGTAGAGCAGGACACATGGAGTAAATAAAGTTGATTCCCGATTGAAGAAAAACATCTCTTATTTTATTTATTTATTTACTACGGGCAAGCCCAATAAAATGAGTGAAAATATTATAATGGAAAAATAATTCAGAGGGAGAAACATTCGCATTGAACATGTGAAAAAGAAAAAAGCAACCACACATTGTTATGTTAATGATATCTTGAGAAGAACTTACTAGTTCAAACAAGCAACAATGTTAAAACCAGCCTGCTGCTAAGTTTCCAGTGGTTATATAATGGCAGAAAATGGAGTTATACAGGAGGGAGGAAACCAGCAAGGCTCTCTATACTCATCACTGTTAGAAACATTAAATTTTCTTTAGCATAGAAATCAGTCATTTTCAAGACCGGAAGTTAAGTCCCGTCTGCCTGTAAGTTCCCATAGGTTACATGACGGCAGACAACGTCCAAACTTCTCTATATGCATTCCCCTTTCAGAAGAACCAAGTTTCACGAGTATTGAAATCAGTCATTTTCTTAAGTCCCTCAAGTCTGGAACCTAAGTCCCGTCTGCCTGTAAGTTCCCATAGGTTACATGACGGCAGACAACGTCCAAACTTCTCTATATGCATTCCCCTTTCAGAAGAACCAAGTTTCACGAGTATTGAAATCAGTCATTTTCTTAAGTCCCTCAAGTCCGGAACTTAAGTCCCGTCTGCCTGTAAGTTCCCATAGGTTACATGACGTCAGACAACCTCCAAACTTCTCTATATTCATTCCCCTTTCAGAAGAACCAAGTTTCACGAGTATTGAAATCAGTCATTTTCTTAAGTCCCTCAAGTCCGGAAGTTAAGTCCCGTCTGCCTGTAAGTTCCCATAGGTTACATGACGGCAGACAACCTCCAAACTTCTCTATATGCATTCCCCTTTCACAAGAACCAAGTTTCACGAGTATTGAAATCAGTCATTTTCATAAGTCCCTCAAGTCCGGAAGTTAAGTCCCGTCTGCCTGTAAGTTCCCATAGGTTAAATGACGGCAGACAACTTCCAAACTTCTCTATATGCATTCCCCTTTCACAAGAACCAAGTTTCACGAGTATTGAAATCAGTCATTTTCTTAAGTCCCTCAAGTCCAGAAGTTAAGTCCCGTCTGCCTGTAAGTTCCCATAGGTTACATGACGGCAGACAACCTCCAAACTTCTCTATATGCATTCCCCTTTCACAAGAACCAAGTTTCACGAGTATTGAAATCAGTCATTTTCATAAGTCCCTCAAGTCCGGAAGTTAAGTCCCGTCTGCCTGTAAGTTCCCATAGGTTAAATGACGGCAGACAACTTCCAAACTTCTCTATATGCATTCCCCTTTCAGAAGAACCAAGTTTCACGAGTATTGAAATCAGTCATTTTCTTAAGTCCCTCAAGTCCGGAGGTTAAGTCCCGTCTGCCTGTAAGTTCCCATAGGTTACATGACGGCAGACAACCTCCAAACTTCTCTATATGCATTCCCCTTTCAGAAGAACCAAGTTTCACGAGTATTGAAATCAGTCATTTTCTTAAGTCCCTCAAGTCCGGAAGTTAAGTCCCGTCTGCCTGTAAGTTCCCATAGGTTACATGACGGCAGACAACCTCCAAACTTCTCTATATTCATTCCCGTTTCAGAAGAACCAAGTTTCATGAGTATTGAAATCAGTCACTTTTCAAGTCCCTTAAGCCCGGAACTTAAGTCCCGTCTGCCGCTAACTTCCCATAGGTTACATGACGGCAGACAACCTCCAAACCTCTCTATATTCATTCCCGTTTCAGAAGAACCAAGTTTCATGAGTATTGAAATCAGTCACTTTTCAAGTCCCTTAAGCCCGGAACTTAAGTCCCGTCTGCCGCTAAGTTCCCATAGGTTACATGACGGCAGACAACCTCCAAACCTCTCTATATTCATTCCCGTTTCAGAAGAACCAAGTTTCATGAGTATTGAAATCAGTCACTTTTCAAGTCCCTTAAGCCCGGAACTTAAGTCCCGTCTGCCGCTAAGTTCCCATAGGTTACATGACGGCAGACAACCTCCAAACCTCTCTATATTCATTCCCGTTTCAGAAGAACCAAGTTTCATGAGTATTGAAATCAGTCACTTTTCAAGTCCCTTAAGCCCGGAACTTAAGTCCCGTCTGCCGCTAAGTTCCCATAGGTTACATGGTGGCAGACAACCTCCAAACCTCTCTATATTCATTCCCGTTTCAGAAGAACCAAGTTTCATGAGTATTGAAATCAGTCACTTTTCAAGTCCCTTAAGCCCGGAACTTAAGTCCCGTCTGCCGCTAAGTTCCCATAGGTTACATGGTGGCAGACAACCTCCAAACCTCTCTATATTCATTCCCGTTTCAGAAGAACCAAGTTTCATGAGTATTGAAATCAGTCACTTTTCAAGTCCCTTAAGCCCGGAACTTAAGTCCCGTCTGCCGCTAAGTTCCCATAGGTTACATGACGGCAGACAACCTCCAAACCTCTCTATATTCATTCCTGTTTCAGAAGAACCAAGTTTCATGAGTATTGAAATCTGTCACTTTTCAAGTCCCTTAAGCCCGGAACTTAAGTCCCGTCTGCCGCTAAGTTCCCATAGGTTACATGGTGGCAGACAACCTGTAAAGTACTCAACAGGCACTCCCGTTTGAGAATATTTAAGTCTCATGAGTATTGAAATCAGTCAGATTTCTTCAAATTGGTTGTACTTAACATGGCCGCCATTTTCTATTCCATTGGTTTTGACATGGCAGACAAACATTTATTTGCTCAGGGGGTTGGATATTTTGGTTTTATATATGTGACACAAGTAATGAAATCAGTCACGTTTTTGGCCCTGGGCTCCTGGACTAAGACTGATTGTTTTCGTTTTCCTGCCCTTGGCGGTTGGAAGGGACTGGAAGACTGCGCATGCGTTGGGGGGTTTGCAAACAGCAGTTCAAAGATGATTCCAGGAAGGACAACCCCTACCCCACCTATCCTTTGTTTTGTTCCCGCGTACCCACAAGATATTCCAACAAAACCATTGCCACCTCCCAACCTTATTTCTTCTTCACAATCAAGTTAATTTTGAAGAAAAAATCGCTTTACACCAATTCGAATAAATAGTGAGTTATGGGTGCCTTCATTAGGAAATTTGATTACTTACTGGTTGCTAAGGACGGCAAAACTAAGTGCAACTCAAATAACGCTGCAAATTACCATATCGTCGGCGAAGCGGCAACATGCTATAACTCAATTTTTTACCAAAATGAGTTATACATCAATCTTTATTCAAAATTTCCCGCCGGATCGATTGGTGAAGTCAGTTTGGCAAAAAAATGATTCGTTTCCGAGTTATTGACAGTATTGCCAACTTGAAATAACTCAAATCAGAAAGCAACAAGTGATAACTCATTGTTGTCAACGTTGTTTTGACTAGGAAGCGCCGCATCATAGATGTGCCGGTAAGTTTCCTTGTTTTTGCACTCATTTTGCGAATTGTGTCCTGGTTTTTCGCTTGATAATAGTAATCTAGATAATCCTGAATTAGTAACGTTAAAAATCTCTTAGTTAGCATAAGAAATTGTTACTAAATCACCGCTTGAAAACCACAGAGGCAGTTCCATTGGTATCGAAATTAGCATAGGGAGGCGGCAAGTAGGGGGATAATATTCACAAAATATACGATATTATATTTTGGCTCCTTTATACCTTTCTAATTGTACTCAAGCCTTGAAATTGAGGGAATATTATCAATATACCTCTGGATTTTCATGAATTATTCTTCTCGCCACAACTAGTAGTGCAACTAGTAGTGGTGCCACGATGGTTCCAGGTCACCAGAAACCACGTACCTATATCATGTGCTTCTATGTGTTTCACCTTGAATACGGATGTGAACTCCGACGGACTGCCTACCAAAACTTACAAATCAAATTTCAAAGGTTTAAATTAACCTAAGGCTTATCTAATGGGACGACTTCAGGAATGCATCCATTACTAAACAATATATTTAGGAACTTTCTTCGTTATCTTGTCTGTCAATGCGTCGATCCAAATCTAAGAAAATTTTCCTACCTTATTATAATGTCAGGACGAATCTGTCTGCGATCCAAGTTCTATTCAAAGGGGATGTTGCTGATAGTTGTTCTTTTAATGACAATATATTTAAGGGAGGCACGCTTAGAACTGGCGTTTTGTTGGTGACCAAATTTCGATTGGAATCAAGTTCTAATCTTTTTCATTTTTATCTGTTTTTGATTTTATTTGGTCCTCTGATTTAATAATATTTTTACTGAACCATACTATTTCTGCTAAACAAAAACCTCAACCACCAACCAAATGGAAATGAAGGGTTGAAATTATCAAAAATGCCCCAGTTGGTAGTAGATACCTATGGTTGGTAGGGAGGGATCTATACAGATGGGTAATCTATACAGAAAATAATAAACCTTTGGGCAATGATTTGCAGCGTGTTTTTTACCTACCAACTTTTTTTTACCTACCAACTTTTTTTTACCTACCAACTTTTTCTTACTTACCAACCATTGGAAGGTACTACTTACCTACTACACAATTGTACTGCCTTCACACCGTCACAATAAAGTTTATTAGAAAGAATTAAACGCTTCACACTCGATTCGAAAAATAGAGAACTTCATAATATGAAAATTTGATTTCATAATATGGAAATTTGATTGCTGGTTGCTCAGAAAGCAAAAGTCGAAGAAATGAACAGCGATCGCATTTTAGTCAGATAAAATTTGAACGGAAATTTGACCTCTTTTATGATTCACACTCGTGATTCTGTTTTATCGAAAGAAAACCCTTAAGTACTCGTAGGGAGCGAACGGGTTGTCCTGCAGAACTCCGGGTGGTCTCAAAGATTTTTAAACATTCAATTCAATTTAAAATTGGTGAAAAAACCATACCTTTATTTCGAGAGTTTTTAAGCTAGGGCACTCTAATAACCCTGAAAACGTTCACTACTGCAATGATTAATTTGCTATAACTAAATATCCTCATTGGCAACACGCGATAACTCTTGCTCGACGGGGACTGTAACTAGCTATAACTCAGAGTAAAATGAGGTAACATGCTATAACTCACGTAACTTTTTAATTAATTGAAAATATATGGTAAAATCCGACAAAATTGATGAAATGGGCCTAATTGTTGATGGAATTGTCAAAAGTTTCTGTTTCAAGGAAGTAGTATTGAATTTAGACAGTTTTTTGTGTCTCCTGAAAACTTGGGAAAACTGAGATATAGCATGTTGCCGCTTCACCGACGATATTAAATATGGTTTAGTAGGTAGTGAGAATGTCAAAGCTGTATTCTTTGCAGGCGAGTGATCTATACAGGGTGTCTACACTCAAGATGGGCATAACTTCTGGGTTCGATTCTACGAGGTATTTCCAACAAAAAATGTCTCGTAGCAATTTTCTTTTAACCCACTCAAAATTCCATTTTTTTCCACTTTAAAGTTTTTTTTGCGTTTTCGACCTTAAGGCACTGATATGGTCATGACTCCCTTATTTCTCCTGAAAATTCAAATCTGACTACACCGTTAGAAAGAGCGTTAAATTACTAAGCTGCCTGGTGCAAAATCAAAATCTTTCAGCAATAAAATAGTTTCAAAAAATCAAGTCAAAAAGCAAACTTTAAAAATGTTTCGAAACTTTACTTTCTTCGACCAAAGTTTTTACTCTGAATCACTGCCCATTTTGATGGGCGCTCTTCGTAGAAAATATGCTCAAATAGTCAGTTTCTCAACGGTCTATCAATTTTTCTCTTTAACATTCAAATTGGAAGAGTAAATGAAGTTTGAATGTTAAAAAACGTGTGTTTTACAAGACAATCCAGTGTTTTAAGCGGTTTCTGGTCCCCCTCGATCTCAAGATAGCTCGACGATTTTGGTACCATGTTCCATGTAATTTTTCACACTGAATCCAACGGTGATACTTCCGAATGATTCCGACAGCTAGAAAGTGGATTTTTCGAAGAAAACCTTCGTTTTTCGTACATAAAATATGCATTATTCGTAGATGTGCTAGTGAGCATAAAGTAACACCTTTCTACTCAACAAAAACTTCAATCAGCTAGAAATTTGTGTTTTTATTGAGTAGAAAGGTGTTACTTCATGCTCACTACCACATTTACGAATAATGAGTATTTTATGTACGAAAAACGAAGGTTTTCTTCGAAAAATCCACTTTCTAGCAGTCGGAATCATTCGGAAGTATCACTATTGAATTCATCGTAAAAAATTACATGGAAAATGATACCAAAATCGTCAAGCCATCTTGAGATCGAGGGGGACCATAAACCGCGCATAACACTGGATTTTTATGTGAAACACACGTTTTTTGACATTCAAACTTCATTTACTCTTCCAATTTGAATGTTAGAAAAATAAATTGATAGACCGCTGGAAAGCTGATTATTTCAGCATGTTTTATCCGAAGAGCGCCCATCGAAGTAGCCAGGGATTCGGAGTGAAAACTTCGATTTAAAAAGAGGCATATTTCGAAAAAAAATTTGAAGTTTGTTATTTGAATCGGTTTTTTAGAAATCGTTTATAGCCGAAAGATTCTGGTTTTACATTAGGCAGCTCGGAAATTTAACGCTCTTTCCAACGATATCCTCACATTTGAATTTATTTGGTAAATATTAGGTTTTATGACAGTTTTAATGACGTAAGGTCGAAAACGCGACAAGAAACTTCGAAGTGAAAAAAAGGCGTTTTGAGTGGGTTAAGAAAAAATTGCTATGAGACATTTTTTGTTGGCAATACCTTGTAGAATCGAACCCTGAAGTTATGCCCATCTTAAGTGTGTCTACACTCCCTGTATATTTAAAAAAAAAAAATTTTAATTTATAGATTACCTATTTGCCTGCAAAGAATACAGCTTTGACATTCTCACTACCTACTAACCATATTTTCGCTTCACAATCAAGTTTAACTGGAAGAAAAAGTTGTGGGTGCCTTCATTAAGAAATCTGATTACTGGTTGCTATGGACTCAAAACTGGGTAAAAGAATAACGATCGCATTTCGGTCAGCTACAATTTGAACGGACATTAGGCCTCTTTTGCGATTCACGCCTGTGTTTCTGATTTATCGTAAGTTCAACCGTTAAGTTATCATAGGGAACTAATGATTACAAAGGTTCATTATTGAAAATAATAAACCAAAATAGATATATCAGGCCAGAAACAGTCACAACACTGTTCCAATTGCTACTCAAGCCTAAGAAACTATTCTTTCGGAAAGCCCTCAGAAAGCATTAGTTGTTACAATTTCCGGAAACACCAGCATAGAGTAACTCTTGATTGAAAATTAATAGCGAAAGACAATGCGAAGCTGAAAACTCCGGACGGAGAATGGAGTTTACTCTCGTACTTGCTCTAGCCTTGAACCACTCCGATCTATTTATTTACTGAGCAAACACGTTAGGTCGATTTGTGGGCCAGAACCAATTCGGGATGTCGGCTCGAGCTTCAACGAGTACCTACAGTGTAAACTAGGTGTTCCCTACGGGGTGAGGAGTGGAAATCCTGAAAGAAGTTAGACTATTCACAGTTCAGAGTTCGTCCATTTCTTGTTCACGGAGAAGAGTAGATCGGCAATCTGATTCCAAAAAAAAAAAAAACGCTGCCAATTATTTCACAAAGGTTTATTATTTTTCTATATAGATCACTCGTATACAAAATCACCAACCATCCAATATGAAGAAGAAAAAAAAAAATCGAAAAAAAATAAGAATCACCAACCATTGATCGCATTTCGGTCAGCTCTCATTTGAACGGAGATTAGGCCTCTTTTGCGATTCACACTCGTGTTTTGATTTATATATATATTTCAATACAAACCCTTAAAATTTCGTAGGGAGCGAACGGTTTTTTCCTACAGAGCTCCGGGTGGTCTCAAAAAATTGTAAAAATTCTATAGAATCTTAAATTGAAGGAAAAACAACACCTTTATTTCGAAATTTTTTGAGTTAGGGCGTTTTCAAAATTTCAAAATTGATTTTGGAACCCTTAGAAGTGACCTACATCAACCAAAATCTTCGGGGCACAACTAGATCCCAAATGGAGCCTACATACCAAATTTCATCAAAATCGGTCAATGCTAAGTGGCAAAAGTGCCGCGTACGGCGTACGGCGGACGGACGGCCAAATTTTTATTCGATTTTTGGATTCTACGTACCTTGAAACGTGAACCATCAAATTTTGAGGGGGTGTTAAAATTTTTTTTTCTTGGTCGATTCCAAAGGTTCATTAGTGAAAATAATAAACCAAAAAATGCTACTTCAAAGTTCACGAATAAATATGGAAGAGGAGCCTTTGGTTCATCGAGTTATTCGGCTACCACTGATATCTAGTAGGTAGTAGCTAATCAGTTTCCAGCCTTGACACCCCAAAAACAGATTTGGCCAAAATTACCTGATATTTGTTGTTACTTACAAGTGTACCTAATAGTTATCCCAAAAATCGTTGTACTCTTAAGTCGCTCAAACAGAAACTTAGTGAACTCCTTGATGCTTCAAGGTTGACGCTTGTTTTTTCTTAATTTATTCAGTCTAAAATACGAGTATGTATTACTTATTGATTCCTTGCTATTAGATGTCACTTTTTTCAATTTGTTGAAGGTAGGATCCGAAAATTTTCTCAAGTAGGTATGCTGATTCTTTGGGATAGTAATTTTTGATATTCCAAATTAGGGTGTAATCAATTCCATATTGTTCCAACAAAAATTGGATTGGAATTGGTAAGGAAAGAGAAAAATACTACGAAATGATTGGCTCAGATGTCTTTGAAGAACAGCCATCAATGAGCTCCTTGGATAATGTAGTACTGTAAAAACTAGCCAATAACAGAAAAAAGTTGGTTATAGCTGATGTCTTGCCATTCTCAAGCTATTGAGAGGCACGTGAAACCCGTCACAGAGGCGATAGCACATCTCATCATCATGAGAAAAAATCATCCATCTAGGTCATTTATTTTTTCTCCTTGTATTTTCATTCGAATACAGCCCCCTCAGTTTGAGTCCTGTGACTTCTTCAAGATGAATGAAGATAACTTCAGAAGATTGAATTTTTGTATTGATTGTGTATGTATATTTCACAACAGCAACTATTGTGAGATCAGGAATCATTAAATTGTCTAAAAACATGTTGTTTTTTCCACTCCACCCTACTGTGCACAGTGTCCCGAATGAGGAATTTCACCATGTCGGAATTTCCTATTTTTGACCCCAAAATCGGATTCAGCACCTCTAAAAACCCCCTAAGGCAAACTTTCAGCCCAAACTTCCTAATTTACGAATAAACAAAACAGTGTAGAAAATACGAATGTTAAAAAAAAACCGGGAAAATGACGTCATGCTGGAATAGTTCATTTATGGCCGCTTGAAGCGCTGAAATCGAGAAATCCATAGTCCCCAGATGCAAAATTTCATGAAACAGTAAAGTTCGAAATCGAAAAACTGAAGAAAAAAAATAGAAAAAGCGAGATGGGGAAAATTAGGTTTCCTCTGTTTTTGTTTGATAACTTTTCTCTTAGAAAACACGATTTCGTCGTCCCAATGGGCAACACTGGGAGGAGACGGCGATCCGAACAGCCCAATCAGCGAGCGTTCCCGCTGCACGTCTGTTTTCCCGGTTAGTTTTGAAATTAAAAATTTTGATTGTCTCCCAAAAATAACAGGAGACTTATTTTCCGAAATCAGCCCGATTTTCATCTATTCCACACCATTAACTATTCAGGAAAAATGCAAACAGAAATCGGTGAAATTCCTCATTGGGCAACCATTTTTCAAGGAAAATGATAAAATACACCAGACCACCTCTCAGGTAATATTTAACCTTCATCCGCTCGCGTCTCCTGAAGTCACACTTCCGATCGCGTGGGCGGCAAATTGGCCGCCCTTGATTTCACCACTTTTCTCCGTTCAACTTGCGTGTTTCAAATCAGTTTTGACCAGGGAACTCAGCACAACATTACAAGAACATTTTTATAATAAATTCTTTATTCAAATAATCGCAATCACAATAAGAAGGTAAATATATTTATATCAAAATCACATTTTCAGTCTTTGAAGGTTTTCTGCACTAAAATAATATTCTGCAGTTCGCTACTTTTTCTACGAAAGGAGGTAACAAAAGTTTGAATATAATAATTTGAATAAATTAATAATATAAATAAATATAAAATATAATAAAATTTGAATATATAACTGAGCCAGGACATTGGCAATTTCTTCCTCTGTGAAATACAATCGATCCCTGAAAAATATGAACAATTCATTATTAGCTTTCAGTTCAAAATATTTCCAAATAAGATAAGAAACACGTATTGAAAGTCCAACGCATAATCTAGAGCCGCCCTGCGAAAGTAGTACTGTCAAGAAAACGCGCGGAAGAAAAATAAACATTTACCTTACCTACATTTTCCAAATCGAGATGCGAAAGATTCATTATTCAGTTCAAAATACAGCAGAGTACGACAAGAAATATCTATGAAAAGTCCTACACGTACTCTAGAGTACTGTGAAAGTAGTACAGTTGAAAATACATGCGAAAGGAAAATTAATATTTACTTACATTTTCCAAATCGAGCGATGCGAAAATTCTCACGTTATCGCCCGCGTAGGCGGCAAATTGGCTCGAACCCGATGCGCCCGACTTTGGAGTAGTATTGACTCAGCTGACGCGTCCACCACGATCGGAATTCAACGCAATCTAATGGGTTACATATCAACTAGAGAATACATGGCGCTTCTGGGGCTATCACGGTACTATGAGCGAGCATACATGGGAAAATTCGAAAAGGCGGCCAATCTGCCGCCCACGCGAGCGGATGAAGGTTAAGACGTTTTTCAATAAGGTTATTTCACATAGAACTTCTCTCGGAACCAACAAAAAATTTTCCAAAACTTGAAGTAATGGAATAAAAATATGAATTTGATTTTAAATCTAAAATATGACACCTCATCTCGACCCAGACAGGCGGCACGTGGCTCCTTTCAATTGCAACACCCATCTACGGTCAGTTTCATAGGTCGGATACCCCAAAAGTCAAATCAAGGGTTCCACGATACGGAAGCAAAAATAATTGAGCGGAAGACGGTTGTTTTTAATCCAAACAATTGAGCAGTGAACTTATAGATTATCAGTCACTGAGTCGGTCAAATCAGCGAGCCCTTGACCGAAAACTTGACGGTCATAGCGTTTGACAGTTTCCGACTTTTCGAGCTTTGAGAACTTTCTGGGTCATCGTCGACGCCCCAAGAGACTCTCTTGTAATATTGCGGCACCGAAACGAGAAACGGAAATGAAACCTAGACCGAGCCCTGTAAATTGGTGTGGAGGAACCCAATATCCGGAAGGAATCTTACCGGTATAAACATCCACCTACGCCAGTAGGTCCATTTATTTGTGCGTCATACAATAATTTGGCTTTATGAAAATTCCACCAATAAGACGCTCCAGAAGCGAAGTTCGAAGAAATTTTAAACTCTATAAATTCAATAATTCGCTCATCTTACTTATAATAGGAACAAAAACATTACAATATGTAATCAATTCATCTTCAACCCCCATAGAGAACCATGTACACGCTCACAATCTCTGAAAATTTCATGGAATTCGGTTGGAAAATGTAAAAGTTATGGCTGTTACGAGGGTTCTAAGTTTATGCTTGAAGCTACTATCGATCTGGAGGCAATGATTTTTATATCATGACTCATTTGATAAATGAGAGTATTCTGACTGGAATTTTCCCTAAGGCACTCAAAATTGCTGTTGTGGTGCCCCATATTCAAAAAGGGTGAATTGGAGGACGTCTCAAACTATCGTCCCATGTCACTTCTGCCAGTAATATCGAAGATTTTTGAATCAGTGTTGAAAAACCAAATTCTGAATGATTTCGAATCAAGTCGGCTATTAAGCGTGCGTCAATTTGGATTCCGTCCAGGTAAGAGTACCACGTCTGCTATAATGTCATTCGTCGACTATGCTTCGCACTAAATGCTTTGAGCAGAGAAAATATGCACGTGCAACTTTGTTTGACTTATCAAAAGCTTTTGACTGTGTATCCCACACAATTCTGCTGGGTAAGATGAAAAAATATGGTTTTGATACTGGAGCATTAAGACTTTTTGCGTCGTACTTGTCAGACAGGTTCTAGATCGTGAAGTGGAAGAATGAGTTTTCTTCAATGAAAGAAATGCTTGTGGGGGTACCACAGGGTTCAATTTTGGGACCGCTGGCATTTCTGATTTATGTAAATGATGTTGAGGGAGTTTCTCCCAACACCCACTTCATCCGTTATGCAGATGACACCACGGCACTAGTAGAAGGAGACTCATGGGAAGAAGTGATCGGGGAGTGCGATGAGATGGAACGTCTTACAGCAGATTGGATGAACAGTAACAAGTTAAGTCTAAACCAAAAGAAGACAGGGAAAATAGACATGACCCTCCGCCCCGCGAAGCAAAAACAAACGGAACCAGTCAGGTTTCTGGGCGTGATTTTGGACTCGGCACTAACATGGTCAGATCAGTGTACAGAACTGTCAAAAAAATTGAGTGTTACCATTTATTTATTAAGAAGCCTTCGTGAAAGTGTTTCAAAGGATATATTGATGTACTGCTATTACGGTTGTTTTTACTCCGTTATGTCGTATGCCATTTTAGCTTGGGGGCATCGTCCATCTAGCAATAAGGTGTTTAGCGCGCAGAGACGATGTATCCGAGTAATTTCGTCGTTAAAATTTAGAGATGATTGTAAAAGCTCCTTTATCGCTTTGGGTATCTTGACTCTCCCCTGTGTTTATATGAGAGAATGTTTAAAGTATGCTCATAAAAACAAGGAAACATGGCAAAAAATTAATGAATTTCACGACCATTTTACTAGGGGCAGTGGAAAATACATAGAAATCCAAAATCGGTTACGAAGATCAGATACTGCACATACCTACTGGGGAAAAAAATTATATAATAAAATGCCATTCAGATTACAAGAAATGTCCCAAACCAAATTTATTACTTTCATCAGAAATATTTTGAAAAAAGAGGCTTTTTACTCTGTTGAGGAGTTTTTAGATTTTAATTTTGAGAATTTGACCTGCTAGCCATGTGATATTGATTCAACATGTTATTGACTTTATTTATATTGATTAAATAATTTATTATGTTTATTACTTCACTATATGAGGGCACGGTGTTAATGTATATTATTAGTAACTATTATAGTGTTATATACCGAGTACTCTTGCTTGCGATGATTCTTATTATTTCATGTGTAGTTTTGTAGTAAATCAATCTGTGGTCTCTTTGCCGATGCTGTGATTTTATTTGACTGTGATAATGGGAATGTCTGTGATCGTGTTTAATTGTTTATGTGTGTGTGATTAGTGTGTTGCGTGTTTTGAGCGTTGGACCTGGGTTCTTGGCCGGCCTGGGGGCGGCCCCCTTGGCGCTTTTATTGAGGTGTGCGGTTTGCCTCTGTGGTAGACCGCACAGTTCGTGGGGCTACCACTCCAGTAATGGATTGGTGGCCCCAGGAGCCGCCATGGTGGGTGGGTCCGGGCCGGCCGGGACACCCCGGCCGGCACGGTAACGCCCCACACACCTTATTCCTGGGAGTACCGATCACAATAGTTCCTATTACACTTAGTTCCTGTTCTTCATCATTTTTTATAGTTGTAGCTCTTCAATGTTAACTTTTTTTGCCTAATTATAATTGTTGTTGATGCCTTGCCCTACATGTTAGATTTAGATAGTAAGTTAAGTAGCAATATTTGTATCGACTTATACTATGTACATATATGTACCTACAGTATGAATAATAAAATATCAAATATCAAAAAAAAATATAGGGGGGGGGGGCATCCACGCGCTAATCTGCACAATCCCTGAGAATTTAATCGAAACTGGACAATGACTTCTTATAGTTTTGCCCGTTACAATGTTTTGTGGGCACGCAAGACAGACAGAAACGAAACCAAAATTGTTCAGAAAGTTCTAAAACGTAAAATTTGAATAGAAATTTTGATGCTGTAAGTTTTCCTAACCTTTAAGTGAAAAAAAATGTTTCCTCTGCCTTGCTAGACTCGATAGCAAAATTATACAACAGGACAGTTTTGTTACCTTCTTCGGAGTGAGCTCAAGTGATGCTAATGTGAATACTGTTTCATACAGTGTTATGTAGTCATTTTTGTATTTTCCTGACAGATTGATGATGCACGAAAAACTAGCTGATTGATAAGTTGATCTAGTTCATAAATTTTATTCGTTTTCGTCTGCATCAGTTTTGGAACGTTCTGCAGAACAAGTTGATAGTGCTTTTGTAAGACATAGTCGGCAAAAAGTGTGACTCCGACCTTTTTAAGCAGTGGAGATAAAAGTACCTTTGGTACAATGGATTCGGAAGAATTAAATTTTTTTTAAGTAGATAACAGTGATACAAGATTGAAGAGGCGTTAATTGCATCACCAATCTGAAATCCTAGAAGGAAGTGAAGGTGTGGGTAGCGAATATGAAGATGACGACGTTGTAGGAGAAATGAATGAAGAAAACTTGGAAATGCCTGAGGAGATTGTACTGGTCAAAGTGGGTTTTTCTTTCCGTACTCTTCGAATTCCTTCTCTCACTTGGCACCAAAATCAATAACTTTTTCCACAAGTTTTTCATGTGGCAGTGAAATGCAAAATTACTTAACGCAAACTCATTGTTTAACAATGAAAAATCTCCAGAGTCTCTCAATCTCCTCTCTCCCAATTTCCTGTCAGATTTCCTCGGGCCTCCTTTCGCCTCTGTGACGTCACATCTCTCTGTAAGCAGCTCGAACCATTAAGGATTTAACTTTCCGTTTGTTTTTCCCCAAAAAGTTCAAGAAGTTATCAAGAGTTGTGTAAAAGGGACTTGACTCACAAAAATATCATAAAACGCTGCAAATTATTACACAGAGGTTTGTTATTTTTCTATACAGGGTGTCCCACGTTAAGGACCGTAAAACTTCGGGAGTCGGTTCTACAACTAATTTTAGTAAGAAAGTGTCTCATAGCAATTTTTTGTTAGACGCTTAATTTACAAGCAATTCAAAATCTAATTACACCGTTGGATAGGGCGTTAAATTTACCATCTTTCTAGTGGTTATACAAAAAATTTTGTGAGGTCGTGATGGGTGAAAAGTCCCCTCGTAAAGTCATTTTTGTAAAATTGTCGAAATGTCCTACTTTTTCTTTTGATTGTTAAGGTTTTACTTCCAAATGATTTTTCACGTACCCCTACATCAAAAACTGCGCAAAGATCTCAGCTTTCTAATGGTATAATTTGTTTTAATTTTACTCCGCTAATTAGGGGTGAAAAATAAGTTTGAATGCTAAAAAACGTGGTTGCGCTCATGGAAATCAAGGTTTCTGGTTCGGTGGGCCTCGGGCAGGTTCGACGAATTAGGGGTGGAATTCCACGTCATTTTCAACGCTATTAGACTCATTCCATCACCGTTGGTATGTGAAAGCTCAGTACATATTGAATTTTGGTATTGAATTGGTTTTTTGAGGAATGAGCTATCAGGAGACGATGCACATTATGTACTGAAGAAGGAGGAGGTCACATTGAGCACTTACTCTGAATCGGTAATATGATGACCACTGCTTCAAATTTTGACATTCCTCAATTATTTTCTACTTGGCTGTTAAAAACATTGCTTTGTGTTTACAGGTATCCGGACGAATGACAAACGAAGTCAAAGACAAAGTAGAGGATAATTTATTATTCATTTATGTTTAGTCAATAACGTACTTCGATGAAGATAAAGATTATTTTTGTTCATAAATATAATTTTTACATTCTCTAAAATATCATTATTTATATTTATTTTTTATTCCACATCTACACGCTATTCTTCATGAGATATCTCTTTTTCCATACAATCGAGAAAGTTGCGAGAATTGAACATTCAATTCGTGCATAAATACCAAGTTAATTTAAAAAAAGAGATTCGGACCTACCAAAATTCAATACTGAGCTTTCACATACCAACGGTGATGGAATCAGTCTAATAGCCTTGAAAATGACGAAAAATTTCACCCCCAATTCGTCGAACCTGCCCGAGGCCCAACGAACCAGAAACCTTGATTTCCATGAGCGCAACCACGTTTTTTAGCATTCAAACGTATTTTTCACCCCTAATTAGCGGAGTCAAATTAAAACAAATTATACCTTTAGAAAGCTGAGATCTTCGCGCAGTTTTTGATGTAGAGGTACGTGAAAAATCATTCGGAAGTAAAACCTCAACAATCAAAAGAAAAAGTAGGACATTTTGACAGTTTTACAAAAATGACTTTACGAGTTAATTTTTCACCCCTCACGACCTTACAAAAATTTTTGTATAACCACTAGAAAGATGGTAAATTTAATGCCCTATCCAACAGTGTAATTAGATTTTGAATTTCTTGTAAATTAAGCGAGTTATGGTCATTTTTATGGCTTAAAGTCGAAAACACGAAAAAAATCTTAAAATTAAAATAACTCGGAAATTAAGTGGCTAACGAAAAATTACTAAGAGACTTTCTTACTAAAATTAGTTGTAGAATCGACTCCCGAAGTTTTTCGGTCCTTAACATGGGACACCCTGTATAGATCACTCGTCTTCAAAGAACGCGGCTTTGCCATTGTTACCACCACCAACATGAAAAACATCAGCGGTCAGCTGAAATTTGAACGGGGATTAGGCCTCTTTTGCGATTCACACTCGTGTTTCTGATTTATCTCAAGTCCAACCATTAAGTTCTCGTAGGGAGCGAACTGTTTGTCCTACAGGGCTTCGCGTGATCTCTAAAATCTCAATACTATCTTAAATTGATGGAAAAACAACACCTTTATATCAACATTTTTTGAGTTAGGGCGTTTTCAAACTGTCAACCCTTATTTTCCAACCCTTAGAAGTGACCTACATCAACCAAAAGCTTTGGGGCACAACTAGACCCCAAATGGAGCCCACATACCAAATTTCATCAACATCGAATTGATTCGATTTTTGGGTTTTACGTACTTACCTTGAAACGTAAACCAACAAATTTTGAGTTAAACTTTGTTTTCTTGTTCGATTCCAAAGGTTCATTATTGATAATAATAAACCCAAACCGATGTATTGACGCTCATTTATGAAGGAATTAATCATTGATACAGCTGAAGTGTCAAAAGCGGCTTAAATTTTCGTATAATTTCATTAACAAGCGTTTTGAAAAAGGTTCAAAATTTCAACTGGATTGTTCATAAAACAGAGCTTTTATCGTTGAGTCACTTGCATTCTCGAAGTGCAAAATGATTCCGTTATCTCTTTGTACAGCTAAGCCTTCGCCAATGCCTCGACATCGTATCTCTACTCGATGGCATAAACATACAAACATTAACTATCTTTAAAAGTGAATATTTATTGTTTTTTACCAACTCTTTAAAATTAAAAGTAAATGTCTGATATAAAACATTTTCTTCAAAAATTTGCTAAAAGAGGACGAAGAAATATGAAAATCCACGATAGGAGTAGGGAAGGCAGTATTACTTCTGTGTGATCACTTGGGAAAGTTAACAGGGCCAACTACGCCCACAAGGGATGTTGCGGTTGTGATGCCACCTACGTAGATAGTACCAGTATGAACCGAGAACGATAAAAGTGTGCCATGGAAAGTAGTGGTAATCAAAATCAATACTGAATGTCGTAATCGATGCCGTTTACCAATATTAGGATGTGAGTAGTTAGCCAATATCCTTGTAATCACCGATATTTTAAACTTCGAGCGTGGACTATAATTACTTGCAATATCATACATAATATCACTCATAATCTTGCTTACCTTTCATATAACTTATTTTATTTAGCCTGCGTGAACATTCCTATTAAGTATTCTCTGAAATATCTACTACTATGATACAATACCTGTGATGCTATAATCTCTTATAATGTTTTCTATAATCATTAGCGGCTCAATATCGATACCTTAAAGCACAAAGTAGCTATGTCCATCCACCTTCCGCATTTTCTATTTTTTTTTTTTTTTTATTTCAGAAAAACTTAAATTCAATAAAACTATTGAGTTTTCTTGACGATAATAGCTTGAAAATTTATTGAGGAAATTAAAGAGTTTAGTGTAATAAGCCATTATTTTGGGAATTGTGCATTGGTGATAATTTATTTTTCTCGTTT
Source organism: Apolygus lucorum (assembly GCA_009739505.2). Taxonomy (NCBI): domain Eukaryota; kingdom Metazoa; phylum Arthropoda; class Insecta; order Hemiptera; family Miridae; genus Apolygus; species Apolygus lucorum. The sequence goes on along the minus strand of CM019169.2, from coordinate 14,697,764 downwards.
TTCTCAAAACTCCGTTTTTGGACATAGCTCCTTTGTGCTTTAAGGTATCGATATGCCAAAATGTCACTTCAGGGGACATTCAGGGGACAGGGGAGGTTTTGACATGGTTTCAACCGCATACCTGCCTAAAGCTAGGCTCCACGCTTTTCCTGGGCGTTCTCCAAGAGCTGTCATTCAAGCGTCTATTGAATATCACACAGACGTGGAAACAATACAAAATCCATAAGAAGGTCCATAATATATTTTACATCTACCCGTAGGCTGTGTTGAAACAATGCAAAGCAAGTTCAATTTTCGAGAATTGCCCAATTTCCGTACGGTAGTGACTTTTTAGAAGTTCTCCAACTCATTCCTCAGCGCACTTCCTCTCACTTTTTGCCGTTCTCGGGAATGCAATTTAAATTCGCCTTCAGTCGAGCCCTCGAGGATTTTATTATGTTTTTAAAACTCCTCGGAAAAAAACAAGGTTTACTCCGCTTCAACTTTGAAAAACTCGATTCACCTCGATAATACCTGGGGGCAGTTTCGCAATAGGGTGTGCGCCTGTATAGGAACAACTGTTTATTGTTATTTTTAATCTAAGATAGACCTCATTCTGAGAATTTTGGTTCCAACCGCGACCTTCTAGCGTGTGTAAATCTTTTCCTATGAATTTTAAAAGTTTCGACCGTTTATGACGTCACAGTGGGCTGGGGGGTCCCGCCCAGGCGAGAGGGGCGCGTGACGTCATAAACGGTCGATACTTTGAAAAATCATTGAAACAGATCTACTCACGCTAGAAGGTCGCGGTTGGTGCCAAAATTTTCAGGATGTAGTCTTCTTTCGATTAAAAATCTAAAAAAAATCAAGGTGCACCCCCCATTATTTGTTTGTTACAGACACTACCTGAAAAGCATGTACCTACTAGAAAAATTCTGAAATCGTTCAGTTCTTGTCACAATTTTACAAGTCAGCCGCCAATATCGGTTCCAAATAGCTTGCAACATCATTTTTGGTTTTTCTTGTTGGTCGAGTTTGTTTCTGTCTTCCGTGCACTAACTTGTGTTTTTACCCCCGCCATCTTTGAACTGTTCTAATTGTTCTAAAAAGCAGAAGGGACTGTACTAAACAGTATGGGGATTTGTCTCAGATACCTACGAGATGGTAGATGGGGATTTGCCTACTTTTACCTATGTCGATAGTTTGATTTATCGTGTTATACGATTGTATTAAGTAGGTAAGTCGAGAAATGAACAACCATTTCTGGTTGAATTTTCGTCCGACTGCAATTCCTAGCTCCGCGGACATCATCAGCTGTGTTCCAAAGTACGATTGTATTGACCTTTTTTTCAAGTTCTTGTTTCTGACTATTGGTCTAGCAAAAACATAATAATTATCAATATTACTCAGCTGAATAGGGAGGGTAATCGGACCTTATCGTCCTCACTCAACAGTCCTATAGAGACTCTATTTCTACTATTACTTGTTTCTGACTATTGGTCTAGCAAAAACATAATAATTATCAATATTACTCAGCTGAATAGGGAGGGTAATCGGACCTTAACGTCCTCACTCAACATTCCTATAGAGACTCTATTTCTAATATTACTTGTTTCTGACTATTGGTCTAGCAAAAACATAATAATTATCAATATTACTCAGCTGAATAGGGAGGGTAATCGGACCTTAACGTCCTCACTCAACAGTCCTATAGAGACTCTATTTCTACTATTACTTGTTTCTGACTATTGGTCTAGCAAAAACATAATAAATATCAATATTACTCAGCTGAATAGGGAGGGTAATCGGACCTTATCGTCCTCACTCAACAGTCCTATAGAGACTCTATTTCTACTATTACTTGTTTCTGACTATTGGTCTAGCAAAAACATAATAATTATCAACATTACTCCACTGAATAGGGAGGGTAATCGGACCTTATCGTCCTCACTCAACAGTCCTATAGAGACTCTATTTCTAATATTACTTGTTTCTGACTATTGGTCTAGCAAAAACATAATAATTATCAATATTACTCCGCTGAATAGGGAGGGCAATCGGACCTTATCGTCCTCACCCAACAGTCCTATAGAGACTCTATTTCTACTATTACTTAGATTCCCCAGGCTTATAAAACTGATTAAGAATAGTCGTCGTTCAATGTTCTCCACCCATCAGTACTCCATTTCTTACTTCAGCCTACTTGCCAAAGCGTAACTGGATATATTAAGGTCTCTCAACTAAAAACGAACAATTGGTTACCTTGAGACAAATAGGTAACACACGAACCAACCGCTTCAGGCTTTGACTATTCGCACATTCGTCAAGTCATCAAAACACACCAACTTAATTTTCTGAACCATTGAGGTTCCTCATTGTCCCGCGTGAGACCCCGTTGAAACAATTTTTTCTAGTTCGCAATGGCTGTTAGGACTGTAAATATATGCAGGGATCGATTAGCTCAATTTGTATTTGTTCGAAAAGTAATGATGGTCACTCACAATCAACAGGGGTATATTTTGGTAAGTTCTTTATCCCGGCCGTTACTACCCAAAATAATGGTCCGATTTTGATAGACTTTTCATGGTCGATCCTACCATCACCCATAAATGTAGTCGTGTAAATGATGTTGTGTACAAAGGAACTTATCAGTAGTTACGGCTCAATAATACAATCGAGCATTTTAATTTACTCCAACTAATTATATAATGTCTATGTTATGTTTCCTATGTTTAGGATGAAACAGCACAATGTGTAGTATGTTGTCTCCATAAATCGATCACTGTGTTATTTGACCAGAGATTTCAACAAATACATCTACTGTTCTTCAAATCCCATACTTAGCTTCGAATTATCAATGATTGTTCGGGTAAAATATAAGATAAAAAAAAACAGTATACCAATATTCCTCCACACAGTAACTATAACTGATAATTAAAATTAAATTTAAAAAAATTAATATTAATAATATCTACCCAAAGCTTCGGATGATGGATGATTTATTTTTCATCTTCCATCTTCTATCTTCTCTCTGTCTAGATAAATTTCGTCCAGAAGAAGTTTTTAACAATCAAATTATGTACGATTAGCTAACAACTTGCTAATCTTGGACTACCTACTGAGAAAATTAATTAAGGCAATATTGTGTTCGTCTATTGGAGAGTAGAGAGTCGTTCAAGACAAACAAAACTTTTCGTGTTCATAAGTTCAGTCGATAGAAGAGGGTTCCCTGAAAGCCCTTGTAGGGATGATTATAATGAAGAAGTGGACATCGTATATTGGTATTTTTGAAGTGAATATTCACATCCAATAATTAATTAATAACCACAAGACGATCCAAGCTGCATTTGTCGAAACCGTAATTTCGTCAGTGCAAAGGTAGGTAGGAATCCACTGATAACTAGAATACTCAATTTCTCTCAAACATACAAAATCGGAGAAAATTCCCTAGCTTCTTCTTTCATACTAACGGTTTACTGTTATGTTTACTGTTTACTACTTTCAGACAAAAATATTAATTTATAGAAAGAAATGAATGGATGAAAAGAATGAAATGGTTGATATTACATGAATGTAATTTATTTTTCAACCAACAGATAATTTATTATTAGTAGTTACTCGAAGTATTGATTGGCTTGATGAAGCAATGTCCTTATTGATGTTGGATTCTGACAAAAAATTCTATTCAATGGGAAATCCGGTAATCCGAGCGTGGTTATTTATTTTATTTCTTCAATTCTTTCTTTCCTTATTTGATTTTTAGAACAAACTGATCAACAGTTTGAGTAGCCTATTCTTTGTTTTTTTTTTTCGAATTTGATAGAGTACTACAAAACTATTAACAAGTTTCCCAATTTGGATCTACTTATCTCTAATAACATAAATAATTATTCAATAAGAACATAGGAGAACTGGCTTCATCAAAATCGTGAATCTCACTTTAGGTTTGAACAGAAAAAAATCTGCCATAAATCCTACATCTCAAAAATAAAGTTGAAGAACATTATGTTTGCTTCTTTGCCCTAATGTTGTCATTGATATTATTTTTCTTAATTTCATTTTTAGGAACTGGATTTACACTTGAGGTGTACAATGAAACTACATTAACTGGGGTCTTCCCTAATTATTTGATGATTTTTTAAAGTAAGTAATAATAGGTAAATGAGAACTTTTCATAATACACGTCAAAATTGGGGAAATTGAATATGTTTTTTTAGTGTTACACGTTGAAAAACTGGTATTCAAACGTTCTGATCTGTTATGGAAAACCCCCAAATAAATAATGCGGATGAAATAAATCAATTTTGATTTCGAAAAGGGCCTATACAATACTATTTGTCAATTTTTCCAAGTAGTATCAATAAGAACTTCTCTCATCCCTTGAATGACCATTTTACAGTTTATTACTGATGAAAACAACAACATGTTTTTAAAGAACAGTCATGTTGTTAAAATTGTTGTTAAAGATCCCCTAATGAAATTTCCTTGTCACCCATTCGTTTCGTATATTTCTTATCTTAGGTGACATGAATTTCAACTCACATATCGAAGGATTCCTATTAGTATTGAATCTGAGAAGGTTGACTGATATGTTCGTTGAGATGCACACGCGGCACTCGCGGTTTCAGCGGTGTTCGCTCAGTTCCCGCGGGGACCTATCGGATCGGGAGAGCAACGTGAACTGAGGACCGAAGCGGCGGGAACGCGGGAAGCCGTTCGAAGAGAGGGAAGAGGTCGACCAATGACTGCGCCACCTTCGGCTCGAGCCAATCCCGCGGGCTCGAGAGTCCTGTCCTCAGGATCTCAAGAGCTTGGAATGGCCGCTCTGACCGCTGGTGTAATGGTAGCAGGAACAATAGAATATATATTTTTTAAACATAACAGAAGATCTACATCATTGTCACGTCGTATTGGAGGTTTTACACATCAATTTGGAGGTTTTCCATTTCAAATTGGAGGATTACAGAAATACCAGTAGTAGGTATGTCCTTCTTCGTACATAAGAAACATTTTTCTTTGTTCTATAGTGTACCTACCGTTTTGTCCTCGACGTCGTGAGGTAGTATAATAACTAGCTTCCAAGCTCTGGAGAAAAGTACGAGGTTGAATGAATGAATGAATGAATGAGTTCTTTATTGTAGCAGCCACATGGTGGTAATACAATAGTCGAAGTACTAGAATAAAATAGATGATTTGACGTGAAAAAAAAAACGCTTGCATACGAGTCTGCAACACATTGAAACATTTTCATGCTGATCTGGGAGCTCGATTTTCGACTCAGCTGATCTGGGAGCTCGATTTTCGACTCAGCTGATCTGGGAGCTCGATTTTCGACTCAGCTGATCTGGGAGCTCAATTTTCGACTCAGCTGATCTGGTAATATCAAACTGTAAAGTACCTACCTACCTAACAACTTCACTTCTGATGGTCATAATCATCATTGTGGCGACTTGGGACAAATTTCGTTAGCAAATTTCGTTAGCAAATTTCGTCGCAACAAATTTCGTTGCAACAAATTTCGTTGCAACAAATTTCGTCGCATCAAATTTCGTGACGATTTTTGACATTTTCATGTCTTTCATATGGCACATAAAAAAAAAATTGTCACGAAATTTGATGCAACGATATTTGTCCCAAGTCGCCACAATGATGATTATGACCATCAGAAGTGAAGTTGTTAGGTAGGTAGGTACTTTACAGTTTGATATTACCAGATCTTTCATATGGCACATAAAAAAAAATCGTCACGAAATTTGATGCAACGATATTTGTTGCAACGATATTTGTCCCAAGTCGCCACAATGATGATTATGACCATCAGAAGTGAAGTTGTTAGGTAGGTAGGTACTTTACAGTTTGATATTACCAGATCAGCTGAGTCGAAAATCGAGCTCCCAGATCAGCTGAGTCGAAAATCGAGCTCCCAGATCAGCTGAGTCGAAAATCGAGCTCCCAGATCAGCTGAGTCGAAAATCGAGCTCCCAGATCAGCTGAGTCGAAAATCGAGCTCCCAGATCAGCTGAGTCGAAAATCGAGCTCCCAGATCAGCTGAGGCGAAAATCGAGCTCCCAGATCAGCTGAGTCGAAAATCGAGCTCCCTGATTAGCTGAGGCGATGTAGTTCATGTGTCGGGAGGGGAGGGGGGGGGGGGCATGAAAATGTTTCAATGTGTTGCAGACTCGTATGTTTTTTTTTATGTGCCATATGAAAGACATGAAAATGTCAAAAAACTAATGCAACAACGTGCGAGCAGGTGTAGGTAGGCAGGTACATTTAGTGGGACTTTGAGTGCTATAACTACGATAATACTAACTTATGAAAGACTACAAATAACAATGAACACATGAAACACCAAACATAATAAACACTCAACAAATAACAGTAAAACTAAAAATGCACCTACATACTCTAATCCTAATATCACACTGGTTTCGCTATCACAGACAATATCACGGCAACTTAAAGTAGTACACTAAATTAATGAAATGAATACGCATGACTGGAGTAAAATATTCCTCCGTCAGCGAGTCAAAACATTATTTATACATATAGATATAAAATTCAAAAAACAACCGAAAAAAATTCCGAAGACTCAAAGTTCCGCATCTAGGAGCATAGCCTTAACCCGTTCATCAAACTTCCTTCCACCAAGCTCGCGCACTGGCTCCGGTAAATGGTTGAAAAACCTCGCGCCCGTCTGCAAGGGATTACACCTTAAAGAGGTCGTCAATCGAGTAGTGGGAGGGCGGAGATTATGACGAGCTCGAGTCGTATATTTGTGAACCTCCGAACCACTCGGCATCAATCCAGGGTTATTGTGGATCAGCGTGATGCAACTGAACACGTAGAAGCTGGGAATGGTTAAACAACTTAGTTTCCTGAAGTACCCCCTGCAGCTTTCTTTGTATCCCAAACCGAATATAGTCCTCACAGCTGCCTTCTGCTGTCCGAAAATGTTTTCCCAACTTGAAGAGTTGCCCCACGTGACGATCATATATGAGGCGCGACTCATGAAAAGAGCGAAGAAAGCCATGCGAAGAATAGGGAAGGAAACAGCAGACGAAAGCCGACGAAGGGCGAAGTTGGCTGATGCTAGTTTCGAATGCAGATAATCAATATGGCTGCTCCACGAGAGACGGCTGTCCAACCGAAGACCCAGGAAACGTTGGCGGACTAAAAACATTATTTCACATGGAGATGGAAGGTACGTCCTGTTGAAGAGTTTATGGAATTTCTGTGTACAAAAAGCATACCTTGCAATCTGTGTTCAGGTTCAGAAAACTGGTCGACTGGTTTTGTTCTACGTTTTGCAGTTGAAAATTGTTTAAATTTCTGGGATTTTAAATGGGGTGCATTGTCTGAAACTGTCGTACTTGGGAGTCCAAATCTGGAGAATAATGTTCTCCACACCTTGATGGAGTTGTTGCATCATGGAGTCTGAAAATTGCTAACCACCTGGAATAGACATCGATTACAACAAACCACATTTTCCCTGCATAGAGACCCGCATAGTCTATATGTGTGCGGTCCCAAGGTCTTTCCGGCATGTTCCAAAGGTGGAGAGGTGTTTCCTTTTCATCAATTCGCAATCGTTGACATGTAGGTACTGCACTGATCAACAAATCTTTTATTTCCTTGTTGCATCCTTCTGTAACGAAAATATCCCCGATGAATTGAAATTATAACGTACTTCAAATAGTCTGGATGAATTTCAAGCTGATGAAAGGCATCTTTCAAGTCAATCACGCTGAATTAACGTAAGAAGAAAGTTTAGAAACAACTTCCTCGAAGGTTGGTAGTGGATAGTGGGTAGTTTTCAAAAATAGTGAATGGATTCCCTTTACTTTTCAATTCTGATCTTAGCAAATCAGACAAGTGCAACAGGTAGTGGAAGGAATCCCAAAGTTTTGAGTTTTTTTTTTTTTTGCATGGTTGAATCGGCGAACAAAACGCGGTCTCGCTTCTTCTTCAACTCTTGACACAAAAATAAAGCAAGTCGTAACTAACGGAGGCAATTAGAGACTTTAGAAAGAGGCAAATCAACCGGTACCTTCAAAAGAATGGCATTTGGAAGAAACGTAAGGAATGTCTTCGTCATGTTGCACGGAAATGGTACGAGTATTTCCAAAAGCTCCGGGTTCTAATATGCGGGATAGCGTAGCGGCGTTTAAAATGGATGTGAAACGAACCATTTCCGTCATCCTCCAATTTGAAATGGAATATGTAAAACCTCCAATTTGACGTGAAAGTGCTATTATATACTGTCTCTGGATTTGTTTGGCTCCTTGGTGAGATACTCCCGGGCCCGGTCTTGGTGTCTGTTGTGGGTATTGGATTGTTGGGTTAAAGACCACCCAACATATTGTGATCCCCTCACCCTTAGCCACCCTAACACTAGTCTAGTGACATTAGAACCCCGAATTTGAACAGCATTTCAAAATCCAAAATCAACGATACCCAACACGTCAATGAGGAATTTCACCATGTCTGAATTTCCTATTTTTGACCCCAAAATCGGATTCAGCACCTCGAAAAACCCCCTACGACAAACTTTCAGCCCGAACTTCCTAATTTACGAATAAACAAAACAGTGTAGAAAATACGAATGTTTAAAAAAAAACGGGAAAATGACGTCATCCTGGAATAGTTCATTTATGGCCGCTTGAAGCGCTGAGATCGAGAAATCTATAGTCCCCAGATGCAAAATTTCACGAAACAGTAAAGTTCGAAATCGAAAAACTGAAGAAAAAAATAGAAAAAGCAAGATGGGGAAAATTAGGTTTCCCCTGTTTTTGTTTGATAACTTTTCTCTTAGAAAACACGATTTCGTCGTCCCAATGGGCAACACTGGGAGGAGACGGCGATCCGAACAGCCCAATCAGCGAGCGTTCCTGCTTCACGTCCGTTTTCCCGGTTAGCTTTGAAATCAAAAATTTTGATTGTCTCCCAAAAATAACAGGAGACTTATTTTCCGAAATCAGCCCGATTTTCATCTATCCCACACCATTAACTATTCAGGAAAAATGCAAACAGAATTCGGTGAAATTCCTCATTCGAGTACCCTCCTCCCCCCCCCTCTCCTTCATCACTCCCAGTGCCAGCCTGACACCACAACAGTAATACGTCGTAACATTGGACTTTCATCTATTCTTTTCGGTCAGTTGTTCGTAGATCTCGGTAAGCAGAATACACAAATCTGATCTCGGATTGGTTACATAATATTATATAATTTAGTAGGAAAGACACCAAGGTGATACATCACATGAAGGCAGGAACGACAAGACTTATTGGATTTCGAACCATGAGGATCAGAACCTCACGGAAATTTTTCAAAATGATCAAATTTAGTTACAGATGAATACATAGGTACTTCAAATTAACCTAACTAGGAGTTGCATGACGTTTTTCAGTGCAACATGTGCCTGTTCGATATAATTCAACGATAATTTCAATTCAACGTAAATAATAATCGGATGGACAAGTTCTATCGGACTTAATTACACTCGACAAATAAGTAGGAGAAAACTATTATTAATCAATTCTCCACTTTGCGCACAGGTAGGTAAACCTGCGAAACTACGAAAACAACGAACGAGGAATCTCAACACATTGGGAATCCCAATGAAAATTCGGTGAGCGATACAGGTACCATGGAGATTATTGAAACCAAGGGGGATCCTTTAGACGGAGAAGGCAAAATTACCAACCTTGCAGCTACCTTTTTCAGGAGGTATTTCCATTTCAGCTCTATTTTTTGTTCGTTCGAGAGCTGAAGAAACTCTTCCGCCTATAAAAGAAATGAACAATATTGTTATTCAAATCTGCTTATTACGGAAGAGATGCATTCAGAACTTGAGAGGTAATCGGATAATTGATAACACGCCTGATGTATGAAATTGACCAACGTATGACCAATCAATATGACCAAGGTATCAAAATCCCCTACGTGTACCAAAACGTCTGATGTACAAACAAGTGAACATATTCAATGTACACATCAAATTGATGAACAGTCGACACAACATATCGTCCCCACTATGACAAACTAACGAAACTTTTTTAAACTTTGAAACTCGCGAAACTGCAGAAATTCAATTTTTCAGGCGAGCCAAAAACAAAGTTTGATTTCGAGTTAAAAATCGAATAATATGTTACAATCATGTCATGAAAATAGTCATTGAATAGTAGAGAAACTAATGATCTTAAGAATAAAATCAAAATAAATGAACTGGGATACTTCATTTATTCAGATTTTTCAATGAACTTTGAACAGTTCTAGAATAACTAGAGCTAAATCTTGTGGTTAATCTAGTTGAAAAAATTAAGCCATCATTAAGTTGGCTAACCCTGATTATACCCAACATACAGGTAACAGCCAAAATCGAAATTTTAATAAAATTGAAAAAGAGGGATCCTTTCTGGGAACGTTCCTATCGAATACGTTCAGGGTTGTCGTGGTTTTTATTGATGTCGGGTTTTGGAAGACGATCTCTGGTGTCTGGCAGTCCAGTGATAAAATTCATGATAAGTTCTTGGTATTGCAAATCTTTACAAAGTTTCTTAAATCCTTCTTTTTAGCCAGTGAAATCGGTATTCTTGAGGGGCAGGGTTTTTGAGGCTCTGGTATTCCCAGAGGTCGGCCGCTTTTCTTTCTGTACGTAATATTCATTGAAGTTTTCTTCATAATTCTGGCTTACAAAACCCAACTCTGGAGTACTTCTTGAAAATCGAAACTGTCCAACTTTTCGAAACGGCAAGGGCTGTTTATTGTTTCCTACCGATGAAAATGCCACCCTCTGAATTGAAATCCATGCAGTCCTGATGAGTTAATGAAGTTACTCTGTAAGGAGCTGGTTTTCTTCTTGCATTAAATTTTCTGATTTGCTGTACCCATTTGCTGTTCCTGTGGAGTTTAGACTGGAACAGGCTTAGCGGTACGGAAAATTGTCTGGGGAATTCCATCAATTTATGGCCTTGTTCGAAGTAATATGTGATCAATTTTATCGACGTTAGGGTGGGCTTTTATAACTAGTAAGCACATTGCTATAAAGTTCGAATTCTTTTGTTGGCCTCCACAACTATTCGAACAAATGATGACCTTTTTTTTGAAGAATTTCATTAAGTAAGTAATTTATACTTACTTAACGTGCATTTAGCACGTTGATATTTCCAGACTTCCTCTTTTACCTTCAATTTCACCCCAAAGCATTCCACAGACCCATCACCCAAGTTAAAGACTGTATTATGCACAGCAAGTTGGCAAATTCGTTTGTTTATCAAAGCAAACAATGACGGAGACAAAGCAAAGTAACGAAAGACTTGCAGATTCGTTAGTTTTACGTTGTGGAGTTTGTCCCACCCAACAGGTACGTAAACTTATAACTAACTGGAGGAAATTTTGACACATTGTAGGCATAACATGAACATGTGGACATGAACGTAGATTCTTTAGTTTTGCAGTTTTGCGAGTTTGTCGGAGTGAGAAAAAGATTCGCTAGTTTGTCTTAGTGAGGACGATATCAAATGAACAATTGATGAACATATCACATTTTCCAATGTATTCTATGTATGTATCAAAATGAGTGTAAAAAGGGTGTGAAAGGGTGGTTGTGTTATCATGATCTATGTCTCATAGGAGATGAGTATGGAACAACCACGATTATTTTCATGTTCAAATTTATTTTACGTTTCATATTCATATTTTTTTACAGTAAGTAGTGACGATCGATTGAAGAATAACCTTCTTGGTCCAAATCTTTCTTCTCCATGTAAAATCTCGCACTTGCCAGGCAAAAGAGATAAGAAATTAAAATTTGTTTATCGGTTGTTGACTCAAAAGTGTGTTGCTTGGGTTGTTGGTTGCTTTTTCGAGTAAGTACATTTTATGCATAAAGTAACTCACTGTGAGTCGATTTAATTTAAAATATTTGAAAAAAAGCAATTTTATGGTGAATTTTAAAGTTTCTATGAAGAAAATAATTGAAAAACGTGGGGGTCTATGGCACGTGATGGAATTTCTTGTTTCAAGGATTATTAAGCGAAAATATGGAAAGGATTTTGAGTTGGCCGATATGAAACTGAAAAATAAGAATTGGATTTGGCCATCAAATTGAACTAGAATAAAGTTCTCCGGTAGAAACATCGTACATCGAATTCGTTAACCAACAATGGTCACCCAGAAGAGTGCAGGATTTTTCAAGGTGGCCCGAAAGTGTGATTTTTTGTGGTTTTGTTCTTGGGGAACAAAATAAAGTGAAAAAAAGGTCAAAGTGAAAAAAAAAAGTCTGCCAAGTGGGTGTGGCACATAGCTTCCTCGTATCCATAACCCGATTGTATAGATGATCCGATGCATAGTAGTTGATCTCAAAACACCAATCTCTAAGTACCTTTCACTACCCTCATAGGGGACCATCTACACGCTAATCTGGACAATCCTAGAAAATTTCATCAAATTCGGATGAAAAATTAAGTGAGTAGATGTATGTGATTGGATCAAAAAATACATAGCCTCGGCTGGGTTTCGAACCCGCGACCTTAGGAGCTCTAATCAAGACTCTATCCTCTGAGCTACCGATGACCTGCAATCAATGGGATTTGAGATTCTCACAGGAGACCATTCCTCTATGAAAGAATCCCTCTATGTAAAAACAATTCTCTGTGATTTTCATAGGGGACCATCTAAACACTTCTCTGTAACATCCCTGAAAATTTCATTGAAATCGGATGGAAAATGTAGAAGTTATGGCCGTTATTTTTTTTTTTTTTTTATTTTTTTTTTTTAATAATCTCCCCTCAAAGACTAAAGGTCTTTCTGACGGAGGGGGCACGCCATAAAACAAAATAAATAAATAAATAAATAATATAATGGGGAGGACGCCCAGGACTCACCCGACGCCGGCTCTAGGGATGAGGGAAGATGAGGAAGGTGGAGGTGGGAGAGAGGGATGAAGGGAAGTGCCTCTATAAAAAGACCACCAGTTTAGATATGAGCCGAGCAGGACGCGTCTGGTGACACCACGGAGTACGCCCACCGAGATGCCCAACTCGCGCAACTCCGTGGCACTTTTCCCGCACCACACTCCGCGCCACGACAAGGTCGCAGCCATCACCCTGATGTTGTTGGGTTCCACTCCTTTTAGCTCTGACACTGCTTGCCGCAAATCATCTCTATCATACTTTCTTATCTTAGCCCGCCAGGTCTGCTCCATGTCCATGCTGCCATTAACAACCTGGACATCCAGGATAATGCAAGACCTGTCGGGCTTGACGGCAACAATGTCAGGCTTCTTGCCCTGGTCACTTGGCATGTGGTATAATCTCTCCCTTTCAACATCCCAGCCGCTGGATGACAAGGCACCTGCTATCTGCTTGGCGACCGCATCATGACGTAGGATGCGGCCCCCATGAGTTCGTGGACACTGCTGCACTACATGGTACAGGTGTTCATTTCCACTCCGACAGGCACGGCAAAGGGTATCTGTCATCCCACGACTACCCCTAGAACACCGTACCGCTGTTGGCAGTGTTGCCACGCGGACGGCGTGGAAGTTCCGGTAGTTGCGGGCCCCAATGCCCTCCGAAGCCCAATCCACCCATTGGGATGAGATAAGGCTTTCGGAGCACTGTCGGAGTTCTTTACCATCTACCGACTCATGCAGGACAGCAGCGAACTCAGCAGACGAACTGGGTTTTGGAGCAGATGGTGTTGCTCGGTCGCACCATGCTAACTGCTGCCTGACAAAATCAAGACCAGCAGCAACACGGGCGACCTCCCAGCTCGACCCCTGAAGGGCTAGCAGGCGCTGGCGGCGCAGAGAAGGGATACATGCGGAGAGAGACACAATGCCAAGCCCACCGGATTTGACCGGTGCATGGATATAGGCACTTGGGACACCAGGTGGGAACCTCAGCCAAGAGCGCACAGCAGAGCGGACTTCTCGATCCAATTCCTGCAGCCTCCCCGCCGTAAGCCTACCAAAGACTAACCCGTAGGTTAGCTTCGGCAGTAAGTACGTGCGGAGGAGGCGCAGCCTCTGCTGCGGCTTCAATGGAGCCTTGGTGATGAGGGCTAGCGCCCTACCAAGGTCCACACGGCTGGCAGTAATGGTGGCCACCCCCATGAAGTCGACTCCAAGGTACCGCCAGACCTCCAACACAGATCGAGAAGGAATGGGGGCTTGTCCTATGACAAAACCCCCATCCACAACCTTCACTTTATGTTGGCGACCCGACGGGACCAAGGAGACCGACCCACATTTATCGGGGTTGACCACAAGTCCACACCTGGATAGCTGCTTAGCAAATGCATTGAGGGCAATCTGCAAGCCCTCGCGGGTTTCTGCGAGTAGGATAACATCATCGGCAAAGGCCAATGCTCCTACTCGCACCCCAGGGGCGAGATCAAACCCTACTTCTGTGGGCAGCTTACCCAAGGCCGTATCCACGACCAGGTTAAAGAGGAGTGGTGATAGGGGATCCCCCTGGCGTACCCCACGCCCTATCCGTACATCCCCTGACACCTCACCTCCTGCCTCGAGGACCGTCACGCCTTCATGGTACAGACAGGCCACATACTCGATTAATCGAGATGGGGCCCCGACACCACGAAGGCAATCGGTCAGGGCAAGGTGACTGACCGTGTCAAAGGCCTTAGCGACGTCCAGAGCGGCGAGGTGGAGTTGCCGGCGTTTAATACGGGCCAGCGAGATGACAGTTTGGAGAACTGTAAGGTTCTCCGCTGTGCCATCCGCTGGCCGAAACGCTCTCTGGACGTCACCAATGACACCAGCCACCTGGAGGCGAGATGCCAGTACTTTTTGGAAGTGGCGGAAGACTACCGAGGACACTGAAATCGGTCGATAGCCTCCAGGCCCACTTCCCCCTTTTTTGGGAATATATACGGTTCGGGTACGGGTTAACGCTTTCGGGGGTCTTCCCGCAAGCATGAGCAGGTTGAGGATGAGCAGCTTAATCGTATTTGGTGCTTTATTCCAGCGACGGGCAGAAACACCATCCGGTCCAGCGGATGTGGAGTTCTTGACACGGCACTTGTGTGCCTCGTCAAGTAGCACCGGCGAACACAAGATGCTGCGTAAGGAATCCCTGGTGGGCACTGGGGGAACCACTCGCTCCCCAGGGTTGTGGCTGGGAGCACTTAGAAGTGGCTCCCAGAAATCCACAAACTCCTGAAGAGGGGGCTGAACTTGATCTTCCCCAGGCTCCTCCAGTACCTCCGCAGCTACACGTGCCGGATGCTTCCTCCACAAACTCTGAACCCGGTGGTACTCCTGCCGTCTTGCTTGCTTAGCTGCTCTGCGACCTCCACGCAACACCATTCTGGGAGGAGGTCCCCCCTGGTGCTGCGTCACGGTCGCATCCCCAACCCGCGGGAAGATTCTCCCTAGATAGGCTGCAACCTCGTCCTCCAGGTTGTCCAGCCCTTCAGCAGCCCGCCTCGCCAGATCCCGCAGGTAGGTGCTTTCATAGCCTGCTAGCATAGGAAATTCACGTTTGCGCATGCGCAATGGCTACTATCAGTCCGAAGGTGATGATTTTCATAGGGTACCATCTACAACCTAATCCACATAATCCCTGAAAATTTCATTGAAATCGGATGGAAAATGTAGAAGTTATGGCCGTTACAAGGAATTCACGTTTGCGCATGCGCAGTCGCTTCTATCAGTCCGGGGGCAATGATTTTCATAGGGGACCACCTACAACCTAATCTACATAATCCCTGAAAATTTCATCGAAATCGAGTGGAAAATGTGGAAGTTATGGCCGTTACAAGGAAATTCACGTTTGCGCATGCGCAGTGCCTTCTATCAGTCCGGGGACGATGATTTTCATAGGGGACCATCTACAACCTAATCCACATAATCCCTGGAAATTTCATTGAAATCGGATGGAAAATGTAGAAGTTATGGCCGTTACAAGGAATTCACGTTTGCGCATGCGCAGTTCGCATTATCAGTCCGGGGATAATGATTTTCATAGGGGACCGTCTACACACCAACCCGCACAATCCCTGAAAATTTCATAGAAATCGGGCAATAACTTCGTATAGTTATGCGCGTTACAAGGAAATCATGACAGACGGACAGACAGACAGACACACAGACACACAGACAGACAGACACACATACAGACAGACAGACACACAGACACGGAACCAAAATTGTTCAGAAAGGTCTAAAACGCAAAACGCGAGTGGAAATTTTGATTTTGGAGAAATTTTTTTAGCGTCCTTGAAAAGTGAAAACAAAGCTTCCGCTACCTTGGTAGACTCGGAAGCAAAAGTTATCCTTGGCAACCTATGTGATACGATTAAGGAATGCTAAAATATAAATCATATTTTATACTTACATTTGAATCAAAATTGAACACTAAGTAAAGTAAACAACCATTTCAGGTTGGATTTTCGTCCGACTGCCATTCCTGGCGTCGCGGACGTCATCAGCTGACTTCCAAAGGGAAGATCAGAATTTGTTCTGATGATTTCGCTCATGGCTTCCCATTGGCCTCACCGCCCTGCGTCGGGACGAGGAGGAACTGCGACCGACTTGCCCGAAAATATGCCGCAGAGGCGGGCCTCGAACTCACGGCCCCTGCAACCGGTTCGAGTCTCGTCTCCAGAGACACATGCCTTAGCTCGCTCGGTCACAGCTGACCCACCAAAATAGAACACTATCCTAAATTGATTGAAAAAAAGTCATGGAATATGTTATAATTGGGTAATTAATCAATCTCATTAAGCGATCGGTTGGTCCCCCAGAGCTCTGGGTGGTGTCAATACATTGTTGAAAATTGTCTCTATTTAAAATTAATGGAAAAACAATCCCTTTATATCGAAAGTTTTCGAGTAAGGGCATTTTGAAAACGTTTTTTCCCTCTCCTTATCTAGGCTTGGGATAACTTTTAATGGCAAAGAATGTGTATGAGAGAACGGAACCGGGGAACTCCTATCAATCTCCAGTTATTCCTTATCGTTTGAATTCTAAACTTGAATTGTATTTTTTCCAATAGCAAAGAATTAGAAGGAGAAGAAGTCGGGTAAAAGGGAATTCCTTTATGCATCATTCGTTTACCGTGAAACCGAGTAGCTTAGATGCGTTGCTTCCTTTCAATCTGCAGTTTTCCAAAGCGTTGGTGTGGTCCATCAAAGTAACCCGGATATCATACGACGCTGATATGAGTCCGTAAGTTGGTTCAGCTTGGCATTCTTCATTTTGACAGGTGGTTTTGATCAAATCACCGCATATCGAACTGTAACGAGAAAATCTGCACATTCTCAAAGATTCATACAAATCTTCATCTCTATTACATAAATACGAACTCAAAAAAAAAAAAAATATTTCAATGAATTAAAATTAACTAATCCTTGATAATTATTTTACTATTTATACTTTTTATCATGGGAGAAACATTTTATATCATTTGTTCCGCAAAATACAAATGTGGTATTTGTGTGTGCAATTATTTGTTGAAGAACGTTCGTTCTGTCTACAGAATGTCCGTGAAAGATACGGCCAAACTTTAGGGGGTCGATATTACAAGGTATTTCCAACAAAAAATGTCTCGTAGCAATTTTGTTTAACCCCTTGTTTTTTCAAGTTTTTTCAATTTAAAGAATTTTTTCGTATGTTGAACCTTGTCTCACTAAATGATTAGCTCCCTTATTTTACGTGGAAATTCAAATCTGATTACACCGTTGAAAAGAGCATTAAATTGCCCATCAGATGAGCTACAATACACATTTTTAACCTTGCATCTAATTAGATTGTTTCTAGACCAAACTTAAAACTTTGCAATTTTCGAGTTTTTTGGACGAAATTCTCAAGAGATTTTCACCCATTTTCTGTAGAGGAAATTCGATGGGATTTTCAGCAAAAACATTATCAAAATCTCAGGTTTCCAACGGTATAATCAAAAAATATTTTAGAATCGATTCAAGTGGAGAAATCTGTGTTTGAACGCGAAAAAACGTGAATTGTTTTTCATCGAAATCGACGTTTTGACCGGAGGATTCGGGGTTGGATGGAGGCGAGAGGAACGGCGGCGGAAGAGACCCCCGAATCCTCCCGTCAAACCGTCGATTTCGTTGAAAAAAATTCACGTTTTTCCGCTTTCAAACACAAATTTCTCCACTAAATTCGATGCTAAAATATTTTTTGACTATACCGTT
Source organism: Apolygus lucorum (assembly GCA_009739505.2). Taxonomy (NCBI): domain Eukaryota; kingdom Metazoa; phylum Arthropoda; class Insecta; order Hemiptera; family Miridae; genus Apolygus; species Apolygus lucorum. The sequence continues at coordinate 14,679,601 of CM019169.2, read as the reverse complement.
GAAAACCTGAGATATTGAGGATTCTTTGCTGAAAACCGGATCGAATTTCCTCTACGGAGAATGGGTGAAAATCTCTTGAGAATGGGGCATTTCAGTCAAGTTGGAGTATAGAGGTTTTCAATGATACTGAATCCAAATTTGAGGTCAAAAACCTGAATTTCCGACCCACCGAAATACCCGATTTCGTCAAAATACTCAAAAATTGCAAAGTTTCAAGTTTGGACTAGAAAAAAATCTAATTAGATACAAGGTTAAAAATGTGTGTTGTAGCTCATCTGATGGGAAATTCAATGCTCTTTTCAACTGTGTGATCATAATATGATCACACAGTTGAAAAGAGCATTGAATTTCAAATATTATTTGAATTTCCTAGGAAAATAAGGGAGATGTAATAATTTTAGTGAGACAAGTTCCAACGAAAAAATCTTTAGATTGAAAAAACAAGGGGTAAAAAGAAAATGGCTACGAGACTTTTCTGTTTGAAATACCTTGTAGAATTGACCCCTAAAGTTTGGCCGTATCTTTTTCGGACACCCTGTATAGTCTTTTATTGTGCGGGTTAGCCCACTGAAGGTTCTCTGTGAATTTTCAGACCTTAAACAAAAGCACATGGTTTGAAACTCACCATTTTATTCTCACCACAGGCACGCAACCGTCCAAATTGTAGGACTCTACAACTCCGTACACCAAAGCCGTGAAGCTGTCAACCTGCGGTCCTGACGTGGCTTGTTCGAGAACTGCGTCACAAGACATGACGTTGGTTATTGATTCAGCTGAAAATTAATAGAAAGAAAGATATTAAATTTAATACTTTTAATGCTTCAAACCAAACGAAATCAACTGTACTGGTAGAGTTTATCCCATATTTTCTAAATCAGCAGTTACCGTTCGTCATTGAAGCTGCCAGAGCATCTACGACCGCGTAGCGCTGGATAGGAACGGTGGATGCGTATTTTGCTAACACAAAACCCTCTTTAGTGTTTGGATTTTCTGTCACGATGCTCCTGGATGTCAACATCCCAATCATCTGTTCCTTGAAATCATTCCAACTGAGTCGGATGTCAGCCAGAAACATGCCTAAAATCAGTCACACTATATTATATACTATGTATATTATATACACTATGTATATTATACTTAAATGTTTTCATTAATAGATGAATCACTACTTTGTTCATTATAGGAGTGAAGAAGGATGGCCAAGGGGGTGGACAATATAAAGGGGAAGTAGGTATAACTAAAGGGAAAGTGCACATGGAAAGTCTACTGGTATTACTGAACAACATGTCGTCGGGTCAGAGGTAAAAGTGAACAAGTAACATTTTTTCGGAAAATGAGTTTTTTGGTTATTCCGGTGCTAGGGAACGTTATCTGTCGCCCAAATAGGTCGCCCAAAAACTTTTACCTTTACAACATGTAACGTTTTCAGTGAACAAATGACATTTATACGGATTTAGCTGAATGAAAATTATGGAAAAATCAACTCCACAGTCTGGTAAAAGTTATCAAGTGTCATGTGTACCTACATTTTTACGTATATGCACGGGGGAAGTATTCGTGGGGAAATTTACAAGTGGGAGTTATCAATTTTTGCTACAATAAAAGATTGAACACGGATTAATCTCGTTCAGGTAAAAACGAACATATGTCGTTAGTTCGTTTTTACTATAAACTGAATGTGGATTTGCCAATTATTTATTCAAATGAAAATGTACAAGTGGGAGTTGTTCATTTTTACCAGAATAAAAGCATGCTCAAGGGTTCATTTCGTTCAGGTAGAAATGAACAAGTCCAATTTCTCTTTACTTTTTGGAATAACTTCAGTTTTAGGGATGGGTATCGATACTCGATATTTCAAAATATCGATATTTTCGTACCGATACTCGATATTTTAGTATCGATACTTTGGATCCGATATTTTTGCATATCGATACTTTGGATCCGATATTTCTAAATATCGAATATCGATACACTTCTCGATGAAAATTCAACATGATGGCAAAAAAATGAAGAAGGTAGAGAGGCTTTTGGATCATTACTCTTTGGTTGCACAAATAACGTTTATATCATGGAGAAAATCACTCTGCTTGGACTCTTGATAGTGAAAAATGAATAAAACATTGTTGAAGAAATTACTTTTCTTGGGAATGTTGGGCAATATTCATAATTTGTGACACTAAAGTATCGATACTCGATATTTTAAAATATCGATACTCATGCCCAACGATACTTGGGATATCGATACTTGGATACGATACAGTATCGATACAAAATATCGATACTTTTATAACGATACCCATCCCTATTCAGTTTAAAATTATTATTCGAAATCATGTCACCTCCTATGAACATATGATAGTATTAACAAATGAAAAAAACATGTTAGACGAGGAAATGTAATAAAACACAGTAGTGGACCGAATTCAAAAATTACCAAACTTCAGATGGCTCTCCTGAAAAATTTGTCAAATGTTACCTAGTTGTTCACTTTTACCTCTGACCCGACGATGTATGGGACTTATGAGGGTTCAGAAGTAGACCATCGATATGGCATACCGAAGTAAATATGTATTGATGATTGGATGTGCTCCTCAAATTATCGACTAAAAATAAACTTTTTTAAAAGGAAAAAAAGGATTGTGGCAGCTTCGCAAACTGTGGAGGCCCAGTCCATTTTGTGTGCACTCAACGAAGAGTGAGTGCGCCGGGCAGGGCTCTGTGTTTTCCAAGGAGGGAGCCACTTCGAACAGTTGCTCTAAACTAATTTTGAACTGTTTCCAAATTTGATTTTTATTTTCAATTTTAATTTCCACAGAAGGTTACCTACATTTTATTTTAACAGAAGAGTTAGGTTTTTCTTTTAACTCCGTCATAGCCAGGCCCCCAGTCCGTGTTGAGAAAGGAGGAGGGAAAGATAAATTTTTTCTAGTTGGTACCGACTCTTCACATGTAAACATTCAGAAATTAACTGAAGAGGTCTTCAAATAGTGAGTAAACAGGCCATTTTCCTTTCGGGCAGGGCTCTGTGTTTTCCAAGGAGGGAGCCACTTCGAACAGTTGCTCTAAACTAATTTTGAACTGTTTCCAAATTTGATTTTTATTTTCAATTTTAATTTCCACAGAAGGTTACCTACATTTTATTTTGACAGAAGAGTTAGGTTTTTCTTTTAACTCCGTCATAGCCAGGCCCCCAGTCCGTGTTGAGAAAGGAGGAGGGAAAGATAAATTTTTTCTAGTTGGTACCGACTCTTCACATGTAAACATTCAGAAATTAACTGAAGAGGTCTTCAAATAGTGAGTAAACAGGCCATTTTCCTTTCGGGCAGGGCTCTGTGTTTTCCAAGGAGGGAGCCACTTCGAACAGTTGCTCTAAACTAATTTTGAACTGTTTCCAAATTTGATTTTTATTTTCAATTTTAATTTCCACAGAAGGTTACCTACATTTTATTTTGACAGAAGAGTTAGGTTTTTCTTTTAACTCCGTCATAGCCGGGCCCCCAGTCCGTGTTGAGAAAGGAGGAGGGAAAGATAAATTTTTTATAGTTGGTACCGACTCTTCACATGTAAACATTAAGAAATTAACTGAAGAGGTCTTCAAATAGTGAGTAAAAAGGCCATTTTCCTTTCAAAAAAGTTTATTTTTCGCGGATAATTTAATCAAAATGCAATAAAATTAAGAAATTAATATTACCACGTGATTCAGCGTAAAAAAATACTAAAATATCATGTGTCACACTTGGGTACTTTGTAAATGCAATTTTGACGCAACCTCGCGGTTGCGCATCTTTGAGCGCGCGCTGAGCGGGTTGCGCGCGATAAAAAAAATCGGTTGCGGGGTGAAATGTTCATGAATTTTCACGTAGAATCCGTATATGCAATAAAAATGGGGGGTCTTATCTGAAAAAACCAAGTTGGTGTGCGTTGCGCACGATTGCGCACCGTGGTCATATTTGAAATTCTGTGGAAATAACATGAAGATTCAAACAAACAAAACATTTTACCGCTATCAGGACGATTTTAGCCGTAGGAGGGGGGGGGGGAGTTTTCGGGAGCACCCTGTATACGATAATGCAGGTTTTTGATCGAGGAATCCTAGAAGGTTAGAGAAAAGGTGAATATGGTGAATATACAGGGTGCCCCATATTAAGGTCCGGAAAACTTCGAGAGTCGATTCTAGAACTAATTTATGTTATCGAGTGCGTATTATTCTTTCCAAATCAATTGTCTCGAAGTAGGAACCACTCGTGCGACATTGTGACTCTTACCTTCTGGCTCTTATTAAGGAAAGGAGGAAGGGTTATTTTAGATCTAGCCAGTTACTCCATTCTGGACGTCTATAAGGGAGTGAAACAGGTCTGGTTTACCTGGTTGGACAGGTATCGAAAGATGGATGAGGCATATTACCAGAAAATTATTCGATTTGATGATCTCATTGGAGATACTGGTGAATTGCGATTGCCAAATCTTGTAAAATCCTTGGAGAGGAGGTAAGCAAGGAATTGAATATGGCACAGAGACGAAAGTTCGCACGTTGAATTTTCTGATATATTCCCAAGAATTAGGTAGGAGTTCGTCTCACACAATAGAACAGTATTAACCATTCTCCTTTCTGTCAATAACCCGTTGGATACCACAGCTGACACCAGCTTTATCATATAGACAAAAGGAGATGTGAATAATAGTAGTACCGACACAATGAAAGGAATCCCAGCTACTTCAGGAATTCCAAAAGAGTGACATTGCTAATTAATAGGTACAATAAGCGACATTGTAACCTAACATCTGAACGAAATGCTTACTGCTTCACGACAGTAACTAACATTATCGTAGGTAGATAGGCCTCAAATACTAACAAGTATCTCGTGGTTTCCAGGTCTTCATCATTTCAATAATTGGCTGCTCCCAACTCGAGACGGTGAAACTCAAACTCGACTGATCCATAACTTCAACGTCTTGAACCTCTTTCTCTCCTTTCTTCGTATTTACGAGTCGAGGGGGATTAACCTATACCGATGATCAAAATTTAATTCAATTAATTATTTTATTATCTTATAATAACATCGACATGAGAGTGGCATGTAATTTCATGGCACATTTTTACTTGCGAGGCTTTATTTTATTTAAGAGAGGAAATAATGTCATGTAGGTATTACCTTTTTTCAGCAATACATGAATAAATCTAAGAACTATTTAGCTACCTTGTTCCTGTATGAAATTAAAAGTGCTGCAAATTATTACACAACTCGCACATCCGGAGTAAGACTGGTATAAGTCCGAAATTGGCGGTTTTGAGTTATATATTCCACCAGATAGCTCTCGTCGAGCTCTACACGGGGGTAGAACGGGTTTAACGATAACTTAGTTATTGGCCGCTAGAGAGCAGATAAACCAGTATGGTTCTGAGCCATTCTTCTACCATGGCGTCGGAGCAAGACTGGATCACTTCAGTTATGCGCCAGACGCCGAAGTGTGATGAACTCAAGGTATGTGTAATACTGGTATATATCAGATGTACCGCTTTTGATCCAACAATAATTAGAGTGGTTGATCTAGTTTTAAATTTGCAACTGGTTTATTTTGAGATGCACCAGTATTTCTCCAAAACAAAATGGAATTTCTCTTTGGTCTGCATGTTGTAACGTTGGTATAATATGAGATGTACCACTTTTGATCCGAAAAGTCATGTATTGGTTCCACTTTTAGAATTACAACTCTGGTTTATTTTGAGATGTTCCACTATTTCTTGGGGCAATAGTGGTACATCATAGGAATTTGATCAATTTAAGCATGCTGGTCGCAAATGAAGAGGTAACGAAGCAATTTTGGTATAGCACATGATAGTTAAATAGTATATGAGTGCCGTAGACCCTTGAGATATTAAAAAAATTCGTTCAGATGACTGTTATAGAACAACAAAGAAGTCGAAAATCTTTAAATGCGATTTCCCATCAGTTGGGTTTTTTGACTTATACCAGTCTTACTCCGGATGTGCGAACTGTTTATTATTATTCTGTAAAGATCATACACCAAATACCTTCTACGGTCTAGTAGTTGGAAGGGGGAGAGGGATTTTGGTTATTTGAGGTAGGCTCGGGCAAACCACTTGTTCAGATAACTTAGCAATAAACATGCATTTAACAATAATGTTGATCGTCTGGATGGTTCTACCCGTTTCTTTTCATTGAACACGATCTTAAATTCATGAAAGAACGTCATGGAACATCAGTTAGGTAATTTCCTCATTAAGCGAACAGTTGGTCCATCGAAGTTCCGGGTAATATTCTTAAAATCATCAGTATATTGGATTAAATCCATCATAAATTTTATGAAGAAAAAACAATGCCTGCACGTCAACCAATAGAGTTTTTGAAAATGTTCTCACTCCCTTTTGGTTCATTATTTTTAACAATGAATCTTTTCCACCATTCAGAAGTGACTGAAGATAACCAAAACCTTCGGGGCACAACAAGACCCCAAATGGACCCGATAAGTCAAATTTCATCAGAATCGATCCTTGGGAACTAAAACGGCGATTTCTCGAGAGACTAGACAACTTCGAAGGTTCGTTTTCACCTCCATTCAACTGATAAAATCGTGAAAGAAGGCCGAAATCATCAAAACTGGTTGGGTTTCTCGAGAGACAAGACCACTTCGGAGGTTCGTTTTCACCTTCGATTGGCTGATGAAATCGTGAAAGAAGGTCGAAATCATCAAAACTGGTTGGATTTCTCGAGAGACAAGACCACTTCGGTCAAATTTCATCAGAATTGATCCTTGGGAACTAAAACGGCAATTTCTCGAGAGACATGACAACTTCAAAGGCCAGTTTTCACCTTCGATTGGCTGATAAAATCGAGAAAGAAGGTCGAAACCATCAAAACTGGTTGGATTTCTCCAGAGACAAGGCAACTTCGAAGGTTCGTTTTCACCTCGACTTCGACTGATAAAATCGAGAAAGAATGTCGAAAACATCAAATCTGATGACAACAACAAAAAACGTCTGCCAAGTGGGTGTGGCACATAGCTTCCTCGTATCCATAACCCGATTGTATAGATGATCCGATGCATAGTAGTTAATCTCAAAACACCAATCTCTAAGTACCTTTCACTACCCTCATAGGGGACCATCTACACGCTAATCTGGACAATCCTAGATAATTTCATCAAATTTGGATGAATAATTAAGTGAGTAGGTGTGTGATTGGATCAAAAAATACATAGCCTCGGCTGGGATTCGAACCCGCGACCTTAGGACTTCAAATCAAGACTTTATCCATTGAGCTACCGATGACCTGCAATGAACGGGATTTGAGATTCTTAGAGGAGACCATCCCTCTATGATTGAACCCCTCTATGAAAAACAATTCTCTGTGATTTTCATAGGGGACCATCTAAACACTACTCTGTAACATCCCTGAAAATTTCATTGAAATCGGATGGAAAATGTAGAAATTATGGCCGTTACAAGGAAATTCACGTTTGCGCATGCGCAATGGCTACTATCAGTCCGAAGGTGGTGATTTTCATAGGGGATCATCTAAATACTAATCTGTAACATCCCTGAAAATTTCATTGAAATTGGATTGAAAATGTAGAAATTATGGCCGTTACAACGAAATTCACGTTTGCGCATGCGCAGAGGCTACTATCAGTCCGGGGGTGATGATTTTCATAGGGGATCATCTAAATACTAATCTGGCTTACAGGAGGGGATGGCTTTGCATGAGATGTGTTGATGAAGAATCGTCAAAATGGCTCCAAAGCTTCATCTCCTCCTGTAAACCCTGGGAAGGCGCAAGCCTGAAAGTCCTCGCAGGCAAGGACCTACCAAAACCTAGGGTTGCGACAGCTTTCCTCCCAAAATGTGCGGAGGAAACAAATGAAAGAATTTTTCATTTCCTTGCACGACAAAACAGAGGACTTAATGTGGAGTCGTGGAGAGTACTCTCTCGTAAGCGAGAGGGTGCTATGTCAGCTTTGTTGACCCTTCTAATTGATGTTGAGTCTGCTGAAATTTTAGGAAAAAATTCAGATGTCAGCATCAAATTAGCAAGGGGGACTATTCGACCGAGGCTGCTGAACAAGCAACCTCAGAAGAAACCTGAAAAAGAAAAGCAGGAAGCATCTGAAGAAGAGGGGCCATCTGCAAAAGATGATCCAAAGCTCCTAGGGGAGGCTGCTCTCGAGGATGCCACCCAAAATCTGGAGATGCTTAAGGTGCATGAGTCAGTAGAAACTCAGGAGACTACTGAATCGGCACCTCCTGCAAAACCACTGAAGGCTTTCCGCCCACCGCTTCAAGGAGGATCAGGAAAGCCTCAAGAACCCCTCCCAAATCTCCCTAAGAAGAAGACGAAGAAGGAGAAAGAGAGGAGGGGGAGTAGGGGGAAGAAATGACTTCCCCCAACTTGCGCCTCCTCCAGGTGAACCTTCACACTGCCAGGGCTGCCACGGCTGTCCTGTGTAGGAACTTTGCCTGGAGGGGGTGTGACATTGCCCTGGTGCAGGAGCCATGGGCAGGAAAGGGGCTCGTCAAGGGCTTCTCTTCAACCTCAGGTAAGCTGATTTACTGTAGGGATGTGGAGCGGCCTAGAGCTGTCATTCTCATTAAAACCACATTGAAATTCTTGCCAATGCCTGAATTTATTTCCAGAGATCTGGTGGCAGTGACACTGGAGGAGAGAATGGGAGAGGGCATACGCCGCACAGTTGTGGCAAGTGCCTACTTTCCTGGCGAAGAAGAGTCTGCTCCTCCAGTGGAAGTCAGGAAACTGATTGAATACTGTCAAAAAAACAGCCTCCAGTATTTGGTTGGCTGTGACGCAAATGCTCACCACCTTGTCTGGGGAAGCTCAGACACCAACATGCGTGGTGAGTCATTGTTTGACTTTCTAACAGCATGTGGATCGGTGGTGGTAAATGTGGGGTCTAATCCTACGTTCGTTACTAAAGCTAGAAGTGAAGTTCTTGATATTACCTTTGCCAGTCCTTTTTCTGCCATCAGAATAAAGGATTGGCAGGTGCTAAATGAAATTTCAATGTCAGACCACAAAATCATAGCCTTTGAGCTAAGGTATTCACATGTGTACAGTGAAACCTACCGAAACCCCAAAAATACAGATTGGGGTATGTATCAGGCCCTACTAGACGATGAACTCGTAGGGCTGGATACAGAAATCCAAACAACTGCAGATTTGGAGAGAGTTGTTAACTCTGTAAACTCAGCAATTCACAAATGCTATGAGGAAAGCTGTCCGGTTAAAACTAGAACAACGAACCGAAACGTCCCATGGTGGAACAATGAGCTTAATAAGCTCAGGAAGAAGACGAGGAGACTTTTCAACAGGGCTAAAAGTAGTGGGGCTTGGGAGGCCTATACTGAAGCCCTCACTGCCTACAACAAGGCCTTAAGAAAAGCCAAAAGAAAATCCTGGAGGGACTTCTGTGAGGGAATGGAGGACCAACCGACCATTGCCAAAACTCAGAAGATTCTTTCCAAGGAGAGGCCCATACCCTTGGGCTGTATTCAAAAGACAGATGGGGTGTTCACGAAGAGCGCAAAGGAGACCCTTGAGGTGCTCCTGGAAACACATTTCCCTGGCTCCAGCGTATTACCTGAAGGGAACCAGGAACAAAATGTTCCTAACTACTGTCGCCCTTCAAATTGGGTAATACGTACTTCAAAGAAACTTGTGACACCTGAGAAGTTAAAATGGGCAATTAGCTCATTTAGGCCGTACAAGACTCCGGGACTGGATGGGGTGTGTCCAGCCATGCTACAGCATGGTATGGGGGTACTCATTCCGGTTCTGGTTAAGGTCTTTAGGGCTAGCTATCAACTCGCTTATATTCCAGAAGCGTGGAGGAAGGTAAAGGTCGTTTTTATCCCAAAGGCTGGTAAAAACTCGTCTCAAGCCAGGGATAACCGACCCATTAGCCTCTCATCCTTCCTACTTAAAGTTATGGAAAAAGTGATTCATCAAAATATAAAACAAGAATTTCTTTCCATAAGACCTCTGCAGAGATCCCAGCATGCCTACCAGAAGGGTAAATCTACGGAGACTGCCCTGAGCCAGCTGGTTGACATGATTTGGGGATCTCTGGAGGCTAAAGAACTAGCTCTTGGCTGCTTCCTGGATATAGGAGGTGCCTTTGACAACACCTCCTATGCATCAATAGAGAAAGCCGCATACGAGAAGAACATTGATCCTCAAACAGTAAAATGGATCAGGGTCATGCTAAACAAGCGGATCGTGTACTCAGAGCTAGGGGCAAGCTCCCTTGCTATCATCCCTTCAAGAGGATGTCCACAGGGGGGAGTACTCTCCCCCTTACTGTGGCTACTTGTAGTTGATTCTCTTCTCCTTAAACTTAAGGAGGAGGGCTTTGATGCAATAGGGTATGCAGACGACTTGGCCATAATAGTAAGGGGCAAATTCGACTGTACCATATCCAATAGAATGCAAAGAGCCCTACACATCATTTATAAGTGGTGTACAGCAGAAGGTTTACGTGTGAACCCAAATAAAACAGTGTTGGTGCCTTTTACCAACAGGCGAAAGCTGAACCTTAAGGTGCTCAACCTTGGTGGAATAAAACTATCCACTACAACGGAAGTTAAGTACCTGGGGGTTACCATGGACCATAAACTAACATGGAACTCACACATAAAAAAGATTGTCGATAAGGCAAGATACATCCTATGGGCTGGACAGAAAATGTTTAGCAAAACTTGGGGACTCAAGCCAAGGATGATAAAATGGCTATACACAGCCATCATCAGGCCCATAGTCTCCTACGCTGCCTTAGTGTGGTGGCCCAAAACCAACCAAGCAGCAGTCCAAAGGACCCTTAACAAAGTCCAAAGACAGGCATGCTTGGGAATCACCGGCGCTATGCCCACCTGCCCTACTGCAGCAATGGAGGTACTTCTGGACCTCTCGCCGTTACATATTCATGTACAAAGAGTGGCCTTCCTGGGGGCTGCAAGGCTGCTGCGGCTGGGATACATAAGACCGGGATCAAGGGTCAGCCACCATAGAATCCTTGAGAAAGATGAATGTGGAATGGCCCTGACAATCACTGATCTTATGATAGAAAAACAAAATTTCGAAATTCCTTTTAAGGTGGTCATTAATAACAGAGACCACTGGAAAAAGGGGATGCCCAACTTTTCACCGGGCTCTCTTGTGTGGTACACAGATGGATCAGTCATGTGTGGAAGATCTGGCATAGGCATTAAAGGCCCTTCGGCCAGCCTCGTAAAGTCTCTTGGGACGAATGCCACAATCTTTCAGGCAGAGGTCCATGCAATTCAATTATGCGCTGAAGAAATGCTGAACAAGCATCTCAACAGAGCCAAAGTATACATTTTGTCAGACAGTCAGGCTGCCTTGAAGGCCATTGCTTCATACACCATAAATTCGAAGCTGGTCTGGGAATGCCTGAATACCCTTAAAACTGTGGCCCGGAACAACCAGGTCACCCTTCTATGGATTCCCGGTCATGAAGGTTATGAGGGTAATGAAATTGCTGATAACCTTGCTAAAAGAGGATCAGAGTCCCTGCCAATAGGACCAGAACCGATCTTGGGAACCACCAAAAGTTGTTTACAAAACGTGGTTGGAAACTGGGAGAAAAACGAGCGAGTAAGATACTGGCAGAACCTCCCAGGTCTGAGACAGGCAAAACTATTCTTGACGTTCTCGAAGAAGCGGGCTAACGAACTCATAGTTATGCCTAAAAAGGACGTCAGAATACTTGTGGGTCTGTTAACAGGCCACTGCCCACTTCGATATCACCTAAAGAAGATAGGCAAACTAACAACGGACATCTGCCGCTTCTGTGATATGGAAACGGAAGATGCCGAACATATCATGTGCCACTGTGAAGCACTGAGTCGAGCTAGATTCACAACCCTTGGAAGTGATGTCTTAGCGCCTGACTCTGTTTCTAAGGTGACTTACACTGACCTTCTTTGCTTTGCTAAAAAGTGGGAAGAAGGGGTTTTCAGTAAACCCTTCTTAGTAGGCTAATATAGCCTGGAGGCACTCCACAATAGACCTCGTTAGGTCGCAGTGGAAGGAGTCTGTAGATCAGCTCGCAAAAAGACCTCCAACGGAAAAAAAAAAGAAAAAAAAAAAAAAAAAAAAAAAAAAATACTAATCTGTAACATCCCTGAAAATTTCATTGAAATCGGATTGGAAATGTGGAAGTTATGGCCGTTACAGGGAATTCACGTTTGCGCATGCGCAGTCGTTTCTATCAGTCCGGGGACAATGATTTTCATAGGGGACCGTCTACACACCAACCCGCACAATCGCTGAAAATTTCATAGAAATCGGACAGAAACTTCGTATAGTTATGCGCGTTACAAGGAAATCATGACAGACGGACAGACAGACAGACACACAGACAGACAGACACACAGACAGACAGACACACAGACACACAGACACGGAACCAAAATTGTTCAGAAAGGTCTAAAACGCAAAACACGAGTGAAAATTTTGATTTTGGAGAACTTTTTTTTTTCGTCCTTGAAAAGTGAAAACAAAGCTTCCGCTACCTTGGTAGACTCGGAAGCAAAATAATTAAAAAAACAACAAAACTAAACAATTTTTTTGTAAAATGTCAATGTGTGTGTGTTGTGTGTGCGTAATGTGTGGCAAATGCGTGTGTGTGCGTCGTTGTATGAATTTTCTTTTGATTTTCTCTATTGGCGAGTTCCTATATAAAGTAAGTAACGTACTATAAAGGTTCCTAATCGAGTCACCTTTTGAACTGCTACTAGGAGATTGACGAATTGGCCGTTCAGCGGTTTTCCTGTTGCTTTGATGTCGTTCAGAGTGATGAAGTGCGTAGGTGGTTTAGTCGGAAGTCGAAGAAGCTCGAGGAGATCTCTGGAATCCTCCGCGTCGTGGCGAAGAATCTCAGACATAGTCTCGTTGAAAACCAGTTCCAGAAAGCTAGATTTGAAGTTCCATTGAAAATTACCACAATGATTGAATTTAGAAAACGTACGACAATAATATTGGTGATTTCGCCAGACCGATCGACCAACTTATAGGTCAAAAGTCTGTGGAAAATGGGTGCTTTACATCTCTTAATTTGTGGAAGAAAGGTTTCAATCGGATATCATGTGTCTTGTGGATGTTGCCTTTAGTTGAAAATTTGAAATGAAAATTGAAATTGTTGCCTTGTATTTTGAAATTTTCTCCTCATTGGACAGTGTCCCAGAAGTTATGGTCCATCCTCCGACATTTTCGTATTTAATTACGTAATAAAATGGGCCCAACGCCATTTTTCAAATTTTTTTGTAAAGAATTCAGGAAAAATACTTTTGCGCAAAAAAGTTGCGCGCAATTGTGCGCAATCGACACTAACTTTGTTTTTTCAAATGGGAACCCCCATATTTTATTGCAGATTTAGATTCTACGTCAAATTTCATGAGATATTCATACCCGAATCGATTTTTTTCATTGCGTGCAACTGGTACTTGACCAGGGTGCGCAAAAGTGAATTTTTTTAACCCCAAGTATGGCATATTTTTTCTCATTATTTTTGACGCTGAATCACGTGGTGAGGTCTTTTCTTCGATTTCATCGTTATTTTTCCAAATTTACAAGGAAAAATAATGTTTTTGGACTTTATTTTCCCTTACCCTTTCGCAATACGGGCTGGGTGGGGACCTGGCTAGATTAAAAATAAATTCCTCACTTCTAATTAAAAAAAAAAAAAATATATTGGAAAGTAGGTAGGTACTTAACTACTTTAATGTAAAAAAAATCAAAAAGCTTCTCATCTAAAAATTTTCAAAAAAAATTAAAAGTTAAAAATTCTCCGAAAAAAAGTATTGATAAAAAACCAAGATAATAATAATGAAATTAAAAAATCAAAGCAATCGCTGGAAATTACCTTTTGCCTGCAGACAAGTAACAAGTAACTTTCGATTTTTTAAAAGGTTTTTAGATGAGAAGCTTTTTGATTTTTTTTTTTACATCAAAGTAGTGAGTAGTACCTACTTACCTACTTTCCAACATTTTTTTTAATTTAGAAGAGAGAAATTTATTTTTAATCCTGCCATAGCCGGTCCCAAAACTCCAAAAGTCCAAAAACATTATTTTTCCTTCTAAATTTGGAAAAATAACGATGAAAAAATGTGCCACACTTGGGGTTGAAAAAAATTCACTTTTGCGCACCCTGGTCACTTTGCGCGCGAAAAGTACCAGTTGCACGCAATGAAAAAAATCTATTCCGGTATGAATTTCTCATGAAATTTTACGTAGAATCTGAATCTGCAATAAAAAATGGGGGTTCCCATTTGAAAAAACAAAGTTAGTGTCGATTGCGCACAATTGCACGCAATGTTTTTGCGCATAAGTATTTTTCCTGTATTCTTTACAAAAAAAAATGGAAAATGGCGTTGGTCCCATTTTATTACGTAATTAAATACGGAAATCCCGGAGGGTGGACCATAACTTCTGGGACACCCTGTATATGGGTATTGAAACTGTGGCTATTTTCCACAGTTATACTCGTAGGACATACCGGGATAATCGCTGGTTCTATAAAATTCTAGTTCCTTTACTTCACTAGCCAAGTAATTAGTATCGACATTACCTACCTTGTGACTGGTGGCTCAAAATTTGTATTACTTCCTTCTTTCCTTACTGCAACTTTTGGATTGATTATGTCGACTGGAAATGAACCAATTCGAATTTTAGTTCAAATTTTACTACCTAAGGAGTTGTATTTTAATACCAAGGAATTTCGGGGTCGCAATGAGAAAAACACTGGAAATTATTAAACCACAATCAATAAAAGTTAAAGTTAGTTAGTTGTTGGTTAGTTTGTTAACTTTCTTTATAGATCACCCAACAGCAAAGAGCACAGCTTTTTCATTATTAATATCCAACATATTTGTTTATCACACAAGGTTCACCATCCTTCATTTTGACATAAAGTAACCTGAAGACCTACCTAACTGAGAACATCGTTACCCGAAAGTTGTGGGTACCCTCATAATATGAATATTATTCATAACGAAATCGGTTTCTTGGATGCCAAGGAAGCTCAACTTACTGAGTGACATGAAACTCAGATCGGAAAAAGAATCGCTCTCGACCAGCTGAATTTTGAACGGAGTGATTCACCCCACCTTTAAATTCTTATTAGGAGTGAACGGTTAGTCCTAAAGAGTTCTTGGTAGTCTCTTTCGATTCTAAAAATGCAATACTATTTTAAATTGATGGCAAAACGATCTCTTCATATCAACAGTTTTCGAGGTAGGGCGTTTAGAAAATTTCAACCCCTACTTTTACACCTTATGAATACCAAAAGCTTCGGGGCACAAGTAGACCCTGAATGGAGCCGATATAACACATTTCATCACAATCGGTCCATGGTAACTGGGCAAAATGCCATATGCGGCCAACGGACGCAAAATTTTTGGATTCTACGTACTTTGAAACGTAAACCATCAAATTTTAGGGGGAGTTAATAAATATTTTTTATGTATTATTTTAGAAATATTTTTTATAATATTTATGCTCGATTCCAAAGGTTCAAAAAAATAAACCAAAATCGCATCTGATTCAGTGTCTTAGTTTGATTCCTAAAAAATTAATGTCAATATCTTGCACCCCATTAAGAGGGTCTCAGTCGGTCTCGGATCGTTCCTCATTTCGGGTTAATATTCCCCTCAATTACCGGCGCTCAAACTTTAAAAGTTGTACCGAAATTTGAAATTTTCGAGGATTTTTGAAGTTCAGTAGTGCATCTGCCTAGGGAATTGGAAAACTAAAAGATTGCCGCTGGAATCATCAAGATCGAACAATAATTGCCAACATTTAAACATTTTCAAAATTTAAAAATACCAAAAATAATTTTAAAATACCAACCCGGAAAGAGGAACGAACGGCGACCGACTGAGACCCCCTTAAACTTTACAAGTAAGTACCTAGGTAAGTATGTGCCCTACTTGAATTGCTGTTTGTCGACAAACTTACCGACATGTCCAACTTGGAAAGTCGACACCAAGTTGTCAACGTACAGCGCCGATCCCCACACAGTTATGTTGATGTAGTCGGCAGGAGAATCTCGCACGGTGAATCCACTCACTGCGCGCATATTTCCATCTGAATCGTGAATATGTGAGAAGCATTACCATGGTGTCCAATGTCTATGGTCAAATATTCCTATCCCTTTACTTTCAGGTGATATAAAACGACAGGATTGCGGAAGCGTAATAACCCTCTAGTATAGTACCTACGCGTATTTCTCATATTGGAAAGAGCGGTAAATAACCCATATGGTGGGCTCTTGACCAGTTCTGAAAAACAGTACACTAGGGTAGTCTTTCTACCTCAAACTTAAAAATTTGTCAATTTCTGTTTTTGACGATTTTTTCCTGCTAAAACAGTATTCTTCAGAGGCTTTTAAAAGGTTAAAACATGCTCCATTTCATCAGCTTTCCAACGGTATTGCATTTTATAGGTTTGCTGTAAAATTTAAAGAGGAAAATGGTGTTTGAAAGCGAAAAACGTGTTGTTCCAGAAAAAATTGGATGGATTTTCACCTTATTACAAATTAAAAAAGTAGCGCTTTATGAAGAGTATATTAATAAGGGCTGTGAGAAAAATTTGTTGGAAATTAGTTGTAGAAAAGATTCCTGAAGTATTGCTGATTAGTTTCGGGACACCCTGTATACCTACTACATAGCAGTTGTAGTTGTGCTACAAAATTTTGCCCAGTTTCAAATGTGTATTCAAATTCTTCTAAAAGCACCTCAGGTCAAAAGCTGCACTGTCAAAAACTATTGAAACCAGTAATTAAATTTATGTACGAACCTCGTTTGTCGTTGAATTTATTAACGCTTCTTTTCGCAATGATGACGACCACGACCAAGAAGTCAGACGAGTTGGGAGTGAGTTGACCAAGAGTCAAACGTCGCACACCTGCTTTTGACATTTCTCCAATTAAGTAAGTACCTACCTAATATGTTTTGCCACTTGTAGCAAAAATATTCAATCACCAACTTTAATCTGTGATCGAAAGAAGTTATGCCAGTTTCGAATTATAAACTTATGAGTGTCATATAAACCTATTTCACCCGAATATCACGGAAAATTTAACCATTCAGAACCTGTAATAATCGTAGAAGTAAGGAAACTCAAATAATCATAGGAGTACGGAAACTCAAAGACGGAAGTGCGCTCTTCGTACGTTTTGCTGCATCCAGAAGACATTGGTCAACCACGAAGAAGAGATACGAACAAGTGCTTAATTTATATCATATTTATGCAATATCTAAAGCAAAAGTAAAAGTAGTTTATTCAATTTCGGTCACAAATGCTCGAAAATTCCGAATTCAAATTTGATAGAGTTTTGAAAACACGATTTTAATTATTTCATTTACCATCGTAGGTAGTTGAGATCAAAATACTGAAAATTGTGAAGATGAGATAATTGAACATGTAATTCAATCCAACTTCCTTGAACGTGGAAGTATAAGTAAGATACTCATTCCTACTTCATGAAATGCTACTGCTCAATTCCTTATATTGATGGCATCCTACAGAAAATGTCTGTTATCCAGTTTTCCCTACAAAATATTCGAACGAATGCAACACTAAAACATTTATTTATTTATTTTTTTAACACAGAATGTGTTTTTGCGATGACCTACCGAAAAAAAGTCGTCACGAAAAAGCGACAGAAAAAACCGTTACGCGCCTTTTATAATGATTTTCACGTGCAACCAAGCCGTTGGTAAGGAAATAGAACTCCCGCAGTGTTCATTGCACAGAAATTGTTCACCATTCGTTGGAAAGCTCTCAATTTATATAGTATTTTTCTTGTAGTTACATATTTATTTATATAACATTTATAGGGTTTTAGACCAAATTAAATGTCTAACAATTATTTATTTTATTATTGCCAAAGACTCCACATTTATTATTGTTGTTTTTTATTTAACGGATGACTAGCATCGCAAAAACACATTCTGTGTTCCTATGATTTCATACAGAGTATGGAAAAAGAAATAAACCGGGGGGTGCAGGGGGGCGGAGCCCCCCGCCGAGGCGCAAAGCGCCGAGTTTTTCTTGACGATTCCAAAGGTTTTTTAAAAATAATTAATATTTACCTAATAGTTTTTTGAAAACTATGATGGTTGGTAAGATTAAGGTTTCAAATTGAAGTTAACCCGCGAGAGGTGATTCCTGAGCGCAGCGCTCAGGTCATTCAAATTTTCTGAAATATTTTCGAAAACGGGACTCCTATTGCCAAAACCTCTTTAGTATTTTCCTAGAATGTGCCCCTAATGATTCTAACTGTACTCCCGGCTTAATCCGATTTAGTGGGGCGGCTGGGGAGGGGTCCCTGAGCGCGGCGCTCAGGTATCACCTCTAGGGGTCTATTAACTCACGTATAAATAGACCAAGTCAGTAACAATCCAAATCATTATTTTTCAAGTTTCTTTGCAATCTACATCGTTTCTAGTCGAGACATATTTTCTACAAGGGTTCCAGTCTTCCAGTGCATTTTTGCTATATTTTATAGGCACTTGATACTGTAAAAAAATTATTTTTTCACCAACGCTATGTGCGATTTATGTCTGCAAAATATCTGAAATTTGTTTATTGCCTGAATGCTAAGTCATCAAACCGTATTATAATCTTGTCATTATATGAGTAATGAGAGCTACCGATTTTTCTGAGCTATATGATAAATTTATGTATGTACTGCATACGCGCATTGCTTTTTGATATAAACCCCCCCACAACATTTTGTTAGGAAACTATCTGAGAGTAAACATACGGGATTTCAGGTCGGTAGGACGAATAAAAGCAGAGTTATAATGGAAAATGTACGAAAAACAGGGCCTGGGACATAAAACAATTTTTATAAATTTTATTAAACATTTTTTAATACACCCCCACTCATATATTTTGTCATTCAACAATCTGAGAGTATACATACGAAGTCGCAGGTCGATAGGACAAATAATAACGGAGTTATTGTAAAAATTGTACGAGAAAACGTGACCTGAGCGCGGCGCTCAGGTATCACCTCCAACCCTCGTTTAAGGGTGATCACCTCTCGCGGGTTAATCTCTTCAAATTCCTCTCTACTTTTTCTAAAATGAGTTATATTGCAAGTGCAAAACCTACTCAAACACGGCCTTAACCCTTAACTTGGCAAGGATAATTCAGATCACGAAAAAGCGACAGAAAAAACCGTTACGCGCCTTTTATAATGATTTTCACGTGCAACCAAGCCGTTGGTAAGGAAATAGAACTCCCGCAGTGTTCATTGCACAGAAATTGTTCACCATTCGTTGGAAAGCTCTCAATTTATATAGTATTTTTCTTGTAGTTACATATTTATTTATATAACATTTATAGGGTTTTAGACCAAATTAAATGTCTAACAATTATTTATTTTATTATTGCCAAAGACTCCACATTTATTATTGTTGTTTTTTATTTAACGGATGACTAGCATCGCAAAAACACATTCTGTGTTCCTATGATTTCATACAGAGTATGGAAAAAGAAATAAACCAGGGGGTGCAGGGGGCGGAGCCCCCCGCCGAGGCGCAAAGCGCCGAGTTTTTGTGTAGTTTTGTCTAAAAATTTCTATTCTATGAGAATTTTGTCATGATCCGGGCCTGAAATACGAGATATACTAATTAATTTTACATTGAGGAAATGATTATATTTCTGTTTCTCTCTTTCCATGATAGATCTGTCTCTGGTGAGAAATTATTCGAGTCTACCAAGCTACCTACCGGAAGAATTTGAACAGGTTCCTAGACTCTTATTTCTGGTTACCTATCGTATAATACCTATAGGACTCTTGTGAAATAGTTGTAGGTAGTAGGTATTTTACCTTCAAGAAGAAAGTTCGTCAAATAGTAGAACGAATTCATTTGAAGGCGAAATGCTTCTTCCTATTAAAACGAGGGAACATTTATGTTGGTTACGCACCTCTTTCCTCTCAGCCAGTTCCCAAAGACGTGATGAACGTTATTTTCGATTTTTTCTATTTCCCTGTCTGTCCTAGGCTAAATGAAAGAAAAAATTGCTATTTGATTGGTGCGTCAATTTGAAAATCTGAATTTTTTTCTATACCTATTACGTATTAAAAAGGTAAATTAATATTTACGTTGCATATAAGCTCGTCCGCATGTAATTAATGAAAAAAGGAACAAAATGTGAAATAAACAACAACAGCCAAATTATGTAGCTAAATATTATGTAGGTAGATCATGAAGAGACTGGACTCTTACTACTCTAGCCTTTTCACTAACCGAAACTTTTATCATTATTGAGACTACCTACCTATTAAAGTCACAATTGTTTCATGTTTCCTAGGAAAATAACACAGTAACGACCATTAGTGCTAGTCAATTTCAAAAAATGGGTCCGTTCGAGGATTGCGCTCAAGGTTTGCGAGAATTTGGAGAGATTTCATTCTGGCCAAGTTTCAAAATTTATTACTCTCAATAGACATTTCACTTCAATTAACTTCATAAAAGTATATAAAGGATTGTGTTCCTATATTGTATGATAAAAACTGTCATCTTTTGGATTAGGCCCACAGAATCAATGGAGTAGGTGGGAACCATAAACAAACACAAACGCAAACGCCAACGAAAAGTCGGCAGAGCCCTCAAGACCGCTCGGTCGTGCGGAACTAGTACAGGTATTACAACCACCTGTTGTTAGTAGGCTCAATGAGGACAGAAATACGACCATAAATCGCGATAACAGCAAGTTTTTTGTACGCACTAAACTCTAGAAAAGGTTCATTACATGCCTTTAAATATACTAGTTCATTAATTATATCTACGAGTAATTGCAAGCGTCAAAAAATGGTTAACTATTCTCCGATTTGTGATTTTGGACTTTTATGACCCTAATGATAGATAGTTAACGGTTCCTTCTAAAAACCAATTGGTATTACTAAGAGTTACTAATTAAACTCTTTTCACTAAACACTGGGAACTGATGATGCCCATCTAGCATACCTACTCGTGTTTTTTTAAAATTCCTACGTATTTCACGGTTTCCTTTCAAACGATACCAAAATTAATAATTATATGAAAGGTACTTTGTCCTTACTATTATTCTTTATTTTCCTTATGAAATTGCGTTTATAGGGTTGAGTTTCACGTGTCTATAAAACGGGAAGATGACCAACTACCAGACAATTGTAGAAGGTCTCGACTCAGCCCAGGATTTGATCAGCTAAAATTTGAATGGATGTAAGACCTATTTCCTTCAAAGAACATTCATTAACGATGCTCACTCATGTTTCTTTTTTATCATATGCCCTAGTTAAAAATTTTGTTCAAAGACCTTGAGGAGGTTAGTCCCACAGAGTTCTAAGTCGATTCTAAAAATGCAATACTACATTGAATTGATGGATTTACAATACCTTTATAGACAATTTTTTTTTTTTAGATGGGGAGTTTTGAAAATGTCAACTTAATTTTTCACCACTTAAAAGGGGTTGACAATAACCAAAACCTTCGGGGCACTTCCACCATCCGACCCCTCACATTCTCAGCGAGAGCGCTGATTTCATTGAAAAAACGCACGTTTTTCCGCGTTCAAACACAAATTTCTCCCCTAAATTTGTTTGTAAAATATTTTTTGATTATACTATTGGAAAGCTAAGATATTGGCGAAGTTTTTACCGTTCTTGCATCTTGAAACAATATTGGTTCTCCTAAATCAATTTGAGATTGAAAAGATTAGAAGTTTCCCAATTTACGTTAAATTTTCTTTTCATAGGGCTTTTTCGTGTCTCAAAAAACACAAAAAAAATAAGGCATTTATCCCATAGGAAATGTAATGCTCTTTACAACGGTATCATCAAATTGTAATTGTCATAGGTAATTTAAGGAGTTATGACCAATTTAATGATGTGAGGTCAAAATCACGAAAAATCTTAAAATTGGAATTACTCGGAAATGAAGCCTTAGAAGAAAATTACTACAAGAGATTATGAAGAAAATTACTACAAGAGATTTTTGGTTGAAAATTAGTTTTAGAATTGACTCCTGCTGTACGGCTTACACCCTGTATAGAACCCGGGAGATCCTACTGGGTTCGTTTCTTCTTTGCCGCTTTCCAGTGCGTACCTTGTATTTTGTAACTTCAATAAACATTTTTTTTTAAAGCAAATTGTGAAGCTGTACGAGTTGTACTTGTATCAGTGTAATAGCTGTTTTCTTCACAAACAGGTGATGATCTTCACAGAAAAAACTTCTGCCAAGTGGGTGTGGCACATAGCTTCCTCGTATCCATAACCCGATTATATAGATGATCCGATGCATAGTAGTTAATCTCAAAACACCAATCTCTAGGTACCTTTCACTACCCTCATAGGGGACCATCTACACGCTAATCTGGACAATCCTAGAAAATTTCATCAAATTCGGATGAAAAATGTAAGTGTTATGGCTGTTACAAGGATTTTACGTTTGCGCATGCGCATTGGCTACTATCAGTCCGAAGTTGGTGATTTTCATAGTGGACCCTCTAAATACTGAGCTGTAACATCCCTGAAAATTTCATCAAAATCGGGTGGAAAATGTGGAAGTGATGGCCGTTACAAGGAAATTCACGTTTGCGCATGCGCAGTCGCTTCTATCAGTTCGGGGATGATGATTTTCATAGGGGACCGTCTACACACCAACCCGCACAATCCCTGAAAATTTCGTATACTTATACAATAACTTCGTATAGTTATGCCCGTTACAAGGAATTCATGACAGACAGACACACAGACACGGAACCAAAATTGTTCAGAAAGGTCTAAAACGTAAAACGCGAGTGAACATTTTGATTTTGGAGAACTTAATTTTTCATCCCTGAAAAGTGAAAACAAAGCTTCCGCTACCTTGGTAGACTCGGAAGCAATAATAAACCGTTGTGTAATAATTTGCAGCATTTTCTCCTCCGGTGGATATACTGTCCTGTGCAGCCGACATTTCTTATGAAGCAAGTTTCCCTTGACCAGCACAGGAGTTTCTTGAAACGTAAAAATAGAAACTCAACTTTTGTGGCCCCCGCACGTATTTGAAAAGAAGTAAACGGGATTGGTTCAGTTGTCCCGACTTACGATACGAGCGATCCTCGTGGCAAGTTGCAACTGTTTTCTGAAAGGTTGGCTAAACTGCACCAGCCGCGTCACGATCTCTTTCGGTACTTCGATTCGTCGAAATTCTGATATGATACGATAACGCTCTTTTCTTCTAGTTTGATCGCGTTCGCGTAAACGTAGAAGTTCGCCGTACACCCTTCTTTCGATCGACCCAACGGCGATTTTCTCAATTTTCGTTTTATTCTCCGTTACTCAAGATACTTTCTTCTCAAAATTTGTGTTCCACCACGTCAAAAGTGAGTGCTAAGGCGAGGCCTCACCAGAAGTGCTCGGCCCCCCCTCAGGGGCCAGTGGCTTCGACGAAAATGTACAAACCTCAAAATAATGGCAAAATGTCATTGGAACAGACTGCTTGCGAAGGTAATTTCCGATTTTTTTCTCCGTGCCGTGTAATTATAACATTCGTGGGAGGAGGAGCGATCTTGGTTCGAACCTCCCTCAATTCCCTAGTTTTTGCAAACTCACGAGATTGCGTCAATGCGGTAATTTTTTTATCTCCCATCTGTGGTGATTGTGCGTTTTCTCAATAATTTCGTTCTTCGTGAGATTATTGTGCTGCGATTGGGCCTTATAATTTGTTATCCCACAGTTTCGATGTGATTTCACGGCATATTCGAAAACGCTCGGTGCTCTGATAAGTGTTCAGTATGTCGTTCAATAATCCCGCCCTGGAAGGTATTCTTATTGAAATATTATTATATTAGAAATAATTATCACCCGTTTTTTCATTTTTTGGAGGAAAAGGGGGGCCTTCTGCCTCAATTTTCAAACAATTAAGCATTCATGTGGGCCATCATTGTGGAAAGTGATGTCTGCACCCCACTAAACTCTAGAAGCACTCTCAAGTATTTCTTGAGTATTTTGTACCCTGGTGATTGGTATTTGCCATTTACCGATTATATGGCATTCGTCGAGTGCCATTGAAAATCACTCTGTCCATACATTCGAGATTTCCCAAATATACCGAGCTTATACCGAGCATGGATTAGGTAATTTTTTTTTTTTTTTTTATAAACCTTTATTTCCAAAAAATTTTACAAAATTATGGCATACAATAAAAAATCCAGCACAGGCCATTTAAAGGCCTGTTACAATTATGGAAATTAATCCCCTATATGGGCAAAAGCCCGTGGCAGGGGATGAGCAGCCACTATGACTCCCATCAAGCCAGAAGAACCAGTTATATCAGCTACGCCTACACAAGATACAAATGCTTGGTAACCTCACGATTTACCAAATTAATAAATCCAATAATAATTCTTTACTACTTAAGTATAGATTTACAACAAATGTATGTATAAAAAAAATGCACATAAAATTCACAAACAACAAATTCATTGTTCCAAAGCTAGCCGGCCCACATAATACGATTTTAATTTCTCTGAAACCTGCTTAATTGAATTCGCACCAGAGTAAATAAATGTCTTTAGATCCGTCGGAAAACCGTTGATGATTCCAACCGATCAAAACTCGTAGAAATTCTTTGCAAGTGTTGTGGTGTTATGGGGGACTACTATATTACTATTGGTTTTAAACCTAGTACTAATTTCATGAGACGGGAAACAAAGTGCCTTACAAATGCCAGCTCTTTCAGCATGAAGAATGGCAAAATTTTAATTTTTTTAAAAAGAGGCAACGTGTGCTCTCGAGAATTTTTCCTTGAAATGATTCTCACAATGGCTTTTTGGGCTGTGATTAATGGGGCGAGCGTAGTTTGATACGCTCCACCCCAACAAGGAAGACAGTAAGTCAGTAATATTTGACTAGCAATTTTGTCAGTTCAGTTTTAAGAGGTAGAAACATAGAGCAGTATATTTATATTGTATGAATTATAGTTCATAGATACTTAGTGATCAAGAAATTGTGGCGGCGGCCGCATTTGTGGTATTGTGCGGGAGTCTCCTTCAAAATAAGAAGAAGAAAAATAAAATAAGAGAAGACGATGATGAATCCTCTCCCTAAACAATAGAGATTTGCGGTATATCACTACTGTCCTCTTGAGGATCTATCAGCAATCCTTTCAGGACTTAGTAAACTTTGAAGCAGCATAAAGTTCAGATAGAGAATGAAAACCGCTAAGCACACCAATTTATTTCAGATCCACTCAACTGTCTGATGGTGGGATTTGGTGTGAACATATTTTGAAACTGCATCTAAAGGATCTCCAATCGTGGAGCGGGGAAAGGGCCACGGAGTTACTCGAGTTGGGCAGTACACCTTCTCAATGAATAGGACGAACAGACTCAGTTGTGAAATTTATCGACTTCAGCAGATGGTGTAGATCAGCGGTTCCCAACTAAATTTTTCCAAGGACCCCTTCATCAATGACGAGGACCCCCACTATCTAAAGTTACCTAAAAAGAACCAAAATATGTGAAAAAATTAATCAAACTGGTGCTATAAAACTTAGGATTTATTCGTGAAAATGCAGAGATTTTTCAAGGTTCAAGAGATACTAGCAAGTTCGGTTCGAGAGTCACTGACTTTAACATCGAAAGCATTTTCTCGTTCTTCGTCTGTATGCCTAGGCCGTTTTAACGATCCAAATTTTAACCAACGGTCCATAACGTACGCGTAATTAACTTTCCGTGAAAAACAAAGCTTTTCAATCACTAAAATGTTGCACAAAATCATACATGTAAACAACTCGGTCAGGGACCGCACTAGCACTAGCAAACTCCACTAGCACTAACTTGTCTCCCGTACTCTGTGAGCACTAGCAATAAATAACTAACAGTATAGCAATAACTGACATCTCTGAAATACATAAAGCTAAACTAGAGAGTGCTAGCGTTAGTTGTCATATGAAGCCAGACGCAGAAGTCAACGTTCAGAAGCTGCAAATATATATTTAATTTGTATATCCTAAGGACCCCTCAGCCATACCTTGCGGACCCCCAGGGGTCCGCGGACCACCAGTTGGGAACCGCTGGTGAAGATAAATACTATCGATAAATTTCCAAACCTTGATGATAATTTTCACAATCCTGTTAAAAGTTTCAGAGAAAAGATAATCAGGAACACAATTGAGAAATTGCTCTCGATCAAGTTTTATTTCCGAGTTTTTCATTAATAGGTACCTTGGTTTCTGGTGACTTGATCGCGATAAAATTAATATGCGTTACTCTTGGCACAAACCAAAACTGTCCTACAACTTTAATTAAAATCGGATTACTATAACACGTAAAATTGAAGTTTGAGTGAAATAACGAACTTGATAAGGCAAAACCGCATCATCACTGAAAATGGCATAAAAATCGGATTAAGATGCCCGATACAAGGAGAGTCTAGCCCCCAGAAAGTGTTGTCGGGTTTCAGCGCTACCTACCGCCACTTCAACGAACTACCATTTCTGATATCTTATCAGGTGATCACGCTCACGACCGCATTACCGTCGCTCCTCTAACTTGCAGTTATCCTAAGATTACAATGCAGCGATATACATGGACTTAGTCGACTCGAGAACGTTTATTTTTGAGTTTTACAATTGATTTGAATGCACTCGTGGTGAACTTGATGTGTGTCTAAAAAGAAATAACAACTAAACAGCCAAACTTAGAAAGTAGAGAGTGGTAAAATCGAGGTAAGCCTACTTTTCAGAAATGCCGCTTGACCACGCTCACATCGAGCTGAAAAAGGATGGTAGTTTGCTGAAGTGGCGGTAGGTAGCGCTGAAACCCGACAATACTTTCTGGGGGCTAGACTATCCTCCCGGGACAAGTACTATTAGTTACTACGACTATTACAGTAGTACTACTATTACTACTACTAATCTACTACTATTACTACTGTAATAGTAGTAGATTTGATAAATACTCCCCCTTCCTTGTGTTACCGGGGGAAATGCTCGATGTTTGACAAATAGTAGTTGATCCAGGGATGACTGTAGGAAAACGTTTTATGGTTTGAATCAGTTCATTGGATGTCTGCTAATAGTAGGTGCCCTAGTTTTGCTCGGACCGTGGAAGTGAGCTTAACTCAAGGGAACCAAAAAACCTCAAAATTTTAATAGTTGTGTTGGTTTTTCACCTACAACGTCGAAACGGCCATCCAAGGGTTTCACCCACTATAACAATTGAAAGCCCATTAAATTCTGCATAGAATGAATACCACAGCTATATAATTCGATCGATAGATAAGGTCAATATTGCTAGTTGGAAAACGACAAATTTTCCCAACTTCGAGCAAAAGTGAGGTATCTTCAGTTTCCACTATGAAAATAACGTCACACCTAAAAAGTGCGAATAAAAGTTGTATGACATCTAATTCTGCGTCCAAAAAGCATCAAGAATTTGATTTCGGTGCATATTTGCTCTCAGAAACGCAAGAAAAGGGAAAGTTGATGATACATGAAGTTTTCAGTGCATGTCCATACTGAGATTTCATCTTCTAAAGTCCAATTTTTAAAGGAACCTTCTTCTAAAACCACGCAAAACTAGTTGTTGGCTGCATGTTCCATATTTAAGTGCATAAACGCCATGAAAGACAAATTTACTCCGTTAGTAAAAACGTTAGACACCAACAAACGATTTTGGAACTTTTCTTGTATTCGGGCATCAGCCCTTGTCAAGTTCCTGAAGGGCCATTTTAATGTCCCATTTTGCCGCCTCAGGCATCCAGAGGCAGGATTTGAGATGATGGTCTGTCTGTACTGTTATAATAATCCATCATGCTGAAGCAATATCCTCAGCTATGACTGTAACCTTAATAGGGTAGGAAAAACTGGAACTAGGAATTTTGGTACCAACCGCGACCTTCTAGCGTGTGTAAATCTTTTCCTATGAATTTTTGAAGTTTCGAATGTGTATGACGTCACAGTAGAGTGG
Source organism: Apolygus lucorum (assembly GCA_009739505.2). Taxonomy (NCBI): domain Eukaryota; kingdom Metazoa; phylum Arthropoda; class Insecta; order Hemiptera; family Miridae; genus Apolygus; species Apolygus lucorum. The sequence continues at coordinate 14,651,594 of CM019169.2, read as the reverse complement.
GGGGTCCCGCCCAGGCGAGAAGTGCGCGTGACGTCATAAACGGTCGAAACTTTGAAAAATCATAGAAACAGATCTACTCACGCTAGAAGGTCGCGGTTGGTGCCAAAATTCTCAGGTTGTAGTCTACTTTCGATTAAAAATTTAAAAAAAATCAAGGCGAACCCCCCATTGGACCATGGTGTCACTAGTGTCACCGAAAACATCCCAGGAACTCCACAGCTGTCCCAAGTTGTCACTTTAGTAACCAAAATTAAATTGAAATGTGAATTTAATGAACACCGGATTTTTTCGTGGAAGTCTCAAAATAGCGTTACGATAGAAAATCCAAAGAATCTATGCAAAAATTTTAAATTTTTTTGGTCAACAAAATTTTTGACTTTTAATAACTTTCAAAACATTCGCCTCTGTCAATTGATGAGGAATTTCACCGAATTCTGTTTGCATTTTTCCTGAATAGTTAATATGATAAAAAAATGGAAAATGTGTCACTGCCGCTATGATTGTTCGCTTGTGGGTTGTTAAACCAGTGCTCTTATTTCAGATCTCAAAGCATTTGAAAGGAGGTTGACGGAGGTAATCGACTGTCTCCAGCCAGCCACGCAAAGATGGAGAAGTGAGTACCTACCTACCGATTAGTTGGGGAAATCTGCTAGAGTACGAAGGATGCTAGATACCGAGTTCAGACTACATCTACTACAACTTCATAGGTATTCTGTTTTTCTCAAAGAAAGGGAAGTCTTGTATTCGTGCAGCCTCGCAAAACAATTTGGGTCACCCCTACTTCAAAACTTCCTCTTTCGTCTCCTCGTCGTCCTTTGGATACTGCCGTAGCTACTACTTTCAATCCGGGGTTCGGTGTGGCCGTGGGCGCTGGGGCGCGCGTTCTTTGGTGGTGGGATTCGGACCGACTTCTGTGGGGGTCGTGGGTTCGAGTCCTGCCGCCGGGTTCGTGCGTCCGGGCTCATCGCCCCCCTCGTCCCAATCAGGATGGTGATGCAAAGGGAAGACAGCTGATGTTTACTTTACTTTTTACTTTCAATCCTCGATTTCGTTAATTATAATGTAAATTTTTCAGACTTACTGACATTCTACTACCTATAAAGTTATTTCATAATTTTCCTGAAATCTGATAATTTTCAAAAAAATACCCTGACTTTTCCTGGTGTTGAAAGTTCTGTCTTTTCCTGGTTTCCCTTACTTTTTTAGTTGGGGTGCATGCTGATAAATGTTGAGTGTTCATACCAGAAGGTTGCGTGTTCATATCACGTCGGGGTCACCACTGTTGTGTTTGGCGTGTATTCGAGTGAGGGCGATGGTCCTCTCGATGTACTGATTTGTAAACTAGCCTGAACCCTACTCAATGGAGAGATTGATCCCTAAGCCTATGGCTTTGGCACTACATCCGCGGCGCCTCGTGGCCAACCATCCAGATAAGTGCTTGTAAGATCTATCCGCAAACCTTGGCCTCTGGACCCAGACCTACCGACGGGAGGCGGAACATTTGCCTAATGAAGCCTAGTGTTCTGAAGAGAAGAAGAGAAGAGAGAAGGAGAGATAGAGGTTCGGCGCCTTTATGGGGCAAACTGTTCCCTCTGAGGAACTGGGCTGTAGCTAAGACAAGAAATGATAAGTCGGATTGACTAAGTACGAATGCATGTAGGAAGACCCCTGAGTGCGGCTTTTATACTCAAGCTATTATGGTGGGGGGAGAGTGGAAAAGAGGTGACGTCAGATGACGTGTTCTTTCCCTTCCTCACCTCGTCCTTGTTGGTGATGACTCATGCCACTCTGGGTTTTCCTATACGTCACTTTATTGGAGAACTAACGAACATAAATGTATGACATTACAATTTGTTTTCTCACAACAAAACCATCAATTTATTGAACAAAACTTGTGATAATATTTCAGGATTGGTTCTGGTACGAATATCAAGCTGTCTCGAATAGCACAATTATACATCTTCGCTAATTTCTACCGCGTTCTTTGCCCGATTTTCTTGGTCCTCCGAGATTTCCTTTTATTGGCATCAAAGCGCCGTCTTCCAACCCAAGGCATCTCACCCTTCTCGTTCCTCGAATCCTCATGGAGACCGCCCTCACCACCGCCAGTTGCGTTTTCAGCCTTACCCAATGTTTAACCTGTGAAATTGACTGCCCACTTTTCTGAGAGTACCTCCGCCATCCTCTTGAGGAAGCAGGTATACATATTCTCTGTGCGGGGATCCGTCGCTTGCCACAACGAGGGGTGTGGATGTACCTCTGAGGTCTGCGTTTACTACCAATACGAGCTAGATTAATAAAATATTTACAATAGACGCATCATAATGGGACAGGGACGAAAATAAAACTATAATATAGGAATGTGTGACTTGAAAACAGGATGTTCGGTTCACAAACTGGCTTTTCTTGAAAGTCTTTTTTTTCAATCTCTGGACATATTTTTTTAGGTTTTTAAATTTGAACAGTTCTTTATTTAGGAAAAAACCCTGGTGTTTTGTCAATTATTGATCTGTTGAGGCACACTGAATTGAGCACTACGCACACTGTTTGAAAAGCTGCTTATTGCACATGCTCTGAAGCTTTGGAAGAACTTGAAATAAATAAATTGGAGAGGCACGCGATTACCCACTTGGAGTGAGGCCATTCGTACATTCGCAACAAAATATTATTTTGTTTTCGCCTCGTACTCTCAATCAGGGTACCGTCTTGGGAAACGTGGAAAGTTCTTCGCCTTTTTTTTTTTTTTTTTTTTTAAATTTGGCCGTCCGTACGCCGTACGCGGCACTTTCCCCACTTAGCGTTGACCGATTTTGATACAATTTGGTATGTAGGCTCCATTTGGGGTCTAGTTGTGTCCCGAAGATTTTGGTTGATGTACTCGTAAGTCACTTCTAAGGGTTCAAAAATTAATTTTGAAATTTTGAAAACGCCCTAACTCAAAAAATTTCGATATAAAGGTATTGTTTTTCCTTCAATTTAAGATTCTATAGAATTTTTAGAATTTTTTGAGACCACGCGGAGCTCTGTAGGACAAACCGTTCGCTCCCTACGAGAATTTAAGGGTTGGACGTACGATAAATCAGAAACACGAGTGTGAAACGCAAAAGAGGCCTAATCTCCGTTCAAATTTTAGCTGACCGAAATGCGATCGATGTTTTTCTTCATGTTGGATGGTTGGTGACTTTGCAGACGAGTGATCAATATAGAAAAATAATAAACCATTGTGTAATAATTTTCAGCATTTTAGAAGAGCATCGTCCTTTTCGACAGTTACTACCTTCTTTCGACTAAACGATTACAATCAACTCAAACTTTTAAAGTAGTTATTGTAGTTTTGCTGTAATAATGGTGTTTTTGTAAAGCTCTGAAAATTTAGAAAAAAGTATTTTCTCAAAAACGAGAACCTTGAACTTCATTTGTATGACCTGGTTGTAAATGTAGTTTAGTGGGAGAACATTATAAAGAGTTGCCAAATTAGGTAGGTTTCAAGTTGTTGCATTACGAAACAATATTTTTATGTGCATTTTTGTGAATCCAGCAGAGATCTTTCCTTCAAATAGAAAAACCTAAATTTACTGGCAAACGAAGTTGTGCTTGAGAGAAGCTACCAAAGCTGAAACAATTTTGCTGAAAAAGTGATCATGACGGGTCCTATAAATATTTGCAGTCGGATACCCTCCAATGGCAGCCTTATACCATCCACCCAACTTGGCAGACATTTTTCGCTCAGGTGTACTCGTGCGAAATATGAATGAATGAAGGCTGTGAGATGAAAATAGGTAGGAAGACTGGTGTATCTATTGCGGTCATCTCAATCAATAGGAGTCTTTATTCGGAATAGGAACAGCTTTCATGACTCGTTCCACAACAACTACTACTTTCTTGAGTTGGAACGTCTGTTCACCCGGTAAGTCACATGGATGGTACTTTATAAATATTTGAAATTATGAATTACTTAGGTACATAAAAATACATTTTTAAACTTTATGTTTAAATATTCTTTAAAACTAGTCGAAAGAACGAAGTAACTGTCGAAAAGGTCAATTCTCTTTCAAAATTTGTAAATCAGTAGGTTGCAGCGGAGTGGAGGAATCTAACTACTTCATATTGAGAGGTTTTAAAAAAAATCAATTTGGATGGTCGGGAATGAGAGTCACAGTCAGAAACGGCATTAAAGCACGTTGTAATAAAGTAAGCTTGGAATTTACCTTTCGGAACAAGGCTTTAATCGGCAAGAAACGCACATTACGAAATGAGATCGGAAATTGATATGAACTTCAGATGATACGAATATAACATGTTTAATATATTATGTTAAATAATAATTAGTTGATGGAGATGAGAACAATTAGATAGGTAATAATACTACATTCCTCCCCTCTTAGTTCAAGATGTAGTCCTTTAGGTATCCAGGGGGTTTGTGTTCACGGTTACTCCTCCTGAGTTCACGAGAAGGAACCTCTTGAGTGGATGAAGGGGATCTTGGTTGAATTGGTAAGTCTACCACGGGATCTTCAGTACCCAATGGTAGATGGGGTTCTTCAATAAGAGGCGTCTCTTCTGCTTGTTCTCCAGCAGGAGCCAAGTGCCTCGTCGAAACGTTGGTTTCTCGACCGTCAGGTAGCCGGACATGGGCGTAATCAGCATTTGCCTCCAATAAGTCCACTTCTTCTACAGCTGGGTCGAACTTGCTTCGCCTTTGAAATCTCCTGAGCAGTAGGGTAAAAGCACCAATTACTGACACTTTAAGAAAAATTTTGTGGTTTTTCAACAATTTCTCTCGTATTTATTTATCTATCCTCACAATTGAAACTTTTCCCCTTAGGCCAACATCAGTTTCTTCAATTTTGCTCATTAGAATTATGAAAACGACAAATCAATTCATTTATTTGCTTAAAATTTGGATGCATCTTTTCTCTCCTATTACCGACATGCATTCACCAGTTACTGACAGTGTGAGGAACCAATTACTGACACCCTGTATCAGGTTCAAATTATTTTTATTTCCAACTTTAAAATAGAAAAAGTAATTTACTTAGTACCTATATTTTGAAATCATAAAGCACAAGTTTTCGTGTTTTCAACCTTCTTTCTTGAATTTTTTGACAAGTTGAAGGCGAAATCAACCTTTCGAAGATGTCTTGTCTCGCGAGTAAACCAACAAATTTTCGTGTTTTCAACCTTCTTTCTCGAATTTTTCGACAAATTAGAGGCGAAATCAAGCTTTCGAAGATGCATAAATTCGAGACTGTTTTTTTAATGATAGAGAATAAGAATAGGAGGAAAGATACGAGTAGGTTCCTACCAGGGAGAGGGGTGTCAGTGACTGGATATGCTCAATGTTAGTATCTGGTGTGCGTACATCCCAAATACTGACACTCCCATAACTAGTTACTAACACCCCTGTTAGGATGTGGATCCCTTGCTTTTTTTCAAAAGGCGGGTAGCAACATCGTATTCTACGTAAAAACCCTAGTTAATTAGGCTTTGGAACTAAAGATTTCGGAAAACCCCAATTACTAACACAAGTGTCAGTAATTGGGTAAAGGCACGTTTCTGGGTAACCAAATCCTAACACTGAGGAAAAAATGTTATTTTATCAGTTATTTGCACTGGAATTGTGTATTCTTAGTAGCTAACATCAATACTGGAGCGGTAAAAAGTAAATTGAATGTAGAAACAAAGATGAAACGGTTATAATAGATGAAATTGCGACTCACCTCCTTAGCAAAACCGCTAACGATCGGACAGGAGGTGTTAGACTGATGATAAAACTTCATTCCCGAACCCCTTATCGTCAATGCCGACTAGATTTTGGCGAGAATCGGTAGAAAATAACTGTGACATTGATTTGGTGCCAAATTTGAATCCTTAGGTGACCAGGAACGCTTATTTTTCAAGGAAGAATGAGCATGAGTTAGTAATTGGGGTGGTGTTAGCAATTGGTTCCTTCACCCTACTGTTCCTGGTTGAAGAAGCCATATGGGTAGAGAGGTGCCACTAGATGATCGCCGTGGATGTTGGAACATACGTTCGTGAGGAGTAGTGTTGGTTGATGTACATAAAAGGGGACAATATGCTGTGTAGTGCATCATTGAGGACCAATTCCCAGTCTTTCGATTCTAGTAATAAATTGTAATAAATAAATTACAATAAATTGTAATAAAGTAAGCTAGGAATTTACCTTTCGGAACAAGGCTTTATTCGGCAAGAAACGCACTTTACGAAATGAGATCGGAAATTGATATGAACTTCAGATGATACGAACATATGTTAAATAATAATTAGTTGATTGAGATGAGAACAATTACATAGGTAATAATACTACACACGTGTCACCATCTCTTGTGATTTGGTGAAATTCTATCTACAATAAAATAAGAAAATTGCTAACAATAAGAAACAAGTATTTGAGAACGATTCTTTTTTTTAAATCGCTTTTCGGATTCTACGTACTTTGAAACGTAAATAACACATTTTGATGGGGGTTAAAATTGTTTTTCTTGGAAAGTTTCCATAGGTTCATTATTGAATATGATGAACCTAAACCAAATAATCTGGGGGTGTCTCGCCGCCAGTGGTATTTCTTCATGATGGTACGTTATTTATTGCGGATTGAAATCTGGGGGACACTCCGGATCGTCAATGTTACGATCATGGATCAAACCAGTGAAACACAGAATGTGTTTTTGGCATTTTATGTCTTTACTTCGGCAGATAGAATCGAAAAACGTTACTTTTGATGACGTCAAAAGTCGAGAAACTATTCGTAGATGTTTCCACGGGCATACTAGTATTTTGATCATTTCTGTAGCGGATAAAATCACGAACTTCTAAGCCGCACTGGGATAAGTTGATCTATTCTCCTCTCGAACGCCAGTGGTTACCATTAGGAGAATTACCTTCATTACATTAATAAGAAATTACCTCCAATGGTTAGATGTCTTCTCAAACTCTGCCGATGTGTGTAAATAACACCACAAAATTTACACTTCATCATTGTCTGACAAAATAAACATCAACATCATTAATTGGAAAGTTGCGACTAGAGAAGAATGATATGACAGGACTAGAGATGGGTTGCTCATTAAAGAACTGGCTCTTTGAGCCGACTCTTTCAGAAGAGCGAGTGAACCACGGGTCAGTAAAAATGAACCCCGGATCTTTTGAGCTCAGTGCTGGTAGTGTTCAGTGAAGATCGGTTTTTCAAAAGAGGGAGTGAACTGCGGATCAGTAAAATGATAAATGAATCGCGGTTCTTCGATCTTTGGATCTTTAGAGATCCAGTCAAAATAAATGAACGGCGGCTCTTCCATCTTCGTTTCTTTTGAGATCGGTAAAGTTCGGGATAATTCGGACTTCCCTTTTCTTCAGCTCACTGTTGCCAACCCATACAATAATTCAGAGGGAAAATACGATATAAATTTATCAAGTAATACAATTTTACGGAATTGTATCGTACCACCACTTATGCATTATTGTATTTTCGGTCGTAAACTTTACAGTATTTTTCCAGTGTTTTCTGTGACCCACTTTCTGATTCTTTCCGTTGTTTTTTCTCCCTGTTTAATTTTTACATCATGATTTTTTGTGCGGAGCTTTCTGATACAAGTTCAAAAGGCAAGCAAAAGCACGTCCTTTTCTTACCATTAGTGTCAATATTGAAGCTTACATACTTATTTCTTCGTTTCTCCTCTCTCTTCACCTTGGTTACCTTAATTTTCGTTGTAGAATAACATGATATAACATGAAAATGTTATACCTACTAAGAAATTTTTTTTTTTTTTTTTTAATTGTGGTTTTGTCATTAGAGGCATTAAAAAATGCAGATTTCATATAAATAAATAAATCTTTTACCAAAAAACTGTATTTACTGTCTTATTTATTCATTGCTTTAATCGTGTTCGTTGTTTGTTCGTTGTCTTACTTATTCATTGTTTTTCGTTAATTTTTTAAAGGATTTATTCAGCATCTTTATTGAACAACAGCGCTTTTTGGGTTATTATTTTCAATAATGAACCATTGGAATCGAGCAACAGAAATATTATTCCCTCCCGCCCTCAAAATTTGATGGTTTACGATTCAAGATAGTGTAGAATCCAATAATCGAATAAAATTTTCCGGGCAGAACTAAAATAAACCGTCGTGTAACAATTTGCAGCGTTTTTCATCTCTAGAATAAATTCGAGCTCAAAAGAGCCACTCATCCGTCGAAAAGATCCAGCTCTTTTCAATGACCTCAGAGCCGTTCTTCTTGGTGAACCGTTTTGCCCATCTCTAGACAGGACGGAGGAGATAAGCTCAGGTATTTGATAAAGAACGTGATAATGCGAAGCAGATGATTCAAGGGGAAAGCGCTGTAGAGGAGAACAGATGAAGTAATGCAGCTGGTGCGGGTTAGACGCTCGTCGTAAAATCGAACTTCAACTTCATTCAATTTGGAAATCGACCATATCAAATTCTTTGTTTGGTCATAACTTTACGAAGAGAAAAATATCAATTCCGTTATTCAGAAAGTTATTTTATTCACTTTTCAGTTTTGCTGGCAATCATCACAATATGCACAGCCATTGGAGCCTACTACTGGCTGACTGATCCTCACACGTCTGATGTGTCTTTTCCCCAAAGCCTTATCAACCACCCCTTCTTCACAACATCTAGCCTTATGCTACGTAAGTATTAATCACTATTAATTTCCAACTTTGTTAAAGTGGTCAATTAAGAGGAATTTTGGGTCTGAAAATCGTTTATTGGTATTTCTGAGTGAACTGTTTCATTAGGCGTAGTCCTATCATATCTCATTTTACATACTAATCATTGATGCAGATAGCTATTGAGAAAATCTTTTCTGTCTAATATCTGACAGAAGAAAGTAATGGTAAGGTGCACTGGCAACTTTTTAATCGCCGTTAACAAAATCGCCCGCGCACTGGCGACTAGTTGCCTTTCAGCTCAGTCTCACAATGGATTTCGTTGATACAGCTTGTGTTTCTGCACTCTTCCTTTGACGAATAAAACAAAAGGTGAAAAAGTTTTGGGTGCATCCAATTACATCAGTTCAAGACTTCTTGATGGGCAGTTCCATGAACTGTTTGATCGGCTGAGAGAACACCCGAATAAGTTCGCTAATTATTCTTAAATTAAATTAAACTCTTCACACAGCTCCAACTACAACTTTAAAAAAAAAATATTCTTATCAGAATGCTCTTTCAAACAAGTATTATAAATTGCTGGCCGCTTCTCAACATCTGAAATGAACTTTTCTACGTCCATCGTCAGTTTTTGGAAGCAAAAATTAACAAAAGTTGAGCAAATTGCAAATTAAACAAAAATACTTGAACGTGAACGGTTCGCAGCGATGGTTGACAGTGCGCGGGGACAGACTCAAACCTGCATAACCCATTCCAGAGGCAACAGTTTAGTTGCCTCCAAAATAGGTCGCGAGGCAATTATTTAGTTGCCGTGACTAAAAAGTTGCCAGTTCGCGGGCCGCATTCAACTCCTTGTGTTTCATTTCTATTTCACCAAAGCAACTTAATAGTTGCTAAACTGGACATTTTTGCCTGTCTGGAGGGTTTTGAGGAGCCCAGAACTGCAAGTTCGTTGTCTGGAGAAGGAGTCCAGAACTGTTTAGAACCAGTACAAGTGGTTCTGAGACATGTGCAGTAGACTTTTCACGCTTATCACACAAGATTACAGGAGAGTCTAGCCCCCAGAAAATGTTGTCGGGTTTCAGCGAACTACCATCCGTATCAGCTCGATGTGAGCGTGGTCAAGCGGCATTTCTGAAAAGTAGGCTTACCTTGGTTTTACCGCTCATTTCTAAGTTTGGTGGCTCTACTTCCCTGCCATTTTAAATTGCGAGGAAAAGGAACTTGTTACTGCATTTTTGTGTTTTGGAGTGATGAATCAAGCAGAATGCATTATTATAGTGGAGATAACTGCAAGTTTATAATCTTGGGATAACTGCAAGTTAGAGGAGTGACGGTAATGAGGTCGCGAGCGTGATCAGTAGGTAGCGCTGAAACCCGACAACACTTTCTGGGGGCTAGACTCTCCTCAAGATTACTGGTTGATAAGTCTCCCACCACCAGCGTGGATAACCAAGCTTCCACGAATGCCAAACGTGTTTCTGAACTGTAACATTCAAGTTCTTAAGGTGGGTTTACACGCTCAAGCCATTTGCACAAACCGGCTTGCACAAGCCAGTTTGCGCAAACTGAACTGAACAACGCGGTCGCGTTCACACGCTCAAGCCATTTGCACAAACCGGCTTGCACAAGCCAGTTTGCGCAAACTGAACTGAACAACGCGGTCGCGTTCACACGTTCAGTTGTGCTTGTGAAATTGTGTGGGACTCATTCAGTGGACTTTAATTTAAAAATTTTAAATTATTAAAAAAAAACCACAAATTTCGACATAGTTTTTATAATGGATGAGGAGGAGCTTATCCTGTGTGCGACGGCGGCGTGCTTAATAAAGAAAAAATTGGGCTCAAAGAGTTCCAAAGGTCGGAAATGTAGCAAGGATTGGTTGCTCAGGAGGGACAGCCTTTCCCATACCAATTTAATAGTGGAATTGAGAGGGGAACCAAATGATTTCCGGAATTATTTGAGAATGAACGAGGCGACATATGAGGAGGTGCTCAGCATGATCTCACCAATAATTGTGAAAAGTGACACCGTTATGAGACGAGCAATCACCCCCCATGAAAGGCTGTCAGCGACTTTGAGATTTTTGGCAACAGGAAGAAGTTTTGAAGATTTGAAATTTTCCACTTGCATCTCCAAGCCAGCCCTCAGCCAAATAATTCCTGAAACATGTGACGCTATTTACACGGCGATGAAGGACACTTTCCTGAAGGTAAGTAATACTGACATACTTACTAATGATGCTTTTTTTTTACTCTAAACAGTTATTGATCAATTTCTCATTGTTGGAATTTGTAAGTGGGAGGGGAGGAAAGAAAAAACACAGAGTTCAAAATATGTTTTATTTTTCTCAGCAATGACAAAAATATAATTGTGCGTGACAAAAATGACAAAAATATAATATCTGATGGCCAGGTAAATTATTGCGCTCCGTCGGTATAATCACGAAAGTTACTGAAGAACTGTCCCGCACTATGAGGGGTGGATGAGTGCGATATTTGTTGTTGCGTATTGGAGGAGAGAAGTGGAGGCTGGAAGGTGAGAGAGGGTTGAGCGGGCAATAATCCCTGCGTATGGTACATCGGATCACTGCTGAATGAAGGTTGGCGTGTGGGAATTTGCATGGAACAACCGCGGTGTAAATTCCCCAACTGTGCTTCATAAAATACGTCGTTTATAAGTTTTTCTGCATGTACAGCTTGTAGTGGATCGAGCTCCCTCAATTTGCATGCCCATGCTGCTCCAATGTTACCAAATTTATCAGGAACATGCGAAGGCTGTTGCAAACGTTTTCCTATCACATCCAACACTTCGTCGCATTTGTTCTTGGTCCCTCGAGAGGCTTTGGTTGGCCGTCCACTTATAGCTGACGAGCATGAAGATGGCGTACACGATCTAGGTGAAGCTGGTGCGGACGGTAAAAAGTTGCTGGGGGAACGTGGGGTGTCGGGAGATGTTTCATCCCCAAGGACCTGAAAAATAAAAGATACTTAGGAAAAATACTACTACTGCATAACAATGAGGTACACTATCATATATGTATATCTAATATCTAAAAATATATCTGTTTGTTTGTTTTCAGTTTCCCACCACTGCTTCTGAATGGAAGGCAATTTCAAGCGTTTTTGAAGATAAGTGGCAGTTTCCTCATTGCTTGGGAGCGATAGATGGAAAGCATGTGCAAATTGTTCCCCCTCCTGAAAGTGGCTCCTATTACTTCAACTATAAGAAGACCCACAGTATTGTTCTGATGGCTATAGCAAATGCTAACTACGAATTTATAATGTGTGACATTGGAACCAACGGCAGAGTATCTGATGGTGGAGTAATTGACAATACCGTTTTTATGAAAAAATTGCAAGAAAATAAATTGAATTTGCCTACTCCAGAACCAGTCGTTCAAGGTGGAAATCCAATGAATTACGTCTTTGTCGGAGACGAAGCTTTTGCTTTAAGGCCAGATTTTTTGAAACCGTACAATCAGAAAGAGCTTGATTATGAAAAAAGAATTTTCAATTATCGTTTGTCTAGGGCCAGAAGGATAATCGAAAATACGTTTGGAATATTAGCCAACCGCTTTAGAATTTTTCATACCGCTATAAATTTACAAGTAAATAGCATTGACAAAGTTGTTTTGGCTTGTTGTGCACTACATAATTTTTTGCGAAGGAAGTGTTCCGATACATACACTCCTTGTGATGTATTTGACGTTGAGAATACTAGCGACGGTTCAATTACACCTGGTTTAAGAACAGACTCTGACAGTCTCTTACATCTTCAGAAAGGCTACAACAGGAATCACACTGTTGAGGCAAAAGAAGTAAGAGAGCAATTTAAACTATACTTCAACAATTCTGGGAAAGTGGACTGGCAGGATGCAATGGTTTCCAATTTTTAATGGTGTCTAATTTCAACTGGGTCCTAGTTTATAGTTTCTAAATTGAAATCCATAAAATGTTAAATTTTTTTATTGTTAAAAGTTATTTTGCACTGTGGGTACCTATTAATAAATACATTATAATCTTATGGAAATGTATTCACATTGCTATAAATAAAATTAATTCACCTCGGTATCCTCAATATTTGATGTTGTCTGCCTTGGAATTTCCTGGTCCTTTAAAAAATGCAGCAGTTCATAGTACCATAAATGAGGTACATAAACATCGTCTTCTCCAGTACCTGACATCAAATAAATATTTATTGTACATGGAACCAGGTTCGTTCATCAAATCATTTGGATATGTCACCAAACTAAACTTGCAACCAACAAAGTAATACATAGTAGTGATCAGCAATACTGATTTCTTACCTGATTTTTCGGATTGTATAACTTTCTTCAACTCTTTTCGGTAGGAAGTTCGCAAGGAATTAATCTTCTTCACGACGCTATCCCTGTTGGCTTGGGGGTCCACGAATCGCATTTTTTCGACTAAAGGCTGGACCCCACATGCCCGAGCCGAACCCGCACCGAGCCCGACCCGCGACACGGCCGTGTGTACGTTACGGAGTAGGGAGGCCTCACATTTCCGAGTCAGGACCGAGCGCGGTCAGTCACGATTTGAAGCTCAAGTCGTAATGTTGGCGAATTGTAAAAACAGTTGCGGAAGCTTTGTTTTGTGATGTACCTACAACGAAATCGAGGATGTAATAACTTATGTTTGCCAGGGGAGGGGTGGAGGAGGGCCACTTTGGCCATAATCCCTTCCTGGTTTTGTAAACAAATTCGTGCAATCAATCAATCATTTTTGTGCCAAATTTTAGGGAGCTCAGGAACAGCCTCTCTGGCTCTCATACCCTCTAACTCATTATTAGCAAAAATTCAGTTGTTGAGATGTCCAGCATTCCATGACATTTTCATTAGTGCGTTGTTGTCACGAATACGATTTTAGAACTTTCAGTGGCGCGGGTCGATAGTTGAAATCCAATGTATGTATAGGATTTTCAAGTATAATTCGGAATTTTTCAGACCAATTTTTCTAAATTTCTAAACCATTTTCAGAATTTTTCATACCATATTCAGAATTGTCCAATCCAGTTTCAGAACTTTCCAATTCAATTTCAGAACTTTTCAAGTCAAATACAAAATTTTCCAAGTGCAATTCAGATTTTTCCAAAACAATTTCAGAATTTTCCATTTCAATTTCAGAATGTGATCAATGTTTGTGTGCGGTAATACCTATATAGCATTTCCAAGTCAAATTAATCCTTTTCCAAACCAAATTAATCCTTTTACAAACGAAATCAATCTTTTTCCAAACCAAATTAATCTTTTTCCAATCGAAACTAATCCTTTTCCAAACCAAATTAATCCTTTTCGAATCGAAATTAATCCTTTTCCGCGATTGCGAACCTCCTCAATTAACTTTTCCAGGTCCATTGCTATCCGAGGCACGTCCGTGCAAAACTAAACAAAAGTAGTTTGAGACGGTGCGGGCTCGTGTCGGAGGGACGGTGCGGAAGAGTGGGGACTTCCCCGTAAGATTTCCCATGATTACTTCCTATCCGTGTGTCGTCCGTCACTCGGACGTCGCACGGTGCGGACTCGGCTCGGGCATGTGGGGTCCAGCCTTAAAACGTCGTACGCGTGTGATTTCACATTGCGGTCACTGTATTCCTTCGACTTAACTTTCCACAAACAAGGAAAAGACTTGTACACCTCGATGAATTCACAGAGAAATTCTCTTTCTTTCTGCATCGCAGAACGATCGCTAGATGCTCCAGAGTGATATGGGGTTGGAATAATGTGATTCACACACTTGAAGAGAAGGAATGCGCCGGCGCGAGATCGTGGGTAGGCTTGAACTGCGTTCACACGCTCAAATTTCACTCATGCCAAGCTCCAACCTCAAGCCGAATTTCTGTCCGAGACAGACTTCGCACAAGCCAAATTTTTTGGCTTGCGCAAGCCAAATGGCTTGCGCAAACAGCGTTTACATGCAACGATATAACTGTGCAAACTGGCTTGTGCAAGCCGATTTGCGCAAATGGCATGAGCGTGTAAACCGGCCTTTATGAAATAGGAGTTCCAGGGGGCGAAAATCCTAGATGCTTGAGATATCTAGACATGAATCAGCTGAGTGAGCTCCGGAGCTAATTTCTTTGCTATTGAATCCGCGAAGCCAAAATTTGAAATGGAATTTGACTTACCTACCACTAATGGGGTATTTCAGTCAATTTTTTTTTTTTCCATAGAGCATGGGTCAGGAATAACAGTAATTGGGTCTGTTCGTCAAGAAAATGTTTAGAAGAAATTGGGGAAGCTAATGAATTTGAAGATTTGAATGATGTGACGTAGTAAGTTGCTGACCTTGGATCGAGACATTCCACTAATCCTGTGTGGTCTCGAACGCCTCGTGGCCTTGGATACTACAAAATACTACACACACGCGCCCACAGCGTAGTGTGTGCGTTCATGGAGGCCCGCCTTTTTTTCAAACGTGTGATCTCTTTATTTAAATTTTCTACCACATGTTGTAGTATCAATGGTCAAAAAGTTGGAGTATAGAGGTTTTCAAAGGTGCTGAATCCAAATTTGAGATCAAAAACCTGAATTTCCGACCCACCGAAATACCTTATTTAAAACAAACTTCATTGTTGTCTTGGAAAGTGGGACGGTCAGCAAGTAGATCCCTTATTCCGTCACTACCTACCAACTGGATCCGTCATACTCAATTTCTCCCATAGATAATTGGGAAAAAATGTGTTAAAAAAATACATGATTAATATTAAAACAGGTGAAAAACACTGGTTTTTGGCTCTGTTCATTACGGAAAAATGTATGGAGGCAGTTCTTTGTTACTGTCCTTTACCAGAACTATGGCTGTTTTAATCGATATTACTGTCAAAAGCCACAAGATGGCATCATAAGCTGGAAATTAACCAGATGCCACAATCGTTTCAATCATGTACAGTAATCAGTAGATCTGGGATCGATATGCTCGATCAAATCTCCAGATATGCTCGAAAACCATGTGTTTTATGCTCGATAGATATGTTCGAAAAACTCATTATATGCTCGATAGATTGTGTTCCAAAAACCCATTATATGCGTTTAAATACGCAGAATATGCTCGAAAAACACCGTTAAAAACTATAGAAAGGAAAATGAAACGAAAAAACCAATAAGTTCGAGCTTTATTCTATAATTGCATGTGTTTCATAGATATGTTCGCACAAAATTTTCAAGAAGAATTCATATGAGAATTTTCTTATTAAAGATACAGTTTAAAAGTTAATTTACAAAATGATCATTAAAGAATTTTGTCTATATTTTCAGTTGTCAATGATTTTCTCAAATCAGGGCTGAGTGCCCACTTGTGGCTCTATGTTGGGAAAATGGAAAACCCTTCGAAATCTTGATATACTTAGGTAAATACGCATAAGCGCGAAAAATACATCGAATGCACAAAAATAAAGCATTGTTGAATTCTTAGACTTATCTCCACTTACCTAGTAGGTAGGTACCGTATCCCACACATACGACTTACTTGAAATTTCATCTGTTTGACCCTTAAGTATTTAAGAAGGTAGGTGAAATCAAAAAAACTTACCTCTTTTTCAGATGTATTTCATTCTTCCGAGTTTTGCCTTCTTTTGACATTTGTAAACCTCCCCCCTCAAAGATTTTTACAGGAAGGATACCTTAATAAATTAAGTGTATTTATTTATGATATATTAATAAAATAAATTTAAACTTAGGTACCTACGTACAGTTTAGTGGTATTTTGGTAGGTACACTGGAAAAATTTTCCATCAGTGGAAAACGAGTCAGGGTCTTCCCTCGCACATCTTCGGAGTCGCATTCTAATCCGGAAGAGGTCAATTAGGGTGTAGGAATGACCTCACTAAAGGTTTACTAACTGCTGTTCTATTATTCACACCAGACATTCTAGTTTTCGAACTTTATGGATGGTCAGGGCCCGAATTCGGTAAAGGAATTCGAAGAAAAACAAACTATTTACACGAAAACCACAAGAATATGCATTTATATGCTTCTATTCCGAAAACCGTGGTTTTATGCATTTATATGCTCGGTAAATTTAAATGAGGAATTTCACCGATTTCTGTTTGCATTTTTCCTGAATAGTTAATGGTGTGGGATAGATGAAAATCGGGCTGATTTCGGAAAATAAATCTCCTGTTATTTTTGGGAGACAATCAAAATTTTTGATTTCAAAACTAACCGGGAAAACGGACGTGAAGCGGGAACGCTCGCTGATTGGGCTGTTCGGATCGCCGTCTCCTCCCAGTGTTGCCCATTGGGACGACGAAATCGTGTTTTCTAAGAGAAAAGTTATCAAACAAAAACAGAGGAAACCTAATTTTCCCCATCTCGCTTTTTCTATTTTTTGACATTTTATGTCTTTACTATGGCACATAAATGAAAAATCGTCACGCGGGCATTGTAACGGGGCACTGTCACGAGGGGAGCGTCACGCGGAAATTTTCTGATGATTTTCACGTACAACCAATCGTTCCTAGGGAAAACTAACTTCCTCATTTTCCACCCCACAAAAATCGTTCACCACTCATTGGAAAGCTCTCAATTTATTAATCATGGTACACGGTCCCTAATATGAATGCACCTGTACGGAAAGCTGAATTATGCGCATGAATTATGCGCACTCACATACGAGTATGATGTGAGCAACAAATGAGATGTCAACATGATCGTGAGAGGAAAATAGGTATCTTCATCCAACAGCGTTACGGAGGCAGGGCAATGGAGAATGTTGAAGGCGCCTGAGTGGTCACTGATCAGCTGAGTGAGCTCCAAGGCCATTTCCTCTCCTGTTGAGCGCAGGAAGCTGACATTTGAGAGGCAGGGTCAATGGAGAATGCTGAAGGCGCCTGAGTGGTCACTGATCAGCTGAGTGAGCTCCAAGGCCATTTCCTCTCCTGTTGAACGTAGGAAGCTGACATTTGAGAGGCAGGGTCAATGGAGAATGCTGAAGGCGCCTGAGTGGTCACTGATCAGCTGAGTGAGCTCCAAGGCCATTTCCTCTCCTGTTGAACGTAGGAAGCTGACATTTGAGAGGCAGGGTCAATGGAGAATGCTGAAGGCGCCTGAGTGGTCACTGATCAGCTGAGTGAGCTCCAAGGCCATTTCCTCTCCTGTTGAGCGCAGGAAGCTGACATTTGAGAGGCAGGGTCAATGGAGAATGCTGAAGGCGCCTGAGTGGTCACTGATCAGCTGAGTGAGCTCCAAGGCCATTTCCTCTCCTGTTGAGCGCAGGAAGCTGACATTTGAGAGGCAGGGTCAATGGAGAATGCTGAAGGCGCCTGAGTGGTCACTGATCAGCTGAGTGAGCTCCAAGGCCATTTCCTCTCCTGTTGAACGTAGGAAGCTGACATTTGAGAGGCAGGGTCAATGGAGAATGCTGAAGGCGCCTGAGTGGTCACTGATCAGCTGAGTGAGCTCCAAGGCCATTTCCTCTCCTGTTGAACGTAGGAAGCTGACATTTGAGAGGCAGGGTCAATGGAGAATGCTGAAGGCGCCTGAGTGGTCACTGATCAGCTGAGTGAGCTCCAAGGCCATTTCCTCTCCTGTTGAACGCAGGAAGCTGACATTTGAGAGGCAGGGTCAATGGAGAATGCTGAAGGCGCCTGAGTGGTCACTGATCAGCTGAGTGAGCTCCAAGGCCATTTCCTCTCCTGTTGAACGTAGGAAGCTGACATTTGAGAGGCAGGGTCAATGGAGAATGCTGAAGGCGCCTGATTGTGCACTGATCACCTGAGTGAGCTCCAAAGCCCTTTTCTCTCCTGTTGAACGCAGGAAGCTACATTCGATTCATTTAAATTGCCCAATCGTATTACGTAAAACATTCCGTTGTGCGTGGCCAACAAGCTGCGGCATGAGCGTGATTGTTTAAATGAATGTTTACGTACATTACATCGCAACCATCAACGAGCACAATCAAATTTCCACAAACAAAAGTACAATACGAGGTTTTATATGAAGGGGAAAGGGGGCGCAAAGACATAAAATGTCTCTCGTGGTTGCGTACTTGTACGAAAGCTGTATCCACCGTTTGTGTTTTAAATGATTCGTGACATGTCTCACACCTACAAGACTGACTACGCTCTTTCTAAGGCTTTTTCAAAAAGTTTTCTTCAGTTTTTCGATTTCGAACTTTACTGTTTCATGAAATTTTGCTTCTGGGGACTATGGATTTCTCTATCTCAGCGCTTCAAGCGGCCATAAATGAACTATTCCAGCATGACGTCATTTTCCCGGTTTTTTAAACATTAGTATTTTCTACACTGTTTTGTTTATTCGTAAATTAGGAAGTTTGGGCTGAAAGTTTGCCTTAGGGGGTTTTTAGAGGTGCTGAATCCGATTTTGGGGTCAAAAATAGGAAATTCCGACATGGTGAAATTCCTCATTATGTTGGTCCCAGAGAAGTGAAAATACTACTAAAAGGCATCTTTCAGTGTGTACGATCCAGGAAAAAAATATGCAAATATGCTCGGATCCTAGTAATCAGTATAATACGGAAGCTTGTAACTTTTTTATTATTGCAGTCCTGAGGAAGATTTGCTCTCTGGTCTGGTTCCTTGAAGGGAAAACCTAATTATAACGTTAGATTGGAAAATTCCGTTCAACCTGCAAATTTTATTGGCAACAGTTCTTTTTCTTTCAGTTATCCTCTTCATGACGGGGATCCACAAAAAAGTCATAGCTCCATCAATCATCACGGCGAGGACGCGGCTGGTCCTGACTGACTTCAACATGTCCTGCGACGATACTGGAAAACTCATTCTAAAGCCTCGACCGACTATGCAGCAAGTCTCCACGTCGTGACCAAACGCGCCACCCGCCATGCAGCGGGACCCTACTTAGGACCGCAACCTGCCGCCATCTTCTCCCTATTCACATTCACCCGTTTCCTTCTGTTTCCGACGTGTTCATTTCCTTCGACGTGACGATGAAGATGATATGTTAAACTAATTCTACATTGTCTAATGAAAATAGTGGACTATTATTCAAGAACGAATTCACGCCGCCATATCAAAGTGTTCCATATGTACACCGAGTGAAAAGTTTTCCTACCATTCCCCTCCTGTGGAGGGCTGTCAACCAACCTTGACCGTATGATATTAGGAAACACACTTTATGACAGAAAATGTCTGTTTTAAATGTACCTATGTAAATTCTTGTAAATACAAAATCCCAAAATCGTGCACGGTTTCGCCTTTGAGGTCTCCCGCAGTCACTAATATGAAGAAACTTGGGAATCTGTATTGTAGATTAGATACTTGGTTAGATGTAAAAACTTGGTTACTGACTGGTTGGTAGGTTGAGGAGAGCAAGGTACATTCGACCATTTTATATTGTTTCTGCGCTTTATGACATGTTTCATATCTCTAGGATGGCGAATTCAGTTTTTGCAGGACCGTGACCAGGATGGGATACACGAGCAGGGCTTATACATTACATGGGGTTTGTTCGTAGTGCAGTCTTGAACTTATCTAGAACTGGAGGAGTTCTGAAAAATGGCCGCCCAGAATTTCGAACCGTGTTGTCGGATTTTTCTACACTGCAAAATTTGCATTTAATGCTTCCATGATTTGGAACTGCTGTACCTAACATTCTCCTTCACTGCAGAACGCTCCATATTGTTATATAGTTGTTTATTATTTTTCTGTAATTTAGATCATTTGCTTGCAGCAAACACTGCTTTGCCAATTTCAGTACCTACCAACCATATTTCCGTGTGAACTTCATCGTCAAGTTTATTTTGTAACAGAAAGGTCCTACCAGCAAAGCATTGTTTATTGGTTGTTGGTACCTAGGAAATTACAACACTGAGTGACATTAAAAAAGAAATGAACAATAGAACAGCTGAAAATTGAATGGAAAGGCTGTCAAGGGAGAATCTGGCTCTCCATCTGTCGGACGCGCGACTGCTGTGCCCCTAACGAGAATATAAAGAACTCTGTCATCTTGCTCACCACGAGGGGTTTGTTATCATCGTATAATGTTATCAAGCGTCATTTGCACGTGTAAGCAGTTGAAACACACCAAAGTTGCGAGCTTTTTCCAAGTTTCTGTCTAAGTCTGTATAGGTAATGAAAATTTTGCTTCAAATTCGGTTTTATTCCCATTTATTTCAAGTCAAGGATAAATATGACAATTGCATTTTTCACTGTGTGCACGATTAATTGACATGGTTCAACGACCAAAGTACCATATTTTTTAATGGTAGGTACCTTCTAATTCTGACTTTAAGGTTAAGTAACCTATTTACTCACATTAGTATTGAAAGTAAATATGAATTTATTCTGAATTCAAGTTTCCTGCCGCTATAAATGTGGTTGTGGGTTGAGATTTAAAGCAATAATTTTCCGAAGGACAGAAGCAAGGGTGTTCCCGTATTTTCTAATGGAAAGAAGGCTAAAGAAGAGTTCATAACAGCAAAATTGTATTCCTGAACCCTCCATCATAAGTGTTCTATCACCGTAAGTTCTGAGTCAAATGGGGTATTTCGGTGGGTCGGAAATTCAGGTTTTTGACCTCAAATTTGGATTCAGCACCCTTGAAAACCTCTATACTCCAACTTTTAGCCCAATGATACTATAGCATGTGGTAAAAAAATGAATTAAAGAGGTCACACGTTTGAAAAAAAGGCGGGCCTCCATGAACGCACACAAACTATGCCACACGCTTGTGTGAGTAGTATTTTGTAGTATCCAAGAGATTCTCATTGGATAGCGTTACTTCATGGTTCAATCGTTAGCATTACCTACGTCTGCCATCTGTGATTGGTTGTTTTCTGTTCGCTTCGTTTATGGTTTCGACTTATCATATTTTCAGCTAATGTAACGCCCATGATTTATTTTCTTTCCTTCGTTTTAAATATGACGGAAAATAGTGGAAGATCAACGTTCTGGAGCCTCAATTTGAACCTGCTACCAGTGAGAACATTCCAATCTCTTCTCTGTGCATGGATACTTTTTTCAAAGACAGTTTTAGCTAGCTACGTCACACCATTCAAATCTTCAACTTTCCTTAGCTTCTCTGATTTTTTAAAAACATTTTCTCGACGAACAGACCCGATTGCCGTTATTCCTGAGCCATAGGTACTCTTTTGAAAATTTTTTTTTTTCAAAATTGACTGAAATACCCCATTGACATCAATAATTTATTGTTTTTCCCAGCTGCTTCCGGCGAAGTCAGCTCAGGATAAATTTTCGACCGACCATAATAAGTAATCCAGGCGACAGACACGGATTTCGACGGTAAGGTAGTTGATGAAAGTTTCTTACTAGAACTAGTAAGTTTTCTTACTAGTCGTGTATCTGCCAGATCTGAGGCCAAACTCTCCCAGCTATTTCCTTCAAGAAACATTCTTTAGCGATTCCCACTACAGTTTTTTAATATTTATTTCTAGTTCAAGGTGGGTTCACCAGGACTCGGTTGAGGCGGCAATGCGATTGACGCTTTGGGGCATTTGATTGGCTGTGCCTCAACGCGTCACAATATATGAATTTTTAAAACGCGACAGTCCACTCCAAAAGTACTTTGACAGCAAAGGCGCTGCCAATCAAATGCTCCAACGAGTCAACTGCATCAACCGCGCTCATGTGAATCCATCCTCTGGGTGGTCTCATTCCATTCTAAAAATTCATTTCTATTTATTTTTATATTCGTGAAAAAACACCTTTACACCGGTAGTTTTCAAGCAAGGACAAGGTAACTAAGGACGAATGGAAGGAAAAATTTGTGTGTTCGATTTACGGACTGTACATACCTTGAAACGTAAATCATTATATTTTGATGGTTGGGGAGGGTAATTTTTTTTCTTGCTCGATTCCAAAGGTTTTTTTTAAAATAATTAATATTTACCTAACTGTTTTTTTGAAAACTGTGATGGTTGGTAAGATTAAGGTTTCAAATTGAAGTTAATCTCTTCAAATTCCTCTCTGCTTTTTCTAAAATGAGTTATATTGCAAGTGCAAAACCTACTCAAACACGGCCTTAACCCTTAACTTGGCAAGGATAATTCAGATCGACCAATCCTTCTAATTTTTATTGATGCCAAATACGATAACAAACAAGGGGAAAGTTATGGCTTAAAAACAAAAATAATGGCCTTGGGCAAACGAAATCGTTAATTTTACTGATGAGTAGTCTTAAAGCTACATTGCCAAGATATCATTAGATCGAACCATTATATGGATGTTGCTTTAAAGATACTGTGCCAAGATACTGATGCTTAGGTTACATTTAACCTTATCCTTCCATACTCGATATAATGATAAATTAGGTTGAAGAAAAACCATTCCCACACAAATTAACAATAAATTAAGGTAATTTAACGAGATTTGTCTCCGAATTTGAACCATCAGAACAAGCTCATTCGAGAAGTTTCTTCCAGAAAGGAACAAGAAATTAAGGTAATTTCGCAAGTTTTGTCTTCAAATATCCGTAATTGAACCATCAAAACGTTTCGGGATTTTTTGATCGACGTAGGAAGACTGATGTTGCTTCAAAGCTACATCCTTAAGTTAAAGGTTAAAAATTTCATTTTATTAAAAAATTATTTATTTTGAATTGTTGCATAACAGCAGTTTATTCCAACTACAAAGCTCAAGTTGATATCCAACTGTTGCAAATTCAATCTACATCATAAAGTTGCGGACGCGTAAAGCACTGTACGAACGAAGCTATGGTTTTTCTCTTTCAACTCATTCGTTGCTACGGAAATTCATAATTCGTACAAAAATTGTACACCACTCGTTAGAACCGTGTGATTTTATTGACCATTTGGTGTTCACCTCTCCCCGCAGCTTAGATGTGCACGATGAAAAATATGGGGCAAACAAAGTAGTCAGATATATTGAGATTTAATACAAAATTTTGAAACTAGAGTTCGTCCGAAACTGTCATGGCTAATTGTTTCTCACCATAAGCTGTTGCTCCAAAATGGAATTATTCTCCCATCAGGAACATCAACTACAGGTATCTTAATTTGAAGTAAAACTTATTGTTAGGACAGGTTTCCAATTGATAGGTAAGTTCCCATGAATGGCGGACCATCATCAGATCATCGAACACCAAATGAGAAGAACAGGATGCAACAGTCAAGTTTTCCTTTAAATCCTACCATGTTCGTTATCAAGTTTATTTTGACAAGAATGCAAGAGTTTTGGATGCATATCCATGATAAAATTTGATTGGTGACAAAGCTCTTTCGAAGGAGAGTCTAGCCCCCAGAAAGTATTGTCGGGTTTCAGCGCTACCTACCACCACTTCAGCGAACTATTATCCTTTTTCAGCTCGATGTGAGCGTGGTCAAGCGGCATTTTTGAAAAGTAGGCTTACCTCGATTTTATCACCTCGGTTTTACCACTCTCTAATTTCTAAGTTTGGCGGCTTTACCTCCCTACCTTTTTAAATTGTGAGGAAAAGGAACTTGATATTGCATTTTTGGGTTGTTTTCAATTGTTGTGTTGTTCTTCTTTGCTACATTGTAATCTTGGGATAACTGCAAGTTAGATGAGCGACGGTAATGCAGTCGAGAGCGTGATCACCTGATAAGATATCAGAAATGGTACCTAGTTCGTTGAAGTGGCGGTAGGTAGCGCTGAAACCTGACAACACTTTCTGGGGGCTAGACTCTCCTCTCTTTCGAAGGAAAAGATGGCATCATATCAGTTAAAATTTGAATGGAGATTTGGCTTACTTCCGTCTGTGAACATTCATTTGCGATTCACTCGTGCTTCTGTTCCATTACTCTTCCTGCACTTGAGACTCCCTAGTCTAAGCTATGGGTGGTCTCATTTGATTCCAAAAATTGAATTCTACCTATTTGAAATTCATGAAAGAACAATACCTTTAAATCGACATTTTGGGGATACAGCATTATTCGAAAATTTCAATCAATAGGGTGTGCGCCTTGGTAGGAAAAACTGCTTATTGTTATTTTTAATCTAAGGTAGACCTCATTCTGAGAATTTTGGTACCAACCGCGACCTTCTAGCGTGTGTAAATCTTTTCCTATGAATTTTTAAAGTTTTGACTGTTTATGACGTCACAGTGGGCTGGGGAGTCCCGCTCAGGCGAGAGGGGCGCGTGACGTCATAAACGGTCGAAACTTTGAAAAATCATGGAAACAGATCTACTCACGCTAGAAGGTCGCGGTTGGTGCCAAAATTCTCAGGATGTAGTCTACTTTCGATTAAAAATTTTAAAAATCAAGGCGCACCCCCCATTATGCCCATAAACCAAAAATAAAGTCAGTCCAAGGAAATTGCCGTCCACGGCATTTTTTTCGGATTCTGTATATCGTGAAACGTAAACCATCATGTTTTTTCGCTCGGGGAAGGGGGGGGGGGGTAAAATTTCTTTCTTGCTCGATTCCAAAGGTGAAAATTTGAAAATAAACCAATAATAATTTGTGTTTATTATCAACATTGGTATATTTTTATATGGGATTTCTACGGAAATAGGTTTTTACTCCTTCTAACCGTGAAAATAAACAAAATCAAAGGGGGTTAATTTTATAATGATTTGGGTATCTAGGTACTTGTTTATTCGATCTTTTGTAAACTGCCATTTCTTCCCTTTAAATGGAGAAAAAAAATCAGGAATCTTTCAGAACGTTCCAAGACGAATTTCAGTGAAGAAATTCTTCAAAAATGCCCATTTTAAACTTTTTGAGATTACTTACTGTATTTTTTTTTAAATACTTTTTGCTAAAATGACAAATTATTGAGCAGTCAAAAAATATTCGTTGGTACTTAGATAATATTAGGCAGAGATGGGCGAATTCTCATTCATAAATAAGATTATGAATACAAATCATATCTGCGATTTTATGATTATGAATACGAATACAATCGTATTCACACTTTGAATACGATTTTCCCCCGTATTCGTATTTTGAATACGATTTCATACTTATATATATATTTTTTTATGATTTCCCTAAAAATCGATTTTTTTAAAAAACGATTTTCCCTGAAAATCAGACTTTTCAAAACGATTTTCTCCCGAACTCTCGACATATTTATGACCTAACATTGTCAAAATAATTAATCAAAATTCGAAACGCTCACAAATTCTTATAGGATTTTTTACGCAGAATCGAATGAGACCAACCCCAGGTCGCTACGACCAACCGAATAGAAAGTACGAAGACATTTCCGCTGAAAATCGTTTTTTTTTCAACAATTTGCACTGAAAATCATTGAAAAAATTATGATTTTTACCGGAAAATTCGTCGCACTTTCTATTCAGTTGGTCGTAGCGACCTGGGGTTGGTCTCATTCGATTCTGCGTAAAAAATCCTATAATAATTTGTGAGCGTTTCGAATTTTGATTGATTATTTTGACGATGTTAGGTCATTGTCTTATAGTGTCCTATGTCGAGAGTTCGGGAGATAATCATAAAAAAAAGTATGATTTTCAGGGAAAATCATTTTAAAAATTTCAATTTTTAGGGAAATCATAGAAAAAACTATAAAAATGCATTCAAAATACGAATACGGGGGAAAATCGTATTTAAAATGTGAATACGATTGTATTATTATATATATATTGTATATACGATTGTATATATTATATATATTGTATTATTATATTATATAGGTATAAATACCTGTATTCGTATTCATAATCATCAAATCGTAGATATGATTTGTATTCATAATCGTATTTATGGATAAGAATTCGTCCTTCTCTGATATTAGGACCTATTTAGGGAGGTACCAGTTTTTTTCTCAGGAATTCGTTTCTATGGGAGAAGGTTTCCTGCTCTACCTAGTGCAATAAACCAAAACAACGATAGATCTTGGCTGGTGTAATTTTAAAATGATTTTGGCGTTTAGGTGCCTACTTGTCAAAAACGTAATTTTGGTAGTTGTCATTTCTTCCGCGTGGGCGCTAGCTGCCGCCGTCAGTGTTGACGTCGAGAAACCCCCTCATCGGATTCTAAACGAAACTGTAACTTTTATCAATTCCGCTCAAATACAAACATGTAATATTCCTGAACCAAAATTGGGGCATGTTCGTTGATGAGCTCACAACCATGTAGGTATATTTTGTGTAATGAAGTACTTTCTCGTGTTAACTTTCTATTTGAAGCAGAACCTTTCAAAAGTAAACTTCCTTTTCTTGTGTTGTAACCGTGAGTGGATGCTAGCATTGAAAATAGTGCGTTTCTCGTGTGAACGTATTTACAGTGCAATGGAGTTGTTGTGGTTCTATAAATAGACCATTGACCATAGACTATAAATAGGAGTTTATTGTTCCTACCAATCCACTCAGTACAAATTAGTTTCTGTGTTTTGGAAACTTGACGAATAAACAGTTAGGATGGAATAGCTGTTTTGAATTCGAGCGGGAACATAATTTTTACAGTTCTGGTTAGCGTTATAAATTTTCGAACAACCATGACTTTGTATTTAACCCGGGAGGTGCACTCGAACTGTTGGAAGAAACCGGTCCGCTGTTTGTTGTACCGTTACGCAGATCGCTGGAAGGAAAACCGTGTCAGTAGTGTCTCAGTCAAGTCCCGGTGCGTTTCCCATCTCTCCGGACGTTCTCCTGTCTCGTTCCCTTCTGTCGTCAAGCCGCGATTTCCTCTCCAGCTCGCCCGTCCGTTGGAAGTCGGTCAGTTTCGCACCCTCGGAGTCGCCAGTCTTCAGACAGAAATGCCGGAGAAAAAACAGTTCGAACGACTCCCCAAAAACGTGGCTCCCGTCCACTACGAGCTCTTTCTCAAGCCCAACCTCAAAAACGCCACTTTCGAGGGCCGAGAGAACATCCAGATCGAGGTGAGTTCAGGGGCCTTCACGTTAGACCTCTCTAGCTGGTAGAACGCTCGTCTGTCAAATGAGTGTGTACACGTCATCGGTCGATGACGGAATGATTGATGCAGCTCCTTATTTGGAGTTCCCGTAATTAATCATTTCTCCCCTCTCTCCACCTCATGCTCAGCACAAAACCCACCCGTGTACAGGTTAGGTTGTGCATGTTGGTCACGGGCTTGGGTAGGAAATCGGCCGCTTTCGTGAATATTTTTTTAAATGCATCAATCAATAGATCTCGGTAAGAGCTTTCCGAAAAGGTGTCATATGTGGGGGATTGTATTGGCAGAACGGGGTAATGAAGTTCAAGCCATGACGTCACCAGCCTCACATCTCTTTGCATTATCAGGAACTGGGGAAGGAGGGGTGGGGGAATCTCAGTACTCGAAAATTGTACCAAAAACTTGTGACTTCGCTGGTCGCTCAAATCTTTTCGGCCTATTTCTTACCTACTAAGCGAAACTAAATTATTCAGCAGAAAGAACGTCTGAAAACGCTCTAAATTTCAGGGTGTCCAGAGACCGGGAAAACCATGAATACATAGGAAATTTTACTATCAGGAACTGTGGAAGGAGGGGTGGGGGAATCTCAGTACTCGAAAATTGTACCAAAAACTTGTGACTTCGCTGGTCGCTCAAATCTTTTCGGCCTATTTCTTACCTACTAAGCGAAACTAAATTATTCAGCAGAAAGAACGTCTGAAAACGCTCTAAATTTCAGGGTGTCCAGAGACCGGGAAAACCATGAATACATAGGAAATTTTACTATCAGGAACTGTGGAAGGAGGGGTGGGGGAATCTCAGTACTCGAAAATTGTACCAAAAACTTGTGACTTCGCTGGTCGCTCAAATCTTTTCGGCCTATTACCTACCTACGTAATGAGCGAAACTAAATTATTCAGCAGAAAGAACGTCTGAAAACGCTCTAAATTTCAGGGTGTCCAGAGACCGGGAAAACCATGAATACATAGGGAATTTTACTATCAGGAACTGTGGAAGGAGGGGTGGGGGAATCTCAGTACTCGAAAATTGTACCAAAAACTTGTGACTTCGCTGGTCGCTCAAATCTTTTCGGCCTATTACCTACCTACGTAATGAGCGAAACTAAATTATTCAGCAGAAAGAACGTCTGAAAACGCTCTAAATTTCAGGGTGTCCAGCGACCGGGAAAACCATGAATACATAGGGAATTTTACTATCAGGAACTTTGGAAGGAGGAGGGGGGGGGTCTCAGTACTTGAAAATTGTACCAAAAACTTGTGACTTCGCTGGTCGCTCAAATCTTTCCGGCCTATTACCTACCTACTGAGCGAAACTAAATTATTCAGCAGAAAGAACGTCTGAAAACTCTCTAAATTTCAGGGTGTCCAGCGACCGGGAAAACCATGAATGCATAGGGAATTTTACTACCAGGAACTGTGGAAGGAGGAGGGGGGATCTCAGTACTCGAAAATTGTACCAAAACTTGTGACTTCGCTGGTCGCTCAAATCTTTTCGGCCTATTACCTACCTACGTAATGAGCGAAACTAAATTATTCAGCAGAAAGAACGTCTGAAAACGCTCTAAATTTCAGGGTGTCCAAAGACCGGGAAAACCATGAATACATAGGAAATTTTACTCTACTGGAAAACTCAGAGAATTTCATTTTTCACAAAAAAAAACCTGATAGAAACGTGAGCGCCGAACATTTTTGTGGGAAGTTCTGGCTGTTTGAGGGGGAAAATTTTAAGTACAGTTTTAGTACTACTTTTTAATTATAGATGTTCCAAATCGATAGTAAAAGTGTAAATCCTTATGAGTTCGAAATAAATATTGTTCAGGGGAAGCCCCTTTCTGTATCTCGTACGGGTGGAGATGTATATTAACCCTTAATGTCCTGAAGTATCTTTTCGGAAGTCCGATTTTTTAAACATTCTACAACACTGTTCAACCATTTTTAGGACAAAACCGATATTCTTGTGGCTACCTTGATACTTCAACTATTGTTTATACAATACACCATCCGACCCTCTGACTCTTAAGATATCCAAGAAGACACCATTGAAAAATCGAAAATTTCCGCTATTCTTGGATGCTTCCAGCCACAACTCTTACTTCATCAACATCTCGGTTTGTTTTTTCTGTGAGATTTAAAATTAAATCTGTCAGAATAGTTGTTATATATCCGAACTAATTCATGAAACTGATCTTCACTGTCCCCCAGTTCATGGTAGAGGTAGGTCTGATCTGAAGATACCTACTACTGAAGGGGGAGGTCTTATTGGGCCAACAATTTTAGTTTATTTGTCATTTTAGTTTTTATTTATTTGTTTCAGAATAAAAAGCTGCTGGTTCCGTCCAGTCATATTTGGATATAATGTCTTCTAAGCGTATATTTTTAAAATAACAATAGCCAACCCCCCCCCCCCCCCCTTCAGAAAATATTCTTCAGTTTTCATCAAACTAAGAAACTTCACATAAATCCCGATGAAAACTAGCAATTCTATGGCATTGGTTGGCCAAAATACACCAAAATGTTGAAAAACATCCTAAAATACAATTTTTTGAACAAGTGGGAAATTAAGGGTTAACCCTAATTGGACCAACAAAATTTTTCATCGATTTCTCGGGAAATTTCGGTCATACCAGTTATGAATGAAGTTACTTCATTTTTAAACTTCCAATAGCTAACAATAAATGTTTCAATAAATTCAGCTATGTCCATTAAATTCAAAATTTTAATTAAAATTTAATTACTCTGTTGTCACCAATGGTACTAGGGCAAAGGGGTGTAAACATAAATTAGTACTATCCAATGTTTTGTAAATTAATTATGTTCAGGAATCAAGATATCTAGAGGACAAAAAATTCGCATTTCAACTATAGAAAAATGTAACACAGACGAATAGACTTTGTTTCACATTTTCACAGCAACGTTCTCCAACTTTCTAAAAAATGAAACTATAACAAGGTTGTATTCAGAGAATAGGTACCTAATAAATCAAAGAAGGAAATTCGAACTTTAAAGTTACGCTAGAAGTTATTAGAAATTGAAATGAGTTTTCAAAAATATAAAAAGTTGTCTTAGGGGGTGTGTTTAGGCAATAGTGGTATCTATTGGTCCCTGTCCTTACACAGACTTCACGAAAAATCTTCGAAATTTGGTGTCACTAGTGACACCTCGGTCCAATTAGGATTAAAAGCAAACTGGTGAAACGTGAATCCTACTTGCATGACTTCTGTGGTCAAATTTCGTATTTATTTCGGTATTTATGATTTTTGATTCAAACCTAATTCGACTTACGAGGTTTCATACTTTTACTATCAATACCTATCTAAAAAAAAAAAAAAAAAAAATTCTCAACTATAATATTTCAAAAATAAATTTCTATGAAATTAAAACTTCTTTTTACATTTTTGTTGTTATTAAAAGCATCATCATTAGCCTTTGCGCATGCGCAAACGTAAAAACGTTGTAACAGCCATAACTTCTACGTTTACCACCTGATTTCTAAGAAGTTTACAGGAATTGTGCGGGTTGCCGAGTAGATGGTCCCCTGTTAGGGTAGTGCAAGGTACTTGGAGATAGTAGTTTTGAGATTAGCTACAATGCATCCTATCATCTTTATATACAATCAGTTAATTGATACGAGGAAGCTATGTGCCACACCCACTTGGCAGACATTTCCTAGTGCTTTTTCATTTCAAAGTGTCCTTGAAAACCTGAATTTTGAGAAATTATGATCACATTTATTTACATTTAAGTTCATTTATAACCCATAATAAGTTCATACCTAATAGATAAGACGAATATTACTCTGGAAAACCTGAAAAACTCAGTGAATTTTTTTTCTCGGGGAATCGTTGGTCACCCTGAAATTTGGAATTTTAGAAACTTTTGTTTCTATGTTTGTATTTATTTTAAATCTCTGTTCTTTGTTCTCGCTGTTCAAGAGTTAAAAATCCCCTTTCTTTCGGATTTTGCTTCCTCACTACCGAAGGTAGGGAAGCTTTGTATTCGTGAAAGAAGTGAAAAAAAAAATGTCCTCCAAAATCAAAATTTCCACTTGCTTTTTGCGTTTTAGAGCTTCCCGTACAATTTTGGTTCCGTGTCTGTCGGTCTGTCTGTCTGTCTGTCGGTCTGTCTGTGGTCAATCCTTGTCCCGGGCAAAACTATACTAATCTGTGGTCCGATTTTGATTAAATTTTCAGGGATTGTGCGGGTTAGGTACTAGACGGTCCCCTATCAATTTCAGCACCTTCGGACCGATAGGAGCGAGTGCGCATGCGCAAACGTGAATTTCCTGGAACCTCGGTTTCTAATGAACCGATTTTGCTCAGATTTGGAGGTTAGTTAGGGACTAACTTCTAAGAGACACCCTATAAGTTTCAATCAAATTGGTCAAGCAATAGCCGCTGCGCATGCGCGAACTTTAAATTTATTGTTAAACCAAAACTCCGCAACTATTCAACCAATTTCGATGAAATTTTCAGGGATTGTGTGGTTTAGGTCCTAGACGGTGGACCGCTAAATAAAATTCTACGTTGAAAATACAAAATATTATAAACTATAATAGGTACCTTATGAAAATTATAAAAATATTATAAACATTAATACCTGCAACCCTATCCCGCATATTATCGCCAATATTTTGGTATTCAATAACTCTTTGAATCATAATTTTTTCAACCAACTGATTCTATACGTCCATGTTACAATGAGTGAGGAAGCTATACTGCCCACCCAACTTGGCAGACGTTTTTTAATTCTGGTTTCGCCCCAAATTAACTATAATTTCCTATAAGTGCCCATTGAGATGCGAAATTTCCCGTGGGATCTAAAAATTTCTTGAATTTATTTTGTCCTATTAGGCTTCTGGATCAGGCATTCTCAGATTTCTGGCATAGTTAACGTTTAGATTTGGATAAAATGGCGTGTAGTGAACTATGTTTCACTGTGAAATTTACTTGTTTTGCTTATCTATCTGACTGACTGATTCTTCTATACTTTTCTGATTAGGTACTTGTAAAAACAATATGAGAAGGTTGAGAGGTGAAAGGCTCGTTACCATGAAACAGAGTTGGAAATATTCTGATGGAATAACCAGCTCGTATTAATGCCCAACGATTAAAGTGATAATGATGAACTAAAATTTATATGTAGATATGAATTTGGTATGGTTCAATGACAAATCGGAGTGTGGTTTATTTAAATTGACTCTTTAATCGTATACAAATAGGCCCGAAATGAAATGAAAATAAATTTTGGATATCAAAGGAAGACGGCAAAATATTAAATAATGTGTTTAGTAAATTTCAAGGTACGTAGAATCCAAAAACGCTGCAAATTATTACACAAAGGTTAATATTTTCTTAATAGATCACTCGTCTGCAGCTAACACAGCTTTGCCTTTGTCAAACCACCATTCATAGGTACTACCCACCTAGTTCACAATCAAGTTTATTTTGTACAAATAAACACTTCGCATTCAATGGGGAATTAGCCTCAATTTTAGATTCTGGAATTTCAAGTCAAATCCTATAATAGGGCCCTAGAATAACGTTTAACACTAGGAATAACCAAGGGGAAAAAATTACCGTAGGAGAAAATGACTAAACAAGTGAACCTCTGTTACAAAACACCGCGAAAATCGAGGAATATTGTTGACGTCATACGAAAAACATATTGTTTAGTAATGCATGCATTCCAGGGGACGTCCCATTGGATAAGCATTAGATCAGTTTAACCAGTTGTTAAGTGATAAAACTGTTTCACTCGATGTAATTTATTTATTACTTTAGGCAAGAAATACTGACCCCCCCCCCACCATTATCCACCTTAACATTTCTAGCGGCATGGGAGCCTCGAATCTGAAGAGCATTTTAAAATCCATGATCTACGATACCCAACATGCGAATTCGAGTTCGACCCCCCTCCCCCCCCCACCACCACCAATGGTGCCAGTCTGGCACCAAAGCGGAAATACGTCGTAACATTGAACTTTCATCTGTTAGTTTTGGTAGGCAGTCCGTCGAAGTTCACATCCGTATTCAAGGTGAAACACAAAAAAAAAAAAAAAACGAAATAAGCGGTTTATGGCATCATGGCACCATGGTGGCACCACTATTAGTTCCATGGTGGCGAAGAGAATAATTCATGAAAATCAGGAGGTATAATGAGAATTTTTCCTCAATTTCAAAGCTTGGATACAATTAGTAAGCAGTAAAGGAACCAAAATATTGAAAAATCGGATATTTTGTGAATATTATCCCCCCCACTCACCCCCTCCCCTTGCGAATTTTGGTACTCTGGTAAAATCATGTACTACTCGGAAGTTATTTGAGTCAAACAAAAAAAGAAACACGCAAATCGGTTGGAAATTGAGGCCTGGGCAGAGTTTACAAGATTATGCACGCAAACGCACGTTTTTTAAGCATTAACCCCCCCTTTCCTCTCCTTAAAAGGCAAAATTCGAAATTCCGGCGACGTAGTGCACAACTAGATAGTTTTCCGCGACGAACAAAAAAAGAACCACGAAAATCGGTTGAGAACTAAGGCCTGTGCAGAGTACACAAGATTTTGTCACACACACACACACACATACACACACACAGACATACACCTATGGTTTTTTTCGCGGATTTGGATTCAGAATGGTCTAAAACGGATTACTGTGTGGTTATTTTTTTTTCTGTTGAGTGTTGTCCAACTTTACCCCAGATCGATCGCATAAGGACGCCCAAGTCTTACTGTGGGACGTCCTAAAAAAAACGACGCGAAAACAACTCCGACAACAGACAGAGTTGTAGCACCGCCACACAAAACGATCCAGTGAAATGGCTACTCGAATAATGTGATTCAAATCTTGAAACTAAATAAGAGAAGATGAAGACTAATAATGCTTGATAAACTAGTAGGTAGATTCGTATTGTATAAAAGTGAGTAATATTGTTTCTTTTGGTCACTTTTGTGTCTGGGTTCTTCCTGCCAGTTCGCGGCGCACTCTTGTGCGCACTACTCGGAAGCTAAAAGTTCGTGTATGTTCCGCTTCTGTGGTAAGCGCCACAGAATCTCCTTTGAAGTCAGATTGGTAGAATATCCGTTATGTTTCAAACATGGCTGCCTCTTACACATTGCCACCACATTTAAAATTTCCATCTTCCTTAAATTCTCTAAATTTTTTGGATGCGTTTTCGAGCAGCTCACTATGGTTTTATTCCATAAAAATAAACCCTCATTCGAAAAAAAAATGTGAGGCAAATTCCCCATTGGGGGAATCAGAGTCGTGGGTGCCTTCTTCAGGAAATTTGATTACTGGTTGCTAAGGACGCAAAACTGAAAAAAACGAACAGCGTTCGCATTTTGGTCAGCTAAAATTTGAACGGAGATTAGGCCTATTTTGCGATTCACACTCGTGTTTATGATTTTTCGTAAGTCCAACACTCAAGTTCTCATGGAGAGCGAACGGATGGTACTACAGAGCTCCGGGTGGTCTCATTATATTCTAAAACTTCAATACTATCTTGAATTGATGGAAAAACTATACCTTGATATCGACATTTTTTGAGCGTTTTCAACCCTTAGAAGTGACTGGCATCAACCAAAAGCTTCAGGGGCACAACTAGACCCCAAATGAAGCCCATATACCAAATTTCATCAAAATCAGTCCTTGGTAACGAAGAAAAGTGCCGCATACGGCGGACGGACGGAAAATTGCTTCCGAGTCTACCAAGGTAGCGGAAGCTTTGTTTTCACTTTTCAAGGACGAAAAAAAAAAGTTCTCCAAAATCAAAATTTTCACTCGCGTTTTGCGTTTTAGACCTTTCTGAACAATTTTGGTTCCGTGTCATGAATTCCTTGTAACGCGCATAACTATACGAAGTTATTGTCCGATTTCTATGAAATTTTCAGGGATTGTGCGGGTTGTTGTGTAGACGGTCCCCTATGAAAATCATCATCCTCGGACTGATAGAAGCGACTGCGCATGCGCAAACGTGAATTCCTTGTAACAGCCATAACTTCCACATTTTCCATTCGATTTCAATGGAATTTTCAGAGATGTTACAGATTAGTGATTAGACGGTCCCCTATGAAAATCATCACCCCCGGACTGATAGTAGCCGATGCGCATGCGCGAACGTGAATTGCTTGTAACAGCCATAAGTTCCACAATTCCTACCCGATTTCGATGACATTTTCAGGGATTACGCGGATTAGGTTGTAGATGGTCCCCAATGAAAATCAAGGCCTTAACATTTACAGTAGCCTCTGCGCATGCGCAATCGTAAAATCCTTGTAACAGCCGTAACAGTTGCGTCTGAGGTGAGGATCTCAAAGCCATTCAATCAACCCCTTTGTAGATCAGTGAGGAAAGTACTAGACTCACACCCAGGAGTCCCAGGTTCGACTCCCAGTCTTGCTAAGAAATTTTGCTTCCGAGTCTACCAAGGTAGCGGAAGCTTTGTTTTCACTTTTCAAGGTCGGAAAAAAAAAGTTCTCCAAAATCAAAATTTTCACTCGCGTTTTGCGTTTTAGACCTTTCTGAACAATTTTGGTTCAGTGTCTGTGTGTCTGTGTGTCTGTGTGTCTGTGTGTCTGTCTGTCTGTCTGTCTGTCTGTCTGTCTGTCTGTCATGAATTCCTTGTAACGCGCATAACTATACGAAGTTATTGTCCGATTTCGATGAAATTTTCAGGGATTGTGCGGGTTGGTGTGTAGACGGTCCCCTATGAAAATCATCATCCCCGAACTGATAGAAGCGACTGCGCATGCGCAAACGTGAATTCCTTGTAACGGCCATAACTTCTACATTTACCATCCGATTTCAATGAAATTTTCAGGGATGTTACAGATTAGTATTTAGATGGTCCCCTATGAAAATCACCACCTTCGGACTGATAGTAGCCACTGCGCATGCGCAAACGTGAATTCCTTGTAACGGCCATAACTTCTACATTTTCCATCCGATTTCAATGAAATTTTCAGGGATGTTACAGATTAGTATTTAGATGGTCCCCTATGAAAATCACCACCTACGGACTGATAGTAGCCACTGCGCATGCGCAAACGTGAATTCCTTGTAACGGCCATAACTTCTACATTTTCCATCCGATTTCAATGAAATTTTCAGGGATGTTACAGATTAGTATTTAGATGGTCCCCTATGAAAATCACCACCTACGGACTGATAGTAGCCACTGCGCATGCGCAAACGTGAATTCCTTGTAACGGCAATAACTTCTACATTTTCCATCCGATTTCAGAGAAATTTTCAGGGATGTTACAGATTAACTTGTTTTGATGTTTTGAGATTAACTACTATGCATCGGATCGTCTATACAATCGGGTTATGGATACGAGGAAGCTATGTGCCACACCCACTTGGCAGACGTTTTTGATTCCAATCACTACCGCACCTACATTTTTCGTCCGAATTTGATGAAATTTTCTAGGATTGTCCAGTTTAGCGTGTAGATGGTCCCCTATGAGGGTAGTGAAAGATACTTAGAGATTGATGTTTGAGATTAACGAGATTAATGCATCGGATCATCTATATAATCGGGTTATGGATACGAGGAAGCTATGTGCCACACCCACTTGGCAGACTGTTTTATTCGATTTCGGTTTCTAAGTAACTTGAAACGTAAACCAACAAATATTGAGGGGGGGTTAAAGATTTGTTTTTCTTGGTCGACTCCAAAGGTTGATAATGTTAAAGTAAGAACACGCTCGAATACTTTTTCACAAGTGACAATTTAATTATAGTTCAACACATGCTTACAAAACATTGTATATGTATATAGAAACGAATTAGAATAACATGTTGGAGATCAATCCTCAACATCCTCCCTCAACATGTTATGCTAGGAACAATCAACCCTACTTTCTAAAAACAATCTTCGAAAGACTTGGTAGGAAGAGCTTTGGTTAGCATGTCAGCTTCATTGTCTTCTGAACGACAATATTTCAGAACAATATCTCCCCTTTGTATCAACTCCTTCAAATAATTTCTGCGCACGTCCATGTGTTTGGTTCTGTTGCTGAATTTATCATTGTCAACGTATTTCATGCAACTCTGATTATCTTCATAGATTATCGTGGGTGAATTTTGTTGGCAACACATATCTCTCAATAGTGACCTCACCCAAACAGCCTCTTGACCTGCAGTTGACGCTGCTAGAAACTCCGCCTCAGTCGGTGACAAGGCAACAGAAGTCTGTTTCTTGCAGCTCCAAGAAATACAACTTGTTCCCAATTTGAAAATGTATCCGCTGATTGATTTTTGATCACCTGGATCTCCTCCCCAATCAGCACCTACAAATCCTTCAAGGCGGAAATGATTTCCAGCTCCTAGCTTGAGTCTCACTTCTTTAGTTCCCTTCA
Source organism: Apolygus lucorum (assembly GCA_009739505.2). Classification (NCBI taxonomy): domain Eukaryota; kingdom Metazoa; phylum Arthropoda; class Insecta; order Hemiptera; family Miridae; genus Apolygus; species Apolygus lucorum. The sequence goes on along the minus strand of CM019169.2, from coordinate 14,613,764 downwards.
GATATCGAATTACCCTCTTCAGAGCACTCCAATCTCTTTGGGTTGGCTTCTCAACACGGCGAGCTAAAATGAGGAATTTCACCGAATTCTGTTTGCATTTTTCCTGAATAGTTAATGGTGTGGGATAGATGAAAATCGGGCTGACTTCGGAAAATAAGTCTCCTGTTATTTTTGGGAGACAATCAAAATGTTTGATTTCAAAACTAACCGGGAAAACGGACGTGCAGCGGGAACGCTCGCTGATTGGGCTGTTAGGATCGCGGTCTCCTCCCAGTGTTGCCCATTGGGACGACAAAATCGTCTTATCTAAGAGAAAAGTTATCAAACAAAAACAGAGGAAACCTAATTTTCCCCATCTTGCTTTTTATATTTTTTTTCTTCAGTTTTTCGATTTCGAACTTTACTTTTTCGTGAAATTTTGCATCTGGGGACTATAGATTTCTCGATCTCAGCGCTTCAAGCGGCCATAAATGAACTATTCCGGGATGACGTCATTTTCCCGGTTTTTTTTTAAACATTCGTATTTTCTATACTGTTTTGTTTATTCGTAAATTAGGAAGTTCGGGCTGAAAGTTTGGCTTAGGGGGTTTTTCGAGGTGCTGAATCCGATTTTTGTGTCAAAAATAGGAAATTCCGACATGGTGAAATTCCTCATTCAGAAACCCTGTGAAGAGGCTGGTGCGCTAGAATGAAATATAGCAGACAGTAAAGCCAAGGCGGATTCGATATTAGCGATAAGCCCAAGTGAATTAAAACAGGTTAAAGGATGTGCCACGTCAAAAACTGTCTGGGACAAATTGAATTCAATATACCAATCGAGAGGTCCGGCTCGAAAGGCAACATTAGTAAAACAGTTGACATTGTCAAAATTAAGAGAAAGTGACGATGTGAGAGAAAATGTTTTTTTTTTTTTTTTTTTTTTTTTAACGTGATTTATTATTGCAACTGAATATTAAATACGATCCATCTAGCAATATTACATATCATTATTACACTCATTGAGAGCCCGTTTACAGTAAAACGCAGTCCCTTCTCATAACAGAATCTTCAACACTGAGCTATAACTGCACTTTAACAGCACTAAGTCCAGTGGTTTTTTTCGCTTGAGTCGCCGGAGTTCATCTTCGTTGTCCAAAACGTAGAGCATTTCCAGGTTCTCATGATTGTGGAGGCGTTGTTCTTGCCTCCTTGAGTACCTTGCGATAATTTCGTGGACTGTTTCCATCCCCAAGTCTCGATGAATATCATCGTTCCTCATGCACCAAGGTGCACGCACTATACTTCTCAGTATTTTATTTTGGGAGGTTTGGATTTTGTTAATGTTTGATTTTTTGGCACAGCCCCATAACTGAATTCCATAGGTCCAGATAGGGCGAAGGATCTGCTTATAAATAAGCAGTTTATTGTGGAGAGAGAGACGAGAATTGCTTCCCATCAACCAATACATCTTTCTGAATTTGATTTTAATTTCCTCTTTTTTCTTTTCTATATGTTTTTTCCAGTTTAATTTGGAGTCGAGGGTCATACCCAAATATTTAACTGCATCGGTATGGGGTATTTTATTTGAATTGATCTCAACATCCATGACTGGAATTTTTCGGTTAGTGAAGTTGTTGTGAACTGATTTTGATTCGTTCAACTTTATTCTCCACATATTGGTCCACTTAGAGACTTCAGTGATTGACTTCTGTAGATTACTAGTTGCAGCTTCGATATCATCATCGACGGAGAGGATAGCCGTATCATCTGCAAAGGTGGCAACGAGAGAAAATGTGTACAGTTTTTTCGATACTGTTGATAAGCTCAAGGATATGGATGTCGATATCAATGAAGATTTACTCGCCATACTGTTGCTCTACTCATTGCCAGACGAGTACGAAAATTTTCGCTGTGCCATAGAAACGCGAGATGAACTTCCTAACCCTGAGACCCTAGTAGTGTTAGAGATCAATCCCCAACAGATAATTGAAAATGATGAACCAAAAAATGAAAATAAAATGATTTTGGTGACCACATCGGCTCAAATACAAACTGGGATGGTACTTTTTCAGCTCCGACGATTCCATAAAACTCATTTTTGCCAAAAATCACTGTAAGAAATGTTGCTGGTGACGCACAAGGCTTCAAGCTGTTCGAAAAAATGTTTTTCTTCTTCTGAAATAACAAAGAAAAACACCTGCAAGTTTCCCAGAACCAAAAACAAAGCTGTTTCCCACGTTCTCTGTGGGACGAACAAACTGTTCGCGATCACAAACGGCGCAAGGGCACATCCACACAACGACCACCTAATTACCGACAATCTATTCATAATGACATTTCCACGTTCGTCGGCATTACCGTTAAACCCCTTACTGGCCGATTTAAATGAAAAGTGAAGGCAGCAAATTGCAGATGGCGAGTGTCAAGGTCGGCTCGGTGTAAATAAGCGGTCAGGCTGACAGCTGGGCCTGAGGTACCGCTATCTCAAGTGCATGCTCTCATCCTCGAGCTACTGGCGCCTGGAATGCGTTGCCACATCAAACGGACCGAGAGAATATTCAACCGTTCGAAGGAAAATGTATCCTCGAACACAAATTGAAAATTATACTACAAATACCTGCATCGGATTTTATGAGGTTGGAGTGTTAGAAGTAGGGATGTCCCTAAAGTACCGTAAAACCGTCAAACTTTACCCCAAGATTTACTCCCAAAACATTTCCAAATACAATTTCTCCCACTCGAAATGGGTTAAATTGATTTTTTAAATAAGTAAATTGATCTTCAGGGCTTCCTGAACATTTTGAGTGGTCGAGCTCATTGATCAGATAATTGTAACCCCCCTATTTAATTGTTTAAATGTTGGAGTAACGTTACCTATGAGTGCGTCTATCTTTACTCCACTCTGAAAAACTCACGGTTATCGCTACAGAAACGGGCAGTGGTGCAATGTTACTAGTCGGGATTGAATTCATTACCCCAGAAATACTTGATAATTTGAAATATCAAGAATTTATAATATTATTATAAAATATATTGTGAAAAATTGAACTTTGTAGCTTGAAAAATACAAGTTTTACCTAAGAAAAATATAAATTCCAATGATCATTTATTTCAACGAATTTGCTTGAAATGCAATATTTCTGGTTAAGAAATCACAATTTCAGTCTTCCAGTATAGAGAGACTTATGTAGGTAATCGAGCAAAACTGACTACAAGTAAAGAAATCTTGAAGGACAATAAACGATGAACGAATGACTTAACAAAATCACAGAAAAAAACTGTTTCACATTCGATAACTTTCAAATGAATTGCAATGGTAAATTTCAAAGTTAACCCACGAGTAAATAATATTGTAAATCACAACTTATGGGACCAAAGCACGTTCATGTTCTTATCATAGTGCAGGTGTTCAGTTTTAAAGTTGCGGTAGGGGCGAGTACCAAGCTTTTTCTCATTTCTTCTCCCCATCTCTAACTTCTGACATGAGATACACTAGAAACCTTACATTCAACACTGCTTAAATTATAAAACTCAAATGTTTTTCGAGATTAAATAAGAAAAATATGAGTGAGGCTACTTTTATCCCAACCTTTATAGTGGAGTAAAGATACCCGGTTTTTGGAGTAAAGTTACCATCAAATTTTTGGTAAACAAAGGCATAACTAATGGCCGGTTTCACCACTTCTAGTTAAGGTGATGGTTAAGCCTAACCATTAGTTAGGACAGAGAAAAGTCAAAAGTAGCGTTTCACCAAACCAACGATGGCGCTAACTTATAGTTAGTAACTACGTTAACTATAGGATCGGTAACTACCACCTCATCTGGTAGTTACAGGTTAACAACAACTGATAAGGCGTTATTGTCACATCTGATATTGTTGTTGACGACATTTTGTGATAGGTTTTCTTGTAATTCGGTGATCGGTTTTCTGTGATTCGTGTTGAGAAGAAAAAAATCCGTCGATGATGAACGACCAGGAGGAAGAGTTCGACGTGGACCAGGCGATCGCTAGGTTTGTGAGACGACCTCGTATAATACGGCCCAGACTGAATTATTTGAACCTATACGATGACCAAGATTTTATAGCTCGGTTTCGAGTATCCAAAGAAAGATTTGGTTTTGTGTTAGGCCTTATCGAAAGGGAGGTACACCCTCCGTCAGAAAAGAATGACGCAGTTTTTCCGAATTTTAAATTGTTATTGACACTGCGGTATCTCGCCACTGGGTCCTTTTTGATTACCTATTTAAAATAATGTACTCAGCTACCTATTTAATAAAAAATAGAAACGTGTTTCACATTTTATTTATCATAAATGGGTATAAAAATGACTGTATCACAATGTTATTTATCACCAATTCTTGAATAAAAACAATATTAAAATTAGAAACAGTATAAAGTTATCACCAATTTATTTATTAGGGAACAGTTTCATTGCTAACTATGAACGAAAAACACAAGTATCTATCGTTATAAGTGACTACTAGTGGTATAAATAGGTAGGTACTAGTACTTTATCATAAATAGGTATAAAAATGACTATATCACAATGTTATTTATCACAAATTCTTGAATAAAAACAATATTAAAATTAGAAACAGTATAAAGTTATCACCAATTTATTTATTAGGGAACAGTCTCATTGCTAACTATGAACGAAAAACACAAGTACCTATCGTTATAAGTGACTACTGGCAGTATAAATAGGTAGGTACTAGTACTTTATCATAAATAGGTATAAAAATGACTATATCACAAATTCTTGAATAAAAACAATATTAAAATTAGAAACAGTATAAAGTCATCCCCAATCAAAAGTAAGTCAAAAGTATAAAGTCTAATCACCAATAATTTATTCATTAGGGAACAGTCTCATTGCTAACGATTAACGACAAACACAAGCATTGTTATAAGTGACAGTAGGTAGGTACTAAAAAAAAAACAGGTAGGTACCTACTAGTACTAAATAGTAGTATGGTAGTAGTTTTTATCACTGTGGTAACATTGATGGAGAGGTGGTCCCAGGTGCCTCAGAACATATTCTTTTTTTCAATTCCATGAGCTCAAGCATCATCTTTTCCTCTTTAATCAATAGTACTCTCTTTTTCACAAGCAGTACTTCTTTTTGTAGCTCCACAAGCTCATTCCGATTCTTCAGGAGTGCTGTAGCTTCTGCAGAAGAAGTATTTTTTGTTTTTGTTTTTAGTGCTGCGCTCCTTTTTCTTTTCAGTATATTGCCTGATACACTGGGTACGGCTTCTGCTTCACTGGGTCCGACTTTCGGTATTGCTGGAGCATCCACTCTAGTGTCCCTTTGGATGATCTCTTGCACGTAATCAGGCAGGTTGTCATTCTGGTCCTCCTGAAAGTCGCTTTCCAACAACAGAGCTCCATCTTTTCCCACTGTGAATGTTTGCTCTGATGTGCCGTCATACAATTCTGAAAAAAATTAATACAACAAAATAAAAAAAATGAAAATAGGTACGTCATGCCGGATGGCTAAATGAGCAAATTTCTCATCATAGAGCGAACCTAAAGTCACAATTTAGGTAACTACCTATCACTTTCATCAATTTGCCACTACCCTTTGGTACCTACGTACTTGTTTACAGTGCTGGGGATAGTCTCATTTGACTCGCCCAGCATAAAAAAACCATATTCCGATTACAAACCATACCCATATTACAATGTACCTATCAAAAGACAGTTAGTACCTATTGTTTAACATATACCTACCTACCTAATTGACTTCATCAGAACGTGATTTGGGCAGAACGGTGATCTCAAGGGTAAAAAAATAATAAACCGTTGTGTAATCATTTCCTGCGTTTTTTAATATAGGAGAACTTGTTGAAAATTTGAATTTGGTGTCGGGTCTTATAGCTATACATTTATAAAGATTAGGTATAAGTAGGTACCTATGTATTTTGGTTGATGGTATTTACCGATTACGACAAGAAATAGGTAGGTACAAACTGAACACCAAATCAGTATCTACTTAGTTAGGTAGGTAAGCTTTAGGTAGGGAACCTAATGATGATTTATTGATAGTTACCTTATTGCTATATTATAAATATTATACCTATATTGTTTTTATAATATATGAGATAGGTAGGTACTTACGGTCGCTGTCATATAGTGGCGGTAAGCCCTCAACGGACAGTTTGATCATGCTCTTCACTTTGTCCTCCGTGGTGGTCAAACTAGCTGCTTCACCTGCCCCTCCACCGGTGGCAACAAACTCGCGTCTCAGTTCTGCGCTCTTTTTTCTCACAACTTTTTTCAAATTATTGTACTTCAATTTTGACTGTTGAACTGTCCGTACAATGTTTAACTGGGCATCGTTAAACTCCGCCACAATCATTTTCCAACACTCTTCCTTCTGTTTCCACGTAACAGCATCACTCTTCTTGTTTTCAATAACACCCCGATATTTACGCACCAACTCCACCAATAACTCTTCTTCTTCAACACTCCAATTGACGTTTCGGTCTCTTTTTTTTGTTTCAATAAGATTATTCATTTTTTTAAATTAAACAGTCACAGAATAGTAGGTAATACTTAATTATCATACAGACATCATTTGATTGATAACATCTGATAACTCAGCTGTTGCGATTGATAACATTTGATAGCACAGCAGTTTTCCTGTCTAGGTGCAGCTTCATGGCAGCTAATCCTAACTAGAGGAACTAACTTCTAGTTAGACTAACCATCACATTGGTGAAACACTTTTATCTGTAACTATTAGTTAGTTGGTAACTTTTGGTTTGGGCTAACTTTGAGTTAGCTAGGAATTTGGTGAAACCGGCCCTAAGAAAACACTTTTATGAGAATTTGATTATGGCCGGTTTCACCACTTCTAGTTAAGGTGATGGTTAAGCCTAACCATTAGTTAGGACAGAGAAAAGTCAAAAGTAGCGTTTCACCAAACCAACGATGGCGCTAACTTATAGTTAGTAACTACGTTAACTATAGGATCGGTAACTACCACCTCATCTGGTAGTTACAGGTTAACAACAACTGATAAGGCGTTATTGTCACATCTGATATTGTTGTTGACGACATTTTGTGATAGGTTTTCTTGTAATTCGGTGATCGGTTTTCTGTGATTCGTGTTGAGAAGAAAAAAATCCGTCGATGATGAACGACCAGGAGGAAGAGTTCGACGTGGACCAGGCGATCGCTAGGTTTGTGAGACGACCTCGTATAATACGGCCCAGACTGAATTATTTGAACCTATACGATGACCAAGATTTTATAGCTCGGTTTCGAGTATCCAAAGAAAGATTTGGTTTTGTGTTAGGCCTTATCGAAAGGGAGGTACACCCTCCGTCAGAAAAGAATGACGCAGTTTTTCCGAATTTTAAAATTGTTATTGACACTGCGGTATCTCGCCACTGGGTCCTTTTTGATTACCCTAGCGGACTTCGCAGGGGTAAGCAAGTCCTCTGCATGTAGGTTTATTGCACAAGTATGCGGTGCTTTGGCTAGATTGAGCCCTCAGTTCATCAAAATGCCTACAAGTGAAGAAGAAAGGAGAAGAGTCATTGATGATTTCTACAATGTAGCCCGTTTCCCAAGGGTTATAGGGGCGGTAGACTGCACCCACATTAGAATTCAATCCCCAGGTGGCGATGAAGCCGAAATATACAGGAACCGGAAAGGCTACTTTTCCATAAATACCCAGTGCATCTGTGACGCTTCCTTGAAAGTCATGAACGTCGTGGCACGATGGCCTGGATCATCACACGATCAGACAATTTTCGACAATTCCCTCATTCGGTATAACATCGAAAGAGGAAATGTACGAGGAACTTTGCTGGGAGATGGTGGATACGAGGTAAGGCCATACCTCATGACCCCCCTACTGAATCCAAATACTGTAGCAGAACGGCTTTATAATGAAAGCCACATACGCACGAGGCAGACAGTTGAAAGGTGTTTTGGTGTTTTGAAGAGACGATTTCCAGTGTTGAGCAAAGGGATCACTGTCAATTTAAGAAACGTCCAAGCGATAATAGTTGCTTGCGTTGTCCTGCACAACATGTGCATAGAAGATAGACGCCCTAATGACATGATGGACGACGGCGCCAACGACATGGTAGACGAAGGCGGTGACGTTCTACCTCCCCCCAATGGAAATAACCAAGGACGGCTGTTTAGAGACACCCTAATAATGAACCATTTCAGGCATCTCTTGTGAATTATGCAGATAAACTTTCAAAATACCTATTTAAAATAATGTACTCAGCTACCTATTTAATAAAAAATAGGAACGTGTTTCACATTTTATTTATCATAAATGGGTATAAAAATGACTGTATCACAATGTTATTTATCACCAATTCTTGAATAAAAACAATATTAAAATTAGAAACAGTATAAAGTTATCACCAATTTATTTATTAGGGAACAGTTTCATTGCTAACTATGAACGAAAAACACAAGTACCTATCGTTATAAGTGACTACTAGTAGTATAAATAGGTAGGTACTAGTACTTTATCATAAATAGGTATAAAAATGACTATATCACAATGTTATCACAAATTCTTGAATAAAAACAATATTAAAATTAGAAACAGTATAAAGTTATCACCAATTTATTTATTAAAAAATTAAACAGTCACAGAATAGTAGGTAATACTTAATTATCATACAGACATCATCTGATTGATAACATATGATAACTCAGCTGTTGCGATTGATAACATTTGATAGCACAGCAGTTTTCCTGTCTAGGTGCAGCTTCATGGCAGCTAATCCTAACTAGAGGAACTAACTTCTAGTTAGACTAACCATCACATTGGTGAAACACTTTTATCTGTAACTATTAGTTAGTTGGTAACTTTTGGTTTGGGCTAACTTTGAGTTAGCTAGGAATCTGGTGAAACCGGCCCTTAGTGTATTTTGTTCAAAATGAGATATTGAAAGTTATAACATAACTCTCATATTATGATGAGGGCTTGCCTGGTAAATCCACTCCAAACACCTGATATGGAAGAAATTTTGGAGCACGAGAAACAGGACAAAAACAGCTGAACAGGATACTATGACTTATAACAGCTGATAACATGGATAAAGTCGCCATCGCAAGCCGCATCGATTCTCTGGGATGTGGAGAATAACGAAAACACAATAGCTAACTTTTATCTAAGTTCTACCACGCTTACGTCACAATTGAAGATTCTAACTTTTTGGGGTAAAGTTACCCCTGGTGGGGTAAAGTTTGACGGTTTTACGGTATCGATACTTTTTTCCCTGATATATATCGTAGTATCAATACTTTTTTTCCAGTATCGGAGGCGATACTTTTTTACCTCTCACATTAGATGAAATGCTATCTATTTTTTATCTCCCACATTAGATGAAAGTCTCGAATTTTAGTAGGTACCTCTTTCTTTACGTAGATTGTTGGGAGACCAACCACTTCGACAAACTAAACAAAGATGATGAACCACCACCTCCAGCTCTCTATGATAACCTGCGGTCCTCCATCATCTAGGAAGGACCACCAAAAACACACCCAACCAAGTGCAATACGAAAACAAGTGCCTAAAACAAAAAAATGATTGATTTATTGTTTTGTTCATTCTATATTAATTATTATCCTCGCGATGGAGAGATGTCACACTGATAGAGAGAAACATAAAAGGCAATTTCACCCATTTTTGTGAAAGTCTCAAAAAATAAATTTGTGAAAAGTATCATCATTATACTTAATTTTTGAAAGTATCGTATCGATACTTTTTAAATGTATCGATGCGATATTGTTGCCACCACGCCAAAACCACGAATCTGCAAAATCAGCTTTCTGAGAACATTGAGTTCAAAGTTATGATTGATCAGGAAAAATCGATATTGTTATATTGTTTAAAAAATAATGTTTTTAAAAATGCCCTGGAGACCAACCTTTCATGTGTCATGTACTCATAAAATAGTTAAAACAACTACTGGAGAAGCAGAAAAAGCTTTGATCTCGTTTTTCACAAATCTGCAGATTCGCGGTTATGGCGATCGATGTATTATTATATCGATACTTACTTTTGAAGTATCGGACATCCCTAGTTAGAAGTAGGCACTCTTTCGTATTTGAGGAGTCTTAACAGCTCACAGACAAATTTGAAGGCACAAATTTGATGTTTTGGTCCATTATTTTCCTTAATAAACCTTTGGAATCGACCAAGAAATATATATATATATTTTAACGTTCCTCAAAATTTGTTGGTGTACGTTTTAAGGTACGTAGAATCCAAAAATCGAATAAAAAACGTAGAATGGTACGTAGAATCCAAAAATCGAATACAAATTTTTCCGTCCGTCCGCCGTCGGCGGGACTTTTCTTAGTTACCATTGACCGATTTTGATGAAATTTGGTATGTGGGCTCCATTTGGGGTCTAGTTGTGCCCCGAAGATTTTAGTTGATGTCAGTCACTTCTAAGGGGTGAAAATTAGAGGTTGAAATTTTCAAGAGTGCTCTAGCTCCCGAAATAAAGGTATCTATTGTTTTTTTCACCATTTTGAAATAATATTGAATTTTTAGAGACCACCCGGAGCTCTGTAGGACAAATCGTTCGCCTCCTACGAGAACTTGAGGGTCGGACTTTCAATAAATCAGAATCGCGAGTGTGAATCACCGAAGAGGTCAAATCTCCGTTGACATTTTAGCTAATCAAAATGCGATCGCTATTCGTTTCTTCGAGATGTATTCAGTTTTGCGTCCTTAGCAACCAGTATTCAAATTTCCTTATGAAGGCACCCACAACTCCCTATTTCTTCGAATTGACTGTTAAGCATTTATTTCTTCCAAATAAACTTGATTGTGAAGTAGGTATGTAGTAGATAGGTAGTACCTGTGGCAATGGCAAAGTTGTGTTCTTTGCAGACGAGTGATGTATCCAGAAAAATACCTAATAAACTTTTGTGAAATAATTTACAGCGTTTTAAAAGGACTAGGTGGTTTACAGCAGTCATTATTGAGTACTCTGTTATATCATGCCTTGTCCTGAAATCTAGAAATATTCTGGTTCTTGTTTAGGTTCTTGGTGCTCGAAAATGGAAATACGTCTGCTAAGTGGGTGTGGCACATAGCTTCTCGTATCCATTTCAAATGTATATTTGATCTGATCTGATGGGTTGTAGAGAATCTAAAACATCAATCTCCATGTACCTATCTCTACCCTCCAAGTTTGATGATCACATGACGAAAACATTTATATGGAACCATCCAGAGTGAAACTTCACAACCCCTGGAAATCCCATTGAAATCGAATGGAAGCCGGCATATCAAGAATTTCACGTTTGTTCATGCGCAGAGGCTATCAATTCTTGAGCGATGATTTTTATAACCCCAAAATACCTGAAAATCACTATAGTATTTCCCATTGCTATGATTTGCGGGCAGACAGACAAAACCAAAAGGCCTAATATGTAACCGGAAGGCCTAATATGTAAAACGCAAGTAGAAATTTTGATTATGGAGCACTTTATTCAACCTTGAAAAGTGAAAATAGTGCTTCTGCTACCTTGGTAGACTCAGAAGCAAAATGGTCTCTACCATTAAAATAGAAATTTGGGTAAAACGTCACAACAATGATAATACCTTTAAAGAGTGCCAGTCTTAATCAATTTATTGAGCACAATTGCCTGGCCAGTTAAAATCCCATAAGGACATCTTTCTACTGATATGCGCCAGTTCAAAAAACCCATCAAACAAAAATGTGTCAACTTTCTCACAAAGATTCTCAACTCAAAACGTGTTTTGCTCATCAAATTTTCAGCAAATACGTACTACGTTATTGGGAAACTACATGGCGTCAAAATTTGACATAGAAGTGCGTGATTGAAAATGATGAATAATAATTCTGGGATTCCATGTTGAACAGTGAATCAGCGACTAAACCGCAAAACTGCAGTCTCATCCGTTCTGTTGGCACAGTTCCACGATAACGTGGCAAGAGATGGTAAAGAAATAGATGACCAGAACCACGAGGGAGGAATTTGGAAAAATAATCCCTATAAATCGCACACTTGTGAACTTGAGAAACACGAGTAGGTAATACCCCTGTTTATTTAATCAATCTAAGAACTATTATACGGGTTTTCATCAATATTCACGGATTTTGAACAAACTTTAAATACCTAACGAAAAAGTGTTGAATCTAGTACAATACTTTTTAAAACGCTGCAAATTGTTGCACATAGGTTTATTGCTTCCAGTCGACCAAGGTAGCGGAAGCTTTGTTTTCACTTTTCAAGGTTTTAACGTCTGCCAAGTGGGTGTGGCACATAGCTTCCTCGTATCCATAACCCGATTGTATAGATGATCCCATGCATAGTAGTTCATCTCAAAACATCGAAACAAGTTAATCTGTAACATCCCTGAAAATTTCATTGAAATCGGATGAAAAATGTAGAAATTATGGCCGTTACAAGGAAATTCATGTTTGCGCATGCGCAGTGGCTACTATCAGTCCGGGGATGATGATTTTCATAGGGGACCGTCTACACACCAACTCGCACAATCTCTGAAAATTTCAAAGAAATCGGACGATAACTTCGTATAGTTATGCGCGTTCAAGGAATTCATGACAGACAGACAGACACGGAACCAAAATTGTTCAGGAAGGTCTGAAACGTAAAACGCGAGTGGACATTTTGATTTTGGAGAACTTTTTTTTCATCCTTGAAAAGTGAAAACAAAGCTTCCGCTACCTTGGTCGCCTCGGAAGCAAAAAATGTTCTCCAAAATCAAAATTTCCACTCGCGTTTACGTTTCAGACCTTCCTGAACACTTTTGGTTCCGTGTCTGTCTGTGTGTCTGTCATGAAATCCTTGTAACGGGCATAACTATACGAAGTTGTCCGATTTCGATGAAATCTCCAAGGATTGTGGGGGTTGGCGTGTAGACGGTCCCCTATGAAAATCATCACCTTCGGAGTGATAGTAGCTGCTGTGCATGCGCAAACGTGAATTCCTTGTAACAGCCATAACTTCCATATTTTCCATCCGATTTCGATGAAAATTTCAGGGATCATACGGATTGGAGTGTAGATGGTCCCCTATGAAAATCATTGCTCCCAGACCTGATAGTAGCCACTGCGTATGCGCAAACGTGAAATCCTTGTAACAGCCATAACTTCCACGTTTCCTATCCGATTTCGATGAAATTTTCATCATACGGATTTGAGTGGAGATGGTCCCCTATGAAAATCATTGCTCCCAGACTGATCGTAGCCACTGCGCATGAGAAAACGTAAAATCCTTGTAACGGCCATAACTTCCATATTTTCCATCCGATTTTTAGGGATCATACTGATTGGAGTGTAGATGGTCCCCTATGAAAATTATTGCCTCCAGACTGATAGTACCCACTGCGCATGTGAAAACGTAAAATCCTTGTAATAGCCATAACTTCCACATTTCCTATCAGATTTCGATGAAATTTTCAGGGATCATACGGATTGGAGTGTAGATGGTCCCCTATGAAAATCATTGCTTCCAGACTGATCGTAGCCACTGCGCATGAGCAAACGTAAATCCTTGTAACAGCCATAACTTCCATATTTTCCATCCGAGTTTTAGGGATCATACTGATTGGAGTGTAGATGGTCCCCTATGAAAATTATTGCCTCCAGACTGATAGTACCCACTGCGCATGTGAAAACGTAAAATCCTTGTAATAGCCATAACTTCCACATTTCCTATCAGATTTCGATGAAATTTTCAGGGATCATACGGATTGGAGTGTAGATGGTCCCCTATGAAAATCATTGCTTCCAGACTGATCGTAGCCACTGCGCATGAGCAAACGTAAAATCCTTGTAACAGCCATAACTTCCATATTTTCCATCCGAGTTTTAGGGATCATACTGATTGGAGTGGAGATGGTCCTCTATGAAAATTATTGCCTCCAGACTGATAGTACCCACTGGGCATGTGAAAACGTAAAATCCTTGTAACAGCTGTTTATAGGTGTTATAACACCTCCATTGTTCATCCGAATTTGACGACATTTTCAGGGATCATACGGGGGGGGGGAAGGAGTGGGAGGCGAGGATAGTCAGAGGAATCAGTGGCGGGAGGAGTCGGAGGGAGTGGGTGGTGGGGAGAGTCGGAGGAATCATTTTTGCCCGCTTTTAGTAGGATTTTCAGCTAATGTAATTAATTAGTACGAAAAAAAATGCCCGTTACAAGGATTTAATGACAGACACACAGAAACGAAACCAAAAATTCTCTCATAAATTGTCAGCGTCAGCTTTACAGTTTCAAATACGGTCATGTTCATGAGATAAAGAGTATTCCAATACCCAACAAAAAAATAATGTAAATATTTCACTTACTCCGTGCTTTTTTTTTTTTTTTTTTTTTTTTTACGCTTTAAGAGCGAAGGGGAAGTTCACCCCAACAGTGTTGGACTCCCCATGAATTTGGGCTACCAACTAAAACCCCACTCCCTCTGCTTAGGACTCACCCCGGGACCACTTGTACAGTATTACTTCAGGGTGAGCCCTTTTTTTGTGCCAAATGGCTGCTCCTACTTCTGGTCTCCTTCAATTGTATTCCTCATCTTCTTCCTCCCATCTTCCATCCAGCTTTTTTGCTTTGAGGACTGATGTGACGAATACTGCCATTGCGTCCCAGCTCGACTTGTTCTTAATCATCTCATGTATGATTGTCTGTGGACGCAATGTTCCAATGACCTCCTCAGCACACCCCCTCATACCCTCCCATTGAGGACATGTGAAGAAGGTGTGGCAGACATCATCCTCCTCTATCCCACAGTATCTGCACTCTGGGTCAGTGACTTTCCCGATCTTTACTAGGAAGGAGCGGAAGTACCCATGCCCTGAGAGGAATTGAGTCAGGTAATAGTTCACCTCTCCGTGTTTTCTCTCCAACCAAGACTTTAGATCGTCGATTATGAGGGCTGTCCACCTTCCACGGGTTTCACAGACAAGGTCTGCTTGCCACCTACGGATGGTCTCCTCCCGCTCTTCCCTCTTTACTATGGTAATTGCCTCTGCCTTCCTCATTCTTATCCTTTTGCGCTCCAGTGCCTGGTGGTATATTGGGATAGTTCCCGCTATCACTTGTGATGCTGGGCCTGAGACAGTTCTAAATGCACTACTGATTCTCAGAGCTCCTCTCCTCTGTACAGCTTCCATACGTGCCCGATACTTTTGGTACCTAAGGGAGTCTGCCCACACTTCTGCTCCATACAGCATAATTGAATCTGCAGTTCGCATAAGGAGTCTCCTCTTAGCGGGTGATGGGCCCCCTAGATTTGCCATCAGTCGGCTCAGCTTATTTACAATACCTGCAGCCTTATCTGCTGCTCCACTGATGTGCCTCCAGAAGCTTAGTTTCCCGTCCAGCATCACACCAAGGTAGCGAATGGCTGGAGAGGTGATGATTTCCTGTCCATCCACATTCATAGGTATAGATCTCTCAATTCTCGCTGTGGTTAGCAGTACAATTTCCGTTTTTTGGATCGCCAGTGACAGTGTGTGTGCTTCCATCCACTCCATCACTCTGCGCATTGCCTGATTCAGCTTAAACTGGAGGTGTTCCATCCTTCGAGCTCTTATCACCACCACCAAGTCATCAGCGTAGCCAATCAGTGTAATTCCTTCGGGCATCTCTACCCGAAGAATCCCATCATAGTTGATGTTCCACAGATCGGCTCCCAAGACTGAACCTTGTGCCGCTCCCGAGGTAATTCTTCTCTTTTTGATGCCCTCTTTTGTATCATAAATCAGCCAACGGTCAGCTAGGTAGTTCTGCAGGACTCGTAAGAGGTATGATGGAACATGAAACTGAACCATCAAAGCTTCCAAGATGTCTTTCCATCTGGCAGAATTGAAAGCATTTCTGACATCGAGGGTAACCGCCATGCACATGTCCCTGGTCTTGTGGTTCCCGAGCTGAGTTTCCTTTGCTATTCCTACCACTCTGCTAACAGCATCAATGGTGGATCTGCCAGGTCTAAATCCAAATTGCCTCGGTGACAGGCCTCCAGCTTCAGCAATGGCAGTCAGCATCCTTCTTTTCAACAACTTCTCATACAGCTTTCCTGCTGTGTCTAATAGGCACAGAGGCCTGTGTGCTGAAGCTGTACTGGGATCTCCTTTGCCTTTCCCAATCAGTACGAGTCTTGCTAACTTCCATCGCTCTGGGAATATACCTTCTTTGAGACATGTATTGTACATGTCTAACATAATTTCTGGATGTGTATCTGCTATTGCTTTCAATATTTCCACAGGGATTCTATCTGGGCCTGGGGCTTTTTTATTGCGCATTGACTTCACCGCTTGTGCCAATTCATCTAGAGTGAAGAGAGATATATCACCTGATATTGCAATCGGTGGTCTCTCCTCTATCTCATGATCAGGAAAGAGTTCTGATACAATTCTGTCCTTTACTACTGTTGACATCTCCGTGGATGTATCCACTCCCTTGAGCTTTTTTAGCACAATCTTGTATCCAAGTCCCCAAGGATCGTTGTCTACATCGTCACATAACTCTCTCCACTTTTTAGCTTTGCTCCTGGCTATGGCAATCTTCAGAGTCCGTCTTGCCATCCTGTATTGGTCTTTTCTCAGTTGGAACTCCAAGGAGTCCCTTCTAGTTCTTTGAGATAGTCTTCTGAGCCGTAAACATGTCCTCCTAAGTTCAGCAATATTCTGGTTCCACCAGTAGACAGGGCGGCGGTTATTCATACATCTCTTCTTAGGCATAGAGCTCTCACAAGCCTTGGTCAGCAAATCCATGGTTGCAGTCACCAACAGGACAGCAAGGGACCCTTCAGTTGCCCTCTGTTTTATCTTCTCCAGGGTTCCCTTGCCCAACTGAATCATTGCACCAAATATGTCCCTGTCCAATCTTTCAACATTCCATTGGTGCTGGGAGATTGTCGGTTGTATGGGTATATTCCCTCCTATCTCAAACTGGATGTACTGATGGTCGCTGGCAGAGTAATCCTCCAAGACTCTCCACTCAGTAATTCGTGCAGTGAGGTTCTCTGAGGCCATAGTGATATCAGGTATGGTTCCCCTACATCCTGCTCTACGAAAGGTTGGTACATTTCCGTCATTTATGACTACTAGTCCAAGTCTTGACACCATATCCATGACTTTATGCCCTTTATTATCTGGAGCTGGTTCCCCCCATTCCACTGCCTTTGCATTGAAGTCACCTGCTATTAGCACCTCTCCATTTGCATTTCTAGCCTCCTCTTCAATGCAGGCCAACTTTGCTTCATAGTCAGAAGTTGGGTCTGTTGGTGATAGGTAGCAGCTGATGTATGTAATGCCCCTGCTCTTGATCCAGCAATACCCCAGGCCAGCACCATTGGCTTACTCCGTGCTTCACAGATTAGGTAACTTGTTAATTCAAATTAACAAGCTAGCTCCTGCCTTGGAAACTTTTTGAGATTTCTGTTGTTATCTGAAGTTGCAAAATGGAACTTGATATTGATTTGGAGGGAGTTAATTCCTACTACTCGTTTTGTTTTCATTCTACGTTGAGAAATGATGGAAGAAAAACATTGGGCAATGATTTGCAGCGTTTTTTACCTACCAATATTTTTAAACACGATTAAAATGCTTGCATACGAGTCTGCAACACATTGGGACATTTTCATGTCAACTACTTCACAACTAGGTAGTTACAAGGATTTAATGACAGACACACAGAAACGAAACCAAAAATTCTCTCATAAATTGTCAGTTTCAAATACGGTCATGTTCATGAGATAAAGAGTATTCCAATACCCAACAAAAAAATAATGTAAATATTTCACTTACTTCGTGCTTCACAGATTAGGTAACTTGTTAATTCAAATTAGTTAGTTTTCGTGACGATTTTTCAGTTCATGTGCCAAAGCAAAGACATGAAAATGTCAAAATCGTTCAGAAAGGTCTAAAACGCAAAACCTTCAACCTTGAAAAGTGAAAACAAAGCTACCGCTACCTAGGTAGACTCGGATGCAATAGTATAAATTACTAGTATTCATTTAACATTAAGACTCCTGTGCAATTTAGCTTGACATAGTAGATACACTGATACACTCATTAGGGACTCCATGTCGGCGCAACCGCAGGGGCTACCAATTAAATTGATAAAGGACCGTCTTGTGACCCAAACATATAATCGGTGAACATTCATTAATTCATTTAATTGGACCTGATTTAATTATCCTCACAGACAGCGAATGGTTGGTCCTACGGAGCACTGGGTGGTTTCATTAAAATCTTAAAAACTCTGCAAATTATTACACAATGGTTTATTATTTTCCTATATGATCACTGGTCTGCAAAGCCACCAACCATCCAACATGAAGAAAAACATCGATCGCATTTCGGTCAGCTTTAATTTGAACGGAGATTAGGCCTCTTTTGCGATTCACACTCGTGTTTCTGATTTATCGTTCGTAAAACCCTTAAATTCTCGTAGGGAGCAAACGGTTTGTCCTACAGAGCTCCGGGTGGTCTCAAAAAATTCTAAAAATTCTATAGAATCTCAAATTGAAGGAAAAACAATATCTTTATATCAAAATTTTTTGAGTTAGGGCGTTTTCAAAATTTCAAAATTGATTTTGGAACCCTTAGAAGTGACCTACATCAACCAAAATCTTCGGGGCACAACTAGACCCCAAATGGAGCCTACATACCAAATTTTATCAAAATCGGTCAATGCTAAGAGGCAATAGTGCCGCGTACGGCGGACGGACGGCCAAATTTTTATTCGATTTTTGGATTCTACGTACCTTGAAACGTACGTACAAATTTTGAAGGGGGTGTTAAAAAATTGTTTTTCTTGGTCGATTCCAAAGGTTCATTATTGAAAATAAGAAACCAAAATCGTCTCAGTTTTAAATTAAAGATGAAACAATACCTTTATATTGAAAGTTTTCGAGCTAGCGAACAACTTCGGGGCACAACTTGACGCTGAAATTGAGGACTCAGCATCTAGAAAATTTGCAGTGTTTTAGTTCATCCTGAAATTTGACCCACAATCTCTTGGAGACCACTGGAAGTGGCTGGAATGCACTCAGGATTACGAAGTCAGCCCTGTGAGCTGTAGTGCTGACTTTTCTATTATTCTTCCTGTGTGCTGAAATTCATTCCCAGGAACCGTTGGAAGCTGTGGCTGGTCAAGAGCTAAATTCGAATATCTTCCTTACAATGGCAGACTTTGTTGTAGACAGGCAGACGTTGTTTTGGACAAAAAATTGAACGTTTAAGAAAACAGTACATCTCAAAAACTCTTAGCGGATCTAACGTCCTCCTGTTTACCGCAAAGAAAACCTCCCTGATCTCTGTCACGAACAAGAGAATGTCAACAGAAGTAGCTACGATCTCGTAGAAGCCCGTTAGCCACTCGCAACGATAAAGGTCAATTGTCCAGCTTTCTCATTTCACCTTCCCGCTTTACAGGCCTTTACTCGATATCCGCATTTCCTTAAATGCACGGTGAAGGGAGCTCTCGTGGTACACTTATCTCGTCCAAGGATCCTGCTAGTGTTTTGCCATAGACGACCGTAGAACGTACATCATTCTTTCTTTATGAGAGGCAGTTTGAGGAAGGGAATTTCCTGGTACTCCAACCCCAATTTACTTTTCTTACTGAAAAGTTGCAATTGAAAGACAACGTGTTTTCTTCAACCTTCAGAATGAGTCTGTTCGACATCTGACAAAACTGGAATTTAACACAAAATATCTGTACCCATAGTCACGATTTTGGCACTTATGAACATGATGAAAAAAAAAAAAAAAAAGAATTTCGTTACTGTGGCTTTTTTTTGGGCTAAATTTGTATACAAGATTACTCTCCTGGTAAAATTTGGGAGAAATAAGAATAACAAGGGAAGGACATTAAGTGGCAGTTACGAGTGCCAACTATTTTTTTCTGGTGGTTTTTCCTGCCCAAAATATGAAAGTTACCATCATCGTAACTTATCTTTATAAAATGTATTCTATTCTTTCAGGTTAAAAACTTTCCCCTCTCCGTCAAAAACCACTCAAACTATGAAGTAAAGAATTCATAGTATGAATTCTTTACTATGAATATTTTAGTATGAATCCTCTATATTATAGAGGATTTTACTCTAATCACTACTATTCCATTGTTCATAGGGTTTTTAAAAAAGATCTTCGACCATTATTCACTCAACAATTTTCACCATCGATCATTCATTTTTCGTCATCGACTTCAGTGGGACCCATTGAGACCTGATCGACTACCTGGTCTTCCAAAGGGAAGATCAGCATTTGTTCTGATGATTTCGTTCATGTCTTCCCATTGCCCCTGGTGCCCGTGGTGGTCGTGGTTGAGCAAACCCTACTTCATCGGCTTGTACCAAGAAGGCTACAAGGGGAGAGATGGCCTCCTAGCCCTCTGAAGATATCTCTCGGCATGTTAGTTCTGTTATGAACTCGGGTACCAACCTGTCTAGTTGGTAGAACCTTAGCTAGGAGGTTCGGCCTAACCTGTGGTGTCAATACAAACAGGTACCTAGAGGAGCTGATAGTTATGACTAGCTCCCCTGGGGCTCCCGGGTGGTGAGTTCCTTCCACTCCCTCGATCACCCTCCCAGGGTTTTCGGGGTTTCATCTATCTGCTTGCAGATGGAGGGGGTAGCGAAATCCTGTTTGGATCGGCTCTCCTTAAAACCAAATAGTAGCTATTTGCCCCTGGTTCCCTGGGTTGTGGCGAGGAGGGCGGCGGGCCCCGAACGCAAGAAAACGCCCCCGGAGCGAGATTTGAACGCACGACCTCCCGCAGTAGTCGGTTCGTGTGTTGCACCTAAAGAACGTATGCCCGAGCGATCGCGGCTGTACCGGACCCCAAATAAACTGACTATACCGTTGGAAAGCTGAGCTTTTGGACCAAATTTAAGGACTGTTGCAGTCCAAACCAGAGAAAAAACTGGAAATTTTCGATTTCTGCAAATGTATGTTGGTATTTGGGACGATTTTTTTGACATCTGAATCCTTCTAAAAATCACTGATCTTGTTCCTACAGAGACAGGAAATTGAAAGTGAAAAACGCTGCAAATTATTACACAAAGGTTTATTATTTTTCTATATAGATCACTCGTCTGGAAAGAACACGGTTTTGCCATTGTTACCATACCAACATGAAGAAAAACCGCATCGATCGCATTTCGGTCAGCTAACATTTGAAGGGGGATTAGGCCTCTTTTGTGATTCACACTCGTGTTTCTGATTTATCGTACGTCCAACCCTTAAATTATCGTAGGGAGCGAACGGTTTGTCCTACAGAGCTCCGCGTGGTCTCAAAAAATTCTAAAAATTCTATAGAATATTAAATTGAAGGAAAAACAATACCTGTAAATCAACATTTTTTGAGTTAGGGCCTTTTCAAAATTTCAAAATTAATTTTTGAAGCCTTAGAAGTGACCTACATCAACCAAAATCTTTGTGGTACAACTAGACCCCAAATGGAGCCTATATACCAAATTTCATCAAAATCGGTCAATGCTAAGTGGCAAAAGGGCCGCGTACGGCGGACAGACGGCCAAATTTTTATTCGATTTTTGGATTCTACGTACCTTGAAACAACGTAAACCATCAAATTTTGAGGGGGTGTTAAAAAAAAATTTTTCTTGGTCGATTCCAAAGGTTCATTATTAAAAATAATGAACCAAAAACTCGGATTTCAAGAGGATTAATAAATATATTGTTCGACCTTAACGTACAAAACCTACATTACAAAAAAAAAAAAACATTTTACAACTGTTGCCCAAAACATGTGAAATCTTGGTGCCAAGTCGGTCTTGTCGCTTCTTACAATATTTTGGACTGATGTACTACCAAAATCTCGACCTTTTTCATCGAGCACTCCTAACTTTTATTCATAGCTTTTCGTAGAAGAACTCTTGAAGACTTCTATCTCCACTTGATTTTTTTTTGCATAATAAATTCGCTATTCATCTTCAGAAAAAAACGTGAAGGGTTGATTCAGAATTAGGCCCAAGGGATATCCGTTTTTCGGATATTCATTAGTACAGTGTGTCTAGCAGAGAACGTCGAATAGAAAAGGCGAAAATAGGATGGAAGGTAACTCTATAAAAAGGATCTACCAGGGTTCTACTTAATACAACACGACTGGGCGAACAAATGAGATTATCATACACAAAAGGAACCGTTACTCGCAGCCAACAAAAAACAGATAACGGTAGATTAGAGGGCCACTTTTTGTCATTCAACGTTTTTCATTATCATACTGAGTTGTACCTAAAGGTTATGAGTGGCAGTACAAACAAGCCAAGACAAATAGCCATGGACAATGTGCATGCGTTGTAAGTAATCATGCCCTGTCATCAAGGCAAACAAGTGACAATTTATTATTATTATTATGTAAGAATGATATTAGACTGAAGAGGTGAAACGAAATTTCACTCATACGACGAGAAATTTCCATGTCTCAGGGTGACCTCTAATCTGGAATTAAAACTAGCTTTAGATTCGAGAAGGACCCCTTTGAATTCACCATGATAGGACAAATAGCAGCTTGTGCGATTTCACTCAAACATTTCTAAAAATCAGGGGGCTCGATTTTGCACTTATCGCTGGCCCGCAAAAAAAGTGACAACGCAAAGAATTTCAATTTTTTCTTTCTCACAAACACGATTAGTTTAGTCGTGTCTAGCGACAGGAAGAGTGACACATTTTAATGATTTTTTCGAGATGTGTCACTTTTCTTGCAGGCCAGCGATATATCGACGATGTTACGGCAACATGTCGTATCAAGATTGGGGCAACTTTTCAGGAGACTCAAAAAACTGTTTACAACGTAACCTATATTCTCCATACGCAGTGTTGCTCTATCGCTATTTTCGGCGGTTTCAAGGCTACCAACCGAATTTTTAATAATACCGATCGATTCCCCACGAAAATACGAATCCAGTGGTATGAAAAACTCAATATGCCCATATATGGTCATACGACATGTTGCCGTAACATCGTCGATATGAAATTTTGCTCGGCCGAGAAATAATGTACGAAAGCACTCGTAGGTATGTCGATCAGGAGCCACGTTAGATGTAGCACTTAATTCTACCTTTTAGAAATTTTATTTAACTCATCCCAGCTCTTATGAGAAAAAAACATCGTTCTTATTAACCTTCTAATGGTAAGGAAAGTAAAAACAACACTTTTACCTCAGCTAATGTTTATTAGTTTTATTTTATTATATATTAAAAAAAATTAAACTCCCCTGATAGAGACGCAGGGGGCACGTAGTAAATAAAAATAAATAAAATATAATGGGGAAGATGCCCAGGACTCACCCGACGCTGGCCCTAGGGATGTGGGAAGATGAGGAAGGTGGGGGTGGGAGAGAGGGATGAAGGGAAGTGCCTCTATAAAACGACCACCAGTTCAAATATGACCCGAGCAGGACACGGGTGGTGATACCACGGAGTACGCCCACAGAGATGCCCAACTCGCGCAGCTCCGTGGCTCTTTTCCCGCTCCACACTCCGCGCCATGATAAGGTTGCAGCCATCACCCTGATGTTGTTGGGTGCCACTCCTTTTAGCTCCGACACCGCTTGCCGTAAATCGTTTGTGTCATATTTCCTTATGGTTGCCCTGCCTGGCAACGTGATGGACATGCTCCTGGTTTTACCTACCTCAGCTACACGGCAACCGTTACATTCCCCAGAAGGGGAATAGAAAAGATGTTTTTTCTTGTAAGAAGGGCTAGGATGAGTTAAATTTGTAGAAGGTTGAATTAAATCTGATTGTGAAATCATTTTTGGATTGGAAGAAACATGATTGTGAAATCATATTTGCATTGGAAGTACTACCTAATAATCAATCGAGCATTATTGTTCCAACCAGAAATTACATGTGCCCATTAATTACATGGGAACATGGAAATATACCTTAATCACAGAATTACTGTGATTAAGGTATACTTCCCACCCAACGTGGCAGAGTTTTCATGTTTTCCCAGCATAATTACTAGGGGATTATTTTGACTAGTGCAATCCTAGGTCTTGAGACCGAATTGGATGTGATGTAATATTATGTTAGTAGGAATTATTGGGTACCTGTACCCATAAAACGTATTCACCGTTGTCATCAGGGTACTTTGAAAGTGTATTCCAAGGAGTTCGGTCACGATGGTACTCATTTCTGATTGCAGGTTAACGATCCGACCAGTACAATCATTCTCAACTCTCTGGAGTTGAAAATCAAAAGCTGCGTCCTCACCCTTAAAGACGGCAAAAGCTTGAAACCAGTCATCAAGGTGAATCAGGACGATGAGACGATCTCGCTCAACTTCGAGGAAGAGCTGCAGAAAGGTGAGGCGGACCTCGTCTTCGAGTTCACAGGAGAACTCAACGACAAGATGAAGGGTTTCTACCGTTCAAACGCTTCCACGTAAGTCGGACAGATACTTGAAGTTTTGGATAGTTGTGTGTAGAGCAAATTTTTCAGTGATAGGTGAAGCAGAGTCTAATACTTGGGGGCGATTATCACAAAATCGAATGCTAGCAGCTTTTGGCGACCAAATTTGATCAGTTTCTTGAGTATTTCGTTGTAAAAACTTCCTACCGCCAATATCCACCCATAATGGATTATTCGGGCATTTCTTTAGCAAAACAGCAGTTTTTAAGGAAAATCTTCCATGTCTACGCCTACTTGGGTCCGATGGGTATTGGCTACCTTCCAGAGGCCAAGGCTAGCCAATATTTTCCACAATTCTGAAAAGAATTATCATATTTCAACATGGAAACATCACTGTATATGACATGAAATCTGACGGTTTTACAGAATTATCAGTTTCAAGTTAGTCTGGAGAAAAATAATGGCTAGGTCTTTATGGCACAAAAAAACACCAAACTGTAGATTGCCTTTATGAGACCTCAGAGGAGTGGATCCTGGGAGTGACTTTCTATAGAGAGCACTATAGGTCTACCACAGAAACTTTGCATCCGTGTGGCGCCCCCTAGGTGGCGGATCCGCGAACTATAACGATCGAGTCAACCTTCCATGGTGAAACCTTGACACGAAAATTGGAGCCGTGAGAAATTTGATGTTCCTGTAGTCCCACGGAAGTTCAATTTTGAAAATGCTCGAACTTCAATCTGCAGTAGGAGGGGAATCAAATCACTTTAAAGGGCAGAAATTCGCGAAAAATTATTGTTCGCGCGGGAATTTGCTTGATGATTAGAGATGAGTAGTTCTTTGTTCTCCAGCAGAATGCGCCAAAGGAATGCAAAGTTTCTCTAGTAGAACTATAGCGTCGATTGGCGCACTACCTAAATCCAACAGTCAAATAGATCAACTAGGTTCTAACTAGAAGTAATCCTGGTTACACGATAGAGGTTTTCCAATTTCAGTAAGCACAGTTTTAATTTGTATACTAGGAAAGTGAAGGAGAACGGATGACAGTAGATCATATTAATTTTGAAAGAATGATCAGAATAATCAATAAGTACAATCGATATTTATAAATCGATTGGTTTACATCGAATTATAAAATTATCATTTATGAACCTTTACATGGAGCACGTAACAAATTAGTTTGACATTAACGTATAGTTATCAAAGATTCGTAGTAACTATATACATATATGTGGGCGCGGGAAACTGGATAGTTCCTACCAATTCCGCCAAGCCTGAGTGCAGCACCTACTTACTTCTCCATGGAGTTTCGTATAGCAACCATGGACAACACAAGGACAGTTAGCAAGAGAGTTCAGGAGAGAAGTTATTATTATGAACGGAAAGTCGGATGATTGTTGATACCGAAGTATTTGATTGCTAATTATTAAACTAATCTACTCGTTGAAGTCAGTACTGTGTTTGATTATGGAAGACCTTACAATAAACACATCTGTTCACAAGCGAATTCTTCCCACGATCCAATATTTTGGGGTTAAGATTCATCATGAAATAATTCACGATTGTAATGATTTTCCTCATACCTTTTCGTCGAACATGACGGGAGAAATAGCTGCATTTGTCTGTCGTGAAGCTCTTGGGATCGAATCCCAACTTCTGATGTAAGGTCTTCCATAATCAAACACAGAACTGACTTCAACGAGTAGATTAGTTTAATAATTAGCAATCAAATACTTCGGTATCAACAATCATCCGACTTTCCGTTCATAATAATAACTTCTCTCCTGAACTCTCTTGCTAACTGTCCTTGTGTTGTCCATGGTTGCTATACAAAACTCCATGGAGAAGTAAGTAGGTGCTGCACTCAGGCTTGGCGGAATCGGTAGGAACTATCCAGTTTCCCGCGCCCACATATAGAACGTACCAAATCTCGTAACACTGAGCTGGAGGTAAGTAGGACTTGCAGGACCTCACAAGTGATGTTGGACGTGGTACACAGAATACACCCCGAATCACTATTGCGTTGGAATGAAATAACAACTTCCTATTTGTTGAGTGTCACCATTGAAATAGGAAGATTTGAGGAATTTGTTGATGTCTTTATTCTGGGTTTCAGCTCTGATGGAGAACAAAAATACGTTGCGGTCACGCAGTTCGAAGCGACGGACGCCCGGCGGTGCTTCCCCTGCTGGGACGAACCAGCCATCAAAGCTGTTTTTGAAGTTACGATTTCAGCTCCCAAAGACAAAGTCGTCCTTTCCAATATGGTGAGTTTTGAGATAATTCTTTTGAAGGGTACATTCGTCAACGTACGAGTATATACAACCAATCCTGACTGAGATAGCTATTGGAAGTTTGCGAATGATTGGATCGAGCAATTTTCGTCAATTACGGTTTTTGCGACGAAAAACTGAATTTGAAAGTTTATTTGAAAGACCAGAGAAAACATGAGGGTAGTAACTAAACTGGCATCTGATTGGTTGGAACCCCAAGGAGGTAAAGGAAATCAAAATGCTCTTTTCAACCTTTTATTATTCAGTTGAAAAATACTGTATGTGCTTTTAATTTTAATATTGCTAATTTCCCTGAAAATAAAAAGCGTTTTAATATATTGTGTTAGAGAACCAAAAAGGTGACGTAGAGAAGGAATGCAACATGATGGTTTTTGGAAATAACCTCGACAATTCAAAATAAATAATAAACGAAATAATCTCGAAAATGAACGTTTTTGTTAAGTACTAATGGGTTTGAAAAGTTAAATCAAATTTAGATATGAGCTGCATTTTTCACAATTTTAAAGGATTTTAGGAGGAAAAGTACGAAATTTGTGTTATAAAATCAGAGAATAGGTAACATAGAGAAGGAATGCAACATGAAGGTTGCGACAATTTCCAAAATTATCTGTAAAATAAACGTTTCGGTTAAGAATAAATTTGAAAACAAATCAAATTTTAGTATTAAGTCGATTTTGCACAATTTTATTAGATTTGAGGTGAAAAGTACGTTTGTGCAAGAGAAACAGAGAAAAGGTGACATAGAGAAGGAATACAGCATAAAGGTTATGACAATTTTTAAAACCATATAAAAAATGAACGTTAATGGGTCTGTTCGGAGAGGCAGTCCGGAACCAGTTCGGAACCAAACCGGAGCTGAAAAGGGGAGGGGATAGAGGCGAATGGGCCCCTCCAAACCGTTCAGGACTGTCTGTCCGAACAAACCCTTTGTTACTAGAAAATTTGAAAAACAATCAAATTTTGATATGAGGCGAATTTCGCACAATTTTGTAGGATTTGAGGTTGAAAAGAACGAAATTTGTGTTGGAGAATCAGCTAAAATGTGACATAGAGAAGGAATGCAACATGAAGTCTCGAAAATTTTAGAATTAATCTCGAAAAAATGAATGTTTCTGTTGATAATAAATTTAAAAACGCTGCAAATCATTGCTCAAAGGTTTATTATTGTATGTATAGATCATCCTTCTGTATAGATCACTGGTTCTCCATCAATAGCACCTACCACCATCTGTATTCTCCCTTGACCTTCCCTCTCAAATTTCAGCTCCTGCGTTCAATAGGATTGAAAATGGCTTCGGAGCTCACTCAGCTGATCAGTGATGTGAGGAGTGAAGAAGATCTCCTCGAATGCTAGAGACGCCTGGAAGAGCACTTCCATTCAATAGGATTGAAAATGGCTTTCGAGCTCACTCAGCTGATCAGTGATCTGATCAGTGAGCAATGATTTGCTGCGTTTTTTACCTACAAACATTGTTTTACCTACCAATTTTTTTTACCTACCAACTATTGGTAGGTACTACCTACCACACTATAATGGCTTCACACCTTCACAATCAAGTTTATTAGAAAGAACTAAACGCTTCACACTCGATTCGAAAAATAGAAAGCTTGATATGGAAATTTGATTACTGGTTACGCAGAAGGCAAAACTGAATACAACTCGAAGAAATGAACAGCGATCGCATTTTAGTCAGATAAAATTTGAACGGCGATTAGACCTCTTTTGCGATTCACACTCATGATTCTGTTTTATCGAAGGAAAACCTTCAAATACTCGTAGGGACCGAACGGTTTGTCCTACAGAGCTCCGGGTGGTCTCAAAAATTTTTAAAAATTCTGTACTATTTAAAATTGGTGAAAAAACGATACCTTTATTTCGAGAGTTTTCGAGCTAGGGCACTCTTGAAAATTTCAACCCTTAATTTTCACCCCTTAGAAGTGACCTACATCAACCAAAAGCTTCGCGGCACAACTAGACCCCAAATGGAGCCCATATACCAAATTTGAACCAAATCGGTCCAGTGTTGCTAAGAAAAGTGCCGCGTACGGCGGACGGCGTACGGCGGACGGACGGAAATTTTTTTATTCGATTTTCGGATTCTACGTACCTTGAAACGTAAAACATAAAATTTTGAGGGGGGGTTAAAATTTTTTTTTCTTGCTCGATTCCAAAGGCTTATTATTGAAAATAATAAACCAAAAACAGTCAAATTTTGATATGAGGTTAATTTTTGCACAATTTGAGATTTATTATAGGTACTAATTAATATAATTTTCATTATAACGTAATTCAATAAAACTCAACAAACCAAAATTATATCGACAAACCTTTGAGGTAACCTTTTGCTACAACCTCAGTACTGTCTTTGTGAAAATGCACTAATGTAACGATAGTTTAACATTGACGTCATTCCAATTTTCAAGTAGGGCGCCCTAGTGCTGGTTTCAAATTTTCACTCTCGTTCCCTGTATCAATTAACTGACTTAATGACCAGATAAATGTGGTCAGTTGTAAATTTATGTACGGTAAGAAAAGTGGGAATTTTTGAACATGAAAAAGTTGTCCGTCCATCATTGCAAATGTGTACCTACTTTTGAATGATGAAAGTCAGCGAAGTATATATCAGTTGTAAGTATTCATCTGAAAGTATTTTATCAGTTGTTTCTGTATGCGATTCCGAAATTAGGAATTCAAAAACAAAAACAATAGGTTTTCGAGTTTCTAAGAACAAATCAAAAATTGATATTGAAGGGTAGTGATTGACAACATTTCATTCTGATACCATTATTTCGGTGACAATTTTGCATCTTGGGGACTCAACTAACTCTTCGCAAATTTGAGATTTTGGTCGTGAGAATCAACTTTGGTAGTTGATTTTAGATTGATTAAAGTCGATCTTTGATGTCTTTACTATAACTTTTTTCTCGAAGATTGTCAAACTTGATTACTTCTGATAAGGATTCCATCTCTGAATCGTTTCTAGGCATGGAAATGTGGTAAATAACAGCCTTTTTTTTTCTTTTATGCTCCCCATTTCGAAGTGACAAGCAACATTAGTGGTATTCAGGGTGTGCCTCATCGAGATGGCAGCTCGTGCAAGCGCATGGGCGGGAGAGTAATTACCGTTGGTGCGAGATCAAATAGATCCCTATTGGCAGTGAGTCAAGAAAACTAATGAGTGTTCTTTATGTACCTTCCCTTCCACTTCGTTACTCCCTTGTGAGAAAATACAACCGGACTTTTCTCACGACGGAGGGAAATCGAATTTATTCATCACTCCGTGACGGTATCGTCGATTATTTTTTATCAGAAATCTCTACCCATTTCCGATGACCTGTCTTTCTTCTCTCGATGTTCTGTGGAACGATCAAATTTGTGACATTTGTTGTAATGTGACGGGTTGTAATTTTCTAGCATAGTGACATAAACTTGAAGGTCATCCAAAAAGTCACTTTACGAAGTTTTTTCATTGAAATACACGCATTTTTCGATTTTTTAAAAATGTTCAATACTTACCTTCTGGATGTCCTTTTTACCATTATGTTCTTATGTTTTATACTGAGTGTTGAAGCTTGAAGAACCTACTTTTCTTTGCTAATGACATGAGCTAGCTATGTAGCAATTCATTGCATCAACAGAGAATTGTTCATTCCCATGTCATCAATGAAACAATCATAAGCTAAGAGAGAACTGTTGGAACTATTGGTTTCAAATTTCGATCATTCGCACGAAATGAAAAATCTATTAGTTCTTCAAATCTGAATAATCTATCAACCGTTCCAATTTATTGGTAGAGCTCTATTACCGGTACAGCTTTATTAGGGATTGCATATCGAATGAAATATATCGATATACTGATCAAATGATATATCTTCAATGATATATCGATACCTACGATATATCGGAAGATCTAACTTGGAAAATCTTGTTGAAGTAAATACATGAGTTAAAACGTTTTAAGCTATACAAACATCATTTTGGAAGAAATTTATCGATATACTCGACATATCGGAAGATTTACATGGAAAAACTCTTTGAAGTTAGTATTTAAACCTCTCAAAAGTTTCATGGTTTACGTTACAAGGTATGTAGGGATGGCAAATCGAGTGAAATATTTCGGAAGATCTTCTTGGAAAATCTTATTGAAGTAAGTAGGAAGGTGAATTGAAACGGTACTAATATCATTTTGGAAGAAATACATCGATATACTCGACATATCGGAATAAAAAAAAAAGTTTTTCTTGGAAAAACGGCTGGAGTAAGTAGGTATTTAACCTGGTTTAAAAAGTTACTGGTATGAATCATCGAAATTATCATACGTAGTTGTTGTAAGTGCGAAAATGTCATGGTTGTCGGAGCACTAGGTCAGTAGCAAAGGAGTTTTGGGGTTGCAAATTTGGGTATAAACTACTCTCAGGGGTCCTAAAACAAAATATATAAAATCATAGATACCCTCGACATAGCAATGTTTCATTAATTTATAAATTGCTTCAACTCGTATAAGTATTAGATAGTTTTAATCTGGACGCGCCTCCATTACTTTTGGTTCAAGTCAAATAATTGAGACTTGAGCGCCACTGTAGTGTAAACCATCATGTTTGAGCTGAAGTCAGTAGTCTGAAATCAACCCATTACGCAGGTACCCACAAAATTTGGAATGAAGTTACTTAATGTTTTTATAAATACAGACGTCCTTTCTCATCTATTCATTTTAATATTTAATTTTTACTTGTTGAAAACAAGTCGCGATATTTCGGTAAATATATCAATATTGACCGATAATATCGGTTCTATATCGATATAAATAAATCGATGTATTTCATATATCGATATATCGTTGCCATCCCTAAGCTTTATGAGGTAGGAACCCAACCCATAATTCTGACAACTGTTGAAGTTATGCCTGGCCCCACTCCACTATGCCTCCCCATTCCACAGTCACTGGTCAGTAAACACCCTAATCTGGCCTGTAGTTGACCCCACTTTCCCAAAGCATGGACCAAAGAGAAAAGGGGTATTCAATATCCAGCTTATCAAAGACCATGTGGATGAAGATTCTTGATTCTCTCTCGAAATTTCAGAATTATTTGCAGATTCTTTTTCCTCACCTGGATACAGACTGGGGTCTGTGTCCCTGTGCCTCTCTGACTAAGCCGCCTCTGGGAACCAGTTCTAAAGGATACTAAACTACGTATTGCCTGTCTGTTCATTGAAAGATATAGGTAAATTTCATCGTTCCAAAATGTACTTCACCTTCACTCATAACATTCCCCTTTTGCAGCCCTGTATCAACGAGAAGGTTGACGGAGACCAGAAGATCTCCAAATTCTCTCCAACGCCCATCATGTCAACTTACCTCGTGGCCGTCGTCGTGGGTGACTTCGACTACGTTGAGGACACCTCTGAAGACGGCGTCCTCGTCAGAGTCTACACCCCTCCAGGAGTGAAGGAGCAAGGGAGGTTCGCCCTTTACGTCGCCACCAAAGTCCTGCCCTTCTACAAGGACTACTTCCAAATCGCTTATCCGCTTCCCAAAATCGATTTGGTCGCCATTGCTGATTTCTCTGCTGGTATATTTTCATGATATTAATTTATGATAGATTGTATGTTTGTTAACAATTGAATCCCCCAATTTGATCTCCATTTTTAGACTTCCATTATAGTGGAAATCTTGTGCTGGAAAGCTTGCGCTTTCTGAGCAATCTTGTTTCTCAAGCATCGAAAAAATAATTTTTGTTCGAGCAGCCACTACACTTGTAATAGAGAGTTTATGCAGTCATAGTTATCTGAGTCGTAGCACAAATTGTTCTTACAACACATGAGTAGGTACCTTCTAAAGTATAACAATTATGAAAGAAACTACACTGTTGTGAATCATTTTTCACAAAGGGGAGGAAACGGACCACAATACAGGTCTGAAGTTTAAATCGTCGTAAATAACACAAGAATTTGATAGTTGTATACCAACTAAATAGAACGAATAGAAACTACAAACTACGAGCCCCAGGGAGCCCCGTAATGTGTGTGTTTACACAAATTTGTGAAGTTGTATCTCTAAATTTCTACGCTCATCGCAGGTGCTATGGAAAATTGGGGCTTGGTCACTTACAGGCAAGCTTGTCTGCTTGTGGACCCCGAGAACACGGCCGCATCTCACAAACAGCTGATCGCTGTTGTCGTGGGCCACGAACTCGCTCATCAGTGGTTTGGCAATCTAGTCACTATGGTAAGTCATAGTTGCTAATATTCAAGTATTTTTAGGTCGTACTTATTAGAGAGTTACAGCGGGGATAGGTACGTAAAAACGGTAGAGGTATGGCACCTGTGTCGCTCACAGAACATGCTTCTCTGCTCTCGACAGGCTTCAATTAGAGGATCGGAAATTCCGTATGAGGATAACCCTTACTCAACTGTAACCTTGTGTTTGGTACCGAAGACGGGAATTAAAATGAAATGATTGAAAACCAATTGTCCAGGGTACAAACTAATTTATTTTGAGTTGGGTAAATTTTATGAAAAGAGATTACATGAATAAGGAGCTCCTTCCTAAGGTATTAAAATTAAATGATTCTTTCTTAAAGATAAAATGCTTAGAAATTAAAATTATTCCTCGGAAATTGTTATTAGGAGCTTCAATAGGTTTGGAGGAGTTGAGATAGGAATAAGGGAAATCTCTGACCGTATCGACAGGATGCCGGTAAGCACGCAAAGAGATGCGTCAATGTGCTGAGGAATGTGCTGCTGCTGCATACAAGGGCGAAAATGACGAGTGACAAAATGAGGAGATGTTGAGATGGACAGCGAGATGAACAGAAGACGAGATGAATAGCGAGATGTTGAAATGGTGCTTCCAAGGGAATTCTTTGATCTGGAATGAATTTTGATGAATATGGAGTATAATATGATTTATAATAATGAATATGATTTATAATATCGCTAGCTGAGAGGCGCTACTCACGTCGATATGGTATGTTGAGGTGTGAGAGAGAGAAGAGAAACCGATGCAGATGCTGATGACTGGCTGTACGGTGTAGAGAAGAAATAGCCCTTTTTTCTGGATGCTGATGACCATTAATAATTAGAGAGCTTTAACGACGAAGAGCATTGGTGAACTGATTCGGGGGTTGAGACGGAGTGTCGACTTCACAGTGAGGAGTAGGGGAAGAGAAGAGTCAACGAGAGAGAGAGACAGAGATGAAGGAGAAAGGACACAACGAGAGCAATACAAAACAGGAGCCTGGCGTTAACACCTTGTTTTCGAAACCGAGTCAATTGCTGCTGTCAATCATCGATTTTTTTCGTTTTCAAATGTTGTGTATTTTTTGCGAGTTCTTCGTCTTTAAGATGGTGACAGAGTGAATTTAAGTAGTTACCCATGATGAATTTTGGTTTGTTGCCTTGTCTGAGTTGTGGATGATGGACGATGATCTCGATGGTTCGGTCTAACGCTACTCGGTTTCCTTTAGGGCAAGTTTCCGCTACCCACTGCAATTTTAACATCGACATTCAGAGGTAACATTAGATATCATACGAAAAATACACTCTACTGAGGTGTAGGTGAAGAGTTCCAATCTCGACAAGTTCTGTCGTCTGTTATCTACACCTCAGAGAAGGGATACGTTTTGATTAATAAACATGTATATCCCTTTTCGGTCCGACGAATTCAAAAAGCTCCAGATTGAGTCAACTTTAACTATGGAGTGTTGAAAAACCTCAAGTAACGTCAATCCCTATCGCTCAACCTATCGTCGCCCTATCGTTCAACCTATCGCTCAGCTCCGGTCGTTTCCCATCTGAATGGAAGTCCTCCTTTGTGACGCCTATCCACAAGGGTGGGGATCGTGAGTCAATTTTGCACTATCGCCCCGTCTGTTCGCTATCGACGACACCTAAAATATTGGAGAAGCTGGTGGTCACGCAGCTTTCGGCCGAGTTCTCCTCGTACATTGCACCTGAGCAGCATGGTTTTTTGAGAGGAAGATCTACCGTCACTAATCTTCTGGAGTTCCAGGAGTTCGTCATGATGGGGTTCCAGATGGGATGTCAGACGGATGTTGTGTCAACGGATTATGCTAAGGCCTTTGATAAGCTCTCGCACGCTCACCTTCTGTCTTTGCTCGAGTCTTTGGGGGTTTTCGGATCATTCTTGGATTGGATATCGAGTTACCTCGATGGTCGCAAACTCATGGTTCGTGTGAGGGGCTCGTTGTCATCTCCATTTACTGCTACCTCAGGAATCCCTCAGGGAAGCCATATTGGCCCAATTTGCTTTTTGATTATGATTAATAGTGTAGCAAGATGTTTCCACCCTGGTATTCGTTGCCTGCTCTTCGCCGACGACTTGAAGCTCTTTTGTCACGTGAACACCATGTTGGACTGTAAGACGCTGCAGCTGGCCATCTTTGATCTCGAGGAATGGTGCACCTCGAATTTTCTCTTTCTAAACCCGTCCAAGTGCTCCATCGTCACCTTTCACCGAACGGTCCAGCCAGTCATCCATGACTACACATTGTGCGGCTCTTACCTTCAGAGGCTGGAAGAGATTACAGATTTGGGAGTCCTCTGCGATGTGAAGCTCACCTTCTCTGGACACATCGAAAATGTTGCGGGACGGGCAATGAGAGCCTTAGGATTCCTCAAAAGGAATACTCGGGACTTCACGGACACTCGAGCTTTGGTATTATTGTACAAAGCACTTGTGCTCCCATTGCTGGAGTATGCTTCACTGGTTTGGTCTCCCTGCTATTCAGTTCACAAGTACTGCCTGGAGAGGGTCCAAAACAAATTCCTCCGTTACATCGCCTACAAGCTGGGGATTCCCACGTGTGATGTGGATTATGCGTACTTGTTGGATGTGTGCCATTTGTTGCCCCTCGAGAAACGTCGGAACCTTGCGGACCTCACCTTTTTCTTCAAACTATTGAACGGTAAGCTTTCCTGCCCAGCTTTGTTGTCTGGGGTTGGTCTTCTGACTCCTCGCCAGGCAGCACGTTCGTCCTTCCTCTTCGCCGTTCCATTCTCCGCAACCAACTACCTCCAGAATCGACCTCTTCATCGCCTGCCACGATCCGCCAATCTTCTCCTCGCTCAACATCCCGAATTTGATTTTTTTTCTCACACACTCACAAAACTAAAATCTTTAATTTCCAGTAATTCATAGTTTTTATTTAGCCATTTTATATAATATCCAAGGTACAAATAGGTACATTTTTTTCTCTTTTTGTTACCTTTTTCTCTGGTTTTTGGTTATTTTCTATTTCTTATGTTTGTTTAATTTCACTGTTCTGCTGAATATATGCTGTAATTGGGCTTGCCCGTAATTTAAATAAATAAATAAATAAATAAAATAAATCCCGTAACGTTACAATACATAAATTACGTATGTCTCACAGTGAAAGTTAGCATCCACTGTATGCTCGTCCTAGCTGCAAGATACGGAATGATTGTTCTGAAAGCCGCTATAACTCTCTAATGATTATTTAGTATCCCCTGGTGCCATTAGTAGTTCTCAACTATGGATACTTGAATAAGTCCCTAGTAAGTAAAATAAGTAAAGAGGAGGGGGGGGGGGTTCCTGCGTCGACTTTCTGAATAGTCTGTCTTCGATTTAAGAACTGACCAATGAGATCACCGAAGTTAAGGCCAATCGGGTCGGGAGATTATCTGGATTGGTGACCACTCGAGGGCGGAGCAGGTCTTTATAATTTTGAGGGTTGGGCGGTTGGTGAACCCCACTCCACTTGAGCGGGTGAGGCAATGAGTGCAATCATCAGAACCAATTCTAATCTTCCCTTAGGAAGACAACCGATGACGTCCGCGACACCAGGAATGGTAGTTGGACGAAAATTCAACCTGAGATGGTTTTTGACTTTTCGTACTGGCTTAGATTTAAGAACTGACCACCAGGTAGTATTGTAGGGGATCATCAGAATGGAAAAGTTCTTCGTTCGGAAATTAACTCCTTCTGCATTTTATTTTCAGGAATGGTGGACTCATCTGTGGCTGAACGAGGGTTACGCCTCCTTTGTTGAAAACTTGTGCGTCGCTCACCTTTTCCCCGAATATAACATCTGGACTCAGTTCGTTTCCGATATTTTCATCAAAGCTCTCGAACTCGATTGTTTGAAGAACAGCCACCCTATAGAAGTAAGTTAATCGTTCAGTTGGTTTTGAGATGAATGACGTGTGTTCTGCACTTTACTGATCCCTGAAGAAATTCCTAATTCATCTCATATTGTACTTGAGAAAATGTTCGTTGTATATTTTTTTAATGTTATACTAGCCTGTTACCCGTGCATTGCACTGAGTTTGTTATCGTATTAGTGAGTATTTGCAAACCACTAACGAGCCCGTGGAACCTCCTCTGAGAGCCAGGGATCCACAGGGTCCCAGACTTGCGATCAAAAACAATAAAAAATTAGCTATAATTTAAATTCCTAAAAGAGATCAGAATGTACGAGGCATGTCCTGAAAGTAAGTGTACTGAAGCTCCCGCGGCCGTAGGAAATTTTTTTTTGCTATAATGGGCACACTGCCGTGTAGCGTGACTCCTCCCCTTCAAAACTAGACCAAAACGAGGTCAGTACGTTGAAAACTGTGGTCTCAGGAGCATTTCTCGTGAAAGATGTCGATCGACTCTGCCGCAAAGTGCGAAATCCGCGCGGTAATCCGTTACCTCGTTGTGAAGGAGAAATCTCCGATTGCGATTTTTAATGAGGTGAAGGCAATTTATGGTGAAGGACATATGAATCGTACGAGTGTGTACAAGTGGTGTAGGGAGTTTAAGAACGGTCGTACGAATGTGCATGACGATTTGAGGAGTGGGAGACCGTCGATTGTGACTGACGAACTTGTGGAAAAAATTGAGAATGCGGTCCGTGACGATCGCAGATTGACTCTGGACGAAATTTCTACGAAGTTTCCACAAATATCCAGATCTCTGCTGCACGAAACAATCACAGAAACCCTCGGATTTCATAAACTGTGCGCAAGATGGGTCCCAAAACAGCTGACTGAACAACACAAGTTGAATCGAATGCAGACCTCTAAAGAGATTTTGGAACGGTATGAACTGGAGGGTGATGTTTTAAGCCACCCCCTTATTCCCCCGACCTGGCGCCTTCAGACTATCATCTTTTCACTTTACTTTCTGGGCATGCCTCGTAATATCTCGTCACGCTTGTTTGATTAAATTTCATTAGTGCCTACTCAGTAGGTCCGATGTCCAGTGGGTTCCAAAATAGTTTACCAAATTAGATATGAATCTAGAAAAAAAATAGATCCAATAAAAGCGGTGTTGACGTGGGCCTTTCGCAGTTGATCGGAAAACCTGGATAATCAGAATATTATAATTTTTTAAAACTGATTATACAAGTTAATTAATTAAAGTAATGAAAGTTAATGTTATATTGAAAAACTGAATGAACTGAATTTATTGCTATACAACTAAAGTATTGAAAGTTTATTTGAAGAACAATTTTTGTTCTTGAAAAACTTGGTTAATTTTTGCTGTATGGGAGCAGAAAGACGGAGTAGGGCAGCTTCTCAGTGCTGTGATTTCCGATGTCGCAGCATCGAATTGCTCCACATATTGAAGAGCCGTTTCCAGAGCCTCGACATGTATAAGAGGCTGTGGAACTTCGTCTTCTGATGATAAATCTAATGGGGATGTAAGAGCTTCCCGATTATGATTGATGGAGCGATATGTACGTTACAGCTAAAATTGATTTTTCTTGATATTTTTGAGTTTATTGATATCAAAACTGGGCGTTCTCAGGAAGTTTTCCCCTCGCCCGAGAGGTATGGGAAGGCGGATATCGTTATTCACGACGGATCAAAGATAGAAGTGATTTCAACTAATCAGACAATTTCAACGTTTAGGGTTACTTTTGACCCTACAGACCTACTTTTAACTTTTTTCTCGAAAATTGAGGAAATTATGGGCCATTCTAGTGTCGCAAGTTCAAAGTATGAAAAAATCTTGAACTTGAAAATAAATTCGGGGGGGGGGGGAGACTATCGTT
Organism: Apolygus lucorum; assembly: GCA_009739505.2. Classification (NCBI taxonomy): domain Eukaryota; kingdom Metazoa; phylum Arthropoda; class Insecta; order Hemiptera; family Miridae; genus Apolygus; species Apolygus lucorum. The sequence continues at coordinate 14,575,081 of CM019169.2, read as the reverse complement.
AATACAAATTAGTTGTAGAATAAGTTTGTTGTTTGAGCCTGTTACACCCTGTATTGGTTAAGTAATTAATGAGGCGATCTCGATTTCAGGTTCCTGTCGGGCATCCCTCCGAAATCGATGAAATCTTCGATGACATTTCATACAACAAAGGAGCGTCTGTTATCAGAATGTTGCACAGATATATTGGAGATGACGTGAGTAAAACATGATTTTTTAAAAATTGTTACATTCACATTTATTACAACCTGATAAACTGAGACTTCCTCCCCTGGAATGGGGTATTTCAGTCATTTTTTTAAAAAATTTTTTTCAAAAGAGTATGGCTCAGGAATAACGGTAATCGGGTCTGTTCGTCGAGAAAATGTTTTTAAAAAATCAGAGAAGCCAAGGAAAGTTGAAGATTTGAATGGTCGTAAAGTTGGAGTATATAGGTTTTCAAGGGTGCTAAATCCAAATTTGAGGTCAAAACCCTGAATTTCCGACCCACCGAATTACCCCATTGAAGGAGCCTATCGTAGGTACATAATTGTAAGAGTCAACTTTGGGATAGTTGATGGCTGGTAATTAACGTAACTTACTGGTTTATTTTGACTAGTTTTGAATAATAAACAAATTACTGCTCTATTATCTTGATTGTGCCAAGTCAGTCAGTAATGATCTGGATCTCCGTTATACAGGGTGGCTGAAAACGGACGCCCACTTTTTAAAATGACGCCAAATTTTTAATTTTGGAGATATCAGGTTGAAATAAATTCCAAAATGTTCGTTAGGATTGGAAGTTTATTGTACAGTAAGAAAAAATCAGTTATGGAATATTGTGCTAAGTAGATGGCGCCCTTGCTGATTAATGCACTGTTCAAGCCTTTCGGCGAAGTTGCTCATGACTTTATCCAACATTTCCATCGGGATGGCGGCAATTTCACGTGTGATCGCATCTTTGAGGTCTTGAAGAGTTCGTGGTTTATCCACATAAACCTTGGACTTCAGGTAGCCCCATAAAAAGAAATCACAGGGAGTGAGATCGGGCGAGCGCGGAGGCCATGGAATGTCACCGTGTCGCGAAATCAACTTTCCGGGAAATGTTTGGCGGACAATATCCATGGAAATTCTCACCGTGTGTGCAGTTGCCCCGTCCTGTTAAAACCAAATGTTCTCGGTATCCCATTCATTCACCTCCAGGTAGGGAAGAAAAAATCCTGCAGCATTGCCCCATAGCGCTCTGAATTCACAGTGACTGCTCTTCCTCTTTCATCTACAAAAAAGAAAGGCCCCACTATCCCTACCTTTGAAAATGCACCCCACACTGTAACTTTTTCGCTGTGGAGAGGCTGTTGGTGCAGTTCCCTGTGGTTATCCGATGCCCAATATCGGCAATTTTGCTTGTTAACGTAGCCATTCAAGTAGAAATGTGCCTCGTCTGATGTCAAGATTAGCGCAAGTGGGTCCTCCAAAACTGACATCTGCCGGCAAAATCGTTCACATTGACCATAATCAGTTGGCATGAGCTTCTGGACAATCTTAATCTTGTAGGGATGAAAATTTAAATTTTTTTTTTTTCCAAATTAATTGAAGAGAACGACGCTTAATTTCGAGTGCTTGAGCGCAATGTCTCATCGACCGCTGAGGGCTCTGTTCAACTGACACTCTGACTAGATCCACATTTTCAGGGGTCACCGCAGTATGCAGTCGACCATGAGCAATCTTTGGGGCAACATTACCTGTTCGATGAAAGTCGGCAACCCACTTCGAAATCGATTGATTCGTTGGAAGAACAGCACGAGGAGGAAGGTTAAAGTGAGTGCGAAAGGCGCGCTGGGTAGCCTCGAAACACTAATTTTTCTTGAAAAAGATCTCCACGGCGAAGGACCAATGCTGAACGCTCCACACAGGCATGATTACTGAACTTCCCATCCTACCCTACAAGGTGAATGGGTCAGTGACCTTGTCAGCCCCCCCCCCCTCTCACAAATCCCCAGCTGATACAAACATGGGCGTCCATTTTCTGCCACCCTGTACTAGATCTGTGGAAACTTCGTTAGAAGTATCCCTCTTCGCAAAGGTTGAGAACTCCAATTTAGAAACTACTAGCGTAATGAAGGTCGCCTTGTTCAATTTTTCAGGACTTCAAGAAAGGCATGAATTTGTATCTGACGCGCCATCAGTACAAAAACACGTTCACGGAGGATCTTTGGGCGGCTCTTGAAGAAGCCTCGAAGAAACCAGTTCGCGCTGTGATGTCGACTTGGACCAAACAGATGGGCTTCCCTGTCATCAAGGTCACGTCTTCCGAGCAAGATGGCGACAATCGGATTCTCACTGTCACTCAACAAAAATTCGTGGCCGACAACTCAGACCGTACGAATACTACCTCAATACGTACCTAATTATTGAAATCAATATAGCAGTTACGTTTATGGCAGATGCTACTTATTTAGAGACTGGACTGATGAGCTTCTTTCGGTAGATTTTTATTGATTAACCTCTTTGGATCCCACGGGTTGTGGGGGACCTGTAACTCCTTCCTAATTATAAGCCCAAACGATTATGTCCAAAATTGCTCTGAGGCCAAAAACAATGGTAAAATTCGAAAAAAAAGATGAATCGTTTATCCACCATCAGGCTATTTTGCTTCCGAGTCTACCAAGGTAGCGGAAGCTTTGTTTTCACTTTTCAAGGATGAAAAAAAAAAGTTCTCCAAAATCAAAATTTTCGCTCGCGTTTTGCGTTTTAGACCTTTCTGAACAATTTTGGTTCCGTGTCTGTGTGTCTGTCTGTCTGTCTGTCTGTCATGAATTCCTTGTAACGCGCATAACTATACGAAGTTATTGTCCGATTTCTATGAAATTTTCAGGGATTGTGCGGGTTAGAGTGTAGACGGTCCCCTATGAAAATCATTATCCCCGGACTGATAGAAGCGACTGCGCATGCGCAAACGTGAATTCCTTGTAACGGCCATAACTTCGACATTTTCCATTCGATTTCGATGAAATTTTCAGGGATTATGCGAATTAAGTTGTAGATGGTCCCCTATGAGAATCACCACCTTCGGACTGATAGTAGCCACTGCGCATGCGCAAACGTGAATTTCCTTGTAACGGCCATAACTTCCACATTTTCTACCCGATTTCGATGACATTTTCAGGGATTATGCGGATTAGGTTGTAGATGGTCCCCAATGAAAATCAAGGCCTTAAAATTTACAGTAGCTTCTGCGCATGTGCAAACGTAAAATCCCTGTAACAGCCATAACACTTACATTTTTCATCCGAATTTGATGAAATTTTCTTGGATTGTCCAGATTAGCGTGTAGATGGTCCCCTATGAGGGTAGTGAAAGGTACTTAGAGATTGGTGTTTTGAGATTATCTACTATGCATCGGATCATCTATATAATCGGGTTATGGATACGAGGAAGCTATGTGCCACACCCACTTGGCAGACTTTTTTCTATCATTTTTCACAGTTTCGAACTATTATGACGTCACAGTAGGGTGGGGGTCGCGCCTGGCGGGAGGGGCGCATGACGTCAGAATAATTCGAAACTTGGAAAAATCATAGAAAAAGATGTGTTCATCCATAAAGAGAATGGCTGTTGTCAAAATTCTCGGAATGAGGTCTACTTTCGATTAAAAATCTAAAAAAAATGCATGCGGACACCCAATTCTATTACGACCTATTTTGTTGCTGATTTCCTAATTGGGCTAGGGAAGTGAAACTTTGCATGGATCGTCACTAGTCACATAGGAATCGAAAGAAAGAGGAAAACAATTTTATTTCCCGTCAGAAATAATATGGATCTGAAGGGGTTAAATAAGAATAGGAAAAACAGTAACTGAAGGTGCACTGAAAATTCCAGTTCCAGTTGGACCGGACCTGTGAAAATGTGGACGTATTTCTAAGCCAATGTATTTATCTTACAGCTGACAACAGTGCTTTGTGGATGGTGCCACTCACGTTTTCGGTGAAAGGTAAAGAAGAAGAAGTAGCTCACTCTGAAGTTCTTGAGAGCAAGACTGCCAAAGTACGTGCTCCATTTGATTGTACCTAAATTTGCCTTCACTATGCCATTTATGAATGAAAACCAACAATTTTTTTGGGGTTGGTTCAGATTATTAAGGTTCTAATATCGTGGACTGTTTGCAGATAACCATTCCCAATGCCCCAGAAGGTGTTTGGGTGAAACTTAATCCTGGCACCAATGGAGTGTACAGAGTCCAATATCCGCAAAATGTTTTGGACCAGCTGATTCCTGCCATCGAAGACAAATCACTCCCTCCGCTGGATCGTTTGGGAATCGTCGATGACCTCTTTGCTTTGGTACAGTGCAGTTGTTTAATTTTGTAATAGTTTATTGTGCAGCGCTCAATGTCGAATTGGTATTTGGTGTGACCTAACCTAAAGACACCTTAAGGGTACCAACAGGTCGTTTTTCGGGAGCGAGCAGCTTTTTGGTTTCTCTGCATGTAATCCAAAGATCTCATGTGGATGGAATTTTCACACAAATTTATTGCAGAACCATGAATGTTTCGTTTAGATGACACATGTCTGTTGGGAAGTACGGGGCCTGCAAATATTGCGTTTTTTTTTTTTTTACCATGGGAACATTTTTTTAAACTACTTTAAGAATAAAGCTGGAATTTTTACAGAATTGTTACTTTTAGTAAAAAATTCAATTGGATAGACTACTCCTGAAAAGGTTGAGTCCTTGGAAAAAACGCTGCAAATTATTACACGATGGTTTATTATTTTTTATTTTTCTATAGAGATCACTCGTCTGCAAAGCCACCAACCATCCAACATGAAGAAAAACATCGATCGCAATTCGGTCAGCTAAAATTTGAACGGAGATTAGGCCTCTTTTGCGATTCACACTCGTGTTTCTGATTTATCGTACGTCCAACCCTTAAATTCTCGTAGGGAGCGAACGGTTTGTCCTACAGAGCTCCGCGTGGTTTCAAAAATGTTTAAAAATTCTATAGAATCTTACATTGAAGGAAAAACAATACCTTTATTTCAAAATTTTTTGAGTTAGGGCGTTTTCAAAATTTATTTTTGAACCCTTAGAAGTGACCTACATCAACCAAAATCTTCGGGGCACAACTAGACCCCAAATGGAGCCTACATACCAAATTTCATCAAAATCGGTCAATGCTAAGTGGCAAAAGTGCCGCGGACGGACGGCCAAATTTTTATTCGATTTTTGGATTCTACGTACCTTGAAACGTAAACCATCAAATTTTGAGGGGGTGTTGAACAATTTTTTTTCTTGGTCGATTCCAAAGGTTCATTATTGAAAATAATAAACCAAAAAATTACCTAATAATATTAGGTAATCATATTATGATTAGTTTTAAAAATTTTTAAAGTTTGATGAAAATTGGACGAGTAGTTTCCTGAAAGACAGGTCAAATAGTTTGAAAATGCCGCAAATTCTTACTTAATGGTTTATTATTTTACTGTACGAATCACCCGTCTGCATAGAATGCGGCTTTTATGAACACGAAACAAAATTCAAAGAAACTAACAGTGGTCCCATTTGATCAGCTGAAATTTGAACGGAGATTAGGCCAATGTCCACCAGTGAACACTGAAGAGTCGTTTTTCTGATTTATCGCAAGTCCAGCACATATTTCCCTAAATTACAGTTGCTAAAACATAAGTTGTACCTAAATTTGAAAACTTAGTGAAAAACGCCAGTAATTTAGGGAAATACTAACCCGGAACGAGGAATGACTGGCAACCGACTGAGACCCCCTTAAGTCCTCATACCGAATGAACGGTTTGACCTGTAGAGCTCTAAGTGGTCTCATTCGATTCTAAAAATTAAATTCTATTTTCTATGAAATATCTAAGAACTATTTCCAAATTAATTTTTGGATATTTGCTCTTATTCCAGGTAAAAGCTGGTCAGACCAGCTCGGTCCAGGTACTCAAAGTTTTGTCTGCCATGAGGAATGAGGATAATTTCACCGTTTGGAGCATCATCGCCAACTGCATGGGAAAACTCGGGGCTCTCATATCGAACACAGACTACGCCCAAGAGTTCAAAAAGTTCGGCCGTTACTTATTCAAGCCCATTGGCCAGAAACTCGGCTGGGAACCCAAGCCCAATGAAGGTTAGTATGTTGTTCATGTATTGGCGCATTCTTCTGGAGAACATAGAACTGCGTATCTTTTACCATCAAGCAGATTCCCGTGCGTACGATAATTTTTCGGGGACTTCTCCCCTCAAAGTGACATGATTTCCCTCCTACTGCAGCTTGAAATTCGTGCATTTCCAAATTTGTTTTGAAGCATAATTCCACTAATTTCTTGTATTATGACATAAATGTTGCCAACAAAGTTGCAGGTAGGTAGGTACCTTACCAAATAAATAATAGGTACGTACCTATGATAATAGTTTTAACCCAATATGTTTGTTGTTATGATTTTATGGATTTACAATTAGGTAGGAGGGTAGGTGGGTTTATTATTAGATAGAGAAGTTCGCTCTGCTGTGCGCTCTTGGCTGAAGTTCCTACCTGGTGTCCCAAGTGCCTTATATTCATGCACCGGTCAAATCTGGTGGGCTTGGTATTGTGTCTCTCTCAGCAAGCATCCCTTCTCTGCGCCGCCAGCGCCTGCTAGCCCTCCGGGGGTCGCCTGTGCAGCTGCTGATCTTGATTTTGTCTGAAACCCAGTTCGTCTGCTGAGTTTGCTGTTGCGCTGCATGAATCAGTAGATGGTAAAGAACTCCGACAGTGCTCCGAAAGCCTTGTCTCATCCCAATGGGTAGATTGGGCTTCGGAGGGCATTGGGGCCCGCGACTGCCGACACTTTCACGCAGTCCGCGTGGCATCTTTGCCAACTGCGGTTAGGTGTTCGAGAGGTAGTCGTGGGACAACTCTACCCCTTTGCCGCGCCTGTCGGAGTGGAAGTGAACATTTGTATCATGTAGTGCAGCAGTGTCCTCGGACTCATGGTGGCCGCATTCTACGTCATGATGCGGTCGCCAAGCAGAAAGCAGGTGCTTCGTCATCTAGATAGATAGATAGATAGATATAAAAAGATTTATTCACTGAACTCTGATGAAAAAACAAATAACATAAAATCTTAATACAGTGATGGCTCTAAGCCGTCCACTGGGTTGGCGCTTTTCTTTTATTTTAAAATTTATTTATTAATACTACAAATTAATGTTAATTATCTGTGCAAGGTAGTAAATTTGTATGTTATACATTATTTTTCATACATATATTCATGTCGTACTTATCAAAATAAATTACATCTTCCTGAAACCAAAATTTTAAATTAACAAAAAGGATAAAAAAGCTGCTCAATAATTGAATTCCTGAATTAGGAATCTACGATATCTCCATGCCTCCCTTGCATATCCAGCCAGTCTCTCGATACTTGGGGCTTTAAGTTCTACTAAACACTCTTGTTTAGACATTTGGCTTCTAGAGAACCATTTTGCTCGCCACTCAGAGAGCACCCTACAGGTCCCCAAGAAGTGAAAAAGGTCCTCCTCCTCGCCACTGTTACTCATAGCACACCTTCTTGCGGCACCTTGTCTCCATGGCACATTGTTGAGAAACAGCACCCCTCCCCTCAATCTAAAACACCAACGTACCTGGCTCATGTTTGTACTCATCAGGTACTCCGCTCCTATGGTTGGGTCGAATATCTCTGCATAGTGAGAATGAAATATTGATGACTGAGCTCTCAAGATGTAGTTCTGTCTCTCTTCTTCGATTATTTTATTTTTAATGTTCATTAGCTTATCTTTTAAATCTTTTAAATCCGCTGTAAGAAAACTTATTTCCACGTTGTATTTCGAACCCATTTCTGTCCAAAACCTAGCCCACGCCAATCTCTTATTTATTAATACTTTGGCCATTTGTTTGGGCCAACGGTCGTCCTGGAGAGCCAAAATTTTCATCAAATAATTCACATGCAGAGACAGGGTGATAGAGTATACAGATTCTCTTCCTGTTTCAAGATAGAGGATATACAGCGGGGTGTGCTTTGGGAGACCGAACAGCCTTCTTATGAATCGGTGTTGCAAACTTTCGAGTTCATTAAACTTTTCATATCCCCAGATTTCTCCAGCATAGGTCAAGATTGTCCTTATCGCAGCGTCGAACACCTGGTACTTTTTCGTTATACTGATCCCATCAGTGTCCAACAGTTTGTTCCAAGTAGCGTTCACGGCACAGTTGGCTGCCATTATTTTCTCTTCGTGGTGCCTACTCATTGAGAGTCCTGATGACAATGTCACCCCAAGATATTTGTAGCTCCTAACGACCTCCACCTCCTCCCCATGCATCCACCATCTTTCATTTTTTCCTACTTTTCCTCCATTCCTGAAAATCATTATTTTGGATTTTTTCAAATTTATTTTGAAATTCCAAGTTTCGCAATAGGTGGTTATGTCCTTTATCATTGCTTGCAGGGAAACCGGGTCAGGGGCGAGCAGAACCAAATCATCAGCGAATGCCAATATTTTTACTTTCTTTCCCTCTATCATGACACCTCCTCCCATATCACTCCAGATATCATTAAGGAAAATATCGAAGAGAAACGGAGAACTCACACAGCCCTGCCTCAGACCCATCGTTGAGGAGAACCAGTCAGAGAGACATCCATCCAGCATTATCCTGGTTTCTGGCCGTTTATACAACTCCCTAAAGAAGCCGACGACGCGAGTAGAGAGCCCTATTTCGCAAAGTTTGTAGAAAAGGGCGTTCCTGTCAATTCTATCGAAGGCCAGAGAAAAGTCAATGTAAAAGCAATATAATTTTTTGCGTTTCTCTGACAGGCGAAATTGGGCTATGCTTTGTATCGTGAAGATATTGTCCACAGTTGAATAACCGTGTCTAAAGCCTGCCTGCCCCTCATTTAAAATATTGTGTTTTTCGACCCAGTCTACCACTCTTCTCATCACCATACCGACCAGAAGTTTTAGTATTGCATTTAAAAAAGATATACCTCGGACATTAAGTTTTTTTCTCAGAGGATATATGTATGCCTGGGTAAGGCAGGTGGGTAAGCTTCCCTCGATCCATATTTTATTGAAAACTATCATCATCCGTTCAAGCAGATTATCTGGGGCATATTTGAAGTACTCAGATGGAATACCGTCCGGTCCTGGTGCCTTACCGTGCTTTGCTGCTTTCAATATTTGTTTTAGTTCGCAGAGATTGAAGGGAGAATCCAGCTCAGTAACCTCCACCAGAGGCTCCGCCCATGACAAAGCGTTTTTGCTTACCTCCGCATTGAGAAGCCCCTGGAAGTGCATTTTCAATTCATTCAGACCTATTCCTTCACATTTTGGGAATTTTTTATTTTTTAGTAGTGCTAAGTTGTCCCATAGCTCCTTACTATCTTTTGCTTTATTGATGTTCTCGATTGTACGTAGAGCATGTTCTTTCTCCTTTCTGCTAATCAAGTCTTTATATTTTTTAATTGCTTCACAATATATATGTTTTATTGTTTTAATATTAACCTCTCTAAGAAGTTTAAGAGTACTGAACATTTTTTTCCTGGCTATCGCGCATTCCCAGTCAAACCAAGGCTTCCTTCCACTAGAAAATTTTGGGTGTTTGGCTCTAAAGGATCCAGCAGCTTCCTCTATGGATTCGTAAAGGACTCTCAAACTTCCATGAATGTCCTCTCCCTCAACCATTTCTCTCTTCTGTACATAATCATAGTATTGTTTTTCATTTCTTTTATCCCAAATTAGTCTTTTCATGGTTGCTATGCATTTTTCCGTTGTAGGCCTATCAATGACTCCTACCTTTATTTCTACAGCCAGAGGTTGATGGTCAGAATAGGGCTGAACCAGCACTGTCATGTCGATCAAGTCATCCAAAATCGCTGCTGACAAACAAGCATAATCTATAACGGAGCTGCCAGTAGGTCCCACAAATGTGTAGGCTCCATCCTTGTCCCCCTCTGTTCTACCATTCAGGATAGCTAATGAAAAGCTTGAGCAGAGTTCCAAAAACCGTTTACCCTCTCCATTTACTTTTACATCCCGAGAGTTTCGAGAACTCTCCAGTCTAGTATCAAGCAACATATCTGTAGGAAGAATTTGTTCGGTGCTAATTCGCGCATTTGCATCACCAACCAATAGAACGCTACCCCCTACACTATACACTTCGAGGGCATCTATTATCTCCTGAACACCTGTATCCCAATATTTTGAGTTCAAATACATAGGTACTAAGAACAGTCTATCCTTAAACTTATAACGCTCCACCTCAACTGCAAGTAGATTACTAAATGAGCGGTTAAAGCTTATTTTCACATGGGGGGCTTGTTGTTTAGCAAATGATTTACTTAACCCAGCAATCATGCCTCCACTAGCTCTTCCATGATTCGATTCTCTAATGGCTATTTTTTGTTCTACAGTGAAGTTAGAAAACAGTGCACCATACTTTGAAAGATCTTTATTTTCGAGATTTGTTTCACACAAAAATATGATATCAAATTTATTAAGATAATTTCCAAAATCTATAAAGTTTTTTGCACATTGCGCCAACCCATGTACATTCCAAAAAAATACAGACATAACTACATCGATATTTGAATTTACAGTTTCGTTTTCACGTTTGTCTTGTTCTCCGATGTTTATTTCCGTTCCGATTTCTTGCCGTTCGTGAATACCGCTGCAATTCGCCTCTAGTCATTTTTTCTTGGTACGATTTGCCGAATGGTCAATAATACCTTGAATAACAGATGCCATATCTAATCCAATAGCAGTTTTCAACACCCTACACCACCATCTTCATTTCCACAAAGGAAACGATCACCACTCCATTCGAACTGTTTACCCTTGACGATGAGGCGATCGTAGGACAGTTTAACATCTATGTCGGGAATCTTCTGACGTAGTTCCCACCTGAGCCGTAGCATCCTATTTGTCCTCAATCTTGCTTCCGCCGACATATCTCTGGTAATCGAGATACCAGCACTTTTAAATTTCGCCGATGCATTCCGGAGAATGGTAGGTATCACACTTTCGTCCCCCAACTGAACAATTGTTATTATTGCTCCGGTTTTTGCTGTAATTTGGAATGTGTTCCTCACCTCGATCTCGGAAGCCCCTGACATTGAAAGCATGAGTTTTTTCATCTCCCCTTTCAATTCGATCGGGTTTTGGATTGGTAGTCCCCTGATGGTCAGTCTATCTTGGCGAGTTCTTCGATCCAGCTGCCGTCTCAACAATTCATTGTCATTTTTTAGTTGGACCATTTCAGCCTTAATTACCTCTTCAGACGTTTGTATTGCTTGTATTGCCGATGCAAGACTTGTTATATCACTTTTCTCGGCGATTTTAGAGAATCTTTGTTCCATCATTTGCTCCATCATGGTACAGATACTGGCGGTAATTGACTTACATATTCGTTGTTCTTCTTCCTCAGTGAGCATGATTTTTCTTCGAGTAGTGGCCTGATGTTCCGGAGATGTATCAGACCCTGAAGATCTCGGGCGTTTACCGGTACCAACACACGGAGATTCAACAGCCTTCTGCGATCGAAACTCAGTGTCACTCATAGACTTAGGCTCGGCGGTTAAACACAGTCAGTTCCACCTAGGGACTATGTGAAGAGTGCGCAAAACTTCAGCGGGGTTTCTAAATTTAAATGCTTTTGGCCGATCTCACCATCATTTTAGTTTATTCACATAGAAAACAATGAGAGTCTAACAACGACAACAACAAGGCAGATAACACTGGCAAGGTCTGGGACCTAGGCCTGTCTCGATGATTGAACCTTGTGTCCGCTCTTCGTAAAGGCGATAAGCAGGATCGCAACACTTGAGTTAGCCGCCGAATGATCGCTCCAGACACATCGGTTAGTCCACACACTTATCAGACCGATATCATGCAATTGTGATGGCGACAATTATCTTACTTTGAATGGCCGATTTCCTGGATCCAACAGACGACAGCACTCCTTTCCCCGAAACCACCCGCTGCCGAGATTGACGAGCCAATATTAGCTGCAGATGTTTAGCAAACTTTTCGCGAACTTTTATAGCACGTAGTTTACAGATTGCACAGTATAATGAAGTGATTTGAAGAGCACTTAATTCGACGTGTGTTCACAACAAGATCACGCCTGCCAACCCCCATCGTGCATTTCCAAATTTGTTTTGAAGCATAATTCCACTAATTTCTTGTATTATGACATAAATGTTGCCAACAAAGTTGCAGGTAGGTAGGTACCTTACCAAATAAATAATAGGTACGTACCTATGATAATAGTTTTAACCCAATATGTTTGTTGTTATGATTTTATGGATTTACAATTAGGTAGGAGGGTAGGTGGGTTTATTATTAGATAGAGAAGTTCGCTCTGCTGTGCGCTCTTGGCTGAAGTTCCTACCTGGTGTCCCAAGTGCCTTATATTCATGCACCGGTCAAATCTGGTGGGCTTGGTATTGTGTCTCTCTCAGCAAGCATCCCTTCTCTGCGCCGCCAGCGCCTGCTAGCCCTCCGGGGGTCGCCTGTGCAGCTGCTGATCTTGATTTTGTCTGAAACCCAGTTCGTCTGCTGAGTTTGCTGTTGCGCTGCATGAATCAGTAGATGGTAAAGAACTCCGACAGTGCTCCGGAAGCCTTGTCTCATCCCAATGGGTAGATTGGGCTTCGGAGGGCATTGGGGCCCGCGACTGCCGACACTTTCACGCAGTCCGCGTGGCATCTTTGCCAACTGCGGTTAGGTGTTCGAGAGGTAGTCGTGGGACAACTCTACCCCTTTGCCGCGCCTGTCGGAGTGGAAGTGAACATTTGTATCATGTAGTGCAGCAGTGTCCTCGGACTCATGGTGGCCGCATTCTACGTCATGATGCGGTCGCCAAGCAGAAAGCAGGTGCTTCGTCATCTAGCAGCTGGGATGTTGAGAGGGAGAGATTCTATTACATGCCAAGTGACCAGGGTAAGAAGCCCGACATTGTTGCCGTCAAGCCCGACCAGTCTTGCATTATCCTGGATGTCCAAGTTGTCAATGGCAGCTTGGACATGGAGCAGACTTGGCGGGCCAAGATAAGGAAATATGACACAAACGATTTACGGCAAGCAGTGTCGGAGCTAAAAGGAGTGGCACCCAACAACATCAGGGTGATGGCTGCAACCTTGTCATGGCGTGGGGTGTGGTGCGGGAAAAGTGCCACGGAGTTGCGCGAGTTGGGCATCTCGGTAGGTGTACTCCGTGGTATCACCACCCGTGTCCTGCTCGGCTCATATTTGAACTGGTGGTCGTTTTATAGAGGCACTTCCCTGCATCCTTCTCTCCCACCCCCACCTTCCTCATCTCCCCTTATCCCTAGGGCCGGCGTCGGGTGAGTCCTGGGCGTCCTCCCCATTATATTTGATTTATTTATTTATTTATTTTTATTTATGGTGTGCCCCCTCCGTTACAAAAGACAATTTGTCTTTGAGGGGAGTTAATTATTAAAAAAAAAAAAAAAAAAAAATACGTACCTATGATAATAGTTTTAACTTAATATGTTTGTTGTTATGATTTTATGGATTTATTATTAGGTAGGTACCTAAACGAATTGTGATTATCTATAATAAAATTAGTAATTACTCAAGATAATTGCCCCATAAAAGTACTGTAGGTACTCTCATTCGATTCGGAAAATGGAAAACTGTTAAAAATTGAAAAATAATAATAATAGAAGTAACTCTACTCTCGTATTATATTATCCCAATGTGTGTGTGTGAAGTTGATTTGTGCACGATTTTCTTGATGCATTATTAGATGGTTGTTCATAACGAACAGTTGAAATACATTTGATAGGTAAATAACTCGGGAGGAAAAACTTGGGAGCACGATAACTAGGACCACAAACTCGTTCGATTGAAAACAACACAAGACCTCATTTCGTTCACAGCGCAGCCACTACATGAACATCAAATTTCTCACCTTTCCAATTTAGGAGCATCTAGGATGAGAAGTTGATGGGATGGCATCAGCGCTGCCTGGCGACGATCAGATGAACCTTCCGGAACTCAAAACCTACGTTATCACACTTATCAATCGGCCGATGTGATGACAGCTCGGTACATCGTTGACACATTTTACCGTAGTTTCGCCTTGCTGATTTTCCGCGTGAGTTTTGCCTGATTTCGCGAATCCCCCAGTGCGAGAATCACACTTTATGCCTTTATGGGATTATTCTGGGGTGAAGTTGGAAAACACTCAACAGAAAAAAATTACTACGTAGGTACCTACCTATTAATTCGTTTTTGGGTGCCTAGCGAATCCTCGAAAAAAAAATTCTTTGATTTCTCCAGGTTTTCTAGGGTCAATATTCGTTCTTTTCCAGAGTTATAAATTAACTAAAATCTAATTAATTGTGGTCACAATTTCTCAAAATTCAGGTTTTCAAAAGAGATAGGTACTAACTAAATTACTGAGTGAAACAGTTTTGTGCAGGAAGAAGGTAAATAAATTGCGAGTTTTATCGCCTACCAACTAGTTGCCTTAATACATATCCTATGGAACGTCCCCTGGAATTAATGAATTACTAAACAATATGTTTTTGATCATGGTTCGGAAACAACCAGAAAGCAATACGAAACAATGTTCGAGTCAGATCGAGTTGTAAGCAAACGACAGGAGTTCGTTACGAAGTTTATCAAAGCAGCTATGTCCGTAATCCGTAAAATACCTAATTTTCCAATACGCTACACCCTCCTTCAAAAGTTGACATCCACAAATCCTATTAAGCACTACGGAACCCAGCTTTAGGAACACGGCACACGATACGTGCTTCACAAATCACATCGGGCGACAGATAAGAGAGATAACGTATGTCTTGGGCACATCGTCGCCAGGCAGCGCTGATGCCGTCCCACCAACTTCTCATCCTAGATGCTCCTCTCCAATTTCCCCATGGTTTTTACCATGGAAGATAGACTCGATCGTTAGTTCGCAGATCCGCCACCTATGGACGAAAAGTTTCTGTGGCAGACCTATAGGGATATCGTTTATGCATATTTTGGAAAGTTACTACATTGTCAGATGGATGCTTGGAGACAAATTATCTAAAAACTTCATTCTTGATCGTGAATTTTGTGACCTGTTCTTGTGTCCCGAGAATATATCTAAATATTGCTATAAGTTGGTGTTCTTTCTTACTATTGGTGTCAGAAGTGGAATAAAAAGGAAACCCGACCTTGTCCCACTGAAAAACGTAAGCCATAGAAGTCTCATTTGACCGAGTGGCTGTAGATGTAGTTGGACCATTCCCTCAATCAGGCAGTGGAAACAAATTTATGGTTGTGCGCAAGGACTACTGTACAAAATGGCTGCCTGTTTATCTTTTGTAGAATTTAATCTCCTGTTGACTAATTTGAAATTATTTGTTAAAATCGCTGTTTTTCTAGGACACATGGACACACTGTTGAGATCCCTGGTCATTGGAAGACTAGGCTGGTACGGTGATGAAGAAACGATCGCTGAAGCCAAGAAGAGATTCAACGCTCACGTGGCGGGAGAGTGCATCATACCTGCTGACCTCAGAGCTGCAGTTTACAAATCGGTTCTCTCTGTCGGCGATGAAGACACTTTCAACACAATGATCAAGGTAATACATTTGGTGGGATTTGATCGGCATTGGAAACCATTTGTTGTTACTAGCTGGAACATGTCGTTTAAAGTGGGGCTGCGCCTTGATTTTTTTTTTTTTAGATTTTTAATCGAAAGTAGACTACATCCTGAGAATTGTGGCATCAACCGCGACCATCTAGCGTGAGTAGATCTGTTTCTATGATTTTTCAAAGTTTCGACCATTTATGACGTCACGCGCCCCTCTCGCCTTGGCAGGATCCCCCAGCCCACTGTGACGTCATAAACGGAGAAACTTTAAAAATTCGTAGGAAAAGACACACGCTAGAAGGTCGCGGTTGGTACCAAAATTCTCAGAATGAGGTCTACCTTAGATTAAAAATAACAATAAACATTTTTTCCGACCCAGGCGCACACCCTATTGCCAATTTGCAATATCTAGGATCTCTAAACCAATTTGAGGCTCTGATATTGTCCTTCTGAGAGCCTTGAACTGAAGAAAATTCAATGAGAAGTTGTGATTTTTAAAAATCTTCCACAAAAAATTTCCGGTTTGGCTGTAAAAGGGTCGACAACACCCACAATGCACAGTCTACACCATACAATTAATTAGAGTAACGTTGAGGAACGTTCAGTTGAGGAACGTCCGGTCTATGGAAGCAAAGCCATTTTCTGGAAATTTCCCGATTTGATGTGGATTTTTCCATATCAGATTAAGTAGGGGGCCATGGGCGTTTGGGGGCACCAAAAAAGTCGCCTAAGACCGCCATTTTCAAAATCAAACGACGTTGGAAATTTTTACGTCTGAACAAAAGGAAACAGTTGAAGATCTGCGGTTCAGTCAAAAGCAAAAATGTCCAACGAGCCAACCACAACGTGGAATTCTATACGACTACTGGTAATTTACTACACAAATGAGTGTAAATAATAGCATTAAAATGCCAAATAAGTAGGTAAAAATAGTCAATAAGCGGCTTGGACATGGAGCAGACTTGGTGGGCTAAGATAAGGAATGATATACGGCAAGCGGTGTCGGAGCTAAAAGGTGTGGCACCCAACAACATCAGGGTGAAACCTTGTCATGGCGCGGGAAAAGTGCCAAGGAGTTGCGCGAGTTGGGCATCTCTGTGGGCGTACTCCGTGGTATCGCCACCCGTGTCCTGCTCGGCTCATATTTGAACTGGTGGTCGTTTTATAGAGGCACTTCCCTTCATCCCTCTCTCCCACCTTCCTCATCTTCCCTCATCCCTAGGGCCGGCGTCGGGTGAGTCCTGGGCGTCCTCCCCATTATATTTGATTTATTTATTTATTTTTATTTATGGCGTGCCCCCTCCGTCACAAAAGACATTTTGTCTTTGAGAGGAGTTGATTAAAAAAAAAAAAAAAAATACAGAACAAAATTAAACTAACACTTGAAAAGCTGCAAATTATTACACAACGGTTTATTATTTTTCTATGTAACTCACTAAAAGGATTTTTTTAAAATGATCATTTTTTGTGAGGAGGTGGTAGTTGGAAGCCTCAAGTCATCATACTTACTTGTACTTTGGTAATGGGGTTATAGCGTTTTTCTTTTCTTTTTTTCGTAACATAACCTCAGCTAATTCGTTCTTTTATCAATCTGCGTACTTTAATAGCAACTCCAACAGATTATAGGTTCAAGTGAATGCAAACAACACAGCATAAGTTGGGTTTAATCATAAACATACCAGCGATCTGGTCAAAACCAAATAAGTCGCCCTTTGAAGGGATTTTCCTTGTTTCAAAATAGTTACTGATGAGTGAAAACGCTAATCTAAAATAATTATGAACAATTAATGGCTTATGTTTTTCCTCAGTTGTACAGAGAAGAGAATCTGCAGGAGGAGAAGGATAGAATCGGGAGAGCTTTGGGCGCTTTCCAGGACAAGAAAATCCTCTCCAAAGTGTTGGACTTCGCTATGACTGTAAGTATGCGATGTCCTAGACCTTCTACTGGCATTTTTGTTCATGTAGGAATGATTGTCATTCGATTGTTGCATTGTTCATTTGTCTTCAAGTGTCAACGTACTCTCATATTCACTTTGCCTTCTTCCAGGACGAAGTTCGATCTCAAGATAAGGTGTTCGTGATTGTTTCCGTCGATATGACGAAAAACGGAAGGGAGCTCGTCTGGGAGTTCATGCAAGCCAACTGGGTCGAACTGCTCCAAAGATACGAGGTAATTTCTTCAAATTATTACAATAATTATAAGGCACACCGTAAATGTAATTATACATGTATTATACATTAGTCACTAACTGAATCACCGAGTAACTAACTTGAGAGATTTTGTGAAACTCTCTGATCTCTTCCTTCATAAGACTGGCAAAAAACTAAAATAGATTTATTTCGTATCATCAGGTTGCCTCTAGATCAAAATTCTATAGCATTTTGGTAGAAACCTATCGACCCTATAGTCAGGTTCTATTTTTAAATTTTCGATGATTGATCGCAATGGATCCAAAATCTACTTGGGAGGCAAGTTTTTAGAAAAATATCGGTAGGAACCTTCCTAAAGAACCTGAGACAAATCAACAGAGAAGAAAGATTATGTAAGTATGGATGGCAAGCATGGATAACTGGATACAGTATCCAGGGGCAGGATCACGACTGTGGTGCTGCTTGATGCCAACCAGAGAATACTACAGATTGAACAGGTTCCCAAATATTTTTAAATGTTGACTCATCACCTTTGGCTTCATGGAAACCGCTCGATGGACGGAGAATTGAGTTTTCACTCGCGTCCACATCATCAGTTGAGCGTAGGATTTGGACCATTTGTTGGCAAGGCATAGGGAGGCGTTCTTGAGAAAAGCGTCACACTCTTTATGCAATGCTCCATCGCATGAAATTACGAGTGGCGTGAAAGACCCTCTCAGATCTTCGGCTATTCTGTCGTATTTTGAATGCTTGGCTTGGGCAGCACGGCGAGAGATGGTTGGCAAGTCCATGGAAGTGTAAGAGACTGCGTCAGCGTTTATAACGCGGGTATCAAAAAACGCAGGTCTCTCACGGTCCCACACACCATGAACCTTCATGTCTGCCACCAGGCCAAGGCTGCCATCTGCACTTTCACGAAGAACTGGTTCGGTGACAACACCGTTCCATGCGAGATGTAAGGTTCGCCTCCTCTGCGGCTATGGCGATTAGGTCTGACTTATTTTTCGGCCTTCCCGTGGACTCGGGGGGTTTTGAAATGACCTTCCTAGTCCTGCCTAGGCCTAAGTTCCCTAACTGGCTATCGCCGGAGATCGGGTAGATCTGGGGGGCAATCGCCTCTGGATCTGATAAGACTTTGATTACCTTACTTTTGTCCTCACACCGAATGGGCTCTGTGGAATGATAATAACGAAAACAGAACTGAAAGCGGTTGATCTTACTTTTTATTACTGTTGGAACGTTCGTTCTTCTTTTGTTTTCAAGTTAAATTGGCATATGGAAAAAAACAGAGACTTAGATAGCGACTTAATCTACTCCTACCTACATGCCTCCTGACCGCGTGGAGTGAAAATGACTCGCGGTGAGCGCGGGTTCGCGATGGTAACGGCAGAAGTGAGGTTCGGGGTAAGTTGTGATTTGGTGTTTGGACTGACCTGATGATCCTTTCTGATCGAGGTAATCTCGGAGATTTCGTCCCAGGGCCTTATTGAAGGCGCAGCGATCCACTTCCTCCCTGGAGGCGGCAGGTACTCTCGGACCAAGTATTAGTGATGCGACATCGATAGAAAACATCGATGTTTCTCAACATCGATGTTCTTGAAATCCACCATCGATGTCGAGTGGAAACATCGACCAAAAACATCGATGTTTCTTAACATCGATGTGCCCGATCATAATTATACAAATATTCGAGATCGTTTGCTTGTAGGTACCTACTCGAATAGACTTTTTTTTCTTCTGATGAATCAATTTCTAGCCACTAGGTCAATTTCTACCCCAGTACATTCGCCAAATGATTATTTAAAGCAGTTACAAAATCGGTAGGAAAATTAGCTATTATTTTTATTCCTCCAAGAAATAAGAATGTAATACTTCATCGCGATTGGTATTTTAACGCTTGTTTCATTCATTATTTTAATGTGTAAACTATTGAGAAAACCAATGGGAACAACAAATCAGGGGAAGTACGACATCGATTGAAACATCGGTAAGAAACATCGATGTTGTGAAAACATCGCCATCAAAACATCGATGTTAAAAACGTCAATTATACCAATCGCGATGAATTATTACATACTTGTCTCTTGGAGGAATAAATAATAGCTAATTTTTCGACCGATTCAGTTTTCTACCGGTGCAATAAATAAGAAGTGCTGGGGAGAAAACATGTAAAATGGAAAAACCTGAACCTGAATGAATGTTTGAGATTTGGAAATATTATGTACAATGTGTTTTTGTTCATGTGTCGTTCTACTTTTTGAAAATACTTTAATAAACAAGGTTTATCTTCAATTTGCAATTCCTTCCTTTCAATTCTTCCCTATTTAAAAAAAAAAACCTGGGCAAGTGCTATGAAAATAATGAACAATATATACTTTTGTTATTCACTGACGTATTTTCTTAATTTATTAGGGGTGTAACTGCTTTAAATATTCATTTGGGAAATGTACTAGGGTAGAAATTGAGTACCTAGGTACCTACAGCCAAACGTTATCGAATATTTATTACCTATTATGTAACTATATATAGATCGGGCACATCGATGTTGTGAAACATCGATGTTTTTGGTCGATGTTTCCACTCGACATCGATGGTGGATTTCAAAAACATCGATGTTGAGAAACATCGATGTTTTCCATCGATGTCGCATCACTACCAAGTATACTGTGGTGATACCGCTCTCTTGTCACACAGCGGAAAGCAGCAGATTTGGGTGCGTCTCGGATCGAAGGGCACTAGGTTCCAGATGCTGATGCATGACCTCGATTTTGGCAGCGTGTAACAGTTTTGTTCAACAGCTGGGGGCGTATCTTCTGGCATATGGGCGGTCGAATATTTTTGGTGATTTTTTTTTCCAGTCCTTCCACCTCTCCTCGCTGGTTGGATGAGGAGCTTTTCCTGGGCGTCGATTTACCGGGTAATTATCGAAAGCGGGGATAGATTTCCGCTAATCAGGCCGCTGTAAATTTTACTGTGGAGGGACTCCAAGTGCCGTGTTTTTTGGCGACGTGGGCCTTACGAATTGTTTTCCCTGGGAGCCGTCGATTTTCCTTTTCTGGAGTCGAATTGCAACGATTTGGTTTCCCAGGGAGAAACATGAGACTTTTTCAGCGTGTGCGTCCGACACGAGGCTTGCTATTTTGGTGCATTCGTCCCGAACCAGGTCGTGTCCCTGTTTGATCAGGCCGCCCTTCATACAATGAGGAATTTCACCATGTCGGAATTTCCTATTTTTGACCCCAAAATCGCATTCAGCACCTCTAAAAACCCCCTAAGACAAACTTTCAGCCCGAACTTCCAAATTTACGAATAAACAAAACAGTGTAGAAAATACGAATGTTTAAAAAAACCGGGAAAATGACCTCATGCTGGAATAGTTCATTTATGGCCGCTTGAAGCGCTGAGATCGAGAAATCTATAGTCCCCAGATGCAAAATTTCATGAAACAGTAAAGTTCGAAATCGAAAAACTGAAGAAAAAAATAGAAAAAGCGAGATGGGGAAAATTAGGTTTCCCCTGTTTTTGTTTGATAACTTTTCTCTTAGAAAACACGATTTCGTCGTCCCAATGGGCAACACTGGGAGGAGACGGCGATCCGAACAGCCCAATCAGCAAGCGTTCCCGCTGCACGTCTGTTTTCCCGGTTAGTTTTGAAATCAAAAATTTTGATTGTCTCCCAAAAATAACAGGAGACTTATTTTCCGAAATCAGCCCGATTTTCATCTATCCCACACCATTAACTATTCAGGAAAAATGCAAACAGAATTCGGTGAAATTCCTCATTGAGAGCGTGGTTCATATCCATGGGACTCCCACATCCGTCGCACCATACGGGCAACCCTCTTGGTTCCCAACCGTACCGAATGGCTAGTGCGTCACGGAATTGGGAAGACGACAAGTCGAAGTTGTCTGCTGCAAGTGGGAGGACGCTGAGCCATTCTGATGCCTCCCTAGTCCTCTGAATGGTCCTCTGTTGCCTACTGGGTAGTGATGTCAAAAGCTGCTCGCTGGCTGCAAGCTCAGTTATTTATTATTAATAACAATAATAAATAACTTGTAGTTATTTATTAAAGTTATTAATGTTTTTAAAATTGTATTATTTGGTGTTGTTAGCTATTAGGAAAATTTGTTTGTTTAAGATTATGATGCCATTTGATTTACCTCGTTCAGACAGAGGCAATTACACCCCCCTTGGCCGCCATACACCTTGCTTTACTCTTGAGTTATAAACATTCTTCATGCTAACATGTGAACATTACTTTGTTTCCATTCACAGGGCGGTTTCCTGTTGACCCGTCTCGTCAAAAGCTCCATGGAGAACTTCGCCACTGAAGAAATGGCGCTCGCCGTCGAAGAGTTCTTCCGGAACAAAGAGTGCCACGGCGCGTCCCGAAGCATCCAGCAGTCCGTCGAGTCCATCCGACTCAACACCGCTTGGCTCAGCAGAGACAGAGAACCCATCAAAGAGTTCCTCACCAACTTCAAATACGACTAAAAAATTTCGTTCCCCCATTAAATAACTACTCGTAGAATATTCATTGTCAAATGCCTACCTATATCAAAAAGCGTTAACCAGGTTTTCCTTTTCATTTTGTTCAACGCCATTTTATTCAATATTTTAATGAATATTTTTGTATTCTTGTTTTGTCTCAGAACTTGTATTTGAATTCGGTTCAGTTCGATGTAGCTGTCTTATAAAGAATTTGTTTCTTTAAATTCCGAGTTCTTCATACTTTTCTTCACTTTTACGTGACATTCGGGCATTCGTGAGTTTCAATTTGTGTTTAATTTTCCAACTTCGATCTATTGACAGCTGCGTTGCAAATTCCTGTAAGTTCAAAACCTGAAGTTTGTCAGGAGACAGAAAAAACTGTGGATTTCGTTCTTTGTCATTGAGAGGTTCTAAACTTGCAGGTTTTAATGGATTGTCTGAAAAAGTTATGAACTGCCATTGATGCCAGTTGGTTTTGTGTAAGATTACTGACAAAAACAATACATCCTTATTTTCGAAAAAATTGTCCTTATAGAGTTTTGCAGCGCGGCTGTCGCTGTATCTGCCCTTGTTTCAAACTCACATATCTGGGCATAATTTATAAATCTACTTACCTCCTGGGGCACGTTGATTATACTCGTAATTATATTAAGAAGGCAAGGGATTTGGTATTTACTATGTTGGAGCTCCTAGTGGGGGTTTTGAAAGTTGGCAGGAACCACAACACTACTGAAGCGCCTCCAGTGGCTTAAAACACCACTCCGTCGAGTGTCCTCCCATAACCTCTGTCCGACTGAATTGCTTCATCCCACCCATAAAATTCGCTAATTTCTTCAAATTCACTCACCAATGGTTACGAGACGATCAATCGGTGCTATCAATATTAGCGACTTCAAACTGGGCTGACTCATTACTACTTCTATATGTGGCATTCAATAGAGTCGACGCTTGTGCCTTCTGATCAGTCGGAAGGTTAGTGTCCGCCATTCACTGATATAAAGCCCTTAACAAGTTCAGTGGTATGTTTTCATGCACCATGAAATATGAGAAAAACACCATCTTATGCTGTTAACGCAATTGGGGTAATTTGGACTCAATTATTGGGCGTAAATTTTCAAAGTTTCTCCCAGGTTTTTGAACAAAAAAACCCTATTGAAATCAAGGGGAATCCTGACGTACCATCAACGTCTCTTTCCTGGTAGTGAGGACTTCACCGAAGCACCAGCCAAGGCCTTTGCAGGAACTTGGTTGGTGGAAATGGAGTCAGCAGATGAACTCTCCTGTAGCTGATGCCTCTGACGACGCAGTTTCAATGACGATTCAGTCAGATCCTGCTCCGACGATGGCCGTTTTCTGTGGAAAGCACTCACGGATGGAACCCCGTTCCAACCTGCGAGAACTGAACAAGGAAGCATCAATCGTGCATCAACTGCATCTCGCTTTTTCCACAATTTTTCAAATATCTGGAGCTTCACACACGTCGTTACCGAGGTCAGGTTGAGCATAAGAAGACGGGCAAAAGATGCAGCTGCTGCGTGGATGAAGCGGAAACTCATCAATGCTCAAAGAAACATCACTGTCTGTTCAAAGAGCCTGTTGTATTAATGAGTTCTTGCTTCATCCATTCTGCATCTGCATGACTAATTAGGAAACTACAGTCCTTTTTTCGTCTGTCTTCATTGCTCAGCCTGCTCCTGGTGATGACGTCTATAAAGGATAAAGCTCCAGACATTGTGGGAAAAGCAACGAACATCATCGCAGTGGCAGCATTAGTTCATGTACCCTCCGCTAGGGCTAGATACCGCTTTTCCCTTGAATCATTATCGCATTACCTTGCGATATCAAATATCTGAGTTTACCTCATCTGTCCTGCCGTCTTCTCCAGTCGCATCTTTGCAATTAATGATGTTATGTTTATTTTGAGCATTCAATGATGAAGTATGAATTTTGTGGTGTTACAAACATTGGAAGAGTTCGAGTAGACATCTAACCATTGGCACACGAGTGGAGGATGCATGAACTAATGCTGCCAGTGCGGTTTAGACGATCTTGAAAAGCGAGTTGCAGTTGAGCGCTGGAGTATTCAAGCGGTAGATAGTTGAACCAAGAGGGCAGTGTCTTGTGATGTAAACATCGCCCTTGAGCACCCCAACTCGCACTAAACCTACCAAAATACAACCTAAATCTTTAAAATTCGAATAAATTGTCGAACTACAAAAGTTGAAGAGCAAATAGGGAAGTGTAATGGCGGCCGATGGAAGTCGGGAGGGTTACAAGTGTGCCATAGCTGTGGAACGATCTAGATAACTGTAGTTCTAGGGGTTTTTTACTCCAAAAACTTGGTTTCTGCGAAATTTTGGAAAACTCAGTGGAGCATGTTGCCGTAGTAAACACTAAATCCCATCCTTCCGAGGTATAATGATTAACACTACTCGTAGTAGTTATCTCTCCTATTCTGTTTGTCCCGAAGCCTTGATTATATTTTTATTTATTTATTTATTGATTTTTTAAGATTAAACGTGTGTCCTTCATATTCAAAATGGGATCGCGATGAACTCGATTTTTAAAATTATTTTTTGTTTCATAATTCCAATGGCGATCTTCGCAATCGGCCTGGTTATAAACAATCATTTTTTACTCCTTTCTAATATTAAGGCCCCTGCAGTTATGACCTTAAATTTTATCTTGTCTAAAATGTTCCGCGAAAGTTGGTAGTTTGTAGGCACCAATCTGATTTATATCACACCCTCTTGAACTCCGTTCCCCGCATCTCGAAGGTCCCCCGTGTGCACCATGAATGGTCGCCAAGAACACGTTTCGTCGTGTAAATTGAGCTTGGAGAACCGAAGTTGTTCCGCCAGAACGTAGATTTGTTACCTCGTCAATGTTGATAGTTTTGCGTGTGGTCCAACGTCATCTACCTCCCGAATATCCCCGCCCCGAGAGCCACAGTGCAATGTTAGAACTGGTACGTTTCCGAATTCCTCAAAGATAGCCGTGAGATGGGGTTGATCGAAGTTGCATTATAAGGTAAATATTGTGTGTTGTTTTCAATAAACTTCGAGCGTCGCCTATTCATTATGAGCGCGCCGAAGTGTGGAGTATTTATATGGACTTATATAAATCATGAATATTTGAGTGTGTACTGAATTTTCTATAGTATATTATACGAAGATACTTATGTTAAGATCTTAAAATTATAATAAATATAATATTCTCACTGACACTCCTGTTATTTTTATTTCTCCCATTTCATGAATAGCTGGTTAAGTGCTGACAAAAATATGGGGAACAGTTATCTAATGAGTTAATTATAAGAAAAATTTTAAATTCTACTAATTTGAGTAAATTTGACTTCTAATTTAATTAATCTACTATTACACTACTGAGTAAGAAAATTCGACTACTAATTTTAATAATTAGGTAGGTAAGGTAAGAAGGTACCTATTGTTGGTACCCTCTGCTGTGCGCTCTTGGCTGAAGTTCCCACCTGGTGTCCCAAGTGCCTATGTTCACACACCGGTCAAATCTGGTGGTCTTGGCATTGTGTCTCTTTCGGCAAGTATCCCTTCTCTGCGCCGCCAGCGCTTGCTAGCCCTTCAAGGGTCGAGCTGGGAGGTCGCCCGTGCTGCTGCTGATGTTGATTTTGTCAGGCAGCAGTTAGCATGGTGCGACCGAGCAACACTATCTGCTCCAAAACCCAGTTCCTCTGCTGAGTTTGCTGCTGCACTGCATGAGTCAGTAGATGGTAAAGAACTCCGACAGTGCTCCGGAAGCCCCATCTCATCCCAATGGGTTGATTGGGCTTCGGAGGGCATTGGGGCCCGCAACTACCGACACTTTCACGCCATCTGCATGGCAACTTTGCCAACTGCGGTGCGGTGTTCGGGAGGTAGTCGCGGGACAATGCTACCCCTTTGCCGCGCCTGTCAGAGTGGAAATGTGCACCTGTATCATGTAGTGCAGCTGTGTCCTCGGACTCATGGGGGCCGCATTTTACGTCATGATGCGGTCGCCAAGCAGATAGCAGGTGCTTTGTCATCTAGCGGGTGGGATGTTGAGAGAGAGAGATTGTATCACATGCCAAGTGACCAGGGTAAGAAGCCCGACATTGTTGCCGTCAAGCCCAACCAGTCTTGCATTATCCTGGATGTCCAGGCTAAGATGAGGAAGTATGATACAAATGATTTATGGCAAGCAGTGTCGGAGCTGAAAGTAGTGGAACCCAAAAACATCAGGGTGATGGCTGCACCACTGTCATGGCGCGGGGTGTGGTGTGGAAAAAGTGCCACGGAGTTGCATGAGTTGGGCATCTCAGTAGGTATGGAAATTTGATTACTGGTTGCTAAGGAAGCAAAACTGAATTCAACTCGAAGAAACGAAAACCGATTGCATTTCGGATAGGTAAAATTTCAACAGAGAGTATACCTCTTTGGTGATTCACACTCGTGATTCTGTTTTATCGATGGAAAACACTTAACCCTATGACGGCACACCTATTTTTCGCATACATAAACGGCACACTGGGGTCAATTCAGACCCCAAAATTTAAAGTCCTCTAATTTAAATTTAAGACAGAAATGCAAATTTATTTTTAGGTTGTAAAAATCTATTGATAGCCTGTTTGTTGAAATATAATATATTTATTTATTTTGTATATTATACAAAAAAACAGTTTAAACCAGGAACAAATTTCGGTTTTGAATATAGTTTCGTAAAAGTCAATAAAAATATGGAAATAAATGAAATCTCTAAAATTTGAAATTATATTTTGTTGAAGGTTTTTTTTAAAATGATTCCACAATCAGCATTCCAAGTTGACAATATTTGGAATCAAATATTTAAAAAAATCATTTAATTCTATGGAATAGTTTCGATAATAGATCAGCTCAAAGATGGCCCTTTTTTGAGTTTGACTGATGACTTTCACCAGCACTTTTATTTCTCTGCTTTTCAAAAAAATTGTATTATCACTCCTGTATTATTGTAAATTTTTATAGTATACTTGCTTTGGCTCAAAGTAGGGGCTTCTCGCGGTAAATGGAAAAACGAGAAATTTAGAAATCAATATACGTATGTATAAATCTTGGCAGACCTATTTTTCGCATACATAAACGGCACACTGGGGTCAATTCTGACCCCAAAATTTAAAAGGCAACAGAATGAATAGAAAGTCACACTGGGGTCAAATAGTCCCCCACACAAAAAAAAGTCAACCGATTATAGCACACTGGGGTCAGATGTGACCCATAGCACGTTTGCAAGTTAACTGCACGAACTCTAGCCAGTGACTGACGTTAACCACTGACAAAGGGGCTCAGAAGGAGTTCCAACTTTATTTGCAAAATATCCCTGTTCGAAGAAATTTTTTTTTTTATAGATACACGGCCAAATGTAAATCGTGGGGTCACGAATGACCCCGGTGTGTCATCCTAGGGTTAAGGGGGTCTCAGTCTGTCGCCGTTCGTTCTTAGTATTTCGCCAAATTGAAGGCGCGAAAATTTGTACCTAAATTTTAAATTTTTAAAGGATTTTAGAAATTCATTAGTGCACGGCTCTGGGGAATTGAAAATCTGAAATATTTCCGCTGGAATCATCAAAATCGAGCAATAATTGCCAAAGAGAAATGGGAAAAACTACCGCATGAACGGTTTTCCCCTTATTTCTCTGGCAATTATGGTTTGATTTTGATGATTCCAGCGGCAATCTTTCAGTTTTTCAATTCCCTATGGCCGTACACTAATGAATGTCTAAAATCCTTTAAAATTTCAATTTAGGTACAAGTTTTTAAGTTTTTGCGCCTTCGATTTCGTGAAATACTAACCCGGAACGAGGAATGAACGTCGACTGACTGAGACCCCCAAACCAAGAGGGCTGATGGCCAAATAAACCAGATTTCTTCAATCTCCCACTCACCCTCTTATTAGAGCCATTCATTAAAACAAAATTACAGTCAAAGAAAAATTTAGTAAGTCAGTTAGACAATCGTAAATTTCTCAATTTTACGTATCTTCATTCTAAATTCATGGGTTATTAAAGTAATCTCACAGGGTATAATAATGATAAGGTGCACAGTGCGAACAGATAACAGAAGGTATTTCTGTTAAGGGTGGATCTAATTGCCGTTTTATTTTATTCCATTGATTGATATTTGGATCTTTCCTAAATTTAGATTTTGTTGTAGCGTGACACAACCTAATGATGATATCACACCCATTGTCAGCATAGGACACTGTAGTCGATGGCTTGAGCATGGTAAACTAGAGAAAGAAGAAGGAAGGCATCAAACTTGCAGGTTAGGTTCGAGTTTTATCAACTGTGAACTTCCTCGCCGGACCTCGCTTGTAAATCGCATTTTCATTAATTTTAATCGACTTTTACTAGTTGAATTAATCAAGTGACTGAGCTTTGCATCTCTTCTGTTGATTCGAGACCGAAAAGTTCACGATTTTCAACCCCTCAAGTTCAGGAAATGTTCAAAAAGTTCGACGAGAAGGAGTCCATCTCCTGCAGCCAGCAGCTCAAGTCGTCGGTTCAAAAAGGGATCAGAAACAAACTTTTGGACCAGTTTCCGGGCATCGAGGAGTACATCGATGCGATTTTACCGAAAAAAGACAATTTCCGTATGCTCAAATGCCACGATCACATAGAAATCATAGTGAACGGCGGAGGCGAGCTGCTGTTCTTCAGGCAGAGGGAAGGACCGTGGATGCCCACGTTGAGACTGCTCCACAAATACCCCTTCATTCTGACCCAGGAGCAAGTAGATAAAGGTAACAACTAGCTGTATTGTGGTTAATTACTCTGTTGATAAAGGTAGATTGTTCGTCACTTGAGTAGGCAGTCTACCTTATATTCATCAAGGGGCGTTCACATAAAAACGGAGTTGAGTAGGATGTTGTCTATTTCCACGAAAATAATGAGTTACAAGTTAAATCGATTTCGACGGTTAGGTCATCATCAGTAACAAACAATAACTCCGTTCAAATAGGCGTTCACACTAGCTGGTGCTCAGCTAAACCTGACCTCCTCTTGAGCCTCCCCGACACAGGATAGTTGGGGGTGAGTTCCCGCACCTTTCGTAATCAAATCGTAGTAAAAAATATAGTTTCATGGTACTTTCTCAGTAGTTGTAGGATTGCCACGAATCCTAACCAAGGTTCCAACAAAAAAGAAAAAAAGTTCCAACAGTTTCTTGATGTCGCACTGACTCATAATTTTAAACGGAATAAAATTGAACCTGCGGGAACTCACCCCCACCTACTCTGGTGGGGGGACCACTATTTCATGCCTACAATACTAAATAAATTACATCGAGTGAACAGTTTTTTCGCTTACCAACTGCTATTAACTGACCTAATGCTTATCGAATGGGACGTCCCCTGGAATGCATGCATTACTAAACAATATGTTTTTATTTCAGGTGCCATCAAATTCGTTCTGAGTGGAGCAAACATCATGTGCCCCGGCCTCACATCGCCTGGTGCCAAAATGATTGAAGCCCCGAAAGGAACGATTGTAGCCATCATGGCCGAAGGTAGTATACAATTCCTTCTTCGTGATAATCTTCACGGGTTATTGATTTACCTCCTACCTCACCTTCGGTCTTTCGTATTATAAAAATTAGTAGGCAAGTAAAGGTCATTTTGGTTTATTATTTTCAATAATGAACCTTTGGAATCGACCAAGAATTTTTTTTTTAACACCCCCTCAAAATTGGATGGTTTACGTTTCAAGGTACGTAGAATCCAAAAATCGAATAAAACGCTGCAAATTATTACACAATGGTTTATTATTTTTATATAGATCACTCGTCTGCAAAGCCACCAACCATCAAAAATGAAGAAAAACATTGATTGCATTTCGGTCGGCTAACACTTGAAAGGCGATTAGGCCACTTTTGCGATTCACACTCGTGTTTCTGATTTATCGTACGGCCAAACTTTAAATTCTCGTAGTGAGCGAACGGTTTGACCTACAGAGCTCCGCGTGGTCTCAAAAAATTCTAAAAATTCTACAGAATCTTAAATTGAAGGAAAAACAATACCTTTATATCAAAATTTTTGAGTTAGGGCGTTTTCAAAATTTCAAAATTCATTTTGGAACCCTTAGAAGTGACCTACATCAACCAAAATCTTCGGGGCACAACTAGGCACCAAATGGAGCCTACATACCAAATTTCATCAAAATCGGTCAATGCTAAGTGGCAAAAGTGCCGCGTACGGCGGACGGACGGCCAAATTTTTAATCGATTTTTGGATTCTACATACCTTGAAACGTAAACCATCAAATTTTGAGGGGGTGTTAAAATTTTTTTTTTCTTGGTCGATTCCAAAGGTTCATTATTGAAAATAATAAACCAAAATTTAGCCGTCCGTCCGCCGTACGCGGCACTTTCCCCACTTACCATTGACCGATTTTGACGAAATTTGGTATGTGGGCTCCATTTGGGGTCTAGTTGTGCCTCAAAGATTTTGGTTGATGTAGGTCACTTCTAAGGGTTGAAAAATGTGATATAAGGTATTGTTTTTCTATCAATTTAAGATAGTATCGAGTGTTTTGAGCCCTTTAGGACAAACCGTTCGCTCGCTACGAGAATTTAAGGGTTGGACTTACGATAAATCAGAAACACGAGTGTGAATCGCAAAAGAGGCCTAATCCCCGTTCAAATTTTAGTTGACCGAAATGCGATCGATGTTTTTCTTCATGTTGGATGGTTGGTGGCTTTGCAGACGAGTGATCCATATAGAAAACGTCTGCCAAGTGGGTGTGGCACA
The DNA here is from genome assembly GCA_009739505.2 of Apolygus lucorum. NCBI lineage: Eukaryota > Metazoa > Arthropoda > Insecta > Hemiptera > Miridae > Apolygus > Apolygus lucorum. Next base: position 14,544,067 of record CM019169.2, on the reverse strand, counting down.
TAGCTTCCTCATATCCATAACCCGATTGTATAGATGATCCGATGCATAGTAATTAATCTCAAAACGCCAATCTCTAAGTACCTTTCACTACCCTCATAAGGGACCATCTACACCCCAATCTGAACAATCCTAGAAAATGTCATCAAATTCGGATGAAAAATGTAAGTGTTATGACCGTTAAAAGGATTTCACGTTTGCGCATGTGCAGAGGCTACTGTCAATTTTAAACAGAATAAGAAAGCGCGACTAAAGCATGTTCCATGTTTATTTTTTAGCCGTAGTGTCTAAGCGAAAAGCATCAAGGGTTTTTTTAAAGTGTATTCCAAATTCATCGTTAGTACAAATCATAACAATGGGGTATTTCGGTGGGTCGGAAATTCAGGTTTTTGACCTCAAATTTGGATTCAGCACCCTTAAAAACCTATATACTACAACTTTAAGCCCAATGATACTACAATTGTATATACTACATACTACGTTTGAAAAAAAGGCGGGCCTCCCTCAACGCACATACATTCTTGCTGCGCGCGTGTGTGAGTAGTAATTTGTAGTATCCAAGAGATCCTCCAGGGGTTTTATCTCTTCTCTGTGCATGGATACTTTTTTCAAAGACAGTTGGCTAGCTACATCACACCATTCAAATCTTCAACTTTCCTTAGCTTCTCTGATTTTTTAAAAACATTTTCTCGACAAACAGACCCGATCAGGGGCGTCGGGTGAAAATATTCGTCAGGCAAACAGCTAGGCTGCAAATTATTACACAAAGGTTCATTTTTTTCTGTATATATCATGCGCCAGCAAAGAACTCAGCTTTGCCATTGTCTACCAACCAAGTTTTATCTTCACTATCAAGTTTATTTGGAAGATCTACTCGCTTCACACTCCATTCGAAGAACTAAAGAATTCCTTGGTTTAGAAATTTTATTACTGGTTGCTAAGGAAGCAAAACCGAGTACAACATATAGGAACGATCGGTGATCTCATTTTGGTTAGCTAAAATTTGAAAAATAATCAGGCCTCTTTTGCGATTCATAATCGTTTTTCTGATTTATCGTAAGTTCAACCCTGAAGTTCTCGTAGGGAACGAACAGTTTGTCCTCAAAAGCTATGAGTGGTCTCGTTTGATTCTAAAAATTCAATGGTAGGTAGGTACCTATCTTTAATTTGTGAAAAAAACAATACCTTCATATCGAGAGTTTTCGAGATAGGGCGCCTTTGGAAGTTACATCCCTTCCATTTCACCACTTAGAACTAACTGACATCAACCAAAAGCTTCTGGGCACAACTAGACCCCAGATGGAATCCCATATACCAAATTTCATCAAAATCAGTCCATAATAATTAAGAAAAGTTCCGCGGACGGACGGATTTTTTTATATTCGATTTTCAAAATCTACACGTACCTACCTAAAACGTAAACCATCGGATTTTGAGGGTGCTCAAACTTTTTTCTTGAAAATAATAAACCAAAAAAGAGACTCTGAATTTAGACCTAATAAGACGAGAAACCTTCATTCTACAATGTTATGCAATTATTTCCAAGTGTCTAGCAACTAGAAAAACGATTAGGTACAGAGAAATACAATAAAATCGGGAACGAGACACCAGTCAAAGTAAAACAGCTGCTATTTGCGGCAGCGAAAGAACGAACTGCTTTCCTTCCTTGAGATAATGTGGTTGGATGGATATTAATTTAATTTTTAAGTTAATTAGTATCCAAGGCTCATCTTCCAAGTCTTCTGCATTCAAGGTCATGAAACATTTTTCCGACTGTTTGCAACAGCTGATAGCATGGTAGGGGGGTATGGCAATACTAGACCCCGCGCTGACCCCCCGCCACCCCGCCGATCGTCGCCTCTCACTCTAAACGGTCCCGAAAAATTCATTTTTTCGAACTGCTTGCCTTGCATCACAGAGTACCGGAGACAAGCCTTACATCGCCCGCGCTAGTTCGCGTATCATCCGCAACCGTCGTAGTTACCGACATTTCCAACACTCTGGTGTGTTGCGGGCTAGTATCAAAGACAAAATACGTACTTTCTTATTCCATTCTCCTATTTAATCTAACTTCCTTGATAATAACGAAATAGTCCCTAAATATTATAAAAGTTTTCCAAAATCGGCTAAATATTACTTGCAAAAATGGAAATATAGGAGAATCTCAACAAAAATTAATTTTTTTATTTGCATATTTGTAGTAAGGCAAACAGTGTTTGCTATGTTTGCCTGGAGGAGGCGCCACTGGACCCGATTACCATTATTCCTGAGCCATACTCTTTTGAAAAAAAATAAATAAAAAAAAGTGACTGAAATACCCCATTATTATATTGCTATTTTTACCCTGCTACTTTATAACCTCTTCTCGCTCTTTCAGGGAAGCAACACGCTCTGGCCGTCGGACTCACGGCAATGTCGACGGAGGACATCGCCAAAGTCAACAAGGGCGTCGGAGTTGAGAACTGCCACTACCTCAACGACGGACTTTGGCAGATGAAAACCGTCAAGTGAATCCGAGTCGAATCCGACGACAAATTGATAAACCCTACAGAAATGCGGTGCCAACGAGGATTTCCCCCAAAAAAAGTAAAATTCCTGTTCTGCAAACAAAACATAAACTTCGAGTGTCACAATGGGAGTTGGAGCTTGATGAAAAAAAATTTTAAAAATATAAAAAAGTTGGGGGTGAACGAGTGATACAGTGCCTGTGTTGTTCTCGAAACGTAAGAACTCGAATGGTTTCTATTATTTAGTATAAGGATGCGAGTTTATTTTATTTAAAATATCTATTATCTAATCTAAGGAGTTAGAGACATTTTGAATTGGAAACAAAATCACAATTAAACCTATTTAAATCTAGGTCCTTTTTTTGTTTGCGATTCCTCTTTGACATTTTCTTCCAAACATGAATGTTTCTGAACATTACTTACTGACAGGGAAACAGGTTATTTACGTACTAGTGAATAAATTGACTCATTACATACCTTAGGTATCTTCGTAAAACAGTATAATCACGGATCTTACATCGGCACGTGTTTTTCATGAGAGTTCAACAACGACAAGAAGTGTCAACAGAAGTAGTACGAAATGCATTTGCTAGAGTGCAGTGTTTGGCAATTGGGAAGGATTCCCGCATAAATAAAGCGGACCATCTATGCTTAAACTTCACACTTACCTTAATAATGGCGATCATCTTGATTTTCCCCTCTTAAGGGGGTCTCCATGGAAGAAGGTAGGAGGAAAGCTCAGTCAACATTAAAAAACGTGACGAAAAATCGCCCCCCGCTTTCAGCGCAACCTTTAGGTGGCGAAGAAAAACATCGTCCCCCGATAGTATACCGCTCGGTCGCTAGAGTGCAGCTTTGTCACTCCTGCTCATTCCCGCGAGTTTTTAAAAATTGCACTTCATCAATATTACTTGTGGTGTACGATTTTGGACGCTCTGTCCTCTATAACTATCATAATAGTTATAGAAATAAGATACCAGGAGAAAAGGAGTAACAGGTATGTACAAACCTACCATAAAATGAAAAACAAAAATATTGTGCTAGAAAACCACGGATTGGCACAAAATATGACAAGTGCAATTTATTTTCAAGATCAAAAACATGAAACTGTTTCAACATAACAACTAACTAAATTGCTCCAAAAAATTATATACAGGGACTGCAGTTATACTACAATATCATCATCTATCATCTGCATCACTCTTATCACAGCATTTCTGCCGAGGCATACCTACCTACTTATGGTCTCAAGTTATCAGAATTTACATCTTCCAACACTACCTACTATGTTTTGAAAAAGTGAAAAGCAAACTGGAGAAGAACCACTGTCAAACCAAAAGATGAGAGAACATACGTTAGCAACGAGAAACACATCAGAAAAAACGCTGCAAATTATTACACAATGGTTTATTATTTTTCTATATAGATCACTCGTCTACAAAATCACCAACCATCCAATATGAAGAAAAAAAGAAAAAAAAGAAAAAAAAATCAAAATCACCAACCATCGATCGCATTTCGGTCAGCTCTAATTTGAACGGAGATTAGGCCTCTTTTGCGATTCACACTCGTGTTTTGATTTTTTGATTTATATATATATATTTCAATATAAACCCTTAAATTTTCGTAGGGAGCGAACGGTTTGTCCTACAGAGCTCCGCGTGGTCTTAAAAAATTCTAAAAATTCTATAGAATCTTAAATTGAAGGAAAAACAATACCTTTATATCGAAATTTTTTGAGTTAGGGCGTTTTCAAAATTTCAAAATTGATTTTGGAACCCTTAGAAGTGACCTACATCAACCAAAATCTTCGGGGCACAACTAGACCCCAATTGGAGCCTACATACCAAATTTCATCAAAATCGGTCAATGCTAAGTGGCAAAAGTGCCGCGTACGGCGGACAGACGGCCAAATTTTTATTCGATTTTTGGATTCTACGTACCTTGAAAACCATCAAATTTTGAGGGGGTGTTAAAATTTTTTTTTTCTTGGTCGATTCCAAAGGTTCATTATTGAAAATAATAAACCAAAAAATACGTTGGAGTAACCGTTATCAGGGCTGGAGGGAGGGGAAGCGTTACGAGCTCTACTGACCGTGAATAGTACTTCTTAACTCTGTTCGCCACCTAAAGAGAACACTACTGTCGCAATGAAGGAAAGAGGCGCATGCATCGGCCCATTGAAGTGAGCTTTCCTCCTATCTTCTTCCATTGGGTCTCAGTCCAGGCCTTAAATTCTCGTAGGGAGCGAACGGATTGTCCTACAGGGCTCCGCGTGGTCTCTAAAAATTCTATACTATCTTAAATTGATGGAAAAACAATACCTTTATATCAAAATGTTTTGAGTTAGGGCGTTTTCAAAATTTATTTTTCAACCCTTAGAAGTGACCTAAATTAACGAAAATCTTCGGGGCACAACTAGATCCCAAATGGAGCCTACATACCAAATTTCATGAAAATCGGTCAATGCTAAGTGAGGAATGTGCCGCATACGGCGGACGGACGGCCAAATTTTTATTCGATTTTTGGATTCTACGCGAACCAACAAATTTTGGGGGGGTTTAAAAAAAAATTTCTTGGTCGATTCCAAAGGTTCATTATTGAAAATAATAAACCAAAGGGTGAGTAAAATTGCTTCTTTTGGTCAGAAGACCCAAAGCTCCAAAGAAGCTTTTGCTTCTTCTTTTTTTTTTGTTTTGAAAAAAGTCCTTTGACAGCAAGATTTTACGTTTTCAGATTTCTGAGTTGTTTCTGTCCGCAAATCCTCTAAATTGCGATATTTTGTTTAAAAAAAAAGAAAAATTGATTCACATATTGAAAACAATAGACTATTAATTACTTCTGTGGAATAAAAGAAAAACCAATTAAATCTCTGCAGTTGACAATTTTAATGGAAGTAAAAACGTGTTCCATGTTCTGTCAAGATTTACTGGTTTGGAATACATTTTTTCGTTAAACTTTTTCACTCCCATTGTTGAGACAACTTGTTTTTTGAAGGGTGCTTATTCATTATACATTTTCGTTTTCAGTCGAATTTTTTGCTCCACAAATGGGGCGAAAGCTTCCAACGCAATATTTTGGGAAAATATTTTCAATTCACACTCTAAATTGGATTTTTTTCACTGGATATGTTAAACTTGAATTTAAGTCAATTTGCCGATCGGTAAAATATTTTGGAAGGCAGGGAGAGCAGTTAATACTGAAACTGGGATTACCGACAGATTTTGCTTCCGAGTGTTTTTTCAAGGTTGAAAAAAAAGTTCTCCAAAATCAAAATTTTCACTCGTGTTTTTGACCTTGCTTAACAATTTTGGTTTCGTGTCTGTCATGAAATCCTTGTAACGGGCATAACTGTACGAAGTTATTGTCCGATTTCGATGAAATTTTCAGGGATTGTGCGGATTGGCGTGCAGACGGTTCCCTATGAAAATCATCATCTCCGGACTGATAGAAGCGACTGCGCATGCGCAAACGTGAATTCCTTGTGACAGCCTTAACTTCTACATTTTCCATCCGATTTCGATGACATTTTCTGAAATGAGGAATTTCACCAAATTCTGTTTGCATTTTTCCTGAATGGTTAATGGTGTGGGATAGATGAAAATTGGGTTGATTTCGGAAAATAACTCTCCTGTTATTTTTGGGAAACAATAAAAATTTATGATTTCAAAAAATAACCGGGAAAACAGACCTCTTCAACGTGAAGCGGGAATGCTCGCTGATTGGCTGTTCGTATCGTCATCTCCTCCCAGTGTTGCCCGTTGGTATGACGAAATTGTGTTTTCTTAGAGGAAAGTTATCAAACAAAACCAGAGGGAACCTAATTTTCCCCCATCTTGCTTTTCAGCCATTTTTTCTTCAGTTTTTTGATTTCGAACTTTAATGGTTTTGTGAAATGTTGCATCTGGGGACTATAGATTTCTCGATCTCAGCTCTTCAAGCCGTACATGAACTCTTCCAGGATTACGTCATCCTCCCGGTTTTTTTAAACGTTCATATTTTCTACACTGTTTTGTTTATTTGTAAATTAGGAAGTACGTGCTGAAAGTTCTGTTGTAGGGGGTTTTTCGAGGTGCTGAATCCGATTTTGGGGTCAAAAATAGGAAATTCTGACATAGTGAAATTCCTCATAGTGCGGATTGGGATGTAAGTGATTCCCTATGAAAATTAGTTTTCATAAAAATTTTTCATAAATAAAAATTTCATAAAAAAGGTTTGTTTACTTTGGGAGACAGTGTTTTTATTGCAAGCACTACTTGGAGGAAGGAGTTTTCCTGGTGGGGGGGGGGGGGGGGTGACGTGTTTCGAGGGAGCCAGGCATATGAGATTGACCAACCAGAGAGCAGGAAATTGTCCCGTGTTGAGCAGAATTGATTCATTTCGCCCCCATCAGAGAGCTCTGCAATCTAGGTTTCTTTATCGAGTTTGAGCCATTCGAGGCAAACAAAACTGATATGGAATTTTCGTTTTCAGTCCGCCGTTTTGTTTACTGCCTCCCCAGTGTGATTATTTTTGAGTGTAGGTATGATGAATAATTCGGTGCATTATATTAAAGTAAACTATTCACGTTTGTCTGTGATGGAAAAGTGCGACATTAAAGAAACTGGCCGCCCCTTGCTCTACCTGGACTCCAGCAGATGTTGAAATTTAAAAATTGTGCAGATTCGTACCGTAAGTTTAACGTTGAATATCATAAGAAGGTAGATAGGCTGTGTGGGTGTGAAGGGACTAACAAATTATTTTGCTACATTTCAGCTATTGCAATAAGATCGATGCATTTCTTGGGTTTAGACCTTTGATGATTAAGTATTTCAGAATTTCAGTTTACTACTAGAGAACATTTTTTGTGTCTATTGTGCGTATTTAATATCGTTTGCAATTTTAAGATGAAAAAGTTACCAAGATTTATCCCATTTGCATTTCGTTGAAATTTCTATTGGCTGAGAAAAGCACCTACTCCTAGCCTCTCCTGATCTCCGTGCACCCCCTGAGTTTCTGGGCACCCGCCACTGGGAAGAACCAACACGTTTCTTCTCGCATAAGAGCTAACTTATTGATAATGGACGATAAATAAACACACAATAATGTTACAAAACTTTATTAAAACGTTAAACGGCAGAAATTACATTAGAAGGTAACCACAAACATGCTTACAGCCACCCCTGTTCATTTGAACATGTTAACTACTCTTCGAAACTGCTGTAAGTCTGTAAATACAATTGAATTTCAAATTACATAAATTTAAAGAAAAACTGGATTAAAGGTTAGTAAAAATTTAAGGCGCCAATAATTATTTCTTAATGACTATTTCAACTATTTATATTTGCCATTCGTTTTTATGAGAAATCTAAATGCTAAGGGTACGTAGAAAACATAGATGTCAGGCAAGGTAGGTAATGTCCTCATAATCCAATAATAATTAGTACTGGGACAAAGTTACATTTCAACTAAAGTGTGATAATAAGAACTCAGCTGGAGCGGTGGGAATGACTGGATTCTTATGGTATAGGAGACAAGAGAAGATACCTAGACATTTCAGCAAGGATTATTTGATTATAAAATTAATGACAGGAGTGTGAAGGGCATCTAGAGAGCTCCTAATTAAAGATGAACATTGAGGAAGAAAATAATAGTTGATACTTATTTACGGCATATTCGTACCGATATTATTATTTATTGTCTCTCGGGAAATTTATGGACGCAACCGATATTAGTTCATATTTTTTTCAATTTGCATGCTACCTATTGAATCTAGGATTTGGTTTATTACTTTCAATAAAAAAAAACCATTTGGAATCGAGAAAAAAAATTGTTCACAAGATGTTTCAAATTTTTTTTCGAAAATTTAATGTAAAAGAAGAAACATGGAACATGCTTTAGCCGTGTTTTGTTTGTTTGATGTTTCCTTTTACTAGGAATTTGTTGTCAGTTGTTTTAATTTACCTCTTTGCGGGTCTGCTTTTCAAATTGCTCGTCATTTCATTCACCTCTCGAGGTCCCAAAGGACTACTTTGTAAAGCAGTCTCAATCACACCAATGGTATTCTTATTATTAGGAAATCGAAGAAATGTAAAGTGTCGAAGGACACATCACAACTAGAGATGGGCGGTATTCAACGTAACAGTTAAAAATAACCTATTACCGGGTTTCGTTAATTCTGCTTGGAACCTATTACCAAAATAACCCTGTTATTAAATAACGTTTTAGGGAAGGCTCCAAAATGTGTGGAGCCAGAACAATAGCTTGAGTTTATTAATATCGAAAAAGAGGGAAAATACACTAACACGTAAATATGGCGGGAATAACTTGATAGAAAACCCAACTTAGGTAGGAAACGAAAACTAGCGATCAATGGAATGATACTTTGGAATGGAATAACAATATAACCTATTAATAAATAACAGGTTATTGGAACCTAGTACCAACCAAGAGCAGTAATGGTGGAACTTGATACGCAAATGTAACCGTTTCGCCCATCTCTAACCACAACTAAAAGCCCGCGTTCATACCTCAATCAGGAGCATCTAGGGGAAGAAAGTGGTGGAACGGCCTGAGCGCTGCCTAGTGAAGATAAGATGAATCTTCCAGAGCTCAAAAACCTAGGTTATCTCTCTTATCAGTTGACTTATGTGAAGTAGTTTTTGTATGTTGTGTTTCTAATTCTTTCATAAATAATAGAATGCTTTAATAATTAATGTTGTTTACCTACGAGTACATAGATTTTCATTTCAGACATTTCATAGTATATAGACATTTATTGAAGCTTCAGATTTGAATGCCTTTTTCATTGGGGGAAATTTCTGGTTTCCTGTAGATTAGGCAGGGATCTACAGACATTACCACCGGTCGATAACGGAGGTGCATCCATCTTGCCAAAAAAAAAAGAAAAGGTTCATCTAATCGTCACTAGATAGAGCTCGGGCTGTTCCACCACTTTCTTTCCCTAGATGCTCTCGCTTAGGTTTCAAGATTCTTGGATTACATTCGTAAATTCGATGTTGGTTTTTACCGTGAATGTTGTTTCAGTTCTTTTAAATCAGAGGTACATCTCAGCTTCGTCCATATTTACAGCTGTTTAGGCAGTATAATAATTTAAGCATAAATTGAGGGATTTTCAACGCGTGGCGAACGCTTTTCGTGGGATGAAAATTAACGGCGATACGTTTCCCTAGAAACGGGTCGGTTGTAAGTGAAAATCATTACAAAATCCCGCGCTACTTTCGTTCCACGGTTTCGTCAAGATTTTGCCCACTTAGGTGATGGCTAAAGTATGTTCCATGCTGAAAAATCCGTCTGCTGTAAGCGGACCACCATAGACCAGATACCTTGGACCGATTTTGATGAAATTTGTTATATGGGCTCCATTCGGAGTCTAGTTGTGCCGCAAAGCTGATGGCATTTGTAAGTCACTTCTAAGGTGTAAAAATAGGGGTTGTAATTTTCAAAAACCGCTCAATGTAAAGGTATTGTTTTTTCGCAAATTTAAAATAGAATTGAATTTTAAGAATCGAATGAAATCACCCAGAGCTCTGTAGGACAAAATTTCTCCCTATGAGAACTTAAGGGTTGGACTGATGATAAATCAGAATCTCAAGGGAGGCCTAATCTTCGGTAATTTTAGCTGATCCAAATTTTCAAGGATTTTCGAAATTCATTAGTGCATCAGCCTAGGGAATTGAAAAACTAAAAGATAGCCGCTCGAATCATCAAAATCGGATAATAATTGCCAGAGAAAAACGGGAAAAGCCTTACTGAATTAACGGTTTCAATTCCCTAGGCAGATGCACTAATGAATTTCAAAAATCCTTAAAAATTTAAAATTTAAGCACAACTTTTCAACTTTGAGCGCCGGTTTTTTAAAGAAGTACTATAACCCGGAACGAGGAACAAATGGCGACCGACTGAGAGCACAAAACAATTCAGAAGTCCAGAAAATTATTAGCAAATGGATGAAGGTATCACAGTTCACGGCTCTGTTACAAGCCAACATCAATCCAACTCAGAAAATGCCTCTGTAATCTCAAGATGCGACGTAGGTGGAATGTTAGATGGCAGTTGAAGTTTCCTACTGTTCGCTTTGTTCAGGTAGTTTCAAACGTTTTCGAAAATTCCTCAAAAAGAGTTGCCATTTTTTACCTTAGTAGAAAACTCTTAGCCAAGTTGGGCGACCAGTATAGCTACCTCACATAAGTAGTTGGCGTGAAAAATCTTATTACTAAACACAGCACTGATGAATTCCCCTGAGATGAAATTGATTTTCACGATCATGAGGGTTTCCTGTCAACAAACAGCAACATGATTGTGAAGTTAGACCGTACGAGCAGTGTTCAAGAGTGAACCACACGGCTTTTCCCCATTTTCTGGTAGTAGATTATGAAGGAAACGAAGATGGGAGGAGGACGGCGGTCTACAGCATCCTGCATGACCATCCACTGCAACCATCACCTTGCAGCTCCATGGAGGATGGGTGGATGCTTTAGAGCCCAAAGCCAGGAGGTGTTACCCCCACCAATTCTACTCCAGCCATTGCTCGAAATTCCTCTTCAAGTCAGCACTGCAGTGTCCACCCTCCATTCTCTTTCACTCATCCAGAAAGAAACTGAACAAGAATAATGTACGGGAAGCCAGGAAGTGCCAGACAGAAGAGGCGGCTCAATGCCTGATTGATCAAATGGGGGGGGGGGGGGGGGGCTGTTCCCAATAGCACTTCTTTTTAAATGTTGACAAATCATTGAAATAAGAATTAGGTATACCTAATTTCAAGATACATCTTGAAATTTGACTCACTAAAAGGGTACTGATATTATGCTACCTACGCAATCTGGCCAGTGCCAACATCTGCTATTGGCATGCGCTTTGACATTTATTCCTTTCATGTTTCGCTTTCCTTTATTCCTAGATGTTTTGATCTAATCTCCCTCTTCCTAATCTCAAGGTGGTTAGTTGTATCAACTGACATATCGTCTGAGTCAGTTTTGTCACGATGGAGTTTGGTCACCTCTACAGAAAAGTGATTTATAATGACGGAACTCGCGTAAACGTTTAGAAAGAACAATTTGTTCTGCCAACCTGACTACGTGACAAAAAATGATAGGTGAGGAAATGTGGGGTGATGCCCTGGAAGAGTATCTCAAACTGTCTATCAAAACTATTGGGAATAACGATTTCAACCAATTCTTTGAGAGTATGAAAAATACATCCTCTACTGCCTAATGGCATCCACATAACTCCTAAGACAACGACAATCTTCAAATTAGAAGAAACAACCGTATTTATGACAATTAAAGAGTAGGTAGCACGAAATCATAGAGGACAACCTATGTAGGCAACACAAGCCTGTGTAGGTAGCATAAAATCTATGAAAATTCTTCTTATGTAGATTCTTCTATCTCGTAAGACTGAACTACGCCTTGGAGCGTCGACCAATCAGAACGCTCCTGTTCTCAGTCTCAACTTTCATGGCCTTGGTTGCCACAGACAGCAGTGACAGATAGCTGTAGAGGCGTTTCAACGTGGCTGTACCACCAAGAGAGAAGAAGAAGTTGAAAATTCAAAAACCACCCTTGCCCAACTTAACTATCACCTCTGACACATGGACTGAAACAGGGGGACCCGGAGGCGCCAGGGCTGTTCAACTTCTGCTTGGAGGGACCATTGAGGGCTATTCGAACCAATCCTGGGGGCACTATCTTCAACCAAATGACCCAACACATGGCTTATGCAGATGATGTTGAGATAGTTGCAAGATCACTCTCTGGGGCGTTTGAGGAGTTTGAGCAAGCAGCGAAAGATAGGGGCCTAATCAATGACCAAAAGACCATTCATATGAAGATGGCAAGGAACCCTACTACGCAGCACCCTGGAACAATTCAGATGGCGGGTCACCATTTTCCAATCTGCAAGGAGTTCAAGTACCTCGGCTCGCTGGTAACAGAACAAAACGATGTGCCCTCAGAGATCAAAGCGAGAATTGTAGTGGGTGATAAGTGCTTTTGGTCCCTCCACCAAGTCCTCAGCTTCAGTGCTCTCCCTCGAAAGGCAAAAGTGATGTTGTATAAGACCAAGATTCGCCCGGTTGTTACATATGGGTCTGAGATGTGGGTACTCACGCTAGAATGGGAACAGAAGCTCCGGGTTTGGGAGAGGAAGATCCTCCGAAGAATTTACGGTCCAGTGTTTGACGCAGAGAACCAAGCCTGGAGAATAAGAACAAATGAAGAGCTGAGATAGCTGTATAGTCAGCCGGGCGTGGTGACGTTTGTCAGGAGGAGCAGACTCTGATGGTTGGGTCACGTGGAACGGATGGAGCCTGAAAGAGTTCCACGCAGATTGCTCTATGGGCATCCGGATGGCAGCAGATTGAGAGGAAGACCGCGTATGAGATGGATCAATGACGTGGAGGCGGACCTTAGGGCCCTTCAGGTCAGACGATGGTGGATGGCTGCCTTGGATAGGGATGAGTGGCGGCAGATGATCGAGGAGGCCCAGGTCCTTTAGAGGACTGTTGCGCCGCGGAAGAAGAACTATCACCTCTGATAAGGTAACAAATGGCAACTCTTATGGACCGCTTTAAATACAAAAAAAGAACAGACGCCAGAGAAACGGGAAAAAGAAGAAATACAAAGACCTCGGAGATATTTTTATCAATTTTTAGACCAAACATTTCATTATTCTACGCCTTCAAAAATTATCACTTCCGAATATTGAAAATAACGTGATAAATCAATTTTAGTTTTCATTGTGAATTATGAAGTAAAGAACTGGTTCCTCCTTACAATAAGACATAAAAATCAGAAATAACACTTGCGACGCGATCAAACTGTAATTAGTTTAAAAATTCGTTCACACAATTTCATTTTATGAAACAAATTTTGTCAAGTCTGAAGACTAAAAAATAACTATAAGATAAACTCTAAAATAATAGCAATAATATTCAAATAGGAGATCCATATTCATAATATAGTAATAAAATAATGAAACAACGATTTTTTGCGTTGTTTCTAATAAATTTTAGCACTGGAAATGATTTCGAATTTTGAAGAAGTAAACGATAATTTCAACAAAACAACTCTAACCTAATAGAACAAAGAAGTAACTAATTTCTTGAAAGAAATACACTCTAAAAACAATCTAAATCTTTTGTTTAAAAACCTAAACCTTAAAAAATGCTCATAGGGTCGTTGTGTCAGTGAACTAGTACGGAAAAAATAGGCACAATTTCATAACGTAATTAGGTAGTAATACACACAAATAGATCTTAATTCTACTTGGGGACTGATAGTTATTTTACTAGTGAACTCTATATGAATATTCCCCTAAAATTTACTATTAATTAGTCTAGCTACCATAATTTGACTCAAAAAACAGTTAGGTAAAGAGAGAGTCATTTCGCCGCACAATTGGAATTTGAAATTGTGCGATGTCATTTTCATGGCAAGGTAATCGACAAATCAACGTTGAACGACGTTGGTTTAGTAATAAATTGCGTAACGAAGGTAAACATAGGTGGTATGAGTAGTGTAAAAGTGAGAGTTTTGCTTATAAGTGACTGTTATGTTATCAATTGCATATCACCAGCTGATTGATAAGATCTTGTGAAGCCGATCATGGAGGCAGAGCTGTGACGTCACAAGGCGCATATCAGTCAGGTGGTGATCTGAAACTGATTACACTTGTGTACAATTACGCCTTTTCCGCTGTATCCATTCTACCCAAGTACACGGATTTTCAAAACTCTAATAATTTTACTCTACTGGTATGGAAGAAAGAAGAATTTTTTAATGAGAAAACAGTCGTTACAATAATAAGAGATAATATTCAATCGAAAAAAGGCTTGTTTGCGCGGTTTTCTAGTAAAAGAACAACCTTGTGGTCTTAAGATCACATTTGATGCGAAAATGTGCTTAAAATTCAAACTTCAATCCAAGTAAAATAAAATGCTTTATCATACTCTTCCTTCAATCAACAAAAACTTACGAACCCGGAACCTTTCAATTCAAACGAGTGATAGACGTCTATAAGAATTGACTGTGAAAAATCTCCTTTCTTCTTCAATAGGCAAGACTAGACTGGGATTTAGTGACAAGCTTAATTCAATGGCAATTGTTTCACAAACGTGCTTTTGGTTCACGCAGAGTCATCTACTTCAGTCAACACGTTTGATTAGACTATACTTTACGTAGTAATTCTACCTTACTTTGGAGTACTCGAGAAATAGCGGTGCAAATTTCATTTTCGAACATTTTCATCTCGAATATAGAACCGGAGATAAGGGGTGATTTTCACGTTTTCGCGCAGTAGGTTGCGATGTGTGAACAGCAAAACTGCATTATTATAATCGGTGGGAACACGTCCAATATATGATCAATCTGAGACTGCGTCTGAGATTGAAAACTCAAAAATTTGATACTACGAACGATTTACTATTTCGTTGCACAGAACGGAAAAAAGTGTTCACCTACACATTAGAGCAAGGAATTGTCCCTAATTTTGTAAGTAACTACCTACCGATAAAAATAATTTTTATGGGGTATTGGACGAAATTGGTACGTTGGTAGGTACTAGTTGTATTTATGCGTCACTTGAGTAAACTACACTGCCAACACAAAGATGTTAAATGTTCATAGGATGGGTGTGATGTTGGTAGCACTGCTTTTGCTAATAATTGGTTCACATGATGAAGTTATGTGACAACATAGCTCTTTTTAGATGACATCATGAAATGCATCAACGTGTTGCGTAGGTACTCATATGCAGAAATGGTGGGTAATTTCATCAAGTGTTACAATCTTTGACAAAAATCAGTGCTACCAACAAATTAATGACCTTATTCCAACTTATCAAGGTTTGTTACATACTTGATGGTTAAAAAACTCATTACCTACCATTCCTGTATTTGGAGTACCTACCCAACAATTAACACCTTGATCATCAGCTTTGTAATCATATAACTTCATCATGTGAACCAATTACGAGCATAATCAGTGCTACCAACAAATGACCTTATACCAACTTATTAAGGTTTCTTACATACTTGATGGTTAAAAAACTCATTACCTACCATTCCTGAATTCGAGTACCTACCCAACAATTAACACCTTGATCATCAGCTTTGTAATCATATAACTTCATCATGTGAACCTATTATGAGCAAAATCAGTTCTACCAACATCACACCCATCCTGGGACATTAACATTTTTGTATTAGTGTGCTAATAAAACAGTTGATTCAAGTGAAGAATATACTACTGGAATTATCTTCAACATAAGCTACTATAGTTAAGCTAAGTAGTTTTTTCCAATTTTAAAATGTACGAACAAAGAAACCAACGAATCTGGAAGGACATGGCACATCTTGAAGTATGAATGGTAACTGAGAACGTCGTAAGTTCCAAAATTCGTAGGTACGAGTAAGTAATTTCAAACTTTGATTGACATACTATTCATCTGATTCTCAAAAATTCACTATTTTTTCTGGACATTGCCATTTTTTATCTAGAAGTTCTCATTTAGGGACCATTCCCACCCCTGCCGTGCAGGTAACTCACCTACTTCTGAATCTACCTATTCATAAATGAAAAGGTTGGTGAACTCTTCAAGTAGTTCCTCCATGGATCGCCTCTCGCTCTTAAACTTGTCCATGTGAACTTTAGGAACCGTCCAGTCCAAGAGGATCTGGACATTCGCCCTCAGGCGTTCAGCTTCCGTCAGCAGAGGGTCCAGACATGGAGTTCTCCCTGACTGCTCGATGCTGTCAGTGAGGACGTGGTCGATCAAACGCTTCCCGAATCCCAGTTTCTCTAATTTTTCAGGGGTGGATATCTTTTGGAGGAGGATCGCCAGGAGAAGACGCATTCTACCTACAGGCATTACCGGGTCATCTTCTTCTTGTTCAGTTTTGACTCCCGCAGTACACACTTCTTGGTGCTCCTGCAACTGGATTTTGGTCTGGAAGAACAATTTGCATCCGATGCAGTAGTACGGCTTGTTGGTTTTATGAATCGAGAGCATGTGTTTCTTCAAATGAGGTAACTGAGAAAACGCCTTGTTGTCACAAATCAGACATTTGAACGGTTTCTCTCCAGTATGGCGCCTGACGTGCATCTTGAGAGCAGTGGAATGAGCAAACGCCATGTGACAAACAGCACACCTGTAGGGTCGAATCCCAGAATGCGTCCGCTCATGCACCGTCAGTTGAGATCTCTGCACGAAACGCATGTCACACCAAGAGCACTTGTGCGGTTTTTCAGCCTTGTGAATCCTCATGTGCTGCAGCAAGTGACCCTTGTACCGCTTGTTGCAGATCTTGCACTCGAACGCCTTCAAATTGGCGTGAAACCAAGCCAAGTGCTTCTGCAGGCTGTCTCTCCGGATGAAAGACTTACCGCACTTGTGACAGACGTAGTCCCTCTCGCCTTGGTGCCGCTTGATGTGATGCAGCAGGTTGTTGCGGCACACGAAGTCGCTGTTGCATTGCGGGCACGTGAACGGTCTGTCTTTGGTGTGCGTTCTCAGATGCTGCGTGAGCTGACTCCCTCTTGCAAACGCCTTCGGGCAGTGAGAGCAGCTGAAAAATCACAAACGAATTAAATTTAAAATACTGTTGAATACAGAAAGATCAATTCACAATAAATCAAATTTTCAGCAAAGTAACAGTTGTTACAATTTGATTCTGCATCTGTCATAACTCATAACAGCCTATAACACTGAAATTCATTTAGAAAAAAATCGTTTTTTGGTTGCCCCAACCCAATTTTCTCCCTTAATTTGATCACTGAAACCAAAATAGTACATCGTTAAAAATTGAAATTTTAAAGAAAAAACTCGGCCTACGGCTAAAATTCAAGAAACATGGAACATGCTTTAGCCGCACTCTCTTATTCTGTTTAATTTTATTTTTTATTTGGAAGAAAGCAATCAAACCTTTTTTGCTATTCCAATAGCCTTTTAAAAAATCAGTCTTCATATAGGCAGGTAGTTGTAGTGAGATTACAACATTATTTGAAACAACCCTATTGCATAGGTTACACCACATTACGCGATCCTTAGTTCCGTTTTAACGACTAAGCAAAATTTCGAGGAGAGTCTAGCCCCCAGAAAGTGTTGTCGGGTTTCAACGCTACCTACCGCCACTTCAACGAGCTACCATTTCTGATATCTTATCAGGTGATCACGCTCGCAACCGCATTACCGTCACTCCTCTAACTTGCAGTGATCCTAAGATTACAATGTAGCGATGTACATGGACTTAGTCGACTCGAGAACAATTATTTTTGAGTTTTACAATTGATTTGAATGCACTAGTGGTGAACTTGATGAGTTTCTAAAAAGAAATAAGAACTAAACAGCCAAACTTAGAAATTAGAGAGTGGTAAAATCGAGGTAAGACAAATTTTCAGAAATGCCGCTTGACCACGCTCACATCGAGCAGAAAAGGATGGTAGTTCGCTGAAGTGGCGGTAGATAGCGCTGAAACCCGACAATACTTTCTGGGGGCTAGACTCTCCTAAAATTTCGTGACTCGATAACTTTTTTAGTTACCGTTCCCGAAAAACGTAACACTTTTTGTCAGTTAGGTCAAGGCTAAAGCATGTTCCATGCTAAAATTCTGTCACCGGCAAGTGAGATTTTTGGTGGAACTAGAGCGCCTTGAAGTTGGAAACCACAGAAAGTTGGTTTCCAAGCGTACTACCGAATTTTGGCAGTCCAAACTATTTGAAAATTTTCAATATCAGCATAATTATTGTAGAATTAATCCCTAATTATTAACTTGCATCATCAAAATATTCATTATAGGAATAACAATAATTCACATTCAATAATCACTGAATGCCGTTGTATCAAATTGAATACAATTTTTTCTAAAATCTGCAGCTATATCTATCTCTACGGTAACACGATATAACTGCACTAATCTGTAGTGGAACAGCTCTCAGCTCATTACAATGGGGTATTTCGGTGGGTCGGAAATTCAGGTTTTTGACCTCAAATTTGGATTCAGCACCCATGAAAACCTATATACTCCAACTTTAAGCCCAATGATACTATAACATGTGGTAGAAAAATTAATTAAAGAGATCACACGTTTGAAAAAAAGGCGGCCGCCATAAATGCACACACACTACGCCCCGCGCGTGTGTGAGTAGTATTTTGTGGTGTCCAAGAGGTCCTCCTTTCATATCTTCTCTGTGCATGAATACTTTTTTCAAAGAGAGTTGGCTAGCTACGTCACACCATTCAAATCTTCAACTTTCCTTAGCTTCTCTGATTTTTTAAAAACATTTTCTCGACGAACAGACCCAATTACCGTTATTCCTGAGCCATACTCTTTTGAAAAAAAAAAAATTTAAAAAATTGACTGAAATACCCCTTTATCCTGATTTCCGGACATGAAGGTCATGAGGGTAATGAAAATGCTGATCGCCTTGCCAAAAGAGGATCAGAGTCCCTGCCAATAGGGCCACCAAAAGCTGCTTACAGAACGTGGTTAACAACTGGGAAAGAGGTGAGCGAGTAAGATACTGGCAGAACCTCCCAGGTCTGAGACAGGCAAAACTATTTGCAACGTTCTCAAAGAAACGGGCTAGCGAACTCATAGCTATGCCTAAGAAGGACGTCAGAATACTCATGGGTCTGTTAACAGGCCACTGCCCGCTTCGATATCATCTAACGAAAATAGGCAAACTCACAACGGACATCTTCCGCTTCTGAGATATGGAAATGGAAAATGCCGAGCATACCATGAGCTATTGTGAAGCACTGGGTCGAGCTAGATACACAATCCTTGGAAATGATGTCCTAGCTCCTGGCACGATCTCTAAGGTGGCCTACACCGATCTTCTCTGCTTTGCTAAAAAGAGGGGAGAAGGGGTGTTCAGTAAACCCTTCTTATTAGGCTAACGTAGCCTGGAGGCATTCCACAATAGAACTCGCAGTGGAAGGAGTTCGTACTTCAGCAAAGACCTCCTAATATATTTAAAAAAATTATCCTGAAAGGAAATTTAAAAGGCTTTTAACATTACCAAATAGTTTATTTGTGCACTATAAAAGCGCAGTTCTATTTAAAAATCCGCAAATTACTTGAAAAAAAAAAACTTAAAATAAAAAAAAAACGCTGCAAATTATTACACAATGGTTTATAATTTTTCTAAATTGATCACTGGTCTGCAAAGCCACCAGCCATCCAACATGAAGAAAAACATCGATCGCATTTCGGTCAGCTAAAATTTGAACGGAGATTAGGCCTCTTATGCGATTCACACTCGTGTTTCTGATTTATCGTACATAAAACCCTTAAATTCTCGTAGGGAGCGAAAAGTTTGTCCTCCAGGGCTCCGCGTGGTCTCAAAAAATGCTAAAAATTCTATAGAACCTTAAATTGAAGGAAAAACAATACCTTTATATCAAAATTTTTGAGTTAGGGCGTTTTCAAAATTTCAAAATTCATTTTTGAACCCTCAGAAGTGACTTACATCAACCAAAATCTTCGGGGCACAACTAGACCCCAAATGGAGCCCATATACCAAATTTCATCAAAATCGGTCAATGCCAAGTGGGGAAAGTGCCGCGTACGCCGTACGGCGGAGTTGTATTCGATTTTTGGATTCTACGTACCTTGAATCGTAAACCAACAAATTTTGAGGGGGTGTTAAAAAAAAAATTTTCTTGGTCGATTCCAAAGGTTCATTATTGAAAAAAAATAAACCAAAATCCCATTAGTGCAGAATTAGCTAATGTTTTTTTTTACTTCAAAAATTGAAAAAAAAAAAACACTCCTCTTTGCCCCAAATTGTTAGAGTACCCACACGTGAATTGATTTTTTCAAACGTGAAGTTAAAAAAAAAAAAACTAGATCGGCGTTTTAGCATGAGGCGGAATAGATAGCGCCCTCCAGTAGGTGTCAACATGCTGAACCTCGTGTCAAAATGCTGATTTCGTTGAAGAAAATTCACGTTTTTCCGCGTTTAAGCGCCAAATTTCTCCCCTAAATTCCAGGTTATTTCTTCTTTTTATCGATACAAACCTGAGATCTTGGTCCATTTCTACAGTGGAGGTTCACGAATAACAATCCAGAAGTGGGACACGTACAGCCGGATTTAAAATAATGGAATTTCTTATCGTTGTGGAAATTTCTTGTTCTTGCACCAAATAAATCACTAAAAAGAAGTTTGGTTAGACGTCAGGGAGTAAGGAAATTCAACATTCTTCCCAACGGTGTCTTCAGATTTAAACTTACTGAATTAATTGCAGTAGTTACATTCGTTTTAGTGATA
The DNA here is from genome assembly GCA_009739505.2 of Apolygus lucorum. Lineage (NCBI taxonomy): Eukaryota > Metazoa > Arthropoda > Insecta > Hemiptera > Miridae > Apolygus > Apolygus lucorum. Next base: position 14,523,291 of record CM019169.2, on the reverse strand, counting down.
CAAGGTCAAAAATCACAAAAAATCTTAAATGTGAAAAAAGTTTAAGGTTGAGTAAAAAAATTTATTTATGTTACAGGACACGTTTTTTCGCAAATGAGGAATTTCACCATGTCGGAATTTCCTAGTTTTGACCCCAAAATCGGATTCAGCACCTCGAAAAACCCCCTACGTCGAACCTTCAGCCCGTACTTCCTAAATTACGAATAAACAAAACAGTGTAGAAAATATGAACGTTTAAAAAAACCGGGAGGATGACGTCAACCGGGAATAGTTCATGTACGGCCGCTTGAAGCGCTGAGATCGTGAAATCTCACCTTCAAATTGTCCTTGGAGGCAACATTTCACAAAATCAGTATAGATCAAAATCGAAGAACTGAAGAAAAAAATAGAAGAATCAAGACGGAGAAAATTAGGTTTCCTCTGTTTTCGTTTGATAACTTTCCTCTTAGAAAACACGTTCCATCTAGCAAGAAGGGGAGGAGACGGCAATCAGAACAGCCAATCAGCGAGCTTTTCAGCTTCACGTTGAAGAGGTCCGTTTTCCCGGTTATTTTTTGAAATCATAAATTTTGAATGTCTCCCAAAAATAACAGGAGACTTATTACCCAAAATCAACCCGATTTTATCTATCCCACACCATTAACTATTCAGAAAAATGTAAACAAAATTTGGTGAAATTCCTCGTTGGTCGCAGTAATGGGGTATTTCAGTGGGTCGGAAATTCAGGTTTTTGATCTCAAATTTGGATTCAGCAAACTTGAAAACCTATACACTCCAACTTTTAGCCCAATCATACTATAACATGTGGTAGAAAAATGAATTAAAGAGATCACACGTTTGAAAAAAAGGCTCCCTGAACGCTGCAGGCGTGTCTGCGTAGTATTTTGTAGTATCCAAGGCCACGAGGCGTTCAAGACCGCACAGGATTAGTGGAATGTCTCGATCCAAGGTCAGCAAGTTAATACGTCACAACAACTTACTACGGGCCTCCATGAACGCACACACACTAGGTATGCCGCGCGCGTGTGTGAGTAGTATTTTGTAGTACCCAAGAGATTCTCATCGGATAGCGTTGCTTTACAGTTCAATCGTTAGCGTTACCTACGTCTGCCATCTGTAATCGGTTGTTTTCTGTTCGCTTCGTTTGTGGTTTCGTCTTATCATATTTTCAGCTAGTGTATCGCCCATGATTTCTTTTCTTTCTTTCGTTTTAAATATGACGGAAAAGAAGAGGAAGATCAACATTCTGGAGCCTCAATTTGAACCTGCTGCCAGTGAGAACATTCCAATCTCTTCTCTGTGCACGGATACTATTTTCAAAGACAGTTTTGGCTAGCTACGTCACGATTGGCTAGCTACGTCACACCATTCAAATCTTCAACTTTCCTTAGCTTCTCTGATTTTCTAAAAACATTTTCTCGACGAACAGACCCGATTACCGTTATTCCTGAGCCATACTCTTTTGAAAAAAAAAAAAAATTTAAATTGACTGAAATACCCCATTTACTTCAGGAATCGTTTGAGAATCAGCCAACGGATTTCAGTAGAGGAGATTTTCAAAATTTCCCATGATAAACACTTTTCAGTCCATTACAATAGCTTCATTATCTTTGATAATTCGCTTAAAAAACACGAATATGAGATGTTTAAATGAAATTTGCGAAGCGGTACAGTCCTAAAATTTTCTAAAGTCATTCAGACCTATTTCTAGACACCCAGCGTAAGTAACAAGCCAGTTACCCGTGCGTTGTACGAAGTTGGTTATCTTACTTGATGGTTTCTTCGCTAGCAAGCTCGCTATCGGAACAATAGTTTCACTATCTCAGAAACCTTCAAGGGCACGCGCCCAACCCTAAGTTCCAACTCTTCATAAGAACAGCTTAGATGGACGGATACTCAATTTTTGGCCAAGAAAATACGTGGGTTTCAAACGGTTTAGAAGGTATACCACACAGATATTTATTTCAATTTAAATTGACTCCAACATCTTCTACAGATTCAACAATTGTCCCCGCTATATGGAACGCTCGTATACTGACTTGTAACTTCCAGTGCCTGATGAGCCAACCGTAATTAGAACCTTGGCCGATAAGATAAGCGTCGTTAAAACAAAGCGACCTCAATGCCTGTGGAAGGTGTCTCAACGTCGAAAATGGCACGAGAGTGACTTCAATGACGGTTAAAGAATACCTCTGCGGAACAATTGAGTTTGGGACTACATCCATTTTGGTCAAACGTGAGAAAAACGCGAAAAACCTGAAAAATGTGCTATAAACCAATGATGTTAATTTTTATATACTTCTAAATTACAATAAATATTATTGAAAAAAGGTAAATTAGTTCAGTTTAAAATAATTTTGAACGAGATTTGAAATGTCAGATTTATGAATATATAGTACTTTTTGAAACAAAACGTGGCGTTTAGTACTTTTTGAAAAAGAAGTAGAAAAAGTACTTTTTGATACAAATGGAAATATTCACCCTCGTTTTTCAAGGGAATACATCATCTTTTGCTCCAAAACGATCGCATTTTTGTGAAGAACAACCCGCTTAAAACCTTGGGTGCTAACTCAATTTGGATAAAAATGGTCTTAATCTTTAGTAGGTACCTTTTGGAATCAAAATCCTCAATTCAAGAGCCTAAATGCCCCGGTTTTAGTTTCCAAAATCTCCACCACACTGCGTTTCAAAATGAACGAAATTCATTTCCGTTTTTCTCTGGAACGTCTTGAACAATCATTCTGTAAAGCTTTTTGCGAATGTTATAATCAAAATTAGATTTATATTCATCATGACTTAAATTAAATTATCATAAATATCGTTACATTGTGCAAACTGCAATTTTTCTACTAGTACTCTTTTGAGGTAGGGAAATAAAAATCAAATAAAAAGAACAAAACAAAACTTTTGAAAAGGAAAGGGAAAGTGCCATTGCATTTAACTTTGGAGGATTCTGGCTGAGACTATGAGATGGCTTTGGAGGTCTCATGAGTGGCCTGCAACTCCCTTTTCTACAAATTCAGAATTTTCTGGAATCCAGAAAAATTACTCCTTTTCCTTCAAGTCCCTCAGAAAACGTTAAGACCTACGGAATTCAAAAACTAAAAGATTGCCGCAGGAATCATCAAAATCGACCAATAATGAAAAACTTTCGGCCCGAACTTCCTAATTTACGAATAAACAAAACAGCGTAGAAAACACGAACGTTCAAAAACTGGGAGGATGACGTCAACCTGGAATAGTTCATGTACGGCCGCTTGAAGCGCTGAGATTGTGAAATCTATAGTCCCCAGATGCAACATTTCACAAAACCAGTAAAGATCGAAATCGAAAACTGAAGAAAATAAATAGAAAAAGTAAGATGGGGAAAATTAGATTTCCCCTGTTTTTGTTTGATAACTATCCTCTAAGATAACATGATTTCGTCGTTCCATCGGGCAACAAGGGGAGGAGATAGCGATCCAAACAACCAATCAGCGAGCGTTCCCGCTTCACGTTGAAAAGGTCCGTTTTCCCGGTTATTTTTTGAAATCATAAATTTTGATTGTCTCCCAAAAATAACAGGAGACTTATTTTCCGAAATCAACCCGATTTTCATCTACCCCACACCATTAACTATTCAGGAAAAATGCAAACAGAATTCGGTGAAATTCCTCATTACAGACAATTTTTAGAATCGAATGAGACCACCCAGAACTCTGAAAGACCTACTGTTCGCTTCCTATGAGGATAATTAATTAGGTACCTATTTGATGAAGATTTACTGGCGTGTTGCCATCAATTCAAGATAATGTTCCATTTTTAGAAACTAATGGCAACCAGAGGTTCTTATCGAACCATTATCAAACCGAACCATCATTAAATGGGGATTGATTGTGAAATTTATCAGAATTACACGTGGCCCCCTGCGAGCCAGTTCCCCATCCAGTCTGCAGAAGGTTCTAGTTGACAGTTCCCTAGCTAGAGTGCGGTATCTGGAACTGAGCCATTGGACGAAGAGTTGGACCTCTCTCCTCTCTCGTTGGACGAATGATGAATCAGAAACACGAGTGTGAATCGCACATGAGGGAAGTGACCCAAATTTCAGCTGATCAAATGCGATTTCTTATCGTCTCATGTCACTCAGTAGTACTTCCCAGAATTCGCAGCGGTTTCCCCACCCCTACTCCCGGTCATTTACGACCCTTCATAAGTATTCCACCTTTTAGAAAAGCTCCTCTATTGAACTAATTTGGACAAAGAACCACTTTCTACAGTTTTTCACCTTTTTTTGGCAATCTTCATCTCATCAAATATTGTTTTTTTTTTTTTTTGACATTATTATTTTTAGACCATTACAAACAAGTAATATACCTAAATTACAGTGTGTTTCTTTTGAATTTAAAAAAACTTTATAATGAATTCCACACATGGGTGGAGCTCCATTATGACATTATTAAAAATTGTTCAAGGCAAAAATAAAAAATTAAAGATTAGGCAAAATGTTCATTAAAGTTGCAAAAAATGTATCTTGGTCGCTGTAGCCAGGTAGGTGCAGTTGGTGCGATAAATCCACTGTTTACAAGCGGGTTACGTGGTCTCTGTTTTGACGGATGAATTTGGTGGTAATTTCTTGGAGCATCATAGTTGGGGTGGAAAGGTGGAGATCATTATATAAAGTTGTATTTCGAACGAAAGGTGGAGTATGCACAATATGTCGTTGAAGTGTCCAGTTTTGTTGTTTTTCGATTCGACCAAACTGTGAGAGTGAGCAGGTATCTCATATTGGTAGTGCATACGTCCAGATAGGGTGAATTAATATTTTATATATGAGCAGTCGGTTTTGAATTGTAGTGTGGGGGTTGTGGAGTAAACTACCGAGTTGGGAAATTCTTATTTTCAACTTCCTTAGTAGGAAATCCACGTGCTCTTTGCAGGTAAGACGCTGCTCCAATATCAGCCCCAGATACCTATGTGATTTGACGGCTGGAATAGTTTCTCCTTGGTAGTATAAGGGCTCGTTCGATGGAGTTCTGTTGTAAGTAAATGTAACTGATTTTGATTTCATGGGGTTGATCTTGAGTCTCCATTTCGTACACCATTTTCCCAGTGCTTGCAAGAGAGTGGAGAGCTTTTGTGTAGCTGTTGTTGAGTTTTTATCACTGACTGCATACACCAGATCTTGTTGGGAATGTTTTGGATTATTTTTAAAAAACAAAAATGTATCCAGAACTTGTTTACCAAATTTATTAAATCCAAAAAAATAACAGTTAAGTACGTAATTTTTTAAACGTTGAACGAAATGTGCATGAATCGACTTTATTTTGATGGATTATTCACTCGCACAATTATCTCATGGAAATGACGGATGTTTTATCGTAAAAGCCGAACGATAAGACGCGAACTATTAGAATAGAATTATTTTAAGAAACAGTGCCTTCAATTAAAACTGGAAAAAGAAAGGAAAATTGATTTTGCTTCCGAGTCTACCAAGGTAGCGAAAGCATTTTTTTCACTTTTCAAGGTTTAAAATAAATGTCCTCCAATTTCAAAATTTCCACTCGCGCATTGGACCTTCCTGAACAATTTTGATTTCGAGTCTGTCTGTGTGTCTGTCCGTTATAAAATCCTTGTAACAGGTACAGGTACTATACAGTTATTGTCCGATTTCGATGAAATTTTCAGGGGGTGTGTGGGATAGCTGTAGAGCATGCGCAAACGTAAAACCCTTGTAATACCCGTAATTTTCACATTTTCCACCCGAATTCGACGAAATGTTCAGATTTGTGCGGGTTGGCTTGTAGATAGTCCCCTATGAGGGTATTGCAAGGTACTCAGTGATTGAAGTCTTGAGATTACCTATTTTATGCTTCGGATCATCTATTCAATAAGGGTTTTGGTTACGAGGAAGCTATGTGCCACACCCACTTGGCCGACTTTTTTTTTTTAAGTAAAAAACAATGCCAGAATACATTTTCAAATATTCTTATCCATAAAAATTGGAAGCAATACCAAACTAACAATAGTTTGCCAGTATCGACAAACCTCTGAATAGTTTTTAGGGATTTAAATTATGCTTTAAGGTGCTAAGTTATGATTTTTTAAAGACTAGATCACTAAAACTAGACGACATTTTGGTAACTGTGTTGAAACCAGTTACTTAAGTCGGAAATAAGTCGTTCTGGTGGTTCAGCTCGTGTACATCACTTGGTGAGGGAAGCGGCGCTAGCCTCAGGAATTGAACCAAAAATAAAAGGTGACACGAGGCGGTGAATCAGCCAGTTATCGCGACTTCCTATCGCATCGAGACTCCAACGGGTCATTGAGCCTTTATAAAGGCGTAAAAATGACAAAAGTTGTAAAACAAGGAGAGTAGATGTGTTTCGTTCAACTATAAAACTTCTGTTGGTGTTCTTATGACTCCAACTTCTCGCCCATTTATACTTCGAACATTGCAAACGCGAGAGTACCTACGAATTTATTAGAATTTATTTATTGTTAGGGTAGTTTATCTCCGAATTTGCGACCCCGAAAAACCTATAACACTGACGTGGAGCGCTAAAAGCCGCCGAATGATAGTGCTTTTCACACGCAAAACTATTTTAGAAAAGAAAAAATACTGATAAATTGAATATAGATATAATAAACCCAAGAAATCGATCAAAAAACCAAAATACATCGATGTTCACGGTTTTGTTGATTTTTCTTAATTTTTCCCCCCAAAAAACGATTTTTAAAATGTTATTCATTTTTTGAAAAAACTATGATGGCAGGTACGGTTAATGTTATAAATTGAAGCTGATTATATTTCCTTCAAATTCCTCTGCCTTTCCATTTTTCTAAAATGAGTACCTAGCGAGTGTGAGTTTGGCTCAAAACACGGCCTCAACATACAAATTTCACTTTTTAGAAAGAATTACCTACTTTTTATTAACTGTATCTCCGTAATTATTCAACCTACAGAACTCAACTTCTCAAACTGTAGCAAATTTAACCTACTTCAAAAAGCCCACCGCAATGAGTAGGCATTCAGAGTGAAAAACTTCGATCAAAAAAGTCAAATTTCGAAGAAAAAAAAATTAAAACAGCTTTTTGACTTGATTTGTCAAAAAAAATTTATTGCTCAAAGATATTTTTTTTCCACTAGACAGCTTGGAAATGCAACGCTCTTTCCTACGATATTCTCAAATTCGAATTTACTTGCAAAATAACGGAAACTACAGCAGTTTCAATAACATAATATGTTATATATAACATAATATGTTGGTCATATTATGACCAAAAACAAGAATAAAATCTTGAAAATTGAAAAAACTTGGAAAACAAGAGGTTAAAACAAAGTGCACCTAGATCGGAAAAACTGTTTATTGTTATTTTTAAGATAAACTAGACCCCATTCTGAGAATTTTGACACCAACCGCGACCTTCTAGTGGGAGAATATCTTTTTCGAAGTTTCGAATGTGTATGACGTCACAGTGGGATGGAGGGTCCCGCCCAGGTGGGAGGGACGCGTGACGTCATGAACATTCGAAACTTTGAAAAATCGTATAAAAATATCTGAGAAGAAGAGAACTGCTGGTGTCAAAATTCTCAGGATGAGGTCTATATCGATTAAATTTTTTTTAAATTCAGGCGCACCCCCCATTACTAGAAGAAAGTTTTTGTTGGAAATAACTTGCAGACTCAAAACCAAGATTTCTGCCCCTTACATGAATCTCATCTCAAAAAAGTATCAAGTGTGTGTAGCACCTAGCCTCCCCGTATATAACGTTTTTTAAACTTACATCCACCTAGTGACGTTGAAAACTGTGTGAACGACCATTTTCAATTTTTCCCGTAATAAGGATCAATAAAAGAAGCATTGAAACACAAATTTCTCTGTCGAAAGCTGATCTAATTTAACAGTTTAATAAACCGATGAAAAGTTGAAAACGTAAATGTTTTTACCGTAAAGCTCATCCAATTTACAGAAGGTTATATGGTAGCAAAACACAATTTAAAATTGTTAAAAAAGCAGGAAGTTGATAAAAAGAGTTTATGTTGTAAATTACGGGAGTTATTAACATTGTGTTGACATAATGTCAAAAATGCGAGAAAAAATGCGATTCACACTCGTGTTTCTGATTTATCGTACGTCCAACCCTTAAATTCTCGCAGGGAGCGAACGGTTTGTCCTACAGAGCTCCGCGTGGTTTCAAAAAATTCTAAAGAATCTTAAATTGAAGGAAAAACAATACCTTTATGTCAAAATTTTTCAAATTAGGGCGTTTTCAAAATTTATTTTTGAACCCTTAAAAGTGACCTACATCAACCAAAATCTTCGGGGCACAACTAGACCCCAAGTGGAGCCTACATACCAAATTTCATCAAAATCGGTCAATGCTAAGTGGCTTAAGTGCCGCGTAGGGCGGACGGACGGCCAAATTTTTATTCGATTTTTGGATTCTACACATAGTACCATGAAACGTAAACCATCAAATTTTGAGGGGGTGTTAAAAAAAAAATTTCTTGGTCGATTCCAAAGGTTCATTATTGAAAATAATAAACCAAAATCATCTGAGGCTTCGCGCCATCATATTTATATTTTCTTTATTGATCTCTCGGGCTACAACTTCAAGACCAAATGCATGAAAAGTTGTGCAACATGAAACAAGAACATGACCTCTCCGAATTGGTTGCCTTTCTTCCATAACCTAATCTTAAATTGCATCAACAAGCTAGCTTTCCTCATTTATTCGTCTTCTTATCTCCTTCTTTCAACATTCCTTATATTTTATCACTCTCCACTTTGGTTGAGCACTTGAATTTTTTTGTTTTTTCCACAACATACCAACGAGTAATAGTAACTATTACTAGGTGTCAACTGTTGACACCTAACTCGTCCTAGTAGATATTCAAATTGAAACAGCACAGAATTCAGAAATGTTTCGTGAAATTCCCAAAACACGTTTCAAAGTATAAAGAAACGGAAGGAAATATTTTGCAAAACGAATCGGAGATGACGTAGTGCTGTAGATGAGCTGTGATTGTCAGGTACAGCTTGGATTATGATGATTAACCGATTAGCCTCGCATTTGCAAACACCTACTGCATCGTGCGGTTACTTGAAATAGGTAGTAAAACCCAATAGATGAATCTATCATGAACAAATTTGACATACTACTTGTTATTTGAATTACCAATTGAAGACCCAAGGGGAAGAACGAACTAAGTCCAATTTGAAAATTTTTCCAGAATTAGAAAAACAAAGTTTTTTGCAATGAATTTTCTTTTCTTTTCTTTTTTCCGCTCTTATTTTTCACCGTTGATGCCTAGTGACTCAATAAATTTTCGCCAATTTCGTTCACATACACTAATGAGCTTTCGTCCACATCTAACAGATGGCATCAAAATCTCAGCTTCGAAAAAAAGTGGACTTAGTGCATTCTTCCCCTTGGGTCTTCAAATGTAATTGTACGGAGATAGAATCAGTCGAGACCAAAATGAGGATTTTAATTCACCATAAACCAGGACTAGAATAAGATAACAACCAACAATTTGAAAAATTAACAATGGGAAAGAATAATTTTGAAGCCATCAAAATATGAATGTCTGCCCTTGTAAACACGAAGGCAACATTATGAACAATACGACCCAGACAGAACGCGAGAAATTGAACAGGAGTTGAACTCTCCTGTCATTATGCAAATAGAGGTCTCCGAAGCTTCCGACCGGTCTGAGCTGAATAATTTGCCCAGAGTCGTCAAAAGAATGGAAACTCGAAGCGAAAGACCTGCAGTCGACTGGATTCCCACGCAACAACCTATTTATAGAAGCAAAGCGACGAGTAGAAAGAGGGGAATTGAACAGTGAACCTCGCCTCTAGGTGACTTGGGTGCCACAGTTTGTCACACCGTCTACCATTAGGTTCCACGAGTAGGTATTTTAAAACCAGATAAATACAAATTGTAATAAAGTACAAATTATCAACTTTCCGAAGATCTAACAATTTTCTTTCTAAAATTCAAATTGGAAGAGTAAATCAAGTTTGAATGCCAAAAAACGTGTATTTTACAAGAAAATCGAGTGTTTTACGCGGCGTATGGTCACCGTCGATCTCAAGATGACTTGACGAGTTTGGTATCATTTCCTACGTAACTTTTCACGCTGAATCCAGTGGTGATAACTTTTGAATAATTCTGACCGCCAGAAAGTGGATTATTCGAAGAAAACCTTGATGTTTCGTACATTAAATACGGATTATTCGTAGATATGGTATCGAGCATAAAACCTTTCAACTCTATAAAAACCTCATCAAATCTGTTTCATGTTGAAGTTAAATCTTAAGAGACTCAAACATCATTAAGGTTTTGTAGACAAAACATTGCAGAGTTCATACCTTGAGTTCGGAGGTTCTTTTCATTGACCATCTTCCGTCATTTCTTCGAAAAATCCACTTTCTGGCGGTCACAATGGGGAATTTGCCTCACAATTTTTAATTTTTTTTTCGAAAGAGGGTTCACTGATATGAAAGAAAACCATAGTGTGCAGCTCGAAATCGCATCCAAAAATTTAGAGAATTCAAGGAAGATGGTCTGTGAAGATGGAGTCTGTGACGTGACGACTGACAAGTTTTCCCTTACGGCAGCAACGCCATCTCTGATAGCTCACTTAAAACAACTAGCTTATGTGATTGAACACACGGGTGCGCTGCAAACTGGCAGAAAGAACCCAGACACGAAAGGGACGAAAAGAAGCAATTTTACTCACTCTTTTTTACAATACGATTCTATCTAATAGTTTATCAAGCACTATTAGTCTTCACCTTCTCTTATTTAGTGTCTATACTTATTAGTTAGTATTGATATTTGAATCACATTATTTGAGTGGATCGTTTCATGTGGTGACGAGGGCGCCTATGACTCTACCTGTTGACATTATCTGACACTATTTGCCGAAACTCCTTTTACACTTCTCCAGAGGACAGTTTTGCGTGAGGAACCCCAGGACATATTCAGTTTTCCTCTATCTTCGCGGTGTTTTTTTTTTTTTTGACACTGCTTCACTTGCTTAGGCATTTTATTCTACGGTAATTTTTTCCCTTGGGTATTCCTGGTGTTAAACGTTATTCTAGGGCTCTATTATAGGATTTGACTTGAAATTCCAGAATCTAAAATTGAGGTAAATTCTCCATTATTCGGAAGTATCTCCATTGGATTCAGCGTGAAAAGTTACGAAGGAAATGATACCAAACTCAAGTCATTTTGAAATCGAGGGTGGCCATACAACGCGTAAAACACTCTTCAATTGGAATTTTAAAAAGAAAATTGATAGATCTTTGGAAAGTTGATAATTTGAGCATGTTTTTTCGGAAGAGGGATATGAGCAGGGATTCAGAGTAAAAACTTGGATCAAAAAGTCTAACTTCGAAAAAATTCTTGTTTGCTTATTGATTTGATCTTTATACGTTTCCTATTGCTAAAAGATTTTGGTTTTGTCTAGGTAGCTTGGAAATGTAACGCTCTATCCAAGGATATCTTCAAATTTGAATTTACTTGGTAAATAACGGGAGTTATTTAATAAATGATAGTTTTAAATAACGTAAGGTCGAAAACACGAGAAAAAATCTTTAAATTAATAACTTGAAAAACAAGGGGTTTCAACGAAATTGCAATGAGACATGTCTTGATGGAAATACCTTGTGGAATCGAACCATGATGTTATGCCCAACTTAAGTGTAGACACCCTGTATACGAGTTCGAAACGAATGATGTCTCAAAAATTACAATTTTTGGCTCGATTTTGCTGCAGGGTTTTCTATTACTTTACCCAATCTAGGGTTACCAATGTCCAACAGCAAAGGTTGGTTTATTCGCAGGTACTTGACTCTCAAAATATAAGCTTATGAATAAAGTAGATACTAACATTAGGTAGATACTAAGTAATTCGGTAATAGCGCACTATGACTATAGTATGTACTTACAATTAAATATTGGTGACGACTCTTCAAGAATTCACTCGGACAGATTTCAAGGCGACAAACGTGGTGAATTGATGGGCGGGGGAACATTAGAAGACAGAGTTAAAGTCATCTACAGTTTGTACCCCAAAATTAACCATACAACCATCACCAAAAGATGTTCTAAGTAGGCGAATAGAACGATGAAAAATCTGATCGAGAAATTTGTCGCAATGACTATTCCTAGTGAAGTACATTACATAAGAGAATGATGGCATGGCAAGTTCAGGAGGGCTAATTAATAACGTTCAAGCTTTCTCGCCACCAAAGCTGTACAAAATTAAATAGTACACAATACAATTGATTAAAAATAATTAACCGCAGTTCGTGGAAGTTAGCAGTTCCACATGAAACCCACATGCATGGATCTACACTTCTACTTCCATACACAAGTATTCAAGTAAGAACCTGCTGTTTCACCAAGGATTTTGGAGGAGCTTACTAAACTCCTTGATACTTATTGTTAAAAGTTAACCAGCACAGATAAACTTTGGTGAAATTGAGTGCAAAATTTAATATTTTGATGCAAGAAAGTTGTACTTTCATACATGAGGCTCCTTCATCTTGTTTTGGGTTTGAAGTCAGTCAACAGAATAATGATGGGCCTAAAAAAAAAAACTCCTAAAACGTCGAGAACCCAAAATAATGAAAAGTGCTAAAGACCAATCACCATCTAAGTAACAGGAAATACCTTATAAATAAAAGTGAAGTGGAGAAATTTGAACCAACAGTCGATAACGGATGAGAGTATTGAACTGTCGTCTAGCTGCACCGTTAGAAGCAATTGAGTAATTGAGAATGAGGAACTATAATGCGTTTCTATTTACTGATTCGAGCAGTTCAACTACAAGTACATACTACAATACCATGCGAAATATGAACAAATTATGATAATTAGCAGGTTTTTTCGACTGGCTAATCTTTGACACCATTATGATTCTCCTACTCCTGGAAACATAATATGTGATATTATCACAGATAATGGGAAAGTAGTATAAAAAGTAATACCTATGGAAAAGTATAAATCAATTCAATATTTTCAAGAACTCTATGAGTACAGCTCATAACTCATTCGAACTGGCCAATAGGTGGAGAAATTGATTCATTGATTCATAATGATTTATACTCCGTCAGATACTTCTGTGTGCTTGGGATGACCCTCTCTACGTTGAAAGGTCTTTTTCACCCACAAACCCAGAAATATTTTATGGAGTTTAATGAAATAGATAGGCAGTTCCAACTTTATTGCGTCACAAAACAGCTGACGCCATGGAAAGACGGGGTGGATATTACAGGTCAAATGTATGGATAGGATCCATGGTAACCTCATTCCCCCGTCATCTCTCAACATTAGCAGATGTTTTGTGACAATAAACTGTAAATTCCATGCAACTACCTTTTATTTCATTAGCGATATTAAATCAACACCTTCGCTAATTTACGAGTTATAATGTGTTATCAAATAGTAGGTACTCATTCAACATAAGCAGCATGAAAGGAGAAATCAAATGTAAATACCAACTCGAATCAGAACAGATCCCATCAGCTTTAATGTCAGATTATTGACAAGAATAGACAGAATTTTGCGCTCAAAATTGAATTCTTAGCTTTTTTATAATACAAGAAAAAATTGTCAGAATTACGATTACTCGTTGGAAAAGAGTAACTCACATAAATTTCGCAATCGTGTTTCTGATAACTTTGAAGTAGTCGGTTTTTAACATGATTTTGAGTAGGTAACCTAATGTTGAAGTATAATGCCCACTTTCACCAAACATTTGAAACGAGTTTAAACCAAGAGTGCCAAGAGATAATCGACGTTTAGCAATGAACGTCTTTCACCAGAGCGATTTACGAGTTTAAACTCCATCTCGAGGGGTTCGAGTTTAAACGGTAGAAAGTCGGCCGAATAAACTTGGTATGCTCGTTCAACTACAAATTCAATATGGCCGCGCAGTGAACATTTTTTATTGTTGTGAGATTTTGTGTGTGTTTTCGGAAGTGTTTTGTGTTTGGAAATAGATATGCCATTACGAATAATTTATGACTCGTCTGACAACGATGACGACGTCCCCAGGAGACGTCCGAGGAGAATCCTTCAACGTTCTCCACACTACCAAGCCCATGGTCATCAAAGTCCTATTTTTGATTGATACTCGGCTAGAGTTCCTAGGTTGAACAGAAGAAAGGTTGTCCTTAACTTACCTACCTTTATTAATACGAATTATTAACTAATAAAAATTAAAAGAACAGATATTGTATCAGAAGTAGGTGATTGGCAATAAAGAAATCGAAATGACTCGTGACAAACTGAACATCACAGATAAAGGTGAGAGAGAATCTACTGATAACAAGCGCGGGAGTGGTTGTTGTTCAACGCTTCTATTGCCCCAAATGTGTCATAATGTCCAACTTTTGTTCATTTCACTTGACATTTCAAGGTTAGCTAAGCTCGATTATCTCAATCGCCGTTTAACTTTGATTTGGGTTGGTGAAAGACGCTCGCCATCTTGCCGGGTTTATTCCTTCAGATTAACAATCAAGGCGTTTAGTTAAACATGATTTGAACAACTTTTGGTGAAAGCGGGCCTAAGAAGGGTTATTCAAGTTTATGTTACTGTCGGCTACTTCAAAATTGTCAGAAACACGAATGTAAAAGTTCAATGATTTTTGAGTGAAATACAAAAAACCCTCGAATACAAAATCTGCTTCGTTCAAGTTCATCAAGTTTGGAGTTGACTCTACCTCTAAGGATTGGATCTGAGCCCTAGAGCAAAACTCCTGACGATCACAAGCTAACTGAGGTCCGCAAGCTTCCCTCCAAAAGTTTCTTTTTCCTGTCTAGAGATGGGTATCGATACACGATACTCGATATTTTGGTATCAATACTGCAACATTTGATATCGACACTTTGGATTCGATATTTCTGAATATCGGATATTTAGAAAGTTCTTGCTGAAAAGAAGGACGATCAAGAAGGTAGGGAGGCTGTAGGGTCATTACTCAGATGTATGATCATAAAGTATGATTTTGAGCCCAGTTTTTATCGGATAGTTTAAATAGCAAACATTTTTATGTAGATTTTTGAGCTAAAATGCATTCGGATCTCTAGATTCACTCAAGAAGGTAAAATCGGGACTACCATACTGGAAGCAGAAAGTGAGCATGGATACTCACACGTTATTTTACGGGTATTATCCATGATGTGAAGAAGTAGGGGTATTCATGGTTTGGGAGATTCGACGTCGAATCTTCGAATTTGGAGATTCGACGAGAGTCAGTGCGCATGCGCACCGGCTAATACGACGATTCGATTTACCACGGGCTGAAGGCGTCGTAAATCGAGATTCGACGTCGAATTACAAAATGTGATCCTAGCACTAGCCGCAGTTGTGCGAAGCAACTATCGTAACATCAACAAACAGATCTTCTCGTCCTTTCATTTTGAGTTTTTCTTTTAACAACGCCTTTTTTTGTTTTTTTATTCCTTTTTTCCGTTCGTTTATTTCGTTTTTATTTTGTTCGAAGTGGGTTTTTTTCTCGATTAAAATTTAATGAGTGGAGCTGAGCGACCCAAGTGGCCAAGGAAAAACGCAACCATCTGATGGTCTGCTGGAGAAGTGGAAATGTTGCTTGCTGGCATTAAAGCGAGCATAGCATTCTCCTTTCTAGAATCGAGCATGTAAAGTAAAAAAAAGTAAAGTATACCTACAACCATTTCAGGTTGGATTTTCGTCCGACTGCTATTCCTGGCGTCGCGGACGTCATCAGCTGTCTTCCTAAGGGAAGATGAGAATTTGTTCAGATGATTTCGCTCATGGCTTCCCATTGGCCTCACCGCCATGGGTTGGGACTAGGGGTAACTGCGACCGACTAGCCTGAAAATATGCCGCGGAGGCGGGCCTCGAACTCACAGCCCCTGCAATCAGTTCGAGTCCCATCTCCAGGGACACATGCCGTAGCTTCCTCGGTCACAGCTGACCCCTCAGCATCGAACATGTTTCAGACATGAGTTAAGGACCAAAATGCGTTCAAAATTGTGTGACGAAAGTAGCAAGGGTTTTTCTTTGAGACAAGACTCCTCATCGATAGGTACTCAGAAGTCTGAAGCATGATCCTTTTTTAATTCTTGCCGTAGATGTTTTCGTTTGTACACTTTGTAATAGTATTTATTAGGAACCTCTGGGGTATTATCATTTTTCAACTAAAAGTAAATTAATGAACATGCGGTTCTTTTGGCACTGATTTGGTTATCGTCTGATGCCGCAAGAAGCGCTACGCACAATTTGATTTTCGACGATTCGACGGGGGAAAATGTGGGAGCCTCATGAGACCCTCGAGTTTACCACGATTCAACGATCGAATCAGACCATGAATACCCCTATTGATGTGAAGAGTAGCCCTGGAGCCAGGTAAACCTGTGACCATGATAGGAGTTTTGCATGATAGGATCTGATCAAACTTGTATCTCAAAACAACATTTGTTTGAACTGTTTTTTAGTCTGGTTGACAAAGATTAATTGAATTATTTTCGTGTATTCAATTAAATATAATAAAAAGTCAACCTTCTGACGAGATCTTTAATTGGGTTTTTGGTCTGAGATATATTCTGCCCTAAATAGCTAAAATGCAGTTTATCCACTATTTTCGCCCAAATAAAATTACCTATACAGCCTATTGAGGTCGATGGCACGTTTTATACTACATCACAAACCTAGACTCCTGTTGGGTCCTATCTTAACACTCTCAACGCATGTCAATAATCAGTAGGACTGTCCCCGGCCTAGACAAAAAAACCTTCCCATTGACTCTCTCCTATTTACCGTCCTCCATGTGTGGTTTTCGCATGTTATGTTGGACAGACTGAAGGGTTATAATCTCACGGGACCTTGAAACTGTTTTACCGCTGAAATACTGATTTTTGAACGTTTGAAAGGCTCCTTCAAACTTTGCCTCGTGTCCACCATGTGTGGATGGCAGGCAGAGGAAGGACCGCAGCGTCCACCACTGGAGGACACCCGCATTGAGAGTGTAAATTGTGGTTTTTGCGGTTATATTCTGCAGTATATCCACCATTCCATAGATTTACAAAGCTACAATGCAGCACATCCTTCGAGTTTTGGAGGTTATACTGCAATCTAGCGTTGGGCCGAGAAACTTCTGCCAAAGAAACTTTACATCCATATGGTGAATATCTTGTGCCCCCGTTGCGGATTACAAAAGATAGAGGAAATTGGAGAAACATGTTGTGATAATTTGATAATGATGATAATGATTTGATGGTTCCATTGCAAACGAAAATTCACTACCTATGTACGAGGGTAGTTTGGAAAGTAAGAGTACTGGTGCTCTCACGGGATGGGGCAATTTTTTCCCTAATTTAGCTGCACTGCGTTGTATGGGGGGATCTCCTGAAGAAATTGAGAGGTCAACCACCTCGCTAGTACGAAAACTCTGGTATTGGTGAGCGTTTGCGTGAACAATGTCAATTCAAAATCCCGCCAAGTGCGAGGTGCGCGCCGCATTTTGGAGAGATTTGAAGTGGAAGGTGAGGCATTTCTGGACTCCATCGTGACAGGAGATGAAACTTGGGTAGCTCATTACACTCCTGAGACAAAAATACAATCCCAAAAGTGGCGCCATACCACCTCACCGTCGACAAAAAAATTCAAAACCCAAATTTCGGCGAAAAAAATCATGGCTTTGGTTTATTGGGACTGAAAAGGCATCATTTTGATCGAATATTTGCCACATGGAGAAACCATTAATGCGGAACGATACTGTGAAACCTTGAAGAAACTCAGAAGGGCAATTCAGAACAAACGAAGCGGGATGCTGACGAAGGGAGTCTGTTTTTGCATGACAATGCGCGACCACACACGGCGAACCTCACCAAGGCTCTTTTGGACTCCTTCGGTTGGGAAATTTTAGACCACCCCCCTTACTCCCCCGACTTGGCGCCTTCTGATTACCATCTGTTCACTTCTCTGAAGATGCACCTTGGTGGGAAACATTTTTCAACCGACCAGGAGGTTCAAAAAGCTGTCACAAACTGGAGCAAGGAGGTGGCGGGAAGTTTTTATGACGAGGGGATTACAAAGCTCATTTCACGGTCGCAAAAGTGCATTGATCGAGAAGGCGATCACGTGGAAAAATAACTTAGATGTATGCCTGTAATACCGTTATTTTTTTTTAAATAAAATATTTGCAAAGTCTGGAAAAATCGAGTACTCTTACTTTCCGAACTACCCTCGTACATGAATCATATTCGGAGCACGAATCGGAAGCTGCTGCAATAGGAGAGTAATGATGTCACTTGAGGGGAGGAATTTCCAAAAAAAATGCCTACCACATGCAGGAGGATTTGCATGATGATGAGAGATAAGTAGTTCTATCTTCTCCAGAAGAATGCGCCAAAGGATGCAGAGTTTCTGTGGCATACCGGAAGAAAATCGGCGAAATTTCTCAAAATTGACCGGGGCTCAGACAAAAATGCCTTTGCTTTTCAGAATAGTGAATACCGGAATCAAGCTTTGTGGGGCAGAATTGCCCATCTGCTTATAGGAAGGTTCCCTGCTAATCATGTACTTTAACTGAATGGATAGGTAGGAAGTTACTCAACAAGTTTAGCTAATCGATGAATAAAACAGAAAATTACTTATCAACTTGAATATTTGTGCAGTTCCCCAAAACAACGATCAAAATGAGGAGAGGCAGACGTTCAAGTCGGTATAACATAAATTTTACCCCTATTGTCATGTGCCATGTTCAGGGACATCAAGGTGGGGTCAGCAAAGCTGCTATCTATTCACTCCAAGATATTCAGCACAAGTTACCTGTACGGTTTCTCTCCAGTGTGGATCCTCAGGTGCAATTTGAGTCTGTCTTTGATGGGAAACCCTTTGCCGCAGTAAAAGCACTGGAAGATCTTTTCGTTCCGATGTACGATCACTATGTGATTCCTCAGACCACCGCTCTGCGAGTACGACAGGCCGCATTCCTTGCAAGTGTACGGCTTTTCTCCTGTATGCGCTCTCATGTGTTTCTTCAACTTGAAAGAAGCATCGAAAGCTTTTCCGCACACTTCGCAGACGTGCTGCGCTCCGCCCTCCTTCATTTTTGGAGCAGTCAACAGATTTGTCTTTCTGTATCCCATGCAAAAAAAAATTCCTGAGGAAAATTGGCCTTTTTAACGTCCAACGCTAATGGCACCTTAACGACTAGAAGTTAGGAAAACCGTCCACCGCATTCTTATAATAAAAAAGTTGAAAGATTATAATTTTTACGAAGAAAGAGGAGCGAGAAAGAATCCTTGCACCATCTAAATGGCAATTAGAGAAAAAGCACCAACACCTAGATTAACGTGTTAGAAATTAATATACAAGCACGGCACTGATTTGAGAGAATGAATAAACTATTTGAGTCACTATTCAACTGTAATATCATCATGGAATCGGGAGATATCACCACCAAACGATTATCACAGGAAATACGGCCATGTTATTTAGAACAGAAGCGAACAGAGGGGCGAAGGAGATAAGTGGGCACAGCTGAGCGTAGAGGCACGGAGTTAGTTTGTGCTGTTGTGGAGGCTGCCCGACAGGAGCGCTGCCGTCGGTAAAGGGATTTCAACATCTAGTTACTCGAATTGCTATCGTCAACCATTAATTACAGCCTTCCTATTCTAATCTACAGTTCATAATAATTATGAATAATATCTTTTATGTTTATGTAATATCTAATAATATCTTTTATAATTTTGAATAAATATCTTTTATGAATAATGAACAATTATTGTGCTTTTAATTCAATTTTACCGGTATTATCAAAGAAAATGAAGCAACTGAGACCCTGAAAATCCAAGTGGCATAAGTCATGGAAATCTGTTTTTGAGGTAAAACATTTGTTGCGTCCAGCTTACTGAAAAACTCCCAAATTTATGTTGCCCATTGAACTTGTGATGCCTTCTCTTGGGCTATTCTCGAAGCGCTAGACTTGTGCCACTAGACCAATAAACGAAGCTGAATGTTCATATTACGTTTCCGCACTTATCTCCGTTTCATCCGAAATTTGACTTATGCCAATTGGCTTTTCAGGGGCTCAACTATTGCAATAAACTCAACATTTTTAGCATGGCCTTTTTTGATTTTTTTTTTCACTGAAATTTGTTTTGGATCATTCTGGAACAATTCCTGAAGCATTTCCAATATTCTTGGTGCCAAAATGATCATAATAACAATCAAAAAGATGATTTCATTAACCAGGAATTTTGGATCTCTAAAATGTCAAAAAATTGGGGTTTATAGGGCTTACTTTGTGAACATTAATCATACTAACAAAGATAATTATGGTAGGTACCTACCTATATTCGGAAGTCGCTCAAAATTTCAAATAGAAGTACAATTTCAGAAATTAGAACTTGCCCAAACATTGTAAACAGGTATTTCATAATATAAACCTGTTCACAATTTTTAATTATAATAATTTAATTTATCTATGTATTTTATTAACAATAATTTATAAAATGCCAATCAGCGTATAATAGTTGTACTCAAAAATGCAATAGCCGAGTGAACCTACTCTATCAGTTCTTAGAGACAAGTAGACTATCAATATGGACTACTAAAATGCTTAAAACATACACTACGCAAAAATTATGGGGAAGACTGGAAATCGAAAAAATCATGAATTAACAGATGACAAAAAGAGTAGGTACCTATTTTTGAGGATTTTGAAGCAGAAAAAGGGAAACAATTTAAAACTTTGTTTATTTTTAGTCATGCAGCACGATTGGGATTTTTTTTTTGTTCAAAACCGTGGCTCCCATCGACACAGCTGCAGGGAGTACTGTAGGGGCAAAGTCCAATCGTGGAAGATGGGCAGATTGTTGGGAATTGAAGGCCTTTTTGATTTTCGCTATTTCATGTAAAAACATTCAAAACAGTGGAAATCGAAAAGATCGTCACTCACAATGATGCTTAAATTCCTAAGGAAAAAATTATGCTTTAATTAAGTTTTTAAGAGTGAATGAGCAAACCTTTATATGCCTGCAAACCTTTCTGCAAATTTGTAGAAAATTATTAGCTGTGGCAAAGTTTTGGTGTGGAATATTCTGACAAATGTCGTAATACTGGAAAATGTAGTGTAATACATAACTAATGTAACCAAAAGTCTGCCAAGTGGGTGTGGCACGTAGCTTCCTCGTATCCATAACCCGATTATGTAGATGATCCGATGCATAGTAGTTAATCTCAAAACATCAATCTCTAAGTACCTTCCACTACCCTCATAGGGGACCATCTACACGCTAATCTGGACAATCCTAGAAAATTTCATCAAATTCGGATGAAGAATGTAAGGGTTAAGGCTGTTACAAGGATTTTACGTTTGCGCAAGCGCAGAAGCTACTGTAAATTTTAAGGCCTTAATTTTTATTGGGGACCATCTACAACCTAATCCGCGTAATCCCTGACAATGTCATCAAAATCGGGTAGAAAATGTGGAAGTTATGGCTGTTACAAGGAATTCACGATTTCGCATGCGCAGCGGCTACTATCAGTCCGAGGGTGATGATCTTCATTGGGGACCATCTACAATCTAATCCGCAACATCCCTGAAACTTTCATTGATATCGGATGGAAAATACAGAAATTATGGTCGTTACAAGGAAATTCACGTTTGCGCATGCGCAGTGGCTAGTATCGGTTGAAGGTGGTGATTTTCATCGGGGACCATCTAAATACTAATCTGTAACATCCCTGAAAATGTCATCGAAATCGGATGGAAAATGTAGAAGTTATGAGCGTTACAAGGAATTCATGACAGACACACATACAGACAGACACAGAACCAAAACTGTCCAGAAAGGTCTAAAACGCCAAACGCGAGTGAAAATTTCGATTTTGGAGAACTTTTTTTTAATCCTTGAAAAGTGAAAACAAAGCTTCCGCTACCTTGGTAGACTCGGAAGCAACAGGTACCTAAAATTGGCTCTTTTTCCTTTCATCTTTTTCGTTTTCCTCTTCATGGAAGTAATGGATACCACAAGTCGTATAAGTAGATTTATTTTAAAATTTCAAGTTAGGGTGGCTTGTTTTTAAATGGTAGGAAACTCTGACTCAATCCATGAACACGAAGCGATGCACAATCGTGTTGCCGACTACTTTGCCGGCGTTGACCAAAACATGATTGTAAATTGCCTCAAATTTCACCAAATATTAAATATTCAAATATCTCAAATTTTGAGAAAAAAACGCGTTTGCCAAACTGGATGGGTAGTACCTACAGTTTCCTTACATAGATTGACGTTGGCCTACAGAATAAAAGATAATAAAAAGATTGATTTTATTATTGAACGGCACCATTGATGCTTTATTGAGACCATTGAGACTTTATAATCACGACCATCATGGTGTTTTCTGAGTCCACAATGATCCTTGCTGGTCGGACCTTGATGAATCTTATGCGCATTCTTCTATAGGTATTAGCTCCAAATTCTCTAACAAATTTGAACAATCGAGCTATTAGATCGCATAATGCTAACATATAATGTCTGACGTTGACGAAATACACATGGGAACCGTCTCGAGGACACTGAAAATGTCATCAACATCGAACCTTGATTTCAAGTACCTACCTACTTAGGTACATACTTATGTACGGACTAGGTATACAAAGTGTCCCGAATCCGATGAGGAATCAACCTTTTCCAACAACATTTCCTTCGCCAGTTACATTTCACTCCACTTAAAATGCCTCTTTCTTCACTAGCATCGCAATAAGGTGAAAATAAAACACAACTTTTGCTGAAATAACGTTTTTTTCGCATTAGAACACCATTTTCCCTCTTAAATTTCATAGTAAACTTTAAAAAATGGATTAACGTGGTAAAAATGATGGATTGGAGCATTTTTTAAGCTGTTGAGTATCTGAAGAAGACCCGTTTTTAGCAAGGAAAAATCACCTAAATTGGAAAAAAGAATTCGTATTGAATTCGAAAAATCGTAGGTATGTTTGAAAAACTGAAATTTGGAGTTTTTGAAGAACTGGAGCAAGTAGAATTTTTGACTTTGGGGGGCTCAATTTTTCGATCTCCAAAACTTTCCATTATTTGTTAATTAATATTAAAGTGTTGAAGCCAGTTTAAATTACAATAAGTTTGTACGCGTTTCACGTTTTGGACCTTCCTGATCAATTTTGGTTTCGAGTCCGTCATGAAATCCTTGTAGGTAGGTAACGTGGAAAACTATACGATGTTATTATCAGATAATCTATTATCTAATTAATTATTATCTAATTATCAGATAAATAGGTATTATCAGATTCTGATTTAGACGAAATTATAAAGAATCGTGCGGGTTGGCGTGTAGATGGTCCTCTATGAAAATCATCGCCCCCAGATTGATAATACCTCTTTGCCTCTTCGCAAATTTAAAAACCTTGTAACAGCCACAACTTCTACATTTTCCAGCCGAATTAGATGAAATTTATTGGATCGTGCAGATGGTCCCCGATGAGGGTAGATCAAGGTACTTAGAGATTTATGTTTGGAGATAAGCTCCTAAGCATCGGATCAACGATCAACTCAGCATCGATCATCAACGAGCAAACTATGTGCCAAACCCACTTGGCAGAGGTTTTCTTTTCTTAGTTCTTTGGTGAGTGTTGGGGTCTCTTCCTTTTGTGGCGCCTGCTCTCTATTCTAGGTGTGGGGATTCGGAAAACCAATGTTTTCATGGTTCATGGAGATTTCTCTAAGTGAATTTTATGACTTTTTGAACAGTAGGTACGTTTAGGTCGTTGTGTAGCGTTGTATTGAGTTTCCTAAGCTGCACAGTGCTTGACTTGGGAGGAGGTATTGAACGCGCGGCCAGCCAAGTTTCCGCCCCACAAAATAATTTTAATAATGGTTTCACCACCCACCAATCATTGGGAACTCACGAAACAGGAAACGTAATTCGCCAATCCCTCTTCTCAAATGAATCCCTTCGAATTTTATCGACGAGGTCCACCGGTTCGATCCACGGAGCTGTAAGGTCGTAATTCCTCCTTTTATTGCGTTCAAATCTCTTGAATAGAAAACCCTCCCATGGTGGTTCAGAGCAGTCGAAATCCCCAGTTCGCCCGATCTCATACGCGCAGGTCAGAAGTGAGACAGCACGTCGAAGGAACTCGAGGGGGACGAAACTAGA
Organism: Apolygus lucorum; assembly: GCA_009739505.2. Taxonomy (NCBI): domain Eukaryota; kingdom Metazoa; phylum Arthropoda; class Insecta; order Hemiptera; family Miridae; genus Apolygus; species Apolygus lucorum. The sequence continues at coordinate 14,499,122 of CM019169.2, read as the reverse complement.
GTCGGACGAACTGGTGATCTGAGTTCCGTCGATGGCCACTAGGGGGGAAGAAGCGGTAGCGTCGCATCCGAGGCTGGAAGGTAGTTGTGGATGTCAGATTCTTCAAAATGAATCGATTTAAAGCGTATCAATCATTTAGAAAATTAAAAAAAATTGTACAATTTTTTTCAAAAGCATCGATTTTTTCAAGAATCGATATTTTTTAAGCAAAAGCCATACTTAAGTAATTACCAAAACTTAGAGCTTACTGTTAGGTACCTACCTAATGCCTATCTTTAGAAAAATTACTTAAATTCCATTACGTTTCAAACAACCAACTACTTGTATGTTCGGATGTAAAATTTCATGAATGTTTGACTCCTCAGTTGATTTTTTTACTGCGCGCAACCTGCCTCTCGCAAACCAACGATTGCGCCAAAAATCAGATTTTTGAAAACCTTAAGTGTGGCACATGTTTTTTCGGTACTTTTCCGTTATACCCCCCCCCCCCAGTCTGTTTCGCGACTTTTTCACGCCCGCCCGATGTTTCTAGGCTCCGGTAATGATTCCTTTTCACATTTTAATAAATTAATGTACGCTCAGTTTGAGGGAGTAAAGAGACATCGGTGAATTCTTGGAAAAAGAAGGGGGTAAAGTGATTGACCATTGCTTGGGTCCAATACCTTCCCGATGAATCGGTTGGTTTACAAACATCTCCTCACAAAGGACAAAGGCAAAGACAATGCCAACAGCTAATTCATTACTCGATACCTATTTGTGCTAATTTATGTGGAGGCAATCAAACCACAACCTCGTCAATTTGTTTCAACAAATCCTCACCGACATTGGCAACTTCTAAAGACTCGGTAATTCTTTTTTTTCCTTCTTTTTAAAATATTATAATTCCTTCCCACAGCTTGAAATTGTGACGAATTCGACGTAAATATGTATTATAAGTAAGACGGAATGCCTAGGAACACCGGGCGGGCCTGTTGAAGACAGACTGGGGGGGATATAACGGAAAAGTACCGTTTTTTCATTACAGTGGGGGGTGCGCCTTGATTTTTTTTTAGATTTTTAATCGAAAGTAAACTACATTCTGAGAATTTTGGCACCAACCGCGACCTTCTAGCGTGAGTAGATCTGTTTCTATGATTTTTCGAAGTTTCGGCCGTTTATGACGTCACGCGCCCCTCTCGCCTGGGCGGGACCCCCCAGCCCACTGTGACGTCATAAACGGTCGAAACTTTAAAAATTCATAGGAAAAGATTTACACACGCTAGTAGGTCGCGGTTGGTACCAAAATTCTCAGAATGAGGTCTACCTTAGGTTGAAAATAACAATAAACAGTTTTTCCTACCCAGGCGCACACCCTATTCGACGCTGAATCACGTGGAGGTATCCATTTTTGAAAAGGCGGCCAACCATTCGGTTGTTTTAGCCAAAAGCCTCTCTTTTTTGTCGTCATAAGTTATAAGCGATTTTAATTAGTTCGGAAACTTATGAAATAAATTAAACTTATTAACTAACGTGGAAGTAGACGATTACTCATTACTTTGTGAAGCAGTCTCAATCACAACAGTATTCTTATTACTAAGAAATCGAAAACAACTAAAGCGTCAAAGAACACATCACAACTGAAAGCCTGCGTTCATAACAAAATCTCTCCTAGGTTTCAAGATCCTGTGATTACACTCGTAAAAACCACGTGTCGTCGACAAAATTCTCTTTTCTTCTTTGCCTGTACCAACTTCCTTAACACAACTCACTCAACTCTCTTCCAACTCTACTTCCAAATTCTCATTCCATTCCAGCTCATTCGTTACTCATTCTTTTCATTCTATTCTTTCTCATTAACTATTTGTTATAAAAGTAAACTCGTATTTCTCTTTAACTACCTACCTATTTGTTATAAAAGTAAACTCGTATTTCTCCATTTATTCCAAATCCAAAACGTTGAACATCTGGAATTAAAACATTTGTTTTAAACTAATAATGTTTCGAAGTATAATAACAACTCGTCGAATCTGACGACACTCGGGGCCTGGGAATGCGGACCGGTGGGTGAATACCTCTCTTCCTCCTCTTCTGGAACTTCCAAATGTCTTAGTTTCCTCAAATTTCTTAGTCTTCGTTTCTTCCAAATTTTCTTCGTTTCTTTTCTACTGGTAATGGAGGCATGTCGGGTAACCGGTACGGCCCTCCACCCCACTATTTGCACATTAAAATTCGTCGATTTATGACCACATTTTCCTTTAGTAGCTAGATCAGCCATATACAGGGTGTTTCACGAAAAGCGTGAAAAATTCCGATCAATGCAATTCTTCATGATTTTTTGTGAGGATCTCAGGAAAAATACTTTTGCGCAAAAAAGTTGCGCGCAATCGTGCGCAATTGACACTAACTTCATTTTTTCAAATGGAACCCCCCCTTTTTTTATTACAAATTCGGATTCTACGTCAAATTTCATGAAAAATTCATACCCACATCGATATATTTTATTGCGCGCAACCTGGCTTTTTGAACGCTCTAAGTTGCGCAACTCCACAATTGCGCAAAAATTAGGTTTTGGAAAACCCTGAGTGTGGCACATGTTTTTTCATCATTTTTTGACGCTGAATCACAGGGTGTCATCCGTTTTGAGAAAAACCAAGATTTCAGGAGGAAAAATTAACATTTTTTCACAAAAACATCAGTTTTGAGGTCGAAATCATGTATATTTTTCATTTTCTCACCTCCTTTTGAACCACGGGCTTGAGGCCGTCTACGGTGGAGTTTAAAAAAAAAACTGACAGTACGATCATGCTTGAACTGAATAAAATTATCTAAAAACTCATAACGATTTAAAAAGAGCGATTTTTTCATTAATAGCAACCGAATTTTGGCCGCCATTTTGAAAAATTCCAGTCAAATTGAAAAACGGATGTCACCATGTTATTTAGCGTTAAAAAATGATGAAAAAACATGTGCCACACTAAGGGTTCTCTAACATCTAATTTTTGTGCAATTGTGGAGTTGCGCAACTTAGAGCGTTCAAAAAGCCAGGTTGCGCGCAATAAAACAAATCGATGTGGGTATCAATTTCTCATGAAATTTGACGTAGAATCCGAATCTGTAATAAAACATATTGTTTAGTAATGCATGCATTCCAGGGGACGTCCTATTGGATAAGCATTAGATCAGTTAAACCAGTTGGTAAGCGATAAAACTATTTCACTCGATGTAATTTATTCATTACTTTAGGCAAGAAATACTGACCCCCCCACCATTATCCACCTTAACATTTCTAGCGGCATGGGAGCCTCGAATCTGAAGAGCATTTTAAAATCCATGATCTACGATACCCAACATGCGAATTCGAGTTCACCCCCCCCCCCCTTCCACTCACCAATGGTGCCAGTCTGGCACCAAAGCGGAAATACGTCGTAACATTGAACTTTCATCTGTTAGTTTTGGTAGGCAGTCCGTCGAAGTTCACATCCGTATTCAAGGTGAAACACAAAAAAAAAAAACCACGAAATAAGCGGTTTATGGCATCATGGCACCATGGTGGCACCACTATTAGTTCCATGGTGGTACAGAGAATAATTCATGAAAATTCGGAGGTATAACGAGAATTTTTCCTCAATTTCAAAGCTTGGGTACAATTAGTAAGTAGTAAAGGAACCAAAATATTGAAAAATCGGATATTTTGTGAATATTATCCCCCCACTCGCCCCCCTCCCCTTGCGAATTTTGGTACTCTGGTAAAATCATGTACTACTCGGAAGTTATTTGAGTCAAACAAAAAAAGAAACACGCAAATCGGTTGGAAATTGAGGCCTGGGCAGAGTTTACAAGATTATGCACGCAAACGCACGTTTTTTAAGCATTAACCCCCCCCTTTCCCCCTCTTAAAAAGCAAAATCCAAAATTCCGGCGCCGTAGTGCACAACTAGATAGTATTACGCGTCAAACGAAAAAAGAACCAGGAAAATCGTTTGAGAACTAAGGTCTGGTAGTCCAGTCAAATTAGCCAAAAAAGGGGGGGGGGGGGTTTGCATTAATTCCGGACAAAGTGAAACTTTTATGGGTGACTTGTGGGTGCCTATGGAACATGTTTTTAGTATATTCTACTAGATTCTCCTTGTGCTAACTTTTTGGTGCCCGAAAAACCGCGATTTTTCAGCACTTGTTTCACTTTTTTGCCTATAACTCGTACACGATGCATCCTACGGAAAATTTTACTCTTTCCTTTATTAAACAGAATGAATTTCTGCGTCGAATAACCACCTGAAACGTTAAGATCGGTTCAGCCGTTTGGCCGAAATCGATCGTTGAAGTTTGGCGATTTTTCCCAAATTGGTTGAAAAATGGGTTACGCTCAAGTTTCAAGGCCTGTACATCAAAAACGGCGTATCCAACCAAAAAATGTCACATAATCAAAGTTGTAGAGAATCAAATTTTGTGTAAGAAAAGCATCCCCCCTTCCTCCCCCCTCCTACCCGCCCCTACCAAATGATAGAATAACGAAACAACTTCTGAGTAAACGAAATTATGAGTATTGAAAACGGTGTTGCAATCAAAAAATGTCATATAATCAAAGTGAAACGTCTGTTGTTCAACTTACTAAGGCACTGAGGTACTTGTAATACTAGAAAAGGCGAAAGAAAAAACATTCTCCTGGTCCTAACTTTTTGGTGCCCAAAAAACCGCGATTTTTCGGCACTTGATTCAGTTTTTCGCCTATAACTCGTACACGATGCATCCTACGGAAAATGTTACTCAATCCTTTATTAAACAGGATGGATTTCTGCGTCGAATGACCACCTGAAACGTTAAGATCGGTTCAGCCGTTTGGCCGAAATCGATCGTTGAATTTTGCCGCTTTTTCCCAAATTGGTTGAAAAATGGGTTACGCTCAAGTTTCAAGGCCTGTACATCAAAAACGGCGTATCCAACCAAAAAATGTCACATAATCAAAGTTGTAGAGAATCAAATTTTGTGTAAGAAAAGCATCCCCTCTTCCTCCTCCCCCTCCCACCCGCCCCTACCAAATGATAGAATAACAAAACAACTTCTGAGTAAACGAAATTATGAGTATTGAAAACGGTGTTGCAATCAAAAAATGTCATATAATCAAAGTGAAACGTCTGTTGTTCGACCTAAGGCACTGAAGTACTTATAATAATAGAAAAGGCAAAAGAAAAAACATCTCCTAGATTCTCCTTTTGCTCACTTTTTGGTGCCCGAAAAACCACGATTTTTCGGCACTTGTTCCAGTTTTTCGCCTATAACTCGTACACGATGCATCCTACGGAAAATTTTACTCAATCCTTTATTAAACAGGATGAATTTCTGCGTCGACTGACCACCTTCATTTTTTAGATCGGTTCAGCCGTTTGGCCGAAATCGATCGTTGAAGTTTGGCGATGTTTCCCAAATTGGTTGATCGCCAAAACTTCAACGATCGATTTCGGCCAAACGGCTGAACCGATCTAAAAAATGAAGGTGGTCAGTCGACGCAGAAATTCATCCTGTTTAATAAAGGATTGAGTAAAATTTTCCGTAGGATGCATCGTGTACGAGTTATAGGCGAAAAACTGGAACAAGTGCCGAAAAATCGTGGCTTTTCGGGCACCAAAAAGTGAGCAAAAGGAGAAGCTAGGAGATGTTTTTTCTTTTGTCTTTTCTATTATTATAAGTACTTCAGTGCCTTAGGTCGAACAACAGACGTTTCACTTTGATTATATGACATTTTTTGATTGCAATACCGTTTTCAATACTCATAATTTCGTTTACTCAGAAGTTGTTTTGTTATTCTATCATTTGGTAGGGGCGGGTGGGAGGGGGGAGGAAGGGGGGATGCTTTTCTTACACAAAATTTGATTCTCTACAACTTTTATTATGTGACATTTTTTGGTTGGATACGCCGTTTTTGATGTACAGGCCTTGAAACTTGAGCGTAACCCATTTTTCAACCAATTTGGGAAAAAGCGCCAAACTTCAACGATCGATTTCGGCCAAACGGCTGAACCGATCTTAACGTTTCAGGTGGTCATTCGACGCAGAAATTCATCCTGTTTAATAAAGGATTGAGTAACATTTTCCGTAGGATGCATCGTGTACGAGTTATAGGCGAAAAACTGAATCAAGTGCCGAAAAATCGCGGTTTTTCGGGCACCAAAAAGTTAGGACCAGGAGAATGTTTTTTCTTTCGCCTTTTCTAGTATTACAAGTACCTCAGTGCCTTAGTAAGTTGAACAACAGACGTTTCACTTTGATTATATGACATTTTTTGATTGCAACACCGTTTTCAATACTCATAATTTCGTTTACTCAGAAGTTGTTTCGTTATTCTATCATTTGGTAGGGGCGGGTAGGAGGGGGGAGGAAGGGGGGATGCTTTTCTTACACAAAATTTGATTCTCTACAACTTTGATTATGTGACATTTTTTGGTTGGATACGCCGTTTTTGATGTACAGGCCTTGAAACTTGAGCGTAACCCATTTTTCAACCAATTTGGGAAAAATCGCCAAACTTCAACGATCGATTTCGGCCAAACGGCTGAACCGATCTTAACGTTTCAGGTGGTCATTCGACGCAGAAATTCATCCTGTTTAATAAAGGAAAGAGTAAAATTTTCCGTAGGATGCATCGTGTACGAGTTATAGGCAAAAAACTGAAACAAGTGCCGAAAAATCGCGGTTTTTCGGGCACCAAAAAGTTAGCACGAGGAGAATCTAGTAGAATATACTAAAAACATGTTCCATAGGCACCCACAAGTCACCCATAAAAGTTTCGCTTTGTCCGGAATTAATGCAAACCCTAACTGCTAATTTGACTGGACTATGGGCAGAGTACACAAGATTATGCCCAAAAACGCACGTTTTTCGAGCATTAACCCCCCCTTTTCTCCCCTTAAAAGGCAAAATTCGAAATTCCGGCGACGTAGTGCACAACTAGATAGTTTTCCGCGACGAACAAAAAAAGAACCAGGAAAATCGGTTGAGAACTAAGGCCTGTGCAGAGTACACAAGATTTTGTTACACACACACACACACAGACATACACCTATGGTTTTTTTCGCGGATTTGGATTCAGAATGGTCTAAAACGGATTACTGTGTGGTTATTTTATTTTCTGTTGAGTGTTGTCCAACTTCACCCCAGATCGATCGCATAAGGACGCCCAAGTCTTACTGTGGGACGTCCTAAAAAGGGGGGGTTCCATTTGAAAAAATGAAGTTAGTGTCAATTGCGCACGATTGCGCGCAACTTTTTTGCGCAAAAGTATTTTTCCTGAGATCCTCACAAAAAATCATGAAGAATTGCGTTGGTCGGAATTTTTTACGCTGTATTTTGCGAAAATGAAGGGGGGTGTAACCTTTTCGTGAAACACCCTGTAGTGGTTGTGTCGACCGAGAAATTCTTTTTCAATATTCAGTGTAACCAAGAATTCCATTCTTCCTTCTTACATGCACTCATTCAAACTCTTCCCTCCATTCTTTTCTTTTGCAGATCCATTAAATCCGATTCTTACTTTTGTACTTTGTTCAGGCGTTACTACTGCATAACGTGGTAAGTAATGAATTACATAATTTTGATTGCATTGGAACGGGTTTTGGGATTTTTTAATTATACCCTTCTTCAATTCATCTTTCATAATTTTGTAAGATTGCACAGCTATCGTTTCCCTAATCGCGATTCTATCAGAGTACCATCTGTTTCCATTTTTGTACTCAAATGGAACTTTGTTTGGTTCTATCCCTCTTTTGAAGTCTTTCATATAGGACTCTTCTATTACGACTGTTTGATTTTTTTGCCAACGCCTCCAGCCTTCTCAATTCAACAAACATTGAATCTACATCCTTCTTTTTCGAATTACTTAATCTACTCCTTACTTCTTGGATCCCATCTACTTGTACCTTCAGCATTCTTACAGTCACCTTCGCATTTTCTTCGTCCATCTTCTCATCTTCCACGTCACTCCGTATTCCCTCTAACATTTCTCCAATCTCTTCTTTAATCAGTTCTACTTCTGGATTCATATCCGTGGTCTCGATTTAACTCCGCTACCAGTTTTGTCGTCGACAAAATTCTCTTTTCTTCTTTGCCTGTACCAACTTCCTTAACACTTACAACTCACTCAACTCTCTTCCAACTCTACTTCCTAATTCTCATTCCATTCCAGCTCATTCGTTACTCATTCTTTTCATTCTATTCTTTCTCTTTAACTATTTGTTATAAAAGTAAACTCGTTTTTATCGTTAAGCACAATCAATTAGTTGTTCATTTATTCCAAATCCAAAACGTTGAACATCTGGAATTAAAACATTTGTTTTAAACTAATAATGTTTCGAAGTGTAATAACAACTCGTCGAATCTGACGAAACCAAGCCAACGAACAACATCAATAGAATCCACTAAATCGATGTTGGTTTTTACCGCGAATGTTGTTTACAGTTCTTTTAAATCAGAGGTACATCTCAGCTTCGTCCGTATTTACAGCTGTTTTGGCAATACATAATTTACGCATAATTTGAGGGCTTTTCAACGAGGAAAACTAACTGCGATACATTTCCCTAGAAACGGGTGAGTTGTAAGTGAAAATCATTACACATTTTCAGCACGTTTTTGCCCAGTTAGTTGATGGCTAAAGCATGTTCCATGCTAATACATTTAGAAATTCAAACTTGTTCTTGACAAAAGTATTGTCTGAATGTGGAAGGGGATTTTCGTAGTCAATTTGTAAAAACAAGTTTTCCTGCGAGAACATTTTTATTAACATCAAAATTTATGTACAAAAATAGTCTTAATAAATTAGGTATTGTGGTCAACAATATTTAAGCTAGAAAAAACAAGTAAGTACGGCTTTCGTTTTAAATAACCAAAATCTTAAGATTAAATACTTAGATTACACATGCAAGAAATTGCATTTACACTTATCTCCGAACCGATCGGTCCAAAGGTCATGAATTTGATCGCATCCACGGGAGTGAATGATTTAAAACGCCTACTCTTTCTTCTTACATTTTCAGTATTTCTGTTTCGAACTTGTTTAAATCGTAAAATCACGGATTTTTGGAATCTCAAAAGCTATGGCAAGCTTACAATAGAATAGTTAATACGTAGGTATAAAAGTCATTATTTTTGAATAATTATTTTTCTCAGGGATTTTTAAAAATTTGAGAATGAATAAATAATTAGGCATGACGGAAACATTTTAGGGGACCACCTTCATCATTGATGTACGTTGGTACGTCTACTTTCTTTGAATGTATGATTAATAATATTTCATTAAATATCCAATCACTGAGCTTTTTTGTAGGTATAGACGGGTCGGTGGCGTCTAATTAAGCCGCCAGTAGAAGGTATGTTGTTGCAATGATTTTAAAAATCAAAAATAGAATGTATAAGTACGGCATTTTATGCTTCAAAATTGAGTGCCAGTCGTTATTTATCAAATTTTTTTTTACTCGTTCTTACTTTATAATTGTTACGGTACTCGTTTTCAGTTCTGGACTTCTCTCGTTTCTTTCACCGATGTGGTTTGGTGTGAAGTACAAGTATATTAGTACTGTTGGGTGACTTGTCGGAGCCATGGGAGGTAGTGCTGGACTTTGACGTAGACGCCTGGGACGCCGTACTGACCGCAACCGACGCCCCAAGAGACGACTCCGACGACGGACCAGACGCCGTGACGTTCGCAGACCATCGGACCGCCTCCGTCACCCTGAAGAATAAAGAAGATATAATGAAAGGAACAGAAACAACATGGAAAGAGAAGGAAGTGGATAATAACGAAAAAAGTCTGCCAAGTGGGTGTGGCACGTAGCTTCCTCTTATCCATAACCCGATTGTATAATAGATAGATCCGATACATAGTAGTTAATCTCGAAACATCACTATCTAAGTACCTTCCACTACCCTCATAGGGGACCATCTACACGCCAATCTGAACAATCCTGAGAAATTTCGTCAAAATCGGATGAAAAACGTAGAAGTTATGCCTGTAATAAGGCATTTACAGTTGCGCATGCGCAGCAACTACTATTAGTCTGGGGGAGATGATTTTCATAGGGGAACATCTCCACGCCAATCCGAACAATCCTAGAAAATTTCATCAAATTTGGAAGAAAAATGTAAGTGTTAGGGCTGTTACAAGGATTTTACGTTTGCGCATGCGCAGAGGCTACTGTCAATTTTAAGGCCTTGATTTTCATAGGGGACCGTCTACAACCTGGAATGGGAGTAGGATGGGATGATTTTCATAGGGGAACATCTCCACGCCAATCCGAACAATCCTAGAAAATTTCATCAAATTTGGAAGAAAAATGTAAGTGTTAGGGCTGTTACAAGGATTTTACGTTTGCGCATGCGCAGAGGCTACCATCACTTTTAAGGCCTTAATTTTCACAGGGGACCGTCTACAACCTTATCCGCATAATCCCTGAAAATTTCATCGAAATAGGATAGAAAATATGGAAGTTATGGCTGTTACAAGGATTTTACGTTTGCGCATGCGCAGAGGTTACTGTCAATTTTAAGGCCTTGATTTTCATTGGAGACCATCTACAACCTAATCCGCATAATCCCTGAAAATTTCATCGAAATAGGATAGAAAATGTGGAAGTTATGGCTGTTACAAGGATTTTACGCTTGCGCATGCGCAGAGGGTACTGTCAATTTTAAGGCCTTGATTTTCATTGGGGACCATCTACACCTCAACCCGCTCAATCCCTAAAAATTTTCATCGAAATCGGACAATAACTTCGTATAGTTATGCCGGTTACAAGGATTTCATGACAGACAGACAGACACGGAACCAAAATTGTTCAGAAAGGTCTGAAACGTAAAACGCGAGTGAAAATTTCGATTTTGGAGAACTTTTTTTTTCAACCTTGAAAAGTGAAAACAAATTTTCACTTTTCAACCTTGAAAAGTGAAAACAAATTTTCCGCTACCTCGGTAGACTCTTAAGCAATAAATTAAGTAAATGTAGGCATGTGAACAATGCAACGGGGTAGCCATTGGAAAAGAGTTTCAGGCTCTAACGGCTTATACTCTCCCTCTTTCGAGGCCCCTTTGTTTAGGTACCCCAGAGAGAACTTACATGTTCATAAGTGTGTCTTATCATGCAGTAATCACTCTTTGGTTCAAGTAGGCACTTTATTCATCCTGATTTCTCTGCTAGTTCATACCTCATCAAGAAATATAATATGTAGGTATGGCTTTAGAAGACCAAGTGCTGTCGTCAAACAATGCACACAATTCATCCCTAAGAACGACAGAAATACTGATTGCTGCAATAAAGACCGGGATTCCATTCGACTGCAATGAACATTGGATCCACGTAAGAAACGTTCAAGCCCTGGAAAGAACAGCGCGGAAAGACAGGGAAGCCATTAGAAGCCAAGAAGTCGTTGCCCTTTTGCCATCTAAGCAAAAGAGGTATGTAAGTCGCATAGTGGCAGGCAACGCATCACAATGGTTGACCGTATTACCGTTGGCAGGGGACAACCTAGATCTCTCTCGCAGCCAGTTCACAGATGCACTCGCACTGAGATATGGGCAGGAGGTGCGAGGTCTTCCTTCCTCCTGTGAGGGCTGCGGAGAGGTATTGGACACCACCCACGCTCTCAACTGTCGAAAAGGAGGACTGGTGATCCAAGGGCACAATGCTGTACAAAAAGGATGTGCGAGACTTGCAACCGTTACCTGGGGGAGGGTCGGCATTGAACCCGTCATGAGAGAAGCTGAAAATGGAACGACCGCCCTCATTGCAGATAATTATCATGATATTATCATGATCCTTGGGCTGTGGGAGAGAGTGTGAGAGTGGCGTACTTGGATAACCGCATAATAAATGCCGACGCCACCTCTTACTCTTCCCAGGACTGGATTTCAATTTCAAGAGATGCTGCTCGAGCAAAACACAGAAAATATGACCAGGCAGCTGAAGACCTACATGGTTCTTTCACCCCTTTAATATGTTCATGCGAGGGAGTGTTACATAAAGAATTTGAAAATAAAATTTCGAAAAACATCTCACCCACACACTGGCAGAAAAGTGGGATAAGCCGATATCTGTGGTTGCTGGGTGGGTTCGTACAATAGTGCAATTCGCGATAATACGAGCAGTATCCTTACGGCTCCGTGGCTCCAGCAGAGAAATTAAGTGTCTAGGCCTCGAGGATGGAGCGCCTCTTCCTCTTCTAAAAGATTAGCGTGACGACGCTTCGCCATCATTCTACACCGCCCCCGTCCGAAAATGAACCGTCAATCAAATTTAATTTCAAAACTGCTTTGAATAAACTTGATTCAAGTATTCAAAAAAAAGTTAACATACCCAAATAAGTCAATATACCTCAATTGATTCAAATCCATTTTTAAGCCTACAAACAATCAACATTTTATTGAAACTGAAGCACGGTGGACGTCTTGGAAAATCAAAAATTGCATGGAACAGGATTGACAAACTCAGGTTTGTATTAAATGAGGCCTTTTTACGGGGGTGTCTGAGAACAGAAGATCCGAACGTACCTTGCACGCGTCTTTGCCTTCTTCGCCACCAGCGCAAATGAAACCAGGATGGAGTTTGAAGTCGTAGCCCAACCTCGTCTGCTGGAGCTGCGACTGACACTGGTGATGGCTCAGAACTGGCACGTCAACTTCCTGGAGAGGCAAACATAATCATTAGGCACTGGCAGATATTATTTATCTGTTATACTGTGGATTCTATTCTATCGTACAAGTTGACACTGAACCAGTAAAACCTCGTGTAATGACTCATATACTCGAATATGTTAGCTATAGTTATACTCCAATAGTTAGATAGTTAAGATAGTTATGCTCCAATAAAGGAAACAAGGGAAACCCTGAGTGACTCATCGTGCCAGGTAGGTAGAGTGAGGTACAGGGGACAAACACGTCACTTGACGTCACCCTCCTCCACTCTCCCTTTACCTCGTTAAAGTAGTATAAAAGGAGGACTCAGGGCTTCACCGAGAGACATTTATGCATTCGTCTTCTAACAATTGACTTGATTATTTCTCATTCTGCCTCGCCTTCTCTTGGAAGCCCAAAGTTCCTCGGAGGTCTTGGTAAGCACATCGCGCCAGCCTCCACTCCCATTTCGCCTAGTAGTTGTCTGCCCCCAACTAGGAAATAGGTAAATGTACTGCCTCCCTCCGGTTGGCGAGCAATCGCGCCGAGGTACGCAGCTGAGCTGAATTCCTTAAGCACTCCTGCATGCAGTAGGCGGTAACGCGCCGGGCAGAAAGTGCTGTCCCATCCTTCACCTTCGTTGAGTAGGGACCAATAGAAATCGACAAGCCGACGTGAAGACAATCGCCTTCACAAGACGACATGCTGACATAACACCTCGTATGATGAAAATGCATCGACTGCCAACTGCCATTCCTGGCACCTCATGATAACTAAGTTAAGTAGGTACCTACAAGTTTTTAATGTCACATCAGGGAGGCTTGAAACTTACGCGTTATTATAAGTCATCGCAGAGAAGAAATAATGACTAAATAACTCATTTACAAGGCCACGGTTGACTAGATAAGCTCATAATAACCTTAGTTTACAAAAACTTCAATTTGGGAAGTTTTGCTGGTTCAATTTCCAAATATTACACTGTTCTGAGAGCACCAAAATACTTTCTAGGTATCTTATGAGCTCTGAGTGGCTGTTCTGACCTTGAGGATGTTCTGGTATTTGCCGTAGTCGCCAAAGGCGTCTTTGCCCCATCCGGTGGTCCAGCATCTGGCGCCCGAGAAGTCGGCCTGTGGCTCAGGGAGGCAGGCTGGCGAGATGTGAGGAGCGTTATTCGACGACGGTCTGTCCAACCTGGCAACGCCCAACAGAATTCACGTTATTTGAGATCATCCATCATGAAAACCTACCTATTCATTTACGGGCAAAAGTTAGATACGTAGATTCACAAGGACAAAATATCAATCCGTTGTTCACTTTGAGGCGAACAACCAAGGAGAAATGATGGAAAAATTCAGAAGCTGAAAAGCTGATCTGATTTAACTAAAAATACAGTAGGTAGTAAATTTTCTTTCATTTTTAAAAATTTGGTATCACATTTCGTATACAGCCACACTTGAATGACAAAATAGTCAATGAATTCAAGATTTAAAAGGTTTACATAAAATTAAAAACCCTCACTTCAAATATTAATTTACAATATTTGACAAAACTTTAATTAACTGGTGGAATTGTTGTAATCAGCTACCTCTTCGCATTTCTGTCCATTAAAGGGGTCTCAGTCGGTCGCCGTTCGTTCCTCGTTCCGGGTCAATAAATTCCTAAATTGCGGGGGCTCAAACTTTAAAATTTTTACCTAAATTTGAAATTTTAAAGGATTTTCGAATTTTCGAAATCAAACTGAATAAACGGGGTTTCCCTCTTTTCTCTGGCAATTAATGTTCGATTTTGATGAGTCCAGCGGCAATCTTTTACGAGTAGTAGGTAGGATGGGGTAGGGTAGGGGGGGTAGGTGGGGGTAGGGGGGTTGGTGGGTGAGGGTGGCAGGGGGTGGGATGGGGTGGGTAGTGGTAGGATTTTAGAATTTTCGAAATCAAGCTGAATAAACGGGATTTCCCATTTTTCTCTGGCAATTAATGTTCGATTTTGATGATTCCAGCGGCAATCTTTTACGAGTAGTTTTTGCGCCTTCGATTTCGTGAAATACTAACCCGGAACGAGGAACGAACGGCGACCGACTGAGACCCCCTAAACCAAAACTTGTTCCGATAAAAAAAAAAAAAAATTAGAAAAAAAAAATTAAAGATATTCTCCAACATTATCTGTCAAGTATATTTATATTCCTGAGTTGAGCTCTATATCACTGCGCCTAGGAAGTGAATGGATAAAGGTAATGAAAATAGGGTGTGCGCCTGTGTAGGAAAAACTGTTTATTGTTATTTTTAATCTAAGGTAGACCTCATTCTGAGAATCTTGGTACCAACCGCGACCTTCTAGCGTGTGTAAATCTTTTCCTATGAATTTTCAAAGTTTCGACCGTTTATGACGTCACTGTGGGCTGGGGGGTCCCGCCCAGGCGAGAGGGGCGCGTGACGTCATAAACGGTCGAAACTTTGAAAAATTATAGAAACAGATCTACTCACGCTAGAAGGTCGTGGTTGAGGCCAAAATTCTCAGGATGTAGTCTACTTTCGATTAAAAATATTTAAAAAAATCAAGGCGCACCCCCCATTGGAAAAAACGATAATTTTTACTCTATGGGCTCTGGGTGACGAGGAGAGTATTTTTTAGGGTTTTGAAGTCAACTATGAGAAGTCAACGTCAACGTCAACTAGCGTCATCGTCAGGAGAGAGGTACAAAACATTGTTTACTCCTCCAAATAAACTTTCCTGGTTCAGGTTAATAGGAATAAACCCAAAACATTTTACACCACAATCTCGCGCCTAAGAACAGGATACCTTCTAAGCAACCAATACCTATTCAGAATTGGCTTAGACAGTGACGATTGTGCAAACTGCCCTGGAGTAGGTACTACAGGAAACAGTGGAACACATAGTCTTGTATGTCCACGCTATGCTCAACCTCGCATAAGGCTCTTAGAAGACATCAACTCATGTAATACAGAGAAGCCCTTCAACCTGAACACTTTACTAGCTACGAAAGGACCAACAGTGTATGAAGTATTATTCAAATTCTTCAAAGACAGTGACCGATTCATTTAGAAAACTGCAACTTAAATTTATAATACTAGAATATTTTGTAATTATTTCAATGTACATTCAAATTGACGATATAAATTTAGGGCTGAATGTAATACTTTACGAGGCCAATAAAACTTTTTAAAAAGTCAACTACAGTGGGTACCGCTTAATGTGATCACGTATAATGTGATCAACCGCGTAATGTGATCAAAATCACGATCCCCAATCCATTTCCTATTAATCCTACGTTAAAATGTCTGGGTATTGTAATCACGAATGTTGCGTAATGTGATCAAACGGAGATAGTCGAGAGGTATTTTTTCGACATGATTTTCCCCGAGTTCCACCGCAAACTCCAACACCTGGATGACCAGCTCCATTTTCACGGATTTCATGACAAAATGGGACCGGAAACTTAAACGAAAAACAGGCTTAGTAATGGACAACTGCACTGCTCACCCGCCCCTCGAATTAAAAAACATCAAGTGCGTCTTTTTGCCAGCCAACACCACGAGTATCATTCAACCTCTTGATCAGAGCACCATTAGAGCAGTTAAGGCCCAGTATAGAAAGAAAATGAGCTTTTTAGTGTCTGAGGGAGTGAACAATGGAATTAAGGCCGGCGATATTGCGAAAAAAGTTAACGTCCTGGAAGCCATGCATATGACTGCTGAATGCTGGGAACAAGTAACCCCCCTCACTATCCGCAACTGTTTCCGTAAGGCTGGGTTCATCTTGGATGAGGATGGCGAAATGACTGCTGACGCTGATGAACCCGACGACCCCATCATTGAACAATGGGTTTGATGCTGACCTTCCTACGTACGGCGTGCTTTCTGACGCTGAAATTGTCAAGGAGGTTTCAGCACCAAACACCGTGGAAAGCGACGAAGAACGCCCAAACGTCCAGTGAAATATCGGCCGCCCTTGAAACCATCAAGAGAGCTCTTCAAGAATTAGGGGATAAAGAGAGTTTCCAGAGTTTTTATATAATCAAACTGATCATTGCAAGTCAATGTAATAAAAATGTTAAAACCAAATTAACAGACTTTTTTGCATGAAAATTTTTCGTGATGAAATTTGAAATGACGACGCTGTACATCCGATTGTATACATATTTATGTACATAAATAAAATTTTCTTACTCGGCATACTTGTTTTGTG
Organism: Apolygus lucorum; assembly: GCA_009739505.2. NCBI lineage: Eukaryota > Metazoa > Arthropoda > Insecta > Hemiptera > Miridae > Apolygus > Apolygus lucorum. The sequence continues at coordinate 14,482,292 of CM019169.2, read as the reverse complement.
TATTGTGATCAACCGCGTAATGTGTTCAAGACTGGAATCCCCAACTTGATCACATTAAGCGGTACCCACTGTATTTGGAAACAATCAAAATTAGCTCATTCATGCAGCCCAAAAGGGATTTTTCCAACAAAAAACTCATAAAAAAATTAATCAAATAACAAATGAACATTCAAAATTAATAAAATGAGGCTAGGAGCCCTTGCCACACCGGTAGTACATAATTTACCCACCTGAGGACGGCCAAGTCGTTGTAAAGAGTGCCGGCGTAGAAGTCGGGGTGAACCGTCAGCTGCGTGACGTCACGTTCCTCGTAGGGGAAAAACTCCACGTCGTGGTTCACGTCCCACTCGCCGAGCCGGACTCGGAGGTCAAAAGCGGAGTACCTGTCAGATGCAATTTCTATCAATTTCGTTCCTTAGAAATATACTCTGATCTTGAAAAAAATTACTATAGAAGCCTGGTTTGAAAAATATGTTGTCAAGGCCCTTCATACCTTACGCCATTAATTCTAGTCTGGGACACTGGAATCAGAGCCTTTGGGCAAAAAGTCATTTGATTCCTCTAGAGTAGATGTACCTCTACTTAAAACAAAGCCAGGACGTTTTTCCCATTAAATAAATGGCCAAATTTTCAAAAATTTCAAATCTAAGATACTATGGTTTTTAATCCTTCAAACATAAACGGATGGATAAAACTAATGTTTTGGCCTATTTGGGGAAAAGTTAGCTGTAGCTATAGAGCTCAGACAGGCGAATTACTTACGATTTGATGCAGTGAGCGGCGGTGATGACGTGTTGGTGGTCGATCAGGGTACCTCCACAGACGTAAACAGACTCTTGAGGATCCTTCTTCAGAATGGCGACTTGCCAGGGGTATTCACCTGTAGACAAGAACAGGTGGTCGTGTAAAGATTTCGTTTAATGTCAGAATATACAACCTAACCATCAGTCTTTTACAGGAGACGTTTTACTGGGTATTGAATAATAAAAGGCACCTAATGCCTGTTTTTTGGAATTCGCTCCTTTAATTTGATAAAGCCGTTGCTTGAAATCTTACCGAATTCACTGTCGCCGTCGACGTAAACGGGGTTCTTGATCCTGCCGTTGATGCCCTGAGCGTTTCTGACTCCACACTGACCGTAGCTCGGCCTGTTGGTCTGAGGGCCGGTCCTGGCTGGCCTCCTGCAGCAGACCTCTCTGGGACCGCATCTTCCATTACCGGGGTAGTAAGCCTGACGCTGTTGGAACCAAGTTAAGTGTTAGTTAGACAGAAGAATTCATTGTCACCACACATCATGTACAGAATATGTTCAAGATCACCAGGAGAACCGAATTAAATTCTTCTTATAGTAAGCTTACGATCATATATTTGTAAATTTTGGAAGAAAAATTGATTGTAGAAGTTTGAAATGCGGTATATTGTAAATTTACTGCCAAATTGATCAAATTCCCAGCTATTATAAGACTGTGAAACGAACATATCGCAAAATGAAGCGACATCAATACCCACAACGAAATAGCCCAGAAAATCTCAAAACTCCTTGACTCAGACTGGCACCATGGAGTAAGAGGAGGGGGGGGGGGGGCTCGAGTTCGCAAGTTGGGAATCGAATATGGATTTCAAAATTCGAGGCTCGTATAGCACTAGAAATGTTGTGGTAGGTAAGGATGAGGAAAGGTGGTGGTCCACTATTTCTGACTCAAAATACTCGTACTAACTAAATTACATTGAGTTAAGAAAGGTAAATAAAAACATCTTTGAGTTAAGAAAGGTAAATAAAAATGAATGCTTCATCGATTACTGGTTGAAATTAGTACTCATCCAATGGTACGCCCACAAGAATTCATTTATTACTAAACAATATCCTTAACAATAGTATCCTTCCCATGTAGAAGTACTTCAATACTGTATGAAAATAGAGGGAAAAATTATGAAATTGATAAAAAAATTTATGAATTTGGTAGAAAAATTGATGAATTTTACTGGAAAAGCAAGGTATAAGTATTTGGTTCCTGAAGCATTTGCCCAAAAATCTGACTAGAATGAACAAATTAATTTTAGAATGCAAGTATGTACCTCTTCAACGTCACGTTTTGACCTGTCGCTCCTGTCAGTGGGGAAAGCAACCTTACCTGAACCCGAGGTCTGAGCAGCGGCGCCAGTGCTGGCGCTGATATTGGCCGACTTGGCGTTTCTGTACCAACTGTCCTCGTCGTCGTCTATGTAGTAGTCAGAGTGTGAGTCGTCTTTGTACTCTGAAGGGTAGTAAGAGTTGCCGTAAGAAGGACTGTAACTGCCATAAGAGGGACTGTAACTGCCATAAGAGGGACTGTGATGAGAGGGACCCCAGGAGGGCTGTGGCTTCCAAGAGCTCCAGGATGGGGAAGATCCGTACGTCGGGTAATGGGGTTTGGAATAGTAAGGCCCTGAGGGCTCGTACGAACCGTACGAAGGGGCGTATGAGTGACCGTACGATGGATACGGCCTGTAAGGTCTTTGTACCAAATTGTGAGTATGTTGGTGGTAATGCGTGTACGGTCCTTGTCCGTAATAACCGTGTCCCCCTTTCAACCCGTGGAATATATTACCGATTTTATGCACAAATCCTTGGTTAGGCGTCACGTGTAAGTTAACCAACGGTTTAACCACCTTGTCCCCGTACTCGTCTTTCGTCACCTGCACAGACAACAGCGGGTTCACCGATACCAAACCCAGGTTCAGGCCGTTGCCCCCACCCAAGGATCCACCGTAAGGGTTGACTGCTGGGTTATTTGGGTCCCATGGGTTCACTGGATATCCACCGCCTCCATTCGGCAACCCGAACGAGACTCCAAAAGTGGGTCGCAATTTGAGCGGGTCGCTCGAATCCGAATCGTCACCACCACCCAGAGGGAATTTCCTCCTCTGGAAAACACAAAACACTCAACAAGTTTTGCACAGGCCTCTTTCATAAGAAATTGTGAGGTTTCAAATTAGTCTTTGGACAGCACAATTTTTTTAATTTTGGAAAAAGAAGACAAGCAGCTGGCTACAAATTTGAGGCGATTTCTATGTTAAACTTGTTATGTGTTCCATGTATTACAGAGTTAGTGTTCAAATTGTTCGTTCTTGAAAATCGAACTTGGGTGGTGAGAAGGAAAGTTATGCAATTGGATTTAGATGTAATTGTGGTGAGGAGCATCTTGGGAGAGAAATTGGTGGAACGGCCTGAGCGCTGCCTGGCGACAATTGAATGAACCTTCAGGAGCTCAAAACCTACGTTATCTCTTATCAGTCTGCTGATGTGATAACAACTCGGTAATATCGTTGACACATTTTATGGAGAATTTTAGCAGTTTTGCCTTGGTGATTTTCTGCAGACAGCAAAACACAACCACGGAAAAGCAAAACAATGGTTCAGAAACAATGTTTGAGTGAGATCGAGTCTAACGAGTTGTAAACAAACGATGGAAGTTTCTCTAATATCCTATAAATTAGTTCGTTGACATCCGTGAAGCTCACTCCCACCTCATCATTTTGTTCTACGGAACCTGGCTTTAGGAATCGCCTACATCACATCGGGCGACTGATAAGAGAGATAATGCATGGTTTGAGCTCCGGAAAGTTCATCTAATCGTCGCTTGGCAGCGCTCAGGCCGTTCCACCAATTTCTCTCCCTAGATGCTCCTGTTGTGGTGATTAAGTGCGCAAACAGTGCATTAAATTGTGTATCAACGTCATTTCGTGGCTTAATTGTGAGGAGTGGTCCATCATCAAGAAACCCCAGGGTAGGACGAAGGAGTTGATAGGGCTCCCCTCCGTCCAACACCAGTGTCTCTTGCCGGAAAGCTCATTTCATTGAAAAAAAAAAAAACAAAAAAAAAAAAAAAACGTGAATTTTCATAGTAAACCAAAAAAATGGGTTACCGTTGGAAAGCTGATAGAATGGAGCATGTTTCAAATTTTCGAGGATTTTAACCCAAAAAAAAAGTTTGAAAAAACCAAAACGTGAATTTTTATAGTAACCAAAAAAATGGGTTACCGTTGGAAAGCTGATAGAATGGAGCATGTTTTAAGTTTTCGAGGGTTTAAAAAAAAAAAAGTTTGAAAAAACCAAAACCAAACTTCAAAAATTGATTAATTTTCAAGATTGAGGTAGAAAGACTATCCCAGAGCACATTTTTTCTTGAATGGACCAGAGCTCATCATTTGGAACATTTGCGTGCAAAATAAGGAAGTTTAGAGCCACAAGATCGAAAAGACGCAAAAAACTTCAAAATCAAAGAAGTGGCATTTTGAGTGTTGAAAAAAGGGAAATTGCAAATTAGATATAGAATAGATTTGAGGTTTTCTTGATTCGTCTTGGGACACCCTATAAAATCTTGTTTGGGGACAAAAATCCGGGTAATATTTATATGGTGGACCAACCTATACCCCCCTACTTTGACTCCACACAATTGTATACACAAAATTTTCCTTCTGGTGACAAAAAAGGAGGACATCCGTGATCTTGAGTGGTGGTGTGAAGGACTCAGTGCGTGATATGATGTGGATCCCATAGGAAAACGATCTTTTCAATCTTCGTCGACAACAAGGAAGTGAATAAAAAAAGTTGCAAACCCAAAATGCAAAAAAAAAAAAAAAATCGAAACACCATCCCAAAAACCATTCAATGGACGTTCATCACGTAGATTTGTGTTTCGTTCATATCATATTCATGCTATCTTCCATTTTTAGTGAGATTTCGGTCATTTTGGCACACCAGGCAGTCTAGTAGGTATCAAAATCAAACAACGTTTGGCTTATAAAGTTACGGTTAACAAAGCTTTTCAATAATTGATCCGCTAATCCAACTATTATGCAAATTATGAGTTGCCAAAGGCTCATTTCCTTCATTCACAACGATAAATGGGATGGAATTCTAGTTAGTCGTATAAGCTGAAATATGATTGAATCAATTTGCTTGGTTAGTTAATAAAAAGGTAAAATTTCACACAGCGAAACTGATGCGAGATCGTGAAGTAAGAAATGATCATTTCGATTTCCTATGCAATCCACACCATTTTCTGATGAAAAACTTCTTGTCGAGGTGTTGGTGTTTGAAAGGTTGCAGTCTACAGATAGAAGCGCACCAAAGCCCAAAGAACATGCGAAATCAGTCTGTTAATCATGCGAGGTAAAACTTACAGCGCTAATTTCTTTGTCTCCAGTAGCGTCGGCAGTGGCATCAGCAGCATCAGCTTCTCTGCGCCTTCTCGAGCTTTTTTCCTGAAAAGTGAAAACATTTTGAAAATATAGGGCAACATCAACACTAAATCAAAAACGCTGCAAATTATTACACAACGGTTTATTATTTTTCTATATAATCGTCTATAAAGCCACCAACCATCCGGAGATTAGGCCTCTTTTGCGATTCACACTCGTGTTTCTGATTTATCGTACGTTTATTATTTTTATGGTTTATTATTTTATCATTTTAATGGTTTATTATTTTTCTATTTAATCGTCTATAGAGCCACCAACCATCCAACATGAAGAAAAATACTTGGAAAATGTCACCCCACGCATATTTAAGCAAAAACCTCTTTTTTGGCCGGTTATTTGCCCATAACTTCTATACGAATTAAGCGATCGGAATAGTTCGACGTTAGGACCAACTAGACCCCAAATGGAGTCTATGTGCAAAAGAACGGGTTTTTTAGACCGATTCTAAGGCCTTTTATGGCCCGGACGGCGGACGGACATTGCAAATTTGGATTCTACGCACCTTGAAACGTAAAGTGACAAAGTTTAAGGGGGGGGGGGGGGGGTTATAACAATTTTTTGCGATACGATCACATAGGCTTATTATTAGAAATAATAAACCAATTATTGAACGTTGTGTTAATATTGAAAATTTTTTTTCAAAAATTTAAATTTACACAAAATTTGGCATTTTTCAATATTGTTTCCATTGAGTAATCCACATCCAATATCAGTCATGTCAAGCAAGCAATAGATGCATTAAAAAAAAATCTCCCCTCAATTGACTATTTGAAACCCTTCAAATCACCCGTGTGGTGTGAAATTTTGAGAAATGGATCTTTTTTTCGAGGAAAATGACGGAAAGTCGTTTCTGTCAACTCGGCGCTTTATTTGACCATGATTCAGGAGTTTATCCTGCCTGGATTGGCTGAAATGGAACGTCTGGTTCCAAATCGCTTAAACAGCTGGGAAAGTGATGGAGTATGTGAGAGGAAGGTTCCTCAAAGAGGAAAGGGGACTTGAATTGGCCTGCCCAGTCACGCGGTTCAGCTCTGAGATTTTTCCAGCGGAGCTACCCCACATCCAAGGTTTACAATGATCGTGGATGATGCCCTCGAGAACATCAGAGCTAACATCGCCGAAATACCCGTTGAAATACTCTGAAGAGTTCATGAGAAATTAAGAAATCGGTTTCTTCAGTGTATTTAGAGTCTTTTATCTGCTGTTCAAAACCATATAAAATTTGAATCTCCAACACAAGGAAAAAATAAAAAGTTTAGTTTATTTTGTTTTCTCCCATCTTTTAAAAATTTAAAGCCCACGTCAAGAAGACCTTGTACTAAAACCCCGAAAAATGTACTTGCTTATGGGTAGACGCACAAAACTGTCTAGAATAAACTTACACTGTACAACCAAGTCCTAAAGCGAGTCTGGACTTACGGAGTGCAGCTTTGGTGCTGTTCGACTCAATCAAATCGAGAAATCATCCAACGATTTCAAAATACTGCGCTTAGAAATATAATCAACGCGCCTTGGTATTTTCGAAATGAGCGTCTCCATGAGTTCCAAATCGAAATTGTCAACGAGGCCATCAAACGACAAGCCGAGCGTCATCTTCATCGGCTAAGATTTCATGTCACGAGGAAGCAGTTTGACTCCTCGACACAAGTGAGATCATCAGAAGACTTGAACGACAATGCAGATGAGAAAATGTACTAAAAAATGTACTAGTACGAGGAACACGGTCACGGAAGGACATCGAATATTGCTAGTCAAACTCCAGTAGGTACCTGTGCTGAGTAATTAACTGTTCTGTCAACTCGATCTGTAGCTAAATGTAAAGAGCAGGTAGGTAGACATCCATTGACACCATCCCTTCATTAGTAATGTGTGTATTTCCTCATACATCGCCAAATGAACCCACTGTTTCACTGGAGGTTGAACAAGAGAGAAGATACATTTTTCATCCACACATTTTTACACCAACTTTGATAGGGGTCTACAAGTGGACATGATTTCCACAGACTTTGCCAAGGCGTTCGATAGGATATCGCATGCACACATCCTGGCACTCCTCGAATCTTTGGGCGTCTTCGGCTCATTCCTTCAATGGATCAGGAGCTATCTTGTTGGCAGGCTCCATCGTGTGAAACTGAGAGATGTGGTGTCTTCTCCCTTCCCTGCATCATCTGGCGTGCCACAAGGGTCAAATATTGGTCCCATTCTTTTCCTGTTGACCATCAATGGTGTTGCAGTGGCTCTTAAGGGAATTGAGTTCCTGATCTTTGCAGACGATCTCAAGATCTTCACACCAATCGAATCACCCGCAGACTGCCTCCGACTACAATCTGCTCTGAATTCCCTTCTCGCATGGAGCACTTCCAACGGCCTGGCCCTTAATCCAACTAAGTGCTCAGTTATGTCATTCAGTAGATCAAGATGCAAATATGAGCATGAATACACAATCGCTGGAACAGAGCTGGCCCGTAACTCGATCACACGAGATCTCGGAATCCTTCTCGATCCTAGGCTCGAGTTCTCGGCTCACATGGATGGGGTTTGTAGCCGCGCTCTACGTCTCTTGGGGTTTTTGAAGAGGAGCTCGCGAGATTTCACGTCCCCGGCAGCCATAGTTTTTCTATATAAATCGCTCGTGCTACCTGTTTTGGATTACTGCAGCATCTTGTGGTCACCCTACTATGCCATCCATAGGGACCGATTGGAGGGGATCCAGCGTCGCTTCCTTCGCTTTCTTGCTTACAGAACTGGTGTTCCACGAGAGGAAATAAATTATGCCCAGATGATGAGAAACAATGCCCTCGAACCTCTGGAGGCCAGGAGAAGAAGGGCGGACATGGTATTCTTCTTCCGATTGGTGAGAGGGGAAATCGACTGTCCTGAACTTCTCTCTGTTGTTCAGCTCTCAGTGCCAACATACCCCACCCGATCGCATCAGCTGTTCCATGTTCCCTTCGCTAGTCGTAACTACCTTTACCATCGGCCGCTGCTCCGGCTGCCAAGGGAGGCCAACGCTCTCATGGAGGGTGAGGAGTTCGACTTCTATGCCGACTCGCTCTTCCGCCTCAGGGCTCTCCTTCATCCCCGCACGCAGTAAGCATCACTTCTACAGCTTCCAAGACTAATGGACTGACCTAGCTTTTCAATGCACACTACAACCCACCAAAAACATACAAAAATGCATACTACATCCCTCCTTACATATTCCATAATATATTTAGTGTGAAATTAATTATTGTAAATATTGCAATTGGCAGTTAATGCCGTTATTGTTTCAAATAAATAAATAAATAAATAAATAAACAAGCTGATTTGGATGACTCTATCTCCTTATCTCATCAGCGGTGAGTACCAATTTTGAGCGCTCTAGGAAGAACGCCAGAAAAGGTGAATTTATCTCTCAATCAGCAGCTTAAAATGCCCCTCATAATAAGGGTGGAAATGGCTCTCAAATCTGTGACGAACAGGACCGAAGATAACTTTTTCGCTGATATACAGGGTGTTCCATGTTAAGGACCGAAAAACTTCGGGAGTCGATTCTACAACTAATTTTAGTAAGAAAGTGTCTCTTAGCAATTTTTCGTTAGACGCTTAATTTCCGAGTTATTTTAATTTTAAGATTTTTTTCGTGTTTTCGACCTTAAGCCATAAAAATGACCATAACTCGTTCAATTTACAAGCAATTCAAAATCTAATTACACCGTTGGATAGGGCGTTAAATTTACCATCTTTCTAGTGGTTATACAAATATTTTTGTAAGGTCGTGATGGGTGAAAAATCAACTCGTAAAGTCATTTTTGTAAAATTGTCAAAATTTCCTACTTTTTCTTTTGATTGTTAAGGTTTTACTTCCAAATGATTTTTCACGTACCTCTACATCAAAAACTGCGCAAAGATCTCAGCTTTCTAATGGTATAATTTGTTTTAATTTTACTCCGCTAATTAGGGGTGAAAAATACGTTTGAATGCTAAAAAACGTGGTTGCGCTTATGGAAATAAAGGTTTCTGGTTCGTTGGACCTCGGGCAGGTTCCTCTGTATAGTAGAAGAGCTTACTAAAGTGTTAAAGTGAAAAAACTCAGTGAAGTACCTGTTTTGAAGTATCTTACCCTAATTTAACCTTCCTCCCACAAGGCCGTGTCGTATACGACACGTTGAACCTAATGTGGTGGCGCACATGCGCGCATCACTTCAGGTGAGGGCTAAGGGACAAATTACCCTACCAGCCAATCGTACTGAAGATTTTGGCGAGGTAAGTTCACGCTCAGTCTTCTTTTTTTTATATCTGACTTCCTGGGGCCTGTGTCGTTATTGACACCGCCTTGTGGTAAATGTTCTATATTTCGTGGGGACTTCACTCATGGAAACTCAAACATTTCTTTCATTATTCTGCTTCCTTCATGTGCCAGTTTGCTGCATAATGGCCAATCCATCGAGGTTCATCACTGATGAGGAAATTTTGAATGAATTGGGGCCCCTGAGTCTACAAGGAGGAAAAATGTGTCTGGTTTTGTGATTTTATTGAAAGTTTTTATTATATTAAAAAAAAAATTATTTCAAGTTAAATAATATTTCAAGAATTATATTAGTTATAGAAGTGAGTCTGAGGGGAACTAATGTACCTGATTTTGATGTGTAAATCCAAGTTGTTAAATGGTTACAGATGTTCGCTTTATACATTCCTCATAGTTTCTCTGATCTTGTCAATTATCTAAGTCCTAATGATGAATGATTTCAAGGAACTGGTGTGATGCTAGCTTAAAAGCTATGTGCCTGAACTTAATTGTGTGATATATCTGGTAAATTGTAACAGATCTCTTATGCTCAGGTTTGCTTGAGAAATGTCTCAATATATTTCGTGATTGTTGTTTTTTTTTAACTGATTTTGGTGGTTTAGAGGACCAATAAAACTTTAAGTGATTCAGAGAAAGTGTCCCTACTCATATTTTCATTTAATACGTCTAAAAATTGCACTCAGGAAATAATCATGGAACTGTGTCGTATACGACACTGCCTTGCAATTCATGTCTAGAAAGCGAGCCTTGTGGGAGGAGGGTTAAAAATTATATTGTTGATAAGTTATTACTTAGTGCAATAAAAATTTTCAGAAGAAAAAAAATGTTCAAATTCATCTGTCTTTTGCGCTCCACACTGCACAATTAGTTCTGAACGATTCTACCAACTTCACAGGCTACTGGCTTCTTCATTCCTAGCTTGCCGAGCAGGTTCCTGAACTATAATTGCGGTCCAGAAGCTATCTGACTTGCATCCCAGTCCTTGGATGTGCGGGCTGAGCGAGCAGCGCGGGTGGAAAGCGAGATCCCCAGGAAATGACCTAGAGAAGAAGTCGGAGGGAGGAAGCAGGCCTGAAGAGGCGACCTTGAACGAACTTCTTCCTTCTTCTGTGAGCTTCACCGCCTGGAAGGCGGCTGTTTTGGTGTCGCAATTGTTACGAGGGGGCCGAGGGAGCATCGGCCGAGGGCTGGCCTCCGGAAAGTGAAAGTGACCCCATTACATAAGGAGACCGCCTACGAGGGCTCCACAGACCTGGAGACGCAGTTTTGACTGCGCTGCGTCTTCTAAGACATTAACGGGTACTCCTTAAGTGTATACAAGCACTTAGATTTTCTTGTACGACCGAGTGTGCTATGATGCAACCGGACATCCAAACAGGAACTCGGGCACTAATTGTACGAGTCTCTGTAAAGGCATAACGATAACAACACAACTTGAAGTGAAAATTTGCTTCCAAGAACACAAGAGCTGCCAGCCAAGGACTGTCAGGCTCCTTGTACAATTTGATACGTCATAAGGGGGTTCATGAGTCGGTTCTAATTTAACACTTTTTCATGTACCTACCTGTTTCTCTGGATATATTCATGATATCTTCATACTTTTTTTTAAAATTCTTTATCTACTCTTCATATAACCGCTGAGCAAGTTTCAACTCTATTGAGTTAATATTATTTTACCTAGAGACAATATAGCAAAACAATTGTTTCATTTTTTCATGCTAATGATTTTTTAATTCTAGCCATGTTTCTGTTGGGAGTTTTCCGTCCAAACTTGTTCAATGACTGTAATAAACCCCTTTCGACAATATAAAAAAAAAAATTCAAGTTGCCAGCTCTATTGGCTGCCGAGAAACAGGAACCTACGTGACGAAAAACAAGGGTTTTCCAGTTTGGAGAAAAACCGCGATTTGTGAAAGGTTACCGTTTTTCGAGGTATTTGATCGACAGTTCGTAATCATTTCATATTGAAGAAATTGAAAATGAGGTCTGATTATTCCTTATCTATGATTCTCATCAGTCAGTGTTTGCACCGGTTAGGTAAGGTTACTACCTTACCTAATACGTAGTAGTACCTATCACGTAGTACTGATAAGAATAATGGTTGTACACTATTGGCTCACTTGATTTCTTCATTAGTCTAGTGCTATGCTATTTTTGTACTACTTGGTGGCATGGGAACCAGTGCTGGAACCATGGAGTAAGACATAGTAGGTATCAATGAGAACTTATAAACAGCGAAAGAACGGTAGGTAGTTACAGAAATATAGAAACTATGAACCTGGAGCGGGAAACAGCTATCCCTCCGAAACAGCGTTTGGCTCCTCAATCTTCGAAAACTCATATCTCTGCTTTCCACTGCTCAAATTTAATGGTTTTATATACCAAAATGTCAGGAAAACCCTGCAGAATTTTATAAAAATAAAAACGAAAAAGTCGAAAAATTTTCGATTTTGACTCATGAACCCCCTTAAAGCAAACAGAGATGCCAGTAAGTGGAAAGATGTGTATGATGTCTACATTTATATCGGGGATCCAACAGCAATACCACGTATCGTGATTTTGACCGAGACGAGTTGCGTTAACCCTATTTGGATCAAGGTGTCACTAGTGTCACCGAAAACATCATAGGAATTTATTATACAGCCGCCTAAATGTGTCACCAGATTAACTAGATTTGAATTGCAATTTAAAAATTAATGGACAGAGTAGAATTTTTGAACCGTTTTTTGTAAGTTATTAGAAATCAAAAAATTATGGTATGACAAAATTTTGAAATTTTTTTCATTGATTTCCTTGGATATTGGTTTATTATTTTCAATAATGAACCTTTGGAATCGACCAAGAAATTTTTTTTTTAACACCCCCTTAAAATTTGATGGTTTACGTTTCAACGTACGTAGAATCCAAAAATCGAATAAAAATTTGGCCGTCCGTCCGCCGTACGCGGCACTTTTGCCACTTAGCATTGACCGATTTTAATGAAATTTGGTATGTAGGCCTAGTTGTGCCCCGAAGATTTTGGTTGATGTAGGTCACTTCTAAGGGCTCAAAAATGAATTTTGAAATTTTGAAAACGCCCTAACTCAAAAAATGTTGATATAAAGGTATTGTTTTTCCTTCAATATCGGATTCTATAGAATTTTTAGAATTTTTTGAGACCACGCGGAGCTCTGTAGAACAAACCGTTCGCTCCCTACGAGAATTTAAGGGTTGGAGTACGATAAATCAGAAACACGAGTGTGAATCGCAAAAGGGGCCTAATCTCCGTTCAAATTTTAGTTGACCGAAATGCGATCGATGTTTTTCTTTATGTTGGATGGTTGGTGGCTTTGCAGACGAGTGATCTATATAGAAAAATAATAAACCATTGTGTAATAATTTGCAGCGTTTTTGTAAGTAACTAGAAGTCAAAATATCATGTTATGACAAAATTTTGAAATTTTTTTCATCTATTGCCTTTGTTATTTTTGTCATAACTCTATTTTGAGACTTACAATAGCCCTCAAAAAATTATGCTGTTCATTAAATTTAAAATTGTAATTTAATTGTGAATACTCCGGTGTCACTTAAAGACAGACTTGGAGTTCCTGAGATGTTTTCGGTGACACTAGTGATACCATGGTCTAATTAGGGTTAAGCGTCCGTTATACTGAAGCACATTCTTACGGCGGATCAGGTGTAAAAACATTTGTTGGGACTATTAATATTTTAAAACTTTAATGTAAAATCGTCCCAACTAATATTTTTACCTGATCTGCCGCAAGAATATTAGTCCGTGTATCGTACGGAATACGCAACTCATTTCCGTCAAAATTCACGATACGAGGAGTCGTTGTTATACCCTCGATGTTGATTGATCACAAAATACGTTGAAAATTGTCATCTTTTTGGAAGAAATATGTTAGGCGGAAATCGATAAGGGACCTCTTGTCGGCGTTCGTCAAAATGGAGTTATTGCTATTTTCTCAATATGTGTAGATTTATGAAGAATTTAAGACCAAAAGCATCCTTGTAGCTCAAAAAATGACGAAGCTGCAGTATTTCAGTGTTTTATAACAGAAAAAATGGATTTTGAAAAAAACGACCATAAACTTCAAAATGCTACTTTCTTGTTATTTCTCAGAGTTCGATATTTTCTTATTTAGGTAACTTTCAATTCGATTCGATCTTTCAGGCCTACACACTTGGGTTCTAGAGGGTCCAAGGATCAATAATCGATAGAAAGTGAAAAATCGATACTTTCGACCTTCTTCCAGTTTTTAGCCTTCTCCTCGAAATCAGCTTTGGCGACAAGAGGTCCCTTTTCGCTTTCCGCCTCATATATCATTTTTGAAATTTCATGATCCAAAATATGCATGCAGTGCGAGATACATGTAAAGAAATCGCTTTCGACTCGTCTTCCAGATTTTCGAGCACAGAGCGAATTTCGTCGAGTTGTGCCTCGTAGTAATCCAACCACCAACCATTTAGACGTAACAGGCTCGGGTGGAAGAGGAATCGCTGGAAGGGCTCCCTTGAAAATCGCAACCCACGAAAGAACATTAAGAAAAATCTTCTTGAGAGACGATATAACTTGATTTTCGTCGCATATTCGACTCGGGTGACCTCTACTACTCGACGTAGCCCTTGGGGCCATGCAAGTAAGGTGGAGCATCGTAGTGTTAGATGTCTCTCCTGCCTTCAGCATGTATGCCGCGGTCACAAGGAGTGTTCAAGCCTGTGTATTGTGTTCGGAGCTCCTTGCCAAAGAATATTCAAACCTTCCTGGACGCACTGAAAGATTTTACTCGTATATACTTTGAGATGGCTTTGTTAGGTAGGAAAATAGGTAGGTGACAGAAGAATATCCAAATGTTGTCATTTTCCTCAAAACAGCCAGAATATGTCAGAACGAATTCAGTTTCGCGTCAATCACTCAAAGATTTGGAGTAGCAATATGATCATGAGCCTTTTATATTGTGATCTTGACCTATAGTGAAGAGTAACATATATCTGCAGAAGCGAGCATCCGCAAGGCCAGGCAGGCCTGGAAAAAGTCCAAGAAGTCGATGACGCTTACGCCAGTAAGTTCCAGAGACAAGACTCCAAACCAGAAGCCGGAATGGACAACGCCATTGCAAGCAGAGTTCAAGCTTGGAGAGGCTCAAGGCTCTAGAACACGGCGAGACTTCTTAAGGGGGTTCGGTAGTCGGAAATTTTCAAAAATTTCATTTTTCAGATTAAAAAAAAATATTATTCTACACATTATCCCCGACATTTTGGTATATAAAACTTTCATGTTTGAGTCAGGAAATGTCCTGCAATCGTTGCCTGAAGTTGAGTATCTCCGAACCGCTTTTCGGTACCAGCGGAGTTACTCTGCTATTGCTTGTTCAACATTTGCACAAGCCATTTTTTCCACTTTTTTATGCTTATGGAAGTTGCTGTGAAGCACATTATTCATGTAGCAATAAAAAAAATTCTAAACCCTAAAATTACGAGGTTTCATAAAGGTTCATGGAAAAGAGAAACAAGTTGGCACGTATCGTGACGTAATCGTCGTAGTAGGTACCTTTTCAGTTTATTGAGTTTTTCTCAAAACTATGTTTTTCAATGCGTTTGACCTTTTATCTCTGGAACTACGCATGATATCGAGATGATTCTTTTTTTGTGTTATGAAAGAATGATAGTTCTACACATTAGCATATGCTTTTTGTACTTAAACAAAATACTTGGAAGCCGAGAAAATTTTTTTTTGTTTGACTCATAAAACGGGTTATCTAAAATAGCTGTACAAAAAAAAGTTTAAAGATATTTTTGGAAAGCAATATGCTTATTTGTTGTCCTTGAATAGCTGAACAACATGAAAAAAAATCATGCAGATCGAACTTACCGTTGTCTAGATAATGGGTCACGAAAAAGGTTATTTTTACCCTATGACTACCGAACTCCCTTAAGACTATATTGTCGTTCATTCAGACCCACATGATTGTTGTAGTCTTGCGGAATTGTTGTCTCACGACAAGAAAATACCCACGGGTACGAATAGAGTTGTACTTGGATGTGTTTACGAGTACATTGCCCTACTCCTTAGCCTTTACTATACCTTCCATACTCTAGTATTGCATACTGCTTTCTCTTTTGGTAGTCGTTGAAGTTATTCACTACCCATGAGAGTTTTTTACTACCAACAATGAGTTCTAATGAAATCTTCTATAAAGTTGATGAATTTCGGAAGATTAATATTGATTTGTACTTCACACTGTACTGAATGGTTTGATTTGTACCGAAGGGGATACAGTGAACGGATATGATATCATCTGCATTCTTCTTGGGCCCCAAATTGAGCGAAATGAAGCTATCATATCGTGAGAATGGTCAAGAGACAGTATTGAGGCTAAATCGCATCAACCCTGAAACATTGTGTACTGTTAGAC
This sequence comes from Apolygus lucorum, assembly GCA_009739505.2. NCBI lineage: Eukaryota > Metazoa > Arthropoda > Insecta > Hemiptera > Miridae > Apolygus > Apolygus lucorum. The sequence continues at coordinate 14,466,341 of CM019169.2, read as the reverse complement.
TAGTAATTGACCACAATTAGATAGACATGGAACCAAAGCCGGAAAAAAGCCGTAAAAAGGAAGTGGAAATTTTGATTTTGGAGGAGACTAATTTGTTACCTGCTTCACAAACACAAAGATTTCCTATCTGCGGATCGAAATTGATTTTGAATTGTATGGTTCAAATTGAGAGCAAGGGAAATGAAAAATGTATATTCACTGCAAGTACACCTATGAGTTGATATAAAATTGAAATCATAAACGGGATCACCTCAAATTCTGTAATTAATGATTGATACACAATTTAAGAACTTCAACATAATCGAACTCTTGAGAAGAACGAACACACCATTTTTCGTTTGTTGGGACCTCTTCTTTGTAAGGTTTAAATCGATACGGGAGATACTATTCGAGAAAGAAGAGTAGGCAAACAGATGTCGAGAAGAGCATTGCACCATTTCCGACTGTCGCAAAACAAAGGGATTTGTGACGGTCGGCTGGTGAATCCTGACATCCTTAACAACCTCAATTCAATTGTACTCTGATCACCTTCATCCTCTACTCAATGAAAAATTTCACCAGACCTAGCAGGGAGGCCCAGATTGTGTAAAAGAAACGCCTTTGGGTTGCAAATGGGGTTTTGGCACGTTGCAAAATGAAGAGGGATGATTGAAACAAGTTGTGATTCATGATGGTATTTAAGATGTGACGAATCTGAGGGGGGAATTCTTGAGCAAGTGAGGCGAGGCCTTGAGTGGAGAAACTATTTAGAGAAACAGCCGGTCATAATATCATCCGTCCACATTTCTAGGCGCACCTGTAGTTGTAATAGTGAGAGAAAAGGTTTCTTACCTCGGAAACATCAGCAGTCTTCACGACGGACATCGTGCCGTTTCCGTCAGTTACGACGACCTCATCAGGTCCCAAAGCCTGAAGGAATTATAAAAAATGTCAAAAACAAGCAAAACGACAATAATTCAAATGAAACATTACAGTCCAATTAGTTTTCAATATGACACTGATCTTTTAAAAAAGTAATCGCGAGTTGCAGACTTCGATTCCTCTAATCAAGAGATAAGGAGAAGAAGATCACTGAGGTATACCTACATAATGTAGTTACAAATTCCAACAAAATGTACGTACGTATTCCTACATAATGTAGGTACGAATTCCAACAAAATGTAGGTACGTATTCCTACATGATGTAAATACGTATTCCTACATAATGTAGGTACGAATTCCAAAAAAAGGTAGGTACGTATTCCTACATGATGTACATACGTATTCCTACATAATGTAGATACATTCACGAAAAAGGAATTGGCCTTAGTTTATCTGAAAAGATATTGAATATCTTAACTAGCAAATTTTGCTAGTTGGCAAAATGAGAAAATGTATTGTTTTTCATGAGTAAGGAATCGACTCATCTGAATTAGTACCTACCTACTACTTATTTGCCAGATGACGAAAAAAGGTGTCCGTTTTCACGAACAATCATTAGGAAGGTTACAGTTTCATGAGTAAGGAATTGGCCTTAGTTCATCTGGGTTGCTATCGAAGTACCCCGCGCCGATGTACCCCCCCGGGCATAGAGTCCCCCGTCATTGTAGCCCGCTGAATGAAAACATCCCGCGGGGTACAATGACGGGGGGCACTATGCCCGGGGGGTACATCGGCGCGGGGTACATCGACGCACACCCGTTCATCTGAACGGATATTTTTTGATAGTGGGCGAAATGAGGAAGGTAAATAGTAGTTTCCATGATTAAGGAATTGACTCATCTGAATTGGTATTTGCCAGTGGACAAAATAAGGGATTCAACAGTTTCATGAGTAAGAAATTGGCCTTAGTTCATCTGAACGGATAGGTATTTTTTGATAGTGGGCGAAATGAGGAAGGTAAGTTGTAGTTTCCATGATTAAGGAATTGACTCACCTGATTTGGTATTTGCCAGTGGACAAAATAAGGGATTTGGCAGTTTCATGAGTAAGGAATTGGCCTTAGTTCATTTGAACGGATATTTTTTGATAGTGGGCGAAATGAGGAAGGTAAGTAGTAGTTTCCATGGTTAAGGAATTGGCTCATCTGAATTGGTATTTGCCAGTGGACAAAATAAGGGATTTAGCAGTTTCATGATAAGGAATCGGCCTTAGTTCATTTGAACGGATGTTTTTTGATAGTGGGCGAAATGAGGAAGGTAAGTAGTAGTTTCCATGATTAAGGAATTGACTCATCTGAATTGGGATTTGCCAGTGGACAAAATAAGGGATTTAGCAGTTTCATGAGTAAGGAATTGGCCTAAGTTCATCTGAAAAGGTATTTTTTTATAGTGGGCGAAATAAGGAAGGTAAGTTGTAGTTTCCATGATTAAGGAATTGACTTATCTGAATTGGTATTTATTTGCCAGTGGACAAAATAAGGGATTTAGCAGTTTCATGAGTAAGGAATTGGCCTTAGTTCATCTGAATAGATATTATTAATTCGTTAGTGGGCGAAATGAGGAAAGTAATAGTTTCTATGATTAAGAAATTGATTCATCTGAATAGGTGCCAGTGAAAATAAGAAAGGTAATAGTTTTTCACGAATAAGGAAGGTAACAGTTTCGTGAGTAAAGAATTGACTTCTGCCCTTCTGAAGTAAAGAAGGTAACAGTTTTCTCCATTAATTACGGGGATGAATTACATCTTCAGTAAGTACCTACCGACTTGATACCATTCGTACAGTAATAATATCGCATGATGAACGTTTTCCGTTTATTAATTCCAATAATGAACGTCTAGAATCACCTAGAAAGTCTAGGTAGGTACCTACCTACCTTATTTTTCCTATCAATTTTTTTTTCCACCAAGGAAACTAAAAATTTTTAGTCAGGTATGGTATTTTAGTCATTTTACACGAAATACGTACGTCATTAAGGCTTAATCATGCATTGTTGGAACTCAGCTCACTGTGAAAAAATACCTTTGACTTTTAAATATAGGTTCAAGCAAGATGTATTACCTACCGAAGTATTTTGTATTAACGCCCTACTCACTTGATGAGGTGTTCAGAAATCCGTTTCCGTGATTGTGTGTGATGTCACTTTTTAACGTTTTTTAAGATTTGGTTAATTGTTACGGACTTTTTTTTTATATCTTTGTTGCTGTACCTAATTATTTATGAGTTTGTTTTGTTGACTTATTGTGCCTAATGACTAGAATATTGTTTGACGAGTGTTATATACCTACTTTACTTTGTATGCTCAACACAAATAAATTGAAATATTGATCTGCCTCCGTGTATTTTCCTCTAGATGTCAGAATCCGAACGTTTCCAATGGGGGGTGCGCCTTGATTTTTTTGTTAGATTTTTAATCGAAAGTAGACTACATCCTGAGAATTTTGGCACCAACCGCAACCTTCTAGCGTGAGTAGATCTGTTTCTATGATTTTCAAAGTTTCGACCGTTTATGACGTCACGCGCCCCTCTCGCCTGGGCGGGACCCCCCAGCCCACCGTGACGTCATAAACGGTCAAAACTTTAAAAATTCATAGGAAAAGATTTACAGACGCTAGAAGGTCGCGGATGAAATCTACCTTAGATTAAAAATAACAATAAAAAGTTTTTGCTACCCAAGCGCACACCCTATTATTCACTCAAGATCAGTAAAATAGCGACTATCGCAAAAAACAACAACATTTTGTTTTTTGTATTACTTATGGGGTGTTTTGTTGAAATAGTTACACATCTAGGTGCAAAGAAGAAGTTTGCAGAAGTTGTTTGAAGAAGTTTTTTTTCTGTTTTCTTTAAGAAGAAGTTTTGCGGAGTCCCGAAAAAATGTGACGTTGAGAAACCAGCATAAACGGTACAGATCGACTGTATCTACTTGAAACTTCACCTTGTGGCTTGTTTTATTGTGATTGCGCCTAAACTGATTGATGGAAAACTCACTTGGATATCGGTGGGGTTGGCTCTGGGGTCGATGAGCGGTTCTCTTCTGTCTTCTTTCCTGGCGACCTCGTGGGGAGGACACTGCTCGTAGGGGACGCAGATGCAGTCGTCACCTCGACCGGTGAACGGAGGGAAGCTTTCGTAGCTGTTCTGAGAAGCGGCGTAGTCTGCAACGAAATGATTACTACAATTTATACAAATTCGACAATTTTAGTTCACGGTACCACAATTTGATGGAATTCTCAGTTTTTCAAGTTAAGTGATCGAAAACCGAGCGCGTTTCTTCGAAAACGATGGGGATTTCGATTTAAAAAAATAATTGTAAACTTTATTTGTACAATGTACATTTTTGTTTTGCTCACATGCAATATTAGTAGACAAAGTCTAATTTACTTGGAACGTGGCGAGAGGTAAGTGTCCATCGATTAACATTCTTAAAAATTTCAAAAATAATAAATATGTAATAAATTAGATGTAGTTTTAACAAATATAACTGAGTAACATTAGGGTATTAAATTTATCACTGATCATGGAATATTGCATAGACATGGAATATTGCATAGATCAAGTATTAACTCATTGCCGGCCACATTTTTTTGAATTTGAAATAGTGGAAAATCTTTGTAAAAGAATTTTTTCTCGTTCATGCAGTTCCTAAACTTTTCAAAAAAAAAATGTCCTTCAACATTCGGGAGCTCTAAGAGATTTAGGAAATTTTTTTGAAAGAGACTTTTTGGCCGAAAGCGTGATTATGGTGGCTCGAATTCGGTCTGGGCCATGAATCGAAACAGATTCCGGTCCATAAATAGATTTTTACATTTTACCTAGATTTTTTTCAGATTTTTAAAAATGAAATGTTTAAATCATATCGATTTGGAAAACTGAGACCTTTCAAATCCTATAAAATGTGGAAATCATAAAATTTGGAGCATTTTTGCTCTCGATTGGTGAGCAAATGATGCAGGAGAGTCTAGCCCCCAGACAGTATTGTCGGGTTTCAGCGCTACCTACCGCCACTTCAACTAACTACCACTTCTGATATCTTATCAGGTGATCACGCTCGCGACCGCATTACCGTCGCTCCTCTAACTTGCAGTTATCCCAAGATTACAATGTAGCAAAGAAGAACAACACAACAATTGAAAACAACAAAAAAATGCAATATCAACTTCCTTTTCCTCGCAATTTAAAAAGGCAGGGAAGTAAAGCCGCCAAACCTAGAAATTAGAGAGTGGTAAAACCGAGGTGGTAAAATCGAGGTAGGCCTACTTTTCAGAAATGCCGCTTGACCACGCTCACATCGAGCTGAAAAAGGATAATAGTTCGCTGATGTGGCGGTAGGTAGCGCTGAAACCCGACAATAGTTTCTGAGGTCCAGACTCTCATAAATGATGCCTTATTTCGGCAGGCATTTTGTAAAATAATTCGCCCTCCTCGTCCCACTACTCTGTTAATTATACCCTCGGCTTGAAATGGGTTAATCAGATCAATGGTTCTTTTCCTCTTTAACCTTCTTTGGTCTCGAACTGGTGGTGGATTGTCCGATAGATGTTGGATTTCCACGTTATGATGGGACTGGAAAGACTCGAAGTGGCGACTCCCCGTTTCCCTGAGAGCCTCAGTTACCGTTGGAATGTCAAGATCAGAGTGTAGGGTGGAGTTTCGAACATACCACGGAGCTTTAGTGATTATTCTGAGGATTCGACTTTGAAAAGTTTGCACTTTTTTAATTTGGGTATCTGAGGCTGATCCCCAGATCTGACATCCGTATTGCCAAATGGGCCTAATAAGAGAGAGGTACAGCAGTCTCTTTGTTTTAGAGCAATATACAGGGTAAGCCTGGTAAGCCTAACTGGTGTGCCTTACGGTACCATTCAATTCTACAACTAATTTGCAACAAAAAATGTCTCGTAGCAATTTTTTTTAAACCCTTCGTTTTCGAGTTATTTCAACTTTAAACTTTTTTTTTTCGTGATTTTGACCTTATGTCATTAAATTGGTCATAACACCGTTAATTAGCTGTGTAAATTACAATTTAAGGATACCGTTGGAAAGAACATTAAATTTCCTATCGGATAAATGCCTTAACTTTTTTTAAATCAAGGTTTGAGACACGAAAACGTCCTCTAAAAAGAGAATTTTATGTGATTTTGGAAACCTCGCATTCTTTCAATCTCAAATTGAACTACGAGAACCCATACGTTTTCAAGATGCAAGAACAGTGAAAACTGCGCCAAAATCTCAGCTTTCCAATGGTATGATCAAAACATATTCTACAACCGTATTTAGGGGAGAAATTCGGGTTTGAACGCGGAAAAACGTGCATTTTTTCAACAAAATCGGCGCTCCGCCTAGTCGATCTGAGGGGTCGGACGATAGCAGTGGGTGGGTCGGCGCCGCAGTAGACCGCGAGGCCTCCGGAAACAGGAGGCCAGAGCGCTGATTTCGTTGAAAAAATGCACGTTTTTCCGCGTTCAAACACTAAGTTCTCCTCTAAATTCGGTTGTAGGATATGTTTTGATTATACCGTTGGAAAGCTGAAATTCTGGCGCAGTTTTCACTGTTCTTGCATCTTGAAAAGATATTGGTTCTTGTAGTTCAATTTGCGATTGAAAAAATGCGAGGTTTCGAAAATTACGTAAAATTCTCTTTTTAGAGGACGTTTTCATGTCTCAAACCTTGACTAAAAAAAAGTTAAGGCATTTATCCAATAGGAAATTTAATGTTCTTTCCAACGGTATCCTCAAATTGTAATTTACACAGCAAATTAAAGGTGTTACGACCGATTTAATGACATAAGGTCAAAATCACGAAAAAAAGTTTAAAGTTAAAATAACTCGAAAACGAAGGGTTTAAAAAAAATCGCTAGGGAACATTTTTGTCGCAAATTAGTTGTAGAATCGACTGGTACCGTATGGCAGACCAGTTAGGCTTACACCCTGTATATGGTTAGAGCAATGCTGGCGAGTAGAGGGTTGAGAACGTGCATCCTGGTGCGAGCTTTCTTGATTGTTGCGTTCAGATGCTCTTGCCAGACGAGTTTCTTATCGAGTACCAGTCCCAAATATCTCACATGTTCAGCCTCAAGTACGTTTGTTCCGTTCATGACAATTTGGTGGTGGGTTGTATTCCGGCGGTATGTGAACTTCACAAGAGTTGATTTGGAGGGATTCACTTTAACACGCCAGTTACTGGACCATTCCTCTATTGAGTTTATATGCTCTTGCATCATTCTACATGAACTCTCACACGAATCACTTCTCGAAAGCACAGCTACATCGTCTGCAAACATGGCAGTGACGATATTTGGATTGCTCGATATTTCGATTTGCAAATGAAATTGGTCTGCGATGCAACCAAGCTCGAATATACGAGTAGGTCAATCGACTTACACCGTTCAAGGACACCTTCAACTACTTGTTTAACGAGTGTCGACTTAGCGGGGAGTCAGTCAATGAAATTGTGTTTGTGACGAGGAACAATGCGGCAATGTGACTCAACCGATGAGAAAATGAACCGTTAAAGGCCCCTCGAAGTGTCAAGGTGGCCCCAAGTAATCGATTTTATAATAATAACTCGCTTGACGGGGAAGTCAAGATCTTTATCCCCATTAGCTCGATCCGACAAGTCACTGGGTCGAGGCAGCTTCTGTCTCTCCACGACGAGTCTCGGTTACCCAGATTGGGAGACTAGAGTGCCTCCCCGGGTCAGTTAAGCTTTGAATAACTAATAAATTTACCACGTGATAAATTGAAATTTTTTGTTGGTGTATCATTTTCAATAATGAATCTTTGGAATCGAGCCTCGACATTTTTTTAACCCCCCTCAAAATTTGATGTTTAAGGTGTATTCTGCCGTGCTAAGCCAGAAAGTCGTAACGTGAAAATTTGACCTAATTGAGTTATTGGTATTCGGGGGTTTTGGGGGTCGATTTCTATCGATTTTCGGAGTTTTAGAGTCGTATCTCTATTAGAAATGCCCAAACAAGCCTCCGGTCTTTCGCGTTAAGGCGTGTTAACTTGATTTTGCTAGGAAACTAGTCGTATCAGAGCGATTCAGAAGAAGAAAACTCGTATCTTGACACTGATACGGGAATCTGCCTATTTCGACGATACGACTTCTTGCATTAAATCGGCATGATACGACTTTTTGCCTCTGAAAACTCAACATTTAGTGGTGACTTTACGTTTATGCTCCAAGTGAATAAACGTTGATTTTTATTGATTCAGCAGTTTTTTCTTACACTCTGAACAGAGATATGAAATGCGATTGACTTTGAACCAAGTAGGATGACACAATAATCAATGTGAAATGGTTTCTTGAATTAAAATGTTAATTCAAATAAATTAATGTTTCAAGAATTCAAATGAACAGAATAGTCGTAACTTCGGGTTTACGAGAGCGTAATCTCGTATCATCGTTTTTTGACAATTAACACTCAAAAATGTTTAATTTTGACTCCAGAAATCGATTCGGCTACTGATTTCTTTTAAGAAAAACCTTTACTTGTGGTAAAAGGAGGAAAAATAATCCCGCGAAAGAATTATTTCGCCACGAAGCCTATTAGGTCGTTTCTCCGAAAGTTGGGTGAAGTCAAGATACGACTTTTTGGCTGAGCACGGCAGTATTGTTATTATTTATTCCATTTTAAGGACGTCCCACAGTAAAGCTTGGGCGTCCTTATGCGATTGATCTGTGGTAAAGTTGGACAACAATCAACAGGAAAAAAATAACCACACACCAATCCGTTTTTGACCATTCTGAATCCGAATCCGCTAAAAAACCATAGGTGTATGTCTGTGTGTGACAAAATCTTGTGTACTCTGCCCAGGCCTTAGTTTTCAGCCGATTTTCGTGGTTCTTTTTTTGTTCGCCGCGGAAAACTATCTAGTTGTGCACTGTGTCGCCGGAATTTCGAATTTCGCCTTTTAAGGAGGGGAAAGGGGGGTTAATGCTCATAAAACGTGCGTTTTTGGGCATAATCTGGTGTACTCTGCCCTGGCCTCAATTTCCAACCATTTTCGTGGTTCTTTTTTTATTCGACGCGGAAACCTATCTAGTTGTGCACTACGTCGCCGGAATGTCGAATTTTGCCTTTTAAGGAGGGGAAAGGGGGGTTAATGCTCAAAAAACGTGCGTTTTCGGGCATTATTTTGTCTACTCTGCCCAGGCCTCAATTTCCAACACCCAATTTATAAAAATTCCGACATTTTTGGAGCCACAATTTGATGAATTTTGCAAAGTTTTCTTAGTGAGGTGATCGAAAACCGAGTGCGTTTCTTCAAAACTGATGTGCATTTTGATGTGTCGTGATCAAAGTAAATCAGAAGATCTCACGTAAAGAATGCGCTGTTTGATTCGAAAGTTAGGTGTGTCTGCTACTCGTACAATTACACGAAAAAAAACGATAGTTAATTAAATAAAATGTACAAAATTGGTTGAAAAAATTATGAATTTACTCGAAAAAACTATAGAGTGATTGTGCTAATAACTCACTGAGGGAATTAGGGGCTTTGAGGTTGAGCTGTTTCTTGTAGAAGGGGTTTGAGGCGAAGGCGCCGGTGGCGTAAGAAGAGCCGGGGCTGTAGATGGAAGCAGCGCCGAGAGCGTTCGTTCCTTCGTAGAGCGAACCGAGACCGGGAGGTCCGTTCTGGTCTTTGTCGTGGTGGTAGTGATGGTGGACGACCGTCTGGACGTTTCCTGACGAAGGACCTGAAACACCACTCACTCCTGAAACAGGCGAAGTAGTTTGTCGTCTAGTTCATGTCAGAATCTTAGGAAACAAAGTGGAAAACTTAGCAGAACTCATCCAGTGGATAAGGTGAGGAACTGTGGATACCTGATCTACACAAAGGAGGCACTACCAGGAAGAAAGCTGAAGAGGCTAGGGTTCAGCAAGATGGCGGCAATAGATTGCTGAGGAGAAACCACCAGAGGATGGTAAATCATCGCAACCACAGTGCAACAATGACCCCGACAGGGTTGAACTTCCGTGTGTCCAGCCTTCAGATCATCAGACATCCTCGAGAGGGGACTGTTCTCAGCAGGAGCCCTCAACATTGACTCCTCTTACATCAAGCCTTACAGATCTATCTGACACAGGTTCCCATCAACTGAGGCCAGCGGATTCTCTTGGGACCTGGCCCTGGTTACCAGTTACTACCAACAGCTCTGCACTTCAGAGTACGCCACAACCAAAGCAGCCAGTCATCACCAAATCTGGAAGGCTGCTCAATCTACAGGCTATTTGCGTTGGAATGGGGTTGTTTGGGCTAGGACACTGAACTGTTATCACTGTTATCAGTATAATCATTTGGATTTTCATTATCTCCATTGGTTCGAGACAGTCATCAGAAATCCTCGAGAGGGGACTGTTCTCGGCAAAAGCCCTCGACATTGACTCCTCTTACATCAAGCCTTACGGATCTATCTGACACAAGTTCCCATCAACTGAGGCCAGCGGATTATCTAGGGACCTGACCCAGGTTACCAGTTACTACCAACAGCTCTGCACTTCAGAGTACGCCACAACCAAAGCAGCCAGTCATACCAAATCCTGCTTAACCTACAGGCTATTTGCGTTGGAATGGGGGTGTTTGGGCTAGGACACTGAACTGTTATCACTGTTATCAGAATTATCAACTGGATTTTCATTCTCTCCATTGGCTCGAGACAGTCATCAGACCACGCCGGAGTAGTAGAGGCTAGCGATCGAATTGACCAAATAATCGAGCATGGCAGGAAGATTGTTCTCCAGTGGATCCCAAGCCACTGTAAGCTCCACGGAAATGAGAGAGCCGACGCTCTGGCAAAGCGTGGCTCCTTGGAAGTTTAGCCGAGCTAAGCATTGTCAATCGCCTCGTCGAGAGAATTTGCTCCCCTCCTTTGGATATAAGTAGACTAGGCTGAGGGTAGGCAGTGGCAACAGCTTTTGATTGCGCTGATTTCCTCCGACTTGTCCTGAGACAAATTTGTAGCTCTCTTCGGAAAGGCGATGGGACACGATTTCCTCCGAAAACACCTTCACCGCAGTGGAGTTGTCTATTCCCCTGTACATCCCCTCTTCTATCTTGAAGAAATGGACGGTGGCCATCTACCAAGATTTGGTCCACCAGTAATTTTGTCACGATAGATCAAACTTATGGTCTAAGGGCTTGGCCCGTCCCATTTAATTTTTAAAAAATCTACCAAGATGCCCCCAACCGACGGATGTCAGAACATCTGATTCAATGAATGACCGCCAGAAATTTCCAAAATCATACTGGGCCGCCAGAAGGCTCAACTAACAGTCGAAAGCTCAGTGTTAACAAAATTCGGGTTTTCATATTGTACTATTGATAATCAAGCTGTGCTGTTCAATAAAGAAAAAAAAGAAAATTAAAATAAATAAAATTCATGTCAGGTGGTTTGGGAAGATTTTTTTTATCAGAATAACCTGTCTGTAGCTGTCTGGATAATAAATCAACACTATTCGTGCATTTTGGTGTTGAGAATATACTTCAGTCCCTTAATTACGTTTTCATAATTTACAACTATTTGGAGTCGAACTTTCTCTTGGTTTTTGGAAAAATGAAGCCCTTCCCACACGAAGAAGACAATTATTCTATTTGTAAGCCGATTCGGGCAGATCGAGGAAGTAAAAGCGAAAGTGGAGGCAGATAAGCTGCCTTCGAAGGAAGCTGTCTTTCATTTCACACTCACGAATATGCAAATGGCGGTTTCCTCGCTGGTTTCACTCACCAGCAAACGGTATCTTCGACTGACTGCCGGGTTATGGAAAATTCAAACTTTCCCAGTAGGTACTAGAAGTACTTAGAGCTTGAATTTCAAAGTAGTTTTCAAAATTAGATTCCAAAAAGTTCCTCTTAAAGATTTTTTTCAACTCCAAGAGTTGTCAATTTTATGATGTTTTTTTTTTCAATGTTCGACTCTAAAAAGTCCATATACAGTGAAAATATTTGAAAAAATACTATTTCCAACAAAATAAAATCCAAATTAACTCACAAAAGTTCATTTTTTTCAACATTTTTTGATCAATATTATTAAAATCAACATTTTTGACTGATTCAAAGGTGATGGTTTAAGGTCGATCCACACATTTCAGTTACGTGACGGCACAGTGGCCTTCCGTGTTCAGTGGCATCCGTGATGAATTTTTCACTGTCATCCACACACTACCGTACCTTTCCGTGCCAGTGTTCTTCCGTGATCAGAGGTGTCTGCGCGATTGGCCTTTTCAGTTTGGATGTGGCCTGGTGAATGTGCTCGTCGTACACAATGAATTTTGGTACCGAAGATCTTGCTATGATAGCATTGCTTTTGGACGAGGAGGAAGAGAAGAAAAGAAGACACTGGGTGCATCCCATATGGATGCCTCGCGAAACAGAAGGATGCTACATTAAATTCTTTTACTCGGTTTGCAACCAAGTTTGCGGAAACATTGTTTTTTTCATTCATTTTGGTTTATTATTTTCAATAATGAACCTTTGGAATCGACCAAGGAAAAAAAATTTTTAACACCCCCTCAAAATTTGATGTTTTACGTTTCAAGGTACGTAGAATACGAAAATCGAATAAAAAAATTTCCGTCCGTACGCCGTACGCGGCACTTTTCTTAGCAACACTGGACCGTTTTGGTTCAAATTTGGTATATGGGCTCCATTTGGGGTCTAGTTGTGCAGCGAAGCTTTTGGTTGATGTAGGTCACTTCTAAGGGGTGAAAATTAAGGGTTGAAATTGTCAAGAGTGCCCTAGTTCGAAAACTATCGAAATAAAGGTATCGTTTTTTCACCAATTTTAAATAGTATTGAATTTTAAAAAATTTTTGAGACGACCCGGAGCTCTGTAGGACAAACCGTTCGGTCCCTACGAGTACTTGAAGGTTTTCCTTCGATAAAACAGAATCATGAGTGTGAATCGCAAAAGAGGTCTAATCTCCATTCCATCTCCATTTCACGTCAGTGAAAAACTGAAAAATATCGGCGGCGACGTATCTTTGGTTTACATCACGGATGCCGGAAGGTCACTGTGAACGCCGGAGCCTCACTGCGTCGGACATGTCTGAACACGCGTCCGTCTTTCCCCCTTTGTTCACTTAGACTTTCATCTCCCGATATTTTTTTTTCACTGAAGGTCACTGTACAGTACTGCACGTCACGTCACGTAACTGAAATGTGTGGATCGACCTTTACTATGAAGGTTCATATCATTTTCAATTTTATGATTGTTTTTTGAACATTCTGCATTAAAACGTCCATAATACAGTGAAAATATTGGAAAAAAATATCATTTCCAACGAGGTAAGACCCAATTCAACTTTCACTCACCAGCAAACGGTATCTTCGAGTGACTGTCGGGTTATGGAAAATTCAAACTTTTTCAGTAGGTACTAGAAATACTTAGAGCTTGAATTTCAAAGTCGTTTTCAAAATCAGATTCTGATTTCTACCAAAAAGTTCCTCCAAGAGTTGTCAATTTTATGATGTTTTTTTTTTCAATATTTGTCTCTAAAAAGTCCACATACTTCAAATATTTGAATAAATACTATTTTCAACAAAATAAAAACCAAATTAACTCACAAAAGTTCATTTTTTCAACATTTTTTGATCAATATTATTAAAATCATAATTTTTGACTGATTCAAAGGTGATGGTTCACTATAAAGGTTCACATCAATCTCAATTTTATGATTGTTTTTTGAGCATTCTGCTTTAAAACGTCCATAATACAGTGAAAATATGGAAAAACATACCCAAATTAACTCGTAAAAGTTCATTATTATCGACAATTTTCGTGCAGTCGCATTAACCCTGATTGGATCAAAAAATATTTTCATCCGTTATTATTCACAAATTTTTTCATAATGTCATTTTTGGACTTCCAATAGCTCGCAAGAAACGTTTCAAAAATTCAGCTCTGCCCAATAAATTTAATTTTGGTTGCTCCGGTGACACCTGGGTACAGCTGCGGAATTTCAAGGCGTTTTCGGTGACACTAGTGACACCATGGTCCAATTAGGGTTAAAACCACTGTTTTCACTTTCATATTACGGAAAGAGTGTTTGAATTGAGAGAGAAAAATAAACCAGTTTGAAAACGCAAAAGAGGTGTTTTTAAGAGTTAATATTTCGCGCTGAATCGAATGGCGACTGTTTTAGATCATCTCGACTGATACAAAAGTGGTTGTTTTTCCAAGTGTTTTCAGTGACTGATTCAAAGGTTCACATTATTTTCAATTTTATGATTTTTTTTTCAATATTCTGCCACAAAACGTCCATAATTGAAAAAATGTTGAAAAAAATAGTGTTTCCAACGAGGTAAGACTCAAATCAACTAACAAAAGTTCATTATTTTCAACGTTTTTTGAAATGTGTAAAAAGTTGAAATGAAAGAAAAGTTTGAAACCAAATTTCAAATCGCAAAAAATGATTAATTTAGAAGAAATTTTGGTCACCTTTTCAAGTCAAATGGTGAATCTTCTGAATTTTGAATTGGCGAATATTTTGAATTGGAGAAATCTTCTGACTTTGTGAATCTTTGAATTGGCAAATCTTGTGAATTTTGGTCAGTTTGGTCATCTTTTAAAGTCAAATGGTGAATCTTTTGAATTTTGAATTGGAGAAATCTCTTGAATTGGTGAATCTTTTGAATTTGAGAAATCTTCTGACTTTATGAGTCTTTTAAATTGGCAAATCTTGTGAATTTTGGTCAGTTTGGTCACCTTTTTAATTCAAATGGTAAATCTTTTGAATTTTGAATTGGAGAAATCTTTTAACTTTATGAATCTTTTGAATGGGCAAATCTTGTGAATTTTAGTCAGTTTGGTCATCTTTTAAAGTCAAATGGTGAATCTTGTAAGCATTTTGACAACATTTAGGTAGGATCCTGGATAAACCTTTTTTCAAATGTCAATACAAGTGGACAATTATGTGTTTTTAGCGAATTTTCAAGGAAAATGAAGCAACTGCAATGGCTTCAAATTTTTTAGAATGGACTTTCGAAAAAATGTTTCACTGAAATTCGCTTTGGAACATTCTGAAACGATCCCTGAAGAGTGTTGAAAAGATTTCTTTGAAAATTCGCTCATTAATTCATGCTGCATGAAGAGATTTTTTTTCTTCTTATTTACGTAGTCAGATGGTTGTTTTACCAGTGTGGCCTTTCTCGGTGAGCAGAGATGCCTCGAAATCGGGTTCATGAACGGGCGTAGGCTTGTAGGGTCTGGGCCTGTATGGAACGGGCCTTGGAGGTCCGTAGGGTCCGAGGGAAGGCGGTCCGAGAGACGGCGGCCCGAGAGACGGCGGTCCGTAGGAGTGGTGTCCGGGCGGTGGGGGACCGTAAGACGGAACGTGGGAGCTCGGACTGTAACTGTGCGGTCCACGGACCGGAACGGCGGGGATGGGTCTGCCGACGGGCTTGAGGTGGACGGGCTGAGCGTAGATCAGGTCTTGCGGTTGCACATGGGGTCGCTTCTCCTCGATATCTTCTTCACTTCCACACTAATAACAAATAATTGCTAATAATAATATAGTAAATAATAGTAAAATCAAAATTGAAAAGCCTGCCAAGTGGGTGTGGCACATAGCTTCCTCGTATCCATAACCCGATTGTGATCCGATGATAACATGCATAGTAGTTAATCTCAAACCATCAATCTCTAAGTACCTTGCACTACCCTCAAGAACCTTGCACTACCCTCTAAGTACCTTGCACTACCGTCTAAGTACCTTGCTCTACCCTCTAAGTACCTTGCACTACCCTCTGACTACCTTGCTCTGTCCTCTAAGTACCTTGCACTACCCTCCAAGTACCTACCTTGCACTACCCTCTATGTACCTTGCACTACCCTCTTAGGGGAATATACATTGTTGGTCAAAGTAGAAGTTATCGATGTTACAACGGTTTCACGTTTACGCATGCGCACAAAATACTTTCAACTGGGCCATGATTTTCATAGGGGACCATCTCCACCCCAATCTGCACAATCCCTGAAAATTTCATCGGAATCGGGTGAGAATTGTAGAAGTTGTGGTTGTGGCAAGGATTTCATGACAGACAGACAAACACACTGAACCAAACTTGTTCAGGAAGGTCTGAAACTTAAATGCGAGTGGAAATTTTGATTTTGGAGAACATTTTCTTCTTTTCAGCCTTGAAAAGTGAAAACAAAACTTCCTTCTACCTAGTAGGTAGACTCAGAAGAAAATTAGAGAATTTAAGGGAGATGGAAATTTTAAATGTAGCGGCAATCTATATATGTGGGCAGCCATGTTGTGACGTATCCTGCTGCTTACCAAATTGACTTCATAGGGGGATCAGTGCCCCTTACGACAGTAGTGCTACCTCTGGAAGCGTAAATGAAACTGCAGCTTACATGGTCAACACAGGACTGCGCAAAATGAGAGAGGGAGAAAGGCTGATGCAAAAGTGACCAATAGAAGCAATTTAACTCACTCTTTTTCTTTACAATACGATTCTACCTACTAGTTTATCAAGCATTATTAGTCTTCATCTTCTCTTATTTAGTTAGTTTCATTATTTGAATAATATTATTTGAGTTTCGTGAGACACAAGCCCTTGTGATGTAGGCGCCCGCCTACAGCTCATCCTGTTGACGTTCTTTGGTACTATTAGCTGAGATACTTCATTCACACTTCGCCAGAGCACAGCAGAGTGAATTCCGTCAGTTTTCGCATTTTTTGCAGGAGGAACCCCGAGGTGTGACGTGTTCAGCCTTTCTCAATTTTCACGGTGTTTTTTGACAGAGGCTTCACTTGTTTAGGCATTTTCTTTTACTGTAATTTTTCCCCTTGGGTACTCCTGGTGTTAAACGTTATTCTAGGGCTCTAATTATAGGATTCGACTTGAAATTCCAGAATTAAAAATTGAGGCAAATTCCCCATTGTCTCCTATTCGAGGATACTTCCAGCCAAAAGTCTTAATTTCTCAACATATTGAGTAGTAGCCCCTGGTTCATGATAGGGATGAGTCTGATTTTATCACGATATTACCTCTGGAATCGATGTTTTTCCAGTTTTTTACCGAATCGATAGTTGACGTATCAATGTAGCCAACAATCGGGTTTGACTTGAATGAGGTTGAATAGTGTTGTACGAAACTTAAAAAATAGAACTTCTAAAAAGATACCTCAGGACATTAAGGGTTAGTTGAAAATGTTCAACTTTGATTGACTTATCGATATTTTTATTGCGGTTGTGAGACTGGGAGTGCAGAATTTCAGGGGACAAAATTCGTCAACTACTTCAAAAGTCATTGCGTTTTAAGGGGGTCTCAGTCGGTCCCCGTTCGTTCCTCGTCTCGGGTTAGTATTTCCTTAAATTACAGGGTATCAAACTTTGAAAGTTGTACCTAAACTTGAAATTTTCAAGGATTTTCGAAATTCTTTAGTGCAGCAGTCTAGGGAATTGAAAAACTAAAAGATTGCCGCTGGAATCATCAAAATCGAACAATAATTGGCAGAGAAAAATGGAAAAACCCGTTCATCTAGTTAAGTTTTCCCCATTTTTCTCAGGCAATTATTGTTTGATTTTGATGATTCCAACGGCAATCTTTTAGTTTTTCAATTCCCTAGACTGATGCACTATTGAATGTCAAAAACTCTTGAACATTTAAAATTTAGGTACAATTTTTAAAGTTTGAGCCCCTGTAATTTAGGGAAATACTAACCCGGAACGAGGAAAGTCTCCCCTCAAGCACTTTCTTAAGATTCAGGACCATTTATCCTTAAATAACTGTGTAAGGTACTCACTCCTCCAAGTCCAAGATCGCAAAGACGGTCCTTGATGAAATGTCTGGCTTCTGTGTCATTGCCGCCAGCAGGCGCCACTTCGGAAGAGGCGTTGTCGTCTTTTTTCAATTCGGTGACGACGCCTTCGGGCGCCGTCGTCACTGAGGCGTCGCCGTCGTTTTTCTTCCACGCCCACTCTTCATCACACCGGACGACAGTTCCAACTGCTACGAGGCAGAATAGCAGCAAGTGTCGACTCGCCGTCATCTGCAACAGAAGACATCAGTGTTTAGAATAGCGTTGGGGATTGATTATTACGTATTGATGAAAAAGGCTGCCAAGTGGGTGTAGCACATAGCTTCCTCGCATCAATTAACTGATTATGATCCGATGCATAACCAAAAAATAAAAAATAAAAGAAAAAAAAAATAATAATGAATATAAAAAAAACTCGCAGGGGGCGATTACTGCTTAAAGTCTTCGGCTAAAATTCAAGAAACATGGAACATGCTTTAGCCGTGTTTTGTTTGTTTGCTGTTTCCTTTTACTAGGAACTTGTTGTCAGTTGTTTTAATACAGCTCTTTGTGGACCTGCTTTTCAAATTGCTCGCAATTTCATTCACCTCTTGATGTCCGAAAGGTATTGTTATTATAAAGGAATCGAAAACGTCGAAGAACAGATCGCAACTAAAAGCCTAGGTTACAAGATCCTTTGTAAAAACGATGCTGGCCAACAACATAAATAAAAATCCGCTAAATCGAAGTAGGTTCTTACCATGCATAAACTGTAGGTGACAGGAAAATTAAAACATTTTTTATTGTTTATTCATTTAACTTCAACTGTAAACATAATTATACGTATTACTTCAAACCAGAAAGGAATTTTAGTGCTCTAGTTTTAGAATTTTTGAGTTTCGGCCAATAACTTCCGTTCCTTTCTTAGCTCTTTTCCTATGTGGAAGTCATTTCATTCACCTCTTGATGTCTCAAAGGTATTGTTATTATTAAGAAATCGAAAATATCTAAAACATCGAAGAACACATCACAACCAAAAAGCCCGCGTTCTTAACAAAATCTCGCATACTATGCGAAACCTATTAGGTTTCAAGATCCTTTGATTACAAGATCGTAATGATTACATTTGGTTTTTACCGCGAATGTTGTTTACAGTTCTTTTAAATCAAAGGTACCTCTCAGCTCCGTCCATATTTACAGCTGTTTGGGCAGTTTGAATTGAGGGCTTTTCAACGAGTGGCGAACGATTTTCGTAGGATGAAAACTAACGGCGATACTTTCGTTCCACGGTTTCGTCACGTTTTTGCCCAGTTAGGTGATGGCTAAAGCATGTTCCATGCTAAAAATAGTCTCAAAAAAGTTGATAATATGAAAAATCAATTACTAAGTTACTTGCACTACCATCATAGGAGACCATCTACAAGGCAACCCACACAATCGCTGAAAATGCAATCGAATTCTGTTGCAAATTAATGTAAATGTACAGAGGCTATTCTCGATCGGTGATGATTTTTTTTTTATCGAGGACCATGTATAGTTGTACACGCCAACCCGCACAATCACAAAAAATTTCATTAAAATCGGACAACTTCGTACAATTTTGCTCGTTAGAAGGATTTTATGATAGAAACAAGTAGAAGTGGCTGAAGAATTCACGCGAAAGACGAAAAAAATCACAATCATAGTTTTGTCTCATATCGAGTTTGGTAGATTAGAAGCCCTGAAGAAGGCATCAAATCAAGCCTGGATTGGCCTCCAGAGAGCAGTCGTTTAAATAATTCCATGGAGGGCGAAAAATAAACATTTCCGACGAGGACTGTGACCTCCTTTCCGTGTCACAGTGTCTAAGATGATTTAAAAAAATAATAGTACTCAATACCCAATAATTTGCTAAATTCCCTAATGGTTACGGAGTTTACACGTCAGTTTAAACCGAATAAACTAGGTATTCTAGTTTAACAACAAATTCCGGCCGCGTATTTATTTGTGATTGTTTTCGAAATGAATTTGGCATTGCGAATTATCTTTGACTCGTCTGACGATGACGACGACGTCCGAGTCGAATCCTGGATCGGATTCCACATTCCGAGGTGATGGACGATACTGAGTTTCCGCCTTTCCAAGTTCTCGACTAGATTGACACTCGCCTAGAGTTTCCGTCGGACAAATAAGTGAAAAACGTTAATTCAAAATGAATAATGTTTTTTCCAGTAATAGAATAATAGAACCTACATTCCTAGGTTGTCTACAACCATAGATACATTTCGACCAAAATATTATTTTAATTTAATTTGAGGCTGCAAAAATCACAAAAAATACGAAACAGCTAGTGCTCCCATGTGTCCATGCCTATCGCAATCAAACTTTCAGGAGTCTATCTACATAAAACTATTAATATACCAAAGATTAATCTAAATAGAAAAAACGCTTGCATACGAGTCTGCAACGCATTGGGACATTTTCATGTCTTTACCTATTGCTTTTTACCTCACTATAGGATTTTATAACCCTATTATTAATTATTAATATTAAGAGGTAGGTACCTAATTTCAATAAAATAGACGATTCCGGATTAATTATCTTCTACACTCACGATCATTAGTTTGTAAACAAAATATGAGAACAGTTATGCCCATAGCTCCGCTATTCGTATAGTCAATATGTTATGGAGAACATGAAAATGTTCGTTAAATCGAGAGCTTTCCAACGAGTGGTGAACGATTTTTGTGGGTTAAAAAGTGTAGAAAAGGAACAAACCTAACAACGGGGTCGTTGTAAGCGGAAATCATTATAAAGGCACTGTAACACAATTTCGTTACGCAATTTTGTGACAGTTTTTTGTGCTATGTGCCAGGGCAAAGACATGACAATGTCAATAAATGTCTATTGAGGTGGAATGTCTATGGAGGTTTCACTAGGATACATCAAGGAAGGTACTTGAATCTGGAGAAATACCGGAGTACTGCGCTATTGCGGCTCAAAGTGATGATGTGTAACAACTCAATAGGTAGGTGATGAAAATAATCAGCAAAATAAAACGAAGCAATTCATATGAACCGGAAAACTCGAAACGAACCACAAGAATCAGTAAAATAAAAACGCTGCAAATCATTGCTCAATGGTTTATTATTTTCTGTATAGATCACCCTTCTGTATAGATCACTGGTTCTCCATCAATAGCACCTACCACCATCTGTATTCTCCCTTGAACTTCCCTCTCAAATTTCAGCTTCCTGCGTTCAATAGGATTGAAAATGACTTCGGAGCTCACTCAGCTGATCAGTGATCTGAAGAGTGAAGAAGATCTCCTCGAATGCTGAAGACGTCTGGAAGAGCACTTCCATTCAATAGGATTGAAAATGGCTTCGGAGCTCACTCAGCTGATCAGTGATCTGAGGAGTGAAGAAGATCTCCTCGAATGCTGGAGACGCCTGAAAGAGCACTTCCATTCAATAGGATTGAAAATGGCTTCGGAGCTCACTCAGCTGATCAGTGATCTGAGGAGTGAAGAAGATCTCCTCGAATGCTGGAGACGCCTGAAAGAGCACTTCCATTCAATAGGATTGAAAATGGCTTTGGAGCTCACTCAGCTGATCAGTGATCTGAGGAGTGAAGAAGATTTCCTCGAATGCTGGAGACGCCTGGAAGAGCACTTCCATTCGATAGGATTGAAAATGGCTTTGGAGCTCACTCAGCTGATCAGTGATCTGAGGAGTGAAGAAGATCTCCTCGAATGCTGGAGACGCCTGGAAGAGCACTTCCATTCAATAGGATTGAAAATGGTTCCGGAGCTCACTCAGCTGATCAGTGATCAGAAGAGTGAAGAAGCCTTTGAGCAATGATTTGCAGCGTTTTTTACCCACCAACATTTTTTTTACCTACCAACTTTTTTTTACCTACCAGCTAGGTGCTACCTACCACACCATACTGGCTTCACACCTTCACAATCAAGTTTATTAGAAAGAACTAAACGCTTCACACTCGATTGGAAAAATAGAAAGCTTCATATGGAAATTTGATTACTGGTTACGCAGAGGCAAAACTGTATACAAATCGAAGAAATGAACAGCGATCGCATTTTAGTCCGATAAAATTTGAATGGAGATTAGACCTCTTTTGCGATTCACACTCATGATTCTGTTTTATCGAAGGAAAACCTTCAAATACTCGTAGGGACCGAACGGTTTGTCCTACAGAGCTCCGGGTGGTCTCAAAAATTTTAAAAAATTCAATACTATTTAAAATTGGTGAAAAAACGATTCCTTTATTTCGAGAGTTTTCGAGCTAGGGCACTCTTGAAAATTTCAACCCTTAATTTTCACCCCTTAGAAGTGACCTACATCAACCAAAAGCTTCGCGGCACAACTAGACCCCAAATGGAGCCCATATACCAAATTTGAACCAAATCGGTCCAGTGTTGCTAAGAAAAGTGCCGCGTACGGCGGACGGACGGAAATTTTTTTATTCGATTTTCGTACTCTACGTACCTTGAAACGTAAAACATCAAATTTTGAGGGGGGGTTAAAAAATTTTTTTTCTTGCTCGATTCCAAAGGCTTATTATTGAAAATAATAAACCAAAAACGAAGGAATTCGAAAAACTGACGCTGATGAGGGGTTGTTATTCAACGCTTTTATTGCCGAAATACGTCTTAAATGTCCAACTTTCATTCGTTCCGCTCGACATTTCCAGATTAGCAAAACTCGATCATCTTAAACGACGTTCAACGTCGATTATTCCTCCAGATCAACTATAAAGGCGATCAGTGAAACGCGATTTGAACAACTTTTTGAGAAAGTGGGCAGTAATAATAGCAATCAGTAATCGAATTTGCTCATGAAGGCACCCACAACCCCTTATTTATTCGAATTGAGTGTGAAGCAATATTTCTTCAAAATTAACTTGATTGTGAAGCGAAGATATGGTTGATAGATAGTGACTATGACAAAGCTATGTTCTTTGCAGACGAGTGATCTATTTTTAGTTTATTATAAAAAAAGCCTTTGTGTGATAATTTCCAGCGTTTTTATGTACTATCAAAATACATTTCCAATTTAATTTTAAATAATTTGTTTTATTTAGAGAAATTTTCGAAGGCACGAACTGGCCTGACGTTCCTTACAGAGGAACATAGCTAGTGCTCCTGGTAATTTTTTGTAATTTGTTGTTACTTCAATAAAAGCATTTGTTTTCTCTCTCTTTCGTCGCAATTTCCCACAATTTAGAGATTTTTTCAAAAAGAGATGTTACAATATTATTACTACTGTAGTAATAATACTGTACGTGGATGTTCAGTATTATTTAGTACTGTAGTAATAATAACAATGTGGATGTTCTCCTCTAGTGCAGGCTCCGAATAAACTTGGTCCTCTCATGATGGTTGGTTTTCTGATTTTGATTGGTTATCTGGTTCAATCTACCCCGAGTCTTCAAACAGACTCCACTGTAACAGTGGAACTGTAACCACAACGTTCTGTAATTGTTCTCGAAAGGTTCGTATGTCTCTCACTTTACAGATATGACCTTTTCGTGACGTCTTCGGGCCTTACTCAATCTCGGATAGGTCGTGTCATCGATCATGGTACCTACTAGATGCGGTAATTGAACTTTTTTTTCGTACCACAGCAATGAATAGGGTAAACTCACGTTGTTACCTTACGTGGTTACATCACTTGGATTTTCACGGGATGTTATCACGCCAAAGGGAAAGTTCCTTGTGTGGGATGAGCTAGCGGATTTCCTATATTCCAACCGATTTGGGTAAATGAGGATTCTTCTGCCTGAACTAGTAGTTTTGTTAATGACCGCTTTCGTGGTTGATATGAGAAAAGTCCCGAATGAACAATATTCGTGATCGCAAGATTATGAAGTCACTCTGACCCGAAACGATCCCATTTGCTCCCTTTCAGTTTTTGCATTAGCATAAGTGGACACACGGGCGCAATGACATAATCTACCTCTTACAGCATCTCCTTATGAGTCATGCTCAGATTTTAACCTCAATTTTTGAAGAAAAACTTCGTTTGCGTGCTGCAAATTATCACACAAAGGTTTATTATTATTCTATACAGGATATCACCCTTTCGGGCGCACCACCGGACAGGGTTCGATTCTACTATTAATTTGCAACAAAAAATGTCTCTTAGCATTTATTTTTTTAGAGGCTTCGTTTCCGAGTTATTTCACGTTTAAAATTGTTTTCGTGTTTTCGACCTTATCTCACTAAAACGGCTAAAACTCACCAAATTTTCATGGAAATTTAAATCTGATCACACCGTTGGAAAGAGCGTAAAATTTCCTATCTCCTTGATGAAAAAAAAAAAAAAACATTTTTTTTAAATTGGGAAAACGGGTGAAAATTGGATCTGAAACAAAAATTGTAAAATCTTGGAAATTTCAACTTTTTTCAAAATTGCATAGGTTCTGTAATCCGGCATGTTAATTTTTACTTGTAGGCCCAAAAGATGCGCGATAATCTCAGCTTTCCAACGGTATAGTTATTTGTATTTTGAAAATGGGGCTTATCACAGAAATGTGTGTTTGAACGCGGAAAAACGTTAATTATTGTAAACGGAATCAGCGCTCCTGCTACGGCGATCTGAGGGGTTGGACGATGGGAGGGGGTGGCAGAGTTGGGCAAAATCCTACTCATGAGTGTGATTAAGATTTGTAATGACAAAATTATGTTTTTCTATGGCTAAAAATATGGTTAAATTTGTATTCATTCGAAAGATTATGATTAAAATCATAATCAATGTATCAATGAGATTAAATTATTGATCACAGGAAATGTGTGATTAATCTATGATTAAACGCTGGTTCTTGTGATTTATCGTGATTTTTCCATGATTACTCACGGATTTCTGTGATTAATCGTTCATCTCGTGGAATTAATCACACATTTCCTGTGATTGAGAATTTAATCTCATTCATACATTGATTATGATTTTAATGAATAAAAATTTAATCATATTTTTAACATACTTTTGTCATTACAAATCTCAATCATACTCATCTTTGCCACCCCCTCCCATCGTCCAACCCCTCAGATCGTCTTAGCTGGAACACTGATTCCGTTGACAAAATTAACGTTTTTCCGCATTCAAACACACTTTTCTGTGATAAGCCCCATTAGGTCCAATTCACGTCCAATTTTCTGTCCCGGTTTTTCCGATTTAAAAAATGTTTTTTTTTCCCCCAACAAGGAGATACCAAATTTTATGCTCATTCCAACGGTGTAATTCATGAAAATTAGAAGATCTATAGCCGTTTTACTGAGATAAGATCGAAAACACGATCTTAAAATTTTAATAGTGATCACATTAAAATTAAAATTTTAATAGTTTCAAATTTTAAAATTTCAATTAAAATTTTAATAGTGACACGATCACAAAATTTTAATAACTCGAAAACGAAGAAAACTGCTTTACAAGAAAATTGCTAGGGGACTTTTTTTTTTGTTGAAAATTAGTAGTAGAATCGAACCCTGCCCGGTGGTGCGCCAGAAATGGTGAAAAACACACAGCTTTCCCATTGTCACTACCTACCAACCATAATATCAAATAGCTGGGGTGCCGCAAGGCAGCGTACTGGGCCCACTACTGTACCTGCTTTACACTTCTGACTTACCAGAAACTGAAGTAATACCCTCAATGATACTACAATTATGACGACTGGGGAAATGAATAGTGAATCAGTTACCAAGCTAAATTGTTCTATCTCCCGCAGTCATGAAGGACAGTGAGATGGAGAGTTAGAATGAAAGAGACAAAGTCAGTGCATGTTGATTCCACGGATAAAAGGTTCAACTATGTGCCAATGTGCCATCAGTTACCAAGCTAAATTGTTCTATCTCCCGCAGTCATGAAGGACAGTGAGATGGAGAGTTAGAATGAAAGAGACAAAGTCAGTGCATGTTGATTCCACGGATAAAAGGTTCAACTATGTGCCAGCCTTTCTAGATAACAAAGTGATACCACATGCCAGTGAAGCTGATGCGAAATAAGAGCTTTTGATTAAATTCAGGAAAATTTACTGGCTGATGGGCCGGCGGACAAAATTGTCAGTCCACAATAAGATCATACTGTACAAGCAAGTCCTAACGCCTGTCCGGACGGTGCGCAACTGTGGGGGGGGGGGGGGGGGCACAGCCCAGAGCAACCGAGACATAATTCAGCGCTTCCAGAATAATGTCCTACGAAGCTGCGTTGATGCATACAGATACTTTAGAAATTAAAGACTTCACTACGAGCTGCAGATTGACTCTGTCATTCGCAATCAAACCATCAACTTCTTAGGCTCCAAGATCATGTGAACGAGGATGTCATCCTGCTTCTCAACACAGATGATCTGCTCCCACACGATCTAATTCACTTCGTGTGAGCATCATGAAGCACAAATTTCAGGACAATAAGAACTAAAAGAAGTATCTTAGTTCTCTTAACCTACACCAACTATGTATCAAAAAAATTGTGGCTTATAAGTTGTTACTTTGTGCAATAAAACAAGTTAATTTTGAAGAAATAACCGCTTCACAGTCAATTCGAAGAAATATGGAGTTGTGGGTACCTTCATTAGGAAATTTGAATACTAGTTCGGGATCGAATTTTGGTCAGCGTTTTTTGAACGGAGATTAGGCCTCTTATGCGATTCACACTCGTGGTACTGATTTATCATAAGTCTAACCCTTAAGTTAGCTCTGGGTGAGACAGTCTGGCAGACTTTGTTCAAACAAGGCCGCGAGACAGTCTGACGAGTGGGTATGAACTATGTAACTAGTAGGTAACTACCTGAACATCCAAATTACGCGTTGAATGCGGGTTTGAAAGACGCGGAAACAAAGAAAACCGTCTGACCCCTTTGGACTCGGTTTCACCACCTTTGAAGGCGGGACGTCGTCGAGTTATCCACGCTTCTGGTTGACAAAACCTACTTCCTCCTCCCGATTCCTCTACAATCGTGGAAACGGTGGTTCCCGATGGTAAAAATAATGAATAAATAGAAATAATGATGTCCAGCTAACAGGCAGGGACGGATTAAATGTTGGTACTTGGTGGACTAGTGGTGTACCACTTCGTCCTTCATAGGTATTTTTGGGTCTGCCAGATGTCTTTGGGATTCAGAGGTGAAAATTGGTCACAAAAACTGTGCCTCAAAATGCTCAATACTACAATGGACTACAATCCTACAAAAAAACACCATGAGAGG
The DNA here is from genome assembly GCA_009739505.2 of Apolygus lucorum. Lineage (NCBI taxonomy): Eukaryota > Metazoa > Arthropoda > Insecta > Hemiptera > Miridae > Apolygus > Apolygus lucorum. The sequence goes on along the minus strand of CM019169.2, from coordinate 14,439,463 downwards.
TGCTTAAGGATCCCTAGTTGTGTTCTGGAAGACCCTGGAGCAAAAACGAGCCAACTCCAAAATTGTGTTCCTAGCTCGTATGTACTCACCCGATTTAGTGGTGACGCGAGAAAGTTACCTAACTATCTAGTAAGCAGGTAGTTTTGAAAGCTCCTGGCGTCATTTCTAAATCAAGCAAGTACATAAGACTTCGAAATGAGAGTTTCCTCAACAACGACAATTTTTGAGTTGTTGCTCCAGGGACTTGGTTGATGCTGGTGGGAGGTGCTGATCGCAAGGATTATGCTCGCCAAAGTAAAAATGCGCGTCACTGTTTAGGAATGCAGTATTTGATTTTGTTAAACAGCTATCATTTCGATGCAAGACTCCTCGTGCAAAGGAATATCCTCTAAAAATGTCAACTATCAAGGTTCAAACTGCTGACCATTTTTGGACACGTAAAATTTGCAAAACCATGAAGGATTGTTGACATGAGGAACATAAAAGTTGCAATAAACTGATATTCATAAATTGTATGCAACGTTTCAGGAATTTCAGCAACCCCGCCAAGCAGAAATCTTGAAAGGAAGTTTAAATTTCAACTTTTTTAATGGATTATGAAGCCTAGTTTTGGAACTTCTCGATGTGTGGATTTGGAATTTTCAAGACCATTTTATATTTAACCTGTCCACAGCCGTCTTTCGGTACCTGAATGAAAAACTAAACAAAATGAAACAATTTTGACTAGATAGATTCATTTTAAAACCTGATTAAATTCCACATTCGGACACTAAATTCCTCTTTTTGAAACATGAATCAGTGGGAACCAATATTTGGAACTGTACCATCTCGGTATTGGGAATATTCCAATGCCACACTGTTATACATAAAAGAATGAACATAAACGGGAGGAATCAAGTGGCAGCTAACAAAAAAGACTGCAAGCACGATATTGAGCTGTACAGATGTAAAAATGTGGTCATTGACAAGATCTTCAAATATGTTGAAAATTGAATCTAACACAAGATAGACATTGGAACAGAGAATCACTTCGATTCTCGATCTAACACTATGTTTCATTACACTTAGTTTGGTCAAAACAATGAGATAACTCCCGTTATTTATCAAGTAACTTCAAATTTGAGCATATCGGTGGAAAGAGCGTCAAATTTCCAGGTTTCTCTTCTTTTAGGAGTACAAATTTTTAGAAAATCAAGTCAAAAAGAACGCCTATTTTTGTTGAAGTTTTTTGATAATTTCAATGGGCGCATTAAAAAAAAAAATACCAGTCACAAATTGTCAGTTTCACAACGGTCTATATATTTTGTTATTTTAAAAATTCAAATTGGAAGAGAAAATCAAATTTTAATGCAAAATACGCGTTTAAAAAAAAACTTGTGTTTTTGAGGGTGTACCTACTCGTATTCACGATCACCTCGAAATGACTCGTCGAGTTCGGTGTTATTTCCTAAGTAATTTTTAACGCTAAATCGAACGGTGATACTCCAGAATAATTTCCTGAAGAAAACCTCCATTTTTCGCACACAAAACACACATTATTCGTAGATGCGGTAATGAACATAAGATAACACCTTTCTACTCAATAAAAACATTATTCTATTTCATGATAGATTTTGAAAATGGCCGGCATGAGCGAAGATCTCGTTGCATTGAGAGAGTATGCGCAAACGCTGAGTTCGGAGATTCTTTTTATAGATCATCTTCCGAGCTTTCTTTGAAAATCCACTTTCTATCAGTCAAAAGTAATCGGGAGTATCACAATTCGATTCAGCGTGAAAAATTGCTAAGGAAGTGATACCGAACTCGTAAAGTTATCTCGAGGTCGAGATTGAACCATTCGATTTTGTTGTAAAAAAACACGTTTTCTTGCATTCGACTTGATGTTCTCAAATTTGAATTTACTTGGTAAATAGCGTGAGTCGGCAGTTTCAAAAAGGTCGAAAACACGAAAAAAATCTCTAAATTAAAAAAAAACGGAGAAAAAATCAATTGCTGCGAGATTTTTTTTTTGGAAATACCATAACTTAAGTAGACACCCTGTATAAGTTCAGTAAACTAAACTGTAAACTGTTAATGAGGGCGGAAATAATAATTTTTTCTTAGACGGACCGACATTCACCGAAACTGAGAAGAAATTCTTGCTTCAGCAGAGCTAAAAAAGTTATATAAGTCATGAGGAAACCTCCATTAGGCTGTGGACGACTGAGGTAAGTCGTCAGTGCAGTGATTAACGCTGTTGATTGATGAGGCTTCACTAACCTTTTAGGAAGAAGAGAATCCAGTTCAAGGCCTCGAAAAACAGAAATTAGACCTCTGTGACACAAAGCACGTACAATTTGTTCGGCTACCACGTAACTGAAGCTTGTGACTGTAATATTAAGACTGACCGACGGAGACCTCATGGTCCAAAAACAATCAAGAAATCTTCGAATCACCGGTGAGGTAAGTGGGGATCAATTACACTCTCTTCAGCCTTGGAAATACTCGACGACGAACATCGTTCCATTCGGTGTTTTGTACGGGTCTTTCTTTCATCCAGAAACGACTCTCAGGAATTTAATTTGAACGTATCTATTGATTACTATCTTCCACACATCAACCCAGTAAGAATCTGCAGGAAATGACTGTCAACATTTATAAACAAGGCAAATGAGGTGGAGTATTTAGATGATTACATGAAATTATGAACTGAAATTATGAACTGAAATTGGAATTGATTTTCCAAACATTTCAAGATAAGTGTCTTTCTGACACCTCGATCGATAAAGTTATCTGATAAATAAAGGATTTTTTTTATCCAAAGAATCTGATAATTTTTGGTCAAGAGCAACGGAACGTACCTCAAGATAAGGATACTTTCAGTTCATCTTAAAGAAAACCTATTATTCTTAAATTATTTGAAAGACGAAGTGCACATTGTATGCTTCAAATTACTTCCTGTCTACACTGTTGGTAATCGACTTGCATCTCAATTTTCACCTTCAAAACATCAATTGACAAAAAAAATAGGGCGCACCGTACAAAAAACCCAACCGGGAAAATACACCCCACAAAAGGAACACAAAATCTGATTGAAAAACAACCATTTGTTCCCCAACTTCGGAAGTTTTTCTTCATTGTTAAAAAAAGTGTAGAAAACTATCGATCTTGTAAAGAGGGTGAAAAAAAGGGGGATGATTAGGCTGTAGACGAACAAGGAGAAGTTATGCAAGGAGAACGAATGAGTAGGAAGGAGTGATTTTGGTGTCGCACAAAAGGTCCGAGCATTATTGTGGGCATCATCTGTCTCTGAGCCAAAGAACGGGAAAGTCTTTTGTTCTTACTTTCACTGAAAAATTGATCGAAACTGACTAATGAACCGAAGGGTGGCAGGTGTAGGTATTTATAAGATTTATTGAATTATTTATAAGAACAATTCATGTCAAAACCTGCACATAAAATGTCATTTTATTGAAATTGAATGATAATAAATTGTAGACAGAAAAAATTCAGAAAAATCAGTAGACAAAATTTTGTTTTTGTTAAAAAAAGAAAAACATCAAAAACTATAGACAACACACACTATTACAGTTAAATTCGTTGGGGGACGTCAAAAAATCAGTCCCAAACTACCGCCCAAATTTGACTGTAATCGTAAAATTTCGGTTGGTTCTGAGGAGATCGTGTTTTGATGTTTGTTGGATGTTTGAGCTTTCGGATACCTAATATTGATCAGAGAACGATGGAATTCAGAGGAGACCGATCCAGGGCTCCAATCCGCCCAACTCTTGAAATTTTTGTCAAAACAGATGATAATTGTGGACAGAATTTGCATCCAGACAGATAGACAAACTCAAAACCTTGCCCAGGAAAAATAACGTACAAAAAATTCAGATTCAAAAATTCAAGAAATTTTTTTTTAAAAATCAGTAAATAGAGAAAATTTTGATTTTTCAACAAAAGAAAAACATCATAAACCATAGGCAGTTGAATTCGTCGGGGAAATGCTTGAGCTTTCGTTTTACCTTTTTGTTTTGTTTTGAGCTTTCGGAGACCTAATATTGATCAGAGAGCGATGGAAGAAGACCGATCCAAGGCTCCAATCCGCCCAACTCTTGAAAGTTTTTATAAAACTGAAAAAATTTTGGCGAGAATTTGCGTCCAGACAGATAGACAAACTCGAAACCTTACCCAGGAAAAATAACGTGCAACGAAAGGGAAATACGTTTTAGTTGTTAATTCACGATTTCATCAAAAGTGATCAATTAAATCGCCTTGGATGAACGCGATTTGGCTATTTCCTAAGTTTTCGATTGTAGTAGGAATAAAAACCATTCATCACGAGAGGTGGACGATCAGCTGTTAACTCTATAAGAGGGCTGATAAGGATTGGTTACATGGAGCTTCATAGGTTTTGCCCTATAATGATTTCAGTCAAAACTGGAGCATTAAAAGGGACGGCCACTGGTACGAAAAATACTACCCAACCAATCCATGAATCCATGATCATCTTCGGTGGTGCCCAGATTAACAGTCTCAACCTCCCCTCCCTTCCTCCCTACCTACAGAGACTTTAAAGACAATTTACCTAAAAAGACAATTTTCATTTTCCATTCTATTCGTGTAGGTACTCATGATGAAGTATTCTTTTTTTACTTTAAACAAATTTCCTTTATTGATTTATTAAGACACCATTGGAGGACTCGGTATTTTATTGTAAAACCATAGGATCACATGTAACCCGTAATGCACATAATGTAACTCGTCACACACTCCTGGCTTCAGTCCATAAATTCCCACAATTTAGCTCAAGGAGGCCAACAGTCACTATCAACCAATTCTGGGGTTTCACCCACTTCGGCTTCTCTGGTTGCTGCTCTGCCCATTAATAATAGCAAGTCCCATCAACTCTCACCTGCAGGAGTGCAGCCAGTGGGTCCAGACAGATCCCCAGGAAAGCCTCCCGCAAGACTTCATAAAATACTCTCTCTTCATGTAATTTGGTACCACAAGTCCTGTATGATCCCAAATTTCCACACCAAGATGGAGTGAATGTGTGACGATACCACCACTAAAGGATGGATGACATGCTTAGGGATGGGTGGAGGTTGAATCATAAGTCAGTTCTTACTAAGTGATAGATCGCAACCAATGTCCCAGAGTCCCAACCTCATTCACAATATTCAGCTTGTCTTTACCATCTTGTGATTTGAGTCAACATCATCACAGTTCTCAGATGAGCTGAGTAAAAAATGATTACGTTCCTCAAACAATCAAAACGAATGTTCAGAACCGTACTCTCAAAAAGTTGAATATTTCAAGTTTGACATTCAAACTTGATCTATGAATTATCAAATTATCGATGAATTAGCGACGCTATGATTCATAAACGTTGATGTTCCGAGAGTAGGAGGATTGATTGTTCAGATTTTCAGATGAACGGCAGTTGGACGAGCTCTAGGTCATATTTGGATCACCGAAAGAACGAATTTTGCTGTCACAGAACCGGTTTATAATTCAGCTAAAAGAATCAGTTCCTAACCCATATCCGATTCCTGGTATCTCATCTAACTGTTGCATAAAGGAGCCGTGGGCGCCCGAAAGGTGGAGCTCAGCGATGCAAATCAGTTTTGAATAGTGAAGATGAAAACGTAACTGATGGAGTGGGCGACTGTGCGGAGGTGCAGTGTGGTGTAACACGTCTAAATCGGTGTAAAAGTGTAAGGTCAGGGAAGAGAGGAGAAAGTTATGCAATCTTGTTGTGATCTCCCGGGAAATATGGGACAATAGGACAATGACATCATAAGTACACAACGATTCAACGGACAACACAACCTAGGTTAATCCGGATTGATCGACCAAGTGCGATTTGTGCCTCCACGTCATATCGTCGGCGCAATAAACGGACCGGCAAATTAGAGTTTTGAGTTACTATCATTCCAAATACCAGAGGAAGGTAAAAAAATCTGTGGTGTGGCATATAGCTCCCTCGTATCTCCCAAGTACCTTGAACTACTCTCATAGGGGACCATATGCTAGCCAACCCGCACAATCCCAGAAAATGTCATAGAAATCGGGCTATAACTTCGGAGAGTTTTGCCCATTACAAGGATTTGCGGACACACGTAAAGACAGACAGACAGCAAGATCTAAAACGTAAAAGTGGTCTCTTTGATTTCGGAGAAATTTTTTTTTAATTTAGAAAGTGAAAACAATGCGTCCGCAATAAGCGTTCCAAGTTGGCCAAATTTCGTTGATAGGTATACAAATTCAGATTAAAGATTCTTGATTGACAGAAAATCCAGTTCAAAATTTAATTTCAGGTTATTTTTGGGGAAAGATTCAATTCGGGGGTCTTGACAGTTTTTGAAACCAAATCACGGAATTGCAACAGTTAGAATTTTTGAAAATGGTTTTGACATTTTGACTTAGATTTGAAAACTACTTTGAAATTCATTGGAAGATTTGATATTTCTTCTTATTTGTTGACTTAGGAGAATAAAGAAGTTCGACACCAACATCAACCTGGTGCACCTCACAGCTTTTTCAAATTGATTAACCTTTTCCAAATTTAATTCTGCATTTTCATTTCGGTTTCCATTTGAAATTTTTACAAATTTTAAATTTTCAAATATTTATGGAATTTTGACTTTAGATTTCAGATAATTGTTCACATTGATGCGAAGTGCCAAATGAAATGTTTTCCCAACTCGCTGCCCAAGAGAAACTAAAAGAAGGGAGAAATTGTTGAGACTTTCTTTGAAAATAATTGATTCAGAATTTGTCAACTTGGAAAAAAAATTTTCAAGTAGGTAAATTAAACGTTTTCAAGTCCAAAATTCATTTGGAATTTAAATAGAATTAAACGTGAAAATTTAACTCAATTTGGCAAAATGTTGAATTCAATCTGGGAGATTTAAATTTAATCTGAAAATGGAAAGAGGAGAAGCATTCGCGTTGCAGCGTGAGTGAATGAACTAATTTTCAAAGAAATATTATAACCAATTTTTCGCCAATTTTGAACTTTGGTTTTTCTTTCATAAGACATTCTTGTAGGACATTCCATGCTATTTCTGAGCAATTATACTCCATTACAATAATATGTGTTGAAAATACCTATAAATTTCCCTAAAATATTGTTATATTGTGGTTGTTGTGGAGAAGGAAGCAGAGAGGACGTACTAATCCTTCATCATTCCCGTTTAATTTGGCTAGCGCTTTCGGGGCAAGCTGTGGCCCCTTTCTCAAGCCTACAATACAAAACAATTTATTCGGAGACTAAAAATAATAATAATAACATTGAACCACTAATGTAGTATATCACGTTTAGTAGAACCAACCAGCCAAGAAATATATTGTTAAAAATTTGTTTACTTAGGTAATAATTATTTTTCGTTGTTAAAAACAATTAAAATGAGCATCCAAGACTAAAACTATTCTTCTTCATTAAAAACAATAAAAAAAAAAAATAAAAAATAAGCAACCAAAAATAACTATAAAACAACAAAATAACCGTAAAATTTTGTTGTCTTAAATCAGCCTGCATCCTCGAGCTGGGTTTTTCAAAACTGGTTCATAAAATTGTATCCGCCATAAATAAAAGTAAATTAATTTCCAATAAAAACTTCAAAAATACATATTTTATAATTTGGATTTAATAATTGTTCGTCAACGAACTCATCATTTATGTTACTGGTAATATCTGGACTTTTTTTCTGCACAATTTGGGCATTTTTTTCAGCTCAGTCACAGAATGAGTAATTGTCTGGAGTGACTAATATTTGTATCAGTAAATAAAAATATAATATTCACATAATTATGATGAAGCGAAACTTCAAAATTGGGGAAGTTTTAGGATGCTCCAAGAAAACATTTTTTGAGGCCATTTTGAGGCCAATAGATTATTTCATTTTTTTAAATTTGCAATAATGTCGAAGTTGTGAATTGTTTTAATATTTTTGAATTTGAATTGTTTAATTTTTTTATTGATGAACCAAATATTACTAATTTTGACCGTTGAGGACCAACCTTGTATAATCCGCTGTTCGTCGTAAATCCTTATTGGGGAAAATCCTCCAGACGCGAAGTGAAAGGGTTTCGAAGGAGCACTGACTCTGGGGTGAGACGCGCACTCAGAGTTATATAGCGAAAGAGGGGTGTAAGAGGCCCCGGGGGGAGGAGGGACACCCTGGACGGCCAGGAGGTACCCCTTCAGCGCCGAAGTGGAGTACGGCAGGAGGGGCGGATCCTGGAGGAAGCCCTTGGGGACAAACCCGGGACCTTCGGCGCGTCTTGAGCAACGACGTCTCGGAAGGGTCCGGAGTGAGTCACGCGGGAGTCGGGCCTTCTAAATGCGGCTCATCTTGGCCAAGCCGCTCTCGGAATAATATTTTTGGAAACCAGGTTTCCTCGAGTTGAACCAAAACATGAGCTTCAAGGACACATCATTCAGATAGATAGATAGTCGAGATGTTACGAAGAGACTGTTATCAGCGAGAGGTGGTGATAGATAGAAAGATAGATATCGATACGCAAAGGCGCTACCTCCAAACATGCTGTTAACCCTTAATTTCTCACTAGTTCAAAAAAAAAAAATTTTTTTTTAAACTAAATTTAGATGTATAGAATCTATAGAATATTTGAGTAGATGGTTTCTTAAAGGCCAGTAGATGGTTTCTTACAGTCTTTCAGCTCAAGATTGATCTTTCCTAAAGCCACGCTACCGCTATCTGGGTCTGCAGAAGTCTATGAACACAATTTTGTTGGAGTAGAAGAAACTTGGAAAAATCCTTGGTGGGATGTACCTAGGTGTAAGTTATTTCTCATAAAGTACAGAACCAAACTGAGGTGGAGAAGGTTCACTTCATGGGTGGATTTGCGGTGCCTCAGACAATGGTTCTCTGACGAGAAAACCCAACTAATACCCTTCAAGGTGATAATGACGATAAAAGGTACTTCGAAGGCCATATTACAGACTGTCAACTCGAGAATTATTTCGTTTTGGTTTATTATTTTCAATAATAAGCCTTTGGAATCGAGCAAGAAAAAAAAAATTTTAACCCCCCCTCAAAATTTGATGTTTTACGTTTCAAGGTACGTAGAATCCGAAAATCGAATAAAAAAATTTCCGTCCGTCCGCCGTACGCCGTCCGCCGTCCGCCGTACGCCGTCCGCCGTACGCGGCACTTTTCTTAGCAACACTGGACCGATTTGGTTCAAATTTGGTATATGGGCTCCATTTGGGGTCTAGTTGTGCCGCGAAGCTTTTGGTTGATGTAGGTCACTTCTAAGGGGTGAAAATTAAGGGTTGAAATTTTCAAGAGTGCCCTAGCTCGAAAACTCTCGAAATAAAGGTATCGTTTTTTCACCAATTTTAAATAGTACAGAATTTTTAAAAATTTTTGAGACCACCCGGAGCTCTGTAGGACAAACCGTTCGGTCCCTACGGGTATTTGAAGGTTTTCCTTCGATAAAACAGAATCATGAGTGTGAATCGCAAAAGAGGTCTAATCGCCGTTCAAATTTTATCTGACTAAAATGCGATCGCTGTTCATTTCTTCGATTTGTATACAGTTTTGCCTTCTGCGTAACCAGTAATCAAATTTCCATATCAAGCTTTCTATTTTTCGAATCGAGTGTGAAGCGTTTAGTTCTTTCTAATAAACTTGATTGTGAAGGTGTGAAGCCATTATAGTGTGGTAGGTAGTACCCACCAATAGGTAGGTGTGGTAGGTAAAAAAAAAATTGGTAGGTAAAACAATGTTTGTAGGTAAAAAACGCTGCAAATCATTGCTCACTGATCAGATCACTGATCAGCTGAGTGAGCTCCGAAGCCATTTTCAATGCTATTGAATGGAAGTGCTCTTCCAGGCGTCTCCAGCATTCGAGGATATCTTCTTCACTCCTCACATCACTGATCAGCTGAGTGAGCTCCAAAGCCATTTTCAATCCTATTGAATGGAGGTGCTCTTCCAGGCGTCTCCAGCATTCGAGGAGATCTTCTTCACTCCTCACATCACTGATCAGCTGAGTGAGCTCGAAAGCCATTTTCAATCCTATTGAATGGAAGTGCTCTTCCAGGCGTCTCCAGCATTCGAGGAGATCTTCTTCACTCTTCTGATCACTGATCAGCTGAGTGAGCTCCGAAGCCATTTTCAATCCTATTGATCGCAGGAGCTGAAATTTGAGAGGGAAGGTCAAGGGAGAATACAGATGGTGGTAGGTGCTATTGATGGAGAACCAGTGATCTATACAGAAGGATGATCTATACAGAAAATAATAAACCTTTGAGCAATGATTTGCAGCGTTTTTTCTTTGAGATATTTTGTTTATACATGTTTATACAAGGGGGTTTTGCCCGTTATAAGGATTTCTTGGCAGACACGGAACCAAAATTGTTCAGGAAGGCCTGAAACCTGAAACGCGAGTGAAAATTTCGATTTTAGACAACAATTTTTTTCAATCATTAAAAGAGGGAACAATGAGAGAAATGTTGTTTTTCCAGCCTTGAAAATTGAAGCTTGGTAGACTCGGAAGCAACAATAAAACTATGTGTGTATTGAGAATAATAAAATATATTGTTTAGTAATGCATGCACTCCAGGAAACGTCCCATTGGACAAGCATTAGGTCAATTCAAACCAGTTAGTGAACGATAAAACTGTTTCAATCGATGTAATTTATTTAGTATTTTAGGGAAGAAATAGTGGTCCTCCCTCACCCTTATCCACCATAACGTTTCTAGCGGCGTGGGAGCCTCGAATTTGAAGAGCACCCAGAGTTGAAGTTGGGTGTCCATGATCTATGACACCCAACATGGGAATTCGAGTTCACCCCCCCCCCCCCCCCCCCGAAAATGGTGCCAGTCTGGCACCAAAGCGGAAATACGTCGTAACATTGAACTTTCATCTGTTAGTTTTGGTAACAGCCCATCAAAGTTCACATCCGTATTCAAGGTGAAACATAAAAAAAAAAATAAAAATAAAAAAAACAACGAAATATGCAGTTAATGGTGCCCTGGCACCATGGTGGCACCACTAATAGTTCCATGGTGGTGCAGAGAATAATTCTTGAAAATCCGGAGGTATAATCAGAATTTTTCCTCAATTTCAAAGCTTGGGTACAATTAGTGAGCTGTAAAGGAACCGAAATATTAAAAAATTGGAAATTTTGTGAATATTATCCTCCCACTTACCCCCTTCCCATGATAATTTTGATACTTTGGTGAATCATGTACAACTCGGAAGTTATTTGAATCGAACAAAAAAAGAAACACGCAAATCGGTTGGAAATTGAGGCCTGTGCAGAATTTACAAGATTATACCCGCAAACGCACGTTTTCAAAGCATTAACCCCCCCCCCTTCCCCCTTTAAAAGGCAAAATTCGAAATTCCGGCGACGTAGTGCACAACTAGATAGCTTCCCGCGGCGAACAAAAAAAGAACCACGAAAATCGGATGAGAACTAAGGTCTGGGCAGACGACACAAGATTTTGTCACACACACACACACACACACAGACATACACCTATAGTTTTTCTCGCGGATTTGAATTCAGAAAGGTTTAAAAAGGATTAGTGGGTGGTTATTATTTTTTTTATGTTGATTGTTGTCCAACTTTACCCCAGATCAATCGCATAAGGACGCCCAAGTCTTACTGTGGGACGTCCTAAAAACGGAGTTTTGAGAAAAACGCAAAAGAAGTTCTCACCAAGGCACCTAAAATAATGGCTTATTACAATAAACTCTCATTTCTTCACGAAATTTTCAAGCTGTAAGTAAGGTCTTTGAAAAGGTCAACAATAGTTTTGTTAAATTTGAGTTTTTCTAAAATTTAAAAAAAAAAGTCTGTCAAGTGGGTGTGGCACATAGCTTCCTCGTATCCATAACCCGATTGTATAGATGATCCGATACATAGTAGTTAATCTCGAAACATCATTCTCTAAGTGCACTTTATCTTGCACTTTCCTCATGAGGGACTCAACCCGCACAATCCCCCAAAATCTCATCGAAATCGGATGAGAATTGTAGAAGTTATGGCTGTGGCAAAGATTTCAAACTGCGCGTGCGCAGCGGCTATTATCAGTCCGGAGGTGATGATTTTCATAGGGGACCATCTACAAGCCAGCCCACACAGTCCCTGAAAATGTCATCGAAAGCGGATGAAAAATGTAGAAGTTATGGCTGTGGCAAGGATTTCATGACAGATAAAAAGGAAAAAATCCAAAATTGTTCAGGATGTAATGTAAAACACGAGTGGAAATTTTGATTTTGGAAAACACTTTTTTTCAACCTTGAAAAAAGGAAACAATGCTTCCGCTACCTTGGTAGACTCTTAAGCAATATGTGGTCCCTCCGAAATCTAAATTCCAACTCTTATTTTGCGTTTTGGAGCTTTTCGAGCAACTTTGATTTCGTAACTGAATTTCGCTTTTGATGAAATTTCAAGAGTTGGTGTGAGTCCACCTCGAGTACATACGGTCCCCTACGAATTTCTGAATTACTTTCTTGAATACGTCGGAAAAACAGCGGCGTTTGACCATCAATTTCTAATATCTCGATTTTTCTCAAATTACCTATAGGGTAGTTTGGGGCCGGACAGTTGAATAATGGGGAATTTGCCTCAATTTTAGATTCGGGAATTTCAAGTCAAATCCTATAATAGGGCCCTAGAATAACGTTTAACACTAGGAATAACCAAGAGGAAAAAATTACCGTAGGAGAAAATGCCTAAACAAGTGAAGCCTCTGTTACAAAACACCGCGAAAATCGAGGAATATTGTTGACGTCATACGAAAAAAAAACGACACGAAAACAACTTCGACAACAGACAGAGTTCTAGCACCGCCACACAAAACGATCCAGTGAAATGGCTACTCGAATAATGTGATTCAAATCTTGAAACTAAATAAGAGAAGATGAAGACTAATAATGCTTGATAAACTAGTAGGTAGAATGGTATTGTAAAAAAGTGGGTAATATTGTTTCTTTTGGTCACTTTTGTGTCTGGGTTCTTCCTGCCAGTTCGCGGAGCACTCTTGTGTTAATGCTTGTAAGCTAAAAGTTCGTGTATGTTGCGCTTCTGTGGTAAGCGCCACAGAACCTCCATTGAAGTCAGATTGGTAGAATATCCGTTACGTTTCAAACATGGCTGCCTCTTACACATTGCCACCACATTTAAAATTTCCATCTTCCTTAAATTCTCTAAATTTTTTGGATGCGTTTTCGAGCAGCTCACTATGGTTTTATTCCATAAAAATAAACCCTCATTCGAAAACAAAAAAAAAATGTGAGGCAAATTCCCCATTGCGTCCCTAACCGATCAGTCGAAGCAGTAGATGGTCAATGTTGGCACAATCTAAGCTCCAATATTCTAAATATATTGATTTTGTTCAATAAGTGGTCCTTTTAACGACGCAGTTGAATGTAACGAAAACGGACCTCTTACTCGACCTTACTCGAGATCAGGAGCCACGTTTTTCACGAACAGTTTTCACTCACTTTCACGACTTTTAAACTGAAAACTGGAATCCAATTGAAGCGGGACACACTAAGGGACCAAGAGGGAGAACAAATTCCAAGAGGAATCTGGCAGATTGTTAATGAAAAAAATACCAAGTTTTCAAAACATAACGAACGATATCGTCCCATGGCAAGAAAATGATACTTTCGTCTTATGGTATTTCCAAGTGAAGTAGGTAGGTCAAAACTATCGATTTCTAGGGTCAGAATATGTTCGAGGTATTCCTTCCAAACCTCGACAGATTATTTCAATCAAATCTATGACCTTCATAGAGTAAAATAAACACAGCATCGCGGGACGTGATTGGAGGAAGTAAAATCAGTAGTTAGAGTATGAGTATAAAAGCTTATCTCCTGTTCATCCTAAATTGAACTTTGATAATTGAAAATTAGGCACTACCTACCTACTACATACGGCTTTTCGAGGAATACTGGAAGTTGAGGAGGAAGTTTGGAACTCCTGTTACATCCATTATGACTTGAGGATCAGCAACACAAGCGAGAATCCGAAACAACCAAGTTCGGAATGAACCAGTTTTGTAAAACAGATTCCCATTCCACAACTTCATCGACCCCGAGACCTGAAATTCTACTGTAGGAAGGTCTCTACTTCTTATTATTAATTGATTTAATTGACGCATCGTGTATGATACATCACATGGAAATCGTAAATGTTGCGATATTGATAGGAGATTGTACATAAAAGGAATCGAAATGGTTTGCAACTTATCTGCCAGAGGTCTAGATGTAGCTATGAACATCGATGATCGAGCTGAGAGACAAATCGTAGATGAAAAGCTGGTAGGTAGACAGCAAACTCGAGAAACGTCAGCACAGACATCCGAGACGACAAAGTAAACGCACAGTCGCGAATGGATACCTATTTAGTGAGGAAGGAGTATCATTCTGCATCTACAGTAATAAACCAAACAAGCAATCAATTTCAAACAGCAAAACTAGAAAGGAATATTTCCAACAACACACAACAGTAAACTCTTCTGAACCCTGAACCTCAAACATTGAAACTCTTCTTCTTCTTCTTCTTCTTGTTTCGTTGTCTTGGGCGCTGCCATACCGGGCACAAAAGGTGTTGATGGTGAAGTGGTGATTGATGATCGGAGATTTTAATGGTTGCTGCTTACGCGAAAGTCGATTACTGTTCTTGTTCTATCGATGAAAGATAAAAAAGATGCAGTTTCTTCCATCCCTTTGATGCCAGAGCATTTCTGTTGGAAATATGATGACAGCTTTGTTTTGCGTAGGCAAAGTGCTTAGAGCTTCCTGACCCATCGGATGCCCATGAGCATAATTATTTCCTCACTCAAGATATGAGAGGGTCACTAGATGTGCCTAGTAGGCACTGCCTACCAATATACTAGCTAAAAATCTAAATTGGTGCAAAAATTTCACTAATCACAATAGAGAGATGGGTTCTTTGGGACAACTCTGAGGAGTCACATTTTCAGATTGGGTAAAAATTGATGTTTAGGTGCAAAATAATTATTCTTCAATAGCTTCATTTTCCATAATAATCAAATTGAATATTGAAATTTCTCCAAAAATACCTATAGGTACCTAATACCTGCTGAATGTTGAAACCTGATATAACGGACATGTCGTGAGTAGGCATGAAGAATTAGGAATTAACAGAAGCATTAGAATAGAAATTATGAAATCAATTAGGAATGATTTCTTATGACATAAGAAATTTCCTACATTGTAGGGATGGAAAAACGAATGCAGCAATCAAATTTTCTAAAATAAAAAAATTTAAAAATTTAAAAATTATGAAAATTTATGAAAATTATAATTTTGTTATTTTGTTTGCAGTGGGGGGTGCGCCTTGATTTTTTTTAGATTTTTAATCTAAAGTAGACTACATCCTGAGAATTTTGGCACCAACTGCGACCTTCTAATGTGAGTAGATCTGTTTCTATGATTTTTCAAAGTTTCGACCGTTTATGACGTCACGCGCCCCTCTCGCCTGGGCGGGACCCCCCAGCCCACTGTGACGTCATAAACGGCCGAAACTTTCAAAATTCATAGTAAAAGATTTACACACGCTAGAAGGTCGCGGTTGGTACAAAAATTCTCAGAATGAGGTCTACCTTAGATTAAAAATAACAATAAACAGTTTTTCCTACCCAGGCTCACACCCTATTGCTCTCAACATAACTAAAACAGTATTTCTGCAAAAAAAGATAATAATAATAATAATAATAATAAGTAATACTAATAAAAATATCCAGCTTGGTATGTTAAATAAACAGATGTGTCTTCAGGATGATGATGGGTATTAAAGCCATGAAATTATTGATATATCGTATCGTATTTAAGTATCGATAACTCCTCCGTTGTATAATATTTTGCAGAGCTTTATTCGTTTTATCCTCGAGACTCAATAATCGATTATTTTCGATATCAAACATAACCTTCTCAACATAACCTTCTCTGACCCGATCAGCTGGTCGTGAAGGGGCGCCATTTGCACTCCTATCCAGCAAGGTTATTCTGTTTACATACCAAGTTTCTTGGTATGTAAACAGAACGATGGTGATAATATTCTTTAAAAGCAATTATGTAATCGTTATTATTATGTCTCCCTTGTGGGTTAGATGTCTGACAAGAAATTCCATACTCAGTATGTGTGTTCACTCTCAGGTGACGACCTGAGAAGGTATGAATATAAGATACGTCTCTGCGGTGGTTTAGACCCCTTTGAGCAGTGTTGTTAAGTGTGATCCTTTATGTGATCCTTATTTCCATACCCGAGATGAAGGGACAGAGTCAAATAAGTATGATGATTTTCCTGTAATTCACAACTCATTATTTCGTACCCAAGTAACACTATAGTCGAACATGCTGATGGTATTAACTTTCCTTTAACTCAAAAATACTTAATAATACGTGATTTTAGCCCAGTGCTATTGAATGGTGGAATCAGTATGTAGGTAGGTAGGTAAACGACTTCGTTCAGCTGTAACTCCCAGCGCCTCCAACCAACATCCTCCGCCAAAGTTAACTTTGGAATCATTCAGAAATTACTTAGTATCAACTAATTAGTATTAACTTCCTACTTAAATGCCCACTTAAGAAGGTAATTAACTAAACGAATAAACCAGTCAACAGAATTTGTTGAGGCAACGTAACTACACATCTTTCCAAAAACATCACGTTCCTCACTTCCTCTCCCTGCACATGAATTTTGAAATTCAGGGGATGAAGTGCATATTTACATCGATCATTTACTAATTGAACTTCAAAACAATCACGCAAATCGGTTCGAAATCATCTTCCTGGGAACTTCGTACAAATCAAAACACTTGGACACAAACAAAAACATTTCGTGAAGCTCGTCCAATGAACCTTCATAATATGAGGGTGTAATCCCCGGGTTCCTCCCCTAAGGATTACCGTAAATCCCCCTACCTTCAAACGCGCGCGGGCCCGATCAGCCGGATCGCCGCCAGAACCCAGTTTCCAGCAGCCAACACCGATAGCGCCACCAGTGCCCAGCACCAGCTTCCGCCAGCCAGCACCGGAAGCGCCACCAGCGCGTCCCCCTCTCTCCGCGCATGCGCCCCGCCGACGAGCCACCCCCTCCAAACCGAAGGACCCCCACGCACAGCCCTGACCGCCTCATTCCATGAGTAGCTTCCTTAGTGGCCGAGAGTACAAGCCCGCCGAGACTGGGGCCCCCCAACACTACTGCAAGTTCACCACTGGTTTCACCCTGACTCCGACTTCATCTTCAACGACGACAGCGACAGCACCTGCCCATCGACGAACTGTTTCAACTGGTAGGATTCATCCACACTATTTTGTATATAGACAATTCCGACTGATAGGTTGTAGTGATTTTCTCTTCAAAGACTGGCGAGCTGGCGCTTAGAATACCACGATAAAAGATAAAAGACTGAGAATGGCCCTACCCATAATTTCCCCCTGTATATTTTAAATTGTAATATTTCATTTAATTTGTCTTGTAAACTAAAATCTTGTCTACACGTGGTGTCCACCCTAAGTGTCCACCACCTAGTCCACCCTTGTCTACCAAGTAGAGATATTCTTTTTGATACTGAGAGAGAGAGTGAGAGTGATAGTAGGAATAGTAGAGTAAGGATTGAGAGTGTTATATATTTTTATTTGTCTCACGGATTTGACAATACAACACCCATACGGAAGTACTTCTATCTTTCACTGACTTATCTCCTACTGACCAGGTATATTTCACCAGTAAATTCAGTAATAGTTATTTCACAGTAAATTCACTTGTTTTGCTTAATCAACAATTTAACGTAACTTCACTTGACTACATTAACTTCATTTTTATTATTAACTTAACTTCAACTAGTCATAGACTAGTTCCTACTTTCTAAGTAGGTGGTGGCAGCTCTACATCTCCAGGGAATACAGACAGCTAAGGTAAGTTGTATCCGCACTAAATTCATAACAGTAATACAGAATAGGTTCTTGAGGTTTCTATATTTTGATTCTCTCTATTAGATTCTTATTAGATTCCTCTGCTCCCTTTCGAGGGTTCCCATAGTGATAAATGGGGTTACAATTGGTGGCAGCGGTGGGATTGGGTTGTAAAACACTGTGAACTAAACTTGTGTTAGTTCCCTGCAGTGCAGACCTAATTTTGATCCGATTTACCACACGCCTTGACTGCCATAAAATCAGTAACTACCAATTTTATTCATTATATTGCGGATTCTTAGCTGTCTTCCCTTTTAAATTCATTAAATTCCTTGTGGTGAAATAATTGATACCTTGGTACGTATTGGAGAGTTAGTCAGAAAGTTCCATTTGGAACCGAAGTACTAGACTAAGTTGTTTGTGAATGTGCATGTTATGATTTAAGGGTGCCATACACACATTTTACACAACCACACGAATTTGACACATTTCATACTGTTCTTTGTGCTGTACGGGAAAGTACAGATACCCTTCGCAAAGCTCCGACTCGAAAATTCAAGTTTTAGGGTGTGTCCACCGTTGTCCGCCCTAGTCCACCAGCTGTCCGCCGTGGTCATAATTTTTGTCCACCCTTGCAGGATTTTTCAGGCCTATATTTCTAGGAAATTTGATCAACAGGAGCCTTCCTGTGCATGAAAAATTCGTTGCATACAGCCGATAGTTGGGACGAGACATAGTAGTTGAAACTTGAAACCAACATTTTCCTAAATATTTCGTAATTTTCCCTTGCAAACGTCCATTTTGTCTTAATTTTGTGTCAACGAACCTCAGGTAAACGACTCTTAACCCTCAGGTCACGTAGACCCTTTCGACCCAGCAAACAAAAGGGTAGTTGAACCCTTGGAAAAACCCATCCCTTAGTTCATCCCTTTTCAGCCTTCAGCCCCTTGATCCCTTTTTACCTCGATAGTTGTGGGAAAATTTGAGGAAGTCATTCCCCTTTTTGACCCGACCCTTTTGCCTAAGCCCCTTAGTAACAGGAAGAGGAACGACACTAGGACAATTAGGTAGTGGTACATTGCCTTGAATATTATATTGTGTGCATTTTATATTGATTTGCTTGTTGAATAGTGAAATTTTGCTATTTTTCCATAATTTGCCATAATTTCGTGGTTGTCCACCGTCCACGACCGATATTTTTAGGTTTGTCCACCACTTGTCCTCCGTGGTCCACCGTTGGTCCACCTCACTGACCACCCGTGACCACACTTGTCCGCCAGTGTCCACCTGTTTTGTCCACCCACGTTGCTTTTGTTTACGAACCCCTGATATAAACAGTAACTTTTCAGTCTTGAAGTCCGTACTCTTTGGACCCCATTCTTAACTTTTGAGTTGTTGTGTGGACACTGTCCGCCTTTGTCCACATCTTGTCCACCTTAGGTATACCTTCAGTCTACCTTTGGTCCACCTCGTTGTCCACCCTCAAGGGATACGTCCTTAAGACCTGTCCAGGCCAATTTTATTTTTGCCTGTCCACCCTTGACCACCCTTGACACCCCCTTTGACCACCTTTTCCTAAATTGAACTAAATTTAGTAGAAAAGTGGTATTAAATTCTTTTAGTTCCGTTCAAAACGTGGTAGTAGATTCATACTACAAAAATTTTGCCGCTTTCCATAAAAGTGGTGTTAAACTCATACTTTCCTTCTGAAAGTGTAACCCTGTTCCCAATACAATTTCGGATTGCCTACCCTATCTTGTCAGCCTACAACCGGTTCTCGCGGCGCGACGAAGCATACGGGTGTGTGTGATTAAAGTGCAATTTTGACGGCGTATTTGGAGCGAAACCTTCAGTTTCATTCCCTTTTTTCCATTTTTATTTTATTTTAACGTGAAATCCCCCCGTTTAAAAATGTCTACGAGTGACCATGAAGACCCTGAACCTCGAGATGTCGCCCTTGAAGCAGTGGCGAAGGCCATGAGTCGCCTTGAGTTCGTACTTGGAAATAGACCTACCGAGTCCACCGCCGAGCAAATTCCACGTTCCGTGCTCATGGAAGTCGACCCCTGGGATCCCGATGATGTTGAAGCCATTGCTATCGGTACTTACCTCGAGATTTTTGATGGTATTACACGGGACCTGGCCGACAACCTACGCATACAATTGTTGCGGATTAAGCTCCGAGGATCAGCGAAGACCTTCCTCTTGGATAATGGACACCTGTTAGAAGGAAAAGAATGCTACCCCGCATTGAGACGAGCCCTAATACGCTGGTATGGCCGAGATGATCCCGAGAAAGCTGCGGAGCAGCTATGGACGATGCAGAAGTCAGCGGGCGAGACCTTTCGCCAATTCGCCGAAAGAGTTCGACACACAGCGTCGCGAGCTTCGCGTGTGGAAGGAATATATATGGATGCGACCCAGACCCGCACATGGATAGCAGCCAGATCGGTTAAGGCCTTTCTGAAAGGAATACCTGGACAATACGCCGGATTCTTCGTGAACAACCCTCCAGCATCTCTCGAAGAAGCGATGAAGAAAGCTGAGCAACTAGAGGACGCTCTAGAACCTCGAGAAGCTGATCGTTGGAATGTTGCCCGAATCCAGGTCCAGGACAAAAGGTGCTATCGTTGCAGAGAATTGGGACACATTGCATCGGGTTGTCCGAATATTCCACGACCTCCTACTCCTCCACCACAGCGACGAAACGCTATGGGAAGCCCACAGAAGCCTTGCAGCTACTGCGGAAGCAACGTACACTTCCCTGCGCACTGTCTGAAGAACCCCAAAAATTTTCCCTGTGATTACTGCGGACTATACGGACACAAGGAGTCCGAATGTCGGGTGAAGTCAAGTCACTATGCTGATGAACCCATGTGTGACTACTGCGGTTATTATGGTCACCTAGAGGCTGATTGTTCCCAGAAGACTGAATCCTGCATGAAGAGAGAAGCCGTCACCCGGTTGGAACCTCGTAAGGTACTAGCTCTCACGAGCGAGGCGTACGAACAAAACCCTCATCAGGCCGTAGCCCTCAGAACGGAGAAGAAAGTAGCTGACTCACCTCCAGTGTCTACTCCACAAGCAGAAGAAGCTGATGTGTGCCTTCCTGCCGTCGATTCGCCATTTAAGCAGACGATGCGAATCCGAGTAAACCTGAGTGGACATGAGCGAGTGCTGATAGTTGATACCGGCGCTCAAATCTCTGTACTGACGCACCCTGTTCCAAACGTACCCATAGTACCGACTCGAATTCTTGCCTGGGGCGCCGATGGTCAGCCGATGCCCTTCCTGGGACAGCAACGTCTGGAAGTGACTATTGGACCCATACGCCTGACTCATGCTTTCAGGATTTTCGCACGAGACCATTCCGGATTGGACCTGTTGGGGCTGGACCTGCTTCGTAGAATCCCCGCTTCTATCCACTTGGATAGCTGCGAAGTACGGATGACGCATCCCCAAACCGGCCAATCCGTGGTGATTAGTGACGTCATCACGGGCTACTTGTCGCCTGCTAGGCCTGTACCCATGCCGAACCGTGAACAACCGATGCGACCCCGCATCGCAGTAGTAGAAGGTTCCCACGCATTCGACACCGCTCACCTGTTGGATCCTGTGGATATGGAAGTCTCACCGTCCGATGATTGCCCCATATTGGACCCGTCCGAGGAGTTTCCCACCGAAGATCTGGATGAGCCAATTCCCGATCTCCTTGGCGTACTACAGCAACAACTCCAGCACTTGCCGACGACGGATGCCAATTATGTGATCGACATCTTGAAGACTTACCAGCACCTGTTTCAGCGGCCTGACGCTCAGGGATGTTCGATGAAGGTTGTTCATCGCATCGAAACAGGAACGCATTCCCCCATCTACAAGAAGCCTTACACCGTGCCACATGCTCTGCGACCCATCATCGAAGAACAGCTGGAACAAATGTTGGCGGACCGCGTCATCGAACCATCGACCAGCCCATGGGGAGCACCAGTGGTACTGGTGAAAAAGAAAACGCCACCAGGACAAAGCCAGAAGTATCGGTTTTGCACCGATTTCCGAGCCTTGAACCATGCCACGAAGAGCGACGCTTACCCGCTTCCGAACCTGACGGAGACCTTGGAGTCTCTTGGCGGCAGCAAGTTCTTCACGACGTTGGATTTAACGGCGGGCTACCACCAGATAGCCATAGCAGAGGAGGACCGCGAGAAGACGTCCTTTACCACCTTAGGGCACACGTACCAGTACCGGAAAATGGCTTTCGGCCTTAAGAACGCACCGGCGACTTTCCAAAGACTTATGAACTGCGTCCTGGAGGGACTTGTGGGCACATCCTGTCTCGTCTACCTTGACGACATTGTCGTCTACGGGCCAGATGTCGAAACCCACATGATACGGTTACGTCAAGTCTTGGAGAGGTTAAACCACGCCAACCTCAAGCTTAACCTTGCCAAGTGTACCTTTTTGAACACTCAAGTAAGCTACTTGGGGCACGTTGTGTCAGAAGAAGGACTGCGAATGGAGCCATCGAAACTCGCCTGCGTGCAGCAATATCCAGCACCGAAGGATGCTACGGAGATCCGCGCCTTCCTGGGCCTCGCCGGATTCTACCGAAGGTTTGTCAGCGGTTTCTCAGCAATAACCGCTCCACTGACCCAGCTCCTACAAAAGGACGCTCCTTTTGAGTGGGGAGAAGAGCAGCAGCTAGCTTTCGACAAGCTAAAGGAGACGCTTCTCACCAGTCCAGTCCTCGCTTACCCGGATTTCGAATTGCCGTTTACTTTGTCCACTGACGCCTCTGGCATAGCTCTAGGAGCCGTGCTAAGTCAAGAACGAGACGGAGTGAGTCACCCCATTGCTTTCGCGAGCCGCAAGCTAAATCCCGCGGAATCAAGATATTCCACCACAGAACGGGAGCTCTTGGCAGTAGTGTGGGCTGTCTCTCACTTCCAACCATACCTATTGGGTCGGCGTTTCCGGTTGGAAACGGACCACAGAGCACTCACAGCCGCAATGAACCTACGAGACCCGACGCACCGCATCAGTCGCTGGATACTCCGACTGTCCGAGTATGACTTCGACCCGGTCTACCGTCCTGGAAGCCAGATGCAACACGTGGATGCCCTTAGTCGAGTTGTCATCGCCAGCATCAACACGTTCCAGCTGACCAAGGAGATGCTCATCTCGTCGCAGCAGGTCGACCCTTGGATCTCGGAAGTTCAACGCAACCCTGCGAAGTGGTCAGCCCGACTAGAAGACGGAGTCTGGATGGCCTCGAAGGTCGTAGAAACCGGTGAATTGTTAGTTCCACTAATTCCCGGCTCCCTGCGCCACCAGATACTCCAAGTTTGCCATGATAGCCCTTGGGCAGGACACCCTGGCATTGAAACCACAGACGCCACAGTTAGAAGATATGGAGTTTGGCCGAAGCTCACGTCGTACGTGAAGGATTATGTCCAATCCTGTGCTGTCTGCCAAAAACGCAAGACTCCAAACCGGCTGGATCCTCCCATTCAACAACCCGAGCTACCGACACATCCTGGAGAGATTGTGGGGATCGACCACGTTGGGCCACTGATGACACCCAACGGGGTTAGGTATTTACTCACAGTCGTCGACCACTTCAGCAAATATGCTGAAGCATATGTCGTCGCCAACACAACGGCAAAGAGAGTGGTCGACGTACTGACGAGGCAATACTTCCCCATCCACGGAGTTCCGGAGAAAATGATCTCAGACCGCGGGACCGCATTTACAGCAGCCGTGACCCAAGAACTGTGCGCCGCCTGGGGCATCAAGAAAGTGCAAACCACAGCCTATCATCCCCAAAGCAACGGGATATGCGAACGATTTCACAGAACCTTGGCCAATATAATCGCCAAGTTGTCACCAAAAACAACTTTGTGGCAAGACGTATTACCCATGGCCCTGGCAGTATACCGGAGTGCTCCGCATGGAAGTACCGGATATACCCCAAACCTTCTGCACCTGGGAAGAGAAATAAGACTACCTGTGGCCGCCGCCTTAGACCTGAACCCTCCGTCCAGTCACGACCAGACACTCAAGCATGTCAAGAGGGCTCAGAAAGCAGCAGCCAAGGCGATCAGGAAAGCTTGGTTGAAGCGAGCAAAGATTGCTAATGCAAGGCGTACACCTCGTTACTTCAATGTAGATGATAGAGTCTACTTACGTCAGATGGTTCCACCTCCCGGAGTCTCAACGAAGTTCTGGAGTCCCTGGGTAGGTCCCCTGAGAATCGTACGACGACTGTCCGAAGTGACGTATGAAGTGGCAGACCTCACCGACCGTTGTCAGGTTGTATACCTGAGTCGCCTCAAGCCTGCGTTTGAGAGAGGAGTGCCGGACGACGCCTGCATCACACCGCCACTCACACCAATGCCGGACCAACGACCTGAACCCGTTCCCTGCAGTTGGGAAATGGACGATCTAATCTTTGAGGATGACGACGTGTACCCAGTGGCCCGATTCACGGAAGTTCAGGCACCCGCAGAATCGATGGAGACCGCACCTGTGGAAACCCCAGCTGAAAACCCCAAGATCCTGAAAACGGAGAACGCTGCCGAAAACACCAACTCTCGACAGCTCCGCTCGCTTCCCCGACAGGACTATCGTCAGCTCCACTCAGGAAAGCCCTCCAAACAGCAGAAGACCTGAAACAAAAACAAGTATTATTTATAAAACCGAAAAAAAAAAAAAAAAAAAAAAAAAAAAAAAAAAAAAAAAAACTTTATAATATTGAAAATTTTACTTACCGTATTGTCATTCCATGCACCTGATCCTTTCTTTCACCAATCCGCAATGCTGCCGTGAACGCGCGCGCGACCGCTTGTGGGTTGACAAACGTGGCTTCTTCCCGTGTAGATATGTCTTCCTCCCCCCCCCCATTTTTACTTACCATTGAAGAGTCGATAGGGTTATAGAGGTGAGGAACACTGAAATCCTTTAGTAGTCGCTAGTAGTTTGAGAAGAGTCGAATAGGAACACCTGAAACACACAGTAGAATTGGCACCCCGTAGTAACATGTGCATCGTAGAAAATAACCCCCAGTTGTTACTAACCATAAGATTCAGTCATAAGCACAGTGCTAATTATAAGGTGGGTGTGTGTGTGTTTACAGACGGTGATGTCGGGTGGCAAAGACCTGTATGCCATGTTTACCGATGTGGAGCGACGACTGAACCAGGGTGTTGACAGGGATGAGAGCCAGTGTGACGAACCAGTAGAGGAGCCAGCATTACCGAGACCCAGAGTGAGCGCGATTGAACCAAGTGAAGTAGTGCGCGAAACCATAGACGTTGATAGGGAGTGGGGTGTGCTCGAAAGTGGAGTTGAGATGATGTGCAACGCGACCAACGCGGAGGACAGAAAGCACGGGTGGCATCGTTACGCGAGTGCCTTGAAGTTGCTGAAAGGGTGCACACGAAGTAGGCACACCATCGCAAGTCCTACTATCGACGTCAACCACCTTGCTGACGCTGTAGCCCTGAAGCTCCGACAGCCGCCTGTCGTTGGACCAACGCCACGAGAAATTGCGCGAGAGGTGGTGGATATGCTGCAGGAACGAGTGACGCTCACAAATCCCAAACTGGCAGAAGAGATCGCGGAGCTGGTGTGTCAGCGCCAAAGTCCAGCATACTCTCCTGTTCATGATGCCGGAGCCATCGCAGACGCTATCCTGAACAAGCTGAAGGGACAAGTGAACCTGGATCTGTGCTTGCCTGAGCAGACGACCGCCATACCACCAGCGCCCGAGTCTCTGCACCCAGATGAGATGACGGAGGATGTGCCACAGGACGACAACGACCTGCCACCGGTGTCGGACAATCCTGCTGAGGAGCGAAGGTGCCTCGCTTGCAAGCAGCCCCGTACCCGTCACTCGCGACTATGGTGCGAGGCGTGCCGAGTATTCTTGCGACGCTCTCACAAAGCCACAGCTGAAGGACGCCCATTCGCCTGCCACAACATCCGCCACCAACAGAAGCCCGACTTTGAGAACTGTCGAGGGTGCAGAGCTCGACGACTGCATGACCTGGAGACCCAAACGTGCCATCCTGAAGAGTCGGATGACGCCGATGGGGACATCGGCTTCCGAAGGGGAGGGGAGTGTAATCCCCGGGTTCCTCCCCTAAGGATTACCGTAAATCCCCCTACCTTCAAACGCGCGCGGGCCCGATCAGCCGGATCGCCGCCAGAACCCAGTTTCCAGCAGCCAACACCGATAGCGCCACCAGTGCCCAGCACCAGCTTCCGCCAGCCAGCACCGGAAGCGCCACCAGCGCGTCCCCCTCTCTCCGCGCATGCGCCCCGCCGACGAGCCACCCCCTCCAAACCGAAGGACCCCCACGCACAGCCCTGACCGCCTCATTCCATGAGTAGCTTCCTTAGTGGCCGAGAGTACAAGCCCGCCGAGACTGGGGCCCCCCAACACTACTGCAAGTTCACCACTGGTTTCACCCTGACTCCGACTTCATCTTCAACGACGACAGCGACAGCACCTGCCCATCGACGAACTGTTTCAACTGGTAGGATTCATCCACACTATTTTGTATATAGACAATTCCGACTGATAGGTTGTAGTGATTTTCTCTTCAAAGACTGGCGAGCTGGCGCTTAGAATACCACGATAAAAGATAAAAGACTGAGAATGGCCCTACCCATAATTTCCCCCTGTATATTTTAAATTGTAATATTTCATTTAATTTGTCTTGTAAACTAAAATCTTGTCTACACATGGTGTCCACCCTAAGTGTCCACCACCTAGTCCACCCTTGTCTACCAAGTAGAGATATTCTTTTTGATACTGAGAGAGAGAGTGAGAGTGATAGTAGGAATAGTAGAGTAAGGATTGAGAGTGTTATATATTTTTATTTGTCTCACGGATTTGACAATACAACACCCATACGGAAGTACTTCTATCTTTCACTGACTTATCTCCTACTGACCAGGTATATTTCACCAGTAAATTCAGTAATAGTTATTTCACAGTAAATTCACTTGTTTTGCTTAATCAACAATTTAACGTAACTTCACTTGACTACATTAACTTCATTTTTATTATTAACTTAACTTCAACTAGTCATAGACTAGTTCCTACTTTCTAAGTAGGTGGTGGCAGCTCTACATCTCCAGGGAATACAGACAGCTAAGGTAAGTTGTATCCGCACTAAATTCATAACAGTAATACAGAATAGGTTCTTGAGGTTTCTATATTTTGATTCTCTCTATTAGATTCTTATTAGATTCCTCTGCTCCCTTTCGAGGGTTCCCATAGTGATAAATGGGGTTACAAGGGTATATGAGGTATAAATTTTATGCCCACCCAGGTATTCTATTATTACTACCTAACTACTGATGACTGAAGTAACGTAAGCACATTAAAATGTGATGTATTTTTATTCTAACCGGTGATGAAATGCCGAGAACAAACTAGTATTTATTTGGAGTTTAGTTGTCGCCCTCTCAAATTGCGATTGATTCGAGCGAGTCACCTTGCTCTTCTTTTTTCTGGTAGGTCTCTTGTTTTCTCACACTGGCTTTTAATGACTTTTGGCAAACCAAATAACGAAATACTGCTCCCGTGACGGGAAGAGCAGCCAAACACCGCACAAATCGGCATGTCTAATGAAAAAATCTTTGTTTACAACAATGGGAATTCAGTCAGTTCATCAAACATGGTTGTCAGGAACGCTGGGAATCAGCAACGCCAAAAGGCTGATATTCTTATTTTTTCGGGAAGTTCTCTTGTCTTTCCACACTGTTTCTAATCACTTTTGGCAAACCAAAAAATTAAATACCGCTTCCGGGACGAGAAGAGCAACCAATAACCGCATAAATTGGCATAATGAAAAACCGTCTATACAATCTTTGTTTACAACGGAGTCAACATGGCCGCCTTTCAGAGATTCGAATAACCGTTCGATTAGTCGAAGAATC
This sequence comes from Apolygus lucorum, assembly GCA_009739505.2. Classification (NCBI taxonomy): domain Eukaryota; kingdom Metazoa; phylum Arthropoda; class Insecta; order Hemiptera; family Miridae; genus Apolygus; species Apolygus lucorum. Next base: position 14,411,595 of record CM019169.2, on the reverse strand, counting down.
GATACATCCATTCTGTGTGACGTCACACGGATAAAAGCAATATCCATCCTGTTGAATTCTCAGCAAGAACTGTACATTTCAAAATATCGAGTATAAGAACGCCAGTATCGATATTTTGAAATATCCGGTATTGGTTCCCTACTTCACGAATATCTGAAGTATCTGAGTACGTACTATTTTGCCCACATGAAGTTGTAAGATTATATTAGCAGGGTGACTCAAAGGGTCGTTGATTCGTCTCAGTCTGGGTTTGTTATTGTTTTGAAGAACTCCTCAAAAAATACCTTTCAATCGATTCACCAACCAGCTATACGCCACGACTGGTGAGAAAAACGTCATATAGGTGTGACGTCATGAATCAGTAATTAAGTGTTTCATACGTCACCAGTGACGGGCAGGATGACCCGGAGTTGAATCCGGGATCCGAAGGCTTGCAAGTGGGTCAAGGATTTTTCCTTACCGGTCGAGTTGTGGCCATTCGAAGTCAATGACATAATAGTAACCGACGCCGCCCGTCTTTTTCTTCAGATAATAAAAAAACACCTTGTTTTCAGGAGTTTTATTGGCGTCTTGTTCTTGCATTGCTTCCGAGTCAACGAGGTTCGCACTAAATAGGCTAGAATAGCTATTCGGGGCCAGAATTACGCTTTTTACGATTGCATTTTCAGGGTTGACGTTCTCCTTGTGACGGTCTCCTATGAATTCAGTCAACTTTGGACAAACATCAGCTTGTGGGAACCCTCATACGTAATATTTCATTTGAAAATGAATTTCTCACGTTCTGATATATAAGATTTCCAAGTCTAATTCGGAGTTCTCCAGACCAATTTCGGAAATTTCCAAACCATAATCAGAATTTTCCAATCCAGTTTCAGAACTTTCCAATTCAATTTCAGAACTTTCCAAATCAAATACAAAAATTTTCCAAGTCAAATTCAGATTTTTCTAAAACAATTTCTGAATTTTCCATTTCAATTTTAGAACTTTCCAATTCAATTTCAGAACTTTCCAAATCAAATACAAAAATTTTCCAAGTCAAATTCAGATTTTTCTAAAACAATTTCTGAATTTTCCATTTCAATTTCAGAATTTGATCAATCTTTCTGTGTGGTGATATATAGATATATATTTCCAGTTCAAATTAATCCTTTTCCAAATAAAATTAAACTTTTTCCAAATCAAATTAGTCCTTTCCTACAACATCACAATATATTTCTGTAAAGTACCTAATCTCACAAAGTAGATGGTCCCCTATGAATTGGGAGGATGGTCCCCTACCAATTGGGAAAATGGTCCCCTACAAATTAGGAGAATGGTCGCCAATTCATAGGGGAGTAACCTTCCCATTCGTAGGGAACCATTCTCCTAATTCATAGGGGACCATTTACTTTGTGAGATTAGGCACTTCACGGACCGCTATGTTGTGGGTAGGATTAGGTAATGTGATCTGGAAAAAGTTTAATTTGATTGGGAAAAGGATTAATTTGGTTTGGAAAAAAATTCATTTGTTTCGGAAAAGGATTAATTTGATTTGGAAATGCTAAATATCACCACACAGAAAGATTGATCACATTCTGAAATTGAAATGGAAAATTTTGAAATTGTTTTGGAAAAATCTGAATTTGACTTGGAAAATTTTATATTTGACTTGGAAAGTTCTGTAATTGAATTGGAAAGTCATGAAACTGGATTGGAAAATTCTGATTATGGTTTGGAAATTTCCGAAATTGGTCTGGAAAATTCCTAATTAGACTTGGAAATCCTATATCACAGTTCGTTACTTGACTTTTTGCTTTATCGCACTTGCTTCGTCTTCTCGGCACTCGCAAGCTACGGGTACCCATTTGTAAAACTATATAAACTTCACTTCGGTAGTACAGAAAGTGGCATGGACACCCGATTTGAGCGGAGTTGAACAGCGAAAATAAAGGTAGAGAATCGGTGAAAGAGTTCGAGACAGCTCCACCCCAATGAAGCGATGTGACGTCACCATTGATGATTGAACTGGCTGGGACACCACTGTGAAGTCACATACCGGTTATCCAAAACAATAAATTATGCCCAATTTATGATAAAATTAATGAAATATTGGTCTCTGGACTGAATGTTGAAAATAGGTGTGTAGTAGGGTAAAGTCGTGTACCTTGGGTCGGATGTACCTTGGGTCATTTCCAAGATCTGTAGGAAGGACTAGTGAAAAAGAGTTTGTGTCCACCATAATCTAAACTGTTCATCGAAACAATGAAATGAGAAGAAATTTCATCTTCACAGATTTGGCACAGGATTGATAAGAGTTACTTAAAGTTTTCCTAACCTATTTCGGAGTTTAGCTGCTCCACATTTCGATGGTCCCCAAAGAACGGGAAGTGTATTTTCTTATATTTTTGGTTGCAAAGTGAAGTAAAACAATCAGTTAATCAGATGATGTATGGTTTTTTGGTTAATTACGAGTGATAACTCGTCATTTGATGTTTTGTTTTAATTGGCGCATTCGTGTACCTTGAGTCATTTTTTCTTTTACGTTGTTTTTTCGTTTAATTCAGTTGCCTCGAAGTGCAACCGGAATCAAACCATTCCAGTTCCACCGAAAACGCTTGCAGAAGCGGAGGATGAGATAAGAGGAGGGTTTTCCATCCGTCAACCATTGACCAAGGACAGGCGACCGTCAGATTCACCCGAAAAAAAAAGAATTTTTCGTTTGGCGTGATTTCTTACTAATATAATATATTATATTGTACCCTGAGTACATAATATGTGTTTTTTAATATTTTTAACAATGTTTTTTTTTAAATTTCTGTATGCGACCCTAGGCACAATTCCCTACTCAATGTACAATCATCACTGACCCAAGGTACCTACATTCAGGAATGTACCTTGGGTCAAATTTCAAGTTTTTTTTTTTTTAGAAAAAATCACTATATTAAATATAGGGTGATTTCAGCTAAAACTCTTTTTCTCATTTGTTCCCAAGTTGTCACCCTACAATTTAAAAACAAAACGGGATTTTTCAGAAGGTTTTTTGAACGTTAAATTTGAGTTTGCAAAAAACTGACCCAAGGTACACGACCTTACCCATACTACATTCGAAATAACAATAGTGGGCAGGTGATTAAGTTGGCCTCTGCAAGAATATGCAAATTATAACCAAGATACGAGGCAACCGGTAACAATAACGTGGAATTTTTAACTAAATTAGGTAGTTGGATAATACCAATGAAAAAATAAATCTATAAAAAGGAATAGGTAACAATAAATTAGAAATGCCGGGTTAATTAAATTTATGTGAATTACTCTGCAAGATAGTTTGAGTCGCAGATGATCGACCAGGAAAACTAAGCGGAAACAGGGACTTTTTCAAAATTTAGATTTTCTCCTAGCAACTGGTAGAAAACACCAGTCGCTATACCCGATAATTCATTTTCCTGAAACCTCGGTTTTTCACGATGTGTAGTCTCTTTGTTTTGCTTGGAAGGTGATTGGATTTGGTCCCAGAATAATATTGCTAATGCACTTCATAGCAATTCAATAATCTAAAGAGTTTTGTTGAAAAAAAAACGCTGCAAATTATTACTCAACCGTTTATTATTTTCCTCTTAAGATCACCAGTCTGCGAAGAACAGGGGTCCAACGTAAAATTCTTGTTACAGCCCTAACTTCTTTCATCCGAATTTGGTGAAATTTTCAGGGATTGTTCAGATTGGTATGCAGATGGTTCCCAATGAGGGTACTTGGAGATTGATGTTTGGAGATTAGCTTCAATGCATCGGAGCACCACTTGGCAGACTTTTTTCCTTACTCGATTCCAAAGGTTCATTATTTTAAAAAATAATAGTAAACAAAATCTATATAGATCACTCGTCTGCAAAGCCACCAACCATCCAACATGAAGAAAAACATCGATCGAATTTCGGTCAGCTTTAATTTGAACGGAAATTAGGCCTCTTTTGCGATTCACACTCGTGTTTCTGATTTATCGTACGTCCAAACTTCAAATTCTCGTAGTGAGCGAACGGTTTGTCCTACACAGTTCCGGGTGGTCTCAACAAATTCTAAAAATTCTATAGAATCTTAAATTGAAGGAAAAACAATACCTTTATATCAAACTTTTTTGAGTTAGGGCGTTTTCAAAATTTCAAAATTGATTTTGGAACCCTTAGAAGTGACCTACATCAACCAAAATCTTCGGGGCACAACTAGACCCCAAATGGAGCCTACATACCAAATTTCATCAAAATCGGTCAATGCTAAGTGGCAAAAGTGCCGCGTACGGCGGACGGACGGCCAAATTTTTATTCGATTTTTGGATTCTACGTACCTTGAAACGTAAACCATCAAATTTTGAGGGGGTGTTAAAAATTTTTTTTTCTTGGTCGATTCCAAAGGTTCATTATTGAAAATAATAAACCAAAATCTGTGAATGTCATAAATAAGGAAGAATTCTTATTCGTATTGTCTCAACAAAATACGTTTCAAGGAACCCTTGAAAAATCATCGATAACCGCAAGCGAATTCACAATCATGTTTGTCATTGATTGAAATGCCTAAAACTCGAACAACTTTCTCACAAATCCTGCGAAATGTAGTTGTGACGAATTTCCTCAGTAACCGGTTACAATGAGCTTTTTTGTTTTAACCAACTTCGAAGTTAGTTAGAAACCGATTTCTACTTAGGTTATAACGTTGTAACCAGTTTCTTCTGTACTTCTTAAGGATCTACTTAAATATGGAATAACCGTTATAACCAGTGGCGTCTCCTCCAGGCAAACATAGCAAACACTGTTTGCCCTACTAAAAATGTACAAAATGAACAAATTGAGTTTTGTTGAAATTCTCCTATATTTCCACTTTTTAGAAGTAATATTTAGCCGATTTTGGGAAATTTTAATAAAATTTAGGGACTATTTCATGATAACCAAGGAAGTTAGATGAAATAGGAGAATGGAATAAGTAGGTACGTATTTTTCCTTGAATACTAGCCCGCAACACACCAGAGAGTTGTGGAGATTGGTAACTGAAATATCTCTCTAGAGTAATATTGATTAGCCGAGATTTGATGTGAGAATGAATGTATTTCATGAAACTATGATGCTCAATATGATTGCGTAATAACTTAACAACAAACTATAACTTATGATGCAACATCTCCTCCCCCTTTAGGAACCTTGTGCCTTTCGCATGTGATCAGCATGTACCCGACGTTCCACTCCATCTATGACGACGACATACGATAAAGGTCCCATTTTCTTCTTCACTGTGGCTTCTGAAAACGTCTTGTCTTCTCTTCGACGTTTCACCCACACCTTTTCCCCCTCAAGAAATTCCTTGAGTGGAATTCGATCGTGCTGCAGCTTTTGTTTGACCATTTCTTCGTCCAATCTTCCTGCCAGATCTGGCTTTAACAAAGTGATTCTGGTTCGCAGCTGTCTCCCTAACAATAATTCTGCAGGCGTTCGTGTTGTAGTCCTATGGCTAGTTATCCTGTATGAAAACAAAAACTGGTTAAGCCGAGTCCGCAGGTCCTGTTCACTACTCCTACTTGATCCATACCGGTGCTTGAAGGTTCTGACCATTCTTTCTGCTAGCCCGTTGGATCTAGGATGGTAAGGTGTAGTCAACACATGCCTAACATTATTACGCCTACAAAATGCCTTAAAGTTTTCGGAAGTCCACTGCGGTCCATTGTCTGAAACTACAACCTTTGGTAGCCCAAACCTCGCAAAAATGTCATCCAAAACTGCCACGGTTTTTTCGGTCGTTATCTGCTTCATAGGGACAATCTCAACCCATTTTGACATTGCGTCCACCATTATGAGCCAATTATGACCCTCAAACGATTCCGCAAAGTCGACATGCAACCGCGACCACGGTTCTGTTGGCACATTCCAGGAATACAAAGGCGATTCCGGGTCCCATGGTCTGTTTTCTTGGCAGGGCTTACACGTCCTCAGGAATTCCTCAATTGTCTTGTCAACTGATGGCCACCAAATGTGCATTCTGGCAATTGACCTCATGGCAGAAACTCCCGGATGCCCTTCGTGTAATATGTGCAAAACATCATTTTGGAGGGGCGCGGGCACCACAATTCGACCTTTCCACAGAAGAATGCCTTCCTCACATGATAATTCTTCCTTCTTTTCGAAGAATGTCCACAAATCCTCAGTCAAATACTCCTTACTTGGCCATCCCTGCTGTATGTACCTTGTTATTTTATTCAACTTTGCGTCTTCCTCTATTCTTGCTTTCAACAATTTCTTTGATACACCTATATCTTTTAGTTTTGTTTGTGCAATTTTTCTTCCGTATTCGTTCTTGTATTCCTCTTTTGTAACTTTTTGTGGTAATCGTGATAACGCATCTGCAGGGCTGTTGTCTTTTCCTGGGATAAATTCAATGCTATAGTCGAACTCCATAAGAGTGAGAGCCCATCTGCTAATCCGACTTGAAGCTAATTTTGGCAGCTCCGCCTTCTCCCCGAACAAGTAGGTTAATGGCTTGTGATCGGTTTTCAGAATGAACCTCCTACCATAGAGATATCGTTCAAACTTCCTGACCGCATGAACAATTCCCAAGGCCTCTCGATCTATGACTGAATAGCGCTGCTCTACCTTATTCAATGTTCGTGATGTGAATGCTATCGGCTTCTCAGGTCCCTCCGGGTACCGATGACAGAGCACACCACCCACCCCTGTTTCACTTGCGTCAGAGTACAGTATCAGTGGTAACGATGGGTCATAGTGAACTAATGTATCGGCCGATGATAATATCCCTTTAAGTTCCTGTACTACTTTGCTATGATGTTCAGTCCAGTTCCATCTAGCTCCTTTTTGCAGTAAGCTATACAGCAATGCACAACGCCCTTGCAATCTGGGGATAAACTTTTGATAATAGTTTATGCTACCCATGAATGATCTGAGTTCTTTCAAATTCGAGGGTTCGGGCATCTGTCGTATGGCTTGGATGTGATCGTCAGTAGGGTGAATTCCAAATCTATCGAATCGATGTCCCAAGTATGTGACAGAGTCCTGGAGCCATTTGCATTTAGCAAGCTGCACTCTCATTCCCGCCTTGTTTAGCCTCTCAAGTACTGTATCAATCTTCCTTAAATGAGCCTCTCTATCTTTTGCAGTGATTATTATGTCGTCCAGATAACACTGTATACCCTCAATTCCCGATAGTACAATTTCCATGATTTTCTGGAACTTTGCAGGTGCTGAACTAATTCCAAATGACATTTTTCTGTACCTGAAGAATCCCTTGTGTGTTGATATCACAAGGTATCGTTTTGAATCTTCTGCTACTGGAAGTTGCAAGTAAGCATCTTTCAAGTCAATCAGTGAGTATTGCTCTCCTCCTGATATAGACACGCATGCCTCTTCAAATGTAGGAAGTGGGTGTTTATCCATAACTATGCATTTGTTGATGGTTACCTTAAAATCAGCGCAAAGCCTAATTTTGCCATTTGGCTTTGGTGCTATAACCAAAGGTGAAGCCCATTCAATATTTGTAGTAGCTGGATCTATCTGTTCTATTATTTCTCCTGCTAATAGTCTATCCAGTTCTTTCTCTACAGCAGGCTTCAAAGCAAAAGGAACTGGCCTAGGTTTGAATACTTTAGGTAATGCATTTGGTTTCAAAACTATTTCAATATGATGACCCTTTATATTTCCCGTTGAAGAACTGAACAACTCTGGGTAACGTGACAGAATATTTTTAATCTCAACTGGAACATTGTTTGAGTTATTTGTCGGGGTAATAGGCGATGTAGAGCGAGACGTTCCCATCTTGGTGGCGCAAACTTCGGCTCCTGGTGGTAGAGGGAGTTTAAATTTCAAAACCCAATCCAACCCAAACAAAGGAATGTCATGCTTCTCAACAACTATTAGTGGTAGCTTATATTCTCGTCCAAATGCAGTTACTCGTACTCTTGTCATCCCTAGTGTTGTTACCTCCAAGTTAGTGTAAGCTATTAAGTTCGGGTATGGTGTCAAATCTGGCATACCAATTTGTTGCCACACTCTTTTGCTGATTACGGAGTGATGAGCTCCAGGATCATATAACATTTTTATCTTGCATCCATTGAGACTCACTGACAACATTACCTTGGTGCCTGTTTGTGCCAGTTGCCGAATGCCCAACTCTGATCCAGAGTCACTTTCAGATGTTGAACTGTTTTTGTTCCTGTCTTGTTTCTGAATCCTGTTCACGATCCTCCTCTTCTCCTTTTTCTCAGGAAGGACTTTCGCTCTGCCATGCTTGAAACAAACTAGAGAAAAATGGTTTTTTCCCTCACACAAATTACAAGTTTTATTCAATGCAGGGCATGTACTGCTGTCCCTATGGACTTTTCTTCCACACTTAAAACAGTGATGCCCTCTTATCAGTACGTATTTAGCATCTGAATGTTTATGGGCGTTTTGGTTTTCCTTAATTTTATTGATCGTAAGCTTCTTCTCCATCATGTTCTCCAACCGTTTCTGCTCTAACCTACCTCTTTCAAGGCGAATAGCCAAAGATTCAACTTCTGCTAATGTATGGTCATTGCTGGGGAAAGCTTTTAAAAATTCGCATTGCCACGTACTTTCATTGATACCTACGATGATTTGATCTCTCACGCGCTCTTCTAGGGATGCGCCGAATTGACATTTGCCAGCTAACGCTCTTAGGTCGTTGATAAACTTTCCAACATCTTCTTCTTCTGACCTACTTCGCTTGGCAAATGTGACTCGATCTGTTGTAACAGTGTAGTGTTTATTGTAAAATTTATTGATGACTCCAATCAATTCGTGATATGATTGTTCTGTTACCAAGGCTGGTCTAAAATAATCTATCAACATTTTGAATGCTTGATCACCTATTTTCGTGAGCAGTGTGACCGGAGAGTTCCGCCCCTCCGAATCACGGTTAGGACTACCTCATCTTCCTCCACTAAACGCCCACGAGCAAGGTCCGCAGGGTCGCCGCCGATGACCGCACCAGCAGCCGAGGAGTTGCCTCCACCGCCACCAGTCGCGCCACCAGCAGCGCCCCCACTCCGCGCGCATGCGCGCCCTCGCCACTCGACCCCCTCCAGAATCGAGGCACCTCCCTGACGGCGCTCCCCTACCTCATTCCTTGAGTGACTCTCAAGTGTATGAGAGTGAAAGCCTGCCGAGACTGGGGCCCCCCGATACTTGCCTGTTCACCCTTGGGATCACCGACTGTCCACCTCCTGGATCCAACGACTCTGACTGCCTCCGACTTCTTCAACATTCAAGACTTCAAGACGACGACAGCACCTACCCTCCACGGACTATTGCAACTGGTAGGAGTGACTTTTCTGTATATAATAATTAGGGATAGTGAGTTTTCTTTCCTTCAAAGATCGCGAAGCAGGCGCATATAATACCTGAAAATAGATAGAGACTGAGAATGGCCCTTTCCTAAATTCCCCCGTAATTTTAAGCACTATTTTTCATTGTCCATAACTTGATATTTTCCTTGTATTTTGTGATTGACGAAATTACCTCGTGGTGTCCACCTTCAGTGACCACCACCTCCACCACGATACTATTCTAGTGAAGCTAGTTCCTCATTTCTTAACAGTCGACTACATAGGTAGGCATTCTACTACCTATAAGAATTCCTATTTTGTTGATGATATCTTTCCGTAAATACATTTCACGTACGGAAGTACTTTTACCTTTTCTTTGACTACTCCCACTGACCAGGTACACAACACAGTAAAGTAAATTCATGCTATTAACTTCATTTTATTTTGCAAACATAAACAGTAACGTAACTTCATTTGCTAGTAAATTCTTTCATTTAAATCATAACTTTCTAACTTAGTCTCCTGACTAAGTCCTACTACTTCAGTAGGTGGTGGCAGTACTACTCCCGAGAAGACACTCAGACAGCTACGGTAAGTAAGATCCGCATTCAGCTAAGTTAAATAATATCACAAGACTTGGTTAGGAATTACTTTTAACTTCCTAACGTGCTCCCTTCCGAGGGTTCCCTATCAGAAAAAGGGGTTACAATTGGTTAGCAGCGGTGGAATTAAATTCTTGGATCGAACTTGTGTCGATATACCATCGCCACCAACGCCTCGACTGATCTGAAATCAGTAGCTACCAAAATTTTGCAAATTTCAAATAATAAATTCATTTGTCTTGTGCGGATCTTAGCTGTCTCTCTTTGTAAATTCATTTTTTGTAACAAAAGTGTTGTTGTGTCAGTGAGTTGTCTAAAGAAGTTCCCTTGGAACAAAAAAGTACTTAGAATAAATTATATGTGAATGTGCATGTTATTGACATAAGGGTGCCAAACACACACATTTTACACATTTTACACGATTTTGACTCATTGCATATATTTTCTTTGTGCTGTACGGAATAGTACAGGTACCCTTCGCAAAGATTTGACTCGTAAATTTCAGTTGCGAATTGTGACCACCCCGGTGGAAGTTTGCCCACCGTGGTCGTTATTTTGCTTAAGGTGGTCATATTTTGTGCCCACCCTGGTCTGAATTTTTGACCACCATCCGTCTGCTGTGGTCATATTTTTGCCCACCCTTGCAGGATTTTTCAGGTTTTTGAATTCCTAGAAATTTAGAGCGGCAGGAATCCTCCTGCGCATATAACGAAATTTCCTTGCATACGGTAGATAGTTTGGAAAGCCACACCCGGTTCGTAACTTGAAGCAAATATTTTCCCAAAGAAAGGTAGAATCACGTCCATTTTGTTGAGAATTTTTTGTGCGAATAATTCCTCAGGTAACGACTCCCGACCTCAGGTCACGAACCTTTTTGACCGTATTTGACCTCATCAAGACAAGGGTAGTTGAACCCTTGGGAAATCCCGATTCCGATTCCGACCCTTTTCAGCCCTCAGCTGTTGACCCTTTTTATACCTCTTTAACCGTGAAGGAAAGGGAAATAACCTCCAGTCTTTTGTCCCATCCCTTTTTGCAAATCCCCTTAGTAACAAACAAGAAGTGGCTCTAGGACCCTTGGATAGCGGTTTTATCGTGTGGTACTTACCTTTTATTGCATATTTATTGATTTCTTGTGTGTATAGCTTTAAATTTTGCTATTTGAATCATATTTTGCGATATATTTTGGTTGACCACCATTGACCACCTTGTTTCTTTGTGGTACTGCCTAAGACCACCCGTGACCACCGTTATCAGAAAATTGAAGAGATTTTGCCCACCTTGGTTGACCACCATAGTCCATTTTGCCCACCTTGTTTGCCCACCCCACGTTGTCTTGTTTACAAATCCCTTATATCAACATTAACTTTTTGATATTGAAGTCCGTAGTCTTTGACCCCCAATCTTAACTTTTGGAATTGTTTGGTGGTCATAGTCCACCTTGCCCACCTCTTGCCCACCTTCGTAACTTTTGCTCACCATATTTGTCCACCTTGTCTGACCACCCTCAAGGGACCGTGTCCTTAAGACCTGTCCAGGCCAATTTTATTTTTGCCTGACCACCATAGACTACCCTTGACCACCTTCCCCTAATTAAATATAGAATTTTGAATACAATTTAATTAAAGCACTACAAATTGGTGAAGGCAAAGAGCTTACCTATCGGTGGTAGTTTTTAAGTTCTTTCAACCATATTCCCAATACAATTTCAAATTGCCCACCCCCACTCTTGTCGGCCTACAATCGATTTCGCGGCGCGACGGAAACATTCGAGTGTTCGTGTGTGTGAAGTGCAATTTTGAAAACGTATTTGGAATCGAAACCCTCAGTTTCATTCCCTTTTTGAATTTTATTTTTTTCACTTTATGGAAGGACGGAAATCCTTTGAATTCAAAATGATGTCGGATGCTGATCGTGCACTTGATGCTGTCGCGAAGGCCATGAATCGCCTCGAGCTGGCGCTCCGCGATAAACCAACTGAGCCCTTAGCCGAGCAGATTCCGCGATCTGTGCTTATGGAAATCGACCCCTGGGATCCTGATGAAATTGAAGCCGTGTCCATCGGAACGTATTTCGATATTTTCGACGGAATCACGAAGGACCTGGCCGATAACCTACGAGTACAGCTACTACGGATCAAGCTCAGAGGAACTGCCAAGACCTTCCTACTCGACAATGGACATCTGCTTGAAGGAGACAAGCCCTACCAAGGACTACGACGTGCCTTACTCCGTTGGTACGGACGTGACGACCCCGAGAAAGCTGCCGAGCGGCTTTGGACAATCCAAAAATCAGCGGGCGAAACTTTTCGACAATTCGCCGAACGTGTGCAACATACAGCGACGCAAGCTTCGCGTGCGGACGGAATGCTCATGGATGCCACCCAGAAGCGGACATGGATAGCAGCACGGTCTGTTAAGGCCTTTTTGAAGGGTCTTCCTGGAACGTATGCGGGATATTTTGTCAACAATCCTCCAGCTTCTCTGGAAGAAGCCATGAAGAAGGCTGAACAATTAGAGGATGCTCTAGAACCTCGCAGTTCCGACCCTTGGAATGTTGCCCGTATCCAAGTGCAAGACAAACGCTGTTTCCGATGTCAAGAACTCGGACACATTGCATCCGGATGTCCCAACATCCCGAGACCTCCTAGTCCTCCGCCGATACGCCGAAAAGCTATGGGAATGCCCCACAAACCCTGTTTGTTTTGCGGCGGCATGACACATTTTCCCGCGAGCTGTTTGAAAAACCCGAAGAATTACCCCTGCGAGTTTTGCGGACTCTACGGACACAAGGATTCGGAGTGTCGCGTGAAAACCCGCCAATATTCAGACGAGCCAATGTGTGATTACTGCGGATACTATGGTCATCTTGAGGCAGAGTGCCCTCAGAAAACCGAATCCTACATGCAACTCGAAGCCAGTAAACGACCAGAACCCCGAAAGGTGTTAGCCCTCACGAGTACCTCGCATGAGCCGAACCCTCATCAGGCGGTCGCCCTTAGGACAGAACCGAAGAACGTCGAGACCCCTTCGACCTCTACTCCAATAGTAGAAGAGCCCGACGTCTGCTTACCAGCTGTTGACTCGCCGTTCAAGCAAACGATGCGGATCAAAGTCAACTTAAGTGGACACGACAGAGTGCTGATCGTCGACACTGGTGCCCAGATCTCCGTTCTGACGCATCCTGTTCCTGGTGTACCCATCGTGCCTACTCGGATTCAAGCTTGGGGAGCTGACGGCCAACCGATGCCTTTCCTAGGACAACAACGCCTAGAGGTTACAATTGGTCCTATCAAGTTGACGCATGTCTTTCGGATTTTTGCACGAGACCACTCAGGATTGGACTTACTTGGGTTAGACCTGCTTCGGAGAATTCCCGCGTCTATCCACCTGGATAGCTGCGAAGTTAGGATGATACACCCCAAGACTGGCCAATCCATAGTGATCAGCGATGTTATCACTGGATATCTCTCGCCTGCCAGACCTGTACCCATGCCGGATATCGCACAACCAATGCGTCCTCGCATTGCGCTCGTCGGTGGACCGCACGCCTTCGATTCTTCTCACCTCTCGAGACCTGTGAACGAAGAGGAACCCATCACGGATGATTGTCCCATACTCGATTCGTCGGAAGAATTCCCGATTGAGGACCTGGATGATCCGGTTCCCGATCTGCTTTCGGTGCTGAACCAACAGCTCCAGCACCTACCAACAGAGGATGTCAACTACGTCACCCGTATTCTCAGTGAATACAAGAACTTGTTTCAGCGGCCTGACGCTCAGGGATGCTCAATGCAAGTGGTGCATCGCATCGAAACAGGTTCTCATCCACCCATTTACAAGAAGCCGTACACCGTGCCTCACGCTCTACGAACCATCGTTGAAGAGCAGCTCAACCAGATGCTGGAAGCAGAGGTGATCGAACATTCCACCAGCCCCTGGGGAGCGCCGGTAGTATTGGTGAAGAAAAAGACGCCACCCGGACAGAGCCAAAAGTATAGGTTCTGTACAGACTTCCGGGCACTCAACCACGCAACGAAGAGCGATGCCTACCCTTTGCCGAACCTGACAGAGACGCTCGAGTCTCTCGGAGGTAGCCGCTTCTTCACGACACTCGATCTCACGGCAGGCTATCACCAGATAGCGATAGCACCAGAGGACCGCGAGAAGACGTCTTTCACGACGCTGGGCCGGACGTTCCAATACCGCAAGATGGCCTTTGGACTCAAAAATGCGCCAGCAACTTTCCAACGACTGATGAACTGCGTCCTGGAGGGACTTGTGGGATCATCTTGTCTCGTATACCTCGACGATATCGTTGTTTTCGGGCCAGATGTGGAAACTCACATGGTGCGGTTAAGACAAGTCCTGGAAAGACTGAACCACGCCGCGCTGAAGCTTAACCTTGCGAAGTGCACATTTTTGAGCACGCAGGTTAACTACTTGGGACACATTGTGTCTGAAGAAGGTCTGCAGATGGAGCCGTCAAAGATCGACTGTGTTCAGAAGTATCCAGTACCCACGGACGCCACGCAGGTACGAGCCTTCCTAGGTCTCGCTGGGTTTTATAGGCGGTTTGTAAGCAGGTTCTCAGAAATCACTGCTCCGCTAACCCAGCTCCTGCGTAAGGACGAGCCCTTTGTATGGACAGACGAACATCAGAAGGCCTTCGACCAGCTGAAGACGATCCTCCATACCAGCCCCGTCCTCGCCTATCCAGATTTTGAACTGCCGTTCATACTCTCAACCGACGCCTCAGGCATAGCCTTAGGAGCTGTGCTCAGCCAAGAACACAATGGCGAGATCCACCCCATTGCCTACGCGAGTCGTAAGTTAAATTCCGCAGAGTCGCGATACTCGACGACTGAACGGGAGCTCCTGGCGGTAGTGTGGGCGGTCTCCCATTTTCAGCCATATTTACTAGGTCGACGTTTCCGGTTGGAGACCGACCATCGCGCCTTGACAGCCGCAATGAATCTGCGAGATCCAACGCACCGGATCAGCCGCTGGATCCTCCGTTTGTCGGAATACGATTTCGATCCTGTTTACCGACCCGGAAGCCAGCTGAAGAACGTTGACGCCCTGAGCAGAGTCATCATTGCGAGCATAAACACCTTTCAGCTGACGAGAGAAATGCTCATCTCCTCGCAGCAAGTCGACCCCTGGATTCTGGAAGTCCAGAAGAACCCAGCAAGATGGTCTGCCCGTTTGGAGAATGGAGTTTGGATGGCCTCCAAGGTCGTAGATACCGGAGAATTATTGGTTCCCTTGATTCCCGGCTCCCTTCGCCATCAAATTCTGCAGGTCTGCCACGACAGTCCATGGGCAGGACATCCCGGCATAGACACAACAGACGCGACTGTCAGGAAATACGGAGTCTGGCCAAAATTGACGTCGTACGTCAGAGACTACGTCAGATCCTGCGCCGTCTGCCAACGACGAAAGACACCGAATCGGCTGGACCCGCCGATCCAACAGCCAGAACTTCCATCGCATCCTGGAGAGATAGTGGGGATAGACCACGTTGGACCTCTCGCGACGACCAACGGTGTGAAGTACTTGCTTACGGTCGTCGACCACTTCAGCAAATACGCCGAGGCTTATGTCGTGCCAAACACAACAGCCCAGGTGGTGGTCAACGTCCTGACGAAGCAGTATTTCCCCACGCATGGAGTTCCGGAGAAACTGATTTCGGATCGTGGGACTGCTTTCACAGCCGCAGTAACTCAAGAACTATGCGCCGCTTGGGGGATTAAGAAGGTACAGACAACCGCGTACCACCCCCAAAGCAACGGAATATGTGAGCGCTTTCACAGAACCTTGGCCGACATCATTGCCAAGCTGTCACCCAAGACCAACTTGTGGCAAGAAGTACTGCCGATGGCCTTGGCCGTCTATCGCAGTGCCCCACATGGAAGCACGGGATATTCTCCCAATATGTTGCACTTGGGAAGGGAAATCCGCCTGCCTGTTGCCGCCGCCTTGGATCTGGACTCTCCGTCTAGTCACGACAGAACGTTTGTACACGTTAAGAGAGCCCAGAAAGCAGCAGCAAAAGCCATACGGAAAGCCTGGATGAAGCGATCCCGAATCGCAAATGCACGTCGAACCCCTCGTTACTTCAGCGTAAACGACAGAGTATACCTGCGCCAGATGGTACCGCCTCCCGGAGTATCGTCCAAATTCTGGAGCCCTTGGGTTGGACCCATGAGGATTGTGAAACGTCTCTCAGAAGTGACATACGAGGTAGCAGATCCCACGGACCGCTGCCAGGTAGTACACCTGGGACGTCTCAAACCCGCATTTGAAAGAGGAGTTCCCGACGATGCCTGCGTCACCCCACCTGTTGCACCCATGGCCGACCAGCGACCGGAACCCGTACCCTGCAACATGGAGATTGACGATCTCATCCCTGACGATGAAGACACGTATCCTGTAGCCCGGTTTGTTGAAGTCCAACAACCCAGAAAATCCCCAGAACCCGAAGACCCAGTGAAAGAGAGTCCTCCTGATGAAGTGCTGACTGAAGAAGAATCCCAGAAGACTGCTGTGGTTGCACATCGCCAGCTGCGCCGGCTTCCCAAAAAGGATTACCAGCAACTGCACTCTGGACGACCCTCGAAGCACCCGAAACCTGAAACAAAAGAAAGGTTAAATAAGAAAGTAAAATTTCAAATGTAAATAGTAACCACCAAAAAAAAAAAAAAAAAAAAAAAAAAAAAAAAAAAAAAAAAAAAAAAAAAAAAAAAAAAAAAAAAAAACTTATTCATGATATTTTATGTGTAATTCATACTTACCAGTTGTTGTCTCGTTCCATGCCGACCCTTGATGTTTCGCGAACGCGCGCGCGAGCGATCGTGGGCCGACATTTCCCCTGTTCCATTTTAAATAGCACCGTGTCTGTCGAAAAGTCGGTCAAGTCGTTGAGGTTCGCTATATTTAGGCCCTTCACCATCTTAGGCCCAGTTCCAGTCGAGTCATCCAAACCACATAACACGTTACACTTGGCAACCCAGTAGTAAATAACAAGCACACCTGTAGAAAGTAGCTAACAATGTCAGAATGTAGAAATGGAAAGTAGTATAGAAAGTGTAGAAAGTAATACCAGTGCTATAATAGGAAGGTGCGTGTGTTTTACAGACGGGGTGCAGTAATGTCGAAAGACTTGCGAGCCATGATAAAGGATGTGGAGAGGAGATTGGACGAGGAGGAGAGTCGTGACAGGAGCCCTGATGCAGAACCACCAGTGGAACCCCAGTTACCACCCCCCAGAGCGTTACCACCTAGAACTAAAACCCGACCGAAAGATCTCGATAAGGAGTGGACCGTCTTGGAAACCGGTGCAGAGATGATGTACGGTGCAGCGAACGAAAACGAGTTGGAGGAAGGCTGGCACAGACATGCTAGCGCTATGCGAGTCCTGCAGGAAAACATAAGAGGAACGCAGCCCCGCGAGAACCCCAGAGTCGATGCGGCAGAGATCGCGAGAGCCGTGGCCCAGCAACTACAGCAACCCCAGGTCAACATACCCACGTCGGCGGACATTGCTAGAGAAGTGGTGGCCCTCATGAACGAGCAGCTGCCGCCCACCCAAGATCCCCAACAGTGGGCTGACAGGATTGCTGAGTTGATCGTCCAGAAGCAATCACCCGCCTACTCACCGATCCACGACTCAGGATCAATAGCCCGAGCCATCTTGATCGAGCTGCGACAACATGTCAGTTGGCAACTACATGATGCCGAGCAGGATGCCAGCGCTCCAGCAACGTCTCACGAAAACCTAGCAACCAGCGCCCCAACCACGTCTCATGAACACCTAGCTGCCAGTGCCCCCTCGACGTCGCGTGAAAGTTTGCCCGCCAGTGTCTCGTCAATGCCTCGTGAAGAGCTTGTCGCCACTGCGCCCACCACGTCCAGGAGTGAGCTGCCCCAAGCCGAAGGAACCGTGTACGATTCTCAGTCTGAGGAGGAGGATAGACCAGTGGCCGAGCGACGCTGCATTGCCTGCGGAAGGACCAGGGACCACAACTCGCGCCTTTGGTGTGAGGCCTGTCGAGCCTTCCTGCGAAGAGCCAAGAAAGCTGCCATTGATGGACGACCCATAACCTGTAAGGACCCTCGCCATCGTCAGAACCCTGACAACGCTGCGTGTAGAGGTTGCCGAGCCAAGCACCTCCAAACCCTGGAAGCCGCAACCACCCAACCCACAGACGGAAGATGCGCCGCTGAGGACATCGGCTTTCAAAGGGGGGGGGAGTGTGACCGGAGAGTTCCGCCCCTCCGAATCACGGTTAGGACTACCTCATCTTCCTCCACTAAACGCCCACGAGCAAGGTCCGCAGGGTCGCCGCCGATGACCGCACCAGCAGCCGAGGAGTTGCCTCCACCGCCACCAGTCGCGCCACCAGCAGCGCCCCCACTCCGCGCGCATGCGCGCCCTCGCCACTCGACCCCCTCCAGAATCGAGGCACCTCCCTGACGGCGCTCCCCTACCTCATTCCTTGAGTGACTCTCAAGTGTATGAGAGTGAAAGCCTGCCGAGACTGGGGCCCCCCGATACTTGCCTGTTCACCCTTGGGATCACCGACTGTCCACCTCCTGGATCCAACGACTCTGACTGCCTCCGACTTCTTCAACATTCAAGACTTCAAGACGACGACAGCACCTACCCTCCACGGACTATTGCAACTGGTAGGAGTGACTTTTCTGTATATAATAATTAGGGATAGTGAGTTTTCTTTCCTTCAAAGATCGCGAAGCAGGCGCATATAATACCTGAAAATAGATAGAGACTGAGAATGGCCCTTTCCTAAATTCCCCCGTAATTTTAAGCACTATTTTTCATTGTCCATAACTTGATATTTTCCTTGTATTTTGTGATTGACGAAATTACCTCGTGGTGTCCACCTTCAGTGACCACCACGATACTATTCTAGTGAAGCTAGTTCCTCATTTCTTAACAGTCGACTACATAGGTAGGCATTCTACTACCTATAAGAATTCCTATTTTGTTGATGATATCTTTCCGTAAATACATTTCACGTACGGAAGTACTTTTACCTTTTCTTTGACTACTCCCACTGACCAGGTACACAACACAGTAAAGTAAATTCATGCTATTAACTTCATTTTATTTTGCAAACATAAACAGTAACGTAACTTCATTTGCTAGTAAATTCTTTCATTTAAATCATAACTTTCTAACTTAGTCTCCTGACTAAGTCCTACTACTTCAGTAGGTGGTGGCAGTACTACTCCCGAGAAGACACTCAGACAGCTACGGTAAGTAAGATCCGCATTCAGCTAAGTTAAATAATATCACAAGACTTGGTTAGGAATTACTTTTAACTTCCTAACGTGCTCCCTTCCGAGGGTTCCCTATCAGAAAAAGGGGTTACAGCAGCAAATCCCTCCGATCTTCCTCACCTGTAATCCTAGCTATCTTTAATTCCAATTCAAAATAGGGTAGATAGTACTCCCAAGTTTGATTTCCAGGATTGAACGGCCTTATGTCGATCTTAATTCTATTCAACGATCTTACGTCCGGATGGTCATCTCCTCCTGTGCCATGATCCTCAGGTACGTCCTCTTGACGTGACCCCCGACCTCTTCTTCTACTACTCATACCTAATCAACTTTTCTCCTCGTACGACAATGAAATATCTCTCTAGAGTAATATTGATTAGCCGAGATTTGATGTGAGAATGAATGTATTTCATGAAACTATGATGCTCAATATGATTGCGTAATAACTTAACAACAAACTATAACTTATGATGCAACAGTAACTACGATCGATTGTGGATGGTATGTGAACTAGCGGGGGGATCGGCGATGCAAGGCAAGCAGTTCAAAGAAATGAATTTTGCGAGACAGTTTTGGATGAGAAAAGACGATCGGCGGGGGGTCAGTGCGGGGTCTAGTATTCCTATACCTTCACTATAACAGCATAAGCGAAGGCAAACAATCGACTAGCTGTTTCGTGACCTTGAAAGCAGAGAAAATTGAAAGATGAGCCATGGATACTAAGCCATGGGTTACGCTTCCTTAGCAATCAAATTTTAATGAAGCAATCAAATCAAGTTTAATGAAGGAATTCTTTATTTATTTGAATGAAGTGTGAAGCGTTTATTTCATCTAAATAAACTCGATTATGAAGCGAAAACATGATTGGAAGGTACTGACAATGGCAAGCTGTTTTCTTTGCTGGCGCTTGATCTAGGTATAAAAAAATTAAATAAACCGTTGTGTAATAATTTGCTGCTTTTTTCATTATTGTTTATTCCTCTAAGACTGGCCAAGGTGTTTGCCTGACGAATATTCTCACCTGACGCCACTGGTTTAACCGGTTTCTATCGTGGTATCTATTAAGATGTAGTAGTTAACTGTTATAACCGGTTTATTTTGTGGTATTCACTAAGATGTAGTATAACCGGTTTTTCCTGTGGTAACTACTAAGATGCAAAAAAACCGTTATAACCGGTTTATTTTGTACTTCTCAAGTAGCTATTCAGGTATAGCACAAACGTTATAACCGGTTACTTCAATGCTTCGTAGGTATCTAGCATACTGTGTGAGTAAATTGAAGAGCAGGCCTTCACAAAGAAGTGGTCGAGATCTTCTTCCTATTTCCTCACACCTTAACGCGCTTACGACCTACATTAATTTTTTTTTCTTTTACGACCGACCGCGGGACCGCACTTCGCTGTTTGTTCAGAGGTTGGAAAAACCACCCTCCGCGACGGTCAGATCCTGGAGAAAGTCTCAGGAATACTAGATAGGTGTTTTTCCTCTAGGAGTAGGGGAGCTATGGGGAACCGTCTTGACCTCACGCTATTAGACAATATCATGGTCCCTTCCTTTAGACAAATGACGTCATTGAGTGCCATTGAGAAGGTTTCAGCATCGAGTTGCGTGAACCCGGAGCTGTGGTGCTCCCAGAGCACGTACCCTCAGTCACCTCCTATTGTCATAATTAGCCTCGCCCTGCTTGCTCTAGATACGCCGGTAACGACTTGCGAATTTCGTTAAAATGAAGGATTTCCGAACGGAAGATGGTGTTACTTCAATCACTCTAGGGTGGATCTAATTGCCGTTTTATTTGATTAAACCCTCCAGCGCCCAAAAGAGACCAACCGTCAAAATTTGAATTTCTAAATATTTTTGTATTAGTTGTCTTCAATTGAAACACTTATATAGTTTTTGCCATTTCTGGGGGGGGGGGGGTTGACCCTGTAGGGTCAGTGGCGTCTCCTCCAGGCAAACATAACACTGCTAGCCCTACTAAAAATGAACAAAAAAAAAAAACAAAAAAAATGAACAAATGAACAAAATGAACAAATTAAGTTTTGTTGAGATTCTCCTATATTTCCATTTTTTGCAAGTAATATTTAGCCGATTTTGGAAAGTTTTAATAAAATTTAGCGACTATTTCATGATAATCGAGGAAGTTAGATGAAATAGGAAAATGGAATAAGTACGTATTTGGCTTTGAATATCAGCCCGCAATACACCAGAGAGTTGTAGAGATCGGCAACTATTGTGGATGATGACAATGGCAAAGCTGTCTTCTTTGCTGGCGAGTGATCTATACAGTAAAAAAAAACCTTTGTGTAATAATTTGCTGCGTTTTTCATTATTGTTTATTCCTCTAAGACTGGTCAAGGTGATTGCCTGACAAATGTTCTCACCTGACGCCACTGCATCTACTAAGTAGGGTGCATTGGCAATAGCGCAACTAAGAGGGCTCTACAATAGGAATGGAATAATACCACAAAAATTAGTTGAAAACGATATATTCCAATAGAAAACTTGAATGCTAATTTGGAAAAAAAAAGGAAAATGGGTTAGTTCTCATATTTTCAGTTTTTTAGCAAGAGTTCCATGGGTGAACATGTACTGTACCTGTAGTACTAGTACTTGTAGTACTTGTACCTGTAGTACCTGTACCTGTAGTACCTGTACCTGTACTTGTACCTGTATCACACCTCTCCTGAACTCACGGTATGTGATTGCTACCTCTGAGGTGGCTTTATAAATTTGCCACGCATTTTGGCAGGAAGCGTTGATTGATTGATGAAACAGTGGATACCACCATATTTTCCTTTATAACTGACCTCAAAGATTCACTGTTCTCGTCAAACCGATCGACGCCACTCATGAAACGGTTGTATTGCTGAATGACATTTGGACAATGTGGAAACCGATTCTCCCAACCTTATGGATTCTCACACCAAGGCAGTTTGATGCTACAGGCACTACTTATGCCGTTTTCATTCCATCTGACAGAACACTAATCATCGTGATTTCTTGATGAAATTGTGCCTCTCATACTATTTCTCATGTTTGGAATCAAGTTTTTTTTCAGGGCACTTTTACATACGATTGTCCTTGGTGGTCCTAGTGCGACCAAAGTTTTTCTCGGTCATGAGACGAATCAAAGTCAACCCAGTGAAGAAGCTCGATGTATACATTTTTGGGTCCTTTTTCCTCACCGTGATCATTGACACACAGAGAAATCCATCACATAGGTTCTTGATGTGCAACATGAACGTGAAACACTAATACACAAATAGGATTTCAAACACCACATATGTTTTGAGACATTCAAACACAAAAACGAACAAGCAAAACCTCTGAAACACGGGAAAATTGTGGTGAAAACGTTCCAAATTATTACACAATTGGTTTATTATTTTTCTGTATAGATCACTCGTCTACAAAGCCACCAACCATCCAACATGAAGAAAAACATCGATCGCATTTCGGTCAGCTTTAATTTGAACGGAGATTAGGCCTCTTTTGCGACTCACACTCGTGTTTCTGATTTATCGTACGTAAAACCCTTAAATTCTCGTAGGGAGCGAACGGTTTGTCCTACAGGGCTCCGCGTGGTCTCAAAAATTTTTAAAAATTCTATAGAATCTTAAATTGAAGGAAAAAAAATCTTTTATATCAAAATTGTTTGAGTTAGAGGGTTTTCAAAATTCATTTAGGAACCCTTAGAAGTGACCTACATCAACCAAAATCTTCGGGGCACAACTCGACCCCAAATAGAGCCTACATACCAAATTTCATCAGAACCGGTCAATGCTAATTTTGGACGGCCAAATTTTTATTCGATTTTTGGATTCTACGTACCTTGAAACGTAAACCATCAAATTTTGAGGGGGTGTTAAAAAAAATTGTTTCTTGGTCGATTCCAAAAGTTCATTATTGAAAATAATAAACCAAAAACATGTACTTGGTCGTTAAATGGTTATAACAAAGCCAGGAAATTTCAAATGCGACTTTTTCTTCTTGATTATCCTTCAGAAGTCAGTTGAGATGAACTCAGATGGCGCAGCAAACGTTTCAGGCTCCATGGGAAATTTTTATGGAGGAAAAACTGAGCTCACCCTACAGGGTTGAGCGCTGGAGAGTTAATTGATTAATATTTGGATCTTACCTAAACCGTGATGTTTTAAAGAATCTAAGGAAGACTCGGATATATTGATCTCAGGAATAAACGTCTGCCAAATTGAGTGGACAAAACACTGAATATATAACATAACATAGATATATTGAATTCGTTGATGTAAAAATTAATGAATATTGGTTTGATGGCGATTAAACTTCTAGAGGACCATCAAAATTGAACAGTTTTTCGAACAGTTGTTTAATTCAAGGAACTGTCCACATATACAGACAGACAGACACGGTACCAACGTTGATCTGAATGTGGGTAAAAATTTTGATTTTGGATCATTTTTTTGACCTGCTGCAAGAATACAAAGCTTCCCCGTCATCAATTTGGATCACTTTCCCAACCAACCTCTTTAGACCAGTTTCCCCTTCACTAACACGCTCAATTTGAGATAATTTCCCCTGGGTCAGTTAAATGTCGGCCATTATCTATTCAGTTTCGAGTTCTTGGCAGGTTCTTGTTCTCTAGCGCGGAACCGACAGACATCCCAGCTTTATTAATAGGTATTTGTAGTTGTGAATAGTGTTTCGGCAATGACACTTCTTAGGTAGGAAGTGGCTTTCGCTTTTGTTTCATCTTGTAGGAAGCCCCGATCGTCTGGAGTCGGAAATCTGTTACAATCGCCCCCTCGACTTTTGAGTCCCCCTCATGTCCAAACTCAGAGATAAGTGAGCTCTGAGGTCATCTGGCTCTTCATTTCACTCTCTAAAACCTACTCCAGTAGGCGTCTTGGCTCACACCCCTTTCAGCCCGTATAATACTGCGATTATTACGTCGAAAATCCAGCATCCAATTTTTTCAGTCTTGAGGAAGTACGAGTATCGTGGTGGTAGGTAGATATTAGGAGCTTGAGATGTATCTAAAAATACCCGATTAACCTGAATTTGTTCGATGGGGTGGTGGTTGAGCGGAGAATTAGTTTTTTGGCTCCTTGAAGGCGGTACAGTGGCCTGAATATTCACTGTTATTCAACCTGTACTTCCTACCTACTTCATATCCGAACTTATATAAAACATATGGACCGGTCAAAAATACATATTGCCACCAAATTGTTGCTAATCTATAGACAAGAAAATGTCGGCGTGTCTGACCGACGATGCACCTGTAATAATCAATCTCACTTGATTGCCAACCAGTAACTACTTCAAAACCTACTTAATCCGTCTACCAGGTACTAAATAGAAAAATACGAAGAAACACCCTCCAAGTGGGTGTAGCACATAGCTCAAAACATTCTCATAATCAAGCAAAAGTCTCTCTCAAAAACAATACCTCAAGAAACATTCTCAAAATCAAAGCCTTTCTCATATCAAACAAATTCAATCCCATCTCATATTCAACTAAATCTGAGCATTTCTCATATTCAACCAAATCTGAGCATTTCTCATATTCAACCAAATCTGAGCATTTCTCATATTCAACCAAATCTGAGCATTTCTCATATTCAACCAAATCTGAGCATTTCTCGTATTCAACCGAATCTGAGCATTTCTCATATTTGAGCAAATCTGAACCTTTCTCATATCAGACAAATTTAAGCCTGTCTCATATTCAACTAAATCTGAGCATTTCTCAAATTCAACCAAATCTGAGCATTTCTCATATTTAACAAAATCTGAGCATTTCTCATATTCAACCAAATCTGAGCATTTCTCATATTCAACCAATCTGAGCATTTCTCATATTCAACCAAATCTGAGCATTTCTCATATTTGAGCAAATATGAACCTTTCTCATATCAGACAAATTTAAGCCTGTCTCATATTCTAGAAAATCTGATCCATTCTCGCATTTGTACACAAATCCTTAGATGGAAAAGGCTCAGCCTTTCTCAAATCCGACAAATCTAATCTTTTCTAATCTAGCCTTTCTTAAACTTGAGAATATATATCTTAGTTCTTCTCGTATATGAGAACAAAATAAATCAAAGCCTTTCTCACATTTGAGAATATACAATCCTATCTCATTTTTGAGAAAAGTAAGCCTCTTTCTTATTCGAGCAAATCTAAGCCTGTCACATATTCTAGAAAATCTGAGACATTATCGTATTTGAACAAATCCTTAGATGGAAAAGGCTCAGCCTTTCTCAAATCCTACAAATCTATTCATTTCTCATATTTGAGCAAATCCGAACCTTTGCCATATTAGACAAATATAAGACATTCTCATATTCTAGCAAATCTAAGCCTTTCTTACATTTGAAAATATCTAAGCCTTTCTCATATTTGAAAAAATAACCCTTTCTCTCATTTGAGCAAATATAAACTTGTCTCATATTTGAGCAAATCTATGTATTTCTCATTATATAACAAAATAAATTAAAGCCTTTCTCACGTTTGAGAATATCCAAGCCTATCTCATATTTGAGGAAAGTAAGCCTTTCTCACATTCGAGCAAATCTAAGCCTGTCTCATATTTGAGCAAATCTGAGCCCATCTCGTATATGAGCAAATCTATGAATTTCTCATTTCCTAACAAAATAAATCTAAGCCTTTCTCACGTTTGAGAATATCTAAGCCTATCTCATATTTGAGAAAAAGTAAGCCTTTCTCACATTCGAGCAAATCTAAGCCTGTCTCATATTTGAGCAAATCCAAGCCTCTCTCACATTCTGTTGAATGTAAGCCTTTCTCATATCCTATCAAAATGTAAGCTTTTCTCATGTCGTAGTAAAATATAAGCTTTTCTCATATCCTAGCAAAATGTAAGCTTTTCTCATATCGTAGTAAAATCTAGCCTATCTCATATTGTAGCGGATCTAGAGCCTTTCTCATATCCTAGCAAATCTAGCCTATCTCATTGTGGTTGTCTTGTTGGCCAGCCTGCGGACAAGATCGAGAGCGTTGTTGATAACGGACTGTTTGGTGTTTTTGCTTATTAAATCAGTTTTGGCTCAATATTGTATTTCCTTACGATTCATCCCGTCACAAAACATGGTGACAGCGGTAACTGTTTGAATCAAGTGAAAGTTTGACTCGAGAAGGATTATTTTGTTCTGTGTGAGTGAAAAGTTTGTATTGGAACTATGGAAAGTGCGTTCCCGGCGTTGACACCTTTGGCCACAGAAGGTAATATGGCGATTAACTGGAAAAAGTATAAAAGAAATTTCCAAACTTTTGTTGCTGCGTATCGTCCTACTGCTACGGAAAAAAGTCAGATTGCGATTTTGCTACACTCAGGAGGAGAGGAATTTCAAGATGTGTTCGATTCGTTCGGGTTATCTGATGATGACAAGAAGAGTGTGACGACCGTGCTGGAGAGGTTTGACCAACACTTTCTGCCTCAAACCAATGTCACGTATGAACGGTTTGTGTTTTTTACTAGGAAGCAGAAACAAGGTGAGTCCTTTGAACAATATATGACTGTTTTACAAAATCTAAGTGCTACCTGCGAGTTTTCGACCTTGAAAGACGATTTGATCCGTGATGTTTTTGTTACCGGCCTATCAGATCCGAGGCTTCAAGAGAGGCTACTAAATACCCCTCAGTTGACTAGGGAGACAGCGTTGAAAATTTGTCGATCCAGGGCTGTTGTTCTAGAATGCATGGAGCACATCCAAACTCCCGATATCAAATCAGAACAAGTCGAAATGGATGCAGTTAGGCGAGTCAAACCTCGTAATTTTGGTAATCAGTCAAAAGCTGTTACGGATTGTAAATTCTGCAAATTTAGTCATGGCTATGGACGTTGTCCAGCATTTGGGAAGATGTGCCGGATATGTGGTGTGATGAATCATTTTAAAGGGTCGGCGATGTGTCACGGGACCAAGAAAAATAGGCATTCGGCTGTGAATGAAGTAGATCAAGAGGCTACCGACGACGATGCGAGCGACGATGGATTTTTATGTAATACGATCTATGTTGATACCCTTAAGGACGTTCATATGGTAGACTGGTACACTGTTCAATTTGATATCAATGGCCGACAGGTAGAATTAAAAGTTGACTCAGGTGCTGCTTGCAACATGATTGGATGGCCTTTGTTCAACAGTCTAGGGTTTCAGTCTGGTGATTTACGAAAAACTGAGTTGGTGTTCAAGTCCTTTACTAATACTAAGATTCCTGTGCTTGGCCATTGCAAGATTCTCTGTAAATTTAAAGGTAGGCATTATTCTATTGATTTCATGATAGCGGAAGGAAATTGTGCAAGCATTCTAGGCTTAAAGACGTCCGAGCAACTTGGTCTAATTGCCAGAATACATAACGTAAATTCTGATTGTCAATTACCTATACTTAATAAGTTTTGTCAGTTATTTGATGGTAAGGTAGGGTGTTTTTCGTCCCCAGTAAGAATTTATTTGGAACCAAATTATAGGCCTGTAGTTTGCCCAGCTAGGCGAATACCTCAGTCTCTTGTTGGAAAGGTTAAAAGAGAGTTGGACAAAATGGAAAAATCTAATATAATCCGCAGAACTATAGAACCTACAGAATGGGTCAATCAAATGGCTGTGGTTGTTAAAAAAGATCTTTCTTTAAGAATATGTATTGACCCTCGTAATTTGAATAAATTTATAAAACGGCCCCACTTTCCTTTTCCCACTGTTGAAGAAATAGCTGCCAGAGTGGGAAGTGCGAAAGTGTTTTGTAAATTGGATGCCCAATCGGGTTTTTGGATGCTTCCATTGGACGAAGGTAGCAGCAAACTCTGCACATTTCAGACACCTTGGGGAAGGTATTCCTTTTTGCGTTTGCCTTTTGGGTTAAACTGCTCATCAGAAATATTTCATGCGGAAATTTCTAAAACTTTTGCCGAATTTCATAATGTAGCTACGTACCAGGATGACATATTATTGTGGTCTGACTCGAAAGAAGAGATGAATAAGTTATTAAATGAAGTACTACAAAAAGCTCATGAGAAGGGGATAAAATTTAATCCTAAAAAATGCAAATTTTATGCTGATAAGGTGGAGTTCCTAGGTCATGTATTTTCAGGAAAAGGGATTTCAGTAACATTAGACAAAATTAGAGCGGTAACAGAATTAAAACGCCCGTCTGATAAGACATCTTTGCAACGGGTATTGGGGTTATTTAATTATTTATCTAAATTTATACCCAATTATTCTGAACTTACCGGCCCCCTGCGGGATTTGCTCAAGGATGATGTATGTTTTATATGGGAAGAAGTTCAGGACAAAGCATTTTCGGCTCTAAAGAGAGCAGTTACTACAGCACCAGTTTTAGCGTTTTTTGATGGCAACAAGGACTTGACTCTGAGTGTTGATGCAAGTTCGGTGGGGCTAGGGGCAGCTTTGTTCCAAGAAGGTCGCCCAATTGCGTTTGCATCTAAAGCTTTATCTGAGACCCAACAACGGTACTCACAGGTGGAGAAAGAACTACTGGCTGTTTGTTTCGGGTTGCTCAAGTTCAAGCATTACCTGCTAGGACGAGACAAAGTACGGGTTGAAACGGATCATAAACCCCTGTTGGGCCTAGTTAACAAACCCTTACATAAAATCCCTTCACGTCTTCAACGTATGCTTCTGCACATACAGCCGTATTCCTTTTACTTGGTTCATACACCCGGAAAATGCTTGTATGTTGCTGACTCCCTGTCCAGAGATTTTTCAATTTCAGGGTGTGATGTTGACACAGAAGTTGACGACCAAGAGGAGTTTTTTGTTGCCAGTCTGATGAGTCAGTCCTTAATAAGTAAACAAATGGAGAGGCTACTCAAGGAGACTGAGAGAGACAATGTGTTGGCACAAATATGCCAGTTTACTCAAGTAGGTTGGCCCAGTTACAGGCTGCTAACAGAGGATTGCAAAGCATTTTACGATTTCAGGGATGAATTGAGCATCTCTGAAGGCTTAGTTCTTAAAGGTGAAAGGATTGTAGTTCCCAAGTCTTTGCAATTAGATGTTCTCAAAATACTCCACACTGGCCATCTTGGAATAAGTAGGACAATGAGTAGGGCGGAGGATACGGTATTTTGGATAGGTATCAATCAAGATATAAAGAAATTTGTTAAATCTTGCTCAACTTGTTTGAAATTCCAAGACAGTAAGTCCAAAGCACTTTTGCAAAGTAGGGATTTGCCATTAAATCCATGGTCAGAAGTAGCATCTGACGTATTTGAATGGAACCAGCAGCATTACTTAGTAGTGGTTGATGCCTTGACTAATTTCATAGAGGTTGCCACCTTGCCAAATTTGAGAAGTGCTTCTGTGATCCAAAAATTAAAATCAATTTTTGCTCGTCACGGTGTCCCGCTAGTTTTGTATACAGATGGGGCCCTATACTATGACTCCCAGCTTTTCAAAGAATTTGCAGATGAATGGTGTTTTGTGCACCTAATGTCATCCCCACATTACCCAAAGTCCAATGGCTTAGCTGAGAGTGCGGTCAAGCGTATCAAAAAATTGTTCATTAGATCGCAGGAAGCGGGTGAGGATCCTATGCTAGGACTCCTGAATTTGAGAAATACGCCTAGGGGTAAGGTTAGTTCACCAGCTGCTGGCCTAATGGGGCGGAATTTAAGATCTAATATTCCATGTGGACCTAACTACTTGAACCCTAAAATCACTATTGAGGAAGATAGGAAACAGCTGATCGCCAGCCGTGAGGCGACCAAAAAGGCTTATGATACTACAGCTAGGACTAGAACAATGTTTAAAGTTGGGGACAAGATAAGTTTTCAGAAGCTTCCAGGATCAGTTTGGACTCCAGGGGTAATAATTTCACAAACTAACACCCCCAGTTCCTATCTTGTAAAATCAGATAAGGGGCACACCTATAAAAGAAACGAAATTTTTATTGCCCCCAGATTGGTAAGAGAGGACGTGGTTGATGGCGATTCTGGCCTGACATCGGTGCCACTTTTGGAACGTGAGTGGGCAGATAATTCTTATCATGACACAGCAATTCCCACCCTGGCTGATGAGAGTGATGGCCCTCATAAGAATTCATTGGGGAACTCCCCTGGGAAGGAGGTGGAAAAGCCATACATTACAAAGTCGGGGCGATGGGTGAAGATTCCAAATAGATTGAAGGATTTTGAATTAAAATAATGAATGTATAAATTATTGACATAAATGTTGAAATGTTTGGTGCTTGCCAGAATTGGGCTATTGTTTGTTTGTATTAAGTTTTTTTTAATGTATTACAATTATATATCTTAAGTTGTAATGTACTTATTGTTTGCAAGTTTGTGTTAATGCTAGTCGTTCTCAGGATGTTTGTTAAAAGGGGGGAGATGTTGTGGTTGTCTTGTTGGCCAGCCTGCGGACAAGATCGAGAGCGTTGTTGATAACGGACTGTTTGGTGTTTTTGCTTATTAAATCAGTTTTGGCTCAATATTGTATTTCCTTACGATTCATCCCGTCACAAAACACTCATATTGTAGCAAATCTAGAGCCTTTCTCATATCCTAGAAAATCTCATATTGAGATCGTCCTTCTCTCATATTTGAGCAAAAGTGAGGTTTTGATGTGTAACAGCGAGAGAGTTACGGTCTCGAAAGGCACCAGTGAAACATTACGAGCACTATCGTGTCAGACGTACGAGCCGGATCTCGTGTTGATGTTGACATCAGGGGTCTTTCATCCCAATGAATTCGACCTCTCACACGGTACCCGTTGAATCCCCTCTCATCAACCCTCTCCTTCCTTCTCCACCCCCTTTCTTCTTCTCCCCTTTAATCATGTCTTCATCCTTTTGTTTTTATCGACGTTTAGGTCAGATTCGGATCCGTCGGGGAATCCCGAGAAAAACCTCATGTCGACACAAAGACGGCGTACCCCGAATCTGTTGTAACCGGCCTAGACCCACCGCGCGCCGTGTCTTGGGCTCGTCCAAGGCGCTCTCGAAGCAGGCACCTCAAATTTCAGTATGACTAGCTCTGAGCAGGGATAGGTATCGTTACAAAAATATCGATACTGTATCGTATCCGAGAATCGATATACTAAGTATCGTTGGGCATGAATATCGATATTTTAAAATATCGAGTATCGATACTTTAGTGTGACAAATTATCAATATTATCCAATATTTCCTAGAAAAATAATTTTTTCAACAATGTTTATTCATTTTTCATTATCAAGAGTCCAAGCAGAGTGATTTTCTCCATGATATAAACGTTATTTGTGTAACCAAAGAGTAATGACCTAAAAGCCTCTCTACCTTCTTCATTTTTTAGCCATTCTGTTGAATTTACCTCGAGTACTGTATCGATATTCGATATTTAGAAATATCGGATCCAAAGTATCAATATCAAAAAATATTGGATAGTGCAGTATGATAGGTACTAAAATATCGAGTATTGGTACGAAAGTATCGATATTTTGAAACATCGAGTATCGATACCCATCCCTAGCTCTGAGCCCTCCTCGGCACCTCTTTTGTACAAAAAATTCGGATAAAAAAAAAATTTATGGAAAATGAAAAGAACTGGGTGTTAACCTTATGCAACTGACAAAGACAAAGTCGACGCAAAATGTCTCTCAGTTTTTTTAAAATTTTATTTAGACGCTTTGTTTCTGACTTTAAAGATTTTATTTCGTGTTTTCGACCTACAAAAGTCTCTAAAACGTCCCTTAATATTATAGGGAGTGATTGTTATAGAAACTCTCTTTGAATACAGTGAAACATTAAAATGACTTAAACCGTTCGAAAGAGCGTTAAATTTCCCATCTTCTTGTTACAGAACCTTCAAGAACGTTTTGAGAGGAAAAATTTATAGTATATTTATATTATATTTTATTTACCTAATAGTATTCAAGAACATTTTGAAGTGTGCAATTTATCGAATCTTGAAAATTTTAGCTTCTTTTCAATCGTGTGAAGGAACTAGTTATCCTACTTGATTTTGGTTTATTATTTTCAATAATGAACCTTTGGAATCGACCAAGAAAAAAATTTTAACCCTCTCGAAATTTGTTGGTTTACGTTTCCACGAACGTACAATCCAGAAATCGAATAATCATTTTGCCATCCGTCCGCCGTACGCGGCACTTTTGGTTTATTATTTTCAATAATAAGCCTTTGGAATCGAGCAAGAAAAAAAAATTTTTAACCCCCCCTCAAAATTTGATGTTTTACGTTTCAAGGTAGGTACGTAGAATACGAAAATCGAATAAAAAATTTTCCGTCCGTCCGCCGTACGCGGCACTTTTCTTAGCAACACTGGACCGATTTGGTTCAAATTTGGTATATGGGCTCCATTTGGGGTCTAGTTGTGCCGCGAAGCTTTTGGTTGATGTAGGTCACTTCTAAGGGGTGAAAATTAAGGGTTGAAATTTTCAAGAGTGCCCTAGCTCGAAAACTCTCGAAATAAAGGTATCGCTTTTTCACCAATTTTAAATAGTATTGAATTTTTAAAAATTTTTGAGACCACCCGGAGCTCTGTAGGACAAACCGTTCGGTCCCTACGAGTACTTGAAGGTTTTCCTTCGATAAAACAGAATCATGAGTGTGAATCGCAAAAGAGGTCTAATCTCCATTCAAATTGTATCGGACTAAAATGCGATCGCTGTTCATTTCTTCGATTTGTATACAGTTTCGCCTTCTGCGTAACCAGTAATCAAATTTCCATATGAAGCTTTCTATTTTTCCAATCGAGTGTGAAGCGTTTAGTTCTTTCTAATAAACTTGATTGTGAAGGTGTGAAGCCAGTATGGTGTGGTAGGTAGTACCTAGCTGGTAGGTAAAAAAAAGTTGGTAGGTAAAAAAAATGTTGGTGGGTAAAAAACGCTGCAAATCATTGCTCAAAGGCCTCTTCACTCTTCAGATCACTGATCAGCTGAGTGAGCTCCGAAGCCATTTTCAATACTATTGAATGGAAGTGCCCTTCCAGGCGTCTCCAGCATTCGAGGAAATCTTCTTCACTCCTCAGATCACTGATCAGCTGAGTGAGCTCCAAAGCCATTTTCAATCCTATTGAATGGAAGTGCTCTTCCAGGCGTCTCCAGCATTCGAGGAGATCTTCTTCACTCTTCAGATCACTGATCAGCTGAGTGAGCTCCGAAGCCATTTTCAATCCTATTGAATGGAAGTGCTATTCCAGGCGTCTTCAGCATTCGAGGAGATCTTCTTCACTCTTCAGATCACAGATGAGCTGAGTGAGCTCCGAAGCCATTTTCAATCCTATTGAACGCAGGAAGCTGAAATTTGAGAGGGAAGGTCAAGGGAGAATACAGATGGTGGTAGGTGCTACTGATGGAGAACCAGTGATTTATACAGAAGGGTGATCTATACAGAAAATAATAAACCTTTGAGCAATGATTTGCAGCGTTTTTTAGTTACCATGGACCATGGTTACTGATTTTGATGAAATTTGGTAGGTATATGGGCTTGATTTGAAGTCTAGTTGTGCCCCGAAGCTTTTGGTCGATGTCAGTCACTTCTAGGGGTTGACAAATAGGTAAGGGCTGAAGTTTGTAAAACGCCCTAGCTCGAAAACTCTCGAAATAAAGTTACTTAATGTTTTTCAACAATTTGAAATAATATTGAATTTTTAGAATTGAATGAGGCCACGGAGAGCTCTCCAGTACTCCGTGATTTTACCTGACCACAATGCGATCGTTGTTAGCAACCATTATCAAATTTCCTAATGAAGGCACCCACAACTCTTGATTCCTTCAAATCAAACTTGATTGTGAAGCGAAAATATGGTTGGTAGGTAGTGACAATGGCAAATTAGAGGCTACTAATGATCCAAGAACGATGATTTTTAAAAATGGGAAATCGGATGAAAATAACTATTTTTACAACTCAAGGGCCTGCATTGTGCCCCTGTAGAGTGCATGGGCTTAGGGAATTGAGAAACTGAAAGATTGCCAGTGGAATAATCACAATTGAACAATAATTGCCAGAGAAATAGTAATCCTAAGGAATCGACCAAGAAAAAAATTTAAACCCCCTTCATAATTTGTTGGTTTCAAGGTAAGTACGTAGAATCCAAAAATCGAATAAAAAACTTAGCAGTCCATCCGCTGTACTTTCCTCACTTAGCATTAACCAATTTTGATGAAATTTGGTATGTGGGCTCCATTTGGGATCTAGTTGTGCCGCGAAGCTTTTGGTTGATGTCAGTCGCTTCTAAGGGGTGAAAATTAAGGGTTAAAATTTTTTAAAGTGCCCTAGCTCGAAAACTCTCGAAATAAAGGTAGGTATCGGTTTTTACCAATTTTGAATAGTATTGAATTTAAAAAAATTTTGAGACCACCCGGAGCTCTGCAGGACAAACCGTTCGCTCCCTACGAGTACTTAAGGGGGCGCGGGACTCAGTGGTTTCCCTTATCTTCACGTTTTCTCTGTGAGTGTTCATTTTTTCCTCTCAAAAAAAATTTCTAAATTCATTAAATAATTAATACTTCATACATACGGGCCAAAATGTCAAAAAAAATTAAATTTGAAAAAAATAGAAAATTTATTTTTTAATTAAAATTTGTTTTTTATAAAAACTCTTCATACGGAACTTTTTGGGAGACTAAAACCTCTGAAAATTCAAAGAGGACAATTCTAACTTGTAAAATCACGGAGATTACGTGAAGACAAAGTTCCGTGATTTTGAAAGAAGTGCGTTAAAAGAGGCCCTGGTTTCATTCAATCAAAAGCTGGATTTGATAACGGGTTCCGTTATCCGACACGGGAGGGGGAGGTTACAGACACACACAAAATTTGAAGAACGAGAAAAACGTCCAGAGGACCGAGCGATGCTAGCGCTTTTGCGGATAACAAGTGCGGATAATTAACTCGCCTCAGCAATCACGAAAGTCAGCGCATTCTCTTGGTTGGCGCTGATCTGAGCTTCGAGTCCCGCGCCCCCTTAAGGGTTGGACATACGATAAATTAGAAACACGAATGTGAATCGCAAAAGGGGCCTAATCTCCGTTCAAATTAAAGCTGACCAAAACGTGGTCGCTATAGGGACGTGGTAGTATCTATGGTTGGTGGGTGGTGATAATGGCAAAGCCGAGATCTTTGCAGACGAGTGATCTATATAGAAAAAATAAACCTTTTTGTAATATTTTGCAGTGTTTTTCTCTGGCAAATTATTGTTCGTTTTGATGATTCTTTTAGTTTTTCCATTCCCTAGGCCAATGCATTAAAAAATGGTGAAAATCCTTGAAATGTTCAAATTTAGGTATATTAAATATAGGTATATTTAAATACCTAAATATAAAATTTTTTTTAAAATTTTGAGCGCCTACAATTTAGGGAAATACTGACCCGGAACGAGAAACGAACCCCCTCTGTCTTAGAGTAGTTGTGTTGCCTTGATTTGCGGCCGCCTTGGGTCGCGGGGGTCTCGAAAAAATGGATCTCCCGCTCCTTGGGGGATTCCCCTTTGGTGCGCTTCTGAAACCCCGCGCGTCGGGTCAAGGGCGCCGGGCGTCGGCGGTCGCTCCGCGCGGCTTCTCGGGCTGAGGATGAGGACGAGGACCTTCCCCTCGATTCCGACGAACCCGGAACTTGCGGGTGCACCCCGCTGCCCAAAGGGCCGGTTTCCCAATCAGTGATCAGGCTAATCGCAGATCTACACCAGGAGACAGCTGGAGGTGCCAACCTGCATCGGAGGAGGGTAAATACCTGCGATTATTGTGTGGCACATAGCTTCTCGAATTCCAAAACATCGTACTGATCTTTTAGTTACTTAATACATTAATTTAACCCTGGAGTGCAACTGTTAGTCGAAGCGACGAATTTCAATAATTGTATCAGTGATAGCAAACAGGTGGGTGGCCAGAAAATGACGCTGCTTAAGGCTAAAGGGGACGGGGGTCTAGTATGATTCTGAAATGAGAGATGGCGCTAGTGTCGCCCCATACTTTCATCCAGTTTATCCAAGCTTGAAAAATCGTTATTTTCAAATCTAACCATATGAATGTTATCAGAACAAGAAAATCTTACAAGCCATCATCTAACATATTACCAACAAAAAAATTTTTTTAAAATATTTTTTCAAAGTTTCATTTGATAATTGAAGTATGTTTTTAATTCAAAAATTTGAATACATCCGGTGTTTGGAAACTATCTTACTATATGTTGGAATTATCACAAAACAATTTGTGTGAAAATTAGAGGCCGAAAGCGAAAAGTTGGACTAAAAAACGTGGCCCGGCAAGACTAGATGGAATTTGTAGGGCAACCCCACATTTTCTAGCAGCTAATCCCGCCCGCCCGCTCACCCGCCGCGCAGACACTAGTGAACTTCGAGCGACCATTCATCTCAGCTTCTCTATTACGTTGCTCACTCTTCAATGATTCCTATACCCGTAGATAGGCTATATATATTTTGAATGACAATATAACAGGAGGTTGTATTGTGCCTTCCCTAGTTTTTAGTATTTTGATAAATTTTATCACCCGGAACACAAGCTAGATCAACACTTTCGTTTTGATATTTTCTGAATTGGCAAACATAAATAGATACCTATGCTACCACGTTGGCCATCGAATGCGAAAGGCGAAAGTGCCTTCCACGCATGTGTTCGTAAGTTATTTTTGTTCTACTTAAAGTCACTTCGTCGATCCGACGAATGAGTTGTGATCATAGGAAAATTTCATTCGTCGATTGAACGAATGAGTTGTAATACAGATATAATCTGCTGTTCGTCAAAGAGACGAATCGGTTGCAATACAGATTAAAATAACTGAGTTGAATGGGTATCATAATAGGTAATTTTTACAACATCATAACTACCTATTTATATGTGTACCAATATTGCTCCTTCTTTCACGTTATCATAATCATTTTCTGAGTTTTCACCGTCTTAGAGTCTTCAGTTTGGTTCAAGTTCTACTGCATGATGCAGAAGCTGTTTCTAAAAAAAAGAGGTTGCCCCAATAAATCAACCCCTGACTGTGCTGCCAGCTCTTCTACACAGCAACCTCTTCAACGAGCACCTTCACACATAAAAAGTTTTGGTTTTGACGAGCCCACTATGACTTGAAAAGATTGGGCGTTGGAAAACGACTCCTATTTCAGCTATTCTACCTAACTTTATAATCTTTGTTTTCGTTTATTATTTTCAATGAAAATCATATTAATTTAAATTTTCATAGTGTAGTATGAAAGATCTAAGGGGCATATCAGTTACATCACCAGAAATTCAATATTTCAGCCCAGAATATGAATAAAAAGAACTATGATTACATATTATATATTCACATTTATTATTCACATTATCACATTGTACTTTATCGCATTAGCTAGCTTTATCTATTCGCATGAAATGTTAACATATCAGCTACCTATAATAAGTTCATAATAATTTTTTTTACTTTGAAGATGCGCTAAAGCATAACTAAGCTTTTAACTTTATGCAAAGGCACAATAAATTATGCTCAAAAATTTATGCAAGAGCATAATTATGCTTTAGACTTTATGGTAAAGCATAATTAGAAATTTATGCTAGAGCATAATTATGCTTTAGACTTTATGGTAAAGCATAAAAAAAAATTTTAGTGCTATAAAAAGTAGTTTGTTTTTCTCGATTTTGGTACTAAATATGTTAATATTTTTATGGGCGTAATTGGTCATTATCATCCAGATTTTTTGTTTTGAATACATCAATTAACAATTGTAGATGTTGAATTTAATCATTCCATTCCTCAGATTTCAAGAATGATCTATATTTTGATCATTACATCACAATTTTCCAGAGTTGTTCGTCGCATAGACGAATGAGTTGTAATAAGCGAGAAAAAAATAGGGTTGCATTCCAGGGTTAAGGAAGATCGTCTCATCAAAACGTCAAATTCAGATTCAGATTTCATTTATTATACTTTCAATAATTTCGATTAATTAAATCATAAACATATTATGATAAGAACAAAATTACGAGGATCGATCAAATATCACAAGTCCTTTGGTCTGACGGGATCAAAGGTCAGCAAAGAGTGTTGAGATGTCTCATACCTATCAATTACGGAATTCATTTGCATGAGTCGAAAATGAACCCATGAGGTTTGATGAAAATGAACGAGCAAGACCCAAGAAAGCATCGATGAGGTTTGCCGCCTTATTGAAGGTGGTCGTCACTTTACTGTGCGTGAAATTACTGAGGAGCTTGGAATATCCAAAAATACCAAAGTATCCGGCGTATCTAAATGTCCAAACTATCAAAAGACCCGCCATATCAAAATGTCCAACATGACAAAATGTCCAAAATATCAAGATGTCCAATAGTTCAAAACATCCTGCGTATAAAAATGTCCAATAGTTCAAAATATCCGGAGTATTGAAATTACAACATGACAAAATGTCCAAAATATCAAGATGTCCAATGGTTCAAAATATTCTGCGTATCAAAATGTCGAATAGTTCAAAATATCCGGAGTATTGAAATGTACAACATGAAAAAATGTCCAAAATATCAAAATGTCCAAAGTATCAGAATATCCAGCGTATCAAATTCTCCAAACTGTCGGAATATCCAGCGTATCAAATTCTTCAAACTATCAGAATATCCGGCGTATCAAATTCTCCAAACTGTCGGAATATCCAGCGTATCAAATTCTCCAAACTATCAGAATATCCGGCGTACCTAATTGTCCAGTGCTTCAAAATATCCGGCTCATCAAACGTCCAACAAGACAAAATGTCCAAAATATCAAGATGTCCAATTCAAAGTTTCTAGCGAATCAAAATGACCAAACTATCAAAATACCTGCCATATCAAAATGTCCAACATGACAAAATGCCCAAAATATCAAGTTGTCCAATGCTTTAAAATATCCGGAGTATCAAAAAGTACACCATGACAAAATGTCCAAAATATCAAAATATCCAATGTATCAAAGTATCAGGCGTATCAAAATGTAGAAACTATCAAAATATTCAGCGTATCAAATTGTCCAATGCTTCAAAATATCTGGCTCGTCAAAATTGCCAACACGACAAAATGTCCAATAATCAAAACGCCCAATTCAAAATATCCTGCGTATCAAAATGCCCAATAGTTTAAAATATCCGGAGTATCGAAATTACAACATGACAAAATGTCCAAAATATCAAAATATCCAATGTATCAAAGTATCAGGCGTATCAAAATGTCCTATAGTTCAAGATATCCGGAGTATCGAAATGCACCACATGACAAAATGTCCAATATATCAAAGTTTCCGGCGTATCAAAATATCCTGCGTATAAAAATCTTCAGTGGATCAACATATCTGGGGTATCTAGATGTCCTATGTATCAAAATTTCCAGTGTATCAAAATCCTGCGTATCAAGTGTTCAATGTTTCAAAGTATTCGGCCATGTCCAATGTTTTAAAATATCCGGGGTATCTAAATATCCAATGTATCTGGCGTATCTGTATGTACAAATGTACCCTACATACCCCACAACCCGACATAGGGCAAAATGTGAGAGGTTATTCAGTTATGATAGTTTATTTTAGTTTAGTTTAGTTTAATTTAGGTTATTTTATTAAGATAATAATTGTCTTTTATCAAATTCATTACCTCGAATGATGAATTTAAAATTCTATCGAGTTTCCCCTACTTACCAACCTTCTGTGGGATTCAGCCTTCTTTATGTTGGATGCAAATACGAAGCACTGGCATGTAAGGCGGTTTGCGTATCGCCGAAACGCAGGCGAGCTCAAAAATAAGAATGAATTATTTCGTATGTTTCAACTCTATACTTATGATATCATAATTTATGATAATCCTAATAAAATGAGTAAAAATATACATTAAAACACGTTTGCATAATTCAATTTCTGTTCATACAACTGTTATATGTCGTGGTGATATAATAAAACAGGACGACTGAAGTTCACTTGAACAATATAGGTATAATTATGAGAAGGACGATTTATATAAGTGTAACATGAGGGTACAACGGTAGACATATTTAATATATCGCAGGGGCAGTTCATTACATGAGCAACTAAATAAGAATACAGCTAACTAAATAATTAATTACAATTATAATTTCAATAATTTATAAAATTCAAATATTAATTTTAAATAATAATTTTAATAAAATTATTATTTTATTTTCATAACATGCTCTTTCTTTAGTTTTTTACTTTACTGAAATAAACTATAGAGCCTATTTGTTTGGTTTAGGTTTTTCAAATTCAGAAAATGAAAAACGCTTAACAGGCTTAACTGTTCTGTTACTAGAACGCACTGGGTTTGTTACTATCTTACTTTCAAGAGTTTTCGAAGTACTACTTGGTGGAATGATAGTACCATTCGGTGAACTTTTATCAATACTTGAATGGGATGGACTAAGTTGCAGAGTATTATTTTCCTCTGGCTTTTCTGAAGTTACATATGAATCTACAAAGCTCTTACGTGGGGATTCTCTCAATATTGGCATCGGATTTTTCAATATAAATTTCCTGTTTCTTATGTATTCCGTACCGTCTTGATTTCGAATTAAATAAGATCTAATACCAGCTGACTTAACAATAGTGCCACCTGGAATCCAATGACCGTTTGGTTTTAGCTTATAGTGTACCTTGTCCCCTGATTGCAGTGTTGACATCACTTGACACTTTTTATCGAAGTATTTCTTAGACTTATTTTGTTTACTTAATGCTATAGACATATGGTTTCTAAAGTTAATGACCTTCGGTTTCAAAAGATCATTGTTAATAGGTAATGTGCAACGCAGGCGTCTAGACATTAACAATTGCGCTGGGGATGCCATTTCACCTTTTGGTGCGTTTTTGTAATGCAAAAGTGCGAGATAAGGATCAGAACCTGAATCCTGACATTTTTTAAGAATATTACCAACAATTTTGACACCACTTTCAGCCATTCCATTAGACCTACTCATATAAGGACTTGTTATTACATGTTGAATTTCCCATTGACGTGCAAATTCTTTAAATTCCTTTGATTGGAAAGGCGGTCCACCATCAGTGACTAACTGTGATGGAATTCCGAATCGAGAAAACACAGATTTTAAGTTTGAAATCACGTAACTAGCTTTTGTGGAACTGACTTGGCAAGCATCTATATATTTGGAGTAATAGTCAGTGATAACCAAATATTTGACATTATTAAAATCAAGAAAATCAGCACCCACTTTCTGCCATGGTAAAGTAGGCATCTCATGTGATTGTAGGGGTTCATCGGTATGATTAGGACGAAACTTCATGCAGGTTTGACAGCTTTCAATTAAATTTTTTATGTCAACCGACATTTGTGGCCAAAATAAAACACCACGTACCAACGATTTTGTTCTTTCAATTCCCATATGACCAGAGTGAACCTTTTTTAATATAGATTTCCTCAATTTTTCAGGGATTATTATACTATTATTACGAAATACCAGATCATCAATTATGTTAATTTCTGCACGGAAATTCCAGTATGGCTTAGCAGGATTATCGACTTGAGATTTAGAACGAGGCCATCCATTTTTGGAATAGCCCTTTAGAATTTCATGTACCTCATCACTTTTACTAAATTCTCGAATTTCTGATAGTGTTTGAGGTGACACTGCAAGAGAGCTGCGAACTAAATTTACATGTACCGAAATTTCTTCGTCTAGGCTGTCGTCTGTTTCTGGTAATGGCGCACGAGAAAGTGTGTCCGCTATATACATATGTTTACCGGGCTTATATA
The DNA here is from genome assembly GCA_009739505.2 of Apolygus lucorum. Taxonomy (NCBI): domain Eukaryota; kingdom Metazoa; phylum Arthropoda; class Insecta; order Hemiptera; family Miridae; genus Apolygus; species Apolygus lucorum. Next base: position 14,369,685 of record CM019169.2, on the reverse strand, counting down.
CCACTTGAAAATTATATGCTTGTAGCTGTAAAAGCATTCTTTGGAGTCTGCTTGGAACATTTGCTAAATTCCGTTTACAAATTGTGACTAAAGGAGAGTGATCTGTTTCGACCGTGAATGTCTGACCATAGATGTACTGCCTAAATTTGGTACAACCTACCAAAACTGCGAATAACTCCTTTTCTATTTGGGCATAGCCCTGTTGACAAGCTGTAAGTGTTTTGGACGCATATTCTACTGGTTTATTATTTTGTAAAATCACTGCGCCTACGGCGAATTTTGATGCATCGACAGACAAAACTATGGGCGAATTTACCTCAAAATGTGCTAATACTGGTGCTTCAGTGATTAGTTTTTTAAGCCTATCAAATGCTTTTTGATGATGCTCTTCCCAGTTCCATGGAACATCTTTCTTTATTAAATTATTCAAGATGGACGACTCTTGAGAAAAATTTGGAATAAAGCTGGACAAATAAGTGACTAACCCAATGAATCTATGAAGAGATTTTTTGTCATTTGGGGTTGGCATGCCACAAATGGCTTCGATTCGACCAGGATCAGCTTTCATACCTTCTTTTGAAAACAAATGACCCATGTACCTAATCTGACTTTGACCAAACTTACATTTACTTGGATTGAATTTTATATTCAACTGACGAGCTCTGTCCAGGACTGATTGTAATCTATGATAATGATCATTTTCATTTTGCGCATGAACTAGCAAATCATCTTGGTAAATACATACTCCTTCCAAATCACCGAAACTTTCAGTCATAATCCGGTGAAAGATTTCTGGAGCCACAGATATGCCAAAAGGTAAGCGCAAAAATTTGAATCGGCCAAATGGTGTCCCAAAAACTAACAATTTGGAACTTTCTGGGTCCATCGGAACATTCCAGAAACCAGAACTTGCGTCTAGTGCAGAAAATATACTAGATCCATTTAACTGTGCTCTTATGACATCAATAGTCGGTAATTGGTAGTGCGATCTCATTAAATTTAAATTTAAATTCTTCGGATCCAGACAGATTCGAAGAGCTCCTGACTTACGTTCGGTAATTACCATAGAACTCACCCATTCGGTTGGTTCAGTGACTTTGGCAACTACCCCGTCGTTTTCCATTCGTTTTAATTCTGACTGAACACGGTTATATAGTTTGAATGGTAAACGCCTAGGAGGATCAATAATTGGTTGGGCATCTGGTTTTAATGTTAGTTTGCAGACCGTAGGTAAGCAACCCAATCCTTCGAATACGTCTTTGTACATGTTTTTTAGTTGACTGTAGCTCAAATTATTATTACGAGACGACATTATGCTCTGAATTCTCTCAACTAAACCCAATTCTTTGCATGTTTTTAGACCTAGAATGGTTGGTACATTTTCATCGATTACGTTAAACATGATATCGTACGTTTTCCCCATGATGGTACATGGCAACACACAATGACCTACATTTTTAAGTGTCGTACCACCATAAGAGCTCAACTTTTTATCAGAAGGACTAACTGATTTGACAACATTTAGATCGACAATTTGATTCATTGACATGCAGTTGACTTGAGCTCCAGTATCAAGTTGGGCTCGAACACAGGAATTATTTATGAATATTTCGACATACCATCCTTCTTCGTTATTCGTATGACGGCCTGACTCGACATGGCAAACAAAATAATCGCGATCACCGATGACTACCGCGTTTACATTTCTATCGGGATTACTCGCGTTGGAACTCCGAACTGATTTCAGCCGACACATTTTACTGAAATGATTCAATTTACCGCACGAGGAACACTGCTGACCGACTGCTGGGCATTTTACGCGATGAATTTGACCGCACCGGGTACATATCCCTCGCTGTTGGGATGCAGACTGACCGGTGTATTGGCGACTGTTGTTCCATTCCGCTGGTCTGGATGTTGATCGGGATCGGCTGCGTTTCGAGTGAATGTAGCCCTGTCTCATCGTGTTCGTATGTTGATCATTCCCGGAAATTGTAGCAGGATTACGAGTATTAGACCTAGATCTGTGAAAGACTTTGTGTATAGTCTCCCCATCCGCCTGTTTTTGTAGTGATTGAGCTTGTTGATGGGTCAGCTCTAGGCTCTTGCAGATCTGAATAGCTCTGTCCAAGGTCAATTCATCCTCCTGGAGTAATCTCTCTTTCATTTTATAATTTGACTTATTAAGGCCACAAATTAAAACATCTTTTGTCAGACTATTTTTTAATTCACCCAATTCGCAGGTCGAACTTAGGTTTTTAAGATCAGTTACAAAGTCATCGATCGATTCCTGATCTGCCTGCCGACGAGTTAGAAAGTTATGGCGCTCGATCGTGATATTCTTTTTTGGCGTAAAGTGGGCCTCAAACTTTGTTAGAAGTTGTGCGAACTTTATTTTTTCAGAATCATCACCAAATGATTGAAATATCACCATTCCCTGGGGACCAATTAGGGACAACAAGAGAGCAACTTTCCTTTTGTCTGACTCCTCTTCTAAACCAGCTGCAACTAGGTAGAGGTTAAATTGTGTCACCCAGTTTTTCCATTTTAGAGCTAGATTCGTACTAGTCTGGCCTTCGATGTCTAAAATACCAATATTTGGTGCTAGATTTATATTGGTTTTAGACATTTTGACGACGTTTACGGAAGAATCGGAATCCGAGTGGTCGGACTCACCTGATTCGCTGTTGCTGGCGTCGGACTCGGCGACTCCTGAATCCTTTTTCATCCAGAAATTAAACTGTTGAAAGAATCACTTGACACTTCTGACACCATGTTATATGTCGTGGTGATATAATAAAACAGGACGACTGAAGTTCACTTGAACAATATAGGTATAATTATGAGAAGGACGATTTATATAAGTGTAACATGAGGGTACAACGGTAGACATATTTAATATATCGCAGGGGCAGTTCATTACATGAGCAACTAAATAAGAATACAGCTAACTAAATAATTAATTACAATTATAATTTCAATAATTTATAAAATTCAAATATTAATTTTAAATAATAATTTTAATAAAATTATTATTTTATTTTCATAACAACAACGTGATACAGAATATGTAAATATATTTTGGTTTCTGAATTTCTTGTTTTATTTAGCTTGATTCATTATTTTCACGTTGATTGATTCATTTCATTGATTCATTCATTTCACGTTTTGATTCATTATTTAGCTTCATTAATTATTTTTATACTATCAGCCCTCATGCAACAACTGGAATCAAAGTCATGAATTCCTAAACCACTTTTTCGATGCGAAAACCCGCGTGATAGAAGGAAATCTGTATGAATCGCGGAAATAGAAAAGTCATCCACTTTGACGTTCCAAAACGTCCAAAAGGGATATTTTTACACGTACAAACAGAGACAGGATTCATTCCAAGAAGAAAATTAATACCAAAATTGACTTTCTTTTTTATTGGATTCGTTATCGCGTCGTTCAGAAGTAGGACCCGCTGGTTTCATTTGGGACCTTCACTTTGAGACCTTCTTCACGTGGATCCAATTACATTACTCGTCTCTCTTTCCATCGGTTTTTCATCTGTCGAGGGTCTGTTTTATTGAAAAAGAGAGTATCAATGGCCGACAAAAATAGATCAAAATAAAGTTTGGTTCCGCCTTTGACCTGTCTGTGGTCAATTCTTGTCCCGGGCTTTACTTCTCGAAATCTCGGTCCGATTTAGATGATATTTCTAGAGTTGACGAAGCTTTGAGAGCTAACCTTTGAAGAGACGGTCCCCTAAGCATTTTGTAGATGTGAGCTTCCTACGATAGGTTGCCGAGAGGCTAACTAACTAGCAAAATTCCTGATAATTTAATCAAAATTATGCAACATACTCGTACTTGACTAGGTTACGACGGATTCTCCAATACGGTACGTAGATAGTAATTATTTTGTATTTTTAACACAGAATGTGTTTTTGCGATGACCTACCGAAAAAAAATCGTCACGAAAAAGCGACAGAAAAAACCGTTACGCGCCTTTTATAATGATTTTCAAGTGCAACCAAGCCGTTGGTAAGGAAATAGAACTCCCGCAGTGTTCATTGCACAGAAATTGTTCACCATTCGTTGGAAAGCTCTCAATTTATATAGTATTTTTCTTGTAGTTACATATTTATTTATATAACATTTATAGGGTTTTAGACCAAATTAAATGTCTAACAATTATTTATTTTATTATTGCCAAAGACTCCACATTTATTATTGTTGTTTTTTATTTAACGGATGACTAGCATCGCAAAAACACATTCTGTGTTCCTATGATTTCATACAGAGTATGGAAAAAGAAATAAACCGGGGGGTGCAGGGGGGCGGAGCCCCCCGCCGAGGCGCAAAGCGCCGAGTTTTTCCTAAAAAAGATTTTGCTTGTTCAATTTAACGATAGAAATTGCTTAGTTGCGTACGACGCACAGTGGTCCAGGATTCAAATCTAGCTGGACAAAAATCAAAATCTTTTGTTTTCGACAGTTTTCGTACCATGAGATTTTTTGGGGCGTAGATTCCAAATTTTGGGTCCATTTAGCGATAAAATTGAGTCCCCTATCAGTTTTGTACTACTCAGAAGATTTTAATAAAAGAAAAAAAAGCAATAAATGTTGCGGCTTTCTTTTACATCATTTCACATTTTTGAGTCAATTTTCATTGGAAACATAGTAGAATGGAGGTAGTAGTGCCATGGTGGCACCACTGATTCGTTCCATAGTGGCCCAAAGAATAATTGGCGAAAATCCAGAGGTATATTGAGAACTTTCCCTCAATTTTAAAGCATTGGGTACGATTAGTAGGCTATAAAGGAACCGAAATATTGAAAACTCGTATATTTTATGAATATTATCCCCCCACTCGGCCCCTCCCCATGGTAATTTGATACTCTGAAGAAATAGTGTGCAACTCGGAAAATTTCAGAGTAAAAAAAAAACGCTGCAAATCATTGCTCAAGGGTGCGTTCAATAGGATTGAAAATGGCTTCGGAGCTCACTCAGCTGATCGGTGCTCTTCCAGGCGTCCCCAGCATTCGAGAAGATCTTCTTCACTCTTCAGATCACTGATCAGCTGAGTGAGCTCCGAAGCCATTTTCAATCCTATTGAATGGAAGTGCTCTTCCAGGCGTCTCCAGCATTCGAGGAGATCTTCTTCACTCTTCAGATCACTGATCAGCTGAGTGAGCTCCGAAGCCATTTTCAATCCTATTGAACGTAGGAAGCTGAAATTCGAGAGGGAAGATCAAGGGAGAATACAGATGGTGGTAGGTGCCATTGATGGAGAACCAGTGATCTATACAGAAGGGTGATCTATACAGAAAATAATAAACCTTTGAGCAATGATTTGCAGCGTTTTTTACCTACCAACATTTTTTTAACCTACCAACTATTGGTAGGTACTACCTACCACACCATACTGCTTCACACCTTCACAATCAAGTTTATTAGAAAGAACTAAACGCTTCACACTCGAGTCGAAAAATATAAAGCTTCATATGGAAACTTGATTACTGGTTACGCAGAAGGCAAAACTGTATACAAATCGAAGAAATGAACAGCGATCGCATTTTAGTCAGATAAAATTTGAACGGCGATTAGACCTCTTTTGCGATTCACACTCATGATTCTGTTTTATCGAAGCAAAACCTTCAAGTACCCGTAGGGAGCGAACGGTTTGTCCTACAAAGCTCCGGGTGGTCTCAAAATTTAAAAAAAAATGCAATACTATTTAAAATTGGTGGAAAAACGATACCTTTATTTCGAGAGTTCTCGAGCTAGGGCACTCTTGAAAATTTCAACCCTTAATTTTCACCCCTTAGAAGTGACTGACATCAACCAAAAGCTTCGCGGCACAACTAGACCCCAAATGGAGCCCATATACCAAATTTGAACCAAATCGGTCCAGTGTTGCTAAGAAAAGTGCCGCGTACGGCGGACGGACGGAATTTTTTTTATTCGATTTTCGTTTTCTATGTACCTTGAAACGTACGGTAAAACATCAAATTTTGAGGGGGGTTTAAAATTTTTTTTTCTTGCTCGATTCCAAAGGCTTATTATTGAAAATAATAAACCAAAAACAACAAACATTTTACGGCTTGAGCTATAAAGCTATGAGTATGCCGGGGTTCGCGGTTTCCTTTTTCCCCGTTACCAAGGTACCTAATACTTCAAAAAAACATTTTTCAATATAATAATTACACAAATTACTCAATTTTCTAATTTCAATTTCATACTTGGTAATTACAATTTCATGCTTTACATTCACAATCATATTTGATATTAACTTTATTCAACATTAATTACATCAAGTACTCTTTTTTGTGATTTTAACATCTAACTGTAACAACAAACAATAAAAAGAAATTCCATCAAAAGGGTAACTATCTAAATTTAAATTTTCAACATTATAACCAGTTATCACAGTTATCTTACAAATTTTCTATCGAATGCTAGTGGAAAGCCAAAATTAAATTGCTCCGTCAATTCATTCCTTTACCTCATGGAATTTATAACAAACCAACCCAGCTTCATCCAATTTTGGTTTATTATTTTCAATAACCTTTGGAATCGAGCAAGAAAAAAAAAATTTAACCCCCCCTCAAAATTTGATGTTTTACGTTTCAAGGTACGTAGAATACGAAAATCGAATAAAAAAATTTCCGTCCGTCCGCCGTACGCCGTACAAATCATTGCAAATCATTGCTCAAAGGCTTCTTCACTCCTCAGATCACTGATCAGCTGAGTGAGCTCCGAAGCCATTTTCAATCCTATTGAACGCAGGAAGCTGAAATTTGAGAGGGAAGGTCAAGGGAGAATACAGATGGTGGTAGGTGCTATTGATGGAGAACCAGTGATCTATGCAGAAGGGTGATCTATACAGAAAATAATAAACCTTTGAGCAATGATTTGCAGCGTTTTTTCCATTCAGGTACTCCACAGCCATTTCTGCACTGATGAATCTAGATCCAAAGTAGTTCTTTCTTATTTGCAAAATAGTTCTTACTTACCAAGTATAGGGCATCTCGCCAAAAAATGGATCAAATTTTCATTTTCACCAGAATTACATGATGAACACATACCTTTGGTTTCTGTTGTCTATCCACTTCTTGCAATTAAGATTTAACATTTCACACCTGGTTTTACATATTATTTTCACTATGACATGACTGAGATTCGGCTGTTCCATGTAGGTCGGACTCAAGTCTTTATACACCAAGTGGAAACATGCATCTGAGGCATCCGCTCTACATTTTTCTACGAAAGTGTCCTTCATTTTTGCCTTTAAACACTCCCTTTGCATGAGTATACTCTTCGGATTATATAAGTATAATATTCGGGTTCTTCATGTCAGTTCGCAGCGCACTCTTGTGCGCACTACTCGTAAGCTAAAAGTTCGTGTATGTTCCGCTTCTGTGGTAAGCGCCACAGAACCTCCTTTGAAGTCAGATTGGTAGAATATCCGTTACGTTTCAAACATGGCTGCCTCTTGCACATTGCCACCACATTTAAAATTTCCATCTTCTTTAAATTCTCTAAATTTTTTGGATGCGTTTTCGAGCAGCTCACTATGGTTTTATTCCATAAAAATAAACCCTCATTCGAAAAAAAAAAAAAAAAAAAAATGTGAGGCAAATTCCCCATTCTAGAGTAGTGCCATGTTTCTCCGCTAGGTCTTTACATACCTTGTACCAAGAAATTATATTTTCCATAACTTCTAGCGCTACGATTTTCATATATCTTGTGTTTGAGCTGTTGAGCACGTTCACCATGTATTTCATGAACAAACCAAAAGTGTACATGTACATCTGTTCAATACCAGTCTCAAGGTACACCATATAATCGGGCGTGTTTATTGCTTGCTACATTTTATACCCCCAGAATTGACTTCCATAACACACGATAGTTCTACTTACAGAGTTGAAAATTTCATACTTCGCTGCCCTAGGGATCCGCACATTTTCGATAAATTTACCCCACAATGTATTTACCCCACGCTGCACTCAGTTTTGGTTTATTATTTTCAATAATAAGCCTTTGGAATCGAGCAAGAAAAAAAAAATTTTAACCCCCCCTCAAAATTTGATGTTTTACGTTTCAAGGTACGTAGAATCCGAAAATCGAATAAAAAAAATTCCGTCCGTCCGCCGTACGCCGTACGCCGTCCGCCGTCCGCCGTACGCGGCACTTTTCTTAGCAACACTGGACCGATTTGGTTCAAATTTGGTATATGGGCTCCATTTGGGGTCTAGTTGTGCCGCGAAGCTTTTGGTTGATGTAGGTCACATCTAAGGGGTGAAAATTAAGGGTTGAAATTTTCAAGAGTGCCCTAGCTCGAAAACTCTCGAAATAAAGGTATCGTTTTTTCACCAATTTTAAATAGTACAGAATTTTTAAAAATTTTTGAGACCACCCGGAGCTCTGTAGGACAAACCGTTCGGTCCCTACGAGTATTTGAAGGTTTTCCTTCGATAAAACAGAATCATGAGTGTGAATCGCAAAAGAGGTCTAATCGCCGTTCAAATTTTATCTGACTAGAATGCGATCGCTGTTCATTTCTTCGATTTGTATACAGTTTTGCCTTCTGCGTAACCAGTAATCAAATTTCCATATCAAGCTTTCTATTTTTCGAATCGAGTGTGAAGCGTTTAGTTCTTTCTAATAAACTTGATTGTGAAGGTGTGAAGCCATTATAGTGTGGTATAGGTAGTACCTACCAATAGTTGGTAGGTAAAAAAAAATTGGTAGGTAAAAACAATGTTTGTAGGTAAAAAACGCTGCAAATCATTGCTCACTGATCAGATCACTGATCAGCTGAGTGAGCTCCGAAGCCATTTTCAATGCTATTGAATGGAAGTGCTCTTCCAGGCGTCTCCAGCATTCGAGGATATCTTCTTCACTCCTCACATCACTGATCAGCTGAGTGAGCTCCAAAGCCATTTTCAATCCTATTGAATGGAGTTGCTCTTCCAGGCGTCTCCAGCATTCGAGGAGATCTTCTTCACTCCTCACATCACTGATCAGCTGAGTGAGCTCGAAAGCCATTTTCAATCCTATTGAATGGAAGTGCTCTTCCAGGCGTCTCCAGCATTCGAGGAGATCTTCTTCACTCTTCTGATCACTGATCAGCTGAGTGAGCTCCGAAGCCATTTTCAATCCTATTGAACGCAGGAGCTGAAATTTGAGAGGGAAGGTCAAGGGAGAATACAGATGGTGGTAGGTGCTATTGATGGAGAACCAGTGATATATACAGAAGGATGATCTATACAGAAAATAATAAACCTTTGAGCAATGATTTGCAGCGTTTTGGTTTATTATTTTCAATAATAAGCCTTTGGAATCGAGCAAGAAAAAAAAAATTTTAACCCCCCCTCAAAATTTGATGTTTTACGTTTCAAGGTACGTAGAATCCGAAAATCGAATAAAAAAATTTCCGTCCGTCCGCCGTACGCCGTACGCCGTCCGCCGTACGCCGTACGCGGCACTTTTCTTAGCAACACTGGACCGATTTGGTTCAAATTTGGTATATGGGCTCCATTTGGGGTCTAGTTGTGCCGCGAAGCTTTTGGTTGATGTAGGTCACTTCTAAGGGGTGAAAATTAAGGGTTGAAATTTTCAAGAGTGCCCTAGCTCGAAAACTCTCGAAATAAAGGTATCGTTTTTTCACCAATTTTAAATAGTACAGAATTTTTAAAAATTTTTGAGACCACCCGGAGCTCTGTAGGACAAACCGTTCGGTCCCTACGAGTACTTGAAGGTTTTCCTTCGATAAAACAGAATCATGAGTGTGAATCGCAAAAGAGGTCTAATCGCCGTTCAAATTTTATCTGACTAAAATGCGATCGCTGTTCATTTCTTCGATTTGTATACAGTTTTGCCTTCTGCGTAACCAGTAATCAAATTTCCATATCAAGCTTTCTATTTTTCGAATCGAGTGTGAAGCGTTTAGTTCTTTCTAATAAACTTGATTGTGAAGGTGTGAAGCCATTATAGTGTGGTAGGTAGTACCTACCAATAGTTGGTAGGTAAAAAAAAAATTGGTAGGTAAAAACAATGTTTGTAGGTAAAAAACGCTGCAAATCATTGCTCACTGATCAGATCACTGATCAGCTGAGTGAGCTCCGAAGCCATTTTCAATGCTATTGAATGGAAGTGCTCTTCCAGGCGTCTCCAGCATTCGAGGATATCTTCTTCACTCCTCACATCACTGATCAGCTGAGTGAGCTCCAAAGCCATTTTCAATCATATTGAATGGAGGTGCTCTTCCAGGCGTCTCCAGCATTCGAGGAGATCTTCTTCACTCCTCACATCACTGATCAGCTGAGTGAGCTCGAAAGCCATTTTCAATCCTATTGAATGGAAGTGCTCTTCCAGGCGTCTCCAGCATTCGAGGAGATCTTCTTCACTCTTCTGATCACTGATCAGCTGAGTGAGCTCTGAAGCCATTTTCAATCCTATTGAACGCAGGAGCTGAAATTTGAGAGGGAAGGTCAAGGGAGAATACAGATGGTGGTAGGTGCTATTGATGGAGAACCAGTGATCTATACAGAAGGATGATCTATACAGAAAATAATAAACCTTTGAGCAATGATTTGCAGCGTTTTTTGGTTAGATGCGGTTTCATATTTAACTGTGAAGTAAGTGAAATACCCAGGTAGTCGTATGAATTGAAGCTAACTCCTGTCCAGGAAATGATGGTATTACTTCTGAAATTTATAAAAAATACAAGATGAGTCTAGCAATCCCTATAAATATAATTCTAAATTTAAGTCTCAGTACTGGGATGTTCCTGAAAACCTGAAGGAAACATTGGTAACCCCTATATTTAAGAAAGGTGATTATATTTAAGAAAGGTACATTATGTGAAAATTATAGACCTATATCATTGGTAAACTCGTTGGCTAAATTAATTGAAAAATTAGTTAAAAGCCAGGTGTGTTCATTTCTGGATGCAAATAATATATTGATGGATGAGCAGTATGGCTTTAGAAAAGGACGAAGTACCTCAGATGCGACATGTCTATTGGCCGGGAAGGTGGTTGGTGATCTTGATAAAGAACTAAAGCCAGTAGTTGTGCTGCTAGACTTGGCGAAAGCCTTCGAGACAGTTTCTCATGACATACTTTTCCAAAAACTGCGGCAAAATGGTTTTGATGTGGCCATACGATGGTTCAAAAGTTATTTATTAAATAGGGTACAGTGTGTTAAAGTTAACAATATTATAAGTGAAGAGATTAGGTTGGGAAAGTATGGCGTTCCGCAGGGTACCTACTGTTCTTGGGCCTGTGTTGTTCACATTATATATTAATGATTTGGCCAAACTAGACATTCCAGGATCTATGATTATGTTTGCGGACGACACCGCTTTGTATACCTCAACGCAATCACGGAGAGAATCATTTTCTCTGGCTGAAAAGAGCCTCCAAGTCATTAATTCCTGGTTAATAGACAACAAATTAACATTAAACATAAAAAAAAAACTTCATTACTTTTTCATTGATGTCGAAAACGCAGCCAGCCCAAAATACTTTGAGACTACACAATCCAGAGTGCAAAGACTATAATCAGTGTACTTAGTGCGGAAAAATTGAAAAAGTGCAAAATGCGAAATATTTGGGAATTTTCATTGATGAAAAGTTAAAATGGGATCGGCAAATAAAGGAAACAAATAATAAATTGAGAAAGTTAATATACGTCTTTGCCAAATTAAGAGTTATTGTTGACACGAACGGCCTACGGATGATTTATGATGCACTGGTCTCATCTATATTGCTCTATTGCCTTCCAACCTGGAGTGGTGGATATCCCACAGCTTACAGGACCATAAATTCAACACAAAAAACTATTATCCGTATAATGACTCATTCTGGATACCGAGCGCCTTCTCTGCTCCTCTTCAGAAAGATGAAAATATTGCCATTCTCTCGTATGATGGACGTTAGTTGCATATCGCAAATGCTGCGAGAAAATGCTTTAGCACCTCCTGATCATGAACTTTATACGAGATCAAAGGAGTCATGTGTAATAAATGTACCTCTCTACCGAACTACATTAGCACAACTGAATTATATATATAAAGGTATAATATGTTTTAATAAGTTAAATCATGAAGAAAGGAAAAAACTATTGTTGAACAAGAAAACAAAAATTATTACTTTAAAAAATATCTATCTTAGTAAACTATAGAGAAGTGTATGTTATTTTACTTTCTATTATATAAATGGATTAGGACATAGTAGGATATTTATTTACAGCAATAAGTGAATCAGGAGCTTACAGCAACTCATTTCCCAACACGAGCTAATGCAGCTCTTATGGGAATATTAACTTTTCCAATTTATTTTATGTACCAAGTTAAAATGTTCTGTACCCTAATGGAAATAAAATTAATTAAAAAAAAAAAAAAATTAACTATCTCAACTGACTGACCACCCAGTCTCCATTTTTCCTTTTTGGAAAACCTACCCCCTTCTTTCCGAAATACCATAATTTTCGTTTTCTTCACGTTTATAATTAGATGCCACCTATTCATATATTCCTGAGGGCAATTCAACATAACTTGTAGTGCGCTTCTCATATCACATGTCTCTCAGCCATCGATTTAAACCTGGCTTTCTGGTTCCTTCCAAGTCAGTAACATGATTTTTGTCCAGCTGTATTTGAATTCTGGACCACTGTGCGTCGGCGGTGTTTTGAATGCAGTTGAAGGTGTCCCGGGGAAGCTGGAAGAGGGGGGGGGGGTAGTCAACACGGTGCTGCCCCCAGACCATCCAAGGAAGAGGCTGAAGAGACGTAGGGGCGACGGGGCGCCGCCGGGGGCGGCGAGGGGCGGGCTCAATCGCTCGTAGGACCGCGGGGAGGCGGTGGGGGCGGCAAGGTGGAACTTCAACTCCCAGTCCCCTGGTAGAGCTGACCCAGGCAACATTGTACGGTTTGTATTCCACCTCTTCATTCACCACTTTTAATTACCTCAATAATAAAAATGTGTAATTACCCTCCTTAACGAGGTAATTCTCGACGCTAATTTCCAAATTCATCATTCTCATCAAATATCAACAAAAACCCCCAATAATAATCATACAAAAAATCACGTATCAGGATGTAATTACACTTCTCACCCTCTTCAACGACGAATTTTATCGCCACTTTGAATTAATTTTATCTCTACAGATAAACATTTCCCAACTACCTCCATCCAAATGTGTTCAAATTGAATACTTACGGTTTTATTGAGTTGTTGAGGTGAGAGAATCAATATTCGTTGTTATTTCCGTACAAACCTACCTTCTGCATTCCTTGGAATTCGAATGAATAAGCCCAACATTTTTATTGAGAATATTTCTCGAGGTTTATAATATGAAATTAAGATTTTACACGTATTATTGCATTATTACGAATTAGCGTAAAATTTCCTATGAAAACATTGTGAAAAAAAATTATTGTTATATCGATACAAACCTACCTTCCGCATTCCTTGGAATTCGAATAAATAAGCCCAACATTTTTATTGAGAATATTTCTCGAGGTTTATCATATAAAATTAAGATTTTACACGTATTATTGCATTATTACGAATCAGCTTAAATTTCCTATGAAAACATTGGGAAAAAAATTATTGTTACATCGATACAAACCTACCTTACGCATTCCTTGAAATTCGAATAAATAAGCCCAGCATTTTTATTGAAAATATTTCTCGAGGTTTATAATATAAAATTAAGATTTTACACGTATTATTGCATTATTACGAATCAGCGTACAATTTCCTATGAAAACATTGTGAAAAAAAAATTATTGTTATTTTGTTACAAACTGGCCTTCCACATTCCTTAAAGTCCTAATAAATAAACCCAACGTAAAAACGTTGAATAAATAGGTAATAAAAATTACCTACGAATATTTTTCGAGGTTTATGAAATGAAATTAAGATTTTACGCGTATTATTGCATTATTACGAATCAGCGTAAAATTTCCTACGAAAACATTGTGAAAAAAATGTTTCACCTTTTACGCTCCTAACACTTTTTAGTGCTTCTCTTAGTAGAAATTCCTGCTTTTCTATTCAACATCAACGTACACAGAAGAACACAACAAAAAACCTATAATATTAAAAACCTTCTACTCTTAGAAAAATTGGAATTTCGTTCGGATATTTTTCTAGGGAAGAAGTGAGAGAGAAAGTGTTTAACATGTTATAAAGAGGAATTCTTGTGAGTAGAGTGTAGCAACGCAGTTTGATGGTTTTGAAGGGAAACCTCAAGAGAGTACGAGCCAGAAGGTTCTTTGAAATGCTTCTCAAAATGTGAAGAACGATATGTTTCGAAAATTGGAACATTTTAAAACGTTTTTAGGAGTTTAACACCTTATAATTTAAAACCCAACTTTCTTATTACCTAAGAATTTTTTGAGGTATAATAAAAAATTAAAATTTTGAACATATTATTCCATTATTAGGAATCAGTGTGAAATTTTCGAAGAAACATTGTGAAAAAAGTTATTGTTATTTGGATACGAACCTACCTTTCACATTACTATTACTTTTCAGTGTTTCTCTTAGTAGAAATTCCTGCTTTTCTACTCAACAACAATGTACACAGAAGAACACTAACAATATCACCTCTAATATTAAGAATCTTTCACGATAAAAATTGAATAAAAAAAAATTTCTGGAGAAAAGTGAATGAGAAAGTGTTTAACATGTTATGAAAAAGAATTCTTGTGAATGTAATGTAGTAACGCAGTTTGAGTGGTTTTTGTGAAAAAATTCGAAAGATTACCGAGACAGTTTTTTAGCGAATTTTCAAGGAATATGAAGCTATTGTAATGGCCTCAAAATTTTTAGAATCGACTTTTTCGAAAAATTTTCACACTGAAATCCGTTTTGGAACATTCTAGAAACAATCCCTCCAGACAAAAAAAAAAAAAAAAAAAAAAAAAAAAAAAAATTTGCAAGAATAGTTAAGAAAGAAAACTTTCTACAACAAATTGCAACACCATTGGTCCATTTCTTAACCACACCTTCAACTGAATGATTTCTTTGAAAATTCGCTCATTATTAATCCATGCTGCATGAATGGACTTTTTTGAATAATTACAAAAAATATGGGGATTGCAATAGCCTCAAAATTTGAAGAATGGAAAGGTGAAAAACCTGGGACATTTTAGAACTTTTAACACTTTCACTTGAAAAAGCCAACATTTTTATTAAGATTACTTTTCGAGGTTTTTAATGGGGAATAAAGATTTTAAAAATATAGCATTATTTGGAATCGGGGTAAAATTTCCTATAAAAATATCAAAAATTATTATTTTGAAAAAATTATTTGTATATTCTGATACAAACCTACCTTACACATTCCTAGCTCTTTTCAGTGCTTCTCTTAGTAGAAATTCCTGCTATTCTATTCAACAACAATGTACACAGAAGAACACAATAAATTCAACGTCTAATATTACTTTACTACCTATACTATTGATAAAATTGAAATTTTAAAAAATATTTCTCTGGAGACGAAGTGAGAGAAAAAGTTTTCTTAACGTTATAAAGAGTTATAACGTTATAAAGAGTTATAACGTTATAAAGAGTTATAAAGAGTCATGTGAGTAGAACGTAATAAGGCAGTTTGAGTGGTTTTGAAGCGAAACCTCGAAAGAGTACCGAGCCAGAAGTATCTTTGAAATGCTTCTCAAAGGATGGAAAATGAAAATTTTCAAAAATTGTAACATTTTAGAACTTTTCAAAAAGTTTAACACTTTCGCAAAAAAACTTTTTATTGAAAATATTTTTCGAGGTTTTTATTTGGATATTGCGACTTTAACCCTACAGTAGCACACCGTTTTTAGGGTGCGTTTCCGGCACACTGGGGTGTGGCACACCCCAACCTTATAATTCGCATTATTATACTAATTTTTGACCAACTTTATAAATTGTTTTGTCGCGAGCTTAACAGTTCTGTTTGGAGGGGACTTTTAATGGAGAGAAACAAGTTTAAACGAGGAAAGAAAAAAATTGTCTCATTGAAACAGCGGGAAAAAGTGAACAACGACTGTATTCAAAACTTTAAAAAATGTCTTTTGAATTAATAAAAACTATAATTTTTCAAAAACTAAACTGCTTCTTTGAACCATTCATTGGAAAACTAGAATAATTGGGCATCACAATAGAAAATAAGTTTTGGAAGCACAGCGAAGCACAGCTTTTTTATGCACAACTAATGGTGTACTTTATAATTTTAGGTTCGTTACAAATACTAATAAAATAAATAATTACTGCATTATTTGGAATAGACTCAAAATTTCCAATAAAAATATCAGAAATGAGTATCAAGGAATTGCGTGAAATCCATTTTTATTTTGATACAAAGCTAAGTACTTTCTGCAGTTCTAGCACTTTTCAGTGCTTCTCTTCGTAGAAATTCCTGATTTTCTACTGGACAACAACTTACTCGGCAGAACACAATTGAAACAATCCATAAAATTAAGAATATTTCAATCATGATATAAGTTGACATTTTTTTGAATATTTTTCTGGAGACAAAGAGAGAGAGAAAGTGTTTGACATGTTATAAAGAAGTTCTCAACATCTTCAAAAGTTTGTTTTCACCCTCAATCGAGTGAAAAAGTCGAAAAAGAAGGTGGAAACCATCGAAATTTGTTAGTTCACTCGAGTGATAAGACATATTCAAAAGCTTGTTTTCACCTTCAATCGTCTGAAATAGTCGACTAAGACGGTCGAAAGCATCGAAATCCGTTGGTTCACTCGAGGGTTAAGACATATTCAAAAGCTTGTCATTCTTGACATTCATAGCCGATATTTTCAGACGATCGAAGGTTAAAACAAGCTTTTGAATATGTCTTATCTCTCGAGTGACCCAACGGATTTCGATGGATTCGTCCTTCTTAGCCGATATTTTCAGACGATCGAAGGTTAAAACAAGCTTTTGAATATGTCTTATCTCTCGAGTGACCCAACGGATTTCGATGGATTCGTCCTTCTTAGCCGATATTTTCAGACGATCGAAGGTTAAAACAAGCTTTTGAATATGTCTTATCTCTCGAGTGACCCAACGGATTTCGATGGATTCGTCCTTCTTAGCCGATATTTTCAGACGATCGAAGGTTAAAACAAGCTTTTGAATATGTCATATCTCTCGAATGAACCAACGGATTTCGAAGGTTTCGACCTTCTTAGTCGACTTTTTCAGTCGATTGAAGGTGAAAACAAGCTTTTGAATATGTCTTATCACTCGAGTGAACTAACAAATTTCGATGGTTTCCACCTTCTTTTTTGACTTTTTCACTCGATTGAGGGTGAAAACAAGGTTTTGAATAATATTCAAATATTATTTTGAATAATATTCAAATATTGAAATATTCAAATATTTTGAATAATATATTGGTTCATTCGAGAGATATGACAATAACTTCGTAGATTCGCCCGTTAAAAGGATTTCATGACAGACAGACGGACACGGAACCGAAATTGACCTGAAACGTAAAATGCAAGTAGAAATTTATTTTAATTTTGGAGAACATTGTTTTTCAAACTTGAAAAGTGAAAACAAAGCTTCCTCTACCTCAGTAGACTCAGAATCAAACTTACCACCATTTTACGATTTTTGGTGGGAGGGGGACACCCTTTCATCTTACATAACGATTTTGAACCAAAATGGTAGAGCGAAGTTGAGGTTTCGTCTTGACAACTATACAGCCGGCATTGGCGCCTCCTCCAGGCAAACATAGCAAACACTGTTTGCCTTACTAAAAATAAGCAAAATGAATAAATTAATTTTTGTTGAGATTCTCCTATATTCCCATTTTTTGCAAGTAATATAATAGCCAATTTTGGAAAATTGTAATATAATTAAGGTACTTTTTCATTATTACCAAGTAAATTAGATGAAATAGGAGAATGGAATAAGAAAGTACGTATTTTGCCTAGGATACTATCCCGCAACACACCATCGACTTGGAGAGGTCGGTAATGTAGATTATTGCAGATGATAAGCGAACTAGCGCGGGGCAAAGCGATGCAATGCAAGCAGTTCAAAAAAATGAATTTTTCGTGAGTGAGAGGCGACGATCGGCGAGTGGCGGGGGGTCATCATGGTGTCAAGTATTGCCATACCCCCACTACCACGCTATCAGCTGTAGCAAACAATCGGAGAACTGTTTCGTGACCTTGAAAGCAGAGAAACTTGGAAGATGAGCCATGGATACTAATTAACCCACGCATGGCAAGAAATAACATATCCATCCAACCACATCATCTCAAGGAAGGTGTAGAGGATCGTGCTGGTGTAAAGCTCAGGGACAATGGACTGTATTAAAGAATTTGAATGATTAATATCAAGGCAAAAGGGTTGAGAATTTATACTGCTTAAAAACGGGAATGAGAGTGGTACTCACAGGTGTTGGAGCGCTCCGAGACGACGCCGGCCGGCGGTGAAGACGATGATAAGTCCAGGACGACGGAAAAACTCGTTATAAGCAGTTTTGAGGGGTTTTATGAAGTTAAGCGGAAAATTAGACAGTCGAAAACTTATTATAAACTATTAAGTACAAAAAACGTGATGGCACAAGAGAGAGGGAGATTCGATAGCGAACAAGCGTGATGGCGAACTGAAACTCTCTTGGAAGGGGAGAAGAATCAAAAGTTGTCACCTGAGCCTACAGGTGGCACCACCTTCCAGAGGTACCTATTTTTAAAGAGTAAGTAACAGAGTGAGAGGCCTTTACAGAAGGAAAACTTAGTTTTTTCGCCACCGCAAATATCGCCTGCCTGGCGCTGACAGGTGTCCCATTCCCGATTTTACTGTAGGTACCTAATCGTTTTTCTTGTTGATAGGTACCTACTTGGAAATAATTGCATAATATTGACCCCCCGATGGTTTACGTTTGAGGTAGGTAGCTACTACGTATATTTTGAAAATCGAATATAAAAATCCGTCCGTCCGCGGAACTTTCCTTAATTATCACGGACCGATTTTGATGAAATTTGCTATAAGAGCTCCATTTGGGGTCTACTTGTGCCACGAAGGTTTTGGTTAATGTCAGTCACTTCTGAGCGGTGAAACATTAGGGCTGTAACTTCTTAAGGCCCCCTCTCTCGAAAACTCTCGTTATAAAGGTATTGTTTTTTCACCAATTTGAGATAGGTACCATTGAATTTTTAGAATCGAATGAACCCACCCAGAGCTTTATAGGATATACTGTTAGCTCTCTATGAGAACTTGAAGGTTGAACTTATGAGTTGAGACTTATTTTTAAAGAGTAAGTAACAGAGTGAGAGGCCTTTACACCGCCCACCCAAAATTGTATATTTTGTGACCCACTTTCCCCCCCATGACAGCTGCAGCGTCAGTCAAGAGTCCGTTGGTGCAGGGAGTAACTTGGCAAGCTTTGCCACTGGCCGTAGGTAGGATCGAGTAGCCGTTCGCACACGAGCAGATCGCGAGATCCCATCTGCTCCAGGAAGAAGCTCCTCTACAAGAGCAACAGGCCATTCCAGGGGTGGAAGCTTCTGGTTAAGGATGACAACCACATCTCCGACGAGCAGAGGCTCACGATCCAGGGTCCACTTCTGTCGTCCAATGAGGGTTTGCAGGTATTCCCGCTTCCATTTTGTCCAAAATTCCTGGGAGGCACGTTGGACCAGCTGCCAACGAGAGAGATGAGACACGGGAACATCAAGAAGACAAGGTTGTGGAGTGCAGAGCAGTGGTTCTCCAATGAGGAAGTGACCTGGTGTCAGATAGGTCAAAGCTCCCTCTGGATCACTTGGTACAGAGCAAAGAGGGCGACTATTGAGGATAGCCTCAATACGAGCCAGGAGGGTGGACATCTCCTCAAAGGTCAATGAGCGGTGCGCAGTAACATGCTGGAGATGGCGCTTCGCAGACTTGATTGCGGCTTCCCACAGACCACCCATCCATGGTGCATCTGGTGGGTTGAAATGGTAGGATACATTTCGGGATGAAAGGGCGTCCTCCAGAGTGGATTCTGTCTCACGAAGGAATTGCCTGATCGTGCGTTGCTCCTCGGCTGCTCCAACAAAGTTGAGACCATTATCGCAATATATGTCAGTGCACAAGCCTCGTCTAGCCATCAATCGCTCCAGAGCACCTTGGTATGAGGCAGCGGACAAATCACCGACCAACTCAATGTGGCAGGCCTTCGAGGCCATGCACACAAACATGGCTATGTAGGCTTTGTGTGTACGGGCATTGCGGTGAGTGCTCATTTTCACCAAGAGTGGACCAGCCATGTCCACAGCAGTCTTGGAGAAGGGTCGGCAAGGAGTGGTGCGAACTTCAGGGAGGTCTCCCATACGAGGATGTGTCACTGTAAGACGAGCACGCTTGCAGGAAATACACTGATGTATACAATGACGCAGGAGAGAACGAAGTCCAGGAATCCAATATGTTCTCTGAAGAGCGGCCTGCACAGCTTGAGGTCCACCATGAAACTGCCACTTGTGGTAGTGCCGACACAATAGTTTGGCGAGGGGAGCATCCTTGTGTAGCAACAGTGGGTGTTTGCTATGTGCAGGTAGAACAGATCTGCCAAGCCTGCCGCCCACCCTGAGAAGTCCATCCTCATCGATAAATGGAGTGAGAGCTTGCAATGCCTTGCTACAAGCACGACCCTTTGAGATAGCACGAAGTTCTGGGGCAAAGAAGTGAGTCTGTGTGAACCTTACACAGAGCTGCGAAGCACGTGATAGCTCACTGACTTTGAGAGCACCACGAATACGAGTAACTCCTCGTTGGACATTATGCCGAAAACGAAGAATCCAGGCCAGGACCCGACGGACTCTGGTGAATGAAGAGAAGCGGCTAATGAGGTCCAACACAACTTGTCCCTGGGGAGAAGAGGCCGTGAGTAATGTAGTGACAGGCAATGACTTTGGCTTCAACTCTTCAAAGCCTGAGAGTGGTGGCAAGTACGTTCTAGCTGATGGCCATTCGATGTCTGCAGCATGCAAAAATGAGGGTCCCGACCACCAGAGAGAGAAATCCAGAAGAGACGATGGTTCCAGGCCACGAGATGCACAGTCAGCAGCGTTGAGATGAGAGGGAACATGGTGCCATTGCGAGAGATGTGTGTGGTTCAGTACTTCGACTACCCGGTTTGCCACAAATGTCTTGAGAAGATGTGGAGAGGTATGTAGCCAAGACAAAACAGTAGTAGCGTCGGTGCAAAGGTGGACTTCTTCTATACCTAAACGTTCACGAATCAGCTTCATTGAGGATAGAAGTTTGGCCAGCAACACAGCACCACACAACTCAAGGCGAGGGATAGTCTGGACTTGCAGCGGCGCAACCTTAGTTTTTGACTTGAGCAATTGCACAGACACTTGACCATCATCAGAGACTGAACGCAGGTAGATGGCAGCTGCATAACCCAGGCTGGATGCATCAGAGAATCCAATGAGTTGGTGAGAAGTGGCATGTGGAAGAGAGCACAGTCGGGGCAATTTAATGTTAGAAAGCGACGAAAGTTGACCAGCGAAGGCCGCCCACCGTGAAGAAAACCGCTCAGGTAGAGGAACATCCCAGTCCAGCTTCTCACACCACAGCTCTCTGAGAAAGACTTTGGCCCAAAAAATGACGGGAGCCAACCAGCCTAGCGGGTCGAACACTGAAGCAACCTGAGACAATATGGCACGCTTTGTTGAAGCTTCACAGGAAGGGGCGATGTTGTAAGAGAAAACATCCAACGTAGGATCCCAAAATACACCCAGGATATGAAGACAAGGCGCTCTGTCAGCCTGTATCTGCAAGGAGGAAGCTCTGTGTTCAACTGGAACATCAGCGAGCACTTCAATGTTGCTTGACGCCCACTTGCGTAATTCAAACCCTCCGCAATGAAGCAAATCAATCAGCTCCTGTTTGAGCTGATTAGCAGCTGCGACAGTCTCCACAGAAGCACAACAATCATCCATGTACGTTGAATCTCGCAGAACCTGAGAAGCTAAGGGGTAGTTGGCTCCATGATCGTCCACCAGTTGTAGCAAGATTCGCTGGGCAAGGAATGGAGCACAGTTGGTGCCATACGTTACAGTCTGTAGCTGAAACTCCTGAACCGGTTGGTCCTCAGCAGGGCGCCAGAGTATATGCTGGTAGAGACAGTCTTCCTCTGCAACTCGGATCTGCCGGTACATCATCCGAATATCCGTGGTTAATGCAACTGGTTGGAGACGAAAAAGGGTCAGTACATCAGAGATATCTTTCTGTAACGGTGGACCAGTGAGCAAACGATCGTTTAGAGAATGTCCCGAGGTATCACGGCAAGAGGCGTCAAATACCACTCGAACTGGGCTGGTGGTAGAGTTGCGTTCAATAGCGAAATGCGGGATGAAACAGAGGCCTGGAGAAGGAGCTGGGCGCATATGTCCCAAATACAGGTATTCTTGCAGGAACGAATGATAAGCGATGCGAAGTGGTTCATTCTTGCGAAGTTTGGCCTCAAGATTATACCACCGTTTGAGTGCGATGTCGCGTGATTCACCCAAAGGTGGAAGAGAAGATGGGTCTTTGAATGGCAACCCTACCGAGTAGGTCCCTGATGGCAGGCGAGAGAGATGAGTCCGAAAGTGACTTTCTGCTACTTGGTGGAGAGGATCTGATGGTACCTCCGAGGCAACCTCCTCCGCCTCCCAGAATCTCTGGACTGACTCGTTGAGAGACATGGCACTAGTCAACATGCACAAGCTTGCTGGTGTTTGGCTAGGTGCAGGAATTTTTCCAACTATGGCCCAACCAAAGATGGTACGAATAGCAGCGGGTCTTCCATGGATGACCTCACCACCTCCCCGCAACACTTCATCCATCAGCTCCGCTCCAATGAGGAAATCAATCTTCCCTGGCTCATGAAAGGCTCGATCAGCAAGTTCTAAGTGTGCGAAACGCTCGTATACTTCCTTAGAAAGTGCCATCATTGGCTGATCGTGACATATGTGCGATACAACAGCTGCTTGTGTGGGTATGCGGGTAAGACGGGACAGGCGAGAGGACAGCATACAAGAAACAATACCAACTGAAGCACCTACTGGCTGCTGCATCGCACCGCATAGCTCCTGCCGGTATGGTGTCACTGCAAGACCAAGACGCTGGTTGCAGTCACCGGTGATCATATTGATCTCAGAGCCTGGATCCAGAATGCAACGAATTGGAACCCACTGGTTGAAGCGATTGAGAATGAGCGCCTGAATGGTGGCAAGTACCACTACTGGTCGCTCGACAGGAGGCTGATTTGCACCTGTTAGCAAGGAATGAATGGGAGATCTAGAGACTGAGACTGGAGGTGGAATACTGTTCGGAGTGGCTTGGGTGGCATTAGAAGTACCAGCTAGAGTGGAGTCCTTAGCAATGTGCAGAGAAGAATGATGTGAAGAACTTTTGCAAGTACCACAGCGACCACGAGACTTACACTGGGAAGAGGTATGAGTGCCCAAGCACTTGAAGCACCGCTTCTTTGCCACTAACCAAGCGCGCTTATCAGCATACGACGAGTTACAGTACACCGGACAGTCGTAAATCCTATGGGTGGTTTCTGCACAGCGAGGACAAGTCGATGACGACTGAGAGCTAACAGTAACAACTGGCTGCGAGGGGGAATCACTGGCCGAAGGTGAAACATGAAGGGCCTGAACCTCGGCAGAAGTGGAGAGAACTGATTTGCGCACGGCCGAAAATTTGGCGGGAGAAGCGGGTTTTACAGGTTTAGCTGAGGTTTGAGTCATGATTTCCTTGATGCGTACTTGTTCTCGAACGAATGAAAGCAGTTCATCAAAGGTGGGCACATCACTATCACTATCACCTAAGGTACGTTCAAACAAACTGCGTATACTGGTAGGTAAACATCGAAAACCTAAACTAAACATTATGAAATCGTGCGCATCACCAATATTCAAATTGAGAAAGGCTTGCCAATTGGTGCCAAAAATATCCAAAAAGGATTGAAGATCCGAAATACCCTCACTAGAGAGGGGTGCAAAAGAAAACAATTTATTTAAATGATGGGTAGCGCGAATCCTGACATTATTATAATTATCGCAAATAGTTTTATATGCTAATTCATAATCTGCGTCCGTAATATTCTGGCGTCTAAATTTAGTTCAATAATTTCGTTCTGAATACTATCAAACTGTTTCCTAATCATGTCTATATCCGCACAGCTAGCCAAAAATATATTGGTAACACCAGGTTTAACCGTTGTAGTATCGGTGAAACTCTTAATTTGCTGCAATTGAGCAAATACGCTCTCGCGTTTACGCTTGAGCAGGCGAAGTGAACGAAGGACGTCAGGAGACGTGGTGGGCCCAGCAGGTGTATCGCCCGTCATTCTAAAAGTAGGCAGGTGGATAATACGAAGTCTCAAACGTAAACAAACGCTCGAACAAACTCGAAGCTTTGCGAAAGAGAACGGAACAAGAATTATCACAGTCAGGTAAGTTGAAGAAACGGGACGTGTGAAACGACCTTTTACCAAGGTCACAATAACTGAATCAAGATCGTGCAATAAAGAATGGGAAAGGAAGGTACAAAGAAAGACTCCGAGCAATAAGTTAAGGCATAAAAATAGAGTATTTTAACGCATAACAATACTTTATTAGAAGATATAGGAACCAACAACGTAAATAAAGCTATTTTATTACCAACAAAATTGCACAAGTTATTAAGAAAACAACCAACAACTTATTGCACGGATAACCTACCTACGAACTATTGCACGAGTTCCGTTTTATTCACTATAATTTATTAATAATATTGACACCCTACCTAATTTTAACAAATTCAGTAAGTTGCTGACTCTCGCTAACAAATATATAGAAAAATGTTTCGACTGTCTAATCACGACTAAAAACGACTAAATTACGATCCGGTACGAAATCGGACCACTTGTAGAGGATCGTGCTGGTGTAAAGCTCAGGGACAATGGACTGTATTAAAGAATTTGAATGATTAATATCAAGGCAAAAGGGTTGAGAATTTATACTGCTTAAAAACGGGAATGAGAGTGGTACTCACAGGTGTTGGAGCGCTCCGAGACGACGCCGGCCGGCGGTGAAGACGATGATAAGTCCAGGACGACGGAAAAACTCGTTATAAGCAGTTTTGAGGGGTTTTATGAAGTTAAGCGGAAAATTAGACAGTCGAAAACTTATTATAAACTATTAAGTACAAAAAACGTGATGGCACAAGAGAGAGGGAGATTCGATAGCGAACAAGCGTGATGGCGAACTGAA
This sequence comes from Apolygus lucorum, assembly GCA_009739505.2. Taxonomy (NCBI): domain Eukaryota; kingdom Metazoa; phylum Arthropoda; class Insecta; order Hemiptera; family Miridae; genus Apolygus; species Apolygus lucorum. Next base: position 14,344,441 of record CM019169.2, on the reverse strand, counting down.
ACTCTCTTGGAAGGGGAGAAGAATCAAAAGTTGTCACCTGAGCCTACAGGTGGCACCACCTTCCAGAGGTACCTATTTTTAAAGAGTAAGTAACAGAGTGAGAGGCCTTTACAGAAGGAAAACTTAGTTTTTTCGCCACCGCAAATATCGCCTGCCTGGCGCTGACAGGTGTCCCATTCCCGATTTTACTGTAGGTACCTAATCGTTTTTCTTGTTGATAGGTACCTACTTGGAAATAATTGCATAATATTGACCCCCCGATGGTTTACGTTTGAGGTAGGTAGCTACTACGTATATTTTGAAAATCGAATATAAAAATCCGTCCGTCCGCGGAACTTTCCTTAATTATCACGGACCGATTTTGATGAAATTTGCTATAAGAGCTCCATTTGGGGTCTACTTGTGCCACGAAGGTTTTGGTTAATGTCAGTCACTTCTGAGCGGTGAAACATTAGGGCTGTAACTTCTTAAGGCCCCCTCTCTCGAAAACTCTCGTTATAAAGGTATTGTTTTTTCACCAATTTGAGATAGGTACCATTGAATTTTTAGAATCGAATGAACCCACCCAGAGCTTTATAGGATATACTGTTAGCTCTCTATGAGAACTTGAAGGTTGAACTTATGATAAATGATAAACACGAGTGTGAATCGCAAAAGAGGCCTTATCACCTTGAAAATTTTAGCTGACCAAAATGTGATCGATGTTCGTTTCTTTGGGTTGTACATGTTTTGCTTCCTTAATCAACCTGTAATCAAATATCTAAACCAAGGAATTCTTTATTTCTTCAAATGGAGTGCGAAGGGTTTATTTCATCTAAATAAACAACATTTTGAAGCGAAAACATGATTGGTAGGTAGTGACGAGGGTAAATCTGACGCTTGATCTTCAGAAAACTAATAAACCTTTGTGTAATAATTTGCAGCGTTTTTCATTATTGTTTATTCCTCTGTGACTGGCCAAGCTGTTTGCCTCACGAATATTCTCACCAGACGCCCCTGACAGCCGGCACTGTTTTATTAGCTTTCCAGTCACCAATTCATAAACGGAAATTTTTAAAACGCTGAATGACGGGAGAACGTGATCTCCAAACCTCTCAGGCCATCCGAGGTCTCTCGCCTTCTGCCAAGTTCTCTTGGGAGGTCTCGTAGTTTTTAAGCCCCCGGCGGGAGTTTTCTTGATTTATCGTTTTTACTTAAGTTAGTCGCAACGAGTGATAGATGATCCGGGAATTCAGGAGACTGAAGTTTCCTAAAAATTCCTAATTTTTGCTACAAGGTTTTTTTATGGACGAAATAGCAAACTATCAAGGTAGGTATTAAACGCTTCTTAAGTTCTCTTGATTGATGTTCTTCGTCGAAACTTTTGTCAATCTCGCGTAAATTAAACTGAAACTTTGGTATTATTTTACTGCCGCAGGGCGTTTTTATTTTTATTATATTTATTGGATCAACTTTTGTTTCAGACTTCAAAGGCGGTGAAAAGATTGTTTCCACTTTTGGAAAGAAGAAAAATAAGTTGAAACAAGTGGGTGTGGCACATAGCTTTATCGTATCCATAACTCGGTTGTGTGGATTACAGTAGCTAATCTCAAAACATTAATCTCCAAGTCCTACATCTCCCTCATCATCATCTATGAAAATTTCAGCCGAGTTCAATTTTCAAGGTTGACAAATAATGTTCTCCAAAATCAAAATTTCCATTCGCGTTTTACGTTTTAGACCTTCCTGAACAATTTTGGTTCCGTGTCTGTGTGTCTGTTGGTCATGAAATCCTTGCCACAGCCATAACTTATACAATTCTCACCCGATGTCAATGAAATTTTCAGGGATTATGCAGGTTGGCGTGTGGATGGTCCCCTATGAAAATTATCATCCCCGGACTGATAGTAGCCGCTGCGCATGCACAAACGTGAAATCCTTGTATCACCCATGATTCCTACATTTTCCAACCATAATCAGAGATAGTGCGGATTGGGGTGTAGATGGTCCCCTATGAGGGTAGTGCAAGGTACTTGGAGATTGATGTTTTGAGATTAACTATTATGCATCGGATCATCTATACAGTCGGATTATGGATTCGAGGAAGCTATGTGCCACACCCATTTGTCAGACGTTTTTTCTCAACCTTGAAAAGTGAAAACAAAGCTTCTACATTAGTAGACTCGGAAGCAAAATTATTGGGATAAGTGAATTTAGGTGATCTCAAAGAAACGGGTTCATCAAACCGCTATGGACCGTTGGTTCTATCTATATTTATATTATTATAGCTTTACCAAGCCATAAATAATACAAGTAAAAATAATTGTGTAAATATAGGTCATTTATTGGTAAGAAAATCAATAATTAAAGGTTTATTCGTTCGATCTCAGTTGTTCGCTAGTACTTGGAAAAGGCAGCTGTGTGCTACACCCACATACGATTGGATGTTGAATGATTTTGGTTTATTATTTTCAGTAATAAGCCTTTGGAATCGAGCAAGAAAAAAATGTAACCCCCCCTCAAAAGTTGATGTTTTACGTTTAAAGGTATACGTTTTCTTAGCAACACTGGACGTATTTGGTTCAAATTTGGTATATGGGCTCCATTTGGGGTCTAGTTTCGCCGCGAAGCTTTTGGTTGATGTCAGTCACTTCTAAGGGGTGAAAATTATGGGTTGAAATTTTCAAGAGTGCCCTAGCTCGACAGCTCTCGAAATAAAGAAGTCGTTTTTTCACCAATTTTAAATAATATTGAATTTTAAAAAATTTTTGAGACCACCCGGAGCTCTGCAGGCAACCGTTCGTTCCCTACGAATACTTGAAGGTTTTCCTTCGATAAAACAGAATCATGAGTGTGAATCGCAAAAGAGGTCTAATCGCCGTTCAAATGTTATCGGACTAAAATGCGATCGCTGTTCATTTCTTCGATTTGTATTCAGTTTTGCTTTCTGAGCAACCAGTAATTAAATTTCCATATGAAGCTCTCTATTTTTCGAGTCGAGTGTGAAGCGTTTAGTTCTTTCTAATAAACTTGATTGTGAAGGTGTGAAGGCAGTATGCTGTGGTAGGTAAAACAATTCGTGGGTAATAAAAACGTCTGCCAAGAGGGTGTGGCACATAGCTTCCTCGTACCCATAACCCGATTATATAGATGTTCCGATGCATAGTAGTTAATCTCAAAGCACAAATCTCTAAGTACCTTTCACTACCCTCATAGGGGACCATCTACACTCTAATCTGGACAATCCTAGAAAAGTTCATCAAATTCGGATGAAAAATGTAAATGTTATGGCTGTTCCAAGGATTTTACGTATGCTCATGCGCAGTGGCTACTATCAGTTCGAAGGTGATGATTTTCATAGGGGACCATCTAAATACTAATCTGTAACATCCCTGAAAATTTCATTGAAATTGGATGGAAAATGTAGAAGTTATGGCCGTTACAAGGAATTCACGTTTGCGCATGCGCAGCAGCTACTATCAGTCCGGGGATGATGATTTTCATTGGGGACCATCTAAAACCTAATCCGCATAATCCCTGAAAATTTCATCGAAATCGGGTAGAAAATGTGGAAGTTATGGTCGTTACAAGGAAATTCACGTTTGCGCGTGCGCAGTGGCTACTATCAGTTCGAAGGTGATGATTTTCATAGGGAACCATCTAAATAATAATCTGTAACATTCCTGAAAATTTCATCGAAATCGGATGGAGAATGTAGAAGTTATGGCCGTTACAAGGAATTCTCGCTTGCGCATGCGCAGTCGCTTCTATCAGTCCGAGGATGATGATTTTCATAGGGGACTGTCTACACACCAACCCGCACAATCCCTGAAAATTTCATCGAAATCGGACAATAACTTCGTATAGTTATGCGCGTTACAAGGAATTCATGACAGACGGACAGACACACAGACAGACAGACGCACAGACACACAGACACGGAAGCAAAATTGTTCAGGAAGGTCTAAAACGCAAAACGCGAGGGAAAATTTTGATTTTAGAGAACTTTTTTTTTCGTCCTTGAAAAAAAAATGCTGCAAATCATTGCCCAAAGGTTCATTATTTTCTGTATAGATCACCCTTCTGTATAGATCCTTCCCTACCAACCGTAGGTACCTACTACCCACTAGAGCATTTTTGAAAATTTCAACCCTTTATGCATCGACATCTGAATGATGATCTGAAAAATCCTGGGGAGTATACCAGAAGTAAGTATAAAACGAAAATATACTCCTTCTTGATAAAAGTTGGTCCTCAAAAAGTAGAGTCTCTCTTAGTTAGCAAGTATGTGTAAGAATGAATAAATTTTATTAATGTATGTAATTTTAAAAAATTCAAAAAAAGTGATGTGAATTAAAATTATGTTTTAGGAAAATATATAAAACAGAGATGTAAACAGCTATGATTTTGAGCAAACAAACTACAACGACTCCCTAAAGCAACACAGACCTAGGTCTAGCGCTTTAGGGATATTGATATAGTTTTATTTTGAAATATATATTTTCTTTACTTCATGTACAAGTATAGTAATGTGTATCGTAGACACAAGGAAATTTCTATCTTTTCAAAAGATGTATTTTATATTTTATGTTCTTTTATATCAATAAATCATTCTCTCTCTCTCTCTCTCCTTCATTTCCATTTGGTTGGTGGTTGGGGTTGAAATTGTCAAAAATGCCCTAGTAGGTAATAGGTGCCTACGGTTGGTAGGAAGGGATCTATACAGAAGGGTGATCTATACAGAAAATAATAAACCTTCGGGCAATGATTTGCAGCGTTTTTAAAAATACTCCATCACGTAAATTACTGCTTCAGACCAAACAGCTGAGATCGTGGATGAAGTTTTCACAGCTGAATGGCTCTGAAGTGGGATTTCTATGGATTTCAGAATGAAAACCATCGTTCCTCACTCGAACCCATTCAGGATTGGAAAGTTCCGGGAAGTTCAAGCCACCCGAAAAGAAATACTTTGAAGGAGGGAATCAGCTCACATAAAAATGAATGAGCGGGGGCAAAAACTCACCCCGATCAATCATTCAAAATGAACCTCCAAGCAGCCCTCCCACGCCCTCCTACGTCTCTGACCTACGTAATAAAACGCGGAAAAATTTGTAAATAAGATATTTTATGTATCTGCACTCTTGGATGTTGGAACATGTCTTTACATAACCATCAGTTATACTTAAATATAAACTCATTTCAAACATGAAAACGTAACAACTTATTAATTGTAGATACATTCCCTACATAATACAAATCTCAACACAACACGCTGCAAGCTCACTTGGATAGGAAAGAAGGGGGAGAGAAAATACATTTCAAACGAATCCCAGGATGTCACGAGAGCGGTTTTCAGAGCGAGATCTGAAATGTTGGATGCAAATTTCAGAACCACATTTCTCTTTTAGCAGCTTGTCCAGTGTTGGAATGCCAAACACTGGGCTCAGTGGTAAGCGAAGGGAGGACTACCTATCCCGGCACTTAAAGAGGAGTGGACTGTGAATTATAGATTTTATGGTTATACAATTTTAAATTGGGCATAAAAGAAGCAAAATTATGATGGTAGGTACCTGGGTTCCTTGGATATGGTATTCAGCTGCAGCTGGCGTGGTGGTCGCGGTCCCCAACAGATCCCAAGGGGTAGGGTGGCGCGAGAAAACTGTCCTTTTTTTCCACGAAATTTAACTTATTAGGTTTTCTCGGCACTCGCGACTTTCGGGTACCCGTTAACAATGCGGCGAACTTCACTTTGAAGTCAAAAACGACCACGAACTTGAGATTTGAGCGGCGATGATTTCGGACAAAAAAAGAGGTATATTGAGGTAGGTCGGGGGCCGGTGAGCGAGAGAGTTTCCAGGAAGTATGGCTCCGATTCCAGGAAAAAGGTGTGACGTCACCGTAGGCCTGATTGATCAGATCAGTGATGCTGCGCACTGTTAAGCTGTGGATGTTGGTGGCCAAAACCTCAAATAATTATGCCCAATTTATTACATGCAAATATGGTGCTCTGTTTGCACTGAAAGTTGAAAATTGCGGTGCTACCTACATTAAATTACGACAGTAGGCAGGTGATTAAGTAGGCCTCTGCTTCAACAAGTAAACAATGATAACAATGATACGCGGGACGATTAGAAACTCCCGTTAACAGTCAGTTTCAACGAGATAACAATAATTAGTTGGATCAGTACCAATATCAAAATAAATCTATGAAGAACAATAACGATAAATTAATTAAAAATGCCGGGTTAATAAGATGCGTGCGTGTTAGTGTTCGAGGTAGTCGCAAATGTTCGACGGAAAACTGTAAGTTGAAACATCCAGTGTTAATCGAGTATCTCAAAAACCCACGATTGTCGAGACAAAAACTGATATCGTGAAGAGGAACGAATTGTTGCTAGCCCTGGTAAAGTATATCAGAAAAGCTGGAAACTACAGAATATGTTTGATAAATTAATTGAATTTACACGGGGGATGAATAGTGTATTTCATAGAATTTGTATGCTCGAGCAACTAAATTTATTTTTTTTAAATCATTTTAAATATGCTGGTGGCAGGGAATGAAATATTAGGTTTAAATGAAAATAAAAGGGATTCAGATAAATATGAAGGTACATAAAAGAAAAAATCTGCCAAGTGGGTGTGTCACATACCTTCCTCTTATCGCATAGATGATCGAAACATCAATTTCCAAGTATGTTGCACTACTACTTATAGGGGACCATCTAAACCCCAATCCGTATTATCCCAGAAAATGCCATCGAAATTGGATGGAAAATGTGGAAGTTAGGGCTGTTACACGGAATTCACTTTTGCGCATGCGCAGCAGCTACTATCAGATAGGGAGTGATGATTTTCATAGGGGACCATCTATCTACACCCCAATCCATATGATCCCTGAAAATTTCATCGAAATCGAATGGAAAATATGGAAGTTATAGCTGTTACAATGAATTCTCGTTTGCGCATGCGCAGTGGCTACTGACAGTCCGGGAGTGATGATTTTCATAGGGGATCATCTACACTCCAATCCATATGATCCCTGAAAATGTCGTCGACATCGAATGAAAAACGCTGCAAATTATTACACAATGGTTTATTATTTTTCCATAGATCACTCGTCTGCAAAGCCACCAACCATCTAACATGAAGAAAAACTTCGATCGCATTTCGGTCAGCTGAAATTTGAACGGAGATTAGGCCTCTCTTGCGATTCAGTCGTGTTTCTGATTTATCGTACGTAACACACTTAAATTCTCGTAGGGAGCGAACGGTTTGTCCTACAGAGCTCCGCGTGGTCTCAAAAAATTCTATAGAATCTTAAATTGAAGGAAAAACAATACCTTGATATAGAAATTTGACGAGTTGGGGCGTTTTCAAAATTTCAAAATTCATTTTTTTTCTCGGTCAAAGTTTTTCTCGGTCATGAGACGAATCAGAGTCAACCCAGTGAAGAAGCTCGACGTGTACATTTTAGGGTCCTTTTCCTCACCGTGATCATTGACACACAGAGAAATCCATCACAAAGGTTCTTGATGTACAACATGAACGTGAAACACTAATAAACAAATAGGATTTCAAACACCACATATGTTTTGAGACATTCAAACACAAAAACAATCAAGCAAAACCTCTGAAACACGGGAAAATTGTGGTGAAAACGCTGCAAATTATTACACAATGGTTTCTTATTTTTCTGTATAGATCACTCGTCTACGAAGCCACCAACCATCCGCGTGGTCTCCGCGTGGTCTCAAAAAATTCTAAAAATTCTATAGAATCTTAAATTGAAGGAAAAACAATACCTTGATATAGAAATTTGACGAGTTGGGGCGTTTTCAAAATTTCAAAATTCATTTTGGAACCCTTAGAACTGACCTATCCAAAATCTTCGGGGCACAACTAGACCCCAAATGGAGCCTACATACCAAATTTCATCAAAATCGATCAATGCTAAGTGGAAAAAGTGGAAAAAATGCGTACGGCGTACGGCGGACGGCGGATGGACGGCCAAATTTTTATTCGATTTTTGGATTCTACGTACCTTGAAACGTAAACCATCAAATTTTGAGGGGGTGTTAAAAAAATTTGTTTCTTGGTCGATTCCAAAGGTTCATTATTGAAAATAATAAACCAAAATGAGGAAGTTATGGCTGTGGCAAGGATTTCATGACAAACACACACACACGGAACCAAAATAGTTCAGGAAGGACTATATCGTAAACCGCGAGTGGAAATTTTGATTTTGGAGAACCTTCTTTTCTCCCTTGAAAAGTGAAAACAAAACTTTACTACCTTGGTATAGTAGACTCGGATGCAAAATCTCTGATAAGTAGGTAAGGTGTGGCGTGTGGCACATAACTTTTTCAAAGCTGCATAGAGGATAATCACTACTTTGATCTCCTTGCCTTCCAAATTTGTCGCCAAAAGTAATTATTTTTCAAATATTCCACTATTCGGTAATAAAGTCTGTTTAAATACCGGATTGTTCGTGTCAAGACAGACTGACGGAACCAAAACTGTTCAAAAAGCTCTCAAGCGTTAAATGCGAGAAACACTTGGTTTCACAGAATTAAAATTTTGTCGAATTGCGACCCAAGGCTTCCCTACCTGCGGTAGTGAGGAAGCAAAATTGTATAATAGCCGGAGGTAAACGAACTGTTGCACCCATCAGTAGGCGACTGTACTCAGCGGTCCCGTGAAAGCGGAAAGGGCTCGACTGAACGACTTTATGAATAAAACACCGGTGTACGCCCCTTCGTTTTCTCGTAGCCCCTTTTCCACGTTTACACTGGACAATAACCGTTTTCCCAGCATCAACACGGTCATCTGTGTACAGGAGACAGGACTGTCGTGGTTGGACGGCAAAAATCTCCATTTTCCAAGTTTTAGGAAAAAGTCGAGAATTTTCTTAGTACCTACCTACCTGATATTGGATATTTTCGATCGATGAATTTTGGTTTATTGTTTTCAATCATGAACCTATGGAATCGACCAGTAATTTTTTTTTCAACTCCCTCTCAAAATTGGTTGATTTGTGTTTCAAGGTTGATTTAGGTTTCATTCGAATGGAAATGTTGATGAAATTTGGTATATGAGCTTCATTTGGGGTCTAGTTGTGACCCGAAGCTTTTGATTGATGTTCAGATGGTTGAAATTTTGAAAACGGTGTAAGCTCAAAAAATGTTGATCAAAGGTATTGTTTTTTATCAATTTAAAATAGTATTCCATTTTTAGAATCGAATGAGACCACCGAGAGCTCTGTAGGACCAGCCATTCGCTCCCCAAGAAGTCTTGAAGGCTTGAAATTAAAATAAATCAGAAACAACAATGTCAATGGCAAAAGAGGCCTAATCTCCGTTCAAATGTTAGCTGACCAAAATGGGATCGTTTTTCGTTTCTTTGAGCTGTACTCGTTTTGCGTCCTTAGCAACTAGTAATCAAATTTCCTAATAAAGGCACCCACAACCACCTATTTTTTCAAATTTATTCTTTGAAATCGTTAAGCGTTTATTTCTTCAAAATAAATTTGATTGTGAAGCGAAAATATGTTAGGTAGATAGTGAAAATGGCAAATCTGTGTTCTTTGCAGAAGAGTGCTCTATAAAGAAAGATAATAAACAGTTGTGTAATAATTTGCAGCGTTTGGTATTATTATGAAAACTCTTAATTTGACAGCATACCAAATAGTAATATTTTAAATTTATTGTTTCCGAGTCTACCAAGGTAGCGGAAGCATTGTTTTCACTGGTCAAGGTTAAAAAACGCTGCAAATTATTATACAATGGTTTATTATTTTTCTATATAGATCACTCGTCTGCAAAGCCCCCAACCATCCAACTTGAAGAGAAACATCGATCGTATTTCGGTCAGCTAAAATTTGAACGGAGATTAGGCCTCTTTTGCCATTCACACTCGTGTTTCTGATTTATCGTACGTAAAACCCTTAAATTCTCGTAGCGAGCGAACGGTTTGTCCTACAGAGCTCCGCGTGGTCTCAATAAATTCTAAAAATTCTATAGAATCTTAAATTGAAGGAAAAACAATACCTTTATATCAAAATTGTTTGAGTTAGGGCGTTTTCAACATTTCAAAATTCATTTTTGAACCCTTAGAAGTGACCTACATCAACCAAAATCTTCGGGGCACAACTAGACCCCGAATGGAGCCTACATACCAAATTTCATCAAAATCGGTCAATGCTAAGTGGCAAAAGTGCCGCGTACGGCGTACGGAGTTTTATTCGATTTTTGGATTCTACGTATTTTGACACGTAAACCATCAAATTTTGAGGGGGTGTTGAAAATTTTTTTTCTTGGTCGATTCCAAAGGTTTATTATTGAAAATAATAAACCAAAAGCCTACCAAGTGGGTGTGGCACATAGCTCCATAACCATGGATAACGATAACCGTTATTTATATTACAATGATTGATTACTAGCTGAAAAACCTGGTAAAATGCCGTGCAAAATGGTATAATCAAGGCGTGAGCAAGTTTTCGTGACTATTTTTCAGTTTATGTGCCAAAGCAAAGACATGAAAATGTCAAAAGAAAACCGTAGTACCGTGACGATGTCAGCATCTAAATAATACATAAACACGTAATTTATTAAATTAGAAAAACTTTTGATGTCACGGCCTGGAATCGAGCACGGGTCTCCCACGTTTGGATTGAGATTTTATGTATTTACAAATCATAGAACACATCTTGACGCCAATCTGCACAATCCTCGAAAAATGCATCGAAATTGGACAATAACTTCGTATAGTTATGCCCTTTACGAGGAACATGATGACAGACACACAGACAGATACGAAACCAAAATTGTTCAAGAATGACTAAATCGTAAAACGCGAGTGAAAATTTTGATTTTGGTGAACATTTTTTTCAACCTTGAAATGTGGAAACAATTTTGCACCTAAGTAGAGTCGGAAGAAAAAACGCTGCAAATAGATCACTCGTCTGCAAAGAACACGGCTTTGCCATAGTTACCACCAACCAACTTGAAGAAAAACATTGATCGCATTTCAGTCAGCTAAAATTTGAACGGAGATTAGACCTCTTTTGCGATTCACACTCGTGTTTCTGATTTATCGTAAGTCCAACCCTTAAGTTCTCGTGGGAAGTGAACGGTTTGTCCTACAGAGCTCTGGGTAGTCTCATTCGATTTTAAAAATTCAATACAATTTTAATAAATGAAAAAACAATAGCTACCTACCTTTATTTCAGAAGTTTTTCAGCTAAAATTTCATCAAAATCGGTCCATGGTAACTAGGGAAAGTGTGGCGGACGGAGGGCAAAATTTTTTATTTGATCTTCGGATTCTACCAACCTTGAATCGTAAACCAACAAATTAAAGGTCGATTCTTTATTATTGAAAATAATTGACCAAAATTGTCGTCCCATGAAGCATTGAGTTGATTTATCTTATCCTTCGGGCCTCCTTCTGTTTTGAAATCCGTCAAAAAACAAAGTCAAGACTGTCTGAGCTTCTTTCTACATCATGTTGGAAATATTTTTCAGATTTCGTGGGTGAGGAAAGTAAGTCTTAAACTTCGTATATGATGATTTCTTCTGGGCAATAAGTCCTGAAGTCTGCCTAAAAGACTTTGACGACTCTGTGTAAGTTAATAGGAATCCCCCAGAAAACGATTTAAATCGTGCTCGAGTTTCGATGTCGTCGAAATTGCTTCAAGGTGCTGATGTAAGCTCGATTTACCTGATCCGTCCGACCAAACGAGCGGTTCCAGTTACTGGCACGTCTGCCCTTAAGCGAAGGTCACCGGATGTAATTGCTTATCCTCGAGACCGGAATAATCGTGTACATTGATTGGATTCCCATTATTAATGCGATTGGTTGATTTAAGCCCGACCGAGTTGCCCCCCTTCGTCCAGCATGTGTTTTGTTATTTATTGAATAATTCGGTCGCGAATGAATAAGAATGTGATTATTTACGAGGAAACACCATCCGCATTATCAGTGTTTAGAATTACCTAATTACTAGTGGAAACGGTTAAAAAATCATTTAAAAAAAGTTCATTTGTGCAGCATGTATTAATGAGCGAAGTTTTAAAGCTGTAGTATAGAAAATCGAAATATGAGAAAGCAGTCAGCCTTGTGGGTGTGGCACGTAGCACAAATCATTAAAATTATACAATCAACCTCTTGGTTAAACATTTTAAAAACTTCCTCGAACTTTCCTCAGCTTCCTTCCACACTTCATCAGCTTTCCAACGGTTTAATTAAAAAAAAAAAAGTCTGCCAAGTGGGTGTGGCGCATAGCTTCCTCGTATCCATAACCCAATTATATAGATGATCCGATGCATAGTAGTTAATCTCAAAACACCAATCTCTAAGTACCTTTCACTACCCTCATAGGGAACCATCTACACGCTAATCTGGACAATCCTAGAAAATTTCATCAAATTCGGATGAAAAATGTAAGTGAGTAGTTACTGGATCAAAAAATTTCTTTTCTTGGCTGAGAGTCGACCCCGGGACTCCTGAGTAGGAATCCAATACTCTACCCCTGAACTATTGGGGCCTGGTTGTGGAATGTTTAGGATTTGAGATTCTCACGTCACACATGTGAAATTACGCGGGGAAGGCGACAAATGCACGGCTGTTACAAGGATTTTACGTTTGCGCATGCGCAGTGGAAGGTGGTGATTTTCATAGGGGACCATCTAAATACTAATCTGTAACATCCCTGAAAATTTCATTGAAATCAGATGGAAAATGTAGAAGTTATGGCCGTTACAAGGAATTAACGTTTGCGCTGGCGCAGTCGCTTCTATCAGTCCGGGGATGATGATTTTCATAGGGGACCGTCTACACACCAACCCGCACAATCCCTGAAAATATCATAGAAATTGGAAAATAACTTCGTATAGTTATGCCCGTAACAAGGATTTCATGACAGACACACAGACACGGAACCAAAATTGTTCAGAAAGGTCTAAAACGCAAAACGCGAGTGAAAATTTTGATTTTGGAGAAACCCTCAAAATAAAGGTATGTGTTTTCACCATTTTAAAACTATAGAATTTTTAAAATTTTTTGAGACCACCCGGAGCTTTGTAGGACAACCCGTTCGCTCCCTACGAGTATTTCCTTCGATAAAACAGAATCACGAGTGTGAATCACCAAAGATCTCCAATCTCCGTTGAAATAATTTCAACGGAGATTGGAGATCTTTGGTGATTCACACTCGTGATTCTGTTTTATTAGCAAAAATTATTTTAGCTAATCAAAATGCGATCGCTGTTCGTTTCTTCGAGTTGTACATAGTTATGCTTCCTCAGTAACTAGTAATCAAATTCCCATATGAAGCTCGCTATTTTTTCTAATCGAGTGTGAAGCGTTTGGTTCTTCCTAATAAACTTGATTGTGAAGGCGTGAAGACAGTATGGTGTGGTAGGTAGTATCTACCAATGGTTGGTAGGTGAAAACTGTTTTGCCTTCGTCTCGGCATGATTGAAGTGAACACAAAGGTGTTATTCGTAAGAGTAACTTTTATTCAAAAAGAACAATTACACGTTGCCGTGTTAGCAACGCAACTCCATATTGTTAATAATAACATTGTAGGTATGGTAAACATACCATACCAGTACATCTCCTCTCCTTAGTCTACCGCTACCAAAAGCTTTCGGTTCCGGACCAGTGTGGCTCCTTCTTGGGTTTTCACTTCGTACCTCCTGGGTACACCGCCGACTTCTTGCATTACTGTTCCATATTTCTTCACATCTCGCACCCACACCTTTTCTCCCTCTTTTAAAGTTTTCAGATCCCTAGCTGCGTGTCTCTTGTTGAACTGTCTTCTTTGTCGCTCTTTTATCTCTTGGTCAACTTTCCGGAAGGCCTCCAGGCCTGGCCATTGTGGTATCAGCGAATTTGGATCGACCGGAAGTGTTCCTCTTAACTTTCGGTTCATCAGCAATTCCGCTGGGGTTACTCCATGTGCCAACGGCGTTGTCCTATATGCTAAGAGTCCAAAGTCAAGATCTCCTTTTGATGCTATCTTCTTCGCTATTTTCACCATCGACTCTGCGAATCCATTACTTTGGGGGAATCTTGGGCTACTGGTAACTATTCGAAACCCCAACTCTTTTGCGAATTGCTGCATTTCATAGCTCACGAAGTTTGACCCATTGTCGCATCTTATGGATTCGGGAATTCCAAATTTAGAAAATAAAGATTTGAGATATCTCTTGATGGCTCCTGTAGTCAGATCTGACATTAGTACATGTACGTCCATATATCGAGAGAAGTAATCAGCGACCACTATGTACCACTTGTTGGCAATTTTGAAACAATCCATTCCCAATGTACACCAGGGTCTTTCGGGTAATTCTGACGTCAACAAAGGCTCACTCTTCTGCTCCCGTTGCTCCAAGCATTCTTGACATCTGGATACTTTTTCTTTGATCATTTGTGTGATTCCTGGCCACCAAACACATTCTCTTGCCCTCAGTAATGACTTCTTTTCTCCTCCGTGACCTTCGTGAATCCTGTTCAAAATGTCTTCTTGTAATGCTCGTGGTACCACTACTCTCCTTTTCAACATGAGCATCTCACCCTTCATCCACAAATCATTTTTGAATTTTTGATAGGCACCAAACATCCATTCGACTTTCTGAGGCCATCCCTCCTTGACATATTCCTTTATTTTTGTAATGTTACTGTCATTCTTTTGAGCTTCCAACAAAGCCTCGAGTCGGACATCGGAAATACTTGGGCTGCCTACAATATTGACGTAATATTCTACTTCATCTTGATCAATAACATCTTTCCCATCCACACATCCCGTCTCCACTGGTGCTCGCGATAGTAAATCTGGCACGTAAAAGTCTTTACCAGCGACGTGCTCCATGGTGTACGTGAATGGAAGCAGTCTCATTCTAAACCGTTGAATCCTGGGAGTCAGCTCATCCAATTGTTTTTTTCCAAATAACGTGAGTAATGGTCTGTGGTCCGTTCTAATGATAAACCGATCTCCACCTATTAGAAAATCTCTAAACCTTTCACAAGCCCAGGTGATTCCCAGTGCTTCCCTCTCTATATTCGAGTACCTTTTCTCACAATTAGTTAGACTCCTTGATGCAAACTGCACTGGCCTCCAGTTGTTTTGAGAGTCTAATTGCTCCAATACAGCGCCTATCCCCGTCGAACTGGCATCTGCTGCTACCCTGGTTGGCTGATTCGCATTAAAAAACTTTAAAATGGGAGGCTTTGTAATCAACGCTTTTATCTTACTGAAGGACTGGTCGTGGTTCTCGTCCCAGTACCATACGTTTTCTTTTCTCAAAAGTTCTCTCAGTGGTTCCGAGTCAGTAGCCAGGCTTGGAAAGAATTTGGTGTAATAATTACACATTCCCAGAAATCGTCTTACTTCCTTTACGTTCCGTGGTGTTGGAAGTTTCAAAACAGCTTCGATTTTCTTCTTATCAGGCTGAATTCCTTTTTCTGATACGTGATGTCCTAAAAATTTTATTTCTGCGGTCCCAAATTCGCACTTATCTTTGTTGAGTGTCACGCCTCTTTGCTGCATTCGCTCTAACACGTTTTGTAATCGCTTGTCATGCTCCTCCTTCGTAGTTCCATGTACCAAAGAGTCATCCAGAAGCGATATAACTCCTTCCAAGCCACCTACTATATTGGTCATTTCTCGATGATAAACCTCTGGCGCACTCGATATGCCCATTGGCATCCTATTAAAGACGTATCTTCCAAATGGTGTAATGAAAGTCGTAAATTTCTTTGAATCCTCGTGAATCTCCAACTGATAATAACCACTTCGGCAGTCAATCTTTGAAAACCATTTGGCATCCTTCAACTGGTTTAACAGCTCATCCACTGATGGAATCATCAATCGCTCTCGTTTTACTGCTTGGTTTAGTTGAGCATAGTCCACACAGATGCGAACCTCACCGTTTGGTTTTGGAACTACCACCATCCCTGCAACCCAATCGGTCGGTGTTTCAATCTTGCTTATGATTCCTTGAGTTTCCAATTTCTCCAATTCTTTTCTAGTTTTATCCTTCAGGTGCAATGGGATTCTTCGCGGTGTTTTTATCGCAAACGGCTTTGCATCCTTATCAAGTTTGATCTTATATTTTTCCACCTTCATCTTTCCAATACCTTCAAATAGTTTTCCAAACTTTTCTGGAATTTTGTCATACTCCAATACCCTAACCCAGTTGATGAGCCCGAACGCTTCAATTGCAGGTCTGCCGAGTAGTGGAAACTGCTCATCTTTCATCACATATACAGTATCTTCAATTTTCTTTCCTTCTTTTATACTCAAGGTTGTTTCAAATTTGCCCAAAAGGTGGAGAGGGTGTCTTCCAGCCCCATATAACTTCAATTCTGTTTTTTCCAATGGGAATTTTCGAGCAAACAAAGAGTGGTACAATGTTCCAGATATTATTGTGACATCTGCTCCGGTATCAATTTTGAATCCTACCGCTTTGTTTCCTATCTTGACCTCTATGTCTGATTTATCCTTACTAATAGCTGATATCTTGATACTGTTCATGCGATACTCTCTCTCACTAACGCTGGCATTGTCGTCCGCAGTAATCTCCCTCACCTGCGTACGCTGCTTTCTACAAACCCTTGCAAAGTGTCCCATCCTTTGGCATTTATTACATTTGAACTTTAATGCAGGGCATGTGGTGTTTTTATGAGAGTACCCACACCTTTGACATGAACTTTCTGTCGTCTCTCTCTTTCCACTTTGAACTTCTTTATAAGCCAAGTCTAAATTCGTAAGCTTACTCTGACCCCTAACAATTTCTTGCTGGTTACTCACCGTCTCTGCCTGTCTAACTTTCATTTCCACTTCCTTGAGTGTCAAATCTTTTTTTTACTTGTAGGTTTTCAGAAACCTTAACATTTTGCATCCCCTGTATGATTTTGTGCATAATCAATTCATCTGTCAGTCCACCAAACTTACACTTCTTTGCCAATATATGCAGGTCATTGATGAACTCTTCTACTGGTTCTTGAACCAATTGGTTCCTCGCAAAAAATTTACTCCTTTCGAAAACCAAGTTCGTTTGACCTTCAAAGTGTTCTGTCAGTCTTGTTAAAACTGTTTCGTAATCTCCTCTCTCTGCTTCTGTTAATCGCAACCTATCCAAGAGTTCATCGGCTTCGCCTCCAAGGACATAAATTAACATATTTACCTGATACACGTTCGATTTTCTTTCCAAGTTTGACGCCACTCTGTATCTCTCCCATCTTCTCAGCCAATTTTCCCAATTTGGGTTTCTCCAGTCAAATTTCTCTGGTATCGCCATCGAGGCATGATAACTGTTAGTATTCCACTCACCTTCTTCGTCGTCGTTCACACCTGACACCATGTTTTGCCTTCGTCTCGGCATGATTGAAGTGAACACAAAGGTGTTATTCGTAAGAGTAACTTTTATTCAAAAAGAACAAATACACGTTGCCGTGTTAGCAACGCAACTCCATATTGTTAATAATAACATTGTAGGTATGGTAAACATACCATACCAGTACAAAAACATATTGTTTAGTAATGCTTGCATTCCAGGGGACGTCCCATTGGATAAGCATTAGATCAGTTTAACCAGTTGTTAAGTGATAAAACTGTTGTGTGTATAATGAGAATTTTTCCTTAATTTCAAAGCTTGGGTACAATTAGTAAGCAGTAAAGGAACCGAAATATTGAAAAATCGGATATTTTGTGAATATTATCCCCCTACTCACCCCCTCCCCTTGCGAATTTTGGTACTCTGGTGAAATTATGTACAACTCGGAAGTTATTTGAGTCAAACAAAAAAAGAAACACGCAAATCGGTTGGAAATTGAAGCCTGGGCAGAGTTTACAAGATTATGCACGCAAACGCACGTTTTTTAAGCATTAACCCCCCCTTTCCTCCCCTTGAAAGGCAAAATTCGAAATTCCGGCGACGTAGTGCACAACTAGATAGTTTTCCGCGACGAACAAAAAAAGAACCAGGAAAATCGGTTGAGAACTAAGGCCTGTGCAGAGTACACAAGATTTTGTTACACACACACACAAATACACACACACACACATACACACACACATACACACACACACACACACACAGACATACACCTATGGTTTTTTTCGCGGATTTGGATTCAGAATGGTCTAAAACGGATTACTGTGTGGTTATTTTTTTTTTCTGTTGAGTGTTGTCCAACTTCACCCCAGATCGATCGCATAAGGACGCCCAAGTCTTACTGTGGGACGTCCTAAAAAGGGGTTGAAATGATCAAAAATGTCCTAGTAGGTAGGTTGTAGGTACCTGTGGTTGGTGGGTAAAAAATAAATAAATAGTGACAATAGCAAAGTTGTGATCTTTGCAGACGAGTGATCTATGCAGGAAAATAATAAACCTTTGTGAAGTAATTTACAGCGTTTTTATCTTTCCTGTAATTATTAAAAATTCATAAAAACTGTTTCTTTGAAGAGGATGGCAAAGAATATTATACAGATCCAAAGTTCGCAAAATAGGACAGTTTGTTCGTTCTCGTGAAAACCAGCAAATTTTCGTATCATATCGATACCTTAAAGCACAATGGTTCTATGTCCATCCATCTTCCACATTTTAATTTTTTTTTCAACTTCAGAAAAACTCAAATTTAACAAAACTAATATTGACCTTCTTGACGATTATAGCTGGAACATTTCTTGTAGAAATTAAAGAGATTGGTGTAATAAGCCATTATTTTAGGTGCACTGGTGACTTCTTTTGCGTTTTTCTTAAAACTCCATTTTGTGACTCGAAATTACTTCTCAAGGCCAAAAGTGAAGTGGGATTGCAAGTAGTGAGGGAGGAAGGCGGGAGTCCCTACGGAGGCTCTCGGCTCCCTAGAACTCTGTACGCCCCACTAGGAGGATTATGGAGTTCTAGGGAGCCGGAGCCATCGTGAGCCCAACTTTCCCGGCTTCCAAGAAACAGCGCACGGAGGTGACCATAACCCCCCCTCCACCCACCCCTTCACTGCGCATGCGCAACGTCATCCGACCCCCGAGACGAGGGGAGGACGATCAGTACGTCTCGTTAGGCCGGTGATTTGTAGGCAGTGAAAGTGATTGGCGGTTCAGTTACCGATAAAAAAAAAACTTTTTCAAAACATTTCGCTTCTAATTCATCCATATTTCCATCTCGGAATGGGAAACCGTTACCCAAATATCGATATCATCGTCGAGGTCGACAATTTTTCACCCTCAATCTTATCTGGTATGTCAACATTCTATAATATACAGGTATTTTCGATGAAATTTCAATACCGCATTTTCGTAAATTAATTATTCAATTCCCAATAATCGAATCAGTTTTGGGTTCACATATTTGTTCGTGAATAGATTTGTTGGATGTAAATACAATGTACAGATTCGATTTTTAGATTTTACGTAGGTACCTTGGAACATAAAACATTGAATGTAAAAAAAAGTCTACCAAGTGGATGTGGCACATAGTAGGGATGTCAGATCTTCAAAATGAATCGATTTAAATCAAATCGTTCTTCTAGAAAAAAAGATGCAATTTTTTAAAAAAGGATCGATTTTTTCAAGAATCTTTTCAAGTAGGTAAAAGTCATACTTAAGTAATTACCAAAGGCTGGAGCTAAATTTTGATCTCTATTATAAAAAGTTTGTTCTGTAGTCCTGCTGTAGTCATTTTCTTGGTTGTTGTGGAGAAGGAAGACTTCCTTCTCTACTTAGTAGAGGACGTCAACATACTTTATTCACATTTATTTGGCAAGCGCTTTCGGGGCAAACTGTGGCCCCTTTCTCAAGCTTATGTTCACTCTGCAATTATACTCCCACTATCTTCCATCCCGCCTCAATCACCAAAATCTCATCTCTGCCAATCTTGAAAACTATTCTCACTCCGTCCATTTCCATAACAATTATTCTTTTCAAATCACTAAAAAACAAAAAACTGGCAGGATCTAAAAATTATTTAAAACTAATTAACAGTAAAACAATGACTAGAGAGGATCACAGTCAGGAGAACTTTTTCAATTTTAACAGGAACAACAATCTCAGGTTGTCTCATAACCTAAGATAAGAGATAACCTGAGATTGTTTTCCCTGTTAAAATTGAAAAAGTTCTCCTGTCTGTGATCCCCCTTATTGTTAACCAGCTGAAAAGCCTGCTAAAAGCAGGCAAAAACATTGTAGATATGTAAAAAAAATTTGATTTCGCGGCCTGGAATCGAACCCGGGACCCCCACGTTCGGGCGACATACGTACGTACGTACGGTTGGCGTTTTATGTATGTGGGTGTCTACACTTTCGATGGGCATAACTTCAGGGTTCGATTCTACAAGGTATTTCCAACAAAAAATGTCTCTTAGCAATTTTCTGTAAACCCACTCAAAATTCCTTTTTTTTCACTTTAAAGTTTTTCTTCGCGTTTTCGACCTTACGGCACTGATATGGTCATAACTCCCTTATTTCTCCTGAAAATTCAAATCTGACTACACCGTTAGAAAGAGCGTTAAATTCCTAAGCTACCTAGTGCAAAATCAAAATATTTCAGCAATAAAATAGTTTCATAAAATCAAGTCAAAAAGCCAACTTTAAAAAATTTTCGAAACTTGACTTACTTCGACCAAAGTTTTCACTCTAAATCCCGCCCATTTCGATGGGCGCTCTTCAGAGAAAACATGCTCAAATTGTCAGCTTTTCAACGGTCTATCAATTTTTCTTTTTAACATTCAAATTGAAAGAGTAAATTAAGTTTGAATGCCAGAAAACGTGTGTTTTACAAGCAAGTCCAGTGTTTTAATCGGTTCATGGTCCCCCTCGACCTCAAGATGGCTTGACGATTTTGGTATCATTTCCTATGTAATTTTTTACGCTGAATCAAATAGTGATACTTCCAAATGGTTCCGACAGCTAGAAAGTGGATTTTTCGAAGAAAACCTTCGTTTTTGTACATAAAATACGCATTATTCGTAAATGTGGTAGTGAGCATGAAGTAACACCTTTGAACTCAACAAAAACTTCAATCAGCTAGAAATGCGGTGTTTTTGTTGAGTTCAAAGGTGTTACTTTATGCTCACGACTATATCTACGAATAATGCCTATATACTACAACTTTAAGCCCAATGATACTATAACATGTGGTAGAAAAATTAATTAAAGAGATCACACGTTTGAAAAAAAGGCGGGCCGCCATAAATGCACACACACTAGGCAAGAACTACGCCGAGCGCGTGTGTGAGTAGAATGAGGAATTTCACCATGTTGGAATGTCATATTTTTGACCCCAAAATCGGATTCAGCACCTCGAAAAACCCCCTAAGGCAAACTTTCAGCCCGAACTTCCTAATTTACGAATAAAAAAACAGTGTAGAAAATACGAACGTTAAAAAAAAACCGGAAAAATGACGTCATCCTGGAATAGTTCATTTATGGCCGCTTGAAGCGCTGAGATCGAGAAATCTATAGTCCCCAGATGCAAAATTTCACGAAACAGTAAAGTTCAAAATCGAAAAACTGAAGAAAAAAATAGAAAAAGCAAGATGGGGAAAATTAGGTTTCCCCTGTTTTTGTTTGATAACTTTTCTCTTAGAAAACACGATTTCGTCGTCTCAATGGGCAGCACTGGGAAGAGACGGCAATCTGAACAGCCCAATCAGCGAGCGTTCCCGCTTCACGTCCGTTTTCCCGGCTAGTTTTGAAATAAAAAATTTTGATTGTCTCCCAAAAATAACAGGAGACTTATTTTCCGAAATCAGCCCGATTTTCATCTATCCCACACCATTAACTATTCAGGAAAAATGCAAACAGAATTCGGTGAAATTCCTCATTTTGTAGTATCCAAGAGGTCCTCCAAGGGTTTCTGTGCATGGATACTTTTTTCAAAGACAGTTGGCTAGCTACGTCACAATTGGCTAGCTACGTCACACCATTCAAATCTTCAACTTTCCTAAACTTCTCTGATTTTTTAAAAACATTTTCTCGACGAACAGACCAGATTACCGTTATTCCTGAGCCATACTCTTGAAAAAAAAAAATTGACTGAAATACTCCATTGTGGAAGGTCAGAAACATGGAATGCGAGTAAAAATTCTGATTTTGGAGACCTTGAAAAGTGAAAACGCTTCCACTACCTTGGTAGACTCGGAAGGACAATGTTCTCCAAAATCAAAATTTCCATTCGCATGTTAAGTTTTGCACCATCTATGACTGTCATGACATCGTAGTAACGGGCATAGCTATACAGAGTTATTGTCAGATTTCGACGAAATTATCAGAGATTGTACGGATTGGCGTGTAGATGGTCCCCTATGGAGGTACTGCAAGGTACTTTGTGATTAGCTACAATGCACCAGATCATCTATACCTACTTACAATTGGGTTATGGGTATGAGGGAGCTATGTGCCACACTCACTTGATGGACTTTTTTCAAGTTCGATTTTTGAATTCCATGTGACTTGAAACGTAAAACATTGAATTTTGAAATGGGGTTAAGAATTTTTCTTTCCCAAGGTTCTTTATTGAAAATAATCAATCAAAATTTACAACTTTTTCGCCATTGTAAGTTATTGGGTCAGTATTATTGTGAACTTTTCTAAATTTTTTTAAAGAAATGGTTGGTGTTGGAACTGATGAAGCCATGAAGCTGTTAGTTTTAGAATTGTGTAGTTGGGAATTAAATTAGCTCGGATCTGCTTAACCATAATTTTCAACAAAATTTCCAAATTGGAAAACATTATTTTTTACATTTTTCAAAATCCCTGTATTTTTTTCAAACTCATCCTTGTTTGTTTTGTGCCCATCCTAGGATGTGGTGACTGAATACCGCCAATATAATTTCAGTGCGAAATTTCTTTTTGATTAGGCGCCGATCTAATTTCCGAGTTGTGAAGGGCAATTCGATACATCGGTCGGTGTGAAGTGTTTGTGATAATAAGTGAAATGATCTGCAGACTTCTACAGCAATCTTCGTCGACAATCTCGAATTGCATACCAGGTAGATTATCAAGTTCATAGCCTACTCAGCAAGTACCTGCTGAGACAAAAAAAGTTTGACAAACACGGATAATGCTTGAGGAATGAGTATGATATGGTATTGTGAGAAAACTGAGTGTTTCACTCGGATTTGCAAGATTATTGAACATTTTTGGTTGTGTCTGTCTGTCCAAGGCAAAACCATTGGAAAATACCGTGCAATAGTGATGCAATGTTAGGGAAATTTGAGGGTGTAATGAGTCTAACTTTGCACTTCATAGATTTTTGCTTATAAGTTATAGACCTAGAAAGCATCTTGGGCCTTTATTGAATTTTCTCTAGATCCTACTCAGACCCTTATTTTCTCAAAATAAGGGTTTTCTCTCGAATCGAATGAGACCACTCGGAGCTCAGTAGGACAAACGATTCGTTCACAAGGATTTCACTTTTGCGTGCGCTGTAGCTACTTTTAGTCCGGGGGTGATGATTTTCATAGGGGACCACCTCCAACAACCCGCATAATTCCTGAAAATTTCATTGAAATCGATTGGAAGAGGTAGAAGGGAAGGAAGAAGTTATGGCTGTTGCAAGGATTTCACGTTTGTGCATGCGCATTCGCTAGTATCAGTTCGGGGGTGATGATTTTCATAGGGACTGTCTACACACCAAACCCACATAATACCTGAAAATTTCATCGAAAGCGGATGAGAATTGTAGAAGTTATGGCTGTGGCAAGGATTTCATGACGGACAGACACACAGACACAGAACCAAAATTGTTCAGGAAGGTCTGAAACGTAAAACGCGAATGGAAATTTTGATTTTGGAGAACTTTTTTTCAACCTTGAAAAGTGAAAACTATGCTTCCGCTACCTTGGTAGACTCGGAAGCAATAATAACCGTAGTGTAATAATTTACAGCGTTTTGGTTTATTATTTTCAATAATGAACCTTTGGAATCGACCAAGAAAATTTTTTTTTTAACACCCTCAAAATTTGATGGTTTACGTTTCAAGGTAAGTAGAATCCAAAAATCGAATACAAATTTGGCCGTCCGTCCGCCGTACGCGGCACTTTTGCCACTTAGCATTGACCGATTTTGATGAAATTTGGTATGTAGGCACCATTTGGGGTCTAGTTGTGCCCCGAAGATTTTGGTTGATGTAGGTCACTTCTAAGGGTTCCAAAATCAATTTCGAAATTGATTTGCACCCGGAGCTCTGTAGGACAAACCGTTCGCTCACTACGAGAATTTAAAGTTTGGACGTACGATAAATCAGAAACACGAGTGTGAATCGCAAAAGAGGCCTAATCTCCCTTCAAATTAAAGCTGACCGAAATGCGATCGATGTTTTTCTTCATGTTGGATGGTTGGTGGCTTTGCAGACGAGTGATCTGTAGTATAGAAAAATAAAAAAATAATAAACCATAGTGTAATAATTTGCAGCGTTTTGTTTGGCAGTGCAAGAGCTGAAGTTAGACAAGATGTGCTTGAGAATGTTTGTGGGTCCGAGAAGAATGTTTACTCCGAACCGCAGCTCATCCGGTTCATTGCTCAAACGCCACTAACACTCGCGAGGAGACATCTCGTGCCTTTCGTCCTGTTCCCTGGACTGTGTTTTCAAACTGCTTCCGGAAACTGCTCTGATCTCGTTATCCCATGTTTCTTGAGACCTGAGACTGTTCCGATCCTTTCATGTTGTTCTGTTCCCGGACCTAGACTCGGTGGATGTTCATTGCGGCGTGCATCCCTTCCTCGGTCACTATACCTACCTATTTCAAGGTGGAAACTCACCGGAGAGTGAACTTTCCATGTGACACTCGGAGGTCTCCGTGCCTTCATCCACTGATAAATCACAACTGAGTTTCTGATGAATAGGAATCTACAAGTATAGATATCTATCAAAACTCAGATATGCAATCATACAATCAATAAAACGCTGCAAATAATTACTCTTAAGTTTTAATAATTTGTTTTAATTGTTTTTATAATTACTCGTTTTCTGTTTAGATCACTTGCCTGCAAAGAACACGGCTTTGACATTGTTGCTACCTACCAACCATATTTTTGCATCACAATCAAGTTAATTTTGAAAAGATAAACACTTCACACTCAATTCGAAGAAGTAGCTAGTTGTAAGTGGCTTCATTTGGTTGCTTAAGACGCAAAACAGAGTACAACTCAGAAAAACAACAAATTTAATGACCTAATTTGAATAAAACTATAATAATAATTTAATAATTCAAATAAAACTCGAACGGATATTAGGCCTCTTTTGCGATTCACACTCGTGTTTCTGATTTATTTATCATAAGACCAACCCTCAAGTTCTCAAAGGGAGCGAATGGTTGGTCTTACTCTGGGTGGTCTCATTCTATTCAATTCTATTCAATTCAAATTGAAAATTTCAATTTGTAAGACCAACAGAATTTAATTCTGTTTTAAATTGGTGAAAAACAATTTCTTTATATCGTAACTATGGTAACCAAGGAAAGTGCCGCGTACTGCGGACGGAAGCAATTTTCTCTCTAGGGATTTGATTTTCAGATTCTACGAACATTGTAACGTAACCCAGCAAATGTTGATGGGGGGTGGGGGGTTTAATCTGTTTTCTTCCTCTATTCCAAATGTTCATACTTTGAAAAAAAAACGCTGCAAATCATTGCTCAAAGGTTTATTATTTTCTGTATAGACCACCCTTCTGTATAGATCACTGATTCTCCGTCAATAGCACCCACCAGAGCTTGGATCAGCTGAGTGAGCTCCGAAGCCATTTTCAATCCTATTGAACGCACGAGGCTGAAATTTGAGAGGGAAGGTCAAGAGAGAATACAGATGGTGGTAGGTGCTATTGACGGAGAACCAGTGATCTATACAGAAGGGTGATCTATACAGAAAATAATAAACCTTTGACTAATGATTTGCAGCGTTTTTTACCAACCAACATTTTTTTTTACCTACCAACTTTTTTTTACCTACCAGCTAGGTACTACCTACCACACCATACTGGCTTCACACCTTCACAATCAACTTTATTAGAAAGAACTAAACGCTTCACACTCGATTCGAAAAATAGAAAGCTTGATATGGAAATTTGATTACTGGTTACGCAGAAGGCAAAACTGTATACAAATCGAAGAAATGAACAGCGATCGCATTTTAGTCCGATAAAATTTGAACGGAGATTAGACCTCTTTTGCGATTCACACTCATGATTCTGTTTTATCGAAGGAAAACCTTCAAGTACTGGTAGGGACCGAACGGTTTGTCCTACAGAGCTCCGGGTGGTCTCAAACATTTTTAAAAATTCAATACTATTCAAAATTGGTGAGAAAACGGTACCTTTATTTCGAGAGTTTTTGAGCTAGGGCACTCTTGAAAATTTCAACCCTTAATTTTTCACCTCTTAGAAGTGACTGACATGAACCAAAAGGTTCGCGGCACAACTAGATCCCAAATGGAGCCCATATACCAAATTTGATTACCAGTGTTGCTAAGAAAAGTGCCGCGTACGGCGTTTGGCGGACGGACGGAAATGTTTTCATTCGATTTTCGTATTCTACGTACCTTGAAACGTAAAACATCAAATTTTGAGGGGGGGGGGGGGGGTTAACATTTTTTTTTCTTGCTCGATTCCAAAGGCTTATTATTGAGAATAATAAACCAAAATAATATACCAAAAAGTCTCCCATCTTGGTAAAACATTAGATCAGGGTTATGACCTTAATTTATTTTAAATACTCGCTGGGGTCCATCCAAAATTGGTCCTCCAACTTTTGTACATATCACTACCATCTATCCCTCACAATTTAGATTTATATGATTTATTTATAATAACAAGAATTACACTAGATTACAAAATTTAGGGGTGGTCTGGCTGCCTCGTTCTTTCACCACTTTTCTTAAGGTATTTGGTGCGCTGAATCCGAATCTTACGTCAGTTTTTTTTGTTTACGTCGGATTTTCAAGATATAGCTAGTTTTAAGATTTTTCTAGTTCTCACTTTTCTTCATTTTTTAGTGAAAACTCATCTTGCTCAAATCTCCTCAAAAAGTATTCAGACTTATAGAAAATTTTATGTAGAATCCAAATATGTACTTAGTTTTTAAGTAAAACTGTGTTAAATCCCCTATTTTCCACAAAACGTATCAAAAAACACTGGTTCTCAACGTTTTTTCTTCGGGTTTCCCTTACATTTTGCCACTTGAAAAAAAAAATTAAGGCTAAAAAAAATTTTCTCGGGCTTTTAATTTGTGTGGGGGACACCCCAGAGGAGAATGAGACCAATCGCAGCCTCCTAAACCCATTAATATCGAAGGAATGAGCTTTTTCATGGCACTGAGATGAAAATTCACAAAAACCGTTAATTAATTTTTCGAGATAAGTATGTGCATTCCTAAATCTGTTTTCCTCAAATGGATTTTCCTTTCTTCTACATTTTTTATACTTGTCACCTATTAAGAGTAAGTTCGAAAATAGGTACTCAAAGGGGGAGTAAATCATAATTGGGGAACACTTGTTTAGATAGATGTTAAATTAAACATATTATTAATATGGTATTTTAAATATTATTTTTTTATATAGTTTATTTTTTTATATTATTAATATGTTATTTTAAACACATCTCTACATAGATGCCGGCGATGAAACCTCTGAGGTGGAGGAATAACCAAACATTGTACCAACTTTTGATTCATCTGAGCCTTCATGAAACAGATTTACACCCTTAACTTTTCTGCAGTTTATTGTGTTTCGTTTGTAAAACTGAATTAAAATCACTAAACAAAACAAGTGTTCCCCAATTATGATTTACTCCCCCTTTGAGTACCTATTTTCGAACTTACTCTTAATAGGTGACAAGTATAAAAAATGTAGAAGAAAGGAAAATCCATTTGAGGAAAACAGATTTAGGAACGCACATACTTATCTCAAAAAATTAATTAACGGTTTTTGTGAATTTTCATCTCAGTGCCAAGAAAAAGCTCATTCCTTCGATATTAATTGGTTTAGGAGGCTGCGATTGGTCTCATTCTCCTCTGGGGTATCCCCCACACAAATTAAAAGCCCGAGAAAATTTTTTTTAGCCTTATTTTTTTTTTTCAAGTGGCAAAATGTAAAGGAAAACCCGAAGAAAAAACGTTGAGAACCAGTGTTTTTTGATACGTTTTATGGAAAATAGGGGATTTAACACAGTTTTACTTAAAAAACTAAGAACATACCTATTTGGATTCTACATGAAATTTTATATAAGTCTGAGTACTTTTTGAGGAGATTTGAGCAAGATGAGTTTTCACTAAAAAATGAAGAAAAGTGAGAACTAGAAAAATCTTAAAACTAGCTATATCTTGAAAATCCGACGTAAACAAAAAAACTGACGTCAGATTCGGATTCAGCGCACCAAATACCTTAAGAAAAGTGGTGAAAGAACGAGGCAGCCAGACCACCCCTAAATTTTGTAATCTAGTGTTATTATTCGTTGATTTACGCTCATGAAACCCCGGAAGAAAAGCAAGTAACCATAAATCTTTAATATTTACATTATTTATATTACTTACATAAAAAATTTTGAATTTCAGCAAAAGTTTATAGTCCGATCAAATTAAAAATATAGCGAGGTGCGTTAGAAAGGGAAATTCGGTAGCTTGAGATGCGTAGATTTTTCACATAAATCAAGAGCTTTCCAACGAGTGGCGAACGATTTCTGTGTGATGAAAATTTCGGAAGTTCCATTACTCTACCAATGGGTTGGTCGTAAGTGAAAATTGACCGAAATACCGATACATGTTAACAGATAGACCGTGCCTTGACATATCCGTGTCAAAAGGTGATTGAGATAAATATGGATGATTATCCGGCACGTAGAACCGTTAGCTATCTTCAGGTGACGGTGAGTTTGGTTGAGAAAATGAAAAGCAAGAAGGGAAATGGTCAAGTCAGATTTTGCAATACCTACACTGAGTATTCATACAACTGCCTCAGAGTGGAGACAAAGTGGCGGCTCAGTGTCAGCAGTCCGGTCATTCACCAGGCTCACATGTGGTCAGCTCGAAAAACCTCCTACTGCCTTTTGCAGTTTTGCCTCGTTTGTTTTGTTAGTAGCGGAACAACATTTATTTCACGACATGAATTATTACATCATTAACTTATCGACATAAATAATTTACGTTATCATTGATACACTTATACGTTTCTTCGTTGTTGCTCTTACGATGATCCGACAGTGATTTGAATTGTGATTGTTATTCGTGAATTACTAGCTGGATTTGATGAGTTCGTTACACGTCGCTCTAATCTGTTTTCAATACTCTATTGTTCTTCCCAGCAGGTCATCAGAGCCAACCGTCATCACGCTAGTCCCTATCATTCCGTCTGATCGATTAACGGTTGTATCATTCCATTCACCGTCAATATAATACTGGACTCTTTTAATGTGTGTCGAACAGGCGATTACATGTCCAATAGGCAAGGATTTTGGGTTGTAAAGTAATTTATGAGACGATTTCAGTAAGGTGCTTACAGCAAAGAATACATTTCTTTCAATTGATAAAAACATGATTGACTGGATACCACGTCGAGTGTCCATTTCCAACAGGTTGGATTTTGCTTTTTCCAACCTCAAAATCGGATTCAGTACACAGTGTAGATTCTATAGGTTGTTTTTAAGTTTTTACAAGTAGTGTTTACCCATTTCTAGTCGTCGACTCATCGTATTGTGTTGGTACGAGTAATAAACATAATGATCTTCTGTAAGGCTTCACATTACCGTCATCACTCCTTGAGCTTTACGTTGAAATTATCACTACGGCTGTTTCTATAGGAGAGCATTGTAGGTCTGTGCTGATAGAAAGAAGAAATCCATTGTAAAGTATCAAAATTCTCTGCGAATTTTAAAGAAATAGGCGCGAAAATATAAAGTTTTTCACCCGTTGAGCTCGACAATGGTCTATCATATTGGTACCTACACGCTGCCATAACCCTTTTGAATGTAATCAGATCGACCATAATGATCACATCTTCTCTGATGTAAAGGCTAGAGGCAATCGCAAATAACCTTAAATACCCTTTTCTATGCCTATTCTATGTCTATTTATCTATCTGATGATACAATGGTGACACCGAATTTTTTTTAGTCTCTGATTAATATGTGATTCTATAGCTATTATGCAGAATGTCTGGAAACTAATTTGTAATTCTTCAAGAATCGATTCTACAACTAATTTGCAACACCTTTTCCCAGATGTAACTCTTTTAATCCGCTTAAAACGCTACTTTTCTCACTCGAATAAGTTGGAAAAACCACCAAATTTTTGCTGAAATAACTCGCTTTTTCCATTCAAACACCAGAAAGTAAAGTAAACAACCATCTCAGGTTGAATTTTCGTCCAACTGTCATTCGCCGTCGCCATCGCCTCTTCCGAAGGTTCTGATGATTTCGATGCCCGCTTAAGTGGAGCGGGGTTCTCCAACGGCCCAACCCGAAAAATTATCAAGACCTGCGATACCGCCCTCGAGGGGTCACCAATCCAGAGAATCCCGACCCTTCTCGCGGGAACCAGTTCATAAATTAGTTGACGTTCGTTGGTTGCATTTTAACACCATTTTCACCCTTAAATTTCATAGTAAATCTAGATCATGGGTTTTCATGGGAAATCTGATAAAATGGAGCATGTTTCAAGATTTTGGGAACCTCTGAAGAAAACCGAGTTTTAGAACGAAAAAATCACCAAAATCAGAAATGTTTATATTTTCTAGTTTGAGGTAGAAAGACAGTTTTTAACGCTCTTTCCTCTTTTTCTCTTCCTTCATTTCAAGGGGGGGGGGGGGGGCAGCTCTAGACCCACAGTGGAAGAATAACGTACTCAAATAATAAACTGATGTTTCAAATTTCAATAGCCTCCACTCCTCCCAAATTCTGTTAAGGACCTAACTTGAATACGTTTCTCTACTGGAATGAGGGAAATGTGAAAGTGGGTCCGGTTTTCTCATTTCTAATCAACTCAGGTTTTGATGGAGCAATTTCGTGTAACTACGCTCGAGATTAAAAAGGGACTTCCCTCAAAAACATTACGGCTACTCATGGAGGGGGCGTTTGTAGTTTAACCAACTTTTCTCATAACTGGAACCCGGATTTATATACGTGGTAAAAACTGCAGAATATGTACGTGTTTATGTAGTTATTTAGTGCGTAATACGAGTTAGTATGTGGTAGGTAAGTGGCGGATGAAAACAAGGTCAACCAAGTTGGGTGGGGAGTATAGCTTCATCACTTCTCAAAAATGAATAACATAGACACATACAGGGTGTCTACACTTAAGTTGGTTCTACACATAACTTCAAGGTTCGATTCTACAAGGTATTTCCAACAAAAAATGTCTGTTTCAACTTTGATTTAACCCCTCGTTTTCTCAAGTTTTTTCAATTTAAATATTTTTTCGTGTTTTCGACCTTAAGTCATTAAAACTGTCATAACTCCTGTAATTTACCATGTAAATTCAAATTGGAAAGAGCGTTATATTTTCGAGCTACCTAGTGCAAATCCAAATTTTTTTAGCAATATATAACATTTAAAAACATATTGTTTAGTAATGGATGCATTCCAGGGGACGTCCCATTGGATAAGCATTGGGTCAATTAATACCAGTTGGTAAGCGAAAAAACTGTTCACTCGATATGATTTATCAAGTATTATAGGCAAGAAATAGTGCTCCTCCCCCCACCCTTATCCACCATATCATTTCTAGCGGCGTGGGAGCCTCAAATTTGAAGAGCATTTTAAAAACCATGATCTACGACACCCAACATGCGAATTCGAGTTTACCCCCCCCCCCCCCCCGGCATTGGTGCCAGTCTGGCACCAAAGCGGTAATACTTCGTAACATTGAACTTTCATCTATTTGGTAGGCAGTCCGTTGAAGTTCAACTCCGTATTCAAGGTGAAACACAAAAAAAAAAAACTTTTTAAAACCCATGAAATATGCGGTCTATGGTTCTGGCACCATGGTGGCGCCAGTATTAGTTCCATGGTGGGACAGAGAATAATTCATGAAAATCCGGAGGTATAATGAGAATTTTCCCTCAAATTCAAAGGTTGGGTACAATTAGTAAGCAGTAAAGGAACCGAAATATTGAAAAATCGGATATTTTGTGAATATTATCCCCCACTCGCCCCCTCCCCTTGAATTCTTAAATTCTCGAATTTTGGTACTCTGGTGAAATCATGTATAACTCGGAAGTTTTTTGAGTCAAACAAAAAAAGAAACACCTAAATCGGTTGGAAATTGAGGCCTGGGCAGAGTTTACAAGATTATGCCCGCAAACGTACGTTTTTTGAACATTAACCCCCCCCCCCTCTCCCCCTTAGAAAGCGAAATTCAAAATTCCGACGCCGTAGTGCACAACTAGATAGTTTTCCGCGTCGAACAAAAAAAGAACCAGGAAAATCGGTTGAGAACTAAGGGCTGTGCAGACGACACAAGATTTTGTCACACACACACACACACACACACACACACACACACACACAAAGACATACACCTATGGTTTTTTTTCGCGGATTTGGATTCAGAATGGTCTAAAACGGTTTACTGTGTGGTTATTTTTTTTTCTGTTGAGTGTTGTCCTCCTTCACCCCAGATCGATCGCATAAGGACGCCCAAGTCTTACTGTGGGACGTTCTAAAAAATGTAGACAAAAAGCGAACTTAATTTTTTTCTGAAATTTGAAATTTTTTTAATCGAAGTTTTTACTCTGAATTCCTACTCATTTCGATAGACGCTTATCGGAAAAAAAACATGCTCAAATTGTCAGCTTTCTAATGGTTTACCTATCAAGTTTTTCAAAAATTCAAATTGAAATTGTAAATCAAGTTGAATGCCAAAAATCGTGAGTTCTACGCGGTGTATGGTCACCCTCGATCTCAAGCTGACTTGACGAGTTTGGTATCGTTTCCTATGTAATTTTTCACGCTGAATCCAATGATGATACTTTCAAATTATTCTGACTGCAAGATAGAGTTTTAAAAAAAAGAAAACCTCCATTTTTTGCTCACAAAATACGCATTATTCATAGATAGGGTAGTGAGCATAAGAAACACCTTTCTATTCGATAAAAATATCCTCAAATCTGTGTCAAGTTAAAGTTGAATCTTATGAGGCTCAAACATCTTCCGTTATTTCATCGAAAAACCCGCTTTATAGCGGTCAGAATTATTTGAACGTATCAATATTGGATTCAGCGTGAAAAAATACATAGGAAATTATAAAAAATTTGTCAAGTCAGCTCGGATTTGAACCATGAGGGTAAGGGAAATGATCTCGATAAAAGAAGTACCTAGAGGATCGATGTCTCGAATAAGACTGGGGAGGAATTCTTTGACTTGCGAATCGATAAAACGAAAGTAATCGTACCATAGAATCAGGTGACAGCAATTTCTGCTCTGTCACACATCATAGCAGGCCTCTTTATTGGCTACTGTCACCATATCACACCAGCTCAACTGAATGAAAATATTTCCCTTTTAAAGGATTTGGTTTCCAGCTCATTTACAGAGTTCAGCCTGAATCATGGCCATGAAAGGGCAATTTTCATTCCGACTGACGGTTTCTCGGCCGAAGACGTACGAAGTCCTAATACTGGTGAAAATACCGTAAAATCGCTGATGTTCCGAAAACGACGTATCTGGGTCATGAAGACCAATATGCCACCGCCAACCCTATATTCCTCCTCTTCCCAACTGCTCTCTACTTTTTGTTGGTTTCTCTGTATCCCCTTCGTCCATCCCTCTCTTTCGTTCCTTTTCTTATGTATCCAACCCTCTTCTTCTCTCAAACCTTCCTCCTAAAACTCTTGGGGTCCTCTAATATTCACGGGTCTCCCCTCTCTCTTTCTTTGCCACCTCTTAGACCGTCAGTGCGGCCATTTCCCTCCCTTTGGGTGCTATTTCGAAGGGAATCATCACTGTTAGATTCCTAACTGCTGTGGTTTTCACCCAATATAACCTCACAATTTCGACTTGAATGTTTACAGAACCATCTTATTCAATAATAGGCAAGCAATTCGTATGATACTCTGAATTTACTGGGTAAAAAGTAAATAACGTAAACAACCATTTCAGGTTGACGTTGCCCGTTTGCCATTTCCTCATCAGCTGTCTTCCAAAGGGAAGATCAGAATTTGTTCTCGTACTTATCGCCTCATCAGGAAGCATTGTTAATGTAAATTACAATGGAAGATGAGTAATTCGAACATTAAAGAAATAAAAACGTCTTCCGAGTTGGATGAATAGGTAGTTTTTCACACATAAATGATGTGACACAAAGGATTGGATTTCTCGGTATGTAGAATTGGCAAACGTCAACACAATTGAGACTTTTTTCTCGATTATGACGATGTTTTCGTCCATTTCTTATATTCGGGCTCATATGAAGTCAATCACTGCGGCTTTGATTCCCCAGATCTACCTAATTGCTGCTAATTGCTGTTTTGGCGAGAGAAGTTGTGGGATTTGTTTAGGATCCTGTGGAAAATCTCTGCTGAGAGTGTGATTTCCCAATTACCAGGCTAGCAATGAGATCCCAAATGATCTCCACATAACTTCCCTCCCCAATAAAAAGATGGAGGCATTAAACAAGTTCGCTCGGTAAGTTGTCGCTTTACTGGCCAATAATTCTATTCTTCGGTGCCACCAATTTGGCAAGAGAATTTCTGTGGGATCTGGTTAGGATCCCGTGGAAAAACTCTGCTGGCAATGCGGTTTCCCAATTACGATCCGAATTATGAGGTCCATTTGATCGGGAATCACCACACAATTGTAAATCCGATGGAGACGAAATTCGCAGGGGTTTACCTCAAGGCTAACCCACACCAACCGCGGGTTTCTCACACCTTTTTTGGCGCAAGAAATTTGTTAGATAGATACACTTATGGACATTATGATATGGAACTAAAATAGTTCAACTAGCTGTGATTCGCAAAATGTGATGTACGGTCTTTTTGTCCTGCTGCGCGAATACGAAGCTAATATAATATTATTGCAAAAGTTGAAAAAACAGAGAAGATTTTCAAAAGAGAAGGTTTATCCTTTCGAAATTTCCGTTTGCAATTGCTTTGTTTCGGTCACCCTTTACCTCCAAACTATAAACAACTGAGCTTAACCTATAGTGAAAAAAAAAGATTTTTTAAAGCCTCTGGTTGGGGACTGCACAGTAACAGTGGAACCTGAAAAAAGAATAAAAACCGAAGAAAAAAAGGATCTGGAAAACATATTAGGAAAGAAAGAGTGGGGGTAAAAGAGAGGTAGGTAACGGAAAAGAGAGGAAGCAACAGTGAGAGAGCGAGAGGGAACGAGGAAGGTGGGCGCTGGTGGTGGGGGGTGTACGTTTGAGGGGGGAGTTGGAAGGATGGTGGAGGAGGGGAGGGGGAAGGCAGATCAATACAGCTGGAGCAACAAGTTCTGCCCCCCTAGCACACTGAACTCTCTCCCTCCTTGAATTTTCTATACTGGGGAGGAAAAAGGGTGCTTTCAGGGTGGAAAGGACGAGAGGTGAGAAAAGGTCTCATTAAAACGTTCTTTTGAATTACCTGTTATTGTTAAGAATAATTCGACTCGTCACGAATAAGATTGGACTAAACAATTTACCCTGTCCATGAAAATGGGTCCTTAATATTCATAGATATGAGAACGGTTCCGATATACTTCTTTTGATTTTGACATGCGAGTGCAAATGACGAGGGGTAAGGAAAGGATGCGAGAGGAAACAATGGTGTGAATCACATTTTGGTGGTGAGAAAGTATATTTCTTTTCAGTGATCACTGGGAAAATATTGTACAAAATTTCAAGGAGTTACAACCAAAAAGGCGCTCTATATTTTAAAGAGTTTCACAACAAAACCTAACAGGGTAACAACGATGTTTTCAATCTTTCACAACGTCAACAAAACTATAGCATGTGATGGTTTCCATCCGCACTACTCCCGTCTTCTTCACATCAGCACGAGCCATTCGGTTGACGTGTACTGTACGCATTCGATGGAAAGAATGCGTTTGGCCAATTTCCCGAAGTGTATACCTGCTAATATAGACGACTGCCTGTTCCATAATCTTAGGTAGCCTGTTGAGTCAGGCTAGGAGAGGGCCGAGCCTCAGTAATCGTAATCCAGGGATTGAGCATCTCGAGTCATAATAAGGTAGAGAGCCCCTTCACTCAGCCAATCGTTAGGAAGGATTTTTATCTCGAATGTGAGTTCACTTGCCCTTCTGTTTACCATTCAGTCGCCTTTAAAATTTGAAAGAAGCATCATCCTTTAGCTACTGGAAGCTTAATTTTATTTTTGAAAATGAATGTACATTCTCTTAATTGATAAGACTTTCCCAAGGGTAAGGAACCTGTTTTATTTTTATTAGCGTTCTGCATTTGTTTTGTTTTGCCTGTAATAAATCAACCCTTTCACTTCATCGTCGGTCGGTAGTCAACTGTCCTCGGTCTCATTTTCCCTGGCTTGAGTGGCTGGTAGAAGAAGGACAATGTTTTTGGGATTGTAATACACATGGAAACCTCACCAAACCATCCCCATTCTTTCAATCTGCAAACAGTATGTATTTCTTCATCCGTCCGAGCTGTACCTGACAGCACGTCATTTTTCCTTTGAACAACAGTCCAAGGTCAAGTCCACTGGGGCTGCAATTTGGGGCATGCGCACATCCCATTTGGTTGAAAAGTTTCCACACAGCAGTGTGTGTGACTCGGTGAAGAAGACGAAAAAAAGCTGCAAATCATTGCCCAAAGGTTTATTATTTTCTATATAGATCACCCTTATGTATAGATCCCTCCCTACCAACCATAGGTACGTACTAGGGCATTTTTGAAAATTTCAACCCCAACCACCAACCAAATGGAAATGAAGGGTTGAAATTTTCAAAAATGCCCTAGTAGGTAGTAGGTAACCTACCTATGGTTGGTAGGGAGGGATCTGTACAGAAGGGTGATCTATAAAGAAAATAATAAACCTTTGGGCAATGATTTGCAGCGTTTTTTTTTTCTTACCAACTTTTATTACCTATTTTTTTACCTACCAACCATTGGTAGGTACTACCTTACACACCATACTGCCTTCACACCTTCACAATCAAGTTTATTAGAAAGAACTAAACGCTTCACACTCGATTCGAAAAATAGGGAGCTTCATATGGAAATTTGATTACTGGTTGCTCAGAAAGCAAAACTATTCGAAGAAATGAACAGCGATCGCATTTTAGTCAGATAAAATTTGAACGGAGATTAGACCTCTTTGGTGATTCACACTTGTGATTCTGTACTCGTAGGGAGCGAACAGTTTGTCTTGCAGAGCTCCGGGTGGTCTCAAAAATTTTTAAAAATTTAATGCTATTTAAAATTGATGAGAAGACGATACCTTTTTTCGAGAGTTTTTGAGCTAGGGCACTCTTGAAAATTTCAACCCTTAATTTTCATCCCTTAGAAGTGATCTACATCAACCAAAAGCTTCGGGGCACAACTAGACCCCAATTGGTGCTCATATGCCAAATTTAAACCAAATTGGTCCGGAGTTGCTAGAGAAGAGTGTCGCGTACGGCGGACAGACGGAAAATTTTTTATTCGATTTTCGGATTCTACGTACCTTGAAAAGTAAAACATCAAATTTTGAGGGGAGGGGGGGTTAACCTATTTTTTTCTTGCTCGATTCCAAAGGCTTATTATTGAAAATAATAAACCAAAATTGAATTGAAGTCTGGTAAGATTTGTTGGAGGAATTTATTTTTGTTAAAAGCTGGAGAATCGATTGTTGTGGGAGGGGGGGGGGCTATGGCACTGATAATTTATGGATGCGTTCAGAAGTGAAAAAAGTGAGTTTACGAGTACTATAGTCACCTCAAAACACGGGTTGGGAACAGTACCTTCACATTTAAGAAAAATAAGAAACTAGCTAAGAAAAGTGCCGCGTACGGCGGACGGACCAAAAATTCTTGATTCGATTTTCGGATTCTACTTACCTTGAAACGTAAACCAACTAGTTTTTAGGGGGGTTAAACAATTGTTTCTCTTGGTCCATTCCAAAGGTTCATTATTGAAAATAATAAACCAACGAAAACATAATTCCTTCAATTAAAATTTTTTAAATCCCTTTAAAGCTCGGAATACCTACTAGTGAGATGAGCAGGTTTCAGAATTGATTGGTGGTCGAAACGACTCTGGTTCCTTTTTGTGAATAAAAAAGGGAAACGTTGGTTTTCTGTTGTATATTCATTTAGCGACAGTTTCGCTGGGACAACTTGCCAGCATCTTCAGGCTAAAACAATTGAGAACAGGAGATCTCTTAGTGTCTAAAAACTATGGTCACTATACAGGGTGTAAGCCTAACTGGTCTGCCATACGGTACCAGTCGATTCTACAACTAATTTGCAACAAAAAATGTCCCTTAGCGATTTATTTTTAAACCCTTCGTTTTCGAGTTATTTTAACTTTAAACTTTTTTTTCGTGATTTTGACCTTATGTCATTAAATTGGTCATAACTCCGTTAATTACCTGTGTAAATTACAATTTGAGCATACCGTTGGAAAGAGCATTAAATTTCCTATCGGATAGATGCCTTAACTTTTTTTTTGAGTCAAGGTTTGAGACATGAAAACGTCCTCTAAAAAGAGAATTTTACGTAATTTTGGAAACCTCGCATTCTTTCAATCTCGAATTGAACTACGAGAACCCATACTTTTTCAAGATGCAAGAACAGTAAAAACTGCGCCAGAATTTCAGCTTTCCAACGGTATAATCAAAACATATTCAACAACCGAATTTAGGGGAGAACATTGTGTTTGAACGCGGAAAAACGTGCATTTTTTCAACGAAATCAGCGCTCTGGCCTCCTGTTTCCGGAGGCCTCGCGGTCTACTGCGGCGCCCGCCCACCCACTCTCATCGTCCGACCCCTCAGATCGACTAGGCGGAGCGCCGATTTCGTTGAAAAAATGCACGTTGTTCCGCGTTCAAACCCGAAATTCTCCCCTAAATACGGTTGTAGAATATGTTTTGATTATACCATTGGAAACCTGAGATTTTGGCGCAGTTTTCACTGTTCTTGCATCTTGAAGAAGTATGGGTTCTCGTAGTTCAATTCGAGATTGAAAGAATGCGAGGTTTCCAAAATTACGTAAAATTCTCTTTTTAGAGGACGTTTTCATGTCTCAAACCTAGACTCAAAAAAAAGTTAAGGCATCTATCCGATAGGAAATTTAATGCTCTTTCCAACGGTATGCTCAAATTGTAATTTACACAGCTAATTAACGGAGTTATGACCAATTTAATGACATAAGGTCAAAATCACGAAAAAAAAGTTTAAAGTTAAAATAACTCGAAAACGAAGGGTTTAAAAATAAATCGCTAAGGGACATTTTTTGTTGCAAATTAGTTGTAGAATCGACTGGTACCGTATGGCAGACCAGTTAGGCTTACACCCTGTATAACTATGGTACACTAGACAAACCTTACACATAATTCTCGAAATTTACCTTATAGGTTAATGGAGAAAGTACATTCTTGCATGTTTCTTTATCCAAACTTTCAATATTTTCCAGAAACGCTCGTTTTATTGGATCCAAACTGGAAAAAACCTGGGTTTTTTTTTCGCAGTTTTTTCTTTAAATGTTATAATCGTCCTACATTCTTTCTTAATCAACTCTAAAGGACCGATTCACTTACAATTATACCAACAAACAAGGTAGGTACCTACCTGACATGTACAGGCACTGTTTTTTCCTTTGAAGGAGTACAGTTTATATATTTTTCCCACTTGTTTGAAATGTCTCCCTTATTGCACTATAATTAGCCTCGGTTTTTTCCAGTTTGGATCCAATAAAACGAGCGTTTCTGGAAAATATTGAAAGTTTGGATAAAGAAACATGCAAGAATGTACTTTCTCCATTAACCTATAAGGTAAATTTCGAGAATTATGTGTAAGGTTTGTCTAGTGTACCATAGTTATATAGTGACCATAGTTTTTAGACACTAAGAGATCTCCTGTTCTCAATTGTTTTAGCCTGAAGATGCTGGCAAGTTGTCCCAGCGAAACTGTCGCTCAATGAATATACAACAGAAAACCAACGTTTCCCTTTTTTATTCACAAAAAGGAACCAGAGTCGTTTCGACCACCAATCAAGTCTATATCAACCGACTCAACCCCCTTCAACAAAGGTTTCAGAATGACTAGGAAGCTAAAATAATGGAAGCTATAAAATAATGGAAACGTCGTCATCATTAAAATGTGCACCGAATCAAATCATATATTTTATTTATAATTCTTAATTTTAAATTATAGTTCTTTTTCACGATTCTTCTCTTGCCCACTTATTGTTCATATCACACGTGTTTACATTAAAGTTTAAATTAAATATAAATCAAATTTTGGCATTTTGCAATACATATTTTTTTAAAGTTATTTTTAATATTACACATCATAATATCATTATATAATAACATAATATAACATACAAGAAATTTTGTTATTGATTTTACAGTTTCTTAGGTATAAATTAAGTATATCTTTCTTCCATTATTGATTAAGCTGTCTTGTTGTTAAACGGTGGTCAGTTATGTCTCTTAATTCGGCTATCAGAGTTCGTTGCAGAAGATAGAGACTAGTCATCAATTTGGAGTTGCTTCTAGGTCCCAGTAGACTGCAAATTTTGGTTTGACCTTCCCTGTGATGCTGTAGGTATTCCTCCTGGTAGTAATCCCTGTAACGCTTATATAAAGGACATTCGACCATAATGCTTATAGTTTTAGCTGTAATCGTTTCTGGTACCATTTGATTGCACACTACATTTATCTCCATTGTCAAGCTCTTAATTGCTACGTTTATGTACAACTTTGATTCTCACCATGTTGTTGCGTTGTTGATTCGTTGTTGCGAGCCATAGGTCGCCGTTCCTTCCTCGAACTGGTTTAGTCTAATCACTTACGATCCGGCGTTCGGTTCCCCTCCCCCACTCGAGCAAAGGAAGGAAGGAGCAATATTGCCACCCACACCCTCAGTGCCATCCCCCCCCCCCCCCCCCTCAAGCCTTCTCATTTATGTATCTGGTCAGTTTACATTAACAGTTTTTCCCAGTTTTCTCTGGAAATAATCATCCGATTTTCATGTTTCTCGTGGCATTCTTCTAATTTTTATTATCTCTACACCCATGCACTTGTCTAATTCCAAAAATAAAAAATAAATTTGAAAAAATGTACCTAAATTTGAAATTTCCAAGGATTTCTGAAATTCACTAGTGCATCTACCTATGGAATTGTAAAACTAAAAGATTGCCGTTTGAATCATCAAAATAGACCAATAATTGACACAGAAAAGAGGGAAACCCTCGTTTTATTCACTGACTGACACCCCCTTAAGGTCTTGTGACCCCTTCTTACATCTCTCCTGTCAAACAACTAACTAAATATTTCTCGGAACGATCGTATCATATCGTATCATTGTACGGGGTAAAAACAACCTCACTGTGTAGTTACCGTTGATGCAAATAGCGGTGTCAATCTAAGGTTAAGAGAATTTCGCTACGACAAGGCAGGAAGGCTCCACGGAAACAACGTGGAATCCAAAAAAACCCGGACTGTTCCTTCGGAACAAAGGGAACAGGAGAATCCTCGAGGAAAAGCCGAAACACTCCGTCAAATTTTTCGAAAATTCCCAGCAAATACCGACAGAGAAAACACTGGGGAATCGGGAAAAACACTTGGACATCCTCCTCTCGTCGGATTCTCCGGTCATTCCTCTGAAAACACCGAAAGGGAAAACCACCGGGAATACCATCAAGGGGAAGATGAATCTTTTTGAGTGACCGTTCTCACCGTTTTCAATGGTCCTTTGAGTCAACATTTCGTTGTTTCGCGCTCCAAGATTCATGAAATTCAAAAATTGAATGAAATAATACATTTTGTAGTTACCACATTATTTTACATAGGCCTCGCTCGAGATAACTAAGCAATTATTCTATCACTGGCTACACTGTTTTCATTAGCATTTGATCAGAGAATTAATTGATCCAAATTACTAGAGACTCGAGTTACAGAGCTGTCGCTTTTGAGCATTGCAATGTCCCTTAATAGAAGCGCGTTCGACATGTTCGCGCTCACTAATGGGACACAGATGGAATAGGAGTGGGACAGTATTTCCCATTTCCTCTTTCGTGGACACTATTCAAGGAAAACGGAACTGTAGTATTATGACTCGTTTGGATCGATCCGAAGCACAATGAATGTCTAAACTGTCGTGACCTCTTTCTCAAACGGTTTTTTTTTCATTGGTGGTCGAAACCATCGCATTTGCAAGCTGATATCTTTTCGAAAGGTTACCTGATAGGAGGAAGTTGAAACTAACAAAGTGACAGCCATTTTTCTAACTTGGTTATTCCGAAAGATATTAACGGTACCTTTCGGCTAAAAAATCAAATTTGGTATCTTCTGGTTCAATTTTCTGAAAAATTATAAAACAAGTGAAATTTTTGATGAACAAGGGGCATTTGAAACGTTTTTCTATAGATACCTATACAGGGTGTCCAAGTAACTACGCTCCCCCCATTTTTTTCTCTAATTGTGTTCGAAAGAAAATCTGACCAACTCTATTCTTCATACCTAATTCTTCATAATTTTTTGCGTTGAATTCAAAAATTGCAAAATTTGTAATTCTAACTTAATTTATTGTAACTTTTGTATAATTGTATCATGTACTTAAATTGTAATTGTAAATTTGTAACTTTTTTTTTGGTTTATTATTTTCAATAATAAGCCTTTGGAATCTAGCAAGAAAAAAATTTAACCCTCCTCAAAATTTGATGTTTTACGTTTCAAGGTACGTAGAATCCGAAAATCCAATAAAAAATTGTCCGTCCGTACGCGGCACTTTTCTCAGCAACACTGGACCGATTTGGTTCAAATTTTGTACATGGGCTCCATTTGGGGTCTAGCTGTGCCTCGAAGCTTTTGGTTGATGTCAGTCACTTCTAAGGGGTGAAAATTGAGGGTCGAAATTGTCAAGAGTGCCCTAGCTCGAAAACTCTCGAAATAAGGGTATCGTTTTTTCACCAATTTTGAATAGTATTGAATTTTTAACAATTTTTGAGACCACCCGGAGCTCTGTAGGACAATCCGTTCGCTCCCCACGAGTACTTGAGGGTTTTCCTTCGAACAAACGGAATCACTAGTGTGAATGACAAAAGAGGTCAAATCGCTGTTCAAACTTTATCTGATTAAAATGCGATCGCTGTTCATTTCTTCGATTTGTATTCAGTTTTGCTTTCTGAGCAACCAGTTATCAAATTTCCATATGAAGCTCCTTATTTTAACATGTTTAATGTTTTAGGGCTGGGGGTCATTCTATGAATTCCGACACGCAAATCTGCAACGCTTATTTTTCTTAGTTACCACGGACCGATTTCTTAGTTACCACGTTATATCGGCTCCATTTGGGGTCTAGTTGTACCAAGATGGTCACTGATCAGCTGAGTGAGCTCCAAGGCCATTTTCTCTCCTGTTGAACGCAGGAAGCTGAAATTTGAGAAGCAGGGTCAATGGAGAATGCTGAAGGCGCCTGAGTGGTCACTGATCAGCTGAGTGATCGGCAATCTAATTTCTCCCTTGCGAGGGAAAAACATTAAACATGATTTAATGTTTTTCCCTCGCAAGGGAGAAATTGAACAGAGAGTTTTTTCGTATCGAGTGTGAAGCAATTAGTTCTTTCTAATAAACTTGATGGTGAAGGTGTGAAGACAGTATACCACACCATACTGCATACTTATAGTTGGTATGTAAAAAAAAAAAAAAAAACGCTGCAAATCATTGCTCAAAGGTTTATTATTTTCTCTATAGATCACCCTTATGTGTAGATCCCACCCAACTAAACATCAGTACCTACTACCTACTAGGGCATTTTTGAAAATTTCAACCCTTCATTTCCATTTGAAACCAATCAAATCAATCAAAAATAAACCACCAGGTTGAGGTTAAAATTTTCAAAAATGGCCTAGTGGGTAGTAGGTACCTACGGTTGGTAGGGAGGGATCTATACAGAAGAGTGATCTATACACAAAATAATAAACCTTTGAGCAATGATTTGCAGCGTTTTCAAATAGGAAACACACATTTTTTATTGCAGATTCGGATTCTACGTCAAATTTTATGAACATTTTACTCCAACTTTTTTTTTTGAACGCGCGTGACCCGCTCAGCGAGCGCTCAAAGATGCGTAACCCAGGGATTGTGTGAGAGATGAAGGTTGACCTCTACTGGGGCACATTACTTAGCACTGTTTTTCTTCGCTGAATCGCATGGTGATATCCCTTTTCTGATTTGATTTCATTTTACCGCATTGAGGTCAACAGCATTTCATTTTACAGCTGATGAGGTCCACGACACCGGGAATGGCAGATGGACGAAAATTCAACCTGAAATGGTTGTTAACTTGACTTAAATTTTCTACTAATGGTCGAATAATGAAGAATAAATTGATTATTTCATACTTTCTGTTGCAGGTCGCGAGCGCGTAGGTAACGGATGCGGGATGTAGTGCGTAGTTTAATGTGGCGGCTTTTTCGCACCCTGCGTACTATGAGAAAGGTGAGAGCTTACGATGTTTCATTAAAACTCATTATTTAATTTATTTAATTCATTATGAGAAAGTCTTAAACAACGAATTACCAAAGATGCCATTCACTCATAAATTTAGATTAACTAAAAGTACGTTAATGAAATGAATAAAAATAAAAACGTCCGCCATGTGGGTGTGGCACATAGCTTATTCGTATCCATAACCCAATTGAAAAGAAGATCCGATGCATAGTAGTTAATCTCAAAACATCAATCTTCAAGTACCTTGCACTATCCTCTTAGGGGACTCTACATTATTGGAAAATTTAAAAGTTATGTCGT
The DNA here is from genome assembly GCA_009739505.2 of Apolygus lucorum. Taxonomy (NCBI): domain Eukaryota; kingdom Metazoa; phylum Arthropoda; class Insecta; order Hemiptera; family Miridae; genus Apolygus; species Apolygus lucorum. The sequence continues at coordinate 14,299,562 of CM019169.2, read as the reverse complement.
TATAAGGATTTCAATTTTGCGCATGCTCACAAAATACATTCAATTTAGGGGCCATGATTTTCCTAGGGGACCATCTACTCGCCAACCCGCACAATCCCTGAAAATTGCATTGAAATCGGAAGAAAAATGTAGAAGTTATGGATGTGGCAAGGAATTCACGTCAGACAGACACTCAGACACGGAACCAAAATTGTTCAGAAAGGTCTGAAACGCGAGTGAAAATTTTGATTTTGAAGAAATTTTTTTTCCAACCTTGAAAATATGAGTAACGAAAAGCGCATTGTTCAAACATTCAAAAACGCCTCCAGTAAGTATATCGTTATGTCGAAATTCTAAAATGAGAAATGATTGTTGGGAATATTTGGCTCTGCGGCATCATTCACCTAAATGATGTTTCTGCGGCTTCATCGTCTCTCGCCATTGCCCTGTAAATACCATCTGGCTCATGAAATCCACTCAGATGACACTCTTTATGACTACACCGTACTCATGGACCACAAAAACATAAGTTTTAAACTCCTAATAGGCTTATTATTATGGTCCAAACTTGTGACTGTTTGTTACTGGAACCTTGTATGTTAATTAACCTTACCCTATTGCTTCTTCACATCGAATAACACGGATAGTATACAGAATTACGAGGGTAGTTCGGAAAGTAAGAGTACTCGATTTTTCCAGACTTTGTAAAAATTTTATGTAAAAAAAAAATAACAGGGTATTACAGGCATACATCTAAGTTATTTTTCCACGTAATCGCCTTCTCGATCAATGCACTTTTGCGACCGTGAAATGAGCTTTGTAATCCCCTCGTCATAAAAACTTCCCGCCACCTCCTTGCTCCAGTTTGTGACGGCTTTTTGAACCTCCTGGTCGGTTGAAAAATGTTTCCCACCAAGGTGCATCTTCAGAGAAGTGAACAGATGGTAATCAGAAGGCGCCAAGTCGGGGGAGTAAGGGGGGTGGTCTAAAATTTCCCAACCGAAGGAGTCCAAAAGAGCCTTGGTGAGGTTCGCCGTGTGCGGTCGCGCATTGTCATGCAAAAACAGACTCCCTTCGTCAGCATCCCTCTTCGTTTGTTCTGAATTGCCCTCGTAGTTGGGTAAAAGATTTTATGATACATTTCCTCATTCAAGCCTCAAACTTCGCTTCAAATCGAGCTACCAGATAGTGATAAATTGATAATTAAGTAAAATCGAGAGTGAGCCACACGCTGATGTGTAACCGATTTTGACGAAATTCATTTGGGACCGTCATGATGTTATCAACGTGCTTTCATACATGGCCAAGCCCCGAACTACCCTCCGAGTTGGTCAACATGGTGAGGCTGTCAGATCGAGTTTTTGTCCAATGTTGACGAAATTCATAGAGAACCAACTCGAGGCTAACTCACGACACCCCTGAAAATTTCCTCCATATGAGAAAACGATTTCGTGTAGTTATGATCTAGACAAGGATTGACCACAGACCGACAAAGCAACATGCTGCTATCAAAACTCTGAACTCTGGTATTTAGATTAAGGAAGACCTATGTTTTTTCAACCTACTGAAACGAACCTTTTCTTACCTTCGATAGAGAGGAAGCCAAAACCGAAGACCGTTGTGTAACAACTTAATCTCATTATCCTGCAAATATCAACCGGACCCTCGGTGAACCATCTCGAATGGTATATGATAGGGGTTTGAGGAGGGAAAGAGCACTAGCGGATTCCGGAATCGTAAATCCAATTTTATGATCAAACCCTTTTAGTTCCCCTTCAGACTGACGTGGATTTTGGTTCATCATTTTTAGTAATGACTCTTTGAATCGAGTAAGAAAAAAGTCAGCCAAGTGAGTGTGGAACATAGCTTCCTCGTATTCATAACCCGATAGTATAGATTATCCGATCTATAATCGCAAACCATCAATCTCTAATCACCCTGATGTAGGTACCATCATAGGGGACCATTTACGCTCCAGCGCAATCACAGAAAATTTCAGCGAAATTTTCTGGAAAATGTAGGTGCTATCGAGCCAGGAGCTATGGTTTTCACAAGGGACCATCTTCACGCCAACCCCTGAAAACCCCTGAAAATTTCAGCGAAATCGAATTATTGGTTCTTATGGTCTTGACCGTAACAAAGATTTCTTGATTTCAACGATACAAATTATTATTTAATGGTTCAATATTTTTCTGTATAGACCACTCGCCTGCAAAGATGATAGATTTGCAATTGATACTACCTACCAACCATATTTTTGCTTCACAATCAAGTTTATTTTGGAGAAGAAACTCTTTACACTCAATCCGAAAAAAATATGAGTTTCTGGGTGCCTTCAGTTGGAAAATTGATTACTGGTTGCAAAACTGAGTACAACTCGAAGGATTGAAAGGCGATCGAATTTCACACTCGTGTTTCTGATTTATCGTAAGTCCAACCCTTACGTTCTCATAGGGAGCGAACTGTCGGTCCTACAGAGCTCTGGGTGGTCTCATTCGGTTCTAGAAATACAATACTATTTCTAATTGATGGAAAAACAATACCTCTATATCAAAAGGTTATGGTTTTGAAAAGTTCAATCCTTTGAAGTGACTAACATCAACCAGCAGCTTCGGGGCACAACTAGACCCCAAATGGAACCCATCTACCAAATTTCATAAAAATCGGTCCATGGGAACTAATAAGGAATGTGACGCAGAGGGACGGCCAAATTTTGTGGAGAGGTTTAAAAAACAAATTTCTTGGTCGATTCCAAAGGTTTAATATCGAAGTAATCAACCAAAAAGAATCTAGGAGTTCTAAAACGAAAACCGCGAATGGAAATTTTGATTTTGGAGAAATTTTTTCAACCTTGTAAATTGAAAACAATACTATTCTTGGTAGGTACGTTGGTAGATACCGAAGCAAAAAATTGTAAACTCCCTTAAAATTGGATGGTTTACATTCCAAGATACGTAGAATCCGTATAGTGAATTTTAAAAATTTGATGAAAATCGGTATGAGGGCTCCATTTGAGTCTAGTTATGCCTCGAAGCTTTAGGTTATTGTCAGCTATTTCTTAGGAATGAAAAATAGGGGTTGTAATTTTGTTTTGATATAAAGGTATTGTTTTTTTTACCGATTTAAAATAGTATTGCATTTTTAGAATCGACTGAGACCACCCAGAGCTCTGTAGGATAAACCGTTCGCTCCCTATAAAGACGTAACGGTTGGACCTATGATGAATCAGAAACACAAGTGTGAATTGCAAAAGGTTGTTCACTGATGGAATTTGGCCTGATATCCGTTCAATTGCGATATTTGATCGTTTATTCAAATGAAATTTACGTCACTCAGTTGTGGTTCCTTAGCAAGCAAGAGCTGAAATCCATTAATTCCAATTTTGATGTTTATGAAGATAAAATTTATTGAATAGGTATTCTCTCTCTCTCCTTTGGATTAGTGTTGGTAGATTCGAACCCATTTGTTCCTCCCATTGGCCAGCGAGATGTCAATGACAATGGGGGCTCCGCCTCTCTTGATATTGGACTGACGTCATACGGACGTAAGACACCCACGCTGATATTATCCCGGGCCTTCGGACCAGCGGGTTTATATCAGGCGGTTTTGCCCGCAGCTTCCCCATACTTAACCCTCGACGACCCTCAGGTCCAACAACAACTTCCAACTACGTGATGGGATCTGAGGGTGGGGGGGCTAGTGTAATAGCCTAGGTACACCAGAATCTCATTAAATACGAATCCCCTGTTAATCCGGTGGGACAGGATTAATTCGCCGGAGAGCCCCATGAGGCCATAAGAACAAGAACAGTCTCCAGTTCTGGTGATTTCGTCAGTAAAACCTACTCACCGACGATCATCAGTCAACTTCACTATTTTTCTTGAAACATTCCGTTAAAAAAACTCTCCAAAATTATTACACAAAGGTTTATTATTTTTCTGTATAGTTCAATAACGTGCAAAGAACACAGTTTTGCTATTGTTACTACTTACCAACCATATTTTCGCTTCACAGTCAAGTTTATTTTGAAGGCGTATAGAGTTGACAGTACAACGCAAGACAGTACAACTCGAAAATACGAACAACGACCTCATTTTGGTCAGCTAAAATATGGTGAGGCCTCTTGCAAAACGCTGCAAATTATTACACAAAGGTTTATTTTTTTTTCTATAGATCACTCGTCTGCAAAGAACTCGGCATTGCCATTGTCACCACCTACCACCCACGTACCTACAGCGATTGCATTTTGGTCAACTAAATTGAACGAAGATGAAGCCTCTTTTGCGATTCGCACTCGTGTTTCTGATTTACCTTAAGTCCATCCCTTAAGTTCTCGTAGGGAGCGAACAGTTTGTCCTACAGACAAGTTTATTAGAAAGAACTAAACGCTTCACACTCGATACGAAAAATATGAAGCTTCATACGAAAATTTGATTACTGGATGCTCAGAAAGCAAAACTGAATACAAATCGAAGAAATGAACAGCGATCGCATTTTAGTCAGACAAAATTTGATCGGCGATTTGACCTCTTTTGTCATTCACACTCGTGTTTCTGATTTAACGTAAGTCAATCCCTTAAGTTCTCGTAGGGAGCGAACAGTTTGTCTTACAGACAAACCGCGTACAGTCCGCTTACGGCGGACGGACGGCCGAATTTTTATTCGATTTTTGGATTCTACGTACCTTGAAACGTAAACCAACAAATTTTGAGGGGGGGGGGTTAATTTTTGTTTTCTGGGTCGATTCCAAAGGTTTATTATTGAAAATAATAAACCAAAATTCACACTCGTGTTTCTGATTTAACATTCGTAGAACACGAACGTCTAAACCACACCGTCAGCATTAGTTCATGTATCCTCCGCTAGGGATAGTGAAGCGTTTTTCCCTTGAATCATATGAGATAAGCTCAGTAACTGATATAACTGTTATATAACTGAGATATAACTGTGATATAACTGTTATATAACTGAGATAACTGTTATCTATTTTGGTAAAGCTTGAGATAATGCGATGCAGCTGATTCAAGGGAAAAATGCTTTACTATCCCAAGCGGATGAAAGATGAATTAATGCTGCCAGTGTGATTTAGACGTACAAGTACAACAGATTTAGAAGTACAATCTTCAAGTTCTCATGGAAAGGTTGGTCCTACAGAGCTCTGGGTGGTCTCATTCGATTCTAAAAATTCAATTCTGTTACACAATATTCTTATATTATTCACCGATTAGAAGTGACTGACTTCAACCACAAGCTTCGGGGCACAACTAGACCTCGTATGGAGCCCATATACGGCTCCAGGGCGGATATTTTAAAATTAGTTTGCAGATTTTATGTACATTGAAACTTAAACCATTAAATTGTGAGGGGGGTTTAAAAAAATTTTTACTCGATTCCACAGGTTTAATATCGAAATAAACCAAAAAAATCCGTCCGTTCGCCGTATGCGGCTGAAATGAAATTCGGTATATGGGCTCCATGCGAGGTCTAGTTGTGCCCCGAAGGACAAACCATTCGCTCCTCATGCGCACTTGTGTTCAGTTTTGTTTCCTTAGCAACCAGTAATAAAATTTCCTAATGAAGGCTCCCTATTTCTTCGAATTGAGTGTGAAGCGTTTATTTCTTCCAGATGAACGTGACTGAAGCGTAAATATGGTCGCTAATAATGAAAAAGCTGTGTTCTTCGCAGACGGGTGATCTTTACCGAAAAAAATGAACTGTTGTGCAATAATTTGCAACAATTGGTTTTCGATAGGGGTGTCACGTTTTGTTCCCGTTTGTCATTTAAATTCCGTCCAACTAGGGCACTTGTTCTTGGCCTAAAAATGGACACAGAAAAAGAATAATAAACGAGAAAACTTCGTGTTCCATTTCAAACCTTTCTGAAGTTAATTAGGCTATAGGGAGGCACACAAGAAATACAGCTAAGCCCTTCCAAAAAGGTCTCCAATTACGCCCCCAATTTTGCCTTGGCACCTTCCTTCCCACCTTTCGCCACCAGTAATAAGTAAAATAAACTTTCTTGGCGTTCCCTCTCGCTTTTCGGGTCGAAAATTTTCACCGACCTTCCTCGCCCTCGGTTTCCCGGCGTCTCGAAAATTTCATTTTCAAAACCTGCCCGAGATGAGATGGCGCAGGTGGGGGGAGGGAGGTCTTAATAGCGATCACACAGATGTTCATTAAACACCAAGCCTCAGCCTCCCATGGGGGACCCCCCCGTAGTACTGCGGCTGCTCGGCTAATTGGAGACCCAATTAACTCGATATTAGCCCCCCACCGCCCTTCATCCACCGCTACCGCAGTTTTCCTTCAGAGGAAAACGGTTTTCTTCAGAGGTTTTCCAATTCGATGAAGTTGGTTCGACGTTTAAAATTGGGAAAATGCGGGTGGATAAGTAATAATATTATAATTTAGAAACCTTTTTATTGAACATTAAAGGGGAAACTTGAATGCGGCAAAGCAAGACATGCTCTATGGAATATATATAATCAGCTGATCGTTCAGATAGTCTCAAGGAAATTGATCCTTCTTCTCTCGCTTCAGACGTGGTCTGGTGATTCGGGCTTCAGCTTGATAGCTGCTTGAATACCTGGCTTTTGGTTCATTATTTTGAATATTTAACTATTGAAATGAAACTTTATTGATTGATTCTTTATCGATCTGGTTGCTTGAATACCTGGCTTTTGGTTCATTATCATGAATATTAAACTATTGAAATGAATTTTTTTGATTTTTTATTGATTTGGTCGTTTTTTATTCTATCTGAACAAAACTTTGATTTCTTTATTGATTGGGGTCAGCTGTGGTCGTGCTCGTTACGTCGTGCGTCTCTCACGACGAGTCTCGGACCGGCCGTGGGGGGGCCGTGAGTTCGAGTTCGCCTCAGGAGCGTATTTTCGTGCAAGTCGGTTCAGTTCCCCATCATCACGTTTATTGATCGGGCGGCTTGAATACCTGGCTTTTGCTTCATTATTTTGAATATTGAACTATTGAGAAGAAATTGTTTGATCTCTATATTGATTTGATTGTTCTTTTATTGATCTGGCTGCTTGAATACATGGCTTTCGGTTCATTATTTTGAATATTTAACTATTGAAACACAAGGTTCGTTTCTTTGAGTTGTACCCAGTTTTGCGTGCAACCAGAATAAAATTGGCTAATGAAGGCACCCGCAACTCCCTATTTTTTCGAATTTAGTGCGAAGCATTTATTTCTTCAAGATAAACTTGAATGTGAAGCAAAAACATATTGTTTAGTAATGCATGCATTCCAGGGGACGTCCCATTGGATAAGCATTAGATCAGTTTAACCAGTTGGTAAGCGATAAAACTGTTTCACTCGATGTAATTTATTTATTACTTTAGGCAAGAAATAGTGACCCCCTCACCATTATCCATCATGACATTTCTAGCGGCATGGGAGCCACGAATCTGAAGAGCATTTTAAAATTCATGATCTACGATACTCAACATGCGAATTCGAGTTCACCCCCCTCCCCTCATACAATGTTGCCGGTCTGGCACCAAAGCGGAAATACGTCGTAACATTGGACTTTCATCTATTAGTTTTGTTAGGCGGTCCGTCGAGGTTCACATCCGTATTCAAGGTGAAACACACAAAAAAACGTCTGCCAAGTGGGTGTGGCACATAGCTTCCTCGTATCCATAACCCGATTATATAGATGATCCGATGCATAGTAGTTAATCTGAAAACACCAATCTCTAAGTACCTTTCACTACCCTCATAGGGGACAATCTACACGCTAATCTGGACAATCCTAGAAAATTTCATCAAATTCGGACGAAAAATGTAAGTGCGGTAGTGATTGGATCAAAAAATTTTTAGCTTGACTAGGATACGAACCTGGGACTCCTGATTGGGAATCCAGAAAATTGCTGACTGACCTATCAAGGGGATGGTTGAATGGGGTTTGAGATCCTCACCTCACACGCCACTGTTACAAGGATTTTACGTTTGCGCATGCGCAGAGGCTACTGTAAATTTTAAGGCCTTGATTTTCATTCTGGACCATCTACAACCTAATCCGCGTAATCCCTGAAAATGTCATCGAAATCGGGTAGAAATTGTGGAAGTTATGTCTGTTACAAGCAATTCACGTTCGCGCATGCGCATCGGCTACTATCAATCCGGGGGTGATGATTTTCATAGGGGACCATCTAAACTCAAATTTGTAACATCCCTGAAAATTTCATTGAAATCGGATGGAAAATGTGGAAGTTACGGCCGTTACAAGGAAATTCACTTTTGCGCATGCGCAGTCGCTTCTATCAGTCCGAGGATGATGATTTTCATAGGGGACCGTCTACACACCAACCCGCACAATCCCTGAGAATTTCATCGAAATCGGATGAAAAATGTAGAGGTTACGGCCGTTACAAGGAATTCACGTTTGCGCATGCGCAGTCGCTTCTATCAGTCCGAGGATGATGATTTTCATAGGGGACCGTCTACACACCAACCCGCACAATCCCTGAAAATTTCATCGAAATCGGACAATAACTTCGTATAGTTATGCGCGTTACAAGGAATTCATGACAGACACACAGACACGGAACCAAAATTGTTCAGAAAGGTCTAAAACGCAAAACGCGAGTGAAAATTTTGATTTTGCTTCCGAGTCTACCAAGGTAGCGGAAGCTTTGTTTTCACTTTTCAAGGACGAAAAAAAAAAGTTCTCCAAAATCAAAATTTTCACTCGCGTTTTGCGTTTTAGACCTTTCTGAACAATTTTGGTTCCGTGTCTGTCTGTCTGTGTGTCTGTGTGTCTGTGTGTCTGTCTGTCTGTGTGTCTGTCATGAATTCCTTGTAACGCGCATAACTATACGAAGTTATTGTCCGATTTCGATGAAATTTTCAGGGATTGTGCGGGTTGGTGTGTAGACGGTCCCCTATGAAAATCATCATCCTCGGACGGATAGAAGCGACTGCGCATGCGCAAACGTGAATTCCTTGTAACAGCCATAACTTCCACATTTTCCATCCGATTTCGATGAAATTTTCAGGGATGTTGCTGATTAGTATTTAGATGGTCCTATATGAAAATCACCACCTTCGGCCTGATAGTAGCCACTGCGCATGCGCAAACGTGAATTTCCTTGGAACGACCATTACTTCTACATTTTCCATCCGATTTCAATGAAAGTTTCAGGGATGTTACAGAGTAGTGATTGGATGGTCCCCTATGAAAATCACCACCTTCGGACGGATAGTAGTCACTGCGCATGCGCAAACGTTAATTTCCTTGTAACGGCCGTAACTTCCACATTTTCCATCAGATTTCAATGAAATTTTCAGGGATGTTACAAATCAGTGTTTAGATGGTCCCCTATGAAAATCATCACCCCCGGACTGATAGTAGCCGATGCGCATGCGCGAACGTGAATTGCTTGTAACAGCCTTAACTTCCACAATTTCTACCCGATTTCGATGACATTTTCAGGGATTACGCGGATTAGGTTGTAGATGGTCCCCAATGAAAATCAAGGCCTTAAAATTCACAGTAGCCTCTGCGCATGCGCAATCGTAAAATCCTTGTAACAGCCGTAACAGTTGCGTCTGAGGTCTCAGAACCATTCAACCAACCCCTTTGTAGATCAGTGAGCAAAGTACTGAACTCACACCCAAGAGTCCCAGGTTCGATTCCCAATCTTGCTAAGAAATTTTTTGATTCCAATCACTACCGCACTTACATTTTTCGTCCGAATTTGATGAAATTTTCTAGGATTGTCCAGATTAGCGTGTAGATGGTCCCCTATGAGAGTAGTGAAAGTTACTTAGAGATTGGTGTTTTGAGATTAACTACTATGCATCGGATCATCTATATAATCGGGTTATGGATACGAGGAAGCTATGTGCCACACCCACTTGGCAGACGTTTTTTTTCGTCCTTGAAAAGTGAAAACAAAGCTTCCGCTACCTTGGTAGACTCGGAAGCAAAAACCCACGAAATATGCGGTTTATGGTGTCCCGGCACCATGACGGCACCGTTTTTAGTTCCACGGTGGTACATAAAAATCATAATTCATGAAAATCCGGAGGTATGATGAGAATTTTTCCTCAATTTCAAAGGTTGGGTGCAATTAGTAAGCAGTTAAGGAACCGAAATATTGAAAAATCGAATATTTTGTGAATATCATCCCCCCACTCATCCCCTCGTCTTGCGAATTTTGGTACTCTGGTGAAATCATGTACAACTCGGAAGTTATTTGAGTCAAACAAAAAAAGAAACGCAAACCGGTTGGAAATTGAGGCCTGGGCAGAGTTTACAAGATTATGCACGCAAACGCACGTTTTTTAAGCATTAACCCCCCCTTTCCACCCCTTAAAAAGCAAAATTCAAAATTCCGGTGCCGTAGTGCACAACTAGATAGTTTTCCGCGTCGAAGAAAAAAAGAACCACGAAAATCGGTTGAGAACTAAGGCCTGAGCAGACGACACAAGATTATGCCCAAAAACGCACGTATTTTTGTGCATTAACCCCCCCTTTCCCCCCCTTGAAAGGCAAAATTCGAAATTCCGGCGACGTAGTGCACAACTAGATTGTTTTCCGTGTCGAACAAAAAAAGAACCAGGAAAATCGGTTGAGTACTAAGGCCTGTGCAGAGTACACAAGATTTTGTTACACACACATACACCTACACACACACACATATACACACACACACACACAGACATACACCTATGGTTTTTTCGCGGATTTGGATTCAGAATGGTCTAAAACGGATTACTGTGTGGTTATTTTTTTTTCCGTCGAGTGTTGTCCAACTTTACCCCAGATCGATCGCATAAGGACGCCCAAGTCTTACTGTGGGACGTCCTAAAAATATGGTATGCAGATACGGCAAAGCTGCGTTCTTTGCAGGCGAGTTATCTACATAGAAAAATAATAAACCTTTGTGTAATAATTTGCAGAATTTTTCGTAAACGAATGAGAGTGGTCGCCGAATATGAGATTGGAAATTGGCTGCCCAATTAACGCTATTAGTTCCCCCACTCTCCCCCCTCTTTCACCAACGCTCATCACAGCGGTTTTCGTTGATGGGGAAAAGGGTTTCTTGGAAGGCTTTCCAATTACTTTACCCCATTCTGGACCTAAACCCTCTACGAAAATTCTGATGAATCGAGAGAAGCTGCATGAACATTAAAGAGTTTAAGTGAAATAATACAAATTTCGGGTTTTTGGGCGTTTTTTATGGTTTGTTATGGAATCTAAATAGAAATTATATAGTCACATGATTCAGCGTGAAACTTGTGTATGAGAAAAAATGAATGAAACTTATATATTCCTTCATAAAGAGTACATGGTTACAAAATGAATTACCATACTCTGTCACATAATTTACATTGCAATCCTTAGAACCGGGAACTACCCCACACCAAAGGACGCAGTTCTATGCAGGGTGGGCGAGCAGACTCTCGAGTCCCGAGTATATTAAACTATGCGACTGTAGGGGCTGAGTTGGTTCATCACTCAGATTTGTTTACAGCGTTTTCCAAAATCTCAGAAAGGAACCAACAACAAATAATTTAAATTTTAGGCGTTCTACTACAGATATTGCATTTTCTCAAAGTGAGAAATGACGCGGAATTCATTTAGGTTTGAGAGGAAAAGAAGGAAATTCCAATACAATTATCACCTGATTTGGAAACTTGAAATAACTTTGATGCCTGATTATTCAAAAGTAGGTTTTTCTTGTCGGTTGTATTTTGCGATCACGGTTGACCAAAAAAACCTCAAATCGCTAGTGTCGTTTTTCGACGGATTTCCATCGAACCATCTAGATAGAGAGCCTAACAGTCATTGTCTCTCTCAAATCCTCCGATATCTTGGCCGACTTTAGGTACGCTACCTGCCTCCTTCAAGACCCTTTCTATTGTTAACGTCATGAGTCATACGCTTGTAGTCATTGTCGACCTTTCTATGTAAAAACTTTTCGAGAGACTTTTTGAAGTCAACATTATTTTCGAAGCTCATTCCATTGGGCTCATTCATTCGTTCTTTCATTTTAGCAAAATTTTTGTAAAAATTTAAGATAGTTAGGCTACCAACTGGCTCAAAAATGTTGAGTTGCGAGATTTTTGAATCAATTTTCCATTGAAAGCACATGTGCTTTCTTCTGAATCAAACCCAGAAATAGCGTAGTAATTGATAAAGTTGTGCATATTTGTTTGCGTTGCACACAAGAACTAAGTCGAAAAAATCCCATTGGTGCAAAATGAGAGTATGAAAGCATTTTCAAAGAAACATGTTCAAGAATTTTAAGCCACTTTTGAAGCATTATTACTCTGTTTTTAAGAAATGTTTATAGGAAATCGTAAGTTCATCCTGAATTCTAAACTACATAGCAATGTTCGGAATACCATTTACTGAGGGGGAGAGCACGATTGGGGATGAGGAGCCCTATAGAGCGAGTAAAGGCAACACGATTGGGCTCGCGAAAACAACACTTGGGGAACCTATGGGGGAATGTAAACATTGTATAATTCGATGGTGAGCGCCTTGGGATCGTGGACTCTGTATAAATATACACTTCACTATTATATTGCACAATGACATACATATCTTTACCTATTCCCCAATGGACAATTTCGTTTGATTCTGGATTTTTAATCAACTTGCTCTAAAAACGCGAAAAAGTTGAATACTTAGTTGAGGAATGTATTGTTTTTTGAAAATAATAATTTGAACTGAATGATCGCCAGCTGATCACCTTCATATCTTAGTTAGGGTGGGTCAGGAACCTCGAAGTATGAACTATTTCTGCCGCGGGAAGGAGCCGCCTATTACAGAGACATCTCTGTGTTCGGGGTTGAACTACAATCCTAACTTCCTTACTTCTTGGAGCCCTTATTTATATGGCTCAAGTCAAAAGTATTTCCCGAACCATGGATAAACGGATGAACCGAAAATTCTGAGATTTTTAGGGAACACTCAGGAGGTTATTTCTAACAGATCTCTGTGGAGATATTGGAGTTTTTAATTTTTTCATATTTATGATACTAATAAAACTTTATGATAAAATTTAAAAATCTAAAATCTATGCTCGGTGTTCTATTTCTTGACTAATAAAATGAAGAATTACAAAATTTTGTCCCTATAGGGTTATCTAATACGGAGATATCTGAGAAAAATGGTTAGGATCTGCCCCTTAATGCCGCCCATTGGGCAGTGATTTGCTTCCGAGTCTACACTTTTCAATTTTTTTCCCCAAAATCTAAATTTCCAATCGCGTTTTACGTTGTAGACCTTCTTGAACAATTTTGGTTTTGCGTCTGACTTGAAATCGCTGTAACGGGCAAACTTCGTGAAGTTTTGCCCAATTTTGCTGAAATTTTCAGTGATGCACAATCCGTGCACCAAGATGGTCCCCAATGAAAATCATCGCCCTCGGATCGACCGCTGCTTATGCGTGAACGTAAAAACCTTGTAACTGCTATAACTTCTACATTTCTCATCCAAATTTGATGACATTTTCAGTGATTGTGCGATTTTTTTTTTTTCGGCAGGCAGGTGAGAAAATCTTTAAGATCCACAGGTGGAGTTGGATCTCGTAAGATACCTTGAAGGATCTGCGACTTCAAGGTTATGTGGGATTCAAACCCACTAAAAAAACACCTCCTTTTCTCCCACGTTGGATGCTCAGCCTGGAACTGTTTAACACATTACTTCAGGCTGAGTCCTGGGGCACTTCATCAGTTCTGGATGGCGAGACGGACCAGGTGTTCCCTTCTCTGTCTCTCTCGTTCTAACAATGTCTTCCTTGTCAGGATACTCCTTCGTACGCTGCCACAAGACTCCAGCTCCTTTCACCTTCCAGCATCTTGCTGACGACAGCTTCTGGTGTTGAAATTTTGGGAGTTAATCCCAGCTCTGCCAGCAGCTGGCTTCTTTCAGCCGCCCATTTGGTGCATTTGAAAAAGGTGTGTAGCGCATCATCATCTTCTCTCTTCTGGCAGTGCGGACATGTTGGCACAGTTACCTTTCCCATTTTATGTAGATTGGCATAAAACAGTCCATGTCCTGTGAAGAATTGTGTGAGGAAAAAGTTCAATTCTCCATGCTTCCAGTCCGTCCATTTCTGGATGTTTGGCACAAGCCGTGCGGTCCACCGTCCTCTATATTCTCTTGTCCATATCTCTTGCCAGCTTACCATCGTGCAATCTCTTTCTTCCTTGGCTATGCGGGACCTGTCTCCTTCATCCCTTCTGTCGAAAATTCTTTTTCTCTCTGAAGCCATCAGCTGAATGGGTATGACACTGGTAAGGACAAAGATAGCGGGTTCTGATTGTGCGAGTTGGATTGGACACCTATGAGGGGAAGGTACTTGGAGATTGTTGTTGTGAGATTATCCACCATGTATCTGATTATCTATACAATTGGGTTATGGGTACGAGGAAGCTATGTGCCAGGCTACTTTGCAGACTTTTTTGACTTTTGTAGTTGGTAAAAAATGAGCAAAGGACCTTCTTATCGAGACCTATGGTTGGCTGGAGATTTCATGTAGAAAGGATGTACGGTTTTATTTCTCATACCTGTGTAGCACTTCATCAATCCACACCCAGGAGAGAAGGTGTTGTCGTGTACCAGTGTTCTCTCAGTCCCATTGGGAGACAACTCCGCCTTCCGTCATATCTAATCAACATCTCAACCTTTGTTGGAAAGGGCTCAATCAAAGAGAAACTTGCTCCCTGCGCCGCCCTCCGCAGAGTCGTAGGTCGATTCTCAGGCACTCAGAACTCCCTCGCCTTCGTGTTCACAAGATATTAGGCTAACTCCACTCAAACCCCAACCCTATCCCTCTTCATTCATTACACGCCGTATCTCGTCTTCAGTCCCCTAGTTCCTGGATCTTCTCCCATTGACTCAAAGTTTTTAGCGAATTTCCCGTCGCTCCTTCTGCCTTCCACCCTCGATAATGAAGTTATTGCATTGAAGTTAACTATCTAAGCTGCAAACTAATAACTCTAATAGTACTTATAAATTGGATTTTTACCCGGGTCATCCTCCAGTTGTATCATCCATTGTATCATCACAATCTGCCCTAGCAAAATCTGATGTGACCGATTAGTTTCCGATGAATGGCTTGGCAGTAAATGCGGCTAAAACAAAGAATATTGCTTCCGACTCTACCAAGGTGGCGGGAGCTTTGTTTTCACTTTTCAAGTTTGAAAAAAAAGTTCTCCAAAAACAAAATTTTCACTTGCGTTTTGCATTTTAGACCTTTCGGAACAATTTTGGTTTCGTTTCTTTGTGTCTGTCATGAAATCCTTGCCACAGCCATAACTTCTACATTTCTCATACGATTTTGATGAAATATTTAGGGATTGTGCTGGTAGGCGTGTAGATTGTCCCCTATAAAAATCACCACCTCCGGACAAATCGTAGCTACTGAGAATGTGCAAACGTGAATTCCCTCGTAACAGCCATAACTTCTACATTTTCCATCCGATTTCGATGACATTTTCAGGGACCACACAGATTCGGATTTAGATGGTTTCCTATGAAAATCATCACTTCCGCCTGATAGTAGCCTATGCGCATGCGCAAACGTGAATTTCCATTTTTTTTCGGCGCCTGCTAGCCCTTCAGGGGTCGAGCTGGGAGGTCGCCCGTGCGGCTGCTGATCTTGATTTTGTCAGGCAGCAGTTAGCATGGTGCGACCGAGCAACACCATCTGCTCCAAAACCCAGTTCGTCTGCTGAGTTCGCTGCTGCGCTGCATGAATCGGTGGATGGTAAAGAACTCCGACAGTGCTCCGAAAGCCTTGTCTCATCCCAATGGGTAGATTGGGCTTCGGAGGGCATTGGGGCCCGCGACTACCGACACTTTCACGCCATCCGCGTGGCATCTTTGCCAACTGCGGTGCGGTGTTCGAGAGGTAGTCGCGGGACAATGCTACCCCTTTGCCGTGCCTGTCGGAGTGGAAATGAACACCTGTATCATGTGGTGCAGCAGTGTCCACGAACTCATGGGGGCCGCATCCTACGTCATGATGCGGTCGCCAAGCAGATAGCAGGTGCATTGTCATCTAGCGGCTGGGATGTTGAGAGAGAGAGATTGTATCACATGCCAAGTGACCAGGGTAAGAAGCCCGACATTGTTGCTGTCAAGCCCGACCAGTCTTGCATTATCCTGGATGTCCAAGTTGTCAATGGCAGCTTGGACATGGAGCAGACTTGGCGGGCCAGGATAAGGAAATATGACAGAAATGATTTACGGCAAGCAGTGTCGGAGCTAAAAGGAGTGGCACCCAACAACATCAGGGTGATGGCTGCAACCTTGTCGTGGCGCGGTGTGTGGTGCGGGAAAAGTGCCACGGAGTTGCGTGAGTTGGGCATCTCTGTAGGCGTACTCCGTGGTATCACCACCCGTGTCCTGCTCGGCTCATATTTGAACTGGTGGTCGTTTTATAGAGGCACTTCCCTTCATCCTTCTCTCCCACCCCCACCTTCCTCATCTTCCCTCATCCCTAGGGCCGGCGTCGGGTGAGTCCTGGGCGTCCTCCCCATTATTTTATTTATTTATTTATTTTATTTTTTATGGCGTGCCCCCTCCGTCAAAAAAGACATTTTGTCTTTGAGGGGAGATTATTTAAAAAAAAAAAAAAAAAAAATAACAGCAATAACTTTTACATTTTCCAACAGATTTTGACGAAATTTTCTGGATTTGTGCGGATTGGGATTTTAATGATTCCCTATAAAAATCTTCTTTCGACTGATGGTAACCCATAGTGACCACTTGGCTTCTCAGCTGGCTAAACGCAAATTTGCTTCGCTCAAACTCTCGAGAGTGTCGCTCCATGTTTTCAGGATGGTATTTTTTGCCTACTTCATGAGCAGAGCCAGCTACGGAAACTCCGTCCATATTCAGTTCATCTTCGGGTCATAGAAAGCAGTTCTGCAGAGTGTTTTTGGCCTGCGCGATGGTCAATCTCGCAGAGGTCTATTTGAAAAGATGAACTGCATGACCATTGAGGCCTTTACGTGTACCAGGTTTTGCTGTTTTCTAAAGACAACCTGGTAGAGTTCAGCAGTGTTGCAAAATCCACGATCATGAGACTAGGCAGAGAAGTGCTCTCCGTCCTCCTTCAGTTCGTTTATCGACTTCCCTCCGTTCAAACTCTCTGCTGCAGGGTGCTAAATTCTTCAACCTCCTCCTAGTTCGGCAGCAAAATTTGGCGGGTGAGCGCTTCGGAAGAGCCTTTAGAAATGTTCTTATCATGGCTAAAATGTATAATGTTTACGATTCCTTTAATATAAGTTGGTGTTAGTTTTATGATTTGTTTAATACTGCGTTTTCTCTTTTTTTCGTTTTGTTCTGACACTGAAAATGTTATTAATAAACTCGACGATTGTAATACCATCTCATTTTGGTTCTACAAGTATAATTTTAAAATGTCCCAAGTGGGTGTGGCACATAGCTTCCTCGTATCCACAACCCGATTGTATAGATGATCCGATGCATAGTAGTTAACCTCAACACATCAATCTCTAAGTGCACTCCCTCTTGCGCTATCCTCATAGGGGACCATCTTCACGTTAAACCTCATAATCTCTGAATATTTTTGGAAAATGTAGAAGTTCTGACTGTTACGAGGGAATTCACGTTTGCACATGCGCAGTGGCTACTATCAGTCTGAGGGCAATGATTTTCATAGGGGACCATCTACACGCCAACCCGTACAATCCCTAAAAATTTCATCGAAATCGGACGAGAATTGCTGTTATGGCTGAGGCAAGGATTTCTTGACAGACACGGAACCAAAATTGTTCAGGAAGGTCTGAAACGTAAAACGCGAGTGGAAATTTTGATTTTGGAGAACTTTTTTTTCATCTTTGAAAAGTGAAAACAAAGCTTCTTTGGTAGACTCGGAAGCATTATCTTGACTTGAATTGGCAAAGCTGAGTTCTGTGTAGAAAAATAATAAACCTTTCTGTAATTATTTCACTTATTTGTATTACAATTTCAGAAGGACCATTATATTTCTCATTTACTAGCAACTAATAATTTTCTTCAACCGTAACAATAGAGTTACTGTAAATAACAACGGAGGATTTTTTCTCTTGGGGGGGGGGGGGGGGGGTCATAGGTTTTCTTCCAACAGTGGAATGGCTGCCCCACTCCACTTATAATTTCAGTGTTTTTTCATTAGATTCTATGTAGGTACCTCGAAAAGTAAACCATCAAATTTTGAGGGAAGGGGGGGGGGGTAATCAAAATTCTTGCCCAATTCCAAAGGTTATAAACAAAATACATAGAAAATTAATTAATTAGGTAATTAAATGAAAATCGTAACAGTTATGCTTGTTACAGAAATTTTCTGGTTTGCGAATGGAAGTGCAATCAATTATTATTTGATTATTATAAACTAGAGTCCGAGCCATACATGTGGTAGCAACACTAGATTGCTCTGATCATTACCTGAATATTTCATTGAAAACAGATAAAGTACAAGTAATGCGTGTTACGAGGGTTTTATAGTGTGATTGTATAGTTCTTTTCCTTTACGAGGATTTGTGGACACACAGAAAGAAGGATATACAGACGAACAGAGAGAACCAAAATTGCTCCAGAATTAGGTAGGTAAAATGGTAAATGTGTCTTAAAATTTTGAAATTGAATGATTTTTTGTTCCATAAGTAAAAACAATAATTTCCCTACTTTGGTTAACTTGGAAGCAACAGATATAGTGAATTCACCTAATTCATTGTGCCTTTATTCGAAATTGAGTTCGAAAAGCAATGTTGTTTGCCTTACGTGGATATGCATTAATAATCATATTCTTTTGGTTCACTGCCTTCAGTAAATATTTTCCCTGAGTTGTGTTGAACCAATAAAGTGGCAGAATCCCAGTTTCCGCTCCGTCGACCGCGATCACTCGCGAGAGATGGGAGAAGAGAAGGAAAGCTGCCTTGAAACCGAGTTACCGAGTGAAAAGTTATCGCCTAAGTCGAAGTTCTGTTCTGACTCTTCCTCTTTTCGCCACACAAAAAAGTTAAAATAAGGGGAAAAATAATACCTTCTAAAGGGTAAAAGAGGATTTGTCAAGGGGTGAGGAAGGCGATTCCAATCCAATCTCGCTTTCTGTCTACTGAACACAATTTGTCTTTTTGCTCTTCTGCATTTCCTCCTCAAACCCTTACTAATACCTTTTCAGCGGTTTTTCGCCAACCCCTTCCGGCCTCTTACCTTGTGTCCGCCCTCATTCTTGTATGAACAATGTGTATGATTTAAATATTTGGTGCAACATAACTTTTTACACACCGAACACGGAAAAAAATTGAGAAAATAACGAATAAATGATTAGAGGGTGTTAGGGAACAATTGAATTCGTATAACACCAGGAATTTATTAAATTTACAATGGAACCTTATGAAAAATTTTGGTTGTTATGCATGTTAGCTACCAATGGTTACCATCTATCTACATGAAATTCATGAAGGGTGTGATCAAAAGTCAAATACATTAGATGCCGCTGATTGTATTACTGGTCCGTGAAACAATCTTCTTATACTGGCAATTATTGTTTGACTAGCTGAAAAGCCTACTAAAAGTTGGCAAAAACTATTCCTCCGCCCTTAACTCCTCCCGTCTTCGATTCCGCCGACTCTCCCCACTCCCACGACCCCTCCAACCCCTCCGTGCATACGTACGTACGGTTGGCGTTTTACATTATTAGATTTTGATGATTCCAGTGGCAATCTTGTAGTTTTTCAATTCCTTAGACTGCTGCACTAATAAATTTCAAAAATCCTTGAAAATTTCCAATTTATGTTCAATTTTTAAAGTTTAAGCGCCGGTAATTTCGGGAAATACTAATCCGGAACGCCTGACCAACTGAGACCCCTTAAGTGGCTTAGCAATTAGGTAGGTACTTTTCAATTAATGCTTGACGATTTTGGTTCGTTCGTTCGTTCGGAGTGGTAAGGCGGAGGGTGACCAAATTTTCGTGGGGTATTTAGGTACTCAATGGAACAAACTTAGCTGGTAAGAACTTCAAATATTAAAAGTCGTAAAATAAGGGACACCCTAGTAAGTATTAAGTAAAAATAGTATAGTAGAATAATAGAAAGTGGTAAGCGAGGATTATGTAATTAAACTGTTACCAGGGAAGGAGTAAGAGAGTCCCCCTTCCATCTGTCCCTATCCTCTCCCTGATTATGTAAATATAAAGCTTAATCAATCAATCACAGGGAACCATCAACACGCCAACCCGCACTATCCCTGAACATTTCATCGAAATAGGACAACTTTGTATAGTTTACAAAGATTTCATGACATAAACACACAGACAGGAAGCCAAAATTGGTCAGGAAGGTGGAAAATGTAAAACGCGATTGGAAATTTTGATTTAAGAGAACATCCTTTTTCAACCTTGAAAAGTAAAAAAAGTGCTTGTGCTACCTTGGAAGTCTCTAGCATCCGATATACTTGGAAGCAAAATTTCATAATTTGTGGGTTTTTTTCGGGAAAAACTCGATTTTTCGTCTATAACTGACGATGTCTCTTGAACTATTAGAAAGGCAAATTAAATTTCTTCGACGAAATATAACTTTCCATGTTTCATTCAATTTTCGTAAACACAAAAACAAGTTGAATTTTCCACTCTAAAATGTATGAATTTCACAAAAACTTCCTTTCCTGGACGTCCCAGGGTGTTTTATGCGATCGTATTCCGGTTTCCATAAAGTCGAGGGAGGGCATAAAACGGTCGGACAACATATAATGGGTAGGAGCGAATTGAAAACGTCATCACCATCGGGGCACCCACGTCGAAATGTACCTATGATAAAAACAAAAACGAGTGGAACAACAAGCGGTTGGAACTCGCAGTCCTGAGGTAGGGAATAACGGCCAGCTCCGGTTTTCAAAACAAAATAAACAGTGAAATATGGTAGCCACATAAAGCCAGCTGAATGGGATACGGCTATAAATTGTGCTCTAAATACACCAAAAGAATTCCTTGGAGCTTCGATTTTTGTTTTGAACCTAACAAACAATTCTTGGCGGGAGATACTTGAATAAAAAATAGATATGGAGGAACATCTTTCATAAACGAATGCTGCTAACCCTTTGAAAATTTCTGGATATGAATAGTCAAATAGTGAAACATTGAGTTTGTTCACACTAGAAAACATTGAATTGTAAATTAATTTATACGTGTTCCTCTTCCATAGCATGCATGTTATTTCATTGATAATATGTTGACATGGAGGACGGAGTTTGCAACATTTCTTGCCGATTTGCATAACCGAGGCTGGAATTCGGAATTGAACCTTTATGGGAAGGATGAGGTGATGAACCTCCCTAATCAGCTGAGCCACCCTGCAGGATCCAATTTCATCTCTTTCAGCAGTCTTATACAAATTCCACCTGATTGAAAGTTGAAATCGGAGAATCAAGGGAAGGAGAGCCTTGGGGACCACCGAAGTGACTGGGAATGTGACTACAATCCCGATAATTTCTATAAGTACAATATATATAATTCGAGAGAGGTGTGGTCAAAAAGCAGAGGTGGTAAAAAAAGAGGTGGAGGATTGTGTAGAAGACTTGTACAAAGTGCAATTTCGCTGGTTAGCATCGTCAGAACTTCATAGTAAACTTTAGGAAAGTTGGGTATCATTTCATTCATATCATTTTGTTACTATTGGTAATAGTTAAGGTCATCATATTATTGATTTTGGATAAGATAAGTTTCAACATAAATGGATCAATAGTTGGAGGGACCCAAATCCCAAGCAAACCTGTTGGTATACAACAGGGCCCTGAAGTGTACAAAGGATTTCTTGAAATGAGGCTCAAATGTAGATTTAGAATGTCTTGCAGTTGGGGGAGACTCAAACTATTATTTGCCTATTTATGCAATAAAGTAGATTTAGAATTATGTTAAGTATTCTTCAGTGAAGATTTAAAGATAGAATAGGTCTGAAAGCACATACATTGGCTTGAAGACTAGACTGGTGTTAAAACGCTGCAAATTATTACACAATGGTTTATTATTTTTCTATATAGATCACTCGTCTACAAAATCACCAACCATACAATATGAAGAAAAAAAAACGCTGCAAATCATTGCTCAAAGGTTTATTATTTTCTGTATAGATCATCCTTCTGTATAGATCACTGGTTCTCCATCAATAGCACCTACCACCATCTGTATTCTCCCTTGACCTTCCCTCTCAAATTTCAGCTTCCTGCGTTCAATAGGATTGAAAATGGCTTCGGAGCTCACTCAGCTGATCAGTGATCAGAAGAGTGAAGAAGATCACCTCGAATGCTGGAGACGCCTGGAAGAGCACTTCCATTCAATAGGATTGAAAATGGCTTCGGAGCTCACTCAGCTGATCAGTGATCAGAAGAGTGAAGAAGATCTCCTCGAATGCTGGAGACGCCTGGAAGAGCACTTCCATTCAATAGGATTGAAAATGGCTTTCGAGCTCACTCAGCTGATCAGTGATGTGAGGAGTGAAGAAGATCTCCTCGAATGCTGGAGACGCCTGGAAGAGCACCTCCATTCAATAGGATTGAAAATGGCTTTGGAGCTCACTCAGCTGATCAGTGATGTGAGAAGTGAAGAATATCTCCTCGAATGCTGGAGACGCCTGGAAGAGCACTTCCATTCAATAGCATTGAAAATGGCTTCGGAGCTCACTCAGCTGATCAGTGAGCAATGATTTGCAGCGTTTTTTACCTACAAACATTGTTTTACCTACCAATTTTTTTTACCTACCACACCTACCTATTGGTAGGTACTACCTACCACACTATAATGGCTTCACACCTTCACAATCAAGTTTATTAGAAAGAACTAAACGCTTCACACTCAATTCGAAAAATAGAAAGCTTGATATGGAAATTTGATTACTGGTTACGCAGAAGGCAAAACTGTATACAAATCGAAGAAATGTACAGCGATCGCATTTTAGTCAGATAAAATTTGAACGGCGATTAGACCTCTTTTGCGATTCACACTCATGATTCTGTTTTATCGAAGGAAAACCTTCAAATACTCGTAGGGACCGAACGGTTTGTCCTACAGAGCTCCGGGTGGTCTCAAAAATTTTTAAAAATTCTGTACTATTTAAAATTGGTGAAAAAACGATACCTTTATTTCGAGAGTTTTCGAGCTAGGGCACTCTTGAAAATTTCCACCCTTAATTTTCACCCCTTAGAAGTGACCTACATCAACCAAAAGCTTCGCGGCACAACTAGACCCCAAATGGAGCCCATATACCAAATTTGAACCAAATCGGTCCAGTGTTGCTAAGAAAAGTGCCGCGTACGGCGGACGGCGGACGGCGGACGGCGTACGGCGTACGGCGTACGGCGGACGGACGGAAATTTTTTTATTCGATTTTCGGATTCTACGTACCTTGAAACGTAAAACATCAAATTTTGAGGGGGGGTTAAAATTTTTTTTTTCTTGCTCGATTCCAAAGGCTTATTATTGAAAATAATAAACCAAAAGAAAAAAATCAAAATAACCAATCATCGATCGCATTTCGGTCAGCTCTAATTTGAACGGAGATTAGGCCTCTTTTGCGATTCACACTCGTGTTTTGATTTATATATATATTTCAATATAAACCCTTAAATTTTCGTAGGGAGCGAACGGTTTGTCCTACAGAGCTCCGCGTGGTCTCAAAAAATTCTATAGAATCTTAAATTGAAGGAAAAACAATACCATTATATCAAAATTTTTTGAGTTAGGGCGTTTTCAAATTTTCAAAATTGATTTTGGAACCCTTAGAAGTGACCTACATCAACCAAAAGCTTCGGGGCACAACTAGACCCCAAATGGAGCCTACATACCAAATTTCATCAAAATCGGTCAATGCTAAGTGGCGAAAGTGCCGCGTACGGCGGACGGACGGCCAAATTTTTATTCGATTTTCGGATTCTACGTACCTTGAAACGTAAACCATCAAATTTTGAGGGGGTGTTAAATTTTTTTTTCTTGGTCGATTCCAAAGGTTCATTATTGAAAATAATAAACCAAAACAATCAAATTTAAATAATAAACCATGAAAGAGGACGAGCCACCTATACACTCCTCTTCTCACCGCACCTCTCTCAAATGCAGAAAAGCCAATCTAACACTGTACGTCAAACTTCTTCATGACATTCTATTTTACAACATTCTCAAACGAAACCTGAAGTTCAACTAAGTTATAATCCAATAATTCTGGGTTTTTAAAATGTGAATTGCACAAGTAGATTTCTGATTCCGAGAACGGTTAGTTATCACCAATCATAAGCTTGTTGATAGTTTGTTATTAATGGAATTCGACTCATAGCCCTTCTCGCCTCGATACCAAAGTAGAATTTCTCGACAAAACCACTCCACAAACTGGAAATGGAAGGATCGGCCTTTTCACTGTTTCAGACCCATCAATTCGATGAAAACTTCCCAGTAAGTTTGACCCTTTTGTTTACATCTTTCCAATCTACAAGTTTGTTATTCAATTCACTTAGAACCGCTTCCATCTATCTCAACCGAGTTCCATCATCCACTTTCTCATCATCCTTTGTACCTAAATTATTGAACTGAGTGTTCTATAGTTGAAGGGTTTTCTGGTCTTAATTGTTAATCCCTTAATCGCTGTAGTCGACAGATTTAATTAGTGGAATAATGAGAGCATAACTCAAGGAATTCTCTAAATTGAGCAACATAACTTTTTCCACGTCTTTTTTTTCCATTCATGTCGTTCTTCAGAATATGTGCGTGGCCTTTATTGTTCGGATCTTCATTAAATTGACCAACATCCAACTACCCTGCAAATTATAGTAAAATCGGGCGACCTAATCTTCAAAAATCGACGTTTCAGGAAAAAAGGGTTGTTACTCGTACGAGTATATCTTCACTAAGAGCGAACGGTACTTTTGGTACAAAATGTATTCAATTTATCATGATAATTTCATGGGAATCTCTTCGTATTACATGCAAAATTTCAGCCGAGAATATCATCGTAAAAACCATATTTTTCACGTTCTGGAAGAAAAGAAGATGCATGAGAAGATGATTTGGTCATTATATTCATCAAAATTTAAAATTCTTAATCAAATTTTAAAGAACAATTTTGGTATTGATCTGTATGCTATACTTTTTATATCCGCAAATCCTCATAAAGTCCGATTTTGATGTAATTTTCATAGTTCTGAGGGTTAGGGTCAAGATGGTGCTCTATAAATTTCTTGACTTTCTCTTCAACAGTTTCTGTCTGATTCGGATTTTATTCTCGGCGTGTTTGGGGAAGGGTAGATTGTGTTCTCAGTCGATTCATGTAATCGGATTATTTGTAAGCACAGAGCGAGCTCAAACGTGAATTGATTGTAACAGGCATAATTTATACAGTAATATTAGATTTCTATGAAATTTTCAGTGGTTGAATTGTTCACCGTGATTTTTTTTTTTTCGGCAGGCAGGTGAGAAAATCTTTAAGATCCGTAGGTGGAGTTGGATCTCGTAAGATACCTTGAAGGATCCGCGTCTTCCGGTTATGTCGGATTCAAACCCACTAAAAAAATACCTCCTTTTCTCCCACGTTGAAACTCAGCCCGGAACCGTTTAACATATTACTTCGGGCTGAGTCCTGGGGCGTTTAATCAGTTCTGGGTGAGGGGGCGGACCAGATACTCCCTCCTCTCTCTTTCTCGTTCTAATAGTATCTTCCTTGTCAGGTTGCTTTCTGTGTACTCTGCCACAGCAGTCCTGCTGACAACATCCTCTGGTGTTGAACTCCGGGGAGCTAACTTCAGGTCTGCCATCAGCTGGTCCCTTTCAGGCGCCCGTTTGGTGCATTTGAAGGTGCGGAGCACATCATCGTCATCTTTGCTCTGGCAGTGTAGACATGTTGGGGCAGATACCTTCCCAATTTCATGCAAATAGACATAAAAAACGCTGCAAATTATTACACAATGGTTTATTATTTTTCTATAGATCACTCGTCTGCAAAGCCACCAACCATCCAACATGAAGAAAAACATCGATCGTATTTCGGTCAGCTATAATTTAAACGGAGATTAGGCCTCTTTTGCGATTCACACTCGTGTTTCTGATTTATATATATATATTTCAATTTAAAAAAACCTTAAATTCTCGTAGGGAGCGAACAGATTGTCCTGCAGGGGTCCGCGTGGTCTCAAAAAATTCTAAAAATTCTATAGAATCTTAAATTGAAGGAAAAACAATACCTTTATATCAAAATTTTTTGAGTTAGGGCGTTTTCAAAATTCATTTTTGAACCCTTAGAAGTGACCTACATCAACCAAAATCTTCGGGGCACAACTAGACCCCAAATGGAGCCTACATACCAAATTTCATCAAAATCGGTGAATGCTAAGTGGCAAAAGTGCCGCGTACGGCGGACGGCGGACGGACGGCCAAATTTTTATTCGATTTTTGGATTCTACGTACCTTGAAACCATCAAATTTTGAGGGGGTGTTAAAAATGTTTTTTTCGTGGTCGATTCCAAAGGTTCATTATTGAAAATAATAAACCAAAAGTCCATGTCCTGCAAAGAACTGCCTGTGAAGAAGTTCACTTCTTCATGTTTCCTTTCCATCCACGTCTGAATGTTTGGCACCAGCCGTGCACCTTCCTCTATGTTCCCCCGTCCATGTATCTTGCCATTGTGCGCTCCCTTCCTTCCTTTGCTATGCAGGCCCTGTTTCCTTCATCCCTTCTCTCAAAGATTCTTTCCCTCTCTGAAGCCATCAGGTGAATGGGTATGAAACTCGTGAGGACAAATATAGCGGGTTCTGATACTGTTCGGTAAGCACAGGCGGTTCGGCTCCTCTACGCTGCACAACCATTAATATCTGTCGGAGACTCAATGCGTCTGTCCATACCTCATTCAATACAAGAGAATTGACTGCACAACTGTCATCATTTGGCGTCTCTTGCACGGTCTAGAGCCATTTATGTTCTTCATGAGGTGACAAAGAGCTGATGTTTTTGTGCTGCTCTATCTGCAGTTCTTCTTATATGTTCACCAAAAGTGATTTTGTGTTCACCGTCATGGACCCTTGGTAAGCACTGTACATGCGCAAATCTCGTACCTACTTCATCAGTTCGAGATTGAAGGATACTGTGGAATGGACGATGATGTAGACAGCAGGTAGCTGTGCAATTCGGAGTTTCTGATTAATAAAACAGCACGTTGGACTGGGGATGCCCAGTGTAAACGACTTAATCACTGGTAAATTCCAAGAGGCCTTAATATCAAATAAAAAGCCATTATAGAAGTTTTAAGAAAGGGCTTGTTTAAGAATTCAGGAGTTTTAGAAGAGAGCATTTGTTCCTCCAGGCTGTTCCGAGTTAAATCCGAAGGAGAACAAGAAACGAAGGTAATCACTCCCAGAATCCCTCAAGTGGGCGATGGAGGTCTGCGAGAGAAGGGATTGGTGTGGTTATAGCTGCGGGGAAGCGCTGGTTATTTAGTGATATTGCCTCCCAGTAAAACCTAACCCAGATCCTCGTTTTTTCCCCTTCCTCTTCCTGGGTTTATTAAAACGAATAAGAGAGAGACAGGAGGTAGAGAGAAAGTGCGAAAGAGGGTAAAGCTAGGTGGGAACTGGAAGCAACTTACGGAAGAGGAATCTAATTTCTCCACTTAAACAATGCTGACAACAAAACCATTGAGAATTTTTTTTCTTCATCCTTTGCCGGCGATAAAACGAACTTTTTAGCTTCATATTTTCATTTACGAGATTGTCAAAGTGATATTAAAAACACCGGCTTCGTGGAAGCGTTGAGGAAGGTCATATTGCTATGGGTATTTATTTTTTTACCCGGGAGCAATATACGCAGCCTGTAATAATTTTAAATCCTCCAGGAGAACGACGGAAGAAAAAGCTCAAAGAGATTAAAAATATAGCGTCGACGGGTTTTTCTAACAGCCAGTATTTTTCTAGGAAAGCAGAATAGGGGTCTTTTGGGTCTTCGAATACTAAAAATCCAAAGAAATATCAATGAGTATTCCAGTAAACTGTATTGAGTCGAGAATACACGTATGAAAAGAGTCAGATGGCATAGATGGGATGCAATTACGTCATCTAGTAGTTTAAAAAAATTAAATCTTTCATCAACTTGCTGCAGAAATTGAAAGAGTTCCCGCTTCGTTCCCGGTTTATCACAAAATCGTAAAAAAGAGGGAAGGAAGCATTTTTTGTCCTCTTCATTAAATTAGTTCCTAATTGGACGGTGTTATGCTCAAACCGGCCAAGCGCCAAAATGTCAAAAGTCGAGTTCTTGGTATCTATCGATTCGTCTCGACGAGTACTACGAGTATCTAATTTTGTGCATAAAGCGCAATCTATTGACTTCTTGGCGAACCATAGTTGATAGACGGTTAGTGCAACACTTCTTTTTGATGTTCCATAACTCGCACAAACCGGCCAAGCGTATGTATTAAGCACAAAGCGGCAAAACGACACAAATCGTGTCATTTGGCCGCTTTACAAAAAACTCAGCTGTGATTTACTAAGGTGTTCCCCCAATGATTCGATCGTTTTCACTCGTATATTACTCGTCTTTCCTGTTTCCTCTCACCGGGGCATCCTTTCCTGTTTTCGTTCCTGTAAGTTTATGAGCAGAATAAAGATTTCATTAGCCTAGGATAATAACACACTTACAACTAAAAGTACCCATCAGCTATGAATTGACTTAAAGACGCGGAAACAAAATAGTTGAGGAAGCCCTAAAAACACCAACTGAGAGTAGAAATTATGATTTTGGAGGATTTATTATGTTATTATTTTCAATAATGAAACTTTGGAATCGACCAAGAAAATTTTTTTTTTAACCCCCTCCTAAATTTGTTGGTTTACGTTTCAAGGTACGTAGAATCCGAAAATTGAATAAAACATTTTCCGTTCGTCCACTGTACGCGGCAATTTCCTTAGTTCCCATAGACCGATTTTGATGAAATTTGGCTCCATACGAGGCTCCATACGAGGTCTAGTTGTGCCCCGAAGCTTTTGGTTGATGTCAGTCACTTCTAAGGGGTGAAAATTTAGGGTTGAAATTTTCAAGAGTGCCCTTGCTCGAAAACTCTCGAAATAAAGGTATTGTTTTTTTTTACCAATTTAAGATAGTATTGAATGTTTAGAATTTTCGAGCTCTGTAGGAAACATCGCCAAAATTTTTGCTTTTCAAATGGTATTAAAACCTAGATTAACTAAAATTCACCAGTCAAGATGGAAATGCTTGCATACGAGTCTGCAACACATTGGTACATTTTTATGTCAACCACTACACAACAAGGTAGTGAAGGAAGAAAACAGTTGATTGTTCTCTACGCAACACAGTGAGTCTATTTTGTTTATTGGTCGCGTGAGCAAGTTTTTTCGTGACGATATTTCAGTTTATGTGCCAAAGCAAAAACATGAAAATTTCAAAAACCGTTCGCACCCTACAAGAGCCAAATTTCAGCTTTCCGAAATGCGACCATTGTAGGGATGGGCATCGATACTCGATATTTCGAAATATCGATACTTTCGTACCGATACTCGATATTTTAGTATCGATACTGAACTATCCGATATTTTGGGATATCGATACTTTTGATCCGATATTTCTAAATATCGAATATCGATACAGTTCTCGCGGAAAATTCAACATAATGGCTAATGAATGAAGAAGGTAGGGAGGCTTTTGGGTCATTGCACAAATGACGTGTAAATATCATGGAGAAAATCACTCTGCTTGGACTCTTGATAGTGAAAAATGAATAAATATTGTTGAAAAAATTATTTTTCTTGGGAATATTGGATATTATCGATAGTTAGTGACATTAAAGTATCGATACTCGATATTTTAAAATATCGATACTCATGTCCAACTATACCTGGGATATCGATACTCGGATACGATACAGTATCGATAAAAAATATCGATACTATTGTAACGATACCCATCCCTAGACCATTGTTCGTTTCTTCGAGTTGTACTCAGTTTTGCGTCCATAGTAATCATATTTCCTAATTATTAGGGCAACCTCAACTCCCTTTTTCCTCGAACTGACTGTGAAGCGTTTATTTCTTCCAAATAAACTTGATTGTGAAGTAGGTATGTGGCAGATAGGTGGTATCTAGGGTTGGTAGATGGTGTCAATGGCAAAGCCGTGTTCTTTTCAGAAGAGTGATCTACATAGAAAAATAATAAACCTTTTTGTAATAGTTTGCAGCGTTTTTACTTCCTCGTCTACCGAAGCGGAAGCATTGTTTTCATTTTTCAAGGTTGAAAAAAATGTTCTCCAAAATCAAAATTTTCACACGATTTTTCGTTTTAGACCTTCGTGAACAGTTTTGGATTCGTGTCTGTCTTTCTGCCACGAATTCCTTGTAACGAGCATAACTATACGAAGTTATTGTCCGATTTCGATGAAATGTTCAGGGATTGTGCGGGTTGGCGTGTAAATGGTCCCCTATGAAAATCATCAACCGGACTGGTAGTAGCTACTGAGCACGCGCAAAAGTTAATTTCTAGTAACAGTCGTAACTTCTACGTAGGTATTTATTATCCGAATTTGATGAATTTTTCAGGCATTGTTCAGATAGCCGTGCAGATTATCCCCCTTTTGAAAATAATGGCCCCTAAACTGAATGTGGCCACTGAGCATACGCAATCGTAAAATCCCCTTGTAACAGCCATAACTTCCACATTTTCCATCCGAGTTCGATGAGGTTTTCCGAAATTGTGCGGATTAGAATCTTGATGGTGCCTATGAAAATCATCGCTGAGCGATAATATCCAGTGTCACTGTGCCAACATGAATTTCCTTGTAACAGTCGTATTTTCGATTTTTTCCCCCAGAATTCGATGAAATCCTCAGAGATGGTGCGGGTTGACGTGTAGGTGGTCCCTACGAGGATAGTGCAAGTCACCTACTTAGAGATTGATGTTTTGAGATATGCTATGTATCATCGGATCATCTGTACAATCGGGTTATGGATATGAGGAAGCTATGTGCTACACTCACTTGATAGAAATTTTTACCCGCTGCTTGAATACAAACGCTCTGTTTCGAAATTGAGGTAGCAAAAGTAGTGTTGAGCTCCGAGAATTAGCTTTCCATTTTATGGGAGACAACGCTTGTACAAGTATCTCTTGCTGGAACAAGGTACAAGTTGTCTTGAAAATGGCGTACCTCCTAATTCAGGGCAGGGAATATAATTTATCCGGCTTTCATCCTCGACGTTATTAGTTTCCAGAGTATAATAAAGGGTCTCTCATAAAAGATATCCATCTCAAGAACTTACTGAACACATTGAGAAGGTTCAATCGGTCAAACCATTGAGATGCTTCGATGTTATCTATGCAATGCTAATTGTTTCATAATTGTTGTAGTCGTGAAGCTCGTTCCTCGGCTTATCAAAGGTGGATTGGTATTGATGAGACGAATCGTTCAGAGTAAACCTGCGATGTACCCCCTTCGTGGCTAATTATGCAAACGATATCCGGCGTTGACACGTGATGAAATTAAAAACACAGTTTGCCGAGATTTCCCTTCAAATTGCTGTTCCCGATCAACCGTCACTCGGATAATCCCAGTGGGAGGAAAAGGAAAATTGGTCGTGTCAGGTTTTCACTCCAACCGTTCCTATTAATCAACAGCTCTCTTGACTTTGAACCAACAACCACTTTCATCCTATAACTGTTATAACACTAGAAGCCAGAAGGCCTTGAGGTGAAGCGGGCGAGCGGTCCTTCCCCATCACATCACTAGAATAGCGCTCCAGTGCTCCACCGTCCATTTCCGCTTTTTGCTAATAGGAACTTGCCACTAATCTAAACAATTAATTAAAGTGGAACAATATTTACTCCGTACGATTAAACACACAAACCACAAGATTGCCTTTGATGAGTGATGTGGAAGTCAATTTTCGAAAATTTCTTTTAAAAACCCTCATACTGTGGTGAAACAAACTGTATGGGAATTTCGGGAAAATACACAAAAATATGTACCAAGTGAATATGCAATTTATAAAATTATACTGACTAACACAGTTAACCCCTGGTATGTATAAAATGTCTGACAGACACGAGGGCAATTTTAATGAAGTATGTTTACAGCAGTGAGGATCTAGAATATCCCAGACGCTCAGCACCTGTTCTCCCTTTATAGAAGGTTCCATTTCAAACCTCTAGCTGTGATCTAATCCCCTCGAAATGTACTTAGTTCCGTAATTTCTGAAAACCACCGTGTCTCTCAGACACTTCAAACAAAGGCAACTAAAAAACGTACGTTTTCGGGCATAATTTTGGCTCAATTCCCAACCGATTTGCGAAATTCTTTTTTGTTCAGATGACTTCCGAGTTCCACATTATTTCACCAGAATATCGAACTTAGCATGGGGAGGGGGCAAGTGGGGGGATAATATTCACAAAATATCCGATTTTTCAATATTTTGGTTCCTTTATAGCTTATTAATTGTACCCAAACTATGAAATTGAGGGATCATTATCAATTTAGCTCTGGATTTTCATGAATTAAGTAATCTTTATGCCACCATGAAACACATTAGTGGTACTACCATGGTGCCAGGGCACAGAAACCGCATATTTCGTGTTTTTTCAGCTTGAACACGGATGTGAACTTCTGCGAATTACCTACCTAGACTGGCACCGTTGCAGGAGCATTTGTGGGGGGGGGGGGGGGGGGTGAACTCGAATTCGCATGTTGGGTAACGTCGTATCGTAGATCATAGTTTTTGAAATTCTGTTCAAATTAGTCTCCTTGAGACCCCCATAGACTACTTAAGAGTAAATCTAATTACTTTGTTCTTACTAATAAAATGTAGGTTTTACAAAAAATATATTAACTAACCCATCATGTGTCTCAAAAATAACTTTATAGTTGCTGAGGGTCTGTCAGACCCTTTATACACTGGGAGTACACAGTAATATTATCAAGTTGAGTGGCGTAGTGGAACGAATATTTTGCAGGGGGAAAATGTGGAACCTCGATATGTAATTTCCAAAAAGAGATAGGACACCTTGAGAAAGGCAGGGATCGAACTAACTGACAAGTGGATCCTCCGTCTAATCTATCTCCGAATAGAACAGGAGTTACATCAAGATCACACGAGGTAGGCGAGGAAAGGTGAAATTTGAATAGCAATACCTCTTCAACCCTTACCTAACGTTGATGAAAAAAATCTCCAAATCAATGAAATTTTGTTTGTAGGCTCCAGGTGGGGTAACCTTTGAGCCTTTTGAAATAGTGATCAGTTTTGATTTATTATTTTCAAAAATGAATCTTTGGAATCAGTGAAATGAATCGAGAAAGAGACAAAAAGTTTAACCCCTCAAAATTCGATGGTTTACGTTTCAAGGTAAGTAGAATCCAAAAATTGAATAAAAATTCCACTTTCCCTTAGTTACTATGGAGTTATTTCGATGAAATTTGGTTTATCGGTTCCACTTGAGGTCTAGTTGTGCCCCGAATATTTTGGTTATTGTCAGTCACTTCTAAGGTGAATAATAAGGGTTAAAATTATCAAAACGCCATAGCTAAAAAAATTGATATGAATTTTTTTTCATTAATTTGAAATATAATAGAAAAAAATTTTAGAATCGAATGAGACTAGCCAGAGCTCTGAAGGACCAATCATTTGATCTACGTAAGGATTTGAATGTTGATTGTGAAATAAGTCAGCAACACGAGTCTGAGTCGCAATTTAATGTTCACTGACGGAAATTGGCCAAACTTGTGGTTGTTCAAATCTCAGCTGATCTAAAAATGCGATCTTCGATTCTTCGTTTCTTTGAATAGAGTTTCGTATATTAGTTGTGTATCCAAGCATCCTTGAAGCAAATTTCGTTGTGGAGACACCCTTAACTCTCGGATGTTATTGCTCGCAGACAGTATTGTTATTACATATTATACAGTTACGAAATAAACCATTGAGCAATAATTAGTAGCGTTTTTCGAATAGAGTTTCATGTCACTGAACTGTGCTTCCTTAGCAAAATGAGAATTGAGCATTTTGATTGGCTGTAGCCAACGCTCAGTTCAAACTTCCCGTTCAGGGGTGCCTCGATAGGAAACCATTGCCAAAAATCGGGAGGGAAGGTCACAATTTAAATCATCGTAGGTGGGATGAGGTGCTGATGTTTTGGTAGGATAAATCGAATAATGCGATTTTTCGAAAACACCTTCTCCTCATGTGTTGGACATCTTAACAGCGTGGACATTTCATACTGTGGTGATTGTGCACCAAATCAACATTCTATTTAACTGTGTTCAAATTGTGCTTTGGCATCCATCTGTCCATGTGAGTTTCTCGATAACCTTAGTAACAAACTCCATTTTTCATCATCCCAAGCTTGAGGATGACCAAAAATTTGTGCGAAGCGTTCGCCAGGAAGTAGCACATGATTCGTCCGACCAAATCTGGAGAATTCCATCGCATTGATGATATCTGATCCCGATGAAGAACTCAAACCTAGATTACGATGAATTTGCGGGAGTTCCTACCAGTTTCGTTGATCTTTGGGATCTATGGTTGCGATTAGCCACCCCTTGGAGATGATCCAGCGGAAAATCACCCCTTATCGCTGAATAAATCCGACTTTTCGCAGCTTCCCCTGTCGGATCAGTTGTGGACCCCGTCGGAAACCCGATACAGCTGGCAGGCCTCGTCGGAACAGGGGCAAGTCAAGCCCTCCCCAACAGGAGATAGCTATATCGACCACTCCCGCCTGTTGCTCCCAGCTCTGCCATTCCCGTCATGTTCCCACTCTTATCTTATTACCTCTCCTTCTCTCTTTCCATCCCTCCTCTTCATCACTTTCGTTTTCTATTTCCTCTTTCGTTTCCTCTCCTACTTCCTCTTTTTCGACTTCTATTTTACACTGCTAATCCCATTAAAGAAAAACTTTTTTCCTCGACCAAACACCTCCTCCTTATATTTCTCTTTGGCACAAACTAACCTTTTCATTCTGTCCTTCATTTCCATTTTGTGTCTCTTTTTTCGGCAACGTTTCTTTGGAACATTACTTCTCGAAAAGTGTCTCTTAACAGAAACTTTTCAGGAGTTTGCCTATTCACGGTTGTCTTCTTTTTCTGCCCCTCCCGTATTTCATTTCCGGTTTTTTTGTTTAAAACTAAGCCACTGAATATTTGAGTGTTCAAAAGAGAACCAGTGGGATGAACTTGACTGGTTCGTCGAATAATTCATAACGATAAGATCTTCCGTGAATATTTATAATTTCGAAAACCGCTCATTTAAATGTGGTAAAAGTTGCTAACTATATTAGTTCATGATTCAGTCGATACAGTCGAATCTAATTCAAAAACGTCTCTTTTGACAGGGAGTGGAGATCATTCAATTACCTAGTTTTGGTTTAATATTTTCAATAATAAACCTTTGGAATCGATCAAGAAAACAAATTTTTAACCCCCTCAAAATTTGTTGGTTTACGTTTCAAGGTACGTAGAATCCGAAAATATAATAAAAAAATTTCCGTCCGTCCGCCGTACGCGGCACTTATCTTATATGGGCATATGGGCTCCATTTGGATTCCAATGTGAATGGTTGAAATTTTCAAAAATGCCCTCGTAGGTAGGTAGTAGGTTCCTCTGGTTGGTAGATAAAAACAAAAAATAAATAAATAGTGACTGGCACATGGCTTCCTCATCACTGACATGCATGGGGGCTTTAAATTCATATGGGATCATCTAGGATCTACCCCTCCTACAGCTGACAATTTGATCGAAATCAGATCAAAACTACAGAAATAGGTAGGTTCTGGAACTCCGGCTCCACTCGATTTCATTCTAACCAACGAAACGATGAGCCTCATCGTTGAACTTCATGGCATGAGGTCAAACCATTTGAAGTTCAACAGAAAGAACGATCTGAAAAGTTGTTCATAATTTATCAGTCGATGAGAATATTGTAAAATCCCTCTTCTGTTCTTGCCAGAAACATGGGTGAGTGAGGCTTCCTATCCATCAACAATAGTTCCTCCTCTGCCAGTGAATGGGCCACAACAATAATCTCTCGCAACATTATCGAAACTTGGGGGAAAAACGCTGCAAATTATTACACAATGGTTTATTATTTTTCTATATAGATCACTCGTCTACAAAATCACCAACCATCCAATATGAAGAGAAGGAAAAAAAAAAAAAATCAAAAAATCAAAAAAAAAAAAAAAATCACCAACCATCGATTGCATTTTGGTCAGCTCTAATTTGAACGGAGATTAGGCCTCTTTTGCGATTCACACTCGTGTTTTGATTTATATATATATATTTCTATATAAACCCTTAAATTTTCGTAGGGAGCGAACGGTTAGTCCTACAGAACTCCGCGTGGTCTCAAAAAATTCTAAAAATTCTATAGAATCTTAAATTGAAGGAAAAACAATACCTTTATATCAAAATTTTTTGAGTTAGGGCGTTTTCAAAATTTCAAAATTGATTTTGGAACCCTTAGAAGTGACCTACATCAACCAAAAGCTTCGGGGCACAACTGGACCCCAAATGGAGCCTACATACCAAATTTCATCAAAATCGGTCAATGCTAAGTGGCAAAAGTGCCGCGTACAGCGGACGGCGTACGGCGGACGGACGGCCAAATTTTTATTCGATTTTTGGATTCTACGTACCTTGAAACGTAAACCATCAAATTTTGAGGGTGTATTAAAATTTTTTTTCTTGGTCGATTCCAAATGTTTATTATTGAAAATAATAAACCAAAAACGGCCGCGCCGCGCCGCTGTAGAAAACGTAGCGCGGCGCGGCCGGCGGCTGAGTAGGTACATGACAAAATCGCCATCCGCCGGCCGCCCGCCGCAGACGCGCCAGGGAAATCGCACCTTAAGGGTTGAAAAATAAGGGCTAAAATTTTCAAAACGTTCTAGCTTTAAAACTTTCAATATAAAGGTATTGTTTTCTAATCAATTTAAACTAGTATTAAATTGTTAGAATCGAATGAGACCACCCAGAGCTCTGTAGGATCGGCCAATCACTCCTTATGAGAACTTGAGGGTTGGACTTACGATAGATCAGAAACACGAATGTGAATCGCAAAATAGGCCTAATCTCCGGTCGTGCGACCGGTTGTTCTTGTCTTCGAGTTGTACTCAGTTTTATCCGACAACTCCCTATTTCTTCGAATTGAGTGTGAAGCGTTTATTTCTTCAAAATAAACTTGATTGTGAAGCGAAAATATGGTTGGTAAGTAGTGGCAATGGCAAAGGTGTGATATTTGCAAGCGAGTGATCTTCATAGAAAAGAACCTAACCTTATAACCTTTGTGTAATAATTTGCAGCTTGTTTCTTAAGCAGCTGGATAAAGTATTCTACCGCAAGTTCCGAATCTAAATTCAGCGATTAATTCTTTCCATTTTCAATTCCAAATCAAGTTCCTCGGATCTAAATGAACGAAGAGCCGGACCCCACCGTCCATGGAATACTGATTAGGATGCCACCTACGTCAATTCCGGCCCCAGCGAAACTCCGGGAAAAGGGTCTTCGGGAGCAAACTTCTATCCACCACTCCGATCCCCATTCCAAGCCCGTTCCTTTCCGTTCCCGACCCATTTGCCCTTTACAAGTAGCCTCCACCACTTTCCATCTGAATAAACCCTGGACTTCCCTCGTCGTGTCTCTGAAAAGGACCTCTTGCGACCGAAAAGGCAGAGGGAGTCCCATGGGACAGCACGCCGACGTCGCCGAATCTCCTTTATACCGCCCCCAGGGAGTGACGTGTAACCAGAATGTGCGTTGGTGAGTTGGAGAATTTGACTGTGGAGAATAATTTTCGTCGTATATACTGTCATTGAGGCTGCAAGTTGATAAAAGTAGACAGGTTAAGACGAGATAGGATGGTTCTGTATACCCCGTATCAGAATACAATTTCATTGTCAAAATACTATAGATTTTTCCAGTGAAATTCTTAATTTTTTTCAACCAATTTCATTTTTTTTTTCAAGCAATTTCATACACTTTATTTAATGAGGTATCGTTGTATATCAAGTAATCTGTTGTTACCTCGGGAAAGGGCGTTAGATGATGTAAGCAATACTGAACTTGAAAGGGTCTGTATTGTACAGAAAACGGCAACAGATCGGATAATAAAACGCTACAAATTATTACACAATGGTTTATTATTTTTTTATTTTTCTATATAGATCACTCGTCTGCAAAGTTACCAACCAACACGAAGGAAAACATTGATCGCATTTCGGTCAGCTTTAATTTGAACGGAGATTAGATTTACTTTTGCGATTCACACTCGTGTTTCTGATTTATCGTACGTTCAAACTTTAAATTCTCGTAGTGAGCGAACGGTTTGTCCTACAGAGCTCCGGGTGGTCTCAAAAAATTCTAAAAATTCTATAGAATCTTAAATTGAAGGAAAAACAATACCTTTATATCAAAATTTTTTGAGTTAGGGCGTTTTAAATATTTCAAAATTGATTTTGGAACCCTTAGAAGTGACATACCTCAACCAAAATCTTCGGGGCACAACTAGACCCCAGAAGGAGCCTTCATACCAAATTTCATCAAAATCGGTCAATGCTAAGTGGCAAAAGTGCCGCGGACGGACGGCCAAATTTTTATACGATTTTTGGATTCTACGTACCTTGAAACGTAAACCATCAAATTTTGAGGGGGTGTTAAAAATTTTTTTCTTGGTCGATTCCAAAGGTTCATTATTGAAAATAATAAACCAAAAGCAGAGTAAAACGGTGGGAGAACTGTTGTACATCGCAAACTGGAATGAACTAAGATGGTGGAATGGGGGGGAAAACCTTTTGTCCTATCATTTTTTTGGGTAGGTGGTGGGGGGGGGGCTGCTTTTGTACTTTTGGGGAAATGGGCTAATGTCGTACTTATAATGTTCTTTAATTGTACTTAAATATACTCGTACTGGTTCTTATATTCCGGTTTGTCTAGGATCGAAGTTTCAGTAATGGGGGCATGAACGCTGGCCTCTGTGGGTGGGCTTTAGAACTAGCGGTGAACGGGCGCCTTTGATCCTAACAGCAGGAAACGGGCGGGAGGTTCAAACATAATCATGGGTGGGAAGGATGATAATAAGGAAATATGAATTGAAATATTAAAAGGTAACAATTAAAACATATGCAAGGTGAACAAATAAAATACAAAAGGCAAAATTTAAATTGAAATTTGAAATGTGAAATTATAAATTGTAAATTATATATAATATTTAATGAAGGCGATTGCCAGCAGCAGCTTGCGGCAGTTTCAGTAAAACTTCGAGCACGTAGAGCAATCTGTAGAGGTGATAGTGTTCACGCAGCAGGAAAAAACCTCAACCAGGTTATGTACTACTCGGGTAGAAAACAACAGGGCTCTTGCCTTTGATTCAATTTTTGAAAAGGCGTATTCTGCCGGATTTAGAATTGGCAAATATGGAGGCAGATATTTACTTGTACGGGGAGAGCGTCCCACAATTTCCCTAACCTGATTAGTTTTGTGTAAGCTAAAAATCCGGCAGAATACGCCTTTTCGGAAATTAAATCAAAGGCAAAAGCCTTGTTGTCTTCTACCAGAGCAGTACAAAACCTGGATGAGGTTATTTCCTGCTGCGTGAATACTATCACCTCTACAGATTGCTCTAACTACGTGCTCGAAGTTTTAATGAAATTGCCGCAAGCTGCTGCTGGCAATCGCCTACATTGAATATTAGTATATATAATTTACATTTTACAATTTTACATTTCAAATTTCAATTTAAATGATATCTTTTGTATTTCATTTTTTTTATTTTTTCATATTTTTTTTTATCATTTAAATTGAAATTTGAAATGTAAAATTGTAAAATGTAAATTATATATATTGAAATGTTATATAAAAGGTAGCAATTGAATTATATTATAATTCAATTGTTACCTTTTATATAACATTTCAATTCATATTTCCTTTTGGTTTATTATTTTCAATAATGAACCTTTGGAATCGACCAAGAAAAAAAAATTTTAACACCCCCTCAAAATTTGATGGTTAACGTTTCAAGGTACGTAGAATCCAAAAATCGAATAAAAATTTGGCCGTCCGTCCGCCGTCCGCCGTACGCCGTTTTATCATCCTTTCCACCTATGATTACTTGATATACAATGATACCTCATTGAATAAAGTGTATGAAATTGGTAGAAAAATTATGAATTTCACTGGAAAAAGCTATATATTGGAGAATCCGTTGTGGCATCATCATCAGACATTAGTGATAGTTATGCAATTAATTATTAGGGCTGGAGTGGATATGAGGATGCACCATTGAGGAGGAGGTTCACTCCCAGGAGGTTAGTCCTTCAAAACTATGTGCTATTCAAGTTGCAAAAGAGAGCGTACCTTAAACAGCAGAGAAGCTCCTCCCGAGGAGTGATGGTATGGTGGCCATCTCTGGCTTGAAAGTGCTCGAAGTAGAAGTAAAAAACTATATGATGGAAAATTCTTATCAATACTGAGTTCTGAAGTTTGGGCTTGATCGTCATTGTGTGGTGGATATGACGATGCTCCATTGAGGAGAAGGTTCGATCCCAGGAGGTCAATCTCTCAAAAGCATGCAATATTTGGGCTGGAGAAGAGAGCGTGATGAGCAGAGGAGCCTCTCCCTAGGAATGATGAAGTGGCTTCTGACTTGGACTAGAGATGGAGATCTCTAGCCTGAATGCAATCAATGTAAAAGTACAATATGGACAATTCCTATCAATACAAGGTAGATTCTGAAGTTTGGGCTTGATCGCTATTTGTGAGTGAGTATGACAAGCCGAAACTTGGGCTGAAAATTTTTAGAATAGCTTTCGACACAATGCTGTCCAAATCCTTAAGGGGGTCTCAGTCGGTCGCTTTTCGTTCATCGTTCCGGGTCAGTATTTTCCTAAATTGAAGGGGCTCAAACTCATTTCAAATTCCATCTAAATTTGAAATCTTCAAGGATTTTTGAAGTTCATTAGTGCATGGGCGTAGGGGAATTGAAAAACTAAAAATTTTTCGCTGGAATCATCAAAATCGAACGATAATTGACAGATAAAACGCTGCAAATTATTACACAATGGTTTATTATTTTTATATAGATCACTCGTCTGCAAAGCCACCAACCATCCTACATGAAGAAAAACATCGATCGCATTTCGGTCAGC
The DNA here is from genome assembly GCA_009739505.2 of Apolygus lucorum. NCBI lineage: Eukaryota > Metazoa > Arthropoda > Insecta > Hemiptera > Miridae > Apolygus > Apolygus lucorum. The sequence continues at coordinate 14,258,435 of CM019169.2, read as the reverse complement.
TTTAATTTGAACGCAGATTAGGCCTCTTTTGCGATTCACACTCGTGTTTCTGATTTATCGTACGTCCAAACTTTAAATTCTCGTAGTGAGCGAACGGTTTGTCCTACAGAGCTCCGGGTGGTCTCAAAAAATTCTAAAAATTCTATAGAATCTTAAATTGAAGGAAAAACAATACCTTTATAAGTATCAAAATTTTTTGAGTTAGGGCGTTTTCAAAATTTCAAAATTGATTTTGGAATCCTTAGAAGTGACCTACCTCAACCAAAATCTTCGGGGCACAACTAGACCCCAGAAGGAGCCTACATACCAAATTTCATCAAAATCGGTCAATGCTAAGTGGCAAATGCTCATGCACTAATGAACATCGAAAATCCTTGAACATTTCAAATTTAGATGGAATTTGAAATGAGTTTGAGCCCCTTCAAAATAGGGAAATACTGACCCGGAACGAGGAACGAACGACGACCGACTGAGATCCCCTTAACCGTTGCTATTACATCAGCTATAGCACCCTTCAATTTGATCCATCAACGTATTTTTCAACGCAGAAGAAGTAAACCATCTACTTGTTTATTCCAAAAGAATTTTCTACTTGTAGTACAGGTTGTTGAATCTCCGGTCAAAATGGCAAGTAGGTATGTATTTTGTAGCTACCGTGCATCTCCACCATCATTCCATCATAGTCACAGTTTGACGTCCTGCTCCGGAGACATCACTCCTCCCCTAATCCCAAATTAGCATAATTGGTGTGCCGAGTAAACAAATATGATATCCCTTCGCCATGGTTTACATTAGCTTTGTTGTTCCTTCCCCGGATGCATTATGGTATAGCTGTCAGCTCCCTTGGATTACTAGGCGGCGGGTTCATTATGCTATGTAAATGGAAATATTCATATATGAATAGTGAATAAGCTATTAAGTCGTATTGGCCGATTAATGTTATTTATTATTATACTTAATAATAATTTTATCTTTTTGGTTCGCGTGAATCCTCATGATTGGGAGAGATAGCCATTCAAGCCTATTTTTTTATTCTATTAATATATTTTTATTGCCCTTACCGACTTCTTCAATTCAAGTCTGATAGACTTTTTATGATCTTGACCTCATTTACCAACACATGGAAATCTATTGAATTTAAATGTCAAGGGACGTCCATCAGCTGAGGTGAAATTACTTTTTTTTTAAAGTCCGATTCTTGCGATATGAGTAAATTTTTGATCAGGCATTTCATCCTAATGAAACTTCAGTGAGCTTGGGAAAACAAATGGTGAATTTTCGAAGAAAAGCCGAAGCTCAAAGTTTTTTTTTTTTTTTTAATTTACCTCAAAGAAATCTAGTTTAGATGGTTCTGGAAAATTTTTCACGACTATTCAACGGAGATAATTTCGATAAAAATGAAATTCTGGAAGTCAACTCCTCATTTCTTCTATCAAAACTATCCTAAGATGTCAGGAAAGTTATAGTATAAAAATGTCTTGCCATATTAATTAGGATTACTTGATCAAATTCATGATTCAGTAAAGAGGCAGCTTTGTTCGAACAGGTCACTTTCCAAATGACGGAGGTGAAATTGCCTGAGGGAGTTGAACGTTTATATTCCAATCTCCTCGGCCAATAATTGAAACGTGATAATTCTGGGGGGATCTGTATGATTGAGTTGGTTTGCTACAAAAATCTTATGAACCTACTGTCCTACCCTCATAAACTATACGTTCTCCTTAACTATACCTTAGTCCTTGATGGAAACCAACCCATGGAAAAGGGATGAAAAATACAGTAGACTCCGTTCAGAACAATACCGGATATAGTGACAGTCAGATGTTACGAAGACATAATATGCATATTATGCATCAGATCTTGCATATTTCTTATAACAACCCTCTGTTCTTCTTATGTTCCGGGTATAGTGATGTTAGCTTACAACGTTATTGATATTACAGTCCTTTGAGCATCTTAATAAACTGGAATACAAGTACATGGTTTATGAAAAAGTTAAATGGATATCTTATCCCATGAGAAATGCAACTTCTATCTATGTATTGGGGGAGGAAAAGAACCATTAGATATACTAAGAGTAACTTTTGCTCTGGCACTTATGTGATACTCTAAACAATTAGAACTCTAAGTCCGTAGAAAATTAAAATGGATTCGTGTTCACTGGAAGCCCGTGCAGGTGGTTGAAAGAGAGGACTCACAAGTTTCAAGGAGCAACTTATATTAACAAGAATTACACTTTACAAGATGAAACTCAAGACTGTTTTAATTCTATGCTACAACATACTATTATAGACATCAAGACGTAGAGGGGGTTACATTATGTGGTGTGGTGGAATGATAATTTCGGGAAAGGTCGATGTGGCGGTTGAGCTATCGGTTTGACCTCCTGGGGCCCAACGGCTTTACAATAGGAGAGGATAAGATAGTAAGTGATTCCCTAGGAAACTAGGTTTTGAGCTTCAGTTTGATGACAAATACGTCAAGATAAAGATACCAACCCATTCGTACAGAATTGAGCTGGAACCAATGACCGCGACTTAGTTTGTAAAAGCAGATATAGACAAGGCTGACATACTTTTCGTATTGAGTCATCGATATGAAAATACCGTCTGGAAAAAATCCTCAAGTTGATCAGGCTTGTAGGAAATTATTCAGGAAGGCTTTCCATCGGAAACAATTAATTATTAATAAATCCCAAGTATATCACATTTAATTCACCAATTTTATTTCAGTCTGCGTATTTATTATCTTCTACAACCCCTAATAACACCAACTCGAAATGACAAAAATGTAAATTATGTATTTAAATTAGAGTACGAGGTTTTAATAATAAAAGAATCCCATGAGAAACAAGTAACAAAAAAAGCTGCAAATTATTGCAGTTCATAATTTTTCAAGCTCACTAGCCTGTGAAGAACATAGCTTTTCAATTACCAGTACCTACCAGTCACATTTTCGCTCAAGGTTCACTATCAAGTTTATTAGCTGAACTTTGAACAGTTATTTGGCCTGTTTCCACAAGTGAACATTCATTTGCGATTCAAACTCGTGTTTCTGCTTTATCGTTCGTCCCAACTTTAAGGCTTCATTGGGAGCGAACGGTTGTTCCTACAAAGCTGTGAGTGGTCTCATACAATTCTAAAAATTCAATAGGTACCTATTATTTTAAATCGATGAAAAAACTATACCTTTATATCACAATTTTTTGAGATAAGGCGTTTTGCAAATTTTAATCCATCTGGAAATTTCATCAAAATTGGACCAAGGTAACCAAGAGAAATACCGCGGATTGGTAAATTCCAATTTTAGTTTTTTGATAAAATTTTGCCATTCAGAGTAGAAGTGTCCCATTACTATCTGGGAGCCCATTTTGTCTGTTTCACTCTACTTTCTCCTCGAGAACATCCCGAAACAATGAACGTCCGACTTGAAAAACTCATTTGTCGGGGATGTCGGATCGTTGGATGAAATTAGAGGCTTTCCTTCTAACTTCCAGAACGTTTTTCATAGGGTCCCATTTAAACCATCCTCATTGTCGAGGTTTTTACCGGGACGCTCAGGGTTAAAGTGGCTGAGATCTCTCAAAACCCTCTCTTTTTCTTTAAACTGGAAACCCGTCGTTTCTCCACCTTTGAAGACGAAACGTTTCAGAGCGCAGACGAACAAGGATTTTCATCGCGATGAAGTGGTTTTTTTCTCTTATTGTGGAGTCCCAGAGCTTCCAGGAACAAATTGCTACCCGGGAAAGGAAGTTGATGGACGGAGGGGGTTCCTTCCGTGACAAATAATCCTACCTTCCAGGATTTCCGTCATGTTCGCCCATTTGAGCCCGCATGTGGAGAAATTGGGGCGGCTTCTCACGAAAAATCGAGGCGCTGAGTGATGGAAAAATAACTAGTTTCCTGAGGTGAATTTGAAGAGAAAAAAAGTACCTCCGCTTCACTAAAGTTCGTATGGAAATTCCTTTGAAATGGGTTTAGCCCATCGAGGGAAGTTAGGGGTCTAGTCCAATGAGGGAAGTTGGGGTCTAGCCCACCGAGGAAAGTTGGGGTCTAGCCCACCGAGGGAAGTTGAGGTCTGCCACTTTCCCCTACCTATCTTGTTGTTATTGTTGTTGAGATAAGAAATTATAATACACTCAAAACCAAGTTCAACAGTTAATATCCAGTAGCACAAGTGACGTGTTACCTCTAGAATAGAACACTCTCATATGAGACTGCCCAAAAAGTACGAATAGAAGAGATCACATTAGGAGCTGCTCAGGGATCAGTGGCGGGGTTCTCTTGTGAGGAACGCATCATACAATGGTGTCCATCGATTGGAAATTCTTGAGGACTGTCACCTTGTAGGTGCTGGCGAGGACAATGGATTAAGCCCAAGCCAAGCTGGAACAGATCGAGACACGAGCAATGGAGTGGATGGAAGACCACTGGCACTACCTGCAACAAAGGAGGAAGTAGTTGTCTTCGAGCGTAAGAGTGTAAATGCTGAAATAATAACTGAATCAGCAGCCAGATGTTTAGGAGTCATGTTGGGCACATCATATTCGGGGAGCTGCTCTTTTTTAACTTATGAGGAAGGAATAGGAGTAAGGTCCTGCAAAGTAAAGGAAGAGAGAGAGAGAGAGAGAGAGAGAGAGAGAGAGAGAGAGCACAACAGCAAAATGGCAAGAGATATGGATGAGAGAACACAGAGAAAGGTGAATTCCACGGCTGGTGCCAAATCTACAGACATGGATGAAAAAAATAGAACTTCCTTACGTAGTTCAGAAAATATTATGAACTAGTGAACTTGCGCAGTTCTTCATAGGAAATGGACTCGTTTATGTCTACCTGCATAAAATTGGAAAGGTATCTGCCCCCAAAGAAGTTCTACTCACTTTCTTTGAATGCACAAGATGGTATCCTGAAAAAGAAATCAGCTGCAAATACAACTACGGTTAACCCTCCAAAGTTCAACACCAAAAGCTGTTGTCAGAAGATGCTGAAGAGTCAAAAGAACTGGAGCCTTGTGGCAGAATACACGGAGAGCTTCCTGAAAAGGAAAATGTGCCTAAAACGGGAGATACGGAGAGGGAAGCATCTAGTCCGCTCATTATCTAGAACCGACAAAGCACCCCAGAACTCAGCCCAAAGTAATTTGTTGAACGCTTCCGGGCTGAGTTTCAACGGGGGAAAAGGAGGTGGTTCTTTAGTGAGTTTGAATCCCACATAATCTGAACCTGCGGACCCTTTAAGTAGGTACGATTAGGTACGTATCTTACGAGATAAAAACTCCACTTGTGGTTATCAAATATTTCTTCTTATGCCTGCCGAAAAAAAATCCTCCAAAACCAGGTATTTCATAATTTTCTATGTTCATTTTATCTCTTTTTTTACTGAACTCTAAAATTGCTGTGTTTGGGTTTTGTGTCTTTTGAGTCCAGTATGTGTTCATTGTTGCAGTTCTGTGCCTCGTTATTACTCAACCTGTGTCAAAGCAATATCAATTCTATTTTTGCTTCAAACACGTGTTAAATTAACCGAAAGAGGATAACTGTCAGGGATTTTTTCCCACCTTTTTCTATCTCCCAAAAGTTGTGCATTTCATCGCTTGAACGTTTCTCGCGGATTTTCACCACTCACGCTTCGAAGTTGTGATAGATTCGTTAAGCTTTCGCTCGTTTCATTTAAAGAGAAGTTCCAACTCCAAAGCATGGCTGAATTTTCATGCTTTGTTCCTACGAGAGAGAAATTTTGAAGTGGGTTCTGAGGGAGTTTTACGTTGAATCAACTATCGCTAACGAGTTGACTCAACGTGCTCGTTGAAAGGAAAGAACCTCGCTAATTCTCAATGGAGGATCGAATATGGAATAATCCCAATTACCCTGTGTATAGAAAAGGGGGCTTCAGAAGGTTCTTCTACCTACTAATGTTGAAAGTAAAAACGACTCTAGAAACAACAGTTGTAACTACCATTAAAAAATTTTTCCGTCCGTCCTTCCTTAATTACCATAGACCAATTTTGATGAAATTTGGTATATGGGCTCCATTTTGGGTCTAGGTGTGCCCCGAAGCTTTTGGTTGATGTCAATCACTTCTAAGGGGTGAAAATTAAGTGTTGACATTTTCAATAGTGTCCTAGCTCGAAAACTCTCGAAATTAAGGTATTGTTTTTTCACCAATTTTAAATAGCATTGAAATTTTAGAATTTTTTGTGACCACCGTTCGCTCCCTACGAGAACTTAATGGTCGTTCTTACGATAAATCAGAAACACGAGCGTGAATCGCAAAAGAGGCCTAATCTTCGTTCAAATTTCTATATAGAAAAATAATTAACCTTTGTGTGATAATTTGAAACGTTTTCACTTTTAGACATGTACCGTGATTAATGAATCAATGAATATTCGTTTAGAGCCCTGTCAACTTCCCTCCAAATATGAGCCTAATCGAATTCTCATATTGTTAAAAATATGTATGTTTAAGTTTAATCACTTCAGAACGTGCGTACGCATAGTTGTTCTTGAAGTTCTGAAATGCAAAGCGAAAATTTTGATTGGTTTTTACGTCCGAGTTTATCAAGGTAGCGGAAGCATTGTTATCACTTTTCAAGGTTGAAAAAATGAATGTCATCCAAAAGACCTCCCTGAACAATTTTGATTTCGAGTCTGTCCGCCAGTCACTCTGTGTGTCCGCAAATCCTCGTAACGGGCAAAACCATAAGAAATTAGTGTTCAATTTCGATGAAATTTCCCGGTATCATGCGGGTTGGCGTGTAGATGGTCCCCTATGGAAATCATTGCCCTCAAATTGATGATAATCTCTTCGCATGCGCAACCGTAAGACTTTTACATTTCCAATCCGAATTCGACGAATTTTCAGAAATTATGTTGGTTGGGATGTAAATGATCCCCTATGAAAATCTTCGCAATCAGATAGATAGCTATCTAACCTCCGATGTAGATACTATAGTACCCTCCGAGCTTGCGGTAACTTGAAAAAAAAAAAAAAAAAAAATTTAAAAGAACTTATACATTTCATGAACCCTATCGTATGGAGCAAGGTTCTCAGAGATTATCTACAATGATATTTCCGAAGTTGTGTGATTGCAACTCTGGATCTGAATAATGTCATCGTTATGTGATCGTCAAATTTGGAACGTGGTGGTAGGGTTCAGATTTTGAACTGGGTATGCGTCATAACATACATAGTTACGTATACGAGGAAGCTATGTGCCACACCCACTTGACTGACCTTCTTTGTTTATTATATTTAATAAGTGGGCGTCGGTGGTCTAGTGGACAGTGTACCCGACTGCGGTGATAAGATGAGAACCGTCTAGCGGGGACGCGCGTTCGAGTCTGGTCGTCGCAGAAAGTTTTCTGTCTATTAGACGATCGGCAATCTCTCGTTCCAACCCAGGGCGGTGATGTTTGGGAAGCCATGAGCGAAATCATCAGAACAAATTCTGATCTCCCCTTAGGGAGACAGCTGATGACGTCCGCGACGCCAAGAATGGCAGTCGGACGAAAATTCAACCTGAAAGGTTGCTTACTTTACTTTTTACTTTTACTTATATTTAATAAAACCACTCACCTACCTACCTTACCTACCTTTAGAATCGTAGGACAAAAAATGTTCAAAAGACGTAAAATCCAAAACGCTGCAAATTAATACCTATACAATAATTTATCATTTTAATCTACAGATCACCCGTCTGCTTAGAACGCGGTATTTCCATGGTATAACATAGCTATCCGAGAGCTGAGGGTGCCTTCATTACGGGATTTGGTTCTTGGTAGCTGAGGAATCACAACAGTAAACAACACGAAACTTTTGAAAATTATTGTTCTTTCATTGATTCAAAATAGTGACGATTTTTTAGAATTATCCGTTACCACCCAGAGCTGTGTGGGATCAACCATTTGCTAATGAGTATAATTAAATACCTAATTGATGTATTTTCCATGAAATTTTGTTGATCAATTTGGAGGTAGTCGTCAATTTTGGTTTGTTATTTTCAATAATGAACCTTTGGAATCGACCAAGAAAAAAAAATTTAACACCCACTCAAAATTTGATGGTTTACGTTTCAAGGTACGTAGAATCCAAAAATCGAATGAAAATTTGGCCGTCCGTCCGCCGTACGCGGCACTTTTGCCACTTAGCATTGACCGATTTTGATGAAATTTGTTATTTACGCTCCTTTTGGGGTCTAGTTGTGCCCCGAAGATTTTGGTTGATGTAGATCACTTCTAAGGGTTCAAATATGAATTTTGAAATTTTGAAAACGTCCTAACTCAAATTTTGTTATAAAGGTATTGTTTTTCCTTCAATTTAAGATTCTATAGAATTTTTTGAGACCACGCGGAGCTCTGTAGGACAAACCGTTCGCTCCCTACGAGAATTTAAGGGTTTCACGTTCGATAAATCAGAAACACGAGTGTGAATCGCAAGAGAGGCCTAATCTCCGTTCAAATTTTAGCTGACCGAAATGCGATCGATGTGTTTCTTCATGTTGGATGGTTGGTGGCTTTGCAGACGAGTGATCAATATAGAAAAATAATAAACCATTGTGTAATAATTTGCAGCGTTTTAGAAACAAATGGAACCACCAAGACGATCAACAATGATGATTGCATTTGCGTTTATTGTGGAATTAATCAGAACACGTGGGCCCTGCGAATCCTGCTTCTGAGATCCGAGCCTCCCTTCAACCTCAACTACCCCATGTCTTTTGAAAGCAGTTAATTGGCAGCTGGTTCTATTTCAAGGTCTCCTTCAGGAGGTAAGGTCATGGTGATTCAGAAACACGAGTGCGAATCGAACTTGAACGTTCGCTGTAGGAAGTGAGCCAAATTTCTGCAGATCTAATGAAGTCTTTTGTTGTAACTTCACATAGAATTTCATCTCACCACTTGTGCTTCTCTAATGACCAAAAATCAAATTTCAAGTAGACAGTGTGTATCCAAGAATAAATTCAGAATAGGTCATCTAGTTCAAAAGACAACCCGGAGAAAATCCTTTTTTATTCAACATTACTTTTATTTGCCATGAAATTTATCACTCATTCATTTCACACCCACGTGGCCATTCCTTCATAAACACCGCTATTTAACTTTTACACAACTGGCATGCAAAAAGAGGCAACGATTTTACGACTCTTTTAGTTACGGTCGTTTGAATATCGCAAAAAGCCGATGTACGATTAGATTTTACTATCGCCGTAAAAAGGAATCGGATCTCCCTGCTAAACTCCCCCATCCTATTAGCCTTTTCCTTTCCGATGCGTGATAACAACAAACCATCGCGTGCTCGCGGGCTATAAGCGACGCTTCAAACTTTGGAAGCGTGCCATTCCTTTTATCATCAACATTGGCGTTATTCATTTATAGGACATCCCAGTCGTAGAGGGAGACGTCCTTATATTATTGATCTTGGTCGGACCAGGACCACTCGCAACACTGGGCCAATCTGACTCTAAATCAGTAGGAAAATGTAGTTTTCTCTCGATTATTTCGTACAAATAATATATCTCGGAGCTGGCGTAGCCGCCCTGTAATTGGTTCGAGCCCCTATATAATTCATATCTGTTCCACCACATAAATAATAATAATAATAATAAACGTTTATTGACAAAAGGTTACTTAGGACTTTTACACAAGTCTTCCTTGTGTAACTTGAAATACGTTTAAAATAATAGTAATATAAAATAGTAAAATATAAAAATGTTTAATATTATACAAGTTAATAAAAATTAAAAAAAAAATAACATTAATTATAAAAACATGAAACATGTTTTACCCAAATTTAGTGCTGAACCTTCAGTCGTAGGTAGGTATATTATTGTATAGAAACAATTAAGTCTATCAATAAATAGCTGAAAAAACAATACCTTTATGTTGTACAGTATAATTATTATTAATTGCTAACCACGTGGTGTACAAGTTGTTAGTGATGGAAATTCCCAAAATTTATTTATTCGCATTCTTGAGTTCAATCGGTCATTTTAATCTAGTATAAGGACTGTTGAAGTTGCAAGACTTTATTTCGAGAGTTTTAGAGCTAGGGCACTTTTGAAAATTTCAACCCTCATTTTTCACCCCTTAGAAGTGACTGACATCAACCAAAAGCTTCGGGGCACAACTAGACCCTAGATGGAGCCCATAATATGGTATATTATACCAAATTTCATCAAAATCAGTCCATGGTAACTAAGGAAAGTGGCGAGTACGGCGGACGGAAGGAAAGATTTTTATTCGATTTTCGGATTCTACGTACCTTGAAACGTAAACCAACAAATTTTGAGGGGGGGGGGGGGGGGGTGCTCTTCCAGGTGTCTCCAGCATTCGAGAAGATCTTCTTCACTCTTCAGATCACTGATCATCTGAGTGAGCTCCGAAGCCATTTTCAATCCTATTGAACGCAGGAAGCTGAAATTTGAGAGGGAAGGTCAAGGGAGAATACAGATGGTGGTAGGTGCTATTGATGGAGAACCTATACAGAACCTACATCTATACAGAAGGGTGATGTATACAGAAAATAATGAACCTTTGGGCAATGATTTGCAGCGTTTTCTATTGCAATGGACTCAAAATTTTCAGTATGGAAGATTTTGAAAATTTTCTTCACTGAAATCTAAGTGAACAACCGAAATGCCGAGTTAGTGACCCGGGAATTTTGGAAACCTCGCAATGTTACAAAACAATGAATGTCAACAAAAATGTATTTGAAGTTTTTGTGTGGAAATTACAGTCATAGTCATAGTTCATAGGTTCATTCGAAATAAGAACATGATTCATTATAGCGGCACAGTTCCAGAATTCAAAAATCGTCCAATAATGAATTCATGTCCATTATAAACAATGGCGTGAATAGGATGTCTCATAATAAATTAATATCCTCTGGAAAATCGTTATTTTCTAAGGTAAATGTTATGAATTTCGGTGTGTAAAATTTACCAACTGTATGAAATATGGAACTTTGAATAATAACAGAAATGATAACTTTTCTACATATATGTACGTTAATGTATTCTTTTCAATTATTTTTCAGACGTCTCCTGGTGGATATCACAAATGTTGAGTCTTGAAACGCAAACGCTCCGATCTCGCCATGCTCCCCTCCAACGTCGTGTCATTCATGAAAAAGGTCAGAGATTCACTATCGTGTTACATGTGAACTGTTATTATTGGAACTGTAAGATTTGAACGAATAGATAGTCCCCGGCAGAATTCACTTACTGGATCAGTCCTTACTGACCATTGCTTTGTTGTCTTGTGTTCATTTTATGTTTTTATATAATGTGTTTACTCTAAAACTGAGCAGAAACACAAGGGTCAATCTTACAACTGTTTTGCAACATTTTCTGTTCTAAAATTTTATCCCCATAAAATCCTATTTTTTTAACTTTCAAGATTTTTTTTCGTATTTTTTTTTTTTTTTTCTTCTCTCACTAAACGGCCTTAGTTCCCTTAATTTGTAAAATAAACTTAAATATGAGAGTGCCGTAAAAAAAAAAAACGCTGCAAATCATTGCTCAAAGGTTTATTATTTTCTGTATAGATCATCCTTCTGTATAGATCACTGGTTCTCCATCAATAGCACCTACCACCATCTGTATTCTCCCTTGACCTTCCCTCTCAAATTTCAGCTCCTGCGTTCAATAGGATTGAAAATGGCTTCGGAGCTCACTCAGCTGATCAGTGATCAGAAGAGTGAAGAAGATCTCCTCGAATGCTGGAGACGCCTGGAAGAGCACTTCCATTCAATAGGATTGAAAATGGCTTTCGAGCTCACTCAGCTGATCAGTGATGTGAGGAGTGAAGAAGATCTCCTCGAATGCTGGAGACGCCTGGAAGAGCACCTCCATTCAATAGGATTGAAAATGGCTTTGGAGCTCACTCAGCTGATCAGTGATGTGAGGAGTGAAGAAGATATCCTCGAATGCTGGAGACGCCTGGAAGAGCACTTCCATTCAATAGCATTGAAAATGGCTTCGGAGCTCACTCAGCTGATCAGTGAGCAATGATTTGCAGCGTTTTTTACCTACAAACATTGTTTTTACCTACCAATTTTTTTTTACCTACCAACTATTGGTACCTAGGTACTACCTACCACACTATAATGGCTTCACACCTTCACAATCAAGTTTATTAGAAAGAAATAAACGCTTCACACTCGATTCGAAAAATAGAAAGCTTGATATGGAAATTTGATTACTGGTTACGCAGAAGGCAAAACTGTATACAAATCGAAGAAATGAACAGCGATCGCATTTTAGTCACATAAAATTTGAAAGGCGATTAGACCTCTTTTGCGATTCACACTCATGATTCTGTTTTATCGAAGGAAAACCTTCAAATACTCGTAGGGATCGAACGGTTTGTCATACAGAGCTCCGGGTGGTCTCAAAAATTTTTAAAAATTCTGTACTATTTAAAATTGGTGAAAAAACGATACCTTTATTTCGAGAGTTTTCGAGCTAGGGCACTCTTGAAAATTTCAACCCTTAATTTTCACCCCTTAGAAGTGACCTACATCAACCAAAAGCTTCGCGGCACAACTAGACCCCAAATGGAGCCCATATACCAAATTTGAACCAAATCGGTCCAGTGTTGCTAAGAAAAGTGCCGCGTACGGCGTACGGCGGACGGCGGACGGCGGACGGCGTACGGCGTACGGCGGACGGACGGAAATTTTTTTATTCGATTTTCGGATTCTACGTACCTTGAAACGTAAAACATCAAATTTTGAGGGGGGGTTAAAATTTTTTTTTTCTTGCTCGATTCCAAAGGCTTATTATTGAAAATAATAAACCAAAACGAAAATTACAATATTTCTGATTAATTTTGGTTTATTATTTTCAATAATAAGCCTTTGGAATCGAGCAAGAAAAAAAAATTTTAACCCCCCCTCAAAATTTGATGTTTTACGTTTCAAGGTACGTAGAATCCGAAAATCGAATAAAAAAATTTCCGTCCGTCCGCCGTACGCCGTACGCGGCACTTTTCTTAGCAACACTGGACCGATTTGGTTCAAATTTGGTATATGGGCTCCATTTGGGGTCTAGTTGTGCCGCGAAGCTTTTGGTTGATGTAGGTCACTTCTAAGGGGTGAAAATTAAGGGTTGAAATTTTCAAGAGTGCCCTAGCTCGAAAACTCTCGAAATAAAGGTATCGTTTTTTCACCAATTTTAAATAGAACAGAATTTTTAAAAATTTTTGAGACCACCCGGAGCTCTGTAGGACAAACCGTTCGGTCCCTACGAGTATTTGAAGGTTTTCCTTCGATAAAACAGAATCATGAGTGTGAATCGCAAAAGAGGTCTAATCGCCGTTCAAATTTTATCTGACTAAAATGCGATCGCTGTTCATTTCTTCGATTTGTATACAGTTTTGCCTTCTGCGTAACCAGTAATCAAATTTCCATATCAAGCTTTCTATTTTTCGAATCGAGTGTGAAGCGTTTAGTTCTTTCTAATAAACTTGATTGTGAAGGTGTGAAGCCATTATAGTGTGGTAGGTAGTACCTACCAATAGTTAGTAGGGTAAAACCACCAATAACCAGCACCCCCCCTAATAGTCGGCACTCTTAACACATTCTGGTCAAGAATAAGACTTGGGAGTGACCTAGGAGGCTTAAAAAAATATTTTCACGGGCTACAACTGAATACCAAGCTCGTCAGCTTGTTTGTGGGCCGTGAGCAGGAGTAAAATCAGATGGAAAAACATTTTTTGACAGTACCCATTGCGCGTCCTCGTAACAGACCTCCCGCTATTTTTTTCTTAAGGACTGACAGTGCTGATTTGGGTACTGCTCGCTGGTAATTGATTCTTTCGTACTTTTTTCCGATTCTGTTGCATTCTCCAGCTTTCAAGCTTTCATTTGCATTATTTTTTGATACGTTTTATCTAATTATATTGGGGATCGCAGATGTGCCCAGTTCTGGATAAAAATTAACCTCAATTTCAATAATTGGCTTGGGGTGCCCACTATTGGATTTCGGCTTGCATTTGTCATCATGAAGTCCTTTGATCTGAATTGATCAATTTTCGTAACCAAACATAATTTCTAAAGTTTAAATTGTTATTCCGTAGCTCTATCCAGATTTCGGCACACCATAAAACTAATAATGGGCAGTGCCGATCATTCAATAACTGGCATGCCGACTATTGGTAGAACCCAATAATCAGCATGCCCAGTATTCAATAGTCGGCAGTGCCCGTTATTAACACTGGAGGTGATCGCTAGGTATTTTTTGCTGAGATGAGTAGGGGAGGGTGGGGGGTACCTACCTACTACCAAGGTAGCGGAAGTTTTGTTTTCACTTTTCAAGGATGAAAAAAAAGATCTCCAAAATCAAAATTTTCACTCGCGTTTTGCGTTTTAGACCTTTCTGAACAATATGGGTTCCGTGTCTGTCTGTCATGAATTCCTTGTAACGGCCATAACATCTACATTTTCCATCCGATTTCGATGAAATTTTCAGGAATGTTACAGATTGGTATTTAGATGGTCCCCTATGAAAATCACCACCTTCGGACTGATAGTAGCCTCTGCGCATGAGCAAACGTGAATTCCTTGTAACAGCCATAACGTCCAAATTTTCTACCCGATTTCGATGAAATTTTCAGTGACTATGCGGATTACGTTTTAGACCTTTCTGAACAATATGGGTTCCGTGTCTGTCTGTCATGAATTCCTTGTAACGGCCATAACATCTACATTTTCCATCCGATTTCGATGAAATTTTCAGGAATGTTACAGATTGGTATTTAGATGGTCCCCTATGAAAATCATCACCCCCGGACTGATAGTAGCCGATGCGCATGCGCGAACGTGAATTCCTTGTAACAGCCATAAACTTACATTTTTCATCCGAATTTTATGAAATTTTCTAGGATTGTCCAGATTAGCGTGTAGATGGTCCCCTATGATGGTAGTGTAAGGTACTTAGAGATTGGTGTTTTGAGATTAACTACTATGCATCGGATCATCTATATAATCGGGTTATGGATACGAGGAAGCTATGTGCCACACCCACTTGGTATTTAATATAAAATATTAAATTTTAACTTTATACCTAGTTTGAAACCAACGTTTGATTTCCTTTTATACCTATTCAAACTTTTGTGATATTTCTTGTCTCATCCGTTCACCTCTATCGTTTGGGACTTAATTTATGTGATATGTCAAAATAATTAGAGTGTTCAACACCAAATTTTGTCGAGGAAAACCTGGTATTTCACTGCACAGTAGGTCGGTACCTCGGTAACTCACAGTTAACCTTAAAGGCTGATTAAAATAAAAACGTTATTTTACCTTTCGTTACCATTTTACGTTTTTTTCTATCCCTCACCAGAATCTAAACCTGTTCCAACTATTAGTATGGCAGCGTTGAATTGGTAGTTGGCAGGTGCCAACTATTAGTAGTGAGCAGTGCCCATCAATAGTGGACTGGTGCCCACTATTGGTTAAAAGCCGTGCCGATTGATGGCAAAATGGGTGCCGGCTACTAGGAAATCTGTTGTTTGTGTAGAATTGCCTAACAACTCGATTCAAAAGTTGTTATGAAGTTTCCTAGTATTTTTTAAAATGAAGTACAGATGTTTATCTACGTAAAGAAAAAAAAATAATGGATTAGCACTCAAAACTGATTTATAACTGCGTTTTGAAGTTGAAGATCGGGCTTAACAGTGCCGACTATTGGTGGTTTTACCCTAGGTAAAAAAAAATTGGTAGGTAAAAACAATGTTTGTAGGTAAAAAACGCTGCAAATCATTGCTCACTGATCAGATCACTGATCAGCTGAGTGAGCTCCGAAGCCATTTTCAATGCTATTGAATGGAAGTGCTCTTCCAGGCGTCTCCAGCATTCGAGGGTATCTTCTTCACTCCTCACATCACTGATCAGCTGAGTGAGCTCGAAAGCCATTTTCAATCCTATTGAATGGAAGTGCTCTTCCAGGCGTCTCCAGCATTCGAGGAGATCTTCTTCACTCTTCTGATCACTGATCAGCTGAGTGAGCTCCGAAGCCATTTTCAATCCTATTGAACGCAGGAGCTGAAATTTGAGAGGGAAGGTCAAGGGAGAATACAGATGGTGGTAGGTGCTATTGATGGAGAACCAGTGATCTATACAGAAGGATGATCTATACAGAAAATAATAAACCTTTGAGCAATGATTTGCAGCGTTTTTGTTTGTGATAAATAGCGTTATCGTCGGTCACTCTACCGGAGAAAATAGCTCAAAATCTTGGACGGACGTTTTTGAGAAAAAACAAATTTTTTGCGATAAACGTGTCCTTTTAAGCATATTTTGCTACCGAGTGTACTAAGGTAGCGGAAGCATTATATTCACTTTTGAAGGATAAAAGAAAGAAAAAATCCTCCTTCAAATTTCTTTAGTCAGGCAGGGTTTTTATAAAGGTGAACCTCTTTCATGTGAGTGTGGCACATTGGTACCTTCCTCGTATCCATAACTCGATTTGGTAGATAAACGGAAATTGAGTAGGTTGAGACTCTCCTCGCCTCACCCACTTGACAGACCTAATGTATTTTTTCGAGAACGCCCTGAATTACTAAAGGAATTTGAAAACGGACTAACTTTTTTTTCCTTTCCTTGAAAAATGAAAACAATGCTTCTGGAGCCTGATAAACATGGTAGCAAAATATGCCCAAAAACACTTTTTTCGCATAAAAACTCAATTTTTCAGATAAATCTCTCTAAAAATGAAAATTTACCATTACGTTGGAGAACGAGCTAAGAATTAGTCTGAGAATTGGATATTGTTCGAAAAAATTGTAGACCTTTGCTCTTTTTTCACTTTTACAAATTGATTTTTCCATTAAATGGATAGAAAAAATGGAAAGACGGTACCCTCATGTTTGAGTTTTCTGTCAATTAAAGGAGTTATAGCCGACGATAAAAAACATGAAAAAAATGTTGCAAATTAGTTGTAAAGTCGATATCTGGACTTCTGCCTAGCTTTAGTGTTGATACTTTGTGTATTATTTATTGATTAAACTAATGATAGATCGTCCTAGTTTACAAGTAATTTCAGTTTCACTATGGAGTGACTGAGAGTAAACAGCTCACTGTGGTAAATATTGGAATTTCATGCGGAATATTGAGGAAGTTACCTAATAAGATGATCTGAACATCAGAGCTTCGATATAAAGTTGCAAATTGTTACGATTATGGTCATCCCACGCCTTGACGTTTTCTCCGAGATAAACGTATTCCAACTCCCTCTGCTCGATTAAACTGTGAAAGTTGAAGTCACATCCAATCGTTCGGTAACTTCCGTCTCAATAAAAACTTCTTCTCCCTCCTCTACCCTTCCATCTTCTATTCGGCTTTAATCTCCCTCTATAAACCCCTCTATAAGACAACCACTCTATAAGACACCCCTCTATAAAACCCCCTTGAAAAGACCTCCCCCTTATCCAATCCCACACGAGGAGTCTCATCCAATAGAAACTTGAAGCTGTCGGGAAAGATTTCATCACCAACTCCTTCACATCTCCATCCAGCTCGAAAGAGAAAAAGGTGAAATAGACCTCCAGAAAAAATCAAACCTTTTTTTTCCAGACCTTATTCTTCACAAATCCTCTTTGGATCAGACATCCTACGTTTCGGCCTTTCCCCCCACTTTCACCAAAATCCGCAAAAGAGGGCAGTACTTGGAAGGGTGGGGATTGAAAATCCGGAAAATCCAGAACAAAAGAGCTATTTCCTCTTTTTTTCTTTGCTGCTCTAATCGACTTTTACCTCCACTTTCCACCAGGTATATTTTTCCCTTGTCGGTTTTTCCTCCTTGGGATCTTTTCCATGGGATTTCTCGTTGAGGTGGTCGCGCTCCGTTTGATGAGGGTGGAAGAGCAAATCTCAATTTGGCTCGACTTACCTGTTACCAAACGATCACTGTGCTTGTTATTTTGTATCGCGATACAGCGGATCGAGTCAAGGACAGCCCCTAGTGAAGAAAGCACCGACTTTTTTTCCCTTCATGGAATGGAATATTCACCAGAGTGTAACATTTATATTTTGATTTACAAGGCGAGTACGGTAAACACTAGGGTGGGCCGAAAAACCATTTTTTGTTAGTTCCGTATTCTAATAGTGTGAAAAAGTTGCAAAATGGTCCCAAATGAAGGGACTTTTTAAAAAATTTTCTATCAATTCTTCCATTTTCGCAAAGCCGTTGAAATTGAACAAAAAACCATGAAAATCGCTTATTTTCCGAAATGTTTAAATCATCTTTAAACTGGTCCTTTGTTGTTCTAATAGTGCGGGATTAACACTATGGACCCTCGCGTGTTCAAATCTGTCAAAAAATTGCCAATACGATGATGTGTTCATCTCGCGCAATGAGCCAATAATATAACATTTTTCAGTTAAAAACCCGAAAATCGTAGAATTTGGGTTTCATAAAAAATTCTTTCAAGTGCCTGAAGTTTTCTTTTCTGGGCTTTGAAACATCAGCAAGGCAAGGCTGACGCCTCACGACGTTGATTTGTGAATGTTTTGAAAGTCCATGTATGTGAAAACATGTTCTGATAACTTGTGCCTTACACTGATCAGGCTAGTGTGCCCACTCACTCCTTGTCTTCCGCTATCAACATTGTGGTGGATGTAAATTGTAAAATTACCGCCATTATGTTTATTGTTTGTGATTTTTCACCCGTCGTGTGAGCTCTTTGTTAATTGGGTAGAAAGGAAGACGATCATTAGACGTGATTTTGGGTGCCCAATTCTTGGAAGTGAGACCAAGGACTTGTCCTCAGTCATGCTCCCGACCTATGAAAATGTTTTGAGATGTTTGTTGTATGGAGGGATGGTTGAAATCGTGCAGGGAATGGAATACGAAAAATCCCAGCTTTGCTAAAATATTGGATATTGTTAGTGAGAGACAGATGATACGAGTATGTGTAGAAAACCTTCCATTCCTACAGTTACCGAAGCTGAGTGAAACTGACCATCCAGGCGTACCATGACAGCTACTATAAATTTAGGAATCTACTATAAATAAAGGGGAAGCTTTGACTGAAGGCGATATGGGAGGTTGGATGTACGTTCGTATTTGGGTGCATCCCGATCTTTTTCCTCTGCTTTCTTGACCTACCTCCTCCTGGTACCTTCTTACTACCCTGGCATCAGTAAGCTGCGACGTCCAACAAACGCTCTGCCTCTCTCTTGAACGTTTCTATTTTCTTTATATAAAAACTTCCTCTTTATCTCGATTAAATTACTTCCTTAATAAACGTTAAAACAAAAAATAAATAAATAAACGTGATGGCGGTACCTAATTTTACAATTTGCATCCACAGGGAGTGACTGTGCAAACGAGCCTGATGCACTACTGATGTTTTAAAGCCCGGAAAAGAAAACTATAGTCACTTGAAATACTTTTTATATGAAACTCAACTTCTACGATTTTCGGGTTCTTAACTGAAAAATGTTATACCTATTATTGGCTCATTGCGCGAGATGAAAACATGATCGTATTGGCAATTTTCTGACAGATTTGAACACGCGAGGGTCTATTAGAACAACAAAGGACCATTTTAGTGATGGTTTAAACATTTCTGAAAATAAGCGATTTTCACGGTTTTTGTTCAATTTCAACGGCTTTGCGCAAATAGAAGACTTGACAGAAAAAAATGTCCCCATCATTTGGGACCATTTTGCAATTTTTCCGCATTATTAGAATACGGAACAAACAAAAAATGGTTTTTCGGCCCACCCTATACACCAGTTAAAGACCGCCCTCCAATAATCGGCCTCCTCATTATATAAGTTAGTTTTCCTAGCCACTAAAGTCATTACTTATAAACTCTCTTTTTCCTTAGCTAATCCTGTCCAGAAAACATATAATTGAAGAAACGCCTAGGCAACATGATTGATGTCTCTCAAAAGCTGGTAAAGTTTCAAAACGTCGAAAGTTCATGAAAAAATAATTTGTTCGCAGAGCGTTGTTTTATGGATAGAAATATTTCGTAGCTCATAACATAAATTATTTCGGCTAAAACATGGTATTTTTGGAGTGTACCTTTTTGAAATGTCGAAATCGAAAATGAGATCTACTTGTAGCTTTTCAAGATGAATATTGCTGGTTTTTGGGGATATTCTCAAATTTTGGTGAATAAAAAACTTTCAATATTACAAAATTTTCCCAATTCACTTTCCCATGATTTTTGGATCATAGAAAACGATTTATTAGAGTCAATTAATTTCCTACAAAATAATTCTAGTAGGTACTTGGCCTGGTGACCACGAAACAGCGATTACGTACGACTCACCTCGATGATTTCTTCTGCTTCACCAATCGGTTTCCTCCCAAGAGGAAAATTCCGGAGAGTTTTAAGTAAATATTAAATTACCACAAAAACCGGTTACATGGTGAAAAAAAAACCTGCTCAGTCATGAAGTCTGATCTCCTTTAGGATACGCAACGATTCTCTATAGGCATTGCAGTGCCTCAATTCGTCGAAGTCAAAATGTGCACAACAAAATACCTTCAGTACGAGTGATTCCACCAGTGTACAACTTTCAGGTTACTTGATTGTCGTTCGGATTTGTTGGTTGGAGGTCACCCCCCCCCCCCTTCTTCATTATCTTCTTACCGTCGAAAAATACCCTCGTTAATCCCCGGCTTAAATTAGTTTAGCTGGCCGCTAGGAGGGCTCAACTCAGCTTACACAGCTCTGCTTGCCTCACACGCCTCGAAGAACACGCTGACTTGTGTTCCCGAAAATAGTTCGGAAAATAATAAATCAGGTGTAACAAAGTTCGAGTCACGCTCGACTTCTTTCCGTCTTCGAAAAGAGGAATTGACTTTCAAATTTCGTTGCTTTCTACTTTCAACGTGACCTGATAATATCTTTAGTTGCCAAAATTATTGAATTATTCAGAATAAATTCATTACCCCTTAGAAATGGGAGTTAGAGCAGAGTGCCACTTAAAATTATAAAAGTATTAGGTATCTGTCATCCCTATTATGTGTCCGTGTATGGAGTATCAAATTTCCATCTGTGTTGCATTTTGAACCTTCGATTGCAGATCATACCGACCACTAGGTTTATTAACATTCGAATATATATCAGTTGATAAGTTGGGTTAGCAGTTTTAGGTCATTACGGACGAAAAAAACTTGTCTTTTCGATAAAATCGTGAATAGAAAGAATCTTGCTAGCTCTGAGCATTGATGGCGTGCTAGTCGTGGTAAGTTCGGAGCGCCTGAAAAATACATTTTTGAGTTACAAGCCGAAGTAAGTTCCGTAGTTAACGAATTACTGGAATCACTGAAAAGTAACTTCAAAAGTACGAAGGAATCGGCTTCATACTTTCTCTGTATTGAAGTTCGCCTATCGGATGGAGTGAGAACAGCATACACTCAAAATAGCTTCATTTTCCTTGAAAATTCGCTAAAATGTATTAATCGGACTGCAAGCCTTCAACTACTCCAATCTTGAAAGAAATTATATTGAAAATATAGAAGATGCATCTACTTCTGAGCCTGTTTTGTATCTTATCGTTGGGACAAGACGTGTCGCGTATGTGGTTAGAGTGGTATCTCGGACTCAGGAGAATCCAACTCAAGAAGACTGCGTGCAAGTGAAGTGCAGAACCAGAGATCTCAAGGGAACTATGGACCGTGGATTGGCGTACTCTAGAGAATACAAACAAGGCGTAGTCGAGAGCTAGTCATGCAGATCACGAAGGAGACAACAAAACTGGAAGATCGACGTTAGGAGTCGTTTGCTTTTACTAAAGAGGGACAGTAAGCTGGTTGAGTCAACAGCAAACTTCAGTCGTGATTTCCACAAGAGAGGCGGAATTGACGCAGATCGTGAACTTGTATGGCTGAAGCTCTTATCATAATCACGTTGGTAATTTTCCAAATTGACAAATAATATCACAAAATGATTTTCCGCTTTTTCACTTGTACTGTTTTGATCAAGAGTCCTACGAGTATTTTTCTTGAACTCAGCCGCAAATTACCATCAGAACTAGAGCTAAATAAAGCATTCAGATCGTAGGAAATTGATGTTTAACTAAGATCACGCTACTGTTCATCCGACGTTGACAAAATTCATGGAGACCACCACGTTCGACCAATCGGAATGAAAATGCCATCAAAATCGGACCATGGTTTCAGACACACACCGAACCAAAGTTGATCAAAAAGCTCTGCAATGAAAAAATGCGAGTGGTCATTTTGCTTCCGAGTCTATCAAAGTTTCCAGAAATCGAAATTTCCACTCGCGTTTTACGGTTTAGGTCTTCCTGAACAATTTTGGTTCCGTGCCTGTATTGACATCCTTTTAGCGGCATAGCTATTATAGCTCGTATAATATTATAGCTCGTATAACTCTATTATAGCTTCGTATAATACGAAGTTATGGTCCGATTTCGATGAAAATTTTCAGGGATCGTTCAGATTGGCCTGTAGATGATCCCCTATGTGGGTAGTGCAAGGTACTTAGGAGATTGATGTTTTGAGATTAACTACTATACATAGGATCACCTATACAATCGGGTTATGGATACAAGAAATCTATGTGCCATAACCACTTGGCAGACATTTTGTGATCTGTCTCCAATAGCGAGGACACAAAACTCTCATATATTGAGTAGTAAACTTCGATTTTCTCCATGTATACAGGGTGTTTCATAAATAGTGGACCACCCTTTCCATCTTCATTATTTGTGGGGAAATCAAAAAACTTGGCGGAGTAACCTCCCTTAATTTTTATGCATAGAATTTAAATATCACATTTTTGCGAGTAATTCATCATCTTCCCTTTTTCATACCACCTTCAGATTCTACTTGAAATTTCATGAGTTTTCGACCCTGTCAAAATTTTGCATCCTCACAATTGCACCAAAATTAGGTTATGGAAAACCCCCAGGAGTATAACATGTTTTTTCATATTTTTTCGACGCTAAATCACATTGGGTGTCCATTTTATAATTTGACTAGAATTGTTGTGAATGGCGACCGAAAATTCGGGGTTTTAAAGCAAAAAATCGCTATTTTCCATTCTTATGAGGCGATTTTAATTAATCTTATTGGATAAAAATGGGGTCTAAGTACCCTTATCTTGGTACATTAATTACCTCACTTTAAGAAAAAGGATAGAAGAAAAGAAAAATTAAATAAATTTTGATCTTGTATTACATAGAAAGGAAAGTTGGTAAAATGTGAAATTATTAAAATAATTGTCTGTCTGGCGACGATCGAAATGATGTACTAAGTAGAAGTGAAGAGTGATGGAATCAGTTGGTGGCCAAAAAATTATAGTAGGTTTTCCAGGAATTGAACCCAAGATGATTACATTCACAGTTTGATACTCTATCCACTACACCAGGTGGGTCAGGTGAGAGACAGCGAATTAAATGTTGTTATCCAGCGTGTGTGTTCGGCGGAAGACGTATCGCAGAAATTGATGACAATCAGGAATACATTGAATTACTGAAATAGGTCACAGTACCTGCAGGACAGCTTGATGGAGAAGAAGGTACCTCCTGAACTTGATGATGATGGGGCGTCACACCTTTTTTCTCCACCTCAAGCAAAGGAGAAGCTGGCCAGCACGAGTTGAGCGCTCTGGTGTAGGTACTCAAGATGATTTGGAACCTCGCGGAAGTCACTGATATTCACTAGTACTGAGATGAAGATACCTGCACTCCGGAAGATAGTCAACTTCACTTAGAGAAAGCAAGGTTGGAAACTTGGAAGAGAAAGAGCTGCATTTAGGTGTGCTGGACAAAGGACTCAGAACAAGACTGACCTTGTGGGAGACCTTGAGAGGAAGGCTGGTGATGGATGACCTTGGCGCACTGAACTTTGATTTTATTGGCATTTTATCACTGGTTCACGGTTTCACTCACTTCTTAAACGCTAACTCTCAACCTTCAGTGTTGAATCAGATACCTACCTACTTTGTGGTTTGCATCTTGGGATTTGAAATAAAAATTACTTGTAAATTGGCGAAGTGCCAATTTTTAGAAAATAAATTGGTACTTGCTGGAACATAGTCCCCCTTAAAATTTGGGAACAAATTTTCAATTCTTAAAAACTGGAGTCTTCAAGGGCCAAAGCGGAATGATCTTATGGACAGGACGAACAAACGAAGAATCTGCAGTGCGGAGAGTCACTACTCGTACTACTCCATCCTTGGAGGGCTGCAGCTGGGTGATTCTAGCCATTGGCCAAGACATCATGGGCTGGTTATCATGCTTGATGATGACGAGATCTCCTTCTGCGAGGGGTGGCGAATGATCAACCCATTTCTTGCGTTGCTGAAGGAAACACAAGTACTCCTGGTGCCATCTCTTCCAGAAGTGTTGCTGCATCTTTTGGACAAGCTGCCATCTGGATAATCTGTTGTCTGGATCTTCAAGATGATCAAAAGCAGGAACTGCTAGTAGAGTGTCACCTACAAGAAAATGAGCTGGTGACAGGTATGACAGGTCGTCAGGACTGGCCGAAACTGGACATAATGGTCTACAATTTAAGATAGCTTCTATCTTGGTGAAGAGGGTATAGAGCTCCTCAAAAGAAAGTGGTGTTTCGCCCATTACTTTGTTCAGGAGGCCTTTGACGCTTTTCACACCAGCCTCCCACAAACCGCCGAAATGAGGGGCGTGAGGAGGATTAAAGAGCCATTCACTGTTGAGGTTTGACATCTTATTCATCAGCTTTTCTTGAGTTGCAGAATCGCCAAACCAAGTATTCAATTCCTTCAGATCGTTGGCAGCTCCCTTGAAGTTGGTGCCGCAATCGGAGAATACTTTGGATGGTAAGCCTCTACGAGACACGAATCGGTCAAAGGCCGCCATAAATCCCTCTGTAGTCAGACTACTCACACACTCTAAGTGGAGCGCCTTCGTAGAAAAGCATACAAAGAGACAGAGATACGCTTTTGATACTGCAGCCTTACGTCGGAGGGACTCACGAATAAGCACAGGACCTGCATAGTCTACACCGACGTGAATAAAAGCTCTACCCGTCGTGAATCTGCTCTCTGGGAGATCTGCCATATATGGGTTGTCAGGAGAAGCACGGAGTCGGTAGCATTTCACGCATAAAAATGTACGCTTCTTCACTAAAGTCCTCAGTGACGGGATCCAAAAGTGCATTTGAATAAGAGCCTGCAAAAGACCTGGGCCTGGGTGAAGATGTATTCGATGAAAGTGATCCACGATCAAACATGCAATATGAGATTCGTGATGTATCAAAACCGGATGCTTATGGGATTCGGGCAATTTTGAAAACTTCAGCCTTCCTCCAACTCTCAGGACGTTGTGTTCATCAAAGAACGGACTGAGATTGTTGAATTGCTAGTTAATGATGCTACTAGCTTTGGAGACATCATTTTTAAAGAAATAAATTTGTTGAACCAACTTGAATAATGAGTTGGAAGAATGTCTCAACTCTGAGACTGATAAAGGTCCTTTCTTCAGTGACCTATATTTCTGAGAAGCCTTGACAAATTTCAACAGCCAGGCGTTTATAAATCTGTGAACATATGCTGTAACTCGAATGTGCCTTTGATATGAGGAAATATTCATCATCCAATTGACGAAATTGGCGTCAAACTTCACAACAGTACTCAAGGCTACTGATGTTTTGAGTTCAGGTAAGTCGGGCTGTTCAATGGATGAAATCCCTGTAACTGGCCAGGTTTCAACTGAATCAATTAGCCACTTTGGGCCATTCCACCACAAAGGATGAGATATGATCTCCGATGGAAGAAGCCCACGTGACCCACAATCACTTGGGTTATCAGAAGATCGTACATGGCCCCAACAAGCCATCGAAGTGAGTTGGTTGATTTCTGTCACCCTGTTAGCTACAAAAACTTTCAATTTGTAGGATGGTGTTTTAATCCAAGCCAAGGCAATAGTCGAATCTGTGAACAACAGGGGTGGAAGTACTGTACCAGGAAGCCGACTCACGAATTCTGCCAATGATTGGAAAGTTTTCGCTAAAAGCAACGCAGAACACAACTCTAATCGTGGAACTGAGACTGTGTTTACTGGTGCAACTTTTGTTTTGGAAGTTATCAGATGAATCTCACTCTTATTTTCGTGACCAAATACTCGAAGATAGAAGACACAACACATTCCTTTGGTGGAGGCGTCGCAGAAGCCAACCATCTGATACTGAGCATCTCCGTTACTCAAGACAAATCTGGGAATCTTGATCTGAGAAAGGCTACCAAGATCAGTAAAAATCTCATTCCAGATTTCTTTGATATGCGTAGGTATCTCTTGATCCCATGTGAGTTCTTGCTTCCACAATTCTTGGATCAAGCTTTTGGCATTGAGTATCACAGGCGAAAGAAATCCTAGAGGGTCGAAAATCCTTGCTATAGTAGACAAGATGCCTCTTTTGGTGAAACGGATTTCAGGAAGTTGAAGCTTATAAGAGAAGCTATCCATCCTTGGATCCCACTGGAGGCCTAAAATTTTGATGGATGGATCTTCACTAGACTCTAACGAGACTGGGTCCATGCTTGAGTTGGAGACTGCAGACAATAGTTCAGAGGCATTACTCGCCCACTTGCTGAGAGCAAAACCTCCTTTGGACAACAGCTCAATGATCTGTCCTTGAAGAGTCAGCGCATCAGAGATTTTAGAGGCTCCTGTGGCCAAATCATCAACGTACATGTCGTGTGACAGTACCTCAGCAGCTAGGGGAAATTGTCCACCTTCATCCACAATAAGTTGTTGTATCACTCGAAGAGCAAGATATGGAGCAGGTTTAGTACCATATGTAATTGTGTTGAGCTCAAACTTTGACAGCGCTTGAGAGGGATGAAACCTCCAGACAATGTGCTGATAGGACCTATCACTTGGATCAATCAGGATTTGTCTATACATTTTAATCACATCTGCAACGAAGACAATAGGATGTGTGCGGAAATTGTGGAGAATCAGTCGTAAATCAGACTGCAATTTAGGTCCAGACATAAGGTGGTCATTTAAGGAACCATTTATTGTAGGCGCAGACGCATCAAAAACGACTCGTAGTTTCACCACAGAACGATCCTCTTTAGTAATGGAATGATGGGGAATCACATAATGTGATAGAGAATCAGTAGGAGACATGTGCTCTAACTCCAGGTACTCTTGCATGAAAGCGTTGTACTGATCCTTGAGAGTTGGGTTTCTAATCAGTTTCGCCTCTAGATTAGTGAATCTCTTCATTGCTAGCTGATCAGAACGTGGTAGATTAGGGTTATGGTCCTTGAAAGGCAACCTCACAACATATCTACCTGAAGGCAATCGATAGTGAGTAGTTGTAAAATGTTCTTCACAAACTATGTCTTCAGGATCGTGACTTGAGCAATTAGAAGGCTCCTCCAACTCCCAAAACTTATGTACCTCTAATCGCAGATCAGGTTCTGAATCACGAACGAAAAAAGACTGAATTGGAGCATCCACAGTATTGGTCAGAAGTCGGCCCATGACTATTTGTCCAAACACTGAAGAGAATAACGATGGAAGGTGATCGTTGATTCGGATGACTCCTCCGGTCATGACTTCTGGAAACAGGTCACATCCAAGCAAGAAATCTACTGGAGCTGGTTTCCAGAAAACAGGATCAGCTAGGTTGTAGGAAACGTAGCGATGCCAAACGTTAGAGGGGAGAGCTGATGACGGCAAATGAGAGGTGATTTTGTTAATCACTATAGCGTGAGCACTCAATTGTGGAATATCATGAGATAAAGGCTTAATGGTGCAACCAACGATGCCTTTAGCTCCCTCAAAAGCTGTTTCTCCAATCCCTGATATCTGTTTAGGGATGCGTTTTATTGGAAGACCAAGTTTATAAGCACATTTTTGTGTGATGAAAGAGCTTTGGCTTCCGCTATCCAGAACCATTCGAATCTTCTTATATCTGCCATGAACATCCCTAATTTCTGCTAAAGCAGTTCCAAGAATGACCGTATCTTCAGACGAGGTTGTGCTTGACAATGCTGAAGTGGATGCACCAATGTTTGGGAGAGTAGTAGGAGGAGTGGACGAAGAGGAATGGCTGGATGACGAATTCTGAGATGAACCTTCACTGAAGTGAAGTAAGGAATGATGCCTGAACTTGCAAAACTTGCAATGCCATTTAGATGAGCATGAGTCTATTGAATGGGATGACAATAAACAATTTTTACATCCATGCCACGATTTCAACCATTGATGCCTCTGGTTGATGGGAGCATTGGCAAATTTGACGCAGTCAGGAAGTTCATGCCTACTACCGCATACAACACAAGGTCCTTTGGATGATTGATGAGAAGCATTCTCCTGAGAGTGGCCTTTACTGAATCCAGATTTGGAGTTATTTTTGGACAAGAGAGCTGCTTTTGGTTTTGAAGCAAACTGTGTTCTGCCCTTTGTATTTGGGTCTGAAGACTTCGATGAAGCAGGTAAGGTAACTCCGTCTGTCAATTGCATCGCAACATATCGGTTACGAACAAAGGTAGACAACGTATTTACGTCAGGAAAGTCAGTTGTTCGATGCGCTATCTCAAATTCCCTTCTGGTATCTGGATCTAAACGTTTGATGGCCAGATGAAATAGGATGTAATCCGCTTCATTAGGAATATTAAGAAGTTTGAAGGATGAAATTGCTTCTGAAATTGTGGTGGAAAAACTTTTCAATCCATCCACAGAAGGTTTGCCTTGCAAAGGACTGAAGTCGATCAACTGATTTAGATAAGCAGCAGCTAGCATCCTCTTATCATCATATGCATCAGTCAATGCCTTCCAAGCTAAAGGATAATTTTGAGCTGTCAGATGGAATGGTTTGATTACTGAAGCAGCAGTTCCACCAATGAAAGAAATCAGATAGTGGAATTTTTGGATGTCAGACAATGTGTTGTCGCTGTGCACAATTGACTGATACGTATCACGGAACTTTGGCCATGATAGAATGTCACCATCAAAACGCTGAATGCTGATTTTTGGTAGGAAGCTGTTAGATGAACGAGTTTCGCCAGTAGTTAGGTTCAGGGAGTGTGGAGAAGCTGGTGTTCTAGCAGCTTGACTCTGATTGGCTAGAATTGTTTCAAAAATGGAACAAATCTCGAAGTAGTAGCGCTTCAGATTGGCCCTAGAGTTTTCATGCTCTGAAGTGGGGAACTCGGCAGATCTATTAGCTTCACCATAAAGCATCGATAATTCTTCAAAGGTATCCTCAAACTTTTCGACGGTTCGATCGAGAGATCGAAACATCCCCTTGAAGGTATTCACGAGACTAGGATCAGAAGAGATTTTCCTACCAACAGATAAGATATCTTTTACTTCCTTGCCCAGAATACTCCATCTTGACTTTAGAGTATTGACCCTAACTGTGAAAGAAAGTCCAGACACACCACCGGCTGATGTTCCACCTCCAAATGCACCTAAAGGCTGACCTGGATCACCAGGTTGTAAATCATCTCCAGCCATGATGACCACTCAAAATATTATCAAGTACAATAGGGAAAGTTAGTAAATTCCTCAAAGAATGCAAGCCACAATCACAAAAGAAGTCAATGCACAAATAAAATGTCAATATATATGAAAGAATGTAAAGAAATAGGCAAATAACGAAAATGCATAGGTACCTACACGAGTTACTATTCACAATGTTTGTCAGAGTAGAACAGTAAAGTGCCTATATTATGAGAAAATTTGAAAATAAGTGGTTAGAATGATACCACTGTATCCAAAATTAATATTGAGAAAAAATAGAAAAATTCGAAAATTTGATCAAAATTTATAAAATTTAACAAATTTGAAAATTATACAAAATCTTTGCTCGAAGGACCATGGATAAAAATGGGGTCTAAGTACCCTTATCTTGGTACATTAATTACCTCACTTTAAGAAAAAGGATAGAAGAAAAGAAAAATTAAATAAATTTTGATCTTGTATTACATAGAAAGGAAAGTTGGTAAAATGTGAAATTATTAAAATAATTGTCTGTCTGGCGACGATCGAAATGATGTACTAAGTAGAAGTGAAGAGTGATGGAATCAGTTGGTGGCCAAAAAATTATAGTAGGTTTTCCAGGAATTGAACCCAAGATGATTACATTCACAGTTTGATACTCTATCCACTACACCAGGTGGGTCAGGTGAGAGACAGCGAATTAAATGTTGTTATCCAGCGTGTGTGTTCGGCGGAAGACGTATCGCAGAAATTGATGACAATCAGGAATACATTGAATTACTGAAATAGGTCACAGTACCTGCAGGACAGCTTGATGGAGAAGAAGGTACCTCCTGAACTTGATGATGATGGGGCGTCACACCTTTTTTCTCCACCTCAAGCAAAGGAGAAGCTGGCCAGCACGAGTTGAGCGCTCTGGTGTAGGTACTCAAGATGATTTGGAACCTCGCGGAAGTCACTGATATTCACTAGTACTGAGATGAAGATACCTGCACTCCGGAAGATAGTCAACTTCACTTAGAGAAAGCAAGGTTGGAAACTTGGAAGAGAAAGAGCTGCATTTAGGTGTGCTGGACAAAGGACTCAGAACAAGACTGACCTTGTGGGAGACCTTGAGAGGAAGGCTGGTGATGGATGACCTTGGCGCACTGAACTTTGATTTTATTGGCATTTTATCACTGGTTCACGGTTTCACTCACTTCTTAAACGCTAACTCTCAACCTTCAGTGTTGAATCAGATACCTACCTACTTTGTGGTTTGCATCTTGGGATTTGAAATAAAAAAACAAAGCTTCCGCTACCTTGGTAGACTCGGAAGCAATACTTGTAAATTGGCGAAGTGCCAATTTTTAGAAAATAAATTGGTACTTGCTGGAACACTTATTTATAATTAATTATTAATTAATTAGGTTTTTACGATATAATGCCCTTATTTTTTCGTTTTTTGTTGAAAAATTACCCACCAAATTAACTAACTAATTACAAATTACTAACTTTGGTGGTCGACTTATCTTGGGGCGAGCTGACGAGCTCATCTAATCTGAGTTGTACAAGAGTGTTGGAATGTTAACGAAAGTCGAATTTCTTATTGCATTTAGTACAACGTAATAAAATTGCCTTAAATTAATTGAAAAGGAGCGATTTTTTGCTAAATACAACCAAATTGTCATCGCCATGTTGAAAAATTCCAGTCAAATTAAAAAATAGATTAATACCATGTGATTCAGCGTCGAAAAATAATGAGAATGCATGTGCCACACTATGGGTTCTCCAAAACCTAGATCGGGTCCAAATTCATGAAATTTTACGTAAAATTCTGATATAAAATGTATGATATAAAAATTCCTTGCAAAAAAAGAAGGTTGCTTGGGGAAGTTTTGCGAATTCTCCACAAATAACGATGATGAAAACTTGGCCCTTCGGACCTCGCCTTACTGCTTAGAGCATTTGGAATTCAAGAAATAAATTCAAGAAACATGGAATATGCGTACTTAGTGGGGATGGGGGTGGACGGATAGAGAATAACCGTAGCGTGACACTTTTCGGGTAGTTAGTCCAAGGCTAAAGCATGTTCCACGCTAAAAGGATCCTCTATTTATGGAAAACCCTGTATAATAGCCCTATTTTGCTCAAATTTAGTGGGTAGGTTGGAGCAATGCCAAAATAATACGTTGTTGATTTGTTCGAGATCCAATGGGAACACACGTAAAGCTGGAGTTTTTGGTTTATTATTTCCAATAATGAACCTTTGGAATCGACCAAGAAAAAAAAATTTTAACACCCCCTCAAAATTTGATGGTTTACGTTTCAAGGTACGTAGAATCCAAAAATCGAATAAAAATTTGGCCGTCCGTCCGCCGTACGCGGCACTTTTGCCACTTCGCATTGACCGATTTTGATGAAATTTGGTATGTAGGCTCCGTCTGGGGTCTAGTTGTGCCCCGAAGATTTTGGTTGAGGTAGGTCACTTCTAAGGGTTCCAAAATAAATTTTGAAAACGCCCTAACTCAAAAAATTTTGATATGAAGTTATTGTTTTTCCTTCAATTTAAGATTTTTAGAATTTTTTGAGACCACCCGGAGCTCTGTAGGACAAACCGTTCGCTCACTACGAGAATTTAAAGTTTGGACGTACGATAATTCAGAAACACGAGTGAGAATCGCAAAAGAGGCCTAATCTCCGTTCAAATGAAAGCTGAACGAAATGCGATCGATGTTTTCCTTCATGTTGGATGGTTGGTGGCTTTGCAGACGAGTGATCTATGTAGAAAAATAAAAAATAATAAACCATTGTGTAATAATTTGCAGCGTTTTTGATCGTGTTGATGATGGTCGATTGAGAAAATCGTCACAAGTTCGTGAAAATCAAGTTGCATTTTGGCGAGTCAACAACTACACTGTCAATAATACGACCAAAGCTTTTTACACCAACTTATTTTATTTTGAAAAAAAGTCAATTTATGTTAGAGGAAGTTATGCTGCGGCCAACTTGACAAGTGTGTTTAAATTCATATGCATTTATTGTTCAACTGTTTCATCATTGCTATGATCTTAAATTATTTAGTACCTTAACCAACGAGAGTTCTGCATCGATATCCATGAATAATTTATTGCTGCGGTGATATCATCTCTGTTCCACCTTCGAGAAATTGAGTAAGGTCAATCCACCCTAAAAGATGCTTATGCCAGTTTTTACAATCGGATTTGCCCGGTAATGGATTTAAACGGGCTTCGTGGACTGCAGGGTGGATGAGGCTCACTGGTTTCAACCCTCCTGGTGTCATCTCCGCTCCAACGACTTCCCTGATAAATCTACGTAGTTAGAGTTCCTTAACTGGATTGTTGTCCAGATCGATCAGGATTCTGATTTGGCGAATCTATTTTTTGCAGTTGAGCCAGCGAGCTCCCAAAGTCCTCCCAACTTGAGATCAAAGTTTATTTTTCTACCTATTTTTCCAATGAGCAATCTTAATCTAACCAGCCTTGATACCTACATGAAAATTCTTCCTTTATCCTCAATGAAGCTCCTTCATTACAAACCGGTAATCACTCCAATGAATGAGGAAAATAATATCTCTTGGTCCATTCAACGTGCAGGGGTCTGTAATTATAATATTCTTACAGAGGGTTTTGTAACTAGAATTAGAGAAAATCGTTACGATTTTTGAACAATTTCGGAATGATACCTCTTTCAGCAATGTTCTGATTCCATAAATATATTACTATAATAAAGAGTGTACTTTCCACAAAAACCCCTAAAAAACAGGTTTTTTGCCAGTCACAACATTTTGAGAAAGTTGTGTTAGATTCGTTATGGCTAAATACAACAGTATTAGTTTTGAAATCTGCCACCACGCGGCAGCGCCAAAATGGAGAAATTTTCGTTTACTTCTCATTTGAGAATAGAACGAGATATTGTAATGAGGAATTTCACCATGTCGGAATTTCCTATTTTTGACCCCAAAATCGGATTCAGCACCTCGAAAAACCACCTACGGCAAACTTTCAGCCCGAACTTCCTAATTTACGAATAAACAAAACAGTGTAGAAAATACGAATGTTTAAAAAAACCGGGAAAATGACGTCATCCTGGAATAGTTCATTTATGTCCGCGTGAAGCGCTGAGATCGAGAAATCTATAGTCCCCAGATGCAAAATTTCACGAAACAGTAAAGTTCGAAATCGAAAAACTGAAGAAAAAAATAGAAAAAGCAAGATGGGGAAAATTAGGTTTCCCCTGTTTTTGTTTGATAACTTTTCTCTTAGAAAACACGATTTCGTCGTCCCAATGGGCAACACTGGAAGGAGACGGCGATCCGAACAGCCCAATCAGCGAGCGTTCCCACTTCACGTCTGTTATCCCGGTTAGTTTTGAAATCAAAAATTTTGATTGTCTCCCAAAAATAACAGGAGATTTATTTTCCGAAAACAGCCCGATTTTCATCTATCCCACACCATTAACTATTCAGGAAAAATGCTAACAGAATTCGGTGAAATTCCTCATTCTGTAAACTTATTTTTCTCTCCAAGATTCATGTGGAATTTAAATAATTGGTTCAAAATGTGTGCACACTTCTAAAAAACATTGTTCTAATGTTCAATATTTTCTAAAAGTGGTTATTTTTAGCTGTTTCCAGGCAAATGAAATGTAAACGAAATTTGGCGCCATAGGTGCTGCCATCTCTTATCTCATAACCCCACTAAAACCCCAGACTTATCATTTCATTGGCAAAATGCCGGTATCTTGTGCGCAATTTCGGTTAGTGAACCATTAATTCTGCACTACTCATTTTTTTAATGACAAATCATACGGTTTAATTTGACTCAAAATTCTCTCATTTAGTAATAACAATAAATAATAATTTTTTCGTACGTCCACTCACCTCAACCTTTTCTCACTGAAATGACTATAGCTCCCTCATTTTTCGTGGAAATTCTAATTTGATTACACCGTTGAAAAGAACAATAAATTTCCCATCACATGAGCTACAATACGCATTTTTAACCTCGCACCTAGTTAGATTTTTTCTAGTCCAAACTTAAAACTTTGCTTTGTTCGAGTTTTTTCGACGAAATTCTCAAAAGATTTTCACCCTTTTCCTGTAGAGGAAAATCAATGCGGTGTTGAGCAAAAAAACATCCTCAAAATCTCAGGTTTCAAACGGTATAATCAAAAAATATTTTACAACCGAATTTAGGGGGAAAATTTGTGTTTGAACTGGAGATTTCGGGGGGTCTCCTCCACCGCCGCTCCTTTAACCCTTCATCACCCGTCAAAACGTCGATTTAGTTGAAAAAAATTAACGTTTTTCCGCGTTCAAACACAAATTTCTCCCCTACATTCGGTTGTAAAATATTTTTTGTTTATACCGTTTGAAACCTGAGATTTAGAAGATGTTTTTGCTCAAAACCGCATTGATTTTCCTCTACAGGAAATGGGTGAAAATCTTTTAAAAATTTCGTTTAAAAAACTCAAAAATGCAAAGTTTTAAGTTTGGACTAGAAAAAATCTAACTAGGTGCGAGGTTAAAAATGTGTATTGTATCGTATGTGTATGTCATCTGATGGGAAATTTAATGCTCTTTTCAACGGTGTAATGAAATTTGAATTTCCACGAAAAATAAGGGAGCTAGAGTCATTTCAGTGAGACAAGGTTCAACATACGAAAAAAAACT
Organism: Apolygus lucorum; assembly: GCA_009739505.2. Lineage (NCBI taxonomy): Eukaryota > Metazoa > Arthropoda > Insecta > Hemiptera > Miridae > Apolygus > Apolygus lucorum. Next base: position 14,223,332 of record CM019169.2, on the reverse strand, counting down.
TTAAATTGAAAAAACTTGAAAAAAACAATGGTTTGAAGAAAAATTGGACTGTTAAATGGACCATCCAAAGCTTTTTAACAGTAAATTAGACATTCTCTTAACTAAATTAAACATTTTCTAAATTGAAACCAGCATATTCAAAATAAAATCAACATTAAATAAGTGAATACTATGCAATTTGTAAACATTTTTCCGATCTGTACTCCCCGTAGAAGCATTTGACCAAATTCTCTTAGGCCAAACGAGGAAACTGATCACTCAAAGAAGCTTCTAACGAAACTGATCCTACGCCTATCCAGGAAATTATCTACCTACTATTTTTTCCTACTCTGAATGGCTTTTCAATTCCCCGGTGTAAAAACTGATCTTAAAGATGATCTCTCATAATCTAAATTGGTGGTTATATTGTCAAAAAATCGATTGCTAGGTTTTTTTCAATTTTTCAAAATTTCATGGTGTTAAAATTCATTGGAATCCCCACATCCTATTGTTCAACGGTTTAAAAAATTAAAATTGTTTCAAATAATGGGTGTTTTCATGAAAAACCTCGAATTTCATGTTTTATACCTCATTTTGCGAGTTAAAAAAATAATAATAAGACGATAAAATGCTACCTGATAATATGATACAATTTTCATCATAATCAAATTGATTATTTCATTATTATCACAGTTTGTTAGGTAGGTACCTAGGTATCAAACATTTCTTTGACAAACTATAAGCTCAAGTTGCACAAGTTATTACCTACTTCATGTACTTCGGTCAATTTGAACTTTATTATTGATTGAATCAATTTTGAAAAATGGAAATTAAAAAAATGAGTCGCTTTAAAAACATTCCTTTATTCGTTATTGCACTTGAAAAATAGAGTTTTTTCTGATAACTCAGAATTTTATAAAATTAGTCAAGTTTTGACGTATGTTTGTACACATATACTTTTATTTTTAAAAAGTACTTGAGGCCAAAGGCAGGCACATATTGTAAAATTGACCATTTTTGAACATGTCGACGGCCTTCCAGGCGATTCCGTTTTTCTTCAGTATTGTCTTCAGATCGTGAGGCCCAACATAGTGGGGGTCCAGGATCAAGAATCGAGTTTCGTTGGGCGTCTCACCACAGGCGATGCCCAAAATCGTGTAAGCGTACTGACCTCCACCGACCATAATGGGGGTTCCTTGCTCTTCGAAATGGGCTGCTATGGCGTAACGCTCGTCCAACATCCCTTTGCCTGAAGGTACGTGGATGATGCGACACATGACGTTGGCCGTTTCATCCAAAACGTAGCAAAGCTCTTGGGACCCGATCCACTGTTTAGAGCCGACGAAGGAATCGGGTTTATCCTTGATCCTGACCAGGATCTCTTGGATTTCCTTGATGGAGGGCACCTGGGAGGAGACGTACCCTTGCCACCGGAACCAGGAAAAGATGGTCTGCAGAGACCTGTAGGCGCAGCCCCAACCGTCGTCCTTCTCTCCATCTTGCATGTAATGGAAATACCCGTGGAACCCTCTGACGGTCGATATTTGAACGTCCCTCAGTTTTGGGGGTTTGACAGCCTCGTGAACGTTGACGAGATGCCGCTCACCAGTGTAGCCGAGCGCTGGTGATTCCCCGAAGAAATGTGACAAAGCCAAAGGCAAAGTGAATTTCGGTGAATTCGTAGTCAGTCCGAGACTATCATGAAGATTCAAACGTACTTTGAAAGCCTCCTCTTCTGGAGCATTTAAAGGGAAAATTGCCGAAACAACATACCCAACGTCTATTGGGAAAAAAATGTAAGAGCTGAACTCCAGCAATTCTCCATTTCCTGCAGACAACTCGAAATTGTTCAAATTTCTCAAAACGGATCCAATGAAGAGCTCATTTAAATTTACGGAATCATCTTTCAAAACTAAACATACTGTATTAATGTTGTTAAGTTTTCTGTCTTTCCCTTCGACTTTTCTCAAAAATTTCGAGTCATAAGAGAGATCGACTTGGAGTGTCAAGATAGCCAGAGAAGCCGGAAGTCTAGGATCGATGTCGTCGCTCTTATTCTCACTATAAACCTCGAAAGGCACAACTTCGTTCGAAATTTCGACATCAGAGCTGGGAATCTTGAAAATTGGGGGATCGGAAGTCAATTTATTTTTGATGAAATTTGGTTCCGAGCTTAGTTCGGTGGCTTCTTCAGCTGTTTCTGCTGAACCGTCTTCAGCTGGTGCAGGGTCGTTGACAGTCGCTTGGACAAAGTTGATGAACATGAAGCTCTCCAAGAATTCGTCATCTTCCAAGACGTCGAATGACGACGATGTCAATTTCCCGTCGACGAGTCGGCGCCCTGTCAACAAACCAGCAACGCTCACATTGATAACAATGGGATGTTTACCTTGGACGATTTTCAATTTTTCACATAAATCGTCTTCAGACGACTTTTTTCTCACATCGGCCACACCCACGACTTCAATTCCATAGGGATTGTTGTGTTCAACTGTCGATGTCGTCTCATTTTCGATACTGAAGCCAACAACTAGAACAGACCCTTCAAATTTGGTGCCATACAATGTGGCGCTACATGGACCAACTGTTTCAGATATGTCCTTCAATCTGTCCTCAAGTTTTTGGGTTATTTTGAAACTTGGAGCAGACATGTTGTTGTTTTTAACGTGATATTATAAAATTAAACGTTAATTTACCAGTTTGAGAAGAAATGGTGATCTGTTAGGTAGCTGGAAAACAGTAACAGCTGCTAGGCGGCTGCACTCGCGGGAATCCACTTCACTGGAAACTACTTGAAACGAGACGTACAATAACTGAGTTGAAACATTAGGATTGATGGAATATGTCACTGTTACACTCCGAACATAAGTTTCGAATAACTTGACGCGTGATAACTCGTGGAACTTGTGTTGTATTGTGATAGCTAGTATCAGAAACAGCTGGGGGGAGTGACAAGGGGCCGCAGAGCATCATGGGAGCTGTGAAATCGATAACGCGGCCGTTGCTACCGCCGCCTGGCGGACGGGGGAGACGGCCGAGCGCTCAATTCAAACTGGGCTGAGGTGAAGACATTTTTCGTTTTCGAGATTCTTCTCGAAGAATGAAGGATCAAGAAAGGTTCAAGAAGTGACAACAGCCGCCCGTCAGGCCTCCAAAGCTACTTAAGTCCCTATCGTGCAGAATAAGTGAGCTAATTTTCGAAGGTATCGCTCTCGTCATGGAACATTAATTTGTAACATTTCAATTTTCGTTCACTTTTAGTTTGATATTGATTTGAAGGGGTTTTTTTATAGGAAAAAATAATAATCCTAATAGGAAATAGGTAATAGTCGACACTTTCCAAAGAAGACAACTTGTAGGAATTATCCAAATTTTTGGTAATTGAGAAACAACAATCTTGGTTTTAGAGAAATTTTCGAGAAAAAAATGAAGCTATTTTTGTAGTCACATTGGATGGAAGGTAGTAAAGAAAGACAACAGGTAGTTCAAGAATGGTGTCTTTAGAAACAACCGTAAATAAAGAAGTGGAAAAATTCAAAATGACTAGAATTTTAGTCTCGATTTCTACAAGATTTTTGGATATATTGCAGTATTATTCACAGCATGTGATTTTTAAACCAATTTGTAGCCACTTTTGTACTATTACACTTTTTTTGACCTCATTGGTACTCCTACAGGAAATTTCCGAATTTAACAATCAAGTAGTAAAATGATCAAAGTGGCATTTTTTAAACCTTGAAAACATTTTTAAGTGACACTATTTTTAAAATTTGTTATCTATAAATTAATTTTTAAGATTTTTTTTTGTGTTTTTGACCTTTTTTTGCTAAAATTATTATAACTACCTTCATTTACCGTTTAAAACCAAGCTAAAAGAGTTATCCATGTCAAAATTAGGGTACCGTTGGAAAGAAAGTTAAATTACTCATCTCCCTAATGACAAACAAATATTTTGAGAAGATCTGATGCGAGAACGAAAAACGTCAAAGAGAAATTTTAAATAATTAACTAACATTTTATTTTTTGACCCGTTTTTAAGCCCTGATTAGATAGTGTTTTGGAGAGACTCCCTACGAGAGAAACTTCTTCGGAATTTCAGCTTTCTAACAGTTTAATCAAATAGGTTTTACAGTCGAATTTAGGGGAGAAATTTGTGTTTCAGCGCGGAATTTTTCCAACGAAATAATTATCATCTCGGCTTGAGGCTCTGGGGTTGTACTACACCAAAATGGAATAAACCCACCCGCTACCTTCTTTACTTGAGAAATCTGAAATCCCGTGGAAGTGTTTCCCGTTGAGTGTCTCTTAAAAACGCTATGTAGTAATGGAAAACAAAGGGCAAAAAACAATATTTTTAGACAATTATCTCAAATTCACTTTAATCTTTCTTTTTCACGCATTAAATTTTATCAAAATATTATTAGTGAGTTTGGTAAGTATTAGAGAGCTGGGAAATTTAACGTTCTTCCCAATGTACCCTTATTTCTTATTTATTTTTTAATAGCCACAAAAAACCCTAAAAACAAATTTTTTGGCCGTTTTTTGGACTGTTTTTCAATTAATTTTTTTGAGCCCCTTTGGATTGTAGAAAATTCCTGGTTAACGAACTCGTCTTTATTATTATTTTTATTTTTTTATTTTTTTTTAGAATCAATTGGTATAATTTAGTAGAAGGGATGATGGGAATGTCGATGGACGAAGCTCGGTTGAGGACGACTGGTTTCAGCTCTGGTGTCCCTTTTGGTGTAGGCGGTTCCTTTATGTTTGTTATTATGAACATTTTGGCAAAAACTTGAAATTTTTGACAGAACAGTTAGGTTTTCAGGTTATTGTCTGGAGTGACACATAAAGGATTACCTACCTATACCGTTATATAGTAACTTATATACATATGATTTTTGGACAAACTTCAGGAATCTTTTTTGAACATTTCAATATGGATTTCAGAAAGAAAAAATACCAAAAAGTCCGTGTTGAAAATTTTGAAACTATTGCAATAGGTAGGTAAATTAATTTTTCTTGAAAATTTGTTAAGGAAAAAAAATGAAAAATTATATTTTGGCAATGGATTGAGCTAAGACGGTGCGGTTGGTTGCATTCTGCTCCCGTTTATCATGCTATTTCTCCTAGGTAATTGTTTTTGTCACACTCAATCGAATCCAGTCATAGTCAATTGTGAAGCTAACTAAAAAAAGCCGGAATTTTCTGATACTTCCCTCTGTCATAATGTCAATATTTAATCTAGTTTAATATAATATAATGGATTAAATCATTGTCATTGTGGCCTGTAGTCGCCATCATTTTAAAATTTTAACCTTTTCCAAGTAGCCATCATTGCAACCTAATTAGATTCCACTGTTAATAAGTACCTATCTACATCGAGTTGTTTTAGTGCCTGTTCTTCAGTCTAGCTGGTAATTATAGCTGTTGTTTTTACTGCGAGCTGGAGTGAAGGGCCTCACGTGCTCTTCTTTATAGTCAAGTTACATCTCCGGCAAATGCTTAGAACCCTCTTGGAAAATCTTCAGCCAGTCTCCTTCGGGAAAGAGCCACCATGGCTGCGTAGGCAACGATATCCTACATATTGTTTCAACAGCTGCTCTCCTCGGCGATCCACGGTAGTTCCTGTGTACAATTCTCTCAGGTTTAGGGCCCTCGAGAGGTAGACAGAGAAGTGGAAGGGTTGAGGTGTTTTTGCTTTTCCTTCTAGGGTGCTTTCAAGTTAGCAGAGGAAATTACGGCGAAATAAATTAATTCCTCGACTCGTCTCTTGACCCGAAATGGAAATGGGGCATCAAACCTTCGAGCTATCTTCCTGCTGAACTAACCTGAAACCACTCTTACTATCTCTCTTATTATTGAAAGATAAGAGTAGGGCCCTACCATCGTAAGCGCATGAGATTCACAAGTTTACTACAAACATAAATTTCCAACGTATGATTAAATCCTCAATGTTCAATATCAAAATTGAATAATAAGTAAGTATCATTAGTTCACGACTATTAAACATACTGTTTAGTTCCGAATTCGAACATCCTTTCATGATTTATGATTACATCCATGATTTATGGTGTTAGGGTTCACCCCACACATGAAGTTAACACTGATAAGTAATTGTTAATTAGAATAAAAATCTTTTTTATAACAATAAGGACAATAATTGTCCTTTCTCTTCGGAAACAAAAAATATCGATTAATGTGATGTGATGTGATTGGAATGTCGAAATTTAATAATAATTATTATATAATAATTAATACAAATTCTATAATAATAATAATAATAATAATAATAATAATGCTTCTACAATAATTATACAATAATTGGACAATAATTAATACAAATTATTAATACATATTGACAATTAAAATTATTAATACAAATACAATAGTAACTATTTTAATAATAACTGTTATTATTGTCCTTGTCCACCCGTTACTATGGATTCATCATGTTATAATATTTGAGGATTCCTTGGGAAACGGAATATTGACTGTTGTTTATCAATCCCATTACAACCCCCCACCAAAAATTGTTTGTAATTTCTCGAAGTATAGTAGTTTTGTTGACTCAAAATACGTTATGAGCTGTTCAGGTTTGAATCCTTCTTCTTTCAAAATCTACTGACGGTAGACCTTCGGTTCTACAGTCAGATCACTAAATGATGATCATTAAATGATTCATTATTAAATTTTAATAATGAATAGTTTTACGGATTGGTTGCAATTCCACCGGAGGACCCTCATCAGTCATAATCTGACTTTGCGATTCCACTTGATTACTTTTTCGTATCAAGTGAACATGATTATCAACGCCTCCGGGAACCGGGTCAGAAATCGTCGACTGCGATGTTGTTATAGGATTTCCAAGTCTAATTTGGAATTTTCCAGACCAATTTCGGAAATTTTCAAACCAATTTCGGAAATTTCCAAACCATATTAAGAATTTTCCAAACCTTATTTAGAATTTTCGAATGGAAAAACTTTACACGTTACACTTTTTTTTCACAGAACCCAAGCTAGAAGACTTGAATTATCCATGTCAAAAAATAAAACTGACTAAAAATCACCTGATGTGTAAACGTGAAATGACTTTGAGTCCAGGTTACTCGAAACCAAGTTTACGAGGTTGGTTTCTTTCTACTTAACCCTTAATTTCCCGCTTGTTCAAAAAATTTGTTTTCTCATACAAGTTAAATGTATTTTGACAAATCTGTAGAATATTTGAGCAGAAGGTTCCTAAAAGGCCCTATTACAGTCTGTCAGCTCAAGAATGATCTCTCCAAGGGCCACACAAGCGCTACCTGAGTCAGCAGAATCTGACTTTAAACCCTATTTTGTTGGAGTAGAAGATGGAGACTTGGAAGAATCCTTGTGGGATGTTGGTGTCTACTATTTCTCATAAAGTAATATATTCAAGGAATAAGGTGGAAACGTTCACTTCATAGAGGGAACACAGATGTTGCCTTTGACAGTGGCTCCATCTCTGACGAGGAAACCCAACTATTAGCCTACAAGATGAGAAATGAGGGCAGAAGGTACCTCGAAGGCCCTAATATAATCTGTGAACTCGAGAATTATTTTGTTTATTTCGTTTTCTTACACAGTCGAAAGTTGTCAGAAGTTGTCAGGGTTTGTCGAAGTATCAAAATAGCCAACAACTACCTATCAGTTTTGGTTTAAAAGTGTTCTTTAAAACTGTTCTAGGTAAAAATCGGACTTCCTAACCCCTAATAGCCCAAGACATGAAATACTTCGAAATTTTCCGATTTTTTCTTGATTTCTCATTAAAAACAGCTCTTGCTACGTGAAAGTGAAGGGAAAAAAAATTATTTGCTCATATATCAAATTTTAAAATTTTGTTGCTCCGGTGCAACATTGGGCAGCCGCATAGTATTTCTTGTTGCTCGGCTGCAACATTGGGCTATGATAGTCAAGAATCGATTGCAATACTCGGAATAGTAGAGCTTTCAGAGGTACTCATTTCACTAGATGATTCCATAAATCATTATTTGCAGGCGTCTTCACCAACAATCAGTAGGTAGGTATTAAAAAAAATATACTTTTTTCTCATTCCCCTACTGACTATGGAACTCGAAAAAGTAACCTGACTCAGTTAGACAAATGCATAGGCCATTTATCATGATCAATCTTATGACCAATTCAATATTTTTATTACATCGTTGTCGAATATCACATACCTACCTGGTTCCCAAACGATCACTTATTATAAGTATAATACATAAGTTGCTCATATGATTGGACCTCTAAAATGAGGTGTTTTGGAACTCTTTCAACATTATACTACAGCGAACGACAGCAAACGAAAAATTTTAAACTAGCAGTCGTGAAAATGCATCACATATGACGCAATTATTGAGAGGAAATCCTGGCGAAATAAAAAAAAAGATAATCCAGATAAGGAATAGTTTCTAACGAATAGAACAGATGTGATATTCAAAGAATAATGAACAAAAGCCACTAGTTTCTTATTCTGAGAATAATGGAACAAAGTGTCAGAATTAGGAATTTCAATTTGAACTCCCCATAGGAGGCAATTGATACTAATACCCTTCTTTTTTTCAGAAAGTAGGTATTTCAGCGAAACCCCAAGTGCAAAATGTAACACCCTCCTGAAAATTTATAAGTCATATTGAAAAATGAAACATGAAAAAATTGAACAGTGTGGATAATGCAAAGGGCTCAAGCACTGCCAACTTTTGTAAATAAAAACATTGAATTATTATTGGTTCCCTCATGAGAACTTCTAAAACAACAATTCTGATGGCGATAAAGCACAATAGGACATTTCACTTCTTCATTTTCGTAACTTTTGTCATCATCGTGTAATTGCAGAACTTCATGTCTGATCTTGATGTGAACGAAAATGTCTATAGGAAAAAGCACATTATTGCTCAAATAAATGTATCTAGTAGGTAGGCAACTACTTCTGTCCAAATCTATGGACTAAATATCCCCAATGTTGCGAAATTATCCATCTTACGGGATTTTTGCACTAATGAGGCAAAATCAACTGACCTAATTAGTATGCTTGAAACCATGTACTGACTGCCCACTGTTGGCCGGGAGCAACAATCTACCAGCGCTGGCTGCTAAACGTTGCCTGGGAGCAACAATCTACCATCACCAGCTGCCCAATGTTGCATGGGTGCATCAAACCTATTTTGACTTCTAGCAAAGTTAAAAATGGAGAAAACTTGGAAGAAGTAAATGCTACATGATCTTTACAACTATGCCAACGACGAAAGATGAAATTTATTGAAAATAGATTTATTCAAATAGGTAAAATACGGTGGTAAACTTACCTTCGCGCGTCACAGCGCCATGTTCAGCGCGGTATCACGGAATCAGAGATAAAAACCTCTTTTACAGCTATCCTAATGCTAGCAACATAACCAAAAAAAATACACGAGCTCTTGAAGGTTGTCTAATGAAAATAAAACCTTCATCAGCCGGAAATAATAGTCCGCCTTTGTACAAAAAATCGCGGAAGTTCATGTTGCACGGGTGCAACATTGGGCTATTAGGGGCTAAAAGATACTTCAGGATATTAAGGGTTAATGCCGTCCAAGATGTAATAGAAAAAAAAGTCTGCCAAGTGGGTGTGGCACATAGCTTCCTCGTATCCATAACCCGATTACATAAATGATTCGATGCATAGTAGTTAATCTCAAAACACCAATCTCTAAGTACCTTTCACTACCCTCATAGGGGACCATCTACACGCTAATCTGGACAATCCAAGAAAATTTCATCAAATTCGGATGAAAAATGTAAGTGTTATGGCTGTTACAAGGATTTTACGTTTGCGCATGCCCAGAGGCTACTGTAAATTTCAAGGCCTTGATTTTCATTGGGGACCAAAATGTAGAAGTTATGGCTGTTACAAGGAAATTCACGTTTGCGCATGCGCAGTGGCTACTATCAGTCCGGGGATGATGATTTTCATAGGGGACCGTCTACACACCAACCCGCACAATCCCTGAAAATTTCATAGAAATCGGACAATAACTTCGTATAGTTATGCCAGTTACAAGGATTTCATGACAGACACGGAACCAAAATTGTTGAGAAAGGTATAAGGTATAAAGTAAGAAAGGTATAAAACGCAAAATGCGAGTGAAAATTTTGATTTTGGAGAACTTTTTTTTCAACCTTGAAAAGTGAAAACAAAGCTTCCGCTACCTTGGTAGACTCGGAAGCAATAATGTAAACCATCATTTCTGGTTGGATTTTCGTCCGACTGCCATTTCTGGCGTTGCGGTGGTCATCAGCTGTGTTCCAAAGGGTAGATCACAATTTGTTCTGATGATTTCGCTCATGGCTTCCCATTGCCTCACTACCCTGGGTTGTGACGAGGGGTGCTGAGCCCGGAACGCACGAAAACACGCCCCCGCAGCGAGACTCGAACTCACGACTTCCTCGCAGTAGCCGGTCCGAGACTCGTCGCTGTATGACGCGTGCCGTACAGAGCGTAGCTACAGCTGACCCCGTCCAAAATATGATACATGAGTAGGAAATAAGTCAAGAAAGGAAAAATGTCTTTTTCTCACTATAACTATATACTAAATTGTTTAAATTGTCACTCACCCACCTATTCATGGCAAAATAAGCTTCTCATCGATCAAAAGCGAATCCCCAGCCAATTTCCTCCTTTCTTCACCGGCACCCAAGAAATTAGCGAGAGGTTGACTTGTTGCAAAAAGGAAGGGAAGAACTCGACCCTCCAGGCCTTTTCTTTCTTCAACATAGCCCACCCGCTAGGCTGGAGTGCTGCAGGTCGGGAGCCTGGGAAATCTAATCTAGAGTAACAACCGCTGTAATGTGAAACAAAAGTTGCTGAGAGGCATCTCTGTGATGGAACCGTGATGGTTTCCTTTATTGTCAACGAGCGTGTTTGGCCCGTAGGCGGTCTAGCAGGCACGGCTTTATTATGAGGTCGACGGGAAATGACACTGCACAAAGGTTTTGTACCGGCATCCGTTTTCGACCTTTGTCTCCATTCCAGACGGCTTATGCTTCTGCGAAGTGGACTATTGCATTGGTTCCGTAGTTTGTGATACTCGTTGGTACCTAGGTCGTTCCAATAATATTGGATTAAATTCACGGGGTGGGCTTTCATCTACGTTCAAGAGCTGATGTCGATAGAAAAGTTGGTAATCCGTGATGGGTCATCCTAGCAGTTATCCACCACCTTTTGAAGGAAGCATTGATGGATGATTGGTTGATTGGCGACCAGCTGTGGACAAATTTACAGTGTCACCAGTGTTTTATCAAATTCATGTCATACAAACTGATAGACATTTTGGAGTAGATACTACACCACCGGTGAAAAGCTGCGAAATATTACACTATGATTTTTTTCAAATAGGTCACCCATTTGCATAAAGCGCAGCTTTTCCATTCATAGTTTCTACCAGCAATAACATCGCTACCTACGTTCATTACGAAATTTGTTTCTTGGTTGCTAAGGATGCACACCTGAGTACATTACGAAACTCGATTCAAAAACGCTGCAAATTATTACAAAAAGATTTTGCTTCCGAGTCTACCTAGGTAGCGGAAGCTTTGTTTTCACTTTTCAAAATTGAAAAAAAAGTTCTCCAAAATCGAAATTGCCACTTGCGTTTTACGTTTTAGACCTTCCTGAACGATTTTGGTTCCCTGTCTGTCTGTCTGTGTGTGTGTCATGAAATTCTTATAACGGGTAACGGGGGTTCTATACGGAGTTATTGACCGATTTCGAAGAAATTTTCAGGGATTGTGTGGTTTGGCGTGTAGACGGTCCACTATGAAAATCATCACCCCGGACTGATAGTAGCCTCTGCGCATGCGCAAACGTGAATTCCTTGTAACGGCCATAACTTCTACATTTCTCATCCGATTTCGATGAAATTTTCAGGGAATATGCGAATTTGGTTGTAGGTGGTCCCCTATGAAAATCATTGTCCCCAGACTGATGGTAGCCACTGCGTATGCGCAAACGTCAATTCCTTGTAACATCCATAACCTCTAAATTTCCTTTTTCAGGATTGTTCAGATTAGCGTGTTGATGGTCCCCTATGAGGGTAGTGGAAGGTATTTAGTGATTGATGTTTTGAGATTAACTACTATGCATCGGATTAACTATACAATCGGGTTATGGATGCGAGGAAGCTATGTGTCACACCCACTTGGCATTTTAAATTGATAAAGGGAAAGATCCTTCATAAAACGTTTTCGATTTAGGCGTTTTTAAAATTTCACCCCCTATTTTTCACCTTTCAAATGTGACTGACAATAACCAAAACTTTAAGGGCTCAACTAGACCTCAAATGGCTCATATACCAAATTTCTGCTGTAATTGAGAACATTTTTGTAATAACTGACGGAAGAAAATGTTGTAATCGATTTTAAAATTCTTCTCACCTTGAAACGTGAATCATCAAATTTTAAGTGCAAGGGGGAGGGGGAAAACATTTTTTCAATCTCGGTTCTAAAGGTTCGTTGTAGGTACCTATGCGTGTTTAAAACTCCAAATTACTATTATCCTCATAACGTTGGATTCCATCATTTTACATTTGTTCATAAAAATTACTTTCACAGGTTCTCTCAAGGAATAAGTTTTGTTTTTGGCTCCAAGGTGGGGAATCGAACCCCCGTCTCCAAATTATTATTATCCTCAAAATGTCAAGATCGTACTTGAATTTAAACAACTTATTCCTTGAGAGATGAAGTTATAGTAATTTTTATTAACCAATGTAAAATAATACAATCCTATTTTTTGAGGATAATAATAATAATTTAGAGTTTTGAACACGCACCTAGGGACCATCTCAAATTTGTAGGTTCCTCAATGGGGTGTGCACATTTGTCGGAAAAACTGTTTATCAGAGGGGAAAAACTGTTTATTGTTATTTTTAATATGAACTAGATCTCATTCTGAGAATTTCGACACCAACCTCGACCTTCTAGCGTGAGAAGACCTTTTTCTATGATTTTTCAAAGTTTCGAAAGTTTATGACGTCACAGTGGGCTGGAGGGTGCCGCCCAGGCGGGAGGGGCGCGTGACGTCATAAACATTCGTAACTTTGAAAAATCATAGAAAAAAATCTACTCATCCTAAAATAGAACGGCTGGTGTCAAAATTCTCAGAATAGAGTCTAGTTTCGATTAAAATTAAAAAAAAAAAAAAAAAATCAGGCGCACACGCCCATTATGACAGATGGTTTTTGGAGGTGCTGAACAGGATTTTGATGTCAAACCGAAGATTAGAATTTAAAAAATCTATCAATAATGTTGGTACATGCGAGAAAAGGAATATTTAATTTGAAATAAGTATTAGATTTATTATTAGTAGTAGGTTGGTTCTATACATCATAGAAATGATCCCTTGTGATATTCCGAGGATTCTTGGATGAACTGAGAAGTAAATTGAGAAGCACTTACACACTGGTGAATTCAAGATTTGTTTATACAATCATGTAGGCAACGTGGTGAGTAACCTAACTTCTGCCAGCTCCTACTATGTAGTTTCTCGTAATCTTACATTTTCCCCTCTTCGTCGATTGCCTCTTCTCTTGATCTCAGTCGACGAAGAGGAAATCTGTTGACCAATTATTGGTCGGCGTGTTTCGTCTTGATGAGACCCTTCGTCTATACCTCAAACGAGTACGGCCCGTTCCTCTTCTTTATTACGCCTGGCTTCCAACCTTCTCCAAGTTCTTTTTTTATCCATATCGTATTTCTTCTTCTTCTTCTTCCTCGAAAATTCTTTGCTACCTCATGTCTGTTTGGATTTGTTGCTTCCAAACTTTGAACTCTATTTATTTTCGCAGATCAGGCTTCAAATTTTCAAAAATTGCGAGCAATCTTCGTCCTAAAAATAGTTCAGCCGGAGCTCTCCTAGTGGTTTTTTGTGGCGAATTCCTTAACTGAATAGAGCATTTTGGAGGGTTAATGTTGGTCCTTTCAATCCTGTTTTCCATTCCAACACAAATTTATCATAATATATACTTAAGGCTGAATGTAACAATTTTACGAAGCCAATAAAAATCATTTAAAAACGTCTGCCAAGTGGGTGTGGCACATAGCTTCCTCGTATAGATGATCCGATTCATAGTAGTTAATCTCAAAACACCAATCTCTAAGTACCTTTCACTACCCTCATAGGAGACCATCTACACGCAAATCTGGACAATCCTAGAAAATTTCATCGAAATCGGGTAGAAAATGTGGAAGTTATGGCCGTTACAAGGAAATTCACGTTTGTGCATGCGCAGTGGCTACTATCAGTCCAGGGATGATGATTTTCATAGGGGACCGTCTACACACTAACCCGCACAATCCCTGAAAATTTCATCGAAATTGGACAATAACTTCGTATAGTTATGCCCGTTACAAGGAATTCATGACAGACACACAGACAGACAGACACGGAACCAAAATTGTTCAGAAAGGTCTAAAACGTAAAACGCGAGTGAAAATTTTGATTTTGGAGAACGTTTTTTTTCATCCTTGAAAAGTGAAAACAAAGCTTCTGCTACCTTGGTAGACTCGGAAGCAAAAAAAAAAAAAAAAACGACGAACAAATTCTCGCCATTGGGTAACTACCCGAATAACGTTACGCTGGAGGGGGACGCGGGACGGTCACTCGCCTTTTCGACACTCCGGTTTTCGAGGCGCGATGCGCCGAGCTTTTTAATGCATTTTAGATATGTTGCTAGGGATAATATAACTTTTGTATTATACCTACCTAAGAATAAAGGTTGTGCACATAATTCGGCTAAAACATGATCCATGTTTTCATAATTCAAGCCGTAGGCTTTAAGTAGATGGCATCTAGGGGGTTCAGGGGGCTTTCTCCCCTAACGAGACACGAAGCGCCAATTTTTTTTCCATTCTTGTTCCCAAAAATTTGTCACCAATAAAAAATTGGAAGATTTTGGGTTGAATTCATGATCAGTAAATTTATTTGTTTACACAATCATCAAGACAACGTAGTAACCTAATTATCACCATCTGGTACTATGTAGTTTCTCATAATCCTACAATTATCTTCTCAAATTTTTTCCTTGTCGATATTTCGGAAGAAAAGATAAGATAGCTATGACTGTCTTACTGTAATTACACTTATAAGAGAACCAAATGTCATGATTTGGGTTTGACACATTAATATCGGAGGATCGATTGGGATATGAATAGATAATTTGAGATCAATAGTACCAATGGAAATATTTCTGTTACCGTTGTGCAGTGAGAGGTGCAACATGAATCTTTTAAGCCGCATGTCCAGAGTTTTTGGGGTTTTCTCTTTGAACCATTATAAAGCTTCAGCACATTGGATGCTCGTAACCTTAGTGCTCCAAATCCTCTACCTGTGTGGCTACATCGGCTGGTGGAAGGATGTTATAATTCACCTTGAACATAGTAGATCAATTCTCGACTCTTTTGATTTGATAAATTCCGTTGTCACCTCTTTGGCGTTTATAGTTCCCATCGTACACGCCGTTCGTCTGCTAAGCTATCCACGGTCAACCTTTGTAATGAGGATCGTGTCTTTGACTCCTGGTCGAAATGGCACCATGTTCCTAATGATTGGTTTGATCATCTTGAGACTCATAAGCACTATATTAGCACTATATATTAGCACTATATATTGTTTCATCACCGGTTAGGGTCCCACAAGATAACGTTTTTTAGCATCTCACATCTAACTATTTGTAGCAGTGCAGTTATGAACAATCACTTTATAATGCTACTGTTTAGCTCTACGGTTGAGGATTACACTCAAGAATTGCTCAATATACGCCAGAACCTCAGATCACACCCGATGGCAGCACTCAGACGTAACGACGAAGTATTCAAAGCTGTGTACACACTCACGGAGTTCTTCTCGCCGCAAATGTCTTTTATTGTCTCGTCTGGGACTGCATTTTTCGTTCGTAACATTTATGACGTTCTGTTCAATGATGTACACAAGGGTAGTATGCTACATTCAGTGGAACTTATCCTGATATTATGTCTTTCAGTTAAGAAATGTCACGACTTTCAAAGCGAGGTGAGTTGGCATCAACTAATTTGAATTTGTACGAATAATACGTGGGGACTGAACTTGTTCGTCCTCTGGTGAATTCGATCCTAAAATTTATATACAATTTCAAATTGATAAAACGCTGCAAATTATTTTACCAAGGTTTAATATTTTCCTGTATAGATCTTTCGTTTGCTCACAGCTTTTCCATTGTCCCTATTTTTTTTTACCTACCAGCCATAGGTACTAACCTACAGGTATGGTTACCCATACCTATGATATGGGTAACTTACCCATATCACCTACCTACTAAATAATTAACTTCAAACCTTCACAATCAAGTTTATTTGGGAGAAATAAAAATTTTACGCTCGATTTTAAGATATAGGGGGTTTCATATGGGAAATTTGATTACTGGTTGCTAAGGAAGCAAAACTGAATACAACTCGAAGAAACGAACAGCTTTTGCATTTTGGTTAGCCTCTTTGGTGATTCACACTTGTGCTTTTTTTTATCGAAGGAAAAACCTCAAGTTCTTGTAGGGAGCGAACAGGTTGTCCTATTAAGCGTGGTATCTAAAAAATCCATACTATCTTAAATTGGTGAATAAACCCCAGAGTACCAAATTTCATCAAAATCAATCCACGGGGACTACCTAAGGAAAGTGCCGCGTACGGCGGACGGCCGGAAAATTTTTTATTCGATTTCAAGATTCTACGTAACTTGAAACATAAACCAAAAAATTTTGAGGCGGTTAAAAAAATTTTCTTTGTCGATTCCAAAGGTTCAGTATCGAAAATAATAAACCAAAACCAAAATCTTTGAGGCACAACTAGACCCCAAATGGAGGCCATATACCATGCCTAGCGTGATCATATGGACACGGCCCTTTACGACGACCACGGATTTTGGTTTATTATTTTCAATAATGAACCTTTGGAATCGACCTTTTAAAATTTAAAAAAAAATTTTAATCCCCCCCCCAAAAAAAAAATTGTTGGTTTACGTAGAATCTGAAAATCGAATAAAAAATTTTCCATCCGTACGCGGCACTTTTCTTAGCAAATCTGGGGTCTAGTTGTGAACCGAAGCTTTTGGTTGATGTCAGTCACTTCTAAGGGATGAAAATTAAGGGTTGAAATTGTCAAAAGTGCCCTAGCTCAAAAACTCTCGAAATAAAGGTATCGTTTTTCCACCAATTCAAAATAGTATTGAATTTAAAAAAAATTGTCCGGAGCTCTGCAGCACAAACCGTTCGCTCCCTACGAGTACTTATCGGTTTTCCTTCAATAAAACAGAATCACGAGTGTGAATCACCAAAGAGGTCTAATCTCCGTTCAAATTTTATCTGACTAAAATGCGATCGCTGTTCGTGTCTTTGAGTTGTATTCTGTTTTGCTTCCTTAGCAACCAGTAATCAAATTTCCATATGAAGCTCCCTATTTTTTGTATCGAGTGTGCAGCGTTTGTGTTAAGGCAGTATGGTGTGGTAGGTAGTACCTACCAATGGTTGGTAGGTAAAAAGAAAAGTTGGTAGGTAAAAAAAGAAAACGCTGCAAATTATTTCACAAAGATTTATTATTTTCCTGAATAATCACTCGTCTGCAAAGATCGTGGCTTTGCCGAAGTCACTAATTTTTGACATTTTCATGTCTTTGCTTTGGCACATAAACTGAAAAATCGCCACGAAAACTTGCTCACGCGACCAATAAATAAAATAGACTCACTGTGTTGCGTAGAGAACAATCAACTGTTTTTCTTATTTTTTTTTCTTCTTTTTTTCTCTTTTCTTTTTTTCTTATTTTTTTTTCTTATTTTGATGCTTGGGTACATGAACTCACAACCTTCACTACATGAAGTAAGGTAATGTACATGAAGTAATGTACATGAAGTACATGAACTCACAACCTTACTTCACTACCTTGTTGTGTAGTGGTTGACATGAAAATGTCCCAATGTGTTGCAGACTCTTGCAAGCATTTTTGGTTCATTATTTTCAATAATAAGCCTTTGGAATCGAGCAAGAAAAAAAAATTTTAACCCCCCCTCAAAATTCGATGTTTTACGTTTCAAGGTACGTAGAATACGAAAATCGAATAAAAAAATTTCCGTCCGTCCGCCGTACGCCGTACGCGGCACTTTTCTTAGCAACACTGGACCGATTTGGTTCAAATTTGGTATATGGGCTCCATTTGGGGTCTGGTTGTGCCGCGAAGCTTTTGGTTGATGTAGGTCACTTCTAAGGGGTGAAAATTAAGGGTTGAAATTTTCAAGAGTGCCCTAGCTCGTAAACTCTCGAAATAAAGGTATCGTTTTTTCACCAATTTTAAATAGTATTCAATTTTTAAAAATTTTTGAGACCACCCGGAGCTCTGTAGGACAAACCGTTCGGTCCTTACGAGTACTTGAAGGTATTCCTTCGATAAAACAGAATCATGAGTGTGAATCGCAAAAGAGGTCTAATCTCCATTCAAATTTTATCGGAATAAAATGCGATCGCTGTTCATTTCTTCGATTTGTATACAGTTTTGCCTTCTGCGTAACCAGTAATCAAATTTCCATATGAAGCTTTCTATTTTTCCAATCGAGTGTGAAGCGTTTAGTTCTTTCTAATAAACTTGATTGTGAAGGTGTGCAAAGCTGCCATCTTTGCAGACGAGTGATCTATATAGGAAAAATTTTCCTATTTAATCATTAATATTTAATAATATTTAATATTATTATTTAATAATAAACCTTTGTGAAATAATTTGCAGCATTTTTCAAATTATCAGCTAAATAAAAAGAATTTCTAAATCCGGGCAAATTAAAAAAATAACGCTGCAAATCATTGCTCAAAGGTTTATTATTTTCTGTATAGATCACCCTTCTGTATAGATCACTGGTTCTCCATAAATAGCATCTACCACCATCTGTATTCTCCCTTGACCTTCCCTCTCAAATTTCAGCTTCCTGCGTTCAATAGGATTGAAAATGACTTCGGAGCTCACTCAGCTGATCAGTGATCTGAGGAGTGAAGAAGATCTCCTCGAATGCTGGAGACGCCTGGAAGAGCACTTCCATTCAATAGGATTGAAAATGGCTTCGGAGCTCTCTCAGCTGATCAGTGATCTGAGGAGTGAAGAAGATCTCCTCGAATGCTGGAGACGCCTGGAAGAGCACTTCCATTCAATAGGATTGAAAATGGCTTCGGAGCTCTCTCAGCTGATCAGTCATCTGAGGAGTGAAGGAGATCTCCTCGAATGCTGGAGACGCCTGGAAGAGCACTTCCATTCAATAGGATTGAAAATGGCTTCGGAGCTCACTCAGCTGATCAGTGATCTGAGGAGTGAAGAAGATCTCCTCGAATGCTGAAGACGCCTGGAAGAGCACTTCCATTCAATAGGATTGAAAATGGCTTCGGAGCTCACTCAGCTGATCAGTGATCTGAGGAGTGAAGAAGATCTCCTCGAATGCTGGAGATGCTTGGAAGAGCACTTCCATTCAATAGGATTGAAAATGGCTTCGGAGCTCACTCAGCTGATCAGTGATCTGAGGAGTGAAGAAGATTACCTCGAATGCTGGAGACGCCTGGAAGAGCACTTCCATTCAATAGGATTGAAAATGGCTTCGGAGCTCACCCAGCTGATCAGTGATCTGAAGAGTGAAGAAGCCTTTGAGCAATGATTTGCAGCGTTTTTTACCCACCAACATTTTTTTTACCTACCAAATTTTTTATACCTACCAGCTAGGTACTACCTACCACACCATTCTGGCTTCACACCTTCACAATCAAGTTTATTAGAAAGAACTAAACGCTTCACACTCGATTGGAAAAATAGAAAGCTTCACACGGAAATTTGATTACTGGTTACGCAGAAGGCAAAACTGTATACAAATCGAAGAAATGAACAGCGATCGCATTTTAGTCCGATAAAATTTGAATGGAGATTAGACCTCTTTTGCGATTCACACTCATGATTCTGTTTTATCGAAGGAAAACCTTCAAGTACTCGTAGGGACCGAACGGTTTGTCCTACAGAGCTCCGGGTGGTCTCAAAAATTTTTAAAAATTGAATACTATTTAAAATTGGTGAAAAAACGATACCTTTATTCCGAGAGTTTTCGAGCTAGGGCACTCTTGAAAATTTCAACCCTTAATTTTCACCCCTTAGAAGTGACCTACATCAACCAAAAGCTTCGCGGCACAACTAGACCCCAAATGGAGCCCATATACCAAATTTGAACCAAATCGGTCCAGTGTTGCTAAGAAAAGTGCCGCGTACGGCGGACGGACGGAAATTTTTTTATTCGATTTTCGTATTCTACCTACCTTGAAACGTAAAACATCGAATTTTGAGGGGGGGGGGGGTTAAAATTTTTTTTTTCTTGCTTTTCTGCTTTGTTTTTTCTTCCAAAGGCTTATTATTGAAAATAATAAACCAAAATTAATTAGTAAATTTCGAATTAACCGAGCCTTGCAGGGTTAATTGGTTTTGGACGATTTTCGAAGGTGCTGAACAGGATTTTGATATCAAAAGTCTTGAGAATCAACAAAATCTATCAATAGTGTATATGCGAGAAAAGGATTATATAATAATTAAATTCACAATTATTGTGAATAATAATAATAATAATAGTTTTATTTGCCGTATAACAAAAAAATTGCAGTGACAATAGTCAACATTCGTAAAGCCTAATATCAACAATAAAACAATGTGAATATTTACAATAAAACAGTGAAGCAACAAAACAGTGATAAAAGGAGAGGGAAAATGTGAAATTTGAAGTATAAAATGAGAAAACAAAAAAATAAATAAAAAGCCACCCATGCACAAAGGCAGCTAAGCCCGGCCAGGGGATACCCAGCCGGGCCCGGACCCAACCACCATGGCGGTTCCCGACATATGCCCATAGGGGCAATGGGGTATTTCAGTCAATTTTTTTTATTTTTTTTTCCAAAAGAGTAAGGCTCAGGAATAACGGTAATCGGGTCTGTTCATCGAGAAAATGTTTTTTAAAAATCAGAGAAGCTAAGGAAAGTTGAAGATTTGAATGGTGTGACGTAGCTAGCCAATCGTGACGTAGCTAGCCAACTGTCTTTGAAAAAGTATCCATGCACAGAAACCCCTCTTGGATACTACAACATTCTACTCACACGCGCGCGCGGGGCAGTCCGCCGCGTAGTCCTTGCCTAGTGTGTGTGCATTTATAGCGGCCCGCCTTTTTCAAACGTTTGATCTCTTTAATTAATTTTTCTACCACATGTTATAGTATCATTAGGCCTAAAGTTGGAGTATATAGGTTTTCAAGGGTGCTGAATCCAAATTTGAGGTCAAAAACCTGAATTTCCGACCCACCGAAATACCCCATTGCAGAAAACCAGACAAGGGGGCCGCCCCCGGGCCGACCAGGACACCCCGACCGGGACAAACAGCCAAACGCCCATGAACATGGGTGACTAGAGTGGAAAAGCAAAATGACTAGTAATTGATTATAATTAGTGACTAGATAAATATTAAAAGTAAACGGTTGGAATAAGTAAACGGTTTACATCAAAACATAATAGAATGACATATTGATCCCTTGAGATAATGAGAGGATTGTCTGGATGACCTGAGAACTACATTTTCTTCTCCAATTGTACTGATCGATTTTTCGGAAGAAAGGCCAAATGTCTTGATTTGGGTTTGACACTGACAATCAGAAGTTCGATTAGAATATGAACAGATAATTTGAGATAATAGTACCAACGGAAATATTTCTGTTACCGTTGGGCAGTGAGAGGTGAAACATGGATCTTTTAAGCCGCATGTCCAGAGTTTTTGGGGTTTTCCCTTTGAACCATCATGAATCATCACCACATTGGATGCTCGTAACCTTAGTCCTCCAAGTTGTCTACCTTTGTGGCTACATCGGCTGTTTGAAGAATTTTATAATTCAGCTTGAACGTAGTAGATCAATACTCGACTCTTTTGATTTTATAAATTTCATTGTCATCACTGTGGCGTTTATCGTTCCCATCGTACACGCCGTTCGACTGTTAAGCTATCCACGGTCAACCTTTGTAATGAGGATCGTGTCTTTGACTCCTGGTCGCAAAAGCACCATGTTCCTCTTAATTGGTTTGATCATCTTGAGAATCTTTTCTTCAATATTATGGTTTCATCTCCGGTTTCATTCCCATAAAACAACGTTCTTCGACAAATCATATATATTCATTTGTAGCAGTGCAATTATGAACAATCACCTGATAATGCTACAGTTTAGCTCTACGGTTGAGGATTACACTCAAGAATTGGTCAGTATACGCCAGAACCTCAAATCACACCCGATGGCAGCACTCAGACGTAACGACGAAGTATTCAAAGCTGTGCACACACTCACGGAGTTCTTCTCGCCGCAAATTTCCTGTATTGTCTGGTCTGCCACTGCATTTTTCGTCCGTAACATTTACTTTATTCAGTTTGAAAAGATGCAAACTAGTACGTTGGTGTGTTCAGCAGAACTTTTCCTGATATTATGTCTTACAGTTAAGAGATGTCACAACTTTCAAACCGAGGTGAGTTGGCATCAAATAATTTTATTACGTACAAATAATACACAGGGTGTGAACTCTCGGGTCCTCTGAAGGATTAGATCATAAAACAACAACATATTAACATATTTTAAATTGATAAAAGAACATGATCTTATATCAAATTAACATAATAATTAATTTAACATAATAATTAACTAATACCAAATTAAAATAATAATTAACATATTAGATCATAAAACAAACAATAACATATTTTAAATTGATAAAAGAACATGATCTTTTATTAACTTTTTCGAGTTTTAGGCGTCTAGAAAATGCTAACTCCCATTTTTCACCTTTTAGAGGTAACATACAATAACCAAAACCTTTCGGGCACAACAAGACCCCAAATATACCAAACTTCATCAAGAACGTTCCAAAATAACTAAGAACAGTACTGCGGACGGCTGGCGTTAGAAAAATTTCGTAATTGATTTTTGAATTCTCCTGAATCATCATATTTGTGAGGGGGGTTTCTTCTCAATCTCGGTTTAAAATCTCAACAGCGGGAATTATACATATACAACTGAAACGGATATAGTTCAGCAACCTATGATGCCTATTTGTTTTTACGCGCTTATCCTACTGCGCGTTTCTTCTATTCTATTCGGGATTTCTCAGCTCTAAATTGGTTTTGGAGGGTTTTCGAAGGTGCTGAACAGGATTTTGATCAAGTAATAGGTTTACGTCTAAACTAATGAAGTAAACATAAATTCATTGCCCTCCTCTACAATTGCTTTTGGTTGTCAATAGTACCATTATACGACAGTGAACTTGTGATGAATAAAACCATTCCAATTGACATGGATATGTCTTAGTTCTGGGGGTCATTCCAAAATTTTCGACACAAAACAATGCAACGTTTTTAACATGTTTAATGTTTTAGGGCTGGGGGTCGTTCTGTGAATTCCGACACGCAAATCTGCAACGTTTTTTTCTTAGTTACCACCGACCGATTTCTTAGTTACCACGTTATATCGGCTCCATTTGGGGTCTAGTTGTACCAAGATGCTTTTGGTTATTGTCAGTCACTTCTAAGAGGTGAAAACTTGGGGATGAAATTTTCAAAACGTCCTAGCTCGAAAACTTTAAATATGAAGGTATTGTTTTTTCATCAATTTAAAATAGAATGGAATTTTTAGAATCGAATGAGACTACACGGAGCTCCGTAGGACCAACAGATCGCTCCCTCGGAGGTCCTTCAGTTTGGACTAGTGATAAATCAGAAATATGAGTGTGAATCACAAATTAATGTTCATTGTATAGAAACAATTTTCTCTCCTATTCAACGCAGGAAGGTGAAATTCGAGATGGTGGGTCAAAGGACAGTAATGAAGGCACCTGACAGATCACTGATCAGATGAATGAGTTCCAAAGCCATTTTCTCTCCTATTCATCGTAGGAAGCTGAAATTTGAGAGGCAGGGTCAATGAAGAATGCTGAAGGCGCCTGAGTGGTCACTGATCAGCAAGGTGAGCTCCAAGGCCATTTTCTCTCCTGTTGAACACAGGAAGCTAAAATTTGAGAAGCAGGGTCAATGGAGAATGCTGAAGGCGCCTGAGTGGTCACTGATCAGCTGAGTGAGCTCCAAGGCCATTTTCTCTCCTGTTGAACGCAGGAAGCTGAAATTTGAGAAGCAGGGTCAATGGAGAATGCTGAAGGCGCCTGAGTGGTCACTGATCAGCTGAGTGACCTCCGAGGCCATTTTCTCTCCTGTTGAACGCAGGAAGCTGAAATTTGAGAAGCAGGATCTAATTTCTCCCTTGCGAGGGAAAAACATTAAACATGATTTAATGTTTTTCCCTCGCAAGGGAGAAATTGAATTTTTTTCTGATGCTGTTGAACGCAGGAAGCTGAAATTTGAGAGGCAGGGTCAATCGATACATACATACTCACTGTGTTGCGTAGAGAACAATCAACTGTTTTCTTATTTTGATGCTTGGGTACGAGAACTCACAACCTTACTTCACTACCTTGTTGTGTAGTGGTTGACATGAAAATGTCCCAATGTGTTGCAGACTCGTTTGCAAGCATTTTTTTCTGTAAAGATCACCCGTCTGTTTTGGTTTATTATTTTCAATAATAAGCCTTTGGAATCGAGCAAGAAAAAAAAAATTTCAACCCCCCCTCAAAATTTGATGTTTTACGTTTCAAGGTACGTAGAATCCGAAAATCGAATAAAAAAATTTCCGTCCGTCCGCCGTACGCCGTACGCCGTCCGCCGTACGCCGTCCGCCGTACGCCGTCCGCCGTCCGCCGTACGCGGCACTTTTCTTAGCAACACTGGACCGATTTGGTTCAAATTTGGTATATGGGCTCCATTTGGGGTCTAGTTGTGCCGCGAAGCTTTTGGTTGATGTAGGTCACTTCTAAAGGGTGAAAATTAAGGGTTGAAATTTTCAAGAGTGCCCTAGCTCGAAAACTCTCGAAATAAAGGTATCGTTTTTTCACCAATTTTAAATAGTACAGAATTTTTAAAAATTTTTGAGACCACCCGGAGCTCTGTAGGACAAACCGTTCGGTCCCTACGAGTATTTGAAGGTTTTCCTTCGATAAAACAGAATCATGAGTGTGAATCGCAAAAGAGGTCTAATCGCCGTTCAAATTTTATCTGACTAAAATGCGATCGCTGTTCATTTCTTCGATTTGTATACAGTTTTGCCTTCTGCGTAACCAGTAATCAAATTTCCATATCAAGCTTTCTATTTTTCGAATCGAGTGTGAAGCGTTTAGTTCTTTCTAATAAACTTGATTGTGAAGGTGTGAAGCCATTATAGTGTGGTAGGTAGTACCTACCAATAGGTAGGTGTGGTAGGTAAAAAAAAATTGGTAGGTAAAACAATGTTTGTAGGTAAAAAACGCTGCAAATCATTGCTCACTGATCAGCTGAGTGAGCTCCGAAGCCATTTTCAATGCTATTGAATGGAAGTGCTCTTCCAGGCGTCTCCAGCATTCGAGGATATCTTCTTCACTCCTCACATCACTGATCAGCTGAGTGAGCTCCAAAGCCATTTTAATCCTATTGAATGGAGGTGCTCTTCCAGGCGTCTCCAGCATTCGAGGAGATCTTCTTCACTCCTCACATCACTGATCAGCTGAGTGAGCTCCGAAGCCATTTTCAATCCTATTGAACGCAGGAGCTGAAATTTGAGAGGGAAGGTCAAGGGAGAATACAGATGGTGGTAGGTGCTATTGATGGAGAACCAGTGATCTATACAGAAGGATGATCTATACAGAAAATAATAAACCTTTGAGCAATGATTTGCAGCGTTTTAAAATAGTATCGAATATCGACGCAGTTCTCGCGGAAAATTCAACGTAAAAATGAAAAGATGAAGAAGGTTTTTAAGTGTTCTGAAATCCCAACAACAAAATATTCAATAAAATTGAACGGTTCTAACATGTGGTCAACGATTTTTGTGTGATGAAAAATGACGAAAATAAAGTACGAATGGGTTGACAGCGAAAAATTGTATTTATAAGATTCAAATGTGTTTCACACAGGAACGTTTTAGAGGGTTTCTGATTTCTTCGGTTGCTTAAGTTTTTTCTTTAATCTACCAACCATAGGTCCTACTAGGGCATTTTTGAACATTTCAACCCCAACCACCAACTAAATGGAAATGAAGGGTTCAAATTTTCAAAAATGCCTCAGTAGGTACCTATGGTTGGTAGATAAAAAAAATAAATAAATAGTGGCTTCGGCAAAGCTGCCATCTTTGCAGACGAGTGATCTATATAGGAAAATAATAAACCTTTGTGAAATAATTTGCAGCATTTTTCAAATTATCAGCTAAATAAAAGGATTTCTAAATCCGGGCAAATTTAAAAAAAAATTAATTAGTAAATTTAGAATTAACCGAGCCTAGCAGGGTTAATTGGTTTTGGACAATTTTCGAAGGTGCTGAACAGGATTTTGATATCAAAAGTCTTGAGAATCAACAAAATCTATCAATAGTGTATATGCGAGAAAAGGATTATATAATAATTAAGTTCACAATTATTGTGAATAAGTAAACGGTTTACATCAAAACATAATATAATGACATATTGATCCCTTGTGATAATGCGAGGATTCTCTGGATGACCTGAGAACTACATTTTCTTCTCCAATTGTACTGATCGATTTTTCGGAAGAAAGGCCAAATGTCTTGATTTGGGTTTGACACTGACAATCAGAAGTTCGGTTGGAATATGAACAGATAATTTGAGATAATAGGACCAACGGAAATATTTCTGTTACCGTTGGGCAGTGAGAGGTGAAACATGGATCTTTTAAAACCGCATGTCCAGAGTTTTTGGGGTTTTCCCTTTGAACCATCATGAAGCATCACCACGTTGGATGCCCGTAACCTTAGTCCTCCAAGTTGTCTACCTTTGTGGCTTCATCGGCTGGTGGAAGGATGTTCTAATTCAGCTTGAACATAGTAGATCAATTCTCGACTCTTTTGATTTGATAAATTCCGTTGTCACCTCTTTGGCGTTTATAGTTCCCATCGTACACGCCGTTCGACTGTTAAGCTATCCACGGTCAACCTTTGTAATGAGGATCGTGTCTTTGACTCCTGGTCGCAATGGCACCATGTTCCTCTTAATTGGTTTGATCATCTTGAGAATCTTTTCTTCTATATTATGGTTTCATCTCCGGTTTCATTCCCATAAAACAACGTTCTTCGACACATTCTATATATTCATTTGTAGCATTGCAGTTATGAACAATCACCTGATAATGCTACAGTTTAGCTCTACGGTTGAGGATTACACTCGAGAATTGGTCAGTGTACACCAGAACATCAGATCACACCCGATGGCAGCACTCAGACGTAACGACGAAGTATTCAAAGCTGTGCACACACTCACGGAGTTCTTCTCGCCGCAAATTTCCTGTATTGTCTGGTCTGCCACTGCATTTTTCGTCCGTAACATTTACTTTATTCAGTTTGAAAAGATGCAAACTAGTAGGTTGGTGTGTTCAGCAGAACTTTTCCTGATATTATGTCTTACAGTTAAGAGATGTCACAACTTTCAAACCGAGGTGAGTTGGCATTAAATAATTTTATTACGTACAAATAATACACAGGGTATGAAGTCTCGGGTCCTCTGGAGGATTAGATCATAAAACAACAACATATTAACGTATTTTAAATTGATAAAAGAACATGATCTTATATTAACTTTTTCGAGTTTTAGGCGTCTATAAAATGCTAACCCCCATTTTCACAGACAATAACCAAAACCTTTGGGGCACAACAAGACCCCAAATATACCAAACTTCATCAAGAACGTTCCAAATAACTAAGAACAGTACTGCGGGCGGCTGGCGGTAGAAAAATTTCGTAATCGATTTTTGAATTCTCCTGAATCATCATATTTATGAGGGGGGGTTTCTTCTCAATCTCGGGTTAAAATCTCTACAGCGGGAATTATACATATACAACTGAAACGGATATAGTTCAGCAACCTATGCTGCCTATTTGTTTTTACGCGCTTATCCTACTGCGCGTTTCTTCTATTCTATTCGGGATTTCTCAGCTCTAAATGGTTTTTGGAGGGTTTTCGAAGGTGCTGAACAGGATTTTGATCAAGTAATAGGTTTACGTCTAAACTAATGAAGTGAACATAAATTCATTGCCCTCCTCTACAATTGCTTTTGGTTGTCAATAGTACCATTATACGACAGTGAACTTGTGATGAATAAAACCATTCCAATTATTTTTCCGTCTTTCAAACGTGCATTTTTCTGCTTTACTAGGTTATGGGCTCATCTCACAGCTAACTGTAGTGAAATATTGATAAATCTTGTAGATTGTTTCAAATTTGCACAGCGTTGTTTGATAAATTAAAGGGACGCCAAGTTCGTAGTATTCGATGTCCTGAAAATTAATTCTAGCGGTTTCAAGACGCAAATCGAAAAACTAGAGGGCCAAGGAAACTGGAGAACGTGGAAGCGGCAGGTAACACTAGTCTTGAAACACCATAAGGTTCCCTCTGATCGTTGATGCTGCAGGGGTCTCAGTCGGTCACCGTTTGTTCCTCGTTCCGGGTTAGTATTTCACGAAATCAAAGGCGCAAAAACTAAAAAAGTTGAACCTAAATTTGAAATTTTAAATGATTTTAGAAATTCATTAGTGCACGGCTCTAGGGAACATAAAAATCTAAGGCTTTTTCTCTGTCTAATTCCGTTCATAACCAAGTTCACAAAGGTGGTCTCATTGATGGCTTGAATGGAGGGCTGTTGCTAACAATCAAGATCTTTGCGTCTTTGTTGATTTGTCTTATGGATTTCTGGGCTGCGTACGTTGCGGTTCCACCACCAATCAACAAGTAGTCAACTTGATCAGGAATTTCTGAAGAAGCTTCGGGTATTTTTTGAATCTCCATTGGTCTCGTGTACTGCCTATCCCGTTTGAGAGCTTCAAACTATTCAGCGATCTTTTCACCTCCGTAAATACGGTACAAGATGAGTCCACCTATAATCGCTCCCAGTCCTAGAAGGACTTGTCTGACTCTAAGACCCCAGTCAATCCTTCTTTCATAAGAGCAATCCGGCTCACCCAGACAAATTCTTGTCTTCTTTCTCTCACAAGGCGCTAAACATGGTTGCGGGACCATGTCACATTTACAGGTTTTGGACACGTCAGGAAGGCATGGATTGTTGTAAGGCCTGTTACAGGATCTATCGTAAATTGGAGCTGATTTTACGTCCGATTTACATTCTTTTGGAAGCGGGGGAACTTTTAGGGTACCCTGTTGGCACACTTCCTCTGGCGCTTTCGGGCATTTTGGCTGGAGAGCTGGTGGTTCACCCAAACACTGTACAGGTTTCTTTTTACAATCTCCAGGAGGCGGACCTTTTGAGTAATATCGGCTTGTGTAGGAAACACCGAAACTATAGTACTTCAATCCTACTCTCCCACGAACGAGAACTTGGTGTAACCCGAGCAGCATTTTGAACTAAGAACTGACCATTATTTTTTGAATTGATGTGATGTAAGTATACTTGAACAATGAATTTTGGTTTATTATTTTCAATAATAAGCCTTTGAATCGAGCAAGAAAAAAAAAATTTTAACCCCCCCTCAAAATTTGATGTTTTACGTTTCAAGGTACGTAGAATCCGAAAATCGAATAAAAAAATTTCCGTCCGTCCGCCGTACGCGGCACTTTTCTTAGTTACCATGGACCGATTTCGATGAAATTTGGTATATGGGCTCCATTTGGGGTCTAGTTGTGCCGCGAAGCTTTTTGGTTGATGTAGGTCACTTCTAAGGGGTGAAAATTAAGGGTTGAAATTTTCAAGAATGCCCTAGCTCGAAAACTCTCGAAATAAAGGTATCGTTTTTTCACTAATTTTAAATAGTACTGAATTTTAAAAAATTTTTGAGACTACCCGGAGCTCTGTAGGGCAAACCATTCAGTCCCTACGAGTACTTGAAGGTTTTCCTTCGATAAAACAGAATCATGAGTGTGAATCGCAAAAGAGGTCTAATCTCCGTTGAAATTTTTTCTGACTAAAATGCGATCGCTGTTCATTTCTTCGATTTGTATACAGTTTTGCCTTCTGCGTAACCAGTAATCAAATTTCCATAATCAAAAGTCAATGGAGAATACTGAAGGCGCCTGAGTGGTCACTGATCAGCTGAGTGAGCTCCAAGGCCATTCCTCTCCTGTTGAACGCAGGAACCTGAAATTTGAGAGGGCGGGTCAATTGAGAATGCTGAAGGCGCCTGAGTGGTCACTGATCAGCTGAGTGAGCTCCAAGGCCATTTCCTCTCCTGTTGAACGCAGGAAGCTGAAATTTTAGAGGGCGGGTCAATGGAGATTGCTGAAGGTGCCTGAGTGGTCACTGATCAGCTGAGTGAGCTCCAAGGCCATTTTCTCTCTCTTGTGAACGCAGGAACCTGAAATTTGAGAGGCAGGGTCAATGGAGATTGCTGAAGGCGCCTGAGTGGTAACTGATCAGCTGAGTGAGCTCCAAGGCCATTTCCTCTCCTGTTGGACGCAGGAAGCTGAAATTTGAGAGGGCGGGTCAATGGAGAATGCTGAAGGCGCCTGAGTGGTCACTGATCAGTTGAGTGAGCTCCAAGGCCATTTCCTCTCCTGTTGAACGCAGGAAGCAGAAATGTTAGAGGCAGGGTCAAAGGAGAATGCTGAAGGCGCCTGAGTGGTAACTGATCAGCTGAGTGAGCTCCAAGGCCATTTCCTCTCCTGTTGAACGCAGGAACCTGAAATTTGAGAGGGCGGGTCAATGGAGAATGCTGAAGGCGCCTGAGTGGTAACTGATCAGCTGAGTGAGGTCCAAGGCCATTTTCTCTTCTGTTGAACGCAGGAAGCTGAAATTTGAGAGGGCGGGTCAATGGAGAATACAGATGGTGGTAGGTGCTATTGATGGAGAACCAGTGATCTATACAGAAGGGTGATCTATACAGAAATAATAAACCTTTGAGCAATGATTTGCAGCGTTTTTTGGTTACAAATTATGAAACACATGATAGTATGGTAACTCAACATTGTTAAGGCTGTCTATTATGAGTTTTTATGGAGTTTAATTTGTTGTGACTATCACTTTAAAACTTGAAACATACTACCTACTCACGCGGTAACTTTTAACACAGAATGTGTTTTTGCGATGACCTACCGAAAAAAAATCGTCACGAAAAAGCGACAGAAAAAACATCTGGTGATATGTTTATTGGTTGTCATGTTAATGTCAACTCCACATTTATTATTGTTGTTTTTTTATTTAACGGATGACTAGTATCGCAAAAACACATTCTGTGTTCCTATGATTTCATACAGAGTATGGAAAAAGAAATAAACCGGGGGGTGCAGGGGGGCGGAGCCCCCCGCCGAGGCGCAAAGCGCCGAGTTTTTCTCTAAAGTATTGAATCTAAATCATTATATTTTAACACAGAATGTGTTTTTGCGATGACCTACCGAAATAAAAAATTTGTCTACTATTGGGTCAAATCCTGATTATGTAAAGATTCTTGGAGTTTAAGTCGATCAAAGAAGTAACGGCAGTTACTTACTACCCAAATTATGCATAAATTTAGGGCTTTCCGACGAATGGTGAACGATTTTCAACGAACTCAATGACGAAGAGATAAAGTTTCGTAGCAACGACTTGGTTGTAAGTAAAAAGCTTGCATACGAGTCTGCAACACATTGAAACATTTTCATGCTGATCTGGGAGCTCGATTTTCGACTCAGCTGATCTGGGAGCTCGATTTTCGACTCAGCTGATCTGGGAGCTCGATTTTCGACTCAGCTGATCTGGGAGCTCGATTTTTCGACTCAGCTGATCTGGGAGCTCGATTTTCGACTCAGCTGATCTGGGAGCTCGA